>CM060698.1:156918250-159848546 GCA_030686995.1 Artemisia argyi | reverse complement strand
TTATGTATCTTCTCATATCAGTTTTCCAATTTTGTATTAATATCAATATAATTAAGGATCTACAGGCACTACGTGAGCCTCCGGTTTATGATTACCCGCCTTTTTCACTATAGTAAATTACGGAAATGATAATTATAAGACATGCCCGCCCGTGGCGGGCTTATATGCCCGGGAGGGCTTATAAGTCATGCCCGCCCATCGGGCGGGCTTTGAAGTCTAGTATATATATATATATATATATATATATATATATATATATATATATATATATATATATAATACAAGTAATTCAAGCTCTCTAAAAAACATACTGATCTCAATTGTATAACTTCTGCAAATCACTACTACAATACATTTCATATACACTAGTTGTTGTTTCTAAAAGATAGTGTAACAGTATTAAACATTAAAAACCAAGTGTAACTACAAAAACATAAACTTGCATGGTATGATTTTAGAGTGTCACAATTCAATTTGTTTCAAACATACAAGTGTCTCTTTTGGTTTTGTTACGATGTTCTTATTTTATGAACTTAATTATGTCATACAAGCACTTCAAAAAACATAAAGGAATTACCAGGATACCAATCAATTAAACTTTATAGTAGCAAAAGTGTAGAATCAAGTTTATATTCCTTTAGCCAAAATATATAACTCAATTTTCAACCCTAACTTTTCATATAAAACTTGCATTACATAATGAGAAATAATCAACATAGCTAATCAAATACTACTACTACTAGTACATTATAACTCAAAGCCATAGTGCACCAGCTTCCTTAAGAAGTGGAACCAAAGTCCCATTAATATGTGCACCCATCACTCTATCCATCGAACTCACTAGCTTCCCACCAATAAACACCACCGGGGGACAGCCGTAGCACTTCCCATAAGCCTCACCAAAGCTCTCTCAATCTCCTTACCTCTCACTGGGTCCTCATCAAGCTCGTAAACAGTAGGGTTAACGGCCTTACGGCCATGCCAGAGAACAAGCTTTTAACTGCATAGCACATGCAACATGTGCTTAAACTGAAGATGACTACAGTATTTTGTGATGCTAACTTTGCTACTCGCTCTAATGGGTCGGTTGTGATTGTTGGGTAGTGGTGTTTAACCGGACGCACGTATATGTAGCTGTAATTATAGCCGTTGTATTAGTAGTAGTGGCCAGTGTTGGATGTGGTTCTCCATGAGTCTGTTGTTGTTGCTGCTGCTTGATATTGCATGTTGTGTTTTTACAAGGTTGTTGTTGTTATGATGAGTGGATGATGATAACATGTGTGTAAAATGATGTGATGAAGATAGTCATGATGGTGGTGTTTATATCGATGTTTTAAAACCCGGGTTGACCTGGCCGGTTGAACTGTGAACCTGTTCGAAAACCAGGCCAAATGTGACCGGGTTTTTGCTTGTTTGAGAACCGGATTGAACCTTCGGTTTTTTGTTGACCTGGGTTGATCTGGTTTGATAAACCCGGCTGGATCATGACTTTTATCAAAAAATCTAACAAAATACATTTTTCTCCATCAACTTTATAAGTTTAATTGGCAAGTTGAAATAAGTGCTTGTTAAAATTTTATAAAACAATAAATTATAGTTATATATTATTATTAGAAACATTGATTGTTATAGTTTTAATATACACCGTTATAACATAGAATTATAAATTGATTATTTGCAAATTTTTGCTAGATAGTTATAAATATATAACTTAAAAACAAAGCCTTGTCAGGTAGAGTTTAAAATTTTTCCGTGTATTCAATCATAAGTTGAGAAGAAAATCGGATAAATCAAGTGATCATTCAACACTCAATATTAAATATATAAAAAATATATACACGTGTAGAACCTGTTCGACCGGCGGTTTAACCGGTTGAACCGATGACTCGATGACTAAACCGGGTCAATAAAAAAACCGGATTTTAAAACATCGGTTTATAATAAGAGAGTGAGAAGGTTTTGGGGGACATAAATCTCGTACTTCAATAAATATATCTAAACATAATATATCCATATATACTAAAGTTTGGGATGTCCCGACAAATTTTTTTTGCACAACTACAGTACTTTATTATTTTTTTATTCCCTCTTATAAACGGCTCTCTCTCGATCCTTCTCCCACACACCTCACAAAAACACAACCCATACACACAGACGAAAAAAACGCAACCCACACACACACGCGCGCGCACAAATCGATCGGTTATTCCAGGTACGTTTTGGATTTTGTTTATTATTTCATAGTTTAATTGAGTTGTTTGTTTTCGATTTTTCTAATTAAGAAATTAGGGTTTTGTTAAAATTTAGGGGTTTTGCTAATTTTGGTTTTTTTGATGATTTTTTGTGATTTCTAAATGGGCTTAGTTGACTGAATCGTTTTTTGATTTCTGGATGAGGTGGTGAAATTGAGGGTTTCTGTTGTGGAAAATTATTGTTATCATTTTGATTTTTTTTTCTTTTGTTTTCAGTATGAGGTTTGTGAATCCGAAGTAAGATGATGCGAGTGAAATCACCATCTTTTTGTTACTCTTTCGGTGCACAATATTAGTTGTTACGTATCCTTTGTGATGATTGAAACTGTGAATTTATCCTCTCTATTCTCTCCCTAACAGACACCAGAATTCAATGGGTTCTGCAACGGTCAACGAGGAAAAGAAGTCGATGAAAAGGGACCATTCCAATCCTCTCTTCGTTAACCATGGTTTGTCCTTCGACCACTCAATATCGTCTTCTGCAATCTGCACATTAAGCAAAATTCTGTTAGTAGAATTATTATGTGGGACTGTGCACGAAGTATACACTCTCGACTTTTAAATTGACACATGTTCAGATATTACATAGCAGATTAAACTATTCATATGTTTTTTACTGAATTTTATTCTTTCTCATTTCAGGGCATTTGGGTTATATGGAGTTAGCGGTTCCAATATATCAGCAGTCATATATCACCGAATTAAAGCGTATTTTGAGTTTGATATGCTTAAAATGGTTAAAGGTCAAAAATCAAAAGGCATTGATTTATCTTTTCATTCCATTATTTGGTGTATCTTTGCTGAAATAATGGAACAAATTATGATTGCAGCCAAAACCGGTATTTTGCTTTATCTCCGTAATTGCAGGCCTGATCCGCACATACACCTACAACAGTGTTGCTTTGAAGTTGTGGCGAGAACTGAGTAGGCTGTGACTACAGCTGTGGAATGCGTCGGGAGGTGGTTTTAGGGGTTGCAATACCGTTGTGAGGTATAAGATTTTTTATTTTGGTTTTTGTTGTGAAATTTAGTAGTTCGTGCGAAAATGTTAGTTTAACCTTACTATTTCTAATCAAGAATATAGTGGTTTCGTTAGCTCATGGTTTTTCTTTCTGTTTCACAGGTAATTGTCAAGGATGAAGAGACATTTGGCTATTGTCATGGAATATGCGGCTGGTGGTGAACTCTTTCGTAAGATCACCATTGCTTATCTCAAAATCCTTTATTGACTCACTGTTTGGATAGGATGAAAAAGTGCGGAGTTTAGTCTTTTTATGTTTGTGTAGCTGGTTGCAGACTTACCTAGGGATCGAGATGTTGTTGGTGTTCTTGACGGGCCTATGTTGTCTAGAAAACAGGTTTCATCTTGCTCATTTGACTCATTTGTGCAACCACTGATTTATTACTGATAAGTGAACACGTCTTCTTGCAAGTTGCCTCTGATCATTATCAGTGGGTTTACTCAATTTGGAATAAGAGAAACACAAGCCATTCAAAGCATAAGCTATGTTGGAGACAAATGGTGAGTTAAAATACTTGGTTTATATATCAACCATTTCATGATTCATTTACTTTTATGCCCTTATTTGAAAGTATATTGAATTTTGATAGGGATGAAGAATTAGATAGTGGAAAAAGCAATAGGCGAGATGGAAGTTGGCCTCATAAGTTTGACGAAAGAAATTGGTTCTAGAAGATTGCAGCCGAGAGACTAAATTCCCCACGTAGTAAGCAGAAAAAGCCATCGAAAAAAACATTCAACAAGGATTTAGAAGGGGGAAAGCAATTAAGGAGATGGTTATACTTACGAGAATTGTCGGAGTTTTAAATAATTTATGAATCGTGGTTCCATGAATCTGTGTGCCTAAGATCCAATTTATGAATAAAATGATGATCGAACACCATACCTACTGCCTTTATGGTTTCCAGGTATTATATTTAATTGCTTAACGTTGATTTACAGGCTATTTTGGGTCTGTTGCCACTTTTAGTATTACAACTCACAAACTCTCATACTTGCTTTTTAAAGCAGACGAGAATTGGATCTCACCAGATTATGTGAATGATAGAAGATGGATATTAAACAAAGATAATCGAGATGAGAGGGTCAAAGCAACAGTTTTGGTAAGGAAGTCCCGAACTACATAATATGATGCTATTTATATGAGTTTGTATAATTTTGTACAGTAATAAGTACAAATTTGCATCAACAGATGCCACGCAGAACTGCAGCCAGAAGTTCGTTTCCTCTTAATGGAACGCATTTTCAAGTGAATGAGGTAGGTATGCTTCATATAGATGCTTATTAGAGGTTGCAAAATTGGAGGGTTGGGTTACGGGTAAAAAATTGGAGGGTTGGGTTCCGTTTCTTTTTGCCAAGGGGAAGACACCGGTACAATATAAACACTGTTTGCGCTATGGTGTTTGCTGCGGTATTTAAGTTCCATTGTCTGTATAAGTTGATAAAAACGGGTATTGTGTTTTTCCATTTAACTATTTATGCCTTAAGATAGAAATGGCCATGTTGTCTTTTACGAATAAAAAGAACAAATTTTTGAAAATTATATTTCACTGATGATACCCAAAGGTTTGCCAAAGAAGTAAACTCATCAATTCATTTTTTACCAGATGTTGGTTTTAGGTGGCATAAATGGGTGTTCAAAGGTGTGTAAAACACACATATACCCAAATAATTTAATCAATGTATATTGTTAAGCACTTTGTAGGTGCTTGCTTTTATAAAGTAATGAAAATATTACGTAGAAGTTGTGGCAAAAGTTTGTTATTAGACCTGTGAGATGAGTAGGTTAGTTCATATTCATGGCAACCTGCCGATTACATTTTCAAAACTTTGTTTTCAATTAATGTAAGCTGAAATGCAGTCTGTCATGTTAGCATGATATCAGTTACAATTTAATTACACCTTTTATATTACTTTCATTGTAGGCATATCAGAGACACAGCAAGTGCCAACAATGAGGACAGCTGCAGGCCGGTCAATGGGAGCACAACCAGCAACTACACAAAGACGTGTTCCACAAAGGTCTGCAATGTCATCTGTACGCACAGGTAAGCTATCGCAGCATCCGCTTCCTTCTTCTGTTTTCTGTCACTATCTGTTACTACGTATCAATTCCTGATGAATTTTTCTGTCACTATCTGTTTCCACAAGCTGTAATATAATTTTATCTGAATGTTCTCAGGACTTTCATATGAGACCGATGATTACTCTTTAAAGTAATTGCATATGTTTCGTTTGATAGGTTTCCTCATGAATTTATAGAAGAAGCGTTTGAAAGAACAACTTTTAGTTCAGTACTTATAGTTTATGTTTGTTAAGACTCGAGAGTGGAACAGTAGAAGTTTATCTGCAATCGTATGTTTGATATGGTTAATTAGTTTATGTTAAGAAGCCAATAGTTTTGAGTATTAGGGAGATAGAATTGGCCACATATTATTAGTTATTGCGTGCGCACACACCACACAGGGTTCATAGCGTTTGTGTGTTTCTTTCAGTTTTGAATTTTGATCATTCGAATCGATTTGTACTGTTTGTTTGTGTGAATTTTGTGAAATGGATAGGTTAAGATTCCTGCCAACTTGCAGCCATCCTTTGTAGAAACTCACGTTTTAAACATGTGTTGCCCATGGGCATCCCTTTTTTTGAATTTGACGAATTCAGAGAACCATATGAGAGGGAGTTAACTACTGGGATATAGACCATTGAAACTGAATAAATGTTTGGTTACTAAATTTGTGATAGTTTACACATTTATTTCTGAATTCTAACAGGGGTTCATTAATCTTTTCTGAAATATGTTTCACAATTGCAGTTAGATAATAAAAAGCTTGGGCCATTGCACAACAAGAAGGATGCAGGTCCTATAGTGCATGTATGATCGCCCATAACACTATATTGTTATGATTGATGCCTCAGGATACACCTAGCTCCCTGAAGCAACTGATGTTGATTCTTTTATTGCACCACATTTCTGGAAAATAGGTAAAAATGAACCTGCAGTGGTCTAGACAGTTTAGAGTAGACCCGATATGTGCCTTCAGCCTGCACTGGGTTTTGTCACTTTTAGATTTGCCTTGATTAAACTCTTTGACTTTCTCCAAACAGGCCCTTTTAGTCATACCATGTCCAAGTAGCCTTTGCAACTTTTCGTTAAAAATTTGTCGAAACACGCCCCTTTCGTTTAAGATATTGTGAAGATCTTAGTTTTTGACAGTACAGAGAGTTTTGCACAATTCGTATGATAGCAATACGAGTCCTCATTATTTTTAAATTTGTTGTAGGCACATAATTTACTAAAAATACATATGAATAATTAAAAGCTAAGGAAAAAGAGAGCTCGAAAGAGTACGCAATTATTGAGGGAAATGCAGATGATCTTCCGTTTGAGGCGGATTACGTGGATAGATATGTTTTGTCCGGAAGGTACATAGCATTTTTCTATAGATAGATGCTCATTCAATATGTCGTGTTGTGGTTGATGCAACTACATTTATATCCACTAGAGATAAAGGAGAACGCTTGACCTTCAAGGTTGGCCAAGGTTAGTTTACCTCTTCACGTTAACGATTAATTTCTTTGATTTTTTAGCCATATGTCTTTAATTTTCCAGAAGAATAAAACTTTAATCTGTAAAATTGGTAGACTACCAAGTATCTAAGTTAACTCTATTTTTTTGTAGGTGCTCACATCTTCTATGTCGATCAGGTTGATGCTTAGGATGTGGTTGCAAAAGAGTAATAGCTCATAATGTGTTAAGCAACTGCCCTCAAATGTATACGGAGGATGTATTTTTTTATCTACTGGGAGTACTTTCAGCAGGTTATAGGAACTGCCCCTTTAGCAAAACACCCCGCGGCAACGCGCGGGTTTCCCAACTCGTTTTTGAGATGTTTTGAGATTGGAAATTAATAAAAAGTTCTAGTGCTTTTTACTAAAATAAAGTCAAATGACTTAGGATTTTAGGATTTGGATCAGTTTGGAATTGTGTATTGAAAAGTATCACGTATAATGCTATCTATAAAATGCAAAGCATATATCGTGCGTTTTTTGTTTTTTTTTTTGTTTTTGTTTTTTTTTTCTGTTCTGTTCTTGGAAGGCAATGTATATATATATATATATATATATATATATATATATATATATATATATATATATATATATATATATATATATATATATATATATATATATATATATATATATATATATATATATATATATATATATATATATATATATATATATATATATATTTTCTGTTCTGTTCTTGGAAGGCAAGGTATATTAATAAAAATTAGCAAGATATTAAAATTACACGAAAATGACCATAATAAATCGACCAAACTAAATCTAATTCACTGCACCTGCTTACCGACTCTACAACCTACATGATATATTACAAAGTGAATATCATATTAAGAAATAACTCTAACATACCAAACACACCAAAACGCAACAACACTTAAAGGCAAACATCTGGCAGAAAGCATGACAGGGATCGACAACCGACCACAAACCATGACGTCACACATGAAACATTAACCCTACACCATAACCTCGAAATACACAGTACTGAACACGCAATATGACCAAGTGGTGGCATTGTGAATAGTAAGAATTGAAGAAAATAACACAGAAAGTATGAACACCACCTAATGAAAATCCCCAAACTCAAATGATCGCCCCTCGACTCTTGCATTAATGACCCTTAGCTTACCGAATCGTGCATATCTATTATTTAAAGAAGATGACTATAATGTTATTTGTCTCTAGCCTTATATTCTTTTATACTTCTTATGGTTGTTAGTTTCTCTATATGATGTAATTTAACACACACACGCGCGCGCGCTAACACTCACACACACACACACACACACACACACACACACACACACACATATATATATATATATATATATATATATATATATATATATATATATATATATATATATATATATATATATATATGTGTGGGTAGGGTTAATGTAAGATCAAACTTAAAGTTGTAAAAATAAGATCTAGTCTAAACAACCACTAAAACCATTTTATTAATAACCATATTAGCAATAATACACAAAAAATAAAGTATTAATACGAATTAACATTTTAGCAACTAATAACCAACTGTTACATGAGTTTGGATTAGTGATACACAACTATAAATTTGCATGTCGAATCAAAATGTATCACATTAACCTGATACATATATATAGAATCTAGATCAAATAAGATCAATTTTAAAGTTGTAAAAATAAGATCTAACTAAAATGTGGCAAATGACACTCTCGTTAAAATAAAATAATTTTTTTATTGAGTACAACTAAAACTATTAAAGTTCGATGGTTTTCTTTTTTAAATTTACGAAACCAAGGCGATACACTTTGATTCGACATGTAATGTATCAGGTTAAGGTGATACACTTTGATTCGACATGTAAATTTATAGTTGTATATTACTAATCCAAACTCATGTATCAGTTGGTTATTAGTTGCTAAAATGTTAATTCGTATTAATACTTTATTTTTTGTGTATTATTGCTAATATTGTTATTTATAAAATGGTTTTAGTGGTTGTTTAGACTAGATCTTATTTTTACAACTTTAAGTTTGATATTACATTGACCCTACCCTATATATATATATATATATATATATATATATATATATATATATATATATATATATATATATATATATATATATATATATATATATATATATATATATATATATATATATACATACTACACATAATGCATGAAGCACTCTCTCTCAAAAATTTTCAGATTTACAAGAAATAATGTACGGTTTACAACACTTTAATGCACTAAATTTTCAAAAATAAAACAAAGTAAGCATATTGTACAACAAAAACAAGCATGGTGTCATTTTAAGACCAAAATCCTATCAAACAACATTAATACTATTAAATGGTAGTTATTAAAACACCCCCTATATAAAAAATACAAATTATCAAGCATTGTTTACAACTATTTAAAGCACAAAGATAACTAAAAAATAATATCCAACACATATAATTAATACACTATTTAATTTACCCTCTCACAAATAGTGTTTAGATACTCACATCTCTCGGGTGTAATAAAGTATATATCACAATATGGAAATGGAAAACATCTCTCACTACCTGTCACAGAAAAATAGATTACCATAGGCTTGGGAAAGGATCAAACCTCCACCACATGGCATAAGCACCTAGGATAAACTATCAAAGTGGTCTTTTAAAAGGGTTGTAACGTTAGGTGTAGGGATATGAAATACACAGTTTTGTTGGATATAGGCAGTCTTTACTGGTGGCGAGTTAACAATCTTGGTTAATTACATGTACAAAATGGTGTTGCTAAGCTAAGACTAGACTCGACTTAAGCTAATAAATGAAAAATAACAAAAACATAAAATAAACATAGAATGAAAAGGGATGGTAGTCCGTTTTTTTTTTTTTTTTTTTTTTTTTTTTTTTTGCATACACTCTTACCATACCATCCAAAATAATACATCGTAGGGATGTAAATTCCCCTTACACTTGAATTTTTACATACTTTACAATAAACTAATCTAATGACTCGAATTAAGAAAATCAAAACGCTTGGAGTACTTTTAAGATTAACGTACATATGGGGGTAATAAATGATGTTCTTCCCCATTACTCCATAAAACAAGTACTTTACCCATGAGTCCCAATCGTCCCAAAACAATATGTACAAGGATATGACTCGACTTAGTAACCATGTAATCAATTAGATAATTAACTTAGGGTTTAACAAATAACAATAATGCACTAAAAATGAGTGTATACACGAAAGGCTAAGGCGATTTAGGTGTACATTTAAGTAGGGTGTAACAAATTCTTCCTTTAAGTAAAATGCTTAAAGTTAAAAATGAAAAGATAGGCTCGGAGGGGTGTACTAGGGTTTCGTATACTAAAAATGAGTACAACGCTAAGGTATGGGAAAAATTAATTGACTTAACTAGCCAAATAATATGACTTAAATGGTCAAGTAATTATGATACAGGTTTAACACAAGGGTGATCCTAATGCCTCTTATCATGTAGTAAATCCTACTACACGAATGTAGTCTCACTAGCGGTCTCAGAATGCATCACTAACGCAAGTTCTAGAATCTAAATGCTACCGGTACACTCATAAGCACTAATAGTAAATGCTTTTCCTATCAAATCTAAAGGCGAACCTCACATATTTGGGTGGAAAATTTTTCTGAATAGTACGGTTATGTTCTAGTCATACAATCTCCTATCCATGAGACGCTTTCTATGGCTAAAGTTTCACTCCTAAATGTTGTAAAAAAATTTAAATTTGGTGCTAAAATTGCACTAACAAGTATTTCTCATAGTTTTATTACACATCTACTATCAAACAAACAAACTCAAGCGAAAGTGTATATGTAAGGTATCATCATTTTACCCTCCCCTTAGACTTAGGATGAACATTGTCCCCAATGTTCAAGTAAAAAATGTAAAAGTGAAATAAGTAAAACGAATGAAATCAAATACTCCCCTGTTTCACTCGGTATGGATAATAAGGTGGCCAGGTTAGATCTTCCTCCAAGAAAATGAACAATCAAAGCTTCCCTTCCAGAAAAATAAATCATCTTCTTGTCATACATAACCTGTAAATCCTGAGAAAACAGACAAGGCAACCTCGCATAAAATCGGCGGCAATATACATATGTTACTAAATCCTAAAAAACAAAGTAAGATATAATGCTTGTGGAATGATGTTTGCAGATTTCCTGGAGTTTATAAAACTTAATAATTCAACTAAAACTTTAAAACTCCGTTAGAAAAACAAAACTGGTAAAATTCCCAGATTTTTACACGTGACGCCGTCAAGAGTAAACTCATGACGCCGTCAGAAGTGACCTACATAAATTCTTATGTTAAGTTTCCAGAAAATTTCTGGAAAAACTTGGTCCTACTTCCTGGAAAATCCTGCAAAACATCATTATGACTCGATACAAGCATTTGACTCTAACAAATACGAATATACATGTTCATTTAATATTGTGGAGAATCATGATCGGTTTGTTTCTTAAAAACATATTTGGGGTTTCCCCTTACACTTATCTTTTGCAAAAATACCTTTGGGTGAAGTTAAGAATAGGCCAAAACAACAAAGTAAAGTATTTCCACTATTTATTTTAGAAACATGATCTACCAACAATAAAAATAAAGCATGCATACGGAAGCAAATAACAAACAAACAAAATAAAATCACACAAAACATGGGTTGCCTCCCAAGAAGCGCTTTTCTTTATATACGAGTCTTGTAGCTAGACTCAAGGTCATGGGTTACGACGTGACACGGGTGAGTTCCTCATTGAGGACATCCTTGGGATCAAACTTAGGTTTTAGCTTCCTATCGGTTTTCTTAGTACGGTATGACCTTTCAAACTTTTCTCCATCCGGATCATACAAAGTCATCTTCATATGCCATGATCCGTCACCTTCTTTAGGTAGCTTGTCCCACCTCTATTTACACTTGTCTCCCTCTCTTTTCCACTTATTCATCTCTATATTAATAGGCATTACGCTCAAGAACTCAATCATCTTCCTAAAGATTAAGGGGTCCTCAAAAGGATCTAGCTCTTCATCTCTAGCTATGAGTTGTTCCACCGAACGTGTCTTTTTGATGAAAACTTTTTTCTAGATAGAATGGGCGTTGAGGTCCTATAAAGTTACTTTCTATCCAAGGTCCATATCTAGATGGTCTCCTATTCATCTCAACCCAATGTGATGTCGGTTCATCCTCACAATCATAGCTATGTTTCTTAACATCGTATACCGACCAAGTGTCGCCCTCACCTACCGCTATCTTAGACTCCTTACAATCTATCATGGCACTAGCGGTTGCTAAAAATCCTCTTCCTACCAACAATGGGCATGTAGTGTCACTAACCATGTCTACGACGTGAAAATCCGCTAAGATAGTTAACTTTCCTACGTGAACAACTACATCCTTAATCATTCCAACCGGATGGGCAATACGTCCATCCACTAGACCTATCAATACCTCCGTCTCCTCTAACTTTCCTAGCTTAAGAGTGGTGAATAGGGATAAGGGAATCAAGTTGAGGCTTGACCCTAAATCGGCTAGTGTGTCGAAAGCTTCGGATCTTCCTATCTTACAAGGCAAAACAAATATACCCGAATCATCAAGCTTCTTAGGCAACTTGTTTAGAACGAAGGCGGTCCCATTTTTTCCTAGCTTAAATTTCTCATACTTTTCTAGGAGGGCACTATAGTAGGGAGCTAAGACATCAATGACGGGCCGTTCAAGGTGAAGTTCCTTGAATTCATCATCAAGGTCTTGCGTAGGAGGTGTTTCAACTATACTTTTGACCAGTTTTACATCGGGTGTTTTACTTGATTGGTCCTTTTGAAGAATTTGGTTTTATTTGAAACACGTGCTCGTTGATTTGACCGAGTAGTATTGTGGACACGAAGTGGGTGACGAAACTGATGATATGGAATTAACGTTTAGTTTCGGATTCTTGACCGTGTCGCTTGGGAGTGCTCCCATTTCTCGGTCATTGAGAACTTTCAACAATGCGTCAATTTTGGTGGTCATCTCGCTTTGCTTTAGTTTGAAATCGGCTTCAAACTTAGATATGCGAGCTTCTTGAGATGCCATGAACTTAGACATCAATCCTTCAAGATTGTTGGTACTACCATAGTTGTTGGAAGGATTGTTGTTGGAAGGATTGTTGTTGAAAGTATGGTTGGAGGGTGAACCGTTTGGTTGGTAACGATTAGGCGAATTGGAAGAATTGGTTTGATTTTGTTTCCACCTAAGGTTTGGGTGATTTTTCCAAGAGGGGTTGTATGAATCACCGTAAGGGTTTGGCTCGGGTTTGAAAGTGTACCACTTATCTCTCGCTTCGTCGGTACGCGAGGATGCGTAGTCCGCAAAAGCTGTTCCGGGGAGTTCCACACAATCACGAGTGTCATGGGGACCACTACATAATTCGCATGAAGAAGTGATTTTGTTCACTTGGCTTGAAGGCTTAGGAGCTTCGTAAGATTTCATGAGAAACTTGACTTGGTCCTCAAGTTCCATGATCCTACGGTCAGGAGTGCTAGAGTTGTTCGAAGGCAAAGATATTGCCTTGACCGTTTTGTTCAAATCACGGGGATCATTCCAACTTTCGTTGTCATAGAGAGCAAGATCTTCTATGAGTTCCCATGATTGTTCCGCACTTAGATCACGTAGCTTACCACCGGCCGATTGGTCAATGGCTCGCCTCGTGGAGAGATCGATATGGTCATAGAAGATTTGGACTTGGAGCCAAAGATCTATGCCATGATGAGGGACTTTTTGGAGTAAGTCCTTGAAACGAGTCCATGCTTCATAGAGAGTTTCATTTTGACGTTGTTGGAACATCAAGATGTCATTTCTAAGCTTAGTAGTTCTCCCCGGTGGGAAAAATTGAGCAAGGAAACGAGTGGTGAGATCATCCCATGTGGTGATGGATCCCGCGGGTAAACGCTCAAGCCATTGACTAGCTTGATCACGTAGAGAGAATTGGAATAGGCGTAATCGGGTTGTCTCTCTAGTTGAAACATCTAGGTCTATGGAGTCTACGATTTTAAGGAAGTCCTTGAGATGTTGATTTGGATCTTCGGAACGAAGTCCATAGAATGCACATCCGCTTTGCACCAACCGGATGGTGTCGGATCGCAAGGGGGTCACATTGGCTCCGGTGAGCTCAATGGTGTTTCGGTAGCCTTGGTGGCTAGGTCGGGAATACTCTCCCAAGGTTCGGGGCCTAAGAGGTTCTAGTGGTGGGTTTTGTTGAGGTGGGATGACGGGTTCAAAGATGTTCCCATCGTCCATGATGTCGGATGGTGAAAAGTTACGAACAAAAACACAAAGAAATAAGATAGACTAAAGAGAACCTAAAAATAAAAATAAAATCTTACTAGAAAGGAATCTAGCAAGTAGACTTAATAAAAAGAGATTCTAACCTAGACAATAACTATTCCCCAGGCTGCGGCGCCAAAAACTTGATGCGTAGGGATTGCACCGGGCTTTACCTCTCAAGGGATCTCGAAAAGCTTACAACCACCACCAGGCAGTGTACCTGATCGATGTAGTATAGTATAATGACAAGTACCAGGGGATTGATCATTCAGCTAGGAATAGTGTCGCTAGGATTAGAAAACCTAAATATTAGATCTAGAGATAAGGGATGATTCTTTTTATATTTTTTATATTTGTTAGAAAGCAAGTTAAAATCTCGGGTTTGAAGGATTTGGGAGGAATTAGTTGCTAGTCAACTAACCCAATACTAAAGATGCAATCAAAATAAAATACTAAAATGAAAATAAACTATATTAAACTAAGGTTGTGAGCAATACGTGGGAGAAATGTGTTTACTTAGATTTCACTACTCCCTAGATATCTTTTACACGTTAATTACTTGTTATAGTTGTGTGGATGACAGATTGTATTCCTTAATACCATTCATGGGGTGGCGTACTTACTTCCCCAATCCTATGAGTGCCTACTTCACTCCTATGTCGAGCCTGCTAGAAGCTCCTAACATGGGATCATTTGAATTTACTCATGCATTAAATACAACCAATAAAACCTAGTACACATCGGTTCATGTTTCCTAAGACGTTCAAGCATGTTACACAATGGAGATCTGCCAGTTTTCTTAAGCCTAACATTGAAATCATTCATCCAATACAACCATAAACATGTAATCAACACATAATTAACATCTAGGTTTCATTAGATCTAAGCAAACACAAGATAGATCTAGCCTAGCATGTTGAAATCAAGACAAGCACAAGATATAGACAACCAACACATAGACATATTGATTGAATTAAGAGAAGACTTATCTCAATAGCACATGTAAGGATTCAAGGGTTGAAAACCCTTGAAAAGCTATAAAATTCGTACAAGGTTCGGCCCTAGGGTTTCTCCACACAAGTTCTTTTTAATTAATGAAAATTAGAAAACTATATATATAGATTTTAGAGGGTGACGGCGTCAAGAACAAATGTCTGACGCCGTCATCTCGCCGCCCAATAATTCCTCGGACTGCCTTGATCTACATCTGACGCCGTCATATAGTCCCCTTTTGCAGGCCGTCACACAATTAACTCTTGGCGCTCTACTTGTGACGCCTTCAGGTTTCTTCTGGGTCGTCATGGTTTTTACTCTTGACGCCGTCAGGATTGCCTTCTTGACGCCGTCATACACTGTTCCCAGCATGAAAAATTAAGTCTTTGGCGTTTTCATCACTTTTATGCTCCAAAAACGTTCGAATTGCTTCCTTTTCCAGATTTCACTCCCAAAGTACCTAAAATCACAAAAGGAATGATTTAGGGCTATATTTGATCAAATAAATTCAATTCTGGGCTTAAATGACCCCCTAAAAGTGGTTCATTTTTCGCCTCATCAGTATATAATCCTGAGATTTTGGTACCCCATCAAGTGGATTCTCTAAGAAAAGCTGAACAAATCTAGGGTACATCAAGAAAGGTGATCCAGCCTTAATGTGTGCAATCATACCATCAAGGATCATGTAGGAAAAATTGAATGGTTGATTGGTAACCATGCCTACTAAGGCAGAAGCTATGGCATGTCCAAATTGATTCCAAGCAGTACTTTTTGGACTTAAGCAATGAAGCAAAACATGAATAAGGTATTTCCAATGAGGACTTACCAATGCTTTCTGAAAAGTAATCTTGTTCAAAGGCCCTTCATACCCAATATCTCTCAGTGCATCCCAAACCTCTTGTTTAGCAAACAAAATAGAGCCTCCCTCATCATCAAACAGTAAAACCTCCCTGATTGTAGCTTCAGTAATACGTATGGCTCTTCCAACAACTGTAGCATGGATAACATCCTCTCCATCTTCTATCTCAGCCCTAGCCGTAGCCCAAAACTCTTGTATCCAAGGACCAATAATCTCTGGGTTTACTAAAAGTGAGTAATTGATGGTGGATCAGGTGAGAAAATCAATTATGCCATGAAAATCAATGTTCTTTTGAGTTTTCTCGAGGTTTGCTATCATATTGTGTTTGGTGATGGTTGGTCGGTGTGCCATTGCAATTATGATTTGAGAAAAGAATGATAATCGTTGATGAACTTGGTGGGATTGATTGAATGAATACGAGTAGGTAAAGATGAAAAAGATATGGATATAGAGGGATAATATACAAAGAATCACGGTATTAATTATTTTACCGTTATTTTTGGAAGTTATCTTCCCCATATCTTTCGAAAGTTTGTTACCCGCATTTTTGACCATTGGAACAGTATCCTGACACATCAGCGTACCCTTCAGAACACCAAGCAGTACTTTTCCATATAACATGGAGCAGTACGTTCATTTGCGAAACAAAGCAGTACGTTGGCAAAGTACTTTCCTATCAAAATATATATAGTGTTGACTGTTTGACCAAAATATCTGTTGAAAGTCAACCCGAGATAATTAATACTTTTCGAAATTAATTCCCCAAAGCTACCAAGGCAAGTAGAATTGAATGAGCATCATTAATATCCCTTATAACTTTCTTGCCTATAAAAGTAACTTTCCACCAACACATATCTTCATCAACACTTGGAATACTTATCACAAAAACCCTAATCAACATGAGTCACTTCCCTTTAGTCTACATCTCATCTGATTCTTATGGATCCACTGATTCAGAGATCATCTATTACTCTGACTCGGACTTTGATGATGATGCAGGATGGAGTGGGTACTTTCCTCCTGATGTATCAACCTCTACCATTACTGATGCAGCAAGCACTACCAACCCAAAACCTAAGAAAAAGGTGTCTGTCCCTACTCTTGGTTCTTCTTTGGCAAATGAACTTCCTCATGCCTTGAGACAGGCTCTTGAATCAGCCATAAAGAACATGAAGTGGCCTGCTCCAGGAAAAGAGAGACCTCCCAAGCAAGTACTTGGCCTGGCTTGCCCAAGAAAGCAAGCTTCTTTTGATGACAAAAGAAAGACTGCTCAGAAGGGAAAGCAAAGCTATCAGGGTAAAGGAAAAAGGCCAATGGAGTAGGGTGTGTTGGGTTTGGTAGGTAGGTTTGGTGTAGGGTGTTTGGAATAGTTCTCTGTGAGTCTTGGTTGTGTATGTGTCATGGTTGTCTGTATCACTTGGAATGAAGAATGTAACTCTTTTGATAATAATGAATAAAAATCTTTTCTTTTGAATGATACATGTAGCCTCCCTCAATTAATGACTAACTACTAATGCCTCTCTTAAAAAATAGCTTAATTATTAATCATACCAATACTCACTACTAAGAAGGTAAATCTTGAGACATCAAAGCCCTTTGTGAGTAAATCTGCTACATTATCATCTGTATGGACTTTAACCACATTGATAAGTCTATGCTCATAGCAATCTCTGATAAAATGATGTCTAATCTGAATGTGCTTTGTTTTGGAGTGATAAACTTGATTCTTCACAATACAAATGGTACTCTCATTATCAATGTTGATAGGAGTATTCTTGAAGTTGAATCCATAATCCAAAAGCTGATTTTGCAACCAAAGTACTTGTGCACAACAACTTGCAGCAGCTACATATTCTGCTTCTGTGGAAGATGTGGCTGCAATTGTTTACTTTTTGCATTGCCATGAGACTAATCTACTTCCAAGATACTGACACCCTCTAGTTGTTGATCTTCTGTCATAGTTATCACCAGCATAATCACTATCTGAAAAAGCTTGTAGATGAAAAGGAGACCTTGGGTTGCCTAAGGTACCTAAAGATTCTCTTGACAGCATTCAAATGTGAAACCTTGGGTTGAACTTGATGTCTTGCACATAAACAAGCAGCAAAAGTAATGTCAGGCCTAGATTAGTTAAGTACATTAGACATCCAATCATAGACCTGTATAATTTGACATCAACATCTTCCCCATCTTCATCTTTTCCCAAAGGCTTGTTAGCATCAACAGGTGTGGATGCTGGCTTGACAGTTGTGAAGTTGAATATCTTAAGAATATCTGCAACATACTTATCTTGACTTATAAAAATTCCACTGCTTGATTGTTGCACTTGAAGTCCCAAAAAGAATGTTAATTCTCCCATTGAGCTCATTTGAAATTCTTTTTGCATAAGATCTTCAAATTCCTTCACCATAGATTGCTTAGTTGCTCCAAAAATAATATCATCTACATAAAATTGGACAAGCATGATATCCTTTTTGTCTCTTTTGATAAACAAAGTCTTGTCAATAGCACCTCTCATGTAACCATGTTGCAATAGAAAAGTGGAAAGTCTTTCATACCATGCTCTAGGAGCTTGATGAAGACCATACAGAGCCTTGATAACCTTGTAGACTTTGTTTGGATGTGCATGATTTTCAAAACCAGGAGGTTGTTTAACATAAACTTCCTCTGTGATAGTGTCATATAGAAAAGCACTTTTAACATCCATTTGATATACAGGGAATCCCATATAAGATGCAAAAGCCAAAAAGAACTTGCCACAGGAGCAAATACTTCATCATAGTCTACTCCTTCTTCTTGTCTATATCCTTGAGCTACTAATCTTGCTTTATTCTTAATAACATTCCCTCTTTCATCTCTTTTAACTCTGAAAACCCATTTTGTTCCAATTAACCTTTTACCATCAGGTAAATCACATAATACCCATACTTCTTGAAGTTTAAACTGTAAGAGTTCCTCTTGCATAGCTTCAACCCAACTCTCCTTGGCTAATGCTTGTTTTACTGTCTTAGGTTCTTCTTGAGACAGAAAGCAAGCAAATAAACACAATTGCTGATCCTTGTGATTCACCCTGTTCTGCTTGTAAATAAAGGTAAGTAAAGAAGTATGTTGTTGAGACATATTCTTAGCTTTAGTTCTTGTAAGCACTCCTGAACTAGAAGCTCCAATTATCTTACTGACAGGATGATCTTTGTGAATTCTTAGAGTGGGAGTTGGTGAAACTTCAAGATTATCTTCCAAATTTGTCAGGTTAGGGTCTTCATTAGAATCTGAGAAAATGCCTTCTTGTTCCAATTCATCATCAGTATCTTCTAAGGCAGGCATGGTTGGATCATGTAAATCATCAGCATTCTTCCAATTTGAAGTATCTAGAACTTGAGAAGTACTTTCAAATGGATCATCAGTACTTTGGGGCAAAGTACTGTCACTGCCTTTAGCCTTCTTCTTTTCTGCTTCATAAGCTCTCCTTTGATCATCTTCATAGGACTTAGCAATTGTTTCTTGAAGAAGCATCCTATTAAGTTCATCTTAGATAGCTTAGTCTTCATCAGATACTGTGGTCTTTGGTGGAACAGTATTTTGTTGATCAACAGTACCTTGAGGTGCAGCAGTACTTTTCTTCTCATCATTGGGTGCTTCATCAGAATCATCTTCAGATCTTATGTTAACACCATGAACAATGTATTGTAACTCCTCTTCATTAAGAACAACTTGATTTTCTTCTCTGACAGGTACATAGTTCATGGATGATGCCATTAAATCAAGATCAAACATCCAATCAGGACCCTTACCTTTTTGATTTTCTTGTTCTTCTAGAAATTCAACATGAAGACATTCTTGAACCTTCTTGGTAGCCCTGTTGTACACTCTGAATCCTTTGCTACTGGTACAATAACCCAATAGGTATCCTTCATCAGATTTACCATCAAATTTTCCCAAATTATCAGCAATGTTCAAGATAGTCAGGGGACATCCAAAAGGCTTCATAAACTTAATGTTTGGCTTCTTTCCCATGATTAACTCATAAGGTGTCTTCATTTGAGGTTTTGTCACTGATACTCTATTTAGTACATAGCAAGCAGCACTTACAGCTTTAGTCCAAAATGGAACAGGTAATTGGGAGTCTGCAAGCATTGTCCTTGCTGCTTCTATCAAAGTTCTGTTCTTCCTTTCTGCAACTCTATTCTGCTGAGGAGTTCTAGCAATACTGAATTCTCTTTTAATCCCTTTCTTAGCACAAAATTCATCCATAAGCTGACTCTTGAATTCAGTCCCATTATCACATCTAATTCCTCTAACCTTGAGTCTTAACTGATTTTCAAGTGCTATTATAAGATCATGAATAGCATCAAAAGTTTCATCTTTGAATCCCAAGAAAAAGACCCAGCTAAATCTGCTACAATCATCTGTTATAACCAAACAATACTTCTTCTTGTCTAAGCTAACAACTGAAACAGGTCCAAACATATCCATATGCAGCAATTCCAAAGGCTCCCTTATAGTTCTTTCTTCAATCTTCTTACATGAAGCCTTATGTTGTTTACCCTTCTTGCAAGCCAAACATGAATGATCAAGTTTGAATGTTTTAGAAGGTAAACCTCTAACTAAATTTCCTTTGACCAGCTTGTTTGTTTTTGAAATTTACATGCCCTAGTCTTCTGTGCCATTGATGTGCTTCCTCCATTGTTGCCCTTGCAATAAAGCATGTTGCTCTTTCAGCATAATTGATGTTCTTCAAGTCTATGCTATACACATCATTGATTCTTGGTGCTCTCAGCATCACCAAGTTTTCATCTTCTAATCTAAACTCAGGGGAGAGAATAAGACATTCTGTGTCAAGAAACAACAAAGGGTACTTCTTGTCACAGATCTGAGAGACTAACAAAAGGTTGAATTTAAGCTCCTTCACATATCCGTCATTCTCAAAATCAATAGATCCTGCCTTAATGGTTCCTTTGCCAGTTATTCTCCCTCCATCAGGATCATTCCCAAATGCAACTCTTCCTCCAAAATAAGCCTTAAAAACTGACAAAAGCTCCTTTTCTCCTATCATACTTCCAGAGCAACCACTATCTACAATAAGATGGTCTTTAAGCTCCTCTGCTGGGTTGCTGATGAGGCGAAAAATGAACCGTTTTTAGGGGGTCATTTAAGCTGGAATTGGAATTTATTTGATCAAATATTGCCCTAAATCGTTCCTTTTGTGATTTTAGGTACTTTGGGAGTGAATTCTGGAAAAGGAAGCATTTTGGACGTTTTTGAAGCGTAAAAGTGAAGTAAACGGCAAAGACTTAATTTTCCATGCTGGGAACAGTACCTGACGGTGTCAAGAAGGAAAATATGACGGCGTCATGAGTAAAATGCATGACGACCCAGAGAAAACGTGACGGCGTCAGAAGTAGGGCGTCAAGAGTTATTTTGGTGACGGCCTGGAGCATAATCACACATGACGGCGTCAGCTCCAGATCTAGGCAGTCCTAGAACTTTATTGGCGGCGAGATGACGGCGTCAGAAATTTACTCTTGACGCCGTCACCTCACAAAATCTATATATACTTTTCTATTTTTCATTCATTAGAGGAGGAACTTGTGTGGAGAATACGAGGGCCGAACCTAATAATCCCTAGGTCGTTTGTAACAGTATTTTCAAGGGTTTTCACCCCTTGAAACCCTTCATGTTCAATTAAGATAAGTCTTCTTTCAATTCATTCAATATGTCTATGTGTTGTTTGAATATATCTTATGCTTGTCTTGATTATAACATGCTAGGCTAGATCTTTTGTGTGTTTGCTTAGATGTAATGAAGCCTAGATGTTGATTATAGGTTGATTTCTTGTTTATAGTTGTAATGGATGAATGATTTCAATGTTAGGCTTAAGAAAACTGGCAGATCTCCATTGTGTAACTTGCTTGAACGTCTTAAGAAACATGAACCGATGTGTACTAGGTTTTTATGGTTGTATTTAATGCATGAGCAAATTTTAGTGATCCCATGTTAGGAGCTTCTTAGTCGGCTCGACATAGGAGTGAAGTAGGAGCTTATAAAATTGGGGAAGTAAGTACGCCACCCCATGAATGGTATTAAGGAATACAATCCGCCATCCATGCAACTGTAACAAGTAATTAACCTGTAAAAGATATCTAGGGAGAAGTGAAATCTAAGTAAACACCATTCTCCCACATATTGCTTACACCACTAGTTTAATTTAGTTTATTTTCATTTTTATTATTTTATTTTGATTGCATCTTTAGTTATTGGGTTAGTTGACTAGAAACTAATTCCGCCCACTCTTCCAAAACCCGAGATTTTACTTGCTTTCATAAAACATAAAAAAAAAATACAAAAAGAATCATCCCTCACCTCTAGACCTAGTTTGAGGCTTTCTAATCCTAGCGACACTATTCCTGAGTTGAACGATCAATTCCCCGGTACTTGTCACTATACTATACTACAACGATCAGGTACACTGCCTGGTGGGGGTTGTAAGCTTCTCGAGATCCCTCGAGAGGTAAAGCCTGGTGCAATTCCCACACATCAAGTTTTTGGCGCCGCAGCCCTGGGAATAGTTATTGTCTAGATTAGAATTTCTTTTTATTAGGTCTACTTGCTAGATTCCTTTCTAGTAAGATTTTATTTTTATTTTTAGGTCTTCTTTAGTCTATCTCATTTCTTCGTGTTTTTGTTCGTAACTCTTTACCATCCGATATCATGGAAGGTGGTAACATCTTTGAACCCATCAACCCACCACAACAAGACCACCCACAAAACCCACCACTAGTTAACCAACCTCTTAGGCCCCGAACCCTAGGAGAGTATTCCCGACCTAGCCACCAAGGCTATCGAAACACCATTGAGCTCACCGAAGCCAATGTGTCTCCCTTGCGATCCGACACCATCCGGTTGGTTCGAAGTGGATGTGCATTCCATGGACTTCGTTCCGAAGATCCAAATCAACATCTCAAGGACTTCCTTAAAATTATAGATTCCATAGACCTTGATGTTGCAACTAGAGAGTCGACCCGATTACGCCTATTCCAATTCTCTCTACGTGATCAAGCTAGTCAATGGCTTGAACGTTTACCCGCGGGATCCATCACCCCATGGGATGATCTCACCACTCGTTTCCTTGCTCAATTTTTCCTACCGGGGAGAACTACCAAAAAGTCCCTCATAATGGCATAGATCTTTGGCTCCAAGTCCAAATTTTTTATGACCATATCGATCTCTCCACAAGGCGAACCATTGACCAATCGGCCGGTGGCAAGCTACGTGATCTAAGTGCGGAAGAATCATGGGAACTCATAGAAGATCTTGCTCTCTATGACAAAAAAGTTGGAATGATCCCCGTGATTTGAACAAAACAGTCAAGGCAATATCTTTGCCTTCGAACAATTCTAGCACTCCCGACCGTAGGATCATGGAACTTGAGAACCAAGTCAAGTTTCTCATGAAATCTTACGAAGCTTCTAAGCCTACAAGCCAAGTGAACAAAATCACTTCTTCACGCAAATTATGTAGTGGTCCCCATGACACTCGTGATTGTGTGGAACTCCCCGGAACAGCTTTTGCGGACTACGCATCTTCCCGTACCGACGAAGCGGGAGATAAGTGGTACAATTTCAAGCCCGAGCCAAACCCTTACGGTGATTCCTACAACCCCTCTTGGAAAAATCACCCAAACCTTAGGTGGAAGCAAAACCAAAACAATTCCTCCAATCCGCCTAATCGTTACCAACCAAACGGTCCATCCTCCAACCGTACTTTCAACAACAATCCTTCTAACAACTATGGTAGTACCAACAATCTTGAAGGATTAATGTCCAAGTTTATGGCATCTCAAGAAGCTCGCATAGCTAAGTTTGAAACCGAATCCAACCAACAACAAATGGAGATGACCAATAAGAGTGACAACTTGTTGAAAGCCCTCAACAACCAAGCATTAACTACACCTAGGAAGGACACTAGGGACGCCAATAGCGGAATCCAAACTAAGGACCCCTCGTCATCAAAACACGTCCACTTTGTCAATGTTGTCACCATTAAGCCAATAGATAAGGATATAGAAGAAAGTGACAAGGATGAAGTTGGAGTAGAAACCGAGACTAGGGATGAAATTAAGGAAGTTGAGGTTGATAAGGGAGAGAAGTTAGAGGAAGTAGAAAACATAGAAGAATACTTTGATAAGTTGCCCACCAAGGAAGAACGGGAATATCATAAAGATTTATTCGATGATCCCGAGACACCATATATCCTTGGTTCACCCCTTATTAAAATAGGTGATCCCTCTAACATCAACATACCATGCAACATTGGGCATACGCATGTGTGGAAAGCTTATCTCGATCCTAGGTCTCCTATAAACATCATGACTAAAACTTATTATAATTGGGTAATGAAGAAACAACTTGGTTATAGGATGATGCCCAATAAGAATCTGATAAGCAATTTTATAGGAAGAGTGAAAGGATTACACGTGATTGTTGGAAACTTCACTTATGAGACCGAATTTGTGATAGTGGAGGATACTCGTCCGGTGATAGATGATTGCCTAAGTCAAGTAGTTTTCGGAAAACCATTCGTTGAGACCTCTAAGATGAGTTATGATCTGACTCTAGGGATAGTTAGATTCAAGGAAGAAATGATGAGATTTCTTACCAAATGCCCTATAAGATTGAACAACACCGCCTCTTACCGAACATAGAAAAGGAACACAAACAAGCGGTTTACTATAGGAATGATGAGGATAGACGTAGAGGAGTTGAATATGTTATGAATAAGATACTTGATTTCTACAAAGAATGCTTGCAACTAGGTCTGGAATACAAAACCAATATAGGAGATGACCTAGAGAGTGAAACCAACGATGAGGTCACGTAGTAACCCATGACCTTGAGTCTAGCTACAAGACTCGTAAATAAAGAAAAGCGCTTCTTGGGACGCAACCCATGTTTTGTGTGATTTTTTTTTTTATTTTGTTTGATTGTTATTTGTTTCCGTATGCATGCTTTATTTTTATTGTTGGTAGATCATGTTTCAAACTAAATGGTGAAAATACTCTATTTTGTTGTTTGGCTTAGTCTTAACTTCATCCAAGGTATTTCGCAAAAGATAAGTGTAAGGGGAAACCCCAAATATGTTTTTAAAGAAACAAAACCAATCATGATTCTCCACAATATTAAATGAACATGTATATTTGTATTTGCTAGAGTCAAATGCTTGTATCGAATCATAATGATGTTTTGCAGGATTTTCCAGGAAGTAGGGCAAAGTTTTTTCCAGAAATTTTCCGGAAACTTAACATAAGAATTTCTGCAGGCGTCACGTGTAAAATTCTGGAAATTTTACCAGTTTTGTTTTTCTAACGGAGTCTTAAAGTTTTTGCTAAATCTCTAGTTTTATAATCTCCAGGAAATCTGCAAACATCATGCCACAAGCATTATATCTTACTTTGCTTTCTAGGATTTGTTAGCATATATAGATTGCCGCCGATTTTACGCGAGGTTGCCTTGTTTGTTTTCTCAGGTTTAACAGGTTATGTTTGACAAGAAGATGATTTATATTCTGGAAGCGAAGCTTTGATTGTTCATTTTCTTGGAGGAAGATCTAACCTTATTACCTTATTATCCATACCGAGCGAATCAGGGGAGTATTTGATTTCATCCTTTTACTTATTTTACTTTTACATTCTTTACTTGAACATTGGTGACAATGTTCATCCTAAGTGTAAGGGGAGGGTAAAATGATGATACCTCATAGGAAACACTTTCGCTTGAGTTTGTTTGTTTGATGGTAGGTGTGTAATAAAACTATGAGAAATACTTGTTGGTGTAATTTTAGCGCCAAATTTAAAATTTTTTACAATATTTAGGAGTGAAACTTTAGCCTTAGCAAGCGTCTCATGGATAGGTGATTGTATGACTAGCACAAAACCGTACTATTCAGAAAAATTTTCCACCCAAATATGTGAGGTTCGCCTTTATATTTGATAGGAAAAGCATTTACTATTAGTGCTTATGAGTGTACCAGTAGCATTTAGATTCTAGAACTTGCGTTAGTGATGCATCCCGAGACCGCTAGTGAGACTACATTCGTGTAGTAGGATTTACTACATGATAAGAGGCATTAGGATCACCCTTGTGTTAAACCCGTACCATAATTACTTGACCATTTAAGTCATATTACTTGGCTAGTTAAGTCAATTAATTTTTCCCACACCTTAGCGTTGCACTCATTTTTAGTACACGAAACCCCTAGTACACCCCTCCGAGCCTATCTTTTCATTTCTAACTTTAAGCATCTTACTTAAAGGAAGAATTTGTTACACCCCACTTAAATGTACAACCAAATCGCCTTAGCCTTCCGTGTATGCACTCATCTTTAGTGCATTATTGTTATTTTTTTAAACCCTTGGTTAATTATCTAATTGATTACATGGTTGCTAAGTCGAGTCATATCCTTGTACATATTATTTTGGGATGATTGGATTCATGGGTAAAGTACTATTGTTATGGAGTAATGGGGAAGAACATCATATATTACCCCCATATATGCGTTAATCTTAAAAGTACTCCAAGTGTTTTGATTATCTTGATTCGAGTCATTAGATTAGTTTATTGTTAAGTGATGAGGCGAAAATGAACCACTTTTAGGGGGTCATTTAAGCCTGGAATTGAATTTATTTGATCAAATATTGCCCTAAATCGTTCCTTTTGTGATTTTAGGTACTTTGGGAGTGAAATCTGGAAAAGGAAGCAATTCGGACGTTTTTGGAGCATAAAAGTGAAGAAAATGCCAAAGTCTTAATTTTCCATGCTGGGAACAGTAGGTGACGGCGTCAAGAGTAACATCCTGACGGCGTCAAGAGCAAAATTCCATGACGATCTAGTACAGATTTGACGGCGTCACGAAGTAGGGCGTCAAGAGTAAAAGTCATGACGGCCTGGAAATGCATAATACATGACGGCGTCAAATGTAGATCAAGGCAGTCCGAGAAGAGTTTTGGCGGCGAGGTGACGGCGTCACAAGCTTGGTCTTGACGCCGTCAGACCCCTTTTCCTATATATAGTTTTCTAATTTTCACATTAAAAAAAGAGAAGTTTTGGAGAAACCCTAAGTACAAACTTGGTGCGAATTTTACAGGTTTTTCAAGGGTTCCAAGCCCTTGATACCTTTCATGTGTAATTGAGATAAGTGTTCTTTTAATTCAATCAATATGTCTATGTGTTGGTTGTCTATATCTTGTTCTTGTCTCAATTCCATCATGCTAGGCTAGATCTATCTTGTGTTTGCTTGGATCTAATGAAACCTAGATGTTAATTATGTGTTGATTACTTGTTTGTACTTGTCTTGGATGAATGATTTATATGTTAGGCTTAAGAAAGCTGGCAGATCTCCAATTGGTAACATGCTTGAACGTCTTAAGAAACATGAACCGATGTGCACTAGGTCTTTATTGGTTGTATTTAATGCATGAGCCACTGTTTATAATCCCTATGGTTATGCTGGGCATGGTATAGGAGGAGATAAGAGCTCATAGAATTGGGGAGTTAGGTGAGCCACCCCATGAATGGTATTAAGGAATACGATCCGTCATCCATGCAATTATAACAAGTAATTAACGTGTAAAAGATGTCTAGGTATTTTCATTTCTAGTATTTTATTTTGTTTGCATCTTTAGTATTGGGTTAGTTGATTAGCAACTAATTCCGCCCAAATCCTTCAAACCCGAGATTTTTACTTGCTTTCTAAAATATATAAAAATACAAAAATAATCATCCCTCACCTTTAGAACTAGTATTTAGGTTTTCTAATCCTAGCGACACTATTCCTAGCTGAACGATTAATCCCCCGGTACTTGTCACTATACTATACTACAACGATCAGGTACACTGCCTGGTGGGGGTTGTAAGCTTCTCAAGATCCCTTGAGAGGTAAAGCCTGGTGCGATTCCCACGTATCAAGTTTTTGGCACCGCTGCCGGGGAATAGTTATTGTCTAGGTTAGAATTTCTTTTTATTAGGTCTACTTGCTAGATTCCTTTCTAGTAAGATTTTATTTTTATTTTTAGGTTCTCTTTAGTATATCTATTTCTTTGTGTCCTTTATTCGTAAACTATTTTGATGGATCACAATAACATTGATCGTTTGATTCCTGTTATTCGTGTTTTTTGCCATAGGATTTTCCAAATGCCCGCCCCACTTCCTTTAGCAGAAAATGAGAACCCACCTAACCTCTCACCCAACCACCACTTTGACAATAATTCTGAGTTAGAAGAGTCTGATCATGATGATGACCGTAGGGCTAGTCCTTTCTATTATTCAGACTCCGATGAGGATCTTGATGATGGTGATGTGATTAATGAGAATAGGATAGAAGAAGAAATAAACCCTCTTAGGTATGTTGACCTTAGAACTAGGATTGAGTGTGATAGTTCATTTAACATGTAATTCCCTTGTAAGATCGGATTTAAGAGCTTTAACGCCTATCTCAACTCATCTCTTCCAATGAACATAATCATACAATAAAATCATGGTAGATGAGTTAGAATACAAAGGAGAAAACATTATTGCTAAGGCAATACCATTGCATGTGTTTGTAGGAAGCTTGGTTTATCTTGTTGAGTTCATGGTTATGGAGAATCTAGGAGAGTTTATTGATGATATGTTGACCTAAGTTGTGTTTGGAAAACCCTTCAAACGGTTGACCAACCTCGATGAAAAACTCATAGAAGGGTTAATTACATTCTCGGATGGGGATGAAGATTTTGTCTATCAAATGCCCCGCACACACCCTAGGTTCAAAGATTTTTCCATGGAAAAGTGTAGTAGGTATCCGCCCATGGAAAAGTTAAGTGAGAATGATAAGAGAAAAGGACTTAAGTACACGCATGAAAAGAATAAAAGATACTATCGCGGATGCTTAGAGTTAGGAGATGAATATAAGAAAGATGAGGCGACTATTAGATGGCTCACACTTGGTTATGTGAGCATAAGCGATACACGTTAACCCATAACCTTGAGTCTAGCTACAAGACTCGTAAATAAAGAAAAGCGCTTCTTGGGAGGCAACCCATGTTTTGTGTGGTTTTGTTTGTTTGTTTGTTATTTGCTTCCGTATGCATGCTTTATTTTTATTGTTGGTAGATCATGTTTCTAAACTAAATAGTGGAAATACTTTACTTTGTTGTTTTCGCCTAGTCTTAACTCCACCTAAAGGTATTTTTGCAAAAGATAAGTGTAAGGGGAAACCCCAAATATGTTTTCAAGAAACAAACCGATCATGATTCTCCACAATATTAAATGAACATGTATATTCGTATTTGTTAGAGTCAAATGCTTGTATTGAGTCATAATGAAGTTTTGCAGGATTTTCCAGGAAGTAGGACCAAGTTTTTCCAGAAATTTTCTGGAAACTTAACATAAGAATTTCTGCAGGTCACTTCTGACGGCGTCAAGAGTTAACTCTTGATGGCATCAAGTGTAAAAATCTGGAAATTTTACCAGTTTTGTTTTTCTAACGGAGTCTTATGGTTTTTGTGAATTAAGTTTTATAATCTCCAGGAGATCTGCAAACTTCATTCCACAAGCATTATATCTTATCTTGTTTTCTAGGATTTACTCCCTCCGTCCCATATTAAGTGTCCACAATGGAATCTTTGGATGTCCCAAATTAAGTGTCCACTCGTACCTATTAACCAATAAGATGAGAGTTTAGTGGGTAAAAGTAATATTTGATTGGTGGAGAGTTTAGTGAGTGGTGCATTATGAAAGTGGACACTTAATATGGGACGGAGGTAGTAGTAACTTATATAGGATGCCGCCGATTTTACGCGAGGTTGTCTTGTCTATTTTATCAGGTTTTACAGGTTATGTATGACAAGAAGATGATTTATATTCTGGAAGGGAAGCTTTGATTTTTCATTTTCTTGGAGGAAGATTTAACCTGGCCACCTTATTATCCATAGAGCTGGCAATTTCGACACGAAACACGAAAACACGACACGACACGAAGTTAACAGGTTTCGTGTTTGGGCTTATCGTGTTTCGTGTCGTGTTCGTGTTCGTGTAAGATGACACGATAAGATAACGTGTCGTGTTCGTGTCAAGACCTCGTGTAACCTGTTAAGACACGATAAGACCTGTTAAGACCTGTTAAAATCCGTTAAAGACCTGTTAAGACCTGTTAAGACATGTTAAAGACCTGTTAAGACCTGTTAAGATTTTGTGTTTTAGCGTGTCAAGACCTGTTAAGACCTCTTATCGTGTCTTATCGTGTCGTGTTCGTGTGACCTGTTAATTTTCGTGTTCGTGTTCGTGTTTTAAGATCTGACATGATTAGCTTATCGTGTCGTGTTCGTGTCAAGGCTTAACAGGTCCGTGTCTTATCGTGTTTGTGTCGTGTGCACCTGTTATGCCAGCTCTAATTATCCATACCGAGCAAATCAGGGGAGTATTTGATTTCATTCTTTTTAACTTTTTCACTTTTACATTCTTTACTTGAATATTGGGGACAATGTTCATCTTAAGTGTAAGGGGAGGGTAAAAAGATGATACCTTACATATGCACTTTCGCTTGAGTTTGTTTTGTTTAATAGTAGATGTGTAATAAAACTATGAGAAATACTTGTTAGTGCAATTTTAGCGCCAAATTTAAATTTTTTTTACAACATTTAGGAGTGAAACTTTAGCCATAGTAAGCGTCTCATGGATAGGAGATTGTAATACTAGCACATAACCGTATATTCAGAAAAATTTTCGACCCAAATATGTTAGGTTCGCCTTTAGATTTGATAGGAAAAGCATTTATTATTAGTGCTTATGAGTGTACCGGTAGCACTTAGATTCTAGAACTTGCATTAGTGATGCATCCCGAGACCGCTAGTGAGACTACATTCGTGTAGTAGGATTTACTACATGATAAGAGGCATTAGGATCACCTTTGTGTTAAACCCGTATCATAATTACTTGACCATTTAAGTCATATTACTTGGCTAGTTAAGTCAACTAAATTTTCCCACACCCTTAGCGTTGTACTCATTTTTAGTACACGAAACCCCTAGTACACCCCTTCGAGCCTATCTTTTCGTTTCTAACTTTAAGCATTTTACTTAAAGGAAGAATTTGTTACACCTCACTTAAATGTACACCCAAATCGCCTTAGCCTTCCGTGTATGCGCTCATTTTTAGTGCATTATTGTTATTTGTTAAACCCTAAGTTAATTATCTAATTGATTACATGATTGCTAAGTCGAGTCATATCCTTGTACATATTGTTTTGGGACGATTGGGACTCATGGGTAAAGTACTAATTTATGGAGTAATGGGGAAGAACATCATATTATTACCCCCATATGTACGTTAATCTTAAAAGTGCTCCAAGTGTTTTGATTTTCTTAATTCGAGTCATTAGATTAGTTTATTGTAAAGTATGTAAAGATTCAAGTGTAAGGGGAATGTTCATCCCCTATGATGTATTATTTTGGATGGTAGGGTAAGAGTGTATGCAAAAATAAAAAAATAAAAAATAAATAAAATAAAATAAAATTCAAGAAAAAGAAAAAAAAATAGAAAAAGGAAAAGAGAAAAAACATACAGACTACCATCCCTTTTATTCTATGTTCATTTTATATTTTTGTTATTTTTCATTTATTAGCTTAAGTCGAGTCTAGTCTTGGCTTAGCAACGCCACTTTGTACATGTAATTAACCAAGATTGTTAACTCGCCACCAGTAAAACTTCCTTTATCCAACAAAACCGTGTACTTCATATCCCTACACCTAACGTTACAACCCTTTAAAAGACCTCTTTGATAGTTTATCCTAGGTGCTTACGCCATGTGGTGGAGGTTTAATCCTTTCCCAAGCCTATGGTAATCTATTTTGCTATGACAGGTAGTGAGAGATATCTTCCGTTTCCATATTGTAATTTACACTTTACTACACCCGAGAGATGTGAGTATCTAAATACTATTTGTGAGGTGCTTGTGTATGACCTCCGTGCTTGTCTATTGGTCTTTAGTGGAACGATTATTTGTTGTAATTGCTTTTATATTAGTGTTAAATGACCCCTAACTTGTATTTTAACTAGAATAAAAGCGCATTTGCTTGAGGACAAGCAAATCTCAAGTGTAAGGGTATATGATGAGGCGAAAAATGAACCACTTTTAGGGGGTCACTTAAGCCCGAAATTGAATTTATTTGATCAAATATTGCCCTAAATCGTTCCTTTTGTGATTTTAGGTACTTTGGGAGTGAAATCTGGAAAAGGAAGCAATTCGGACGTTTTTGGAGCATAAAAGTGAAGAAAACGCCAAAGTCTTAATTTTTCATGCTGGGAACAGTAGGTGACGGCGTCAAGAGTAACATCCTGACGGCGTCAAGAGAAAAATTCCATGACGATCCAGTACAGATTTGACGGCGTCACGAATTAGGGCGTCAAGAGTAAAAGTCATGACGGCTTGGAAATGCATAATACATGACGGCGTCAAATGTAGATCAAGGCAGTCCGAGAAGAGTTTTGGCAGCGAGGTGACGGCGTCACAAGCTTGGTCTTGACGCCGTCAGACCCCTTTTCCTATATATAGTTTTCTAATTTTCACATTAAAAAAAGAGAAGTTTTGGAGAAACCCTAAGTACGAACTTGGTGCGAATTTTACAGGTTTTTCAAGGGTTCCAAGCCCTTGATACCTTTCATGTGTAATTGAGATAAGTGTTCTTTTAATTTAATCAATATTTCTATGTGTTGGTTGTCTATATCTTGTTCTTGGCTTAATTCCATCATGCTAGGCTAGATCTATCTTGTGTTTGCTTGGATCTAATGAAACCTAGATGTTAATTATGTGTTGATTATTTGTTTATACTTGTCTTGGATGAATGATTTATATGTTAGGCTTAAGAAAACTGGCAGATCTCCAATTGGTAACATGCTTGAACGTCTTAAGAAACATGAACCGATGTGCACTAGGTCTTTATTGGTTGTATTTAATGCATGAGCCACTGTTTATAATCCCTATGGTTGTGCTGGGCATGGTATAGGAGGAGATAAGAGCTCATAGAATTGGGGAGTTAAGTGCGCCACCCCATGAATGGTATTAAGGAATACGATCCGTCATCCATGCAATTATAACAAGTAATTAACGTGTAAAAGATGTCTAGGGAGTAGTGAAATCTAAGTAAACACATGTTCTCCACTTATTGCTCACAACCTTAGTATAATTTAGTTTATTTTCATTTCTAGTATTTTATTTTGTTTGCATCTTTAGTATTGGGTTAGTTGATTAGCAACTAATTCCGCCCAAATACTTCAAACCCGAGATTTTTACTTGCTTTCTAAAAAATATAAAAATACAAAAATAATCATCCCTCACCCTTAGAACTAGTATTTAGGTTTTCTAATCATAGCGACACTATTCCTAGCTGAACGATCAATCCCCCGGTACTTGTCACTATACTATACTACAACGATCAGGTACACTGCCTGGTGGGGGTTGTAAGCTTCTCAAGATCCCTTGAGAGGTAAAGCCTGGTGCGATTCCCACGTATCATTAAGTATGTAAAAATTCAAGTGTAAGGGGAATGTGCATTCCCTATGATGTATTATTTTGGATGGTAGGGTAAGAGTGTATGCAAATAATAATAATAATAATAATAATAATAATAATAATAATAATAATAATAATAATAATAATAATAATAATAATAATAATAATAATAATAATAAAAGAAAAGAGAAAAAACATACGGACTACTATCCCGTTTCATTCTATGTTTATTTTATGTTTTTGTTATTTTCATTTATTAGATTAAGTCGAGTCTAGTCTTGGCTTAGCAACACTATATTGTACATGTAATTAACCAAGATGATTAACTCGCCACCAGTTAAGACTGCCTCTATCCAACAAAACCGTGTATTCCATATCCCTACACCTAACGTTACAACCCTTTAAAAGTCCTCTTTGATAGTTTATCGTAGGTGCTTACGCCATGTGATGGAGGTTTGATAATTTCCCAAGCCTATGGTAATCTATTTTGCTATGACAGGTAGTGAGAGATGTTTTCCATTTTCATATTGTGATATATACTTTATTACACCCGAGAGATGTAAGTATCTAAACACTATTTGTGAGGTGTTAGTGTATGACCTCCGTGCTTGTCTTTGGTCTTTAGTGGAACGATTATTTATTGTAATTACTTTTATATTAGTGTTAAATGACCCCTAACTTGTATTTTGACTAGAATAAAAGCGCATTTGCTTGAGGACAAGCAAATCTCAAGTGTAAGGGTATATGATGAGGCGAAAAATGAACCGTTTTTAGGGGGTCGTTTAAGCCGGAATTGGAATTTATTTGATCAAATGTTGCCCTAAATCGTTCCTTTTGTGATTTTAGGTACTTTGGGAGTGAATTCTGGAAAACCAAGCATTTTGGACGTTTTTGGAGCATAAAAGTGAAGAAAACGGCAAAGACTTAATTTTTCATGCTGGGAACAGTACCTGACGGTGTCAAGAAGGAAAATATGACGGCGTCAGGAGTAAAATGCATGACGACCCAGAGAAAACGTGACGGCGTCAGAAGTAGGGCGTCAAGAGTTATTTTGGTGACGGCCTGGAGCATAATCACACATGACGGCATCAGCTCCAGATCTAGGCAGTCCTAGAACTTTATTGGCGGCGAGATGACGGCGTCAGAAATTTACTCTTGACGCCGTTACCTCACAAAATCTATATATACTTTTCTATTTTTCATTCATTAGAGGAGGAACTTGTGTGGAGAATACGAGGGCCGAACCTAATAATCCCTAGGTCGTTTGTAACAGTATTTTCAAGGGTTTTCACCCCTTGAAACCCTTCATGTTCAATTAAGATAAGTCTTCTTTCAATTCATTCAATATGTCTATGTGTTGTTTGAATATATCTTATGCTTGTCTTGATTATAACATGCTAGGCTAGATCTTTTGTGTGTTTGCTTAGATGTAATGAAACCTAGATGTTGATTATAGGTTGATTTCTTGTTTATAGTTGTAATGGATGAATGATTTCAATGTTAGGCTTAAGAAAACTGGCAGATCTCCATTGTGTAACTTGCTTGAACGTCTTAAGAAACATGAACCGATGTGTACTAGGTTTTTATGGTTGTATTTAATGCATGAGCGAATTCTAGTGATCCCATGTTAGGAGCTTCTTAGCCGGCTCGACATAGGAGTGAAGTAGGAGCTTATAGAATTGGGGAAGTAAGTACGCCACCCCATGAATGGTATTAAGGAATACAATCCGTCATCCACGCAACTGTAACAAGTAATTAACCTGTAAAAGATATCTAGGGAGTAGTGAAATCTAAGTAAACACCATTCTCCCACATATTGCTCACACCACTAGTTTAATTTAGTTTATTTTTATTTTTATTATTTTATTTTGATTGCATCTTTAGTTATTGGGTTAGTTGACTAGCAACTAATTCCGCCCACTCTTCCAAAACCCGAGATTTTACTTGCTTTCATAAAACATAAAAAAAAAAATACAAAAAGAATCATCCCTCACCTCTAGACCTAGTTTTGAGGCTTTCTAATCCTAGCGACACTATTCCTTAGTTGAACGATCAATCCTCCGGTACTTGTCACTATACTATACTACAACGATTAGGTACACTGCCTGGTGGGGGTTGTAAGCTTCTCGAGATCCCTCAAGAGGTAAAGCCTGGTACAATTCCCACGCATCAGTTGCCCTGCATAAGAATGAAAAGGGTTAGTTTCTTTTAGAAACCCAAGCCATTACTGACTTGTGTTCCCCTTGTAGAGTAACATACTCAAAATTTTTGAGTATGTAATTACCACTGTTTTTGAAAATACTATCAAGAACTTCTGTTTTTGATTCCAAAACCTGTGTTGAATTGTTATCAACACTCCTTTTTTCACCCTTATTTTCTGAAAGTACTTTGTCACTCTCAGCAGTACTTTCTTTCTTAACCCACTTAGTTGTAACTTTTGGTGTTGGGTTCTGTGTTCTAGCAGCTTTCCTTGGGTTGTAAGGCCTTCTAGGTTTGTAAGAATTTAATCTCCTAGGTCTTACACTTGAGTCTTTGCTTGCAGTACCTTGATTGGGAAACTTCCTAACAGTACTTTGAGGAAGTACTGCTTGACCAGTGCTTTATGAAGGTACTGTGGGTTTGGAGAATGGTCTTTTCTGATGAGGGTACCTATAGTATTTTGAGAAATTACTATGGTTAACCCTATTTGTGTAATTCCAAACTGGTTTATTCTCCCTTGGTTTATTCTCTTTGTGTTTATGGTTTGCAGATGTGGTCTTTGGATATTTGTTGAAGTATTTTGAATGATAATCACAGTCCTTGATCAAATGATGAGGACTGTAACATACAAAACATAACTTTGGACCCATCATCCCAAATGCATTCCCAAAATGTTTTCTTTGATAAGCAGTATTTTGAAAAGAGTTTCTTGTAGGCACTGCTGAATGATCAGTAGTACTTTGAGAAGTTTTTGGAAGAACTGCTTGTTTTGAAAAATCTTTTTCACATTCAGAAACCTTATTATTATCCCTAGGTGTCTCAACAGATTTTCTTAAAGACTCAGGACTAGATTGACTTGAATTAGATTGACCTTTAAGCTTTTTCCTAAATTCTAGGTTGTCTACTCCAAAACAAGAAACATCTGTCCTAGGTGGTTGAAAACTACCTGGGGGTGGAGGAACTTCATTATAACCTTTGTTTTTCTTAAACTCAGGGGTTGTTGAACAAGGTGATTCCTCATCACTAGATGTGTTTCCTTCTAAACTTATGAATTCTTCATCACTAGTTGAGGTTTCCTGAGAAAGATGTAATTCTTGGTTCCTAGATGAAAGTACTTCTGAATCATAACCTAGGCCAGTTTTAATGTTTGCTGTTCTATGTTTTTCAACAAAACTAACATGTGACAGACCTGATTCTTTCCAAACAGCAAGTTTTTCTAGCAACTTATCTCTTTCTTTAGTGACCTTTTCTAATTCAGAAACCTTACATCCTAACTAATTGATAATCTTGTTGCTCATATTTTTCAGCCCAAGCTACTTCATTATTCTCATGAGTGATTATCTTAGCTTCCATGGATTCTAAAGTCAATTGGTAACCAACTATCTCAGACCTAGCCCTTCTATAGTTATCTCTTTCAGTTTCATTTTCTTTAAGCATCTTTTGATAAGAGATACTACATTTGGAACATACCTCAGAGATAGTGGATGAACTTGGTGAAGTAGCCATCATAGCAAGCTGAACAGGTTCTTCTTCACTTTCCATGCTCCAATCAAAGCTTCCTAGACCATCTCTTGACTCCAAAGCTTCATATCCAGGTTCCTCATCAAAAGTTGTGCTCCAATCAACCTCTTCCAATGCAACCATAGAATAGGTTACTGATTCATCATCAAATTCTTTACTCCAATCAACTTCTGACAAGTCTTCTTGAGCAACCAAAGCTTGTGACATTGGCTCAGCAATAGGGACTTCTTTTCTTTCAACCTTGGGTTTAGGTTGTTCCATCATCTTGTTTGCTTGATACTTTGCAAACTTGCATTCCCTTGCAAAGTGACCAGCCCTTTGACAATTAAAGCATTCAATCTTGGACTTGTCAAATGCTATACCCTGCTTAGCCTTGAAATCAATACCTCTTCCTGTCTTGTTCATAAACTTCTTAATCCTTGCAGTAATCATGGCAACCTGCCATCTTATGTCAATTTCTTCCATAGCATCATCATCAATTTGCAAAAGATCTTCTTGATAAGTAACAGGTAGAGTAGCTTGTTGGGCAAAGAATGAACACAGAACATCATCTGAATTGGGGGTATGTGATGAAGTGGTAGTGATCAAGGTTGTACATGGATTATGTGTTTCTACAACAGTACTTTGGACAGGATGAGCAGTACTTTTAGTTTAAGTACTGCTTCTATTTTCAGAAGAGACAAAAGCAATGTTGTGAGAATTTGAACCTTTGTTACCTTTCATCTCATGCTCATACACCTTTAAATTGTTGTAAAGATCATCAAAGTCCATAGTGTCCAAACCAGGTTGTCCTCTAATCATGGTAGCAACCATATGCCATGCAGATGGCAAACTCCTCAAGAACTTCAAATTAGCATCTTCAACTGTTGCCTCAGCTCCATATAACTCTAGCATGCTGAGTAGATTTTGATATCTATCATAAGCAAAGTCAAGACTTTCTCTTTCACCAACAGTGAAGGTTTCAAACTGCTGCTTCAACAGGTTCCTGTGCATCTTCTTGGAAGCATCATTACCTCTAAATCTTGTTTTAATTGCAGCCCATAGTTGTTTTGCATCCTTGGCATCATGAAACTTTAGTAAGTGACCATCAGGAATGGCAGAAAGCAGTATATTGAGAGCCTTGTCTTGATTTCTTTTGGTAGCAGCTGGCAAGGTTGGCTTAGGTGGTGTTGGTTGTCCAGGGATCTCCAATGGTTCTTCAATTATCATATTACCATTAACAATCACATCCCATAGTGCGTGGTCTGTGATGGCAATGTACTGCCTCATCTTCATGGCCCACAAATCATATTCTCCCTTCTTGACAATAGGAATTCTGACAGCAGTGATGGATGGAGCAGGTGCAACATCTCTCGACATCTTTAAGGGTTTGTTGTAGAATCGGTTTTAAAAGGTTTTCTTCTTAATCAGAGTTTCCAACACAAGCTCTGATACCACTTGTTGGATCGATATACTCTGACCAAACTACTTTGTAGCTTGTAAGGTTTTAACAATCTTGAATGACTCAAAACGGTTAATATTGAAACACTGATATTACTTTGTAAAGTATGCGGAATCTACTAACACAAAGCTAAGAAGAACTTTGTTAATATTAAAACAACTCTTAAACCTGCTTCTCTAAATACAGGTTTACTAACAATCCCTAACTTTCTCTAAAATCGTTTTTGTAAAACTCTAAGACTCTTAGAAACTCCGTCCCTCTAATACCATCATAAGGCTCCTTTTATAGGCATAAGGATAACCTTAAGTCGGTTTACATTATCTACTTGAACAACAAGTAATTACCCCTAACTAATTCTAGAATATTCATACAATATTACATAATAATCCTTTAACAATATTGCACATAAGTCCTTGTTCTTTGAAGTACTTTGAATAATCTTCAATACATAGCAGTACTTTGACCTTGATCAGCACGTTGAATGTAGAGCAGTACTTTGACATAGCAGTACTTTGATCTTTCCAGCAGTACTTAGATCTTCATATCCCAACAATTACCATCAATTCCCGGGCATAAATATCGCTACATTATTAGAGCCTGAAAAACACAGAATAGTTTACAGAACGGAAACCAATGGAAGTTAAAAACTCAGAAGTTCGCGGGGTAATAAAGAAAAAACCTTTCATTTTGCAAATTTAAGAAATACTTACGCAAAGAAGAACATGCTGTCAAACTTGTCATTGCAAGCGTGCAACCAGCAGGTGATATGCACTCCGATTCCTAATCGTGGCTCGATCTCTGTTGCTTCTTAAAAACTGCTGCAGATGAAGATCAGCATGTATTTAAAAAGATCCCAAACTCACCATTGAAAGGCTTTCTAGCAAACCCACACATTCCTCTTGTACAGCAATTTGCATCTCCAACGCCTTCTTCATCTTAACCTCAGCTACGTCAATATCAGTAGCCAAGAGAGGAGGATAAGAAAGGATAAACTTTTAGAAATTTTCAAAACATACTCATTGTCGGGGCCTATATATTATGACATGGAACGTCTTTTTTACCAGGTTGGAGCAACAGGCACAACAACAGCAAATCGTTGTTGATCAATATAATTTAAACGATCACTTACATGTTTCGTGTAAAAACTAAATTGCATAAGTACAAATAAGATCGTGTACCTCGATTAATAGGATGATTTGATCTGTTAATGGCATCAACGGTTTCCGAAGTATCTGCTATTTTTTCTAGGTACTTGTAATAACGACAATTTGCAAGAACCTAATACATCTTAAAATGGATCAAATAGGTATTTAAAAGCATTATATGTTTGAGCCAGTGAACAACTCCTATTGGTTTGTTAATCACAGGGTACCTGGATAACAGAAAAGTAATATAGTTTTTATATCCAATCATACTTTAATTGTACATGCATATTGATATACACATACACAAGTTGAATAAGAGGGGCTTTAAGGTTGAAGTTTCCCCACTGATCTAAAAGTTCAGCTAATTAATCTATTCCCACCAATAAAGCAATGAAAATCATAAAAATTAGTAGACCAATCCAATTCATATATGTTGTTTAACAACCATTACTTGTTACCTCATTAGAAACATAAATCTCATGACGTTCATCAGGATTTGTCCATGCACTCTGTATTTATAAGAAAAAAAAACATCAGTAACAACAACCTCGACCTAAAGCAATTAGCATCATTAGAATATTCCTATATTGAATAGCATTGATGTTTAATCCAAACACACATGCATGCACAAATAAGCAAATCCAAAAAGCTGATAAGTATAAAGAATTACAACTAATGTTCTTATAGATGATGATGATGATGATGCATTATTGAGGACGCTTCTCCTAGTTGAAACCATGGCGAAACCCTAACAAAATAACTTATTTGTTTTTTATCAATTGTACATACGGTGGTTGCAAAAAAGATGTGGTTTGTTTTTGCTCAATTGTACATACGGTGGTTCCAAAAAGATGATGATGGTGGCTGGATATCGGTTTGTTATTTTTGTTTTAGGGTTTTGTATTGGTTTTGCTTGAAAAAATGGATAACGCAATATTTCGTTGGTTTAAAATCCTTATTTTTAGTGTTTTAAAATAGATATATTATATACACTTTGAGTTACAGAATTTAACCAAAAAAATGTAGGGGTTCAGTGGTTAAGATACCACATAATATGTGCATGGTCAAGAGTTCGAATCCATGTAGGTATTTTTTGCGAAAAAAAATATCCATCCGAAGAATTTCAAAATAAATTAAAAAAATACAAAATAAATTTAAAAATTGCTTACATGGCGACAATGTGATGACATGGCTGATAAGAATTACCGGGAAATGACTAGCTAATGAGGTGGTATATTCTTCAAACGCCTCCAATATATATATATATATATATATATATATATATATATATATATATATATATATATATATATATATATATATATATATATATATATATATATATATATATCCTTTTAGGTTTTTCTAAGGTAGAGATATAATCTGTATACATCCTAACTTCATCATAACCCACTCTGATTAAATTAGGTAATGTTATTGTTGTTGTTGTGTTTGTTTTTCTTATAGCACTTTTGAAAAGGCTGATAAAGGCACTTTCTATAAACTTGCCATTGTGCGAATGAAAAATATGTTTTTGCAAACACAATAGCCCTCTTTATAAGTTAGTTACATTTCAATTATTATCTAGTGTGAGAATATATAACGAGTTATGAATTTAGAGATAATAAACAGCCATAAAACATCTTATAGAGATGCTTGACCGTGTCGCTAAAAGATTACGTTCGAATGTACTACATAGTTGTTTTGGTGTTTTTACATGTATTTTGACTTAAGTTCTACGAGTTCTAATAACCAAATACCGGCTAGTATTTATTTTTATGATATTGTTAAACAATTGTTTTGTTTGGAATTTGGAAATCACTTTTCATATCCTCACAACGAAATCACACCTCCAAAAACATTCAAGGGAATGATGTATTTCGTTGAAAGTAATCTTGATCGCAAATACTTTGCCCTTACCAAAATACATAAAAGCTAAGGTTTATATGTGATCTAATAGTACTTCTAAACTGATTATTTTAATTTTAATTATCAAGAATAACGTGGTTAATTTTTTTTTGGTTTTAAAACACTTATTTAAGTTTTAAATATGCGCAATCTCGAACGTTCTTGAAGACCTGAACTTCACCTTCATATCTCGGATGCAGATTATTGCATTTATATATGCGTTATGCACTTATTATTTTGGCTTTCGTATTCATGTTCTTGCTTATGCTTATTTCTTAGTTTGAAACTGAAATTTTAAAAGTCATAGCCAGTGTGTTTTTTTAAATAGGGTCTTGCAATCAATATCAATTTTATTTTTAAGTCTTGCAATCAACATCAAATCTTTTTAGAGTGTGTTTTTTTAAATAGGGTTTTGCAATCAATATCAATTTTCTTTTTAAGTCTTAGCAATCAATATTAAATCTTTTCATAGTTGCACTTGATGTTTTCTCAAATTTTCACAACCTTCCTTTTTTTTAGAAAATATTTTTCTTTTCTTTCTATATTCTTTTTCTTGCAAGAACAAACTTCCTTAACTAGAATAACAAAAATTGTGAAGACATCTACTCCATCAACAAATTACTTTATTTAAAGTTTTCTCGTTTTATTTTTAAGAGTTTTTTTTATCTAGTTTCAAGCTTTTACAATTTCGCTGCTCGGACTGCGGGGTATTAAAGAATAGAATGTGGTTTATTATATTCTGCCGAAGCCCGATTTATGGGCTTAGAATATTCAATATTCAAGTAATTTATGTCCTAGCCGTTCAAGAAAAAGTAATTTATGTCGTAAACCAAATAAAATATTTTAAAAATGATAAAAATAATAGTTGTATAAGAATTTAGTGACTAAGTTATAATCGTAATACAAATGCATATACGTTAAGTATATAAGAAAACTTTAAAAGAAAATCCGACATAAAATGTGAATTATAGTTTTTTTAGAGATTTATATACTTAGTATACTTATATAGGTTTTAACCAGCTTAATTCTCATTAGACCTGAACATGATTCATTTATTAAATGGATTATAAAGGTTGACACATTTTTAACCAAATTTCTTTATCTTTGTATTGGTTTCATGTCGACTAGCGCGTCGTGTCAAGAATTACCACGCCTGTGGTACAACAATCAATACTAAAGGTAATTAGGTAAATAACCTTTGTGTGGTTATAAAATGTTGCCGTTCAAAATAAATAAATAAATAAATAATATAAAATATAAAATTTTGAATAGTTTCTAGGATTAAAGTTGAGACTTCGCGAATTCTTGCATCAATAATACAAACACTTATCGTGCTCGTAGCTTCACTAATCTATTAGATTGGCTCTTTAGTGCAATTATAGTCATAAAAAACACAAGTATAAAGCGAGTTGGATTTCTTGATCTTGTATCAGCAAGCATGCTTTTGCAGGCTTGTGAAATGGTTGATATGATGATTTTGGTGGATGTCATTAAGCAATTTGAGCTTTCAAATCGAGCTCAGCCTTACATTAACTATTAACAAGACTTATCACGTTATTGAATCAAGCATAAGAGCACTCGGTAAGGTGACGGTGAGTTATCCTATAACTCAGTGCCACATCAGCTTTAACCTTTTAACCTTAAAAAAAATAAAATAAAATAAAATAAAAAAAATCATAACTCACCTTAACTCAACACTTTGGGCCCCACCTTTTTCTTCTTTTTTAACAAAAAAAACTGAGTTATCCCGGCGGTATAATAACTCACTTGAGTTATGCCATAACTCACCAAAAACTTCCCCCTTAACGTTGCGTTAAGGTGTTAACTTGATGCGTTAACTCAGCTTTAACTTAGAGGGACAGTATGGTATCTTGGGGGTTAATGCGATTGATTTATCCCATAACTCACCTTTAGTTCAACCTTCTTGCAACTTTGCTTTGTGATAGTATTTATCTTGGTCAAACTATTAAGTGTATATTTAATTGAACCAAGCTTAAAAGAAGTTGAAAAACGAAAACATTACAAGATATGTGAACATACTAACTGAATGCAACATATGAATGAGTCTATATTGAAGATTTTCTTGAATTCTTCTTTTGAACATAGGTGTTGATGAGAATGTCAAAACATGGATAAGACGAATAGGACTTACGTTGGAGAAGCTTTGTGGACAAGAGTCAAGACAACGTATTCCTTTATGAGAACAACAAATCTCTTTCATGCAACCAAAACAAGATTCTTTACGGTAAGAAACAGCAAATAATTATGACAAATAAGGAGCAAAATGCGTTTTTATTAATCGAAACTATTCATGTGCATTTTGCAATAGTTCTACGTAAATCAAGACAATGATAACAGAGAAAGATAAACATTCACACAAACGTCTCGATTAAGATTTGAACTTATAACCATTGGGTTGATAGGTCACTCGCACATCACTAAGCTAAATACCTTTTGGTTGATAGGAGCCATGTTGATCTTCCTTAGTGACATATATACATCACTGAGGACTGGTAATCTTGTAACAATCATCGATTTCTAACATAACCTTCATGAAGTCATTGATCTCGCATGGAAGCACGAGAGGACCCTCATTTTTATACCCATACTCACTTTCAGATTCATCGAGAAAGGCTTTGAAGAGCGAGTGATTTGCATGCTTGGCCTTAATCACAAACCTTTGTTTTTGAAGTCCAACATAGACCGGGAACCAACCTTTTGGAGCAATTTTAAGTGTTTCTCCTATATTTTCGTCTAGCGGAGGCAATGATTTGGTTCTCCTTATGAAACCTTGTTCGACATTGTGTGAACTCTTACTAGCTCCAACACCACAAAACGATTTGAAATGTTCCCATGTTTTGGAAACAAGTCCTTTCTTTCCTTTGTGATCACGAACCACATCCATTGTACATAAATCTTTTGCTGTCTTAAACTGACTCAAGTTCACATAAACAAGTATATAACGTCGTAAAAAACAATAATCATGAAGAAATGTACATGATGCTAAAAGAAATAAAAAAGAGAGAGACAAGTTATTAACCTCTGTCATAAGCCAAATACAGCAACATCTTCATTCTACTATCGCGCTACTACTACTAGTGTTCTTATGATTGTTTTAGATTCTGAGCACGATCTTAAACATCGTTAGCCTTTTATAAATTCATTGTGGTATGAAACATGTCACAAAAGTCCATTGAAAAGGAGTCGTGTGCTGACTTAACTAAAGATTGTTGGAGAGAAATATCTGAACGTTGCTTTGAATAAAACAGTTTTGTGGCCTTAAGGATAAATTATTCTTAAAAATATATAAAAAGATATTATTGTTTGTCCACATTTTGTTTTACATGTAACTTTAGCCACTTATAAGTGTAACCAAGACAAGTTTCACAAATACACTGCGACAAAGTATAATTTTGTTGTGTTTCTAAGACAAATTGATTTGGAGTATTTATATTGCAATTTGCGAGGAAAATTCAATTGCATACCCTTATTTTGGTGCATATCAATGGACAAATCTTCACTATCCATCTAGTTTGATCTAATGGTGGGGATTAACCTAAGATTGAATATGAAAACCTAAGTCCGTGTTTTTTCCTCTTTTTTCTTTGTCTTTTTTTTTTTTTTTTTTTTTTACTTAACGTTTTTTATTTTCATTTTTTGTTGTTTTTTTTTGTAATTCAACTTTTTTCACTTTTTTTTCAAGTTCACGTCCTATTTTTTTTTTTTTTTTTTTTTTTTTTGTCTTTTGTTTAATTCATTTTTTTTAATAATTAACGTTTTATCTTTTCTATTTCATAAGTTTTCGTCTGTTTTCAAACGTTTTCCTTCGTTTTTTTACGCTTTCGTCTAGTTTCAAACGTTTTTCTTTGTTTTTTTACGCTTTCGTCTACTTTCAAACGTTTTCGTCCTTTTTTACACGTTTTCATCCGTTTTCAAACGTTTTCGTTCGTTTTATACATTTTCGTTCGTTTTCATACGTTTTTGTCCGTTTTCATATGTTTATATACGTTTTTGTCCGTTTTCATACGTTTTCATCCGTTTTCAAACATTTTCATCTATTCTTTTATGTTTTCGTCCGTTTTTTTTACGTTTTCATCCATTTTTGTTCATTTATATACGTTTTCGTCCGTTTTCATACGTTTTTGTCCGTTTTTACGTTTTCGTCATTTTTTGACGTTTTTGTCTGTTGTCATACGTTTTCGTCCGTTTTTATACGTTTTTGTCCGTTTTCTTACGTTTTTGCCCGTCTACGACCCTTTTCATACGTTTTCGCCTATTTTCTTATGTTTTCGTTCGTTTTCATACGTTTTCATTCGTTTTCGTCCGTTTTCATCTATTTTTCATACGTTTTCGTCTGTTTTTGGATGTGTTTTTACGCTTTCATACATTTTCGTCTGTTTCATACGTTTTTGTCCATTTTCTTACGTTTTCGCCCATTTTCGTCCATTTACATACGTATTCGTCCGATTTCGTTCGTTTTCGTTCTTTTTCATATGTTTTTGTCCATTTTAATCCGTTTTCCTTTATTTTCATCCATTTTTCATATGTTTTTGTCCGTTTTCATACATGATTTTACGCTTTCATACATTTTTGTCCATTTTTCATACGTATTCGTCTATTTCTTTACATTTTCGTCTGTTTTCTTACGTTTCTGAATATTTAGTAATATCACTTGTGAATTTCTGAATACCACTTGTGATTTTCTTATGTTTTCATTCATTTTCTTACGTTTACCATACCTTTTTGAATTTCACAACTGATATTCAGTGATATTCTGAAAATCACTTGTGATATTCTGAATAGCACTTGTGATATTCTGATTATCACTTGTGATTCTCTAAATATCTATCACTTGTGATTTTCTGAATATCACTAGTGATTTTTATGTTACAAAACATTAGTTGAAAATCACTTGTGATATTCAGAAACTCACTTGTGATATTCAGAAACTCACTTGTGATATTCAGAATATCACATGTGAAATTCAGAATATCACATGTGGTACTCAGAATATCACATGTGATATTCAGAATATCACATGTGGTATTCAGAATATCACATGTGGTACTCAGAATATCACTTGTGATATTCTGAATATTATATGTGATTTTCTGAATTTGACAAGTGATTTAAACAAATGTTTTTTAACATGAAAATCACAAGTGATATTCAGAAAATCACAAGTGATAGATATTCAGAAAATCACAAGTGATATTTAGAATATCACCATTGATTTTCAGAAAAACACAAGTGATATTCTGAATATCATTTGTGATATTCAGAAACGTATAAAAATGGACGAAAACAAAAGAAAACATAGAAAATCACTTGTGAATATCACAAGTGATATTCTATAATATTCTAAATATCACAAGTTATATTCTGAATATCAGAAGTGATATTCTGTGATATTCTGAATATCACAAGTGATATTCTGAATATTACAAGTGATTTTCTGCGATATGGAGAATATCACAATTGATACTATGAGTACAACAAATGATATTCTGGATATTATAAGTAATATTATGTGACATACAAAGTATCACAAGTGATATTCTGAATATCATAAGTAATTTTCCGAATTTGACAAGTGATTTTCAACAAATGTTTTGTAACATGAAAATCACAAGTGATATTCAGAAAATCACAAGTGATAGTTATTCAGAAAATCACAAGTGATATTTAGAATATCACCATTGATATTCATAAAAATACAAGTGATATTCTGAATATCATTTGTGATATTTGGAAACGTATAAAAACGAACGAAAATGTAAAAAAATGGACTAATACGTATGAAAATGGACGAAGTATGAAAACAGACGAAAACATAAGAAAATCACAAGTGCTATTCATAATATCACAAGTGATATTCAGAAAATCACAAGTGATATTTTAGGACCGCTGAATATCACTTATGATATTCAGAAACGTAAGAAAATGGACGAAAATGTAAGAAAATGGACGAATACCTATGAAAACAGACAAAAACGTATAAAAGCGTAAAAGCACGTATGAAAACGGACAAAAACGTATGAAAAATGGACGCAAACGAAAGATTACGGATGAAAACGGACGAAAACGTTTCTGAATATTACAATTGATATTCAGAATTTCACTTGTGTTTTTCTGAATATCAATGGTGATATTCTAAATATAAATTGTGATTTTCTGAATATCTATCATTTGTGATTTTCTGAATATCACATGTGATTTTCATGTTACAAAATATTTGTTGAATATCACTTGTCAAATTCAGAAAATCACTTATTATATTCAGAATATCACTTGTGATACTCTGAATATCACAAAATATTACTTGATATCCAGAATATCATTGTGGTACTCATAGTATCACTCGTGATATTCTGCTATCACAGAAAATCGCTTGTGATATTCAGAATATCACTTGTGATATTCTCAATATCACATAATATCAATTATGATATTCTGAATATCACATAATATCACTTGTGATATTCAGAATATAATTTGTGATATTCAGAATATCACTTGTGATATTTAGAAACATATGAAAACGTATGAAAACGAACGAAAACATAAGAAAATGGATGAATATGTATGAAAACGGACGCAAACGTATGAAATTGTAAAAACACGTCTGAAAACGGACGAAGACATTTGAAAAATGGACGAAAACGAAAGAAAACGGATGAAAACATATTAAAACGTATGAAAAACGACGAAAACGTATGAAAACGAACGAAAATGTAAGAAAACATATGAAAACGTATCAAAACCGACGTTAACGGGCGAAAACGTAAGAAAGTGGACAAAAACGTTTGAAAACGCACAAAACGTATGAAAATGGACGAAACGTAAGAAAACGGGCGAAAATATATGAAAACGGGCGAAAACGTACGAAAATAAATAAAAACAAACAAAAACGTATGAAAACAGACGAAAATGAATGAAAGCGAAAAAAAATGTTTATTAGAAAAAAAAAACATGAAAAAAAAAAAAAAAAAAAAAAAAGGAGAAAGGATAAAAGAAAAAAGAAAAAAAAAATAAAGGTGGAAAAAAAAGACAAAAAAAAAACAAAAAAAAAGAAAAAGAAACAATAATGGAGCGTGGAAAAAAAATAAGGAAAAAAAGAAAGAAAAAAAATGAATAATAAAAATAATAAAAAGACAAAGAAAAAGAGAAAAAAAATATGGACTTAGGTTTTCATAATTAATCTTAGGTTTATTCCAACTATTAGATCAAACTAGATGGATGGTGAGAATTTGTCCATTGGTATGCACCAAAATAAAGGTATTCAAAATAAAGTGTGCTAAACTATTTGGTCGTTCTTAAATGGGCCTAACATATCTCATGTATCAGCCCTTTTAATTTAGATAAGAGTATAAGACCGGTACAAAAAATAGTTGACTAAGGCAGCGATTGTGGCTATATCCAGGGTGGGCTATATCCTAATTTCTGGAAGCATTCAAATATATAAAATTAAGACTATATATACAAAAAGTCAGTCAGGTATTTTTTTTTTCATAGATCCGATTATGTAAAACACCATATAAGTAAATCGAAATTTTTGAGCCTATCTTGTTTTTACTTTTCAGTTTTCAAGCCTAAGAGTTATAGAAATTTAAACCCAAATATATTTAGTATACAAAAGCCCATTCTTAAATGAAAAATAAGCAAATATTAAATTAAGCTCATTTAAGATGTGATTAAAAGACTTATCAATAACTATTTGACCATTTGCATTAATGAATTAACGTTCAATTTTCCACATCCAGAGACATGCTTTCACTCGCTGGCTTTCTTTCATCCTCGCGTATCATTCTTCAATCAAAAGTTGCTTTTAATTTATGGATGCTTTAACGGCCAAAGAAATTGCTAAAGAAAGAATGTAGAACAAAAATTTGAAAGAGAAATGAAGTAGTTGTAGAGATAGATAATATGATGATAATATTGAGAATGAAACTATAAAATTCGGCGAAGATACTTTTAGAACCGATTATTTTTTATGCATCATAGATCAAGTTATTTCGTCACTTTTAAGTAAACTTGACCAATTTATATTGTGAGACACTAGCTGTTAGAAGAATTAAACACCACCATCACCCCTAGGACTACACGGACACCAATCTTATCCAAATGGGCCTTCTGTTTCTTTGAGCGAGATGGTTCCTCATGCCGAGAGATAGACAGGGGCGGCCTAAAGCGAAGCCTTAAAACGAGACTTTATTATCAAAGTACTACGGTTAGTATGTTTGTGTTTGAGAATGTAGCAAATTGCAGTCTTTAAATGGTAGCTATGAATTATTGACTAGTTGAATATCCTGTACATATTTGTGATGACTAATTATATATGGTGCATCCAAAGCAAATTTAAATCCAAACGATAAAAAGAAGGTACGATCGATCAATAAACAAGTTATTGCACCGCATTAAACAATAGCTAGGCAAATGTATTTCTCGAATATTGTTGTGTGAATGTAAAAATTTCCATTGATAAAAATGATGCATTACAAACTCGAGCACTCAACTTAAGTTGCTGGAAAATAAGAAATGATAGTTCCTTAGGGTTTGGCTAAACATATGATGCAAAAGTAGTGATACACTATATGTCATCCATGAACATTTTATATTTTGATTAGTAAAGTCAATGTTCTTTCCATAGAATTCAAAAGAAAAGAGTACGTTTGATGTGGTGGTAATCACCTATAGTACAAATAACTAAAGCTAAAAAAATATGCAAGTAATTCAAGCTCCCTCAAGAACATACTATCAATTATATAACTTTTGCAAATCACTACTACATTACAATTCATATACCATATGGTATAATAATCTGCAACACCTTTTGATGGTTTCTAAATACGGAGTAATAAATAATGCATGGCCTAATAATCATTTGGTTAATATCTAAAAAGATAGTGCAACAATATTAAACATTAAAACCAAGTGTAACCACAAAAACACAAATTTGCATGGTATGGTTTTACAGTGTCGATCAATTCAATTAATTGTTTTAAAAATATATAGAAGTACTGTCACTTTCGGTTTTGTTAGCTAGGATGTTCTTGTTTGATGAACTTATAGTACAAGCACTTCAAAAAACATAAAAGAATTACTAGGATACCAATCAATTAACTTTATAGGAGCAAAAGTGTAGAATCAAGTTTATATTCCTTCAGCAAAAATATAACTCAATTTTCAACCCTAACTTTTCATATAAAACTTGCATTACATAATGAAAAATAGTAATCAACATAGCTAATCAAATACTAGTGCTACATAAACTCAAAGCCAAAGTGCACCAGCTTCCTTAAGAAGTGGAACCAAAGTCCCATTAATATGTGCACCCATCACTCTATCCATCGAACCCACTAGCTTTCCACCAATAAACACCACCGGGACAGCCGTAGCACTGCCCATAAGCCTCACCAAAGCTCTCTCGATCTCCTTACCTCTCACTGGGTCTTCATCTAGCTCGTAAACAGTCGGGTTAACTCCCATGCCAGAGAACAAGCTTTTAACTGCATAGCACATGCAACATGTGCTTAAACTGAAGATGACTACAGCATTTTGTGATGCTAGCTTTGCTACTCGTTCTAATGGGTCAGTTGTGATTGTTGGGTAGTGTTTAACTGGAACATAGTTGTAGGTGTAATTATAGCCGTTGTAGTGGTAGTAGTGGCCAGTGTTGGAGGTTGTTCTCCATGAGTCAGTTGTTGTTGCTGCTTGATATTGCATGTTGTGTTTTTTTTAAGGTTGTTGTGGTTATGATGAGTGGATGATGATAATATGATTTGTTGTAGGTGAAGAAGGTTGTAAGTGTGTGAAATGATGTGATGAAGATAGTGATGATGGTGGTGTTTATATAGGGATTGACTATGTGTGTTGGTAGAGAGTGAGATCAGGGTTATGGGGGGACAAAAATCTCGTACTTCAATAAATGTATCTTAAAAAATATTCTTGAGATGTTTGGGATTGGAAATTAATTAAAAAGTCCTATTGACTGGTTTTTACAAAAGTAAAGTCAAATGACTTAGGATTTTAGGATGGATCAGTTTGGAATTGTGTATTGAAAAGTATGGAGTATGCTTTTATATATCTGTATAAAAAATGCATAGCATAAAATGGTGCATATCTATTATTTGAAGAAGATGACCATAATGTTATTTGTCTTTAGCTTTATATGCTTTGTATGGTTAATAGTAGATGGTAGACTATGGTAGTTGGCTTAAATCTGATTTCTCAGCTTAGGTTCATTAGAGTTTACATTTGTAATTTATAAATATTGATTAATAATAAAGTAGTAACAACGGGTTTCATTGTCCAACATATATGTAATTTCACACATTCATATATATTGATGATATTCATTTTCACACGTATACCTTCCTAGCTTTGTATTTTCTTGAAGTGGAGATATGATCTTTATATGTCCTAACTTTCTCGTAACCTGTTCTAATTAAATTAGGTAATGTTGTTCTTATAGCACCTTCGAAAAGGCAGATAAAACACTTTTTATAAACTTGCCATTTTGCGAATGAAAAATATGCTTTTCAAACCCAAAAGCCCTCCATGTAAGTTAGTTACATTTCAATTAATACCTAACGTAAGAAGATATAGTGAGTTATAAATTTAGAGATAATAAACAGAAACATCTTATAAAGATGCTTGAACGTGTCTTTAAAGGATTAACTTTGAATAATGTACTAGATAGTTGTTTTGGTGTATCTACATGTATTCAGAGTTAAGTTGTACGAGTTCTAATACCAAATAACGACTAGTATTTATTTTTTTGATATCCTTAAACGTTTGTTTTGTTCGGAATTTGGAAATCACCGTCCATATCCTCACAAAAAATCACACAGGCCTCCAAAAACCTTCAAGGGAACGATGTATTTCATTTGAATGTAACCTTGACGCAAATACTCCCTTACTAATTAAGAGCTATGGTTTATATGTACTTCTAAGTTCTAAACTGATAATTTTAATTTTAATCAAGAATAACGTAGGCAAATTTATTTTGGTTCTGAAACATTTATTAAACTTTTTGATCATTTATATCAAAACTAACATTTGCAGATGTTTTTTAAACATCTTCATTAAAATTCTTTAGCTACATACTACGACAATACTATTGATTGATGTACTTGCGAACTTCATAAAACATTTGTACCACAATATTCCACAAAAAGTAACAACATTGAAATTGATTTTACAAGAAAATGGTTAGACAGGGAATAATAGTAGGGGTATGTTGGTCTTTTACATCATAAGTATCTAAGAGAGGGACAAAAGAACATAATTATAGGGATAAGAGTATAAGAATATTAAGAAATGTTTTAATGTATGTTAACAAGGAGGCAAAATAGTTTAGACTGTGTAAGGTTGGTGGCTACATTGCTTTTTCTCACGATCGACATATATGTATATATATACATGCACGTACGTACAATAATACGTATAAAGTGTAGATACAAATATGTGTGTATCAGTGTACGAGTATGTATAGGCGGCTGACCTATGTCCTTGTTGTCGGATGCTTATCTTTATATGTATGTACTATTGTGCATGCCATAATACGTGCAGCAAATGCCTGTATCTGCATGTTGGACTTCATTTACTACTGTATCTTATTTACTGATCAATTTTTTTCCTGTTCAATTTAGTACGGAGTATTATATTGTTTTGACATGAATAGAGCTTCTTCTTTTTTAACTTTACTGTGTTTCCATAAACGAAGATCGAGTGATTTAGAACGACAATCGTAACAAGTTACACGCAATGAAAAAGTAAGTTCGAACATTGTCTGATACTTCTTCATAATTACAACAAACGACAGTACGTGCTTATGATGTTATGATACTTAACAAGTAGAGATGAAGTACAGATTTTATAACTCTTTTTTTTCAGAACGACGTTTTATTAAAACAGAAGTAACATGCTAAGAGATAGAGAATCAAAGCAATGTAATACAAGGAAACTCTGGATAACTTAACAAAAAATCTAGCCCATTTAGGTTTAGTGAATCGATTCCTATTGAGAATTCATGAGTGTAAAAGAACATTGATATTGTCCACGTACACGAGAATTTTTGAGAATTCATGTGTAAAAGAACATTGATATTGTCCACGTACATGAGTATTTTTGAGAATTCATGAGTGTAAAAGAACATTGACATTGTCCACGTACATGAGTATTTTTGAGAATTCATGTGTAAATGAGTATTTTTGAGAATTCAGGAGTGTAAAAGAACATTGATATTGTCCACGTACATGAGTATATTTTTTTCTTAGAGGCTATAAAAAGCAAACATGGTTTATAAGAGTTCGTTTAGTTGCATAAAAGTTTTTTTTTTTTTAATAATTTTGTTTCTCTGGTTTTTTTGAGAATGGTATAACTTTTTTTCTCTGTGGAACATTTAGAAAACTGAGGAACTCTAAATTCAATTTCTCTAAATCATAGTTATAATGTTATAATAGCAGATAACAGGTTTTCTGTTTTCAGTAGAAAATTTTACAAAAATAATGATTTTAAATACGTTTTTTGTTTTTTCTGTATTTTTTAGAAAACTTTTCTGAGAAACTTCTAATTTTCTGACAACAAAACACACCCAAACTTCTACAAAGAATCCAATTCGTTGTTTGGACTACTACTATATCAAAACAATATGAGGTTTTGGTGTTTAAATTCATCGAGTCTTATTATTTAAGGGGTGTTCATATTAGCTATGAGTCTTAATGAGATATAAGACTAACATGGCGTTTCTTTTATTTTCTAAATTAAATGGGTGACCCCTTTTATGTTGCTTTCACTTATTAGGTAGGAGCACGAAGCACCCTTTGTATTTTTTGATTATATAGACCATTTAAGAAATAAAAAAATATTAATATATGTGTCGTCCTACCACTATCTAACCATTAACATTAACAAAATACACCCCCTAAGTTATTTAGAGAGGCGATTCATGCCACAATAAGCTGAAAACGGAGTAACTAGAGCACTTATTTTCTAATTTTATTTGTGAAGCTACAATTCTTCTTGTAGCTTATCGCACGCCCCTTTGAAATTACTGATATTTTCTATTAAGCAAATTCAGACATCCTTTAAGTTAGGTTGTCTTCGATCCTCTTGTATTTTTTGATATCATACTACCCCTACTTGTTCCGCATCATCGATCGACCACTAGATCAAATTCGGTTCTTGGTATGTAGATTCTAACAATGGGTCATGACTAGGAAGCTACTTTAAATTGCATTTTTCACAATGGGTCATGACTAACATCGAACTTGAATGTTTACAGCTAGTTCCATACGAATTATTCATTACCACGCCTTGAACAAAAACTCACACATACTTTTTGGTAAAAAAGATTTTGACTGGGCAAGAATAAAAAGAGTGGCAGAAGGAGGATATAATCTGGTGGATAAAAGAAGGAAGGGAATAAAAAAGTGTACACCTAAAGAGAGGACATGTGTGCAGAGCGGGTTGCGCGTGGGGATCTTTTAGGCGGCGTTGGTGCACTCTTTGCCCGGGCCCTGCTCCTCCTCCTTTTCTTATGCAACCTTTCCACTCTTGGCTTTCTTTCTTTCTTTTGACCTAAACTATTCAATAATATTCCAACTATTTATGTCAACGAATAAATGTTAAATAATACTAATTTTCTATACACATGTGCACTAATGCTGATATTATAAGGTGTCTTGCCCACAAGTTAAACTTTCGCCCACTGCTGCGTCAGTGTTACATTATTTTTAACCTTTTTATTTTAACTAAAAAAATACCTCTTATCGTCACTCAATTTTAATTCAACTTTAACTCAATTATTTCCAAATTCAACCCCTAAACTAAAATAAATACTTTGTTTATTTTTTTTGAACGGCAGAAATTATATAAGAAAACGGAACCGCTAGCAAGGAACTAGAGATCACCGAAAACAACAAGACTAAAAGAGAAATACAACGAAACGCAAAGCTACAACGCTACAAAGAAACGATAGCTAGTAACATCGATAGCTAATACACGTAATGAAACGAGTCAGAACTTTAACTGCGAGGATAGCAAGAGAGGTTAGAAAAAAACTCGCGCCAATTACGGTTACCCAAGACACGAGAAAAAACCTCCATCCACGAAGGCCGCGCCACCGGTTTTCACTTCGCGATGTTTTTATTGCTAGACCCATACAAGTTCTGAGATGTCGATACTCCACATCAGACAACATTAAGTACCGAACGGCTTCACTATCCACCTTTCCCAAACAATATCCGATTTCCTGTCTCTACTCTGAATCCATAAGAAAGCAGTCGACATAATGGTACTGAAAATTTCATCGCTGTCTAACATAATGTTATTGTGAACACAATTATTTCGGACCTTCCAAATATACCACCACCAAATAAATAAAATACCTTCAATAACCTTGCTCGATTTGAAAGGTAGCCGCATTCCATCTAGCCAAAAAAGAACGGTTTTTGGTTCACCATTTGGTATATCCAAACCAAGCCAATTGCTTATCTTTGCGCGCGTGGCAGTGACAACCCGACAATCTTGAAAGATATGCGTAGAGATGTCAATTCCGGCCTTACATTGAAGACAACGGATAGTGTTAACATCTATATCTCGAGACCATAAATTAGCAAAAGTCGGAATGCTATCACGCAACAATCTCCACACAAACACGTTAACTTTTTTCGGGACAAGAACATTCCATCGGGACTTAGAATGCCGCTGCTGCTGGTCCGATTTATGATCAATAAGTCTTCGAAGCTGAGCAACAATAAAAACCGAATTATGGTTGAGACGCCATCTCCACTTATCATTACTATCTTGTAGACTTTTAGGAAGAATATTGCACATGTTATTTAATTGTTGAAGTTCACTCTCGGTACGTATTTGCTTGCACCACGCCCAATGATAATTATGGTCTACAATTCTATCTTTAATCATGCAATTCTTTTCCTTTTCAAGAACAAACAGCCGTGGGAATAACAAAGCAAGTGGTTTGTCTCCAATCCAATCATCTAGCCAAAACTGAGTTGTAAATCCGTTTCCCACATCTCTTTTAATCAACTCACCATTAATAGATGGAATAGCATGGACATGTCTAATAGCAGTAGCAATCTTATTCCACATCCCATTGATAGTAGCTGAGCACTTAATGAAACAATCCACGCCATGAATAGCCTTAATTACCCGAGTCCAAAGAGAGTCCGGAGAAGATAAAGCTCTCCATCTCCATTTATATAACAACGCAAGATTCATCGCCTCAAGACTCCCAATTCCCACTCCCCCATCCTCTTTAGCAGCCAAGACATCAGCCCACTTGACCCAAGCAATTTTGCGTTTAAAGAAGGCGGACCTGAAAGCTTCTAATTTCGTATTCACCTGTTTAGGAAGACGAAAAAGAGAAAGAAAATACACCCCTAAAGAACCGAGAACAGAAGAAACCAGCGTCGATCTACCTCCAATGGATAACAAATTTGCTTTCCAAGTCGACAATTTTTTCTGAAATTTTGCCACAATCGGATCCCAAGTAAACACACTCCCCACTCTCGTACCAATGGGGATACCAAGATATTTAAAAGGAAGAGTTTCTGGTTTGCACCCATGTCTTTTAGCAGTTCGCTCCACCTCATCTTTTTTAATACCAACGCCCAAAATTGAAGACTTATACAGATTAATTTTTAGACCCGAAATACAATGAAAGAACTTCAAAGCTTTTGTGACATTCATCAAATTCCTCTCGGACCATTCACCAACAAGAATGACATCATCTGCATAAAACAGATGTGAAATGAAGACCTGGTTAATATTAGCACATTTAAATAACCCAGAAGTAACCATGTTGTCAATGGCCATATGCAACCCCTCCATAGCGATGATAAAAAGAAAAGGTGCCATCGGATCTCCTTGACGTAAACCACGTTGAATAGGAAATTCCTCGCTCGGGCTTCCATTAATTAAAACAGAAGAGTAAGCAGAAGAAAGACAGGCCTTGATCCACGACACCCATTTATTGCCAAAACCCATAGCCGTAAGGATGCTAAATAAATACTCCCAATCCAAAGAATCATAAGCCTTAGCAAAATCGATCTTAAACAACATCAAACCTTTCTTCTTCGCTTTATACCATCCAATCACCTCGTTAAGTAACAAAGGGCCGTCCAGAATTTGTCTACCTTTTATAAATGCCGATTGCTCAATGCTTACCACAGAATCTACCACCTTTGCAAGACGATTTGCAATAACTTTCGCGATAATCTTGTACTGCACTCCAATTAGACTGATAGGGCGATAGTCATTAATTGCTATGGGATTACTGACTTTAGGTAACAACGTAATAAAAGAAGAATTACAACCCCTAGGAATGCTAGCATTTTGAAAAAAATCGTCCAACATCTGAAACACATCCTCCTTTAACACCTCCCAATACTTTTTCACAAATGCAAAAGAAAACCCATCTGGTCCCGGCGCTTTCTCGTTGCCACAACTCCAAACCGCCGATTTGATCTCATCAATTGTAAAAGGGGCCTCAAGATTAATTGCTTGCATCAGACTAAGGGTCTTGAACCGAGACGCATCTACAATGAATGGAATGCCGGTAAAAATTTGAAACTTAGCAGCAAAAAATTCCCGAAAACAGTTTTTTATGCTAGCCGCATCAGATATCCAATTCCCATTATGTTTTATACCATTTAAACATGCACTCCTTCTGCGCGCATTGATGATTGCATGAAAGTATTTTGAATTCTCATCTCCGTCTATGCTCCATTTAACCTTCGCTTTTTGTTTTAAGTCTTCACTTTGGTCGTTCTCAACTTTATGTAACTCGAACATGAGCTCACGCCTTTTACTACACAACTGATCATTTCCGCCCCCATTCTCAATTTGCTTATCTATAGAAGCAATTTCCTTGGTAATCTGCAACTTACTTCTTTGCGAATCTCTCGCTTTTTTCCACAGCTTGATCGCCTCCTTTGTCTTTTTTAGCTTCACTTTCATTCTGACAAAAGGGTTTCTAATTTGACACACATCATCAGCCTCCCAATTACGTGTAACAATCTCATCAAAGCCTTCAACTCCCATCCAAGAATTATAAAGTTTGAAAGGACTCGGTCCAACATCCATAAATTTATTAACCACGAGAAGAGGACGGTGATCTGAGATAATGTCAATAAACATAACATTAATTCTTAAAACATATTACAATACGAAATATAAAAAAACTAAAAAAAAAAATACAACAAAAAAAAATACGAACCATATAAAATTTAAAAACATACGAATTACAAATACTTATTCATCTTCTTCTTGTTGTTGTCGTTGAAGATAATTCTACCAAACATGCTCCATAAGGTCTAGTTGGAGTTGAGTATGCGTTCCTCGGTCGCGTATTTCTTTTGCCTTGCGACGATGGATATCACATCTGTCTATCCACCTTTCTTGCCTCATACGTGGTGACGGATCCACCCACATTTGCCATACTTACGTAGTGTAAACTTTTTGTCTTTTAAAATCATGTTATGCAAAATAATGCAAGAATACATGATTCTGCGTATCTTGACAAGTTCTGGTTGACGTGCTGGTTGTTGTAGTATACCCCAACGTCCTTAAAGCACACCAAATGCATGTTCGACATCTTTTCGTGCACTTTCTTGTTTCCTTTTAAAATAACCATATTTTTCGTCAGTTGTTGCTGAGAAGGATTTGACGAAAGTTGCCCACTATGGGTAAACTCCGTCAGCTAAGTAATATCCCTGTTAATACCTAGTTTCATTTACCATATAAGGTGCTCTTGGGGTGACGTTAGCAAGAATGTCATTATATAAAGGAGAGTTATCTAAAACATTAATATCGTTATTCGCCGTCGCCATCCCGAAAAATGCATGCTAAATCTATAAATCTTGCGAAGCAACAGCTTCAAGCATTATTGTTGGTTATTTTTTATCACCCCTACCAAATTGCCCTTGCCAAGCCACCGGACAATTTTTCCACTCCCAATGCATGCAATCAATGCTATCAAGCATTCCCGAAAAATCATCCTCAGTCTCGTGTTTTTTATAAATACTTTGAATGTCAGCCCATGTTGGTTTTCTTAAATACTCAGGCATAAAAAAATTGATACGTGGGAATCGCACCAGGTTTCACCTCTCGAGGGATCTCGAGAAGCTTACAACCCCCACCAGGCAGTGTACCTGATCGTTGTAGTATAGTATAGTGACAAGTACCGGGGGATTGATCGTTCAACTCAGGAATTGTGTCGCTAGGATTAGAAAGCCTAAAAACTAGATCTAGAGGTGAGGGACGATTCTTTTGTATTTTTTGTATTTTATGAAAGTAATTAAAAATCTCGATTTTTGGAAGAGTGGGCGAAATTAGTTGCTAATCAACTAACCCAATAACTAAGATGCAATCAAAATAAAATAACAGAAATGAAAATAAAGCTAATTAAACTAGTGGTGTGAACAATAATGGGGAGAATTGTGTTTACTTAGGTTTCATTACTCCCTAGATATCTTTTACAGGTTGATAGTTTGTTACAATTGCATGGATGACGGGTTATATTCCTTAATACCATTCGTGGGGTGGCGTACGTACTTCCCCAACTCTATAAGCTCCTACTTCACTCCTATGTCGAGCCTGCTAGAAGCTCCTAACATGGGATCATTAGAATTTGCTCATGCATTAAATACAACCATAATAACCTAGTACGCATTGGTTCATATTTCTTAAGACGTTCAAGCATGTTACCTATGGAAGTCTGCCAGTTTTCTTAAGCCTAACATCGAAATCATTCATCAGTAACAACTATAAACAAACAATCAACCCATAATCAACATCTAGGTTTCACTACATCTAAGCAAACACACAGATCTAGCCTAGCATGTTAAATTCAAGACAAGCGTAAGATATATTCAAACAACACATAGACATATTGATTGAATTGAAAGAGTACTTATCTTAAATTGACATGAAAGGTTTCAAAGGGTAAAAACCCTTGAAAGAGCAGTAAAATTCGTGCTAGGGTTTCTCCAAAGTTATACCCTACTTGTTCCTCTCTAATGAATGAAAATTGCAAAACTCTATATAGATTTTACAGGGTGACGGTGTCAAGAAGGAATTTCTGACACCGTCAACTCGCCGCCCATAATGAGATCGGATTGCCTAGATCCAGATTTGGCGTCGTCATGTGTAATATTACTCTGGGCTGTCACCATATCTTGAACCTTGACGGCCATACGTGACGCCGTCACGTTTTCTCTGGACCGTCACCACTTCCAACTCTTGTTTTACTCTTGACTCCATCACATGAAGACTCTTGACGCCGTCAGGTACTGTTCCCAGCAAGGAAAATTAAGACTTTGCCGTTTTCTTCACTTTTATACTCAAAAAACGTCCAAAATGCTTCCTTTTCCAGAATTCACTCCAAAAGTACCTAAAATGACAAAAGAAACAATTTAGGGCAATATTTGATCAAATAAATTCAAATCCGAGCTTAAATGACCCCCTAAAAATGGTTCATTTTTCGCCTCATCACAAATCCATAACGCACTTGTTAAAATTATCAAGACAATCACGTGAAGTACGCTCACGCATTTGCAAATACTCATCAAACGCATCGGGTGAGCTACCGTATGACAATTGTCGTATGGCAGATGTACACTTCATAAGAGCATTTATACTCATTCGACTCGTAGCATCGGGTCCTACCCTAAAGAATTTAAAATGATCTGGAAGAGGATCGGAAGCATAAAATTCAATACCTTCGACTATTTCTAGAAATAGTTTCCGGCTCATACGAAATTTTCTTCGAAAATTCCGGTGTGGATACTTACAACCGGTAACGAAATAGTCGTTAAGCAAACGTTCTTCGGCAAGCTCACGTTCACGATAGATCTGATTACGGGTCACGCGAGGTTGAGCTGATGCTGCTTGTTCCAACTGTTGCTAATATTCGTACGCGGCTATCATAAACTCAAAATTAGTTCATCATCATCGGACCAATTCTTAGGTTCTTCGTCACTTTGATTCAGATCCATTGTGAATAAACAAGTTTTTTTTTTTTTTTTTGGTTAAAGTGGAAATATAAATTTTGAGTTTGAGTTGTGGAAGTGTGGAAAAAAGTTGTGTGTTTATTAGGTATTTATTTAGCGTTGGGAAAATGTTTTTGATTTTTTGTTTTTGTTTGTTAAACTAGCCGTTATTATTGAAATGTTGAGGGGGTAAAAGTGTTTTTTTTTAATCCAACGGTAATACTAGCCATTTAGGGGGGTAAAGTGATTTTTTTTTAAATCAAACAAGCCATTAACGCCACGTTAATGTTTTAACATGCCGCGTTAACTCATTTAATGTAGGTAATCGGTGTGTTAATGCAATCCTTAACGCGAGAAAGTTAAGCTTTAACGTGGGTGTGTGGGTAAGACACTGCATGCTCTAATGGCTACATATATCATTGTCGAATGAGTATTTTAGTATTCAATATCTTTTTCTTTATGAAAGGCTAAGAATTACCATGCCTTTCTACCAGCGTTTCATTGCGGGATGCACGAAATGATCGTGTATGAAATCGATAGGTAATTAAAAGGATTGTTAGTGAAATTTTCGTTGCACAAATTTAACTTAGGAACTATTTTATGTAATCGAAAGTAACGGCAAGGGCGATTTCTGCAAGTTTTATAAGACTACATTTGCAACGCAAGCAAACTAGAGGAACATTTATGTCATTTTCCATTACACACGGTCCCTAGATTCAGTTGAGAAATTGTTTTTGTAATCGCAAGTAAACGGCTACGACTTTTTGCAATTTTCTTATGGATATTATTCATTAAACAGTAATTTTGCAATTTTTATAGTTTATTTAACATTAAATTCCCCATGAGTATTGTTTATATTCAAAATAATAAACAAACGACTTCGAGGAGGAAGCCTGAGAGAATTACAAAGTAAAAGAAAAGCCAACCATAAGAAAATAAGCCACAAACCGGGAAAAGGGACATATCTTTAACTTAGATGGATGATATTTTTATCATGATATGATGTACAACAAGGGGTAGGAACCCGCCACGTTGCGGCGGGGGCCTTTGTACCTGTATGACAAACCTGTTGAATGCCATGCACAGTAATGTGAGAGCATAGATAGAAAATTCAATAGATGTACTTCAAGGATGTTGTTTACAAAACATTGCAAGGATTAGATAACAATTTACTTCTCCTCTTTATGGATTAACAATGGTTAATAGCAGGTAATCATGTTCCAATGGTTTTGAGAATAATACATGTAATGTTGAAAATACCAGATAATTGGTGTGTCAAAAGTACCCACAGATGTATACGGTAGTCGAATCTCCAATTGCAGCCCTTGCAACCACAATGCACACACTCTATTTCAGTTTCCTCACGCAAGTGCTTCGGGACTCTACAGACACATGTTGTCTAGAAGTCGTGATGACGTGGTTGAATGCATCTTAAAAAGCATAGTCGCTCATAGTGAGGCTGTAATACAAAAGCAAAACATGAGTATGCTTTATATCACATTTACCTTAACCTTACCAAACCTAGCGAAGTGCTAACAATAATTTTTTAACCTAATGAACTACCGTGGTATGGTACCACACAGTTTAGATGATTATCATTCAGAACCAATATCTATGCATACTGAGAATCAGGATGGTATGGATTTCGATTTATATTTAACAGGTATATAAAGTAGTTAAAAGAAATGCTAGAAAGAGATGAACTGAATGCGGCCCAAAGCTTATTTCTAGTATGTCAATATGTTGCATTTCTATTTTCAGAACATATAGCAGTCATACAGGCATTTGTGTCTCGCCCAACACAAGTTTTGAAGGAAGCATCAGGTCAATCAGATAACGGATTAAAAATAGTGCTTAAAAAAACGGAGACACGAATACACTGTGAGGTAAATCTCAGCCGTAGACGCATGCATCGTCAAATATAATGAAAGCTCAAATCCTTTTAGTTAGCATGTATTTTTAACAGGCATGGCTTATTCATGTTAAAAAGACCCCATCCGTTAACAGTAACTAAGAAGCATAGTATACTCGTAATGTTTAGCACTTACGAGACAACATAAGTGCTTGACATTTCAGGATGTGTAAGCAACAATGCTTCAAGCTCAGGTGGGGCAAGACTGCAACTCATCAATGCACCCAATATCACGGGTATGCAACCATCCGTCTACAATCATTCTCTTTGTTGCTTCAGAGTCGTTTAGGTAACCTTTCATGATTTGATCATCACGAATACAGATTGCGCCACGTTGGTTCCTTGGAAGTGGTTTCTGGATCGATAATCTTCATTTCCTTGGAAGTGGCTTATATCAACCACCCTGCCATAAAATAGAAAGCCATTTAATGTATCATAAAGCAGCTTATAAGCTAATATGTCTGTATAAGTAGTTTGCAAAACACAATGTAATGACAATAAGGATTACATTTGCATTTCAAATCATGAAAATAAATGATGATTACAATCAACTACAAACACGATACCTCATGAAAAGTAATATTCCCAACACGATCGGACGTTGCAACTTTGGAAACCACCAATTGGTACCCCGGGGCCCTGATGGGTCTTCCACCATCTTTCCAAATTTTCAACCATATGGCCGTATCTTGGCGTGGTGGCCAAGATAACACTTAAAAAGTCAATACTGATATCAGCACAAAACATATAAGAGTTCATGTATGTAAATTCTGCTACATGCTGGGGAATACTCAAAGTACACACATCCTTCATATTTATCTTAGTTGCAACGTATAAGTCAATTTTCGCATGTAAACTCATATTTACCTTCACCAATATTGAACAGGGTGTGTTTGGATTTGCATTTTAGGATGAGACATAATAGAAGACGGGCTTTTTTTTTTTTCTTTTTTTTAGTATACAATATCCTGATAAGTAATTTTCAGGCGGTTGGAAATTCCTTTATATAATATGCACCGGATGAAATTGATGTTTAAACTTTCTATAATCCATGGCTATATATCCATTTCATTTGTGAGACAATTTCACAAAGAGTGTTAGTGGGTCGAATATCCAGCTGACATGACCCACTTTGACCTGCCTTGTTTAACAACTGAAAGAAGGATAAGAGAAAGCGAGAAATGACCTGAATATAAGATCTCGGCAAAATATCTTCATGTGACAGTTTAAAATGTCTTTGTAGGTCTCTTCGGCAATGACCAGCTGCAAATAGTTTGATCAAAGCAAAAGTTAAGTACAAAAAAAAGAAATATACTCTTTCTCTTGTGTTCGATTATGAAAACTAAAACCAAATTCATTAAAATTAAAAGGATAATAGAAAAACTAACCACTTCTGAGGCCCCATCCGGCCACCACCGCCACTAACCACCGGCCATCACCACCACTAAAATCGATTGTGGGATAAACCTTTTTTGTTGGATCTTAAATTAATAATAGTTATCTGTTTGTGATTTGATGAATCAACGATGTTTGAGAGAGAAGAAAGACACGTATTAGGGAATGAGGGAAAGAGAGACACATATGAATGACTGATGGGTATCACAACACGTTCATAACATTTTTTATTGTACGCCTTATGAGGGATGTAGTTAACCAACAGCGGCTAGGGGCCTTTTTTTTTTGTGTGGGGTGGGGGTGGGGGGGGGGGGGGCTAAAAGTATAGCGTTTTGGAATAAACAGATTGGGCCGGCAAAAAAAATTAATTTATTCAGGTCTGTCGCCCTACGTTACCAAACAGACTGAAACAATATTTTAATGAAATATGAGAAAACGGTCCAGGTAGAAATGATATATAGTATAATAGTATTCTTCAAACCATTTCCTTGGCCAGCCCCATTTGGTTTGTAGGTAGGTTTAGGATTTTGATTTAGATTAGGTTTATGATTTGGATTTTGATTTGATGTAGGAGAGAAAAATAAAAATAAAATAATATATATATATATATATATATATATATATATATATATATATATATATATATATATATATATATATATATAATCACTTTTATAATTTAATATATAATTTATAATATCTAAATAAGAGAGATAGAGACATAAAAAGAAAGAAGCCCACAAATTTTATAAACCCCTCTAAGTGAGATCACTTTTGAGAAACTCCATGTATTTGAGAACCATTCCCAAATCCTAAACCTTTGTACCTTAACCAAACACTTGTTTAGTGGCACATCAAAGCAAAGCACAAGCCAAAGTTGGCAACCAAACGGGCCATAAACATACGGAGGTTTAAACTTAAGACCTCTTGCAAGAATATTAGAATGGTTACATATAAGTTTTGGCGTAAACTTTGATTTAAATCATTTGAGGACCAATTTTTTTTTCAAAGGATTAATCTTCACCCTCAATCTTTATTTGATCTAATAGATGAGATTAATCTCAACAATTTAAAAAACTCACTTTTATCTTCTTTTTATTTTTATTTTTATTTTTTTCATTTTTTATTTAAATATTAATATCTTTCAAACAGTTAATCGTTAAACGAAAAAAAATACACCGTTACGACGAGCATTTAATTATCTTTCTATAGATAATCACTTTGATATACTTTCGACAATTTTTTTTTTAATTTATTTTTTATTTTTATTTTTTTATTTTTTTGTATTTTTCACGTTTTATTTGTTACTGAAATTTTTATGAAAAATCATATGTGATTTAACACTAATATCACATGTGATATTACATATCATATATGATATATCACATTTGATTTTTTCAGGCAAATTTCAGTAACGTAAAAAAACGTGAAAAAAAACATTTTTTTTAGTCGAAAGTATATCAAAATGCCCGTCTATAGAATGATAATTTAATACTCGTCGCGATGGTAATTAGTTTCGCTTAACGATTAACAGTTTAAAAGATATTTAAATTATAAAAGTATGTAAAATATTAAAATGATTTTAATCTCAACTATTGATTTCTTTTTAGATTAAATGTGGAGATGAGTTCCTTAGTATGCAAGAAAAGTTTAGTATGTAAAATAACTCTCCTCGTAAACTTTTATGAACATATTTCTGAATTTCAGATTGTTTTGGTTCATGCATTACTACTACATACTAAACAGACATTGGCATTTTGTTTTACATTTGTCTTTGGCCTATCCACTAAATCATATAATGTGAACAATATATCTATTGGTTGTATAGCTAAAACTGTTAGATCTTCAATCATTTATATAGATCTTCAATCTTGCTATCTTTTACGGATGAAAATGATATAGAGTAATAGAGATATAAGTTGGATCAAGTTCAACAATTATTTCTACCAGAAAACCAAAAAAGTTCCATTATTTTATGGGTAATGTATCACGAAAGATTCGAACATCTTCTATGCAACCATGATATTTCAGGAATCGAAACTATTGAGAGCCTGAAGAAAATCAAGATACAAAATTTTAGCTTTAAAGTGGATTTTGGACAATTAATTTGGGCCTCTAACAAGTATATTAGTCTTCAGTTTTGGACAATTAATTTGGGCCTCTAACAAGGATATAACATTCCTACAAAACTTTCAAGCATTTGGGCCTTTGGGGAACTATTAATGAAATTGACCAAGGTCTACCACACTTGGTTTCCTCTACATTTCCAACCATATTTAGCTATTTGCATGTGTGTTATCTTTTCCGGTGTTCATTTGTGGTTAAACAATGTTATGGTACCCTTCATCTTTCTTCATGCTAACACTATGTTTCTGAGTGTAAAACTAAAAGAAAAGAAATGAAGAGGATAAAAAAGAAAAGGGAAAATTGCAAAAATGGTCCTTAACGTTGCACAAAATTGCAAAAACGGGACCGAGATAAAAAGTAGCGCAAAAAAGCCACCCACGTTCCACATTTTCGCAAAATGGCCACTGAGAGCCATTTTCCGTTAATTTCATCGTTAAGTGCCACGTATTTGAGGGTAGTATTGTCATTTCACGGTTCCCGCCTAAAACAATATTAGACCCACCGAACAAGCACATTAATCCCCTGATCCAAACACTCCCTTGCCCAAAGTCAATCGCATTTTTTGCCCTAAAGTTTCCAATTACGATTTCCGTACCGGGAAAAATTGAAGAAGATGGTTAGTTTATTTGGGAAAACCGCGAACAATCGTCTCCGATCCCTAATCTTCAGCAACTTTACGGTATGTTTTGGGCATTGTTAATTGTATCAATTTTTTTATCTACAGTGATATGTGATTGTAATGAACAGTACGAATAGGATGTGGATTATACATTAAGTTGATTTTTCATGTTGTTAGTGTGTGTGTGTTGATGTTTATTGTTTGCATACAGCATCAAAGCCGACCTACTTCACTCTGAAAGTAACCCACGGTGGAAAATTTACGCCACTACCAGGAAGGATGTATGTTGATCCAGTTATTTCGTGGTATGATTGTGTGGATTATGACTTGTTTAGCTTTTACGCCTTTGAAGAGTTGGTAGCTGACATAGGTGTGAAAGGTGGGATTGCAGGCTATTATTATAGGATACCAGGCGAGACGTTGGATGTTGGGCTGTTCCCGTTGGAGTCTGATGAGCATGTGATGGATATGTTGGATTTGATTCCAACGCATAGAGAGATTGAGGTGTATGTTGAGATGAAACGCAGAAGACCCAAAAGAGGACGAAAATGTAAAATAACAGATGAAGTACGGGTGGAGCCTTCAAATGATCCTACCATCGATCCAGAACAAGCTGAGACTTCAATTGATGGTACCAATGGTCAATCACCTGTGCCTATGATTGCTGGTCAAGAACAACAAGCTAAAGATAATGTTGGTGTGGGAGACGATTTGATTACAGACACTCCTTCTGCGCAACCACATGTAAGCCGAGTTGTTGGTGACACAGACACTCATGCTGCGCAACAACCTGTAAGTGGCGTTGATGGCCCAGAACAAGTTGAGCAACAATCTCAACATACAGATGAGGACTTGTACCAGTTTGCCATGCCTGGAGATAATGTTGGTGTGGGAGACGACTTGATTACAGACATGGTTGCAGAACTTGACCAGAGTGAGGATGTGATTTTAGAGCTCAACAAAAACTATGTTGATTTAGAAGAAGTGGTGGAAAGGGATGATGTGGAAAGGGATGATGTTGAAATCGATGATGTTGAAAGGGATGATGTGGGCACCTCAACACAACAGGTAAACGAGGAAGAACATGTTGTACATGTGTCTGAGTTTGAAGATGAAGAGGATGATGTAACAGCCCCTATTGAGCCACAAGTGGAAATGACGGACTTTAAGTTTGATTTTGATCCCCACTTTGAGAATGTAGCAAAGTTAGCTGATGAGTGTATGGCGGATTATACGGATCATGATAGTGGCTATAACTTTGATGATGATTTTCATAGTGATGAAGAAGGCAATAATAACAAATTTGTCAACCTACGCAAGATAAGGTTAAAAGAAATAAGGAATGAGTATGAGGGTAGGGCGAATGTCAAGAAGGGAGAGTTTTTTGTAACAGAAACATTTAAACACCCCAAGGAAATCAAAGATAAGCTCAGAATCTATGCGTTGGAGTCCCGAAGAGATATTAGGATTGAAAAGTGTGACCAAGAAAGGATTCGAGCGATGTGTAGAGGGACTGTTGTGGGTTATGGCAGAAATGATACAGGAAGTTGTCAACCATCAGCTTCTTCTTCGCAGTCAAAGGGCAAATTTGCAAGTACCAAAACCTACAAAAAAAATAGCAAGGCCATGTGCGAATGGTCCCTACATGTGTCAAAAGTGGGTGATGAAAGGAGTTGGAGTGTCAAAACATTAAATGATGAATATAAATGCCTACAAACAAGAAAAATTAAATTGTTGACTGCACGATTCCTTTCATCCGAGGTTGCTAAAATTCTTGTTAGGGACCGCACAGCGCCGACAGCTGCAATAGCAATGGAAATAAATGAAAAATTGTAGCTTGATGTCCCGACCACAAAGATATCAAGAGCAAGGGAATTTGCTCAGAAACAAATTGACGGCGACCATGAAGAACAATATGCCAGTCTTAGGGATTATGCTTTGGAATTGAAGAATAGAAACCCAGATACAAATGTGAAGATTCAAGTTGAAGCAAACCCTGATTCAAGTGTTTCTTCAAGGGTTTTCAGACGAATCTATGTTTGTATTGGTGCATTGAAAAAAGGTTACAAAGCAGGCAGAAGGGACATACTAGGGCTGGATGGGGCGTTTATCAAAGGACATCACACTGGTCAAGTCTTAACTGTTGTTGGTGTCGATAGCAATAATGGCCTCTATCCAGTTGCTTATGCAGTGGTTGAAACTGAGTCCAAGAGTTCATGGTTATGGTTCCTTAGCAATCTTGGAGATGACCTTGATTTGCAACCAAATTCAAACTTCACCTTTATATCCGACAGACAAAAGGTATAAACATTGTGTAAATTCAGTTACTTGATTTCCAATCCAATTCAATCCTCATTACCATAGTAAGTTTTGTACCAATCTACAGGGAATATTACCAGCCATTGCAGAACTGTTTCCTGCTGCTGAACATCGCTTCTGTGTGCGACACATATATGACAACATGAAGCAGTTATTTAAGGGGGAGAGTATCAAGGAGCTTGTTTGGAGGTGTGCTAGAGCATCAACAATCCCTGAGTTTAATAGATGAATGGAATAGCTAAAATCAATCGACTCTAAAGCTTATGACTGGTTAAGGAAGATACCAACATCATCATGGTCAAGGTCACATTTTTCAGGTACACTATACACATATTATGACTTTCATCTGTACTATTAATAATATTGAAAATGATTTTGATATTATGACTGCCATCTGTAATGTTAATAAGATTAAAAGTGATGTTGATATTATGACTGTCATCTGTAATATTAATAAGATTAAAAGTGATGTTGATATTGATATATTGGTTACATGGAGAGCTAAATGTGACATCCTTCTTAACAACTTATGTGAATCGTTCAATAGCAAGTTAGTGGGCGGCAGAGATCAATCAATCATTGGTTGTTTGGAGTACATCAGGCAGTATCTTGTGAAGAGAAGTGTTAGTGTGCAACATGTAATAGACAGATGTGAAGGTCTCTTAACCCCAACAGCAACTAAGATTTTAGAAACCATCAAGGAGGAAGCAAATGAGTATAAGGTTTTATGGAGTGGGGGGGGGGGGATACATACCAGTGTGCGGGAGGTTGGGGTGACCAATGTGTTGTGAATAAGCCGAAAATGGAATGCACATGTAGGAGATGGGAACTCACTGGTATTCCATGTAAGCATGTTGTTGCGGCTATCAACGACATGGCTAAACACAACAAGGAATCAACTGACAACATGGTTGTGATCCCAGAGGATTATGTGCACCAATGCTATTGGTTAACCACATGGAGGGCGATGTATCAACACAAGATTGAAGGAATTGTTGGTCGACACTTTTGGCCCAATTGCCCTATCCCTAGTGAACTAAAGCCACCTCACTACCATGTTCCAATTGGGAGACCACGGAAGAAGAGAAGAGTGTCAAGGGATGAGATTGCTGAACAGGTTATGAAAAAATCAATGGTGAAGAATGGGAAGCTGTCAAAAAGGGGCAAGACTGTCAAATGTGGTGCATGTGGTGGGCAGGGTCATAATAAGAGAGCTTGTATGGGATGAAGAGCCAACCAAGGGACAAGAAGAAGGGAAGGAGTACCAGATGAAGTACTAGAAAGATCAAGTCAGCCAGTGGGATCTTCTGCAACAGAGGTGGGAGCAGGGCCAAGTCAGCCAGTTGGAACACAAGCAAGTGAGGTAGCAGGAGGGCCAAGTCATCAAGTTGGAACACAAGCAAGTCATGTATCACAATCTACTGGGAATGGTGGAGGTCAAAGGAAGAATAGGATTAAGAGAAAAGCCAAAATCGCCAGGTGAGTCAACACAATTGTGATGGTGCAATAACCTTTGGTTGGTTATTTGTTTATGTGTTTTAACACAATGAGTGTATGGATTGTGTAACTGAGTTTCTGTCTTCTAGACAATAATTTGTACGTGATTTGTTTTTTAGACTTGATTAATCAGGAATGGTATTTGTTTTCATTTTGGTTTACCATCATTATTTGCTGCATAATATTGTGCACAATTTGTGGTTTGCCATCAGCATATACTTATTTGTTGTATAATGTTGTGCACAATTTGTGGTTTGCCATCATCATATACTTACGTATATTGAATGACCCAACATGCCCACTACATAAGTATACCGAAAGACCCAAACTTGTTTTGACTTTTTGTAAGTCAAAGTTGATAAGGAACCAGAAACCAAGTTTACTGCATATTGATTCTGTAATATTGACTCCATTTGTCTTCTTATAATAACAAGGACATCCAAAACAACGATGATCCCACTATACTGCTAAAATCAAACACTTTTTATTAACATGAAGGTCAATACAAACCAGGGATGACCTTATACCCTGTGATGATACAACCCAGAAAGATGTCAACACACCTAAAGCAACTTAATGGCAATGAAAAAAAAGAGCCAACTAAAAATAAGAAACTTGTTGAGCTTCTTAATCCGCTGATCCTTCTCCCTCATCAACCTCACCTGCTCCTCCAACTCTTCTTCAAGCTCGTTCCTCGCCCTCAACAGGCCAGGAATCACAGCAACTGCTCGGCAACACATTGGAGGATCCGTCCATCCAATAAACCCACATGAAGGACAACAGTAGAATCGTCGTCCTGGATTCCTGTTTGTCCAGCTTGTTTTGATTGTTGCTTGTTTCCCACAGTCACAGATCACGACCATATTTTTTGCCGGATTTCGGAAAGTGTGAAACTTTGATGTGCTGCAACGTTCATATTTAACTGGGAGCGGATATTGTACCGTTTGTAAAAAAGGCAAACAATCGCTTGCAAATTTAGTCCCTCAAGCAACAGTGTCACTAGCTTAGTACCCGATGAACAGTGAAATGACGATACTACCCTCAAATACGTGGCACTTAACGGGAAAATTAACGGAAAAGGGCTCTCAGTGGCGATTTTGCGAAAATGTGGAACGTGGGTGGCTTTTTTGCACTACTTTTTGTCTCGGTCCCGTTTTTGCAAATTTGTGAAACGTTAAGGACCATTTTTGCAATTTACCCAAAAGAAAAAAAAGAATATGAGAGAGAAGAATTTTTTATTTTTAGTTTTGTGTTCTTAAAAGGAAGAGAGAAAAGATGAAACTAAATTAAGGGGTTGTTTCTTTTTCTATATGAAGCTCTGAGTGCTAGAATTGAGGATGTTTGGTACAAAGAATTGAGGATGAGAAAATGAAAATCAATTCATTTCTTATGTTTGGTACCTCAAATAAATAAAAATGTGAAGAATTGTAACTCCTAGGATTTGGTTCCTTTGTATTTTGCGTAGAGTTGCTTTCCCATCTATTTGATAAAGAAATGAATTATTTGCACAACTAAATAATAATAATAATAATAATAATAATAATAATAATAATAATAATGAAATAATAAAATAAATAAAAATAATAATAATAATAATATATTAATATAATAATAATAATAATAATAATAATAATATATTAATATAATAATAATATATTAATATAATAATAATAATAAAATAATAATAATAATAATTTAATATAATAATAATAATAATAATAATAATTTATTGAGTCAATTCTCTTGTGTTACCAAACATTGGAATTTATATTGAATTTCTTAGAGAATTCATTTCTGTGATTTGATTTTCTGCACTTCATTTCATTTCTTTGAATTTCACCCTACCAAACGTGCCCTATGTTTCTGAGTGTAAAACTAAAAGAAAAGAAATGAAGAGGATAAAGAAGAAAAAATGGAATATGAGAGTGAAGAATTTTTTTATTTTTAGTTTTGTGTTCTTAAAAAGAAAAGAGAATAGATGAAACTAAATTAAGGGGTTGTTTCTTTTTTTTATATGAAGCTCTGAGTGCTAATATGAGGTGGGTTCAAGCAAATAATATAAAGTTTTTTTGTGTTGGGGTCCGCTCAAAATCTTTTAAAAGCTCTCTATCGTAAGGCCAATAATAACCACCCTTCTCCATAGACAATAAGGGAAAGGGGCCCACTCCTTTTGTGAGCCACTTAATTAGTAAACCACCCCTACGCCTAGAGTTCCACTTCTTTCAAAACCATACTAATTTAGGAAGAAGATTATGAGGAGGAATTTGACATAATGTTATACTTTTTTTTCCTCTCGAGAACATGATTATTTTTCAGATTCCTCTCCACTTCTTTTATTTATTTTTTCAAATAAAAACTTGAGAAATAAAGTCAAAATTTACTTAATTTGTGGATGCATTTCAACATACATTTGGATAGGGCTGTAAACGAACCGGACGAACACGAACGAAGCCTTGTTTATGTTCGTTCGTTTAATTTTAACCGAACAAATAAACGGAAATGAACGTTTAAACGGACGAATTTTCTTCTTCATGTTCGTTTATTAAGAAAATGAGTTGTTCATGTTCGTTTATGTTTGTTCATTTAGACACTAAACGAACGTTAAATGGACATAAACTATCGAACATAAATGAACATAGACAAACAAACATAAACTTTATTAAATTATGCACAATATATTGTTTCATAAGTATTGTTTTATTTAAACAAACCAATTTTAGAATTATACAATTAAAATATGTGATATACGAATATAAATAAATAGATGAACATAAATGAACGTCAACGAACACATAATCGGACGTTCACAAACATAAATGAACGGACGCGACTTTTGTTCATGTTTGTTCATTTAACTAAACGAATGTAAAATCTTGTTCATGTTCGTTCATATAGTAAATAAACGAACATAAACGAACTTTTTACCGACCTGTTTATGAAATGTTCACTGAACGTTCAGTTCGTTTAAATCCCTACATTTGGACATCAACTACGACATATACAAATGAGGGAATCTGTAACTTAAACATTTGTTAATCTGCAATGGACTGGCAATCTGGCATTATTAAACTGTCGTTTTTAATGGTCGTCGTTAAAAAAGATCTTTTTCTTTTCTTTTTCTTTTTCTTTTTTATTTTATTTTTATTTTTTTTGTTGTCAATATAAAGATCAAAATTACATATTTTATGGCTTCGCTATCAGCCTATCACTATATATTTAATTTAAAGTATTAAAGTTATAAATCCAAATTTAAAAAGTGGGTTAATGATGTTGAAAGTGACGAGTGGATGACACGGATTCAACATGGTCGTTCTCTTTGGGTCCATTAAAGAATTCCAAAACAAACTAATTGTCCAAATTCCACTACAAAATAAAAACTAATAATAAAAAAGTCAAACGTGATTCAGATTATTTTGCACAAAGCACAAATTTAACTTTAATGTATAAAATAACAAGAGAAATTTACTTACTGTATTTAACTATTTATGCATCAATTCGATCCATTTATAAAGTGTTAGAAGTTACTAGGCTAAATACAATTTGTAAGAAAAAAGATGGAATATATTTGCTTTGTATCATTTTAAAGTCCAATAAAAGAGATAAAGGTTGGTTATTCCATTATAAATTATAATGGTCCATCCGGATGCCTATGCCCAAAAGGTGTTGCAAAGATAAAAGTCGATTGAAACATGTGTAATCGACATGTAGTGGCCTAAATCAACTAGAATTTGACATATTCCATATTAGTTTATGTTGTAAAGGGAAAATAAGAACAATCTCATATTCTTTATTGTATTAGTTTATGTTGTAAAAAGGAAATAAAAACAATCTCGTTGGGTCATGAGATACGGTGGCGTCATAAGGATCACGCGCACCATCACATCTGTTATTTATGTCATGGCGCAAGCCACAATGATAGCGTGCATTAACCAGAGTAAAAGCAAGTGTTACTCCTATTTAAACACAATAGCTTGTTTATAAATGTTTGCTTTAAAAAATAAACTTTATTAATACATTCAAATATTTGCCGTTCAAAAAAAAAAATACATTCAAATAGAACTATTATAAATATTACACTTTATAATTTTTCACTTTCATTTCTTACCATTTTCTCAAAGTGAATAACCCAAATGACCATTGACTCAATAACATGCTCGGGATTTCCAAGCTCATAATTTTATCATATTTGTCTACACCTTCTACAACTACGTCCGCAAATTTAATATCATATAATCCTCCATTTCCTCCGTTTGGTACTTTATACACTCTTCCAACATTCACAAGAAAACATTTCGACCAACTACAACGCAATTATCTTCAACACATTCAACAACAGTCAAACGTTTCACAACCACCACTCTTTTCACAAGAAACGAATCCTATTATAAACGAAGATAATGCAAGAGACTGACCAAACTCAATAAGACAACTACAACAACAACCACCACACATACCTAGTACATTATGGACTCCCCATAAAGAGTTATTATTGGCCCAATGTTGAGAACAAGTATCCGAGAAACTACTTGAGATGACCAAGAGGCACTTACATTTTAAAAAGAGATTATCGCGGAGTACAACATGCAGCTCCATACCCATGTACCAAGGATATGTTTAGTGGGAAGTGGGCAACACTTCACTCGAGTTGTTAGAACTACTTAGAAGTTCAACGTCATTTATAATGTACAAAATGTTTAGTTAGAAGTGGTGAAAACGAGCAAAATCTAATGCTACGCTGAAACACAAATATATTGAAGACAAAAGAGAACCATTCACCCAACATGAGCCATGATCTTTCTTGAGACCCAAATCCAAATGTGATTCTTACAACCGTAATCCGTGAATGAATCACGACTGATCTTTAAGATGATGAAGATGTCGAATTGAATGAGTTATTTAAAGATGATCCGAGACCACATTCATCAACAAGAAACAAAAATTAAGTAAATCTAAGTTGGAATCGACAGAACAAGGAGTTTGTCGCTGAATTTTGGGGACATGGTCAAAGAAATATGGGATTGAAAAGGGAGATTGTTCAAGAAATGATCGACGTCACTAAAATGAAAGATGCGACAATCATGAAGTTGAAGGAACTGTGATTTATTCACTAAAATGAAAGATGCATCCAGAAATCTGTCAAAAATATGAATATTAATGTGGTTCTTAAGTTTATCTAATGTTTTTTTTAATTAATTAATGTTTTTTTAGTTAATATTAGTCGTTAAAAAATTGAAAAGTAAAATAAAAATGTAAGTTCTTTTGAGAGTGTTATGTATTGCGAAGAGGACATTTTCGGGTGTTATGTGATAATAAAACGATGAGATGACAAACAAGACAAGTGCAACATCTTATTTAAGATGTTACCATAACCGGTAGTCTAACGATAATAATTCAATGCATTGAGTCATCGGCTTTGGTAATCACATTATGATACGTATTTATAGGCCTATAAGGTAGATATTGTAATTACGACAAGCTAAAAAGATTATTATTGTTATTATAACTTTAAATTTGTACGAAGTTTTTTTTTTTTTATTCTAGAAAAAAGAATGATATACTGCTCGTAATCAATAACCCTCAACAAGCGGTTGGTCTACATGGCAACCCGTCAACACATCAAACCAACACTTTGAAGATTATTTGGTCACGTGCTTTATCGATTTTTTTTTTTTTTTTTTTTTTTTTTTTTTTTTTTTTTTTTTTGGTTTATCGAATTTTTTTTTGGTTATTATATGTGTGTGAGAGAGAAAGTATTGTGAGATATGTTTGTGTTTGGTTAGGATATGTTTTGTTTGGTCGGTTTGATAATCACTATTACGGTATTTAGTGCTTTGTTTGACGATGAGAATGAATATTGAGTCAACATTCCATTCAATCTCATCGAATAGTTTGACACTTTGACTTTTACTATCTTAACTTTACATATTCACCAATTAAAAGTTGCATTTATCAAACATATCTTTAGATGTGATCTTAATATTTGGGGTTAACTAAAAGGAGACAACCAGAATATTACGGAGTATCTTAGTGTAATTTCATAAATAAGTCTTCTTTTAGGTAAAGTTGTTAGAAGTACCCGACACATCAATCACTTATCCTCAAATTTTAGTATGAAATATCTTTTAGCATGTAATATGTTATATCTACTAACAATATCTCAATCTTTTTATAAATTGATTATGGTCAACACAAAATATAAGTCATAATTAAATCACATACCAAATAAAAATGACAAATATCTACTTTCACATTGTATCTTTGCTATCTATAAAGGAAAAATGGTCAAAGGTGAAAGTGGAAAAGTCAAGAAAGTGAAATGTGAAATGTTGAAAAATGTATATAAGGAAATATTGAAATACATTTAATACTCTTATTAAAATACCCCATTACTTAAAAGTACAATTATTTATTCACATTGTACAACCAATTAAAAACATATCTACCAAATTAAATACAACTAATTAAAACACAAACCAGGTTGACCCGGGACGCTTCAAACACGACGGGTTGTCCCGGTTTAATTTGACCCATTTTCGACCCAACCTAGCAAGTTGACCCAGTTTAAATCGACCCATTTTTCGACAGGAACGGTTCAACCGGTTGAACCACCCGGGTCGAACCGGGTTTCAAAACATTATCCATTACTTAAAAACGATTTATTCACATTGTACAACTAATTAAAAACATATCTCTCAAATTAAATACAACCAATTAAAACAAAACCGGGTTGACCCGGGACGCTTCAAACCCGGACGGGTTGACCCAGTTTAATTTGCCCCGTTTTCGACCCAACCTAGCAAGTTGACCCGGTTTAAATCGACTCATTTTTCGACCGGAATAGTTCAACTGGTTGAACCACCCGGGTCGAACCGGGTTTCAAAACATTATGTTAAATTCCCAAATATTCAAACTTTTATTATTTTTCGTTTATAACCTATAAACTTTTTTTATCAATAAACTATCTGTCACTATAAAATCCCGTTGCTATGCACGGGTACTCGTCTAGTGTTAAATAAATAAATAAATAAATTTAAGGTTGTTTGCATAAAAAGGCATTATACTTGCTAATTTTTGTCATTGTATGTTACGTATTTTTTTCTCAACTTGATATCAATCTTTTTAAATCGTGCTATTTTGGGTACCGGTGACCTGCTTGAAATGTTGGATCAGGTTAAGTTAACGACCGTTTATTTTATCAAACAGGTCATCGGTTCATACAATAACACAATTTAAAAAAATTGATGTCAAGTTCAGAAAAATAATACACAACATGGAATAACAAAAATTCATACTACCTCCGTCCCATTTAAAGTGTCCACTTTCATAATGCACAAAGTTTTAGGAGATTCCACTAACTAAACTCTCCACCAATCAAATATTACTTTTACCCACTAAACTCTCATCTTATTGGTTGAAAGGTACAAATGGATACTTTAAATGGGACATGCAAAGATTCCATTGTGGACACTTTAAATAGGACTGAGGGAGTAAATATTACTAGTACCTCAAAAAACACTTTCCAACTCCCAACACCTCAACTCAATGCATATGTACTCAACTTCCATACATTAATTTTGGTCAAACTGGAGTGTGAATAAGAAAGAGGACGTGTCGTGAATGAAATGTGCATCTTAAGATGCTCTCTTCCTCATGCTTCTTATATTTTATTCTTCTTTATATTTAAATACACTTTTATTTCTAACTTCAATTCATTTTCTTGACTTCATGTGCTATCAGTTTTCAACATTTTCATCAAATTCCTCATCTGGGTATTAATCAAAATCAGTTTTTATCATCTGGGTTATAAAAAAGATTGAATCTTGATCATCTTTAAATAAGTTATTACTGTATTAGTTTAGATTAAGAAGAGAAAATGGGTTGTTTTTCATGTTTTGATTCTCGGGGTGATGAGAAACCAATTTCTCAAAAAGTAGGGGCTGATCGCCCTGAAGTTCATCCTACTTCTGCCCCTTCTAATATCTCTAGATTACCTTCTGGTAAGCTTCTTTATGTTTGATCTGATCTAGCTTTATTTTTTTATTTTTTTTTATAAAAGGTGTTAGATTGATGTATAGTGTAGACCCCATTAAGTTATATGAATCTATGATTGATCCATGAGTGGTAATGTGCTATGATGGTTTAATTATCTACATATTTAGTTTTGGGCTAAAGATCTCATTTTTAATGTAGAAATAGTATTTTAGATGGAAATGGTTGTGTATGGTAATGTATTGGTGTGGAATGATTGGATTTGCAGGAGTGGATAGATTGAAAACAAGAAGTAATGCGAGTTTAAGGAGGGAATCTTCGGGTCCAAAGGATAATAATCCGTATAGTCAAATTGCTGCTCATACGTTTACTTTGCGTGAGCTTGCAGCTGCAACGAATAATTTTAGCCCTGATTGTTTTCTAGGCGAGGGAGGGTTTGGCCCTGTGTATAGAGGCCGTCTTCCGGGTACTGGTCAGGTATACTCTTTTTGTTTCTGTGATTTTTATTTGTTGTTTCTATGATTTATGTTATTTGTTTTAAGTTTTAACGTGTATGGTGTCTGTTTATGGTCGATGTACTCCAGTGAGTCCATTGAGTGACAGTTGTTCAATACGTAGGAAGAACACTTGGGAATTTGGAAGTTAGAGAGATTTGAGTCAATTTATATATGGTGGTTTAAATCGAGTATAGATAAAAGAGGGTGGTCTTGATGCAATTTTAATTAGCACATAGGCATTAGGCATAGCTGCATTGTTCCAAATTAAGTGTTCTTATAGTTTATCTTGTGTCGATCACGATCCATTATTGAATCTACTGTCCAACAAGGTTTTTAATTTGCATTTTTTTGGTGACCATGGTCCCTGTCCTTTTTGGCCGACTAATCCACGAAGCTTGAGCCCACCCCACACACACTCAAACCGGGTAAAGCCCTTCGTTTTGAGAGATTTGCGTGGCCACTTCAAGTCAGTTTGCACCAAGAAGCATTCGAACTTGTCACCTCCCACACTTTGGTGATGATAGTCACAAGCTCTTTGACAACTCGGCCACCCCTGGTAGTTTAGATTTGCATTTTGAAAATGTTTTTTAACATTTCAGATAAACTAGTCATGGATACTCAATTTCATATTAGCTGCGATCTAAGGGTAACGTAAACTTACTTAATTGTCCATTCTTTTATCCTGATTTGAGCCTTTTGCTTCCATCTAAATCGTTGCATATTCGTTTGTCATAAATTGTTTTTTGGTTATTTTGTGCGGTCAAATGATTATTACAACTGCAAACAACATTGCATTTTCAAACGCTATCTCCTTTTATTAGACCGAATCATATGAATTTAATTACTAAAATCACAAAATCGGTCAGATATCCATGAACTCTCTAAGATTGACATTGTAAATATGATTATCTTGCGGTGGATCCACAGAATTTCAGGCTAAGGTATTGCCATATTGTGCTCTTATACAAGTTCTTTTCAGCGGTCATATGATTATTACAATTGCAAACATTGCATATGTAAACACTATCCCGTTTAATGCATAATATGAATTTGATTATTAAAATTCACATAATAACTCGGACATCCATGCACTCCCACATGGTAAATGTGATTATCTTGTGGTGGATCCAGGATTTTGGACTAAGGTATCACACTATTATAACAAGTAATTTTCTTTACAATAATAAAATTTATATTCTCTTGTCATTTATTCTGCAAAACACAAACTTTATGAAAGGGCATATGCACGTGGACCATATAGGCACCAAATTATCTTGTTATGAAGTGCTTCTATCATGACCCTTATCTCAACTGGTTCACACAACTTTGCATTATAGAAAAGAGTGATGCTACTTGCAATTTACGATAATATGATATTCCTTCATCCTAATCTGTTTAATGGATACATGGAGGGTGACTCTTTAGCATTTTTCTTAGCCTGTAATCCATCATTTTGGTCAAACATATTCCTTTCTCCCTCTAGTTGAAGGTCATAACCGTCACTTTAGTTCTTAGATATAAGTGTCTAATTCGTCTGGTATTTTGGTCCATAAGAATCCCCTAAAGGTTTTCTTTTTTAAAGCTTTGGGACTTTTTATGGTACCTTCCAAGATGATAATATCATGTTGCAGTAAAAATATTAAATAATGAGGTGGATGTGTGGCCACACCAGCAGACTGAGATTTCTTCTTGTAGTGTTTCCAGTGTAAAAGATTGTAAAATGAACATTTTTAATGCGATAATCTATCAAATTATATACCTTAATCAAACACTATTTACCTGATCTCATCTTAGGCTAATTGATTGTTGTGCCAAGAATATACTCCTTAAAGTTTGACCTGACTTAAGGTTAATTCCTGCTTAACAGCTTGTAGCTGTCAAACAATTGGACAGAAATGGGCTCCAGGGTAACCGTGAATTTCTTGTGGAAGTTCTTATGCTTAGTCTTTTACATCATCCAAACCTAGTGAATTTGGAGGGGTACTGTGCTGATGGTGAGCAAAGACTTCTTGTTTACGAGTTCATGCCATTGGGATCGTTAGAAGATCACCTTCATGGTAAATCATCTTTCTACTTTTGAATCATTATCTTAATATTTCTTTTTAGTTTTGATTGCGTCATTATTATACAGGGCCAAATAATCAATTTTAGTTCATCACTATCTCAGGGTAGATTGAAATGGCCCTTTACACTTTTCTGACATTATTTCAAAATTTTCTACTCCCATTTAACAAAAAGGTCCCCCTTTTTTTAAAAAGAAAACAATGTCCTTTTTTGTTACTTATTTTATTACAAGCCTGAAACAACATAGCACATCTGGACACTATCTTATGTGGCCTATCTACTTCCAATTAACAATTTATATTTCTACCAAGTAAGTTAATGATTAAAACACGTTATATTTCTATAAAGTAAGTTAATGATTAATTTCAGATTTACCACCGGAGAGTGAGGCATTAGATTGGAACACACGAATGAAGATAGCTGCTGGTGCAGCTAGAGGTTTGGAGTTTCTTCACGATAAGGCTAACCCTCCTGTTATTTATAGAGACTTCAAATCGTCCAATATTTTACTGGGTGAAGGATTTCAGCCAAAGCTCTCGGACTTTGGACTTGCAAAGTTGGGACCCACTGGTGACAAGTCTCATGTTTCCACAAGAGTCATGGGCACATATGGTTATTGTGCTCCTGAATATGCCATGACTGGTCAACTCACGGTCAAATCTGATGTGTACAGTTTTGGTGTCGTCTTTTTAGAGCTTATAACTGGTCGCAAAGCCATTGACAGCACTGCACCACAAGGACAGCAAAACCTCGTCACTTGGGTAACTAACTCCTTTGTTTTTTCAATTCCATGACATTGGTTATCGGGTTTATTTTTGCATAAACTCCCCATCCTACTTTTTTCTTTGTCCCAGTTGAGTCATTATACTTTATTTTGGACATATGAGTAATCAAATGTTGGCTTTGAGACCTATTCAAGTCATCAAGTGAATTGACCTTTATGTGACATTTTTGTTTCAAGTCGTCAAAAGTTGGCTTTTGTGTCCCATTTAAGTCGATGGGTTTAGCAGGTCAGGTCACTGGAGGAATCAAATGAGACAGAAAGCCAACTTTTTTAATTTTATGGTCAAAAGAAAAAATGAATTATAATGACTCGAGTGGTACAATTTAAGTAACTTGCTATTCTATGCAATAAAATCTTAAGTTATATTCTTAAAGTAGTGAATAAACTCAATACATTATGTGTGATTGCAGGCCCGGCCACTTTTCAATGATAGAAGGAAATTTGCATCATTGGCGGACCCCAGGCTCGAAGGTCATTACCCAATAAGGGGTCTCTACCAAGCTCTTGCCGTAGCATCAATGTGTATCCAAGAACAAGCAGCTGCTCGTCCTCTAATAGGAGACGTGGTAACTGCCTTATCTTATTTAGCTAACCATGCCTACGACCCTAATGCAGCCGCTGGTCAAAATAACCGACACATCAACGGGGATAAAAACGGAAGAATTCTAAAGAATGAAGAAGGTGGAGGGTCGGGACGAAGTAGATGGGATCTTGAAGGATCAGATAAAGGAGACTCGCCTAGAGAAAATCAAACTCCAAGGATTTTGAACCGCGATCTTGATAGAGAACGAGCGGTTGCTGAGGCTAAAATGTGGGTAGAAAAAAGACGACAAAGTGCACAAGGAAGTTTTGATGGCAATAACAATGGTTAGCAGACGTTTTGTTTGTAAGTTATTTCTGGTATTTTTGTTTTTGTTGTTTTCCCGACACCCAATTTCGGAAAAACTCGGAGAATGAGTGTATAGTGAAAGATGTGGAGAATGGCAAAACATGAAATGTATTTTCTTCCCAACACAGAGGCATATCAGTGCTTCGTGTGTGTCTGTTTTTGTTATAACTTATGTAACATATTGATTAATGATACACACACATGGTTTCGTTCCATTATTTACCAAAACTTGAGTTTTTATTGTCTGTATATGTCTCGAACTCTTGTGTAAGAGATTTGTGTATGGTAAAGTAGAGATTGACATATACACAAAATGATCGGTGTATAACCCGTTCCATGTTTAAGTATTCATTCGACCCATTCATTTTATCGTTTATACCGCTTAGCTGATAATCATTTCTTGATGCTGAATAGTTTCTTGGGTTGTAATTATATTTTCTTCAAAAAAATAAAGTTATTGGTACTTTGTTTAAAGTTTAAGCTTCTAAGAGCGTATGCAGTGGGAGAGTGATGGCTCGGCATCATGCTGATGTGGTTCGGCGTCGAATTGGTCACCACTGCAGGTCTTGGTAAAGCCAAGCAAAACAATCTTGGCCGTGCTCAAGAGGCTGAGCAAACAAAGGCTTCCCCCTTTATTTTTCTTATGTATGTCTAAAAGTGTTGAACGATAGAGTATTGATCATTACAAGCAGTGGCGGAACCAAAATTGTACGGGACTGGTTGCACAAAATTTTTTAAGACAAAAATACACCGTTGGTCCCTAAACTTTCCATGAAACATCACAAGGCACCTTAACTTTTAAAAAACATCGTGTAGCGTCCAAAACTTGGGATTTTGAGGCCGATTGCGTCCCTCGGCCCGTAATAGGAACAACAATGTATTCTTGGTGAGGGCAAAATCGTCATTCACCGTAGCGATCTAGTTTCTAGCCGTTGTACATTATCCCGGTTCCCTATATTATTGTGAGTCAAAATTATATTGTCACTCATGATCCTTTAATCTTTCCTCCAAAACCTTTCCTCCTTCAACATGGTACGCTGCTGGTGTGGTAAGCAAGCTATAACACGCACTTCGTGGATATTGGCCAACCCAGGGCGTCGATTCTATGCTTGTCCTGATGAAGTAAGTGCGTTTTAAGATTGATTGTATTACCTTGCTTTCGCAAGTAATAAAGCACATTGTAACAATGGTGGTTTATTAACGAAATGTCATATTAATGATTAGGGGTCTTCTTGTCGGTGGATAAGATGGTATGATCCTGAAATATGTGGACGTTCAAGAATGATCATACCAGGCCTTTTGAGGGGGAGAAATGAGCTCCAGGAAAGATTATAAGTTGCTCAAGGTGATGTGTGGAAGTGGAAGATTTACCTGGTGCTCAGTTGGATATTGTTCTTGATTGTTTATGCACTTGGTTAACTTTTTAACTTTAAAGTATGATGGCCGTGTTTTGTGTTTTGTGGAAAATGTAATTACTTGTAGGCCACCTTGGTAGTGTTAGAACCTTTACCAAAACTATTTTGTACTAGTATTTTTTATCTTTAGATTGTATTGAATGGTAGTAACATTGTCTCCAACATGGATATGAAGTTTGGTTCTTTTTCTGAGTTTACGTTATGGGTATATATGCAGATGCATAGAAATTTGGTTATAATTGACTTTGAATAGTCAACATTCTTTTGAAGTTTTAGTTTTGGTTAGTTTTGCTTGCATTATTTTGCAGTAGTATATTATGCAGTCATATAGTTAGATATAATATACGTTGCACACAACATACATATTTTGGACACAATTACAATTCAGAAACATAACATGGTTTTGTAATAATTGGTTTGTTTACAACCTCAATTATTTTCTCATAAAACACTTGATACATGTTATTAAGTAACACATCAAAATGGGTCGCCCTAAAACAAAAACAAATAAAGCTGTATTACTTATACATTTCATACTACTTTACCATATACCACTAAATTTACACAGTTAGATGACTTACATGATAAATGTGACCTTGACTAATGGATTGGTGGTATCTGACTTAACCAAGCATGGGCTTCTTGACTAAATGTCTTTAAAGCATCCATAGATTTCTCAAACTGTACAACAGTTGAGGCTGTTGCACATCTCCAAAGATGGTCTTTGAAGGCCCTACCTTGCCAATTAACTTTCATTTGCTCATGAATGCTTCTAAGACAAAATATGTGCTCCGCATTTGGGAAAAACGTCTCTTAATGCTGATGTAATATCCTGCAAAAAAACAGATATGTTTACTGTCTGTTTAAAAAAAATAGGAAATTCAATTCATTTATAGTTTAAGGTGGTACCTTGTTCATGTCAGTAACAAAAGTGAAGATTGAATTTGGCTCAAGTTCAAGATCATCAGATAAACAATGAAGAAACCAAGTCCAAGCTATTGTGTTTGCTGATTCAGCAAAAACATAAGCTACTAGGTATATACCATTGTTGCTATCAATTCCCACAGCTGTTAGAAGTTGACCCTTCAAAGGATCATCAATTGGAAAAGCATTTATCCCCAACAACCGTCTCTGACAGGCTTTAAAACATTCCTTCAAGGCACCTAAACAAACATAGCCTCTTGAATTCTCTTGTTGGAACACTATCCTCAGCAGGCCGTTCCACATGAATCACAACTGTTGTATCAGGGTTCCTCTTCTGCAACTCTTGAACATAGTCTCTCAACATGGTGAATTGGAGCTTGAATTCCTTCCTAATGCCTCTGACTGCTATTCTTTTAGCTCTTAAAACCTTCTACATTGAGACTTCAAGCTCAAATTGGTTGGTAAGCTGATTATGAACCGACTTGACAGGAATCCTTGGATTGGTTTGAATCGTATCTTTAATTTTCTTTGAGATAAAGTTGAGGTCAAAATGTTTGAGCGCCCTTGATTGCAAACACGTGTGTTTATCATTATATCTTCTCACTGTCCAAGCACCTTTTTCAGGACCATCCCTGCCGACAAGCAACAACCATGGGCAGAGTATTTGGGAAGGGTCATTTTTACCAGCAATTAATGCTTCCAAACCCCTTCTTGTTAATGGACCTCTAACTTGGCCTATACCCGTCCAGTAGTAGCAATTGGGCCAAATAGGGGAACACAACCCATGCATCTGACTCTTATTCTTTTTTTGCCATTCTTTAGAAATAGCAGCTCCATTCTTGTTTCTATGGAATGCTCTCTTGCCCTCTCTTTCACATCCTTTGCAGTATCAAAGGATTGACCACAAAAAAAGAAAGTTTCAACAACACCATCATCAACATAATCTGTCCTAACCCTTGGCACCCCAGAGTGACCTATGCTTGATTCAGAAGCATAAGCAATGTAAAATGTATCATCATCCAACACAGGTAATTAAGTTTCCAAATTCAAGTCATCACTTTTATTAGTAGATGTTCCTGCGTTGCCTAACTCATGACTCTGACTCTGTTGGAACAAAGCAACCTGTACATGATTCTCCTCAGTAACATTATTTTCATTTGCCTGAATTGTGTCATCACCTACATTGCCTAAGTGACTAGTATCACTCTGTTGGAACAGAGTGATATAAACATCACCATCCTCTTCCGTGTTATTGCCACCAACAGGTTCTCCTCCTACATTCTCTAACTGGTTATCCTAATTGACTTGGAACAGAGTAACTTCCACATCAGGTTCCTCAAAAGTGTTATTGCCATCAACTAGTGGTCTCCCTACTTTCTCCAACGGCTTATCCTTAGTCACTCTGAACAGACTAACATCAAAACTATCAAGGTCCTGAAAACTATTTTTATTATCAATAATGACTAATGCACCATCACTGTTATCAACAGGTTGGCTGGCAAAGGCAGACATGTCAAGACTTGAAAAACCGGGCTTAATGTGTGGCAAGTCACTAGATTCCCCAACATATGAGGCATCTACAGGTAGTTGCGTAAGTTGCATAAATGGGTTAAGGTCTGGGTCATTATCTATGTCATCTAGAATCAAATGTCTGCAACAGAGCTATTTTTCTACTTGGTTCATCCAAATCCAAAAATACAGTCTTAATAGACTGTGGGGATATCTCAGACAACTCTAACCTAGTCTTATCTATTTCAAATATACATCTACCAGCTTATTAACTGCCACAATTTCTTTCAACAGCTCAAGATTGACAGCTTCATGAAAACTATATAAGCCATCGTCCAATGTCATACCAGGTTTAAGAAAATAGTAGTAATTGGTTTGGACTTCAGCATAACCGATTTGGGTCATCAGAGCATCAAGTTCATCAATAGAAATCTCATTAATACTAACATAATCAACCTGGCATTCCTGTCCTCCTTCGTAGATCCTGTCTGGCCAGTTTTTGAATAAGCCATTATGGTGAACTCTCATGCTAAAATCACCATGTCGATCTGATGTTCAAAAAGTAAACAAAACACTGTTACGAATGTCTTACAAAAAAAGGGGGACACCATTAAACAATCTAAGATACATACGCTAGTAAAAGATCATTAACAAAAACACTAACCATATTGCCTCATTGTCCAATTTCTCTCGATTTCATGGCTATCAAAGTAAGGTGCATCCCTGATTTGCCATAATGTGAATCTAAGGTTTGAGATTCTTAATTTTTTACTTAAATTATTAGATTTGGTGGGTGACATTGCATTAGGGTTTTTTTGGTAGGCTTCCAAAACAAGTTTGGAGATGAGCAATGAGTACTTGTGCTACTTATATTAGTCATAATGGCGGAAAAAAGGATTAGCCGTCTGCTGGGAAGTACACAGAGAGAGAGGTAGAAAAATGCGACTATGTAAAAAGACATGAATACCCTCCAAAGTAAACATGTAACAGGGTTTTGGGAACTATAACGGGACGTTGCTGTTCCTATTACGGGCCGAGGGACGCAATCGGCCGCAAAATTCCAAGTTTTGGACGCCACACGATGTTTTTTAAAAGTTAAGGTGCCCTGTGATGTTTCGTGAAAAGTTTAGGGACCAACAGTGTATTTTTGTGTTTTTTTAAATTGTAATATAAGGAGGAAAAAGAAAAAAAAGAAAAAAAAAAAAAGGTAACATTTCATCAAAATAATTGTGTTGGATACAATTTGAATTTATTTTACACTTATTAATGAACTAACTAATATAGTAGTAGAAATGAAAACTTTTTGGATCGGGTGCATTTAAGAAGATTCAATTTTTTTTTTTTTTTTTTTTTTTTTTTTTATTATTTCTTTAACAGTACGAAGCAAAATCTATTGGAGTCTCGTGATATCGTAGCACACTTTCTACTTCTGTCACTAATTGCAAGGTATATGGTAATTTGGTCGCTCATATGTCATAACCACCACCGCAAATTCTGTTAGAATGGACCATCTTCTTAAAACTCCTCACCTAAGACTTAGACTTTTTTATGTACGTTTGTGTGTTGCTAGAGGTGCATTAATTTCATTTGTTAGATAATGTATAACAAGTTCATTGAAGTTTTCAACTTTTAATATATGTCACTTATTTATTGAAATGAATTTACAAGACGTCTAATTGTATGTTTGTTTTTGTTTACATGAATTCTGACTAAATTTATGCCTAAAAATTATAAAATATAAATAAGAAACCAACCTCTAATTTATACAAATAATACGAATGAAAAGTTTGATGTGAAATATCGATTATACCCTTAATTTAAGTGTGAATTTAAATTATTAAAAGTAATTTAGAGGAATAAAACTGAAATTTCACGGCTAGCTTTTTATTCGTATTCAATTTATATGTCAGTGGTGTGTTCATTCTTGCTGCTTGATAAGAATGCAGATTAAATTTGACCGAAATTAATGTAAACGAAAATAAACATATGTTTGAACGGCTTATAAGTTACTTTCAGTAAACGGGTGACTTACACGAAAAACACTTAAAAGTTTGATGAGCTCCCCATATAATATCCTTTGAGTTGCGAGGTGATTAAAATTAAAAAGTCTAAAAAGGTTTCTACCACTAAGCTAGTGACATGTGTTCTCCACCCACTCCTTCTCTTTTTTCTTTAATATTTTCGGTTAGAGGGCATTTTGGTCATTTGACTTATTTTTTTAATTCAACCTTAAATTTCAAATGCAAATAACTTTCAAACGACAAACTTTTAGAAAAAACCGATTTCACCATAATTTTTAAAATTTAATCCTCTTTTAATTTGGTATAAATTTTTTTTAATTTTTTCGAAACTTTTTTTTTGACATATTCATTATGTCAGGATTTTCTTGAAAATTTTAGCATTTTCGGCTCTAATTTTGTCTAGTTTAAAGGCCGAATTTTGCAAAACTTAAAACACGAAAGTTGTAGCTTCTTGGCCATTCTTTACCCAGAAATTTGAATCACTCAAATCCAATATGATATGAGTGAGATATCGTATGTTAAAGATAACGTTTTACTCATATTTGTTGCACACAACGTGTTTGATGAAATGTTTAGCTTAGATTTTTAGTCTTAAAATCGAGTTAAATGCACTAATTTTTGTACAACAATGCACCTTTAGTTATTTTATTAATGTAAGATTCAAAAAGTTTTGTTTTTCTTGTTTTTTTTGTTTGTTTTTTTTAACTAATGAACCATATTAACTGATGAACCTTATTAACTGATTTTTAAAAAATATATTTTGTTCATCAGTTACTTTAGTTGAACTATATTAACTGATGAACTTATTCTGATGAACCTTATTAACTGATTTTTAAAAAAGACATATCGCGCGTTAAAGAGTCTTATTAACTGATAAACTTATTAAATCAGTTAATAAAGTTCATCAGTTAATAAGGTATATCAGTTAATAAGGTTCATCAGCCTTATTAACTGGTTGAACTATATTAACTGATGAACTTATTAACCGATGAACCTTATTAACTGATGAACTTATTAAACCAGTTAATAAGGTTCATCAGTTAAAGAGCCTTATTAACTGATGAACTTATTAAATCAGTTAATAAGGTTCATCAGTTAATAAGGTTCATCAGCCTTATTAACTGGTTGAACTATATTAACTGATAAACTTATTAACTGATGAACCTTATTAATTGATGAACTTATTAAATCAGTTAATAAGGTTTATCAGTTAATAAGGGATCAGTTAAAAAAAAAAAAAAAAAAAAAAAAACCTTTTTAATCTTACATTAATAAAATGACTAAAGGTGCATTGTTGTATAAAAATTAGTGAATTTAACTCGATTTTAAGACTAAAAATCTAAGCTAAACATTTCATCAAACATGTTGTGTGCAACAAATATGAGTAAAACATCATCTTTAACATACGATATCTCACTCATATCATATTGGATTTGAGTGATTCAAATTTCTGGGTAAAGAATGGCCAAGAAGCTACGACTTTCATGTTTTAAATTTTTCACGATTCGGCATTTATGATGGTACAAAATAAGGTTGAAAATGCCCAAAAAATCAAGAAAATTAACACCTATTTCGTATGTAAAAAAAAAGTTTCGAAATTTTTAACAAAATTTATGCCAAATTAAAGATAATTAAATTTTAAAAATTATGGTGAAATCGGTTTTTTCTAAAAGTTTGTCGTTTAAGAAATATGTGCGTTTGAAATTTGAGGTGGAAAAAGAAAAAACGAGTAATTTTACTATTTTACTATTTTACTATTTTACCCCTATCCAGATTTTTTAAATAAAATAAAAGGGGGACACAGCATCAAATTTCTTTTTAGGCTTTGCAATGTTTGAGAACTTTGCAAGGGATCCGACATCAATATCGTTTTGTTAAAATAACAAACTGCTTTGCAAAAATAAAAAAATAAATAATAAAATAAAATAAAACCTATTTATGAGTCGTGAAAGCCTGTAAAGTAGTTTTAATAGATTACCAAGTATAAAAAGTGTCGCCATCCAAATCTACGATGATCCCATTTACATTATATTTAGTGCACGTATGGGGAAAACGCAACCAAACAAGAACACGATGGTTTTTTATCTTTCGACCGTGTGATCGACTTACATACACATTACCAAAACTTATATATATATATATATATATATATATATATATATATATATATATATATATATATATATATATATATATTCTTTCTAGTTAAGGTTGATTTTAAAAGTTTTTCAAGCAGGTTCCCACTCCATCGAGTATGTCTCATCATCGCTCCTCCTTCCTCACCGCATTGTCTAGCTACTCCCTAATCCGTTGCTCGGCACGACTTCATTAATCATCATCCCCTCCAACACTTTCCAAATTTCTCTTTTTTTTTTCTATGATATATATGTCCTTACAAATAAATAATAGTGAGTTTCATTATGGATCTCTTGGCCTTTTTGGTGCAAAAACACAAATTACAAAGTTGAGTGACTTTCTTTTTTTACGTATCTTAAAAACCTAATTTAAACTTTGCCAAATGTGGATAACCTCGAATATATTAATCAAGTTATATGTTATCGTATTAGTGGCAGGTATCTACCCGTTGCGGCGACAAGTATCATGTAATCAAATTTTTTGGCGAATAATATTTTGTGATAACATGTTTTCATGATAATGACTTTACACATGGTGAAAATTTTGAGAATAACTTTATCGTACACTATTTCATATTAAAATATCAAGCACATATGCATCACGATGAAATGACGATACTGTAGGGTTCTGGTGTTACCCGCATGACTAACAAAAACATGCACAATAGAATAAAACACACAAAAGACCGTGCGACCAGACAAACCCTAACTAGCAAGATTATAATGTAATCATTGATATAACCTAACACTAAACACGTAAGAAGGGTGTTTATAGAAGACTTACTTGTTATCCTGCAGTACGTAAGCTTCTAATCAGTCTGTTGCGCCGGTTCGCCTTCTACTATGTAGATCGACTAGATAGGGTTTTCGGGAGAAAACCTTACTCCGGGTTGCATCAGGTATCCACCGATTTTGCACAAGTAGAACCAGGGCTACAACCTATGCAAGTTAGGCGAGTTACGAATACTCGGTAAACACTAAATTGACTACAGGTCGATTTAGTGATGAACGATCAAGGGTATAACCCTTTGGTCGGTCGAACGTGAGAGATGAGAGAAGAGAGGAGGGTGTTAAGGATTGTATATGAGTTACGAAGATCCCTCAAAGTCCCTTTGTATTTATAGGGAACTTAGAAACGATTTAGAATACTTGTAGGACACGTATTCTAGTTTTTAGGAAACAAACACCCCCTTTCTTGATTTTCGGTCGAATGAGCATCAAACAATCCTAATGGTTGTTTGTTTTGCTTCTTGTCATTAATTACCCCGACGGGATTGATTATGAGAAAACCTTCTCACCAGTAACTAAAATAAAGTCAATTAGGATAATACTTGTCATAGTTGCGTTTCATGATTATGAAATATGGCAGATGGATGTCAAAACCGCTTTCCTTAATAGAAAACTAACAGAGGATGTGTTTATGGCACAACCAGAAGGTTTTGAAAATGCAAAGTATCCTAAAAGAGTGTGCAAGCTTCAAAAGTCCATTTATGGACTTAAACAGGCTTCTCGTAGCTGGAATCTCTGCTTCCATGAAAAAATCACACAGTTTGGATATTCTAGAAGCGAAGATGAGTCATGTATATATGTCAAAGTTAGTGGGAGTGTTGTAGTCTTCCTGGTATATATGTAGATGATATACTACTCATAGGAAACGATATCCCAAACGTTACAAAGTGTAAAATATTGGTTGGGGAAATGTTTTGCTATGAAAGATTTAGGAGATGCAACATATATTCTCGGTATAAAGATTTACAGAGATAGGTCGAAACATCTTATAGGACTTAGCCATGACACGTACTTAGATAAAAATTTTAAAAGATTCAAATTGGAAAATTCTAATAAAGGGAATATACCCTTACATCATGCCATAAAGATTAGTAAGGATCTATGTCCGAAAACTGATGAAGAACTAGACAAAATGAGTCGAGTCCTATATGCTTTGACTAAAGGATCGATCATGTATGCCATGAAGTGTACAAGGCTTGATGTCTCCTTTACTTTGAGCATGGTGAATCAACATCAACAGAATCCAGATGAAGGTCATTGGACACCTTTAAAGAATATTCTTAAGTATTTAAGAAATACTAAAGACAGGTTCTTAGTTTATGGTGGAGAAGAAGAACTCATAGTGACTGGTTATTGTGATGCAAGTTGGGAAACATATAAAGATGATAGTCGTTCACTGTCTGGTTGGGTACTCTTGCTAAATAGGAGAGCGGTGACGTGGAAAATTCAAAGCAAGATACAGTGGCAGACTCCACATGCGAGTTCGAGTATATTACAGCTTGTGAGGCTTCAAAGGAAGCTGTTTGGATGAAGAATTTCATAGGAGATCTTGGATTTGTTACAACATTACAAGACCCCATTGAAATATTATGTGATAATGAGAGTGCAGTCTCCTTGAGTAAAGAACCCAAGGTTCACGGAAAGTCAAAGCACATTGATAGAAAATACCATTTTGTTCAAAGAAAAGTAGAAGAAGGACACATGATTGTGAAGCACATACGATCGGAGAATAATCCAGCTGATCCATTCACAAAGGCATTGGCTAAGTCCAGACACGATGAACATGCTAGGAGCATAGGATTGAAAGATAATATAAAGTTTTAGTTGTTAGTTTGAATTTGAAACATTTTAAACAATGATTGAAATTGTAATAGATTTGGTGATTAAATAATGGAGATTTGTTTATTTGCAAGTGTGCTACCATTTACTATTGTTTATCAATGTGTTTCATATTTGCATGTTTATAATCCACTTCCTGAGTACTTAGTTTACTTAGACCTTCCTAGTCATTCATACTACATGAAGTAAGTATTGATTTAAGACTGTCATGATGTGTTAGTAGATTGTCTATAAAGATTAGACATAAAATAGAGAATGATGCAACACTCATGAGTACTTAATGGGAATTAAGTATAGGACAAACCCGTACTTAGAGAGAGTACTTCATTGATTAATATCATGAGTAATTCTAGCTAAGATGATAATGTCCTCTATTCTTAAAATGCAGATACATCAAGTTTCTAGTTTTCAAGTTTGTTATACTTTAGTTTATTCAAATGCTGCGCCTAATGCCAGTTATAAAGGGTTTGCTAGGTAAGACATGATGAGTTGACTAGTACTTTGTATTCGAAATTTATTTGTTCCTTTTGCCTAAATGGAAAATCAATATCTATGGGCCTCTCGATGATTAGATGTTGAGTCAAAAGTGCTAGGCCTAGCCAGGACTACATTGATGTGTTCAATTCAGTAGTCTCATATAGTCAAATAATTAGAAATTGGGAAAGCATGATCTTGAACTTTGAGATTGATTAAAATCCATGTCTCAGGTTCATACGATATCAACAGAACAAAGGAGTAGTCGATCACTTATCTAAGGGTTGTCTCTAAGATATGATTCCGATTTCCGCAATTGCGTTGGAAGGCACTCTCTGTTTAGTTAATAGGGATAAACTTAGACCAATTATAGTTGATGACTTGTCAAATGGGAGACTCTTGGATTTAGTGTCCAAGTTCAGAACTAATTGGTAAGACTGTCATTTAAAGTAGATTCATTTTTTGATTACCAATAATAAATGAGAGATAATATTAATTAGAATTAATATTATATATAATTAATTAATTGGTTTATCAATTTATTGTAGTTGGTTAATTAATTAAAAGTTAAATAATCTTAACTACTTATAATGTATGTTTGGTCAAAGTGAAAAGTGAAAAACTGATTTTTGGGTCAATGCCCATTTTGCCCTTGTCAATGAATGAAAAGTATTGATGGTGAGAGAAAATTAATACAGGCTGGAAAAAGCTAATACACGGCCAAATAAAACATAACCTTTTAACCTAAATATACATCTCTACTCTCTCCCTCTCTCTTTGAGCCGAACCTTTTCTCTTAACCTACTGCCACCGCTCTAGCCGCCGCTATTTGCTTAAATAGCCACCACTTAAAGGTGGACAAGGTTGTTTCGATTGGCTAGGTGGTTTCAGTTGGTGGCTTTGGTGATTATTAGAAAGAAATGGTGATGCTTTTGGTGGTTTTATTATAAACCATCTCTTGGTGGGTTTGGTGGTTTTGTTCTAGATCCATCATTTGGGTGGTGCGATTTGGAGTATATTTTGATTATGTGTATGTTGATGGTGAGATCTTATGTGATTATTATTGTGTATATTGTTTTTATAAAGTTCCAAATGGTTTTTGTAGATCTGAGTTTCTTATTTGTTTTATAACAATTTTTTTAGCCTTGCCGTAATATCTGGCTGTCGTTGATGCCACCACTGCCTCGCCGGAATATCCGTTGCAGTCATCGGAGATCTGGGTAGGTACTAATGTTGTTATATTATTCCTTTTTTATGATAACGCTTTTAACTGTATATTGAAAAAGGCCCTTAATTTTCATTTTAATTGGTGTATTGGTACTAATGTTGTTATATTATTCCATCAATCTTTGATTCAATAGGTTTGGAGAAATGCACAATTAAGCTATTCAATTAGGGGGTGTTTGGTATCATTAAGTGATTATCTAATCATAATATTCGGTTGAATTCTTTTGTAAAAGTTAGAATAATAAAATAATGTCAGTGATACTTTTTAAGAAGATGAACTGCGTACAATCGAGTCTATACGTTTAGGATCATAAGCATCGAATGCAAATTACAACTCTTATATTGGTGCTACTCAGTTAAGAGTGTTTACAAAGTTTGTGTCTAGCTGCTCAAAGTTTCTCATAGTTTGCTGCCTCTTTATACACCAGGTACGAGCTTAACCTTACCCGCAAGAAATGAAGCCGTGACACTCATACAGTGCATGTGACAGTCAAAAAGTACGCTGGAGTTGACCACTAAACATGCACTTAGTAACATCCAACGTAAGTTACCATGTTTCTGGATCTTTTTCTTTAAACCGGAAAGTATTTGGTTTTTAGCAGATTCTCCCTTTCAGTTACTGAAATAAAAATACTTTGGTAACGCCTTATAGTCGAGAAATTTTGGCCCCGGTAACATGCGACTTTTTAAGTTTATGGAACTGTGAAGTCTCTCTGCATAGATCAGTTAGCTTTTTTAAAATCTTTGTGAATTTTTGTACTGCCATACGTCAAGTATTTCGTCTTTTATTAGGAACTGGTAAGGTGGAAACGTAACATTTCTATATATTGATAGATGCTTTATATGCAGGGACGCCAAATTCCAATAGTACATCGAGTGATTAAGGTACATGTTTCCATAAGGATTTTACATGCAGGGACGCAAACTCCAATAGTACATCGAATCATCAAGGTAGCTGTTACCATAAAAGTTCTATCTTTTACCTTTTTTCACACATCATTTTGATGTATCGGGCCCGATTTTACCCCTTTTCATACATGTAGTGAAGTTATACGAACCTTGATTGGTATACAGGGTCTTAAAAGAGCTATAATAGAAGGAGATGTGCTAAGTGATATGTGCTAATCATATGGACATAAGATGCTACTGATTGAGATCATAGATTTTAGGTGAACAATTATGATAACAAACTAAGACCCGTGACGTAGTTATTAGCGAAACGCAAAATTGTACATTAATTAAATTCCCTTTTATAGGGAGCAGCCGGCGGTATTGGTCAAGTACACAACTACAGGATTCAAAACCAAAAGCTGGATTGTATCAAGAAACCACTAGGATGATTAGGTAACAATGAGCTTGCGTATGGGCATGTTTGGCGATTTGGATCTGTATTAATTTCGCATTGTCACATTGCTCTTCCCTTACAATCAACAATAGTAGATGGCTACAATATATTTTATTTTGTTGAGTGTTGGTAGTGATCTCTAAGGCTACATCATTCAGTTACGCACTGATTATTATTATTATTATGGTAATTACGTTGTGATAACATGTTTAGGTAAATAATTTCATGATTATTTAGGTTTACATGTCTAGGCCCTAGGATTGTAAATGAACCTCAGCACGGAACAAACATAATTAGGGGACTGCGATGTTGCACATGTTTGTTAATCTAAGTCTAAGAGAACATATATATGAATACAGGCACGTTTACGATCATGTGTTTCTGGCAAGTGGCACATTACTTTTGTCGAGTGACGGGAATCTTTTTAAACATGGCAATTTGTGCAGTTGGAGATAGGTTACTCAGCTGACAACTGAATTATCTGTTTTAGATGCTTTAGTGGTTCAGTTTGTGTTTTGTTGGTATGTTTGAGTTCTTCAAATTTTATGTATGTAGTTTATTTGGTTATTTAATCAGGAAATTCACATTAAGAGGGTGTGTGGGATTGTTTATATCCACTTATACTCTTAAGCAGGTTATCAGTTTTGAGTGCTTGGATAAATTGGCTGGGTGTGCTTAAGTTTTGAATAGGTAGGTACTTTTAAATAAGCAATCCCAAACACCCCGATATATGAATCGGTTAGAGAAGGATTGACAAAGATCTTGCGTTAATGGACTTTAGGATGAATCAAGGACTGTTTATGTATACTTATTTTATAAGAAGCTTTCCAGAAAGATGACAAGCCTTATATGTGTTACCTCATTTATTGTTTGGCTTGTTGTAGCCGCTGCAACCATGGCTGGTAAATATGGAATTCAAGCTTGGAATTATCTCAGTTAGTAGAAATATTATTCATCATATTCATGGTATTTATCGTAACATCAAACAAGGTTACTTGATTTGAATTTGGTCCACAGTCAACCTTAGAATACTCATTATAATAAGATCGTAGAAACTGTGATCCAAGAAATTGATGAGAGTGTGAAATTTGTATTGATATTTTGATTTATATAAAGTCAAGAATGATGAAGTCTGGACTCACTTTTTTAGTCTCTCAATATTGAGAAAAGAATTTTGTTGTATTTCAGTTATGAAGAAGCGATGGCTGATGGTGAATGATCTTGGATGCACAAGGTATAAATTTGCTTAATGACAATGCTTTTATATAGGTTGTTTTAAATTGCTTATTTAAAGTGCATTATAATTTTTTATTGATTTATATTGGGGTTTTTGGGATTTTTTTAATTGAACCGCTTATATTCGGGATGTTTGGGATTACTTGATCAAGTACTCCTAATTCGGATTAGGAGGTACCAAATTGCTTCAAGCCTATAATTGATGTTGTTGTTCAATAATCTTTTTAATATCTCATTAATGTTGTTCTTAAATTCAATTTTGGAGTTAGTTCTGTTTGTTTATACGGTTTTTATTTTGTTAGTTAATAAAGTCTTGATTTTGCAATGAAATTGTTGAAATTTACTTTTTTTTAAGCTCTGTATGGGAATTAAAATAAAATGACATCAAAACAAATCTTTGTTGTCCAAAATATGTGTTTTAGGACCAGGTTTTGCTGTCAGAAATGATGTGTTTCGTTGGGCTATTTTCTGTAATAAACGGGGTGTTCGGTAAGACTTTTTTGCTGTCACAAATTGGGCATTTGAACCTACTCTTTGCTGTCCTTAAAATATGTGTTTCAGGACTTGGTTTTGCTATCATAAATAGTGTTTTTCATTGTGTTGTTTGCTGTAATAAATAGTGTTTTTCGTTGTGCTATATGGTGTAATATATGGGATGTTCGGTAAGACTTTTTTGCTGTCACAACTTGGGCGTTTGAACCTGCTCTTTGCTGTCCGAAATAAGTGTTTCAGGACTTGGTTTTGCTGTCATAAATGGTGTGTTTCATTGTGCTATTTGCTGTGATAAATGGGCTGTTTGGTAAGACTTTTTTGGTGTTACAAATGGGCATTTGAACCTGCTCTTTGCTGTCCAAAATATGTGTGTTAGGACCTGGTTTTGCTGTCACAAATGTTGTCTTTCGTTGTGCTTTGATGTAAGAGAGCCATGATGAGGTCGAAATCAATTTTATGGTCATTTGTCAATCTTAAAAATAGTTGAAGCTTACATAAGCTCTTTTCAGGAATTTCCATTTGTATGTTACCGTGCTGCCAAATCCCTTGATCCTACCACAATGACAACAATTAGTAATTTATCCCTACATAGCTTGCTGCAGCTGTTTTGAATTGTCTTATGAAGCATAAAGCTCTTAAGAACTTCAACTTTCCTTAGACAGAAACGTGCGTGTTGCTCATTCTTGATACATCAATAGACCAGGTTTTTATCTTAATTCATAGATCTTGATTTTCTTACTACAATTTGTTGTCCTCCAATAGATTTTATCTTCTTTTAGATTGCCTGTCATTCACGAATGGACATATGATGCCATGTGCCATGGTTTACTTGATATGGATTGAAATAAATATGTTCATGAGGTTAGTCTATAATTGTGGGATGGATTTTTCATCAAGTTTTTTCTTCCTTTTGCTATTATACATCATGTGATTATACTACTTAGGTTGCAAGCAAACCAAGTGGTGCTTCTGAAAAGGAGGTCCTGTTAGAAGATCATGATCCTGTATGGCTGGAGCTCCGTCATTCACATATGGCAAATGTATGTCTCATCGGCGTTTTCTATTTTTAGTTATGAGTAAATACATTCGAATGTATTTTGATTAATTGTGCATTGTCAGGCTAGCGAACGATTGCATGACAAGATGACGAGGTTTGTGTCCAAGAATAAAGCTGCACAGATGCATGGCTCAAGGTCTGCTTACAGATGCTATTTTTTAGTATATATGTAGTATGATATTTCGTATAAAAAGGAAAATTTAAAACTTTATATGTTCCACAAAATACTACCATAGCGGGTCTGCCCTGCCTCTTGTAGCTTAAACTTGCTTGAAGCACATATTAGTACTGCCAATTTTTAAAACTTGATTATAATTATTTTTGTTTTTGTGTGTAGAGGTGGTAGTGAGTTGTCTACTCGAGGCTTGCAAAAGATGGTTCAAGCATTGCCACAATATAGTGAACATATCCCTTCATGTTGATGTAAGTTGACAGAAATTCACACTATTCCAGTTATGTTGCAACCTTTTTTTGGTAGTGTCTCATATATTGCATGAAACAAAAAAAAAATGACAAAAATTGTGGTAGGATCAAAGCAATGCCAGAAATTCATTTGTTTGGCCAGTTTCTGATTAAGGAAGCGTTGGATATTATTGAAACTACAGGTGGCTCCTTTCATCTGGTCAAGTGTCAAGGCACAAACTCGACGTCTTACTCAGAAATTGAAATTTTTTGTTTGCAAGAGTAGTCAAAAGATTAATCTCAATGTATCAGTAGAAAGTAGTTGTAATATCAGTTAATCTATCCTTTATTATCTGAATCAATGTAATGTTCATTTGGCCAAAAAGAATTGGATTTCATGGCTGTATTTTTTTTGTTCACATAAAGCCATGTTCTTTAATAGAAAACAGGGCTCTATAACATGTAATAGAACCCGTTATCAAAATCGGGCTCTATTTGTTTTTCACATAGAGTCCCTTCCCCTTTGTGCCCTTATGGAAAACCGGGCTCTATGTCCATTTTTGTAGTAGTGTATTTTGAATGCTACACAAAACACTCACCACAATATTACAAATCGTTAATTATCTGCCGCTAGGAATTCCGTTGCTATGCACGGGTACTCGCCTAGTTAATTATAAAGAAGCTAGGTGAGACTAGTCGTTTGGTGTTGGCACAATGGCGCGCATCATGTGGCCATATGGGAAGCTTGGGACGATTTTGGGGGAATCCCACATCGCCCCAAGTAGCTTTTCCAAGTCCCTCGCTCTATATATTAAATAGAGGGGAATGCCAAGGCTTCATTGATTCATTTTCTTCTTCTCATTCCTACTCTTTGTAAAGGTTTGCTCGACTTGTGTCGGGACCTCAGGAGTTCGAATCCTTTTTCTCTTTGGTTCATAGGTGTAAGCCATTAGAGGTACTCTCGTTTAAGTACTTGCCTCCAAGTTCGAACAAGGTGGTCTGTGTGTGAGAAATCCGATTTTCTTAAAAGGTTAGTATCTTCTTATTTATTTATTTTAAGTTGCTTTTATTTATTAGGTCAAGATCCTTTAGTGTTTAGTTTCCTTCTTGCCCTAGATTAATTGTTATTTTCGCTTTATGTTAATCTAGTTAGGGTATACAAAACCCATCAGATCGACCAGATTAGGATTTTTAAGAGAAAACCTTACTTAAGGTTGCATCAGGTATCTACCGATACTCCACAAGTAGAATCATGGCTCTAACCTATGCAAGTTTGGCGAGTTACGAATACCGAGTAAACACTAAATCGACTACGGGTCAATTTAGTGATGAACGATCAAGGTTATAACCCTTTGATCGATTGAACGTGGTAGAGGATATGAGGGTTTTAGGGATAGTGTGCGAGTTATGAATATCCCTCGTAGTCCCTTTGTATTTATAGGGAACTTATGAAGGATATAAAATATTTGTAGGACAAGTATCTAGTTTGTTTAGGAAACAAACACCCCATTCTCTTGGGTTCAGTCGAAAGAGCATCAACAACCCTAATGAATTGTTTGTTTTGCTTCTTTTCATTAGTTACCTCTTAATATTTATCTTCTAGTAAATATTAAGTTTTGGCTAATAACCGTTTAACCCTTTAATAAACATAACGCCGTATTCTCATTTCCTCATTTACTCAATTTCATTTAGTAATCTCGTTTCTTATTTTTGCTTGCTTCTTCTGTTTAGTGTGCATATGTGTGACCCTTTGCTATTTCTGTGAAGGCAAGTTGTGAAAGCTTGTTGTCTTGTTTGCACACAGAAATCCTTTCAGATACAAAAACGGTAGTCAGTAGTATTACAAGGTTGTGATGATTGGCGGCGAAATGTACTTGATAATTTTTTCTTAGTAGATGTTGTGTAATATTTGTCAAAATATTATATAACGTGTAAACATGAAAATGTATAAATTAGTTCTTGCAATATATGATTAATTAGATATATGACATTACTTATATAAATTACGGTATTAAAAAATTACACATTTTCTTGCTTTATAAAGCATATTAAAACCTTCATACTTTGACATGTACGATTCTTTTCAATCGAATTTATTATCAAAATAATCAGAAACTTGTACTAAAATACATATATAGAGGATAAATGTTTTTTGAATATGATTTTTTCAAAATTTTAAATGTCCATAACCAAACAAAAATTTGACATTAAACTTACAATAATGAATGTTCTAAATAATTATGTGTAGAAGAATTATTGTTTAAGATATTATACATACCATTAATAATTTGTACATATTGTATACTAGACGAGTACCCGTGCATAGCAACGGGATTTTATAGCGACAAATAGTTTATTGATAAAAAAAAAGTTTATAGGTTATAAACGAAAAATAATGTTTTGAAACCCGGTTCGACCCGGGTGGTTCAACCGGTTGAACCGTTCCGGTCGACAAATAGGTCGATTTAAACCGGGTCAACTTGCTAGGTTGGGTCGAAAACGGGTCAAATTAAACCGGGTCAATCCGCCGGGTTTGAAGCGTCCCGGGTCAACCCGGTTTGTGTTTTAATTGGTTGTATTTAATTTGGTAGATATGTTTTTTAATTGGTTGTACAATGTGAATAAATCATTGTACTTTTAAGTAAAGGATAATGTTTTGAAACCCGGTTCGACCCAGGTGGTTCAACCGGTTGAACCGTTCCGGTCAAAAAATGGGTCGATTTAAGCCGGGTCAACTTGCTAGGTTAGGTCGAAAACGGGTCAAATTAAACCGGGTCAATCCGCGGGGTTTGAAGCATCCCGGGTCAACCCGGTTTGTGTTTTAATTGGTTGTATTTAATTTGGTAGATATGTTTTTTAATTGGTTATACAATGTGAATAAATCATTGTATTTTTAAGTAATGGATAATATTTTGAAACCCGGTTCGACTCGGGTAGTTCAACCGGTTGAACCGCTCTGGTCGAAAAATGGGTCGATTTAAACCGGGTCAACTTGCTAGGTTGGGTAGAAAACGGGTCAAATTACTGGGTCAACCCGGTTTGTGTTTTAATTGGTTGTATTTAATTTGATAGATATGTTTTTAATTTGTTGTACAATGTGAATAAATTATTGTACTTTTAAGTAATGGGGTGTTTTAATTAGAGTATTAATTACATTAATTTTCTCTCACATTTGACTTTCAATACTCAACTTTCAAGATTCAACTTTTCAAGTTTGACTATTTTTGCATTATAGATAGTATAGATTAGTTTGTAATCTTTAAAACATAAAAATACAATTAATAATGGAAAAACCTTCCCCATTATATGTAGTAAATATATTTATAGTTTTTTGTTTAAATAAATATCCCACCGGTATATTCGATAACTATTGTTTCCTACTAGTCATGTATTTTGGTATCGGTTCAAAACTAGTTACACAAATTGAAAGTGACGAAACGCTTTCTCCACTAATAAGCCACGTATATCTGAGTCAAAAATCTTCTCGTCTATTAACTCAAAAAAAAGAAGAAAAAAAAAAAATCTAGTTCATATAGTCGTTTACTCGTTTATATGATTCCTTCCATAAATATATGGAAACTTCGTTCGACTCATTCAATTCATCATAAAAACCAATAACAAGTTAGGTAGACATTGCTGTTTTCTTGTCAAGCACTAGAACTTTGACGATCTGTCCCACTACCAAAATATTAAAAAAGTAAAAAATACACTACAAAAATGAACGTTTTACACAAGTCATATCAATAACACACCGTTTTCACACACAAACCATCATAATATCCGAAGAATATTCCCGCAAATTCTGGTTAAAAAGATATCATGTTTGAACTCATTTCTTCATCACAAATCCCACAAAAAATGGCTCTAAAAACGGTTCACGTTACGCCACTTGTAAATAACCTTGATCACACAAATAATAATAATAATGTTACCACATGCAACCATTATTATCATAATAGAAATAATAATCAAGTTGTGCATGGTCGTCATCATCTGGATGATCATGATGATGGAGATACGATGGTTTTTGATTCTCCAGCGAATAATGAGTTTATGGTCATGGGACATCGAGGTGCAGGAATGAATATGGTGCAATCTGATGATCCAAAAATGAAATATATCAAAGAAAATACAGTTCTTGCATTTAATGCCGCTGGAGAATTTGGTATTGATTTCGTCGAATTTGATGTTCAGGTAGTTTTTCTTCTTTGATTTTGTTGTTTACGTAAGTTATAAGTGATATGATATTATTGCTACGTGTTAAATTAGTTTTTAGAAAGTATATGAAATATCGATTAATTGTGGGAAATGCATTAACTTTGCATGTACGAAATACATTTTTTTTTTGGCGTGGCGAGTCTTTTTAGGCGGTCACGTTAACAAGAAGTTCAAACATCTTTATAAAATGTCTATTTTATGGATAGATAGAGCTTGAAAGCATTTTCAAACAATTAATCTAGATATTTATATGATGAAATCAATCAAAGGGTGTTTGGACTAGCTATCTTAGTTTATGGTTTATCTACTAATTGAGATCTTGTAAAACCGATGAGCATATATTTAGAGTAGGGTACTAATCATTCACCAAAACCTTATCACTCACTGCGACATTAGCTAGCTCCACATCATCCTGGTGACTCTCAACGCTTGCAATTTATATGTACTCCACTTAAAGAGACACACAGTTACATACACACAAAACTACACTCTAAGCCCACAACAAAAATAAGTATTCGAGACGACCGTCTAAAAGTATACGAGACCTACACCTTCAACACTGATTTTGGTGTAAGCTTGACCACGGGAACTACACTTTCAGCGACGATGCATGTCGTCGCTAAAGTACATATTATGTCGTCACTAAAAGTATATATTAATTAAATAATAAATGTTTTGAGATGATATACGTAGTAATTTTTTTACTAAAAATAAAAATTATCTAGCCCGCCAAAACCACGTGTCGTTGCTAGATAATATTTGCGACGCCACCTGGCGTCGCCAAAGGCTTTGACTTTTTGTTGTTAAAAAGTTAGCAACAAGTCAAGGGCAACACTTCTCGTCACTAAAGCCTTTAACGACCATAATTTCGTCGCTAAAGGTTGAAAAAGGTTGTAGTGGCCCTTTATCCGGTCACTTACATTTTGGCCCATCACGCGTGAGGTGAGCCTCTCACGCATCACCATCACGCATGCATTACATGTTTAAGCTTGTACACCAAAAGAAAAGGTACACTTGTGATATTTTTAATAGGCTGATAAGGTCACAAAACTCATCTGTTCGACCATCTAATTTAAAAAAATCTTTTAAATTAAACTGTTTTGTGATTTTTGTTTATTATTATAAAGATTGACGATGATTGTTAGGCGGTGGCTGCGGCGACTGCCGTTTGTAAGAGGCTGGTAACGACATATATCTTGTTTGTTTGTATAAACACAACAACCACGTGTTTGGAAGTGTGACACAACAGGTTGTCTAGTGGTTGGTAGGGTCACGGCCCATGAAATGTGACCATATGACTTGCATGAGATGTTGCTTCTTTAGTCGCTTTCTTTCTTATATATTTGTTGTAGATTGTGATTACGTTTAAGGTTCCAAGTAGTAGTATTAAAATAGAAGTTTATCATATCTTAAAACCCTTATTTAGATGATGGTCCCAAAAGGAAGGTATCGTCACATTTTAATAATTATCTGATAGAGAATAATCAAAATTACATGATCAGCAAAACATAGCTACGTAACACGCGGTTTTGAGGTGTAATGAACTTGAGGTCTAGATCTGCTTTCCTATTCTCTATGTCAAAAACAAAACAGATTATATGCAAAAAAGATAAAATAAAACTCTTGTTGGAATGTTATGATCCAAACATTGATTTTGGTTTAATCAAATTTTTCGCTAATCCAACTCCAGCTCAAAACTCTAGAAAATAAAGGCTAGTGGTTAACTGTATTTAGTTTAAACTCTATTTATAGCATTTTTCATAAATGTATTGGTGGCCGGTGATTGTTAGTGCTTATAAGCACTTGAGTTTGATTGTAGAAATTAAGACAGCGTCTGGTTTGGGGTCAGGAATGAGAATGGAAATGGTATTAATCTGCATTTAAACGCACCTAGGTATGTAGAAGTCCATTTTTTTTAAGGATGCAATTCTAAATTGAAACCCGTCCCTTAAACACACAACATCTATCATTGCCATTTCCAGCCCTCATAGCCAAACCCTCAATCCAAACATCCCCTAATAAGAAATGGAATGAAAAGATTGGTTATCTGAAATAAGTTGGCTGTGATAAATTAGTTACATGTTTTGGAATTCTTTGATTTTATTCAAGGGACTGATTCGTTTATTTGTTTTGTGTTTCTTTGACCATTTCTTGATCTAAGTTTTGGGTGGTGGGAGAAACTTAGACAAAACTCGTAAACGAAAACATCTTTTTGTAGGTGACTAAAGACGACTGTCCAGTCATTTTTCATGACAACTTCATCTTCACCCAAGAAAAGGTCAGTTTACACTTCATTTTACTATGCGTTGTGTTTTACTCTAGGTGATCTGCACTTGCCGTTTTAAGTCTACACGGGTATACACTTTCATGTACTTTGGACCTCTTTCTTACAATATTCATTTTTTGCGCACTTATGAAATTCCTTGGTGTTTGATTTCAGGGTGTAATAATTGAGAAAAGAGTTACAGATCTGAGTTTAGATGAGTTCCTTTCGTATGGACCTCAAAGGGAACCTAATAAAGTAATGACTTTCCATACATCTTTTCGTCATCCATAACATATCTTATATGTAGTTATTCATTGGTTTAGATGATTAGATAAGGAAACTTTATATTCATTAAAGTAATTGCTATGATCTTTGATAATATCAGGTGGGTAAACCATTGTTTAGAAAAACAAAAGATGGGAGAATTTTTGAGTGGAAAGCTGAAAAGGAGGATCATCTATGCACATTGGAAGAGGTGTTTAAGAAAATAAACCATTCGAAGGGATTTAACATTGAGTTTAAGTTTGACGATGATGTTGAATACACTGAAGACGAATTGGTTCACGCCATACAAGTTGTTCTTCAAGTAAGCTCTCATTTTATCTATTTTAGTTTTCATCGGATGCGTTTCTGTAGTTTACTAATTTTGTTTCTCTTTCTGGCAGGTTGTATTCAAGTATGCTAAAGACAGACCAATCTTTTTCTCAAGCTTTCAGCCTGATGCAACCCTTTTGGTCAGGAAACTACAAAACACTTATCCTGTGAGTCACATTTTTATATCATGCAATAGAGTTGGGTAATAAAAAAAGGTCCACCATTTGATTGTGTTTGCTCGTTATAATGTCTTGATTAGGTCTTATTTCTCACAAACGGAGGGTGTGAAACATATACAGACGTTAGAAGGAATTCTTTAGAAGAAGCAATGAAACTGTGCTTTTCAGGTGGCTTAAATGGAATCGTTGCCGAAGTGAGATCCATTTTAAGAAATCCAGGAGCGATAAAACAAATTAAAGACTCTGAACTATCTCTCGTAAGCTACGGCCAGCTAAAGTAAGATCTAACTTCTCGAAATCATTAAGTTATTTCTTGATTTTATTTCCTTTGTATAGTATTATATACTTGCACCCAATGACATGTTTGTTGACTTTTCAGTAACGTGCAAGAAGTGGTCAAAGCTCAAATCTTGATGGGCGTTGATGGGGTGATCGTTGACTTGATTCAAGAGATCAGTGAGGTGGTAGCGGATTTTAAAAAAACACTAAAAAAAGAGAATGCAATTGAAGAGGAAGCAGATGATGATGTCAATGGTTCACAGAATCAACTTTCAAATCTCATGAAGCTCATGCCCGGTTTAGGAAAGCTTTAATTCAACATAGTTCAGTTTCGGGCCCTAGGAAGTTCGACTTCAGAAGATTGTGTACATGATGAATATGACCATAACATCATGCATATTCTGTGTTGTGTGTATACTTGTTAATTAGCGAGTGTAATTGGAAAAAAGGGGGAGAAGCAAGAGGTACCCCATAGAATAAAACTTGAACTTAAGATGAACTCGGATGCATTTGAACGAAGGATGATTTGTTGTTAACTTGCATAAATGTATTTATATGTTTTTAGAGGTGCAATAATTCGACCAATATATCTAAAATAGGTCATATCAGTGGTTATATTGCTAATGTTAACATTAGGAAACTTACCTAACGTTTAGGGTAAATGAGGTGATAAAGGTAACTGTTGACGAAGGATCAGAACTTGCTTTGATCTCTTGGATTCAAATTGCAGAACTTTTAAGCAAAAAGTTTTATAACTTAGAACCTCTGCACTGAATAATTGTGTGTTCATACAATGCCACCTTCTTATCTGGGCTTAAACCCCTTTCCAGGCATGTATTTCAGGCACATATTTCATATCCGGGCTTTAAGCACCTTCCAGACTTAGGACCGTTCCTGACTTATTCTTTAAGTCCTTTCGGAACCATACGTCATCAATCTTCATTCTTAATCTCTAGTTTATCCACTATCCAAACATCAACTACTCTTATTCTACCTTGACTTTATCTCGAAATCAGCCTATTAGTAGTAAAACAAGTGTTACTGTGTCAGTTGTTGATATTGGACTTAACATGGGTATTCTTGCGCCTGATCCATCAAACTCTTTACATGGGCCAAATTTTTTTATATTAATTTTGGGTTCATCACACTAAAAACATGTTCTTTGTTTTGAACACTGTCATCAGTCATCAGTCAGTAACTAAAACCCTAGGAACTACAAACAAATATCCCATATTTGCTATTTATTGTTTTCACCATTGTCACTACAACCCTAATAAACATAATGTCACACAACATCCCTTTTGAAATCCAAAATGAAATCATCAAAAGGGTCCCTGATGTTAACTCATTGACTTGATTAAGGTCCGTTTCGAAACCATGGAAGTCTTTTATCGACAGCTCTGAGTTTGTTGCTGGTTACAGCGCCCGCGACACTCAGCCGAATAGTTTACTTCTAAGGTACCAAGAAAAATTTGAGGTAAAATATCTATGTGTTAATGATGATACTTTTAAGGTACAACAAGACCTTGCTCCAAATGTCTCTACCCTCATGAAACAATTTAATAATTTAGAAGTAATTGGTTACTCTCGCGGTTTGTTGTGTTTTCATGGTTACGGCATCTGGAAGATGCTTGTTCTGTGGAACACTTCAATCAGAAGATCTGTTTGTATTGTTCTTCGTAATTTAACTGATGGTGTTTTTGGTTTCGCTGTTTGTCCCGTTTCTAATGAACCTACCATTGTCAAGTCTTCATACCCTTGAATGTTGATATTTTTACTTTGAGTTCCAAGAGATGGACTGAGATTCAGTGTAGCAAGCCTTGTAAATCAATTGAATTTCATGAACGGTCGTATTGCGGTTGCAGGTTGTTATAGGTAGCTCTACTCATCAATATATGATTGTGTCATTTGATTTGAATGCCAAAGAATTCAAAGCCATAGACTTTCCAGATACTATAACAAACGAGTCTCATATGCCTGCACGTCTCTTCATATCTAAGCTAAGGGAGTCTCTTGTTCTGTTTGTACCCAATAGACACGTCGGAGTATGGAAGATGGAGCATGATTGTTCTTTTACAAAGCTTTTCACATTTAACACACCTGAAAGATCACTAACTAAAATATTGGGATTTAGGAAGAATGGTGAACTTATATTGGAAACTCCTCGAGAGGAGGCCAAACAGTTTGGGATTTATGATTCTGCAGTAGAAATTTACGAACCATGGTCAAAAAAACATCATTAAATTTCCGATTTATGGACAACATGATTCATTCTTCATTAGTTCTTACAAGGAATCCCTACTTCTACTTGATCACTTGGAGTCTTGTGTATATCCTGAAATTGATTGATCACGGAGATGATGGCCACATTGCAAGGTTGTGGATTTACCAAGTGATATGTTGTCTCATCACGGAGTCGCTCCTTTGTAGTTAAGGTTTGGAAAAATTACCATTTATTTTTCATAACTGTTTTAATTTAGAAAAGTAATGTTATGCTTATTATCATATTCATTGTGTAGATTCATCAATATTTCATACTCATCGATCATTATCATGGTTTATGTTTTTCTAGTTAGTATGGGTACTAAAAAAGAATCCTTTCAATTTAGATTATTATAGCCGAGTACAAAATCTGGTTGTGTCGATGTGTGTGCATGTAATTTTTTTTTGGAGTATTTGTGTTATGTGTGTGGTTTAATATAATACGGGTTGCAGTTGAAGATACGTACTCTCTTAGGATTTGTACGTGATTAGCGCAAATAAAAAGCACAATAAACATGCATACTTGTTGAAAAATGTATTCTTTAAAGGTTGGCAATATTAGTAAGTCAAAATCGATGATGATGATAATTAGTGTCGCTTCTGATCATTCTCTAGATGTGTTTTTCAAGATGAAGGATGCGTTATATGCTTGCCATCAAATCATCAATAATGACATGCCTTTTAGTTATTTATCACATATATAAATCATTATAGCCTTATTGACTTAGTTACAATCATGTTAATTTCTCATCTTATTGGGGCTATATTGGTTAATCTGTAAATACAAACACGGTTTACATTCTCCTCTCATTGGCGCTATATTACTGCACCAGCATTACACTTCCCGCCAGTGAGTTACAGCACCATTTAAAACAGTTCAAGTGACTTACAAATCCTCTGGTGATGTTGTGGATAAGCTTTGCATGTCTGGCACCTTTTTTGCTTCTTTGGAAATGATATGAGAATTTTTGTAAGTATGCACTGATATGTGAATTTTTAGGTATGTTACGGAACTTGGTTTGTGATGAATCTTTCCAGGTTTATAATATATATAGCTAAAGCATGCTGAGGAAATGAGTTATGTGATGTGGTATATGGTTAAAATAGGTGATTTGTGTAACGGTTCAAAATGGGTATTTTGATACATACTAGAAAAACACATTAGGTTCGGTCAAGTAGACCTGCTATATAACTATCTAAAACGAATAATTCAGTTTTATAGTTAAAATAGTTTTGATTTTCGATACTATGCAACTCTTGTTCAAGTTTAGATTTGTAAACTTATGAGCTCATGCTAATTGCTAAGTGTCCGGATAAGCGGTAAAGTGACAATAAAAACACGTAAAAAGTAAATAAAAATTCATAAACCACTAGAAGAAAGCTTCTAAACCCATATATAAGTTTACAAGTCTAAACTTGCAAGTCTATTTAAGTTTATGGCTATGTCATTTTTTTTTTTTTTTTTTTTTTTTTTTTTTAACTACATTTATATGTTTAAACAATTGCAGATTTACTTAATATTATATGCTAACAATATGAGGCATTATAGTTTTTTGAGCTTAAAATAGTTACTTTATCTAGCTTTGAGGGGCGGACTCATGACTATAAGTCATCAAGTGCACAAATTTTTTTACGAGTATAAAGAAAATAAAAATGAAATAAATGGTACAATTTCTTAAAAGATTGTAAACAAATTAAGAAGACGAGTATTACTTTCTACATATAGTGGACTAGATAAACAAGACATTTATTTATGAGACGCTAAATTTCGAGACCAGACATTTCGAAGAAATCAAGAGTTTTAACGAAAGTTAATACTATGCGAAAAATCCATGAGGTTCTCGTGAACCCCCAGGTCTGCACCTGAGTTTTATCATAGTTTCAATATCAGTTATTTTGAAAAGCTTAAAGTGGTCGGCGGTTGGCCTATTTCAAGCACGCAAAAATATGCATATAGGCGTCTTAACCTTGGGTGCTATAATTGCCTATAAGAAATTCATTTATGTTAAGTGATAGAAACCCGTATGTTAAACTTTATTAATCATGTATTTATATACTACACATGACAAACAATATTTAAACCCTAACGGACTCAAACCAATACACGGGCTTGGCCTGACTATTTATCAACTAATAATCTCCCACAGTTCAACAGGTGAAATCGCGAAAGCTTGGTGTAGATAAAAAAGCATTATATTTCACGAAGAGGTCTATAGTAGCAAGCATGGTGAAGTCTTCAAACGGTTGGTATTGAAATCGATTCAACTTCGGCTGATTACATAATGTTTCATGTGTTCTTGTCTCTTTCTTTCGTTTTTCTTTTTTTAAAAGATCATCATAACTAAAATTTATTTTAACAAGAAGAATAGAAAGAAAATAAAAGAAAGAGATTGGAAAATATTTTAGATTATCAATAACAAGTTAAAAAAAAAAAAAAAAAAAAAAAAAAAAAAAAAAAAAAAGCCGAACATAAGCGAGGAAAGAAAGAGAGATCTTTTTTTCGCCTTTTATTAATACATACAAACAAAGATAAAATTATTCTTAAAGGTTAAAATAAGATTAAAAAGACTATGAAGAAAAGATTGCAAGAGAGTTGTAGAGATGCAAAATAGATAAACAAAAAAATAAGCATAAAACTTTGTTATGTTTACCTTTTAGAGAACGATAATGAAGAAGATGTAGAATATTTTTCTTTTCTCTTTTTAGAAGATATGAGTGGCTCATGCCGACAGACAACTAGATTCAGAAAAGAGAGATAGAGATATTTGACGGGGTGGTATAGAGACAACGGCTCATGGATATCAGAATTGGACTAGCTCTCATGGATATCAGAATCAGACTAGCTCTGATACCATATTGGCATATTAAGTAATGAAATTCGTAGGTTAAACTTTATTATTTATAAAGTACACATGACAAATAATATTAAAACAACCTTAACCCATACACGGGCTTGGGCCGAATATTTATCATTTGCAGTAGGATTTATAATCATCTATAATAGCTTGTATAGTTTTCAACCGTTTGTTGAATTTTACTGATGAAAGTAAAACTTTTGGCCAAAAAAGAGTAGCTTTATAGTTAAAAGCTAAAAACAAACACACTAAAAGTTAAGAAATTTTTTAGCCATCCCAACAAGAGAACTCCAACCGTTGAGTTTGTTACTCAAAGTCAAAAAAGGAATAATAGCAATGTTATTGAGTGGTAAAGGAAAAATGTAAACTCTATCTCTAAATTGTCCTCATTTTTTTTGTTTGATTACTTTTGAGTTTTGATAGAGTTTTAGTTCCTATTTCCATGTCGATTAAGATAAGAATATTTAAAGTCTATCACTTGCTTCGCATAATCGCACATGATAGTCATTTTTGTCATTTTAGACACAAATCCAACGTGTGTTAACGGATAATATGCTTAACGGTTGTCATGTTAACTTACTGACAGCGAGATCAAACTGCTTCGGAGTACTAATTTTAAAGGACTTTATCCGTAATGTTTAATATGTATTAAAATGGCAATTTTTGTAATTTGTTCTTGAACTAATTACATAATAGAAAATTTCAAATTAACACACCAAAAAATACATTACGCCGTCATTTATATTAAGTTATTAACTTAATGTGTATAAAAGTTACTGTAGTTACTTCTAGAGTTCTATCTTTAAAAAAAAAAAAAAAAAACAATCAAAACCATAACTAAATTCTCTTGCTATGCATCCAACCAAAAATAGTACTCATAAAAAAATAAAATAAATATGCGTCAATGGTGAAGAAGACCTTGAGTCCGGTTCACGCAACACACATATGTCCTTCACATCTCTTTTTTTTCTTTTCATCTACTGTACTTTTTTTTTTTTTTATATAAAGACTCATTTATTTCCTTCTTACAAACACACTTTTCTCTTGTTCCCCAAAATCCTATAAAATGGTACCACACCAACAATCCTAACTCTTATTTAAATTTGTTACAAAAATATAAAAAACATGACAAAGCTAAATTTCGTCGAAAATGGTGTCCTCAGATTGCCACCAGGGTTTCGGTTCCACCCAACCGATGAAGAGCTTGTGGTACATTACTTGTACCACAAGGCCCAATCCCTACCTATGACTCTTCCAATCCCCGAAGCCGATGTTTGTAGGTCTGATCCATGGGATCTACCAGGTTTGCTTTTTCAAACATTCTTTTATACAAAAAAAGTACAATGTCTGTACGGACAAAATAGGTCAAAATGAGTAAACCGCATGGACGAAAATTGATAGTGCTATATGGTTTTTTTCCTAGGTGATCTTGAGCAAGAAAGATATTTCTTTAGCACTGTGGAAATTAAGTACCCTAATGGAAAACGAGCAAATCGGACCACTACATCGGGCTATTGGAAAGCAACCGGTTTAGACAAGCGAATTATTGGTTCTCAAAACAAACAAGTTATTGGTACCAAGAAAACTTTGGTTTTTTATAGAGGCAAACCACCACATGGGTCTAAAACCAATTGGATCATGCATGAGTACAAGCTTGCTAGCCATAACCAGGTATATATAAACATCAAAGTCTAGTTTATAGAGCTTAAATTAACGTTTAAGATTTAAAGATTTTTAAAACCCTTGTCAATAATTGTGTAGGATATGGGAAATTGGGTGCTTTGCAGAATGTTTCTAAAGAAAATAGCTAAAAATGGTGGTATGAAGGATGAAGAGATGTTTAAAGTTGGGAAAACAAGGCCAGTTTTGTATGAGTTTATTGGTGGTACAAGAAAATTTGATTTGAACTTGGAAGGTGATGCATCATCTTCTTGTTCAAGTGGTGTCACAAAAGCAGATGAAGATGAAGTGAATAGTTAATAGATGAGGAGTAGCTTAATTAATTAAGGAGGAGTTTATGTTAGTATGCCAGCTAGTATTATTAGTGTAACTTTAAGTTGGTTGCTATTTTAATCCGGAAGTTATATTAGTATAAGTTTTCAAGTTTAACTTGAATTGAAGTTGTAATGGAAAGTAGAAAATGATGATGAAATCGCATTTTAAATTCGCCTTGTCAAATGTTGATTCTCAACCGACGGTATATGAAGGGTTTTATTTGTAGTTTAATTTGTCGTCTAATGTTTGACTGTTTGAGTTAAAAAAACGATTATGATGATAAAAATTTATGCTTAATTTCATAACTAAAATATGTGTCATCCAACTAAACAAGTCTCACTTATTTACATACCGCTTACCACCTAATGACTTATTTTAGTTACTAAAAAATTAAGCTAGTCATTTCAAATCGTTTTTAAATTGACGATTTCACCACAAATAACACCCAATTTACCATTTACTTATCTCAAGATTCCATCGGTACAATTATTTTGAGTAACCAACAAAAAATGCAAGTCTACTGCTCTCCAATAGGAGAGGTAGGACAATTTTGACTACCACTATTCTATTCAAACGTGAATTATCATTGATTGTTCTACTATGATAAATATTTGCGTAAAATTAATATGTTAATAGCAGTGTTTTGAAACCCAGGTCGATCCGGCCGGGTTAACCGGTTTAACCGGTTTCGGTCAAAAAAACGAGTCAAAAAAACCCGTGTTTCAAAAACCGGGTTAACCGGTTAGACCCGCTGGATTTTGAGTCACTCGCGTCAACCCGGTTCTCAAAACCCGACCGGGTTACGTTTTTTCAAAAAATTTTAACAAAAAGCCTGGTTGACCCAGCGGTCGAACCGGTTGACCTGGTCAAAAAAAAAATAATAATAAATTGAAAATTGGGTTGACCCGGCGGTCCAACCGGTCGAACCGGTGCCCAGTGACTCGACCGGGTCGATTTCAAACCCGGTTTTCAAAACATTGGTTAAGAGCATCGGGTACGGTGAAGTTGTTGGGCTCGTGCCATTGAAAAAAAGTATTGTCACGTTAGAAAAACACTCTATGGCACTAGAAACCCTTTGGCATCATATTTTGTGCCGTTACCGTTGCCATCAGAAAATGTGATGCCGTTGGACAATTTTTAATTATTATTATTTTTTCATTTACATAATTTATTAGAGATATATAAAATTAAAATTAAAATACATTAGATTAACTAAAACTTAATTTCATTAATATAAAACACATTACATAATTAAATAAGAACTAACGGTGTAAACAAAATAAAGACTAATGGTGCAAGAAAAACAGTACAAGAGCAAATAATGTAAATTTATATGACAACAAGGTTTAAAGTGAATATATATATATATATATATATATATATATATATATATATATATATATATATATATATATATATATATATATATATATATATATATATATATATATATATATAACCATCTTATAAAACATATAAGCCTACTAAATATAGAAATACTTAAAATTAAACATTACAATCATCAAAGCTACATGTACAACTAATTTAAACTCACTATGACATTAAATATCTTAAAATTAAGTAATACAACTAACAAAGCAATATGTACAACCGGACCGGACCAACGGGTTCAACTGGACCTGACCGGACCAACGAGTTCAACCGGAACTCGAAGTCGCCATTGGTTCAGCTAGCCAATAAAAGCCGTTCAAAAACGAAATGGAGGATGACCCGTCAGAATCGGTAAAAATGGGTGAATTGGATCGGATTGAGATCATGTTATTTCTCTGGTTAATGAGTTCGCTATTCTTATTTTGTGGTGCTAGTATTGACCTCAAACTACACAACGAGCTTGACATCCATGTTGACACTACAAAAGCTTCGACCTATATACATTGATATCTTTGAGATAAGAAACAATGGAGAATCATTGATACACTTTTTTAAAAGAAAAGAAAGGGGGTTTTGAACTAAATGTGTTTATGTAAAAGCTGTTTTTTCTTGTTTTAATTTAGATTTAGATTTGAGTCTTTTTTTGTGTGGTTTTGGAAATACCTGAAAATTAGAGACATTCTTGGAAAAGGTGGCCGGAAATATTGAGGAAGATGACCAGAAATGACGTGGCATGTCTAGTTGGAGGATGACGTGGTTTTACAGGTTAGAAAGAGTGTTTGATGATATCAACACAAAATCAATAAAGTTTGTTGGGTATTGTGATATTTTATTAAGTTTGAAATTTGAGTTTCAAGTGATTAAGTCAGAATTTTTTAAGACTTAAAACTCTTTACAAATTTAATAAGGAAACTTACCAGAGAAAAGATCGTCAAGAGTCTTTTTTTGCTAAAGGGGGGAAACGAATGAAAATAAAAGCGGAGGACTTAAGAGCTTGTTTTGTTATTTCCAATGTTTGAAGTGATTGTTACGACCACGAAGAAATGAAAAACCCCATACTTAATCAGAATTTCTGGTAACACATCAAGCCACCAAATATACTAACAACTTATAGGGAAATGCTAACAACAACCCTAAGGGTTGTGGTTAACAACAAACTCCACTTTTCTTGTTTCAATATAATGCTAAAATTAAGACATGAGTAAAAACATTTGTCACCTTTTTCACTTACACAACTAATGAATGAAATGAATTTAAATGTGTTTGAGAAATAATATGAGCTAATAACTAATTCATGATAATTTTGTTTGGACAATGCATAATTTTTTGAATAAAAAGTGAAAAGTTTGTTGTTAATGACAACCTTAAGGGATGTTTTTAGCATTTCCCCAACTTATAAACAATCAAGTGTATCGCACAGGTGAACAATCTAGTGTATCACACAAGTAAGTTTACATGGTAATTTAAGTTGCTTTTAATTATGAGATATGAGATTAATTTTTTTGAATAAAAACTGAAAAATTATGAAACTTATTTAATCACAAAATTTTGAAATGTTTTTCAAAGAAAGTAAAAAGTTAAAATATCAGATTATAACTATAATTTTGAAAACATGTATTTATGCTTCTCAACAATTTACTATAAATTCCTTGCATCTTTCATTTTTCCTAAAAAAAACCCATCATTTCAACACGTTTTCTAAATTCTCATATCTTTTTTAGCTATAAAAAACCTTTGTCTTTTTTCTAAAAAGATCGAGACAAAAAAAATTAAGAAAATTATTCTTCAGCTGAAAACGCCCTTAACTTTTCTCATTTTTATAGAATTGAGAAAAAAACAAAATCTTTTTATATACTAGTATAGCTATAGTTATATGAATAACGATATTTAATTATCTATGTTGTTAACACGATAGTAGTTTGTTCGGTGAAATTTGATAATGAAGTAAAATCGACATGCTGATCATTGACACCTAAATGTTGGTACTTGATGGTGAAACTTTCTTTATATATAGTCGATTTTAAGAACGTGTATTACATAAATTATATTTTTGAAACAAATGTCTTTTTAATGCTTTGTGAGGGAAATTAATGTTCATCTACAGTATATTTTCAAAAATAACAAAAATAGTCCCTCCGGTTAACTTGCGTTTCAGAGAAAGTCCTTAATAAATTTAGGAAATTCATCCATGTCGCTAAATGCGGTTGCAGCAACACTCCTATCCGGTTTACTTGCGTCACAAAGACATTTCTTAATAAATTTCGTAATTCATCTCTGTTGTTAAATGCGATTGCAGCAACAATCCTTATGTTAAATATGTGACTATTTGTGTCATGAAAATTTACACAAATACTCCCTTTAGTTACATACTGATTTCAGTAACGGTCCTTGAGTTAAATTTTAAGGATTGTTATTGTTAAAAAGATATTACATAAATAATCCATGTTAGTTACCTAACTTTACAAAAAATGTCATTGTTGATATTTTTTTCCTGTTGCAATGCGCGGGCAACTCCGACTCATCTCGATAATTTTGGGGAAAAAAATACAATTTTGATATTCTTGTTCTTGTCTCTTTTCAAACTTTGTTGAAAATCAATTTTTACAATAACATACATTTTATTACAAAATATATAGACTATTAGACTCTATGATTGGATTTGATTGTTTTGTCTTGTGGTATATTGTGCTATTGTCTAACTATTTTAAGAGATTGAAGTAAAATGTTTCACCTTATAAAAACAAGCAGTAGGTAAAATTGATGGAATTTTAAACTTTAATAGTGTAGACAGAATATAATGATCAGTGTGGTTTCATTTAATCTAATTCATTTTCATTTGTTGAGCTAAAAATACTTATTCTCATGATATCATTAAATTTAACGAAAAATCTCAATCCAAACTATTTTCGTAAAAAAACATAGAGTTGTTTAATATCTTGGGCCGTTTTAAGGTTATGTAAGGCCTAAAGCAATTTTGTCTATAAAAGGACCTTACTCGCCTTGTTGTTAGAGTTTTGATTTTTTTCTTCTTAATTTGTAATTATGAGTTATCATAAAACGCGGGCCGAAAACACTTGCTTTAGTAGCCTTATGGTTGAGATGACCTTGTAAATATCTCAAAAACAAATTACGAAACTAATTTAATACTACCTCCGTCCCATAATTATAGTCCAGTGTTGACTTTCTAAGTCTTCATTTGGCAACTTTGACCTTATATATTTTTATTTGTATTATATAATACTTAATAAAAATTATACCAATAGAAAATACATTCAAAACTCAATCATTCATATATTTTGCATCAAGTAATATATAACACAAATAAAAATATTTATGGTCAAAGTTGAAAATTAAAGACTTTAAAAGTCAACAGTGGACTATAATTATGGGACGGGGGGAGTATTATTTTTGAATGAGAGAGAATAGGAGAGATAAGTCATTCTTAAGGTGGTGCCATTCAAGGTTGAGAAGCTCCCAGTAAGATATCTAGGAGTTCTTTTAACATTCAAAAGTATCAGCTTGAAGGAATGCAAAAGTTTGATTGATAAAGTCAAAAATAGGATTTCCGAATTGGAAGAATAAATGGGTGTCCTATGCAGGAAGGCTTCAGTTAGTGGCAGCTGTGCTAGAATCTATACGTGTATATTGGGCTTCTATGTTCTTATTATCTCAAGCAGTCATTCTAGACATTAATAAGTTGTTGAAAGGGTTCTTTTGGAATCAAAATGAGATGTCAAATGGCAAGGAAAAAGTAGCTTCGAAGAAAATATGTAATCTAAAAAGTCAAGGTAGTTTAGGGCTTAAAGACTTGGGTGTTTAGAATAAAGCCATGATTATTAAGCATTTGTGGCACATAGCTGTGGACAAGGATACCTTATGGGTTAAATGGGTCAATACAGTCAATTTAAAAGAAAGAAGCATATAGGTTTTGAATGAAGAGGTTACTGATAGCTGGGGATGGAGAAATATTCTAAAACTGAGGCAAGAAGCAAGGGAGTTTATAAAAATAAAATTGGAAGTTAATGGCAAGAAGGCTTCTGTGTGGTTTAATAATTGGAGTAAAATAGGTGTTTTGTAAAATATAATCTCTTATAGAGATATGTATAATGCAAGATTTAGAGCTGATATGACTGTTATTGATTGCCTGATTAATATTAATGGTGTTTGGAATTGGCCAATGGAGTGGGATGATAAGTTTCCTATGTTTGGCATGATGCAGAATGTAGCACTTGATAGTACAAGAAATGATTACATGGTGTAGAGGAGTAGAGATGGTAAGGAAGGTCAATTTTATGATAAACAAGCTTATATGGATTTACATGTGGAAGGTCCTAATGTTGATTGGTGCAAATGGATTTGGTTCTCACAGAATATTCCAAAACATGCATTTGTATTATGGATGGTTGTGCAGAACAGCTTAATAACTCAAGACAAAATTTAAAGTTGAGGCTCTTATGACATGATGGTATGTTCTCTTTGCCTTGAAGATATGGATTCACATGACCATTTGTTTTTCAAGTGTAAATATGCTAAACAACTATGGACTAGAGTAAAGCTGATATTGGTGATTACAGGAAAGGATATAGGTTGGAATGAAATTATGAATGATCTTGCAGACAAGTATAATGGGAATTATATTAGTAGCATAATCAAAAGGTTAAGCTTTGCTGCTAGTATTTACTTGTGTGACTGAAGAGGAATAATAGGTTGTTTAGAGGTGAAAGAATGAGTTGGGAAGAATTATATAAGTTGTTTTACGATACTGTAAGAATGAGATTATCAAGCTTGAAGGTTAAGAATTCAATGCAGTTGTTAAAGTTCAACAGACTTGGGATGTGAAACTACACATAAAAAGTAATGGAACAGTGGCTAGCAACTGAAATGAGGGTGTTTGGAATAGCAGAAAGAATGGTATTAAAAGCACTGTATGTTTTGTAGCTGCATAAGGAGTGTTTGGATTAAGGGATTGTGTATTTGCAGATGGCTAATATCTTGGTTCCTCTCTTATATAGCCCTTGTAACATGGTCTAAATAAGATTGGTAGCTATAAGGTAGTTTCCTGCTAAAGTATGAAGCATTTGCCTAGTCTTTGATTGTTAAAAGCAATTATGAGGTTCAGGAAAAACTGCTGATATAAAATAGTATCATGATGATATCTATTTTAAAAATAGGTTGTCAACCTTTGTCTCAGTACTGTTCAACAATTTAATACTGAGTATGGCAAGCTCATTTAATTAGGATGGCCTTGTATCTTGGTCTCAACCAATCATTTAGGACTGTGATGGTTAGTTAGAGTTAGGGCTAAGCAAACCACCCGAATGGACCGGACCGACCAACGGACCGGACTGGACCTACTGAAACCGGACCGACCACATTCGGTCCGGTCCTTGGTCTCGGCTTTTGGGCTAATTCGGTCTCGGTCTTGGTTGGTTCGGTCCGGTCCGGACCACAAACCGACAATATTGCCTTGTTGGACCGGACCGATCGAGACCGGATCGGACCGATCACATTAGGACCGGTCCTCGATCTTGGCTTTTGGGCTAATTCGGTCTCGGTCTTAGTCGGTCCGGTCCGATCCGAGACCGATGCTCAGCCCTAGTTAGAATAGACTGGCCTTGGGAGGGGTATGTTTTGACTGACCAACAGAGTTCTTTTTGGTTGTTTTGTGTGCCATAAAATAGGTTTCCTTAATATGAAGGGTAAAATGAGCTTGGTGTGGTTATGCAAGATACTTGGAATAGAGGGTCGTGAAAGATGAGGCCTCTTGGTCTTAGCATTGCATGGCTAGGTTGGTTTCTTAGTAAGGGTGTGTGTTCCATGATTGATGATGCCTGATCCTCTTTACTTTTTAACTCATATGTTGTGAGGTTGTACTACATATATGGTTTGAAGGTAATTGTTCGGGAAATGTAGTCAATTGGGTATAGCCCCTCACTGGAGAGTCAGAGAGCTATAGCCTACATGATGAGGCCTGGTATGGGGTCCTATATGTCATTGTGGATGATTGTTGAATGATGTATAGTGATCTCTTATTCAAGAAATGTAATCATGAGACTAAGTGAACTTTGGAAAACTATGGCTGTTAATGGACATTAGTAGCAAAGCTTGCTTTATCAGATGTATGGTTCAGTATTCCCCGAGTTCTTTGTATGTTGTATCCGATATGTGTTAGTATAGTTGTGTTTGCAGGCTTGATATTATGTTCTTGTATCATGGTTTTTGGGCATGTCCATAACTATTTTTTTTATTGATGTAAACGTTTGGCATCTTAATATAAGTTCACTTTTTTCATATATATATGTATATATATATATATATATGTATATATATATATATATGTATATATATATACATACATATATATATATATATATATATATATATATATATATATATATATATATATATATATATATATATATATATATATATAATCTAGATCAAATAAGATCAATCTTAAAGTTGTAAAAATAAGATCAAACTAAAATTTGATAAGTGACACTCTCATTAAAGTAAAACTAATTTTTTTATTGAGTAAAACTAAAATTGTTAAAGTTTCGATGGTTTTCTTTTTTAAATTGACGAAACTAAGGTGATACACTTTGATTCGACATGTAATGTATCAGGTTAAGGTGATACACTTTGATTCGACATGTAAATTTATAGTTGTGTATCACTAATTCAAACTCATGTATCAGTTGGTTATTAGCTGCTAAAATGTTAATTCGTATTAATACTTTATTTTTTGTATATTATTGCTAGTATGGTTATTTATAAAATGGTTTTAGTGGTTGTTTGGACTAGATCTTATTTTTACAACTTTAAGTTTGATCTTACATTAACCCTCCCATATATATATATATATATATATATATATATATATATATATATATATATATATATATATATATATATATATATATATATATATATATATATATATATATTTGAAAATTAATTATTGCACTGCCTTCGTTCTAAAATTATAAAAACAATCATTGCACTGTATATAACAAATTACAAATATTGACAATAACTTTAAGATAGTGCTTTGTGTATGTTTTCTAGATAACCTAAATCATGCAAACACCTATTAGCATTAGCTTGACTAAAAGATATAAATACAAAATATCGTTTTCGAATGTATGTAGAATTTCGACACATAAGGCGGACAATATGAACCTTGTTTTGGTCTATGAAAATAGTATGACAAAAAAATTGCAACTTTAGTCCACTGTACCAATTTCGTCCTGGGTTAGACTTTTTATTGATCAAATCACGTGGGAAACGCGTCACTAGCAGTTGCCATTTTTTAATTTTATCAATCGCGTACACGTATACGATCGCAAAATCTTACCCTACCACGAGACATTTCTCATTACATCCTTAAATAATACCATTCGACAGTTTACCCCCTTAAGTTACTCACCAACTACATTACTTCATTTTCAATGATGGATAGTTATTTTATTTATTTACAGTTTTGTTTTTTTTGTTTTTTTTTAAAAGATAACATTATATTAAAAACCACAAAAAATAAAAGATACAACACAAGGCCCCACCTTAATGAGAGATAGGGTTTTGTCACTAATCATTCACTTTAAGAAACTATTGCATCTTGCTAGATAAAATTCTTCATTACTATGTGCTAATCAGTTTAGGCTAAAGGGAGTGGTGGGTGAGACATTCACCGCCACCCCAGCTTTTTCTCCCCTCCCACTTCCCCTTACTCCTTCTCACCATATATATATTTTGATCACCTTCTCTCACATTTCATACTCATTTTTTTATTTAATTAAATACTTTATATTTATAAACTAAAAATGTAAATGTGAAACGTAAGCGTAAACGTACGAAATTATGGTGGTGGTGGGTGAGCCACTCATCACCTTAGCTTTCTCTCCCATCTCACTTTTCCTCACCCTTTCTCACTATACATATGTTTTGGTCACCTTCTATCACATTTCATGCTATTTTGTATTTAATTAAATACTATATATTTATAACTAAAAATGTAAATGTGAAACGTAAGCGTAAACGTATGAAATTAAAACCGTACATGCGCGAAATTAAAAATCTTTATTCAAAACAATACATAGATTCTAAGAGTTAGTAAAAAAAAAAACATACACGAAAACAAAAACACATAGGGGGCTTTTACTTTTTTTGTTTTTTTTTTGTTTTTTTTGTTTTTTTTTTTTTTTTGTGTGATGATATTTATAATGAGACCAATTGAAATGAAGGGCAGAGATCATTTCCTCCCTCATTACATTTGGCTTTATATAAATATCCTCCAAACAAACTTCGTATGTTAAAAAAAATAAAAATACACAAAAACTAAAACACATGCGTGTTTTTTTTCGAGGATATTTATAATGAATCGGAATGAAATGAAGGACGAAGTTCATTTCCTCCCTTATTTCATTCCGCTTAATATATATATATTCTCTAATAAAAACCCCATATGTTAAAATAAAAATACAAATTACGATACGAAATTTAAAAACAATACGAAAACTAAAACATTATCGTCCTAAGTGTATTTTTCATGTCGCCAAATAAACTTAGCATTAATTTGTCCTTGTATTTTTCCCGCCTTTCGAAACAGATCATTATGCATCCCGTAATCTTTTGTAGATTCTTTGTTTGAAAACGTCTCTATTTGAGCACGGTTTTCAAGCGGAATGTCATTGCATTTCTCGTATGCTTGTCAAATTGCAAGGCTATGTCGCACAATGCTTGCTGACGAACTTTATCTTCCGCAATTAGTTTATCAACTAAAGACATGATTTCATCGATGGTATGTGAAACCGAACAAGCAATATCAGATTTTTTTTGTAGGAATGAAATATATTTGTTGTGAAATATAGAAGATGTGTATGAAATAGTGAAGTTTTAGGGTATTTTTATTTGAAAAATGGAGTGTTGTAAAACTTATTTTATTTTATTTTTTATTATTTTTTTAATGCCTAACGGATAGTTGAGAGGGGCCCAGATTGTCAGCCAAACACAATGGTGCGCGAGTCACCAAAGTATAGCAATTTGGCCGTAACTTGGGGCTTGTGTTTTGGGTGTGTCGCGCATGAGTGGTGTGTCACGGAGAGAGTTCACAGTTACTCAGTCTAGTCTTAGGGAAATAAGATGTCCATAGCATATACACTAGCGGACTCAAGAATATAAATGATCAACGCACTATTTTGTTTGATATAAATAATTAAAAATTAAACAAGACATGTAACATAAAATTTTGAGATCAGATTCTATAAGAAAAAGTAACACTACGCTGCAAAAATTTATGTTGTTAATAGGAACCCTGATAACCCCTTCTCCTTGGTTCCGCCCCTAATCATATAACGTTTCAGGTTTTAAAAAATGTGACAATATGATCAAGTGAGTCACTTTTTAAGCATATCTATGTTTCAGAGGATGTTTTGTCATTTAATTACCCGTTATTTTTACATCAAATCTTCTATTCTACCTGTTAGATAAGATAAAGTAACTCAAATCGACCTGACAAACTCTAGGAAAAAAGTATACTTTAGTATTAATTATTATTAAAGTGCCACTTGATTGAAGAAAAAAAAAAAAAAAATCAACTGAGCCAAATAACTATACTATTTGGTAATATGCCAATATATTTATAAATTATAAGGATTTTTCTAACTTGTGCTTTAATGACACAAGTTAAGTATATTAAAAGGACACCAGAATCTACAGAAAATGACACAGAGATTCACAGAAAAGTACAGTTTTTGTGGATCAATGTGTACTTTTTCGTGAGTCCTGGTGTTTTTTAATGTGTTTAACTTGTGCCTTTAAGTCACAAGTTTTTTTTTTGGTGCAACACTTATTTTGCCTATAAGTCACAAGTTAGACAAACTCAAATTATAATATGCTTAAATTCACAAAGTTTGCTTCATGATTCTATTGATAACTATGTGAGAGATGAAGGGCATAAAGTGATGACATAACACAAGGAAATCGTACAAGTACGAGAAAGAAAAAATTGAAAAGGAACCAAAAAGATGGTCATTAAATAATCATCCATGTTTGACTGATTCAGAAACCAACCACCTTAAATGCTGTGTATTTTGGACAAATGAAGTTGCTTCTAATCTATGCAACAAGGACCTTTTAACATTTCAAATATGGTGTCTTAACAACACACAACAAAAAGGTTTACAACTAATGGTAGGACCTGCTCCTTTGAGTTATCAAAATGGGTTTCTCTAACTCCCCTTTATCATCAACACCCACTTGCTGACATAGTGACATGCACTTGTTCAACTAGTACTACTTTCTTTAACAATTCATTAAAAAACCTATGTGACGTTGAAGTGTTAAATCAATTCATTAAAAACCTACGTGCCGTTGAAGTGTTAAATCTGGATTTACTATCTATAATAACCGACCCAACAAGCAAGACTAACATTTAGGAGTAATGTAAACAACAATGTATAGTATAGACTTTGTAAGACCATGTCGTTCGTGAGGAGCGATGAATTATGATAAAATAATGAAAATGACAAATTAAACTAAAGACACTAAACACTTGAAAATAGGGTTTTCGATTTGAGAGATCGGCACGATTGAAGATGATTAAATAGCAAAACAATAAAATAACGAAGCATAGAATAGAGGTAAAATTAGGTGATGAACAATATTTTAACCTATTTACTTCCTTATTTATTCCAATGATTCCATTACAAGTGCAATGTCTTAATGCCTTTCATCTTAGTGATCTTATATGAGCTAGATATAGTGCGGGTAGCTACAATCCTAACTCGTATCTAAATTAGTAGTCAATTCGAACGGGGTGATAGAGGTTTATGAATCTACATTCATTCAGACATCAACAAATTAACTATTAAGATTTACTAGTATTAACTATGCTAAGTATTACTAGTTACTCATCCTGTCTTAAAATTATTGTCAGATGATAAAAAATCACATAGTTTAATAAAAGTGAGAAAACTACAACTTTCAAACACTCAAATAAAATATTCTAATTCTAAATTCTCTTTTCATTACTTAAAATGTAAAGTGGAAACTTTTTTTGAAATATCCCAAAAATGAAATATGAAGTATAATTTTAAGACGGAAAGAGTATCATTTTAGCCATTTGTTCACTTTTAGGTTCACAACTAGCTAGTTTAACCTAATAGGTGAGCTATCGTTTATCCAACTATACTATATAACATTCATTAAAGTGTTTTGGGGAGCCAAAATTGTTCCGAAGCCGCCACTTTAGAGGTCGGCTTAAGGGAGTCGAGGCGACTTGGGTGCACTGTGGAGCCACGGCTTAAGACGACACTGTTCACACGCCGAGCCGATGGCTTAGTGGGATCAAAATATTAGGTTAATCGGTTATTTGCATAAGTGGCGCTTGATTAGTGCCAGGGTTAACTGCATGTTGCACACTTGTTCTCCATTATCAGTTCTATAGCAATTTCCAAGATCAGATGTTGCATGTTGTACACTTGTTTTCCATTATCGTTCTAGAACGATTTATTATTGCAATTGCCGGTTATTCGCTCTCTAATCGTGATTCCATTTTTTAGCTCTCTATACATACATATTGGTCTAAATCATCTCTCTAAATTTTAGTTTAGCTGGGTTAGCTATTAAAGGTCGACCAACGTTTAGGGCTTCGATGTTTGGAGAATCAATATTGAGGTTTGAATGTCTTCTGATTTGTATTCTTTGTGTTTGTTTAATATATTTTTAGTTTGTCAGTTGGTATACATTTCTTTTTTATATATGTTTATGTTTGTTTGAGCTACTTTTAGTGCTTGATGTTTTATCTGTTGCATGTTTTTCGGGTTTTTTAAGCATTAGGTGTGTTATCTTCAGGCAATTAGGGGTTACAGAAATGGTGATTAAGTAACTTTATTCCATGCCTTTGATGTTTTGAGATGTTTTTTTATGTGAATGTTAAATTCATGATTGTCTCGGGTTGTTGGTGTTTTGTGTTTTGGATGTTTTCTTATGTGATTGTTAAATGCAAGTATGAAAAATAAAGTTGCATTTTATTTTTGCAATAAAGGTGAAACTTGTTTTAGGGGTTTTGATGTAAGTGATGAGTATAACACCTGACTAAGTTCAACGTTTTTAATTTCGCGTTTAGTTGTAGATTTTTTTAAGATTGATGTTTAAAATTTGATTTATATGATGTGATTTTGCAGAACTTATGTCTAATATATGGGTTTGGAAGGTTTAACCTGATTATAGTTATGGTTGTAAGATATTACTCATATAGTAGTTGTTGTAAACCACGAAGGCTCAAACTAGCTAGACTCGTGAATAAGAGTAAATAATTTCTTTCGTGCCCGTAAACTGTCATATATAAGATTTGTCACGTTAGCTTTATATAAGCCTCTATTGTCTAAACCCATGCACTTCATTTTCTCATTCATCTATCAACGTTTATAAAACTTGTATGTGCAATGGCAATATGGCATGTTTATATAGGTGAAGACACATCACCTCCATATGACCATAGACTTTTGTAGGGTTATACTTACTTCTTTAAAATAAAGGGTTTCACGCAGATAATCATTTAAACTTCGAATCACAATCTGTAGTCCGCATATCTTAATAAATAGGTATTCTTAGTTACCCGTAATATGGTATATCCAATTTTAAAGACATATATTGGTTATATACATACGTAACATCTAAATCGAGCCATATTTGAACAGTAGTAGTGTGTATGCAAGAACGAGAAAACGACCTAAAAAGAGTAAGTTCAGAAGTCTCCCACTTAGGGTGCAAAGTTAGTTGTTGCGTGCCAAAAAAGAGAAAGTAAGAAAAAATGGGCTAAAAGCCTAAAAGACTCATCTTTTTTTGTTTACATATTACTTTTAACACAATGGAGAAAATTCATTTGTCACGTTTTTTTCTTAATCATTTTACTAAGTCTTCTTCGAGTGCGACTTCATTAAAATCATTCCGGCCTCCGGCGGCTTATATATGGTTTTCATACTTGCTACCTTATCGCCCGCCTCACCTTTATGTAAAGATTCATAAGTCATTCAAAAAAGGTTATAGCAAAAGCAAGCTAGATTCAACACGGATTCTATTTTGTGAAAGAGTGATGTTTTACCAAACAACAACCATACGCAGATCAATAAAGGTGGTGCATTACGGAAGCAGCGTGTGAGCAACGACAAACATTATATAAGTATGACGTATAAGATATCTAGATGTTGTAGCACTTGATAATGAGTTTATGAGCGTTTACGCTATTTGCACATGCCAAACCATCCTGTAATGGTACAACACAGCTTTAGACATGAAATGAGAGTAATAAATATTCCATAAAAGTTATTATACGCAACAAAGGTACGTATTGTTGAGTGTTGACACTAATTAAGTGGTTGCACACTACAACAATATATCTTCACACGAAATCATACTCAAGGGTAAAAAGTGTCTGAAGACACGAGGGTAAAAAGTGTCTGAAGAGCCTTTCAAAAAAAAAAAAGTGTCTGAAGAATACTCGAGTAAATAAACCCCCATAATGTTAGGAGTAGTTGCTTTTAATTACTGTGAATTAAGAGTATATATAGTATGTTTGGTAAAATTAGCTGTAAGCTGTAAACTGTAAGCTGTAAGTTATAAAGTTGTTAACATGATCTACAAGCTGTATCATGTTTTCAATAAAAGTGTTTGGTAAATTAGCTGTTAAATGTAATTATATGATATAAAATGACATATCTATAATTATAAATAATTTTTTGGATGATATATCAGTAATTTAAAGTTTTAACAGCTCCAAGATGTATAAAAAGTTTCATGAATCAGCTTTTCATTTAGGATCTATTTGTTTGAAATAAAAGCTTGAAGTTAATGTATCCAAACGGGGCTATTATTTTAGAAGAGATTATTTTTGTAACAAAAAGCTAACAACTCCTAAAAAAATCCCCTACCAAACAGGCCCATAATAAAAAAACTGAATTGTAAAATCGAACTTTTCTATTGACCAACTAAAAAATCAAAATTAAATCAACTGGTAACATGTATTAAAAAATGTTTTTCATTAAAAACATCAAAAGTTTAATGTGTCAAAAATATATATAACAAAAAATCTTTAAAAAAATGAGAACATTTCCTGCTAACCATGAGTTTTGAGTTTATTGTTACACAAATTCTAATCGGATAAAAGAAATTCACTACTGAATTGTAAAATCGAACTTTTCTATTGACCAACTAAAAAATCAAAATTAAATCAACTGGTAACATGTATTAAAAAATGTTTTTCATTAAAAACATCAAAAGTTTAATGTGTCAAAAATATATATAACAAAAAATCTTTAAAAAAATGAGAACATTTCCTGCTAACCATGAGTTTTGAGTTTATTGTTACACAAATTCTAATCGGATAAAAGAAATTTACTACTGAAAAGGTTAGTGTAGCAACTTCAAAATTATTTACATCTAGTAGGAAGGAACGGACTTGAGACTTCTCACATTTAATGATGATAGTTACAATAATATGACTCCTCTAATTGGGTTAGTCAATCTGTCTTTGTAACACTACTATAGACACATCTATACTATATATAATGTAAAAATGGTCAATGTGAAATGTTGAGTTTTTTCAACAATAGTCAAATGAGAGAGAAAGTGAAATGTAATTAATACTCTTATTAAAACACCCCAATAATTAAAAGTACAATTATTTATTCACATTGTACAACCAAATTAAAGCATATCTACCAAATTATATACAACCAATTTAAACACAAATCGGGTTGACCTGGGACGTTTCAAACCCGGCGGGTTGACCCAGCTTAATTTGACCCGTTTTCGACCCAACCTAGCAAGTTGACCCGGTTTAAATACAACCAATTCAAAGACAAATAGGGTTGACCCGGGACGCTTCAAACCCGACGGGTTGACCCAGTTTAATTTGACCCGTTTTAGACTCAACCTAGCAAGTTGACCCGGTTTAAATCAACCTACTTTTCGACCGGAACGGTTCAACCGGTTGAACCACCCGGGTCGAACCGGATTTCAAAACATTATCCATTACTTAAAAGTACAATGATTTATTCACATTGTACAACCAATTAAAAACATATCTACCAAATAAATACAACCAATTAGAACACAAATCGGGTTGACCCGGGACGCTTCAAACCCGTTTTTCGACCGGAACGGTTCAACCAGTTGAACCACCCGGGTCGAACCGGGTTTCAAAACATTATGTTTAATTCCCAAATCTTCAAACTTTTATTATTTTTCGTATAACCTATAAACTTTTTTTTATAAATAAACTATCTGTCGCTATAAAATCTCGTTGCTTGCGGGTTGCCCCCTCATTGCTTGCGTTTGAAAATAGGATGCCCCATTATTCGTTTAAGGAATCTCGATCCGGATAATGGATTATGTAATGACACGAGGTTGATATGTAAACGTTTTGACCCTAATATCATTAACGCCGAGATTGCTGTCGGGCAACACACTGGAGTTAGAGTGCTCTTGCCAAGAATTCCTCTTGCTCCATCTGAAGAAGACATGTTCCCTTTCAAACTAAAGAGAACACAATTCCCTATTCGCCATAGCTTTGCGATGACTATTAATAAAGCTCAAGGCCAAACAATTCCAAATGTGGGTGTCTATTTGCCTGACTCTGTTTTCTCCCATGGCCAGCTTTATGTGGCATTGTCTAGAGGGATTTCCCGTAGAACAACAAAGGTATTAGTTAATCCAGTCAAAGAGTTCCGTCAAGCACGAATCTACACCTCGAATGTCGTTTATCAAGAAGTTTTACGCGAAGAGTAACGTGTGTTGTTAGTTTTTATTTCATAACTGATGTAATGTTTTACTTTCAATTTCATTAAATGTTTTTATATGTTGTTTGATAGATGTTAAGAATTTTTTCTATACTTTAGTTATCGTGTAGTACAACCGTTTGCAATTACATTCTGATCGGTTCACGTTCTATTTTGAACTCTACACAAAACACTCACCACAATATCACAAATCGTTAATTATCTGCCGCTAGGAATTCCGTTGCTATGCACGGGTACTCGCCTAGTTTTGTAAATACGAAAAGAAAATTGATTTGTGATACTCTAATTGGGTTAGTCAATCTGTCTTTGTAACACTACTAGACACATTTTGTAAATACGAAAAGAAAATTGATTTGTGTTACCATTTAAAAAATGATTACAGCAACTATATTAACCCAATAAGAAATTTCTATCTTGGCATGTGTCAAAATAAGAATCTTGGTATTTTTCTTATATAACTTTTTATAAGTTTATACATATAACTAACATGACTTTAAAATTCTTTAAAATTTAAAAGGCCTTTATTTTTATGAGCAGAGCATTTGCACGTTGCGACGACAGATGCAATGTAATTAATAATTTTTTGTAAGAAATTGTTTTTCAATTATTAATAATCTTGTCATTCTACAAAATATTATAACTATGCAAGAACTTGATCATCTTTGATTTTGCTTATTAGTTATTTTTGAGTCAAGATATTTAGTATATAATATTTGCTTTATTTCTTTCAATACTCAATACGATATGTCTAATAGAATTTTATCGTGGTTTCATAGCTAGCCTCTGGGCTTGTCTGCTTCTGTTCAACAAAACGCATATATATGTTAACAACTATTGCGATTTACTTTTTATTTTTTTTCGGCACATTTATTTTGTTACTAAACAATAAGTTTACTTTTATAACGAGTACATGTTATTTGAGGAGTTAAATTGTTACAACAATTGTTTATTAATAGAACTAAACGACTTTAATGGTATAAATCTAAATATTTAATTTTATTCAATAGAAGATAATGGTACATCTTTCATGTACAAGAGAACAATTCAGATCTCTACCCTCAATAATAACCTCATCATTACATTCTACAACCCAAGTAGCTATATTATGAGCAACTTCATTCCATTCCCTTTAACAAACGACCATTGACACGTACTAAAATCTAGAGAAAAAGATAAAATATGTGAAAACATGTTGGCAATTTGAGAGTAGATCCGCTACGTAGAGCATTAACTAGGAACTGAGAGTCTGATTCGAAAACAACATTCGGGTATAACATCTACTTCGAGCATGACTCATAGCCCACATGATAGCTTTCGATTTGGCTTCCATTAAAGAACTCGCAGAACACTCTCCCCGAGCACCTAATATAACACTTCTCCATTATAATTTCGAGCAACAAAACCCAAACCCACCTTTCCGGACTCTTTGATCCAAGATGCATCACAATTTACCTTAACCTGGTGAAGTTGTGGTTTAGCCCATATGGAAGCTTTTCTTTCTTGTACCGCACCTGCTCTTGACATATCCTTACAAATTTTGAATGCATTGATTTGAATTTTGATGAAGTAAATGTATAAGAATTGTAACTTGTGTAAACTTAATATTTTTAAAATCTAAAAGTAAAAAGTCTCAAAAAAAAAAAAAATTGGTTGGCGAAAATTTATTGAGAAAAGTCAAGGGAAGAGCTAGGCGCAACGAAAAGCTACAAAAAAAATACAAACAAACGGGCCAAAAGAAACAACCCAATACACTCAAGCACCAAACATCAAACTGAAAACACCAAAACAAAACTTATGAAAATGAAGACCTCCGGTTGCAACACCAACCAAACCATAAAGAATTAAAGTTTGATGAGTGGACAAAGACCCAATGAAATGACCAAACTTTCACCATGTGGAGCATAAAAAGGCCATCCAAAATGAGAAATTAATCATGTTTCTAGCTCTCCATAACCACCAGCATGTTGTGCGGAACACAACATCTATACACAATTTTAAGGATATATTACGGGGCCATGGAGCCAAGAACAAGAGTTAAATCAAGAGGTATGCGGATTTCACACGGACTAATACTGCACAATGTTGAAGCAATTCTTCGTGAAGGTGCAAGATCCTTCAAATATCATTCGGTCTTGTAGTCGTCAAGCCCTTCGGATACCTATATGATGTAACAAACGTGTTAGCCTCACCCCGGGTGTGACCTCATGACAAAGCTCCGGCGTGAGAGTAAGTATGGGTTTACCGAAATGTATAAGTAATAAATGTAAGTGAGAGTGCAGTAAATGCTACCTTGATCTGAGTTACTGTGTGTGTATTTATATTACTAGCTAGCTATACTTGGTCGCTGTCCAAGTCGCTATCTCTGACATTGTCACTACCGCTGTCTCTGCCATTATCTATGACACTGCGCCTGTCATCCAGGAGATAATAAGACAAGCTATCCTCAGGCTAAATGCCAAACATGGTGTCAGGTCAACGACCCATTCAGTTAACTAGCCTTTCGGTCATTGGGCCTTTCGGTCATATACGTGGTCACACAAGGAAAAGATATCAATCCAAAGCTTATTAGCAAATTTACACTAGAAGAATAAAAAAACGTTAGAACATGTAAACAGTGAAAATTATATGATATGATATATCAACACGTAAATATAATAAAATCATTTCGTTGATGAATAAAGGAAAAGGATCGATATCTTTTCCGGTACACGGACGTACGATGTATGAAGTGCGAGGCAAAAGGTGACGAGTGTAAATATTATCTGTCGGTGAGATTATTTGAATCGTGTTTTTGTTTGTTACCTAATATATACTGTATACTCTTATATTTTATCTTTGGGTTGTGCAATGTGGCAACTAACGATAACGAAAGTTTATTCGAAGTTGTCGAGCATCCTAGAGACCCATATTTTTTTGGATCCTACTGACGGCTGACCAATATCTAACTTCACTACTGCACCATCAAAGCCCAATTTAAATATTTTTAGCCAACTCAATCAGCGACGATCACTAATTTTATATAGAGTTGGACTTTTAGACATCCGAGAAAACTGCTAAAATGAACTTAACGAGCATAAAAGAAATATCATTGTAACTACGAGTCAAAGTGTTATAATGAGGTTTTAAGTAAAAACTAAATATTTGTGTATATATATGTTATAGTCTCGTGCTACATGGGTTTTTAGTATTTAAATTAATTTAATTTATCTTAATAAACCGTGTTTTATGCGAGTTAAAGTTATTAAAAGGAATAACGTGAGTTGTTATTAAATGTGGTAAAAAAATATTTTTCGAGGAATCCTTACTCAATCTTGAGAAATACATAAGTTGTTCGTATATATACCATCTCGTTTATTCATTTATATATCACAGTAACTTGTGTTTTTATTTTGTTATTTATAGTTTCATGCATATACGTTGATTTAATATATAACGATAATAATATTTATAAATAACAATAACATTATCTTGTTTTAAAAAAAAATAGTGGATACAGACTTCAAGGTTTTTAACAACTAATTTTTTAGTAATTATTGGAAAGTAAACAAATAAAGATCACTGGATTGGGCTTTGCTTTAGTATTTTGGTAGTTGGAATCCAAAATCCAAAATGAAATATATGGGCCTGTTGGTCGCTCATTCATTTCGAATAAAGAAACTTTTATCGACATCGCTAGCTAGTTGCCACTTGCCACATTGCACAACCCAATAAAATAAAATAAATAAACCAACCAAAAGTACATATATATTCTCACACTATAAAGGTAACAAACAAAAACACGAATCAAATAATCTCACCGTCAGATAACACTACACTCGTCACCTTTTGCCTCACATTTCATACATCGTACGTCTGTGTCCCGGAAAACATCAGGTATCCATAGTTTCTTTATTCATCAACCATTTTTTTTTTTTTTTTTTATTATATCTACGTATATAATTTCATTGTTCACATGTTATTATCAGGTTTTTGTATATCAGATCTCATATTAATTAGTCCTTGCTTAAAATACGTGATCATGAATTTGTAGCTCTATCTGTGTACCTTTTTTTTTTTTTTTTTTTTTTTTTGGATCATAGAATTTGTTGTAAGATTTATTTTATGGTTTTTGTCCCATGACAAACTTTCGACAAAAAGTAAGTAGTATGCAGCCATGCATTCCTTCTTGTGGTTTTTGGTGGCCGCAATAACAACAAGGAGGCCCTTTACACTACTGCATGTAAACTTGAATTATATGACTCATATATGTTTAATATATAACGTATTTATATATAAGACTAAGAAAAATGTGGGGCCCCCTTTTAAGTGGAGTCCTGGTGCGACGGCACCACTTGCACACCCTCTTGAGCCCCCTCTAGTTGTATGTATTAATAGTTGTAGTACATAAAGTTGGTTGAGAGAAATAAATAATGCTCGCCGTTGTAAATTTTGTTTATTTTATTTGTTTGTTTGTAGGAATTTTGATCATAAAGTTTGTTGTATGATGTTTTATGAAGGTTTGTGACGTTAAGGAAGAAAATATGTTGGGGCTTTTAAGGCAAAAAGTCGGGTTGAGAGGGTTATCAGCTCCGGTATAGTTATGCTTTGGTTTTCGTTTATCATCAAAAAGTGTTGGATAAGTTTTAACGACTTGATTATATGTGATATTTTAGGTAATTGGGGATTACACGCAGAGGTTATGTCCTTTAGCGTCTGCTATGAGGCATTACTCTTCTGCAACCAAACAGGCAATACTAAACGCATTATCATGTGAGATGTTTGACTAAACCATTGTTTGACATGTGCTTATGGCCGACTTTGTTTATTCTTGTTACAGATGACAGTGAGAGATGCTCTGAACTCGGCTCTTAATGAGGAAATGGCTGCTGATTCTAGTGTTTTTGTCATGGGTGAAGAGGTAATTAGTATCGTGTATGTCGTTGTTGCCTGATATGTTTTTCATTTAACTTTCATCTATGTTCGGGTGTGCAGGTTGGAGAATACCAGGGTGCGTATAAGGTTAGGGTCTAAGATTATTGAGTTTGATGAACTAATTAGATATGCTTTTGTGTGTTATTGGTTTTGTAATGTTGGATTCGTTATCACTTGGATAGATTACTAAAGGATTGTTGGACAAGTATGGGCCCGAGAGAGTTGTTGACACTCCGATCACAGAGGTTAGTTCGTCCATGTTTTGATCAATGATCAGTATGTTAGCTTCGGTTTAGCAGAATATAGACTCTAAAACATACTTGCTTATATAATCAGTCTGGCTTTACTGGGATTGGTGTTGGTGCTGCGTATCATGGTCTGAGGCCTGTCATAGAGTTCATGACCTTCAACTTTGCCCTACAGGTTAGTGCCCTTATTTTGTAATTGTACTCCGTATCATGTTCTAAGATGTCCATTAACAGAAAGTTTGTCTAAAGCCAAACATGAAGAAACTGTGAATCCCAAGCTCTTGTGTATCTCAAACAAGTTTTAGATGACCACTTGGGCTAGACCCAATCTTAAGTGATAACCAAAAAAGTAACTTAGATCAGGGATTTGGCGAGAACGAGAATAGGAAATAAATAAACGCCTAGCTCTGCATGTTATGAAGCTTGATATATATGAAATTGCACTGGAAGATACAGCTTGCCTGTACCCTTCCAATTGTCAATAAATGTTTGACTAGAGTATGCTTATGTGTGTCTGTGTGTGTGAGCAAGTGTGCGTCTTGTTCATATCTAACTTTGTGTGTTCTTATGTAAATGTAGTTCTTACTTTCCGTTTTTACTTCTCAATGTGTATGTGTATGTGTACATCTCACTAGTCACTACTTACTTCTTCTTTACTCTCTATGTTTTATTTTGAAGCATAATTAGTTCATCTACAAATATGTGTTTCATCTATTTTCTCTTTCTGAAGTTTGTTTTCCAGTTATAGTTAATTCTTGACTTTGTACAGATTTCAGATTTCATTTGTTTTTTAAGTCAAAGGCAAAGGAATCTGATCAGTTTTTCAAAATTTTGCTGTTCTTTTGCAGGGAATTGATCATATTATCAATTCTGCAGCAAAGTCGAACTACATGTCTGCTGGCCAGATTAACGTGCCCATTGTTTTTAGGGGTCCGAATGGTGCTGCTGCTGGTGTTGGTGCCCAACATTCCCAAGTAAGATTTTTATACTCTTATTTGTGTTAGTTGCCATACATCACATTATGTAGACATGTAACACTTACTGACTTACCTCCCAAATGCTTCATTTAAATGCAGTGTTTTGCTGCATGGTACGCTACAGTTCCTGGTTTGAAAGTGCTTGTACCTTACTCGGCTGAAGATGCTCGTGGACTTCTAAAAGCTGCAATCAGAGACCCTGACCCTGTTGTTTTCCTTGAAAATGAGTTGCTGTGAGTTAAATTTCAATAGTTAATTATCATTTTTACTTCCTATTCTGTAATAATTCACATTTTGGGATGCATGTGGCTTAGGTATGGTGAGTCATTCCCGGTTTCTGATGAAGTCCTTGATTCGAACTTCTGCCTTCCCATAGGAAAAGCCAAGGTGACTTTTTGAGCTAATAGAATATTTAAATTCTCCACCAACCTATTCAGTATTGCAATGACATTACTTTTGCTTATCGTTGTCAGGTTGAAAGAGAAGGGAAAGATGTTACAATCACGGCTTACTCAAAGATGGTTAGCTTTGCTCTAAAGGTATAAATTCTCCTAAAAAGTGTATTACATGTATTTGGGTATATAACCTTAGGTTAGTTTTCTCTCATACTAGTTTCCGAGTCATATGCACATTAAGTCCCAACTAATCCAACAAATTTGAGTTTTGAACCGACCAAAAATGGAGAGATTTTCTAGATGGTTCATATTGCCAAGTAACTTGTAATTCAAAGAACTAACTTTTTGATTTTCTAAAATGTAAAAACTAGCCTGGTCTCAGTATATGCAATAGTCCTGGTTATTGGGATTCTGAAACCACCTTCAATAGAATCTGATCATAGAAATCCACCATTTTAGTGAATCTGATGTAATGATGTTTTGTGACTGTTTAGGCTGCTGAAATACTTGAAAAGGAGGGAATAAATGCCGAGGTAAGTTCAACATGGCCATAATCGCCAACACCTATTTTTTTATTTTTTTACCTTTTCTCATTGTCCAAATGAAAGATCTCGGATTCAAAGGTGGTGATATTGAAACCTTGTTTTATAGGTGATTAACCTACGGTCCATCAGGCCACTTGATAGAGACACAATCAATGCTTCAGTAAGGAAAACCAACAGGTTGGTTACTGTCGAGGAAGGGTTTCGTCAACATGGAGTTGGTGCTGAAATTTGGTAACTTTCTCATTCACCTCTTTTTGACCCTTAGTTAAGCACCACATCCATTATTGTCACTACAGTAGCTAGAAGTGGCAAAATGGCTAGTCAGCCGGGTTAGGTAAACGGGTCAAAACAGATAATTTGGATGAGTTGAAGGATTCCAACACTTATTAATTTGTTTATTTCGTTTTGTAAATAAATAAATAGTTAAGTCTAATGAAATATACTAGTTTTTATAATATAGTGTTAGAAAAAATTCTAAACTTTAATAACCTCTGGATTGCCTGTTAAACAGGTTACGGAGTATTATGTTTTCCCCATTTGACCCGTTGCAGACATATTAAAACCCAATTGATCCATTTACTTGGAAATGGGTCAGAATTGGCACATCTAATTTTAAAGTTTGTTTTTACGAATTGCAGATGGATGATACATTATTTCACTAAAATCTCCTTTTGTCTTTGTTTTGTGTAGTGCAACAGTTGTCGAGGACAGCTTCGGTTATCTTGATGCACCAGTTGAGAGGATTGCTGGGGCTGATGTTCCAACGCCATATGCTGCTAATCTAGAGAGACTTGCTTTTCCTCAGGTCGTGTTTCTTACCATAAGTACCTGATTGTTTTTTCCTTCACGTTTTAAAACTATCAAATTACATTTCAATTTTAGTTTTTGTGGATAATAATTTGCTAAGCAGCTTTTAAAAAGTTCACTTATTTTAGTTGTTGAATATCTTGCCTTCTTGCAGATTGAAGATATTGTCCGTGCAACCAAGAGAGTCTGTTACAGATCCACGGCTGCAAATGCTTAAATGGGTCATTACAACTTTTGGTACGCACGATGGTTTATAACACGGCTAACATAGAGATGTTATCTTCGATAAAAGTTCAGGCTGTTTTTCTATATTGAATAAGGACTAGAAAATCTCTTATAATAAAATGCAATTCATGAGTAGTTTCCGTGAAGCCCGGACCCACACGAAAGGCATGTCTTGCGAAGAGGCTCGGTGAATGACAATGAGATATGTATGTAGATGCGAACTACCTGCATTTTGACAAAGAGCCTATCAAGTTTGATATATTTAATTTCTTTTTTTGGTGGTTTGTCTGTGGGTGGAAACTAAATTATTCTTTGAGGTAACAAAGTTGAAAAAAAAGATGTTATGACTAAAAAAGGTAATGCTTACGTAAAAGTATTAGTGTAGGAAATGGATGTATTCAAAGAGTGTTAGTGGGAGACTATTTTTAAGCTTGTGGGGTAGCCAAGCTTGAACACGTTTCATTGATTTTTCTTACACGCCCCGTAAATAGTTAAGAAAATGCATAAGTGTTTTTTATTTTTTATAACAAGCATAAAGCTTATTTGTTTTTTTGTTTCAAGTTGGTCTTTGAAAGATACTAATATTGCTTGTTTTCATTTAAATATTTACTTATTCGTTTTTTAATAACTTTACACCTTTACTCTTGCTAGTAATTTTGGACTGACTCAAAAGTTATTTTTAAAAATTTGACTGTTGATTGGTAAAAACTAGTACGGCTAGCTATCTTTAGATCGGTTCGTAATTATATAGTGTAAAATGGAGTAAAGTTAAATGTTAATGTTAAATGTTTCTCTTAGTAGCGATTAAACAAAATTGCTAAAATTAAATGTGTGTTTCTTTTTTTTCTTAGCTAAGGGTTCATGTGGGTTCTACCACTATATAAGGCTCTTAATTGAGAGATGATAGATAATTTATGCCTTATGTATATTGAGGGAATAAGGGAATTTAATGAGCCCATCTAAAAAGTAATAATATTAAATTCTATCTCTTCATTAAGAGAAAAAAAGAAACACCCCCTAAAATACTTGTTGCTAAACAATATTATATATCTTAAACGTCAAATGGTAAACACGTTCAAAAGACTCGTTGCCATACACAATATGACAGGGTTCGAGTGAATCACCGGTGATTAAAGTGAATAAGAAACTTGCAAATAAGACTTATAATAAGGACTCTTGTGACAAAAGACCAGCATCTCCACTGCTACCTTAGCTTAACTTTTTCTTTTATGTACTATTTTATTATGAACTTGGTGCAATAAGGAGATCGGCATCTTCGTTCGTTTTTTTTTTTTTTTTTTTTTTTTTTTTAATTTTTTTTAACAATAAAACTAAAATTTCATTAATAATTGGTACCGTCGGGCTTGTTTTTTGTGTGTAAACGAATCTGTCGGCTAGGCGACCTTCTTCTTCATTTTTCTAAACATGTCAGTGGCGAACGACAGTAGTAAGGGTGATGCATCGATTAAGGCCGATCAACCGAGTCATCGTCTCTTATTATATTTAAGGGGTGTTTCTTAAATTAAGCGGTGTGAGAAGATATTTAAATTAGCTACTTATTCAAAATAGAGAGGTTATTGCGAATCTTTTTATTCAAATAAAATAAAAGTTTAAGCTCACTCAGTAAGTATTACGGAGTATAAGACAAATTGTCTCCTTAGTTTAATGATTGACGTCAGTAGCGTAGTTAAATATCGATGATGGGATTTGTTATATGTATCACCTAGTCAACCAGAAAAAGGGTAAAAGTACAAAAGATATTTTTTTTTCCTTCAGTTTACAGTATAACACAGTTTTTCATCAGTTTCTTCTCCATATTTTTTTTGTCAATTTAATACTTTTGACTTATTAAACTTTATATTTACTATTTCATACTTTTAAGTTTATAGCTTTTTAAAATAAATAAAATTATAAAAATTAAGAAAGCGAAAAAATCCGGAAATACAACTTGTAAAAAGAGAAGATCCTTGTAACCTAGATGATACTCCTTAGTAAATTAGTAATTGTCGAAGTCAAGGACCTACCTGAAAAGATATTTTTGACTTTTGACTACACCTAATCCCACGACCAATAATCAATTATGATAACAACTATGCTCTTACCGTAATCCAACCAAAATTAGGTGCATCTTGCACGTTCATTTCAGGAACAAAACAAATTACACAAAACTACAATAAATAAATAATAATGTCTTTACTTAATCAGTTACGATTCCTTTTTTTTTTTCCCTCTTTTATCTTACGTCATTTAACTTGTAAAATGTGTAGAGCCATTTAAAAAGCTTGGTGATTTAAGTACACACAAAATGCATATTTTAGTACATACAATAAAAAGTTGAGACATAAATTCATGCATGCGAAACTTATATGCATTAACTGCTTGTATATTTGAGTGTGCAAATAAAAAAGATATATAACTTGATGACATAATTTTTAATTTAAGTGTTTTACTGTATGATGTTTTTAGTTAGTTCGGAGTATAAAAGTTTAATTTATCTTTTTAATAAAATTTGTTGAAAAAATATGTAATTGGATTCTCTCTATTAACTCTCTCTCTCTCTCTCTCAAAAAATATATCTCCTACCTCTCTCTAAATAACATCAAACCGAACTCCACCCTTTCTAAATAATTTCGGCGGTCGGTTTCGGCGGGCCGTCCGGATCTCTTTTTCGCTTTTACCTTCTTTCAATAAAAATCCTTACCCACAGATTTGTCACCACCCACTGCCGCCGTTCACTCGCCGTTCGATGCTGCTGCCGCTGTCTCCCGGACTCCTCTGCTCAGATCTGTTGCGGTCCGCCATCGATGGCTTGATGCTACCTTAGGTTTTGGCTTTAGATCTGTTAGGTTTAGGTCTGACTCCTTTATGGATGATTAGTTTTATCTTCTTTGTATGCTTTATGTACTTTATGTATTTTTGTCAAGCTACACCTTCATATGGTTATGTCTACCAAAAACTCACTTTGGTGATTCCCCCACCCTTGAATGGTATTGCTGTAGGTGGTCATAACTATTTTGGTGTATGTTTTGTTTTGGCTTAACTTGTTATGTTCAATTTAACTTGTTGTGTTCAAATTTCCTCCATCTGTGAGGCGTGAAATGAAATCTATGTTTAAAAAATAAATAAATAAATAAATAGTAGTTTACTACTTGATTGATCGATCAAGTTGCATAATTAAATGCTTAGATTTAAAGATACTAATTACTTTGATTTAATCTAAGCTTTTGATTTTTATCCAACAGCTGATTAGTACGGAGTATTTAACTTGATGAATCGAGTAGTACACTAGTTTGGAAAATCATCGCCCTAATATGAAAGTCTAACAGTGATGAAAGAAAAGAGACCGGTCAAAAGAAACACAGAACGGCCATGTAAATTACCGTTTATTTTCGTATGAAAGCAACCAATTAGAGATAGTATAATACAATTAAAAAAATAAAAAAATAAAAAGAAGAGGAGAAGTATTGATTGATGTGTGACAAGTGAAGCGGTCTTCCCCTTTCTGCACGACGAAACGAAGATCAACGATCTAAACCTCCTCATCCTCCTCCTTAACCAATTATTTTACACCCTCCTCATCCTCATTCAAATCTAAATCATAATTTCTTAATTCAAATTTCTTTCTAAAAAAAATAATCGAATGATGAAGAGTCCGTTTAGAAAAGTGCGTGGATTACATAAACGACACCGTCGTGATCTTCAACGCTCCTTTGTTCAATTAGATGAGCTTTCTCTAGCTTCTCAGGTTTTTTATTTTTTCTTTTCATATAGTTATTGACTGATTTTAAGATCTTATAATTCTGTGTTTGTTTATAGTCTGATATGTTTGACTTTGTTTTTGTTGGGCAGGATATGCAAGATATGAGAGATTGTTATGACAGTTTACTTTCTGCTGCTGCTAGCACCACCAACAATGCTTATGGTAATAATTTACTCGAGGAAATTTTGCAGCCTAGTGTGTGTTTTTTTTTTTTTTTTTTTTTTTTCGATTTTTCCTAAAAAAAAATTTGTGTTTCTCGTATTGTATAATTTTTGGTAAATGCACCTGCTCAAATTGTGTCCTGGTTCCGGCCCTGCTAATCTGGGTATCTTGTGACCCTTTCCCTGCCCACCCCCCAAGATGTGTACCTAGCAAACTACTTAGGATCACTACAGTTAATGATACACTAGCCTCGTTCAGCGTTCTCCCTTGTCATCGTTGTTGTGAAATTTTGGATATTTTCACTTGATACAACGTACTTCTCCCAGATTTATAATCGTCTTTTTAATTCTAGGATGAAGCAGGTGTCACTGTGACATCGTTTACATTAATTCTCTGCACACATACCTAATACCTTAATTGCCACTAGAGCCACGAAATTTTAATACGATGCTATTTGTTTCTTCTATCTGTTATATAAGAATACACATCTTTCTTAATAAGTTCTTAAAAGCATGATGTTTTTTATGCAACCCCGGCTTCCTGCAAACTCTTGTCATTGTCTTTCATTTTGCTAATTCTGAGTATTTCTTGCAGAATTCTCGGAGTCGTTACAGGAAATGGGTGATTGTCTTCTTGAGAAAACAGCACTAACTGATGATGAAGACAGCGGTGAGTAAAGCTGATGATGTTTCTATTTTCAGTGTAGTTATTTGTCAAACTTCCTTTTAAATAATAGTTATTATATTTAGTGAGTGTTTGTTTAGGCTTATTTAGGGGGCTTATAAGCTTACTAGCTTATATTTAACTAAAATAAGCACAATTGTGTGTTTCGTTAAGCTTATATGGTTGGGCTTACGAGCTTATATGAGGGGATTTTGATAAGCTCAATTTTGTGGCTTATTTGAGGAGGCGTGGGCTTATGTAAGGATGTTATAAAAAAAGACTTTTATACCCTTAGATAACCATTATGTAAGCTCAATTTGTCAAACTTTAGATGTTGATGCACTTTTTTGTAATTTTGCCTCACTAACATTTAAAAGCTAACCAAATCACTAATTAAGGGCTTATGAGCTTATCATTTATAAGCCATAAGCTGCTTAGACAAACACCCCCTTATTCTTCAGCTCCATTTTTCTCATGTGGACAATGATATTGCAGGCAGAGTATTGCTGATGCTGGGAAAGGCACAGCTTGAGATCCAGAAGCTGGTCGATAATTATGTAAGTTGTTATACTATACATGTGAAGCATTTTGCTACTTTTTGGTTTTTATAAGTTTTTCATGACCATCTCAAATTACTCTTTCAGCGTTCACACATTTCTCAGACAATCACCAATCCTTCAGAATCTCTTCTTAATGAACTGCGGATAGTTGAGGTATGTCGTTTCTCATCTTATGACTTTGCTTTTTATTGGTTTTTTTAGTTTAGTTTTAATTTCTTCTCTACCCTTCTGCAGGACATGAAAAAGGACTGTGATGATAAAAGGTCTGAAATGATCATTTACTTTTTATGGTTCCTCACTCGTCTTTGTTGGTTACTGATACAAATTTACACCTTATATATGTATCTTTAGGATGATATATGAAACAATGAAAGAGCAATACGACAAGGGAAGGATGAAAGGCAGTAAAGGAGAACATGTTTCTTCTCGCCAATTGCAAGTAGCCCGGGATGAATTTGATGAGCAAGCAACCTTATTTATTTTCCGCATGAAGTCTCTAAAAAGAGGACAGTCTCGTAGTCTTCTGACGCAAGCAGCTCGGCACTATGCTGCTCAGGTTTCATCTCTACCGCTCATTAATATATATATATATATATATATATATATATATATATATATATATATATATATATATATATATATATATATATATATATATACTTTCTATTGGTGACATCTTCTTACATTTTAGAAAACAGATGTCTTTCTTCAGGAAGGCCCTCAAATCTCTGGAAACAATTGAGCCGCACGTTAAACTGACCACTGAACAGCAACATATTGATTACCTTTTTAGCGGGCTTGAAGATGACGATAGAGATTCTATTACTCTTAGTGATGATGAAGATGACGAAGACGACAGTGATGCTTACTCCGACACACCCAAAGAGGGTGAATTGAATAATGAGTTCCACACGAATGTTACGAAGAACGAAGTGTCTACCTCCGGAAACCCAATGGAGGTAAGAATTTTATTTCCTATTACTGACTAAAAAAAGCTGTATACGTTTGTTGTAGGCACAATTAATTGTGAAGTTCAAGAGAGACTAGAGTTAAGAACTGATTTTTGGAATTGGATAAACACTCTTTTCGTTTTTCTTTTGTTTCTGCAGTTGGAAGATGAAGACGTCACATTTCCTTCAGTTGCTCCAGTGAATGCAGCAGAGGTAAAAGAAACTAAGTGTTCTAGAAAACCTATAGTTTTTCCACTGAGATGTTTCTTTATTTTGGAATGAAATATTGTCATCTTATAACACAGGTAAATATAAATGGAAAGCCTATATGGAACTCGGCTACCTTTGATAAAACGGGAAGCAAATCCGCTCCAATTATGCTCGAGAGTACTCTTGACCCTCATGAAAGGTATCGCCAGATGCGGCAATCATCTACACGAAGACTGAATACTTATGTTCTCCCAACACCACTTGAGAAAAGTTCAGTTACTTCAAAAATAGAAACTCAAAAACCTCAACCTAAAACAAAGCCACCAACTAATATGTGGCATTCATTACCATTTGAAAAAATCTCGGAACCAGTAGTTTCGAGTAAACCCACTCCACTACCGGCTCCTCAAGTAGTGGTGCGGTCCCCACTGCAAATTGATCCACGTTCCGCTTCTAGTGCCAAGAAAATCAAAAGATATGCTTTTTCGGGTCCATTGGCTGGTGAGGCGCAGTCAAAGCAGCCATTATATGCCAGTGGTCCTATTGGTTCAACAGTGCGCCATCCACCTGTTTCTGGCTCTGTTTCACGCACTACATTGACTCAGCCATTGTCATTAAGTGCTAGTGTTTCTGTACCTAAAATTAGCGAGCTACATGAACTCCCGCGGCCTCCTCCAAAAATGGCTTCCAAGAAATCTACAAAAGTTGGCTTCTCAGCCCCCTTAGTTACATTCAAACATGAGCCAGATCTTGTTGACACAAATAAATTGCCGGTGTCTGATGCTGCATATACACTTCCGGTACCCTCCGGAAGTCAGAGAGATGCAACAGTGGCTAAACAAACGCAAACTTGGGATTTAAGGACAGATAAGAGCATGGTGTCACCTCCTCTGTCACCAATCACCTTAAAAAACAACTAATGATCTTGTTGAATCTTAGGTATGCCCAATTTCTATTTATTTGTATGTTCTGCGTGTGTGTGCTCGCCGACGCACATGTTTATCATTGCTTTATAAGGTTGTGCAGAGACGCTGATCTCCCAGTCTCGGAGGTCGGCCAACCACTTTGTTCTGCTGCTAGTAATTTTTGTAAAGACTCTCTTCTGATAAAGTATCAAACACAAAAGATACAGTCTGTCTTTTGTTGAAAATAGAAAATTGACAATTGAAGGTTTTTCACTAATGGTGTACTTTTAATTCAGCTTTCTGTTCAATTGATGCAGCTCAGGTGTAACAAGTTATAAAGCTCATCTTGCCTCTACGACATAGTTACTGCGGCAACTGTGCAGAAATCTTTTTGTTTTACTATATATAAAGATGAAACGTCAAAAATGTAAATTCCTGTATTTCTGAATTATAGAATACTGATATAATGTAAAATTTTAAACCGCATATGTATAACTCATCATCCAAGGAAAGCAACAGCCTTTTATCAGGAACATTTTTGTAATTTTTTTTAATCTTCTAATTTTGTTTTTTAAGCATGCACATAAGTTACTTTTGATCATGTGTCTAACTTGCATTTATCTGGTGTTCAAGATATATGCTGAGTTGATAGGATTGACTTACATTTATTGTGTTTGAGTTGATAGGATTGACTAGCGTGAGTTGGACTATACAATGTGATTAAGAATGCTTTTTGCCTACTGTAACAACAATCAGATATTCAGACACAGACACTGAACATACGATTAGAGAGTTAAAAAAATAAATCCAACAATAAGCATGACTTTAATATCCAGATTTAAGGATATTAAAGACCAATTGGTTCAAAACTAAAGTTACAGTTCATTTGTCCGTCAACTGTATCTGTTCCAATCATGAGATATACAAATCAAAGATTCGACTATACAAAAACTGCATATATGTAATAGCAACAGGTAGATAGTACTTCTAATATGAACACAGCTTTTCTAGAGCCACATTTACATGACCACCTACAGCTTCCAATGTCTTTTTCACCAACGCTTCAGGAAATCCCATCTCAATAAGCTTCTGCACCTGCAACCAACAACTCTTATTGTTTTTTCTGTTACATGATAATATTTTCCTATTTTTATTCATTCTTTAAACGTGCTATAAGCATACCTTCCTATTATACTCGGGCGATGAAACCATGGCAAAGTCCTCTGTCCAACACATAGCTATAGCAGTAAATGTAGCATGATCGGTAAGATACTGCAGGGGAGAAAAGAGTAATTACTATCAGATGAAAAATAAGGCAAAAGGAAAACACAAGTGTGAGGAAGCAAATGTCGAACCTGTTCTGCAACGACATCATCAAGTGGATCATTGGGTTCTGGGAATTGCAACAGAGCTTGTAAAGAAATCAGAACAGAAATTAGTCTCATGCAGGGAGTCCAGATGTTGTTTAGTATATCCAGACAAATAGCTCCTGTTTCGCTACTGATATTTGGATGCCTTGAAATTAAAAGACGTTTACATCTTAGAATGTATGTTTTGTGGTAACTAATAAACTGGAGGTTCAAATGGATTGAGATTAAACTCTTTCTTACCAAACTTTTGTAGTAAACCTCATCTTAGGAGGCGTACAGGGATAGGTATCTGCAAGACATCAGAAAAAATTGAACAATTTTAGGTAAGAGAGTGGGTTCACAACAACTGAAGGAATACAAGATTATAACAATGATTTATGTTGTTTTATATCAGATTAGAATCGTACTTAAACCGACTCTTAAAAGTCAAACAGTTAAAGTTATTGTCAAAAAATAGGGCACACAATTGAAATCACACATGAGCCACAATGTGTAAGATGAAAGAGACCTAAGGAGCATCATCTAATTATACAGTGTCGCAGTTTTCTATCTGAATCATATCTTAACAGCTTGATGTATCCCTCATAGATAAGGAGAAACTAGCAACTCCAACTTAAACAAATAAATGTTTCAATATATATGAGCCTTGGGGGCAATCCACCAGCGTGCCATGCAGAAAACAAAGGTTCCGATCCCTACACAAAGTGACTTGAACTAACAAGCAAACAATGCTTTCATCTAACAAGCTCCAATGAGGTCAGAATGGGAAAAAAGCAAGCGACCAATTACCTAATGTTACATGTTCAATATACAACCAAGAAAATACCCACGCACTTACATATCTCAGGGTTTCCTTAGATTTATATATGCGCATTTTTAGATAAGTAGCCAAAAGTTTCCATGAAAGGTGATCCACAGAACTGGAATCTTCGACCAAACTCAGGATTATAAAAAAAAAGTAACATGTAAAGCTCTTCTTATAACATAGTTTGAACACTAATGTTTAGTGCATACTATATGGTATTAGTATGCTTTTCAGGTTTCCAGCAATATATAAACATCTCGTTTCATATATAATAACGTATGTTAGCAGTTCTTTGAAGGGACGTGTGTGGGTTTGAACCTTCTATCATGATGCTAGAGCCACTATCACTAAGCAACTTGCTATGAACGAAGTGCTCTTGCACATAGAATCAAATGCATGTGCGTGCTCGCTTTTCCTACTAGGTATAATATACGACAGTTATCAGTATTGCAGAACAGCTATTACTTTTAAAGAAATTAAAGCTGTAATGAAGATTACAAGGAGTTATAAGCTAATCACTAATAAGACCGTAATGAGACATGCACCAAATACTCCGTAATTATATATCACAACACACAAAAAGCTGGGGCTGGGGTTAGATCCACCATGTAGGGCTAATAAACTAAGAAGGCCTATGAGGAGTGTAAAGCTTTGTTTGCTTTCACTCCTGATGAGTGGATACAAGAAATTGCAGCTGAGATAGTTGAAGAAGATAATAACACAGCTATCCGGGTATCCTAACAGAAAGCCAGGGCACAATTAGTAGTATCTACACTTACAAATTTAAGGTATGTTGATACTTGATAGTAGGACTAAGCATCTACTGTACGTAGTTTAACCATTCTCTGGTGGAAGATGGGTCAAAAGGGTTGTTCATTATGGGATTTTACAAGTGCGAAACCATGCATGAGACATCGCATCCTTCAGGACGATTACTACCCATTCCTATACCATTCATTCCTTACAAAACTAACTAGAGATGGTAGACTGACAGTGAGTCGGTGATATTGGTTGTTAACTGTTAGAGCAAGAATCCTCACTTCTGTGCCAACTCAACTCTTTCTAATCAGTTGCACTAATTGTCTGTTTTTAGTCCATCTTCATTCATGCATTTGGCTACGACTCTGAATATCCACCTACCAATCTACCATATATTCTTTAAACTCATCAGACTCCTGGACACACTAAGAGATAGTATCAGATACGAACAACTGTTGGATTGATCATTATTCGAGGTATATAAAAAAATTTAAGGCATGTATACCTCTAACTAATACTAACACACAGATCATATAAGGTCATCACGATGACAAATATTCACAATGCATATGCCCTACCAACAAGGCATCATCAAAACCTAAAAGCAGTACTGTATATATAGTTAGGGTTCTATATATACTTGTATCCACTACAATATAGTCGATCATAGGTCCAAATTGGTACGTAATTAACACATCAATATATTTGCGTCAAATATCATTAAATAAGTACTAAATGATCACATTAAACTAAAACTATCACAATTCACCGTATAACTTCATCTAATCCTACAAAACTACACATGCACCTAGGGCTCAATATACGTAAGAGAGAATTGGTATACCGGGCAACGTGATGTCGATATGAAAGACTCCACCGTGATAAGGAGTAGAGTCAGGGCCAGGGATGGTGGCAGTTAAGTGATGAATGTCGTTAGGATCAGGTGTTAAAGTGATGCCGCCTAGTAAGCTTTTTTCCTTGTTAAACCTCATTACTTCTCCTTGAATACGCTTTGCCTGCATTCTCTTTTTTCTTTCTTTAACGCAAGAAGCGAATTAGTATCTTTCGATCCACGTCAGCATAAATGGTAGGGGTGTAATCGATGAAGGAAAAAAAAAAAGTAAGGGGTTGTCCTCAAGGTAAGGTTTAACATGAGTATATAAAGAAAGTTTGAGTATCATGGTACGAGTAATTTATAATTTTAGTTAATGTGTATTAAATACAATTTGTAATATAAAAGGAAAGTTTGCGTTTAATAAATGTTGTTTAACCAAAAGATAAATATCCGGATTTTTTTTTTTTTTTTTTTCCCTTAAAGTTCTTGAAAAATTATAAAAACATTGGAAAGATCGGGTATGTTGGTGCCAAGGTTGCAAAAATCGTGAATCGGTAGTTGGGCGGTCGACCCCTCTGTAGCTTGTAATCGGTCTAGACGGGATTAATAGATGATTAATCGGATTGACATTTTCGATAAGTTTTCTCTATTTTCGACAAATTTTAGGTATTTCTGGCAAATTTTAGGTATTACTTGCAATATTTTTCTTAAAAAAACATCTTAAAATAGATATAAACAACAAGTATAACTTATTAAACAATTTTACGGTGAGTTTTCGGTATTTCTAGCCAGGTTTAAAGGTTTTGGGCAAACTTGACCGCCGTTAACCGTCATTAACTGTCGTTGACCATGGTTGATCGAGTTGTTTGACCGATTTACACAAATCGGAAAGGTTGGTGGCCTTGTAGCACCTAATCGGCGATTAATCGGCCTTGTAGGCCTTGTTTTGCAACATTGGTTGGTGCATAAAACTTTTGTGAAAGAAGTTTTTCTAATTTTAAGTTTTTATACATTTTTTTAATGCACAAAAAACGAATTCTAATGCACAAAATTTTTGATGCACAATGTTATTTTGATACAAAAGTCAAAAGAAGTTGGGTTAATAAACGAATTTTTAATACACAAAAAACTATTTAATGCATAAATGTTTTTTTTTTTTTTTCATATTTTTTTGGCAAAACTATTTACTTTTAGGAAAACTTCATTCACAATTTTTTATGAACTAACATACCTGATTTTGTTGAATTTTCTCAAAATTTTTTGAGAATAAAAAAAAAAAAAAAAAAAAAAAAAAAAAAAAAAAAAAAAAAAAAAATCTTTTTATCCTTTTAACGGATATTTGTCTTCTTATTTAATCTTTACCTCTTGTAAATATGTTAATATCCATTGCTTTTTCAACAGTTGTTTGTTAGAGATGGCTTACATACTTGAAGTAATTTAATGTATAAAGCATGATGTAAGCTATATAAAAAAGATTATGTCTACTTCTTGATACAAAAGCGTATATAATTGTATTTGTACAAATTAACTTTGTAAAGCCTATGCAAATCGTGTTAAGTTAAAGAGATAATTTTCTTACTTTTTATTGGTAGTTGTAGATGTAGTTTTTTCGGACGAAAAATATTTAAACGTAGTTTAAATTTAAATAAAACTTTCTCGGTCTTGCTAATTGTATTCCATATTCATTAAAGTTTAGTAATTTCCAAAAGTTAAATGTTGTAGATCTTGGCTTGAACTGAGATAAAGTGTAATTTTGTGTTTGATGAACCAACATAATTACATTTCATGCTAGAAAAGGTGAAAATTAAAATGATTTAATCATAAAAATCACACGAATTATAATCGTGTGGAGGCGGTACGGTTTCCGGGCGGACGCCGTTAATAATCCCCACTGCGTTAGCGTGGACCCGGTTAAGACAACATAGTCTGGGTATGTGGTGGATGAGGGCCTACCATGAGGTAGGTGCGACTCTTATCCAAAAAATGAAAGTCACCGTTAAAAAAAAAAAAAAAAAAAAAAAAAAAAAAAAAAAAAAATCACACAAGTGTAAATATCACTATTTTCTTAATAACATGTAAAAAGTCAGCTAGGATAGTTGTAAACTTGATTAATAATGTGGCTTTTTTTTACCATTGGGCCTTTGGCTCAGTTGGTATTGCAATGAAGGATAAGAACCTTAAGCCATTAGGTGCGGGGTTCGAGTCTGGAGCAGGACGGGGTTTTCATCCGGTCGTTACTCCAGCAAGGAAACTTGTGTGGAGGCGAGACGGTTTCCTCGCGAACCTATTATGCCCCACTTGGCACCAGCGTGGGCCCGGTTAAGACAACATAGTCTGGGCAAGTGGTGGTTAGGGCCCTCCGATTAGGAGGGTGGTCGAGTCTAAGTTGAAATTCGCCATTCAAAAAAAAAAAATAATGTGGCTTTTTTGTTCAAACAAGTCATGATGGCCGAGTAGTCATTAATAGAAAAAGTTGTTATGTTTCACTTTCAACATCTCAATCTTTTTAACTTCTTCTAAATTTTAGTATTTAGTTCTTGATAGGTATGAGTTGGAAGGTAAATTGACAAATCGATTTCGTTAACAATTAGCAAAGGTTACTCTTTTGGAAATGAGTGCTTCATTCTTCCACCTTTTGCTATATGCAATGTTGGCTAATACCAACACCGTTAAACAAGTCATTCTAAAAAAAGGCCTAGAGGTGGTACCAAACGCATACACGGGGATAACGTAAAAAAAAAATAAATAAAAATAATAATAATAAAAAAAAAAAAAAAAAAAAAAAAAAAAAAAAAAACACTCATTGAATTAAAGGAAGTATGTTATTGTATGCACGCATAGAGCTGAGTATAGCAGACCCAAAACCGACCGAACCAAAGGACCAGCGGTTCGGTCTTGGTCCAGATTTTTTCTTTATTTCGGTCTCGATCCGGTTATGTCCGTCCGGTCAAAACCGGTCGTATGTAAAACCCGACTATTCTGCCTTCTTAGACCGGATCGATCGAAGGACCGGACCGAACCAACCCTAATCGAACCGAACACATTTGGTCTGGTCCACGGTCTAAAGTTTTGGGCTAGTTCGGTCTCGGTCCGGTCCGGTATTGGCCCGATGATCACCTTATGTAAACAAAACAAAATCAATGGTAAAACTGTGGCATGATGCTATTGCCTCATAACTCTATTTTCAATTACGCATTAATGCTCAACTAACATTTAAGAGTGTAATATATGCGATTTATGACTTAATAAGTCTCATTAGTACGCCAGTATAAATGGATACGCTAGGCCATTGTTCATTTTATTTCTCATTTTCTTGGAGGAAGGAATTTCTAATCTTCTCGTGAACCATTGCCTTTTATATTTATCTTAATCATTGTCCACTGGGCATTGTATAGCAAATCTCATCATACTATATAAAATGGGAGAACCCAAAGTGTTTTTCGAGAGGTATCGTGAACCACATGAGTTTTTCTCAGTGTAAAATATCACAGAAATATTGATTTTTTCTATAATGTACCATGTCCAAAAGTTTTTTGTTACAAGCTTTGTTTAGTATTACTGTACTAGTGAAATGAACTTCATAACTTTTAGTTGTGCGTCTGACACTGCCATATAGTACATGTATATTATACAAATAAACTAAGAATAAGTTGAGAGCGTCTCATACCACGTGATCTCTATAAGCCTTTTGGTGTACACGTAATCTTTTTACCTAAAGCGACACAACTAAAATCAGAAATAAGTTGGCTTCCAAGTCTTCCCCACATCACGACATGTGTTGTTATAGATACGCTATACAATTATATCTATATACTAAAACCCGTGGCTTTACTGTACAACTTTACTGTTCACTTTTTTGCCCGTTTACTTTATTCGGTAGGCCCAAAGCCATTCCGCTTCTTACCACCCGGATCCGGAGATATGTTATCTCCTCTCACAAGTTTTCCGGTTTACCGGATATCCGTCGGAGCAAAAAAATCCGAAACACAAAACGAATCGGGGCATCTATAGTGAATTATGTGTGTGTGGCTACAGTAGGATCTACAGGAGTTGAATATTTTAACGAGTGTACAGTTTCTTTGTCAGAGGATATACAGTTTGTGGCTACTTTTGAGCCAAATGTTATTAGGTAAGAGTACTTTTTTTTCACAGCCACATATCAGTTGATTATATGACTGAAAGTCTCTTCTAGATCATTCATTCGTATTAGGGGATTTTGATCTTTTGCCTTTTGTGTGTTCAATCAGATAATCGCTATTAATAGGTTTGGAATCCTTAATTTTTGGTTCTATTAACTTTTTATGTGTTTAATTACATGTTTGAGCTCTTTAACAGTTAATATTTTGGATTAGGGTTTCGGCATAATTTTGGGGGTTTCCTCAGTTAGGCTGTTTTTTAAAAATCTTTGTTTTTACTTTGTTTGTAACATTGTAGGTTAACTTTGGGATTATGTAGTTGGTTACTTTGAGATTACCTTATTTTTTTGCAGCTTATAAGCTTATGTTATTAGTGTTGATAGTTGGTCCTTCATGTACAAAAACAATAAGTCAAATACCCATGTTGATTGTTGGTGGTTCATTTGTACGATGTGTCACTCTATTTGTTAATCTTTTGTTGTATTTAGGCGTGTTGTTTGTTTAGGTTCTTGCTATTAGTCACAATATTACTCCCTCCCCCACATACCACATATTCCAGAACCCTCTCCCGTGTTCCACAAAACACAAACAGAAACACACACATACCACAAATGATCGGATCAAGAAGATGAGGAAGAAGGGTACGAGTAATTTTTTTTTTTAATTTTTTTATTTACAAATTAGGGCTGTGTTAATTTTGGGGGTTCGATATTTTATGGGTCTATCAGATTGCTTATCAAATTTTATGATTCTTCATAGTTTGGTTTTTCATAGTTTGATTTTTAGTGTTAACTGAATTGGGTTGACTGATTTTTAGTAGTTTTATTTTTAGCAGCTGACTTTTTAGGGTTAACTGAATTGGGTTATGATTCTTCATAGTTTGATTCTTAGTGTTAATTGACATATGTTAATTTTTTATATAGTCTCTCAAACGGTTACTATGCGATAGGAATCATGATGTGAGACTGTTGATTGTTCATGCTCAAATCATGATTTAAGTGTGATCTTTTCAGCCTTGAATGAGGCTTAATTCCTGCCCTTTATACATGAATATATTGTTGTATTCGTACCAGCGATTATATCTGAGATTTTTGTAGTTTTTTTATGAAAAATTTGTATTTTTATTCATAGGTTTTTGTTTAGTTGCAGGTTTGAACCATTTTGAGTTGGATTCATGAGTTACAGAAAAGGATGAAGTGCCAGATAGGAACAACTCTTTATTCAGTTGGTACTTTCTTCTTTTTCAATATCTTCAATTTTATGCTAAGATGTGGAATGGCGCGGTTCAGCTTTAGGTCCAGGTTCATGTGCTATTTACTTGGGTTTCATTCTTTGGAGAAAACCAATTCAGTTAATAAGTGGCAAATAAGCACTTTAAAATAAGCAATCCCAAACACTGAAGATGAAATAATGAAGGCGCTTTTTAATTTCTTATGGAGGTGTTTAGAATTGCATATGTCAAACTTCCATTTACTAAAAAAAGTTTCCTATGTCACTCCACATCTACTTATCACAGCCGTTCCGGGTTTGTGATGCTTACCGCTGGTATGACTGTAGGTTTTTAAGAAAGTTTTTATGGCTGTGATGATTGTTGTAATTTCAGCGAGATGTTCCGACCCTAATTTGGCAAGGCAATGAACGGGTGGCATAACATATATATTACCTGCTATGCAACCGTACTTTGCAGCCATGGTGGACTTCGGATACTTCTATGACCTAATCAACATATACATATCTGAGCCTAATCTTTTATTGCACCAGATTTCCGGGGAATACCTACAACGATAACAGGTTTAGGGTTGGCCTTCTATTTTCTGTTGCATTGTTGTCGCTCATGGTTACTGCTATTGTAGGTATGACTGTAGGTTTTGACACAATGAAATTATTGAACCGTAAACCTAATACTAATTTATTCATGGTTACTGCTATTGTAGGTATGAGTGCAGGACTAGCGGCGGGTTGTAGCAGTTTACACGGGGATGATGGGCATGCATGTTCGACAGCTTGAGGTTATTTGACTATTGGTTATTTATGTAGTGTTAATGTTCTGCTGTAATTTTTTAAATGCTGTTTGGTTTCCCCTGTTTTCTTTCACTATTTTAACTGCCTGTCAAAATAGCTAACCTCTGAATTGTGATGCACAAAGTAAATGACAAGTTAACAAAACTAGAACGTCAGAATTTTGGTAAGGCGAATCCATTGTTCTGGATCATTGACAGTTGTTGCAAATTCAGTTCCGCCTTAAATTTGATTATTGTCACATACGGTTATATTGTTAGTTATCAATATGAATACGTAAATTATTTAATGTATTGTTTAGTGTTGGCAGTAAACTTGCAGATTAATAGAATCAGGTTTATCGTGTGAAATGAAACGTAGGGGCAGATATGTTGTGGTTTATGAGCATTGAGTTGACAAAATACAATGAGTTTTATCATTTATGTTTAGATTGCTGAGCTAAGTAATAGATAATAGTTTGAGTTAATTTCGTTTACTGATGATATCGAAATGTGTATGATGATGAATGAGATAGCTGACATGTTTAAAATGATTTTGCTGGGTGTTTGTTTAAGGTTAGTTTTGGGCTTATGAGGGTTTAGCCTATGCTTCATATGCCCATTTTTCCGACTCATTTTGAAACTTAAGCCTTATATAAGCTTATTGTGGTGAAGTAACCTTATATAAGCTCATAAGTTTCAAAATAATCCAATTAAATGAGCTTATGAAACATAACCTTATTGTGGTGAAGAAACCTTGGTAATTTAGCGACAACTTTTATTTCTAATTCAGGCTGCAGTGGATGAATAATATGACAACGATTTGAATCTCTTAGGTGAGGAGAGGCATCTGGAATGAAAAAAGAATGTAAGCTCAGTTTCATTTTATCTCTGTAAAAGGGTCCACAAGACATATACATGTTACTTCATTTCAAATCATAGTAATTAGATTGGTCTTTCAAGATTATAATTGTTGTCTTATGTTTAAACAAATAGCGCAAATATGAAAATGCCATATAATCTTTGATTGTCTTAAAACTTAAGCATATTAGTTTTTAGGAGAGGTGAATTGGGTGGGGTGGGCAGCTCGGGTTGGTTCAAAACACTAATAAATGAGGATTAGTCATTAGTTAAGGACCTAAAGGTGAGCGAAAAAGATATGCAACTCTTTGATAGGCTCAGATAACATAGGTTGCTCCTTGGACGCCAAATTCTGCAATGAATGAATGTTCACTACGTGTGATCACCATTATGTACCTTTTTATAATTTTTAGGAATGGATTAAGTTGGATAACTACAGTAACTATAATTTAAATTGCGTGCTGCGGATGCTGAGAATAAATCTTCTATAAATTGGTTTAGTGAAAAAAAAATCGTTTTGTGATAAAAAGTTTGAAGCATTAGTGACATCTGAGTGCAGTGAACCTGCTGCAGGTAAGCCACTGAAACTAGGAACCATGATTCCTTCTGGGAGGCGGTATAAATCAACCGCTTCTGATTTAAATACACCCGATGTACCTGTACAAAAGTACACATATAAAGATATAGAATTTAGTCTTTATATTATTGTATAGTCTTTGTTAGTTTCACCGCTAATTTTACGCGTGTGTTATGGTGCAGGTAAGTCAGCTTATGGACCTCATTGTTAACAATCTATATAGCAACAAAGAAGTGTTCCTACTTGAACTTATCAGGAAACTTTGAAACTTTGGTACGTACAAAATATGCAAAGTAGTTATGTTGTGATGTAATTAGTTTCCTTGACGTAAAAGTCGCAATCATTTCATTTTCGTTTGTCTTTCTTTGTTTCTTCGCCGACTTTATTTGGAAAATTTTGCCATAATAGAGAAAATTCCATGCGTTTGGACCCTGATGCACTAAAACTACTTAATTTAATTCTACTTATGCTAAACAAAAAAATAAATGTAGCTTAGGATCGACAATAGAGAGAAAGGTGTGTTCAGGGGGTGGGTTCCAGGGGATGGGTTTAGTGGGTTGGTTCGGTTGAGCTGCTTATTCTTCGGTGAGGAAGGCTGATCATCAATAACTTCATGGTCCAAAAATTATTAGTACCTTAGTATTAAGTATTGCAATGAATGTTGCAGTTTATGGGGGACATGGATGGGGAGAAAATGGATACATAAAAATGCAGAGACGTGTTTTTGAAAAGACGATTAAGATAAGTGTCTGATTGTTAAAAGTCCTAGCCCTTAACAACTTAACCATACATTGTTTTTGTTCAGGTTCATGGCACATTTGCTACTTCCGGATCTGATGGTGCCTTTAACTTTTGGGATAAAGATAGCAAACAAAGATTAAAGGTATCTCCATAATTGTAATGCTTTAATTTGGAACTTTTATTGAACACTGTTAACATTCTGATAAATGACTTGAAGAAAAGATGTTACATTGCTTTAAGATATGATGTAAAAGCATAAAACATACTTGCGTGGTTTTCACATTCATTATTCTTAGTTATGAACTGAGCATTATGATTATTCTTAAATGATATGCCTTTGGTAGATTGCATATGGTAAGTTTCATTGGAACTACCTAATTCTATTCCAATAGTTGACTTGATGTTTTTTGTTTAACCTTGACGTGGTTAACTACACTGTATCTAGCTTCGACCCAAAAAACCAAATGGATAGATGAAGATATGAACAAACAGAATACAAAGTTAGGAATTTACCCAAGATAACGAATAGGGGTGTGGTATTATTATAATTGACATAAGTTTATAACATGACATGGCTGATTAACACACAACATTGGCGCATATTACGTTAGATATAATTCTATACATGTTATTACTATGTATCCCCTTGCATAGGTTTGACCATATGTCGAGAAATAGTGTTTGAAAAGTCTAATTAGTCTTTCATGTGGTCATGCAGATTATGACGGTAGCGGGTCTAAAAGGAATCATGGATGTTTTGCAAATGATATTAAGCATCAAGGAGGGCAAGAAAGATCTATTTTTTTGTATGAAAACGCCCATCTTTCAAGGATGTTCAGATTCCAAAAACACAGATGCCTAAACAGTATTAGCACAACACATTAACAAACCAAGAAATGAAAAACTTTGTATTCAAACTTCCCGCCACGAAGCGCGGGTTTCTCACCTAGTAAAGGCTAAAGGGAGTGATCACCACTCTTTCATCATCCACATCACCTTTCTCTCTCCTTTCACTTTCCCTCACTCCCTCTCACATTTCACCCGTTTTGGTCACCTTCCTCTCACCTTTCATTATAATACTCTCACCTTTCGCCTGTTTTGGTCACCTTTCATTATAATACCCAATTTATACAAATATATCTCACTAAATATCTCCTGAGGAAGAGGCAAAATAGAATCAACTTGAATTCGGGCCCACTATTCGAAATCTTAGTGAAACACTGGATTTGTTATCTCATGTCTGCTTTTCGTGAAAAAATACCAATAGAAGTGGAGGGTTTTTTCAAACAACAAGGGGCTGGGTCAACTATTCAATCAAATGATATTGAGCATGTTTCCCATCTCTTCTCGAGAAACAAGTGGGCTATTTCTTTGCAAAATTGTGCTCAATTTCATATGTGGCAATTCCGCCAAGATCTCTTCGTTAGTTGGGGGAAGAATCTGCCCGAATCGGATTTTTTGAGGAACGTATCGAGAGAGAATTTGATTTGGTTAGACAATGTGTGGTTGGTAAACAAGGATCGGTTTTTTCGCAAGGTACGGAATGTATCGTCAAATATTCAATATGATTCCACAAAATCTAGTTTCGTTCAAGTAAGGGATTCTAGCCAATTGAAAGGATCTTCTGATCAATCCAGAGATCATTTTGATTCCATTAGTAATGAGGATTCGGAGTATCACACATTGATCAATCAAAGAGAGATTCAACAACTAAAAGAAAGATCGATTCTTTGGGATCCTTCCTTTCTTCAAACGGAAGGAACAGAGATAGAATCAAGCCGATTCCCGAAATGCCTTTCTGGATATTCCTCAATGTCCCGGCTATTCACGGAACGCGAGAAGCAGATGATACAAAACAAATAAAAAACGTTAAAATAAAAGAAGGGCCCACATTTTTTTGCACCTCACTACGGTGACCGGCTCACCATTAATTTGCATTTGGACCGTGTGGGATGGCTTCTGTTTTGGTGGTCACTCGTGACATAGCGGGTCACGGTGTGGATGTCACAACCACTCCATATAGGCTAACAGTTATTTTGAGTAAGTTAAAATATAAAGATAAACATTTAATTTTGAAAGAAAAAAAGGTACAGTTTGTAAAAAGAAAACGAAATGAAAAAAGATATTAAAACAACAAACTGCCACGTCAGAGTTAAGGTTAAGAGTTAAAAGTTAAGGTTAAAAGCATGCGGTAACGTGACCCCAGGTTAAAACTTAACACACTGCCACGTCAGCGCCACACCAGCCTTTATCTTTTAACCTTAACTCTTGACTTTCCACCCCGGTATCATAACTCACTTATAACTCACCTCTACCTCAATTAGTATTTTCAATTTCAACCCCGTTAGAGGGGGGTGGGACGATTTTTTTTTTTTAGCCAACTTCCAAACTTAACGCAGGTTAGATTATTAACGTGCCACGTTAACGTGGACTTGACTTTCGTACCCGGTAAGTTAACTTGGCTAAAAAAGGTGGTGCGTTATAAGTTAACGCAGGTGACATAGTCACCTTACCGCTCGCTCTAAATATTGAGAATTGAACCGAAGATCTTTCGAGTTCATTATATACTATCGTGGTACAAGAGTTTCTTTCACATTTACTCTATTTGTCACAAAAACATTTCATTACATTAGGGGTGTTCATGGGTTGGGTAATAAACCGAACAAACCGAAAACCGAACCGAACATATAACCGAACCGAATTAAAATTCGGTTTTCGGTTTGGATATTGGTTTGGCTATATGAACCGAAAACCGAATTTATATAAATATATTTATTTTTTTATATATTTATATTATTTTATATATAAAAAATGTCCATTAAAATTTTATACTAATATAAAAAACACATTTTTATGCTTGAAATATATTTTTTTTGCCAAAACTATATATAATTAAATTAATAAAAAATTATAAATAGTGTAATTCAAGTACAAAATTCGGTTTTCGGTTTTGACCCATAACCGAACCGAACTTCGGTTCGGTTCTCGGTTCGGTTCAGTCATAGATATTTTCGGTTTGGTTCGGCTTTCGGTTATGACCCAAATTTTTTTTAACCGAATAAACCGATTAACCGAGAACCGAACCGATGAACACCCCTATATTACATTGCACAATATTATCTATATTGTGAGCCCATTTTAAGAAATACAATAATTTGTAGTTTTATACATGGGCTTAGCCTAAATATACATACCCCGTATATGGCAGGCACATATGTCATAACCTTTGGTCAAAATAATAAACGAGCAAATTGTTAAATGAAAATAAAATGGTAACGAATGGTGGTTTAGAAAAGTTATCTTTCCAGTAGCAAACGTAAAGAAGCTTAAAGAAGTTAAAGTTATATTAAGACAATCAAATTCCATTTCACTCATCTCTTATTACTGTGTATATAATAACAAAGCATATACAATAAAAACGAGAAATCAATTCTTTAAGGATTTCAGTTAAACCAAATTTCATTCAACACAATAATTAAGTATAAAAACACATCTAGACGAAATATATTATTCGTATTGACTAATAAAGTCAAAATTAACTTTAATTTGGTCAAACCCGTCTAAATTTTATCAAATACAATCAATATGTATAAAAACAATGTGTGGATTTTTTAAAATATAAAAAAGAAGAGAGTAATTATATAGACTTATCATTTTCTTTTAGATAATAACTTGATAAATTTAATAAATGCTAAATGAAAAGATAGAAAACTTATAGAATTAATTAAAACCTATAATAGTGGTAGAGTAAGGGCGGCCCCAAAGCGGAATTGACTGGTGATGATTGGTCGAAGCTCCAGTGGGTAGCCACTCCCTTCTCAGGGAACCGTACGTGAGACTTTCAGCTTGGGCTTCCGTCGTTGGCCTTGTCATTAGACCACTATCTATGCATGTATTTTCAGCCTGGGCTCTATAATCTTTTGCTTCTCACATGGTGGCGAACAATGCTACTTGCGTTGCGAAGCCAAGCCGATACATACGATAGGCGAAGGAAAGACCCCCATTTCAATGTTGTTAACAATAAGAAGAAGGGTAAGCAAGCTGCCTCGAATACGGGTCGCGGAGGTTTTACTAAACCTGTTGTGGGTAAGCATTTTGAATATCAGCCAAAGAAGACTCCTACTGTGCCCAAGAAAGTTAATGATAGTAAGAAGATGACTTCTGATGTGGCTAGTACGAGTGGAACAACGATCTCTACATCTAACCAATTTGATGCGCTTAATATGGATGATACGGATACGTTTGGTATTCCTACTTATGACACCAACATGGATGTGGATACTGGCAGTACAATGGAAGTTAATGTGGATAAGTCGGTTAAGACTGGTGCTACATCACAAGTACCACTTGTGAGTGATTCAATGGGAACTAAGGAAGTTGGTTCTACTCCTTTAGTTGATAAAATTAGTAAGTTTGAAAAGCTTCTTATTGATGTGAAAGGTACTCTTGTGGATGATGATGGTCATCCTGTTCTGTCTGCCTCTGTCACTAAGAGGGCTAACCCATTTTCCAAGGTGGGTGAGGTTGTGGTTTCTGATAGTGAGGAGGAGGAGGTTCTTAACACGTTCGACGAATCTGCGAATCTTTTTGGTAGAAGTTAAGAGCGTGAAGATGAGTTTGATGACTATGATGATTACTCGAAGCAAATTCATGATCTTCCAGGGGAATTGGATGCTCTTAATGCCATTTATGGCTTTAATCTCCAAGGTCGTAGGAAGTAGTTATTTTTGTCCGAGTTTTTTTTCTATATGATGTGGTAGTGGTTTGTTTTCTTGTCTAGAAAATAGGAAGTATCTTGTTATGTAAGCTTTTCGCCTATGTAACGGGCTGAGATATGAGATTCACTCATATCCGTTGTTCTTAAATGTTTTTTTTGGAGTAATATATTTACCGGGTCTTTTGACCTTTTACCCAAAAAGAACCAAATGAAAAGATGAAGAACTTATAGAATTAATTGGAAAAGAGCGTGTTGAAGAAGGTAGGAAAGAATTGAACCATAGTTCACTTACGAGCCTACCACCTCAACCAATCTCACCAATTTCCTCTCTCCATCTATTTAACATAAACTGTTATAAACCTTTCTTATATAAGCTTAGTCAGTATAATAATAACAACAGGCCCATAAAATAATATATGCCTTAGCCCTATAATAATAACTTATGGATACGATATACAATATTACATTCATCTTGTCTATGAAGTCGTTATCATGTTCAAAAAATTGCATACCGTTACATAGTTACATGTTATGATAAATATTAAAATGCTAAAGTTTACACTTGACTACCACATATACCATTTTTCTCGGTTGTTAGGAGAGATGATTTCCATAAATGAGTTATTGATTTGCACAACGATCTTAATATATATCCATTGTGGTCTTGAAATTATATTAATAATTGAAACAACAACCCTAGTCGCTATCTTTATAACTGGTTTACTTGTAAGTTTTACTGGGTATGTCTTATATACCGTTTTTGGGCAACCTTCTCAACAATTAAGAGGAACATGGGAACTACTTGAAGTAATTTAATGTATAAGTAGTCAAAGGATGACGTATATAGCTATATAAAAAAGATTATGTTTACTTCTTGATACACAGCGTATATAATTGCATTTGTACAAATTAACTTTGTAAAGCCTATGCAAATAGTAAGTTAAAGAGATACGAGTAATTTTCTTACTTTTCATTGGTAGTTGTACGTAGATGTAGTTTTTTCCAACCAAAAATATTTAAACGTAGTTTAAATTTAAATAAAATTTTCTGAGTGTTGCTGATTTGTTTTCCATGTTCATTAAAGTTTAGTAATTTCCAAAACTTTAATGTTGTAGATCTTGGCTTGAATTGAGATAAAGTGTAATTGTGTACTGCCATAGTGGTTATAAATTTGATGAACCAACATAAAGAATGCAATACCCATGCATTGCCCTGGCACGTCTTCTTTTGATGGCATTTTGCATAACTTAAAAGCGTTTAGACACATATAAAAGATACATTTCATAACAAATCAATGTCATACCATAAACAACAGACATCAACACAATATTTGAGTCGTTATGTTTAACTTGTTGGAGATACCCTTATTGTTGCTAAGGCCAGGGGCGAAGCTTGGAAATTTCGAGTGGGGGGTCGGGATCTAAATTTTTTTTTTCCTAACACTATGGGGGGTCGAAACCAAATTAAATTGGGGGGGCGAAATCAAAAATACCGAAATTTTTCTACACGAAAACTATATACCCCTACATCGCAAAAAAAATTTCGGGGGGTCGGCCGCCCCTCCCCGCCCCTTAGAAGCTGCGCCACTGGCTAAGGCACTTGACATCATCAGGACGGATGGTCCAGCTCGTGGTTTATTCTTAAATGTTGATAAAACGAACTCTTCTGCCTGTGGAGGATCCTAGAAGGGTGGAGGGTGTTTTTCCTATAAATATCTCTCGCCCGCTCAATGGTGTCAATCTTCTTGGTGGTTCAGTCAGTTTCGATGATAGTTTTTGTCGAGATAATAATAATAATAATAATAATAATAATAATAATAATAATAATAATAAACTTGTTACGTTTAAGTAACTAAAAAAGTTGATACCTTGGAACGGGGTGAATTTTGTTTAACAAAATATTTTATAAAATCATTTATATTATATTAATATCATATTAACAAAGTATAGTATTGAGCCCCAATAAAATCATATTGTTGAGATTAACAATTAAAGTTTTTGTTAATAAAATGTGAAAATGAATGATATCAACTTTAAACAATGACACATAATTTGTTCTTCAATGCATGCACGTAAGTTTTTACAGGGCTAACCGGCCAAACATATCTATCTATACTACCTATAATGGAAAAATGGTCAAAAGTGAAATGTTGAGTTTTCAACAATGGTCAAATGAGAGAGAAAATGAAATGTAATTAATACTTTTATTAAAACACCCCAATAATTAAAAGTACAATTATTTATTCACATTATACAACCAAATTAAAGCATATCTACCAATTAAAAAATACAACCAATTCAAACACAAATCGGGTTGATCCGGGACGCTTCATACCCGGCGGGTTGACTCGGTTTAATTTGACCCGTTTTCGACCCAACCTAGCAAGTTGACCCGGTTTAAATCGACTCATTTTTCGACCGGAACGGTTTAACTGGTTGAACCACTCGGGTCGAACCGGGTTTCAAAACATTATCCATTACTTAAAAGTACAATGATTTATTCACATTGTACAACCAATTAAAAACATATCTACCAAATTAAATACAACCAATTAAAACACAAACCGGGTTGACCTGGGACGCTTCAAACCCGTTTTTCGACCGAAACGGTTCAACCAGTTAAACCACCCGGGTCGAACCGGGTTTCAAAACATTATGTTTAATTCTCAAATCTTCAAACTTTTATTATTTTTCGCTTATAACCTATAAACTTTTTTTTATCAATAAACTATCTGTCGCCATAAAATCCCGTTGCTATTCTCGGGTACTCGTCTAGTACTATCTATAATGGAAAAATAGTCAAAAGTGAAATTTTGAGTTTTCAAGTGAAATGTTGAGTTTTCAACAATAGTCAAATGAGAGAGAAAGTGAAATATAATTAATACTCTTATTAAAACGCCAATTACTTAGAAATACAATTATTTATTCACATTGTACAATCAAATTAAAGCATATCTACCAAATTAAATACAACCAATCAAACACAAATCGGGTTGACCCGGGACGCTTCAAACCCGGCTGGTTGACCCAGTTTAATTTGACCCGTTTTCGACTCAACCTAGCAAGTTGACCCGGTTTAACTCGACCCATTTTTCGACCAGAACGGTTCAACCGGTTGAACCAACCGGGTCCGAACCGGGTTTCAAAACATTATCCATTACTTAAAAAAGTACAATGATTTATTCACATTGTACAACTAATTAAAAACATATCTACCAAATTAAATACAACCAATTAAAACACAAACTGGGTTGGCCCGGGATGCTTCAAACCCGGCGGGTTGAACCATTTTAATTTGACCCGTTTTCGACCCAATCTAGCAAGTTGACCCGGTTTAAATCGACCCATTTTTCGACCGGAATGGTTCAACCGGTTGAAATACCCTGATCGAACCGGGTTTCAAAACATTATGTTTAATTCCCAAATCTTCAAATTTTTATTATTTTTCGTTTATAACCTATAAACTTTTTTTTATCAATAAACTATTTGTCGCTATAAAATCCCGTTGCTATGCACGGGTACTCGTCTAGTAATATGGAAATAGTAGTGAAATGATAATTCTATATTGCTTCAACTTTTATTCACAGTTTGCCAAAACGGGTTGTTATGAATTATGAAATGGGAAAATAATCTTTTCTATTGGCAGAACGTATGGTCCAATATACGGGTGAGATTAAGTTTTGCTTCGATCAGACGGCGTAGAAACGATAACACATGAACATTTATTCTCTTAGTTTCGTCGGCAATATAAAGGACAATTACATCTCATGCTAGAAAGGGTGATAATTAAAATGATTTAATCATAAAAATCACACAAGTGTGAATATCAATATTTTCTTAATAACATGTAAAAAGTGATAAATTAAACTCAGCTAGGATAGTTGTGAACTTGACTAATAATGTGGCTTTTAAGTTCAAACAAGTCAGGATGGCCGAGCGGTCTAAGGCGCCAGACTCAAGTTCTGGTCCTCGAAAGGGGGCGTGGGTTCAAATCCCACTTCTGACAAATATTATATTTCATAAATTATTTTTTATAACTTTAGATCAAAGTCAATATTCTTTTTTACGAAATTAACGAATTTGCTATTTCAGTATATTCATGTTCCAGTACTGTATTTTAGACTAAAGAAGTTTTGGCAAAAGATGGATATGTTGATAGTGGATGTGAAGATACTTTGAGGTCACACTGAACATTGAAAATTTAAATGACCCTAGCAGGATTGAAATGAAAATAAACCATCAACACAATCATCAACACAAGATAGTGTTTGCTGGCAAAGCACATATCTGAAGAAGAAGATTAAACCGAACAACTAGGAGTACGAACCGTGAGCCAAACAAGTAAACCACATGATAAAGGCAAAACACCCTTCAGAAGACACGGAAATGACCGTGTAAACTTGAACGTAATCCCCGGACCTCGAAAAAGCCGTGAGTAATAGGCTGTTTGATGTGCTAAACCTGGGAACCAAAGCCGATGCCAATGCAACCTGAAAATGGTTGCAATGGCGCATTCCAGATGGGTGGTGGGTAAGTGAGGTGCAGGAAGAAGCTGGCTACAATCGAGAAGTAGTTAAGGGTCCGGGTTAGCCCTCTGGACCTCCGGCTTGGATTGTATTTAGTCAAATTTTTTGGCCAGAGTTAAACTAGAATCAAACACCTCAGTTAGCCTACTTTTGATTCAATGATGATTTTTTATTTTATTTTTATTTTTATTTTTATTTTTTTTTAAAGTGGAAATGCAAATATTTACATACCAATTAATGATCTGTTCGTTATAAGGAAATCGCTACAGATATAGTAATAGTGCAAGGATGTATGAGATTGGGTTTGTCCTTGAACACATTAGCCGACCCACCAAACAGTACTTGCATCATGCAGGCCAGAGCAAAGCTATTGAATATATGGATGAAAGGTAATAATAAGCCAACTTTCGAACACATAAAATTGTCAACACACCTGACACTGAACAAATAAGCGTGTTTAAGGGCTAATAAAGTTTCATGCCCATCACCAAAACAAACACGAAAGCGACCCTAAGCATTGTAGAATTTGCAAAGCATACAAGACATACTAATATATTGAGTCTTTTCCATGGCTATGAGCCGACATTCTAAGATTCAGTTGTTTGGAATAACTTCTCAACATCAGCAACAGTGCTTTCAGCTTCAGTGACTTCAGGTCCTTCCTTCTGGTTTGCTTCTTCTAACTCCGCCTAAAAATCAGCATAGAGTTGATCATCAGCTAATCTCATATCCATTCCAAAACATTAGAGGTAACAGTTTTGAACCATTTAACTATGAATGGGTCAATTTGGTTATATTTTCTCTCCAACTGGTCAAACGGGTCAAGTCAAAACAATCATCTTAAAGGGAATGCATTAAATGGCGAAAGTGTCAAACCAGTTGAAAGTCACCAAAGTAGATGCCATTAGTAACATACGCAGAATCAACGGAATCTCAAATATTCTTTTAATAGTTTTTCGTTTTCCTTTTGTTTTTCCAAAAGTGGATGGTGTTGGTTGCTAATGGACTATCCATGGTTTTTGTTAGGAGAGATAATTTGCGCACATAAGTTAATGATTTGCAAGGGTCGTTTTATTTGGGTGGTCCAATGCGAGACTACGAATGAGGCCCCCGTAGATTATGAAAAGCTTAACTATATGTACGGTGTGGGCCTTTATTGGATCAAGTTTGATAGTATTTAAAAATGACAGTAAAAAGTCAAAACACGATATAAATACTAATGAATATATACTAACTTGGAGGCCCCTTACAAATGGAGGTCATGTGCGGCTGCCCAACTTGCACAGACTAATCACCGCCACTGGATATGCACAACGATCTTACTATAGATGCATTGTGGTCTTGAAATTATATAATACAGCAATAGATCAAACAACCACCCTAGTCGCCATCTTTATATATGGTTTACTTGTAATTTTAACTGGGTATACGTTATATACTGCTTTTGGGCAACCTTCTCGACAACTAAGAGATCAGTTTGAGGAACATGGGAACTAATTGAAGTAATTTATGTATAAGTAGTCAAAGTATAATGCAAATAGCTAATTGCAATACAACTGTTTAATGCATAAAAAAACATGTCTAATTCTTGATAAGGTTGTGGAGAGACGCTGATCTCCCAGTCTTGGAGGTCGGCCAGCCAACCACTTTGCTCTGCTACTAGTAATTTTTTGTAGAATGTCTTCTGATAAACTATTAAACACCAACTAGAATGTCTAAATTGTTATGCAATCAGCTGGCTTCTCAACGTTTTGTGATAATAAATTTCTTTTGAAAAATTTAAGTCTCTCTTTGTTGAAAATAGAAAATTGACAATTTAAGGTTTTTCACTAATGGTTTAATTTTTATTCAGCTTTCTGTTCAATTGATGCAGCTCAGGTGTAACATCAGGTGTAACAAGTTATAAAGCTCATCTTGCGGCTTAGACATAGTTACAGCGGCAACTGTGCAGAAATCTTTTTGTTTTACTATATATAAGATGAAACGTCAAAACTGTAAATTCATGTGTTTCTGAATTATAGAATACTGATATAATGTAAAATTTTAAACTGCATATGTATAATCCATCATCCAAGGAGAGCAACAGCCTTCTATCAAGAGCATTTTTGTAATTTTTCGAATCTTCTAATTTTGTTTTGTAAGTATGCACATAAGTTACTTTTGATCATATGTCCAACTTGCGTTTAGCTGGTGTTCAAGATATATGCTGAGTTGATAGGATTGACTTACATTTATTGTGTCTGAGTTGATAGGATCGACTCGTGTGAATTGGACTATACAATACGATTAAGAATGCTTTTTACCTACTGTAACAACAATCAGATATTCATTCACCAAACATACGATTAAGCTGAAAAAAGAAACTAGGATTGACTTAATGCATGTATTTGGGTACTATTCTGAATCTCCACCTAGCATTCTTAAACTCATCAGACTCCTGGACACACTAACAGATACTAACACACTACAAGTACTGTATAACACATAATCAACAGATCATATAAGGTCGTCACGATCACAATGCATATGCCCTACCAACAAGACTTCATCAAAACCTAAAAGCAGTATATAGTTAGGCCAGGTTCTATACTTGTATCCACTACAATATATTTGCGTCAAATATCGAAAAATAAGTACTAAATCACTACAATGCTACTCAATTATTACACATACAAACTAAAACAATCACAATTCACGGTACGTATAACTCATCTAATCCTACAAAAACTACACACATGCACCTAGGGTTCAATATAACCTATTTAATTAATAAACGTAAATTAAAATAAAACAAAGAGTAAGAGAATTCAGTATACCGGGCAACGTGATGTCGATATGAAAGACTCCACCGTGATAAGGAGAAGAATCAGGGCCAGAGATGGTTGCAGTTAAGTGATGAATGTCGTTAGGATCAGGTGTTAAAGTTATGCCGCCTAGTAAGCTTTTTACCTTGTTAAAATCCTGTAGTTCTCGTTGAATACGCTTTGGTGCCTGCATTCTCTTTTTTCTTTCTTTCTTTAGCGCAAGTTTGTTACGTAGGTTGTTTTTTCAACAGTTGTTTGTTAGAGATGGCGTACATATAAGGTTTAACATGAGCATGAATGGTAGGGGTGTAATCGATCAAGAAAAAAAAAAGTAGGGGTTCTCTAGTGGATGCCCTCAAGGTAAGGTTTATATAAAAGGGATAATTCCATATTTACCCAATCTAAATATAAAAATGACATATATACCCAAAATACAAGTTTTGAATGCATGATGTACTATGCAATTAAAGCATGTTTTGAGTTTATTTAATCATGTTAATTTATAATTGAGAAAATTGTCTAAAAATACTATCAACGTGCCACTTTTTTCTTTTGTATGCTATGATTTTTTTTTTTTTTTTTTTCCTATTGTATGCACAAACTTTCTTAATCACCCTATTGTAACAATATTACAGGTTTTTATTCTATTAATTACACCGTAATTAGTGTGATTAAGTATTGCCACGTCATCAAAAAAGCGTTTTATTGATACAATAGTAGGATTAGTAAAGTTTGTGTATACAATAAGGAAAAAAAAAGTTCATATCATACAAAAAGAAAAAGTGGCAAGTTGATAGTATTTTTAGACAATTTTTTCTTTATAATTTTAATTAATGTGTATTAAATACAATTTGTAATATAAAAAGAAAATTTGTGTTTAATAAATGTTTTTAAACCAAGGGCTTGAGTACTTGTTGACAATCTCAAAAGGTAAAAATCAAATATGTTAATATCCACTATTCATTTTTTTTTTATCAAAAGAAAAATACTATTTTTTTCATCATTTTTAAAAAATAAAAAATTCACAAATCGTTAGTTATTAGATAAAAATACTTAAATCATTGTCACAATAATAAAATTATCTTTCTATAGAGATAAAATAATGTATACATTCAACGGAATTCTTTTTATTTCATTTTCTGTGTGTTTCAAAATATTTTACACAATAAATGAAAATCTTAAGAATTCATATACATTTTTATGTTAACCCAATCCCGAACCCAGAAGTCCTAACCCATAAACTCTAACTATCGTAAAACTCACAAAACCCTAAACTCTAACCTCTAACCCCAAACAACATAAACTCTAACGCTGCGTTCTAGAGAAAAAAAATGAATGAAAGTGAAAGAAATAGAAAGTAAAGCAAGAGATAGGAAGTAAAGTGACTTTCACCCCAAAAGTAAAGTGAAAGTTTTATAACTAAAATATAACTACTTTACTTCACTTTACCTCACTTTACTTTCTAAAAAAAACTGGAAAACACAAACTTTCTCACTTTCACTTTACTTCCTCCCTTTTACTCAACTCGAGAACACAGTGTAAGACTTAAACCCCCAAATAACCCTAAGTCCCCTAACCCATAACCCCTAAAAACCTAAAATCTAATCATAAACCCTACACCCGCTAAAAGTCAAAAGAATATCGAAAGTATATGATGTAGGATATCAAATGAAAAATAATTTTATGCTTGTTGCGATGATATACTTAATTCGTCTAACGATCAATAAATTTGCGAGATATTTAATTCTAAAAAATGTTAATCTCTCCGTCTCAAAATTATTGTCAGAAGACAAAAATCACACAGTTTAATAAAAATAAGACCACCATAATTTTCAACCACTCAAATAGAATAACTTAAACGTAGTTTAATTAAATTAAATAAATTTTTCTCAGTCTTGCTAATTTGTTTTCCATATTCATTAAAGTTTAGTCATTTCCAAAAGTTAAAGGTTCTAGATCTTGGCTTGAATTGATATACAGTGTAATTTTGTGTGTACTGAGTATAAATTTGATGAACCAACATACTTACATCTCATGCTAGAAAAGGTGATAATTAAAATGATTTAATCATAAAAAATCACACAAGTGTGAATATCACTATTTTCTTAATAACATGTAAAAAGTGATAAACTCAGCTTTTGTGAAGTTGACTAACATAATGTGGCTTTTCTGTTCAAACAAGTCAGGATGGCCGAGTGGTCTAAGGCGCCAGACTCAAGTTCTGGTCTTCGAGAGAGGGCGTGGGTTCAAATCCCACTTCTGACAATTATTATTTTTCATAAATTATTTTTTATAACTTTAGATCAAAGTCAATATTCTTTTTTACGAAATTAACGAATTTGCTATTTCAGTATATTCATGTTCCAGCGATTATTACAGTACTGTATTATAGACTAAAGAAGTTTTGGATTATATATTTTTCTTTTTGGCAAAAGATGGATATATTGATAGTGGATGTGAAGATACTTTGAGGTTACACTGAACAGTGAACACTGAAGGTTGCAAGTTTACAACCCATGAATCACATTGAAATTTTAAATGACCCTAGCAGGATTGAAATGAAAATAAACCATCAACACAATCATCAACACAAGATAGTGTTTGCTGGCAAAGCACATATCTGAAGAAGAAGATTAAACCAAACAACTACGAGTACGAACTGTGAGCCAAACAAGTAAACCACATGATAAAGGCAAAACACCCATTAGAAGACATGGAAACGACCGTGCAAAACTTGAATATAATCCCCGGACCTCTAAAAAGAGTGAGTAGTAGGCTGTTTGGTATGCTAAACCTGGGAACCAAAGTAGATGAAAATGCTACCTGAAAATGGTTGCGACGGCGCATTCCAGATTGGCGATGGGTAAGTGAGGTGCAGGAAGAAGCTGGAGAAGAAACGTCATTGACGATCTTCAAACGGAAGATAACCTACAATTGAGTAGTAGTTAAGGGTCTGGGTTAGCCCTCCGGACCTCTGGCTTGGATTGTATTTTGTCTAAATTTTTGGCCTTTTTGGCCAGAGTAAAATTAGAACCAAACAGCTTTAGTTAGCCTACTTTCGATTCAATGATGATTTTCTTTGGAAATGCATATATTTACATACCAGTTAATGATCAAAGTTTGTTACCTTTATAATGTGTTTTACCCAAAGTATGATGATAACCAAGATTAGTGACCTAGAATTCCTTTATACTTTTACTTGGTTGTTAATTTGCCAAGTTAATTTGTCTATCATAAACTTTTTGACAATCTGGGTTACTAAACTACTACATTAACATTCTATGTTTGAAATTAATCAAGTTAAAGTGCCATTATCTGGGTCGCTAACTGGTCACTGACTGGAATTTGGGGATCTGTTTGTTGTACGGGAATAGCTATGGGTATAGAAATACTGAAATAGTGTAAGGATCTATGAGATTGGGTTTGTTCTTGAACACTTAGCTGACCCGCCAAACAGTACTTACGTCATGCAGGCAAGAGCAAAGCTATTCAATATAGATGAAAGGAATTAATAAGCCAACTTTGGAACACATAAAATTGTCAACACACCGGACACTGAACAAATAAGCGTGTTGGGGGCTAATAATGTTTCATACCCATCACCAAACCAAACACGAAAGTGATCCCAAGCATTGTAGAATTTGCAAAGCATACAAGACATACTAATATATTGAGTCTTTCCCATAGCTATGAGCCGTCATTCTAAGATTCAGTTGTTTGAAATAACTTCTCAACATCAGCAACAGTGCTTTCAGCTTCAGTGACTTCAGGTCCTTCCTTCTGGTTTGCTTCTTCTAACTCCGCCTAAAAATCAGCATAGAGTTGATCATCAGCTAATCTCATATCCATTCCAAAACATTAGAGGTAACAGTTTTGAACCATTTAACTATGAATGGGTCAATTTGGTTATATTTTCTCTCCAACTGGTCAAACAGGTCAAGTCAAAACAATCAGCTTAAAGGGAATGTGTTAAACGGCGAAAGTGTCAAACCAGTTGAAAGTCACCAAAGGTTGGTTTTTAATACATACGACTATCTACATCACTTGATTCAAAAAACAATTATCAAAGTTTTTGGGATTGTACAAATTCGTATATAAACTGGACCAAAAGTGTTTACTGGTCAAGCTGACAGACTTCGTCATCTCTAAGTTAAACATGATACTACTAAATCAGTAAATCACCAGTTTCTTTTGACCATTGCACATAGTCATTTTGCTAAGTATGAATTTTCCAAAAGATTCCCCTAATATATTTAAGATTTGACCATTTATAGGGTACAAGAAGATTGCTCGCTTCAGCTGACTCGTACGTATTGAGATCTAAAATACATTACTTTTTTCAACAGGCGCTAGGTATTGTTTTGGCAAGTGATTCTTTTAGTTAAAACATAATACAAACTCAAATGTTAAAAGACAAAAGGAGACACTTTTATATTACGATGTGGTTTAATCAGCAAAACGTAGTTTAAAACCATATTAGAATAAAAGATGAAATACCAATATCCCTTTTAGGTCGGCTAGTGAGGACTCCAAACGTTTGCGACAATCAGGAATCATCATCCTTGATTCAGCAAGCACATTTTCCTGTTAAATTATACCAAACACCACAGCTTTATTTATCAAATAAACCAAAACAACAACCACCATTATTTTTCATCCATTCAGCTAATCACATTTCTTGTAATGTTGTTAATGTTAATAAACAATAGCTAAGAAATGCTATTTAACTCCATCAAAACACTAAATGCTGAAATACATCTATTAAACGAATTCATAGAAAGTTTTGTTTTACCTGTTGCTTAAGATCATAAGGATCAGCGCCCTTTTCTTTCATGTCAGCTGTCTTGGCCGCCTCCCTCTCAACCTCTTTCTCATAAGAGGATAGCTCCTTGACAATACGTTTGCATGATGATGTCTTGATTTTCAGATTTCTAATAGTTGCCATATTTCCTTACAGTAACTGCTGCCTATTATGAAAATTAATCTTCAAAAAAAAAAGAAAAAAAAAAAAAAAAAAAGGTCCACTTTACAACAATACTCCTTTGAATCTACTCTAGTAGTTTAGTTGATAGTAAATGTCAAGCATAGACTCTTTAGAGGGACAGCGTAAAAAATTTAGGGGCCGCCTGGCATTGTGGTGTCTTGAGAGTGATCATCTAGTTATTGCGTTTCCAAGACACGGAATCTACTGAAACCAATTCTATTATCTAATCATTCAGGGGCCATTTAAACAGTCTCGGAGTAGTTGTCACTGGTCTGGCACCCTGCTGTCCTCACAAGAGGTACACATCTTGGGGGTGTCCATCGGAAATGGTCAAGGAATACCCCAGTTAGGCCGCGTAGAACCCCATTCTTCTTTACAAGTACATTCTTATGGGGTGTTTGTTTCGGCTTATATAGCCGGCTTATGGCTTATTTGGTTTCGGGGTTATGTTTCATAAGCTCACTTTTAGTGGCTTACTGGCTTATTTTGAAACTTTTCGGCTTATAAGGTTTATTATGACATAATAAACTTATATAAGCCGAAAAGTTTAAAAATAAGCCACAAAAAAGTGAGCTTACAAAACATAAGCCCAAAGCAAAATAAGCCATAAGCCGAAACAAACACCCCCTAAAAAAAATACCAAAAAAACTCTGATTATCAAAAACTTCGAAATCTCTAAACACCCCCCTAATAAAACACCATCTCTAGCATCCCATTTAGTGACTAATTATAATTTCCTATCATTTTCAAACTCTTGTTTCTGGCTTAAAAAATGCTAACAGTTATAATATTATTACAATCAGACAGACATGATAGTTTACTACTACTAAACAATATCAGTATCTAGATCAGTAAAATGATGAGAGGGTACCTCAAGTAAAGATGAATCGAGTGATCTGGCTCTACAGTACACTTCCCTGTCCTCTTTCACTTTGAGGGTGGGCTCGAATGTCTAAAGTGTTTTTGGGCTGGACTATCCTAAGCCCACTTTTGTTTTTAGTTTCTTCAAAATTTAATACTCTTATTTTTATCTCTATTTTTCAGACTTTTATAAATGTTGTTTTTTTACAAGAATACAAGTTTTCTTTTTGTCTTTATGATATTCATGGCATTTATAGAAAGTCTCACAATCGGACAATAGACTTTCTCACCCATATGTTTTGAAGGCTCTTTTAAGAGCCATTTCCATTGTTTGTAACTTTGTATGGTTAGATGGAAGATAAACGCCCATTCATGTATTTTGCAATCATGGAAGTCTACAATGATTTGGTCCAAGATACTAAACAACATGCAATTTTCGATTTTGATATGTAGACAATATGAAGAACACAATTAAGACAGGTTTTAAGATACAATGTACAAACAATTTATAAGACATGAAACTTGAGACCATGCATTGCTTTACTTCTAGAGTTTTAAATGATCCGTTCTTGTTCTTCGGACAAACAATAGCCAAATACAGTTGTGAGTTCTGGTCTGTTCAAAGATAAAATGCAAAGTATCTATCGCATAGAAGTTGTACGTGTATAAAGATTAAAGACAAGAAAGCTATACATCAATGGTGATATCATTCTTGCAAGATCCACATGCTACAATTCACAAAATTCACCAAAATCATGTTTTTTATGTTTGAATACTTAACCTTCACTCCAACAGTCCAACTTATAAACACAATATAACGTTCAATATCAAAGTACTCGTCTAAACATCAAAGAACATAAAGTTATGGTGCTTAAATTTCATGATTATCTGATGTGTCAAACCTTTACGAGAATATAGGATATGCGTCTCCAAGTAGCATTCTGTACGTAAACTAGATTCCACTCGATTATACGAAAGTGTTAAATTGTTAAGAAGTCGATCATCACACCATTTACCTCTAACAAAAGACGAATAATTAAAAACTTTAACAAGTTCATTCATTAATAAACCATAATTAACATAGAAGATACTGTGGAATTGAAGCTTCACAAACTGAGATAAAAACAAACACAAAAGACATAACCATGACGACATTTATTTTTTTTAATCTTCAGCAGCCACTCCACCATAGCAACAACCTGCAACCCGCTTACATGGGCCCGAGGCTCTCAATAAAAGCCATCTTTTCAGCCCTTGTTTCATTGGTTCTCTGATATATCTGCGTCATGGCTCTGAGTTTCTCACGATCATGGTTTTGAACCATCTTAAGAAAAGCAAGCCCCTCAACAAAAGCTTCGGGTTCTGACATGTGCCTGAGCCTCTCAACAAAAGCGATCTTTTCACGCATACTAGCCTCAGTTTCATTGATCATCTGCATCAACTGCATGATGGATTTGGCTTTCTCAACATCATGGTTTTGCAGCATCCTAAGACCAACAAGCCCCTGTTCAGAAGCTAGGAGTATTGACCTGTCCTTAACAGTATTCATCTTTTTGCACAACTCTGTATTGTCTTCAATAAACCTCAGATCCTCGGCAATCTCCCCTTGGATATGCAGGATCATTTTTTGGGATATGGAGTTTGAACCTGAAGACATTTTTCTGATTTGTTCTAGCTTGGGATGTTTTGTGACATTAGTGATGTTATTGTTGCTTTAAATATAGGTGGCCAAGTAACTGACATGATTATGCAGCAAACGAATCGTTTTGCATACTCGCGTGGTCTTCCATGCCACAAGTAACTGACACTAGCAATAAATGTTTTGCAACAATTTTTTGGCCCGGCCTTTTTTTTTTTTTTTTTTTTTTTTTTTTTTTTTTTTTTTTTATACTATATTATAAAACATAAAAGTCTACTATTAATAGAATTACTTAAAATTAAGCAATACAACTTTTAAAGCTATAAGTACAACAACAAATGCTACTTATAGAAATTTCCCTCATATTTAATTATAACATACAATTAATACTAACATTAAATACAATAAATAAATCATTATCTACATTAAATACAATTAATTAACTTATCAATAAATACAATTAATGCATTTATTAAAACACCGCTTACATAAAAAATACAAATTATCAAACATATTATTGTACAACCAACTTAAATACAATTCCTGCATTAAATGTCACTAATACAAATAATAAAGCATGTTATACAAATATTCAAGCTCGAACGGGCAATGGGACAAATGGGCTCGATCCCGAACGGGCACGGGTCAAACGGGCTCGAGCCCGAACGGACACGAGCTAAACGAAATTTTTGACATCCATAAATTTATCGTCAAAAGAACATAATAAACTAAAATATATTCACATATTGTATAAACCAAACAAACTAATAATAATAATAATAATAATAATAATAATAATAATAATAATAATAATAATAATAATAATAATAATAATAATAATAATAATAATAATAATACAAACTAAGCAAAATTTCATCAAACTTTTGTCATAAAAAACTAATCAGCAAAGCTATTGCCAAAAAATGTACAAATGAAATAAATTATTAGCCGAAAAAATTAAATTACAGGGTGCCTACAGCTGCATCGCGCGGGGACCCTGCTAGTACTGATGATAGATCAAAAGATCTCGTAGAGATGATACATTTAAGAAACTAAAATTACAGAACCAGGCTAAATACACGCTTGACGTTCTCAAATTACATTCTTGATTGATAGATTGATTTGACAGTAATATTATTTTACAACCCAATAGAGTGCTGAATAGAGTATTAGGTTGGTCCAAAATAAGTATCTTTGTTTAGAGCGAACAGTGTGAGTTACTCGTCTCTCGCCGTTGCCACGGTTGCAGCTCCTCATCCCTCGCCACCATGCCTCCTACATTACTCATCCCTCACCATTAGAAGGCTCCTTTTCTGCACGACAAGGGTGCATCTCGTTCTTTTTGTCAGTTTTTTTTTCCTCTCTAAAACTTGTAAATGTTATATATTTAGGAATGTTTAAGTTGTAATGTTTTATACACTTGTAAGTTTTTATAAAACTTGTAACGTTTTTTAAACTAGGAAATGAAAATACATTGAACATCGAATTGAAAATACATTGAACATCGAATTGAAAATACAAAGTACGATTAAAATATTAAACTATGATACGGTAATTAAAATAAACTACAAATTAATAAATGAATCATCCGAGACCCAGCCCTCCTCACTCGAAGACTCTGATTCCTGAGTGCCAAACCAGTTGCTCCTTCGTATTGTTATTTGTGTTTTAAATTTCGTATCATGTTCTTTTTTTCGTATCATTTTTTTACCGTATAGTTATTTTACGTTTCGTATATTTTTTATTGTGATGTATTGCATTTGTATTTTTAATGAAATGAATTTAGTTTATTTGAAAATTTGAATAAAAAAATGAAGTTGTAAGTGGTGAGCCCCAAATGAGTAAGTTCAAGTTAGTTGTGAGTGAGGGGGTTGTAAAGGGAGGTTTGTTAAAATGATGTGGCACCTCGTATAATTAGTTGTGAGTGAGAGGGTTGTAAAGGGATGGGGCAAAATGGTACTATTTCGGAAACCTGAAAACAGGCTTAAACCTTCAATAGAAGAACATCCCATACTAGTGTGATGGGTGATCGGAATTCGGAGTATGCAAACAACAAACTTGCTTTACAGTACACTGCCCTCTCTCTTACATTGAGGGTGGGTTCAAATGACTAAAGTGTTTGGGCTGGACTATCACTATCCTAAGCCCACTTTTGTTTTTTGTTTCTTCAAAAATTTAATATTCTATTATTTTTATTTTTATTTCTATTTTCGGAGTTCTATAATATGCTACAGTATTTATTTACGTTTTTACTCCGAATTTCATATTACAGAGAAGGGGTTGGATTTCATATATGATCATATCAGTGGGCAACCATAGTTTACTTTTTTTCGTAGTGTTGTTAACGTTGTTGAACCACAATATCATAAGGATGTGGGCTCGCTCCTTCAGCATATAATTCAATCCATTGGAGTAACTCATTATATACCTGATCATGTGCATACTTAAAATCATCCAAATGCGGACGAACATCCGCACTGCTTAGAATAGCAGGTAGCAACAATAATGTGTCAAGTTCTAGTACCACGTCCATGGACCACCATTTCCTAAAATACAAAGACAATCATGTAAGAACAACATTACAGAAACACATCTGACAAATACACATAGATTACGAAAACTATGCAGCCCAAAAAAAACCAACCTGCTAATACAAATATCGCCAAAAAACGTTATTTATATTTTACGATATTTGCTAAGTTTTGTTAACGACAAAATGTAAACTTTAGTTTCTAAGTAAAACATAATCTTAGTTTTAAAGACTTGCATAAACTAAACTTTGTTACATTTTACATTTCATAAAACACAACACTTTTTAATTCTTAAAATAGAAATGTCACATCACATTTATGGCAAGTTTTGTCAATATACATTTATAGAAAGAAAGTGTGTTTGACTAACCATATGTTTGCTTGCAAGTTTTGTGTTTGACTAGGTATAATGAGATGTGACATTGTTTGGTTTGCAAGATTAATTGCAAAACCAACTGCAAGCCCGGCGGAACCCTGGGGGTACACGGGCGGAACCCATTTGAGGGTTCCGCCATATCCGCCAGGCCTGCAGAAGGTTTTGCTATAAATACTAAGCCACAAGTTTGATTTTTGGCTTATCACTCTACATCATATTTACACACATTCATTCTTTCTTTCATCTAACCCTTTAACATTTCATATGTGAAGTTTCTTTTTGTAGCAAAGAGATTCACGAGTTCATAAAAAGTTACAAGTATTCAACACAACGTTGCAAGACTTGTTAGCTTAGCATTGTGTAGACTTGTGTAGTTTACACTTAATTTGATTGTGTACTTTAAGTAGTGATCGGTTAGTATTTTAATCCTCAAAATACAAAGTGTAGCGGGAGTTGTTGTACCCTTGTAAAAGAACTAACGGGAGTGGTTGTACCCTTGGTAAATACGCGACATCTAGCTTAGTGTCGGTAAAAGTATAAGCGACGTGTAAGGTTTTCTCCGCCGGTGAAAGGAGCTTGTTGACTAGTGAAAGAAACTTTCGAGTTGGATACTCGGGGCGTGGACGTAGGGCAAGGAAAAAGAGTCCTTGTAGCCGAACCACGATAAATACTCGTGTTGTGGTTTGATCGTTTCTTTCATTTACTTGCATGTTATATATTGTGTTTGTGTATATATCTTTGATCAAACGGAAAGTTTCAAAGCTAATTAAACAAGTTAAAAAGATTTTAAACGGTAAACTATTGAACCCCCCTTCTAGTTTTCCACACAACCTTTTCCACCCTGCGTTCCTTTCCGAATACTTGATTCAGTTCACTCTGTTTCTTTAGTCAGATTATTTGTTTATCTAGAGTTATTTTTGAAATTAGTGACACGCTTAGTGGACTTTTCAGTATACATTTGACATCCTAAACATGTTACTAAGGGGGCTGCTTCATTAACCAACCAATACTCAAAACTCAAAACATTATTAAACAAAAACAAACCTATGTATCACTTTCTACCCTCTTTGGTTAATGGGAAATAACGACTTCATATACCCCTCTGCATCATAAAACTATTACATTTTTTAGTTGTTCCAAGTTTTCACAATCCTATGTGCAAAAACATGTAAAGGATAAAAATAAAAAGAAAAGGGGTAGATGAAATAAGGAATAATTTTTACATACAAAATTCGGTATCAAAATCCAAATCACCATTTTCTTCATAACAACACACTGTGTCGGCTGTTACCGCCATCACCACCGTCAATCTTTCCGGTCGTTCCAGGACACGTGCACATATTGGATAACTATGAAGATGAAGTCGGTTCGTATCATTAATACAACGCTGTACCAACAGCAACGCAACGGCTACGGCTACCCAAAAACAGAAGACAACGCAAGAGGTCCACAAAACAAACAGTCGGCAGTTCCAGAAAAGGCGTACGAAGAAAATAAGTATGAAGATTCAGCCAGTGGCAGAGTTATCAAAGAAGAGAGGGCTCAGAGATATTGGGCTTGGACAACTGTTTTGGGCTGGATCAAAATATCGAAAATCAAAACGACTGGGTGTAGCGTCGTTTTCGACGCTACATTATATATAGTAATAATAACAACAACGACATAATAAATGTTATTTTTTTTAGAAAAATACAAGTTTTCTTTTGATATTGATAATCATGGCATGTATACAGTTCTCATGATGCCTTGACGTGCTATGTGTGAGTCATGTCTTTTGAGTAGTCGACAATCTTCGAGTCATAAGTAAAACTTTGAGCATTGCATTTTTAACATATCTTGGATGTAAAAAATATCATATCCTAAAGGACCGTCTATAAGAGCACTCGGTGTGTTAACATTTTAGGTGGGTGAAAGCTTAACATTTTCGAGTTAAACCCACGTTAACCAAATCACCCCCCGCGTTAAAGCCACATAAAACCTCCACGTTAAAGCTTTAACGTTGCGTTAAAGGTGATATTTTTTGTAAGTTAGCTTTAACTTCCACACCTTGTGGTGAGTTAAGCTTTAACTATATTTTTTTTATTATTATTTTTTTTTAATTATGATAAAAGTGGAGCACAAAATGTTGAATTAAGGTTGAGTTATGATAAGGGTGTTTTTTTAGTTAAAGTTAAAAGTTTAAAGATGATATAGTGCTGAAGTGACACTAGGTGAAAGTTTAACCCATGGTGATGACACCTTGTGCTTTAAGAACACATGAGATTGTCTTGTACATCAGGTGTGTTTGGGAGGGGTTTATATGAGGTTTATGGGGGGCTTAAATTTCAAAAATAATCCCCAGCTCAAAAATAGATCTCGTTTGGCGTAAAGGCTTATTGGAAGATTTTTGAAATTATAAGTCTCGGCCTCGAAAATGAGGTTAAAATTTTTAGATGAGGCTTCTAATATTTTAAATTACTTACTGCCTACAAAAATATATAATATATACATATATTAATTTAAATAGAGAATAACTTTGCTACAATTTTTGTAGCCAATAGACTAGTATTCTTCATAAAAAAATATATAAGAAATGAATCAAAAACCCACAATAAATAAATAAATAAATAATGAGAGAGCCATAAAAAGAATTAAGAACTCATATTTAGAGCACAAAATTGTAGTCAATTAACTATAAAAAATTGTAGCCAATTAGCTACAAAAAATGAGTATATGGTTTTTTAGTAATTTTACAATAATAAGCACAAACTTAAACTAATTTGCCAAACAAATTTATTAAAATAAAAATTCTAATTTCGGTTTATAATATATAAGTCTAGTCCCAGCTCCAGCCCATTTTGCCGAACATATCTAATCTTCAACTTTTAATCGATCATTGTTCTTAATCGGGAGCAAGGAGGCGAGGGTTCCCCCCTTTTATCATGCTCTTACATTGTACTAGAAATTTATTGAGCAGGTAAAGGAGAATTATTTGTATCTTTCTTCACTCTCAGTTGCTTGGACGATCACAGCCGGATAATAGACGCTCACCCATATGTTTTGAAGTCTCTTTTAAGAGCCATTTCCATTGTTTGAATGGTTAGATGGAAGAATACCCATTCATGTATTTTGCAATTATGGAAGTCTACAGTGATTTTGTATTAAATATTAAACAATATACAGTTTTCGATTTTGATATGTAGACAATATGAAGAACACAATTAAGATAGGTTTTAAGATACAATGTACAAACAATTTATAAGACATGAAACTGGAGACCATGCGGTGCTTGCTTCTAGAGTTCTAGCTAGATGAACCGTTCTTGTTCTTCAGACTAACAATAGCCAAATACAGTCGTGAGTTCTGGTCTCTTCAAAGATAAAATGCAAGTATCCATCCCATAAAAGTTGTACGCGTATTAAGACAAGAAAGCTATACATCAACTTAAGCTATTTACTAAAATGTGCAACTAGTGACCTCTCGAGTACTTGACTACTTGGATAATGGACTTATAATAGCCAAAATTCCCACTAAATAAGCCAACACAAACAACCCCTTATCTGTACTTTCTAAACGCAATAAGCAACCAGAAGGAAACGGATATTTTTGGTCAGTCTCTAGGACATGCGTTTCCAAGTAGCATTCTGTACGTTAGTAGGTTCCACTCGATTATATGAAAGTGTTAAATTGTTAAGTCATCACACCATTCACTTCTATCACGGAACATTTTTATGATGCGATAAATACTAACAAAAGATGATCAGTAATTAAAAACTTAAACAAGTTCATTCATTAAGAAACCATGACATAGATGACATTGTGGAAGCTTCACAAACCATAAAAACACAAAGCATACGCTTCACAAACTGAGAAAATAAAACACAAAAGACATAATTACCATGACGACATATTTATTTACTCTTCAGAAGCCACTCCACCATAGGAACAACCTGCAACCCGCTTACATGTTCCTGTACTTCTCAATAAAAGCAGTCTTTCGACGGATGCCAGCCTCGATTTCATTGATCATCTGCATAAACAGCATGATGGTTTTGGCTTTCTTAAGATCATGGTTTTGCAGCATCCTAAGAAAAGCAAGCCCCTCTTCAGAAGCTGGGACTGGGAGTTCTGGTCTGTTCCAAACCTGATTAGTCAACATCTTGCACATCTCCGTAAACTCTTCAATAGACTTCAGATCCTCCGCAATTTCCCTCTGGAAAAACAGGATCATTTGGTCGGCTAATTTGTTTGAACCTGATGCTTCTGCAAGCTCTTGGAGAATAGACATTTTTCTTATTTTTTCTATGTGTTTTTTTGTTTTGTTTTTTGTTTAAGAAGTGACATTAGTGATGTTATTGTTGCTTTAAATATAGGTGGCTAAGTAGAACTTGAAATGATTAGAGAGCTGGGAGTACCTGCGGGGAAGCACGGTGAGGGGTGAACCCCGCACGGGAACACCGCCGCCTCTCGGTGTACCCCGCACGGGGAGGCATTTTGGGTGAAAGCAAACCGCACGGGAAGAAAGAAAAAGAGACGTTGGGATTGCAACGGTTATTTTTTTTTTTTTGAATTGTATAAATGGAGTTCCATTTGTTGTGGATAGATTGAAAAAAAAAAAAAAAAAAAAAAAAAACATACCCATTATAAAAAAACCACATACCGATTCAAACCAAAAAAAAAAGAAAATCTTGCATATGGAGCCTAGAAGAGTAGGTTCGACTTTATTGTTAGACGACCCGTTTGAGTGGTCTAACGATAGTAGTCTTGAGTTTTTTGCTAACGCGATTGACGCAGATGAGGAGGAAGATACGGCAGGGTCGTCACGAACATCAGTAAAACGCGATCGGATATCAGCTGCACAAACATTGCATCGTGATTATTTTTGTGAAGAACCAAGATACAACGATCAAGTTTTTGAAGATAGGTATCGTATGCGTAAAAGTTTATTTTTGAAAATTACACATGATATTGAGTCTAGATTTGAGTATTTTCAAGAAGGTTATGATGCTAGAGCAAGAAAAAGTTTCACAGTTATACAAAAATGTTCGTCTGCCATTAAACAACTTGCAACCGGTAATCCACCGGATGAATTTGACGAATATTTACAAATGGCTCAAAGAACGTCACGTGAATGCCTTCAATTTTTTTGTGACGCTATTATTCAGATATACGGTCGAGTTTACCTACGTAGGCCAATAAGCCATGATATTGCATGTTTGTACGAAGCACACGAAGCTCGACATCACATTCCGGGTATGATCGGTAGCCTAGATTGCACACATTTCGATTGGAGGAATTGTCCAGTCGAATTGAGGGGTCAATATAAAAGGGGTGATCATCAATACCCCACGATTATGATGGAGGCAGTGGCGTCTCAAGATTTGTGGATATGGCACTCGTACTTTGGACCGCCGGGTTCAAACAACGATGTGAATGTTGTGATGCAATCGCCGCTATTCCTCACCGAGCGTAATGGTACGGCACCTAAGTGCCCATTTGTTGTGAATGGCCATACGTACAAGCGTGGATACTATCTAACCGATGGCATATATCCTACATGGTCTACTTTTGTAAAAGCCTTCAAATTTCCAACCGACCCGAAAGAGAAAAAATTCAAGAAAGTACAAGAGTCGGCTCGAAAAGATGTTGAACGGGTATTTGGTGCTCTCAAGGGTAGGGGTGTCATTCGGGTCGGGTTGGTCGGGTTCGGGTCACACGGGTTGGGTCGAAGTCGGGTCACGCCTAAAAAAAACATACCCGAACCCGACCCTATTTGAACTCGGGTTAGTCGGGTTAGGGTCAAATCGGGTCGGGTCAAGTCGGGTTCGGGTCTGTCCCATTTATATATTAGTATGTTTATGTATAGTCAGATATAGCCAAATATGCCATGTTATGTTATAACGTGAGCCCTTTGGCTCTTGCAAGTATTGCTACAAACCAACTACTCATGTGACAACTTGCACAAAGTTTCGGTAGATCAATCAATCGTGTAATAATTTTTTGGCAAAATATATAAAGGGGGAATTGCATATATACCCACTAAAACTTAAATATTTGCATATTTCCCCAAAATACAAGTTTTCAATGCATGTTGTACAATGCAAGTTAAACATGTTTTGGGTATATATGCAAATATGAAAGTTTTAATAGGTAGATATGCAATTGCCCCATATATAAATGACATGTAAAAGTTGACATGAATGCTAACATAAGAAACAAGTGTTTCCTTGTGTCAAATTAATTGAGGCCTTGAGGGTATATCACATAATGATTCATGTGACATTAGAATTCGTTATAATTCAAAAACTTGTAACAACTGACAAAGGCACCAAATTGGTGTTTCACAAAAACATGGACCATTTAACTTGGGCCTTTAGGCAAAAGCTTATATGGGAAGATTATTTAAAAAAAAAAAAAAAAAAAAAATCTATCTCGTGTTAGTCGGGTTGACCCGAACCCGAATAGCCAAATATTTTAAACCCGATACCCGACCCTATTTCGTATTCGGGTTAGTCGGATTGACCCGATTGACCCGAGTTGGATTTTGAACCCGATTAACCCGACCCGAATATCCTTAGTCGGGTTCGGGTCCGGGTCGGGTCGGGATTTTTGACACCCCTACTCAAGGGTAGATGGGGTATACTGAGACGACCTTTACGGCCGTATACAGTAGACAGAATTAGCAAACTAGTTTATGCGTGTGTGATATTGCACAACATGATTCTACATGACTCCGGTAACGCAATCTGCCCAGTTCATATTAGAGATCCTCCGATCGAACCGGTGTTTGACGAAGCAGCCTTGGACGAGATACGAAATGAGAACACACATTTCATCTCCGATTTGATTTTATGGAGCATATTGACGCTCAGCAATTACCATACCTCCAGGTGGACGATGAAGATTAGTTTTTTAGTATTATTAAATTTAGCATTTTCGTATTATCTAATGTTATTTTATATTTTTTAAAAATGTTATGTAATGTTTATTTAATTTTAATGAAATTTTAGTTTTTAATAAAGTTTAATAGAATTAAAAAAAAAAAAAAAAAAAAAAAAAAAAAAAAAAAAAATGAGTGAAGGGTGAGTGAAGTAGCGCCTCCAAAAAAGAAGTGAGTGAAGGGTGAGTGATGAAAAAAGTGGAGAATGATGTGGCGCAAGGGGATTGGTTGGGAGTGAGTGAAGGAAATGGGAGTGAGTGGTGTACTCCCACCTCCCTTATGCAACAGCCGAATCGTTTTGCATGCACACTCTTCCATGCAAGTGGGGGTGAGAAAAAAACGGAAAAAATCAAAACCGATTCAAAAACTGAAAAAACCGAACCTAAATAACCAACTGATACTAAAAACTGATGATTCGGTTTTTACTTTTTCAAAAACCAAAAATTATAGTTCGGATTCGGTTTTTATCCAAAAACTGAACCGTAAAAACCAAACAGAACCGGTTTGATTATATAATAATATATAATTAATATAATATAAATAAAATAACTAAATAAATCAAATTTATAAATTCATATTCATTTTATAAGTGAATTTATAATATATTTATATTAACGTTTATATGCGTATTTGTCGTGTCGTATGTTTACTTGACAATATATCAATGAATATGTGACAATAATCATACTAGCTGTATGTTTACTTGCATGTGTGCGTGCCTCATCTATATGTTTGTATTTGTAGAAATCAGGGTTCTAAATAGCGCGCCATAGCGGCGCAATAGCGCGAGGCGTGGCCTCCACGTTACGAAACAGGCCAAGGCGTCTTCTTATGGCGTAGCGTGTTATGAAGCGCGAAAAAGCGTGGTAAGGCGTGCTATAGCGTGAAGCGTGGCGCTTTATTTTGAAGCTTTTGTAGGATTTAGTGATTTATTATTATTGGGATAGAAGGAACTTGGACTTGGGCTAACTTTATAAATCAAATGCTAAAAGATAATATAACAAGTGAATGTGAATATGTGAATGTGATGTTTTATACCGTAGTTTTTAGGTTTTTACATTTCATCTTTTAGCAGTTTACTCTCACGGAGAAGGTTTTATTTAAAGAAATGACGAAAAATGCAATAATAGTTTGGCTTTTTGAGTTTATTTCTTATGTATAACGCGTTTCGTAAACTTGATGTATTATATATATATATATATATATATATATATATATATATATATATATATATATATATATATATAAATATATAAATCTATAAAAAAAATTATGCCGCTTTGGTCACGCCTCAAAAAACGTTATAGCTTCGCTATAGCTCGTATAGCTTGAGGCTTGGCTTCGCCGTCACGCCACGCCTCACGCTATTTATAACTTTGGTAGAAATACAAGATAAAGATTATTAGGCTTACATTGACAAAAAGTAAAGAAGATAAACCAATTTTCTGGGTAAAACAAGTTTGTTGTTATAAATTGGCCAAACATGAATTTACACAGTTAAAAACTGAAAAATCAAACCAAAACCGATAATAAACTGAAAAAACCAAACCGTTAAACACCGAACGATTTCGGTTTTGGGTGCTATAAAAACCGAATATTTAAGTTCGGTTTCGATTTTAGCTAAAAACCGACGTAAACCGAACCGTGCACACCACTCGGGAATCTACATTAGTTTCTTTGTACTTGGGAAGTAACTAGATCTCACTAATGGAGATGAAAAGGCATCGAAAGTAAAACGCTAGTTATAAATGATTTGAAACAACTTTTTCTACTTCCTACCTTTTGACTTTTGTGTGATTCAATATTAAGGGGTTGTTTTTTTTTTTCCTTAGCTAAGGATTTATATGGGTCTCACTTTCATATAAGCATCTTAATGGGGAGGAAATGATAAATTAACCCTTGTGGATATAGACCATTTAAGGGATTTTTGTGGGTCCTATCTAAAAAGTAATAATATTAAATAGCATCTCTTAGCTAAGGAGAAAAAAGAAACACCCTATAAGTGTCTTAACTACTGTAAGTGTTTAGTAAGCTTACGTGGTTTAATCAAGTGGAAAAGTAAATTTAGGGGTTAAGATAAATGATCAAAAAAAGACAAAAAAGTCATAAACATTGTTGAAAAAAGTTAAGTGGTTAAATCTCAAAGTTACGTACGAAGTTAAACTATAATTTACCTTTTTCTTACCACTCTATATTCACGTATTGTATTGTATAGATTCTCCTTATGTGAATTGCAACATCAACGAAAAAATTATTAGCAGTGATTCAGTGGCTTTATGTGAATTGTAACGTCAATGAAAAAAATATTAGCAGTGGTTCAGTGAGCAAAGACCAAATGTATAAGAATTGACCAGATATTAGCTATGCCAGGAGCTATACTGACATTAATGCATCATAGGTTGTACACTCGTCTGCAAAGAAGATAAAGAGATGTAAGACCGATACTATAGTAAATAAGACCGTATCAAGATGACACTCGAGCTCGTGACATCAATAATAATTCAGCTTTCTTTTTATTAAACCAAACAATCATAATAAGTAGATCACACTCAAAACCAAAAACATACCTTCACAAAACTAAGGCTAGGCAGAGTAGTGATTTATAATGCATCATTTTTTCGGCTGTCACTTTAGCTTTCTCTTACTTTAACCCATATTCACCCAAGTGCCACAGTGATAACCCATATTAAATCATCATTTTATTTTATTTTTGTTCTAAAAAAAAAAAACATTTTTAATACAAACTTAAATTTTATTAATAAAAACCTAAACGTTACATAAACGATACGAAATTGAAACATTACAATACTAAATTAAAAACTTAAACATAATAAAACTTAAACATGGCAACAGTTATTAAAAACTAGTAATCTAATTCGTAGCGTGATACGAGCCGTGACCCGAACCTTGCCTCATCGATAAAAGATGAAAGCTTTACAAATCGCGATCTCTTCCTTTTTTGTCCATGCTTCGGACTTTTTGGGCGGTTCGGGTTCTTTGCCTTTGGCCTTCACTTTTCCAACACCATGCGAAGCCTTCTTTGGTCTGACGGGTTTGATGGGTGTTGTCTCCGTTTCATCGTCATCGTCATCAACGGCCATGGAACCGTGGTACGAGTCGTGACTCCAACCTTGCCCCATCAATGCATCTTGACTCGGATAGTTAGAGTATTGTTGACTCGGATAGTCTCCCCAATCATCCAAATTCATATCAAGATTAGTACTACGAATCGGAGAATAATCTTGATATGGTTGGGAACATTCCAAGAAATCCATGTTAGGCCGATATGACGACCCACTTGGTTCTTGGTCATAATTCGTGTGTGGATGTTGTGGTGGGACAAATGGTTTATTAACGTAAAACGGGTTTTCATTTGGATTAGGTTGTGGTAGCCGTGATGAGTATTCAAAAGCGGGTGGACGAAATTGAATACCCCGTTGTTGTAGTGTTGTTATGCCGGTTAATTCAAAGTTGTTTTGTGGAGAGAAATTCAAATCCGGTGAATTTTGGGCTAGTCGGAATCGTCGGTTTTTTGGTTGTGGAGTGTTTTTCTTTGACATTGTGAATGTTGATGAGAATTTGGTTGAATTGTGTTTGAAAGTGGGTTTGATGTTGTTATTTATAGGATGAAAAATGGTAATTTTTTTGGATTTTTTTTTTCAAACGGTCAAATGTCAAAACATTGTAAATTAGATTTTTGTGACTTGTGTTTGCTTTAAATGTCGGTCGTTAACTCGACCGATAGCCAAAAAAGCTTCCAGCGACCGATATGTGTTTTCCTCCTCACACTGGAGTCTACTGATGTGCAAATCGGTCACACAAGCCTTCGATCGATATTATTCCGTCCCACTGCTACAAGCCTAAGTATAAACAAAAAACGTGCACGCACGCACACACAAACCAAACAATTCTCTTCAATTCATTAGATCCACTTTCAGACCAAAACATTGCAATTTCATAGAAGGACACGTGCCTTTTGATTCTAGTAGCAAGGGGGACCGAACCATTTGGGTAAATCGACCGAATGGTTCAGTCTTATTACGTTCAGCCTAACTATATTAACTTTATTATAGAATTGGTCTCAAACATATACACAGTTGGAATAGAGATTGGATTTATGTTCTAATTTGCATTATTTTTTTGCTGGTTTAAAAATAATGATTGATTCTTGTTATGCAAAATTTGATATGTGAGTTCAATTGTATACTTTGATAAGGTATTTACAAGAAAAAACACTTGATCATGACTTATTATAGCAAATGCAAGTATACATCTTTATACGCCAACCACAAAGTTAAAGGGCGTTGTTAGTACAAAATTCAGGCTCGGTGTGTATAATGATGTTGACTTGTGATGAAGCGAAAAATGATCCGTTTTTAGGGGGTCATTTAAGCCCTTGAATTTATTTGATCAAATATTGCTCTAAATCGTTCCTTTTGTGATTTTAGGTACTTTTTGAGTGAATTCTGGAAAAGAAAGCATTTTTGACGTTTTTAGAGCAAAAAAATGAAGAAAACGGCAAAGACTTAATTTTACTTGCTGGGAACAGTACATGACGGCGTCACCAAGTTCTACATGACGGCGTCAAGAGTAAAACAATAGGTGAAGTGGATAGAGTACGTGACGGTCCAGAGAGTTTTTACACTAGGGCATGACGGCGTCACCATAGGCCGTCATGGTCTCTTTACACGTGACTGCCCAGAGGAAAATTGCTCTTGACGGTGTCAGATCTGGATCTAGGCAATCCGATATTATTATGGGCGGCGAGTTGACGGCGTCAGATTTCTCTTCTTGACGCCGTCACGTTGGAAAATCTATATATAGTTTTGTAATTTTCATTCATAAGGGAGGACAATTAGAGGGATAACTTGGAGAAACCCTAGCACGATTTTATCAGTATTTTCAAGGGTTTTTACCCTTTGAAACCTTTCATGTTCAATTAAGATAAGTATCCTTTCAATTCATTCAATATGTCTATGTGTTGTTTGAATATATCTTACGCTTGTCTTAATTTTAACATGTCAGGCTAGATCTCTTGTGTGTTTGCTTAGATGTAGTGAAACCTAGATGTTGATTATGGGTTGATTGCTTGTTTATAGTTGTTACGGATGAATGATTTCGATGTTAGGTTTAAGAAAACTGGCATACTTCCATAGGGTAACTTGCTTGAACGTCTTAAGAAGCATGAACCAATGCGTACTAGATTTTTATGGTTGTATTTAATGCATAAGCGAATTCTAATGATCCCATGTTAGGAGCTTCTTGCAGGCTCGACATAGGAGTGAAGTAGGAGCTTATAGAGTTGGGGAAGTACGTATGCCACCCCACGATTGGTATTAAGGAATATAACCCGTCATCCACGCAATTGTAACAAACTATCAACCTGTAAAAGATATCTAGGGAGTAATGAAATCTAAGTAAACACAATTTTCTCATTTATTGTTCACATCACTAGTTTAATTAGCTTTATTTACATTTTTTGTTATTTTATTTTGATTGCATATTTAGTTATTGCGTTAGTTGATTAGCAACTAATTCCGCCCGCTCTTCCAAAACCCGAGATTTTAGTTGCTTTTATAAAAATATAAAAATACAAAAAGAATCATCCCTCACCTCTAGACTTAATTTTTAGGCTTTCTAATCCTACCGACACTATTCCTGAGTTGAACGATCAATCCCCCGGTACTTGTCACTATACTATACTACAACGATCAGGTACACTGCCTGGTGGGGGTTGTAAGCTTCTCGAGATCCCTTGAGAGGTAAAGCCTGGTGCAATTCCCACGCATCAAGTTTTTGGCACCGCAGCCCGGGGAATAGTTGTTGTCTAGGTTAGAATTTCTTTTTAATTAGGTCTACTTGCTAGATTCTTTTCTAGTAAGATTTTATTTTTATCTTTTTAGGTTCTCTTTAGTCTATCTTATTTCTTCGTGTCTTTCTTCGTAACCTTTACCATCCGACATCATGGAAGGTGGTGTAAAACCTCGCAAAAATTCGTATAATTAACTTCGGTTAATTAAATAAATAATCTCTGTCATTATTGTAATCACCATTTTTACGGGGAAATTTAAAATTTTCTTTGTATTTTAAAATGTTCACGATTACGATATTGCCAAATTCGTCAAACGACAAAACAAGTTATCGACAAAATTAACAAAATATTAATAAATTACTAAACCTAATTAATAAAACTAATTAAAAACTAAACGGGCTTTGTTTTTAATTAGCCCAACCGGCCCAAACACCAAAACCCATTTACACTAATAAGTATTTCATAACAATCGATCAAGTAAGCTCCAAATCAACTCATTTATTTTTATTTCATACACACGACACCTGTATATTTTTGCACATTCTTGTTCACCACCTAGCCAAATATTAGTGTGTCAAATCCCAAGTTCATGGGACGACGTTTGATACATTTTTAAGTGGCAAAGTGATTGAACCAAAATCAACTCAATCGATTTATATATTATTCAAAACTTAACCGTTTTGATTCCCGTTTGTTTCTAATTGTTCCTAATAATATTTCCGAGATGATTCTATGCTCAAAAGTCGAAGATGATCAAGTATATACAAGTGGTAAACGATTTTGTAAATCGTATATACATAAATATGTTGGTCGACATTTAGTGTGAATCACCAAGACATCCTCCTCAAATTGTGCACTCTCATTTCATATTAAAACATTATTATTTGTCCTTGAAGCCTAGTATGCACTGACATTGAAAGATTCATATGGTTCTCTTGAAATGTATCATATATACATGTGATATATTGGTACATTATCAACGATTCATGCATGCACTTGCTTCATTTCCTTCTCAAACTCTTTCACATATTTGTTTCTTCCTAAATATTACCTTTACAACTCAGAGAATCGATTGCAATATTATTTGGAAGCAAGAAGGGGAATATCGGGTTTGATTTATATATATAACATTTGGGTTATATTTCGAACGTGATAAATTCTTGTTTTTCATACTATCACACTCGACTCTCTACCACCTCTAAGGTGTTGTAAGTTATTTCAAATCATTTCCATTCAAAATCACACGTTAAATTATTGTCCATGCATCATGTTTATTTTATTCGATCATAGATACTTTTATATATAGTTTACGTATAAATATTGTTATATAAAAACACGAGCGTGACTAGCCTCTATCTTGGAAGGCCTAGGAGTCACGTAGCACACTTGTTTCACGATTATTTTTACGTTACATACATCATACGAACTTATTTTGACCATATATCAAATATATAAAAATGTTGCAAAACTTAGAAAATAAACCAAGTCTCTTACTAAGTAAAAATCTGTCCAAATCACTTATAAAACCGTCTTTTATCTCACAATTTAGCGTAACAAGCATGTCATACTTTTACACCATCTAATAGACACCATGGCTAGCTACAACTTTCGTATAAAAAACATGTAAAAATAACCACGTCTTGACACTTTAAATCGACCAAAGTAAATTGCAAAACTCGTATATACCAAAAACACTTAGAAATTTTCCAAGTCTTTTTACCCAGAAAATAGGTCCAGATCGTGACTAAAATGACCCTTTAAAACTTAATCCGACTTAATAACCACCCAATATTTTTACACAACCTATTTCTCCTTGCTACAAGCTACAAGTTTCGTGTTTATACTTTGTAATAATAAACTCGTTTAGACCCTTTAAATTGGCCAAAGTAAACCACAAAAACTCATTTTTCAAAAACTATTTATAAAGCTTAATGGACTGAAAAGCCCAATAAGCTGAAAATAAGCTCTCCGTATAAGCTGGACCAAAAAGCTATTTTGATATGATTTTATAACATTAAAAATGAGTCTAGGGACAAGCCCAACTTGTCTCAACGCTCACGGATTTTAAAACGTTAACGGGCCTTTAATTTAGCTCGTTAAAGCCCATTTATTGAAAAATAAGCTATTTTTGTAAATAAGCAGTTGAAATAAGTTTTAATAAGCTTCAATAAGCTCCAGAAATTTTAAGATAATTTTTCCCATAATTTTTGAACGTTTGGACTAAAAATGTAACGCGACGACACCTAGAAGGACTAATATTGAAAACTGTGAAAACCAAGGACTAAAACTGTAAAAACAGAATTATTAAGGTAGAAAATGATTTATTATTAATTTCCAAGCTTAGATTGTAATATTGGACATGTAGTGGACTATAATTGTAAATTATATATAAAAAGGACTAACGGTGTAACGCTAGCGCCGTTAGTATAAAAAGTGTAAAATTGGAAAAGGACAAGGACTACACCTAATCTATTTAACATTCTTATTTTATTTTCTATTTTACGGCAACCCTCACGTCATATGCATTTTATTACGTTTATTATATATATTATTTATTATATATATAACGATATTTAAAAAGTTAATATTTTTACTTACGATTTAAAAAGGTAAAACTACGATGATATTTTAAATAAAGTATTTTTTTTTCATATCATGCATGGCATATAATTTCACTTCACATCATCTATTCGTCATAACGAATAATGTTTATTCGTTATTCGTTCGTATTTACCAAATAGTATTTGGTTATATTCTCTGATAAATTTATTTATCAGGTTCCATATCAACGATGTTTCTATACTCGTTCCCATAAATCTCGTTCTATCTTACTTTTCATCATTTCCAAATCAATCCAGGTGAGTCATAGCCCCATTTCAAATAATTGTTTTAACTCATTGGGGGAGATACATGCTTACATATACTTTGATAACTTGATAAGTATATGAAATAAAATAAAATACATGATTCAAATCAATTTCCTAATTGATATTAAAATAATATAATTTGTGAATTATAATATGTTAATGTTTCTAATGCGATTATTATAGTATGTGATATATATATTTATTGATGAATTACTTGACTGAAATATTGATATTCATATGAAAATGTTCTCAATTTGATTTTTGTGGTATGTGATATAAATGTGTTACTGGCGAAATATTCAAACTGAATTTCTGATACTCAAATGATAATATTTTCAAACCGAATTTCTGATACTCAAATGATAATATTTTCAAACTGAATTTCTGATACTCAAACGATAATATTTTCAAACTGAATTTCTGATACTCAAACGATGATATTTTCAAACTGAATTTTTGATACTCAAACGATGATATTTTCAAACTGAATTTCTGATACTCAAACGATGATATATTTAAACTGATTTTCTGATACTCAAACGATGATATTTTCAAATTGAATTTCTGATACTCAAACGATACTGTTTTCAAATTGATTACTGTGATACGATACTTGATTTCATGATGTTATGCTAAATGAGCCCATAAGTCCTTGATATTGCCTAAGTTAACTTATCGCCATATAGTCCCTCAATCATGAGCCATTAATCACCGTAACGTGAGTGCGAATATAGTGAACAGATTCGAAACCTGTTTTGGATTGACCTCCGATCCCACTAATACTTGACGGAATGCCATTATGCATGTGGTTAGTCGTATTAGTCGTGATACACTATATTTGAGACAAGTAGGAATTGGCAAATCACCTATGAATAGAGGGCAAAATCTGTCATTGATTTGATAGAACACCCCTTCTGTTAACGTCTTGCGTGTCATGAGGCTTGGTGCAATATCTATAAAGGAAATATATATGTGTTCAACATATATTTAGATACAGCTGTATAGGTTTGGCCATACGTGAATTGTTTATCTGATCGATTTAGTATCATGAGTTTCCAGCTCATGTTAAGATTATTGATTCTTTATTGAATGTGATTGAATATTTATATGATTTATTTGTGAATATACTCGATACTTGTTTTATTTCTGTTTGTATTTTATTAATACCAAATATTTCTGAAATCTAACAAAATAAAGGGTTTTTCCTAAAACTCTATGAACTCACCAACCTTTGTGTTGACACTTTTAAGCATGTGTATCTCAAGTAAATTTAACGGAGCTGGACAAGACACGGAGTGGGCATTTATTACTCTGATAAATTAAAATGGTGTAAAAATCAAATTTGTCATTTTTACAAGCCTTTATATCTTTTCATAAGACTTTAGATCAAATGGTTCATCTTTTATCAAAATTATTATTTAAATGATATATGACTTTCAAAATGTTTCTTTTAAACCATTTTATGTGGTTAAAACTTCGATCCTCACCTAAAAATTTGAAAATAAAAGTTAATTGAACCCTAATAGCTTTGGCGACTTATGGCGATTTTCTGCTAACCCTTCTACCTCACATAAATCGATCTCTATTCTCCTAAATCTTGTCCTGCTCCTTATAACGATTGTGTTTTGGACAGTTAACGTGTTTAATTCAGTCCTATAACATTGTTTTTATTCGGATTGAGACTTGATTTGAGTTAGGGTTCGTTTTTTTGTTAGGGTTTTCTAGTTAATCGCTCGGTTGGTTTTTGTTTTGATTTAAACCGACATTGATCATTCTGGTGCTATCATGGAGATCGGTTAGGAGTATGCTCACTATATAATTATGCCTTGACATTGTTGAGGCACGCGACTTAAGATTTACGTGGATCTTGTGTTTTTCTTGTGTCTCGCTTTTTAGGGTTTCGACTTAGGGTTTCGTTTTATTTCTTAGTTTTCTTAATCGTTATGGAGAAAAGTGATGTTGATGAGGTTGATGTTGATTGTTTACAAGCTGCTAATGTTGATCTGTCGAGGGTGACTATGAGGAAACATAAGAAGCCTAAGGGTTCATTTAGTGAGCATGTGGTTATTAAGGAATCGGTGGTCACTACTGGTCCTAATACGGAGGTTAACTCTATTCAAAGTAAACATGACTTTATTAAAGGGGTGTTGGGGGTCTCGCTTAAATCAGCCTTGGACGTTGATGTATTTCTTAAGGAGCTTGAAGCGGGCAACCATCCGACATGGCCTAGTTTGGTTAGTGAAACTCAATCACAGGTGTATGAGGCTATGTGTGGCTTATGTGAGGCTTATGGGATTGACATGAAGAATGATAATACTAAATCTGATGTGAATGACATAGATAATACATCTAATGTTAATGTGGATGCGAATATTCAACCTACACAAAACTCTACTGCTGAGGCTGTTTGTGAAGGTGTTAATGTGTCTATTCCACGTAGAGTAGTAGAAAAGGTTAGTGCCCGTCTTGAACACACTCTTTATGGCTACTTTATTGGTAATAGAATGGCGTTTCCAGTGGTTGAATACTATGCTAGAAATAATTGGGCTAAGTATGGTTTGAAAAAGATCATGATGAATGCTAAAGGTTTTTTCTTTTTTAAATTTGATACTCAAGCCGGTTTAGAATCCGTTTTGGAAGATGGCCCTCGGATGATACGTAAATCTCCAATCATTCTCAAGCAATGGTCTATTGATACTAGATTATGTAAGGAAGAGCTGACACGTATCCCGATATGGGTTAAATTGCATGATGTGCCTATCCAAGTTTTTGAAGATGATGGTATTAACTTGATTGCTTCTTTTATTGGCAAACCTATTATGTTGGATTCGTACACAAGCTCTATGTGTAAGGATTCTTGGGGTAGAAGTAGTTTTGCTCGATGTTTAATTGAAGTGGGTTCAGAGGATGAGCTAGTGGAAGTTATCACTATTGGGGTCCCATCTCTTACAGGGGATGGGTTTACTAAAGAATCTATCCGAATAGAGTATGAGTGGAGGCCTCCTAGGTGCACATCATGTAAGATTTTTGGGCACATCTATGAGCATTGTACTAAAAAGGAGATTCCTCCTCCTGTTGTTACTAATGCAAATGTGGTTACTACTGCTACTATGCATGCTAATGATGATTTCCAAAAGGTGAGTCGTAAGAAGAAAAAAGGTAAAGCCCAGTCAGGTATAGGGAGTCAGGTTGGTACTTCTATCAAACAGTCTGTCAGGTATGTGCCAAAGAAGACTACTAGTGAACCAAAAAAGGGAGCTACTAGTAATGTGTCTACATCGTCATCTATGTTGAAGTCTAAAGGTCCCCAAGTGTCTACATCCAATCCTTATGATGTTTTAGCTACTGATGAAGATGGTGATGATGATTGTGTTGATAACAGGTTTAATGAATCGGCTAATTTATTTCCTTGCTTTGCAAAAGGTGGAAGTTCTTCTTTCACGGATGCTGCTGGTTAGCTTGTTTTGTCTTGTTTCTTGTTCTAGGTTCATTTTGATTCTAGAGTTGTTAAGAGCTTTTGGCATGTCATAAGCTCTAGTTTAGTTGTCTTTCAAGCTGTGTTAGCTTGAGGTTAATGTGGTACTTCAGCCACATTTCATTTGTACTCAAACGTTTTGGCTTTAATTTATTTACCAGGGTGCAGGATTACTCCCCTTTACCCAAAAAAACTTCGATCCTCACCGTAACACCCAAATAAATTTTCCACTGCGACAAACTTAAAAATGGGGGTGTTACAGGTGGTAACATCTTTGAACCCATCAACCCATCACAACAAGACCACCCACAAAATCCACCACTAGCAAACCAACCTCTTAGGCCCCGAACCCTAAGAGAGTATTCCCGTCCTAGCCACCAAGGTTATCGAAACACTATTGAGCTCACCAAAGGAGCCAATGTGTCCCCCTTGCGATCCGACACCATCCGGTTGGTGCAAAGCAGATGTGCATTCCATGGACTTCGTTCCGAAGATCCTAACCAACATCTCAAGGACTTCCTTAAAATCGTAGATTCTATAGACCTTGATGTTACAACTAGAGAGTCGACCCGATTACGCCTATTCCAATTCTCTCTACGTGATCAAGCTAGTCAATGGCTTGAACGTTCACCCGCGGGATCCATCACCTCATGGGATGATCTCACCACTCGTTTCCTTGCTCAATTTTTGCGATGCTTAGAAATGAAATCTTGATGTTCCAACAACATCAGGGTGAAATTTTCTACGAAGCATGGGCTCGTTTTAAGGGTCTACTCCAAAAGTCCCTCATCATGGTATAAATCTTTGGTTATTAGTTCAAATCTTCTATGACCATGTCGATTATCACACCAAGCGTACCATCGATCGAGCCGCCGGAGGTAGATTGCGTGATAGGAACGCCGAGGAATCATGGGAAATTATTGATGAACTTGCCGCCGATAATCAAGAATTATGGGAGTTTAATCACACTATAGAAGCGGCCATCAACGCAATCTCGACACCTGGAGGGACTAGCCAAATCTCCGACGAACTCGTTTGCAAACTTGAGGCCAAAGTTAACTATTTCGAGGAAAGGCAAAAGAGACCTTTAAGTCCTAGACGGGCTACTGTCTGTAACACCCCCAATTCATGGATGCAGCGGAATTCAAACTGGGTGTTACTCGACGGCACAATAGTCACAATAATAGAAAACGAACTCTAATTGAGTCGTTTTAAAAGATTTATCATTCAAATTATATAAATATCAGAGATTACAAAAAGAGGTCCCAGATGGTTCCATGTTTACAAATTACATTAGATGAGTTTTTGAATGATAATAAAATTTATAGCCCTCTTGAATATCCGTGCCATCCTTGATCATCATGGACCTGAAATACATGCTTAAGAGGTCAACACAAAGGTTGAGTGATATTCATAGAGTTTGTTTAATGTTTGAACACAATATGTTGGTAGTATGAGTTAATTAGACTCATACTCATGGTTGGAAAACAAAATGATGAGCTACGTTATTATACGCCCATAAAATGTATTATGCACTAAGCTTATGACACCAAAACGTTAACGGGTACCAATATCAATCGGCGGAGTTATCCCAGTAGGTACTTTGCTAACATACCTAAATCTCAAAATTAGTGCATTTGTTTGAACTTAGTCAATACAAATGGGATTCGGCAATCCCAATAGGCCTATTCACAATATTCGCGCTCACTATTACTAGTGATTAAATGGTTCATAATGAGGAATATTGGTTTTAGCAAGGATAGTACTTTGTGATAATAAAACAATCAGGCAAGCATAAAATTGAAAAGCGTTGTGTTCGGTTGAAAAGTAATAGCATGTATTCCCCCCAAGGGTTTGTAAAACAATTAAGTAATGGAAAGTGGGGCTATGAACTCACCTTAAGTTAAATAGCAAGTAGTGAACGTGATGGTCGGATCATGAAGGTTTCAACAAGCAACCTATAATACAATGTTGCGACTTAGGATTGGAGTAAAGAATATGAAGAATTGCCTATATATGTCTTGCATTTAGTCCATGATGTAGTACTTAGTATAGTGTAAGTCTTTGAAAAGAAATGGTTTATGAAACATGTATAGTTTATATATCGCTTACTACCGTTCGGACCGACATAATTCAGAAGTCAAGTAGTAGACATTCGAGGAGCCAGGACACTTTAATTCGTAAATCCACAACTCATCTCGACGGCTTACTTAATGAACTCCTCACATGAGGCTCCCTACTATTGTAGTATTAGGAAAGTTTACTTTTACAAGAAGATTGTTATTAGAATGAGTTTCTTAAATCTTGTATGACAATTACTTGTAAGATCTCATGGTTCTTTAGATGGAGTAGATCCAAATTGCATGTTTAAGTTATTGCTAACTCTTTAGCTCATGTTTTCGCCTAGGTAAGTTTATATGGTCATTTAGTCATGGCCTCGCCGTGAACTTGGTCATTGTTCCATGGACTTGAGACTCAACCTTGGCCTTAGCCATGGTTGTGGTCTTGGCTTTAGGTCATTAGACCTCTTGGTCTTATTAAACCATAACTATTATATAGTAATTTTGGTATATAAAAAAGCTGTTAAGAAAGTAAAGAAAAATATCACTCTAAAAGCGTTTTCAGGGCTCGAGCTTCTATTTACCTAAACGAAAACGTCGTTCCGGACAACTTTAGTGTTTTAAGTTTTTGATGAATTGGACCAGAAGGGCCTCGAAAAAATACGGATTTTGATCAGAATGCTATTTTGGCAGATTCGGCGTTTTGGTTTCGCTAACTTCTTTTGGCTCGTGTACTCGTTTTAGGTGGTTCAAATTGCTATGTTTTCCTTGTTAAGTCCTCTTTAACAGTAGGTAAGTGTCCAATATCATAGTTATACTATTTTGGTCATGGTTCTCCATAAAAGTCACTAGTTTTCTTGTTATCTTAACATAAGTTAACATATGTTTACCATAACTTGTTTAACCAATTTTTATACATCATGAACATAATAACAAGACAATATATAGTATGAATGACATATAAATAGCATGAAAATGATATTTAACAAGAAAGCATGTTAGGGTTTGCTTACAACTTTTGGCTTTCAACAAAGAAAGGTAAGTAACATGTAAGGTAAGGACTTTGATTGATTATGCTTCACTTTACTTCACTTCAAGCAATAGTTCTACACTTGTATTCTTGAAAGAGAGTTTATGAAAGTTGAGGTAACTTGAGTAGATTCAAACTCAAGAGAAATCACCAAAGGATGGAAGAAACAAGGACTTTGGATCAATCAAAGCTTTACAAGAGCTTTGGAATTGATATGGAACTTGTAATCTTGAATAATACTTGAAGTAGAGAGAAAATCATGAATGTGTTTGTGTGTTATGAGTGGTGAATGACCAAGAGGGAGGGGAGGGGTTATATAGGGCCTTGAGAAGGTGCTAGGAAGGTGACTAACCAAGCTTGTTAGCAAAGCTTTGCAAGGTGTTGCAAGATTAGGCTAAACTTGGAGCCTAAGTTGCAAGGTGTTGAAATCTTTGACAAGCTTATGATCAAGACACCAAGTTTCATGGTGACTCTTCCTAAAGTCGTTCACTATAAGTCTTGGATGACTAGGTGGTTAAAATTTGGTATTATTTGGTTTACGGAGGGTAATCGATAACAGTAAGTATTTAAGTCACGAAACTTAAAACCGGGTATCTTAAAAATATGAAACTTATAAATATGTTAGAACTTATTAATATAACCTATCTTAGCATATTTAATAAGTGATAAGTTCTATCGGGTTGCTTAAACGCTGTTAAAACTGGAAACGGTCTAAAACGCGTAATTCGCGTAAAATGCTGAACTGGAAAACGTAAAATTCCAAAACTTTTGGAATTGTCGTAAAATGAAAGAAAATCATATTTCTATTTTTTATAGTGTTTTATGAACATATCGGGATGCTGGAATGACGTTTAAACCTAAAAGTAAATCTCGGACACGGTTTCGTGATTTTTGCAGAAATGATCCGACGAGTGTCAAACTCTCGGATTATCATTAAAATAGTTTAACTTACGAGAATATGAAATAAAAATTTTGGGAGTGAATAGTAAAAATGAATAGTAAAAAAGAATTGGGATTAGAAATTAACCTGAAAATGCGAATTGTTACACTGTCAATTCTGTCTCGAAAATGACTCCAACGCCATTATCAGAGTCACCTTCTAGAGAGAATGTTGAGACCTTTCAAAATTTTGCCCCACCTTATTCTCCTCCTGAAAAACTTATCCCAGAATTTGAAGCTCGAATGAGAGAATATATGGCAACCCATTCTGAGCGGCTTGCTAGATTCGAGGAAGCAGTTTATAAACAAAAGGAGGAGATGCAAAAGAAAATGAAGGAGATGATGAGCCTAGTGGAGGAGTATGCAAACCAGAAAACCCCTGAAATGATGTTACTGAGGAAAAAAAGTGCCACCCCCACTACCCGGTTTGTTAATTCCATCACAGTTGTCCACATGAATAATGATAAAGTAGAAACCCCTACTGAACAAACCATATAAGAACCGCCAAATTCCCAATCCTTAAGTTACTACCTGAAACATGATATAAACGAAAACACCATAACAAATTGGGTAAAGGGTGACGGGCGTTACCAATCCTCCGAACAGGGTTCAGAGAAGGAGGAAGAGGGGAAAGATGAGTATGATACATTACCTGGGGGACCGGTATTTGAGAAACTGCTGGTACAAAAAGTAGCTGCTAAGCAGATGGCGTGTGGGAACTTTGAAATGCCAGCCAGCATTGGGAATTTGCAATGTCTGAACGCTTTCGCCGACCAAGGATCGGAAGTAAATCTTATGCCCCTAACTATCTACACCCAACTAACATCAGAAATGCCAGCCACTACTCGTGTTAGGCTATCCTTCGTTGGACACTCTTATGTGTACCCCCTAGGAATCGCAGAAGATGTGCTGGTCAATGTCGCAGGATTCATGTATCCCGTTGATTTCATGATCATCGATGATAAAGGAGGTGGATGCATGCCAATAATCCTTGGAGCACCATTCCTTACCACCGCAAGAGCTGTTATTAGGTATGAAAATAGGAAAATTGAGCTTAAGTCTTGAAAAAGAAAGATTAGCTTTCCCATGACCCCGCGATGTGCGCAAGAAAGCTTGATGAAGAGAAAGCTCATAAACAACATTGACACATCACCTATTCGTGTTCAGGAAAAGATTCTTGCATGGGAAGCGAGAATCAAAAGTTACAAAGAAACTAAACATGAAGGAAGCAAAGGCTGCAACAAAGTTCGTGTCAATTTTGAATATAGTCAACCAACAGAGAATCATGTACCATTCGCAAAAAGGGACCTAGTACTCTTAAGACACTCGGAGATAACAATACCTCCCGATAAACCAAGTCCCTGGTGGTATGGGCCTTTCACAATTGAAGGCATAAGCCAAGATGGGATAGCTAACTTAAGCAGTAAAGGATGAGGGGAGGCGACTGCGAGTATAGATCGGTTGAAACACCACCACCATGATTGTAAGGATCGTAATTATATGGGGTACATCATCTCGAGAGATGAGGTCACGTGATTACCCATGACCTTGAGTTTAGCTACAAGACTCGTAAAATAAAGAAAAGCGCTTCTTGGGAGGCAACCCATGCTTTGTGTGATTTTTATTTGTTTGATTCCGTATGCATGCTTTATTTTTATTGTTGGTAGATCATGTTTCAAAATAAAATGGTGAAAATACTTTATTTTGTCGTTTGACTTAGTCATAACTTCATCCAAAGGTGTTTCGCAAAAGATAAGTGTAAGGGGAAACCCCAAATATGTTTTTAAGAAACAAAATTGATCATGATTTTCCACAATATTAAATAAACATGTATATTCGTATTTGTTAGAGTCAAATGCTTGTATCGAGTCATAATGATGTTTTGTAGAATTTTCTAGGAAGTAGGACATAAGTTTTCCAGAAATTTTCTGAAAACCTAACGTAAGGATTTATGCAGATCACTTCTGACGGCATCAGGAATTAATTCCTGACGGCGTCATGTGTAAAATTCTGGAAATTTTGCTAGTTTTGTTTTTCTAACGGAGTCTTAAACTTTTTGTTAATTTTTTAGTTTTATAAACTCCAGGTTATCTGCAAACATTCATTCCACAAGCATTATATCTTACATTGCTTTCTAGGATTTATTAGTATATATAGATTGCCGCCGATTTTACGCGAGGTTGTCTTGTTTGTTTTGTCAGGTTTAACAGGTTATGTAAGACAAGAAGATGATTTATATTTCTGGGAGGGAAGCTTTGACTGTTCATTTTCTTGGAGGAAGATATAACCTTGTTACCACACTATCCACACCGAACGAATCTGGGGAGTATTTGCTTTCATTCTTTTACCTATTTCACTTTTACATTCTTTAATTGAACATTGGGGACAATGTTCGTCCTAAGTGTAAGGGGAGGGTAAATGATGAACCTTATAGGATACACTTTCACTTGAGTACGTTTGTTTGATAGTAGGTGTGTAATAAAACTATGAGAAATACTTGTTAGTGTAATTTTAGCGCCGAATTTAAATTTTTTACAACATTTAGGAGTGAAACTTTAGCCTTAGCAAGCGTCTCATGGATAGGAGTCGTATGACTAGCACAAAACCATACTATTCAGAAAGATTTTCCACCCAAATATGTGAGGTTCACCTTTAGATTTGATAGGAAAATCATTTACTATTAGTGCTTATGAGTGTACCGGTAGCATTTTGATTCTAGAACTTGCGTTAGTGATTCATCCCGAGACCGCTAGTGAGACTACATTCGTGTAGTAGGATTTACTACATGATAAGAGGCATTAGGATCACCCTTGTGTTAAACCCGTATCATAATTACTTGACCATTTAAGTCATATTACTTGGCTAGTAAAGTCAACTAATTTTTCCTACACCCTTAGCGTTGTACTCATTTTTAGTACACGAAACCCCTAGTACACCCCTTTGAGCCTATCTTTTCGTTTCTAACTTTAAGCACCTTACTTAAAGGAAGAATTTGTTACAACCCACTTAAATGTACACCCAAATTGCCTTAGCCTTCCGTGTATGCACTCATATTTAGTGAATTATTGTTATTTGTTTAAACTCTTAGTTAATTATCTAATTGATTACATGGTTGCTAAGTCGAGTCATATCCTTGTACATATTGTTTTGGGACGATTGGGACTCATGGGTAAAGTACTTATCTTATGGAGTAATGGGGAAGAACATCATACTATTACCCCCATGTGTGCATTAATCTTAAAAGTACCCCAAGTGTTTTGATTATCTTGATTCGAGTCATTAGATAGTTTATTGTAAGTATGTAAAAATTCAAGTGTAAGGGGAATGTTCATTCCCTATGATGTATTATTTTGGATGGTAGGGCAAGAGTATATGCAAAAAAAAAAAAAAAAAAAAAAAAAAAAAAACGGACTAGCATCCTGTTTCATTCTGTGTTTATCTTATGTTTTGTTATTTTTGATTTATTAGCTTAAGTCGAGTTTAGTCTTGGCTTAGCAACACCATATTGTACATGTAATTAACCAATATGATTAACTCGCCACCAGTAAAGATTGCCTATATCCAACAAAGCCGTGTATTACATATCCCTACACCTAACGTTATAACCCTTTGAAAGACCTCTTTGATAGCTTATCCTAGGTGCTTACGCCATGTGGTGGAGGTTTGATCCTTTCCCAAACCTATGGTAATCTATTTTGCTATGACAGGTAGTGAGAGATATTTCTCATTTCCATTTTGTGATATATACTTTATTACACCCGAGAGATGTGAGTATCTAAACACTATTTGTGAGGTGCTAGTGTATGACCTCCGTGCTTGTCTTTGGTCTTTAGTGGAACGATTATTTGTTGTAATTACTTTTATATTAGTGTTAAATGACCCCTAACTTGTATTTTGATTAAAATAAAAGCGCATTTGCTTGAGGACAAGCAAATCTCAAGTGTAAGGGTATATGATGAGGCGAAAAATGATCCATTTTTAGAGGGTCATTTAAGCCCGGAATTGAATTTATTTGATCAAATATTGCCCTAAATCGTTCCTTTTGTGATTTTAGGTACTTTTGAAGTGAATTCTGGAAAAGGAAGCATTTTGGAGCATAAAAGTGAAGAAAACGGCAAAGTCTTAATTTTCCTTGCTGAGAACAGTACTTGACGGCGTCACCAAGTTCTACATGACGGCGTCAAGAGTAAAACAAGAGGTGAAGTGGATAGAGTACGCGACATTCCAGAGAGTTTTTACACTAGGGCATGACGGCGTCACCATATGCCGTCATGGTCCCTTTACACGTGACGGCCCAGAGGAAAATTGCTCTTGACGGCGTTAGGTCTGGATCTAGGCAATCCGATATTATTATGGGCGGCGAGTTGACGGCGTCAGATTTCTCTTCTTGACGCCGTCACGTTGGAAAATCTATATACAGTTTTGTAATTTTCATTCATAAGGGAGGACAATTAGAGGGATAACTTGGAGAAACCCTAGCACGATTTTATCAGTATTTTCAAGGGTTTTTACCCTTTGAAACCTTTCATGTTCAATTAAGATAAGTATCCTTTCAATTCATTCAATATGTCTATGTGTTGTTTGAATATATCTTACGCTTGTCTTAATTTTAACATGCTAGGTTATATCTCTTGTGTGTTTGCTTAGATGTAGTGAAACCTAAATGTTGATTATGGGTTGATTGCTTGTTTATAGTTGTTACGGGTGAATGATTTCGATGTTAGGCTTAAGAAAACTGGCATACTTCCATAGGGTAACTTGCTTGAACGTCTTAAGAAGCATGAACCAATGCGTACTAGGTTTTTATGGTTGTATTTAATGCATGAGCGAATTCTAATGATCCCATGTTAGGAGCTTCTTACAGGCTCGACATAGGAGTGAAGTAGGAGCTTATAGAGTTGGGGAAGTACGTATGCCACCCTACGATTGGTATTAAGGAATATAACCCGTCTTCCACGCAATTGTAACAAACTATCAACCTGTAAAAGATATCTAGGGAGTAATGAAATCTGAGTAAACACAATTTTCTCATTTATTTGTTCACACCACTAGTTTAATTAGCTTTATTTACATTGTTGTTATTTTATTTTGATTGCATCTTTAGTTATTGGGTTAGTTGATTAGCAACTAATTCCGCCCACTCTTCCAAAACCCGAGATTTTAATTGCTTTTATAAAAATATAAAAATACAAAAAGAATCATCCCTCACCTCTAGACTTAATTTTTAGACTTTCTAATCCTAGCGACACTATTCCTGAGTTGAACGATCAATCCCCCTGTACTTGTCACTATACTATACTACAACGATCAGGTACACTGCCTGGTGGGGGTTGTAAGCTTCTCGAGATCCCTTGAGAGGTATAGCCTGGTGCAATTACCACGCATCAACTTGACTTGGAACAGGGTTCCACGGAAGTTTTCTGAACTTTGAACTAAAGGAATATCTTGAATGTTATCTGCTAAGGCTAGGCACAGTGGCCAGGGAAATTCGGTTGATCCTCACATTCAACTGATATGAAGATCGGTTGTAGCTATTGTGAGAGTTCGGTTGAATGTCGGTCAAAGGAGAATGATTGTTTTCCCACCCGATATTACACACACAAAACATAAACAAAACACTTTTTTTCCTTTATATAAAATAAAATACATGCGTCATTGGCTCTGGTACTTGGGTCATGTCTTGTCGCTAGAGAGAGAAAGCTGACGTGGCAGCCGAAAAGCTAGGTGAATATGGGTCACCACTGTGCCCAGCCTAAGAAAAAAGAACCACAGTTAGCCTCACTGCGGGAGGGGGTTCCCGTAGTTAACCTCCGGTGTCAGAGTAAATATTTAGTGAGAGAAGGTATATGTGTGTTTGAGTGAGAGAAAATCATATCGTTAAGCATGGCTGATGCCCTCCTTTTATAGTTGGACTATCCTTGTCGATACATGGTGATTACGGGTTGTGACAGTGATGTTATTTTTGGGCGGGAAACACCTAGAGGTCAAACCATTTTATTGTTTAATTATCTTGACGGTGATGCTTTTGGGCGGGATACAAGATGTTTCCCTTTATGGAGTCTTCCCAAGTCAGTCACGCGATTCCATATAATATTCCTTACTCTTTTAGTTGATCAGTGGTTCAGATCCCCGGGTTCATTTTGGATTTGATGTCCTTCCGAGTTGATTGTCGAGCTGCGATCACTTACAAAGAAGTGCACAACTTGTCTCGATCTTGCCAGGGCCGACGTTGATGTAGTTTGGACTGTTCTTGGGTCTGGACTTATTTGTCTTTGGTTGTACTTAACCCGGTCCTTTTGGGTTCGGGTGGACTATACGTGATCATGTCCCCCAGTTGCTGGACTTAAGTTATTACTTTTCGCAGTTCTCCGTTCCATGTTTCCTGTCTTGCTAATTATATTTTCCATTACGCCTTATCTTACGCGTTAAAGCTGGCCTTTGGTAGTCGCGAACCATTCTCAGCCGCGTATCTTCTGACTGATGTGACATTTTAGCGTCTGATCGTTCGTTTACTGACATTATCACAACGGTTCGTTTGTTTTGATCGGGACCGTTAAATGTGTGTCCAGGGACGTGGCTACATTTTGACATTTTGATTTTAGTGATGTGTTTGTATTTTTTTTTGCGTGTAAATACCCAAACGTTGCTTTTATTCTCACTTTTTTGCCATCACTATTCACTTAAATTCTTCGAGAGTTCATCCTTTTTCGTCACCACAGCTCCATGACTCATGTTTGACTTTCCCATATTCTCCTCCTTTTGTTTGAAATTAGATGGCTAGAGAAACCATTGACACAGTTAAGTCCGTCTTAACACAATCAAACTTAAATAGCTTTTGTCAGACATGTGATATCCCTTATGCGTTAGAACCAACTCTTCATGGCCCCAATGACACTATTAAGGATGCACCTTAGGGGAAAATTGGTGTTTATACCCGCTTTTTTAAATATGCCAAATTTAGGATACCTCTCTCTCAGATTCTACTTAGTGTATTAGAATACTTCCAAATTCATTTGTCACAAATATCAGTGTTAGTCGCGGCTAGGGTTAGCCATTTTGATATCCTTTTCCGTGTTCACGGCGGTGTCCTTACCACCCCTTTGTTTAGAAAATTCTATTATGTCGGGCTGAACAATGGATGTCTCACATTAGAGAAAAGGAAAGGGCCCAAGTCACTAGCTGTCCCTGTTTGTTATACTTACCCCTTGACTCTCTAAAGAAATGGAAAGTATATATATATATATATATATTTTTTTTTTTTTTTTTTTTTTTTTGATAAAAAATCTCATCCGCTAGACTAATACCAGTTTTCATACGTAACTCTATTTACTTGAAATGGGACGACAAAAGCTTTGTCATCAAGAAGGTTATCAAATAACGTAAAAAATTTTAAAACGTTAAGATTGTTATTCACACCTGCTACTCGGAAAAAAATGCATGCTAGATTCACAAACCATAAGAGGCAACAACTTCAAGCATTATAGTTGGACATTTTTTATCATCTCTGTGAAACTGCTCGTACCATGCTTTCGAACATTTCACATTCTCAATGCATACAATCAATTCTTCCAAGTATACCCGGAAACCCATGGACCATCTTATATGTTGGTTATAACTTTTGAATGTCAGTAAAGTCGGGTTTTCTAAAGAACTCATGCATGAACAAATCAATAGCGCATATAGTAAAAAAAAAAAAAAAAAAATTAAGAAAATCACGTGGATAATGTTCACTCATTTGTAAATATTGATGAAAAGAATAGAGTGTTGTATCGTTAGCCAATTGTATGACGGAAGTGCATTTCATAACCACACTAATATCCATTTGACTTGTACAATACAGGCGCAGCTTTAAAGAATTAAAAATGCTCGGAAAGATGATCGTTAGCTTGAATATAAGTTTCAATATAGGTTAGTTTAGTCGTTAAGTCTAATTGTAAAGTGGCAACGTTAGTCCTTTAACCTTCGGTCGTTTGCAATGTTCGTCCTTTATACCAAAGATCATTTGCAATGTTTGCACCATTAGTCCTTTCAGTCAGTTAGCCTTTTAAAAAAATTTCTAAAAAAAAATTGAAAAAAATACTAAAAAAATGTCCTTTTTTTTTTCCCAAAAAAGATAATTCGAAAAAAAAAAGTTAAGAAAAAAAATTTAAAAAAAAATCTAATAAAAATATTCTTAAAAAATTCAAAAGAAAATTTGTTTTTTTTGTCGAAATTTTTTTTTCCATAAAAATAATCCAGAAAAAATATTGTTTAACAAAAAAAAATTCTAAAAAAAACTCTATAAAAAATTTCTTACGAAATTCAAAAAATAAAGTTTTTTTTGTCGAAAGTCAACTCCCCCCGATCACAATCCTTGAATAGAATTAACCATGTATATAGTCGTGTGTAAAAAGCGTGGAAAATCGTGCCCATGATAATCCGTGGAAAAAATTACCCACTACTATTTGTGAGTATATCGTGGCTAAATATTTACGTCATATTCAGTGGCGAAGCTAGAAAATTTTCAGTGGGGGTCGGGATCTAATTTTTTTTTCCTAACGCTATTTTTCAGGTAATACCAAAATTTTGTGGGTTGAAACCGAATATACCGAAATTTTTCTACACAAAAACTATATACCCCTACATCGCGCCCCCCCCCCCCCCCCCCCCCCATGTAGCTGCGCCCCTAGTCATATTGTGAATAATGCATGGGTAAATATAAAAACCACACAACAATGTTCTTGAAATATATAAAAGACGATAATAAATGGATCATTTCTTACATAAAATCGAGTCTGCTAATTAGCACAAACCATCATCTTTCTAATGATGTCTCAAAACAAATAAAATAAAATGAAAAGAACAAACCATTATCATTTAAAAAAAATAGAAATTTTTTTCATAATTTTTTTTTAGAAATTTTATTTTCTTAAACAAATTTTTTTCCAAAACTATTTTTTTTGGAATTTTTTTCAGCAAGAAAATTTCTTTTAAATTTTTTTAAGAAATTTTTTATTAAAAAAAAGCTATTTTTAGATTTTTTTTTTCTTAAACAAAATTTTTTCGAATTGTTTTTTTTGGAAATATTTTTTTTCAACAAGATTTTTTTTTTAGAATATTTTAAGAAAATTTTTATTAGAAAAAAATTATAACTTTTTTTTCTTAAACAAAATTTTTTACGAATTATTTTCTTTGGAAAAAATTATTTTCGACAAAAAAACTTTTTTTTTTCGAATCTTTTAAGAAAATTTTTGTTAGAATTTTTTTTTAGAAAATTTTTTTCTTAAAAAAGTTTTTCGAATTATTTTTTTTGGTAAATTTTTTTTCCAAAAAAAAAATAATAAAAAAAAATAGAATTTTTTTCTATTTTCTTTCCATTTTTTTATAGATTTTTTTTAAAAGACTAACTAACTGAAAGGACTAACGGTGCAAACATTGCAAACGACTGTTAGGTTAAAGGACGAACCTTGCAAACGACTGTTAGGTTAAAAGACTAATATTGCCACTTTATAATTAGACTTAACGACTAAATTAACTTCGTTAGAAAATTGGACCGAATTGAAACAAAACTGAAAATATTGGGCTAAAATCACAACTTTTTTGAAAATTGGACCAAAAGTGTAATCCAGATACAACCACAAGGACAAAAAATGTAGTTAACTCAAAAAATATACTAGAAAAATGAGATATTTTTCATCAAATAAACGCACCATAACCTTTTAGACCCAAAAGCGAAACGAAAAACCAAAACCCAAACACAAAAATATTCAAAACGAAAAGGAACATACTAAGCTTATTTGGCACTTTTGAAATCTAATCCTAGATATGGGTAAAGAACAACATCCCGCGCGGAAGAGGACAATGCGTTTATTAAGAGCCAAAGGTGTGGCTCGCCACAACTCTTCGCCACTCCAACGTGGACTTCATCATAGCTAGCCACCACACCATCACTCCCTCCTCATCCCTCCTCATGTTTGTGTTGCTCGTCTGCACGACGAAGCAACAATCTGACATATTTTGTATTTTTTTTTGAGTAGAAATAAAATAAAGGTATAAGTGGTGGGCCCCAAATGAGTAAGTTGATGTTAGTTGTGAGTGATGAGGGGGTTAGTTGTAAAGAGGTGTTGGAGTGATGTGGCACCCGTGAGCCCCAAATGAGGAGGGTTTGCTTTGTCACGACACCTTCCACTCTAACAATGAAGTTTAATAAAGAAAAACTCAAGCCCAAAGCAAAGGTTTTAACATGTCCCTAGCCAGCACCTGATACCAAAATTTGACTCAATATACATACACAGGATTAAACTTCAAGACCGCCCATTGATAAACTTATTTCAAACTGAAGTTGGAATGTTTGTTTTGAACAGATGATAAACTATAGATCATGTACAGATTTCATGGTCCTCAAAGTCTAGGTTCGCCATCATATCACACACTTCAATAACACCGCATTACATGTTACAAGTACCTATTAAGCCTGCAAGTCTAAGCTTCGACACAGTACTCAGCGGCAATGCGCAGGCAACCCAAACCTCGTTAGATACAAAACAACACGCAAATTTCAATTTTGATATATAGTCACAACGAAGAACACAATTAACAGGTTTTAACATACAATGTACAAAACAATTTATAAGACATGAAACTGGAAAGCATGCAGTGCTTACTATACTTCTAGAGTTCTAGATGATCCGTTCTTGTTCTTCGGACAAACATTAGCCAAATACAGTTGTGAGTTCTGGTCTCTTCAAAGATAAAATGCATAATATCCATCCCGAAAAAGTGCCTATGCTTCTTAAAACAGCTTAGGGAGTGTCGGGACTGCTTCTTAAAACTGCTTATGCTTTTTGACATATACAATAGCAACTGATATATCGGCTAGGCATACACAATAGACTAAAGATACAAGGGCTGTACTAATATATGAGGATTCAAAAGGAAACAATCGATTTAGATAGGCAGTTTAAATTTAAAAGCTCTCAAAACTATTAGGCTAACGTAACCAGATTATCGAGATAAGTTATCTTCTCTCACACTTAAAACTGTTCATCTGATGTGTCAAACCTTTACAAGTATATAAGTATATGCGTTACCAAGTTGCTTTCTGTACGAAAGTAGCTTCCACTCGATTATATGAAAATGTCAAATTGCTAAGAAGTCATCACACCAATAACCTTTATCACGGAACATTTTTATGATGCGATAAATACCAACAAAAGATGATCAATAATTACAAACTGAAACAAGTTCATTCACTAAGAAACCAAAACATAGTGGATATTGTGGAAGCTTCACCAACCATAAAAACACAAAACATACATACGCTTCACAAACTGAGAAAAACAAAACACAAAAGACATAACCATGACGACTTTTATTTATATATTTAATCTTCATCAGCCACTACACCATAGCAACAACCTGCAACCCGCTTACATGTTCCTGAGATATTCAATAACAGCAGTCTTTAGACGAATTGCCGCCTCTGTTTCATTGATCATCTGCATCCTCCGCATGACAGTTTTGGCTCTCTCAAGACGATCATGGTATTGCAGCATCCTAAGAAAAGCAAGGTCCTCTTCAGAAGCTGGGAGTTCTGGCATGTCCCAAACGAAATCAGTATTAATCTCCTTGCAAAACTCCTTCATGTCTTCAATTTCCATCAGATCCTCATCAATCTGCCTCTGGATAAACAGGATCATTTGGTCGGATATTTTGTTTGAACCAGAAGCTTCAGCAAGCTCTTTGGAAATAGACATTCTTCTGATTTGTTCTAGCTATGTGTTTTTTTGTTTTTGTTTTAGAAATGACATTAGTGATGTTATTGTTGCTTTAAATATAAGTGGTCTAGTGGAAATTGAAATGATTATGCAGCAGCCGTTTTGCATGCACAGTCTTCCATGCAACAACATTGGAAATCTAAGTTTTGTTTTGCTTGGAAAGTAACTACATTGAAACCTACATTAGTTTCTTGTTTGTATTTGGAAAGTGATTGAATGTGTTTGTATAGGATGAGGAGGCTCATAACCAATGTTTTGAAATACGGATCGATCCAGTCGGTTTGACCGGTTCCGGTAAAAAAAAGGTCAAAATAACCCGGTAAAACCAGGTTAATTGGTTAGACCCGCCGGGTTTTGAGTGACCAGGGTCAACCCGATCGGGTTTTGTTTTTTCAAAAATTTTTAATAAAAACCCCGGTTGACCCGACGGTCGAACCGGTTGACCCGGTCAAAAAAATAATAAATTAAAAATCGGGTTGACCCAATGGTCCAATCGGTTGACCCGGTGCTCAGTGCCTCGACCGGATCGATTTCGAACCCAGTTTTCAAAATATTGAATCCAAACCCTAACTCGTATGCAGTAACCCTAATAAAAAACCAATGGAAAGTGCAATTTTCATGGCACATAAGATAATTCGACCAACTAATTAGGCCTCAAAACCTGTAAAATACAAAATCATATATAATTTGCCATCATAGGATGATGCTAATTACTACCAACAAATAATTGGTTCAGTAAGAGGAATGAAAATGCAGTAGAATTTCATATAAGCTGCTACAGTCTGTACGTCTGAACTTGAGACACGGGTTCCACGGGACCGTTATGCAAGTTTCAATCAATTATTACATTTTACGATGGTAGATGGTCGGGGACCAGTTATGTAGTACTATAGTCTACTGTCCACCTATCAATGAACTTTAGAAACTAATAATCCAAACCACCCATATAGCTGATTATCTGCATATACACAAATTTGATTATTTAAATGAACATGCTTATTCGCTCACTTAATACTAAAAGCACGTATGCTCAAGAGGCTGCTCGCTTTAGAATGGTAATCCACACACCCTGTCACACCCCCAAAATCGGGTCCAGCGGAAGCATACATGTAGCTGGGGTGTAACTCAATTGGTATTACAACACATGTTCAAAAATGGTTTTCACTTGAATCATTTAGAATAAAATAGTTTAATAAAAAATGTTGAATTTACATTGTTAAAAGTAGTGCGGAAGTAGGCCCTTAAACTAGTTTAAAACGGTCCCCAAATGAAAAATCAGAGTCTTCTATGACCATGCCATGCCCTGCCAAAACCTCCAGTAGCGTGCCATTGCTTAATACCTGAAAATACATGCTAAAGTGTCAACACGAGGTTGGTGAGTTCATAGAGTTTGTTTAACAAATAAAGTCTATAGAAAAATGATCACACAGCAAAGGCATCGTAAATCCACTCAGTTACAAGTCCCGCCATAAGAGACTTGTAACCTGTGTGTTTACAACCCACTGCTAAAATAGTTTATGTCTGGTAGTCAAGCGCATGAGGTCAATAATAAGTCACAATATAAGCACCACATATATAATAATGTATGCCATGCAAAGCCCCTAATTAAATAACATGCGTCCCGTAACATAGTGGACGAGAGGTTGGCCGACCTCTAATAGCGCTATCCATACTACTAATAGGTGTCGAACAATGCGAATGTACGAACAGTACATCATACAACTATTATATAAGATTAAGAACGCTCCGAACATGGGAGACTTAGCACGCTCCACCAATAAGGCGAGACTTTAGGTCATAGTACGTACGGTACATTAGGGTCAAAAGTTTAAGTCAAGTTCAAAAGTTCAAAACAAGTTATAAGGTCAAATGAGTTCAAAGAGTCAAGTAGTAATTTATGTAAAAACGAGCATGTATTCTCCCCCAAAACGTTAACAAAACAATTTAAAAGAGTAGGGGCTATGACTCACCTGGTGCGATAGCTACGATGATAAAGTGGATACACAGAAATGAGGTAAGATCTCAAACCGCAACCTAATATGAATGATAGTGATCGACTTAGATCATGAAATGATGTTATGAATGTCCATGCACATGTTTCCTATACCACTCTACTCTTTGAAAAATACTTGTTGTTATCAAAAATATACATTTCCAAGACTTAGGAAAAATATGGCTATTAGAAAAATAATGCTAGTTGCAATATATATACTTATATATATATCGTATGTATCAATGTTCGTGTTGAAATCCTCGGGTTGAAATCCTTGAAATAACGCCTCGTAGTGATAAAATATACTTGTAATAACTAATACTTCATTAGTTATAAAATTGGGTACTTGGTTAATATTTCTAGAAATCTAGAATTTAGTACGTAGTGTTATTATTATTTCTAAAAGCTGCCAATTATAGAGGATTTTTGCCGATATTGAAACGTGAATATCTTTGTCGTTATTAGTCCGTTTTACTTGTTCTTTATATCCACGGTTACGTCTTAGTATGTAGTAATATATTTTGGAAAGCTTGGCTCCTCCGGGTTACGTCTAAAGCCTCTTTTTGTCCGACAAAAAACGTCCAACAGCAACAATTTTTCTGGAAAATAGTTTTCGTCAATAAACTTGAAAAAATCATAACTTCTTCGTTATAAACTCTTTTTAATCCGTTCTTTCGCCTACGGATTCGTTTTTGAAACTATTTTCTAAAAACTTTGCCAAAGTTTCCTTTGTATGTACTGATTTTCCAGAATTTAACAAAATGGGACAGTAGGTATATATAAGTGTTACAAATCCATTTCCAAGGTTCAAAACTAGTTTCTACATCAACCAAAACTCTTGCAAACTCCACAAATCTATATTAAACCTTCCATACACCTTCTTAGGGTGCCATGGGTTCCTAATGACTAGTAATCAAGTTAGTTTAACAAGGGAACACCTAAATCACAATCTAGGGTTTGTATGTTCAAAAAGTATACAAAAATAAAGTGGTATAACTAGTTTGTGCATGAAATTAAGCATGAATACCATAAGATACATATGTTAATTAGATGAAAACATGAAAATAAATTTGAATACTCACTTTGAAATAATAGGTGGTGAGATGATGAGAAACCTTGGATTACTTGTGTTTTTGTGTTATGATTCTTGATTAGGATGATGAAATGAACAACTTTGATGCTTTATACTTTGAAAAATAATGGATTGATCTTGTTTTCATGGTTTGGTCGTGGGTTTTGATGTAGGGAGGAAGAAGAAGAGAAAAACTTCACTTTTTGATTTTTGATCTAAGTATATATGTGTAAAAAGGTGTTTATGTATAAAAAAAATCTAAATCAATGTCATTTTAGTAAATACTTGGTCAAGTTGACTAGATATTTTGAGGGGGGGGGGGGGGGGGGCTGCACATGTGTAAAAGTGAATGAGTGTGTGATAAGCTTGGTGTTATCTGGTTCACGGAGTCGGTTTTGGTTCCATTAATCGCTAACCGTAAAGTTTTAAATCGCGAAACGTAAATTCGGGTATCGTAAAAATATGAAACTTGAAAGAATGACTAAACATGTCAAAATACTCCATAATAAAATATAAAATGAATGGTAAGTTCCATCGGGTTGCTTAAACGCTGTTAAAACTGGAAACGCGGGTTAAAAACGCGTAATTCGCGTAAAACGCTGAACTGAAAAACGTAAAATTCCAAAACTTTAAGAATTGTCGTAAAATGAGAGAAAATCATATTTTTATTGTTTATAATGATTTATGGGCATATCGGGATGCCGGAAGGACGTTTAAACCTGAATGTAAATCTCGGACACGGCTTCGTGATTTTTGCAGAAATGATCCGACGAGCGCCAAACTCTCGAATTACCGTCAAAATAGTTTAACTTATGAGAATATGAAATAAAAATTTCGGACATGAATAGTGTTTTGTGAATAGTAAACGTGAATAGTAACTTTCCGAGATAAAAATTGAAATTTCGACGTTTGAAACAGGACATGAAATTACGAGTTGTGACACACCCCATTTATACTAATAAAGTTTCATGAATGCAAAAAATAATTGTAAAACAATGAAATAACCATAAAATCCTAGTCCAATAAGCAACGACAATCAATATACAATCCCATAACCACCATTAACCTACAACTATGATTAACTAAATTCCGGCCTAAGCTCAATTACAAACGCGATAAGTAGTCAAAAGTAAAAACAGCCCCTAAAGTCATAATAAGCTCGTAAGACAAAAACTATCAGCTTATATATAAACCAAACCAAATACGCCAGTAAGCCTAAAAGTACCCAAAAGTACCCAAGTTCATTTCAACATATTAATGAAAATTAAGCACCAAACTTACAAACATTAACACAAATAACATTAACAAACCACCTTTAATAACAACCATCACCATGGATTACCAATCAACAACCATCACGACTGCTGCAATTGAGACCCCAAATCCATGAATCGAAACCTACTGTAGAGACCCCAGACCCCAAATCCCTACAAAAATCTGAGGACAAAAAAATAAAAAACCTAATTCAACATAAATCAAATCAGAACACTGATACAAAATATAATATTTTTAACAATTTATAACGATTTAAAGCATAAAAAATAACAAAAAATTATCAAGAACCTGTGTTAAACAAAACTCCTTTTGTTTCATTGTCTGTGTCGAAGAGTAATTAAATTAGGGTTGATGGTATTTGTGGATCTTGGTAGGTATGGAATTTGTAAAAGATGAAAGATGAGATGGATCGATTATTATTTTTATTTTTTTTGTTGGCGAATTTAGTTTGCGGATGTGGATGTATTTGTGGATCTTGAAGATAATGGCTGTAGATATGGAAGAAGATTCAAGAAAGTTGGGGAAGCTGATTCTGTAGCTTGTATAAAATAATATTTTTTTACTGTTTTTTACTGTAGATGGACAAAAGATTTGAGAGTACAACCACGATAAATGTAATATACTATAATTAGTTAGGTTGCATGCAAATATGCAACAACGACCGAGACCGACTCGGTCTCAATCGGTCGAGTCGGTCGGCCTTGGTGTGGGGAGAAGGTCGCGACCGAGAAACAAGGGACAATTACATGAAGTCGGTCTCAAGCTCAACCGACTATCTATTGCATATTTTGTTATGTTTTGATCCAAATCTCCCACACTTTAATGCTTGTTACCGTTTGTGACTAAAAAAAAAAGTTACTGTTTGAATTGTAACGTTGGGCAAAAAAAAAAAAAAGCCCTATAAATTCTCAACTAAACAACACTTTAATTCACACAATCCCATTTCAAAAAATCTATATATTTTATCACACCATGAATTCTTACGATATTTTTTTTGCCGATTCGGATGATGAAGATGAAGTTAGTAACGAGTTTTTGATGTTTGCGGAAGATTGTTGGGAGGCTTATCAAGCATCACAACCTAATAAGGCATCACGAAACCGTGTTGATAGGGATTGTGTGGGTGCTCATGACCGTTTAGTGACTGCTTACTTCTGCGCTAACCCAACATACGGCGATGAACAATTCCATGATCGTTTCCGAATGAGCCGCAGACTATTCACACGAAGTGTACGAGAGGTAACCGATCATTCATCTTATTTGGAACAAACTCCTAATTGTGCTGGCAAACTTGGTATTTCTCCTTTGATAAAAATTACTTCCTCAATTCGTCAATTGCATACGGAGTCAATCCTGATATGCTTGACGAATATGTGCAAATGAGTTCGTCAACAGTTCGTGCGTGTCTCTATAAATTTTGTGAGGCCATCATGGAGTTATATGGTGCAGAGTATTTGCGAAAGCCGACGGTTACTGACGTTGACAAACTCTATGAGCATCACCATCGAGTTCATGGGTTTCCGGGGCTGATAGGAAGCATTGATTGTACAGATTGGCCGTGGGAGAATTGCCTACATGCTTTAAAAGCTCAATTTTGTAGGGGTGATCACGGGAAAACTCCTTTCATTTTATTGGAAGCGATCGCCTCTCAAGATTTATGGATTTGACATGTGTTCTTTGGTGTTGCCGGTATGAATAATGACGTAAATGTTTTACGTGCATCCCCTCTTTTCAATGATCTCAAAATGGGGAGAGCACCGGATGTGGAATTCGTTGCTAACAGCGTGCCTTATAAACGGGGATATTATCTTGCTGATGGGATATATCCGGAATACTCTGTTATTGTGAAGTCTATTAGAAATTGAGGGACGCATGATGAAAAGCGTCAATTATATAAAAGGATGCACGAAGCAGCAAGAAAAGATGTGAAACGTGCTTTTAGTATACTAAAGAGTAAGTTCCTAATGATTAAACAGTCGGCTAAGGGATTTAACAAAGAGCGTCTTGGACATATTATGTACACATGCATCATATTACATAATATGATAATTCAAGACGAAGGGCGGGCGATATCTCCCGAATTCTTTCCAGCTGAGCAGCACCGTTCTTATGATCCCTTAGATACGCATGAGGAATCATTGCAAATTACTAGGGAGATATGCAACAAAACAACTCATCTTAGACTCAAAGCTGATTTGGTGGAACACATTTGGCAGCATCATAATAATCCAAACTAGTTTAGTCGTTTTATCGTAATGTTTTTTTTAATGTTATTTGAATTATATTGAAATATTTTTATTTTATTTGAATTAATATGCAACGTTTAAATTATTAATGAAATTTTAGTTTGTGTTAAAAATGTTTAAAAAAATATTGAATTTGGTCGCCCTTACTGTGGCACTGAATCGCCTGTAGGTTGCTGGAGAAAGAAAGCTGACGTGGCAGAGAAAATAAGAGGGATTGACCCTTATTTTCGGTCCTTACTGCATCCAGCCTTATAAACGCAACCACAATTGTGACATCAGGTATAAATGAATCGTTCAACACTTTTTTTCCCAAAAAATATCACAAAAAATCTTAGAAATAAATTCCTATATAGAGATGATAATGGGGCAGAAAATGTCAGGATTGTATTTCTCATCCCATCCCCGTTTTACTCTCTTCATTCTTATCCCTGTCCTCACCCCAATCGGGGAATTGCTTTATATCCACATCCACATCCCCAATAGGGATCGGGGATCCTCGCGGGGATTCTCGACCCTTATAGCATAAAAATTCCACCAAATCGTCGAAAATATAAAAAATTTTGACTAATAAAAGACCTCAACAAATGTAGATCGCAAATAGTTATATTAATTACAATTTCAATTCTACTTATAGCATCATAAACATTGTAACATCAAATATAATATAAAAACAATATGTATCATATGTGTGTATTCAGACAAAATAGTTAAGTAACATGTAGTTGGTATTTGTACTTCTAAATCTAAATGTGTTTGATATTATAAATATCACATATGCATACAAATATACATGTCGATACTCAAAAACATATGTACATGTATATATACAAGTTAATTGATTATTGATAAAACATATAAATTTTAAATAATTATACACTAGAAAGATTGAGATCAGGGCCGGGTTCGGGGATTTATGTTATCCCCATCCAGCCACATCCTTGGTTTAATATTTCAAGGGATTCGCCATCCCCGATCAACTCGAGAATTCCTCAATCAAGTTAGGGTTGGGAATCGGGTCTCAATCGGAGACAGATTTTTTTGACATCCCTATTCCTACACCAAAATTTGAGAAAAGTTGATAAGAAAGTAAGTGAAACAATATACATTTTAAAAATAATTACGGAGTAATATCTACAAATATATTTACTCAATATTTATCCATAGAAGACTGTTTGACTCATGATGATCCAAACATAGATTACAGTGATGTTATAGCCTTATAGGCGGCCAAGTTCCCGAAAGGATTATGCATCAGCCGAATCTTTTTGCATACACTTTCATGCAACAACATTGGAAACCTACATTAGTTTCTTTGTACTTAGAAAGTAACTAAACCTCACAAGTTGATATGAAAAAGCATCGAAAGTAAAACGCTAGTTACAAATGATCTGAAACAACTTTTTCTACTTCCTACCTTTTGTGGGATATTAGAGCATTTGGCATGTTAACCAAACGAGGAGGCGAAACTTTCACCTTTGCTTGTTAAAGGCTAGGTAATCACCCTCTGGTTAAAGTCCCGTTAACGTGACGGGTTAACCCTTTAACCTCACATTAAAGGCTACATTCAATTAAAAAAAATCATTTTACCCCTCTCAAACGGGGTTGAATTTGAAAATAATTTAAAGTTAAAGTTTAGTTAATGTTGAGTTAGAGCACAAGGTGCAACAACAAGGGTTTGGCTCCCCATTCGGGCCCCGCCATGCCACATCACCAAAACACCTCAACTTCAACTAACAACAACAAACCCCCCCTCACCAAACAACAAACCTCCACTTCCCAATTCGGGCTCCACCTCTTACACACTTATTTTTTTATTCATTTCTTTAAATAAATTAAATTAATTTCACAAATACTAAAAAATAAAAAAAACATACTAATTTTATTTCATCACATTAAAAAGTTACAATACGGAAAAAAAATACGATACGGGAAAAAAAATACAACACATACGACATCAGCTCTAGCTCATGTAGCTCTTCAAAGTCACTAACTTCCGAATAAGATGATTCACTCATTGTTTTTGCTTTGGAATGAAATGAGTTAGGTTTTTTAGAATGAAATGTTTTGGTTTTTTGGGAATGAAATATGTGTGAAATATGTAAATATATATAGGGATAGTGTATATGGTTTTTGGGGTTAGAAAAAAAAAAAAAAAAAAAAAAAAGGACGAACGTTTTATTTTTAAACGTTACACAACGTTGCAATTGAAAAGCTGCACATTTGTCAGATGTTTTCCTTCGCCGTGGCCACGACGAGCTCACCATCGGCGAGCCCTCTCCGGTGTGGCGGCGAGCAACGACTCGCCGTTGGAAGTGCCACATCGGACGGCGAGGGGCAACTTGTCGACTGCACCTTGTGCTCTTATAATAAAATGTGTTTTTTTTAGTTAAATGTGAAAATATTAAAGCGGATGTGACACTGACAACCTGACGTGACAGTGAATGAAACTTTAACCTCCGGTTATAATACCCTTTGCTCTTAGTTATAAACGCAACCGCAATAATGACATTAGTTATAAAATGTTTGTGCTATAATGAGGATAGCTTTATTAACACAAAAAATTATAAAATATTGATGTGACATGAAATTTTAAAGTTTTAAATTTTAAATATTAATCATAGAGGATGCCCTTGCGATTAACTATTACGTTATTGTTTGATAAAAGTCACATTTTATTAGCTGTTCATTTGTAGTATGACCTTATAACCTCGAATCACCTAACCCGACATAACTCGATCTGAATATCACCCAAACCTAATTGCCCGATTCCTTATAAAGTCGGGTTGCGAGTGAATTTTTAAAAATCAAAACCTGGCTTAACATGACCCGATAACCCCGACCTACACCTATTTCTATCTATAACTTTGTTAATAAAATGTGGCTTAAATTTTGGCATTAGTTATAAAAATTTTGAGGCTACCTTTTCAAATTTGGTATATGTAATTTTGTAAGATAACTTATTACTAGAGGGTGTTGCAGAAAAACAAACCGAGGCCTGTTTTTTGGTTGGATTGAACAAGCAATAAGTAAATTAACTCATCAAAACTATAAGACTAACATTTTAGACTGGGCCGCATATAGGTGGGCCTAAAGGGCTCAAATTAAACCCAAAGCTAACAACAAACCCAAACACAAAAATATTCAAAAAGAAAAGAAACATACTAATTTATTTGGCATTTTTCGAAATCTAAAGGCCTGTTTGTTTAGAGTGTGTGGAATAAAAAGAATGAAATGAATCATGTATATTGTTGTTTGGTTGATTATGAGCCTACCACAATTGAATAAAAACATATGTTGATACCCTTAGCCTCCTAGGTAAAAACTTAACTTTTGTTATTGTTCTCTACTCATTTTTAGTAGGTTCCAACACAGTATAATGTAGTTATTATATGTTTTAAAATTAATAATTTCAATTACAATATATATTTTAAATTTTAAAACAAATATTATCTAAATCAATCAATCATTTTCTCTTCATTTCTTTTAAACCAATACTCATTCTTTCAAACCAATACTCCGAATCCTATCTTCAAACCAAACACACCCTAAATTAGAGTGAAGTTTAATAAAAAAACTCAGCCCAACACAGAGTTTTTAACCCATGTCCCAAGCCAGCACCAGCCACCAGGCACCAAAATTTATGGCTCAATGTAGATCCACAGGATTAAGCTTCAGGAATGCCCATTGATATTAGGGTGAAGTCTGAATATACGTAACAAACTTTCTGAAATTAACCAATACACGTAACATACTTATTTTATTCCAAAGATACGTAATATACTTTTAAATACTTACCAATGTACGTAACATTGACGATTACCATTTTAAAAAGTTACAGTTTTGGTCCCTGTTGTTTGCGTTGACTTTCACTATTAGTCCTTTGACATTTTTTTACTTAGAAAAGTTACATTAATGGTCCCTTGACATTTTGTTGACTTCCATTGTTAGTCCTTTGACATTTTAATAATCTTTCGTCCATTTTTCGTTACGTTTTTATCCGTCTTCTTTTGTTTTTAATGCTTTCGTCCATTTTGCTTACGTTTTCATATGTTTATCCGTTTTTGTCTGTTTTCATCCGTTTTTATACGCTTTCGTCCTTTTTTCTTACGTTTTCTTACATTTTTATCCGTTTTATACGTTTTTGTCCTGCTTTATACGTTTTTATATGCTATCGTCCGTTTTTCTTACATTTTTATCCGTTTTTGTCCATTTTCATTCGCTTTTATACGCTTTCGTTCGTTTTTCTTATGTTTTCATATGTTTTTATCCGTCTTCATCCGTTTTTATAGCTTTTGTCTGTTTTTTTTACGTTTTTATACGTTTTAATCTGTGTTTGTTCGTATTCATTCATTTTTATACGCTTTCGTCCTTTTTTCTTACGTTTTTTTCTTATAAAAATGGATGAAAATGAATAAAAACATATGAAGACGTAAGAAAAATGGATGAAAGCGTTAAAAATGGATAAAAGCGTATAAAAATGGATAAAAGCGTAAGAAAAATGGACGAAAGCCTATAAAACAGATGAAAACGGATAAATACGGACAAAAAATGATAAAAACGTAAGAAAAACGGACGAAATCGTATAAAAACGGAGGAAAACGGCTTAAGACGGATAAAAACGTAAAGGAAAACGGACGAAAGATTATTAAAATGGCAAAGGACTAACAATGGAAGTCAACAAAATGTCAGTGGACCATTACTGTAACTTTTCTAAGTAAAAAAAATGTCAAAGGACTAACGGTGAAAGTCAACGCAAACGACAAGGACCAAAACTGTAACTTTTTAAAATGGTAATCGTCAATGTTACGTATATTGGTAAGTATTTAAAAGTATATTACGTATCTTTGGAATAAAATAAGTATGTTACGTATATCGGTTAATTTCAGAAAGTTTGTTACGTATATTCAGACTTTACCCTTGATATTATTTCAAACCGAAGTTGGAATGTTTGTTTTAAGCATATGATAAACTATAGATCATGTACAGATTCCATGGTCCTCAAAGTACATGATCTCAATCATATCACACACTTCCATACCACCACATAACATGTTACAATAAGTACGTTTAATCCTACAAATCTAAGCTTCGACACGATGCTCACGCCATCATATCACACACTTCCATACCAACACATTACATGTTACAATAACTACGTTTAAGTCTACAAATCTAAGCTTCGACACGATGCTCACGCAGCTACGCACCGGCAATTCAAACCTCGTTATATACCAAACAACATGCAGTTTTCAATTTTGATATGTAGACACAATGAGGAACACAATTAAGACAGGTTTCAAGATACGATTTACAAACAATTTATAAGACATGAAACTGGAGTGCATGCAATGCTTCTAGAGTTCTAGATGATCTGTTCTTGTTCTTCAGACAAACAATAGCCAAAATACAGTTGTGAGTTTTGGTCTCTTCAAATATAAAGTGCAAAGAATCAATCCCATAAAAGTTGTAAGCGTATAAAGACAAGAAAGCTATACATCAAGTTCTAATAATGGCAAATTCATTTTTGCAAGATCCACACACTACAATTCACAAAATTCACCAAAATCATGTTTTTTTATGTTTGAATACTTAACCTTTACTCCAACAGTCCAACTTCTAAACACATTATAACGTTCAATATAAAAGTACTCGTCCAAACATCAAAGAATGTAAAGTTATGGTGCTTATATTTCATGATTATGCAGGCAAAGCAAAACTTGGTTGACACCAATTTGGAGGATCCATCACCGCACAAGCATCATTCTTCTCAAACTCAGCAAGCTGCATCAAAAAAATAATTAATATTGTTCTATAAATTAAATGATCCAAAAGAAGGTGAAAGCAAATATACCTTCTCATTGCAGTGAGGGCAATAGTGATATTTGTGCCAAAGGCAATCCATTGAAGGACAAAGAAAGCATACTCCAACCATGAATGGAATCATGCAACCAACAACAGCAGCCAGACTTGGTTTTGATCTATAAAAGATTACAAGAAAGAGGGGTTAATTGGAGCTAATATGATCTAAAACTCCATAAAGGATCAATGAAGCAAGTTAATTTTTGTCTAGTTCCAAAAAGTCAACATAATTACCGTCAATTAAATCTCTTAGATAGTTAATAAAAGATGACGGCTGATGTTTCAAATGATTAAGATGTAAAAATGACCTACATAAGTGGTTCTAGAATCCTGGTCAGGCTCAGGCCTTTCAAAAAAAAAGAATCATGGTCACCATTTCTAAGATATTTGTTCAACAGATCAAGTCCAAACTCCAACTATTTATTCCACAGCCCACAGGCCAAAGGACTTGAAAAAACCAAATCCAACGTAAAGTAGTAAAAATACTACATGTACCAAAGATAACAAGTGGGTTCAAAACATTCACGTAGCAAAACGATAGTTACCTACATGTTCAAGAGCATCACAAGCTAAACATCATATATAATCAGCACAGAAGGTTTCTGCATAAACATTCTTGCAAGAAACGGCAATTTCTCTTCCAATAAATTCCAAAATTTTACGCTTCCCAAAATCTACAGTTAAACGGCAAGTTGTGGCTGGACTGTAGATCTAAGCTTATCAATTACTAACTATTTAGCAAACCATACACTCTCATAAGCCATTTCTCCAGGAAAACAGCAAAATCGATACCCGGCAGGCGGCAGCCACACAAATTCATATAGCACTTTACACATAAGTAGCCATTTTTCATCAACATAAACCAGTCACAGTATATTGTAATTACCATTGATAGAAGGTCTATCAGAATTCTAAAAGTTATACGCAATTTTATCACAAATCTAATCTTCAAGTAACCAATCATAAATACCAGTGACATATTTTCCTTCACTTCACAACCAAAATAACATAAAATCACCAAATCATCATTTTAGAAGCATTTACTGTGTATTAAAACTAGTTAGCGAAATTATACAGAAGAATATAACAAAATGTCACACAGAAAATATTGGGTTTGCTTCTGATTCAACGACGCACAACACTCACCTGTTCAGGTAACCAGTTGTCATCATGTTTAAAAATTCTACCTATATAAGGACTTAAAAGGCTATGTAACCAGATTATGGAAACACAATTGTGTGAGAACTTTGAACAAACAACTCCCGAAAAGAATCTACTTGTGTAACCAGATTATCGAAATTAGCTTACTTATCTGCTCTATTCAGCACTCAAAAATGTTTATGTGATTTGCCAAACCGTCACAAGTAAATAAGCAATTTTCACAAACACTCCCTCCTATCTGCTTATTGCCGTTTAAATAAGATATTTGTAATAACCTCATGCGCCTAAGCTTATATGTGGGTTTATGAGCTTATTTGATTTCGGCTTATATTCCATAAGCCTCAATTTTACAGCTTATTTGAAGACTTTTGTGCTTATATAAGTTTATCATATTATAATAAACTTATATAAGCCCGCAAGTCTCAAAATAAGCCAGAAAATTGGGGCTTACGATATATAAGCTGAAACACAAATAAGTTAATGAGCCTACATATAAGCTTAAACAAACACCCCCAAGAAACCCTTTGAAATAGATCCGACAAGAAAATACCTGACGTTGGTGAGACCAGAGCTGCCACAAAAAGCACAGTTAATAGGAGCAGGGGTATCTCTGTAAATAGTTTGTTGAATAGGGACACCTTTTGGATCACCAAAAACAGCGTTAGGTGGGATCTGACCAGACTGGTAAGGATTGTGTCCTACGTAGTATTGTTGTTGTTGTTGTTGTTGTTGGTAGTTTGGGTTGTATGGGATTCCCATCGCTGGTTCTGACCCTTGTTGTTTTTTCTGGTCCATCTCCATCTTTGATTGATTATTCCGATCAACTGTAGAAAACGTGTTTTTGTTGAATAAAGGGGTGTTTGATTTTTTTTTTAAATTGTATAAATGGAAATGGAAAATGGATTTTATATAGAGGTGGATGTAATGTAATGTCAGCAGCGAAGATGGTTCGAAGATGACGGTTTATACTTTATACAAGTCTATTGTCTTTTTGTCAATGTTAATACACTACCATCTTAATATTCAAACATACGTAGTAATTATTTTTTCAGACAAAAATACACGGTTTTAAAAAAATAAAATTAATATATTTTTTAACTTTTTTAAGACTAATCTCCACCATCTATCTTCCCTTTATATTTATTTGATCTAATGGATGAGATTAATCCAACAATTAAAAAACCCAATTTCATTATTTTTTCAAACATTAATATCTTTCAAACTGTTAATCGTTAAACGAAAAAAAATACACAGTTATGACGAGCATTTAATTATCTTTCTATAGATAAGTATTTTGATATATTTTCGACAATTTTTTTTCTCGTTTTTTTCACGTTTTTTTCTTGGCAGAAAAAATCTGTAATACTCCATCCGTCTCAAAATTATTGTCATGAGAAAAGAATCACATATTTTAATAAAAGTGATGTCAGATCAATTTTTAACCACTCAAATATAATATTCATCTACTAAACTTTATAGTTTTTACTTAAAAGGGAAATAGGACAATTATTTTAAGACATCCATAAACGGAAATATGGAAAATAAATATGAGACGGGGGGAGTATCATATATGATATGTAATATCATATATGATATATCATATATGATTTTTTCCCGCCACGAAAAAAAACATGAAAAAAATGATTTTTTTTTATCGAATGTATATCAAAATGCCCGTTTATAGAAAGATAATTAAATGCTCATCGCGATGATGTAATTATTTTCGCTTAACGATTAACGGTTTAAAAGATATTTAAATTATAAAAAATGAGTGAAATATTAAATGTTTTTAATCTCAACCGTACCATTGATTTTTTTTAGATGGATGATAGGGATGAATCCCTTGGTATTTGAGGAATGATTGTTTTTTTAAAGAGTAAATTACATGGTTCGTCCCTGTGGTTTACTTAAAATCCCTGATTGAGTCCCTATAGTTTCAATTGCACTTTTTTGATCCTTATTGTGAAACTATTGCACGCCGTCCATCCTTATACCCTATCCCAGTTAACTATCCTCGTTAACTCACCCCACCCCAAGGGTATTTGTGTCTTTCTATATGTTTCACATATATTTATACCACTTAGGGTTAATAAAACAAAAAAAAAAAAAAAAAAAAAAAAAAAAAAAAAAAAAAAAAAAAACGCAGACAAACACAAACACAAGCACCAAAACAACACAACAAAGTGATTCGAAGATGGTTTATTGTCATTGCAACAAACGGGCAGTGGTTCGTACATCATGGACACCAACGAATCCAGGTCGCAGGTTTTATGCTTGTCCTGATAGGGTAATGATTTTTTATTATTGATTTGGTATTTAGGGTTTGATGATTATTGATTAAAGTGGTTAATTATTTGATATGGTTTTCTTGTATAGAACTCTGATTGCAGGTTTATTGATTTTATGGACCCCCCAATGTGCCAGCGTTCAGTTCAAATCATACCTGGACTGTTAAGGAACATCAACAACCTTCAAGCCAATTTGAGACAAGTTCAAGATGATCGTGATAGGGTCAAGAAATACCTGATTAGGACTTGGATTGGAATTTGCTTGTTTGTTTTGTTCAAGATAATATTTTAGACTGGTAAGATGTTGTAGGTTGTAGGTTGTAGGTTGTAGGTTTTATTAGTTGTTTGGTTTATGCACTAGATGTAATGTAGGTCTAACCTGTAACAAAAACAACCTATGTTTTGTATTTTGGTAACATTAATTAATGAATGGGTTGTTATGTAGTTATTGTGTTTGTGTTTACATATTGCTGAATGGGTTGGCAGGGATAAAATGGGGCAAATGATGGTTACATGGTTGGTTGGTTTAAAATGGGTAAAAGATAGATTAATACAAACACACTGCCATCACTTCATTAAAGATAACATTTGACTGTAAAAAGTCAAATGACATAGTTCTTAGGTTTACAACTTCATTATTCTACATCATTCAAGTGGCTTGATTTTATGAAATTCACTTTGAACCATCTTTTGGAATTTTTGCTACAAATGGCTTGATTTTATGAAATTCACTAGTCTCCTTATTAGGCAAGCCCAAAACCTTCTTCTTTTGAGCAAAAGCCATTTTATCAAGCTGTTTTGGGGTAAGGCTGCTGCTTGGTTCAACCTCCTTTGAACTTGACCCCACTTTGGATACAACTTTTAGGAAATAATCAGCCCATGAATCTTGATAGGGTAATGAATCATCACTTTCATAACTGGATATGTTAATGATCTCTGCAACAAAAAAAAAAAAAAAAAAAAAACAAATGTAAAATACAAAAGACAAAAACCAGTAAAAAAACTACAAGAATGTTGTGAAAAAAGACCTGGTTTGATTTTATTGCTTGAACTCATGTTTTCAGTTAGTATGGATATGCAAATGACAATTACCAAATGCCTTTTTTATAATGCCTGTTTCCATTGAAGAATGAGAAAAAAATAGTGAAGATTTTGAAAAAAACAGTGGTATGCAGCTTTATTGTTGGAACTCATGTTTTGAGTTAGTATGGTTCAGCTTTATGTGAAGCTTTTGAAAAAAACAGTGGTATGCAGCTTTATGTGATGTTGGACTAAGATAATAGTCCAAAGAGAATAGGCCAAAAAAGAGTGGTATGCAGCTTCATGTTGAAAAAAACAGTGGTATGCACCAACTATATACCATGTTCTAAGAACTTAAAACATACATACAAATCTCAGGAAAATGGTTGACTATTTAAGTCAAACATACATAGAAACATATAACTTAAAACAGCAGTGTATGTGACTGCATTCACATATCAAAGTAGCAAAATGGAACACATTGTTTAGTTGCATACACTACAACATTGTGGAGTGCATACACAGCACATCAAGTACAGACATAAAATAAAAAGTAGACAGTTACAATACATAAATTGTTTAGTGCATACACAACACATCAAAATAACATGAGAAGAGAAAGTAGTTCACTAGACTTGTTTTTTTCCCTTCTTGACAGGCTTCTTGGCTTTCTTAACTGGATTAACTTTTTTAGCAGCCTCAGAACTTGTCTGCACAACACCATCAGGCACACATCTTGACCTTTTGTTGGCTGTCTTACTAGTTCCACCAGCAGCCTCAGAACCTGGCCTTTTGTTGCCCACATTAGATCTTGGACCTGTGCAACTTCTCTTGTTATGACCCTTTGTTTTGCACAACATACAAGTGACTGTCTTTGATCTCCTAGAAAGCTTTCCAGTGTCATCCATTGGATGTTCTCACCTATAGACCTCTTTCTTGCCTTTTGTGGCCTACCAACTTGTGGATGATAATTTGGAGGAAGGATAGTGGTGGGAATGGTACACTTTGGCCATAAGCTTTTATGTCTGATGGGATTAATATAGTGACTATAAACTTCTCTTCATGTATCTAGCCTATAACAAGGATGTGCCCAACTTTCAGGTAATCCTACCTCCATGTTGTTGGCTGCCATATTCCAATTACATGCAACTGCATGCTTACATGGCATCCCAGTTAGTTCCCATTTTCTGCAAGTGCAAGTCCTCTTTTGCACATCAACCACACACACATCACCCCAAGGACCTGTAACCCCATACAAATGCCCTCCATTAAAGTGAGAAATGCAATCTTTAGCTTGAAACTTCACCACATTTAACAACTTTGTAGCAGTGGGTGTAAGTGGTCCATCACTTTTCTCTATCATTTTTTTCACAATGACTACCCTTTTCATTAAGTACTCCCTAGCATACTCAAGAGTGCTTATTATAGGCCTATCCCTACCATCTACCAACTGAGCATTAAAAACCTCGCATATGTTGTTTAACAACATATCAGTTTTAGCTTGTCCTGTTAATCATATTCTAATTAGTCTACATGTAAAAATAGCAACATTGTTTAGTGATATTCTAAATAGGAACATGTAAAAATAGCAACATTACCTGAGAAGTATGCTCTAGCCCAATGCTGTGGTGGTATCTTTGCTAGCCAATCATGACATTCTTTGTTGAAATTCTTCAACTCTGTCATAGCTTTTTCAAATCTTGGTATTGTCAAAGATGTTGCTGCCTTCCATAGTAACTCTTTATATGCAGTTCCACTCCACTTCAATTTCATGTTTTCATGAATATGCCTAAGGCAATATCTGTGTTCTGCAAGTGGAAACAGGTCTGCAATAGCTGGTATGATACCCTGTAAAAAAAAGTATATATATATGACACTGTCTAAGTAAACTAATATGGGTAAATTAAAATAGAAGCTTACCTTCTGTCTGTCACTCATGAAGGTGAAGTCAGAGTTGTCTGCAAGGTCTAAGTCTCCTTTTAGGTGTTCTAAAAACCAGGTCCAGGAGTCCCTTGATTCTGTTTCTACAATCCCAAAAGCCAAAGGATAAATGCCATTATTTGGGTCTACACCAACTGCTGTTAATAGTTGACCAGGGAAGGGTCCTTTCATGAATGTGCCATCAAATCCTAAAAACTGCCTCTTACAAGATTTGAACCCTTCCTTACATGCTCCCAAACAAACATAGATCCTCTTGAATGTCCTTGTTGGACACATATGATCTGCTTCACTTTCCACTCCAATTCTAACAGTTGTGTTAGGATTGTTATGTTGCAATTCCATAACATAATCCCTCAACTGTTTATATTGACCAGTGAAATCACCTCTGACATGTTCAATTGCTTTTGCTTTTGCCCTAAAGGCCTTCATCCTAGACACCTCCAATTGAAACTTCTTTTGTAGTTGTTCTTGAATAGCCCTCACTGGTATCTCTGGGTTTGTCTCAATTTGATCCATAATATCTTCAGACAGAAAATCAGCAGTGCAATATTTGATCTTCCTTGATTGTAGACATTTATGCTCAGAATCATATGTTTTCACCTTCCATGTCTCATCTTCTAACTTGGAAACATGTAAAACCCAAGGACATTGAGTGGCTGCTAGTTTTCTCAAAGTAGGTTTACCACCAACACTTTTTCTCTTTATTGGACTCTGAACCCCCTTACTTAACCCAACTTTCTGTTTTGTCCACTTAACCTTTTGACTGGACTGACTTGTTTGACTTGGCCCAACTACTTTACTAGGCCCAACATCTTGCCTTGTCCCAACATCACTGCTATTATTAAACACGGGAATTGTACCTCTACATTCAGCCCTCACTCTCACTTTATCATTCTTTTTAAAATACAATGATCTCCTAGTTTCAATGGAATGCTTATGCACCATGTCTTTTACCTCAGCAGCACTGGTAAATTCTTGACCCACAAAAAAATGAACCTTATGCAGTCCACCATCTTTATCATCACTCTGTTTCTTAAGATGTTTAAGTTTTCTTTTCCTAATCCTGTCTATTGCATCATCATCAGAAGCACTCTCAAACTCTTCATTATCTATACCATCAACGCCAATATCAATATTAATGTCCTCTTCTGTATCCTCATTTCCGAATCCTTCCTCAACAGTTGTATCCTCATTTCTCATTGTCTTAGCATTTGTTGTGTCAAAATCATCCATGTTAACTGCTACATCAACTAATTCATTCTCCTCATCCACAAACACTGGACTATCACTACTCTCCCCATCCCTGTTTTCAGCCTCAGTTTGAACCATTTCCTCATACACTTGGTTATCATCTAATGCTACCCCTTTACCCTTACCAACACATTCACTATGGGTTGTAGCAGCCCCTGGTTCACTATCTAAACCATCAAAAGGATCAAAGTCATCTAGTCCTGAGTAGAAATCCTCAACAAAATCACTTTGGATTGTAGACTTAGGCTGACTGCTTTCACCAATTAAATTGTTAGAGCTACCTTCACCAAACTCATTTGCATCATTGTCTTTCCATCCTAACATTAATTTCTTATAACAAGAACCTGGAAATTCTTTTCTAGGTTTCTTCTTGCTAGGTGCTGCATTTTTGGGGGTCACAGTCTCAGGAAGTTCCACAATCACACACCTTTTAGATGGTGTGTTATAGACAGCATCTATATAAGTGTATACAGTAGTCTTCTCATGTTCTATGAAGACCTCAATCATCTTATACCCAAGCCTAATATAATCAGCCATTTTTCTAACATCATCATCATTTCCTAATGCATATAATCCTTTGTCTAAGTCCATATCAGGCCTAAGAAAACTGTAGTACATTATGTTTTTACCAGTAAATCCTAGTTCCTTAACTATACCATTAAGCTCATGCACTGAGAACTCATCAATATCAATGCAGTCATAAAAAGCAAAGTCTCCATTAGCATAAGTCCTACCAGGTGAATCAGTAAACATCCCAGCATAATGTATTTTCAATGAAAACAGAGCATCCGTATTTCCCTCTCTATTTGCTGCAAAAACAATATCAACAAAAAAGGGAAAATTAGGGTTTTGCTTAGATACTCAAAATTAGGGCTTTTCTTGTTAAATGAAATATTAATTCGTACATACTTAATTGACATTGAAAAAAACAAAAAAATTTCAAATGTTCAATATGGTAACGTTTAACCTACCATACGCTTCATAAACATCAACATCTTCCTGCGTCTGACGCCTTGACCATTGTGCTATCGAGGCAACCATTGCATTAAGTTGCTATTATTTTGATCATCAACTGTAGAAGACGAATGGTTTGTATGGGTGGGTGGGTGGGTGAGAGAAAATGGGGGGGGGGGGGGAAAGTGATTGTTAGTTTTCGCTTTTTGGTAAAGTACTGGGATAAGTATATGTGAAACATATAGAAAGACACAAATACCCTTGGGGTGGGGTGAGTTAACGAGGATAGTTAACTGGGATAGGGTATAAGGATGGACGGTGTGCAATAGTTTCACAATAAGGATAAAAAAAGTGCAATTGAAACTATAGGGACTCAATCAGAGATTTTAAGTAAACCACAGGGACGAACCATGTAATTTACTCTTTTTTAAATAACTCGACTCTTTTTTAATTAATCAAATATTATCTCTATTCAATAAAACTTTATTTTAATTCGTTGAGACAAAAATAAGACTATTATTCCGTACATATTCCATGCGTCTAGAAATTATTATTTTAATTCTTTAAGAAAAATGCTCATGATTAGATATGGTCTAGTCGTGGGCGTAGGTTTATAAACTGATCACGCGAAGTGTACATGTAAAATCATGTATGCTCTTTTTCTGCAACTACTATTTATTATGTTGCCTCACGATTAATGTCGATACACATGTTGTGCACATTTGGGTGGTGAACCTTTTCTATACATAAAATAAAGGATTAGGCCACATTTCACCAAACAAGTGTTGCATAACTATATAAACGATTAGGTCACATTTCACCAAACAAGTGTTGCATAACTATAAACATAGTTATGATTTATGAAACACTTGTTTGGTGAAGTGTGGCCTAATCGTTTATTTTATGTATAGCTTGTAGTAAAATTTGAAAATGAATTAGTTCCAAGACATTATTGTACCGATACCATGCCCATCCATATTGTACCTCTACTCACGTATTCACAATATTAATATTTTCTATGTTGGGCATAGTACGTTTCTTAGTGCTGGATCCATTCTTCCTTTTTCCTTGGATGATTCTTGAAGTCATGTTAGAAATACAAAAACGAACTTGCTGTAATGAAAACAAAGCAGAATCGTCCATTCAATGGATTATTTCAACTCATCATGTTCTAGAATTTGCTTTGAAGAGAAGGTTCATCATTCTTGTGCAGGATGTTTTGACCACCAAAACGTATTTCAATGTTTATCTTTTCTCTAGATAAGTAAGAGTTACGAATATTTATATAGGATTAGTTAAACCAAAACCTACAATGATCTACAACATTCCGGATATTTCTTCAATCACTTTCTCATTATGTCATGTTTCTAGATAAACACTTCATTTTCTTAACATATAATCTACTCATTAAATAAAAAACAAGCAGTAAAATCAACTCTATATATAACATGTAACCAGATACAAACATGCATAACACAAACAAAAAATTAGGTACAACCAAAAGTCGAAGTACAAATAACAAAACCAAAAAATAAAGAGAAATGATTGAGAGACCTAAACTTATACCTAATTTTGTGCCTAAACTTGAGTGTCAGTCTTTCATTGGTTGTAATTGAGAGACCCGCTTCATCTTAAACCAATGAACTAATCCCACATACTTTTATGCACAAAATTAGGTATGTGTTTAGGTCCCATGATCATTTCTCAAAAATAAATTGAACTAGGCCACATGTACATCGGATGATGCTGCCACTCTCGCATTGAATTCGGACACACTATTCATAAGATGCTTGGAAGCTTTATCGTAATTCACAAATCCCATGAACCAGAAATCATGACCATCAACTGTAACTATCTGAATATACCTCTCAGATGGATTCTCCCTCATTGTCACTGGATTCACTGTCCCAATATTCCCTAATGGTATCACAACCTTGTAGTAGCTCCATGTTTCTTGGCCTGAAGGTGCAGTGAAACACAATGGTCGATCACTGCAAAACGCGACACGAGCTGTGGACAAATAGATGGTGCCAGCCACAGGGCCAGTTGCGGTCGAAAGATAACATGCGAACGTCTTTTTGAGCTTCTCGTTTGGGTCAGAAGGTGCAAAGATTTGTCTAAACATGGATTCGAACCCGCCCTCTGTGATTGCTTTCGCGTTTAAGTTCACTTTGTCCCATGCTGCTCCTGTCACTGATGGTCCGGTTTTCACTGCAGTTTCAATTTCCAACAGGTAGCAAACATGAATAACGAATTATTAATATCTACCGCTTAAGGCCTCAAAATTTTAAATTTTTAAGAATTTGTCCAGTTAACAATTATTTCTCAAAAAAAAAAAAAAAAAAAAAAAAAAAAAAAAAAAAAAAAAAACTATTTAGATGAGAAAATATCTTAAATGAGTAATATGTTGATATCTTAAACGTTTAGATAACTAATTGCATTATATTTTATAAACCGTGACACATTATATATAAAGCTACTCATCTAGGGCCCTAAAAAATTAAAAAAATTCAGGGACGGCCCTAATTTACCAACGATGAATTGATCAATCATCCCATTAAACCAAGTGCTAGCTAGTATTTAACTTTTTTGTTGTTAAAACAAATTGTTACTAGTGAAAAATGAAAAACATACCAATTAACACAATAAATAAGATAGAACATATATGTACTTACAATTATGCCATATGTTACGAGCCATAGAGTCAGCCTTGTTGGTCCAAGTATTAAAAAGATTGATAACGGGTTCCAAGGGATTCGTAACGGGCTTCTCAACAGGAGTGTAGACCAGATACGGTGATTGCTCATGGTGAAACTGTTGGTGATCACCAGCGTTCCACAACGCTGCTTTTTGGTTGTCGGGATGTTTTGTTGGGATCGTAGGTTGACCCATAACATGAGTTCCCCATTTTTCTGTATCCGCAGATGATGTTTGTGGTGTTTTTGATGGTGGTGAATCTGGTGTCGACATGATTAATGTATTGTTTTTTAAGATTGTTAAATTTGATAAAGTTGTAGTTTTGTTTTTTCTGTTTGATTGAAACAAATTGAAATGGAATGAGAGTTTATATAATCATGTGTTGTTTGTCGGTTAAGACAAAAAACGCGTATGTGTGTTATCTACTTATCTACTAGATTAAGGTTCAGCGGTGTAGTTGTTTCTAGAAAAAGTTGGGACACGATTCTTTGCAATGTATTTTTATATTTAATTTGAGTTGTCATGAATCCCAGTCACTGGATTTGGACCGCCTAATATCGTAACTAGTTGTCGATTAATGATACGGTGAACTTGACGTGAACGGGGTAATAATATGAGGGGCGTTGTGGTAGAGTTTTTTGGTATTGATATACGTATCTTTTGAGTGACAAAATTTTATGTATTTATTTATTTTGTATTTATATTTTTATTTATCATTATTATTATTTTATTTATTTATACCTTTGTTGGTTTACTTTTTTGTAGGTGTATAAATTTAGGAATGGCAATGGAGCGGGTTTGAAGCGGGGCGGCCATCCCCATCCCCGAATCCAATTACCAAAACGTGCTCCAAACCCGCCCCAATCCTCATTGGGGATCTTATTGGGGTGCCCCATTGGGGCGCGATACTCCTCTAAACCCGCCCTGATCCCCATTGGGATCTTATCGGGTCCTTAATGGGGTGACTTCTTTGGCATGTTTTAAGCAAAATGAATTCAACGTAGTTTGTTTTAAACAAAACAACTTCAAATTATCCGGTCACACATTGCAAGAAACACTTAAACATTAGACATAACAAGGATCGTTCAGTTTTTACAATCTTCTCCATGAAACAAAATAATAAAAACTTAATGTTGACTTGGTCTTTTCCTTCCTTTGAAACAACTCACGAAAGGAAGTCTTCGTTCATTTAATATGCAAAAACAATAGCTTAAATCATCTGTTTAAACGTCTAAACCAAATGTTTAAATATAATAACTTACTTGATATACTATTTACTAAAGTTGCATACATACACATAAATAATATATAATTTATAACGTGTATATATATTATATCGGGGCGGGGCGGGGATGCTTGGCCCCAGTCACTGCTCCGAACCCGTTAAAAATCCCCATTAATGCTCCAAAACCCGCCCCGAAACCCGATAAGCTTGCCCCGCCCCGCTCCAAAAAGTTCGGGTTTCGGGTTTCCCCATCGGGTTCGGGTTTTTTTGCCATCCCTATGTATAATCCTACAATCACAATAATTACAGTTAAAAAACACAAATCCAAACACCCCTCCCACAACCCGTTTATTAAGGCATGATATTTTGTTCTAGGCACCCTCTAAACTTGTCGTATTTTTGCACTTGTGAAAACTTTCGATACCAATATGAAAGGAGATTGAATCCCTTTAACAAAGGATGTGCTCAAATTTTTAGAGAAGTCCATTTTCCAAATGGTTTATATCAAATGGATTGCGTTCTAATGGTATATTTTGTTTGTGAGAAAGCTCTCCAACTAAATGATTATGGGCTCAATATTGCTGCAACTTTTTATATCTCAACTCCTTCACTTACCAATCTCACCATAACATAAGAACTTGTTTTTCTTATTTTCTTTCTGTATCACAAATCTCATATACAACCAATATCACTAGTTTAGTAACTATATATCCCACAAGAAATAAAGCACTCCAGCCATTCAATTCAATCCCCACCCTCGCCTTCTTTCATCTATATCCAAATTACATTATTGACAGCAACCTCCTCTTATACATAGTAGTTAGGCATATTTCCTTCCATGCACAATCCAATCCCAAAAACACTTCTTCAACCAACTCAAATGCCTCAACAACAATACCAACAACACCATTCACAAAAGGCCGCGCGCGTAGGATGAGTGTGCATAGGTAGTGCGCGCCGTCTGACAACCGGACACGTAGGCCGCGCGCATGGTATGGAGCGCACCGTTTGATGTGGCATATAGTCATTCGTCTTCGTTTGAATAGCTCAAGCATAAAATGAGCGCGTATAGACCATGCATGTGTAATGTATACGGGGATGTCCTATACGTGTTGTCTTCCTGTTCATTATAATCAAGAAATTGTTGAAAGGTTAAACCCATAGGTTATGATATATTATTTAGCCACTATTTATAGAGTACAAGACATAGAGAAACCATAATAGACCCAACCCATAAGTCGAGCTTGCGACAATTAACTCAATTATTTAAATAAATAAATTCGCAACAAATATTAAGGCTCATTTTCACTTCGTTGATGCATCAAGATGAATAAAGCTCTAAAGTTGGTTAAGAACCATTGACTGCAAATGATGGCAGTAGTCACTCAGTGGATATGCTCGCCTTTGGAATGAAGATGGATGAATAGGCACTTGAACCTGGAACTGATGAAATTCGGGGGAAAATATGGAACCGGTCACTAGCTAGAAGATGTTGTCATCAACAAAAAATTAGTTTAAGCTTTTATGTTTAGTGTTTTCTACTCGAGTCACGTGCTTTCTCGATTTTGCTGCTCGTACCGCGAGGGAGTATTAAATGGATTAAGTTAGTTAGCCCAAGCATGACTTGTGGGTTGGGTCTATTAGAGCTTCTTTATGTCTTGTACTCAATAAATAGTGCTATTAATACTATATCATAACCTACGGGATTTAACCTTTCAACAGAAATGTGGCACCCTTCGTTTGTCTATTGGAGACACGCCTGCTTAAGAGCATGCGAGCCGTTTTGGTAATCAACGAATTTTGGGATCGTTTTCGTAATATAAGGTAATAAAGTGCTCACCTCGGTAATTTTGTTCGTATTATTATACTGTACATGTATCTAGGTTTGACTTTATTAGATAAAATACATATAGGGTGTGTTTGAGAGGAGGCTTATTAGGGCTTAAACTTTGTTGGAATTTTAATTGCATAAGTCTTATAGTATAATAACGAAAGCCAAAGGGCTGAAATTGTTAGTTTAGTTAGTTAATAACCGTAATAAGTTAGTTATGGCGGTTATAGGTAGTTATTAGTTAGTTATTGTAGAAAGTTAGTTAATCGGTTATGTAACACCCCCGTTTTTCACTGATCGCAACGGATTAAGTGTTTGGGGTATTACTCATGGAAACAAAGACAATATAATAGAAAACGACTCTAAAAGAAACGTTTTTGAAAAAGGTGTTATCATTCATTTATTCATCAGAGTTTTTACAGTAAAAGATGTACTTTTACCAAAAGAGAGGTCCCTAAGATACGTTTTATGACACAAAACTTGATGAATGATAACTATTATGGACGTCCTCATGTCCAGTACTTCTCCGTGCCAGGATTCATATAGTGCCTAATTACCTAAGATAACATGCTTAAAAGTCAACACATAGGTTGAGTGAGAGTCATAGGTTTAAGTAATTAAGGTGTGAATACAAGTTCCACAGGGTTCAGCTTAAACCCTATGTGTGGAAAGGTTTTAGTGATAGAAGGTATATTGCACTAAGCTCATGAACCACACGTTAACAGTCTGGGTCATGGGGTTTGCAGACCAAACCATGAGGAGACGGGAAGGATAACTTGCCAAAGTTAATCCTTCAGTGGGTTCAAATATAATACTTATTGGTACCATCCAGTAAGATGTTAATACCAACGGGAGTTGTCAAACTCCAATAGATCTATCAACTATATTCGCGTTAGCGTGGGTAAAATATCCCAAACGATTAGATTCATGAATTTTGGTTATGTAATAATGGAAGATAGTTTACTCATGCAATAAAAAAGGGAAAAGACTTGTATTCAGTTTAAAGCATGTATCCCCCTCACAGGGTTGTAAAACATTTAAAAGTGAGGCTATGAAAACTCACCTGGGTCTTAAAGTAAGTAAAGTAGGGGTTTAGACAACTCACTCACGTATCCTGGGGGTTGTGTATGTGTGTGTATGTCAAGTCTTAGTCTAGGTTTTTGTAACTAATTACTATTAGGTTTTTATATATAACATAACACCGTTCGGGCCATCGTAATTCAGAAGTATATGACTCCTCACATGAAGCTCCCTACTATTGTATTATGTTATCAACATAATACCGTTCGGGCCATCATAATTCAGAAGTTAATACTCCTCACACGAAGCTCCCTACTATTGAGTTAAGTTGTTATTAGGGTTTTAGTTATAACATAACACTGTTCAGGCCATCATAACTCAGAAGTATATGCAATAATCGTTCGAGGAGTCATGACACTTTAATTCGTAAACCCAACAAACTCGTCAAAACGAAATATCCACATAGTACTCCTCGCATGAAGCTCCCTAGTATTGTGTTATGCTTCAAACTTAAAAAAGTTTTGTATTTATATGAAAATAGTCCATTTTTACTCTTTAAGTTTATATATTTATATTTTCTACCCTATACTTATAAACTTATAACAATTAAGCATATAACTTTCTAACTATTGAACATTTAGTCCCTATACTTATATATTCTAAATAAATAACAAAATAGTCCCTAAACTATACTAACTTTCATTATTTACCCTTATGTTTATAATATTTGCAATATTTACCCTTTAGTTTAATACTTGTTTTAATTTCTATCCTAAAGTTTTGATACTTTGTAAAACTATTCCTTACACTTATAACTTCTAGGAAATGTCAAAAACAGTCCCTAGACTTTATAGTTTCAGTAATTTAAAATATATACCCCTATGCATGTAATGTTTTGCAAAACTAGTCTTAAATGCATGTAATTCATATTTTAACATAGCAACCTAGTTTCTAAGCTTATGTCAAACTCATATAAGTCAAGTCATATAGTCCAGATTATATCATGTAAATAAGCTATGTAACATGTAAACATGCAATTCGATCAAACTAGGGTTTAAAAAATGTAAGCATGCAAACAAATAGGTTCTAGGTCCTAGCTAAGGGTTCTAAGGTATCTAAGGTCTCTCCTAAGTGTCCTAAGTCAGCTCTATAGCTAATATATGCATAGGCAAGGCTTACCTAGGTCGGGGAAGACTCTCGGCTTCAAACCACAACTCGACTTGGCCAAGGCTTTGCTACTCGGTTCCTAAGGCTTCTAAGGGTCTATTGCTACAGAAATGTGAGGTAGAGAAGAGAAGGAGAGGTGTGAAGAAGAATGGAGGGAGGGGGTCACTATTTATAACCGCGTAAGGAGTAGGGAGCAAGAAATGCCTCGCCATGTGTCATGGAGGGGGAGGGTGGAGTAAACAAGGATAGGGGTGGTCGTGGAGAGTCTAGTGGTGATGAGGAGCAGCTATGGAGTAGCTAGGGGGTGCTAGTAGTCCGGTTGTGGTGGTAGAAAGGCCGAGAGAGGCGGTTAAGGGCAAGGTGGTGACAAGGAGGTGATGCACCTCCTTTCTTGGTTCTTGGAGGTGCTAGGGTGCTAGCTTTGTTATAGGGAGGTGCTAGGGTGGTTTCTTGGTGGTTTTAAGGTGTTTAAGTATCATGGTTTAAGTGTTTAGATCAAATTTTAACTTAGTTTTGTATAGTGTGAGTTTAAGGTTTTGCCTAGGGTTTAGTGTTTTATTTAGAGTCCTAATGATGTTTAGTAATTAATATAAAGTCTTAAATAGCTATTGCCAAAAAATGTACAAATAAAATAAATTATTAACCGAAAAAATTAAATTACAAGGTGCCCGCAGCTGTATCGCGCGGAACCCTGCTAGTTTTTATAAAATCAAAGAGTAAACTCGATGGATTCGGCCTATTTTCAAAAAGTAAACTCAACGGTTCCTAGTGTCGATTATCATTAGCATAATATTTAGCCTATTTTTAAAAAAAATCAAAGAGTAAAACTCAATGGAATACAATTATGAGTAAAGAATGAAATGGAGTCACTTTCAAATGAACAATGCTAAATTTAAGGAGTACAAACATTTGGTGGGCATTCTAAACAAAGCATAGTTCTCAACATTTAAACTATCCAAGAAACACACTTAATTCAATAACACATAATTCTGCTAAAATGTCATGTGTAGTTTGCAAAATATCGAGTAGAAGGTGTTACATTCAATTTATGATATAGATAAGCAAAATCAAAAAGAATTCGTACCTTAGAATCAATGGGAGTTATAAATCTCAATTGGTTCAAGAAACATGGAATTAGGGAGTTTTGTTTTGAGGGAGATAAAAGTTAGTAAGATGGAAGGATGAACTAAATTCAGTTTAAGATTTGTAGCATTCCAAGGGCTTTCTCGTGTTCCAAGCGTAAAAATATTTTCTTTAAAAAAAATGCAGGTTAAGGTTGAGGGAGTAGCTAGGCAGGGACATTTTAAAATTTTTAATTTTTAAAGAATACAAATTAGGGTGCGTTTGGGAATGAGAATGAGACTATGACTATGAAAGTGATTAAAGGTGTTTGTTTATAATAAGAGGCCCATCACTATGGTAATGAATGATAGATATAATCCATACTCTATATACATCAAGAGAGCTAGGATCTTTCATAGGTGATGGACCCACCACTACTATCAAACTCATACCCATTGTCATTCATGGCAACATACCAAACGCACCCTTAATCTATATCTATAATTCTATACTACTCTTTCCGTCTCAAATTATTATTAGGAGACAAGAATTACAAAGTTTAATAAAAGTGAGACCACTTTTGTTTTTAACCTCTCAAAGAGAATATTCCTTTACTATATTCTTTAGTTTTTACTTAAAAAAATAGACAATTAATTTGAGACATCAAAAAATAGAAATGTGGATAATAATTTTAAAACAAAGAGAGTATAACAGTATCCATCTCAAAAGCTTTTGTCATAAAAAAGTCATTTTTCAAAATACCTAAAATGTAAAAAAGTACGGTATTGTATAACTTTTTTCTTTGGTCAATGCTTCAATGACTTGAGAACCTCATGTCGTTAGTAAAAATAAGTTTTTATTCTATGAGAGCTGGGTATAATAATGTAGAACTCGGCGTTGGGCTGACGTGAAACATGTGGTTCCGGCGTTATTACACCCACGTTTCGACATTGATGGTGGCGTTGCAATTTGAGTTATCACAGAAACATAGAACTAAATGTGGATGTAGACAATTTTTTATTTTTTATTTACAGTCCCCTCATGTTTCGTTGGGTCATGGTTATATCAATCATCCGATTATAGTGTGTGTACAACGAGTGTGTGTTTTAAGTAGGGGAAGATGATAATTATTAAATGGTTTTGCAATTTAGTCCATGTAGTTTTTACAGTTTAGTCGATATGATTTATTTATTTATATTTATTTTAAGTAAATAAATTTTTTATTTTTTATTTATTTTTTATTTATTTATTTATTTATTTTTTTTAAATATTTTCGCATGTTTTATAAATTTATATTTGTTTTTTTAAAAAGTATTTATAATTTGTATTTTTAAGTATTAGGTTGTTTAATAATGAAATTATATATTAAGAGGTTAACTTGTAAATTGTAATTTTTTAAATGATGGGTCTCAAAAGGTTAGTATTATGGAGTGTTATAATAGAGGGTGATTTTTGGGTATTAAATGTTTTTTAGTGTTAAAGTGATGTGGCTATGAGATAATGGTACAATATTACGACACCTAATGCTTTAACCACAAAAAGAAGTTAACAAACTTTTTAAATAATTCCGTCATTTTTGTACCTCCGATCCTATTAAAAAGCCCTTTTACTTAGGCGCGAAGTAGTATAGTATTGTTACTCTATACCGACACATTACTCAGTAGCGTACTAGCGTAGCACCCAAGATTATTCTCTATTTTTATTAGAAGATTCGATTTAATAAAATAACCTAATTGATCGTGTTCCCCACGTAAAATACGTAATGCCCAAGTAATGTTACACTATATAAACAAACACATCTTCATTCGACCAAAGCACTTCAACATCACAAATCACCATCATATATCAATTACTTCAACTTCGTATTTTATTAACATCGATCATCGCAAATGGCACCAACAACAACCTCCCTCCTTGGTCCACCAGAGATCCACCGTTCCGCACCCAAAACCACAGCCCAGCCATCCACTTCCACCAGAATCTCTAACCCGTTCATGGACGCCATGGTCTCTGACTTCAACTCCATCACTAGTACTCAAAATCTACCCATGGGGTACACTGAAAACATGTCTGCTACCTATTTATCCTCTGGTAACCCTTGTCTAGACTTTTTCTATCACATCGTCCCAGACACTCCACCGAAAACTATCACTACAGGTTTAGAAAAATCATGGGAACATGACCCTTTGAAAACGTTAAAACTAATATGTAACTTACGTGGGGTACGTGGTACTGGCAAGTCGGATAAAGAAGGGTTTTATACGTGTGCATTATGGCTTCATAAAAACCACCCTAAAACCCTAGCATGTAACGTGGGTCCCATGGCGTATTTTGGGTATTTTAAGGATTTACCTGAGTTACTGTATAGACTTCTTGAAGGGCCTGATGTACGAAAAATAGCAAAAGAGGAACATATGAATCGATCAAGACGCTATAGAGGAGGTAGTCGTAGAGCTGCTTTGTTTAAGCGAGATGCAAAGAAGAAAGTTCCGAGAGAAGTGCGGGTTTTGTCTGAGATGAAAAGAGTGGAAAACGAAATGGCCAGGGCGAGTGAAAAAAGAAAAGAGGAGAGGATCAAGAGGGCTAAGAAAGCATTTGAGAGGTATAACCGAGACCCCGATTACAAGTTCTTATATGAACGTATATCCGACCTTTTTGCCGAACACTTACGATCCGACATCAAGTTCTTAACCGAAGGGAAATCGAGGAAAATCAGCCTTGCTGCTAAATGGTGTCCTTCATTGGATTATTCCTTCGATAGATCGACTTTACTATGTGAAAGCATAGCAAAGAAAGTGTTTCCTCGTGAAGAATACCCTGAATACAACGACATAGAAGAAGCTCACTATGCTTATCGTGTACGCGATCGGTTGAGGAAAGAAATATTGGTGCCTCTTCGAAAAGCATTGGAGTTACCTGAAGTTTACATAGGATATAATCAATGGGGTTTAATCCCGTATAATCGAGTAGCTTCCGTTGCAATGAAATTATACAAAGAGAAGTTCTTAAAACACGATAAACTGAGGTTTGAAGAGTATCTACATAATGTTCGGTCGGGTAAGGCCAAAATCGCAGCAGGTGCATTGCTTCCACACGAGATTATATCGTGTTTGGAAGATGAAGATGGCGGTCAAGTGGCTGAGCTTCAATGGACGAGAATGGTGAACGATTTGTTAGCAAAAGGTAAGTTGAGTAACTGCCTAGCAATTTGTGATGTGTCGGGTAGTATGATGGGTACTCCAATGGAAGTTTCAGTGGCTCTAGGGGTTCTTGTTTCGGAATTAAGCGAGGAACCATGGAAAGGGAATCTCATCACGTTTAGCAAAAACCCGAAGATGCAAAAAGTACAAGGTCAAGATCTAAAATCAAAGACTGAATTCGTTAAAAGGATGGAATGGGGGATGAACACTAATTTCCAAAAGGTGTTTGATTTGATTCTTGAAGTAGCATCTAGTAATGGGTTGAGTGACAATGAGATGATTAAGAGGGTATTCGTATTTAGTGATATGGAGTTTGATCAAGCCTCAGCGAATCCATGGGAGACTGATTATCAAGTGATTAAGAGGAAGTTTGCTAAGAAAGGGTATGGAGAAGCAGTGCCAGAGATTGTGTTTTGGAATTTGAGGGATTCACGGGCAACACCAGTGGCTGGGAAGGAGAATGGGGTGGCTCTTGTTAGCGGGTTTTCCAAGAATTTGATGACATTATTTATGGAAGACATAGGGAATATGAACCCTGAGGGTGTTATGAATCAGGCTATTTCAGGCAAGGAGTATAACAAACTGGTTGTGCTTGATTAATGGAGTAAGCAAGATCAAAGACTACAAAGAAAACGAAAGGGCTATTGTCGAAAAAAAAAATGAAATAGTAAAACATAGTTTCTACATGATGTGATACGCTAATGTAACTGGAATGGTCAACAGACCATGTTAATGGTCTACACTGAATCACCTTAAAGTTTCTAATAAGTACTTTTGAGTGTTTATTGTTTAATCTCTGTTCAGTAAGTTATCCCAGTTCAGCAATATTTAACTCTATATATTCAGAATTTGCCAAACACTCTAAGTAGTTACATTTGTTACTTTTTGGCACAACATAAGCAAATTCACACACAACATGTTTTGAAACAACTAAGCTAATATGTAATTTTTTTATGAATTAAAAAAAAAAAAAAAAAAAAAAAAAAAAAAAAAAAGATAAATAAGCAATCCCATACATCCCTTTCATATAATAACCTCTTGTTTTTCCTTCACCTACTTAGACCATAAGTATGTTTGAAGTATACATTTTATACTTCACCAAAAAATTGCATTACTCCAAAATCAACTGATTACCTTAGATTATGGTCCTAGTTAATAGAAAAGGAACCCCAAAAAATCAAACACTGAGAATACCTAAGAGAAATCATCAGACCTGTGGTGTTCTCCATAAGTATAAGATGCCACAAGAATACAATTATAAAATTTGTATGAGAAATAAATTCAATGAAACGATACTACAATCAACTTTAGGGAGAAAACTGGTCCCAAGATTTGATCAAGTGTTTACATATGAGATAAAAAAACAAGTTTAAAATGTTGAAAAAAGCATTCTCTAAATATTTTTTGTTGACTCGTGATCATTGGCACTGTTATATGAGTTTGTTGACATGGAAATAAGCAGCACCTCACACGATGAGATGAAATTAAGAATTAAAAACAGAAGGTTTATATTGTAAATTTCAGATACAAAATGGCAAAATTTCATTTTTCATGTTATTTTCAGCTAGTTGAAGCAATTGATGAATATGGCAAAGTTCATATTAGCCCATTTGACCTAAAAAGTCAACATGTAGATTTTTGTGCAGATTTAAATTTATTACAGTAAAAAATTATGGCATACTAACTACATGGCACTTACAAGTAGCCATGAGAGAATATTGAGCACACAATCAATGCAAGAGAACTTTAAACAAGCAGATAGTGGAATCAAGACTTCACACTAAACCACATGCACCATTCGAGAATATATGTATAGTCAAAGTTGTTAGAATTTAAGTATCATAACAATTACATAATTAAACATATAAACATCAATAATGCGCAACGGAAGCAGATCAAATACTCATAATTAATTAACTGAAAACATAAATACGAACGTACCGTGATGATTCTAGCCCAGACAAGAATCAAAAGCAATTGTCTTGAACAACTGAAGAACCCTAATTAGGGTTTATATGGATCAATGATTAACCCCTTACCATTTTGTTAATCGATCCCTTGATAACAACAATAATGTGTTGTTACCTCGTTCTTGTACACACGAATTAAACCGTATTAAGGTGATGCTAGTAACAACACAAGAAACAATTTTGTTTATAAAAACAAAAGTCGAATCACCCTTAAAGGGGTGTTCGGCCGATTTACATACAAAGAAAGAAAACACAAATTAGGGTTTAATATTGTGTACAAAAGTTACAAAAACTAATGACCCTTGATTTGTATTTATAGTGTTAATAACTTGGAGCTCAAGTTGGTGTGGGATTGGGTTTTCTCAAGCCCAACCGATCGGCCATATGATCCCAAAGGGAATCCGGAAGCTTCTTGACTTACCAATTATCATCACATAATTCTTTCCTTATATTCGTCTAACGGTCGTTAGTCATTAACGGTAAATACCAACGATCGTTACATACTTGTGTATAATAATAAATATATAAATATATTAATTATTATTTCTTAATACTCATTCATAACGTGTGCAATCCCGAGGTCTCGAGTTCGATTCTAGACATACGTTTATTAATATATATCCATAAACTCCAACAGCTCCCACTTGGATATCTATTAATAACATAATGACATTAGTAAGCGTCTAGCAACACGCCAATGCCCCTAGATCAACTCGAGGAAGGTTTCCTGGAAAAACCTATAATGATTCATCATTATTATTATCATCATTTTGTTTCTAATACCACGTTAATAAAGATATGGATCTTAGTCATTCTTTAATTAACAATTCTGTTTCTCGTTGTTTATGATTGAGCAAGATTACCAAAACATCTAAACGTATTCCAGATAGACTTTGGGCGTGCACACGCAAACATCTTGTCAACCCTACGAGGGGCCCAGCAGTATTAAACTTCAAAACGAATTTGAAGGAACAAATTCTTTCTTGACTACAAAAATGCACTACATCCATGACTCATCTGGTATCTCAAGTCTGAGGATAACAAATTCATGATTTACTTACTGACAAGATCCATAAAGTAAAATCATGTAGTTGGGATAAGTCCTATATTCAATTCATTGAATATCATGTGAAATTGGTATGTCAACGCATCAATATACTTTCAAGTATATTCTAACCAATACTCAAATTTGTCTTAGTTTAATGATATTCCCATATCATTAATTGACAATGGACAATTTAGAATAACATAAGTCATTCACGGATTTAAACATGCAAATATAGGATACAATATATTATTAATGAAAACAAACGTACAAAGTACTTTAATTCATTATAAATAATAATTGTTTAATATCCCTTATCCAAATACTAAATAGATCAATGCATGATAATTCTAGTTAATGAATTTTGTCTCAAGTACTGACTTGTTGACAATTATGCCTCAAGTAATGACAATCATACTTGTTGACAAGACATTATTCAACTAACTTTTGATCTTTCATAATTTTGAGAATACTTTATTTCAAGAATTTAATTAGCAAAATTCTTGTATGTGTATATCCAACTATCTTGAAATAGTTACACATACCATTCATAAATGGTGTGATATCCTCAATCACCAATTTATGACAATCAAACTTTCAAACATTTTAAAGTTTTAAAGTATTCTAATTCTTTAATGTATAATGTAACTATGCTCTTAGTTGAGCACAACTAGTTCTCATGGCTATAAATAAGGATGAAATCCTTCCATGACTAGTTATTGAGTGTCGTCTCAATTTAAACCAGCATCATTGTATACAAATCAACAATATGCTCTTTTAAATTTCGTAAACTTAATATCCATTGTGTAATATTTTAAGGAGCTATTCCAGGTTTGAGGATAATTATTCTAAGTTCAAACATATTTCATTAGAATATCTATTACACAAGATATCAAATATTGTTAAATCATTATGCTCATGATACAACAATAACATGATACACATGAAAAATCCTTCAGTCATACTTAGATTTTATTCATGTTCTATCTTTGCAAATATGTATATCCATTTACTAAATGATATATCATATTATATTAGAATTTATTTACCGCGCATGTTTATTAAATAATAAACTTTAGTTCCAAGGTTGTATGTTTTATTTTCTAAATCTTTCAAATACAGTTTCATTCCAAACTAAGTCTAACCTTTTACTTATATGGAATGTTACTTCTTATATGTTATACAACATATATGATTTAGTAAATCAAACATAATACTCCCACTAGCTTTCAGGAATACTTAGAAATTATCTTATTTTAATTATAAATCAAAATATTGATCTTAATAATTAACCATAAGAATAATCTCCTAGATGCATGCATTTTATCCATTCATGGATTATTGCACTTTGTACACTTCCAAAGATTTATTTGAATTTATAAACTCCTTTTGATTACTTATTGTCCTCGCTCAAGTAATCATTCAAGAAAGAATTTTGATATTCATTATCAAATTTCATATTCATATAAATATGACAATTACCATCTTTGTATCTTTAATGTGCTTAGGAAAGAGTATTCAATCATAGTTAATTGCTTAATTAACTATGATTAATAATCTTGTCATGCATTAAGATATGTGTACAATTTTGTTCATATGATTATTACACAAAGATTTAAACCACTAGGGTTACATAATCTTTGAATAAACTCATCTTCATTCTCAAACTATTAAGAATTAAGATAAACCAGATTTTCTAAATTTGATTTTTTTTATGAACAACATCTATCACATCCATAATATGAGTAATTTACCCAATTCATTATTTTGGTAATACTACATTATATAATCATCAGCATATTTAATTAAATATCTGAGATATCCAAGTGGATTTATGAATGAGAATTCCATCATCTTTGAGGTTTATCATTTACATGTTAAGCCTCATCATGATTTTTACTAGTGTGTTTTTAGAAGATTATGTGACAACCGGCAGTTTAGGGAGCTATTTTTAAAACCCGCATTTCAACTTAAGTTCGTTTATAATCTTTATTTGAAATTTTCATTTCACAACGAACTAGTAAGACCTATGTTATGGATATTTTATTTAATGACGTTATGGAATTCGTGAATTATGTTCATAATTCATTTTTGATTATGCGATCGGTGATGTATATTTGAATTCTCACTTGGTACTACGTTGACTTTGGCACTAGGATTACCTAACATAGTTTTATGATTCGTCTTAACGAGTCCGTCATATATTTTAATTAATTACGAGAGTTCTCGTGTGATATGGACATTTTAAAATGAGTTCGGGTTCGGGCCACGTGTTTTTACATCTACCCACATTACCCGCTCAACCGTAATAATATCTTTATTATTACTATTATTATTATTATTCTTATTATTATTATTACTTTTTTAAAAAAAAAAAAAAAAAAAGAAAAGAAAAGTTATTAAAGGTGTGTTTGTCCGGTTTCTACCCACACACACAAACACAAGTTTCCACTCTCATCTCTCACCTCACTCTCTTTTCTTCCTCTCTACAACCTAAACCCTAGCCGCCCCTTAAGTATTCCGGCCACACCACAGCCACCGCCGACCACTACTCTAAACCACCACCATAAATCGAACCTCCATCATCCCTACTCTTAGATCCACTATAACACGCGCCTATAAACCCGTTATTTCACTTCGAATCACCATCTTATTCATCACTTTTCGTTGATTCTTGAAGAGTTATCAAGGTTTTGAGCTTTTAGTTCGAAGGTGAGCGAGTTTCCACTCGTATTGTTAATAAAAACGCGACCCTTGGTCACGAATCGATGAGATCCGAATGGGTTTTAATTAAAACGTGATATGATGATGAAGCTTGATTGGAAAAACGTTTTCTATAAAGTTTGGTATCCGGTTTCATGGGTTTGGGTCGTGGTCGACTTGGAACCGAGAGCCAAGCTCTCGGCTTATTTTTATTTTCTTGGGTCGAAGCCTTGTGTGGCTATGGTCCTTGATTGATGATTGATTTGTTTGGTTGTCGAGGGTATGGTGAACCTCGATTTGATGCTAGCCGAGACCTCAAGGGTTCTCGTTGATGTGTGGTTCGAGCCTTTGGCTCGTATGATTTCTTTTGTGGTTCGATCCTTTGGGTCACGGCTGTTAGCCGAATACCACTTGTTGCCATTTGACCATTTGGGTCGAATGGAGTATATGATTTCTTAGTTAGCTCAAGTGAGCTACATGATACTTGTGTTTGGTTCGAGTCTAAATGACTCGCGGTTCGGAGCCGAGACTCAAGTGAGTCGAGGGCTCGGGTCGGCTTGGTAAACCGACCCACACATTAACTTTGTTAATGTTATCTTTTGAATGAGTGTGAACTTGTTGATATTTATTGTTGTGGCATTTATTTCTCGGCCGTATGCTTATGGGTCGATTTGGATATGATTTTTGGTATTGAGGAGTTGTTGTCGATTGGTAAGTGTGATTGGGGACCGATTGTGAGACGGTCGTTAGATTGACGGAGATAGGTTAGTCGGGTACCGTAGTCGGACCTTATTGTTGTAGCCCGTGGTTGAGATTGTGATTTGGACGGAGATTTATTATTTATGACTTTGGTTTATTATTGGACTTGGACAATGAGCCGAGGGTCATGACTCGGACATATGACCATTTCGTATAACTCAATAAATATTAAAAGTGAAACGAGAATAATAAAACTCGTAATAATAATTATTAATAATATGAACGTTTATACGAAAGTATATACGTGAATAACGTATATATAACTATATAAACGCGTATATTAATAATAATAATAATCACGAGTCGTATTATAAATAATACGATTAAGATATATATTAGGCTACGAGCGTGGCGTAATATTATTAAACGTATTATTATTATTAAAAATTGTGTTATAAACGGGAAACTCCCGACAATTATGAAACATTTAATAAAATGTCATTTCGAATATACAACGGATACATTTATTGAGTTAGGCGAAATTGTCGTCACTCGGGTCCAGGTAAGTTATTACTTGCGACATTCGTGTTGTCTCGGATATATGACGACTAATATGGACGTTTTCTATAAGTAAATAACCACTCAACCGTAAGGTTGAGCCGGGTTGTTTGGTTACATGAAACGAATATATTAGTGGGCATCGTATCCTACGACGCCCATAGGTTGTAGTATATGTAAAGGGTAATAGATTGCGAGAGTATATATCGGGAAATCTGGCCAATTTGGCGATATATACGAGGAATTTATTAAACTATGATATATACTATATAGTAATTACGTGCTATGTGCTTTATATGTGCTTTAGATTGGGTGTAATCTTGGAACGGTATATTACGTAAATAAATATGAGGATTATCAAATCGACGGATTTGGTAAACTTTGGCGATTTATTTAAATGATATATTGGGCTAATATTAGATCTATAGTTTATTATATGTTCTACGTGTGATCTTGTTGGTTTGTTTTGAGTCGACCCACCACCCGTATGGATACCAAACGCAAATACACCAAACTAATACGAAATGGATTTTCGGAAATAAAACGGATTCTCGTCCGGGTTTGGGAATATTATATATTTGAGGAAATGATTTCTGAAAGAGTTAATATTGTTAGGTCGTGCCAAGTCCGTAGTTGCTGTTTCGTGAGTTATCATACATCTTATTTCTACCTACCTCGTCTTGCTATATTTCTGGACTTGAGGTGAGTCATAGCCTCACTTTTTACTCTTGAACTATGTTTTCAACGATTGGGGTGAGAAACGTGCAAATTATTTTACGTGGACTATTATCGCTTTTATATGCTTTCTAAACTTGCTATGCGTATGGACTAGGATCTATTGTCAGCTTTAGTCACACATGTCGTGTGTACTATTCAAGGTTGGCTTATTTGGTTATTTGTTATTGTCAGCTTTAGTCACGCGGTTCGTGTGTACTATTCAAGGTTGACTTATTTAGATACTGTAGTGTGCACCTATAGGTTATTAATACTTCGGAGGTTATCCGAGTATTTATTGGTATTGCGGGGATTACCCGAATATCTATGTTGTTACGGAAGGGTATCCGTGTGTTTTGGTTATTGCGGAAGGGTATCCGTGTGTTATGTTGAGAGCGGAGGGTATCCGCAGGCTTTTAGCGAATCCTTAGTCTAGCTAGCAAGCGTTTTGCGTATATGTCCACTATATTATTAGTTGAACTTAAACCTATGATCTCACCAGCGAAAGCTGACTTTTAGCACGTTTTCTCAGGTAATTAAGTGTTGAGGTGCATGCTTGGATTGGAAGGCTCGGCTGTGGCACACGGTTATGGATCTATATTTTCTAAACTCTGATAATTAAATTTGGACCTATCGTTATTTATTTTGGGCCTGACTCTGAATGATGTTGGGATAAATGTAAACTTTAAAACCCCGTTTTGGTTGTGTTTTTATTATGTTTACTTTATCTCGTTCTATATTGTCTTGTGTTGGATACCAATCCCCGTAGCACCCCGAAAGCTTGTTGAGTCTTCCGCTGTATCAAATTTTGGGGGTGTTACAGATTGGTATCAGAGCCAAGGTTATAGAGAACTAGGTGAATAAACGCCTAAACTATAACCGTATTTTTATAGAAAATGATCCTTGACTACCGCCCGCCAGCCCGCCAAGCCGAAGCATCTTCTAATATTTGAGGTATTATGTGATATTTGAGACGATTTGAGGTTTATGGATTTTAGTAATAAGATGGCGTTCTCGAGGATTTATATGGTCTATATGTTTTATAAACATTTTAGTAATGCGGTGTTTGAAATTCTTTTTATTGAGATTATATGATTGAACTATTTGATGAGTATATTTGGTATGGTATTATGAGTTGTGATTTAAGTTGTTTTGAAACACTTACACCTACCCTACGCCGTTGTCACACAGCATGGCCTCCCATATGCCCGATGTCGTCAAGGATATTCTTACTGCACCGGTTTTACCTGCACAGTTCACGATGGCATCTGATGACCCTTACCAGATGGCCATGTCTTCAGCTACTGTATCACAGGCAGCTTCTACTTCAGCACTACCTGCTGCATCTACGCAGGGACCCTCATCTTCTCTAGGGCTCCCTGGTACATCGAGGCAGCTTACTCTTCATCAGGCTTTGGCTCGTGTGGCACCACGCTTTGCCTACCGAGCTACGGCGCGCATGTCGGTACGCCCTACTCCATCACCTTTACAGATTGATGCTCATTCTCTTCTGTCTGAGGCGCCACCCACATCACTGCGTCGTCGTCCTAGATCACCTACTACATCTTCACATGGTTCACCTAGTAGGAGACGACGAGTGATGAGGTACTCTTCCGATGAGGAGGAGGAGGAGTACGAGGGTGAGGATGAGGCTGATGACCCTGAGCAGGAGGATGACCCTCAGGAGGTTGAGCAGGGTGATGATGATGACCCTCAGGAGGAGGATGACCCTCAAAAGGATGAGATGCCTGATGATGATGATGATGTGTTAACACCACCAGCTCAGGCTGAGAAGCCCGATTCCCCGATACATCCGTTAGAACCGGTTTCACCTGATCATCCGTTTTCGTTTGATACACCACCTAGTAGTCCTGTGGCGTCGGATGCGCCTTCTGAGGTTTCTGCTGAGCATGCAGAGTTAGGTGAGACTGGTAGGATGTGGGCTCGGATTACTGCACAGAGCGAGAGGATCTCGCGGATGCCTTCCCGACTTGAGATGATTATTGCTGAGTTTATTACTGAGTTTATTGCTGAGTTTGTTGTTGAGTTGAGAGTTGATTTGACTACTGTCATGGGCAGGACGGTAGCGATTAGGACATGTATGATAGAGATACGTGGGCAGATAGAGAGTCTGCAGAGAGGTTTCCTCACGGCTCGCGAGGGAGATCGCAAGCTGTGGCAGAGGAACACAGTGTTAGAAAAGGAGGTTGCGAACCTCAAGAGGGATAAAGATACACATCGTGTTGAGCAGGGATCGTTATTGAGGAATTTGGATGGTTTGGGATCGGAATTGAGGAGTCTACGCCAGCATCGTGGCTAGATCGATTTGGAATCAGGTTATTGTGTCGCTACATAAGCCAAGGAGTATTTGGTTAGGAGAGCTAGTTATTATAGCTCTTATGTCATGATATTCGGATTGTACGTTCGTCTCGTATGGAACGATTAGTATTTATCATGTCTTTGGTATTTTGGAACGAAGTGTCGATCACTACTTGTATGGACGATGGTGATCTCGTACGATATTCTATGGTTTTGGCGTACATGGAGAATTGTGTTCCTATTTGCGTGGTTGATATTGTCTTGGAATTATATTAATGGCTGTACGACGAAACCCTGTCAGAGCTACCCGAACTAGTACGGCAGCGACTACCCCTGGTCGCCGAGGACGCCGTCCTACTCGAAATGTCGAAACCCCTATTCCTGATAACCTGGACACTATTAACTACAACAACAGGAATCAAAATGTTGATCTTCAGGGAGACAATGATCATGTTCCACTTAATGCACCTACTGTGGATCAAGCAATGATCAACCAACTCGTGGAGCAAAGAGTTGCTGAACTACTCGCTGAGTCAAATCATTCCAACAATTCTGCTGGAACTTTTCCACCTGTTCGTGCTAATGGATGTCAATACAAGGAATTCAAGATTTGTGGACCCATTGAGTTTGGTGGAACTGAAGGAGTGGTTTACTTAGTCAGATGGATTGAGAAGACTGAGTCAGTGTTTAATGTCAGTGGTTGTGCGGAGAATGCGAAGGTAAAGTTTGCTTCTTTTACTTTCAAGGATGAAGCTTTGACTTGGTGGAACAACTACCGAAATGCAGTTGGGAGTGATGTAGCGTATGCTATGACTTGGGAGCAATTCAAGTCCTTGCTGATTCAGACTTATTGCCCAAGGAATGAGGTCAAGAAGCTAGAGATTGAGTTTTGGAACCACAAGGTGAAAGGTAATGATATGGCGACTTACAATCGTCGTTACCAGGAGTTAGCCTTGTTGTGCCCTGATATGGTGAAAACCGAGACTCAAAAGATTGAGAGGTATACTGATCGATTGCCTGTAGCTACGAGGAATGATGTAATTTCTGCTAGGCCTGCAAACATCCATGAGGCAATCACAATTGCTCAACAACTTATGGATTCATTGGAGTTAGAAGAAGCTGATAAGGAGAAGAATGGAAAGAGAAAGAGAGACCGTCACTCTAAGAGTAATGATCACCGAAGCAAGAGACAAGCTAAGGCTTATGCTATTGGGAATGGAGATAAGAAAAACCAGAACGGTGATGCACCCAAGTGTGATCGTTGCCACCAGCATCACATTGGATGGTGTAGTGTGAAATGCCAGAATTGCTCAAAGAAAGGACACACAGCTAGGGACTGTAGAGCTCGACCTCTTGCTATGGTTCAAGCTGCTCCTGAAATGAGAAACAAGGCAGATGTCACCTGTTATGGGTGTGGAAAGAAGGGACACTATAGGAATGAGTGTAGAGAATCGCGGAACCGTGGAAATCAAGGCTCGGGTGGTAATGGGTACAATTATGGAAACCGTGGAACTGGAGGAAATCGTGGACGACAAGATAATGGGGACCAACGTGTGGAAGCTGGAGCTGCTCAGGGAAGAGTGTATGCACTCGGGAACGAGAGAGGAGAAGATCCGAACGTCGTTACTGGTACGTTCCTTCTCAATAATCGTTATGCTTCCATACTATTTGATACTGGTGCCGATAGGAGTTTTGTGTCCACTACATTTGCACCCTTACTAGAAAAACCCCCGATGGCCTTAGGAATTGGATATGATATTGAGTTAGCTAATGGAAACATAGAGAGGATTAATACTATCATTCGCGGTTGTACGTTAAATTTCTTGAACCACCCTTTCAACATAGATCTTCTACCCGTCACGTTAGGAAGTTTTGATGTAATCATTGGTATGGATTGGTTGTCGAAGTATCGTGCTCACATACTTTGCGACGAGAAGATCGTGCGTGTACCATACGGAGAGGAGGTCCTAAATATATTAGGAGACCGAAAGGATTATAGGAGCCCATCCCGATTAGCAGTTATATCTTGCACGAAGTTACCAAAGCTAATAGAGAAGGGATGTTATCTTTTCTTAGCTCAAATTTCTGAGAAGGGCGAGACGAAGAAAAAGGAAAGGTGCATTGGAGATGTGCCCATAGTTTGTGATTTTCCTGATGTGTTTCCTGATGATTTGCCGGGAATCCCGCCGACTAGACAAGTGGAGTTTCAGATTGAGTTGATACCTGGTGCTGCACCTGTAGCACGAGCACCTTATCGTCTTGCACCTACCGAACTGGAAGAGTTGTCGAAACAATTGGCGGAGTTAGCCGAAAAGGGATTCATAAGACCAAGTTCTTCACCTTGGGGAGCCCCAGTCTTATTTGTGAAGAAGAAGGATGGATCGTTTCGTATGTGTATTGATTATAGAGAGTTGAATAAGTTAACGGTGAAGAATCGATACCCATTACCTAGGATCGATGACTTGTTCGATCAACTCCAAGGATCGAGTGTGTATTCGAAGATCGATTTGAGATCGGGATATCATCAACTTCGAGTTCGTGAGGAGGATATTCCGAAAACGGCTTTCAGAACCCGTTACGGGCATTACGAGTTTCAGGTGATGCCGTTTGGGTTGACTAACGCACCAGCAATATTCATGGATCTCATGAATCGTGTGTGTAAGCCATACTTGGATAAGTCCGTAATTGTATTCATCGATGACATCCTGATTTATTCAAAGAGTGAGAAAGAGCATGAGGAGCATTTAAGACTCATTTTGGAATTGCTCAGGAAGGAGAAACTTTATGCCAAGTTTTCGAAATGCGAATTTTGGATTCCGACTGTACAGTTTTTGGGTCATGTGATTGACAGACAAGGAGTCCATGTGGATCCTGCAAAAATTGAGGCGATAAAAGATTGGGCTGCACCTACAACCCCGACCGAAGTTCGTCAATTTTTGGGTTTAGCTGGTTATTACCGAAGATTCATTGAGGGATTTTCGAAGATAGCTAAACCATTGACCAAATTGACCCAAAAGAGTGTTACGTAGGAATGGGGAGATAAAGAAGAGGAAGCGTTTCAATTGCTTAAGAAAATGTTGTGTAGTGCTCCTATCTTAGCGTTACCAGAAGGTAACGAGGATTTCGTTGTCTATTGTGACGCCTCACATAAAGGTTTAGGAGCCGTGTTAATGCAACGAGAGAAGGTGATAGCTTATGCTTCCCGACAGCTCAAAAAGCATGAGAAAAACTACACTACCCATGATTTGGAGCTCGGTGCTGTGGTTTTTGCTTTAAGAATATGGAGACATTACTTGTACGGAACCAAGTGTGTTGTGTTTACCGACCACAAAAGTCTACAACACATCTTGAATTAAAAAGAGCTCAACATGAGACAACGACGTTGGATCGAGTTGCTAAGCGATTATGATTGTGAAATTCGCTATCATCCTGGTAAAGCAAACGTTGTTGCTGATGCTCTTAGTCGAAAGGAAAGAGTACCACCATTACGAGTTAGGTCATTGGGAATGACTATCGTATCGCCATTACCATCTCAAATACTCGAAGCTCAAACGGAAGCGTTGAAAGCAGAAAATAGATCTGCCGAGAACATATTTGGGATGGCTGATAATGAGAAAGGATTTGTTGAGCGTTCGGATGGATTATTATGTCTTGGAGATCGGATTTGGGTACCGTTATATGGAGAAATTCGAGAAGTGATTATGCATGAGTCGCATAAGTCAAAGTACTCCATTCACCCTGGTTCCGAAAAAATGTATCAGGATCTTAAGAAGTTCTATTGGTGGCCAAATATGAAGGCAGATATAGCATCGTACGTTAGTAAATGCTTGACATGCGCCAAGGTTAAGGCTGAACACCAGAGACCGTCAGGACTGCTAACGCAACCAGAACTTCCAGTCTGGAAATGGGAGCGGATTACTATGGACTTCATTACCAAATTACCGAGGACAGCTAGCGGTTGTGACGCTATCTGGGTAATTGTGGATCGTCTGACAAAGTCTGCTCATTTCTTAGCTATTAGTGAAGATGATAGTGTGGATAAGCTTGCGAGGTTATATGTGAAGGAAATTATTTCACGTCATGGAGTCCCGATATCTATTATTTCGGATCGTGATAGTCGTTTTACGTCAGCTTTGTGGCGATCACTTCAAACGGCTTTGGGGACGAGGCTTGATATGAGTACTGCATATCATCCCCAAACCGATGGTCAAAGTGAGAGGACCATTCAGACGTTAGAGGATATGCTTCGTGCATGCATCATAGACTTTGGTAAAGGCTGGGAGAAGTATTTACCCCTTGCGGAATTCTCTTATAATAACAGCTACCACACAAGTCTTAAAGCTGCACCATTCGAAGCTTTGTATGGCAGAAAGTGTCGTTCGCCTATTGGTTGGGCAGAAGTTGGAGATAGTCAACTTACAGGCCCTGAGCTTATTTTGGAAACTACCGAGAAAGTAACTCAGATTCGTGATCGGTTGCAAGCCGCCAGAGATAGGCAGAAGAGCTACGCCGATCAGAGACGTAAACCTTTAGAGTTCCAGGTTGGAGACAAAGTGATGCTGAAAGTCTCGCCTTGGAAAGGTGTAATACGTTTCGGGAAACGTGGTAAACTCAACCCACGCTACATTGGACCATTCTTGATCTTAGAAAGAATTGGGCCCGTGGCTTATAGGTTGGAATTACCGTCCGAACTGAGCAAAGTTCACGACGTGTTCCACTTGAGTAACCTGAAGAAATGTCTTTCTGATGAAATGCCCGTCATTCCAATGAGGGACATTCGTGTTAATGAGAAACTGAATTTCGTGGAGGAACCGATTGAGATTTTAGATCGTGAGGTTAAACGACTCAAGAGGAGTCGCATTCCGCTCGTCAAGGTTCGTTGGAATTATCGACATGGACCAGAGTTTACGTGGGAACGTGAGGACGAGTTCAGGAAGAGATATCCGAAGCTTTTCACTTCGTAGATGAATTTTTTCCGAGTGAAACCCGGGACGGGTTTCCTTCTGAGACGGGGAGGATGTGACAACCGGCAGTTTAGGGAGCTATTTTTAAAACCCGCATTTCAACTTAAGTTCGTTTATAATCTTTATTTGAAATTTTCATTTCACAACGAACTAGTAAGACCTATGTTATGGATATTTTATTTAATGACGTTATGGAATTCGTGAATTATGTTCATAATTCATTTTTGATTATGCGATCGGTGATGTATATTTGAATTCTCACTTGGTACTACGTTGACTTTGGCACTAGGATTACCTAACATAGTTTTATGATTCGTCTTAACGAGTCCGTCATATATTTTAATTAATTACGAGAGGTTCTCGTGTGATATGGACATTTTAAAATGAGTTCGGGTTCGGGCCACGTGTTTTTACATCTACCCACATTACCCGCTCAACCGTAATAATATCTTTATTATTACTATTATTATTATTATTCTTATTATTATTATTACTTTTTTAAAAAAAAAAAAAAAAGAAAAGAAAAGTTATTAAAGGTGTGTTTGTCCGGTTTCTACCCACACACACAAACACAAGTTTCCACTCTCATCTCTCACCTCACTCTCTTTTCTTCCTCTCTACAACCTAAACCCTAGCCGCCCCTTAAGTATTCCGGCCACACCACAGCCACCGCCGGCCACTACTCTAAACCACCACCATAAATCGAACCTCCATCATCCCTACTCTTAGATCCACTATAACACGCGCCTATAAACCCGTTATTTCACTTCGAATCACCATCTTATTCATCACTTTTCGTTGATTCTTGAAGAGTTATCAAGGTTTTGAGCTTTTAGTTCGAAGGTGAGCGAGTTTCCACTCGTATTGTTAATAAAAACGCGACCCTTGGTCACGAATCGATGAGATCCGAATGGGTTTTAATTAAAACGTGATATGATGATGAAGCTTGATTGAAAAAACGTTTTCTATAAAGTTTGGTATCCGGTTTCATGGGTTTGGGTCGTGGTCGACTTGGAACCGAGAGCCAAGCTCTCGGCTTATTTTTATTTTCTTGGGTCGAAGCCTTGTGTGGCTATGGTCCTTGATTGATGATTGATTTGTTTGGTTGTCGAGGGTATGGTGAACCTCGATTTGATGCTAGCCGAGACCTCAAGGGTTCTCGTTGATGTGTGGTTCGAGCCTTTGGCTCGTATGATTTCTTTTGTGGTTCGATCCTTTGGGTCACGGCTGTTAGCCGAATACCACTTGTTGCCATTTGACCATTTGGGTCGAATGGAGTATATGATTTCTTAGTTAGCTCAAGTGAGCTACATGATACTTGTGTTTGGTTCGAGTCTAAATGACTCGCGGTTCGGAGCCGAGACTCAAGTGAGTCGAGGGCTCGGGTCGGCTTGGTAAACCGACCCACACATTAACTTTGTTAATGTTATCTTTTGAATGAGTGTGAACTTGTTGATATTTATTGTTGTGGCATTTATTTCTCGGCCGTATGCTTATGGGTCGATTTGGATATGATTTTTGGTATTGAGGAGTTGTTGTCGATTGGTAAGTGTGATTGGGGACCGATTGTGAGACGGTCGTTAGATTGACGGAGATAGGTTAGTCGGGTACCGTAGTCGGACCTTATTGTTGTAGCCCGTGGTTGAGATTGTGATTTGGACGGAGATTTATTATTTATGACTTTGGTTTATTATTGGACTTGGACAATGAGCCGAGGGTCATGACTCGGACATATGACCATTTCGTATAACTCAATAAATATTAAAAGTGAAACGAGAATAATAAAACTCGTAATAATAATTATTAATAATATGAACGTTTATACGAAAGTATATACGTGAATAACGTATATATAACTATATAAACGCGTATATTAATAATAATAATAATCACGAGTCGTATTATAAATAATACGATTAAGATATATATTAGGCTACGAGCGTGGCGTAATATTATTAAACGTATTATTATTATTAAAAATTGTGTTATAAACGGGAAACTCCCGACAATTATGAAACATTTAATAAAATGTCATTTCGAATATACAACGGATACATTTATTGAGTTAGGCGAAATTGTCGTCACTCGGGTCCAGGTAAGTTATTACTTGCGACATTCGTGTTGTCTCGGATATATGACGACTAATATGGACGTTTTCTATAAGTAAATAACCACTCAACCGTAAGGTTGAGCCGGGTTGTTTGGTTACATGAAACGAATATATTAGTGGGCATCGTATCCTACGACGCCCATAGGTTGTAGTATATGTAAAGGGTAATAGATTGCGAGAGTATATATCGGGAAATCTGGCCAATTTGGCGATATATACGAGGAATTTATTAAACTATGATATATACTATATAGTAATTACGTGCTATGTGCTTTATATGTGCTTTAGATTGGGTGTAATCTTGGAACGGTATATTACGTAAATAAATATGAGGATTATCAAATCGACGGATTTGGTAAACTTTGGCGATTTATTTAAATGATATATTGAGCTAATATTAGATCTATAGTTTATTATATGTTCTACGTGTGATCTTGTTGGTTTGTTTTGAGTCGACCCACCACCCGTATGGATACCAAACGCAAATACACCAAACTAATACGAAATGGATTTTCGGAAATAAAACGGATTCTCGTCCGGGTTTGGGAATATTATATATTTGAGGAAATGATTTCTGAAAGAGTTAATATTGTTAGGTCGTGCCAAGTCCGTAGTTGCTGTTTCGTGAGTTATCATACATCTTATTTCTACCTACCTCGTCTTGCTATATTTCTGGACTTGAGGTGAGTCATAGCCCCACTTTTTACTCTTGAACTATGTTTTCAACGATTGGGGTGAGAAACGTGCAAATTATTTTACGTGGACTATTATCGCTTTTATATGCTTTCTAAACTTGCTATGCGTATGGACTAGGATCTATTGTCAGCTTTAGTCACACATGTCGTGTGTACTATTCAAGGTTGGCTTATTTGGTTATTTGTTATTGTCAGCTTTAGTCACGCGGTTCGTGTGTACTATTCAAGGTTGACTTATTTAGATACTGTAGTGTGCACCTATAGGTTATTAATACTTCGGAGGTTATCCGAGTATTTATTGGTATTGCGGGGATTACCCGAATATCTATGTTGTTACGGAAGGGTATCCGTGTGTTTTGGTTATTGCGGAAGGGTATCCGTGTGTTATGTTGAGAGCGGAGGGTATCCGCAGGCTTTTAGCGAATCCTTAGTCTAGCTAGCAAGCGTTTTGCGTATATGTCCACTATATTATTAGTTGAACTTAAACCTATGATCTCACCAGCGAAAGCTGACTTTTAGCACGTTTTCTCAGGTAATTAAGTGTTGAGGTGCATGCTTGGATTGGAAGGCTCGGCTGTGGCACACGGTTATGGATCTATATTTTCTAAACTCTGATAATTAAATTTGGACCTATCGTTATTTATTTTGGGCCTGACTCTGAATGATGTTGGGATAAATGTAAACTTTAAAAACCCGTTTTGGTTGTGTTTTTATTATGTTTACTTTATCTCGTTCTATATTGTCTTGTGTTGGATACCAATCCCCGTAGCACCCCGAAAGCTTGTTGAGTCTTCCGCTGTATCAAATTTTGGGGGTGTTACAGATTATGTATCTTGTCATCCTATCTTTTCAAGATAAGATACTCCTACTTGCCTTTAGTATTATATAAAATATAAATACTTAGCAATTAAAGTGACAATACAATATTCTCTTTATGGGATATTTCAAATACATATTGACAGTTCCTGACATTCTTTTGTTAATGACCTACACATAAATAGTTTAACAAATTCAGGACTTCAATTTAAGACTTAATGTGATTCATCACATTTCATAATTTAATAGTGTCTTATTAATCTTCTAGGAGTCTAATCGAGTATATTCAATCCATACTCAATTTCTAACCTTGATAACTTTTGGAAGATAAAAAGATGTAGTTATCTTGAACCAAACACTACAACAAGGGTTTGATTTCCTAACTGAACATACTATAATCTAGTATTTCATTAGAACTCATATTGTAAGACAATCTAACAATATGTAAGATAAACATATATCTTTTAGCTTGTCTATTTACCAACTAAATTAACTTAATGGTATAATAGTATTTTCAAGCCAATTGCATGCTTTATAACCCAAGTACTTATTAATCAAGTCACTTCATGTTCATGTCTTAGAAAGAAGACATAAACTGTTATAATCCCACTACACGTTTTTAATCATTGATCAACTCAATGACTTCTTGTATATGTCTTAATTAAAAGACCATAACAAGTTAATGTCTTACTTTATTATAAGTCTTTGTAGAAGACTTCATGTTTATAAGAAGATATAAACATGTATAACTAAAGTATTCTTGAACACCATCATTTGGTTCCAATAATATTTTCAAGTTAACACACTACTTCATTTATTTATGTCATTATAAGAATACATAATTATTGAAGTAGTATTATATTACTTCATGCATTTATGTCATTTCAATAATACATAAATATTAAAGTTGAAGTAGTATTGTTATTGACACATGTTCTAATAGATGTCTAATTTAGAAACTGTAAATTATCCATGTTGGTCTCACGCATACATGGAAATTCACCTTGTTGTTAATATTTAGCCTGCGTCTCACGTTTACTAAATTTCAACACCAAGTGTTTCTTAGATTAGATGTATATTAATCATATTAGAACTATAGTCTCTTACTTTGCAGGTAAGAGAATCCATTAAATCATATTCTTATGTGTTGTACCTTGCACACAATGTAGATTTCTCCCACTTGTGCATGGAACAACATCATGTACCATATAAACAACACGCACGCGTTTGTTAATGTGAACAATATGATTTGTGTCATTAACATAACTTAGTAGATATAGAGTTTACTCAATCAATCAAGGAAACGCACATGACTATCCTTGAAAATATTAGTGTCTATTTTTGGAAAGTAATTATCTTGAGACATTCAAAAGATAATCTGAGTTACAATATGTCTTATAACTCCCACTGAATTAGAGAACATTACAATAATCCCTTATTCAGCCATTAGAACACAATACTCCCACTGAATTTGACAACATTGTTAATGTTTCAATAATCAGTGAAAGGAAATAGTGTACTATTTACTTTCCTACATCTTTTAAGAAAACCCATTCCAACAATTATTTATAGGTTCTAAAAGAATGTATTCTACTACGTAAATGTGATTCATCACATTCCAAACTATTAACTTGAAAAAAAACTGGGCATGCAATTTCTTCCTTTATAGATCTACCATTCCAACAATTGTATGTAGTATCTTTAAATGGTCAAATCAAAACAACTAGATAAATAATCTAATTTGTCTTTTACCATTTTGTAGTAACAAGTCTAGGTTCTAATTAAATAACTCATAAAGTGCAAATAATCTTACTATTAAATTTTGCTATGAGTTACGTATTTAGAATTTAGACAATTCTAATCATCCTATTATACCTTTCTCATTCATGAAAAGGATTAGGATTAAGTCTCACACTTCTCCTAAAGGAAAGAAGACTAGATTTATTCTTTTAGTAAAATTGACTCTAACCAAAAAACCCATACGGGTGTAAATCAATTTACTTGATAAAAGAATAACTCACGTTTACGGTTTTAATGTTGCATTAATACATTTAAAAGAATTTACAAAATTCAATTTTAGTATTTTCGATAATTTATATTTCCAAGAAAATATAATACCCAAGGATATATTCATATAACCAACATATTTTCTTGAAAATCTAGGATCCAACTTTACATACATTCCACCACATCAGTTGATCTGCTAGTGGTGAAAGTATAAAAGATGGTAATCTGTCGAACAATAATTGGCAAACACTTTTCCAATTCCTAGATCATTATGGGATTTACATCAAATTGATTCATCAATTTGTCATGTAAGCATGTTTCATCCCATCTCATGCCTTAAGTTCTAGGTCTCACGCATCAACTTAATTAAGTCGTCTAACTTAGAAACTGCAAATTCTCCATGTGTGGTCTCATGCACACTCAAAAATTTACCTTGTCATTAAAATTTAGCCTGCGTCTCACGTTTACTAAATAATAACTTCAAATGTTTCTTATAGTTAGATGGCATGTAACTTAAATTTAAGGGTATTTTTGTTTGATGTGAAAATCAAATCATGTATAAAGATGCATGCACTCATCTTTATAGCATAGGTTTTAAAAAACTTTTATTACCAATTCTTGAAATTAATACACAAAGTTTTTCTTGAGGTTTAAAAACCTTAAGATGACTTTCTACAAGAATGATTTTAAAAGAAATTCGTTTAAGACATATTCGTAAGTGTGATGACCAAGGCAGACTCTAAGGCTCTTTCCAAGCCTTCTTACCACGACTATGAATTTTGTCTTAAAGGAGTTACTTTTAAAAGCATGTTGTACAAAACATCAATCAAGCAAAAGTTTATGGATTCAATCTCAAAACATGTAACAAAGTATGAATCTTGCTAGTCTCGCCTTGGAGCGAATTATCGTGCGAAGCGAACCGTTGTTGGCACATAAGACACCGCAAGATTCAATCTTTATTACTTAAAGTTTCACCCTTATTAGTCCAATTTATTTTCTTTGTAAAAATTACCCTTTTATTGCTTACAATCATGTCCAACAAAATAAAACAATAAAACAAGTAATCAAAGACAAATCAAAACAACTAATAACATAACAATTATAAGGTGAAACAATTAGCCACATGCAATCTTGATTAGAAAAGATCCTAATAAAATCAATTCTAGGTTTCAATATGCATATAATTAACTAGGGCATTCACCTCTTAATGGAAGTGAGCCACATACATTGACGAATCAATTGCGTAGGCCAAAGTCAATCACATACCACATAGCACATAAATTGATTTTAATAACTATGGGGACTTCCCCAATTTTGATCTATATAAAACATGTGACATATCTAAACAATTAAAACAATTATTAACCCATGACTAACATGCATGTTTCGTCATGGATCAAAGCATAACAATTACCAATAAGCCACAAGATACGCTCATAATCCATGTCACATAACAATTATTCATTATTAAACCACATAAAAAATATATATATATTTGCATGCAACCTAGGGTTTCTATAATTTTTACAAAACTTAAAAAAAAAATCGGATGAACAGTACCGAATGAACAGTGTTCGGGGAACAATGTTCTCGGATGAACAGTATTTCCGGAAGCTTCTTGACTTACCAATTATCATCACATAATTCTTTCCTTATATTCGTCTAACGGTCGTTAGTCATTAACGGTAAATACCAACGATCGTTACATACTTGTGTATAATAATAAATATATAAATATATTAATTATTATTTCTTAATACTCATTCGTAACGTGTGCAATCCTGAGGTCTCGAGTTCGATTCTAGACATACGTTTATTAATATATATCCATAAACTCCAACAAAAGTGACATGATAGGTTTACTTCACGAAATTGGTACTCATATAAATAAGACTTTAGGTTTGAATCATATGGTTATATCTACCAACTGCATGGAAATTTCAATTGCACAGAAGTATAATGTACACAAGAGAAACCTTTTTAAGCTAAAGACTGTGATGATCATTTAGGGCCAGTAACCCTTCAACTGTTGTAGATTTCTTTTTATAACTTGACACTAATGCAAGTTCTGGCCAGTTACTGTGATACTAAATTGCCTAGTCAGCATGCAGCAAATGCAGCAATCCCTTATGCATGCATTGGTGCTTTAGTTTATGGAATGCATCACATAGCTAGGTTGCATATTTTTCCCACCATACCATAAGAAAACGTCATAATCCATATGAGAAAAGCAAAGAAAAATCTGATATTAAGAAACACGATGACATAATCAAAGTGTGCATTGTGAACAATATAATCTCGACATTGATCCTAAATGAAATTAGAAGGACCAAAGACGTTAGTTAGTTAGTTTACAACCGCCAAGCGGTTAAAGTTAGCTATTATGGTTGGTAGTTAAGTTAGTTAAGTCGGTTACAAACCGAACAGTCACACCGATTGGGCCATACCCATTCGTTAGTATAAGTACTCGTAAATATGTAACGTTACAAAGATTAGACGAAATAAAGTTATTCAGTTTATTTGCAATTCATTTTTCGACTCACACTTTGGGACAACTGATGAGGCAAAAAGTGTACCACTTTTAAGGGGTCATTTAAGCCCGAATTCGAGATTATTTGATCAATTATTGCCCTAAATCGTTCCTTTTGTCATTTTAGGTACTTTTGGAGAGAAATCTGGAAAATAAAGCATTTTGGACATTTTTGGAGCATAAAATTGAAGAAAACGGCAAAGTCTCAAAATTCCTTGCTGGAACAGTACCTGACGGCGTCAAGGTTCTACAAGTGACGGCGTCAAGAGTTACAAAAGAGGTGGATGTGGAACTTATAACGTGACGGCCCAGAGAGTTTTCAAGCTTATTGGCCTGACGGCGTCTACAAGGCCGTCAGGGTCCAAATACTAGTGACGGCCCAGAGTGATTTTCTACATGACGGCGTCACAAATGGATCTAGTTAATACATGACACCATCAAGGTGTAAAATCTATATATAGTTTTCCAATTTTCATTCATTGGTGTGCAACTTTGAGGGAATAAACCCTATGACGAATTTTCCAGCTTTTTCAAGGGTTTCAACCCCTTGATTCTTCCATGTTCAATTGAAGATAAGTACTTATTCAAATCATTCAATATGTCTATGTGTTGTGTGATTATATCTTACGATTGTCTTCTCTTTAACATGGTAGGCTAGATTTTCATTGTGTTTGCTTAGATGTAGTAGTGAAACCTAGATGTTAATTATGGGTTGATTGTTTGTTTATAATTGTTACGGATGATTGTATTCGATGTTAGGCTTAAGAAAACTAGCAGACTTCCATTGATAACTTGCTTGAACGTCTTAAGAAACATGATCGGAGGTGTACTACGATTTTTGGTTGTATTTAATGCGTAAGAGAATTCTAATGATCCCATGTTAGGAGCTTCTAACGGCTCGACATAGGAGTGAAGTAGGATCTTATAGAGTTAGGGAATATTGTACACGACCCTACAACTAGTATTAACGAATATGACCCGTCATCCATGCAATTGTAACAAGCTAATCAAGCTGTAAAAGATATCTAGGGAGTAATGAAATCTAAGTAAACACAACTTTCCTCATTATTGTTTCCACCACATTAGTATAATTAGTTTAATTTTCATTTATGTTATTTTATTTTGATTGCATCTTAGTTAATTGGGTTAGTTGGCTAGCAACTAATTGATGCGTGGGAATCGCAACAGGCTTTACCTCTCGAGGGATCTCGAGAAGCTTACAACCCCCACCAGGCAGTGTACCTGATCGTTGTAGTATAGTATAGTGACAAGTACCGGGGGATTGATCGTTCAGCTTAGGAATAGTGTCGCTAGGATTAGAAAGCCTAAATACTAGTTTTAAAGGTGAGGGATGATTCTTTTTGTGTTTTTATATTTTTTAGAAAGCAAATTAAAATCTCGGATTTTTGAAGAGTGGGCGGAATTAGTTGCTATTCAACTAACCCAATACTAAGATGCAATCAAAATAAAATACTAAAAATGAAAGTAAACTAATTTATACTAAAGTTGTGAGCAGTAATTGGAGAAAATGTGTTTACTTAGATTTCATTACTCCCTAGATATCTTTTACACGTTAATTACTTGTTATAATTGCATGGATGACGGATCGTATTCCTTAATACCATTCATGGGGCGGCACACATAACTCCCCAATTCTATGAGCTCTTATCTCCTCCTACACCATGCCCAGCACAACTATAGGGATTGTAAACAGTGGCTCATGCATTAAATACAACCAATAAAGACCTAGTGCGCGTTGGTTCATGTTTCTTAAGACGTTCAAGCATGTTACCAATTGGAGATCTGCCAGTTTTCTTAAGCCTAACATATAAATCATTCATCCAAGACAAGAATAAACAAGTAATCAACACATAATCAATATCTAGGTTTCATTAGATCTAAGCAAACACAAAAGAGATCTAGCCTAGTATGATAGAATTAAGATAAGAACATGATATAGACAACCAACACATAGACATATTGATTGAATTAGAAGAACACTTATCTTGATTAATCATGCCAGGTATCAAGGGGTTGGAACCCTTGAAAAACCTGTAAAGTTACACCAAAATCGTACTTAGGGTTTCTCCCAAAACTTCTCTCCTTTAAATGTGAAAAATTAGAAAACTATATATAGAAAAATAGGTTTGACGGCGTCAAGAGTAATCTTGTGACGCCGTCACCTCGCCGCCAAAACATTCCTCGGACTGCCTAGATCTACTTCTGACGCCGTCAAGACTTATACTCTTCCAGGCCGTCATGACTCTTTTACTCTTGACGCCCTTCCTATGTGACGCCGTCAAAACTCTTCTGGATCGTCATGGAAATTCATGAAATTTGCTCTTGACGCCGTCAAGGATTTGCTCTTGACGCCGTCACCTACTATTCCCAGCATGGAAAATTAAGACTTTGGCGTTTTCTTCACTTTTATGCTCCAAAAACGTCCGAATTGCTTCCTTTTCCAGATTTCTTCACTTTGATCAAATAAATTCGGATTCGGGCTTAAATGACCCCCTAAAAACGGATCATTTTTCGCCTCATCATATACCCTTACACTTGAGATTTGCTTGTCCTCAAGCAAATGCGCTTTTATTCTAGTCAAAATACAAGTTAGGGGTCATTTAACACTAATATAAAAGTAATTACAACAAATAATCGTTCCACTAAAGACCAATAGACAAGCACGGAGGTCATATACAAGCACCTCACAAATAGTGTTTAGATACTCACATCTCTCGGGTGTAATAAAGTATAAATTACAATATGGAAACGGAAGATATCTCTCACTACCTGTCATAGCAAAATAGATTACCATAGGCTTGGGAAAGGATCAAACCTCCACCACATGGCGTAAGCACCTAGGATAAACTATCAAAGAGGTCTTTTAAAGGGTTGTAACGTTAGGTGTAGGGATATGAAATACACGGTTTTGTTGGATAAAGGAAGTTTTACTGGTGGCGAGTTAACAATCTTGGTTAATTACATATACAATGTGGCGTTGCTAAGCCAAGACTAGACTCGACTTAAGCTAATAAATGAAAAATAACAAAAACATAAAATAAACATAGAATGAAACGGGATGGTAGTCCGTATGTTTTTTTTTTCTCTTTTTCCTTTTTCTATTTTTTTTCTTTTCTTTTTCTTGATTTTTTCCATTTTTTTTTTGTGCATACACTCTTACCCTACCATCCAAAATAATACATCATAGGGAATGAACATTCCCCTTACACTTGAATCTTTACATACTTTACAATAAACTAATCTAATGACTCGAATTAAGAAAATTAAAACACTTGGAGCACTTTTAAGATTAACGTACATATGGGGGTAATAATATGATGTTCTTCCCCATTACTCCATAAAACAAGTACTTTACCCATGAGTCCCAATCGTCCCAAAACAATATGTACAAGGATATGACTCGACTTAGCAACCATGTAATCAATTAGAAAGTTAACTTTGGGTTTAACATATAACAATAATGCACTAAAAATGAGCGCATACACGGAAGGCTAAGGCGATTTGGTTGTACATTTAAGTGGGGTGTAACAAATTCTTCCTTTAAGTAAAATGCTTAAAGTTAGAAACGAAAAGATAGGCTCAGAGGGGTGTACTAGGGGTATCGTGTACTAAAAATGAGTACAACGCTAAGGGTGTGGGAAAAATTAGTTGACTTAACTAGCCAAGTAATATGACTTAAATGGTCAAGTAATTATGATACGGGTTTAACACAAGGGTGATCCTAATGCCTCTTATCATGTAGTAAATCCTACTACACGAATGTAGTCTCACTAGCGGTCTCGGGATGCATCACTAACGCAAGTTCTAGAATCTAAATGCTACCGGTACACTCATAAGCACTAATAATGAATGCTTTTCCTATCAAATCTAAAGGCGAACCTCACATATTTGGGTGGAAAATTTTTCTGAATATACGGTTATGTGCTAGTCATACAATCTCCTATCCATGAGACGCTTGCTATGGCTAAAGTTTCACTCCTAAATGTTGTAAAAAAATTTAAATTTGACGCTAAAATTGCACTAACAAGTATTTCTCATAGTTTTATTACACATCTACAATCAAACAAAACAAACTCAAGCGTAAGTGCATATGTAAGGTATCATCTTTTTACCCTACCCTTACACTTAAGATGAACATTGTCCCCAATGTTCAAGTAAAGAATGTAAAATTGAAAAAGTAAAGAGAATGAAATCAAATACTCCCCTGATTCGCTCGGTATGGATAATAAGATGGCCAGGTTAAATCTTCCTCCAAGAAAATGAACAATCAAAGCTTCCCTTCCAGAATATAAATCATCTTCTTGTCATACATAACTTGTAAAACCTGACAAAATAGACAAGACAACCTCGCGTAAAATCGGCGGCATTCTATATAAGTTTCTAAATCCTAGAAAACAAGATAAGATATAATGCTTGTGGAATGAAGTTTGCAGATCTCCTGGAGATTATAAAACTTAATAATTCACAAAAACCATAAGACTCCGTTAGAAAAACAAAACCGGTAAAATTTCCAGATTTTAACTCCTGACGCCGTCAAGAGTAAAACTCTGACGCCGTCAGAATGGACCTGCAGAAATTCTTATGTTAAGTTTCCGAAAAATTTCTGGAAAAACTTGGTCCTACTTCCTGGAAAATCCTGCAAAACTTCATTATGACTCAATACAAGCATTTGACTCTAACAAATACGAATATACATGCTCATTTAATATTGTGGAGAATCATGATCGGTTTGTTTCTTAAAAACATATTTGGGGTTTCCCCTTACACTTATCTTTTGCAAAAATACTTTTAGGTGGAGTTAAGACTAGGCCAAAACAACAAAGTAAAGTATTTCCACATTTTAGTTTAGAAACATGATCTACCAACAATAAAAATGAAGCATGCATACGGAAGCAAATAACAATCAAACAAAATAAAATCACACAAATAATAACACACGAAATGAATAACGTCACCACGAGCACCATTAATTATTTCAAAACAAACGTAAACATGCAAGTAGATTGTTCAAGGCCAACAAAGGCCGCATCCTAAGCTATTACAGTACCAAATGTTTTAAATTACACAATCATCAATAAAAAGTTCAAAGACAGCAGAGATCAGGAGGAGTCACTGGGGAGGAGGACCAAAGCGGTAGTCATAGCCAGGAGGGAGGTGTCCGGTGTACCCGTAGGGAGGGTAGTCAGTCTCTCGGCCTGGGAAGGGATCAATCTGCAGGTGAGGCTCAAGCTGATCTCGGGTGGAGAGGTGCTGCATCTGGCGGATGGTATGATCGTACATCCAATCAAAGCGCTGGTCAGTGGTGGTTCGCCATGCATCCATCTGACCCATCCAGGCACCCTGGTGTGCCTGCCAGTCTCCCCGACTCATGTGTCGATAGTAGTCAGCCGTCCCCTCCTCATACCCCTGGAACTGGTGCTGCTGGGGGTCTACCTCATCATCAGCATCCTCCTGAATATCTGGCCCCCCTTCCTCATACCAAGTATAGGTCCCATTCCTCTCAGGCATCACAATGCTCATCTGCCTGAGGGATTTAGCCCTCACTATCCTACAGTTCCCGCAGTCGCTCAAGTACCCTATGATCTGGGGAGTAAGAAGACCATAGGAACGAGCCAACCGGGTCACGAACATCCCCCCATACACCTTGTCAATATCCCTCTCACCCACACTGGTCCTCAAATAACTGGCCACCCAAAATGGGATGTTGCAGTAGACATCCGCAGAAAAGATGGTGTACAAGTAGAACAGGTCTGAAGCAGTGACACGGTGAGTGGTGCCATGACGTCCTGATAGGCTGTATGTGATGCACCTGTGGACTAGCCTAGCTACGGGGTCCCTGATGGATGCTGCCCCGGTAGTCGAGGTGTAAACCTCGTTCCCTATGGTCGGCCAAAAAGTGATACACCTCATCTCACTCCTTTGAGTCTCTCCATGCAACAACCTCTGCATAAAAGTCCCATCAACCTCCTCCCTAGTATACAACCCAATCCTCCAACCAAACTCAGCCACTGAACATGACCGCAACTCTCCCCTAGCCTAAAATACACAGTGGTGCCCCCCATATCTGTCCTAGCCTCAGCCTGATCAAAACAGAAAGTCGCAAAGAACTCCCTCACTAACTCACTATATACTGTCTCTCTAGTCCTAAATAACCTCTCCCACTGTGGACCCGTAAACCCATCTGTGTGGATCCTCCCTAAAAATGCAGCCTCCAACCCACTGGCTCTTAGAAAATCCCAGTCAACCACAGCCCCAGCATCAATATGGTGGTTACACAACTCCGCATACTTGGTGTTAGGACCAACATCGTCAAACTCGCTCCAACTATGGACTAATTCTCCATAATTGACCCTTTGAGATCTAGAGGAACTGCCCTTATGTTGACGAGATCTTTTGCTCATTTTCCTGGAAAAAGGTGGAGTGAACGGAAATGATTAGAACGAGAATTTTGATGAACTTTATGCAGTCAGACACATCTGACGCCGTCAAGAGTAATCCTGACGCCGTCAGATGGATCAGAATCCGAATCATGCAAATGCGAGGGAAAAATCAATTTTCAAACTCTTAACCCATTACCCAAACGCTCCTTTAATCAGAAAACATGGGTGGGGGGTCAAATAATCCGTGGCATGAGTGGCTTTCCCTAATCTAATGCATAATTCGAGTGAGATATCATAATCAACGGGTAACCCCCATGTTACAAATCACCAATTGGGTGGCATTATGATTTGTTAATAATGGGTCAAGAGGGGGGTTTCGGGCGAAAGGGGATATCCAAATTGATGGGTTCTAAGGACAATTGATCGAAAAAGGATGAAGAAAACTCACTTACCAAGTGGAGATTGGATGCGGAAGAAGTCGAATTGGATGGTGGAGAATCGGAGTAGCAGCAGCACCTTGGGTGAGATTTGTTGGGTATGGGTTGAAAGTGATTGGTTTTGGGTTAATATTGCTGATCCATCGAGCTGACGGCGTCAAGAGTTAAATCTGACGCCGTCAGATGCCCGTCTATGGTGAGAATTGGAGTAGTTCATGTTTAGTCCCTGCACTTCGCGCGAATAGCTAAACATTAGTAAAACCCATGAGTAGCCATTTCGTTAACGAGGTCCACCAGGGTTTGTTAATGTGAACAATATGATTTGTGTCATTAACATAACTTAGTAGATATAGAGTTTACTCAATCAATCAAGGAAACGCACATGACTATCCTTGAAAATATTAGTGTCTATTTTTGGAAAGTAATTATCTTGAGACATTCAAAAGATAATCTGAGTTACAATATGTCTTATAACTCCCACTGAATTAGAGAACATTACAATAATCCCTTATTCAGCCATTAGAACACAATACTCCCACTGAATTTGACAACATTGTTAATGTTTCAATAATCAGTGAAAGGAAATAGTGTACTATTTACTTTCCTACATCTTTTAAGAAAACTCATTCCAACAATTATTTATAGGTTCTAAAAGAATGTATTCTACTACGTAAATGTGATTCATCACATTCCAAACTATTAACTTGAAAAAAAACTGGGCATGCAATTTCTTCCTTTATAGATCTACCATTCCAACAATTGTATGTAGTATCTTTAAATGGTCAAATCAAAACAACTAGATAAATAATCTAATTTGTCTTTTACCATTTTGTAGTAACAAGTCTAGGTTCTAATTAAATAACTCATAAAGTGCAAATAATCTTACTATTAAATTTTGCTATGAGTTACGTATTTAGAATTTAGACAATTCTAATCATCCTATTATACCTTTCTCATTCATGAAAAGGATTAGGATTAAGTCTCACACTTCTCCTAAAGGAAAGAAGACTAGATTTATTCTTTTAGTAAAATTGACTCTAACCAAAAAACCCATACGGGTGTAAATCAATTTACTTGATAAAAGAATAACTCACGTTTACGGTTTTAATGTTGCATTAATACATTTAAAAGAATTTACAAAATTCAATTTTAGTATTTTCGATAATTTATATTTCCAAGAAAATATAATACCCAAGGATATATTCATATAACCAACATATTTTCTTGAAAATCTAGGATCCAACTTTACATACATTCCACCACATCAGTTGATCTGCTAGTGGTGAAAGTATAAAAGATGGTAATCTGTCGAACAATAATTGGCAAACACTTTTCCAATTCCTAGATCATTATGGGATTTACATCAAATTGATTCATCAATTTGTCATGTAAGCATGTTTCATCCCATCTCATGCCTTAAGTTCTAGGTCTCACGCATCAACTTAATTAAGTCGTCTAACTTAGAAACTGCAAATTCTCCATGTGTGGTCTCATGCACACTCAAAAATTTACCTTGTCATTAAAATTTAGCCTGCGTCTCACGTTTACTAAATAATAACTTCAAATGTTTCTTATAGTTAGATGGCATGTAACTTAAATTTAAGGGTATTTTTGTTTGATGTGAAAATCAAATCATGTATAAAGATGCATGCACTCATCTTTATAGCATAGGTTTTAAAAAACTTTTATTACCAATTCTTGAAATTAATACACAAAGTTTTTCTTGAGGTTTAAAAACCTTAAGATGACTTTCTACAAGAATGATTTTAAAAGAAATTCGTTTAAGACGTATTCGTAAGTGTGATGACCAAGGCAGACTCTAAGGCTCTTTCCAAGCCTTCTTACCACGACTATGAATTTTGTCTTAAAGGAGTTACTTTTAAAAGCATGTTGTACAAAACATCAATCAAGCAAAAGTTTATGGATTCAATCTCAAAACATGTAACAAAGTATGAATCTTGCTAGTCTCGCCTTGGAGCGAATTATCGTGCGAAGCAAACCGTTGTTGGCACATAAGACACCGCAAGATTCAATCTTTATTACTTAAAGTTTCACCCTTATTAGTCCAATTTATTTTCTTTGTAAAAATTACCCTTTTATTGCTTACAATCATGTCCAACAAAATAAAACAATAAAACAAGTAATCAAAGACAAATCAAAACAACTAATAACATAACAATTATAAGGTGAAACAATTAGCCACATGCAATCTTGATTAGAAAAGATCCTAATAAAATCAATTCTAGGTTTCAATATGCATATAATTAACTAGGGCATTCACCTCTTAATGGAAGTGAGCCACATACATTGACGAATCAATTGCGTAGGCCAAAGTCAATCACATACCACATAGCACATAAATTGATTTTAATAACTATGGGGACTTCCCCAATTTTGATCTATATAAAACATGTGACATATCTAAACAATTAAAACAATTATTAACCCATGACTAACATGCATGTTTCGTCATGGATCAAAGCATAACAATTACCAATAAGCCACAAGATACGCTCATAATCCATGTCACATAACAATTATTCATTATTAAACCACATAAAAAATATATATATATTTGCATGCAACCTAGGGTTTCTATAATTTTTACAAAACTTAAAAAAAAAATCGGATGAACAGTACCGAATGAACAGTGTTCGGGGAACAATGTTCTCGGATGAACAGTATTTCCGGAAGCTTCTTGACTTACCAATTATCATCACATAATTCTTTCCTTATATTCGTCTAACGGTCGTTAGTCATTAACGGTAAATACCAACGATCGTTACATACTTGTGTATAATAATAAATATATAAATATATTAATTATTATTTCTTAATACTCATTCGTAACGTGTGCAATCCTGAGGTCTCGAGTTCGATTCTAGACATACGTTTATTAATATATATCCATAAACTCCAACAAAAGTGACATGATAGGTTTACTTCACGAAATTGGTACTCATATAAATAAGACTTTAGGTTTGAATCATATGGTTATATCTACCAACTGCATGGAAATTTCAATTGCACAGAAGTATAATGTACACAAGAGAAACCTTTTTAAGCTAAAGACTGTGATGATCATTTAGGGCCAGTAACCCTTCAACTGTTGTAGATTTCTTTTTATAACTTGACACTAATGCAAGTTCTGGCCAGTTACTGTGATACTAAATTGCCTAGTCAGCATGCAGCAAATGCAGCAATCCCTTATGCATGCATTGGTGCTTTAGTTTATGGAATGCATCACATAGCTAGGTTGCATATTTTTCCCACCATACCATAAGAAAACGTCATAATCCATATGAGAAAAGCAAAGAAAAATCTGATATTAAGAAACACGATGACATAATCAAAGTGTGCATTGTGAACAATATAATCTCGACATTGATCCTAAATGAAATTAGAAGGACCAAAGACGTTAGTTAGTTAGTTTACAACCGCCAAGCGGTTAAAGTTAGCTATTATGGTTGGTAGTTAAGTTAGTTAAGTCGGTTACAAACCGAACAGTCACACCGATTGGGCCATACCCATTCGTTAGTATAAGTACTCGTAAATATGTAACGTTACAAAGATTAGACGAAATAAAGTTATTCAGTTTATTTGCAATTCATTTTTCGACTCACACTTTGGGACAACTGATGAGGCAAAAAGTGTACCACTTTTAAGGGGTCATTTAAGCCCGAATTCGAGATTATTTGATCAATTATTGCCCTAAATCGTTCCTTTTGTCATTTTAGGTACTTTTGAAGAGAAATCTGGAAAATAAAGCATTTTGGACATTTTTGGAGCATAAAATTGAAGAAAACGGCAAAGTCTCAAAATTCCTTGCTGGAACAGTACCTGACGGCGTCAAGGTTCTACAAGTGACGGCGTCAAGAGTTACAAAAGAGGTGGATGTGGAACTTATAACGTGACGGCCCAGAGAGTTTTCAAGCTTATTGGCCTGACGGCGTCTACAAGGCCGTCAGGGTCCAAATACTAGTGACGGCCCAGAGTGATTTTCTACATGACGGCGTCACAAATGGATCTAGTTAATACATGACACCATCAAGGTGTAAAATCTATATATAGTTTTCCAATTTTCATTCATTGGTGTGCAACTTTGAGGGAATAAACCCTATGACGAATTTTCCAGCTTTTTCAAGGGTTTCAACCCCTTGATTCTTCCATGTTCAATTGAAGATAAGTACTTATTCAAATCATTCAATATGTCTATGTGTTGTGTGATTATATCTTACGATTGTCTTCTCTTTAACATGGTAGGCTAGATTTTCATTGTGTTTGCTTAGATGTAGTAGTGAAACCTAGATGTTAATTATGGGTTGATTGTTTGTTTATAATTGTTACGGATGATTGTATTCGATGTTAGGCTTAAGAAAACTAGCAGACTTCCATTGATAACTTGCTTGAACGTCTTAAGAAACATGATCGGAGGTGTACTACGATTTTTGGTTGTATTTAATGCGTAAGAGAATTCTAATGATCCCATGTTAGGAGCTTCTAACGGCTCGACATAGGAGTGAAGTAGGATCTTATAGAGTTAGGGAATATTGTACACGACCCTACAACTAGTATTAACGAATATGACCCGTCATCCATGCAATTGTAACAAGCTAATCAAGCTGTAAAAGATATCTAGGGAGTAATGAAATCTAAGTAAACACAACTTTCCTCATTATTGTTTCCACCACATTAGTATAATTAGTTTAATTTTCATTTATGTTATTTTATTTTGATTGCATCTTAGTTAATTGGGTTAGTTGGCTAGCAACTAATTGATGCGTGGGAATCGCAACAGGCTTTACCTCTCGAGGGATCTCGAGAAGCTTACAACCCCCACCAGGCAGTGTACCTGATCGTTGTAGTATAGTATAGTGACAAGTACCGGGGGATTGATCGTTCAGCTTAGGAATAGTGTCGCTAGGATTAGAAAGCCTAAATACTAGTTTTAAAGGTGAGGGATGATTCTTTTTGTGTTTTTATATTTTTTAGAAAGCAAATTAAAATCTCGGATTTTTGAAGAGTGGGCGGAATTAGTTGCTATTCAACTAACCCAATACTAAGATGCAATCAAAATAAAATACTAAAAATGAAAGTAAACTAATTTATACTAAAGTTGTGAGCAGTAATTGGAGAAAATGTGTTTACTTAGATTTCATTACTCCCTAGATATCTTTTACACGTTAATTACTTGTTATAATTGCATGGATGACGGATCGTATTCCTTAATACCATTCATGGGGCGGCACACATAACTCCCCAATTCTATGAGCTCTTATCTCCTCCTACACCATGCCCAGCACAACTATAGGGATTGTAAACAGTGGCTCATGCATTAAATACAACCAATAAAGACCTAGTGCGCGTTGGTTCATGTTTCTTAAGACGTTCAAGCATGTTACCAATTGGAGATCTGCCAGTTTTCTTAAGCCTAACATATAAATCATTCATCCAAGACAAGAATAAACAAGTAATCAACACATAATCAATATCTAGGTTTCATTAGATCTAAGCAAACACAAAAGAGATCTAGCCTAGTATGATAGAATTAAGATAAGAACATGATATAGACAACCAACACATAGACATATTGATTGAATTAGAAGAACACTTATCTTGATTAATCATGCCAGGTATCAAGGGGTTGGAACCCTTGAAAAACCTGTAAAGTTACACCAAAATCGTACTTAGGGTTTCTCCCAAAACTTCTCTCCTTTAAATGTGAAAAATTAGAAAACTATATATAGAAAAATAGGTTTGACGGCGTCAAGAGTAATCTTGTGACGCCGTCACCTCGCCGCCAAAACATTCCTCGGACTGCCTAGATCTACTTCTGACGCCGTCAAGACTTATACTCTTCCAGGCCGTCATGACTCTTTTACTCTTGACGCCCTTCCTATGTGACGCCGTCAAAACTCTTCTGGATCGTCATGGAAATTCATGAAATTTGCTCTTGACGCCGTCAAGGATTTGCTCTTGACGCCGTCACCTACTATTCCCAGCATGGAAAATTAAGACTTTGGCGTTTTCTTCACTTTTATGCTCCAAAAACGTCCGAATTGCTTCCTTTTCCAGATTTCTTCACTTTGATCAAATAAATTCGGATTCGGGCTTAAATGACCCCCTAAAAACGGATCATTTTTCGCCTCATCATATACCCTTACACTTGAGATTTGCTTGTCCTCAAGCAAATGCGCTTTTATTCTAGTCAAAATACAAGTTAGGGGTCATTTAACACTAATATAAAAGTAATTACAACAAATAATCGTTCCACTAAAGACCAATAGACAAGCACGGAGGTCATATACAAGCACCTCACAAATAGTGTTTAGATACTCACATCTCTCGGGTGTAATAAAGTATAAATTACAATATGGAAACGGAAGATATCTCTCACTACCTGTCATAGCAAAATAGATTACCATAGGCTTGGGAAAGGATCAAACCTCCACCACATGGCGTAAGCACCTAGGATAAACTATCAAAGAGGTCTTTTAAAGGGTTGTAACGTTAGGTGTAGGGATATGAAATACACGGTTTTGTTGGATAAAGGAAGTTTTACTGGTGGCGAGTTAACAATCTTGGTTAATTACATATACAATGTGGCGTTGCTAAGCCAAGACTAGACTCGACTTAAGCTAATAAATGAAAAATAACAAAAACATAAAATAAACATAGAATGAAACGGGATGGTAGTCCGTATGTTTTTTTTTTCTCTTTTTCCTTTTTCTATTTTTTTTCTTTTCTTTTTCTTGATTTTTTCCATTTTTTTTTGTGCATACACTCTTACCCTACCATCCAAAATAATACATCATAGGGAATGAACATTCCCCTTACACTTGAATCTTTACATACTTTACAATAAACTAATCTAATGACTCGAATTAAGAAAATTAAAACACTTGGAGCACTTTTAAGATTAACGTACATATGGGGGTAATAATATGATGTTCTTCCCCATTACTCCATAAAACAAGTACTTTACCCATGAGTCCCAATCGTCCCAAAACAATATGTACAAGGATATGACTCGACTTAGCAACCATGTAATCAATTAGAAAGTTAACTTTGGGTTTAACATATAACAATAATGCACTAAAAATGAGCGCATACACGGAAGGCTAAGGCGATTTGGTTGTACATTTAAGTGGGGTGTAACAAATTCTTCCTTTAAGTAAAATGCTTAAAGTTAGAAACGAAAAGATAGGCTCAGAGGGGTGTACTAGGGGTATCGTGTACTAAAAATGAGTACAACGCTAAGGGTGTGGGAAAAATTAGTTGACTTAACTAGCCAAGTAATATGACTTAAATGGTCAAGTAATTATGATACGGGTTTAACACAAGGGTGATCCTAATGCCTCTTATCATGTAGTAAATCCTACTACACGAATGTAGTCTCACTAGCGGTCTCGGGATGCATCACTAACGCAAGTTCTAGAATCTAAATGCTACCGGTACACTCATAAGCACTAATAATGAATGCTTTTCCTATCAAATCTAAAGGCGAACCTCACATATTTGGGTGGAAAATTTTTCTGAATATACGGTTATGTGCTAGTCATACAATCTCCTATCCATGAGACGCTTGCTATGGCTAAAGTTTCACTCCTAAATGTTGTAAAAAAATTTAAATTTGACGCTAAAATTGCACTAACAAGTATTTCTCATAGTTTTATTACACATCTACAATCAAACAAAACAAACTCAAGCGTAAGTGCATATGTAAGGTATCATCTTTTTACCCTACCCTTACACTTAAGATGAACATTGTCCCCAATGTTCAAGTAAAGAATGTAAAATTGAAAAAGTAAAGAGAATGAAATCAAATACTCCCCTGATTCGCTCGGTATGGATAATAAGATGGCCAGGTTAAATCTTCCTCCAAGAAAATGAACAATCAAAGCTTCCCTTCCAGAATATAAATCATCTTCTTGTCATACATAACTTGTAAAACCTGACAAAATAGACAAGACAACCTCGCGTAAAATCGGCGGCATTCTATATAAGTTTCTAAATCCTAGAAAACAAGATAAGATATAATGCTTGTGGAATGAAGTTTGCAGATCTCCTGGAGATTATAAAACTTAATAATTCACAAAAACCATAAGACTCCGTTAGAAAAACAAAACCGGTAAAATTTCCAGATTTTAACTCCTGACGCCGTCAAGAGTAAAACTCTGACGCCGTCAGAATGGACCTGCAGAAATTCTTATGTTAAGTTTCCGGAAAATTTCTGGAAAAACTTGGTCCTACTTCCTGGAAAATCCTGCAAAACTTCATTATGACTCAATACAAGCATTTGACTCTAACAAATACGAATATACATGCTCATTTAATATTGTGGAGAATCATGATCGGTTTGTTTCTTAAAAACATATTTGGGGTTTCCCCTTACACTTATCTTTTGCAAAAATACTTTTAGGTGGAGTTAAGACTAGGCCAAAACAACAAAGTAAAGTATTTCCACATTTTAGTTTAGAAACATGATCTACCAACAATAAAAATGAAGCATGCATACGGAAGCAAATAACAATCAAACAAAATAAAATCACACAAATAATAACACACGAAATGAATAACGTCACCACGAGCACCATTAATTATTTCAAAACAAACGTAAACATGCAAGTAGATTGTTCAAGGCCAACAAAGGCCGCATCCTAAGCTATTACAGTACCAAATGTTTTAAATTACACAATCATCAATAAAAAGTTCAAAGACAGCAGAGATCAGGAGGAGTCACTGGGGAGGAGGACCAAAGCGGTAGTCATAGCCAGGAGGGAGGTGTCCGGTGTACCCGTAGGGAGGGTAGTCAGTCTCTCGGCCTGGGAAGGGATCAATCTGCAGGTGAGGCTCAAGCTGATCTCGGGTGGAGAGGTGCTGCATCTGGCGGATGGTATGATCGTACATCCAATCAAAGCGCTGGTCAGTGGTGGTTCGCCATGCATCCATCTGACCCATCCAGGCACCCTGGTGTGCCTGCCAGTCTCCCCGACTCATGTGTCGATAGTAGTCAGCCGTCCCCTCCTCATACCCCTGGAACTGGTGCTGCTGGGGGTCTACCTCATCATCAGCATCCTCCTGAATATCTGGCCCCCCTTCCTCATACCAAGTATAGGTCCCATTCCTCTCAGGCATCACAATGCTCATCTGCCTGAGGGATTTAGCCCTCACTATCCTACAGTTCCCGCAGTCGCTCAAGTACCCTATGATCTGGGGAGTAAGAAGACCATAGGAACGAGCCAACCGGGTCACGAACATCCCCCCATACACCTTGTCAATATCCCTCTCACCCACACTGGTCCTCAAATAACTGGCCACCCAAAATGGGATGTTGCAGTAGACATCCGCAGAAAAGATGGTGTACAAGTAGAACAGGTCTGAAGCAGTGACACGGTGAGTGGTGCCATGACGTCCTGACAGGCTGTATGTGATGCACCTGTGGACTAGCCTAGCTACGGGGTCCCTGATGGATGCTGCCCCGGTAGTCGAGGTGTAAACCTCGTTCCCTATGGTCGGCCAAAAAGTGATACACCTCATCTCACTCCTTTGAGTCTCTCCATGCAACAACCTCTGCATAAAAGTCCCATCAACCTCCTCCCTAGTATACAACCCAATCCTCCAACCAAACTCAGCCACTGAACATGACCGCAACTCTCCCCTAGCCTAAAATACACAGTGGTGCCCCCCATATCTGTCCTAGCCTCAGCCTGATCAAAACAGAAAGTCGCAAAGAACTCCCTCACTAACTCACTATATACTGTCTCTCTAGTCCTAAATAACCTCTCCCACTGTGGACCCGTAAACCCATCTGTGTGGATCCTCCCTAAAAATGCAGCCTCCAACCCACTGGCTCTTAGAAAATCCCAGTCAACCACAGCCCCAGCATCAATATGGTGGTTACACAACTCCGCATACTTGGTGTTAGGACCAACATCGTCAAACTCGCTCCAACTATGGACTAATTCTCCATAATTGACCCTTTGAGATCTAGAGGAACTGCCCTTATGTTGACGAGATCTTTTGCTCATTTTCCTGGAAAAAGGTGGAGTGAACGGAAATGATTAGAACGAGAATTTTGATGAACTTTATGCAGTCAGACACATCTGACGCCGTCAAGAGTAATCCTGACGCCGTCAGATGGATCAGAATCCGAATCATGCAAATGCGAGGGAAAAATCAATTTTCAAACTCTTAACCCATTACCCAAACGCTCCTTTAATCAGAAAACATGGGTGGGGGGTCAAATAATCCGTGGCATGAGTGGCTTTCCCTAATCTAATGCATAATTCGAGTGAGATATCATAATCAACGGGTAACCCCCATGTTACAAATCACCAATTGGGTGGCATTATGATTTGTTAATAATGGGTCAAGAGGGGGGTTTCGGGCGAAAGGGGATATCCAAATTGATGGGTTCTAAGGACAATTGATCGAAAAAGGATGAAGAAAACTCACTTACCAAGTGGAGATTGGATGCGGAAGAAGTCGAATTGGATGGTGGAGAATCGGAGTAGCAGCAGCACCTTGGGTGAGATTTGTTGGGTATGGGTTGAAAGTGATTGGTTTTGGGTTAATATTGCTGATCCATCGAGCTGACGGCGTCAAGAGTTAAATCTGACGCCGTCAGATGCCCGTCTATGGTGAGAATTGGAGTAGTTCATGTTTAGTCCCTGCACTTCGCGCGAATAGCTAAACATTAGTAAAACCCATGAGTAGCCATTTCGTTAACGAGGTCCACCAGGGTCGAATGTCTCATTACTGTCACGGAAAGAGGTGAAGTTGTAGAAGGGGTTGGATGACGTTTTGGCTAAGTCGAACCCTGTGCACGGGTCATTGGTGTGAAAAGAGAGATGTTGTTCCATAGAGGGTTTCAAATTAGTGGTGTTTTTGAGGTGCGACCTCTTTACACCGGGTTTAAAACCAAAAGAACGTTTTTTGGATGAGTTCGGGAATGTAGTTCGTAAACATCCAACGAAAATGTTATGGATTTGCGAACTTTTCTCTGCATGGGGGTGCTCATGAGAACGGGGGGTAGTTAATGGTAAAGCACTTGGGGGAAATTTCCCGCTATCCTCTTGGTCAAACACCAAAGGGGTTGACACCTCGAAGACTTTTTTAATTTTTTTAGGTACGGAATTTTCTTTGATCTTTTCTTTGACCCTTGATATGAATTGGTCTGCGAAATTCATAAAAGCTTTATGAGTGCTTTCCATGCGTGCCTCTAGGTGCTGGATTTGTTTTTCCTGATTATTCATGAAGGTTACCATTATCACTTCGAATTCCTCTTGTCGTGAGCGTTCAGGAAAATTCTGGCTGATAACCGTATTCCTACGTGGATTATGGTTCCACACGGGTTCAGCAACAAGTTTCTCAATACTCATCAATTCTTTTACCTGCTTCTCGATGCTTCCTAACAACTGTTCTTGGGTGGCACATGCATAGTCAAGTTTTATCTTGCTTGGGAGTATCGGGTCCTCCCATCCTTCCTCTTCGTATTATGCCAACCCCTCAAGAACTTTCCAGCACTCGTCAATGCTAAGTCTATTTAACCTACCCTTTGCTGCGTAATCAATGGCTCTCCTTGTTTGGTAGTCAACCTTATCGTAAAAGATTTGGCTCTGGAGCCACGGTTCGATGCCATGATGAGGGACTTTTCGGAGTAGGTCTTTATATCGAATCCATGCTTCATAAAAAGATTCATTTTGACGTTGTTGGAACATCAAGATGTCATTTCTAAGCTTAGTAGTTCTCCCCGGTGGGAAAAATTGAGCAAGGAAACGAGTGGTGAGATCATCCCATGTGGTGATGGATCCCGCGGGTAAATGCTCAAGCCATTGACTAGCTTGATCCCGTAGAGAGAATTGGAATAGGCGTAAATGGGTGGTCTCTCTAGTTTCAACATCTAGGTTTATGGAGTCTACGATTTTGAGAAAGTCCTTAAGATGTTGGTTTGGATCTTCGGAACGAAGTCCATGGAATGCACATCCGCTTTGCACCAACCGGATGGTGTCGGATCGCAAGGGGGTCACATTGGCTCCGGTGAGCTCAATGGTGTTTCGGTAGCCTTGGTGGCTAGGTCGGGAATACTCTCCTAAGGTTCGGGGCCTAAGGGGTTCTAATGGTGGGTTTTGTTGTGGTGGGATGACGGGTTCAAAGATGTTACCACCTTCCATGATGTCGGATCGTAAAGAGTTACGGACAAAAGCACGAAGAAATAAGATAGACTAAAGAAGACCTAAAAATAAAAATAAAATCTTACTAGAAAGGAATCTAGCAAGTAGACCTAATAAAAAGAAATTCTAACCTAGACAATAACTATTCCCCGGGCTGCGGCGCCAAAAACTTGATGCGTGGGAATCGCAACAGGCTTTACCTCTCGAGGGATCTCGAGAAGCTTACAACCCCCACCAGGCAGTGTACCTGATCGTTGTAGTATAGTATAGTGAGAAGTACCGGGGGGTTGATCGTTCAGCTTAGGAATAGTGTCGCTAGGATTAGAAAGCCTAAATACTAGTTTTAAAGGTGAGGGATGATTCTTTTTGTGTTTTTTTATTTTTTAGAAAGCAAATTAAAATCTCGGGTTTTTGAAGAGTGGGCGGAATTAGTTGCTATTCAACTAACCCAATACTAAGATGCAATCAAAATAAAATACTAAAAATGAAAGTAAACTAATTTATACTAAAGTTGTGAGCAGTAATTGGAGAAAATGTGTTTACTTAGATTTCATTACTCCCTAGATATCTTTTATACGTTAATTACTTGTTATAATTGCATGGATGATGGATCTTATTCCTTAATACCATTCATGGGGTGGCACACATAACTCCCCAATTCTATGAGCTCTTATCTCCTCCTACACCATGCCCAGCACAACTATAGGGATTGTAAACAGTGGCTCATGCATTAAATACAACCAATAAAGACCTAGTGCGCGTTGGTTCATGTTTCTTAAGACGTTCAAGCATGTTACCAATTGGAGATCTGCTAGTTTTGTTAAGCCTAACATATAAATCATTCATCCAAGACAAGAATAAACAAGTAATCAACACATAATCAATATCTAGGTTTCATTAGATCTAAGCAAACACAAAAGAGATCTAGCCTAGCATGATAGAATTAAGATAAGAACATGATATAGACAACCAACACATAGACATATTGATTGAATTAGAAGAACACTTATCTTGATTAATCATGCCAGGTATCAAGGGGTTGGAACCCTTGAAAAACCTGTAAAGTTACACCAAAATCGTACTTAGGGTTTCTCCCAAAACTTCTCTCCTTTAAATGTGAAAAATTAGAAAACTGTATATAGAAAAATAGGTTTGACGGCGTCAAGAGTAATCTTGTGACGCCGTCACCTCGCCGCCAAAACATTCCTCGGACTGCCTAGATCTACTTCTGACGCCGTCAAGACTTATACTCTTCCAGGCCGTCATGACTCTTTTACTCTTGACGCCCTTCCTACGTGACGCCGTCAAAACTCTTCTGGATCGTCATGGAAATTCATGAAATTTGCTCTTGACGCCGTCAAGGATTTGCTCTTGACGCCGTCACCTACTGTTCCCAGCATGAAAAATTAAGACTTTGGCGTTTTCTTCACTTTTATGCTCCAAAAACGTCCGAATTGCTTTCTTTTCCAGATTTCACTCCCAAAGTACCTAAAATCACAAAAGGAACGATTTAGGGCAATATTTGATCAAATAAATTCGGATTCGGGCTTAAATGACCCCCTAAAAATAGATCATTTTTCGCCTCATCACTAATTCCGCCCACTCCTTCAAAACCCGAGATTTTACTTGCTTTCCATAAAATATAAAAATACAAAAAGAATCATCCCTCACCTCTAGACCTAGTTTAGTAGGCTTTCTAATCCTAGCGACACTATTCCTGAGTTGAACGATCAATCCCCCGGTACTTGTCACTATACTATACTACAACGATCATGTACACTACCTGGTGGGGGTTGTAAGCTTCTCGAGATCCCTTGAGAGGTAAAACCTGTTACGAGGGCGCAATTCCCGCGTATCAACAACATTGGCATCAGAGCCTCACGCTCGTTTAAACAAAAAAACAACCTTTATACGAGAAGAACAACCAAAGAAGGAACACGCTGGAACTTTTGTTTCAGTTAGGAAGAATGCGGCATTAAAGAAGTAAAACGTTGCCTGGATATCTAAGAACACAAGGAAAGTAGTATACGACTGTACTTGTGTAGGAGTTGCAAACGTTTGGCACCAAACGACATTGGTGGCCTGTTTTGTTGTAATCATTGAACGCAACAACAAAGAAGAAGGAAACCTTGTTGCTGTCTAACGCAATAAGAAGAAAGAGTACGACGTCAAGAACAAGAAAACTTTGTGTAAAAACAAACCAGTTGAAAAAAAAACAAAAACACAAAGGGAAAGGAAGGGTTGCTTGTGGACAGATTGAAAGGTATACCTAGAAAGAAACAATCTAGGATTGTTTGAGAAAGAAAACGTTAGCAATACGAGAACAACAACAACAACGAACAAACTGATCATTTTTTTTTGAAAAATACCGACGGGTATTTGTGAATTGTTGTGGACACGGTGTGGAATAAAGAACAAGAAGGAGTATTGTGGAACACATTTTGGAGTAGAAACAAGCAATGACAACAACAAGAAAAACAAACAAATCGTTTTCTTGTTTTGAAGAAATACTACCGAGTAGTATTAAGAGAAAAACAAACAAACTATTTGTTTTGGGGAAAATACCGAAAGGTATTTGAGAAAAGCTTTGCGGAAAGGACTTGGAATTCGGAAAAACAACAACGACCAAACGAAGAGTTAGTTACCGAGAATACATAGAGTATTTGGAAAAGAAGCCGAGAACAAAGAAGGTCTAGGGCACACGTTTTGTTCCAAGTCGACACAAAAGAAAAAGAAAGACAACGTGGCAAGTGTGGTATAACAAGAGAAAGAAGTTCGTTCGGTTTATTGTAAGAGAAGGAAAAACAATTCGACAACATCAAAAGGAGACCAAGAGTTTTTCTTTACGAATCGGTTTGGTGACGAGAAATAAACAACGAAACAACAAGAGGGAATACGATTATGTTTAACACTACAATGAGGTCACAAATTAAAAATTTTGGATTTCAATTATATTACGATAGTATAGAACTTTATTTTGTACTATTAGGAAATCCCGAGAACTACTTATTGATCCCGTACTATTAGGATTCCCGAAAAACAATTTCTGTTCCCGTAGTAGTAGGAAATACCATACTAAGTTAGAAATTCCCATAAGATTAGAAGGTGAAGATTATAAGCACTTTTAAGATGTCGGGTGACGATACAACTAACACATCGACAACACTAAAACCCGTAACACCTATTGCACAATACCAATGCCCTAAGTTGAAAAACACAAACTATACAGTTTGGGTTATATAAATTAAGGTTATACTAGAAGCACATGGTTTATGGGAAATGATAGAACCTAAGGAAAACACGCAAGTAGATGATGAGAAGGACAAGGCAACAACTGCCCTCCTATATCAAGCGTTGACCGAATATGTGATTTTACAAGTAGCAAGTTGTAAAATGGGAAAGGAATTATGGGAATCGTTAAAAAGGAGACACGTTGGAGAAGAGAGAGTGTAGCAAGCACGGTTACAATCATTGATGATTGGATTTCAAACACTTCAGATGAAGTATGATGAAACAGTGGATGCATTTACGGATAAATTAAACGGTTACGCCACGAAGGCTAAAGAATTAGGGAAAACTTTGGATGAATCACTTTTAGTACAAAAACTATTAGATTCCACACCGGATAGGTTCATTCAAATAGTAGCATCCATAGAACAAAGGAATGATCTCGACGACATTACCTTAGATGAGATCACAGGAAAATTTAAGGCATTAGAGGAAAGAATAAAACTCCGAAAGGGAGGACAAGTTGAAAGCCAGGAGAATTTATTATTCACACAAGGTGAACACTCTAGAAAAGGAAGACGAAATACCAAACGCGGAGGTAGATCAAACTTCTCACGAGGAAACTCGCATAGTAATAGAAATAAAAATAACTCAAATGAAGAAAGCTCAACTCACAAAGATAAAGTCAAATAAGAATAGACATGAGTGGGATATAAGAAAGGTAAAATGTTTCAATTGTGGGAAACTTGGACATATTAAGAAAGACTGCAGAAAACCATCGACAACTCAGGAACAATCAAACCTTATATTAGAAGAGGATGAACCATCACTATTAATGACTACACACGAAACTGAACACGAAGAAGTTTGGTTGAACGAAGGACAAATTCAACTCGGAAAATATGCTATAACAGATGATAGCATATGGTATTTAGATAATGGTGCAAGTAACCATATGACGGGAACCAAGCGTCATTTTAAGGATATTGACGAAAGCATATCTGGACGCGTTCGTTTTGGAGATGGATCGTACGTAGATATAAAGGGTAGAGGTTCTATATTGTTAGGATGTAGGAACCAAGAACAAAAGATAGTCTCGGATGTTTACTACATTCCAAACCTCAAGAGCAACATACTTAGTCTAGGACAACTTACGGAGATAGGTTGTAAGATCATCATGGACGGAAACAAATTGACTTTGTATGAAAAGAATAAGAAGTTGTTGATGAAAGTAGAAATATCCAAGAATCGACTTTACAGTATTAAATTACAATTAGAAGCACCTATTTGTCTCTTAGCTAATGTAGACAACCAAGCATGGTTATGGCACGCTAGATTAGGTCATCTGAACTTTGACGACATCAACAAGATGACAAGAAAGGGTCTAGTTGAAGGAATACCAAGAATAAATCATGCAGGACTGTGATGCATGTTTATTAGGAAAACACAGTAGAACACCATTTCCAAATCAAGCTAAATTCATATCGAAGAACCCATTGGACTTTGTATATGAAGATCTCTGTGGTCCCATAAGTCCAGCCACGCACTCTGGAAAGAAACTCATTTTTTTGTTAGTAGACGACTGTACACGTTTCATGTGGGCCTACTTTCTGAAATCGAAAGATCAGGCATTTAATACTTTCAAGGAATTTAGACAACATATTGAAATGGAGATGAGAATGAAGTTAAGAATGCTAAGAACAGATAGAGGAGGTGAATCTACATCCAATGAATTCACCAAATACTGTAAGGAGAATGGAATAGCAAGACAATTGACAGCACCATACTCACCACAACAAAATGGAGTAGTGGAGAGAAGAAATAGGACAATATTATCAACTACGAGGAGTATGATGAAAGCGATGAAGTTACCTTTATCTTTTTGGGCGGAAGTAGGTAAACACGCCATTTACATACTCAACAGGGTACCTACAAGAGCCCTGGTAGATAAAACACCATTTGAGGCAATTTACAACAGAAAACCGAACCTGGAAAACCTAAGAATATTCGGATGCACAACTTATGCCAAGATAACGATACCTCACTTGAAAAAGTTGGATGATAGAAGCATACCAATGATTTACTTAGGAGTAGAGGAAGGATCAAAAGCATGTAGGTTATATGATCCAATAGGAATGAAGAAACATATTAACATGGATGTAAAGTTTATGGAAACGAAACCGTGGGATTGGAATAAAGATGGAGAGGATACGAGTACACAAGACACATTTTGGGCTAGTTTTGTGGTAGAAGAAGTTGAAAATGAAAATCCTACACCAGTCAACGTAGAAAACAATGATATTACGTATCAGGAACCGAATCCAATACCAGATCCAAACTAACTAATCATACCACCAACATACACTTACGACCCTCACTCAGAAGATGAAGAAGAAGCTACTTTGAGCTCACCAGAAAGCTCAGAACATAGATTTGATGATACACCAGTACGAGGTTTCAAAGAGATAAAGGAAATATATAAGAATGCACGTGTAGTTGAGACTGAATGTCTATTATTTACAGAAGAAGAACCACGTAACTATAAGGAAGCATCGATAGATAAGAGATGGATTGAGGCCATGGAAGCAGAATTGGATTCAATTAATAAGAATCACACATAGACTCTTACAAATTTGCTTATAGATCAGAAAGCAATAGGACTAAAATGGGTCTATAAGACTAAGAGGGATGCAAAAGGAAAGATCGTCAAATATAAGGCACGATTAGTAGCAAAAGGTTATATACAAGAATAAGGAATAGACTTTGATGAAGTATTTACACCAGTTGCTAGGATAGAAACAGTTCGGTTGATATTAGCATTAGCAGCATATCATGGTTCGCAAGTACATCACTTAGATGTAAAATCAGCATTTTTACATGGAGATTTGAAGGAAGAAGTTTATGTTACACAACCTGAAGGATTTATTCAACAAGGAAACTCAGGGAAAGTCTACAAGCTTACTAAAGCTTTGTACGGCTTAAGACAAGCACCAAGATCTTGGAATGTGAAACTTGATCAAACCTTGAAGTCATTAGACTTTAAGAAATGTAATCTCAAACAAGCAGTTTACACGAAGAGAAGCAAGATTTCTACAGTTATAGTTGGAGTTTATGTAGATGATCTGATAATCACGGGCACTCCAAAAAAGGAAATGGACTTGTTCAAATCCCAGATGGAAGAAAAATTTGAAATGAGCGACTTAGGATTGTTAGCTTATTACCTTGGGATAGAAGTTACACAGACAGGAGGAGAGATTACAATCAAGCAAACTGTAACAACCGTGGTTTTAGCAGGTTAGTTAGACTTATAGCCTTGAGTTATCTAACTTTGTTTGGTGTGGTTTGGGTAGATATATGGGTATATGTGTGTTATTGTATGATATTGTGTGATTAGTACTTGAGTTAGCACTAAATCCCTTTGTGTTGTGGTTGTCATTGTGATATTTGGAAATGTTGACTTTGGGAAAGTTCATTTTGATCGCCTTTGTGGTGTAGAAATGACTTATGTATATTTGGTGTTTTGTGGTTTTGCGTAACGAGTCTTCGTTCAAGTATTTGAGCGTTAGTAAGTTACAGGAAGGTTGTTTTCATGAGAAATGTTTATAGACTGTGAAATTCTATTTTTGGAAACTTTATTTTTAAAATGATTATTTTTCAATTTGTCGTAAAATTAAGGTTTATCTCGAAAGACGTTAGGTTTCAATGTGGGAATGCATAAAATATGAAAAGTATGAGGTTTTGAGTGTAATAAATAAATTTAATAAAAAAAATAAAAATAAATATATACATATAGGGGGCGGCCGAATATTAGGATAAGGGGGGAAAATGAAACCAAATTTAATACCAAATACAACTCTAAGCCTTAAGGGTTATCCAAAATAATTATAAATACAAAATTAAAGACTCCCTACCCCTTTTTCTTTGATGTACGGTCAACCAAGGAGGGGGAAACAAGAGAAAAATTTAGGGTTTTGATTTTGAAGCTAAAACCAAAATCAAGGTATATTTTTAATACTAGTTTTCATGTAATTAATAAATTATTGTTATGATTCATGTAATATTGATTATGATGGAATCTATGGTTTATATGCTTCTGTAAATTAATGAAGTAAAACATATTAGGATCATTAGTTGATGATAGTATGGTAATTGGTTAAGGGAATTGAGTGTAAAACACGTTAGATTATGTGTTAGGGTTTGGACAGAAAACTATGGCTGTAAAGATGTGAGTGTAATTAACAGATGGTGAAGAGTTAGGTCACGAATTTTTGGTCTAAATTCAAGTATAATGAAAGATCTTACCAAAACGTCCAGCCACGATTGATTTAAAGGTCAGGAAGTTGGTCTTTTGATTTTTCTTTGTTAAGGTGTCAAAGCTGTCAAACCGGGACAGAATTTGGGTAAAAGTTTGATAATGAATTGTGGTTGTAAAAGTGGTATTTAGACTAGCCCTTCTGGAATAGTTAAGTCTTAGGTTATCTTAGACTACCACGAAAAGGATTCGTGATAAAAACTTGTAGAAGTATTTTATTATAATTAAAACTTTTTGGTGTGCGTTCAGATCCGAATTTGGATAGTTCACAAGTTTGATTTTCTTTTGAGTACTTGTGTGTGTTATTGGTCCATGGCTTTCTGGTATTAGCTTGTATGATTATGAGAGACCATGTTAAATTTTTGGTGTGAGTTTTTGAGCTTTAATTGTCGTGATTTCATGTGGGCGAATGTACCTAAAAATTCTGCGTTTTCTGATTTTAAAAGAGCAAGGGATTTAGTGAGTGTTAGGTTATGGTAGTGGTTAGTATGGTGTCTAGGAGATCTATGGTGGGTCATATGAGTCTTATAAATCCATCATATGTGTATTACCTGGGTTGTAGCTTTTAGCTTGACCTTGTGTAATGTGGATTATTTTTGTGTGTTATAGATTGTGAATTGTTTTTGTGGAAGCTGCAAGGTTTGAGGTGAGTTCATAGTCCCATATTTTTACCTTGTTTTAAACTTGGGATGAGAATAATGCTTGTCTTAAATGGTTTGAATTACTGTGATTATGTGTGTGTGTCAAAGAGCTTGGACTTATAATGTTATCGTATGTATGCTATATGTGAATGATAATGTTATGTGGTCCAATTGGGAGGGTGCTTACCCTGTTGCTCGTGCATACGACCTAATTAGAGAGTAGTACTCCTACTCACTTTTATTCTGTGTGGTCAGATCGGAGGGTATTAATTACCCATTATTTGGAGCGGGGGTCACGTTCCAGCCCGGATGTTGTGAATTTGTATCGGTGGGCACGTTTCACCCGATGGTTGGCTTTTGTGTGATGGTTGGTTTATGAACATATGTAGCTTGTATGATAACTGTAATTATTTGTACAGCTATATTTTATAATCACAGTGATTTTGGTTGCCTAGCGTGTATGAGTCTTAAACCTATGAATCTCACCAACGTTATGTTGACATTTTAAGCATTATTTTCAGGTGAGCATTCTAATGCCAAAGTTGAGGGCAATAATTAGGTGAGACTTAGTTACATATGGAGACTTATTTATGTTTGGGATTTGACTTTATTTGGATTTGGTTTTGATATATTTATATTTTTCGTTTGGTACTTTCATATCTATTGAAGATACCTTTTAGATTTTTACTTTGGTTATTTATTTTTTTTCTTGGGGTATTGTTACAACATTGTGTGTTGGGACATTGCTCTATTTAGGTGCATGTAGTTGTTCTCTATGTAGACACCAGGTGTTGTGATGATATCCATGAAGTTACACCGTGGCGGGGTGTGACACAAACAGGATATATTAACAAGATCTTGAAAAAAAAGTATGATGATACGAAGATACCAATGGATCCCGACACTAAGTTGGTCAAGGCGGAAGATGGAAACTCAGTTGTTGCAACTTATTACCGAAGCTTAATTAGAAGTCTCAGGTACTTACTACATACAAGACCAGATCTTAGTTACTCAGTAGATTTATGCAAGACCCGAAGGATCATCACTTGAAGGCAGTGAAACAAGTAATCCGATACATCAAAGGAACAAAGGAGCATGGCATAATATACAAGAAAGAAGGCGGCTGCAAGATTATAGGTTACAGCGACAGTAGTTATGGAATCAACACCGATCAAGGAAAAGGAACTACTGGCATAGTATTTTATTTTAGAGAATCACCGATTACCTGGTGTACTCAGAAGCAACCAATAGTGGCGCTCTCATCATGTGAATCAGAATTCATGGCGGCTATTGGAGCAGCATGTCAAGCCTTATGGTTAAAACGACTACTTAGTGAATTAACTGGATGGGAAGAGAAAAGGATAACGTTGAAAGTTGACAACATCTCTGCAACAGCACTCGTAAAGAACCCAGTTTTTCATGGAAGAAGCAAGCACATCGACATTCGCTATCATTTCATTCGTGAATGCGTAGATAATGGACACATCAATGTGGAACACGTCAACGGAGAACTACAAAGAGCAAATATTCTAACAAAGGCTCTACCAAGATTGAAGTTCGTGACAATGTGACAAACGCTCGGATTTCAAGACTTAGGACGAAGCAACGATCAAGATTAAGGAGGAGAATGTGAATAATATAATCTCGACATTGCTCCTAAATGAAACTCGAAGGACCAAAGACGTTAGTTAGTTAGTTTATTGATACGTGGGAATGGCACCAGGCTTTACCTCTCGAGGGATCTTGAGAAGCTTACAACCCCCACTAGGCAGTGTACCTGATCATTGTAGTATAGTATAGTGACAAGTACCGGGGGATTGATCGTTCAACTCAGGAATAGTGTCACTAGGATTAGAAAGCCTAAAAACTAGGTCTAGAGGTGAGAGATGATTCTTTTTGTATTTTTATATTTTATAAAAGCAAATAAAAATCTCGGTTTTTGGAAGAGTGGGCGGAATTAGTTGCTAATCAACTAACCCAAATTAACTAAGATGCAATCAAAATAAAATAACAAAAATGAAATGAAATCTACTTAAACTAGTGGTGTAAACAATGATAGGGAAAGTTGTGTTTGCTTAGGTTTCATTACTCCCTAGATATCTTTCAAAGGTTGATAATTTGTTACAATTGCATGGATGACGGGTCGTATTCCTTAATACTAGTCGTAGGGCCGTGTACAATATTCCCTAACCCTATAGGATCCTACTTCACTCCTATGTCGAGCCGTTAGAAGCTCCTAACATGGGATCATTAGAATTCTCCTACGCATTAAATACAACCAAAAATCATAGTACACCTCTGATCATGTTTCTTAAGACGTTCAAGCATGTTACCAATGGAAGTCTGCCAGTTTTCTTAAGCCTAACATCGAATACAATCATCCGTAACAACTATAAACAAACAATCAACCCATAATTAACATATAGGTTTCACTACATCTAAGCAAACACACAAGAGATCTAGCCAAGCATGTTAAATTGAAGACAAGTGTAAGATATATTCAAGCAACACATAGACATATTGATTGAATTGAAAGAGTACTTATCTCAATTGAACATGAGAGGTTTCAAAGGGTAAAAACCCTTGAAAAAGCTGTGAAAATCGGACTAGGGTTTTTCTCCAAAGTTACACCCTAAAAGTTACACACTAATGAATGAAAATTGCAAAACTATATATAGATTTTACAGGGTGACGGCGTCAAGAAGAAAATTCTGACGCCATCAACTTGCCGCCCATAATGAAATCGGATTGCCTAGATCCAGTTTTGACGCCATCATGTGTAAAGTTGCTCTGGGCCGTCACTAACATTTGGACCATGATGGCCTATGGTGACGCCGTCATCTCCTTAGTACAAAACTTTCTGGATCATCATGTGCACCATCCACTTCCACCTCTTGTATTGCTCTTGACACCGTCATTAAGAAACTTGTGATGCCGTCAGGTACTGTTCCCAGCAAGGAAAATTAAGACTTTGCCGTTTTCTTCACTTTTATGCTCCAAAAATGTCCAAAATGCTTCCTTTTCCAGATTTCACTCCAAAAGTACCTAAAATGAAAAAAGGAATGATTTAGGGGAATATTTCATCAAATAAATTCGAATTCGGGCTTAAATTACCCCCTAAAAACGGTTCATTTTTCGCCTCATCAAATACCCTTACACTTGAGATTTGCTTGTCCTCAAGAAAATGCGCTTATATTCTAATCAAAATACAAGTTAGGGGTCATTTAACACTAATATAAAAGTAATTACAACAAATAATCGTTCCACTAAAGACCAAAGACAAGCACGGAGGTCATACACTAGCACCTCACAAATAGTGTTTAGATACTCACATCTCTCGGGTGTAATAAAGTATATTATACAATATGGAAATGGAAAACATCTCTCACTACCTGTCATAACAAAATAGATTACCATAGGCTTGAGAAAGGATCAAACCTCCACCACTTGGCGTAAGCACCTAGGATAAACTATCAAAGTGGTCTTTAAAAGGGTTATAACGTTAGGTGTAGGGATATGGAATACATGGTTTTGTTGGATAAAGGCAATATTCTTTGGTGGCGAGTTAATCATCTTGGTTAATTACATGTATAATATGGCGTTGCTAAGCCAAGACTAGACTCGACTAAAGCTAATAATTCAAAAATAACAAAAACTTAAAACAAACATAGAATGAAACGGGATGATAGTCCGTATGTTTTTTTTTTCTCTTTTCTTTTCTATTTTTTTCATACACTCTTACCCTACCATCCAAAATATTACATAATAGGGAATGTACATTCCCCTTACACTAGAATTTTTACATACTTTACAATAAACTAATCTAATGACTCGAATCAAGATAATCAAAACACTTGGAGTACTTTTAAGACTAACGCACATATGGGGGTAATATAAGATGTTCTTCCCCATTACTCCATAACATAATTACTTTACCCATGAATCCCAATCGTCCCAAAACAATATGTACACGATATGACTCGACTTAGCAACCATGTAATCAATTAGATAATTAACTAAGGGTTTAAACAAATAACAATAATGCACTAAAGATGAGTGCATATTCAGAAGGCTAAGGCGATTTGGTTGTACATTTAAGTGGGTTGTAACAAATTCTTCCTTTAAGTAAGATGCTTAAAGTTAGAAACGAAAAGATAGGCTCGGAGGGGTGTACTAGGGGTTTCGTGTACTAAAAATGAGTACAACGCTAAGGTGTGGGAAAATTAGTTGACTTTACTAGCCAAGTAATATGACTTAAATGGTCAAGTAATTATGATACGGGTTTAACACAAGGGTGATCCTAATGCCTCTTATCATGTAGTAAATCCTACTACACGAATGTAGTCTCACTAGCGGTCTCGGGATGCATCACTAACGCAAGTTCTAGAATCTAAATGCTACCAGTACACTCATAAGTGTTGGAGTATGCTCGTGTCATAATAAATAATTATATGGCTAGACATATGTGAGCCTATGGGGTCACATACTTATACACAGAGACACCATTTTATAGATTGTATTTATCGTATTTACAATATATAAACGACTACGTAACTCAGGATCGATAACGGGCCATTAAATACTATGTTAGACTTAGTGTTTTTGGACTAGACCAACAATGGGCAAGCCCATTGTGGGCCCATCATATGGCCGGCCCCTATAAGGGGTGTAGAGGGATTATGGAAGCTTTGAAAGGGGCTATGTGTAACTTAGATCATGATGAGATAAATATTGATTTTGTCTCCCATAATCAAAGATAACAAAAACCACTTTCCAGGTTTATCTCCCCCCTCTCTCTCTCAAAAGTGACGGCATAAAATACATCCCTCCTAGGGTTTGTATTTTTGATCTCTTCTTGGCTTAATCTATTGTAGATTGTTGCAAGAATTATTGTTACAAGGTTTAGACTAGCATCGGGTGGTGATCGGTGACGTGTAGTGTGTTTCATACATAGAGGTGATCAACCTTATTGATCATTTGGGTTTCTCATTCCATTCATGGGTGTTGGTATTGGTGGTGATTCCCGGTGCACGCTACAAAGGTATAAATAATTGTTATTATTATTATTGATTGATCATATGGCAATATGGATCCGTGTGGGTGATGTTGTTCCGCTGCGTTTTATTTGATTCTTCTATATTTTATATTCATACATCACCTATAGTGGTATCACGAGCCATCATATGTGCCATATGATTATCGGGTATGCATAAAAATGGCTAAAACGGGTGTTTTTTGATGATTTTTGAAGTCATGGTTAAAACATCCCTAGGGCTCCAATTTTTTTCTCATAGGACGACCCTTTAGGGGTCTTATGATCTGCACTTTTTGGTCCCATGGCCATTTGTTATTCATACGCTAATTCGTTACTTGTCGGGTACGTGAAAAATGGCCTAAAACGCGTGTTTTTGATCGGTTTTTGAAACGGTTTTAATTCAGCCCCTAAGGCCATATTTTCTGTGTTTAAATGGTATTTGGAAGGTCCTAATATCAGTGGGTTTTGACGCTTAAGTCATAGGAAACACGTACCTAACGGGGTTTTAATTTTTGTCAATTAATTTCTTCGTTTTCGTTGGCTAACAATTTAATTCTTGTTATTATTTTGTTTTCCATGGAAAATACATGCATGTTTGTCCATGGAGTTAGCCAAAACCATGTTTCATTCATAATATTAATGGTATTATTATGTTTATATGCAAAGCCGATGAAAGCCTAGACCACTTGTGCATTGGATGGTTATGAATGTTGTTTAATTTCGTGTTTTGGGGTTTTGCCATTGTTTCGGCATTTATGTAATTATATTCTTTTGGTTGTAGCCATTGTTTGGGCACTTTTACAGTAGATTAAAAGTAGATTAATTGTATTTTACTTTCAATATAATGTAATCGTGGCTTGGTGGTGAATGGCGAAAGAGTTAAAGACGTTTTTGCCGAAAATCACTGCTGGAACACCAGTTGGTAAAACGGAGTTTCCCGGTGATTGGTAAGGTATTTTTGGCTGAAATTTTTTTTGCAGGTACCCAAGACATGGGCCTACAACTTTCTAGTTTTGAGCTAAGCCCGGGGAAGCCTCCTTCATGGACTTTTGGGCCCTCTAACACAAAAAATTCTGGAAGGCCAGAAACTACTTTTCATGTGCATCATGGGCTTCCAACTTGCTCTTGATTGTCTTGGAGCAAGTGGGAGTCCTCCGTGTGGTTGTGTGGTTGTCCCTAGTTGACTCTTGGTTCTCGTGATGGCTCACGAGACCAAGCATAGGTTTTTTCATCGGTTGAGGCTTTGCATATTGTGGTTGTGTGTTTGTTTTGCTTTTTATATATCTTGTTTCATATGTAAAATTGCAAATAGTTTTCTATAAAACTTAAAACGAAACACAAACCATTTTCAAAACTAAGTCTTATGATTTAGTTTTACTAAGTTTTTGAAACTTAAAATCATTGTTTCTTAAAATAACACCTAAACTTGTTATGTATATTATTTTATTTATGTATTGTCCAAACTTTATTATCCACGTAGGATTAATATTAGTCATGAAAATGGACAACTCGACACACATAAATTAAAAAAATGATTAGAATTAAGTTAAGAAAAGTTTTTAACTTGTGCTACGAAGGATGAATGCATGCTTCTTTCGTACACCTTTTGATTCATATCAAAACTTTTACCCGTCAAAATTTAAGTCATGCCGTCCAATTTTGAGAACCCTTGCAATTACTTTTTGCCTATGCGTGGGACCTAGGTTGAATTGTAACCCAAGGTGACTATTCTCTATGCATGGGACCTAGATATATTCTCGCACGTTCTCAAATTGGATGACTTAATCGAGTTAAGCGGTGAGACCTTGACCCGAGGCAAAGATGGGACTAAACATGCCTACATGACACTAGTTGTTTGACATTAGATGCCATGAGTCCCATAAGGATCTAAGAGTTGCACTTGTAATGCAATTGGTGATCGTCGCCTACCAATTGAATCTACTATTGCTAGCAGATCAACTGATGTGATAGTAGAAGCACAATGTGGATCTTAGCCTTTTACATAAATTAATTGTTTTAAATTGTAAACATGGGGTAATTAATTTATAAAAGGATAATTATCGAAAATACTAAATATGAACTTTGAGAATTCAATTAATGAATTAATGCAACACAAATCGTAAACAAAAGTTTGTTCTTTTCTTGTTAAAAGGATCAAACTAAGTCTTCCTTTCCTTGTAAGAAAGAGACTTATTCCTATCCTTTTCCTTATGAGGGAAAGCCGTAATAGGAATATTTGAATTATCCTAATTCTAATCAAACTCAAAGCACACATACTCTAGAAATCGTGATGTCTTGTAAAGTCAAAACGGTTAAGTATGTTTGCACATCTTATTCTTTCAAGTTCGTTTTATAACCCTAGTTCCGGTTTTGAAACCTTCAAGAAATATAAGATATTTGGATAACTATAGAACATGTTTTCTATAGCTATCAAACTAATATGAGTTAAAATAATTAGAAAACGGAAATATCAATAAACCGAAAAGTGGTAAAGGCAATTACTAGCATGATTACCTAGCAATGTGTCTTAACCCGATAAACATGGAGGAACTGCATGCCTAATTTTCAAGTTTAAAATGATGGCTAGCCCATCATCTATATATTAGAACTTGATGCACTTCCTTGAATACCTAAGTACATGTTACTAGTCATAGTGACTCACATTAGCAATAATGTGTAGATATTCAAAGAAAGCAGGAAAGTATCCAATCATCACTCACTCTCCACTAGTGATGTAACATTTTTAATGTTGTCTAATCCAGTGGAAGCTACATGATTGTATTACTGGTGACGAAACACATGTAATGTTCTCTAATCCAGTGGGAGTTGTAAGCTATATTAACTTACAAGTTGCCCATCTTATTTTCAGATTGTGTTGAAATAATACATTACTTTCCACATATGAAGCATCATAGTTTTTATGAGAACCATTGCATGAATTTTATTAGATAACTTGCCGCGTTCCTGATGTTGCTTCCTGAAATGTTATCAATAAAATTGTTATGCATGATTCATTATAAAAGCGATAAAGTTCTACATATCTATATTTTGATTTTGACTAAAATCATATGTTATCTGTGACATTGTCATATTTGCTTGCATAATGTTGTGCCATTCACAAGTGGGAGAAATCTTAATTGTGTGCAAGGTACAATATATAACAATGTGACTAATGGTTTTTCTTGACTGCAAGATAAGAAAAATAAGGTTCTACTAGGACTTATACACATAAAATGTATGTTGCCCTAATTAGAAAAATGTCAAGATAACTTGAAAAGCTACTTCAACATATTTGCTGAATTGTTTAGTAAATATGATTATGTCTTCTTGTAAATTCATAATCATGAAGTATGTAATTAACTTGAAATTACTATTGAGGCCAATTATCGGCACTCATAATTACTTTAGTTGAATATGTTTAGGTCTCTTGTAAAGACATAAACATCAATTCCGTGAATTGTTGAAAGACATATAACATAAAGTAAAGACGTTAATTTGTTATGTCTTCTTGTTAAAGACATGTACACTTACGACGTATAATAAAATATTTAATGTTTATGTTTTCTAGTTAAAACATACACATGAAGTCATTGACTTGGTCAAAGACTTTAAATATAAAGTATGCAGTAGGCTAAAAATACTATTGATGCCATCTGGTATGACTTGGTTGGCAGATACGTAAGCTAAAGAGTATAAGTTCATCTAATGAGTTGTGTGATAGTCTCACAACATCTATCCACGTGGAATACCACAACTTTATGGTATGTCCATCATGGATATCATTTGATCTTTGATGACTTAAATTCTTTTACCTCAAAAGCAATCAAGGTTAGAAAATTGGATGTGCCATGCGTACACCCAATATGGTTCCAACCCAGAAGGAATTTAGGACACCATTGTATTATGGAATGGGATGAATCCCATTATGTCTTGATGGAAGTTCTGAATTTGTTAAATACCTGAGAGTAAGTAATTAACAAACTAGAATCAAGAACTAACGATGTATTTTGGATGCCCCACTTGAAAACAATTTATTGTTATCAAGATGCTGAGTACTTGGAGATTAGTCTCCACTTACAAAAGCAAGTGGGAGCACCTTTAGATCTTGAAGTTATTCAAGAGCTAAATACACAACCTTCTGAGTACACTTGCTAATGTCATACTAAGGTTGAACATGCATATGTTAAACCATAGATTGATATCTCTCATTCATAAATCCGCAAGGATACCCCTAACACTTGAATGATATATTTTTTGTATCAATGTTAAGGGACATAAGTTGGAGGATCATAGTGAACCTGCTAACTAAAGAGATGCATTATCAGATCTTGAATCTGATGAATAACTCAAAACTATGAATGTTAAGATGCAGTCCTTTGAAGATAATCACTCATGGAGCTTGATTGATCTCTTACCAAATCAGTTAGACTGTGAGGTTTAAAATGAGTTTCTTGAACTAGAAGACTCACAAGGACAAACTTGTACACATATTTAATGCATGCGTAGTAGAAGGAGTTTACTCATACTCAAGAAATTAATTATGATTAAATCTTCATACCTACAAACATTAAATGTATAAAGATGATTAATTTTCATACCTGTTTTCATGTAAATGAAATATGACAATGGGATTTCAAAACACTTTTTGATTACTTTTGCGAGGACGATGAGTAATCAAAAGGGTTTATGAATTTGTATAATCTTTATTATGTATACAAGACATAAGAATCCAGGTGTGGATTAGATCATGCATCTAGGAGTAGAGATCTTAATTTAATCATTAATTTGATTTTGATTAAATAAGATTACTCCCGAGAACTCAGAGTACAAGTAGGATAAATGAATTTATTTTCTTAAATCTCATATGTTGTTAACATATAAGAAACAATATTCCATCTAAGCTAGACTTTAATCCTTAGCCTGGAATGAAGTTTCAATTAAGGAATTTAGGAAATAAAACATAAAACCTTGTTGCATGTGTTTATTAGGATAAACATAAGCGGTTAATAATCTAAACACAATATGACATGTCATTGAGGGGAGTCTCAATGATCAATCTTATATGATGAGATTGAATGCATGAATGCAAACCTTAAGTTTAACTAAAGGATTCATTATGTAAGTCATATTATGTATTAGATTATTTATATCATTTGCATGAATGCAAGATGAGTTGATAACAACAAATATCTAAGTGAAAGTCATTAGATAAATTGTTAAATGAACAACCTAATGGACCTGCAAAGGACCAAATATTTGTTCAAACGTTTACGGATATTTGAGGAGCTCTGTTATGTTTTCATTCATTAATGCTTATATAACTGAGATGATGCTCAAACCTAGTCGTAGTAGGATGACATCATGAATGATGACACCTCTAACTAGATGTGCTCGATTGAGAGCATTAATGCATTATACATTAAAAGAATAAGAATACTTTACAGTTTGGAAAACTGTTATTAATGACTGTCTAAAGTAGGTGTTTTGCTAGCTTCAAACACACTATGGAATGTATTGTTGCAATACTCGTATTGTACTTGATTGCACACATACAAAAGGACAATCATCATTCAAAACTTTTTTTGAATTTTGAAACAAGTATTCTCAAAGTTTACTCAGATGACTACTTGTTGTCTTGTACAACAAAATTGATCATGGTGGAAACATCGGATTCCGATCTGTATGTAGTCTTGTGCATATCTGTTTTTAGTATTTGGATAATGGAACTGTAAGCAGTCGTATTATATGATGAATTGATATACCGGGTATTATCGTCTTCATTTATACTACTGTGTTCTATATTTGCATGTTTAATCCATGAATAATTTATTTATTCTAAAATTGTCCATTGCCAGTTGACGATACGGGAGTATCATCGAATTAAGGCAAATGTGAGCGTGTTGGTGATTTATTTGCCAAACTCATATGTTGTTCATTGTGATGAACAATGGACTGACCCAACCTTCGAGAATTCACTGCATGGATCGGCGTCAATAGTGAATCTCGTAAATGGTTATTTCTCTTATCCTTAGACTTGAGATGCAAGTAGGTCTTGCATGTGCGGAATTTTATTCTTTGATATGGTTAAACGCTGTCCTGAATAAGGTAGTTATAAAAACCATTTTCAGGAGTGATTTGAAACACATGAATGACACGTGCAGTCAAAATAGGATTTGTTCCTCCACATGTCATGGAGTTAGATACTATTGGGCCCCTCGATGAATTGAACAGATGTTTGTATGGCCGTACCCAAATGAGATTAAGATGAATCTTAATTCACTTGGTAATCTTGTTCAATATCTAGATCGAGAAACAGAATAGTTGAACAAATGGAATGACATTGATCCATGTCTAGTGTTCAACATAGTATCTGTAACAAAAGGATGGATGATATATAAACCATTTAAATGTGAAGTTTGAGAAACTACCCTCACATATTTCTAGGGGCATTGGCGTGTTGCTAGACGCTAACCTTTGCTTGTATAATTACTTGATTATTATGACGTCGCAAGTGGGAGCTGTTGGAGTATGCTCGTGTCATAATAAATAATTATATGGCTAGACATATGTGAGCCTATGGGGTCACACACTTATACACAGAGACACCATTTTATAGATTGTATTTATCGTATTTACAATATATAAACGACTACGTAACTCGGGATCGATAACGGGCCATTAAATACTATGTTAGACTTAGTGTTTTTGGACTAGACCAACAATGGGCAAGCCCATTGTGGGCCCATCATATGGCCGGCCCCTATAAGGGGTGTAGAGGGATTATGGAAGCTTTGAAAGGGGCTATGTGTAACTTAGATCATGATGAGATAAATATTGATTTTGTCTCCCATAATCAAAGATAACAAAAACCACTTTCCAGGTTTATCTCCCCCCCTCTCTCTCAAAAGTGACGGCATAAAATACATCCCTCCTAGGGTTTGTATTTTTGATCTCTTCTTGGCTTAATCTATTGTAGATTGTTGCAAGAATTATTGTTACAAGGTTTAGACTAGCATCGGGTGGTGATCGGTGACGTGTAGTGTGTTTCATACATAGAGGTGATCAACCTTATTGATCATTTGGGTTTCTCATTCCATTCATGGGTGTTGGTATTGGTGGTGATTCCCGGTGCACGCTACAAAGGTATAAATAATTGTTATTATTATTATTGATTGATCATATGGCAATATGGATCCGTGTGGGTGATGTTGTTCCGCTGCGTTTTATTTGATTCTTATATATTTTATATTCATACATCACCTATAATAAGCACAAATAATGAATGATTTTTCTATCAAATCTAAAGGCGAACCTCACATATTTGGGTGGAAAATTTTTCTAAATGGGTACGGTTTTGTGCTAGTCATACAACTCCTATCCATGAGACGCTTCCTAAGGCTAAAGTTTCACTCCTAAATGTTGTAAAAAAATTTAAATTTGGCGCTAAAATTACACTAACAAGTATTTCTCTTAGTTTTATTACACACCTACCATCAAACAAACAAACTCAAGTGCAATTGTATCCTATAAGGTATCATCATTTACCCTCCCCTTACACTTAGGATGAACATTGTCCCCAATGTTCAATTAAAGAATGTAAAAGTGAAATAGGTAAAAGAATGAAAGCAAATACTCCCCTGATTCGTTCGATGTGGATAGTGTGGTAACAAGGTTAGATCTTCCTCCAAGAAAATGAACATTCAAAGCTTCCCTTTCAGAAAAATAAATCATCTTCTTGTCATACATAACCTGTTAAACATGAGAAAACAAACAAGGCAACCTCGCGTAAAATCGGCGGCAATCTATATATACTATCAAATCCTAGAAAACTAATTAAGATATAATGCTTGTGGAATGAATGTTTGCAGATTTCCTGGAGTTTATAAAACTAAAGAATTAACAAAAACTTTAAGACTCCGTTAGAAAAACAAAACTCGCAAAATTTCCAGAATTTTACACATGATGCCATCAGGAATTAATTCTTGACGCCGTCAGAAGTGACCTGCAGAAATCTTTACGTTAAGTTTCCAGAAAATTTCTGAAAGAACTTATGTCCTACTTCCTGGAAAATCCCTGCAAAAACATCATTATGACTCGATACAAGCATTTGACTCTAACAAATACTAATACACATGTTCATTTAATATTGTGGAGAATCATGATCAATTTTGTTCTTAAAAACAAAATTGGGGTTTCCCCTTACACTTAGCTTTTGCAAAATACCTTTATATGAAGTTAAGGCGAAGTTAAACAACAAAATAAAGCATTTTCACAATTTAGCTTTGAAACATGATCTACCAACAATAAAAATAAAGCATGCATACGGAAGCAAATAACAATCAAACAAATAAAAATCACACAAAACATGGGTTGCCTTCCAAGAAGCGCTTTTCTTTATTTACGAGTCTTGTAGCTAGACTCAAGGTCATGGGCTATTACGTGACCTCATCGTTGGTCTCATTCTCTAGGTCATCTCCAATCTTAGTTTTGTATTCCGGACCTAGTTGCAAGCATTCCTTGTAGAAACCAAGTATTCTATTCATAACATATTCTACTCCTATACGTCTATCCTCATCATTCCTATAGTAAACCGCTTGTTTGTGTTCCTTTTCTATATTTTATAGAAGGCGGTATTGTTCAATCTTATAGGGCATTTGGTAAGCAATCTCATTGTTCTCTTCCTTGAATCTAACTATCCCTAGGGTCGGGTCATAACTCATCTTAGAGGCCTCAACAAATGGTTTTCCAAACACTACTTGACTTAGGCAATCATCTATTACCGGACGAGTATCCTCCACTATCACAAAGTCGATAACATAAGTGAAGTTTCCTACAAAGACATGTAATCCTTTCACTCTTCCTACAAAATTACTTATCAAATTCTTGTTGGGCATTATCCTATAACCAAGATGCTTCTTCATTACCCAATTATAATAGGTCCTAGTCATGATGTTTATAGGAGACCTAGGATCGATATAAGCTTTCCATACATGCATATGCCCAATGTTGCATGGTATGCTGATGTTAGAGGGGTCACCTACTTTAATAAGGGGTGAACCAAGGATATATGGTGTCTCTGGATCATCGAATAAATCCTTGTGATATTCCCGTTCTTCCTTGGTGGGCAACTTATCAAAGTACTCTTCTATGTTTTCTACTTCCTATAACTTCTCTCCCTTATTAACCTCAACTTCCTTAATCTCATCCCTAGTCTCGGTTTCTATTCCAACTTCATCCTTGTCACTTTCTTCTATATCCTTATCTATTGGCTTAACGGTGACAACATTGACAAAGTGGATGTGTTTGGATGATGAGGGTCCTTGATTTGAATTCCGCTATTGGTGTCCCTAGTGTCCTTCCTAGGTGTAACTAGCACTTGGTTGTTGAGGGCTTTCAACAAGTTGTCAATTTTATTGGTCATCTCCGTTTGTTGTTGATTGAATTCAGTTTCAAACTTAGCTATGCGAGCTTCTTGAGATGCCATGAACTTGGACATCAATCCTTCAAGATTATTGGTACTACCATAGTTATTAGAAGGATTGTTGTTGAAAGTACGGTTAGCGGGTGGACCGTTTGGTTGGTAACGATTAGGCGGGTTGGAAGAATTGTTTTGGTATTGTTTCCACCTAAGGTTCGGGTGATTTTTCCAAGAAGGGTTGTAGGAATCACCGTAAGGGTTTGGCTCGGGTTTGAAAGTGTACCACTTTTCTCCCGCTTCGTCGGTACGCGAGGATGCGTAGTCCGCAAAAGCTTGTTCGGGGAGTTCCACGCAATCACGAGTGTCATGGGGACCACTACATAATTCACATGAAGAAGTGATTTTGTTCACTTGGCTTGAAGGCTTAGGAGCTTCATAAGATTTCATGAGAAACTTGACTTGGTCTTCAAGTTCCATGATCCTACGGTCGGGAGTGCTAGAATTGTTCGAAGGCAAAGATATTTCCTTGACCGTTTTGTTCAAATCACGGGGATCATTCCAACTTTCGTTGTCATAGAGAGCAAGATCTTCTATGAGTTCCCATGATTCTTCCGCACTTAGATCACGTAGCTTGCCACCGGCCGATTGGTCAATGGTTCGCCTTGTGGAGAGATCGATATGGTCATAGAAGATTTGGACTTGGAGCCAAAGATCTATGCCATGATGAGGGACTTTTTGAGTAAGTCCTTGAAACGAGTCCATACTTCATATAGAGTTTCACCTTGACGTTGTTGGAACATCAAAATGTCATTTCTAAGCTTGGTAGTTCTCCCCGGTGGGAAAAATTGAGCAAGGAAACGAGTGGTGAGATCATCCCATGAGGTGATGGATCCCGCGGGTAAACGTTCAAGCCATTGACTAGCTTGATCACGTAGAGAGAATTAGAATAGGCGTAATCAGATCGACTCTCTAGTTGTAACATCAAGGTCTATAGAATCTACAATTTTAAGGAAATCCTTGAGATGTTGATTAGGATCTTCGGAACAAAGTCCATGGAATGCACATCCGCTTTACACCAACCGGATGGTGTCGGATCGCAAGGGGACACATTGGCTCCTTGAGTGAGCTCAATAGTGTTTCGATAGCCTTGGTGGCTAGGACGGGAATACTCTCCTAGGGTTCGGGGCCTAAGAGGTTGGTTTGCTAGTGGTGGGTTTTGTGGGTGGTTTTGTTGTTGTGGGTTGATGGGTTCAAAGATGTTACCACCTTCCATGATGTCGGATGGTAAAGGTTACGAACAAAGACACGAAAAAATAAGATAGACTAAAGAAAACCTAGAAAATAAAAATAAAATCTTGCTAGAAAGGAATCTAGCAAGTAGACCTAATAAAAAGAATTCCTAACCAAGACAATAACTATTCCCCGGGCTGCGGCGCCAAAAACTTGATACGTGGGAATCGCACCAGGCTTTACATCTCGAGGGATCTCGAGAAGCTTACAACCCCCACCAGGCAGTGTACCTGATCGTTGTAGTATAGTATAGTGACAAGTACCGGGGGATTGATCGTTCAACTCAGGAATAGTGTCGCTAGGATTAGAAAGCCTAAAGACTAGGTCTAGAGGTGAGAGATGATTCTTTTTGTATTTTTATATTTTATAAAAGCAAATAAAAATCTCGATTTTTGGAAGAGTAGGCGGAATTAGTTGCTAATCAACTAACCCAAATTAACTAAGATGCAATCAAAATAAAATAACAAAAATGAAATGAAATCTAATTAAACTAGTGGTGTAATAAATGATAGGGAAAGTTGTGTTTACTTAGGTTTCATTACTCCCTATATATCTTTTACAGGTTGATAATTTGTTACAATTGCATGGATGACGGGTCGTATTTCTTAATACTAGTCGTAGGGCCGTGTACAATATTCCCTAACCTTATAGGATCCTACTTCACTCCTATGTCGAGCCTTTAGAAGCTCCTAACATGGGATCATTAGAATTCTCCTACGCATTAAATACAACCAAAAATCATAGTACACCTCTGATCATGTTTCTTAAGACGTTCAAGCATGTTACCAATGGAAGTCTGCCAGTTTTCTTAAGCCTAACATCGAATACAATCATCCGTAACAACTATAAACAAACAATCAACCCATAATTAACATCTAGGTTTCACTACATCTAATCAAACACACAAGAGATCTAGCCAAGCATGTTAAATTGAAGACAAGTGTAAGATATATTCAAGCAACACATAGAAATATTGATTGAATTGAAAGAGTACTTATCTCAATTGAGCATAAGAGGTTTCAAAGGGTAAAAACCCTTGAAAAGGCTGTGAAAATCGAACTAGGGTTTTTCTCCAAAGTTACACCCAAAAAGTTACACACTAATAAATGAAAATTGCAAAACTATATATAGATTTTACAGGGTGACGACGTCAAGAAGAAAATTCTGATGCCGTCAACTCGCCACCCATAATGAAATCGGATTGCCTAGATCCAGTTTTGACGCCGTCATGTGTAAAGTTGCTCTGGGCCGTCACTAACATTTGGACCATGATGGCCTATGGTGACGCCGTCATCTCCTTAGTACAAAACTTTCTGGATCGTCATGTGCACCATCCACTTCCACCTCTTGTATTGCTCTTGACGCCGTCATTAAGAAACTTGTGACGCCGTCAGGTACTGTTCCCGACAAGAAAAATTAAGACTTTGCAGTTTTCTTCACTTTTATGCTCCAAAAACGTCCAAAATGCTTTCTTTTCCAGATTTCACTCCAAAAGTACCTAAAATGACAAATGGAACGATTTAGGGCAATATTTGATCAAATAAATTTGAATTTGGGCTTAAATGACCCCCTAAAAACGGTTCATTTTTCGCCTCATCATTTACCCAAGCGATTAAAGTTAGTTATTATGGTTGGTAGTTAAGTTAGTAGTATAAGTACTCGTAAACATGTAACTTTACAAAGATTAGACGAAATAAAGTTATTCAGTTTATTTGCAATTCATTTTTCGACTCACACTTTGGGACAACATGCATGCAAATATGCAATCATGTAGAATCGTTGCACAGGTAGATTTCTGGATCGAAATTATTAACACTCACAAGATTGACAAGAATGATTCTAATATTATTAAAAACATAACATGGTTACATTGTATATTTGACACACTTTAATCGTTTACATATGCTGCTTTTATATAGTGTTTACAGCGAACCATTGTGTCCCTTCATGAAAGGGTATAACTGAATAACTAACTAACTTATAACTACCAGTAACTAACTGTAACCGTTATTCAGTTATTAACTAATTAACTAACAGGTTTAGCCCTTTGGCTTTCGTTTGCTATACTAACAACTTTATCCAACAATTGCCGTTCAAAAAAAAAAAAAAAAAAAAAAACCTTTATCCAACAAGACTTATGCAATTATGGTGCAACAATTCCCCCCTAATTGTTTAAGTCTTGTTCTTCGAATCTTAATGCTCTTCTTCACATACTTCCTATCCTTCTTCCTTTCTTGTCGGTCTTGAAACTGTTGCCCACAAAACTCTAACCCGGTCACATGCCTCTATTCTCCAAGCGTCATGAGTTTTGTTCCTTTCCTTTGTGCCGTTCCTCCACAAAAATTCCTAGAATTCTTCTATTGTTCTTATTGTCTTCCAAACTAACTCCAAACTTAGTTGTCATGTTCATGTCTTCATCTAGTGACTCTTCTACTCCAGCATCATCCTTGTTTTTTTTGCCTTGTGGATCTCTTACCCTAGCATTATCACTGCTCTCAACTATATCTTTCTCAGGCTTCTCATACCAAGGCATCTTTGCAGTATCATAGTATACTTGTACCATGTCAATGAACCTTTTGTAATTCTCCGTCATCTTCTGTAAGAACACGTTTTTCTGTTTTGAAACAACACTCTTCCACCGAGACTCTTCCGTTCCTAGCGTATTCCTTAGTGTCTTTTCCCTTCAAAGCTTTTTGATCTTCTTGATCAAGAACTTGAATCAAAACTTGTAATCTTGCAACCCTTATTTCTGATGCCACTTCCCAGGTTTTGAACCTTTGGCTCTGATACCAATGTAGAATCCAGGGGCGTAGCCAGAAATTTATTATTTTTTTTGGGGGGGGGGGGGGAAATTAAAAGACGTTAGCAAGTGCTAAAAAACTCATAGTAATATATAACTATGTAAAAATGTTGCAACCAATTTATTCATTTAGCGTTTTAGTTGCACACGACTCTCATCCGCATCATCAAAATCATCTAAAAGTGAATATAAACTAAAATCCTTAGCTATATCTTTCTCAATGTAAAGAACTAAACTATCAGAAAATATGTTGAGGATTATTTATTTATTTATTTAATCAATCAAGTTTTGTAAAGTATTTATGAAAGAATTAATAAGAGTCAATGGATCAGTTGTATAACAATTAGTATTCCTAGATGGACTTTATCAAAGGTGGGAAAAAACAATACTACCTCCGTCTCATATTAAGTGTCCACTTTCATAATTCACAAAGTTTTAGGAGATTCCACTAACTAAATTCTCCACTAATCAAATATTACTTTTACCCTCTAAAATATTATCTTATTAGTTTAAAGGTACAAGTGGACACTTAATTTTGGACATCCAAAGATTTCATTGTGGACACTTAATATGCTACGGAGAGAGTATTAGTTATACTTTACAATATTGGACTTTTTACATAATACTTGTGTACAATTTTTAAGGCTTTGTGGGTGGGCCATGGCCCACCTTACCCCCCACACAGCTCCGCCATTGGTAGAATCGTTGCACATGTCTAATTTCCATGATTGAATTCAACAAGCACAAGATTGACAAGAATGATTATAATATTATTAACAACATAACATGGTTACATTGTATATTTGACACACTTTAATCGTTTACATATGATGCGTTTATATAGTGTTTACAGCGAACCATTGTGTCCCTTCATGAAAGGGTACAAGCGAATAACTAACTTATAACTACCAGTAATTAACTTTAACTAACTATAACCGTTATTCGGTTATTAACTAATTAACTAACAGGTTTAGCCCTTTGGCTTTCATTTGCTATACTAACAACTTTATCCAACAAGACTTATGCAATTATTGTGCAACAAATCATGCATGCATGTCACTTGTCAGCAGTTGGAATATTTATAAGGCATGCAATAAATAAAAACAAAATGGCTTACAAAATACTAACAAATATGCTTTCTATGGACCCTTAGAAAACTTCTCAGATGTAGGACAATTAATTCCAATATAGTAGCCAAATATGTTTTGTAAGGTTGTTATATAGCCTTTCGGCTTCTACATTCCAAAAACAAACGAGTAGACAACCGTTTGACTCTTCAGCAGTAGAGTTCAGTAAGAAAATCGAAGTACCTTAGACTGATAAACCATCAATCTAAACAACATATGCAGTACACTGTTAACTCATATTGATTAATATATCACAATCAGAATGTTTTACCTTCCACAAACTTAGAGAGATTTAGTTATCTTTGCATACAGGGATGAAACCATTTAATTATATATATACCCCAACCTATGGTTAGACATTTTATTCCAACTCAATCATTTCCTTTGTTTCTTATAGCTAGAAGTGCAATGTCATCCACAAACCATACTACCTTAACTTGTTTGGTTTTACTCTTCTTCTCTGCTACTATGCTTTCACATGCTGCTTCCCGGTTTCTCCCTGGAGCTTCAGGATACGTGAGCCATGAGCATTGGATGGCACGTTATGGATGTGTATACAAGGATGCTTATGAGAAGGAACAACACTCAAAGATTTTTCAAAAGAATATCTAGTACATAGAGTCATTCAACAATGCGATGAACAAAGGTTACAAACTAGAAGTCAATGAGTTTGCAGACCTTACAAATGAAGAGTTCAGAACCACAAGGAACCGGTTCATGGCACATGAATGCTTCCTATCAACCTCCAGTTTCAGGTATGAAAATGTGACAGCAGTTCCATCATCAATGGATTGGAGAAAGAAAGGTGCAGTAAGACCTATCAAAGACCAAGGCTAATGTGGTAAGCATCAATTATATTGGAAACTATTTCACAAATAAAAACACTGTCCTAGTACTAACATAACAATATTTTATAATGTAATGTAGGGTGTTGCTGGGCCTTTTCTGTTGTGGCAGCTATGGAAGGAATAACCCAACTCAAAACAGGGAGATTAGTCTCTTTATCTGAACAAGAACTCGTGGACTGTGACACAAGTGGTATAGATCAGGGATGTGAGGGTGCTCTTATGGACAACGCCTTCAACTTCATCGTAAGCAATCAAGGTCTCACTACAGAGAGCCATTATCCATACAAAGGAGTTGATGGCACCTGCAACAGCAACGAGGAATCTAACCATACTACAACCATTACGGGTCATGAAGACGTTCCTGCCAATAGTGAAAGTGCACTGTTGAAATTCGTAGCTAATCAACATGTCTCTGTCGCCATTGATGCAAGTGGGACTGATTTCCAGTTCTACTCTAGCGGCGTGTTTACAGGAGAGTGTGGGACAGAACTTGATCACGGTGTTACTACAGTTAGTTATGGAACGAGTGATGATGGGACCAAGTATTGGTTGGTAAAGAACTAATCGGGAACAAGTTGGGGTCAAGAAGGGTATATAATGATGCAAAGAGATGTTGAAGCTAAAGAAGGCATTTGTGGCATTGCCATGCAGGTTTCCTACCCTACTGCCTAAAAAGAACAAGAGTAATGTGTACACATCATTGTATAGCCGAAATTATCATATTTTGTATAACAAAGTATGATACGTATTTAAAAAGTAAAATCATTGTATAACTGAAATTATCGTATTATGTGTGGAACCTTTTGTGACCTTTTCAAGTAAACAACAAACTATTATCAAAATTAACTTAAGCAGGTGACGGGGTGTTCTGGTAAAAGGGATTCTATAATGACGAGATTTTCAAGTAAGAGGATTTCAAAAACCTGAAATGCTTGTACCAAGAACAAAATATAACAAGCATACAAGTGGAAAGGAAGAAACGAGTCTTTGTGAAATCTCCTCTAAAATAACAGCCTACATACACCCGATCAACCTCAATGGTCAACACAGGTTGAAACCAACGACGTGGTTTTCAAGTAAAAGGGTTTCCAAAAACCGATATGCTTGTACCAAGTAAAAATATAACACTCATACAAGTCAAAAGGAGAAGAAAGTCGAATTGGAATCTCCTCTACAATAACAATCTACATACGCCTCATCAGCCTCAACGGTCAAAACAAGCTGATTTGGGTGACGAGGTGTTCAAGTAAAAGGTTTACAAAAAGCTGAAAAAGTTGTACCAGGAATAAAATAAACAAGCATATAAGTCAAGAGAAGAAACGAGTCTGGTACGGTATCCCCTTTACATTAACTATCCACATATACCCAATCAACAAGATACATCACCAAGTTATTGATCCGGCCAGATGTAAATAAGGGTTTATTTAATGTTTATGATCCCATTTTATGATTTTCAATTGAATTGCCCAATAAAATGAAAAGTACCTACATACGAGAATATGACTTATTCAAAAACCTTGTTTAATAATATTACTAGATTTAATTACTATTCATATTTTAAAAATAAAAATAAAACATTAATGTTTCTAGTAGGGACGGAACCGGAGGTTCTCGCGGGTGCACGGGAATCACATGGATTTTTTTTATGTAGTGTTAATTTTTTTTAAAAACATCGACTTTTTCTAAATGTATCTTAAATGCACCCGGTCTATTGAAATGTGTTTCTAATATTACGGTTCAAAAAATTTTGTGCACTTGGCCATATTTTGTCCTGGTTTCGTCCCTGGTTTCTAGTCATATGTTAATGCTCAATCATGGTATGTAAATAATTTTCTTCATTCTTTATATTTGAAGAATGAATCATTCAAACTTATATCCCTGATTAGGGCTGAGCAATCCCGACCGACGCCCGACGACCGACCGACACCCGACTCCGACCGACACCGACAGACACAAACTGACCTTAACTCGGGTCAGGACTCGGTTTAGGTTTTCAGCCTTGTCAGGACTTGGGACGGGTTGGGAGTCTAGATTACCCGAGAAAACACAAAGAATACCATATAAATCGGTTCATTTCGTGACTCGGGTTGGGATTCGGGATTACCCGAATTAGAATTGGGTCGGGATTCAGTTAGGATTTCCAGCCTTTTCGGTTTCAATACTTGTTGGGATCGGGTCAGGACGGGTTGGTTTCAACCCGATGCTCAGCCCTATCTCTGATCATGCTCTAAATTTTAAGAAAATTTTAAATCATTGTTCAAAATCTTTCACATTTGGAAGATCATTATTGATTGAAAATGCTAATAATATCCTCTATTAGATTAATAGAGTAAATATTTTTTAATCTTAAAACTTTTATTACTCTTCGTTTCTGATGCATTCAATTTCAGGAATCTGTTGGAAGAAATAGACTTTGAACTTAAGCTAGGAGTGAGATTGTGAAAGAAAAAGTAAGCCAAGAAGATGTCATGGATTATTTAAATGTCACATCTGACAACATTCTTGAGACAATTAGTCAAGAGGAGCAAAGAGATAATGAAATGGATTAAGAAGGGAGAAATGAAGATGTTGAAGAGGGGATGAAAAAAGTTGATCAAGAGGAGATGAATGTTGGTGAGAATGGTGTAGATGATGATGATGCAAGTATTAGTGGGAAAGAAGCTAATTTGGAGACTTTTATAGAAGAGGAGGATGATTTGTTTCAGCAAGATAATGTAGCTGATTGGCAAGAGGATCCATACTGATGCAGATATTGTAAACAAACTAAGTTTTACAGTCCTCCTAAGCAGAGTACTTAACCATTGCAGTGTAGTTTAGGCAAGACACAGGTGATTGCTCATTCTCTATGGGAATAGTGAAGTGGGCTCGAAGTGTATGTCGAAATAAGTCTACACTGTGTTCTCAAGTTGAGTAAAAGGGATGAAAGGAAAAGAAAGTGATGAAATGTAAAAGAGCTCATGTTCTCAAGTTTTTTTAAGAAGTGAAAGTGAAAGTAAATGAGGAAAAGTGTGTGGATTTTGCATTTAAAATTTTCACCTCACTTTTAGGGTAAAAGATAACTTTACTTCCTTTACATTTCTTCATTCACTTTTACTTTACTTTACTTTCACTTTCTCTTTATTTTTTTCTTGATAACACACCAAGGGTTGAGGGAAGATTATTTTTGGTCTTTTTTATACTTATTAGAAAATAATTAAAATCTCGGGTTTGGAAGAGTTTGGTTTTAACTACTAATTAAATTAAAACTAAACTAAATGCAAGGAAAAGTAAATTGGTGAACTTCTTCTAACAAGAAAAACAAATTTACTTAGAATTTCATTACTCCCTAGTTAAATCCTATTATGTTGTCGAATAATTGTCATGTCCTTGTTAAATGCAGATGTATTCCTTATTACCGGTTGTGGTTTGGTCAGTCTCACGTCTATAGAACTATTCTCAGTGTACGATTCCTATATGAATTGTCAATCACACCTTTCGACTAGCCTACGTATTAAATACTTCACAACGATTAATTAATCCAAATACATAATTAACTAGTAACGTTTTACTGGACGTTCAAGCTAGTATATTTTCCCTAGCCAGTTTTCTAACTTCTAACGCACACACCATTCAACAAGATATGACAGCACAATAATCAATAATTAGATTTCATGCAATCTTAAGCAAATACTAAGTGATCTAGCCTAACAAATGAAAAGAGAAGTAGTTAAATAAAGCAAACAATAACGCATAAGCATGATTGAATGATTAATTGAAGAACTTATCTTTCACCAAATATGAAGACAACAATGGCCAAAAGGCCGTACAAAAGCTGAGAAAATCGTTCTAGGGTTTATCCTCTAAAATTGCACTCCTTATAATGAAAACAATACGAAAATATATTAGATTTACAATTCTGACGACGTCACTTATTAAGTGTGACGTCGTCAGCTCACCGTCTCTTAGGGTTTCATTTATGCACCAACTTAGTTGTGACGGCGTCATGTTGGGGTTGTGAGACTAGCAGCCTTCAAATCTTTGGTCATGACATCGTCAGCTTGAGGCCGTCTCCAAAACCTGAATGGTCAGCACCCCCTTGGTGACGGCATCACCTATTAGTCTATGATGCCGTCACGAGGCCTTCTCGTGACATTTTTTTTGATGTTGTCATTTTCTTCGTTTTCCTGTCCAATCAAGCTCAAAATCCTTCCTTTTCTAGCATTTGCTCCCCAAGTACATAAAACTCAAATAGAAATAATTTAAGGCAATAAATGATTAGATATATGCGAATTTAGAGGCTAAATGACTCCTTAAAAGCGTATGAAATTACACCTCATCACATACCATCAAATCAATGAATATTGAGAAATTGAATACATGTAGATCAAGAAAATGAGGAAGTTGTATTTCAAGATATTGGTCTAGAAGAGCCAGTTTTGGTTCCAGAGAGTTTGGTGAAGACGTAGTTGATAAGGAAGAAAACGTTGTTGATGAAAATGAGAAGGAATCATATGGTGATCCTGAAGGTGTTGTTAGAGGAGATGAAAGTGACTTTCATCATGACGAGAGTGAGATATCACAGATTGAACCTAATGTGGATATGAATGACTTCAACTTTGAAATCGATGCCAACATTGATATGATAATACTGAAGCTGAAAAGATGTGGCAAGAGTCTGGTGCAAATGTAATTGATTTTAATGACTTTGACAGTGGTGATGAGCAAAAATTAAATAGAACTATAATATTGAAGCAGATTAGAAGAGAATACAAAGGTAGTGGTAACATTAGGGATGGTGAGTTTTTGTTGGGCATGAATTTGGTAGGAGGAAACATGTGACTAGAAGGGTTAAGATGCTTGTAGTGGAGTCTAGGAGAGCTATTAAGGTTAAGTTTTGACTTTTAAGAGTCAAACTGGGTTAACTTTTTATCAACAAGAACTAAAACTTAACAATGTTTTGCGAAACTTACCCAATATGTTTGACTTAAAAAAAGTCAAAAATGGTCAACCCAACCAATGAACCCACAGTTAGAACCTTAGAACCCTAGATCATAAAGACAAGACACAACGACTGTAAATAAAACGATCGTCTAACTATGAAATCTAAACGGAGGCTTACCAGTGTAGGGCAACGGTAAAACCTCGGGTTTAGGGTTTAGGGTTTAGGGTAAAACCTTGGGTCAGGGTTACGATCGGTCCAAGAAGTTCTAATGCAAGCTTGCTTACCACAACTACAAATGGCCATCTTCTCCAGTTGGCGTGAGCAGAAAAACCGAAATCCAAAATAACTGGCCGAACTAAAAATTGATGTTTGGTTTTTACTTTTCCAAAAATCGAAATTTTCTGTTCGGCTTTGGTTTTTGTCAAAAACCGTACCGAACCGATTTTATTATATAATAATAAAAATTAGATCTAATATGAATATATGATATAAACAAATTAGTAAGTAAACCAAATTTGCAAATTCATATTCATTTTGTGGGTGGATTTGTAATATATTGTCTTAATGTTTATGTGTGTGCTCGAGGTGTATGTGTATACTTGACGATATATCAATTTGTATTCGACAATGATCATATTTTATGTGTTTGACTAGTGAGTGTGTGTGTTTCATTTATATATGTGTATACGTAAACACTTGTGATAACATTATTAGGCTTAAATTGATAAAAAAAGTAAAGAATAATAACTAATTGTTTCACATTATTCAAGTTTGTTGGTACAAATTGGCTACACCCATATATAAATGGTTAAAAATCAAAATAAGTGAAAAATTGAACCGAAACTAATAAAAACCGAAAAACCGAACCGACAAAAACTGATCGGTTTTAGTTCTATAAAAACTGGATGTTTCGGTTCGGTTTCGGTTTTAGCCAAAAACTGACCAAAACCAAATCGTGCTTACCTTTATTTTCCGGTGTGTGTTCTTAAGTGTGTGTGTTATGTGTTTGACCAAATTGTGTGGTGAACTATTTAACGAAAGTTTTGATTGCAAATTTTTTCTTTGTAAATAAGGGTTTCGTGGGAATGTAAACGCAAGTGGAAAGGCGGGAACACTGAAAAGAAGAAATACCCTCACGTGAAACACATGTGAAGGGCTCTAACAACAAAAATTAATAGGCGTTAACAAAAGAGACGAAGAATGTAATACAGTGTGAACAATAATGACAAAATTTATAATTAATTGTTGAAATTGGCTTGAAGTGCGAATTAATTTTAGGGTTTTGCTAACCACAGCCCTAAGGGTTGTCATTAAGTAAATAAGTTTTATTACAACATCATTTATAAATGCTTCTGATTGGGTGATAATTTCGAAAAAAGTAGAGACAATTTAAGATATAGTGAAGTCACAATTGACACTTTATCGTGATTGCTTGAATTTCATTATTACAAACAATTGTAATAAAATAATTTCTATTAAAGACAACCTTAGGGTTTGTTGTTAGGGTTGTCGTTAGCAAAACCATTAATTTTAAAAACTACATTGACAAAAATTTGTATGTTGCCCTATAGTTTATTATTGTTACTCTATACCGACACATAGACTAATTCATTAGCGTAGCACACAAGATTCTCTATAATTATTAGAAGGTTCGATTTAATAAAAATAAACCTAATCGATCGTGTTCCCCACGTAAAATACGTAATGCCCAAGTAATGTTACACTATATAAACAAACACACCTTCATTCGACAACAGCAATTCAATATCACAAATCACCATCATATCAATTACTTCGACTTCGTATTTTATTAACATCATCGCAAATGGCACCAACAACAACCTCCCTTCTTGGTCCACCAGAGATCCACCGTTCCGAACCCAAAACTGCATCCCAGCCACCCACTTCCACCAGAATCTCTAACCCGTTCATTGACGCCATGGTCTCTGACTTCAACTCCATCACTAGTACTCGAAATCTACCCATGGGGTACACCGAAAACATGTCTGCTACCTATTTATCCTCTGGTAACCCTTGTCTAGACTTTTTCTACCACATCGTCCCAGACACTCCACCAAAAACTATCACTACAGGTTTAGAAAAATCATGGGAACATGACCCTTTGAAAACATTAAAACTAATATGTAACTTACGTGGGATACGAGGTACTGGCAAGTCGGATAAAGAAGGGTTTTATACGTGTGCATTGTGGCTTCATAAACACCACCCTAAAACCCTAGCATGTAACGTGGGTCCCATGGCAGATTTTGGGTACTTTAAGGATTTACCTGAGTTACTGTATAGACTTCTTGAAGGAGCTGATGTACGAAAAATAGCAAAAGAGGAACATATGAATCGATCAAGACCCTATAGAGGAGGTAGTCGTAGAGCTGCTTTGTTAAAGCGAGATGCAAAGAAGAAAGTTCCAAGAGAAGTGCGGGTTTTGTCTGAGATGAAAAGAGTGGAAATCGAGAAGGCAAACGCGAGTGAGAAAAGAAAAGAGAAGAGGATTAAGAGGGCTAAGAAAGCATTCGAGAGGTATAACAGAGACCCGGATTACAAGTTCTTATATGAACGTGTATCCGATCTTTTTGCGGAACACTTAAGATCCGACATTAAGTTCTTAACCGAAGGGGAATTGAGGAAAATCAGCCTTGCTGCTAAATGGTGTCCTTCATTGGATTTATCATTCGATAGATCGACTTTACTATGCGAAAGCATAGCAAAGAAAGTGTTTCCTCGTGATGAATACCCGGAATACAACGACATAGAAGAAGCTCACTATGCTTATCGTGTACGCGATCGATTGAGAAAAGAAATATTGGTGCCTCTTCGAAAAGCATTGGAGTTACCGGAAGTTTACATAGGACGGAATCAATGGGGTTTAATCCCGTATAATCGAGTAGCTTCAGTTGCAATGAAATTATACAAAGAGAAGTTCTTAAAACACGATAAACTGAGGTTTGAAGAGTATCTATATAATGTTTGGTCGGGTAAGGCCACAATCGCAGCAGGTGCATTGCTTCCACACGAGATTATATCGTGTTTGGAAGATGAAGATGGCGGTCAAGTGGCTGAGCTTCAATGGACGAGAATGGTGAACGATTTGTTAGCAAAAGGTAAATTAAATAACTGCCTAGCGATTTGTGATGTGTCGGGTAGTATGATGGGTACTCCAATGGAAGTTTCAGTGGCTCTCGGGGTTCTTGTTTCGGAATTAAGCGAGGAACCATGGAAAGGGAATCTCATCATGTTTAGCAAAAACCCAAAGATGCAAAAAGTACAAGGTCAAGATCTAAAATCAAAGACTGAATTTGTTAAAAGGATGGAATGGGGGATGAACACTAATTTCCAAAAGGTGTTTGATTTGATTCTTGAAGTAGCATCTAGTAATGGGTTGAGTGACAATGAGATGATTAAGAGGGTATTCGTATTTAGTGATATGGAGTTTGATCAAGCCTCAGCGAATCCATGGGAGACTGATTATCAAGTGATTAAGAGGAAGTTTGCTGAGAAAGGGTATGGAGGTGCAGTGCCAGAGATTGTGTTTTGGAATTTGAGGGATTCACGGGCAACACCAGTGGCTGGGAAGGAGAATGGGGTAGCGCTTGTTAGCGGGTTTTCCAAGAATTTGATGACATTATTTATGGAAGATATAGGGAATATGAACCCTGAGGGTGTTATGAATCAGGCTATTTCAGGCAAGGAGTATAACAAACTGGTTGTGCTTGATTAATGGAGTAAGCAAGATCAAAGACTACAAAGAAAACGAAAGGGCTATTGTCGAAAAAAAAAAATGAAATAGTAAAACATAGTTTCTACATGATATGATACGCTGATGTAACTGGAATGGTCAACAGACCATGTTAATGGTCTACACTGAATCACCTTAAAGTTTCTAATAAGTACTTTTGAGTGTTTAATAATCTCTGTTCAGTAAGTTATCCCAGTTCAGCAGTATTTAACTCTATATATTCAGAATTTGCCAAACACTCTAAATAGTTACATTTGTTACTTTTTGGCAACATAAGAAAATTCACACATGTTTTGAAACAACTAAGCTAATAAGTAAAATAAAACAGGTTATCAGCTTATTGCGTTTTGATACGACTTAAGGAAATCCAAAATATTATCTCCTGGATTGTGTTTTGATACAACTATAAGCTACTTAAGCACTTTCCAAAAAAAAGCTATTCAAAAAAGCATTTCCCACTTTAGTAATTCAGAAACTCAGCCTCTCAGCAGTCAGCATACATTCAAACAATCAAAACCTAACAAATATAAGTAATACAAAGCGCCAAAATTACAAATGCATCTGCAAAAAGATTATTAACTTGGTGCAGAAACCTAGACTATATATTGCTCAACCAATCCTGAAAATAAAAACTTACATCAAAATAACAAAAAGATATATAGCGGGTCAGAAATTCTCAATCGATGATTACCTGCTGTTCACAAGTCACATCCTTTAATTTATGGTTCCCTTGCCTATTGCTTGTTGAATCATTGAGTAGAAAAAAAGTTTGATTGTGCACAATGTCATGGCCTTCGATGGTTTAAAATAGCTTAATTGGTTTGGATGCTCGATGCTATCTATTATTAGGCATTGAGCTTGTATGGCAACACTTGTAGTCAACTGTGCGTAGAAGGTAAGGTAATGCCGGATCAGCAATTAAAATTTCTGATGTTTACTAAGAATAGAAGTCGATAACAGCTTTCAAGCACCGTCATATTAGATGATCGTAGCAATGCATACATATGTAGATGATGTAATTATCCACATATTGATCAACCAAACAGAACCTCTAACAAACCACTATGCTTAACACATAGTTTACATTATATACTTCGATCATCATTTATAGTGCATACCTATTTAAACTAATTTATATAGAATGACATTTTATCATTTATCTTGTGACTGACCAATCGGCCATTCATGGTGAATATGTTTATTATTTTAAGTTGCAAAGATATCTTTCCGTGAATCAAGATGATAAGATGATAACAGAAATATATATACCCGACTCTGTTTACAATATATAAGCACGGCAAGAACAAGGGTAGACGATTTAAGCATGAACACATCAAGTTAACAACAGGTCAACAGTCAACACATTAAGCTTTACAAAAATTCAGGAAAGGAACAAGGTAAACTTTACGAAAACTACCTAACATTAAAATTCTTAACAGAAAGTGACCCATCTTAGGATGCATATCTAAAATATTTAGACGAACAATTTAAAACCATCAAGTAACTCCATTGCCACATGGATCATAAACATAACCGATCAGCGTTCTTAAAGTTTTAAAGAGTGGAGATATTACTGCACAGTCCATGTACAAATTTATTAACATTGAGGAAACACTAATTCCCGATTGAACATCACAAAGCGGCCCCAAATCAGATCATTTATAGTAGCTCATTAGTCCACTTGATGAACTTCAAAAATACTACTGTAAATCATTTAAAATGATCCACATGCTGTTACCAATAGTTACGTAAGACCAATGAAAACCAAAATATTCATGTCACTAATAAACGAAAGCAAAACCACACAAATATCAAGACATGACACCAAATGATCAATAGATCAAAGAGCAAGATCAATTTGTTATATAATCTAGCACAACGTACCAGCAAATATAAGCTGATGCACAAAGAAATAAGAGTATGCTAGTCATCAATCAAACACCACCAAGTCGTTATACTCTTTACCAGAAATAGCCCTCTCCATAACCATCTCAGGGTTCAACCCCCCTCTATCTTCCATAAACAGTTTAATTAGATTCTTTGAAAACCCACTCACAAGCGCAACCCCTTTCTCCTTCTGTGCCACTGGTGTCGCCTGCGAATCTCTCAGATTCCAAAACACAATCTCCGGCACTGCTCCTCCATACCCTTTCTCTGTAAACTTCCTCTTGATCGCTTGATAATCAGTTTCCCATGGATTACTTGATGCTTGATCAAACTCCATGTCACTAAACACAAACACCCTCTTAATCATCTCATCTTCACTCAACCCACTCGTTGATGCCACTTCAAGTATCAAATCAAATATCTTTTGGAAATCAGTATTAAGCCACCATTTCATGTTTTTAACGAATTTAATCTTTGATTTTAGATCTTCACCTTGAACTTTTTGCATCTCCGGGTTTTTGCTGAATGTAATAAGATTCCCTTTCCATGGCTCCTCACTTAATTCGGACACCAACAATCCAAGAGCCACCGAAACCGCCATTGGGGTCCCCCGCATACTACCCGAAACATCACAAATCGCTAAGCAGTTCTTTAACTTACCATTCATTAACATATCGTTCACCATTCTTGCCCATTGAAGCTCGGCTACTTTACCACCATCATATTGGCATTCCACATCCGATATAATCTCGTGTGGAAGTAATGCACCAGCTGCAATCTTAGCCTTACCTGACTTAACATTGTTTAGATACTCTTCGAACCTCAATTTATCGTGATATAAAAACTTTTCTTTGTATAACTGCATAGCTACTGAAGCTACTCTATTGTATGGAATCAAACCCCATTGATTCTGTCCTATGTAAACTTCGGGTAGCTCTAATGCTTTTCTAAGTGGTACCAATATTTCCTTCCTAAAACGATCACGTACACGATAGGCATAATGAGCTTCTTCTAGGTCATTGTATTCTGGGTAATCTTCACGAGGAAACACTTTCTTTGCTATACTTTCACATAGCAAAGTTGATTTATCATATGATAAATCCAATGATGGACACCATTTTGCAGCAAGACTAATTTTCCTTGACTTTCCTTCGGTCAATAACTTGATATCCGATTGTAAATACTCAGCAAAAAGATCAGATATACGTTCATATAAAAACTTGTAATCAGGGTCACGGTTATACCTTTCGATTGCTTTTGTAGCCATCTTGATCCTCCTTTCTTTTCTTTTCTCACTCGCGTTTGCCTTCACAATTTGCGCTCTCTTCATCTCTGACAAAATCCTTTCCTCACGCGGGATTGAGCTTCTATTGACAGCCCTTTGATGTTTTCGTTCATATCGCAAAAATGTTATAGTACGAAAACTGCGCTTCACATGTTTTTCTTTTTCTATCTTACGAACATCTGCTCCTTCAAGAATTCGATGTAGTATCTCCAGCAAGTCCTTAAAGTACCCAAATTCCGCTATTGATGCCACATTGCATGCTAGGGTTTTAGGATGGTTTTTATGAAGCCATAATGCGGACGTATAAAAACCTTCTTTATCTGATTTACCCTTACCTCGTACACCACGCAGGTTACATATTAGTTTCAAGGTTTTCAACGGATCGTGTTCCCATGATTCTTGTAAACGTCGTGTGATGGTTTCTGGTGGAGTGTCGGGTACTACGTGAAAGAAGAAATCGAGGCATGGGTTACCCGTGGATAAGTATGTAGGGGACATGTTTTCGGTGAAACCCATGGGGGGTTTTGGGGAAGTAGTGATGGAGTTGAAGTTGGAGACCATGGCGTCCATGAAAAGGTTGGAGATGGCTGTGGAGGTAGGTGGTGGGGTAGCGGATTTCTGAGGGGGACGGTAAATCTCTGGTGGACCGAGGAGGGTGGCAACGGGTGCCATTTGTGATAACTTATATAATATGGATTGAGATTTCTTCATGTTCATTTGAATATGATTAGTACTCATGTTGGGCAAAATTTTGTGAGAGTTTACTAAACGTTGAATTTTTATGTACTAGGGTTTGTGATGGTTGTTGTGTTGTGTTGTATATGGAGGTGTGAAATGCCCCGGATAAATAGGTGTGTTTGTTTATGGATTGTTAATACTTGGGCTTTATGTTTGTAGTCAACCAAATGTGCAACTTTAAAATTAAAGCCTAACAGAGCAGCCACTAAGGAACCTAAATTTTTATGTTGAACATCTTCAACAATTATTTTCTTTTATCTTCAGCATTGAGTGATTTCACTTGAAAGGGTCATTAACGCAGAGTAGACGATATGAACACATTGTGCAACCATGAGCCAAATAGGTTCTCGCCAGTTAAATTGCAAATATGCATAGCGAAAAAGGAGTCTTTTCATTTAACATTACTATAATATTTATGCACATCCTGAGGTACAAATTTTGTGATTTACGTATCAGTTTAGCACCTGGAGTATCTTTTGTAACATCGACGAGTCTTTTGAAACCCAGGAATGAAGCAGTGTGTATAAAATTAAGTAAACATAGACCGGACGTCTTCGAAAAACTTTACTTCGGGCCTTTCCCTGACCAAACTCAAAGTTTAAGAATATGAAAGAGACCATTGTAGAATAATACAGTTAACCAATGTTAATAAGGCTTCAGAACAGTGCTGGAAATAATACAGTTAACCCGTTTGTATGTTTTGGCTGGAGAACGACGAAGAAGCACTTGTTTCTTATAAAGTGCCAGAGATCACTTCTGAAAATCATCACATATCTAACTGGCATCACGCTACGAGAAGAGGAGCTGAAGATCAAGAACTTGTTGCAAGTAGCAACTAGCAAGGCCCTTGCTGCAACTCAACTATCAGATCAACATGTCATGATTGGGTGCAGTGGGACGTTAGCGCCTCTTCCACACTTAAGTCTTTGCGGGTTAAACTAGATGCTCGACTACTACCTAACTTGGGCTCGATATTTACGTGGAACAACCTGGTTCCGTTTATAAAAAAATCTTTGTTTTGGCGGTTTTACTTACATGGCTGCCTACTCATGATAACCTGTCAAAATTGGTGTTAATCTTGATCATATTGCTGAGGCTGACGAGTTTGAAGACAAGATGATGGAGCTAGAGAACGTGTGCAACCCAATCATTGCTAAGATGTACCAGGGAGGAGCTGGTGATGCTGCAGGAGGCATGGATGAGGAACCTGCACCATCAGGTGGCGATGCTGGTCCCAAGATCGAAGAGGTCGACTAAATTTGTGGTCGATATTTATCTGTTGACTTTTTATGTTAGTTTATTTTGAGTTGCACCTGGCTTGTTCAGGTGCTATATAAAGCTAATAATCACCTTTGAGTATTTTAAAGTTTGTCATATTGTGCTTTTATAAAGCTAATAATCACTCTTGAGCATTTAAACCAAGGTTTTTAAGATCGGGATCCTACCTAGGATAGTTTTCGCCTTTGCAAGATCGTGATCGTAAGATCGCATCGGGATCCTAAGATCCTACTATAATATCATTTTTTAATAATCTTTGTAATATTATTCAAATCTACAAATTATTATATATTATAAACACGAAATTATATGAATACTTTATAGAAATGTTGTCCTAAATTATCAATATGGAATGTTTAAGAAGCATTACATGTTGTTTTTTAAATAATATAAAAATATAAACCATAAATTTGTAGTTTTTTAGTTTGCTGTTCAAGAAAAGTAAGATCGGATCGGAGTAGATCTTAAGATCCTATGGTTAAGATCGGGATCCAATAAGATCTTAAGGTTGTTAAGATCCGGCCTACATAGGATCCGGATCGTTTTTGCTTTGTAGAATCGTAAAATCGTAAGATCCTAAGATCAGGATCGGGATCCTGACAACTATGATTTAAACAGCTTAAGCTTGATAAGCTTATATAAGTTGTTTATCTACAGCTTATGAGCTATTTTAACCCGTTTTCAATAAGTTGTTCAAATCAGAGCATTTTTTCATCAGAATTTGTAGAACTCTTTCAATTCCTATGTAATTATATATGTTTCCCTCTGCATAGCTAACAATAAGCATCTTCAGAACAGAACAAAAGAAAACAAGCTGTTTGAATAGGCAATCCATACACCCCTTCAAATAGACTGTTAGATTTTAGTAAATTTTTTATACATTTTATATCAATTCTGAAATTTTATTATACACTGAGCTGAGGTACTATAATATTCTGCCGTCGATAACACATCTAACCAATTCAAAGCGCCATATTTCCGATCATGACGACTCATGTTGACTAATTAAAAACACATATTCAACATCATCAATCAACCACCACCAGCTTGTTATACTCGTCACCCGAAATAGCAAGATCCATTACACTCTCAGGGTTCATATCCCCTCCATCTTCCATAAACAATGTCATCAGATTTTTTGAGAAACCGCTCACTAGCGCAACCCCATTTTCCTTCCCTACCACTGGTGTCGCCAGTGAATCCCTCAGATTCCAAAACACAATCTCTGGCACTGCTCCTCCATACCCTTTCTCAGCAAACTTCCTCTTAATCACTTGATAATCAGTCTCCCATGGATTACTTGATGCTTGATCAAACTCCATGTCACTAAACACAAACACCCTCTTAATCATCTCATCTTCACTCAACCCACTCGTTGATGCCACTTCAAGTATCAAATCAAATACCTTTTGGAAATCAGTATTCATCCCCCAGTCCATCCTTTTAACGAATTCTGTCTTTGATTTTAGATCCTCACCTTGCACTTTTTGCATCTTCGGGTTTTCGCTGAATGTGATAAGATGCCCTGCCCATGGCTCCTCACTTAACTCAGACACCAACAGTCCAAGAGCCACTGAAACCTCCATTGGAGTCCCACTCATGCTACCCGAAACGTCACATATCGCTAGGCAGTTAGTTAACTTCCCTTTCCTTAACATATCATTCACCATTCTCTGCCATTGAAGCTCGGCCACTTGACCGCCATCTTCATCATCCAAAGACGCTATAATCTTATGTGGAAGCAATGCACCCGCTGCAATTGTTGTCTTACCAGCCCTCACTTGGTTTAGATATTCTTCAAACCTCGACTTATCATGTTTTAAGAATTGTTGTTTATATGTCTCCATGGCAACTGAAGCTACTCTATTATATGGAATCCAACCCCATTGATTCTTTCCTATATATACTTCCGGTAACTGCAAAGCTTCTCGGAGAGGCACCAACACTTGCTTCCTTAACCGATCACGAACACGATAAGCATAATGAGCTTCTTCTATGTCATTGTATTCGGGGTATAGCTCACGAGGAAACACTTTCTTTGCTATGCTTTCACATAGCAAAGTCGATCTATCGAATGATCGATCAATTGATGGACACCATTTAGCCGCGAGACTGATATTTCTCAACTCTCTTTTGGTCAAGAACCCCATATCTGATCGTAAACACTTTGCAAAGAGAAACGAGATACGTTCGTGTAAGAACTTGTAATCAGGGTCACGGTTATACCTCTGAATTGCTTTCGTAGCCATCTTGATCCTCTTCTCTTTTCTTTTTTCACTCGCTTCCGCCTTCTCGGTTTGTACTCTGTTCCTATCGGCCAAAACCTTCGCCTCAGTTGAGACATTCTTTGCTTTTCGATTAGTGACAGCATCCCTCAAAGGTCGTGTATCTTGATTATAGAAAGGAGCCCTTCGACCACCTTGATGAACAAAAGCAGCCCTTCGACCCCCTCTTGCACCTCGATGAAAAAAGGCAACCCTGCTTCCTTGCAGTCCATATCGACAAAGAAAAACAGTCCTTTGAAGTAGTCGTGCATTTTTACTAATAAGGCCAGCCTTAACACCAGCCTTTAGAAGCCGCCTTTCACGTTGCCTTGATCGTCTCCAACGTTCCTTTTTTTCTATTTTACGAACATCCGGTCCTTCAAGAACTCTATATAGCAATTCGGGTAAATCCTTAAAATACCCAAAATCCGCAATGGAAGCCACATTGCATGCTAGGGTTTTAGGGTGGTTTTTATGAAGCCATAATGCACACGTATAAAACCCTTCCTTATCCGACTTACCCGTACCTCGCACTCCACGTAGGTTACATATTAGCTTTAACGTTTTCAAAGGGTCATGTTTCCATGCTTCTTGTAAACGCCGTGTGATGGTTTCTGGTGGAGTATCGGGGACAACGTGGAAAAAGAAGTCGAGACAAGGGTTACCCGTGGATAAAAACGTAGCAGACATGTTTTCAGTGAAGCCACGAGCAACGATGGCAGCATAAGTAGGTGGTTTGACAGAGTTGTAGTTAGAGACCATGGCTCCGATGAATGGGTGAGAGAGTACTGTGGAAGTAGGTGGTGGGGTGGCTTCGATGAATGGGTGGATTTCCGGTGGACCAAGAAGGGAGGTGGTTGTTAGTTCAATTTGTGATAACGTAGTTGAATTGTTTTTGCCCTCATCCCAGCTGGCTATAACGGGATTGAGTATCATTTGTGGGGGTGACTTGTTTTCGGTTGGAGGATTTGAGGAGATAGTGGTGGATTTGAAACCGGCAACGATGGTGGCATAAGTAGGCCGTTGGATGGGGTTGTTCTCCGGTTGCCCGAGATGGGAGGGTTCCATTGTGTATAAAATCAATCGACCGAAGATCGAATAAGAATGTGTTTAGGGTTTGTGAGAAAATGCAATGGTTGGTTGTGTGTTGTTGTATGTGAATGAGATGTGTAGTTTATATAGAGTGTTATGCGTGGTGAATACGTTTATATCTTTGGTAAATGGTAATGTCTAGAATCTTCATAAATCTAATTATGGCTAGAAACACATTAATGCAATGAATTGAAGGAGTTATAAGGCGGTTTGTGGAAGAGTCGATGCCATATGCACGGGCAATTATATCACTTGCAAAAGTAACGAATATATATGTTTTAATATAGAAGTTTAGATTGGCCACGTACTTTTAAATGGTGGATTGTAACGAATTTCAATCTATAACAAAATGTTGTTAAATTTCCGATTAGTGCCCGTGGTGGTTGGATCATCTCTAACAGAATGTTTGTTATGTTATCGATAAAATATGATTAGTTACTAGTTCAATGGTAAATATTAGTAGTTGGAACTAATATGTTCATAAGTCCCATTCTTGAAATATATAGACTTATCAATTAAAAAGCATTCTTTTAAATCAAGACTACAACTCTAATTTCATAACCTTTTGTTTTGTTATTTTTTGTTACTACAGAACACAAATGTACATCCTTTAAAAGCAAAACTTCTAAAAAAGATCGACTTTAAGAAATTAAAGATTAAAGGGTCTAACAAAATTCATGGGCATAACCTATCTTAGTACCGGGCCTGTTAGTCCTAGCATAACCAGGATTTTAAATGAACCAAGCAGCTTGTAAGTTATCTAAGATCGATTCGGAAAAAGCTCAAAACTAATATTTTGGTATATGAATATTTAGTGAATTATCAAAGTTCGATTTGTATTTACGACTATCTGACTGTTTTTTGGTCCTAAAAAATGTATCGTGACGAAAAATTGCTGTTCGATATGTTACCTTTGGACTTTGGGTATATGAATATGTAAATGATCATATTTACTTCTATTATTTGTAACTACGACTTTTATGTGTGTACAGAGACGGAGCCAGTGGGGGGCTGGAGGGTGCTCGGCCACCCCCAACAGTGGCATACCTACCCATGACAAGGTGATTCCCAGAAAACCACCTTAGAGAGTTAGAGATCGAAGCCTTTTAGAACTTAGAAGGTATATATAAGAAAATTAGGGCCTACCTTAGAACTAGATCATAAGCCACCTTGCATCTTTGTGAGAAGAAAGAAAGACAAGAATATGAGTAGAAAATAAAGAAACTAATACTCTTCTTTTAATGGAGGTTTTTTGGTACTTTAAGAAGATGACGTAGTAAAGAAAAGAAAGAAGTATGTAACTCTGTACTAGTATTTTATTGTTACTTTGTTAGGACTTACCGACTTAGTGGTATAGTTTTCTTTAAAAGTTCACTTTTAACTCTTGCAGTTTATGATTTATTAATTTAGTTATTCTTAAAGTATTATACACCTCTTTGGCAAAAAAAACCTAATACATCTAGCCGAATTATGATTGAACCATCTTCGCTACCATTTACATCAACATTTGCCCATTTTGTTCATTTTCTCAACTAATCAAGTAATTATATGTTACTGCTGAAAACCATATCATTAAACCCGTATGTCAAATGATACAAACTTCAATCTAACTTCTAAAACAAAAAAGTTGTATTTTACTACCGGAAAAAAAAAATTTTTTTGAGCCCCCCTTAATACAAATTCCTGGCTCCGTCCCTGTGTGTGTAACAAGATTGTTGATGTCATCATTTAACAATTAAATGTGATGTGGATTTGGCACCATTGAGTTCGTGGAAAAATATTATTTGCATGGATAAACACTTATCTTGTGTGAATACAAGCCTACAATCTTCATTAGGATGTTAGGGGCTGGATCAAGTTTTAGTTTTCGGAATGAGATATATGGTGTAGCGATATAACATTGAAACATATGTTTCCAAGGATTTTTTTTTTTTTTTTTTTTTTTTTTTTTTTTTTTTTTTGGTTGGTAAACAAATAGTGATATTTCAAAAAAAAAAAGCAAAAAAGTTATAACTTCAACATTAGGGCCAAAAGGAGCCTAATGAACTAAGCCACTCATTGAAAAATTTTGCGGCTTAAGACGTAAGAGATACATTTTATGGGTGTGATTGTGGATGCATTTGTTCTTGACCGTCAGTTACAATGAATAATCCATTTGTTCGAGCTTGTTGTGGAGTTGAAAAAAAAAATCATGTTTCGCATCTGTTACTTGGTTATATTCAGTATACATGCACATTTTGGTTTATATTCAAAACTGAACCGGTTTAAAAACTGGTTTCAGTTTTCATTGACTAGTCAAGAACGGTTTTGGATAAAACCAGTTCGGTTTCAATCCTGTTTAAGAGAAGAAAATCTTGAACTGGTAATAACCGGTTTTCGTAAACCAGTTCCACAAACCGGTTTTTGTGAAATTGTACAAACTAGAATGGCAGTGTCCGCCGCACTGCGGGCGGGCCTGCCTGTTTTTCGGCCGAGGCGATTTTGCTAAAATAAATAGTAAACCAAAAGTCTTTGACAGGACATCAAGTGGTCAAAGCGAGACACATGGATAAACATCCAAAATAAGACCAAAATTATAAACTTTAAACTGTGTTAATGATAATCTTTTTAAGTAACAGATGAAGCATACATGGATAGGTGGATGCACTCTATATTAAGGTAACAGCAAGGGGTCGGAAATAAGAGAACAAATTTAGCAACAGCAAGGGGTTGTGCAGAACCGTAGGAACGTACGTGAATGTATAAACATAAGAACCGTAGGAACGTACATGAATGTCTAAACATAAACCTTCACGAATCTGTGGGCAGTTCCTTTTGCGGGAAGTATGTGCAATGGAAGTGTTACCTGAAGAGCACGCACATATGTGACTCCTCCCGAACTAACCAGTCAACCGGGTGCGGTCAATAGGTCAACCCAGGAGAAAATGCAAGATAACCGGTGAAGAATAGTGTTTTCCCCGGGTCGTTATGTCCCGACGAGGTGTGATGGTATTAAAAATGAGTTTGTGATCGGGTGAATTTGGACAGAAATGTCAGGATTTTGATTATTAGGCATTGTGAATCAGAAACGTAAAGCAATAAATTTGAAAGCGTATAAGAAACTGAAGATAAGTTTTATAATAAAAATAAACGTGACTATGAATTCTAAGCACGACTAGACCTACGGGCATACAACTAATTTTCTACAAGCTAGATGACAAAAGAAAATTTTAGCGATAAGAAAATTATTAGATTATTAGATTACAACTCTAATTACTATGATTTAAAAGCTTTTTAACACTAACTAAATTCTAATAAATATTACAACTACTCAAATAAATCTAAAACTTTTTAGACCAATACTACAACTAAATACTAATAACCAACACCATCAGGTTCAATGTGAATGGTTAAAGTGATATTAACGAACTAACAACTATCACAATGAGTTTTAAGCTAATACTAATAGACTTTATGCTCAAAATTAAATACTACACAAACTCAAGAAACCATCAACACAACTAAACAAACAAGCAAGCAACAACAATCACAAGGCTAGAAACAAGCTTAGGCAAAAATCAAACAAGCAAAATGCACGCTGATTTCTAAGCAGATAATGGCCAAAAGTAGCAGCTAGGTGGGCTAAATAAGCTAATCAAACAAGCAAATAAATCCAGACATAATACACGTAAGTGGAGGTAGTACAACAAGCTTCACAAAACAATAAATTGCAAGTCAAAAGCTAAAAAGACAAGCAAGATAAAGATGTATGAAAATGGGTCATCAAGAACTTAAGCTGGTGCAGGGGAGACAAAGGGCCAAATGGGTTACTTTGGGACGGATTTGTTCCAAGCAAACGAGTTTGAAAATCAAATATTTTAGTTGATTCAGATTCACCAGCCACGAATTGACTTAGAACAATAAGATTCATCTATTCATAACAAACAATAAAGGCTAGAATCAACCTGGTGTTTTGCTCCATTTTGCTGAGTCAAATGACCATTTTAACTTTTCTTATTCTAAAAGTTGACTAAAGTAAGTTTAATACTACTTTTACTTGACTGAAAATGATGTACAATAAAACTAAATTAAAGAGATTAAACAACTCTTAAACTTAAAGTGTAGATTATACAAACTGAAAATATCAACAGGTTGAGTAAACTAAAGTTAACTAAAGATTTCTAAGGTTTTAATGTTACTACTATCCTAGTTAGACTTCTAGATATCTGTAACAACTAAAAGTAACAACTAAGAGTAAATATTAAACAGCTATGAGCACCAGTTAACGAGCCCATCCAAACACTTCTTAAACATTACTACGGAACATTAATGGAGCAAAATATGAATTAAGCTACGAAGCTACAAAGTCATACTAGTTTGAGATGAGCAACACAAGCAAAAACAAATAGCTAAAAACAGAAACAAAAGGCAGGTTAACACTAAAATTTGTAAGAACAAGTTGAGCAAAGTTATACCAATAATGCAGGAATTAGGAGGTGAGCGTGTAGAACCTTTAATCTAACTGTCGTGGCGACATTAATTTCAACCTATCCTAATGCTTCCCATGAAGCGCTAAATCAATTTGATCCATGATTCTCACAGCTCTGGTCTCTTGTTTTCCTGTTCTCTTTACACAACCTTTTACAGTTTTGAAGATTCCTTATGGGCTTATGAAAGCTTGAAACCACAAATAAGCATAAACGAAATTTCTGACTCAAGAACTTAAATTGTCATTCCTTTTAAAAACGAGCAGCAAGCTGCTGTCTTAAATTAATTTTTGAGAAAAAAGACTACAACATTCGACTACCATTAAAGCAAGAACATATCTTATACGCTTAAATAAAAATCATGAAAAGAACTTTTACTTGGAACTTAATTTTTATTATAACTGAACTTGGAATACAAGACTTAACACTAAAATCTTAAAACTGGAATTGAAAGAGCAGATTACAATTAAACTTAAAACTATATTAAAACCTACTTGCCATCAAAGGCTTACAAGCACTCTTATTTATACTAAAATACCAAAGGATCTTCACTTGTGCTTGTTTTAGAATAAATCTCACCCATTGAATTATCTTGAAACAATCTCAGCCCTTCATTGTGTTTTTGGCGCCAATTTTGGAGTTGTGATGTGCCAGCCTGGAGAAAATATCTTGTGGAGATACTGAGGGGACAAGAAGGTGGCTGGAGCAGGTATGTTGGGGGAGACAAGAAGTTGGGAGGATGTGTAGTTGTGTTTGATTTTCTAGGAGGATGTGTATGTTTTTGTCTTGCTTGTGAAATCCTGGGAAAGTGAAAGGGATGGAGGTGGGAGACTTTGTTGTCCCTGGCACATTATTAAGAACGAAAAAGGGTGATTTTGGGCTAGGGTGATGGTTGGGCCTGGTGATTAGATGTGGGCCGGGTTTGATTTGGACTTGTTTTGGATAATGGTTAAGCATAGTTTTGGATTAATATCACACAACCACATCCAGAATTTACTCGACTTCGTCTTTAATATCACAGTATGCTCAATTTATTGTCGAGTTGTTCAAAAATGCACGTTTGTCGATCAAAATTGTATGTTTCCGCCCAGATTTCAATCCTTTGTACCTGAGACACATAAAAACACGAAACCAAGGATATCTATATTGTTTTTGGCCTTTTTTGTATTTTTACGTATCAAAATTGGTGGTGAAATGATGAGTATTTGCATACTCATCAATCCCCCACACTACACTATTGCTAGTCCCTAGCAATAACTGTTTTGAAAACTTAATGGATTTTAAACTCTTTACCAAAAGCCATCACTTCTGGAGTAGCCAAATGTATCAGTTCGAGTAAGAACTGTGGTCCACTTGATAACCATGTGATTTTGAGCAAACCACCAGCTGTCAACGGATTTGATTAGTCTTTACCAAAAGCCGTTTGCTTCTGGACTAGCCAACTCTTGATGGAATAGTCAACATCTTGGTGAGCTGATTACCAATTATGGTTTTTCCACTGCCTTTACCACAAGCCATAATCTTGCGGGCTAGCCAACTCATTCGCGTTTTAGGATATGGCGAGTTGAGGTACCATACAATTTTGGGCAAATTGCAAGCCGTAAACGGATTTGATATATCTTTACCAAGAGCCGTTTGCTCCTAGATTAGCCAATCCCTTTGTCGGTTAGACATGGCGGACTGATTACCACAAAAATTTTGAAGCACAAGTGAAAAAAAAATTAAATTTTTGAAATTTTGGCCAAAAACGGGGGTATTAGATAGTAAAATGTGATAAAATTCGCTAGAATAGCGAAATACCCCCCCCCCCCCCCCCCCCCACACTTAGGATGAATATTGTCCTCAATATTCAAAGTCCCGGCTATTATGCCGACATTTGAACGTAAAAGCGCAACATTACAAGCTAAGCGTGGAAAACACCATTTTGTTTTTCACTTCATAAGTAACCACAGCATGGGTGACTCCCCCACACTTAGGGTGAAAACCCTATAAGCATGCTACTGTTTTTGTTTACCGAGTCGCTAGCTTGACTCGACCCCGAATTCATTTGTCCTTGGGGAAGCATGATGTGGAAGAAACAATCTCAATCGGACTTTCATTCAAGATGTTTGGACAAACATTTGAAGCACGTGAAAGTTCCACACCGATGAGATAAGTACCCGACTCAAGATAATGATATATGAAAATGCCGGGGTCAAATATAGTGTCTTCATTCCCGAAGGAGTGAAGAAGAGAGGAAGGCACCTCGAGAGCAGGCTCATTAGCCTGAGTTTGGATTTTACGGGTTAAGCTCAAAAACATCCCGGGAGGGTGGGTGGGAATTCGCAAATCCTCATGATTGAGTGTATCTCCCCCCAGGCTATCATACTCCGGAGGAGTCATGATAAGGTGATCAATGACGGGCTCAGAAGGAATTTTATCAACATCACTGATGTCTCCATAAGATAAAGACTTTTCATCAGTGAGTGCATCACTAAGCCCGATATTGAGATAGAAATTGAGTGATGGATCATCATTCAATAAGCTTTCAAGGAAAAGAATATCCCCCTCAGAATCAAGATAGTTATCATCAACTTCATACGATGTTGAACTATCTAGGGCAAGGAATGCTTCGACTTCTTCCATATCATCTTTGAGATCAAAGAGATAATCATCACCTCCCGATGGAAGTGGATTGGTGTGAGTGAGTTCATCGGCGAACTCCTCTGATCTAGAAGAAAGTCAACATTAGAGTGGGGAATGGATGCATCAACATACTCAATGTCTCCATAAGATAAACAATCATCACTGGAATCAGAGACAATCTCAATTTGATCATTTGGATTATCAGGGGTAGAAGGAATATCACACACTTGATTAAAAGTTCCCTGTGACTCTCTCGGGATTGGAACAAGGATCTCAACACTAGACTTTATTAATTCGTCTGATTCCTTATTAGGAACAGTGCTAAGATGCTCATCCCCTATGTTTAGAGAGTGAGTGTGAACTTCGGGTGTGATAACAACAGACTGAGGGAGATGAGAGGAGCTAGCATTCATGGATTGTACAAGTCCCATTTGATCTTCTGCTAGTAATTTCTCTGTCTCATTATTTTCTCCCTGATTTTCAATGGGAGGAATCACAAATGATGAATCTGAGGAACCCTTATAAAATTGAAGGATATCAAGGGTGTCCTCATTATCACTATCATCATCACAGTCTAGAAGAGCAGCTTGACGAAATTTGGCACGTGTTATAGCTGCTTGTTCTAAGACAAGTAATTCTTCCATGCTCAATTCGTTTCTAGCCTCTCGTTCTTCAGCAAGTAATTCTGCCATAGATTTCTCACGAGAGTCTTGAAACGGTGTAGTAACCAACTCCTCCTTAAGTTCTTTTAATAAATCAAGAGCCTTTAGTAAAAGGTCTTGCTCAGTATCATGAGGAGTTGTGTGAATCATTTGGTACTGTGGAGGTAGGTCTGAAAATGAAGAGTCGTAATTGTTACAAGGAAATGAATTCCTGGTTTGACAATCCGAGCTAGACTATGGACCTCCATAGTAATCACAACAGTAAAACTGATGTGGCGGTGGGTGGTATGTGCTTGAGTTATAATTGTTATCGGGAAACTGCTCATAGACAAGCGTGTTTCCCGATTGACAATCAGAACTGTAGTGTGAACCACCACAGTATTCACAACAGTAAAACTGCTGAGACTGGTGGTGTGGTAGCTGGTGGAATAAATCAGTCGTATCATGGTAGGAATAGGGATCTTGGTTATAGACAGACCCGTTTCCTGACTCTACCATGCCACAACTGGGGCAATTGCCACCATTATAAGAACTACCACACCACTGGCAGACCAGAAAGTGTGGATGAGACATAGAAAGAATCAAAATGTTTGGGAGGGGTAGGGATGAAGAATCAAAGATGTGAGAGGGTAAAGGTGAATGTTTTTGGATTTTTGGATAAACATTTTGTACAAAGGATAAAGAAAATGTTTTTGTGTTCGTTGAAAACTTAGTTTAAAATGTTTTCGTGAACGGTTTTGTTTTGATATAATAATATACACAAGGATGGTAAATTTACAAAGAAGTGAATTCCAAAATCACTAATCTGCAAAACCGTTTAAAATACGCGCACAACCTCCCCGGCAGAGGCGCCAAAAATTGACTCCTCCCGAACTAACCAGTCAACCGGGTGCGGTCAATAGGTCAACCCAGGAGAAAGTGCAAGATAACCGGTGAAGAATAGTGTTTTCCCCGGGTCGTTATGTCCCGACGAGGTGTGATGGTATTAAAAACGAGTTTGTGATCGGGTGAATTTGGACAGAAATGTCAGGATTTTGATTATTAGGCATTGTGAATCAGAAACGTAAAGCAATAAATTTGAAAGCGTATAAGAAACTGAAGAAAAGTTTTATAATAAAAATAAACGTGACTATGAATTCTAAGCACGACTAGACCTACGGGCATACAACTAATTTTCTACAAGCTAGATGACAAAAGAAAATTTTAGCGATAAGAAAATTATTAGATTATTAGATTACAACTCTAATTACTATGATTTAAAAGCTTTTTAACACTAACTAAATTCTAATAAATATTACAACTACTCAAATAAATCTAAAACTTTTTAGACCAATACTACAACTAAATACTAATAACCAACACCATCAGGTTCAATGTGAATGGTTAAAGTGATATTAACGAACTAACAACTATCACAATGAGTTTTAAGCTAATACTAATAGACTTTATGCTCAAAATTAAATACTACACAAACTCAAGAAACCATCAACACAACTAAACAAACAAGCAAGCAACAACAATCACAAGGCTAGAAACAAGCTTAGGCAAAAATCAAACAAGCAAAATGCACGCTGATTTCTAAGCAGATAATGGCCAAAAGTAGCAGCTAGGTGGGCTAAATAAGCTAATCAAACAAGCAAATAAATCCAGACATAATACACGTAAGTGGAGGTAGTACAACAAGCTTCACAAAACAATAAATTGCAAGTCAAAAGCTAAAAAGACAAGCAAGATAAAGATGTATGAAAATGGGTCATCAAGAACTTAAGCTGGTGCAGGGGAGACAAAGGGCCAAATGGGTTACTTTGGGACGGATTTGTTCCAAGCAAACGAGTTTGAAAATCAAATATTTTAGTTGATTCAGATTCACCAGCCACGAATTGACTTAGAACAATAAGATTCATCTATTCATAACAAACAATAAAGGCTAGAATCAACCTGGTGTTTTGCTCCATTTTGCTGAGTCAAATGACCATTTTAACTTTTCTTATTCTAAAAGTTGACTAAAGTAAGTTTAATACTACTTTTACTTGACTGAAAATGATGTACAATAAAACTAAATTAAAGAGATTAAACAACTCTTAAACTTAAAGTGTAGATTATACAAACTGAAAATATCAACAGGTTGAGTAAACTAAAGTTAACTAAAGATTTCTAAGGTTTTAATGTTACTACTATCCTAGTTAGACTTCTAGATATCTGTAACAACTAAAAGTAACAACTAAGAGTAAATATTAAACAGCTATGAGCACCAGTTAACGAGCCCATCCAAACACTTCTTAAACATTACTACGGAACATTAATGGAGCAAAATATGAATTAAGCTACGAAGCTACAAAGTCATACTAGTTTGAGATGAGCAACACAAGCAAAAACAAACAGCTAAAAACAGAAACAAAAGGCAGGTTAACACTAAAATTTGTAAGAACAAGTTGAGCAAAGTTATACCAATAATGCAGGAATTAGGAGGTGAGCGTGTAGAACCTTTAATCTAACTGTCGTGGCGACATTAATTTCAACCTATCCTAATGCTTCCCATGAAGCGCTAAATCAATTTGATCCATGATTCTCACAGCTCCGGTCTCTTGTTCTCTTCTTGTTTTCCTGTTCTCTTTACACAACCTTTTACAGTTTTGAAGATTCCTTATGGGCTTATGAAAGCTTGAAACCACAAATAAGCATAAACGAAATTTCTGACTCAAGAACTTAAATTGTCATTCCTTTTAAAAACGAGCAGCAAGCTGCTGTCTTAAATTAATTTTTGAGAAAAAAGACTACAACATTCGACTACCATTAAAGCAAGAACATATCTTATACGATTAAATAAAAATCATGAAAAGAACTTTTACTTGGAACTTAATTTTTATTATAACTGAACTTGGAATACAAGACTTAACACTAAAATCTTAAAACTGGAATTGAAAGAGCAGATTACAATTAAACTTAAAACTATATTAAAACCTACTTGCCATCAAAGGCTTACAAGCACTCTTATTTATACTAAAATACCAAAGGATCTTCACTTGTGCTTGTTTTAGAATAAATCTCACCCATTGAATTATCTTGAAACAATCTCAGCCCTTCATTGTGTTTTTGGCGCCAATTTTGGAGTTGTGATGTGCCAGCCTGGAGAAAATATCTTGTGGAGATACTGAGGGGAAAAGAAGGTGGCTGGAGCAGGTATGTTGGGGGAGACAAGAAGTTGGGAGGATGTGTAGTTGTGTTTGATTTTCTAGGAGGATGTGTATGTTTTTGTCTTGCTTGTGAAATCCTGGGAAAGTGAAAGGGATGGAGGTGGGAGACTTTGTTGTCCCTGGCACATTATTAAGAACGAAAAAGGGTGATTTTGGGCTAGGGTGATGGTTGGGCCTGGTGATTAGATGTGGGCCGGGTTTGATTTGGACTTGTTTTGGATAATGGTTAAGCATAGTTTTGGATTAATATCACACAACCACATCCAGAATTTACTCGACTTCGTCTTTAATATCACAGTATGCTCAATTTATTGTCGAGTTGTTCAAAAATGCACGTTTGTCGATCAAAATTGTATGTTTCCGCCCAGATTTCAATCCTTTGTACCTGAGACACATAAAAACACGAAACCAAGGATATCTATATTGTTTTTGGCCTTTTTTGTATTTTTACGTATCAAAATTGGTGGTGAAATGATGAGTATTTGCATACTCATCAATATGTTAGCACAAAAAATAATGGCGACACACAACAACAATAAATAACATCTTTAAAGAATGAAACTACCTACTGCCGATAACCTAACAGTACAAAACCGAGCAGGAACAACATCCGCACTTCCAAATCCTTCGTCATCGACAGTCATCTGATGGCGAATGACACCTGCTTGAAAGTCCAACGTCACGGACCTAGTAGTCTCATGTATGTAACCTGACACAAAAGACAAATAAATGTATGGTTATTATGCTTTAACATCATAAGAATGAGTAAAAACGTGCAAACCACCAACCTCGGGAACGGGAGCTAACGGCAGTATTGTAGTCAAGAGATGTAGGCGTGGACGGAATGGCACAGGTGTTGACAACAGGGGTTCTAGTAGGTAAAGAAATACTATGCAAGTGTGGGGGAACCACATTTGCCAATCCGGTAACATGGTAAAGAAACATGGATAGTAAGCATTTAACATAGAAAAAAACGACCAATGTTGAAGCACACCTACAATGTATAACAACTAACTTGGTTTAACTCATTATGTGAATGCTGATGCTCGACGCCACCTGAGATGTCGCTAGTTATAGAATCTGTGTATATAGAATAGAGGGATATATTGAGCAGTATTCACATTTACATAATTAGATGGCATCCATTTAACTAATTATATGGGGAAAAAAACTTACTTCCCAGGATTACAAACCCAAACATCAGGCCTCTCTTTTAAGAATGGCAACGGGCCGCCGCGTTGCGGGCGGGCCTTTATTTTTCCTGTTATTTTTTTCTTTTTCTTTTTGCAGCCAGGCCAATTTTGTATAAACAAAGTAGAATATTATATAAGACGAAAAATAATTGTAACTGATTTAATTTACAGAATTTACGTCCTTTTTATACTACTTGTAAAAAATCATAATATGTACGCCCTTTTTATAAACGAAAGGTTCCATTTACAGAATTTACGAAAGAAAAACTGGTACCTTTAGATGTCTTGTAAGCTCATTAGTATGCAGAATGTCTTTTCCTCTACAGCTTTAAAATCCTTGGAAATATCTCTTTATCTCTATTCCGTGACCTTTTTTAACCCCTGAATTTATCAACATTTATACACTGAGCATAAGCAAAAAACTATATCATAGCATATTCTAATGACATCAAACAATATTTGAAATTGACAACGAAAGCTTTATATTACAGCTCGTTAACAAAGCATAATTTAATGTAGAGGAGCTAATGTAACCATCGTGTTTTCTATTAAACCACTCAAACGATACTGATAAGTTTAAACAACGTTAATATATAATCAAAACTTCCCACCAATGATTAGTGTTTGACGCATATGGTTGTTGTCCCTTTGTTTTCAGAAACAGTTAAAACTCCAAATACAGTGAAATAATATGTTACCTGTTGTCACGTCTCCAAATGACAGCCATCAAAGATCTTTAATCGTCTTCTTCTCCATCTTAGTGTTGACTTTTAGCTTATGAATCTGTAATATTGAATGGACATAAACCTGCAGAAATTTCAATCAAAGGTTGTTGTTCGGAAAATTTTTTCACCTAAAACTGAGACAAAATGTTGTTATTTTTTAAGCATTCGAATTCACTTTAGACAAATTCTATCTTAACTGGCCCACTTTGTTTTTTACCATTTAACATATTGTTATATTTAACGGTTTAAATTTACTTGGTCGTCAACTTATAAAAAAATGCATGTTTTAACACAGATACCCAACCCGCCCTACCGACCCTTTAGGCCCCCTATTCATGAGATCAAGGCGTCATAACTAACTGTGCATTACCGCATGTATCATCTACAACTTTCTTAGCCACTCGTACCCTGAAAAAAGATATTAAAAAGATCATTATGAACATTTAATCTTTTTGTTTGGAAACGTTAAGATGCAGAATGCACTTGTAGATGACTGAAAACCTTTGTAAGATGTTCAATCTTGACACGTGATCGGCTAACAATATGATTTTTTAGAATGAAAAATCATCTACGTACCCAAATCATTTACTATTTCGTCAGTTAGTATAGAGTTCCTCTAGATAAAAAAGTTAACTATTTCATTATAATCTGCAACACTAAATGCAGTCGTTGTATAAGTAGTCGATACCTTGCAGCAAGAAAATGCAAGTATCTCAATATACCCACTCCCCGATTGAATACGACTATCACCTATAGTTAAACAAAATTGATCCCCTTGCAAACTAATGTCTTCTTTCAATATGACACTCTCTTCTACTATTTTTAACCTGCCAAAACCAATGGAAGTAGAAAAGCAAGAAAAGAAGAAAAAAAACACATTGACAGCAAACCTGTGTTCAATTTTTTTTTATCGAATTTATTTTTCAACTCTATCGTTTGGCTTTTTCATTTTTTAAATCATTTTACACCCTACCGTTGCAAATCGAAACGTATTTTTTTATATATTTCAATTTCGTATTTTAAATACAACCTTCAATAAGCTATTCAAATCAACCAAACCGTAAAAAAATAAGCAATTGAAACAATGATAATAAACATACTGAATTAGACAATTATAACCAAAAGCATGTACATACCTTTTTGATTCTCTTAGGTAAATGGAAACGAACGGGAATCGACCATAAACAATCTTCTGCGCCGAAAACCCACCAAAATTCAAGCCCTAATTCTTGCGTTTCGGTCAACTGTAATTAAAAATTCAGGCAAAATAACCCAAAACATAAAAAAAGCATACCTAAAACTTAAAACATCATCTTCATCACTAATCCCAATTCCCAGTGAAATATCGATTTAAAGGTTAACTTACCTAATTAAGTCCTCTTTTCAATCTTGATATCGAACAACATGGTCGCATAGATCTTGAGCATCTTTCTTTCTTACGAATCTACCTGCAAGCAAGCTTTCCAAATAAGCTTATAAAACTCATAAATAAGCTAACGTAAACACACCCTTCCAAAACCCCAATCTCACAGCTACAATTAATAGATCGACTCATACCAGTTCTATCAATTTCATGTTTCCAATCTTCTCCACATTTGGTTCTTTCAGAGAGACGGTGAAGGTGGTTTTTCCAGTGGTAGTGTTCTTCATCTTGTTTCCATGTAGGTTTATTTGACAAAGTTTGATGAAGCTGTACTTTTAGAGAGAGAAGGGGATGAGGCGGTGAAAGACTCCAGAAGAAAGTAGAATATTAATGCGAGGTAATATGTAAAAAAAAAAAAAAAAAAAAAAAAAAAGGAGCACAGACCAGAATACGGGCCAAGTATACTGGGCCATATTTGGCACGCAAGAAGGCTAAGAACTTGGGCCGCAAATTTGGCGGGAAAAATGGAACTAAAAACGGCGTCGTAACGCATGGGAATTAAATATATGTATAATGTTTTGGGTGGGAAGAAACCTGGACAAAAAAATAATAATAATAATAATAATAATAATAATAAATAGTGGGTGGGGGTGGGCTATTTTTTGGGCAATTGGGTTCTATTAGAGTTTTGGGGGGTGGCAAACATTTTTTAAACGAGTAAAAAAGAAATTCAACTATTAATAAGTAACAACAATTAACAAAACATTAAGCACATTTAAACATCAAATTGTTTCTTTAATACATAAATGAAAATATGGAATACATAAAACGAATACATCATCTTCTTGAATACATAAATAACGTCTTAAATTAATCATCTTGGTTGTCGTAGCGTATTTCGTCTTCGTCAAGAGGTTGGACATACCAAACGCTATTTCTTATGCGTGTATAGCTTCTTCAACCCGTTCTAAGTCTTCTTCGAGTGGACATATATGTTGAACCCTTTACATGCCATCGAAGTGGTCTTCCAAACAAATGCAAGTTTATATCACCAGTGTGAGTTTTGATCTTCTCGGTGATATAACCCTCCCACACTAACCGAAAAGATGGATTTCGAAGCTACCGAACTAGCTTGGACCGTTAGTAGGTCACGGGCCATGGAGGCTAGAACCAGAAATTGGGTTTCAAGTTCTTTTCACCAAGCCAAAATATCCAAATTCTCAAACTCTTGAATGGACAATTGAGCCAAAAAAATCGGATCCTTGGTACTTTCCGAGCTCGCTACTAGGGGTGTTACCTCGAGCTCATTTTGTATTCTCACTTCTTAAAAGTTTATACATTCGAATTTTCTCGTTATTACCATGAGAACTCGACCCCGCCTCTTGATGCAAGTATGAATATGTGAAGAATTTGAGCCATATTTAGTTAAATAAACTTCAAACATATTTTTAAATGCCTTGTTAAAGCGAGCACATTGACAATAATGATAGTTAGAGTCATTGAGGCACAAACCCAAATCACAACCAATGTTAAAAATCAAAGCCTCAACCCTAGTTCGGTTTAGAACCGGGTTCAAAGCAGTTGACTAAAAATTTTAAGAATAATGTATAAAAAGCAGTTGATTAAATTTATTCAAATAAATTTGTAAAGAAAAATAAGGATATGTTTCTTACTGTTATTAATGAAAAAGGTAAAGCAGTTGACTAAATTTATTCAAATAAATTTGTTATTAATGAAAAACATATAATAGTAGTTTATGCTTCAAATTTGAAGCAAATTCCATCTGAAACAAACTTGACTTTTGTTGCTGATGGATTTCTAATTCGAATTAAGTCCAAAGTGACAATATAAAACCAACTTTATGCTACTATGAACAAGATAACCTACATGTTCGTGTGGGTATCATATGCAAATGGGTTAAGTCCAGATTTCATTATATTTTTATAAAATGTTATAAAAAGTCGGGATAAGTAAAATGAATAGAAACTTGAACTTGACAAATTGGTAACATTTAAAACCATTGGACCTCTTTTACATAAAAATCGAAGTTGTAGGACCCATTATCGGAAAACTAGACCCGTATACCCTTCCGTAGACTAATTAATCCGGAAATGACTAAGTTGAACTTATGAACTATTAAAAAGGACATAAACCTAAAATACCAAATGCCTTATTATTTAAAGCTCGTAACTATTTTAAAAGTGTCAAAACTAAACTTTAACACATATTTAGATTTTACAAACATTATGTACGAAGGCATAATTAAAACAATAACTTATAAAACATATTTGCATATTTACATTACTATTTATGAACCTAAGACACATGTATATTTTTAGGTTGCTCGTAGGACTTTCTCGGCTTATCCACTACTTTACCTTGCACACCGTTTTATAACCTTTGCTTACGGTGAGTTCATAGCCCCATTTTTCACTCTATAAATTATTTATAAACTATTAGGGGAGATACATGTTATTGGGTGAGGATCCTCTTCATTAATTGACTCAAGTTGGGCATTTGTGAGCCATTGGATTTGATCCAATGGCTCAAATCAAAAGAACTTCTTTTGATTTGAGTCACTAGATCAAATCCAATAGCTCACACTTCCCCAACTTGAGTCAAGTTGATCTTCCAACTTCAGGCAATCCCATCCCATGCTATTTTACGTGAACATAAGTACTTTATAAACTGTATGCTTATTTGAATGTTTTATTGACACTAAGTATCACTATTGCCAAAAGCAAGTCCTTTTATTATGAACCATAATCACTTGTGTATGAGCGTGAATATTGTGAATAGGCCTATTGGGATTGACGAATCCCGTTTGTGTAGATCGGTTAGACAAACAAACGCACTAAATTTGAGTTACTGGGTATATGGCAAATTACTTACACGAGGGCAACTATTATAACTATTATTATCATTGTTTTGATATTTTCAGTTAATGCTTTGAGTGTCATGAGCTTAGTGCAGTAAATATTATTTTACTGATATTTGTGTTCATTGCAAATTATCACCACAACACTAAAATCTTGTGTTCCGCTATTTAATTATAAATCTTTAAATTTCACACAATCTTTGTGTTGACTTTTTGACATGTTTTATCTCAGGTCCATAAGGAACTTGGCTGGCACGGAGTAGCATGGATATTTAGAAGGCTTTATTTTGTTATCATTCGGTGAAAACTTTTTGACTTTTATGTTATTGTTTTATGTACTTAGAAACTATTTATGACCTCTTTTGTAAACTCTGATATTTTCTTTAATCGAATAATAATCTCTTTTTAAAACGTTTCATTTAGAATCGTTTTCTATAATTTATGACTATTGTTTTATGAAGTAATACCCAATTTGATTTCCGCTGCTATATCGAAATTGGGGGTGTTACATGTTGCTTACGAGATCACCTGTTCTTTATCAATCATGAACACATGAAACACCATTTATAAACTCCTTCAATAGGTTATGCATAAGGTTATAACTCATCTCTTTATAACCACCACCATAAATCTCAATATTAAAGTTAAGTCATAAGAGTTCACATATAAGTACCCACATTTGATTTAATCAGTCACCAGTGCAACACAATATGGGATCACAATTTTACATATCAAATTTTCTTCCGTTTCAACAGAAAAGAAAAGTTTATTCCTCACACCTTTAGTCTGTATATAAACACCTGGTAGAGATAAAATTAGAAATAAAATACTTTTATTATTTCAATCATTTTATCAGTGCAACATAAATTCACAGATTGTGAGTCAAATTGGACTTGGTTTTAAATCTGATGATATCTTCAATTGCCAACATGCTAAAATATATCAGATTCATTGTAGCCACAAAGCGTAACATCTCTCAAAACAATAGAATTGTCGAAAGATGTAAACACCTATTTTCAGCAGTAGCTAATCATTCACCATTCGGCATTATCACATGTTCTCATCCTACCATCTCTATCGAGGAAGAAATAACATAAGACACACCTAATCCATAACACAATCTATGGAACTTAACTCAATAGTAATTAAACTAATTTTGATATAATATAACAAACGTTATCTCAAAGAATACAACTTTATTCATACAAGACTCAAAGTGATTTGTTCTACGATTTTGAAAACAAATTATATCTTATAATTTGACTATAGAAATAGAAAGCACCAAGATATATCTCATATATTACACACACCGTAGAAGTCAATTAATAGTCATGTAATTTCTTTTTATAGCTTTTGGATTCTTAATCATAATTTTAATAAGGAAACACATTGCATCACAATACGCAGTGACTAAAGAAACTCAAAAAATCATGACCTTAAACCATTTCTAAACGTTTTTTTTTTTTTTTTTTTTTTTTTTTCTTTTTCTTTTTCTTTTTCTTTTAAACCCTTAAACAAAGCATAGTTCTATACGTATTGATTGATCCAAAATATTAGTTGTCAAACCAATTGAACTTATTTTGCTTCAAAAAAATCAGAGCATGTATGATGATCACACGTCAGTTCATATGGTTTCATAATATGCGAGAGACAATTTAGGTTCCTAAATGAAACTCTCTGATTAGACATCGACTAATAATTTCATTTCATTTTGAGTCTGCCAAAAGTACTTTAAAGATTGTGGAAATATATGTACTCTCGCAACTATATGTTTTGATGAAATAAACATAGTATAAATACATTACTGATTTAATGAGAACCCATAACAGCCTCATAAGATCGAACCGAGCAACTAAGGACAACAGATCCAATACTTGAACATTTGAAACTCGAAACCAAGTATAACGGCAACAAGTATCTTTGAATCTGTCAAACACATAACAAAAGAACCATATGGGATGTCAAATCCCTGTCCTTTAAAGTACTTTCGACATTCCATAAATTGATAAAACATAAGCGAACAAAGCTATGTGTTTAGCTTTTTGTACATCTTCTTCATGCACTCCATGCTATCTCTTTATAGCAAATATTTTGTAGACGTGATAAGAACCACTCCCAAAATAAAAGGAGATAATGGAAGGTTATTGGTTTAATATCAAACCAATTTCACCACTAACCTTATGATCAGGTCAAACACAATTTCAATATACAAGTGCTAGTCCAACTTGAACTAATAGCTTTGTTATAAATACGATCTGTTGCAGCTTCAAGAGTTTATACTCTGTGCTTCATAAGTGGCCGAACTTGCCAACATTAATTTAAGTCCCAACACAAAATCTTGTTTTTGTTTTCTAACATGGTCATTTATAAAGCCTCTTCTCAAAAGGATTATGCTCAACTCCGCAACTCATACACCCAAATATTGACACATGTCCATTTTCTTATAATAAAAATACTTGCGATTTGATATTTCGTCTTTCTATTAGTAACGTAAAAGGTCTATAATACTCTCAATTTAATGTTTTTCTCATCATCTTCTTCAATAAACCCACTTCATCACCACCGCCCCATCATTATCACCGTCCACCAATACCACTTCACCACCACCAACCACCACTCCCTTTGCCCCACCACATGTCACAAATCCTCCTGCTCGACTCCTCCACTCTTGACTTCTCAACACCCTCGGTTGCTCACCACACCCCTGTTCCGGCACCCACCACCAATATTCTACCTTCGAAGTTCGATCACTAGCATATTATGAGCCAAGTTTTAGAATCAAAGTTATTTAATCATCAATCAAATTACAGTATAAGGACCTTCCTCTTGAGGAAATGAATATATGGACCTTTAAGAAATAATAGCGTGTTCATGTAATTTTAATCGAACCAAATACTTGAAGGGTTCATTTTCCGGTGTAAATTTCAATTGCAATGACACTAGTATAAAGCTGTGATGAAAGGGAAATGTGGTGAAAATCAATCTTTCAAATTCTAATTTATCTAGTCATATTTCGGACAACATATGTTCTCATCTTCCAAAACTGAAATCCCGAAACCTTGCCAAGAATAATAAAATCCATGGCAACTTGCCTCACAGCATAACACATTGCTGTTTACTTAAAGAACTCAACATTGCTAATACAATTCTCACCGGAAAACTGCCTCCTGATATGAGTTTAAAGAATGGTCAAAGGAAAAGTCAACAAAGTCAACAATCAAAAGTCAAACATTCAAGAACAACCCACAACTACATTTCCCGCCATAACTCAATAACAGATTTTACATTTCACTAGTATAAATACATTGCATTAGACATTACATTTCCATCATTCATCTTGTGAACAAACTATTACTATCTTTGTACAATTCATCTTTCAGTATAACAAATCCTTTTTACTAATTCGAATCTCTATTTCTTTGCTTGAGAATCCTGTTAGTAGAACAGTCCTTCTTTGATTCTTATTGAACCCTAGATAGGTCATATCACCTCCTGACTTTTTGCCCATGGTGTCTCTCTCAAAGATTGATTTGTCCTCGTCTTCATTTTCTTGAGGCCAACATTGAAAAAATGGGGGTTCTCAACTTGTAGAGATTGCCGGATAGTATTTCCTGTTTGACAAAACTGAAATATATGTACTTATTTCGCATTTGCACCTCATTTTTGCCTATAAATCCCATGCACCTCATTTTCTAAACAAATCTCATATGGATGAAATAGAATGAGTGGATGGGTATGTCTCATGTTTTGTACTCCGTAATGTTGAGCCAATAAAATAAAAACAAATCAAATTGTAAGGCCATCATTGAGTAAAATATAAAACTCATTAATTTACTCTCTTTCACAGCATGCTAACATTAGAAGAACATGCGAGATGTCAAAATGAGAGGATCTCAATCCCAGTGGATGTGATGAGGTGGGTGGGTAGGTGTGACATTGTGGAGATGATATTAAATTCAGGGTATCATAGACCTTTTACATTATTAATAATAAGATAAAATATCAAGTCGCAAGTATTTTTATTATAAGAAAATGGACACGTGTCTAGGGGTGAGCAAACAGACCGGATGGACCGAACCGACCGGACCGACCACATTCGGTCCGGTCTCGGTCTAGGGTTTTTCATAATTTCGGTCTTGGTCCGGCTCGGTCCGGTCCGGCTTAAAAACTGGACATTTAGCCTATTTAGACCGAGACCGAACCGGACCGACGGTCGGTCAGGTCTCGGTCTAGGTTTTTTGCCGGATTCGGTCTCAGTCCAGTCCGGTTTTCGCCCGATGAGCACCCTTACACGTGTCAACATTTAGGTGGAGTTGAGTAGTTGAGCAGTTGAGCATAACCGTTTTGGGAAGAGGCTTCAAAAGTGACCATGTTTGAAAAAAAAAAAAAAAAAAAAAAAAAAAAAAAAAAGATTTTGTACATTTTAGTTACTTTTCTCTAATTTTAATGCACATCATGAGGTTCAAAATTTTTGATTTATCAGTTTAGCACCTGGAGTATCTTTTGTAACATCCACAAATTTGTGATTTATCAGTTTAACACCTGGAGTATCTTTTGTAACATCGACGAGTCTTTTGAAACCAAGGTATAAAGTAGTGTGTATAAAATTAAGTAATAGACCAGACGTGTTCGAAAAACTTTACTTCCTTTCCCTGACCAAACTCAAAGTTTAAGAATATGAAAGAGGCCATCGTAGAATAGTACAGTTAACCAATGTTAAATAAGGCTTCAGAACACCGCTGGAAATAATACAGTTAACCCGTTTGTATGTTTTAGCCGGAGAACAACGAAGAAGCACATGTTTCTTCTATAGTACAAGAGATCACTTCTGAAAATCATCGCATATCTAACTGGAATCACGCTATGAGAAGAGGAGCTGAAGATCAAGAACTTGTTGCAAGTAGCAACTAGCAAGGCCCTTGCTGCAACTCAACTATCAGATCAACATGTCATGATTCGGTGCACTGGGACGGTAGTTCCACACTTAAGTCTTTCCGGGTTAAACTAGATGCTCGACTACTACCTAACTTGGGCTCGATATTTCCATGGAACAACCTGGTCCCGTTTATATAAATAAATAAAAACAAATCACAAAAAACAAAAAACAAAAAACAAAAACAAAAAAAAACAATAACAAAAAAAAACAAAAACAAAAAAAACAAAAAAAATAAATAAATAAAATAAAATCTTTGTTTTGGCAGTTCTACTTGCATGGCTGCCTACTCATGATAACCTGTCAAAATTGGTGTTAATCTTGATCATATTGGGCATTTGTATAGCCACATAATCGAAGACACTCAACACATCTTTTTCGGGTGTGCTAATGCTATTTTCCTATGGTCTAAAGTGATGGATTGGGGGGACACAACCTCAAGAGATGGCATGCAATTGAAGCTACTTTGTGCAGCAGCTTATTATTTACTTGTATTGCTATATAAAGCTAATAATCACCTTTGAGTATTTAAAAGTTTATCTACAGCTTATGAGCTATTTTAACCCGTTTTCAATAAGTTTTTCAAATCAGAGCATTTTTTTCATCAGAATTTGTAGAACACTTTCTATTCCTATGTAATTATATATGTTTCCCTCTGCATAGCTCCTTGCTAGTGTGTTTTTTACAATAAACCGACGTTCGAAAAAAAAACTAACAATAAGCATCTTCAGAATAGAACAAAAGAAAAACAAGCTGTTTGAATAGGCAATCCATACACCCTTCAAATAGACTGATAGACTTTAGTAAATTTGGTATACATTTTATATCAATTCTGAAGTTTTATTACAAGGAGCTGAGGTATAGTAGTATACTATTCTGCTGTGGATAACACATCTAACCAATTCAAAGCAACATATTAATTACCAATCATGGAGAATCATGTTGACTAATTAAAAACATATATTCAACATCATCAATCAACCACCACCAGCTTGTTATACTCCTCACCCGAAATAGCAAGATCCATTACACTCTCAGGGTTCATATTCCCTCCATCTTCCATAAACAATGTCATCAGATTCTTGGAAAAACCACTCACTAGCGCAACCCCATTCTCCTTCCCTGTCACTGGTGTCGCGCGTGAATCCCTCAGGTTCCAAAACACAATCTCTGGCATTGATCCTCCATACCCTTTCTCAGAAAACTTCCTCTTGATCACTTGATAATCAGTCTCCCATGGATTACTTGATGCTTGATCAAACTCCATGTCACTAAACACAAACACCCTCTTAATCATCTCATCTTCACTCAATCCATTTCTAGATGCTACTTCAAGTATCAAATCAAACACCTTCTGGAAATCAGTATTCATCCCCCATTCCATCTTTTTAACGAATTCAATCTTTGATTTTAGATCTTTACCTTGTACTTTTTGCATCTTTGGGTTTCTGCTGAATGTAATAAGATTCCCTTTCCATGGCTCCTCACTTAATTCGGACACCAACACTCCAAGAGCCACTGAAACCTCCATTGGAGTACCCCACATACTACACGAAACATCACTAACCGCTAGGCAGTTATTTAACTTCCCATTCGTTAACATATCATTCACCATTCTCGTCCATTGAAGTTCAGCCACCTGACCGCCATCTTCATCGTCCAAAGACGATATAATCTCATGTGGAAGCAATGCACCAGCCGCGATTGTTGTCTTACCTTCCCGTACTTTTCTAAAATACTCTTTAAACCTTGAAGTATCATGATATAAGAAGTGTTTTTTATACTTCTTCATGGCAACTGAAGCTACTCTATTGTATGGAATCAAACCCCATTGATTCTGTCCAATGTAAACTTCCGGTAACTCCAATGCTTTTCGAAGAGGAACCAACACTTGCTTTCTTAACCGATCACGAACACGATAAGAGTAATGAGCTTCTTCTAACTCATTGTATTCGGGATAATATTCACGAGGAAACACTTTCTTTGCTATGCTTTCGCATAGCAAAGTCGATCTATCAAAAGATCGATCCAATGATGGACACCATTTTGCAGCAAGACTGATTTTCCTTGACTTTCCTTCAGTCAATAACTTGATATCCGATCGTAAATACACAGCAAAAAGATCAGATATACGTTCATGTAAGAACTTGTAATCAGGATCACGGTTATACCTTTCGATTCCTTTGGTAGCCATTTTGATCCTCTTCTCTTTTCTATCTTCACGCGCTTTCGCCTTCTTTATTTGCATTCTTTTCAACTCGGAAAAAACCCGCACCTCCCTCGAGACACTCTTCTTTTCATCTCGGCTAACCTTATAAGCTCTACGACGTTGTCTATCTCTGCGACGTCTATAACGTGGATATGTTCGACTAGCCAAATAATTAGCTCTTCGATTTCCATAAGGTGTATATATTCGACGTGGTCTTGATCGCTCCACATGTTCCTTTCTTGCTATATTTCGTACATCAGGTCCTTCAAGAAGTCGATATAGTATCTCTGGCAAGTCCTTAAAATACCCAAATTCCGCAATTGAAGCCACATTACATGCTAGGGTTTTAGGATGGTTTTTATGAAGCCATAACGCGGATGTATAAAACCCTTCTTTATCTGATTTGCCCGTACCTCGTAGTCCACGAAGGTTACATATCAATTTTAACGTTTTCAAAGGGTCGTGTCCCCATGATTCTTGTAGATAGCATCTGATGGTTTCTGGTGGAGTGTCAGGTACTACGTGAAAGAAGAAGTCGAGGCATGGGTTACCCGTGGATAAATATGTAGGGGACATGTTTTTGGTGAAACCCATGGGGGGTTTTGGGGAGGTAGGGATGGAGTTGAAGTTGGAGATGGCGTTGGAGGTAGGAGGTGGGGCGGCGGATTTGGGTGGGGGCCGGTAAATCTCTGGTGGACCGAGGAGGGTGGCAAAAGGTGCCATTTGTGAAAATTTATTTAATTCATGCTCAACTGAATATGATTGGTACGCATGTTTGAGAAAAATTGTGAGAGTAAAGGAAAAATGAAGTTGTATACTAGGGTTTATGATTGTTGTGTTGTATATGGAGGTGTGAAATGCTCCATGTAAATAGGAGTGTTTGTTTATAGATTGTTAATAGTACTTGGGCTTTACGTTTATATAGTACCAAAAAATGTGCTAAAACATTGAAACATGACGCAGCAGCCACTAATTTATTAAGGACCATAAGAGTTATAGAGTTTAACATCTTCAAATTACCTTTTCTTTATCTTCGGTCAGTGAGTTATTTCATTATCAAAATCATCTATTAAGACGAGTAGATGACATTGTGCAACCAATATAACCATGAAAGTGTCATCAACGACGACCACGCCAAAGTTTAATTTGCACGTTGTAGTTACATATTCAGAGGACTTCCTGTTAAATCGTAGTAAGGCATAGCTAAACAGTTTCTCGCCTTTTCATTAACATTACAAGAATGCACTTTTTTTTACATATTTGCACATGGGGTATCTTTTGTAACCGCGACGAGGGTATTAAAACCTGGTATGAAGTGGCCGTCTATAAAAACTAAGAAAACAAAAACTGCACTGAAAAATTGTACTTCCTTTTTGCCACATTAGCAAACTCAAAGATCATGGATATGAAAGAGTATGTTGGAATAATACAATTAACCAATGTCAAAAGAGCTTGAGAACAAATATAATACTGTAATGTCATGTCATAGCAGCAATACTTTCATGCTCATAGAGATAAGGGTGATCCTTACATGAGTAGCCGCCAGCCAGTGATGATGCAGTGATAAAATGTGGGGATGTTTGAGATTGCTTAATTCAGAAGCAGCTTATCATCTGATTGTATTTTTACAAAGCTAATATCACTTTTGAGTAATTAAATAACTCATGCTTATCACATTTAACCAGTTTTTAATAGGTAGTTCTTATCATCAGAATTTATCAATTTATAGAACTTCTCTGGAAAACAGGTCCTCAACTAATTACTGTGTTTTGATACAACTACTATCTCTAATAAGAACTTTCAGCTTTCGGAACCAAATTACCAATCAGCAGCATAACAAATCAATAACATGGGTATATTTCACCAACAAAATCAATTATTTTCGTAAATTTGGTTACATTTCAAATGCCAAATTAAGACATGGCGACTCATGTTGACTAATAAAAAAACACATATTCAACATCGTCAATCAACCACCACCAGCTTGTTATATTCCTCACCCGAAATAGCATGATCCATAACACCCTCAGGGTTGATACTCCCCATGTCTTCCATAAACATTGTCATCAGATTCTTTGAAAAACCGCTCACAAGCGCAACCCCATTCTCCTTCCGAGGCACTGGTGTTGCCTGTGAATCTCTCAGATTCCAAAACACAATCTCCGGCACTGCTCCTCCATACCCTTTCTCAGCGAACTTCCTCTTGATTGCTTGATAATCAGTCTCCCATGGATTACTTGATGCTTCATCAAACTCCATGTCACTAAACACAAACACCTTCTCAATCATCTCACCTTTACTCAATCTATTTCTAGATGCTACTTTAAGTATCAAATCAAACACCTTTTGAAAATCAGTATTCATCCCCCAATCCATCCTTTTAACAAATTCTGTCTTTGATTTTAGATCTTTACCTTGTACTTTTTGCATCTTCGGGTTTTGGCTGAACGTGATAAGATGCCCTTTCCATGGCTCCTCACTTAACTCGGATACCAACACTCCAAGAGCCACTGAAACCTCCATTGGTATCCCGCTCATACTAGCGGAAACGTCACAAATCGCTAGGCAGTTAGTTAACTTCCCTTTCATTAACATGTCATTCACCATTCTCTTCCATTGAAGCTCGGCCACTTGACCACCATCTTCATCATCCAAAGACGCAATAATCTTATGTGGAAGCAATGCACCCGCCGCGATTGTTGTCTTACCTTCCCTCACTCGGTGTAGATACTCTTCAAACCTTGACATATCATGTTTCAGGAATTGTTGTTTATACGTCTTCATGGCAACTGAAGCTACTCTATTGTATGGAATCAAACCCCATTGATTCATTCCTATGTATACTTCAGGTAACTGCAAAGCTTGTCGAAGAGGCACCAACACTTGCTTCCTTAACCGATCACGAACACGATAAGCATAATGAGCTTCTTCTATGTCATTGTATTCGGGGTATAGCTCACGAGGAAACACTTTCTTTGCTATGCTTTCACATAGCAAAGTCGATCTATCGAATGATTGATCAATTGATGGACACCATTTAGCTGCGAGACTGATTTTTCTCAACTCTCCTTTGGTCAAGAACCCCATATCTGATCGTAAACACTTCGCGAAGAGAAAGGAGATACATTCATGTAAGAACTTGTAATCAGGGTCACGGTTATACCTCTGAATTGCTTTCGTAGCCATCTTGATACTCTTCTCTTTTCTTTTGTCACTTGATTTCGCCTTCTCGGTTTGTCCTCTTTTCCTATCGGCCAAAACCTTCGCCTCAGTCGAGACATTATCCTTTGCTTTTCGATTAGTGACAGCATAAGGAGCCCTTCCACCCCCTCTTGCACCACCACGAACAAAAGCGGGCCTTCTTCCTTTTCGTCCATATTGACGAAGATAAACAGTTCTTTGAAATAGTCGTGCATTTTTACTAATAAGACCAGCCTTAACACCAGCCTTTAGAAGCCGTCTTTCACGTTGCCTTGATCGTCTTAAACGTTCCTTTTTTGCTATTTTACGAACATCAGGTCCTTCAAGAAGTCTATATAACAACTCGGGTAAATCCTTAAAATACCCAAAATCCGCAATGGAAGCCACATTGCATGCTAGGGTTTTAGGGTGGTTTTTATGAAGCCATAATGCACACGTATAAAACCCTTCTTTATCTAACTTACCCGTACCTCGTACCGCACGTAGGTTACATATTAACTTTAGCGTTTTCAAAGGGTCATGTGTCCATGCTTCTTGTAAACGCTGTGTGATAGTTTCTGGTGGAGTATCGGGGACAACGTGGAAAAAGAAGTCGAGACAAGGGTTACCCGTGGATAAAAACGTAGCAGACATGTTTTCAGTGAAGCCGCGGGCAACGATGGCGGCATAAGTAGGCGGTTTGACAGAGTTGTAGTTAGAAACCATGGTTTCGATGAACGGGTGAGAGATGACGGTGGAAATAGGCGGTGGGGTGGCTTCGATGAATGGCTGGATTTCCGGTGGACCAAGAAGGGTGGTGGTTGTTAGTGCAATTTCTGATAACGTAGGTGATTTGTTTTTGCCCTCATCCCAGCTGGCTCTAACGGGATTGAGTATCATTTGTGTAGGTGACTTGTTTTTGCCCTCACCCACGGCTCTAGCGTGATTGAGTATTGTTGTCGTAGGTGACTTGTTTTCGGTTGGAGGATTTGTGGAGATAGTGGTGGATTTGAAACCGGCAACGATGGCGGCATAAGTAGGCCGTTGGATGGAGTTGTTCTCCGGTTGCCCGAGATGGGAGGGTTCCATTGTATGAAATCAATGGACCGAAGATCGAATAAGAATGGTTTAGGGCTTTAGAGTTTGTGAGAATATGTGTGGTTTATATAGTAGAGTGTTATACGTGGTGAATACGTTTATATTTTTGGTAAATTGAAATATGGGTGTCTAGAATCTTCATAAATTTAATTATGGTTAGAATAAACGCATTAATGCAATGAATTGAAGGAGTTATAAGGCGGTTTATGGAAGAGTGAGTCGATCGATGCCATATGCACGGGCAATTATATCACTTGCAAAAATTTGGATCTATAACAAATTGTTGTTAAATTTCCGATTGGTGCCCGTGGTTGTAGGATCATCTCTAACAGAATGTTTGTCATGCTAGATAAAATAGGATTAGTTACTAGTTCAATGGTAATTAGTAGTTGTAATTAATATTTTCATAAGTCCCATTCTTGAAATATATATAAACCAATCAATTAAACGGATTCTTTTAAAGTCACGACTAGTCGACTACAGCTATAATTTCATACTCGTAACATTTTGTATTGTTAGTTTGTTACTACAGAACACAAATATACACCTTTAAAACCAAAACTTCTAAAGAGCCAAGTATCGGGTCTGGTCAGTCCAAACTAGGATTTTAAATGAGCCGAGTACATTGTAAGTTATCTACGACCGATTCAGAAAAAGCCCAAAACTAAAATATTGGTATATGAATATTTAGTAAATTATCTAAGTCTGTTTTTTCGTACTACATAATGTATCATAACGAAAAATTGATGTTCAATATGTTACCTTTGGAGTTTGGGTATATGAACACGTATGTAGTAAATTATCATAGTTACTTCTATTATTTGTATGTAGTAAATTATCATAGTTACTTCTATTATTTGTAACTACGACTTTTATGTGTGTAACAAGATTGTTGATGTCATCGTTTAGCAATTATATCTGAGTTCGTGGAAAAATATTATTTGCATGGATAAACACTTTTCTTGTGTGAATACAAGCCTTCAATCGATTTTCAATATGGTTTGGCAATGAGATATGGTTTGGCAATTGGCATATAACTTTGAAACTGATATGTTTCCAAGGCTTTTTTTTTTTTTTTTTTTTTTTTTTTTGAGGTAAACAAATAGTGCAAAAAGTTATACTAATCTACATTAGGGCCCAAAACAGGCCTAATGGACTAAGTCACTTAACTTGTTGGAAAATTTTGTGGGGACTATAATAGAGATACATGGGGACTATAATAATTAATCTACCAAAGCCCATAATGTAAGTATCATTTTGTTAACTACTATAGGCTTTTATTCTAACTAGAATGGCGGCAACCCGCCGCGTTGCGGCCGGGCGGTTTTTTTCGGTTAGTGTTTGGTATAAAAAAACTTGTTTTTTTATCAACGTTGGCCGGCTACGTTGCAACCTGGCCGGGCGTCATTTCATGCAACTTGCATCCACAATGGTTGCGTCGCTAATACCTATGGGATCTGAAAAATGGAAGGAAATGGCCAGTGTTCGGTCTAGATTGTTTGGATCATGAAACTCTTCCAAAACTATAATAATTCAACCAATATTGTCAATATGATGCTAGATGTGCAATAAATAAAATACGACATACATAACAAAGAATGGAGAATGTAACACTGTGTGTTGCAAATTCATAGAGATGATTACTTTTGCAGATAATGAGGTCTATCACAGCCCCAAAAAACTCTCTTTTAGAGCCCACAAAATCTGATTTAGCAACACAATACTACCAGGGTCATTAGATTTAGCAACACTTGTAAGTAGCATGTGATGAGGTATTGCTCGTGCCTTCCATAGTGAGCATTCAGTGTCCTGAAATTTTGTACGATAAAAGTGATTCAAAAGTGTGCACGGAAAAGATGATACAGAAAAAAGAAGCAATTCCAAACAACTCGGAATGGGAATATCATATCAGCATCTCGTTCTTCAGAAGTCCTAATATGTTGTTAGCCCGTCTATGCTTCTATGCGACATACCACACAAAAAAGAATGTCCCAGAAACAACAGCAACAAATTGAGACCTTGTATCCAAATGCGCATAAGCTGTAAAAGAGACATTTAAGTGATAAACATTACAAAAATATAAATATGGTTGTCAACTCAACTATATTCGCAACAAATAAAAAGCGAAAACAAATACCATAAACGCAGCGTGTTTCTTGTTACATTATTTACTTAAGGTCAATGATGAACAAACCTGGTTGGAGACTGCTTGTTGTTGCTCATTCTCTTCTTTAAGCAGGTCCCTTTGCTCAGTATCAAGATGTACAACTTTCTCTTTGATAAGCTGTAAAATAGACGAACCTGCTCATGATTTAGGAAAATAAAATAAGTAAAAAGCGCAACCAAATACTATAAACGGATTGTGTTCATTTTTTTACATTATTTACTTTAAGGTCAATACTGCACGGACCTGGTCGAAGATTGCTTTAGCATTTTCTGTGATTTTTTTTTTGCTTGAACTTCCTGTGAGTATTTGCGTCGTCTATTTGTTGAGGCATTTGATGGTCATGCAAGCAAGAAGGTCGTTGGTTGGTCGAGAATGCTTGGCTGCATTATTGTCACCTGCAGATGTAAATAAGAAGCAATTAGTTGTACATGTATTGTCATAACCGGTGACTGCAATTTACATAAACACGTAAAATGAGTATAATCGAAAATATACTAAAACCATAGAGTAGCACTCAATAAAGTGCCCATGATGCATAAAAAATAATAAAATGTAAAAGTTTACTCACGATTTCAATAAATTTCGATATTCAAATTCTCTACTTCTTTATCGTTCGGCCTATCATAAGGAACACTATCTTTGCTACAATTCTTTTCAGATCCCCAAAGAAGGTTTAGAATGACGGTGACTAAAACCCTTGGCCGAGTTCACTCTACCTTCCGGATTCTGCTATTTCAAATTCAGTTATGTCCACTATTTGAAACACGCGTAAAAACAACTGCACCCGTTTTTCTGGTCCTTCATTAAAACCTACAACAACAAATCATGCAAAATAAGTACTGCGTATAAGTTAAATGGTCATTCACATCGTGTATGCAACTGTTAAATAACATAAGCACGAATAAGCTTGTTTGCTTTCAGTTATAGGATGAATTCAACCTCAAACTCTGGTCAAGTGTGTTTGATACCTTATATTTAGACTGTTTGGTGTTGTGACTATTGGCTAAAGAAGAATAATACCTACACACCCTCAGAAATAGCGTCCATGCCATTTGCTTTTGCCTCTTCAAAAGCCTCAAGGTTCTCTTTTGAGACCTCCACATAGAATCTCCCATCTTTGTTAAACGAAAAATAATAAAACAAACACCGATCACGCGAAGCAAAGATAAACGATAGACGTAAAGACACACCTTTTGTGGAGGATCATCATCAGGATCCACATTTTTACTTTCAAACTCGATGGCTGATTCTACTATCTGATCCTCCCCTTCTCCTTGAAGTTCTTCTACTTATTCATCACCCTCTTCCACTACATAAGGCTTCTGCAATGAGCCGCTGTTTCCTTAGTATCTATGTTGTCTAGGACAGAAAACGTAACGACAGGCACAATCACAATGACAATGAATCACCATATGCTAGTTTTGAATTAATTAACTATTACTAAACTTTATACCTCAACTTCATATTATGATTTTCCTGTAGTAGTCACTACAGGTGCTGCTACAGTAGCAAAAGAAACTGTTGCACATCTCCTAATAAAAATCGGCAGCCTTTTTAGCCAATGCAGGCTCCCTTTTCTACACTGTACCACGTCAACGTATTCATACCTTTCATCTAGCATAAAAAATTCAAATGTTGTGACCAATACATATATATAAAGATAGGCGAGCAGTACTAATCATACATTCATATAACTTTAAGCCACAACCTTGATATTAAAAATAGTCATATTCAATGTTGTGTGACGTCTTATGCAGAGCATGTGCCAAGCTTGCAAACATTGGAAAGTAAAGTTTGTATCAGTTAACTCGTTAGTTTCTTTACTGCTGGGAAAACTTTAACTCGTTAGTTTCTTTACTACTGGGAAACTATATGTATATATAATTAAATAAGCACCTATATACAAACACTCAAACTAAGTATACTAACATTTAAAAAAAAATCCCAAACACCCTCATACATGCATATGTACGGCAATATTCATATCTTGTTATGTGTTTGTTGGATCCAAAGAACAAAATTTCTTAAAGCCTTTAATTTTTAAGAAAATAACCATTAGCCCAAAATGAATAAAGTGCGACATTCGTGCCTAGAACGATTACTTTTTATAGCAAAACATCAGATTTATCCATAGTTAGGTTTTTTTTTGCTACTTTGTTATTATATTTTCTCCAAAAAAACCGTTCTAATATCAACCATACGAAAACGCAGATAAGCAGTTCTAATATTATTCGTTTCTATCAGCAAATATTACAATTATTCGCTAACGAATTACGTAACATATATCGTATTAAAATGGATCATATAATCAAGAAAAATAAAAAAAATTTAGGATATATTCATAGCTCACTAATAGGATTAAATCAGTCACCATACCATGAATTCTCACCACATTCTCCGACGCCACAGCCGCATCTCTTGCCACACCATACCACGTCTTTCCAGTTATTGTTCCTGCTACTGATGGAGCAAACAACCCTTTTGCGATAATGGAGCTGCTGCATATGAACAACAGTATCATTACACTACAAAAAATACATAAAAAAAATTTAAACCATAAATGTAATAAAAAAAGCACCTCATCATTAGAAAAGCTAAAATATGCAAAACATCTACAATCCTTTTAACCTCTGCACAAATTTAAAAGGCCACATAATACTGATAAGCCGCAAAAGTAAGCTATTCCAAACACCCCTTAACCACCTAACGTGTTTTAGGTAACTCCCATTTATCAAAACACCAAACCTTGATAATTTGCACCTGTATCACATTTCGGATACATCTCATACCTGCCACATCTCTGCCACTTTTCTATAACATAACTGCAACTGAGGATGACAACTGCGGCAAATAAGGCTGAGATCTGCAAAAGTATAGCCACAATACCTCATCAAAAGTATGTAAGAACTAACTATTTCAATCACCTCGGGCCATTGAGCATTTACGTTTATTGGGTAAAGGGTTTTTACCTTGGTAAGTGAACGTTTACGTTTATTGTTTCCATGTGGACCGCTACAACCCTCTTATAATCCTTCATTTATACCTAGTATAATAGCAACTTTAAGTATAGTAGTCTTAGGTAAGTTACACAGATGTTAAAACTTGAAAACCGAGAAATTAACTTACTTTCAGTAACCGTAACGCTTTTCGACGTATGACTCATATCTGCAAAAACAGCAAGAAAAAGAAAGTATCAAATGTAAGTTACAGCAGCCTTTTCACTGTTGCATATGGTAAGCTTCGTATGAATATTAACAAAGGTAACATGTACACACACATGTAACATCAGCGTTTACATAAAGATTATCCTATAGCACTTGGACCATTCATATAATGATACTAAACATCATAAATAAAGCAAATCACACCTTGTTTTCACAACTACAACATGATAAAATTCTGACATAACATTCATACCTCATAAATGTTGACCATCTCATCCTTCATACTGAAACCATTATACCAGCAAGCCTTCTAAGGTAGGCTTAGATATGGTAGCAAACGGAAAAAAGCAGGTGGACCAGCATGGCTGCAAAGCCAAGGCGTTGCTATGCCAAGATGCGGGGAATATCATGTAAACGTAAACATGACATGAGTGACAGTAGAAAATTGTTTCTTGTTGATCATTGAAACATAAACAGTTAGGCTCAGATTAGTAACAGCGGACCGGGTTATAAAAACTTCTGAGTTTCACCATGGCTGCAAATAGACTCAGTTGCATAGCAAACGGTTATACCACGTCGTCCGGTCATTGCCTCGCCAGGTTACTTGCAAGCTTTCAAGGACCAATTTTATTTCAATCAGATTATAACAATCATCAAATTCTGTTAACTATCATCATTGCCTTTTCCAAAAAGAGCACCTCATATTCATTAGACTATAACAATTTCATTTCCATCAAATTATAGCAATCACCAATTTGATTTCCATCAATATTAATCAGCAGCATATTCAGCCACATATTGAACACATACCAACAAAAAAAAGGGGACAAATCAAAAGTCTAAACACTATATCGTAATCAAACTAAACCAAAAAGAGGGTATACCTTTATGCAAACACTAATCAAGAATAAATTAACCGGCCACACCATCAGCAGAAACCCCTAAATCGGAACCTCGAGAAGAGAGTGAGCCGGTATTTTTTTTGACCGGATCTCTCTTGCTAGTAAACCCCGCCATGGCTGCAACCACAAATTCGATGTGGCTACCCCGCCAAGATACGCGGTTCGGCCGTCGTTAAGATTTTGCCTGGTACACTGTTTTGGATCTAGGGTTTGATACAGTAGATCCAAAAAAGCTAAGAAATATCGAATTGTGAATGTTCTGGAATTCTGTAGTAAATAAACGCAACTAATACCATCTACTTGGCAACAATTTTGGATCATTCAAAGATGGATCAAGGCTAAACAAAGCGGGCCTTAGCAGCCCAGAAAATTTGGCGGGAAACCCATGACAAAAACGGCGCCGTTTCAAACGGGGTTTAATAATATGTATAATTTATTAGTCTCAAAATGTCTTCAATAATGATCACATATTCCGTGTAATTACATTATATTTATAAAATCGGTTTGCGTAATACTTAGCATGTATAGTTTCTCGTTAAATATTTTTATTTGGCTCATGGACATATAATCTACAATCTGAGTTAGTTAGTTTTAAGATAAAATAATAAATTAAGCGAGATTACTAATCGAAATTTATTTGACACTCATGGCCGGATTTAAGCATGTGCGGGGTGCGCAACGGCACAGGGCCTCCATTTTTTTAGGGCCCCAATTTCCAAATCTGTAACCTTAGTATAAACTCATTTTTGGACGTTTTTACCCAAGCAAGTGATGTTTTATGATGAAATTAATATGTTTTACAAGGTTGTAATTTAGTGATTTGAATCATAGCGGAGAAATAGAGCTCAAAATTTGTTTTTAATGGAGAAAATATGTAGTGGGTTTGTCCACTGAAGAAGATGGACACAGATTCCAAAAGTTTGGCTTTGTTTCTACTATATTCCATGTTTAACTTTTGTGGTTTACAGTTTGTCAATTAAGTCGTGAGTCTATAGTATTTTCTACTAGTATTTTGTTTAGGTTCATTTTATGGTATAGTAATTCTGATCTTTAGAAGTTATTTTAATAATTTATCATCGTGTAATGTATAAAAAATATCTTTGCTATAACTATGTTTCAAGAAAATTAATTACATTCATTTCAAAAAGAAAATACGACACTTTAGAAAATTTTTAGAAGTTTAGTTTGAGACTTTAGAAAATTGATTGTAGAATCTAATGTGTGTAATTAGCTATTAATTAAGGTTGTTGATTTTGTAGCAGATATTGTAAAAGGGCCTCCAATGTAATAAGGCACAGAGCCCTCTAAAACCACGAGACGACCCTGTTGACACTAATGGTGTGTTTAGTTTGGGGTATAGGAATGAAGAAATGACTTTCATTCCCAATAAAGTTGTTTGATTTATGAGTTTGGTTTTGAAAAATTGATATAAAACTCACAAAAATAGTCATTTTTTTTACTTTCTTGATGGGTTTATAAACACATTCCAATACTTATAGGTTATAGCTATAATAATTCCGTAATTAAAACAAAACACCCACTAAATCTATTGTTTAGTGTTAATTGCAATGAAGTAACTAGAGGTGTTCTTCTTTAATTAAACCAGACGTCCAGTATACACTAAAGACAATACTTTGTTAATGTGTCATCATTTTAAATTACGCTAAAAAATGACACTTCTTAATATGTTAGTATTTATTTAATTCCTATGTTGCTCGATGCCTTTGTTGATCAGTTTTTCTGGCTCCGCCACCACATATATATGCATGTGTGAGTTAATCATCACTTTAAAGAGTGAAACTACGCGTTTATAGTTGGCACTCTATGATGCCGACATACCTTTCATTGAAATTGACAAGCCGGATACGTTTAAGTTTTAGTTTTCGTAATAGTGTCAAATACCAACACTTTCGAAAAAGAAAAAGATAAAGTGCTTGTTTTTCTCGTTTTATATTTTGTTGTTGGTTTTACACAAGCTAGTGTTTAAGTTTGTTGTATAATTTTAAACTATATATGGCTATTTTTTTTAATAAGCATTTACGGATATAAAAAAACGAAACGTCTAGACTAAAATGATAGCTACTAGTTAAAATGTAGGGAAAATGATAAAAAAAATACATTGAACTTAGGGATGGCAACGGGTCGGGTTTGGGTCGGGTTTTAGTGAACCCGTACTCGTACCCGTTTATAATATCCATACCCAAACCCGCCCCAAAACCCGTCGGGTACCCGATTAATATTATCCATCGGTTTTTCGGGTTTCCCCGCGGGTTTCGGTTATCCCCAATTGAATAATATATAATTGAATAATATATAGACAAAATGACGGTATTAACATTAATTGACACTAAAATCCACCGAAAAACAAAGGAAAACACCCTAATATAATCGTTTTTTTTTAAGTTAAAGAAAATAAATATAGTTTCAAACGATTTAATGCTTTTGAATAATTCATGTACAAAATAAAATACGTTATGTAATAGAGATACGTATATAAAAAAATATAATGGAAGAAATTATATATAATACATATATATTCTAGTTAATTATAATATCAATAAAGCGGGTATAGATTCGGGTAAACGGATACGGGTACGGGTACGGGTACGGGTTATAGGGCGGGTATTACCAGAACCCGTACCCGAACCCGTACCCGGCTAAAAAGTTATATCAATACCCAAACCCGCATCCAAACCCGTCAACCCGCCCCCGAACCCGACCCAACCGGTTCGGGTTTCGGTTTTCCCCGTCGGTTTCGGGTGCTTTTGTCATCCCTAATTGAACTTGACACTTTTTACCATTGTATGTTGCCAACTAATTTTTTTTTCATTGTGTCACAAAACTTTTGATTTTTTGTCATTGTATGTATTATTTCCACCCTGTCACGGCCAGCGTGTCTATTTGTGACACGTAACATGCCAGCGTGTCTAGGATTGTTTTAAAATGATAAAAAAAAATACATTAAACTTGACACTTTTTACCATTGTATGTTGCCAACTATTTTTTTTACCATTGTAACACAAAACTTGACATTGTATGTACTAAGCGTCGCATTGTTAGTCCTTTACACTAACAGTCGTTAGTAAATAACTTAAAATTCCGTTTTCTTCCGATTTTTTTACGTTTTCACTCGGTTTGTACGTTTTCTTCTGTATTTTTACGTTTTCGCCCATTTTTTTACGTTTTCGTCCGTTTTTTTTACGTTTTCGTCCGTTTTTTACGTTTATGCCCGTTTATTTTTACGTTTTCTCCCACTTTTTTTACGTTTTCGTCCGTTTTTTTACGTTTTCACCCGGTTTTTTTTTTACGTTTTCTTCCATCTCTTAACCGTTTTGTCCATTTTTTACGTTTACGCCCGTTTTTTAACGTTTTCACCTGGTTTTTTACGTTTTATTCCTTTTTTTTACGTTTTCGTCTGTTTTTTACGTTTACGCCTGTTTTTTTTACGTTTTCACACCGGTTTTTTTCAGTTTTCTCCTATTTGTTTTCCGTTTTCGTCCATTTTTTTCGTTTTCGTCCGTTTTTTTAACGTTTACACCCGTTTTTGAACGTTTTCACCCGGTTTTTTACGTTTTCTTCCGGTTTTTACTTTTTTTCATTTTCGTCTGTTTACGTTTTCGTCTATTTTTTACGTTTACGCCCGTTTTTTTACGTTTTTGAGTGGTTATTACGTTTTCTTCCGTTTTTTATGTTTATGAAAACGAAAACGAAAACGAAAACGAAACAAAAAAACGTAAAAACCGGAAGAAAACGAAAACGAAAACAGACGAAAATGAAAAAATGTCAAAACCGGAAGAAAACATAAAAACCGGGTGAAAACGTTCAAAAACGGGTGTAAACGTTAAAAAAACGGACGAAAACGAAAAAAATGGACGAAAACGAAAAACAAATGGGAGAAAACGGAAAAAACCGGGTGAAAACGTAAAAAATGGACGAAAACGAAAACGAAAACAGACGAAAATGAAAAAAAATAAAAACCGGAAGAAAACGTAAAGACCGGGTGAAAACGTTCAAAAACGGGTGTAAACGTTAAAAAAACGGACGAAAACAAAAAAAAAAGGACGAAAACGGAAAACAAATAGGAGAAAACGGAAAAAAACCGGGTGAAAACGTAAAAAAACAGGCGTAAACGTAAAAAAACAGACGAAAACGTAAAAAAACAGAAGAAAACGTAAAAAACCGGGTGAAAACGTTAAAAAACGGGCGTAAAGGTAAAAAATGGACAAAACGGTTAAGAGATGGAAGAAAACGTTAAAAAAACCGGGTGAAAACGTAAAAAAACGGACGAAAACGTAAAAAAAATGGGAGAAAACGTAAAAATAAACGGGCATAAACGTAAAAAATGGACGAAAACGTAAAAAAACGGACGAAAACGTAAAAAAATGGGCGAAAACGTAAAAATACAGAAGAAAATGTACAAACCGAGTGAAAACGTTAAAAAATCGGAAGAAAACGGAATTTTAAGTTATTTACTAACGACCGTTAGTGTAAAAGACTAACAATGCGACGCTTAGTACATACAATGTCAAGTTTTGTGTTACAATGGTAAAAAAAAATAGTTGGCAACATACAATGGTAAAAAGTGTCAAGTTTAATGTATTTTTTTATCATTTTAAAACAATCCTAGACACGCTTGCATGTTACTTGTCACAAATAGACACGCTGGCAGCGACAGGGTGGAAATAATACATACAATGACAAAAAATCAAAAGTTTTGTGACACAATGAAAAAGAAATTAGTTGGCAACATACAATGGTAAAAAATGTCAAGTTCAATGTATTTTTTTATCATTTTCCCTAAAATATATGAAGGCCATTCCTATTAAGATTAACATTTTTGCTTGAAGGGCTCGGCGTGATTGTCTTCCTACTAGACTTAACTTGATTCGGAGAGGTGTTGCTTTGGAGACGGCTTCTTGCCCGATATGTCTCGCAGGGGAGGAAGATGTTTTACATGTCTTCTTTCGATGTCCTTTGGCTCAGGCGGTCTTACAGCAAATATGCCGATGGTGGGAGGTTGTTTGGCAGCAGTGGGCTTCGTTTTCGGAGTGGCTAGTATGGTTCTCAAATATTCGGCTAAACTCCAAAGTTAAAAGCTTACTTGAGGGAGTCTTCATGGTTGCTTGGTGGGCTATATGGGGTTTTCGGAATCGTTCTATTTTCGAAACCTCTCCTCCTAATCGTTCGTTGATTTTCGATGACATCGTGTCGCATTCTTTTCTTTGGTGTTATAATAGATGTAATAGATCTTTTTTTGGGATTCGTGGCTTAAAAACCCTTATTTGATTTCTTTGTAATGTTTGATCTAGCGTCTTGCTAGTAATAAAATTTTGCCGTTCAAAAAAAAAAAAAAAAAAAAAAAAAAAAAAAAACTTATCAAATTGTAGAGTATTTTATCCCTTTGAAATATTGTTTGATTATAGGGGGCATAAATACGTGGTTGGATCGGGTATCAAAGATAATAAAATTGATCACATTATTAGGTCACGTTTATCAAGTGTAGGGGTGATCATCGGTCGGAAACCGGACCGGACCGGCCAAGACCGGACCGGACCGAAGACCGAGAACCGGAAAACCATAGACCGAGACCGGACCGAATATGGTCGGTCCGGTCTCGGTCCGGTCTCGGTCCGGTCGGTCTTCGGTCGGTCCGGTCCAATTAGGCAAGTTTTTTCGGGTTTTTGGTCGGTCCGGACCGGACCGGACCGGACCGACCGGACCGAGACCGAATTTGGCAAAAAGCTTAGACCGAGGACCGGACCGAATGTGGTCGGTCCGGTCCGGTCGGTCTCGGTCCGGTCGGTTTTGTCGGTCGGTCCGGTCCGGCCGGTCCGTTTGCTCAGCCCTAATCAAGTGTTGTAGACAACGACCTTTTTGTTGGCTTGATGGCGCCTACTCATTTCATTCCGACTTTCGTAGCAATTTCCTATGGCGGTGATTATGTTATTAGATAATTATTTTAATAAAAATGTTGCATCCATTTGCATTTCAAATCCTTGCAAAAATCGTGAATCGGTAGTCGAGCGGTTGACCACCTTGTAACTTGTAATCAGTCTAGGCGGGATTAATTAGTGATTAATCGGATTGACATTACTGACAAATTTTTGTTATTTCTGACAAGTTTTGTGTATTTTCGGTGAGTTTTTTAGATATTTCCGGCAAAATATTTTCTAAAAAACAACTTGTAATATATTTAAACAGTTACTATAAGTGATCAAAATAAGTTTACAGTGAGTTTTAGATACTTCCGACAAGATTTATAGGTTTCCGGCAAGTATGACCACCATTGATCTCCATTGACTACTGTTGACCTATTTGTTTAACTCAGTTACATAAATCGGCAAGGTTGGTGGTCTTGTAGCACCAAATCGGCGATTAATCGGCCTTGTAGAAATTTTTTTGCAAATACATTAATTTTGTAAGCAAAAATCATACTAAAAATACATGGGAATTCAAATTATACTTAACAGTTAAACCACTTTTTAATAGGAAATGATTCGCACACTTGGAAATTTTATTTGGACACTCTACTGTATGCAACAGACAGTTGTACATTAAGTGTAAGCTGCTTTAACTACTTGTATAATGGAGTGTCCCAATAAGATTTGGGAGTGTGTCAATCACCTCTCCTTTTTAATAAGTCAATCATGTAGTGATAGACCAAAGATCTATTTTTGACAGACCAATGAGTTTTGTTAACGACATATATAAAATATATTGACGAAATGTAGAAACATTGTATCAATCAAACATGAAAGGTTTACACACAAAGAATTGGTTTGTATGATTATGAACATATAGATTACCACAAACACAATATGGGTTTTTTTAACATGTGCCCTAGGGCACATGTTAAGCACACAAAAAATACTATGGGTCTCACAAAAAAGGACATACAAAAGTACAATTGTCTGTACTTTTGCATGGGTCCATGAGTATTTTTATGTACTTTTTTTTATGCTTAACATGTGTCCTAGAGCACATGTTAGAAAAACCCACACAATATTGAGTACTGACAACAATTTGCAAGAGTTTGAGAGAAAGCAAGGTGCAAATTTTGGTGAAATTCAACTTGCATTAAAAAGTTATTCCAAAATATCCATGGCATTTATAAAAGCTATTCTAAAAACTTTTAGGGCTAAGAGATTCTAAATCGATTCAATGTTTGCTCATTTCTTCATAATTCAAAAGTAAAAGATGCCTCAACCCACTAAGAAAAGTTACTAAATATGGTTAATCTTGATAACAAACAAACCGATCTTAAGCATGTTACACGAAGATTCTTGATCAAACACTTAAACCTAATTAATCACATATTCAATCTTAATATAAAATCATTGTTTTATTTCCTAACAGCATATTTTCATTAAATATATGTAAACGTACTAGCAAGTAGCCATATATATTGCTTTAAACTAGAAAGATACACGGGATGTGAACAAGCATCACATGGATTACAACTAGAGCGTATTTATAAATTTTAATGTTATAATTTCAAAATAGGCTTCATTTGCATACCTTTGTAAAATTAAAAGCGAATGTTTCTAATAAACATAGTAAAGATGTTCATAACTATGTGTGGTATTTGTTTTATAAGCTATGTTTAGTGGTAAATGTCATCTAAGAGGGACATAGGCTTTATAAAAAGAAGAACGTAGGCCATAAGCAATTACACAAAGAAGGTAAACAACATCAATGCAACAACAAACACAACCTAAACAAACCCAAGTTATGGGCATTCAAACAACCCTTCTAGCAAGAATACGCTAGAGGAAACAACAAAAAACAACAAACCAATAACTACAACAGCAACTTGAAAGAGTTAAAAATCTAAAAGATAAACCCAACAGATGTGTGACCCAATGGTGAAACCTGCCAACTCGGATCAACCTTCACTCTCATTTCGGCTTAAAATGGCTCAGTCGTCCTTCCATATAGCTAGAGGAGATGTTCGAAAACCCCCCCATCTTTAGCCAATTTATCGGCATCTGAATTGCATTCCCAATGAACATGAACAATCGAATGACTTAAACAACTTGATAATTAAAAATATGTCTACCTCCTGAAAGAAAGATAATAACCTCCATGGTATCTTGATTGGAGTACGATCCCATGAAACCGCATTCAAATGATCACTTTCAATAATGATGTTTACCGAGTTGAACTCCACCTTTTTGTTTAAAATCTTGCACGCTTCTTTTATGGTCAACACTTCTGCAACATTAGAATCGATAACACCAACTGCGGCAGAGAACAAAGCAACAACAACACCCTCACTATTGCGTAATAAACCACCTATATCCTCCAAACCCGGTTTACCCTTTACCGAACCGTCTACATTAAACTTTAACGATCCATCATCAGGCGGACACCATTGAAAAGGCCTTTCAACCTTATAAACGTCATTAAAACAAATTGAAATTGAGAATATATTCACAAAGAAATCCAATAAGCATGATATATACTTTTTTACTATTTGGAATTATTACAAATCATGCATATTTCTTACTAATCATCCACAAAAATCAATATAGGGATCTACTATAGTATAGCCACCCCTGGATGTGACCTTTTTATTCGGTATTAAGATACAATACTGATTTGATTGCCTCAATACTGATTACATGTACAAATAAATAGGAGACTTAAGATAATTCTAGGATCGGGCTAGGCCCATTACAACAACAAATCACATAATGGACTAACACTCCCCCGTAGTCAGAGCGGGAGGACACCGAACGCTCAGGCTGGAGCGAAATTCCTCAAACAAAGCGGATGGTAAACCCTTCTTACTAATAACGAGAAGGTACATGGAGGACCCGAACCTGACCAGTAGTAACCAAGTCTCTAACGAAGTGGATGTCAATCTCAATATGTTTCGTACGCTGATGTTGAACCGGATTAGATGACAGATAAACAACACTAACGTTATCATAGTAGACAAGCGTAGCGGAAAATAAATGTGTGTGCAGCTCACGCAGTAAGTTCCGTACCCAACAAGTTTCAGCAACAGCATTGGCAACCCCAAGGTACTCTGCTTCTGCACTAGAATGAAAAAGTGTTGGTTGACGCTTAGAGGACCACGAGAGTAAGTTGTTACCAAGAAATACACAATACCCAGAAGTCGATCTTCTAGTGGTAGGACAACCGGCCTAATCCGCATCCGAATAAACAACCAAGGATGTAGTAGAAGATGCAAACAACTGTAACCCATAGTCTAAGGTACCCCCAACATACCGTAAAATCCGTTTGAGAGCCGAGAAATAGGGTTTTCAAGGGTCATGCATATGAAGGCAAGCCTGCTGAACTGCATAAGATATATCTGGGCGAGTAAAGGTCACCAACACGAAAAAAAACAAAAACAGGTATCAAAGAGGGGCGTTGATTTGCTAGGGTTCTAGAGAAGCGTACAGGTGAAGGGTTATTGTTTAGGAAAGGAGCGTGAAAATTGAAATCTCTGATACCATATTCGGTATTAAGATACAACACTGATTTGATTGCCTCAATACTGATTACATGTACAAATAAATAGGAGACTTAAGATAATTCTAGAATCGGGCTAGACCCATTACAACAACAAATCACATAATGGACTAACACTTTTATCCTCCACCCCTGGCCTACCTCAGTTTATAGTACAATACAATTTTTTATCAATTTATGTTCCGTCTTTTCTGTCAGTTTTAAACTTTTGACTTATTAAACTTTTTTTTTCTGTACTTTCATGTTTATAGTTTTTTAATATAAACAAAATTATAAAAATTAATAAATAAATAAATAAATTGAAAAAGGTATGAGAGGGGTGACACTCGTAATTTAAAAAGTGTGGGAATAACCTCTCCCATCGATTATAATCATAACCAAAAGCGAAGACCATGTTTCTAGTACCTTCAAACATGTGTTCTACGTTTTACATCACCCTAGATAGTGTTGATTGTTGAATGATAAGGAGTCATAATAATGAATTAAACATGCTGAGTCCATGATGACTTATTCAAATGTATAACAAAAAGCTTAAATAAAATATATAGTGCATAATAATTGAACTACCAATCAAATGACTCATTTAACCTTAAACAAAATAGAATAAACATTTATAAAACAAATACTAGTCTTGTTTATACTTTATAACAACCATTTCTTAAGACATGCTATGATACTATGATAATAGTAAAAATACAATACACATATATAGTTGCATACTTGCATGCCATCATCATTATTGAAAACTACACTAATACGATACGTACATTAAGGAAAATTACTTGATTGTTTTTATCATATAAAATGATATTGCAAGAAACTAGCATAAAAGGGTTAGGATGACAAAACTTAATGCATTATGAATCACTTTACTCAATAATGAGAAGAAGTTACTTGGTATACCTTTTAATTTTACATTCCTACATTTTAAGCCTACAAAGAATTCACATGATCCTGCCACTTGGCAGAATTGACGGTTTGGATGCAGAGAGAGTATTAGTGAGAAAAAAATATATAATATTTTTTTGAATGTAAGAGGATTTGTATGATGAAAATGTAAGAATCTGTAGCAAAGCACATGATTTAAATGCATTATAAAAGCTTTTGGGAAAAAAAAATTGAGATTTTTGAGTAAATATGAAATTCTACAAATAATATAAAGAGTGAACCAATTTGCTAAAATCCAATAGCGAAATGATGGTATTAGCTTTTATTACCATTCAAATATTTTCAGCTAAGTTACTCTTAATTTCATTGAATGGTTTTCAGCCGACCTTCCAACCTGCTATATTTAGCAATAGTTTTTAATTTTTTCCCTACAACATAATTTATATGCATAAGAGTTATTTGCGATGAATGTTACAAAGTAATACATATTATACATAGTAAAATTATCAATTTCTAATATGTAGTCTTGTGTATCTATTAATCACGTGAATTGAAACTTTTTAGTAAAAGTTATATTCTCAAAAAACATGTACTCATTTTTGTCACAACGTACAAATACCAAACTAGTTGTTTATAATGGAAAATATTGTCGATCACTTGTCTCGATTGACCAAATCTCTATATAGTCTTTGCCAAATCTTTAATCTAATGGCTTATATTTGCTCCCATTTTTGCACATGGTAGATTAACAAACAACCCCCCACTTATGTATACTTTTCTATTTATCCATGTGTTTTATAAAATTAGTTTGGATTACCTAAGAAGTCCAACATCATCATCGAATCAAACACGAGATCATGCAACTCGTTCCTTGGCTTTTCCTTTATCATTAAAAATTTTAAAAAACAAAACAAAAGTAGAAAAAGCGTGTTTTTTTAAAGAAAGTGAAATGTGAACATACCACTCAAAACTTAACACCAACGTACACCCACGGACTTCACGCCAATATCTTCTCATATTTATCTCGTGCCAAACTATTCTTCTATTTATTATCATTTTCATAGCACAACTAATCTATATATTCTCCTTATTCAATCACTTACATATTTTCTCTAACTTTGAACGTATCATTTCATATCAAACATAGCTTCATTACATACTTTTGAGTATAATCATGTTGAGATCACCCTCGGTTGAATACGATTTCTTTCGTCTCAAGGAGGAGTCCACTCCTAAGAAGCTTTCGGATCGTCGAGGTAGGCTTGTTTAAATTTTAGACTTATATGATTATTCATGCAAAAATGTTGATAACCGAAAATATATACTGCATGAAACTGCTTATTGAGAAGAGTTATCTATACTTTTGTAGATATTCAAGGTGTGATATCGAAGATAAACCCGGAACTTTTAAAAACCGCGATTGCTACTGCTTCTGCTACGGCTAACTCGGGTTTCTTGACTAGCAAGTCATCATTGTCACCTAAGCAACTTCAAACCCTGCCAGTTTATAACCAAGATTGTGGAAATGTTAACATGGCTAACGGTGGTGCTCCTTTGACTATATTTTACAATGGAAATGTTTCTGTTTTCGACGTGTCGAGTGATCAAGCGGAGCAGATTATGAAACTTGTTGCTCAAAGTGGGAGTACTTCGGGTTCGAAAATTGCTTGTGAACCAGCTGCAGTAGTTGTGAAGGCTGAAATCGATCAATGTCCGGCACCTAACAAAGGTATGTAATACTACTATTTAGTATTTACTTTGAAGCATATTTAAGTTTTTAATGTAACGTACTAAATTTCAAGTTTAATGTTTATGTTGCTCAGATCTACCATTGTCAAGGAAGAAATCTTTGAGGAGGTTTTTGGAGAAGCGTAAAGAAAGGTTAGTATTACTTGCTTTTTTATTATTTCCATCTCATATTTACTAAGTACGCTTTTGTGAGTTTATTACCTTTTTAAGGAATATTAAGTTTCGATCAATACTTTTACATTTCTCTGCAAACAATTGTGATTTATATAAAGTACATAGCTGACTTTTATTATTCCAAAAAATTGGTAAAAATGGGAACCATAGAATTATTATCCAATTGTCAAGAGCTATAGTTGTAAAAAGAACATTAGAAACTCATCTAACTTCTTTTTGCTTAGGTATTTATTAGTTTTAAGAAAATAAAATTGCTAGCTTTTTCATTTAGAAAACCTATTCAACAAAAGCTTGATAAACTTTTTTTTTTAATATTATATTAGTGTTTTTCTTTTTCTTTTTTCGCACTAATATTGTGGTAATGTAGCCAAGCTTTTATTTTTTCTTATAGAAAAAACCCAACTTCTAAAAATAACATAGGTTTTAAAATTAAACGAAAGACAAAAAAACAAACTGTACTTATTTTAACGTTTTTTTATTGTACTCCGTAATAAAGAACAAATATTTATGTAGCTATTGTTTACAAATTCTTGTAACGCGTTTTCTATTAATTTAAAATTATAAAAATACAGAAAAGAAAAGAAAAATAGAATTTAGTTTTTTGCTAGTACAAAATTTTATCAAGATGACAAACAACTAATTTAACATTATTGGATACTATTTGCAGGCAAGTGGCCAAATCTCCGTACGCGTATTCACAAGGAGACTTATCTTTGCATTGAAGAAAAACATATCGGAAGACGAAAGAAACATATACACAAGACTTTTAATTATATCTTTTTTCTTTCAAGTTTGGTTTTCTTTTTTCTGAAAGTTTAAGGCATATTTGATGGAGTTAGGCCGATTTCAGAAAGTGATTTTTATATTTTTCGACTTTTTAGTGGTCAACATAGCATGTGTGACCACGTGGATTTGTTTATTATAGAATATAGACTAATGTTGTTCAACGGGTATACCCCCATATTTGACCAACTCATATTCGTAAACGTGACAATTCATATTTAACTAATTGAACTATGTTATATTGTATGTTTGTTTGAAGACCTTTGAACTTTGAAGCTTTGTTGTTGTATAGCTTGTAAACTTCTAGATTCCATTTAGTGAAATTTTAGTGTTATATGTCGCACCATCGAATTTAGAATTCTTTTTAAAGAGATTATGTAAGAATTATCGTCAATATTTAATTATAGTGAAGGTTTAGTGACATAGATAAGTGTGGTGAAATTTTTAAAAAAATGTGAGTAAAAACTTAAAAATGCATTTTAAAAGGCAAAAAGTTCATCCTTACATTTTTTGTTTATCAATATAAATACACTTTTACCTGTTGTATGTCTATTTATACTTTTAAGTGTAGGAGAAGCATATAAAATTTTTAGTGGCACATTCTTTATACTTTTTGACACTTTTTTACGTTGTGTTATTTTTTTTTATATTTTTTTAAGGCTTAATTGTTTGAAAATGTATCATACTTGTCACCTTTTGAAAGTTGAAAGTTCATTACAAAATTAGTTCAGGAAATACAATAATAAAGAATAGCAATTATAATACATTTCAAGTAATTGTCTAAAAGAGTAAAAGACAATATTTTTGTAGTGTATGGAGTATATGTCTATACGAGGTGTACGATGTAGTACTTTTTAAGGAAAACTGGTAAGGCATATATACGTGAGCACATACGTACATCATGTATGATGACAAATTAATAATCAATATTATATTAGACGACAAATAATCAAGTAAGTAAACAAACTAAAAGGCAATACGAGTAGTTAGACAATGATGATGAAAGAAGCAGACCGAAACAAGGTAAAGAATATTCATTGTCGATCGCGTATACGTAAGGGATTGATCAATACAGGTATATTGCCAAAATATGTTGTAAACGTACGTCACAAAACTATGTAATGACTTATGAGTGATCTATAACAAAAATTCCAAAGCTCGTCATCAGAAAGCTTGCATAATATATGTGCCAACTATTCAACTAATCACATGTGAATTGAATAAGCTAGCATACTTTAGCATATTCTTATTATGGATACAAATCCTTACTTAGACATTCATCAAATTCGGTTAGGTATTTGCAGCCATCAACTTCTTTATCTTCGATTGCACTTCTTATCCATGCATAAATTCGCCGAGAATATATACTTTTAGATAAATAATTAAGCTAGGAATATCTCCAAAGGTGAAACAACTTCCATTACTTTTTGCACTGAAAACATTCTTACCTAGTGATATTATGGTCCATATTACACTTAGTCAAAATCAATGTTTTTTAGGTAAAACATCTAGTGCTAGCTGTCATCACAAGAGATCTTTGCCATTTGGTCTCAATTGATTGATTGCTTGAAATAGAATTATGTTTACGAGTGGTGTTCACGTTAAACTCGTTGCTGGTAAGATTAGACATTGTTAATTATCAACATAATATCTTTATTAGTATTTAACAAGGACCACAATTCCATATTTAGTTTTATCTTTGAAGCCAAAAGTTAATAGGACCCAACAAACCAAATTTCAAAAAAGTTTATGCTACAAACTTAAAAGTGTTGAGGCAGGTGAGAGAGATAAATGCTAAACACGAACTAATCAAAATTAGTTAACGAATACAATTCTTATATTTATTTAGTAAAGAACAAAGTTTGCAATTACACCATTCTTTTGGTAAAAGGAAGAAAGAAACCCATTTCATGTCTGATCGAAGGGCTTCTAATTTAGCGATAATCTTAAAATTCCTTTTAATCCAGTAGTCATGAGTACAGATTTTATCATATGTGTGATAGATTTGCTGTTTAAATAAGGGAATATGTCACATAATAATAACCAACTTTCACAAGTGTTCTAACTTCTAATTGTTCACTCAAGCTTTATATAAGTTATAAAAACTAGACCAAATAGCATAAAACGGTACTCTACTTTAAGTCAATTTAAATTTTAGGTATCCAACTTCTTTTTTCTTAATTTAATATATCAAAGTATTTTTACGTGCAATGTAAGATTTTTTAAGGTTTTTCTTTTTGTGAAATTGTTCTAAAATTGATGTGGTTAAAGTATCCATGTATGCATTAACATGTTGTGCCTTAATTTTAAATATCCACCCTCTTAATATAACTACTTCAAACCACTTTATTTACAACCAATTAATACACGAACGAACATAAAAAGGTAACCATGAAATAATAATCAAGTTTGAAAATGTTCCGTTCAATTCACTCGAACATAAAAATTTCAAAGAACGAAACACTTTTAAAACTTTGAGTGGTATTTATAATCAAAATAATGTTAAAATGACTAAATTAGAATAAGATCTCAAACTTGATTACTCTATTTAATGATTTTCACTCTAAATTATCTGAGATGGTAACTTTGCTTTTAAATATGAATGCTTGATAAAGTGGATTGACTGAAGATCGGACTACTTGCGGCCTTTAGTGTACGGGTTGGGGCCCATATAACGAGTGAAATATGTGTGGGCTGACCCACTGGATCTGTCGACATAGTTCAATAATGTCGAGCATAAACTCTACTAGGGGTGTTCACGGTTCGGTTAATTAACCGAATAAATCGAAAACCGAATAGAACCGAACCGAACATATAACCGAACCGAACCGAATTAAAAATTCGGTTTTCGGTTTGGATATGGGTTTAGCTATCTGAACCGAAAACTGAACCGAAAACCGAATTTATATAAATATATATATTTTTTTATATATTTATATTATTTTAAATATAAAAAATATCCATTAAAATTTTATACTAATATAAAAAAATATTTTTTTATGCTTGAAATATTTTTTTTGCCAAAAATATATATATATAATTCAAAAAAAAATATAAATAATGTAATTTAAGTAAAAAATTCGGTTTTCGGTTTTGACCCATAACCGAACCGAACTTCGGTTCGGTTCTCGGTTCGGTTCCGTTATAGATATTTTCGGTTCGGTTCGGTTTTCGGTTATGACCAAAAAAAAAAATTTAACCGAACAACCCGAACCGAATAAACCGATTAACCGATAACCGAACCGATGAACACCCCTAAACTCTACAGTAATTTTTTAAGTTTTATGTAGGGGTGATCATCGGTCGGAAACCGGACCGGACCGGCCAAGACCGGACCGGACCGAAGACCGAGAACCGGAAAACCATAGACCGAGACCGGACCGAATATGGTCGGTCCGGTCTCGGTCCGGTCTCGGTCCGGTCGGTCTTCGGTCGGTCCGGTCCAATTAGGCAAGTTTTTTCGGGTTTTTGGTCGGTCCGGACCGGACCGGACCGGACCGACCGGACCGAGACCGAATTTGGCAAAAAGCTTAGACCGAGGACCGGACCGAATGTGGTCGGTCCGGTCCGGTCGGTCTCGGTCCGGTCGGTTTTGTCGGTCGGTCCGGTCCGGCCGGTCCGTTTGCTCAGCCCTAGTTTTATGTATCTTTTTTACCCATGTTTTTTGACTTTTTAACCGACTAATTTTTGGATTTTAACTCACCGGCATACAAACTCACACTAAGTAAAATCCTCCTTTTTCAAAAGATTGGTGTGGCCACTTCGATTACACACAAACAATACACACACAGACACACAAATCTAAACAAAAAATTTCCGAGATACAAACAAAATTAAAAAAGAAAGAAAAATCAACGAAATATCTTATAACTTTGCTAGTTCCCACGGCACCAGAATCTAAACACCGACTCTAGTACGATAGCTCGCGTTATAAGTAGCGTTATGTACCGTGTACTCTAACAAATTTAAGCCAACAACTTTGTAAACACTAGAATTATTACATTGTTTTATTTTTTTAAATGTTTTAATTTGTTAAAATCTAAAACCAAACATTTGTTTTAAAGAAAAACAAAGTAAAAAGGGGGATATGGGCTCAAATTTTATAAATGAGCTTGAGCCTAATGTGTTAAACTATGAGTTTGATTTGAGCTTTATTTTTTTTGACTTGGCATAAAAATGAGAGACAAACAATGGCGGACGCGTTATAAGATTTGCACTTTCAAAAAAAACCAAAATTTGTTGGTTCATCAATTTTTAAATAGGGTGTGCATCAAATTTTAAGGAGGGTATTCTTTGTATTAAACTATCAAATTTTACAATTCTTAGTTACATTAATGATGATTTTCAAAAGGTATAATTTGCTTTAGGTATGTCTGTCTTCGGTGCCAAACCCTAAGCTTGTGAAATGTATCGAAGTTGAGCTGAAGTTTCATTACAAGCTTAAGGGGGTGTTTGTTTAAGCTTATATGTGATTTATTAGCTTATTTATTTTCGGCTTATATTTCACAAGTCTCAATTTTTTGATTTATTTTGAGACTATAAGCTTATTATGATGCAATAAACTAGAGGTGGCAAATGTGTTGGGTTGGGTCGGTTTGGGTCATGGGTCAAATGGGTTATGGGTCAAATGGGTCATGGGTCAAATGGGTCATGCTTTAAGAATGGGTTGAATGGGTCATGGGTCAAACGGGTTAGGTCGGATTGGATCGGGTCGACTCGTTACATTTCCACTGTAATCATGCTACTATACTACTATAGTATGTTTTGTCCGTTTTTTTACGTTTTAGTATGTTTTTTACGTTTTCGTCATTTTTTTACGTTTTCGACATTTTTTTACGTTTTCGTCCGTCTTTCTATGTTTTTATCCCATTTTTTACATTTTCGTCAATTTTTTTTCGTTTCGTCCGTTTTTTTACGTTTTCGTCTGTTTTTTTACGTTTTCGTCCGTATTTTTATGTTTTCGTAAGTTTTTTTACGTTTTCGTCAGTTTTTTCACGTTTTTGTCTGTTTTTTACGTTTTCGTCTGTTTTTACGTTTTCATCAGTTTTAATTTACGTTTTCGTCAGTTTTTTTACATTTTCGTCCGATTTTCTACGTTTTCGTCTGATTTTTTACGTTTTTGTCAGTTTTTTTACGTTTTCGTCTGATTTTTTACGTTTTCATCCGATTTTTTACGTTTTCGTCAGTTTTTTCACGTTTTCATCCGTTTTTTCACGTTTTCGTCTGTTTTTTTACGTTTTCGTCTGTTTTTACGTTTTCATCACTTTTTTTACGTTTTCATTAGTTTTTTCACGTTTTCGTCAGTTTTTTCACGTTTTCGTCTGTTTTTTTATGTTTTCGTCCGATTTTTTACGTTTTTGTCTGATTTTTTACGTTTTCGTCAGTTTTTTTACGTTTTCGTCCATTTTTTACGTTTTCGCCCGATTTTTTACGTTTTCGTCAGTTTTTTCACGTCTTCGTCAGTTTTTTCACGTCTTCATCCGTTTTTTCACGTTTTCATCTGTTTTTTACGTTTTCATCACTTTTTTTTACGTTTTCGTCAGTTTTTTCCTGTTTTGTCTGTTTTTTGACGTTTTCGTCCGAATTTTTACGTTTTCGCCAGTTTATTTTTATGTTTTCGTCAGTTTTTTTACGTTTTCGTCAGGTTTTTTACGTTTTCGTATGATTTTTACGTTTTCGTCCGTAATTTTACGTTTTCGTCAGTTTTTTTTATGTTTTAGTCATTTTTTTTACGTTTGCGTCTGTTTTTCTACGTTTTCGTCACTTTATTTACGTTTTCGACCGGTTTTTTCGCGTTTTTGCCCGTTTTTTTCGCGTTTTCGTCCAATTTTTTGCGTTTTCGTCTGATTTTTTACGTTTTCGTCAAGGGTTTTACCTTTTCGTCAGATTTTTAAAAATCGACAAAAACGTAAAAAATCGAACGAAAACGTAAAAAAATTGACCAAAACGTTAAAAAACTGACAAAAACGTAAAAAATCAGACGAAAACGTAAAAAAATTGACGAAAACGTAAAAAAACAGACGAAAACGTAAAAAAATCGGACGAAAACGCAAAAAAACTGACGAAAACGTAAAAAAAACTGACGAAAACGTAAAAAATGGACGAAAACGTGAAAAAACTGACGGAAACGTAAAAAATCGGACGAAAACGTAAAAAGACTGACGAAAACGTAAAAAATCGGTCGAAAACGTAAAAAAACTGACGAAAACGTAAAAAATCGGATGAAAACGTAAAAAAACGGACGAAAACGTGAAAAACTGACGAAAACGTAATAAAACTGACGAAAACGTAAAAAATCGGACGAAAACGTAAAAAAACAGACGAAAATGTGAAAAAACTGACGAAAACGTAAAAAAACTGACGAAAACGTAAAAAATCGGACAAAAGCGTAAAAAATCAGACGAAAACGTAAAAAAAACAGACGAAAACGTGAAAAAACTGACGAAAACCTAAAAAATCGGACGAAAACGTGAAAAAACTGACGAAAACGTAAAAAATAGGACGAAAACGTAAAAAAACTGACGAAAACGTAAAAAATGGACGAAAACGTGAAAAAACTGACGGAAACGTAAAAAATTGGACGAAAACGTAAAAAGACTGACGAAAACGTAAAAAATCGGTCGAAAACGTAAAAAAACTGACGAAAACGTAAAAAATCGGATGAAAACGTAAAAAAACGGACGAAAACGTGAAAAAACTGACGAAAACGTAAAAAAACTGACGAAAACGTAAAAAATCGGACGAAAACGTAAAAAATCGGACGAAAACATGAAAAAACTGACGAAAACGTAAAAAAACTGACGAAAACGTAAAAAATCGGACGAAAACGTAAAAAATCGGACGAGAACGTAAAAAAACGGACGAAAACGTGAAAAAACTGACGAAAACGTAAAAAATCGGACGAAAACGTGAAAAAACGGACGAAAACGTAAAAAATCGGACGAAAACGTAAAAAATCTGACGAAAACGTAAAAAAACTGACGAAAACGTAAAAAGAGTGACTAAAACGAAAAGAAAAAAAAAGAAGGAAGAAAACGGAAATAAACAGACGAAAGCGTTAAAAAATGGACAAAAACGTAAAAAATGGATGAAAACGTGAACAATCTGACGAAAAAATCAAAAAAGACGACAACTTATAAAAACATAAAAAAAAGACACATGGTGGTGGTTGAATTATCATCCGACCCTTAAGTGACCCATTCGACCCATTTGTTGACTCATTCGACCCATTTGTTGATTCATACGTAGTATAAGTCTAATTGTTGACTCATTTCTTTGTGAAAGGGGTAACCCAATCCAACCCATAAGTTGTTATTTTTGACCCAAACCAACCCATTTTTCTTTAAATAGGTTGTGATTGCCACCTCTACAATAAACTTATATAAGCCTATTAGTCTCAAATAAGTCGGAAAATTAAGGCTTATGAAATATAAGTTGAAATCAAATAAACTCATAACGCCACATATAACCTTAAACAAACACACTTAAAACGAGCTCAAGCTTGAGCTTCATGAATATAAAAACCTTCGAGCTAACCACATGAACTATTCTTTGAAAAAAAATTATTAATCTTTGGCGCCATTTTTTATAAACAACAAAAAACCAATTCTTACAACTTCATGAACTAACCACATGTTAAAATTATACAACCGTTTAGCATCATCAACCCATTTTCCTAAATGCACATTCTCATTACCCTTAACCACATACACCCATGTATCACCAAACCCCGATTTTTTCGACACTCATACGAGTGCTCGATTTCTTCAAAATTGCATTTTAAACAAAGACTTACCTTCAGGAAAGAGCCTGCATTGTTATATACTAAAAAAAGGTGCTGGGTTGGATTTATTTGGATGGAATATACTACTGAACATGTATGTTAAGTCAGGGAATTTGTGGGATGCGCGTATGGTGTTTGATGAAATGCCTGATAGAAATACTGTTTCTTTCGTTACGTTGATTCAGGGTTCTTCGGAAATGTGTCCCAGTGTTGAGCTGGTTGAGTTTTTTGTTAGGTTGCATAGAGAAGGACATGAGGTTAATGCGTTTGCTTTTACGTCGGTTTTGAAGCTTTTTGTGAATTTGGAGTGTGGTGAGTTGGCGAGAAATGTTCATGGGTTGGTTGTTAAATTGGGTCATGATGAGAATGCGTTTGTTGGGACTGCGCTTCTTGATGCTTATTCGTCTTGTGGGTTTGTGAGTATGGCGAGGGATGTTTTTGATTGTATTGGGAGTAAAGATATGGTGTCGTGGACGGGGATGATTACTTGTTACGCTGAAAATGGTTTTTATAAAGAGGCGTTTGATTTGTTTTCTCAGATGCGTATGGTTGGGTTTAATCCGAACAATTTCACACTTGCTAGTATGTTTAAGGCGTGTCTTGGACTTGAGGCCGCTGAAGTTGGTAAAAGTGTTCATGCATGTGCTATAAAAACTTGCTACGAAAATGATGCTTATGTTAGTGTTTCATTGCTTGACTTGTACACCAAGTCTGGTGATATCGAGGATGCACGCCTTGTTTTTGAAGAAATTCCTAAAAAGGACGTGATTCCTTGGAGTTTCATGATCGCAAGATATTCTCAGAGTGACCGATGTGAAGAGGCTATAAGACTATTTTGCAGAATGAGACGGGGATCTGCTGTTCCTAATCAGTTTACTTTTGCTAGTGTGCTGCAAGCATGTGCAACAATGGAGAACTTAACCTTGGGGAAGCAGATTCATTGCCACGCAAAAAAAGTTGGCCTTGATTTGATTGTATATGTATCAAACGCCCTTATGGATGTTTATGCTAAATGTGGATTTATAGAGGACTCAGTTGATCTATTCAATGAATCAAAAAACAGGAATGAGGTCTCTTGGAACACACTAATTGTCGGCTATGTGAATTCAGGGAATTGGGATATGGCTCTGACTCTATTCTCTGATATGCTGAAAGATCAGATTCAGTTAACAGAGGTGACATACTCTAGTGTTCTTCGTGCATGTGCTAGCTTAACAGTCTTGGAGCTAGGCATCCAAATACATTCATTAATAATCAAAACCCTTTATGAAAATAATATAGTCGTTGCTAATTCTTTGATAGATATGTATGCCAAGTGTGGATCCATTAAAAATGCTCGGTCGATCTTTGACATGATTAGCCAGAGAGACGTTGTGTCATGGAATTCAATTATTTCAGGGTATTCAATGCACGGTCTTGGTAAAGAAGCTCTCAGTATGTTTGAAATGATGTGTAAAGCAGATGTTAAAGTTAAACCCGATCAGTTAACATTTGTTGGTGTTCTATCAGCATGCAGCAATATAGGTTTCTTAAATGAAGGACAAGCATATTTTACTTCTATGACAGAAGACTATTCTATTGAACCTTGTATGGAGCATTATACTTGTATGGTATCACTTTATGGGAAATTAGGTCAATTAGACAAAGCAATGAAATTGATTGATCAAATTCCATGTGATCCTAGTGTCATGGTATGGCGTGCTTTACTCGGAGCCTGTGTAATCCATAAAGATGTTGAGTTAGGTGAGTTGTCTGCTAAACGTGTGCTTGAGTTCGAACCACACGATGAGTCAACCTATGTTCTGTTGTCAAACATGTATGCTAGTGCAAAACGATGGGATAATGTAGCTTTGGTTAGGAAAAATATGAAGAAAAAAAGAGTGAAAAAGGAGCCGGGGCTAAGTTGGATTGAGAATCAGGGTATAGTTCATTATTTTACAGTTGGTGATTCTTCACATTCTGATATTAAGTTAATTTACGGGATGTTGGAGTGGTTGAATTTGAAAACTAAGAAAGCTGGTTATATATCTAACCATGATGTGATATTACTTGATGTAGAAGATGATGAAAAGGCGCGTTTATTGTGGGTACATAGTGAGAGGTTAGCATTAGCGTTTGGTTTAGTTAGTTTACCATCAGGATCCCCTATTCGTATCATGAAAAATCTTAGATTTTGTTTGGACTGCCATGATGTTTTTAAGTTTATATCAAAGATTGTCCAACGGGAAATTATAGTTAGAGATATAAATCGGTTTCATCATTTTGAAGATGGAGTTTGCTCTTGTGGCGATTACTGGTAAGCATGATACTGGCAAAGGCATCTACAGGTAAGCATGATTTTCATTACTTGATTACCTTTTTGATGTATCCTAACTGTATATGTGTGTAGTTTATTAAACTAGTGTTACTTTATGATAAAATTATTATAGTATTGGTGTCTCTTGATTCTAGTTGGAAGCTCTTCTGTTTTGAGAAGTGTCCATCTATATGATACTAATATTTAATACCAAAAAAAAAATTTTTTTATAGGAAGAACTCACACCTTGTAAACTGATTGATCTAACTATATTAATCAGGCTTAGATTAAATCCCATCTGCACTCTCATTTCCTGTTAGAACTACTCCATTTATCATTTGACAATATGACATTCACATTTTTCACTCCACGTAATCTTGACTAAATTTGCCACATATATTCATTTTCTTGTTACATAGTCATATTATTACATTCATCTTTTAGGTCTACTTGTCATCATCCCAACTTTTATTATGATGAAATCTAAAGTACATTGTTGTTTTCGGTAAAATGATCGACATGATATTGCCTCAAGTAGACAAAGATTAGAGTATGTAGATTTTGTGTATAGCCGGAAGAAAGAATTGGCCTATCTCATTTTCATTAGTTATAAATGAATCATACTTTTTGGATAAAACATTTCGGATTTTAACTGCAAAATTTTTACTAAAGGATAAAATAGATTATATGCTTACTTTGTGTCAATGATATCTAATATTAGTTAGTACTTATCTTTTACTGTATCATTCAGTGATGTTCTTTTTAAATGACTAACCAGTAACCATTTCCACCAATTAGACATGTCATGTCATAAATTGAGTGCATTCCTTAAAACACTCTCAATGTAACTATTGATTACCATAGATGGTGAAATCACGCAGCATCTTAGAGTCACTTTTATTTTACTTCGTGATTGAATTAAGCGTGCAAGTTAAAAGTTGAACTAAATCAGTTTAAGCATACAGACTGAAATCAACTTTGATCAACTGGAAGTAGGACGACAGTATTACTGACTTATAACATATCATGATATTTACGGTTCTTGCTTTATTAACATATCTTATAAGATTATCTTGTTGCTTATAGGATAAGATGTTGTGTATTATTATAGATGTACAACATATTCAAAATGTGACACAAATGCTATTAAAGATGCATAACAGATGACATAAAGTATAAAACCGTGATTATCATGATTTGAAGCTCTTATCATGCATCATATTCTTCATGCTTTATCGAAATCAACTCGAAGTAGTACTCTTTTGTTGAACAAACTTGAAATGCTAAAAATACCATCATCTTTCAACTTGTTAGTACATGAGGGGCTTGCTTGTCAATTGAAAAAACTTGAAATGCTAAAATTACAAGTTCTGTCACATCTAGACTTCAAACATTCACTGACAATTGGTGGATGTATGCAAAGGAACACCCAATATACATTATTTGGTTGCTTTTTGTATTATTACCCGTAAAAGCAATGTTGTCTATTATATGTATATCTTTATATTTAAAGCTGCACATTATATATACATTGAATTTACATGAGGAATTGATTGCATACTTTGTTTTCTTATTTGTACCTGCACGTTGTACAATTATATAAAACAGGATGATAAGGGTGGTACAATTGTGTAAAGCTTGAAATGATGTTTTCCCATAAAAAGAATTGTGTGCAAATTAGCTCTCTTTATATATTCATTTTTGGTAAAATTAGTAGTAGTCGCAAGCACCGACTGTTTTTGATATAAAAGTTTTTTGTCAAATGGTTGTAGTTGTAACTATAAAGTATAAAGTGATGTAAAAGCTAAACGATAACGCTTCTTTTATTAATATTTTTTAGATACGAGTGTTTAACATTAATCCAAAAGTTAAACACTCATCGACAAAGAAACATTAAATTTTAGCGCTAGACACAACAGAAAAGCAAGTCGTCAATCACACACACATACTCAGTACGAGACAAGTAAAAGTATATTAATAGCTGTGTGATACCAATTGCACTGGACAAACATAATATCAAATAAAGAGCATGAAATACCATGATTTACATACTTACATGTGTAATTGCATTAGTAGGCTGAAATATTATGATTTACATACTTGTAATTTGTAGTTTGAGCCATATGAATATGAATGTGCTTATGTATTGCGGAACTTTTAGTTTTTATTGTTTTCGTAATGAATTAGTGGCCAGCTACTATAATTGTTGAGTCATTTAGATAAAAGATGATTATTCATTCATAGCGACGGGATTTTATAGCAGTACATAATATGGGTGCAAACAAGCCGAGCTTTTATCAAGCCAAGCTCAAGCCAAATATATTGGCTCGAAACCTATAATGAGCCGAGCTCGAGCTTTTGATAGCTTGGCTCAAGCTTTTTCGAGCTTTAAGTAAATGAGGGTTAATCCTACGTAACGTTTTGTATTCTACGATCTAAACAGTGCACACTTCTTGGCCATCACTTCGTGTTCATCAACCATCCATCAGTCCCATCACTCCATCGGGTATTCTCTTTTTTAATTATTCAACTACTATGTACTAACTCCTTAAGTTAGTTATGATTCATTGGTTGAGATGTATGTCCCTTTTGTAGGGTCCTTTTATGGTTTTCTTCATTTGGTCTCAACTCCTTAATCAACTTGTTTACGAGTTGGGATAGGGTGTAAATGTGTAATCATGTATTCATATACATATATTCGAGCTTTTCAAGCAAAGCTCGAGCTTTGCTCGAAACTGAATCGAGCCGAGCTCAAGCCTTGATGGTTAAAGCTTGACGAGCTATCGAGCCGAGCTTGAGCCTAGCTATTTTTTTTTTTTTTTTTTTTGGTTGGGAACCGAGTTCGAGCTTTGTCAAACTCGAGCTTGGCTCGGCTCGTTTGCACTACACAAATATAACTGTGATATTGTAGTTAAGTGTTTAATGTAATAGTTATGTATACGACGTAAAATAACGACATCCCAATTTCAATTTTACAAATTGTGATTAGAATAGGGATTGGGACTTATATTGAAATTATGATGAATCTTAAATATAAATAAAAAAGCAAAAAAATTAGTAAGTGACTAGTAAACTAGAAAACACAATAATCAAAATACCATAATCTTACATTAAACGTCATCTTGGCTAATAGAATGTTCAAGAACATTATCAACATTAGATAAAACATTCATTTTATTCATCTTCTACTACAATTTGTTTATCTTGTTTAATAAATGGTGGATGATTGAAATGGTTGTGTTACATATAGTTGAATAAGTTATCATCAAATGAAAATAATTATAAGATTTAACCAGAATCACATATTTCAGATGCACCTATAATTATGAACGCATGTTCCTCCAAATTTCTCTCATCATCTAAAATGTGTGGTTAAAAGTAATTCTCACATTTTTCATTTTAATTATTTTTCTCACTAAATCGGATCCTACCTATGGTTGAATATGTGAATTGTATATATAATTTAACTAAATGGGAATTGTTGTTGCTTACTCGTTTTTTTCATGATCTTTCCCATAGTTGAATATGTAAATTCTATATATAATTTAACTAAATGTGAATTGTTGCTTACTCGTTTTTATCATGATCTTTACATGTTACTCATGTACCATGAGCAAGCTAAGAGCACTAGGTGCAAAGGCAAGGCATTGCCTCCCCATTCGAGCTCCACCATGCCACATCACCAAAACACCTCAACTTCAACTAACAACAACAAACCCCCCTTCACCAAACAACAAACCTCAACTTTCTCATTCGGGCCCCACCTCTTACACACTTATTTTTTTATTCATTTTATTAAAAAAAAATTAAATTCTTTTCACAAATACTTAAAAATAACACAACACATTAATTTTGTTTCATAAAAAAAAAAAAAAAAAAAAAAAAAAAAAAAAAAAAAAAAAAAAAAACCCTCAACTGTGTAACAAAAAAAAAAAAAAAAAAAAAAAACATTCATTTTCATCAAAATTTAATAAACCACCTTTTCTACCCCATTCCTTTTGAAAAAAAAAAAAAAAAAAAAAAAAAAAAAAAAAAAAAAAAAAAAAAAAAAAAAAACAACTGCTGCTTTGCTACTGTGTCTTCTTCTCCAACCAAAACACACACAAACACACACTAAAACCATAACCATATTTCTTTTTCTTTCTTTCTTCTTGTTCGAACAAACAAAGCAAAACCATATTTCTTTTTCTTTCTTTCTTCTTGTTCGAACAAACAAAGCAACCCAAAACCATTTTTGGTTTCTGTGTGTCGACCCAAACCCAAAAACAACCCAACGAAAAAGAAAGAAAAAAAATAACCTGCCAACTTGTCAGAAGTTTGCTTCGCCGTGGCCACGGGGAGGTGACCAACGGCGAGCAACGGCGAGGGGTGATTGGTGTGGCGGCGAGCAACGGCTCGCCGTTGCCCATGCCACATCGGACGGCGAGGTACCCAAATTCGTCTGCACCTAGTGCTCTAAGCAATCAACATTTCAATGATACATCTTTTATATAATAAAATAATTACATCATTTCGGAGTGATTTTGCAAAATCATTCTTATTAGAAAAAAATAGACAAATAGGAGAGCTTGATTTTGCCACGTAAGCAAAATCAAGCAATGTAATTGATTAATATAAAGTCAAAATTAACTTGATTCTGGTCAACATTTACTCAATTACGCCGAGGGAAAAAATATTTATAAAAACATAAGTGTTGAGAAATAAAACTTTAAAAAAGGCGGGTGTAAATTGTAAAGGTTGTCCTTTACTCCGATGGCAAAAGTTCAATATAGATCCAATATTTGTCATAAATACAATAACCCAATCCTAGTCATTCATTTTTTATTAAAATAAATAAATAAATAAACTTTCACCATTTTTTTTTAATTAAATATCTCGCAAATCGTTAATCGTTACGCGAAAAAAAAAACATATCATCGCGACGAGAATTAAATTATATTTTTATATATATGCTTTTCTATATACTTTCGACGAATTTCTTTTTTCAAAATTTGTAAAAATCACATGTGATTTTTCTGGGCAGAAATTTTTTAAAAAAAAAAAATCGTCGAAAATATAGAGAAGTGCATATCTATAGATAGATAATTTAATTCTCGTCACGATTGTGTATTTTTTGTAGCTTGAATATTTACCGTTTGCAAAATATGTTGTCAAAATTGATGGCTAAGATTGATTCTTTTGATCTATCACAAATATGATATATATATATATATATATATATATATATATATATATATATATATATATATATATATATATATATATATATATATATATATATATATCTTAACTCTTACTCTGATTCTTCCCAAAATGCCAATTCGATTCCCAATTCCAAGAACCCTAATCAACTTTGAAAAACAACATACAATCATGATAATATTTTTAGTTGCATGAGCGATCTTCATTCATAACAATCAAATCGAATCTATTAACAACTAATTCGGTTCTCATACAATTTCTGAATCATCAAACTTCAGGCGTGTTACTTTTTGAATTTAAATCACTAAGGTCAAATATATAATATTTAGAGATCACTAAATCATAATTTTTTAAACATGGATGCTTAAGCAACATCTAGTGGGTTGTTTTTAGCAAATTCGTTAATTTATATCTGTGGAAAACTAGAAGGGGGGTTGAATAGTTTTACGTCATTTTTAAATTTATTACCAAAATATTTTGTAGCTTATTAAAAACTTTCGATTCGATCTCAAGTGAATTCAAGTGACAACCAATATAAGCAATTCTAATCTAATAATGAAAGTATTGAAATGTAATGAAGAAAAGATAGAGTTAGAAAGATCAAACCACAACACGCGAATTTATAGTGGTTCGGCTACAAGGACACCTTCCTTGCCCTACTCCACTCCCCGAGTACCACACTCGAGAGTTTTATATCATTTTATAAGATGTTATGTCTTAAGACAAAATTTCATTTGATCATGTAATGCATAAGATGCTTAGTTTATGCATACCTTAAGTGATATTAGATGTAGAGGTAAATATTTGTTACCAAATACTTGTTTATGTCTTAATCTTGACTTAATTTGATTTGAGTTTTGTGATTATCAAAACATAGGTTTATTGAGAGATATTAATAATCTTTTTAAACATTATTTATAAACAATCTCCCCCTTTTTGATGATTACAAAACTTAAACTCATTAACTCAAAAATTAGTTTTTAAACAAGTATTTTAGTGAGTTTATATTTACTTCTCCCCCTTTTTGTAGAATCAAAACGGTTATGCCGACAATTTTCAAACGTGAAAAATTTGACGGGAAGGTATCTCCCCCTTGATGTGTACTCCCCCTCGTTTGGGGGCACCAAGAGAACGAGCTATGGAATGTTTTGCAAAACAAAAATATTAGAAGCACAAGTATATTCATGCAAACATATATTAGGTGATAAGAAAGAAAATAAGCATGGTTGAAAGAAAGCATTCATATCAAAGAAATGGTTGTGTTAAGACACAACATACAAGTAGCAATAAGGATTACAAGTAGAGAGGCAAGTACACAAATTAACAACTAGGAAAATACATCATCATGCAAAGAGTACATGGTCTTCATAGAGCTTGCAAGCAAAAGGGTGGTAGAAGCTTTATTTATTAAGCATATCAAATGCTTAATTTGGAGAGCATGATGGTGATGGTGGAGGAATGGGTGAGAATTGTGGTGGAGAAATGATTGGAGAGGATGGTAGAGTTGGTGGTGGTGGTGGGTTGGTAAGCAAATGTTCAATATATGAAAACATATATTGAATTTCATCTCTAAGGCCAAAGATGACGGTGCGGTTGTGTATGCAACAAAGACAAGTATCCCCATGGGATTCAAGTAGCCTCCAAGGCACGGGATTGGCAAAGAATGGTGGTGTAATTGGTGGAGATGAGAGATGAGCATCAAGAGGTGTTATTGGTGAAAGTGAGATGGTAAGATGGGTGGAGATAGGTTCTTGTGTAGGAAGTGGTGATGATACTTGTGGTGACAAGTGTAAGTTGATGTAGTCATTGATTGATGAGGTTAAGGGTATGGAGGATGAGGAAGTTCCATGAGTGGAAGGTGTTTTAGATGGTGCATTGGGTGCACTTGGGGATGAGCATTTGGGTGGAGGTGATGGGGTTTTATCTTCTTCATTTGTTAAGTCAATGAAGAGTTGTTTTGGGGGGATGACCACAAGCTTTTGTTTCTTGGAGGCTTTGGAGTGTGAGGTGCTTGGTGGAGTCATGATGATTTAGATGATGAATGATGAGATGAAGAATGGTGATTATGGAGGGAATTTATAGTATGGAAATGGTTGTTTAAGGTATGTATTTGAAATGGTTGAATGAGATTCTAAAATCAGTTGGGTTAAAATGGGAAATGGTAGCTGATACTAGAGAAAGGGTTCACAAGATGCAAAAGAAAACAGTGAACCCAGTTCCAGATGGCCGGTCCCCTTAATTGTATGCCGGCCCCCTTAATGATCAAGGGGACCGCCTAGGGAATTAAGGGGGCCGCCCATCTGGTGTTTTCCCAGACGACCAGAAACCCAAAATTTGCAGAATTTGGTGATTTTTCAAGTGTGTTTTTCCAGCAAGCTCTATTAGGAGTATATACTCTAGGAATGATGATATATGAACATATATAAATAACCAAAATTTGCATGCAAATTAACATATTATAATCCATATTGAAAAGAAGCATAGCATAACATTAAGATAGTAGCATGATAATATTCTAAACATCATTCAAGAGATAAACAAGAAATAACACAAGTATTTCCGAATAAATCGGACAAATAACAAGCCATACAAATGTCTAATAGAAACAAATAATAACAAGTAGCAATACATCGATAACTTCTACTTCTTCTTTTTCCCAATCATCTTCCTAAACATCTTTCCAACGGATTTGAATCCTCCTCGAAGTTCTTCATGTATTTGTTGTTGACGGTTGATAATGGACGTTTGACGAGTGAAGAGAAGCTCATCGGTACGTTCATGAGGAAGAGGAACTTGATACTCGGTTTCGTCTGTGTCGGAAAGATTTTCAACAAAGGTCGTGGGGGATGGAGTACTAGCACGTGAGGTGTTTTCCTTCTCATCATCATCATCCTCACGATGAGATGTAGAACCACGAGGCCTAGAGTACAAAGGAACACGAGACTTTCCTTTGTCACTTCGAGAATGACGAGTACGAACAAGAGTGACTTGGTTCAAGGTAGGAAGGATTTGAACGTAGTAATCTCTTTGAAGATGAGGGTAATGTTCCATGACATAACGATAAAGTCGTGTAAGGAACATACCGTAAGGAAGATTGGCATTTGGGGTATTCTTGGCGGACATGATTCGATGGATAAAAAGATAAGCCAAATTGTATTGCTCTTCAGCAATTACACAATATAACATGTGGGCAATGCTCGCCGTGACATGATCACGGTGACCACCAGTACCAAACGCATTCTCGCGAATGAGTTCTTCCCACTTTTTCATATCTCGGCTTAGCTCTTTGAGGAGGATTTGATTGGCATGAATATCGACATTCTTCGACTTGAGTACTCGACTAGTCGTACGACGTTCTAGTTCAAGCATTCGACGAATGTCTTCAGGACTAGAAATCTCAGAATAGTAGGGGCCATCCTGAGGACGATATCTTTCAAAAGAGGAAAGATCCCATTCATTTGAGAAAACGACTTGGCCGTTGAATGGGATTCTAAGAATTTGTCCAAATTGAGCAAGAGTAAGAGTGATGAATTGATTTTGAATCATGAAGGAAATGAGGAGATGACCATATGGATCGGTTTGCACCGTCACTTGGCTATAGAATTCGAGGATAAAACGAGGAATAATTGGTTCGTTGATTTAGAAAAGACATTCAAAACGAATATTGGAGAACATTCGTTCGATTTCATCAGATTTATAGAAAGATGGATCGACAATTCTTCTTTCGTGAATGTTTCTATTTTCAATAGGACGATAGAAACATGCAACTGAAGGAGACATGCCGGGAGTAGAAGAGACATTTGGAATGTATTGTTTGGTTTTGGAGACATCACCAACCGTGGTCTTAGGCATTTTCACCTAAACAATATAACAACAAAAATAAAATTAATATAAAAACAACTATCATGCATATGTTTTATATATATATATATATATATATATATATATATATATAATACATACTAAAAACTATTGGGAAATGGGGCCCAAGGTTTTTGCATTAAGGATTAATTAGCTGCCTAACCCTTCTTCTTATTGGTTTGTGACTTGCAATTTAGTGGTAGTGGTCTAGGAGGCAATATATGATTGGCCCCATTTTCTTAATCTCCCATAATCCATACAGTGCCCATGAATAGCACCCACCTTCGAGTATACATATAGTTCACTGTTTCGCACTGTTCCAAACTGTTCTGCACTGTACAAAAGGTATAATACATGTTAGCCAATTGTTAGGGACATCTTAAACATGTTGCATTAATTTTTCTACTATAATCTAGACCCTTCACTACCCCAATCACAGTACACACAGATCTTACATACCATTACTTCTTTCAATCAAACACACACCTCACACATATGAACCAGGAACCCACATACAAAACCAAACAAAATTCGAGATTCATCCATGTAAATATTCGATTTAAAGATGCCTGATGAGGCGAAAAATGATCCGTTTTTAGGGGTTCATTTAAGCCCGGAATTGAATTTATTTGATCAAATATTGCCCTAAATCGTTCCTTTTGTGATTTTAGGTACTTTGGGAGAGATCTGGAAAAGGAAGCAATTCGGACGTTTTTGGAGCATAAAAGTGAAGAAAACGCCAAAGTCTTAATTTTCCATGCTGGGAACAGTAGGTGACGGCGTCAAGAGTAACTTCCTGACAGCGTCAAGAGCAAAATTCCATGACGATCCAGTAAAGATTTGACGGCGTCACGAAGGTAGGGCGTCAAGAGTAAAAGTCATGACGGCCTGGAAATGATTAAGTCTTGACGGCGTCAAATATAGATCAAGGAAGTCCGAGAATAGTTTTGGCGGCGAGGTGACGGCGTCACAATGTTTGTCTTGACGCCGTCAGACCCCTTTTCCTATATATAGTTTTCTAATTTTCACATTAAAAAAAGAGAGAAGTTTTGGAGAAACCCTAAGTACGAACTTGGTGCGACTTTTACAGGTTTTTCAAGGGTTCCAAGCCCTTGATACCTTTCATGTAATTGAGATAAGTGTTCTTTTAATTCAATCAATATGTCTATGTGTTGGTTGTCTATATCTTGTTCTTGTCTCAATTCCATTATGCTAGGCTAGATCTATCTTGTGTTTTCTTGGATCTGATGAAACCTAGATGTTAATTATGTGTTGATTACTTGTTTATACTTGTCTTGGATGAATGATTTATATGTTAGGCTTAAGAAAACTGACAGATCTCCAATTGGTAACATGCTTGAACGTCTTAAGAAACATGAACCGACGCCACTAGGTCTTTATTGGTTGTATTTAATGCATGAGCCACTGTTTAAAATCCCTATAGTTGTGCTGGGCATGGTGTAAGAGGAGATAAGAGCTCATAGAATTGGGGAGTTAAGTGTGCCACCCCATGAATGGTATTAAGGAATACGATCCGTCATCCATGCAATTATAACAAGTAATTGACGTGTAAAAGATGTCTAGGGAGTAGTGAAATCTAAGTAAACACATTTTCTTTGTGCCTTTGTTCGTAACCACCCGACATCATGGACAATGGGAACATCTTTGAACCCGTCATCCCACCACAACAAAACCCACCATTAGAACCCCTTAGGCCCCGAACCTTAGGAGAGTATTCCCGACCTAGCCACCAAGGCTACCGAAACACCATTGAGCTCACCGGAGCCAATGTGACCCCCTTGCGATCCGACACCATCCGGTTGGTGCAAAGCGGATGTGCATTCCATGGACTTCGTTCCGAAGATCCAAACCAACATCTTAAGGACTTCCTCAAAATCGTAGATTCCATAGACCTAGATGTTGCAACTAGAGAGACAACCCGATTACGCCTATTCCAATTCTCTCTACGGGATCAAGCTAGTCAATGGCTTGAGCGTTTACCCGCGGGATCCATCACCACATGGGATGATCTCACCACTCGCTTCCTTGCTCAATTTTTCCCACCGGGGAGAACTACTAAGCTTAGAAATGACATCTTGATGTTCCAACAACGTCAAAATGAATCTCTTTATGAAGCATGGACTCGTTTCAAGGACTTACTCCAAAAAGTCCCTCATCATGGCATAGATCTTTGGCTCCAAGTCCAAATCTTTTATGACCATATCGACATCTCCACGAGGCGAGCCATTGACCAATCAGCCGGTGGTAAGCTATGTGATCTAAGTGCGGAACAATCATGGGAACTCATAGAAGATCTTGCTCTCTATGACAACGAAAGTTGGAATGATCCCCGTAACTTGAACAAAACGGTCAAGGCAATATCTTTGCCTTCGAACAATTCTAGCACTCCCGACCGGAGGATCATGGAACTTGAGGACCAAGTCAAGTTTCTCATGAAATCTTACGAAGCTCCTAAGCCTTCAAGCCAAGTGAACAAAATCACTTCTTCATGCGAATTATGTAGTGGTCCCCACGACACTCGTGATTGTGTGGAACTCCCCGGAACAGCTTTTGCGGACTACGCATCCACGCGTACCGACGAAGCGGGAGATAAATGGTACACTTTCAAGCCCGAGCCAAACACTTATGGTGATTCATACAACCCCTCATGGAAAAATCACCCAAACCTTAGGTGGAAACAAAATCAACCCAATTCTTCCAATCCGCCTAATCGTTACCAACCATCCAGTCCACCTTCCAACCGTACTTTTAACAACAATCCTTCTAACAACTATTGTAGTACCAACAATCTTGAAGGATTGATGTCTAAGTTCATGGCATCTCAAGAGGCTCGCATAGCTAGGTTTGAAACCGAATTCAACCAACAACAAACAGAGATAACCAACAAGATTGACAACTTGTTGAAAGCCCTCAACAACCAAACATTAGTCACACCTAGGAAGGACACTAGGGACACCAATAATGGAAGCCAAATTAAGGACCCCTCATCATCCAAACATGTCCACTTTGTCAATGTTGTCACCATTAAGCCGATAGATAAGGAGATTGAAGAGAGTGACAAGGATGAGGTTAGAATAGAAGCCGAGACTAAGGATGAGAGTAGGGAAGTTGAGGCTAAGAAGGAAGAGGAATTAGAGGAGGTAGAACCTATAGAAAAGTACTTTGATAAGTTGCCCACCAAGGAAGAATGGGAATACCATAAGGATTTATTCGATAGTCCCGAGAGACCATATATCCTCGGCACCTCCCTTATCAAAATGGGAGACCCCTCTAACATTAACATCCCATGCAATATCGGGCACATGCATATATGGAAAGCTTACATCGACCCTAGATCCCCCGTGAACATCATGACTAGGACTTATTACAATTAGGTGATGAAGAAGCAACTTGATTTTAGAATGATGCCCGATAAGAATCTGATAAGTAATTTTGCAGGAAGAATGAAGGGACTGCATGTGATTATAGGGAATCTCACCTATGAGATCGAATTTATGATAGTCGAGGACACTCGTCCGGTGATAGATGCTTGCCTAAGCCAAATAATATTCGGAAAACCATTTGTTGAGGCCACTAGGATGAGTTATGATCCGACTTTAGGGATAGTTAGAATTAAGGAAGAGAATGGTGAGGTTGCCTATCAAATGCCCTACAAAATTGAGCAATACCGCCTTCTCTCTAATATCAAAAAGGAACACAAGCAAGCGGCTTATTATAGGAATGAGGAGGATAGACGTAGAGGAGTAGAGTATGTAAAGAACAGAATGCTTGGTTTCTACAAAGAATGCTTGCAACTAGGTCCGGAGTACAAAACTGGTTTAGAAGACGACCTAGAGAGTGGAACCAATGATGAGATCACGTAGTAACCCATGACCTTGAGTCTAGCTACAAAACTCGTAAATAAAGAAAAGCGCTTCTTGGGAGGCAACCCATGTTTTGTGTGATTTTGTTTGTTTGTTTGTTATTTGCTTCCGTATGCATGCTTAATTTTTATTGTTGGTAGATCATGTTTTTCAATTAAATAGTGGAAATACTTTACTTTGTTGTTTTGGCCTACTCTTAACTCCACCTAAAAGTATTTTTGCAAAAGATAAGTGTAAGGGGAAACCCCAAATATGTTTTCAAGAAACAAACCGATCATGATTCTCCACAATATTAAATGAACATGTATATTCGTATATGTTAGAGTCAAATGCTTGTATTGAGTCATAATGAAGTTTTGCAGGATTTTCCAGGAAGTAGGACCAAGTTTTTCCAGAAATTTTCCGGAAACTTAACATAAGAATTTCTGCAGGTCACTTCTGACGGCGTCAAGAGTTTACTCTTGACGGCGTCAAGTGTAAAAATCTGGAAATTTTACCAGTTTTGTTTTTCTAACGGAGTCTTATGGTTTTTGTGAATTATTAAGTTTTATAATCTCCAGGAGATCTGCAAACTTCATTCCACAAGCATTATATCTTATCTTGTTTTCTAGGATTTAGTAACTTATATAGGATGTCGCCGATTTTACGCGAGGTTGTCTTGTCTATTTTATTAGGTTTTACAGGTTATGTATGACAAGAAGATGATTTATATTCTGGAAGGGAAGCTTTGATTGTTCATTTTCTTGGAGGAAGATTTAACCTGGCCACCTTATTATCCATACTGAGCGAATCAGGGGAGTATTTGATTTCATTCTTTTTACTTTTTAACTTTTACATTCTTTACTTGAACATTGGGGACAATGTTCATCTTAAGTGTAAGGGGAGGGTAAAGAGATGATACCTTACATATGCACTTTCACTTGAGTTTGTTTTGTTTGATGGTAGATGTGTAATAAAACTATGAGAAATACTTGTTAGTGCAATTTTAGCGTCAAATTTAAAATTTTTTACAACATTTAGGAGTGAAACTTTAGCCATAGCAAGCGTCTCATGGATAGGAGATTGTATGACTAGCACATAACCGTATATTCAGAAAAATTTTCCACCCAAAAATGTGAGGTTCGCCTTTAGATTTGATAGAAAAAGCATTTATTATTAGTGCTTATGAGTGTACCGGTAGCATTTAGATTCTAGAACTTGCGTTAGTGATGCATCCCGAGACCGCTAGTGAGACTACATTCGTGTAGTAGGATTTACTACATGATAAGAGGCATTAGGATTACCCTTGTGTTAAACCCGTATTACAATTACTTGACCATTTAAGTCATATTATTTGGCTAGTTAAGTCAACTAATTTTCCCACACCCTTAGCGTTGTACTCATTTTTAGTACACGATACCCCTAGTACACCCCTCCGAGCCTATCTTTTCATTTCTAACTTTAAGCATTTTACTTAAAGGAAGAATTTGTTACACCCCACTTAAATGTACAACCAAATCGCCTTAGCCTTCCGTGTATGCGCTCATTTTTAGTGCATTATTGTTATTTGTTAAACCCTAAGTTAACTATCTAATTGATTACATGGTTGCTAAGTCGAGCCATATCTTTGTACATATTGTTTTGGGACGATTGGGACTCATGGGTAAAGTACTTATTTTATAGAGTAATGGGGAAGAACAGCATATATTACCCCCATATGTGCGTTAATCTTAAAAGTGCTCCAAGTGTTTTGATTTTCTTAATTCGAGTCATTAGATTAGTTAATTGTAAAGTATGTAAAAATTCAAGTGTAAGGGAAATGTTCATTCCCTATGATGTATTATTTTGGATGGTAGGGTAAGAGTGTATGCAATGCAAAAAAAAAAAAAAAAAAAAAAAAAAAAAAAAAAAAATCGAAAAATCAAGAAAAAGAAAAAAAATAGAAAAAGGAAAAAGAGAAAAAAAAAACATACGGACTACCATCCCTTTTCATTCTATGTTCATTTTATGTTTTTGTTATTTTTCATTTATTAGCTTAAGTCGAGTCTAGTCTTGGCTTAGCAACGTCATATTGTACATGTAATTAACCAAGATTGTTAACTCGTCACCAGTAAAACTTCCTTTATCCAACAAAACCGTGTATTTCATATCCCTACACCTAACATTACAACCCTTTAAAAGACCTCTTTGATAGTTTATCCTATGTGCTTACGCCATGTGGTGGAGATTTGATCCTTTCCCAAGCCTATGGTAATCTATTTTGCTATGACAGGTAGTGAGAGATATCTTCCGTTTCCATATTGTAATTTACACTTTATTACACCCGAGAGATGTGAGTATCTAAACACTATTTGTGAGGTGCTAGTGTATGACCTCCGTGCTTGTCTATTGGTCTTTAGTGGAACGATTATTTGTTGTAATTACTTTTATATTAGTGTTAAATGACCCCTAACTTGTCTTTTGAGTAAAATAAAAGCGCATTTGCTTGAGGACAAGCAAATCTCAAGTGTAAGGGTATATGATAAGGCGAAAAATGATCCGTTTTTAGGGGGTCATTTAAGCCCGGAATTGAATTTATTTGATCAAATATTGCCCTAAATCGTACCTTTTGTGATTTTAGGTACTTTGGGAGAGAAATCTGGAAAAGGAAGCAATTCTGACGTTTTTGGAGCATAAAAGTGAAGAAAACGCGAAAGTCTTAATTTTCCATGCTGGGAACAGTAAGTGACGGCGTCAAGAGCAAAATTCCATGACGATCCAGTAAAGATTTGACGGCGTCACGAAGGTAGGGCGTCTAGAGTAAAAGTCATGACGGCCTGGAAATGATTAAGTCTTGACGGCGTCAAATATAGATCAAGGCAGTCCGAGAATAGTTTTGGCGGCGAGGTGACGGCGTCACAATGTTTGTCTTGACGCCATCAGACCCCTTTTCCTATATATAGTTTTCTAATTTTCACATTAAAAAAAGAGAGAAGTTTTGGAGAAACCCTAAGTACGAACTTGGTGCGAATTTTACAGGTTTTTCAAGGGTTCCAAGCCCTTGATACCTTTCATATGTAATTGAGATAAGTGTTCTTTTAATTCAATCAATATGTCTATGTGTTGGTTGTCTATATCTTGTTCTTGTCACAATTCCATCATGCTAGGCTAGATCTATCTTGTGTTTGTTTGGATCTAATGAAACCTAGATGTTAATTATGTGTTGATTACTTGTTTATACTTGTCTTGGATGAATGATTTATATGTTAGGCTTAAGAAAACTGGCAGATCTCCAATTGGTAACATGCTTGAACGTCTTAAGAAACATGAACCGACGCGCACTAGGTCTTTATTGGTTGTATTTAATGCATGAGCCACTGTTTAAAATCCCTATAGTTGTGCTGGGCATGGTGTAGGAGGAGATAAGAGCTCATAGAATTGGGGAGTTAAGTGTGCCACCCCATGAATGGTATTAAGGAATACGATCCGTCATCCATGCAATTATAACAAGTAATTAACATGTAAAAGATGTCTAGGGAGTAGTGAAATCTAAGTAAACACATTTTCTCCACTTATTGCTCACAACTTTAGTATAATTTAGCTTATTTTCATTTCTAGTATTTTATTTTGATTGTATCTTTAGTATTGGGTTCGTTGATTAGCAACTAATTTCGCCCAAATCCTTCAAACCCGAGATTTTTAATTGCTTTTTAAAAAATATAAAAACACAAAAATAATCATCCCTCACCTTTAGAACTAGTATTTAGGTTTTCTAATCCTAGCGACACTATTCCTAAGCTGAACGATCAATCCCCCAGTACTTGTCACAATACTATACTACAACGATCAGGTACACTGCCTGGTGGGGTTGTAAGCTTCTCAGGATCCCTTGAGAGGTAAAGCCTGTTGCGATTCCCACGCATCAATGCCGAAGAAGAATTGCAGGTATGTGCTTTTATTAGTTTTTGATTTTTAATGTTTTTGGGGGGAAAATTGATTGCTGTTACGTGTTATTTTTTCAGGAAGTTCTTACATCTAAATTAGTATGAAGCTTCCTTTATGTCTATGTCGTTTAACGAGGGTGAAGGTGAGTTTTTTTTTTTTTTTTTTTTTTTTTTTTTTTTTTTTTTTTTTTTTTTTTTTGTAACTTTCATCGTTCAGGATCTGAATTTGTTTTAAAGGTTGTATAGGGTGCCTTAGAAGTTTTATAGCAGACTATGTGATTCCACACTTCCACTGATGGTTGATATGAGCTTATTGGCTTTTTTTCAATAGGAAATAAGGCCATAAGCCAACAAGTTAAGCTAACCCAAATGAAATCACACTGATTTTTTTTCTATAAAGTGTCACTGATTCGTGGGAATCGCAACAGGCTTTACCTCTCGAGGGTTCTCGAGAAGCTTACAACCCCCACCAGGCAGTGTACCTGATCGTTGTATTATAGTATAGTGACAAGTACCGGGGGATTGATCGTTCAGCTTAGGAATAGTGTCGCTAGGATTAGAAAGCCTAAATACTAGTTCTAAAGATGAGGGATGATTCTTTTTGTGTTTTTATATTTTATGGAAAGCAAGTTAAAATCTCGGGTTTTGGAAGAGTGGGCGGAATTAGTTGCTATTCAACTAACCCAATACTAAGATGCAATCAAAATAAAATACTAGAAAATGAAAATAAACTAATTTATACTAAGGTTGTGAGCAGTAATTGGAGAAAATGTGTTTACTTAGAATTCATTACTCCCTAGATATCTTTTACACGTTAATTACTTGTTATAATTGCATGGATGACGGATCGTATTCCTTAATACCATTCATGGGGTGGCACACATAACTCCCCAATTCTATGAGCTCTTATCTCCTCCTACACCATGCCCATCACAACTATAGGGATTGTAAACAGTGGCTCATGCATTAAATACAACCAATAAAGACCTAGTGCGCGTTGGTTCATGTTTCTTAAGACGTTCAAGCATGTTACCAATTGGAGATCTGCCAGTTTTCTTAAGCCTAACATATAAATCATTCATCCACAACAAGAATAAACAAGTAATCAACACATAATCAATATCTAGGTTTCATTATATCTAAGCAAACACAAAGGAGATCTAGCCTAGCATGATAGAATTAAGACAAGAACATGATATAGACAACCAACACATAGACATATTGATTGAATTAGAAGAACACTTATCTTGATTAATCATGCAAGGTATCAAGGGGTTGGAACCCTTGAAAAACCTGTAAAGTTACACCAAAATCGTACTTAGGGTTTCTCCCAAAACTTCTCTCTCTAAATGTGAAAAATTAGAAAACTATATATAGAAAAATAGGTTTGACGGCGTCAAGAGTAATCTTGTGACGCCGTCACCTCGCCGCCAAAACTCTCCTTGGACTGCCTAGATCTACTTCTGATGCCGTCAAGAGTTATACACTTCCAGGCCGTCATGACTCTTTTACTCTTGACGCCCTTCCCACGTGACGCCGTCAAAACTCTACTGGGTCGTCATGGAAATTCATGAAATTTGCTCTTGACGCCGTCAAGGATTTGCTCTTGACGCCGTCACCCACTGTTCCCAGCATGGAAAATTAAGACTTTGGCGTTTTCATCACTTTTATGCTCCAAAAACGTCCGAATTGCTTCCTTTTCCAAATTTCACTCCCAAAGTACCTAAAATCACAAAAGGTACGATTTAGGGCAATATTTGATCAAATAAATTCAATTCCGGGCTTAAATGACCCCCTAAAAACGGATCATTTTTCGCCTCATCATATACCCTTACACTTGAGATTTGCTTGTCCTCAAGCAAATGCGCTTTTATTCTACTCAAAAGACAAGTTAGGGGTCATTTAACACTAATATAAAAGTAATTACAACAAATAATCGTTCCACTAAAAACCAATAGACAAGCACGGAGGTCATACACAAGCACCTCACAAATAGTGTTTAGATACTCACATCTCTCGGGTGTAATAAAGTGTAAATTACAATATGGAAACGGAAGATATCTCTCACTACCTGTCATAGCAAAATAGATTACCATAGGCTTGGGAAATGATCAAACCTCCACCACATGGCGTAAGCACCTAGGATAAACTATCAAAGAGGTCTTTTAAAGGGTTGTAACGTTAGGTGTAGGGATATGAAATACACGGTTTTGTTGGATAAAGGAAGTTTTACTGGTGGCGAGTTAACAATCTTGGTCAATTACATGTACAATATGGCGTTGCTAAGCCAAGACTAGACTCGACTTAAGCTAATAAATGAAAAATAACGAAAACATAAAATAAACATAGAATGAAACGGGATGGTAGTCCGTATGTTTTTTCTCTTTTTCCTTTTTTCTATTTTTTTTTCTTTTCTTTTTCTTGATTTTTCGTTTTTTTTTTTTTTTTTTTTTTTTTTTTTTTTTTTTTTTTTTTTTTTTTGCATACACTCTTACCCTACCATCCAAAATAATACATCATAGAGAATGAACATTTTCCTTACACTTGAATCTTTACATACTTTACATTAAACTAATCTAATGACTCGAATTAAGAAAATTAAAACACTATGAGCACTTTTAAGATTAACGTACATATGGGGGTAATAAGTGATGTTCTTCCCCATTACTCCATAAAATAAGTACTTACCCATGAGTCCCAATCGTCCCAAAACAATACGTACAAGGATATGACTCGACTTAGCAACCATGTAATCAATTAGAAAGTTAACTTAGGGTTTAACAAATAACAATAATGCACTAAAAATGAGCGCATACACGGAAGGCTAAGGCGATTTGGTTGTACATTTAAGTGGGGTGTAACAAATTCTTCCTTTAAGTAAAATGCTTAAAGTTAGAAACGAAAAGATAGGCTCGGAGGGGTGTACTAGGGGTTTCGTGTACTAAAAATGAGTACAACGCTAAGGGTGTGGGAAAAATTAGTTGACTTAACTAGCCAAGTAATATGACTTAAATGGTCAATTAATTATAATACGGGTTTAACACAAGGGTAATCCTAATGCCTCTTATCATGTAGTAAATCCTACCACACGAATGTAGTCTCACTAGCGGTCTCGGGATGCATCACTAACGTAAGTTCTAGAATCTAAATGCTACCGGTACACTCATAAGCACTAATAATGAATGTTTTTCCTATCAAATCTAAAGGTGAACCTCACATATTTGGGTGGAAAATTTTTCTGAATATACGGTTATGTGCTAGTCATACAATCTCCTATCCATGAGACGCTTGCTATGGCTAAAGTTTCACTCCTAAATGTTGTAAAAAAATTTAAATTTGGCGCTAAAATTGCACTAACAAATATTTCTCATAGTTTTATTACACATCTACCATCAAACAAAATAAACTCAAGCGAAAGTGCATATGTAAGGTATCATCTTTTTATCCTCCCCTTACACTTAAGATGAACATTGTCCCCAATGTTCTAGTAAAGAATGTAAAGGTTAAAAAGTAAAAAGAATGAAATCAAATACTCCCCTGATTCGCTCGGTATGGATAATAAGGTGGCCAGGTTAAATCTTCCTCCAAGAAAATGAACAATCAAAGCTTCCCTTCCAGAATATAAATCATCTTCTTGTCATACATAACTTGCAAAACCTGACAGAATAGACAAGACAACCTTGCGTAAAATCGGCGGCATCCTATATAAGTTTCTAAATCCTAGAAAACAAGATAAGATATAATGATTGTGGAATGAAGTTTGCAGATCTCCTGGAGATTATAAAACTTAATAATTCACAAAAACCATAAGACTCCGTTAGAAAAACAAAACCGGTAAAATTTCCAGATTTTAACTCCTGACGCCGTCAAGAGTAAAACCCAGACGCCGTCAGAATGGACCTGCAGAAATTCTTATGTTAAGTTTCCGGAAAATTTCTGGAAAAACTTGGTCCTACTTCCTGAAAAATCCTGCAAAACTTCATTATGACTCAATACAAGCATTTGACTCTAACAAATACGAATATACATGCTCATTTAAAATTGTGGAGAATCATGATCGGTTTGTTTCTTAAAAACATATTTGGGGTTTCCCCTTACACTTATCTTTTGCAAAAATACTTCTAGGTGGAGTTAAGACTAGGCCAAAACAACAAAGTAAAGTATTTCCACATTTTAGTTTAGAAACATGATCTACCAACAATAAAAATAAAGCATGCATACGGAAGCAAATAACAATCAAACAAATAAAATCACACAAAACATGGGTTGCCTCCCAAGAAGCGCTTTTATTTATTTACGAGTCTTGTAGCTAGACTCAAGGCCATGGGTTACCGTGTATCGCTTATGCTCACATAACCAAGTGTGAGCCATCTAATAGTCGCCTCATCTTTCTTATATTCATCTCCTAACTCTAAGCATCCGCGGTAGTATCTTTTATTCTTTTCATGGGTATACTTAAGTCCTTTTCTCTTATCATTCTCACTTAACATTTCCATGGGCGGGTACCTACTACACTTTTCCATGGAAAAATCCTTGAACCTAGGGTGTGTGCGGGGCATTTGATAAACAAAATCTTCATCCCCATCCGAGAATGTAATTAACCCTTCTATGAGTTTTTCATCGAGGTTGGTCAACCGTTTGAAAGGTCTTCCAAACACAACTTGGGTCAATTTATCATCAATAAATTCTCCTAGATTCTCCATAACCATGAACTCAACAAGATAAACCAAACTTCCTACAAACACATGCAATGGTACTGCCTCAGCAATAATGTTTTCTCCTTTGTATTCTAACTCATCTACCATGATTTTATTATATTCATTGCGTGAGATTATGTTCATTAGGAGAGATGAGTTAAGATAGGCGTTAAAGCTCTTAAATCCGATTTTACAAGGAAATTGCATGTTGAATGAGCTATCACACTCAATCCTAGTTCTAGGGTCAACATACCTAAGAGGGTTTATTTCTTCTTCCATCCTATTCTCATTAATCACATCACCATCATCAAGATCCTCATCGGAGTCTGAATAGTAGAAAGGACTAGCCCTATGGTCATCATCATGATCAGACACTTCTAACTCAGAATTATTGTCAAAGTGGTGGTTGGGTGAGAGGTTAGGTGGGTTCTCATTTTCTGCTAAAGGAAGTGGGGCGGGCATTTGGAAAATCCTACGACGAAAAACACGAATAACAGGAATCAAACGATCAATGTTATTGTTATCCATCGAAACGGTTTACGAACAAAGACACAAAGAAATGAGATAGACTAAAGAAAATCCTAAAAATAAAAATAAAATCTTACTAGAAAGGAATCTAGCAAGTAGACCTAATAAAAAGAAATTCTAACCTAGACAATAACTATTCCCCGGGCTGCGGTGCCAAAAACTTGATGCGTGGGAATCGCAACAGGCTTTACCTCTCGAGGGATCTCGAGAAGCTTACAACCCCCACCAGGCAGTGTACCTGATCGTTGTAGTATAGTATAGTGACAAGTACCGGGGGATTGATCGTTCAGCTTAGGAATCGTGTCGCTAGGATTAGAAAGCCTAAATACTAGTTCTAAAGATGAGGGATGATTCTTTTTGTGTTTTTATATTTTATGGAAAGCAAATTAAAATCTCGGGTTTTGGAAGAGTGGGCGGAATTAGTTGCTATTCAACTAACCCAATACTAAGATGCAATCAAAATAAAATACTAGAAAATGAAAATAAACTAATTTATACTAAGGTTGTGAGCAGTAATTGGAGAAAATGTGTTTACTTAGATTTCATTACTCCCTAGATATCTTTTACACGTTAATTACTTGTTATAATTGCATGGATGATGGATCGTATTCCTTAATACCATTCATGGGGTAGCACACATAACTCCCCAATTCTATGAGCTCTTATCTCCTCCTACACCATGCCCATCACAACTATAGGGATTGTAAACAGTGGCTCATGCATTAAATACAACCAATAAAGACCTAGTGCGCGTTGGTTCATGTTTCTTAAGACGTTCAAGCATGTTACCAATTGGAGATCTGCCAGTTTTCTTAAGCCTAACATATAAATCATTCATCCACAACAAGAATAAACAAGTAATCAACACATAATCAATATCTAGGTTTCATTAGATCTAAGCAAACACAAAGGAGATCTAGCCTAGCATGATAGAATTAAGACAAGAACATGATATAGACAACCAACACATAGACATATTGATTGAATTAGAAGAACACTTATCTTGATTAATCATGCAAGGTATCAAGGGGTTGGAACCCTTGAAAAACCTGTAAAGTTATACCAAAATCGTACTTAGGGTTTCTCCTAAAACTTCTCTCTAAATATGAAAAATTAGAAAACTATATATAGAAAAATAGGTTTGACGGCGTCAAGAGTAATCTTGTGACGCCGTCACCTCGCCGCCAAAACTCTCCTCGGACTGCCTAGATCTACTTCTGACGCCGTCAAGAGTTATACACTTCCAGGCCGTCATGACTCTTTTACTCTTGACGCCCTTCCCACGTGACGCCGTCAAAACTCTACTGGGTCGTCATGGAAATTCATGAAATTTGCTCTTGACGCCGTCAAGGATTTGCTCTTGACGCCGTCACCCACTGTTCCCAGCATGGAAAATTAAGACTTTGGCGTTTTCTTCACTTTTATGCTCCAAAAACGTCCGAATTGCTTCGTTTTCCAGATTTCACTCCCAAAGTACCTAAAATCACAAAAGGAACGATTTAGGGCAATATTTGATCAAATAAATTCGGATTCGGGCTTAAATGACCCCCTAAAAACGGATCATTTTTCGCCTCATCAGTCACGCTATTGCTAACTTTTTTTAAATCGTTTTTTAGCTTTTGGAGGCTAATTAGGAAAAATTCTGAATAAGTATATATTATTTATAATAATTTAGTAAAATCTGTTTTGGATGCGTTGTGTTTATGATTAGTTAATTGCATCTGGTGATTTTCTGTTTCAGATAAGCAGTAGGTTAGGTAGGAGGCGAAAATATGCCGCGAAAGATATTATATTTGGAGTTGAAGCCAGGGCCATCATGCTTTGAGGTGTTGAAGATCTTGCTTCAAGCGAACCAGGTAAGGGTTTAATCACTTCATGAAAACCTGTTACTACTTATTAGGCGTTAGATGCTCTATAACAAAAAGCAAGTTCTAATTAGTTGTACGCCAAAAAAAAGTGTTGGGTCATATATGCATCTTTACTCACTGGTAGCTTATTCTTCAGTTATGCTGCAATTGTATTTTTATCCTAACACTGTATTGCTGTTTTCTTTTGAGATTAGAGCTTGAATTTTTAGTTAGTTCACTAACATTTGTCATAATGTACTAGACCTTCAGCTCTGAAAGCAGTGTCATTTTTTCAATTAGCCTATGTGCTTTCTAACTTTTACACAAAACATCATCAAACTATTGATTTCTGAATGGTTGTGGAATATTCCTTGATGACTCTAATCCTGAGGTACTTATATCTTTAAGCTTGGACTTTTAGTATAGAGGATGAAATGATTTTCTTATAATTTGTCAACAGATTAGCCAGCCAAAATTTCAAGCGCGTACCGGCTTCAGCAGTCGCAAAAAACCGTGAGTGCCTCCACTCAACACAAATTTAGACATGTTAGCTTCAAACTTATTAGGATAAATTAATGAGTTTTATATTCAATTATTGCCAGGTGTGGAAATGTTTTTCTCAAAATTGGATTGTCTGTATGTAAGTATGCATCTTCTTTAAACTCAAATTTCTGCAAAGAAGATTAATGATACGTGTGGGACGTGTGGAGTTTGTGAGAAATGTGAAGAATGATTGTTATGTAACGGATGCCCATTGTTCTTCCATAAAGGTAAATTGTAGTATAATGTTGTATTGGGGGAAGGTCTTCCTTTTGTCGTTTTGTCATATATATATATATATATATATATATATATATATATATATATGTATATATATATATATATATATATATATATATATATATATATATATATATATATATATATATATATATATATATATATATATATATATATATATGTTTCAATTTTTGTCAACACAGGATGATTAACTGAGGCAATCGTTCCTTTCAACAAAATGGTTCTGCAAATATTGCAGAAACTTAAAGAAGTGTTCGCGGCGGAAGGGCCAATCTAAGCAGGTTGCATGTGCATAATGCAGCTAACATTGGTATTCAATATAAAATACTGTTATTGGTACAAATAAAATAATTTATCTGTTTAAATAACTTAGTTGTTATGTGTAGTTCATATAACTTCAATGAAGTTGAAGTTGGCTTTAACGAGAGTACCATTATTATTTGTGACCAGGTTTGTGATTACATACAACTTAGTTTTGTGTTCATTTGGTTCTTAGATTAATCCTCTTTCTTCAGTGCAATTCCTGACAGTGCGAAAAAGAATATCACATTGGCTGTTTGAGGGAATTTGTTGTTGTAACAGCCATTAAGAGACACCCACATAAAAGTGGTAGCAGCTCATACATGAATAGCCGGACTTCATCTATTACGGATCACGGTAAGTTGAACTGCTGGTACATTCGTATTCTTGGATTTGCATCGACAATATGTTTTAATACAGTGACTGCAAATACTATGCGATTTATAAATTGAAAAAAGCTACACTCACATAATTTTTAGTAAAAGAAATCCACACACACATGTTATTTGCTGCTTTTGTTGGATGCTCTTGATCATACAATCAATTGTCGCAGAATAGCATAGCTATCTTATAAAATTCACTGGTGTGTATACTAACAGGCACTATAGATGGTGAGGTTCTTGAGCCAATATTAGCGCCTTTAAAGGGTGCGGCAAAACATGATGGAAAGAGTGTAGGTGTTCCTGTTAGGACCCGTGTATATCAATGATGACGCCCAAATACGGGCGAACTCTACTCAGGTGAGAATGTACTTCTGAAGAATACTGATTTGGGTTTATCATTAATTTATCAAAAAAGTATTGTTGCTATTTCTTAGTTTCATATTCTTATTCTCTGTAAGTGGGAAGATGAAAATGAAATGCTGACATGTTCAGAATTTTTTAGTTGCTGGCTAAAGTTTGAAATACATATACAATAGAATGACCAAGTTGGAAGTTTTTATATTAGAACTTAGTTTATACTGTTTTTTTAGTATTATGTTGAGTTTAATAGGTGGTTAAATTCTTACCTACGTTGCAAGTGGTCAAAGTAGTTACAAATTCTGTTAGTCATTTTGAATTTAGTGTAATCGATGAAATGGCAGGTCTAATTTTCTGTTGCCCACAGAAATTTGCCTTCTTGGATAGTGTGTTTAATATGATAGATATTCATTGCTCATCTAACTGACATTAACATGTAATCCAATTTGCATTTATGATTCCTAAAATGGCGGAAATTATGTCTAAACTTGCAGCAGTTGGTTTTAACAGAAAGGTGGAAAAGTTGTGCATGTGAGCCAGCCACATAATGGATGCAGGAACGGCAGGCTCAGAAAGATGGAAAAGATAGCACCGATGCCCACTGTCAAGGTAATAAGTATTTATTTTAAGATTTTCTACGGGGTGCTCGGGGCTGATTCTAAACAGCAGTTTTAAAAGGGGGAACTGGGTCGTTTTAAGGGTCGGATTTGCTTAAAACTAAACCAACAACTACTAACAGTTCGTCAGGTAACTGTTAAAAAAAGAAGCAGTCTCATTGAACTGCTGGTTGAACTGCAGAAGTGGTGGTTACACTTTGTCATAGCTCAGACGAACATCTTTAAGATTATTTGAGAACGAATAAAGTTATATAAAATAAATACCTTATTTCAATGAGTCACAACCGAATAAGTAAACCTTAATGGTTGGTTTGTAACAAAAGCTAACATTAAATAATCAACTTGATTGTGCAGGGTAAAAGACCAAATGAAACTGACACTACTGAGCTCATTTCACCAATGGCATCAGCAAAATTTCCACCCTATGGTGCGTAGTTAAACTTTTTAATCGAATTGTTTTAAGCACATTGAGGATATTCAATAAAGAACCTCAACCAGCCTTATGTCAAATGGTATGACAAGAATACTATTTCTACCTCTGTACTTCATTGTTATGACATAAACATTGATATACAGAAGACATTAAATATACATCTTTTCATCCATGTATATTGCACCTTTGGTCTTTTATAGACACATCAACATAGCACTCCCGCAGCAACGCGCGGGTTCACACACTCGTATATAATTATATGCAATATATGTGAAACGAAATTCTACTTCGACACAAAAAAAAAATATTCAATGAAGTAGTTTCATAATGTTCCTTTTATTTTGATTTTAAACTCGTTTAGAATATATGATATCAAAGAGTATGATATCATAATTCATTTTGAAGTAAGGTTAGATATATATTAGATTATATATCTTCCATTTCATAAGAGTTTGACACAACATAAGCTTGTTTAAAAGATTAAAATGTAAATTTTAGTTTTCAAAAATATCTTTTTAGAGATAAACCAAACGCTCCCTTAACTAGATAAAAACATCCTAAAATATCAATATATATATTGGTTATATATCTTGATGACGTCTATTGATTTTAATAGTATTAACAAATTTTATGAGCTAGTTTTAAGTTTCAAATAACTACATATAGTTATAGTTTGTTCATGAACCAAACGCCCATGTTGTCTTCATGAACCATTTTATAAAGAATTGAAAAGTATGTTTTGATTGTTTATAACATTAAAACAATGTAATGTAGTAAGTTTTAAATAGTTTAAAAGAGTTATATCAACAATTTGCCTTTTGAAAAATAAAATTCAACAAGGGTTTATGAGCGATTAATGATTTTGACAAGATGATATGTTATACTAAATTTGAGTTGCAATACATCATCCTAATCCTATGGGAAGCATTTGGTAGTTCAATTTCTAGCTTCTATTTCACTAAAATTCGAATTAAAATAAATTTTAATAAAATGCATAATTATTGATTAGACACCAAATCGAATGAAATGTGATGAAATGCATGTTGGAAAACTTACAAAAGATGTTGTTATATGTTTGGTTAACATTTGCCCCTTGCGAAACAACCCCGGATTGGTGATATGGTGGAGGATTTTGATGGTTTTGGGTGTTTTGGTTCGTACTCAGCAGTAGTGGGGAAGAAATGAATGAGCAAATGGAGTGTTTGGGAATGGAAATAAGGTGGAAAACGGATTTGGAAGTGTCAGATGGCCGGTCCCCTTAAACATTAAGGGGACCGCCCTCGATAACAAGCCGGTCCCCTTAATCTTTAAGGGGGCCGCCTTTGAAATTTTTGAAATTTCGCGGAATTAGTTTCTGGAACAAATATATTTATACGTATATAATTAGATTTATAATATATCAAAAATACGTAAACGTTTATTGGCACGATGATAAGATACTTAAGAATTTTTAATTACCGTTTCGATAATTAAAATGTACCTTTGACAATTTTGGATAAAATGATCAAAGTGTTAAGTTGATGAGGGGTTTGAGGTGTGTATATATATATATATATATATATATATATATATATATATATATATATATATATATATATGTATATATGTATATAAGTATAAATGTGAGTGAAAGATGAGTTGATGGGTGAGGTTTGAAAGATAATAGTGGAGATAGGATATAGTCGGCGAGAGGAGTTTGTTTCATCCATAGTGTTCACGTGCGAAGGCGTTCTTGCATGATAAAAGTCCACTTGGCTCATATCCCTTCATCATCATGAGTCTTCTAAAAGAGGACTTAATAGAATAACGCGAGGGGGGAAGGAAAGGATTCGATAATGAACAATTTTCTGGAGTTCTAGAGAGTCAACTAATGACGTATCTAGGTTATGTGCAAGTATATATATATATATATATATATATATATATATATATATATATATATATATATATATATATATATATATATATATATATATATATATATATATATAAAATATACTAAGTATAAGAGTATATATATATATATAAGTATGTATATATGATCGAACAAATAGAGAGAAATAGCAAGCAATATCTATGCAAACAATGTAATCAAATAACGCATATTTATCTAAGCATGGCAATGAGTTATGAAAGAATGGCGTACCCGGTGGTCTTCAAAAAATCTTCAAAATCATCAAGATGACATATAGACTTTGAAAAAGTCTATGTTGAGAGAAACTTCAAGATTGCCTCAAGGAATGTTCATCTAGCCATTTGATCCCCATTGTCTCTTTGGTCCAAACATGTTTAACATTTGATTAGGATGCATGAAAGGTGGTAGTATACCCCAAGGATTGTAGCTTTGTTAGTAGTTCCACATTTGATTACTATTGTTATTATAGTTTTTCCTATTTTGGTTTCTTCTTGGTTGAGGTGTTTTAGACCCAGGATTAGGATTATTTGGTTTTCTAGGTGGTGGTGTTTTAGATCTTGTCTTAGGTTTAGAAGATCCTACCTCATTTTTTAAAGACGGTTTATAAAAAACTTTTACTTCTTCATTGTTGGCAAGAGGTATTTTTCTATCATTAATAAGTATATACTTAGGATTAGATTTTAGAGGTTTTTGTTCATTAGGTTCATTTTCGAATTTGACATTTTTAATCTCACTTGTTGAAGCTTCATTTGAATTATATCCTAAACTGGTTTTATCTCCGGATGTTCTTTGAATACTTATTATTTTACTAAGTGAGTGACTACTATTTTCAAATTTATCGAGTTTGCAAATTTCTTCCATAAGTATTTCGTTTTCACCTTTAAGCTCTTGACATGATTTACATTCTTCAAAAATTTCTTTACCTTTTTCAAGTTGATGTATTTTAATTTTTAGTTCTAGTACTTCATTTTCCAATTGATTGTTTATGTATTTTAGTGATTTGTTTTTGGCCATTACTAGTTGTCCTAATTTGCATAGCCTATTATATTCATTATCTAGATCTTTTTCATCTAATGATAAGCTTTCATCACTAAAATATTCGGTTTCGGAACGTACCTCATTTGATGTATTCGCCATAAGACACTTCTCTTCTTTTGTCGTTTCTTTCTCATCTTCATCACTATCACTCCAAGCGCCTCCAATGAAAGCTCTTTGATTTTGATCTCTTGTCATCATTGGACATTTTCCGATGAGGTGATTTGGATCACCACACTTGAAACATTTTCTTTCAATCTTGTTATCCTTACTCTTTTGAAATGTTTTCTTTTCCTCATGCGGTTGTCTTACGAATCTTCCTCGCCTTTTGAATAATTTTTTGAAATCTCTTACGGCCATGGAGTCTTCTTCGTCATCACTTTCGGAAGATGAGCTATCTTCGATACTAGATTCCTTTCTAGCTTTCAAGGCGATTGACTTGCTTTGCTCTCGTTTTTCTTTGACCATTTCGGAATCCTTCTTAATGATAACTTCGTAAACTTTTAGATTTCCAATTAATTCATCAAGTTGCAATGTTGACAAATTCTTTGATTCTTCAACAGCCGTTACTTTAGCTCGCCATTTTGGATGAAGAGCCCTAAGAAACTTCCTAACAAAATTCTTACTAGAAAAATTCTCATCAAGTGCTTTTAAACTTGTGATGATAGTGTTAAATCTAGCAAAAGCATTATCAATTGATTCTTCTTCCGGAATCGTGAATTGCTCATATTGTTGAACAAGTAGATCTATCTTATTATCTTTGACTTGACTATTACCTTGGTGAGTTATTAGTAAAGAGTTCCAAATTTCTTTTGCGGTTTCACACATAAAGATCCTTTCGTACTCTTTACGTGGTAGCGCATTATAAATAACCATTTTTGCTTCATTATTTTTAGCAAGTTTTCTTTTTAAATCATCATTTTATTTTTCAAAAGGTACGATTTCATCTTTCTTTGTTTCCGGGTTATTTTGAATAGGTAAAAAATCACCATTAGTAATAACATGCCAAAGATCTAGATCTTTTGACTTCACATAAGTTTCGAATCGATTTTTCCAATATAAAAATCCATCACTTTCAAATAGTGGTGGTCTTTGCATAGATTGCCCTTCTAAATATTTTTCAGATTCCATAGATCGTTACAAGTTTTAAAATACAATATATTTTAAAGATCTTGCTAGACGTGGCTCCTGATACCAATTGTGGAAAACTAGAAGGAGGGTTGAATAGTTTTACGTCCTTTTTAAATTTATTACCAAAATATTGTGTAGCTTATTAAAAACTTTCGATTCGATCTCAAGTGAATTCAAGTGACAACCAATATAAGCAATTCTAATCTAATAATGAAAGTATTGAAATGTAAAGAAGAAAAGATAGAGTTAGAAAGATCAAACCACAACACGCGAATTTATAGTGGTTCGGCTACAATGACACCTTCCTTGCCCTACTCCACTCCCCGAGTACCACACTCGAGAGTTTTCTTCACTATGTCAACAAACTCCTTATGGTGGAGAAACCTTACACACCTTGGCTTACACGAGTTAACGACACTAAGCTAAATGTCGAGTTCTAATCGTAGCTAGAACCAGTCTCACAACTTCTTCACACCTTCTTCACACCTTCACAACTTCTTCAAGACTTCACACCTTCTTCTAAGCACAACTAGATCACAACTACTAAACTACTTTACAACACACCTAGTTTCTACAAACAACAAATTCACACAACACTTTTACAAAGATCTAACACTACTACAATATGAAACTAGCTAATCACAACACTACTACAATTAGATGGATGTAGAGGAGTGTTCTTCTTCTTGTACTTGAATGGATGAAGCTTTGGATCATTTGGAAACAAAGACTTATGAATTATATGATCAAAGGATTTTAGATCTAGAAATGGAGGTTGGATCAGAAAGTTTATAGTGCAAAAAGGTGAGAAAAATATGTGAAATGATCCAATATTTATAGGGCCAGAAAATACTGTTCTGGAGCGTGTCGGTCCCCTTAATTAGGGGGCGGTCCCATTAATGATTAAGGGGGCCGCCTAGTAAAATTCAGGGGGCCGCCCTCCTGAACGTTGGAAAAGTTTTTCTGGATAAAATTTGCCCTTTTTGGTTGGAAATTTGAAATCATATCTTTGTAGTTTAATATAGCATTACCAAAAATGATTTACAAATATATATAAAATGTTTATATCATTTTATAATATGTTATGTCTTAAGACAAAATTTCCTTTGATCATGTAATGTATAAGATGCTTAGTTTATGCATACCTTAAGTGATATTAGATGTAGAGGTAAATATTTGTTACCAAATACTTGTTTACGTCTTAATCTTGACTTAATTTGATTTGAGTTTTGTGATTATCAAAACATAGGTTTATTGAGAGATATTAATAACCTTTTTAAACATTATTTATATCAACAATATCACCTTTTTTTCCTCTTGGATATATGAGCTAATGAATGCTCTAGAAATTTTTGATGACGAGACCCGTGAATTCATCCTCTCGCGCATGTCAATCTCGATTCTAGTGTAATCAGCAAAACACTTTTCCGTCATTTGACTGTCATAGTCATAATCCCTAGTGAATCGCGAATCGATGAACAATTGAAATTGTTTGTTGATCACCCAAAAAGCAAACATCGATCCAATTTCATGAAATTCTTTTTTGTCAAGTTGTTTTTCTAGTTAATCTAAGTTCAGGATCATTGTGCCTATGAAAGTCTGAACATCTTGACTAAAGAGTGAAGCAAATGCTCGTTCGTATCCTCCTATGGATTCAGGTCTTTCAAAGAGAACCTTGAGATGTGAATGAAGTAGTCGAAAATATTCCATGCAACTTTCCATTGCATTATCATGCACTTGTTATGGCTGATGCAACTCTCTCTCTCTCTCTCTCTCTCTCTCTTTCTTGTGAATTCGAGCACAAATATTCCAAATTAGCAGTATCTGACTCAAACACGTTTATCTGTTGTACATTGTTGGGAATCTTATGTTCACCGATCATGTCGTACAATTTGAGTACCTCAACTATGACTGAATCCGAAGTATTTGACATGATATGAACGTGCACGGGATTTTACAAGTCTATGATTTAAATCAAGAAATAGAATATTTCGCGGGATTTTACAAAATCAAGAAGAAACCGTAAAATGATAATTGATATGTGTTATGATAATTGTTGGATCAGTACAATGATTAGTGATTGTGTGTTAAAGGTGATGATTGTTTGATAGACAAGGTGATATGTTGTTTAGTTGTGATTTGGTTTGGTTGATGCAAGTTGTTATGCTGAATTTTGGTTTGGAAACTTGAAACTTCAATAACTTCTTTCCGGTGGAGATTTGGGCCTCGAAAAATTCGTTTCACGACTTCGTGGTGAAACCTCGCAATATTTAGGTTGTTCCAGTCGTTTTGACAGGTATTTCGCTAAAAACGGAGTTACGGTTCAAATGGTTCCGTTTGAAGTTTTGACGTAAAAAGTCAACTTTAGTCAACCCCCAAGAGACAAATCGCAATGTTGAAGAAAATTGGGCAGCATGACTTTTAGTTTGACTTTTGAATTGGTCTTCAGTAGACAAATCGCAACACCCCAAAATGCAATAACAAATCGCAATCCTCATAAGCAAATCGTAGAACACAAACCGCAACTTGCACAAGGAGACAAAACGCAAGACCAAATCACAATGTCACTTTCAAGAAAGTACACAAGTCACTATCCACCAGTTTTGTCCTTTTACCCTTTCAAGCTACCAACCAAAACGCATATACCAAATCGCAGCTTAGAAGTACCACTAAAACTCAAATTGCAACTAGGAAACAACCAAATCGCAACCTAGAAACAAGCTTCAAACTCTCGAATAAACCCTAAAATATCCAATAAGCTTATGAACTAAGCTAACCAATCACCAAAATAAGCTATAACAACTATCCTAAACACGAAAGTACAACACTTTTACGAATCAAACCACAAACAAATCACGAACAATGATGTTTTCCTACTTTTTAATTCGAACCAAACAAAAAGAAAACAAATGATGAAACAACAACCAAGAGTCCAACCACTAATCAAACCATGGCTCTTGATACCAATTGTAATATATTCGAAATCATAACACACACTTGATTCTTATGTATGGCCGAATCTAGAGGGAGAGAGGGGGAGAGATGGGAGTTCTAGTGAGAGATAGTGAAAGAAAAATGAATATTAGATTAGAAGCTCCAACCCTCTCCCTTGGTGGAAGAGGGTATTTATACATCATACATAAATGGCCCATGTGGGCTATGGAAAAGGCTGACAGTGGGTAAAGACCCGACCCGACTCCATGGTTGATACGATATCTAAACTATTACTATTAAGCCTACGAGCTAACTAATGCTAATAGATACTCGGGGTGATTGAGTTTTTCATATGAATATTTATATTCCTAAGACCCTCTACCATATTGCATGTCGTTTGCATGTCGTTTCACAATTTTTGGGCCCCTCATCATTTTATTTAATTTTCAAACAAATTAAATATTCATTCATAAAATAAAAATACAATAGGAAACTAAAAAAAAAAATACAGTACAAAACCAAAAACATGTTACGAAAAAAAGATACGAAAATTAAAAAGCATACGAAACTTAGAAAAATACAATAGTAATTGGGTAATTTTGTTGTTGTTGATATTTCCTTATTATTTCTTCTTTTTGCATTTCGATGAATAATGCTAGCTCCGGTGGCAAATTGAGGTCGGTTGACGTATTGAGAAACTTCAATTCTTCCATTTTCATTATGACATCGTCTTTCTTCCTCGTCGTCTCATACGCCGCTTGAGCGGATTCTCGTTTAAGTTGCACCTCATTTTGCATCATACCCGCAAATTCCAACAGGTTACTTCTCAAGGTGCTAGACGAGCTTTCTGATTTTGTTTTTTTAGGCACGTTGCTTGCCCAAGGGACATGGTCTCGAATAATCGCCGAATAGCTCAGCATGTCCGGTGAGATCAACCAGGTCGACGGGTTCGGGCGAATCCCACTTGTGATGTTCTTTCAATACTGCCCAAGCCCCGTCTTGGCTAAACTTTTTATTTTCCTATTAGGACTCAACACGACATGCTTACCTAGCACACCTCATAAGATCACTGACAGTTCATTTTTTAAGCGTATCAAATTAATATACAAGGTAGACGTGAGTGGAATTCACTAATCAACATTTAGGAAAAGGAAGACTTGCGAAAACTCGTGAATACAATATATATATGTGATACCGGGTAAGTGATTACCCGGGTCGTGTCCCAACGAGGTGTGAATGGGCAATATCGTGTGAGATTCGAGATTAAAATGCTTGGAAGGAATGTTTTGATTATTTGGAATTGTTGAATTACGCTAAATTAAATAATGTACGAAAAATAAAATAAAAGCCATAAAAGTGCAAATCAAACAAGGAATGACAAATAAAACTTAAAAAACTATTTAGAATTCTACGGGAATGAAAATTAGGAAGCTAGGGAACCCTAAACGTAAGCTAATTTTAAAAACACAAAAGTTAATTTAACAAAAACGCGAGTGCGTAAATTAAAACGTGAAATTAAACCTACACTAGTCCTACGGGCATGAAAATGATTTTTCTACGATCCTAATGATGAAAGAAAATATCTGAAAAAAGAAAAAATATATATATATATATATATATATATATATATATATATATATATATATATATATATATATATATATATATATATATATATATATATATATATATATTACTTTTATATTTTTTATAATGAAATTAAACTAATTAAACTAATTAAATACAAAATAAATAGTAAAACATTTTGGAAAATTACGAATTTTGTTTGAAAGTTTAATACTGAATAAATAAGCTAGGAAAATTATCAAAGTGAAATAAGCACTAAAAATAAGCTGGTAAATAAGCAGATATGAGCTGAAGAGGGAAAGTAAGTTACTAAACTAAAAGGGTTAAATAAATTAAATGTGTAACATTAAACATAAAAAGACCAAGGGTGCACTGGTTGTGTGGTGTGTCGTTTGTCTATTTGGTACTTGCAAGAGGTCAGGGGTTCGATTCCCCTGAACCACACTTTTTGCAATATTTTTTTTGTTTTCAAAATTTCTTTTTGCAAAACCCTTTTTACAACATCAATACACAACTTTATTGAAACTATTTTAGCTAAAAGACTATAATCAAGCTTGCACAAATTGAAAAGTCCAACAGTGGGTAATTTGAAAACTAAAGTAAGAATGAAATGGAGTAGCAGCTTAGGCAATTGTGGTAAAAAGTACTACAGCCAAGAATCAAACTCAACAATAATCAAATGTAACACCAAGTTCAAACAGCAATCGAGTAAAAGAAAAATATAACAAGCTCAGCTGAGAGAAATAAGTAGCAGCAACAACCAATCTAGGGGGCCACTAAGGGGACTGATTTGCAGGTCTGAGTGGGGGTTTTGGAGGCTGGAAATAAGCAAATAAATAAGCCATAAATCAAGTCTAAAGCTACAACTATAAACTTCATACTATCAACTGTTAGCCAAACTCAAATCCAATCCTAAATCCTACGCTAACCTACCTAATTTTGAGATAAAAAAAGAGGAGTTTGGGGCTGTTTAGGGGTTGCATCAGTCAACCCAAATGGGCTGAATGGGGTGTTGAGCAGGCAATATTAAGTTATCCTAATGAATTCAACAAACTAAAACAATCCTAGGCTAGTGAACCCTATACTATAAACTACCTATAATCCTAAAATGAAAACTAAAGGCCTAATATTTAAGCAAATAATAAGCTAAGAAAGTGGCTGAGTGAGGCAGAGCTACTGCTGATGCAGCAGTGGGCTGCAAAATGGGTCAAATAGGGGTGTTGCAATCCAATAAACTACCAGATAGGTTCAAAATTAAAGAAACCGTTTAGTTAAATGCAGATTATTCTAAAAGCAACTGGCAAATCATAAAACAAAAACTCAATCTTACAATTTCAAAAGGCTACTTGGGTACGTTTTGGAAAGCAGGCCTGCAAGCACACTTTTACATCCTTGAATAAGCTAGCAAAAGAACTTAGAATCCTAATGTAAACTAAAACAGGTAACACTTGCACTTCCAATTACTTGTAGAAACAAAATCATAAACTAAATCCTACTAAAATTAAACTACATCTGATGGTTAACAGGAATAGTTGGGGCAATTTGGTTTTAATGACACAGAGGTGAAAGAATGACCAAATGTTAAAACCATTACTACATCCTAACTCACCTATAACCAAAACAAAAGGATTTGAGAATCAAAATAACTTTTTTTTTACTCAAAACTTGTTGTGCCAAACAGTCCTTAAAGGGGGCTGCTATGGTTTTTAGCTTCTAACAAACTAAATTTGTGCAACAGAACTAAAAGACACAAGTTGTAAAAGTGATTCTAAATAAGTAGTAATAAGCCAATAATAAGCAGTAATTTAAACTAAGAAGCATTTGTTAAAAGAAACTAAGTTTTGCATTAATTTAGGAACTGAGTACAAGGAAACAATATTGAGCTTAGAAAACTAAAAACAAATTTAAAAATTTAAATTAAAACTACCACCTACTGCCTTCTCAAGGCTACATCATAAACTATTTAAAGTGTAAATTTAGGGTTTCACTTAGTCTTCTTTTGTCCACATCTGCTTGTGCTTCTTTTGTGAGTGCAAAGATGAGCTGTGCTTTCTTGAAATCAATCACCACCATTGGATTAAAACAACAACAATACCGTCCCTTGATTCTATTTTTGGCGCCCAATTTGGTTGTGGATTGGTGACATGGATAGTTAGGTATGGGTTTGTGAGTGGGGGGAGATAGTAGTGGGATTGGGGATGGGTTGGAGAAGACAAGGGTTGAGGTTGATGGGGAGATGGTGATGGGAGGTGTTGGAGGGAAGCAGGTCACGGGGGGGGGGGGGGGGGGGGGGGAATTGGATGAAAGAGATGGCTGTTGTTTGACTGGTCAAGAGGTAACTTGTTTTTATTATTAAAACGTACAAATAAAAAAAGCTTTGGGCTTTGGTGTTGGTTTTGACTTGGGCCAATGGTTATATTTATTGAATGATGGGCTGGGCTTAAGGGTAAGTTGATTTTAGGAATCCGTTTGATTTAGTAACTTGTAAAATCCCAAGGACTAATCTTGCACATTGCTGAAACTTAAGGGTCACTTCTGGCAAATATTCCAAAGTATTACAAGGACTAGACATGCCATATAATCAATTCCCAAAGGTCCTTAATGTTTAATTTTCCAAAATGAATTTCCCGAGGGCCAGTTTTGCCAAAGTTCAAACTTCAGGGATCAAACTTGTAAATTTTTCCAAAGGTTTTTACCCAAAGACCATTTGTGATTTATTTTGACTTTTAAAGAGTTTGGGTTGACTTTTCTTTGAAATGACTAACCAGGGACTAGTTTTGTCAAACTTTGAAAGTTAGGGGACTGAAACTGCCAATTATGCAAATTTTGTTCGTTTTTCGTTTGTTTTCACTCGTTTTGCATCAGAAACGTATAAAACACGATCTTTGGGATTTTCTTCGTATTTTGGTGCGTTTTTTAGTGTTTTTAATCGTTTTGCAGTTCAGATATGACTAAAAATGATGAGTATTTACACACTCATCAATCCCCCACACTAAACTATTGCTAGTTCCTAGCAAAATTTTTGAGAAAAATTAATGGATTTGAAGTCTCTTTACCAAAAGCCATTACTTCTGGAGTAGCCGAATGTTTTGGGTTCAAGTAAGAATTATGGTCCATCCGATGACCATGTGATTTTTAGCAAACCACCAGCTTTCAACGGTTTTGATTTGTCTTTACCAAAAGCCGTTTGCTTCTGGACTAGCCAACTCTTGATGGAACAGTCAACATCTTGGTGAGTTGACTACCAATTATGGTTTTTCCACTGCCTTTACCACTCATCCTTGAAACATTCCATAAAAGCGCTGGTTGATTCCCCTTGGCGCTGTTTCACTCTTGCTAGCTCCACAGGGTTTTTAGCGCACTTCTTTCGCTGGGTGAAGTTGAGGCGGAATGCTTTCCGTAATTCCTCAAATCCACCGATGCTCCTACGTGGGAGTTTGCTAAACCATGTGCGCGCGTTTCCTACTAACGTGGAATTAAACATGTGGCACCACACAGGCTGTGGCCAGTTTTCGATAGTTGCGGCTAATTCAAAAATTTTTAGGTGATCATCTGGATCACCTGTTCCATCATATGTTTTCACGTTAGTGGGCATGCGCCTGCGTTTGCGGTCTGAGTAATCGCTGATGCGCCGTGTAAACGCATCAATTTTCTGGCGTCGCCATGGGAGAGACATATCTTCATTCTATTCCTCGCGACGTCTTCCTCTTGACTTCCAGTGCCCTGTTTCTTTGTCCTCATTGTCCGAGGAGTCGCTGGAAGAAGGGTAGTCTCTTTTTCGGCGCTTGCGCCGGCTTCTTTCAGAAGAAGAGCTTGAGGGATCTCTGCTTGGGGATCTTATTCTCCCCAATCTATCTTGAATCCTCCTACTCCCAGGTTTGGAAGATCCTTGGCTTGGCGAATGCTGAGGCCCTAATCGATCTTGTATTCCTCGACTGCCAAGTCTGGAGTGAACATTAGTGCGCCTCTCGCTGTCTTCTGAGTATAGTGAATCAGATGTCGTACCCAACCTATCATGGATAGTGATACGTTCTGCGCGTCTTCCTCGTGGGTGGCGCAGTGGTGATGGTTCGCGTTCTGGACCAAAATTGAGTCGAGCTTGTAGGCTCGTACTTGCCCTTCTTCTTGATTCTTCCTGCATGAGGGCGATTAGGGTTTCATATATATATGTGATACCGGGTAAGTGATTACCCGGGTCGTGTCCCAACGAGGTATGAATGGGCAATATCGTGTGAGATTCGAGATTAAAATGCTTGTAAGGAATGGTTTTGATTATTTGAAATTGTTGAATAACGCTAAATTAAATAATGTACGAAAAATAAAATAAAAGCTATAAAAGTGCAAATCAAACAAGGAATGACAAATAAAACTTAAAAAACTATTTAGAATTCTACGGGAATGAAAATTAGGAAGCTAGGAAACCCTAAACGTAAACTAATTTTAAAAACGCGAAAGTTAATTTAACAAAAATGCGAGTGCGCAAATTAAAACGTGAAATTAAACCTACACTAGTCCTACGGGTATGAAAATGATTTTTCTACGATCCTAATGCTGAAAGAAAATTTCTGAAAAAAGAAAAAAATATATATTAATTTTTTGAAAATCATGTTTTTTTAATGCAACTAGAATTCTGATAATCAAATATTAATTTTTAGAAAACTAGTCATTATTAGCCATTGCATTTTTTTTATTAAACTATCTGTTATAGACTGTTGTAATTAATTTTGATTTTCAACACTTATCAATTTATATAAATGCCAAACATTTTAATATTGCATAACACAAAATCTTCTTTTACTTCCCATACAATCTTCACTTCGAAAAATGAGTGATTCATCTGATGGTGACTTGGATTATTACTTAGTACTTGTATGGGCTCATAACTTTTAAAAGTAAGTTGTTTACAAATGTTATTCATGTATTTAGTGATGCAACATTTCATGTTGATTTCTCATCTTTTAAAAAGAAACGATAATTAAACTAACATAGTCGCAATTTTAAAAGAAGAATGCATGTCATAATTTTTTAGTGTTATTTAATGTGTGATTATATTAAATCTATATGATTTCAACGTGATCTTTCACTGTGACGCTAATGTGCAGAAATTTTCTTCACAGAGTTCATGTGATGACACCTTCTCTTTTGTTATGTTTTTGTTAAATATATTAGTATATACTTATTAACAATAAAGAATATTAAGTATTTTATAACGAAAGACTGTATTGTTCTGATGGTGATTATTCTTGTTTTTTGTACGTCTTGTTTAAAATCACGTGTGTTTTGAAGTTTTTTATTATTTTCCTTTTCTAAATGCAACGGTAGGATTTTAATAATCAAAAATTATTTTTTTAAAAAACTAGCCATTATTAGTAGTTGTATTTTTGTTTAAACTAACCGTTATAGACTGTTGTGATTAATTTTGATTTTAACACTTTTTCAATTTATATTGCCAAACATTTAATACTTCATGACACAAAATCTTCTTCTACTTCACATACAATCTTCACTTCGAAAAATTAAGTATTTCACCATACAATAATTCTAATTGCTACCAATTACTTGCAAGGGCTCATGATTTTAGATGTATATTGTTTTCAAATGTTATTTGTGTAGTATGCGATGTAATGTTTTCATGTTGATTCAATATTTTTAAGAAAATGAAAAATGAAATTAACACATATCAAAAAAATACAGGTCGCGTTATTTCTATGTGATTTTATTTGTGGTAACATTGGTCTATAATTTTAATGTGTTAATTTTTTTCACATAGTTCATGTGATGACACCTTCTCCTTTTATTAAATTTTTGTTAGAATTATCTATATTCATCTATTACTAGTACATTCTGAAATAAAAGTTTTGAGATGATATCATCTAATAAAATGGCTAACCATCACTGATGACGTATAGTCTATATATGGGCCATGAGCCCAAATGATAAACATTACTCGGCCCAAACCCACCACGAGTGGGCTATCATAATTAATAAAGGGCCATAATAATAATAACGACTTGGGCTCACGAAGCCCAAAGCCTAACTAAACTAACCGGGTATGCGATAAGGATCATCTATTCATGGAATAGATATCCTTACCCCGATAAACACCACGAGTGCGAAGAGTAAGGAGCAAGAAACCTACGCGGTTTCAGCCCCTATATAAGGAATGACATCTTTCATTCAAAGGTACGATATACAAACCCTAACTCTTCACAAGAAACCTAAATCGATTACTTACTCTCACGCCGGAGTCTAATCAGGGGAGACAATCTCTCGATAAGCCTAACGGTGTTGTTTTATTTTCTTAGTACGCAGGTAACAAGTGCTAAGAAGGGAATTGGTACGAGAGCATAAGCCCATAACCAGGTACGCCCAACTTTTGTATCAACAAGTGGCGCCATCCGTGGGACCCTACTAAGAACTAGAATGACGAAACATAAGAATTCAAGCCAGCGGACTCCGCAGTCAGAAAAACGTGACCATCAGAGGAAGAATCAACAAGATCCGACCTCCAGACAAATTGCTGGGACAACCAGCACGCCTGGTCACCACGAGGCAGGAACAACCTCCCCTCGCCTAGCAGTAGAATTACCTATAAGAACTACTCAAGTCACACCAGTGGTCCCAAGCGTTGAGGAACTCCAACGCACCCTCTTCACCACTCCTCATCAGGCTACACCCGCAGTGAACAACACTGCGCCGCCAGGCGCGCCTGAACGAAACAGGGCGCCAAACACTGAGGCAGAAATTCTTGCAATAACTGAGGACGCACCTAATCTAACTTTGGGAAACTTTGTATCCCAAAATTATGAAACCCTAACCGCCCTCATGCAAGAAGAAGCAACAAGAAGAGCAAGCGCGGGTTTACAAGCCCGACTCAATTTTGGTCCTCACCGCGAACGATCACCATCGCGTCACCCACAAGGAAGACGCGCAGAACGTACCACTATCCATGATAGATTGGGTACGATATCTGATTCACAATACTCAGGAGACAGCGAGAGGCGCACCAATGTCCACTCCAGACTTGGCAGTCGGGGAATACAAGATCGGTTAGGGCCTCAACACTCGCCAAGCCAAGGATCTTCCAAACCTGGGAGTAGGAGGATTCAAGACAGGTTGGGGAGAAGAAGATCCCCAAGCAGAGATCCCTCAAGCTCTTCTTCTGAAAGAAGCCGGCGCAAGCGCCGAAAAAGAGACTATTCTTCCAGCGACTCCTCGGACAACGAGGACAAAGAAACAGGACACTGGCAAGAGGAAGACGTCGTGAGGAAGAGGATGAAGATATGTCTCTCCCATGGCGACGCCAGAAAATCGATGCGTTTACACGGCGCATCAGCGATTACTCAGACCACAAACGCAGACGCATGCCCGCTAACGTGAAAACATATGATGGAACAGGTGATCCTGATGATCACCTAAAAATTTTCGAATCAGCTGCAACTATCGAAAATTGGCCACAGCCCGTATGGTGCCACATGTTTAATTCCACGTTAGTAGGAAACGCGCGCACATGGTTTAGCAAACTCCCACGTAGGAGCATCGGTGGATTTGAGGAGCTACGGAAAGCATTCCGCCTCAACTTCACCCAGCGAAAGAAGTGCGCTAAAAACCCTGTGGAACTGGCAAGAGTGAAACAGCGTCAAGGGGAATCAACCAGCGCTTTTATGGAACGATTTAAGGATGAGTGTATACAAGTCAAAACATGTCCTGAAATCCTAAAAATTTCAGGGTTCATGAATGGGATCAATAACCCAGAACTCATCCGCAAGCTGAATGACAAAGTTCCACAGACCTTTGACGAATTAACAAAGCGCACCAGATCCTTTATACAAGGAGAAGCAGCTGCTGCGGATAGCAAAAAAGGTTATTCAAACTATAGGCAACAAGAACAGCCGCGGAGACAATCCAACGATCAGAATAACAACCGCAGCAGGAATTATCGCAGTGGAAGAGAGAACGACATATATACTCCTCTCACTAAGACTCCGAGAGAAATATTTATGACAGAAGGTGCGAACTTCCCAAAACCACCACCAATGCGCACTGCAGAAGAAAAGCGCCTAGGTAGTGGATACTGCGAGTACCACGGCCAAAAGGGCCATACAACTAACGAGTGCGTCCAACTAAAACAGCTAATTGAAAAGCTAGTTAGAGAAGGGAGGATGGACCACCTCGTAAAAAACATCAAGGAGGGAAAAGATAAACAGAGAAACGGGGGTAAGAAAGAACCCCCAAAGGAAAAAGCTGATACTATATACATGATACAATCATGGCAACGCAGGATAAAGCAAAAAGTCAGCCAAAAATTCTCTCCAGAAAAAGAGATATCCTTCCCTACTATAGCTGCGGACAACGCAGTCGTGGAGCCCTTAACCATTGAAATACATACAGGGGGACATGACATCCACCGCATGTACATTGATGGAGGAGCATCCGCAGACATCCTGTACGATCACTGTTTCAAAAGACTGCGACCGGAACTCCAAAGTCAGTTGATACCAGCTACAACGTCATTAACAGGATTCACAGGAGAAAAGATTTGGCCTATGGGGCAGTTACGCTTGTTGGTGGTCGTAGGAGATGAACAACACTCAACCGCAACATGGAATAAACTTTATGGTAATAAAGTCTCCTTCACCATACAACGGTATCATTGGAAGACCGGGAATATCATCCATGCGCGCGGTACCATCCACAGCGCACGGAATGCTTAAATTCCCAGTGGAAGGAGGAGTTGTCACTCTCTATAACACAACAATACCACAAAGAGAATGCATCGCAGTAACAACTGAAGCAGAGACCATTCCAGAATAGCGCACTGAAAAAACGCCAAATTTGAAAGTCGCTATTCACCCAGATTACCCAGAACAACAAGTTTTGATTGGAGGATCTTTATCTGACAAAGGTAAAGCAGCTGTATGCGCACTCTTGCAAAAGAACCTAGACATCTTTGCATGGGAACCAAAGCATATGACGAGAGTACCGCGCTCTATCACAGAACATAAGCTACAAATCCGACAAGGATACCCTCCAATACGACAAAAGAAGCGCGGCCAGGCCCCAGATCGTGCAAAGGCTATTCTGGAAGAAGTACATAAGCTCGTAGACGCAGGCATCATGCGCGAAGTATACTATCACGACTGGCTCTCTAACCCAGTTATGGTAAAGAAGAGCGATGGCAGTTGGAGGATGTGCGTGGACTTCACGGACCTCAACAAAGCATGTCCACAGGACTGTTATCCACTGCCAGAGATAGACTGGAAGGTCGAATCCTTGTGCGGATACCCCTTCAAATGCTTCCTAGACGCATACAAAGGGTATCATCAGATACAGATGGCAGTGGAAGATGAAGAAAAAACAGCTTTCCACACCAGTCAAGGAGTATACTGCTACACGAAAATGCCTTTTGGCCTGAAGAACGCAGGCGCGACATACCAACGACTGGTGGACACAGCCTTCGAAAAACAAGTAGGCCGAAACTTGGAAGTCTATGTCGACGACCTTGTCATAAAAAGCCATACAGAGGACGAATTGGTGCGCGACATCGAGGAAACATTCCGAACGTTGGGACGGATCAACATGAAGTTAAATCCAAAAAAGTGCACCTTTGGCGCGACCGAAGGGATGTTCCTTGGATACCTGATAGAACCTGATGGAATCAAGCCTTGCCCAGAAAAGACAAAGGCCGTCATTGATCTCCCCTCCCCGCGCACACTCAAAGAAGTCCAGTCACTAAATGGAAAATTGGCATGGCTGAACCGCTTCTTATCTAAGTCAGCAGACAAATCTCTTCCCCTCTTTAAAACACTCACGAAGTGTACCAAAAAGGGAGACTTTCGCTGGACTACCAAAGCGGAAGAAGCTTTCCAACAACTCAAAAACCATCTGGCATCTCTTCCCAAACTTGTCGCACCGCGACCAGGAGAAGAACTAATCATGTACTTGTCGGCAACCCATGGAGCAGTCAGCGCCGTTCTATTGACAGATCGGAACTCCGTCCAGACACCCATATATTTCGTAAGTAAAGCCCTAAAGAAAACAGAGACTAACTACAGCGCTATGGAGAAGCTGGTCCTGGCTCTAGTGTTCGCAGCCAAAAGGTTGCGCAGATACTTTCAAGCGCATCCAATAGTTGTAATCACTGATCAGCCAATCAAACAAGTTATCTCTAAGCCTGATGCATCAGGACGCTTACAAAAATGGAGTGTACTGTTAAGTGAGTATAACATCTCATACAGACCGCGCACTGCAATCAAAGGACAAGTCCTAGCCGATTTTATCGTAGAGAAGCCAGACAGCGACAGCCCAACATCTGCAGCTAAAACAGATTTACAGGAACCCTGGATTCTGTTCACAGATGGATCTTCGAGTGTAGAAGGATCAGGCGCAGGCCTTGTTCTTACAAATCCAGAAGGTATGGAATTCACCTACGCGCTACGCTTTGAATTCACAGCCACAAACAATGAGGCAGAATACGAAGCCCTACTAGCTGGACTACGTATTGCAATTCAAATGGGGGTTCGCAATCTAGAAGCAAACGTAGATTCGCGACTGGTCGCTAACCACGTGCTAGGTGAATATGAGGCCAAGGATGAACACATGACCCAATACCTGGAAAAGACAAAATCTTTGATCAAAAACTTTGATAGGTTCACAATAAAACAGGTGCCTAGAGGAGATAACAAGAAGGCGGACGCACTCAGCAAGATCGCATCCACAAGCTTCGCACACCTCTCAAAACAGGTATTGGTAGAAACCCTAAAAAACAAGTCAATCTTGGAGAGGGAGATATCAACGGTGATAGTAGAACAAGATCCTACATGGATGACACCTATCATCGAATTTATTAGCAAGGGAGTCCTACCCCAAGATCATAAAGACGCTCGAAGAATACGCCGCGCAGCGCAACGATTTGAACTACGCGACAATGTACTCTATCGACGGTCTTTTTTACAGCCATGGCTCAGATGTGTTGGACCCCTTCAAGCAGAATACGTTCTCCGCGAAATTCACGCTGGATCATGTAGTATGCACTCAGGGCCACGATCCGTGGTGGCAAGCGCTCTAAGGTCAGGATATTATTGGCCAACAATGCATCGTGATGCACGCGATCTGATAAGAAAATGCAGTAATTGCCAAGTACATAGACCAATTCTGTGCCGACCACAACAAGAGCTGACACCAATTACCTCACCATGGCCATTTTACAAATGGGGTATTGACATCGCAGGACCTTTCCCTGTTGCAGCTGGAGGAGTAAAATTCCTCATCGTAGCCATAGACTACTTCACAAAGTGGATCGAAGCAAAAGAGGTGGTGAACATTACGGGAAACCAAGTCAAGCGCTTTGTTTGGGACAACATTGTCTGTCGCTTCGGCCTACCAGGCGAGATCATATCAGACAACAGAAAACAATTCTGTGATAACCCATTCAAAGATTGGTGCGCACAATTGAACATCACACAACACTTTGCTTCAGTCAAACACCCACAAACCAATGGCCTAGTTGAGCGCGCAAATCGCAGTCTAGGCGAAGGAATAAAAGCGCGCCTTGACAGACACAAAGGAAAGTGGGTAGATGAGCTCTCGCACGTCTTGTGGGCGCATCGCACGACAATCAAAACCAGTACTGGCGACACGCCATTTTCCCTATTCTATGGAACAGAAGCCGTCATACCAGCCGAGATAGGAATGCCAACTATACGCACAGCAGAGGTCAACGTCACGACAAATGACGAGGAACGGCGCATAGACTTAGACATACTGGAAGAAAGACGCGAACGCGCAGCTATACGCGAAGCAAAGGCTAAGGCAAATATGAAAAAGTATTATGATGCAAAAGTCAAACATACTTCATTCAGACCAGGAGACTTTGTTTACCGCGCCAACGATGCGAGCCACGCAGAAGACACAGGCAAGCTCGGACCCAAATGGGAAGGACCTTACGAGGTCACAGATGTGCTCGGCAACGGCGCATACAGGTTGCGCGATATGGAAGGTCACGACCTGGCGCGCACTTGGAACATCTGCAATCTCAAAAAATGTTACTTTTAGGCTACGGCCCTTACACAAACACACTTGCACCCTACGAGGTGCCCAATAAGTGTTTGTCTTTCTTTTCTTTTCTAGGAATTGTATTTTCTATTTTTTCAAATAACTTGCAAGTATTTATAAAATGTTATGGTTTCTAGCTAACTCCATAGCACATTTTACTTTATTGCATATATGTCAATATTGTTTATCTTATATTTCTGCCTACATGGCGTGCATGCACCACTTAAAGACCCACGAAGGTATAAAGGATAAGTTAACCTACTAATTTACTCGTTGAATAAGAGGGTTGCAAACCATCAACATTGGATCACGCATCCTTGCTAAGCGCCTTACTCTCGAGACGTCGAGGTAAGTCTCGCGTGCGCACCCCACGACGGATGCGCATATACCAAGGACACCGTATGAGCTTAGCAATATAACGAGCCAAGACACTTGGTCAAATAATCAAACTTAGCAAACAATGCAAGTATATTTAAGTCACGAACTTAAAACAAAAATGTATCTTATTCCACATTTAATAATTACAAGGAAAGATACATAAATATACAAAAAGCCTATATACTATGGCGATGCTCAGGACTCTCCTCTGGAGCGGCGGAACTCCCCGCTTCCTTAAGCTTACTCAAGGTTATGGCATCCTGCATCGATACGGTTGGAACGCTTACAGCCACGCCATCTGATCTAGGAAGGTGTGCAGCGCCAATGCCACACATCACGGCCTTGCCCTTGATACCCTTCTTCACGGCAACCCTCTGCTCATGACGCTCTAGCACATCTTTCAAAGGAATTTCCTTCTCAAGAGCAAAAGGCTTAAGGATATTGTGAGGCCGCGCGAACACAGGGACTTGAATTTGCGACACATCAGGTTTTAGATAGTAATCTAATTCCACTTACGCGTTCTCCACAAGATGGCGCTGCAAAGTCAAACCTGCCATCAGCACATCTATGGGGTCATCTTGATCGCGCTCCAACTTCCCTATGTACGGCAACTCAAGAACCTTCAACCCCGCCATTGCTTGCAGCAGCTCATCATAAGCCGTTGGGCTGTAACCAGGGATTTCCGCCAAGTTCTTCTCCAGGAGCTTGGCCTCATGAAGGTCCTCCATGGCCTGCGATCGACCACGCGCAATCGCGCAGTGCACAACCTTTCCAAAAGCTTCCACTACCTCAGCGGACTCTAGTGTGCTCAGGGCTGCCAGGCGCAGCCCATGGCTAATCAACCATCTGCATTCACAAAGAAAATTTGTGTAAGTAAACAATATGGTGGTAAGGTAATTATGACAAAGTAAACGAAAATACCTGCGCTCGGCTATAGTGGACATCAGATGGGGGTACAACTCCTCGTCATACTCTATGCTGAGGGCGCGCAGTTTTTCCTCTTGCATCGCAATCGCCTTCTCGATGCGCCCCTCAAACTCCTGGACGCTGGCATGATGCTCCGCCCTCTTCTCTTCAAGATAAGACACCGACCAGGAAGTTTTAGCCTTTATTTGCTCAAGCTTTGCCCTCGCATACCTAAGATCGGCCAACATGCTCACCTTATCATCAGCGATCTTTTCAGCATACGCCCTTGAGGCCTCCAGCTCCACTTGCGCATTCGCCAACTGCGCACGGAGGGTCGTCAACTCCTCCTCCTTTTGGGCAAGAGCACGGCTCTCCCCAGCATACCTCCCTTTCAGCTGAGCAACAAGCTCAGCTTGGCGCGCAGTGGTCGCAGCCAGCTCATCCATTAGCTGCTGCGCCTCGCCACCATCAGCAACCTTGGTCTTCCCCTCTCTGTTTTCATTCTGCGGAGAGGAAACTTCATCCACGCAGACCCCATCCTTCGCAGCGTCATCCCTACGCGACAGAAGCAGTCAACAAATATTACAACAAGTAATATGATAAAAAAAAAGAGAAGAAGGCACACTTACAGAAACGGAGAAACATCATCAACCTTCAACCGTGCACTGGAGGTAGAGGTCTCTTCCGCGTACGACTCTGCATCTCTGATGACGTGTCGACGCCTCTTCCTGGTGCCACTGGCCCCAGCCTCTCCCTTGCGCTTCGAATTCTGCGCAACCTCCTCCCTCAGCGCCTCTTTAGGTTTCAGGATCCGGATGCTGTCAGATGACCCTGATCGCGCCTCCTCATGCGCCACTTCCACATTTGGCACCACTTCCACAGTGGGCGCCACCTCCGGTTCGGGCGGCACACTCTGGACAGGCGTCACCTGAAGTGGTGGCGTGTCCTCAGGGACCGCATCAGGAAGGACGGTCAAATGCCCCTCCGTCGCCTCCAGCAGGGGCTGCTCTCCTTCCCTCAGAGGGCGCACCCCTATGGTTACCTGCTTTGGCCTGTCCAGCTTGACCACCGCGAACAGATCCATCTCTGCGCGCATCAATAAAGAAAGAGAAAACAAAAGGGATTAGTTATTAAAGGCGCAAATAAAAGACTTACAAAGCATGAAGAATAAGGGATGAACACCCACCCCGGCCATCCTCACTTAAGAAAGTCGGAACCTCATCTGCAGCGCCAAAATAAGCGCGGCTCAACCCCACATGTACCAAAAACTCCTCCGGATAGGGGTTAATGGCCAGTCGATTGGCATCTAAAGTTTGCGCATCAGCAAGCCTGTAGGAACCGGGTGCGGGGCGCCCATCCCTTGGTAAGGATTCCTGAGTATAAAACTCATAGTGGGATGGAAAGACAACGTCATCCACCCAAAAGAAGTACTCCCGCCAATTCTTGAGGGCGTCAACTTTCTCCGTATAACATTGAAGCGCCCCCTGGCGCTTCACAAAAGAAACCCAACCATTTGACCACGTTGTGTGGTAAAAGGAGCGGAACAAGGCCACGGTCGGTTCTATCGCAAGTAAACGGTAGTTTACTTCAAAATTCGACACCTTCGCCGCACCTATACAGTGCAGCTGAGAGATGTGAAGACGATAGTGATTGAGCAAATCGCTCAGAAAAATAGATATGGGTATGCGGTAATTCGCGTACTCAAAAAATTTCGTGTATAGCTCTATCTTCCCTTCGGGGAAGTCAGCTATGCACGCGTCGACATCTGGAGCCTCTGGATGTACATCCAAAGGCACGAAATAGTCGGAAGTGAACTGAGTAACATCCTCAATGGACATCGCGGAGCGAAAATCCTCCAATTGAGCAACTATTTTCATTTGCAAAACTAAGTGGGACACACACAAATTACCTACGAAAGTGAAGTAAGTTTATTTGCAAAAAACGCTCTCGAATAAAGTGAATAGTGAGTAAGTGTGTGTTTTACTCTGTGTGTGTAAAAATGGGGGGCGGTGACTCTTATATAGGGTGGTAAAAACCCTAATTTCTCTCCACGTGGATCCCACTACCGAAAACGTGTGGCTGGAACTGAACCGGTACACGCACTTTTTCCCAATCTACGAGGCCCACGTGGATACTACCCCCAATTTTTGAGGTATACGTTTGAAATACCTATGACTAGGTGCATTGCACTTTAAATGGGCGGCAATATTTCAATGTTTACCCGCTACGCTTACCGCTGTTAATATTAGTCTAGTACCCGCGACCATGAGCCGCGCACACTAGACTGGGGGGACATGATGACGTATAGTCTATATATGGGCCATGAGCCCAAATGATAAACATTACTCGGCCCAAACCCACCACGAGTGGGCTATCATAATTAATAAAGGGCCATAATAATAATAATAACGGCTTGGGCTCACGAAGCCCAAAGCCTAACTAAACTAACCGGGTATGCGATAAGGATCATCTATTCATGGAATAGATATCCTTACCCCGATAAACACCACGAGTGCGAAGAGTAAGGAGCAAGAAACCTACGCGGTTTCAGCCCCTATATAAGGAATGACATCTTTCATTCAAAGGTACGATATACAAACCCTAACTCTTCACAAGAAACCTAAATCGATTACTTACTCTCACGCCGGAGTCTAATCGGGGGAGACAATCCCTCGATAAGCCTAACGGTGTTGTTTTATTTTCTTAGTACGCAGGTAACAAGTGCTAAGAAGGGAATTGGTACGAGAGTATAAGCCCATAACCAGGTACGCCCAACTTTTGTATCAACAATCACTCCAATAGTTTTAATATATAATTGCTTAAAAGTCAAGATTGCTTACACAAAAGTAAGAAGACATGTTTGTCAAGGCTGAAACTGCAAATATGACAAAGACAAAGGTCCAACAATCCAATCCAACCAAATACATAAGGTGACATACCACGTACAACCCTTCCTAGATTCAACCCCCATAAGCAACACTGGCGTGTATAATCTAATATTTAACTTCACTAATCCCATCCTAGATTTGATACAACCCCAACACCCCCCCTTTAATCGCCTCGTTCCTTTACACATTCTTCTCACAAGTTCAATTTCCCCCAATTTCAATCGTCAAATCAATTACTGTTTTTTATATATAAAAAAATCAAATTCTTATATAAAAAAAAAACTCAATTCACGCATTCTTTTTCAAATTAATTCTCTCAATTGAATCAATTGTTAACCTTGAATACTTACTTTCAAATTTAGGGCTCAAAAATATCTATGTCAGATGGTACATCTTAATCGTTAGTGACAGTTAGGGAATAGTGGTACTATGCGTTCAACATAGCCTAATGAGTTCCGTTAGGCCAAGTGTGGCATGGGATTCTAGTCGGGCCATTATCACGTGTTTATTGATGGGACTTGGTAATGGCTTGATTCGTGCGTATATTTAGTGGGTTTGATTCACTAATATTGATAAGCTATCAAACACAAATAATGAGTGTATGCATGTTGATTACTTATAACATATATAAACACTCCGTGATATTAAATACTAAAAGCTCCATAAATGTACAAGTTATAAATTTCAAGCTGAAGCAAATGCTATTGAGTGTATGCACGAGATTAATTATAACACATGTAAACTCATATATTAAAAAAAAAAAAAAAAAAAAAAAATCTACTCAAACAATAACATTAAAAACAAATTTTGATCATACTTTCAAACCTAAACAAATATGACTCAAATAATATTATTAGTTGCAGTTATTGTCCGAACCCTATGTATAAACGAGCATTAAAACTAGTATTAGTTGTACTTATTAGCAAATTTGATTTTCTTTAAGTAGTCAATTATTTTGTGATCTCAAAGATATGGATAGATAGATACATAAATATTTTATTAAATCAAATACTATATTTGAAAACAACATAAATACACATTTATTGTTCATTTACAGTGCATTTATTGGCTCAACTGAGATTCTAAATCTTGGAGTCACGATTATTTTGTTGATATCGCACAAATAAGATCAAATACTCGCTTTTTGAATTTCAGTTTACTACCATCTACGGTTGATTTTATGTGCTTATACGAGAAAAGTTCTTTTAGGGACAATTATTTTACTTTATATTGAAGTTAAATTTTAGTTACTCATTATAAAAGAATAAATAAATATTTTAACTAAAACGCACATTGATATCTCTTTTTTCCCTTCAAAATTACATATCTCGAGAATCGGTAGATCGTTAACCTACATAAATTACACAATCATTACGAGGATTTAAATTATTTTTCAATAGAGCGACATTTTCATATACTGTTGACAAACTTTTTTTGTTTTAGTCGTCGTTGGTACAATAATTTGCTTGATATATCACATGTGATATAATAATAATCTGTAAGTTCAAACACTTAACATGTTGTCATAAAATGAGAATAAATATTTGTGTAGAACTTTAAAAGATTCATTGTTTTTGACATTGAAAAATACACATCATTAGTTTTCCAATCATATATCACACATAGTTTTTGAACATCCAAATCAATACAATCTATTCATAAAAGTTGAGGAAAATAGAAGGTTTTTTTTTTTTTTTTTTTTTTTTTTTTTTTTTTAATTGTCAAACTCGCTTGATGTATCACATGTGATATAACACTAATATGTAAGTTTGAACACTCAATATATTGTCGTAAAATGAACATAAGTATTGTATATAACTCCAAAAGATTCATTATTTTTTTCATTAAAAAATATACATCCTTATCTTTCAAACCATATATCATACATAATATTAAACCTCTAAATCAATACATTTTACTCATATAAGTTGTATAAAATAGAAAAAAAAAATATTTAAACTTATTTGATATATCACATATGATATAATACTAATCTGTAAGTTTGAACTCTTAACATGTTATCGTAAAATGAACATAAGTATTTGTATACAACTATAAAAGATTCATGGTTTTTTGTACCAAAAATTAATATTTATGTCCATCTTATGAAAGCATGTTCATTCTTCGAATCTACAAATTAGTGTTATGTCACATGTGATAAATCAAGCGAGTTTGAATATTAGAAAAACCCCAACTTCTGTGAATAAACTGTGTTGCTTTGAAAATTCAAAAATTATGGGTGATATATGGTTCGAAAGTTAATTATTTGTAGTTTTAAATGCAATAATTAGTAAATCGTTTGGAGTTCTACATAAATTTTTATGCTCATTTTACGACAACATGTTGAGTGTTCGAATTCACATATTAATGTTATATCATATGTGATATATCATGCAAACTCTCGTACCCAAAAACCCAAAGAAACACAAAAAAATAAAATAAAAATTGTCAAAAGTATATGAAAGTGTCATTCTATTGAAATATAATTAAATGTGTTGTAGTAATCATGAAATTTGTTTCGTTTAACGATTAACGGTTTTTGAGATATATTATTTTCAATAGAGAATAGTGAAAGTGGATTTTAATTAAAAATGAGAGGGGTATTAGTTGATGGAAGTGTATGTTTTATTTTAGTTAAAATTAGTGCCTATGGTTGTTCCTTAATCTCCATTTTAATGGTATCTCAAATAACTCACATAGTTTTTTTTTTTTTTTTTTTTTTGAACGACATTTTCTTCATACCTTATACTACATATCTCACAAATGCCTCGAAGCTTTAACCCACAACATCTAGGTTCGTGAGCAATTCACATACTATTAGACCAAAGACCTTGGGTAACTCACTTAGTTTTTATACTATAATTTTTGTTTTGTTTTTTTAAAGAAAATAAATACTATCCATTTGCAACCAATTAAACTAATAATTTGGTATTTTACATATAAAAAGTTGTCATATTATCAAATTATCAATCATTTAATATGCATAATGCATAAGTAAAACTAACATTTTGTTGTAGGGCAAATCGCATAAAAAGGTATCCATCTTAGGTCCAATTTCAATTAAAGGTACTACTCTTTTTTTTTCTCAATTTAAGGTACCCGACTTTTTTTTTAGGCCGATTAAGGTTTTTTTCTAACTTTCGTTAACTATTTCGTTAGTAAATTACATAATTGGTCCTTGAGTTTGTATAGGCATTTCATGTTTAGTAAATTACATGATTTAGGTTTTTTTCTAACTTCCGTTAACTATTTCATTAACTTTTTACGTTTTCGTCAGTTTTTTTACATTTTCGCCTGATTTTTTACGTTTTCGTCCGATTTTTTATGTTTTCGCCCGATTTTTTACGTTTTTGTCCGTTTTTTCACGTTTTCGTCCGTTTTTTCACGTTTTTGTCGTTTTTTTTACGTTTTCGTCCGGTTTTTCACGTTTTCGTCCGTTTTTCAGTTTTCGTATGTTTTTTCACGTTTTCGTCTGTTTTTTCACGTTTTCGTCCGTTTTTTTCAGTTTTCGTCTGTTTTTTTCGCGTTTTCGTCCGTTTTTTTTACGTTTTCGTCCGTCTTTTCACGTTTTTGTCCGATTTTTTTTATATATTTGTCAGTTTTTTTTACGGAAGAAAACGCGAAAAACGGACGAAAACTGAAAAAAACGGACGGAAACGTGAAAAAACAGACGAAAACGTGAAAAATCAGACGAAAACGTGAAAAGACGGATGAAAACGCGGAAAAACGGACGAAAACGTAAAAAAAACGACGAAAACGTGAAAAAACGGACGAAAACGTGAAAAACCGGACGGAAACGTGAAAAACCGGACGAAAAAGTAAAAAAAACGACAAAAACGTGAAAAAACGGACGAAAACGTGAAAAATCGGACGAAAACGTGAAAAAACGGACGGAAACGTGAAAAACCGGACGAAAAAGTAAAAAAAAAACGACAAAAACGTGAAAAAATGGACGAAAACGTGAAAAAAACAGACGAAAACGTAAAAAACGGACGAAAACGTAAAAAAATCGGGCAAAAACGTGAAAAGACGGACGAAAACGTAAAAAAATCGGGCGAAAACGTGAAAGAACGGACGAAAACGTGAAAAACGGACGAAAACGTGAAAAAACGGACGAAAAACGTAAAAAACATACGAAAACGTAAAAAATCGGGCGAAAACGTAAAAAATCGGACAAAAAAATGAAAAAACGGACGAAAACGTAAAAATCAGACGAAAACGTAAAAAAACTGACGAAAACGTAAAAAGTTAAAGAAATAGTTAACGGAAGTTAGAAAAAAACCTAAATCATGTAATTTACTAAACATGAAATGCCTATACAAACTCAAGGACCAATTATGTAATTTACTAACGTAATAGTTAACGAAAGTTAGAAAAAAACCTTAATCGGCAAAAAAAAAGTCAGGTACCTTAAATTGAGAAGAAAAAAAAGAGTAGTACCTTTAATTAAAATTGGACCTAAGATGGATACCTTTTTATGCGATTTGCCCTTTGTTGTATACATTTGATGTATCATAAAATGTAGTAAATTTTTCATGTACACATATGGGATGGCGAGACTATATAAAAATTGAGTTTCATGCAATAAGTGAAAGTTTTAATGATTATAAAATAATAATTTTAAAATATAATCATATAACAATTAAATGTAGTGCAATTATTAATGATTATAAATTAGTGACATATACAAATTGTGTAAACATATCTTATATAAAGTTTATAATAAATGCAAGTTTGAACGATTGTAAAATAATAATTTGAATGTATAATCATATAACTATTAAATGTAGTGCAAATACTAATTATTATAACTTAATGACTACTCCGTATAATATAAGTATTTTGTAAACATATCTTATGTAAATTTTATATTTGTATAAATATTGAGTTTCATGCAGTAATGCAAGTTTTTGTGATTATAAAATAATAATTTTAATATATAATCATATAACAATTTAATGTAGTGCAAGTATTAATTATTATAAATTAGTGACAATAGTATATGTATTTTGTAAAATTTATAATAGTATATAGCAATAAATTTATGTATAAGTTTTACAATAATGATTTAAATATATTTTATAACTATCTATATAACAATAAGAATTAAATGTATTTAAAAAAATTGGGTTCAAAATTAAGTTTTTTGATATGGTAGATTCTTTTAAATAAATGTGTTTTGTTTTCAAGTAATCTTTTAGAAAATCATGTATAATAGAGTTTAAAGTACATATAAAATTTTAAAGTTTAACTTTTAATTAAAAATTATCAATTTGTAGTTAAGCACTCACAATATTAGAACATATCTTTAATGTTAATAATAATACAAAATAACCCCTAAACTCATTAAGTAAAATTTAACATTCATTATATTTCAAAATCCCTCTTAAGTTTAATAAAATTACAAAAGAGCCCCAAAATATTTATATTACAATCTTCTTATGTTTAGTAATACAACAAGTTAACCACTAAACTATATATTTTACTTCTTTATGTCAGTTTATTATTGTTACCTCTTATTTATTGAAAATACAAATTGTTGTTAAACTCAATTGTGTATCGAATGTTTTTGCACCCACTGCAACAGGTGAAGAAAAATATATGATTTTATACAAATTATAGTTGTTGTATAAACTATTGGCATTATGTATAATCTATAAACATGATAATATAATAATATTAGTAGTAGTGATCGATAGATATAAAACAATGCTTATCAACAATAAAGAATATTTAATATTTTATAATGAATGAAAATATTGTTTTGATCGTAATTCTTCTTGTTTTTTGTGCGCCATGGTAATTATAATCACGCGTGTTTTCGAGTTTTTGTTATTCTTCTTTTCCTAATGTAACGGTAGGATTTTGATAAATAATAATTATAATTCAGAAATATAGCCGTTACTAGCCATTGTAATTTTTTTTAAGACTAGCCGTTGTAACTTTGGTTAAGACTAGCCGTTATAAGCAGCTGCAATAAATTTTATTTTCAACACTTTCAACCCATATAAAGGCGAAACATTTTAATACTCCATAACACATAATCTTCTTTTACCTTACATAAACTTTTCACTTCAAAAAATGAGTGATTCATCCGACACTGATTTTGATTACTACCGAGTGCTTGTTTGGGCTCATGATTTTAAGTGTAAGTTGTTTACAAATGTTATTTATGTATTTAATGATGTAATGTTTTTCATGTTGATTTATCATATTTCAAAAAGAAACGAAAAAAATAACATAGTATCAGTTTTGGGAAAAGGTGCAGGTCACAGTTTCTCTTTTTATGGATAAACATTGAGTCTATTTTATTGCAATGTGATTTTCACTGTGATGCTATTTTAGTTTTATTTTTATTTTATTATTATTATTTTTTTCACATGAACATAGTTCATGTGATGACACATCCTCTTTTTGTTATATTCATGCTAAATGTAAAAGTATGCTTATTAACAATAAATAGTATTTAATATTTTATAACGAATGACTGTAATTATTCTTGTTTTTCATATGTCTTGGTTAAAATCACGTGTGTTTTGAAGCTTTTATTATTTTCCTTTTCTTAATGCAATTGTATATTTTAATAATCAAATTTAATTTTATAAAAACTAGTCGTTATTAGCCGTTGTATTTTTGTTTAAACTAGCCGTTATAACCTATTGTAATTAATTTTAATTTTCAACACTTTTCAACTTATATAAATGCCAAACATTTTCATACTTCATATTTCATAATCTTCTATTACTTCACATACAATCTTCACTTCGAAAATGAGTGATTCACCAGATAATGATTTTAATTACTACCGAGTACTTGCAAGGGCTCATGATTTTAGATGTATATTATCTCCAAATTTTATTTGCGTATTATGTGAGGTAATGTTTTCACGTTGATTCACAAGTCGAAAAACGCAGGTCACATTATTTTTATATGATATTATTTGCAGTAACGTTAGATCTATAATTTTAGTGAGGTTTTCAATGTGATACTAATGTGTTGCAGTATTTTTTTTTCATACTGTTCATCTGATAACACCTTCTCCTTTTGTTAGAACTAGGTAGATAACCCGCGCGTTGCGGCGGGACATTTTGATAAAGTAGTAGTCTACGTTGCGTTTAGTAAGTAGGTTGTGATACCTGCGCTTCACGGCGGGTTGTTTGTGCACGAAAGCATTTTATAACGGTGCCGCGGGGTGTTTTGCTAAAGAAATATGCAGCAAGTGTTGCAAAATAGAAATGGTACAAACAAAATTTAAAAATTGCAATATTCATATGTTGGTGTGCATACATAAGCTCATCAAAAGAAGTATTATATAACGATGATTTATATCATTGCTGCACAAAACTTGTAATACATTCTCAATTTTTTAAGTTGGCAGAAGAAAAGTAAATTACATGGATTGTTAGATACACCCTTATACATCAGTTACACATTGAGCTTATAGGTTTTTCCAAACTCATATAAGCTCATATAAACTCATATACATCAGTTACACATGACGCAAGAGAAAAAATGCACCTGTTTCAAAAGTATAACAGGCAAACCGCGAAGTTGCTCCATGATCATATTCCACAACTTTATCCATTTTACTGAAGTGTGTTAAGCTTAGTCATGCTGAAGTGTGCTTACGCATACGCCATTACCGTCTAAAAACACAAAAAAGGCTCCATTAGTAGCTAGATAAAAACACGTTAATTTCAATCTTGATTGACTTTAAGTTACTAAATTATAATACATATTACAGCCAATAACACAAATGAAATAAATTCTTTTAATCTTATATTGTGTAGGTGATAACACTTAGTAACTACAAAAATATGTAATAGTCAACAAATTAGTATATAGCCATCAGATTGCATAAACATCAATTAGTTTAACCAAAATAGATATATACCCACCATGAGAATTTTCATGTTTTTGAAACTCTGGCGCGTATCCGAACGCTTTGCCACACCGAGGTTCCAAACAAACATGTATATTCCCATCGCTGCCTGTGTCAGCCTTGTGATGGATCTTTTTTGCATCTCCCTATGTCATCCTGCGTCGAAAATATGCTCTTGAAATTTTTACATGAAAATTTAACGTATTACGACGGTGCTGGATGTGGTGGCTAGTCAAGTGATCTTTTATATGGTAGCCTTGAGTGTTTCTAAATCCGTTTTAGAAAACTTTGTAAATAGGCAAACTACCTTTATTTCTTTGTTCTGTGAGAAGCATTGTTCAAAAGATAAGTTGTGTAGTGTGAAAGGGTTAGTTCCAGATATTTATTGGTTTTAAGGACCTCTTTAGTTACCGAATCAATATTTGCAGCTAATCGTGGCCGAACACAATAGTCATTTATAATGAAACGGAAAAAATAGTTTTACCTATCAATACGAATCGAATCCATTGTGAAAGCTTTTGTTTGAAACATCTGAATAAAACTTCATTGAAGAATTAGAGAATCAAGCATTTCTTCCATCCCTGAAAAGTGTATATCCAAATTCTCTCTGAGCATAAGAGTAATAAGTAACTGTTTAATTATCTAAAGATTATTCTTTTTCATACCTTCAAACCCCAAGCCTATCAGTTTGAGATAACCAGCTGTTTCAAGCAGTCCATCAGCAATACGAACAGGCTCAGTAAGGCATCCTTCAATAACATGTATCCTGTGTTCATCCTACAGTCCAAAGGATCACCATATAAGTTTTTCCCACCACACTTTAACATGATCAGGAAACAAAATATGTTAACAAAAAATGGCAAACACGATCTGGTATATGTAGTCCTAGATGTTTATTACTCACTCTGTCACTGTGATCGGTGCGGGTGTGTAGTATGCGCTATTTATACGTGTGTAGTATGCGCTATTTATACCACCTTAAGTATCTTTGTTGGAGGTTGCACACTCGAATTAGAAATTATTTAAAGCCTGCAAATCAAATCAAATAATAAAGGGCACTTTTCGGCTTTTTAGTTTGACTATGCCAAGTTGACGTCTTAGTAGTATAAAAATAGCCCCGTGCCCAAACCTATCAATTAATAATAAATGTTTCAAGACTGTCATTATATATAACAATGGTATATTAAGGTTTGCATTTCAAATATTAGTTACTTTCATAGTAGTCGATTACAAAATTTGTACATTAGATATGATCAAACAGTTAAATGGTTACCTGGTACATCCGGATACCCATTGGGTTAGATAGGTTGTGGGTTGCAGCATCCGTCTCCTCTGCACCATTCTCTCCACCAGGCGCAAAGATACTGCCTCTACTTATATCATTTAACTTGTATCCCGAAACAGGTTTCCTGGAATAATCACGTATAGTCGTGTTAAAAAATATAATGTCAAGAAATTACATTATAGGAAAGGAACGCATGATTCATCTAAACACTAAATCGTCACATTAAGAAAGAATCCACATGATATTGAAGTTTTACCAACAAATATGGTATGCATGACTATCATCTTCTGTCATAAAACATGTGACATTAAGGGGATGTTTGAGATTGCTTATTATAGTTTGCTTAAATGGTTTAAAATGTTGTCATGTATATACTCATAATACCTTATTTGGACCAAAGAATATATTTTCAATATTGATTGTCCAACTATTCAGTACCTGAAAGTTGAAAACATTTTTCCGATATCAAAATAACGCTATAAATAACCATATGCAATTTAGCTATCATGAATGGAATACAAATTAGGTGGCTCACAAAGTTTCAAATATAACAACTTTTACACAAAAAGCCCAAGTTCTATTCTGTTATCAGTAGATGATGATATCTACAACAGAAAGTTAAGAGTTTAGTATAGTTATCGCTAAATTATCATATATATATATATATATATATATATATATATATATATATATATATATATATATACACACACACTAACTAAATAGATGTGCATTTATTGTTGATGGGTTTTCATTTTTCGCTTTGATAGTTCGTGAACCTTCAGCATGGCAACTCGATATTGACTTGTAAAAACTAAATAGAGATGCACAATTGAGTTCTCTATAAAGCTATTTACATGTTCACATACTGAAAATACATCAAAAGTTCTTACTTGTAGTGTACTTTCCAATAGGTCGGCCTTTTGGTTCTCTAGCAGTGGTTTGGTAAAGTTTTTCGTTCGGAACTCCATTATGATGATTAACTTCTATTTTATGACGCACCCCTGTATTGAAAGATTATGAAGACATGAGAATCTAAATAAGATCAAAATAAAAGAGCATACTCATAAATATCTATTTTTCTTTTTCTTTGCCCAATTGATAATTCATCAAGCACATTATGTATCATAATAATTGCTTGTAACATTTAAACTTACAACGGGTGAACCTTGAAGTTTATTATTCAGGCTACCTAAGAAAAGCAAGTTTCGAGGCGCAGATGTGCGCAACCTAATATCCCTTGAGCGTTTCTAAAACCTTTCTTTGGACACTCTTAAAAGTAATGAAGTTCGAAAAATCAAATCGTAGAAAAACCAAACAGTCAATTTGTGTCCGATATTGACAGCTTATTTAACAAATCATAGAAAAACAAAAATCACTTTATTATAGAAAAAAGGCTGTAAAAAAGTTCTTAAAGACTAACGCGAACACTCTTAAAACTAATAAAGTTCTAATTGTAAGTATATAATATTTCCTCATTTCAACCCAATATAAACCCAAAGTGATTATAGTCATTTTGAGTACCTGTCAAACAGGCAGCTTGAGAACTCTTAAAACTCATAAAGCTCAAAACTTTCATCAAACACATGGTAGGCACAATTCTACCTACCTTTTCCAAACCATCAGCCACAACCCCAATTCTCAATTTATCTTAAACATCATTAATAAACAACCCACCTTGTGTAATCATTGTTGTTGATTATCCTAGCCCAAAATGTAGGCACCTGCAAAATTTTATAAAATCCAAAATTGCTGAAACCAAGAATCAAAATCTTTAATTGAAATAACAAAAGTGAAACCCTCAAAAAAAATTCTTAGTCTAACCTAAAAAAATTACGAACACCAACTCTTTCGACTTTTTCTGCACATATACATCGTCAAATCACAACCTCGTCCTCAAAAACAGATAAAAATAAAAAGTTCAATACGAATTATAAAAGTATATTAAAGGATTATTACCTTTGCAATTGTAGCTACAAAAAAGCACATGCTGGTATTGCTTGATTAGGCTGGAAATTCATAGATTGATTTAGGATGACCCGATGATTGCATCTGTTTTTTCTTTTTTTGCCTTTTGATTTGCGGTAGATTTGGGAGAAAAGACAAAGATCGTGTGTGTGTTTTGTGTATGGGAGGGTTCTAGAATTTGTTGGAGAGGAGAAGTACTGTTAATTTCTCTTTACACTCTCTCACAAATCACTGGTCATTCACTCACAAAGTATTGTAGCAAAGGCCGCATATTGTTATGTACAAAGTGTGGAAGAGACAATTTTGTTAGGTGTGAAAGTAGTAAGTCACTGTAGCTAAAAAGTTACTATTCCTAAGAAGCCTGCTGAATGTAGGTATTTATAATATATTTTTGTTAAATACTATAATATACAACTAATTACATTTAGTTAACCTAGAATCATCTATATTCGTCTATCACCACCACTTTCTAAAAAATCAAAGTTTTGAATAAAAACCAAGATTTGCTTACACAACAAGTTAAGAAGAAAACATGTTTCTCAAAGCTCAAAACTGCAAATATGACAAAGACAAAGGACCAGCGATCCAACCAAACTACCAAAAGACATCATGTTCCATGAGACCACATGACTCAACTCAATGTGATACGAATATTTCTAGATCCACTCACAATTTACAAAAAAAAACTCACTCGCTGACGTGTCAGTGAGCTGATTGGTTGGTTTTTTGTGGGCCACAAAAAATCAACCAATCAGCTCGCTGACACGTCAGCGAGTGGATTTTTTTTTTGTAAATTGTGAGTGGGTGTAGCACACCTCATGTGATACTATACCGTATAGATTCAACCCCCCCATAATCAATGCTGACGTGTACGGTCAAGATCCAACTTCACTAATCCCATCCTAGATCTGATACAACCCCACCCCACCTCCCCTTTTTAATCGCCTCCTTCCTTCTCATTCTTCTCACATATTCAATTTCCCCCAATTTCAATTCCAATCGTCAAATCAAAAATCATTTTTTTATAAAAAAATCTCAAATTTTTATAAAAAATCTCGATTTTTTTATAGAAAAAGCATTCTTTTTCAAATTAATCTCTCAATCGAATCAATTGTTAAACTTGATTACTTAATCGAAACTAATTAGGGCACAAAAGTATTGTAAAAACCCTAGTTTTTTGGATATGGCTAATAATAAAGATGTAATAGAAGAAGGGGAGATATCAGATTGTGAAGAGATCAGTGCGTCTGATTTCACGGCGAAAGTGCCGGAGAAAGTGGTGGGCGTTGACCAGTCAAAGCAGCAGAAAGTGTGGACAATGGAGGATCTGATGAAGTATCAAAATAAGTATCAGATGGCTAGGAATTATGCACCTGGGTTGTATAATTTTGCTTGGGCTCAAGCTGTGCAGAATAAACCACTTGATAACTATAAAAACAACAACAATAATAATAATAATAGTAACCTTTCTAAAAATAGTAATAATAATGAGACTAGTAGTGATAAGACTAGTAGTGTTGTTGTTGTGAAAGAGGAAGTAAATAATAATGATGTTGTTGTTGTTGTTGATGATGATAATAAGATTGTATTGGATGATAGTGATAAGGAGGAAGGTGAGATTGAAGAAGGTGAGATTGATGTTGTTGCGAATGAGAATGCGAATGTGGTTGATATGGAGATTGATGAGGAGGAGGATGATGATGATGATGGGGATGTTAATAAGAAGTGGATTAATGTGATTAAGGTTGGCTTGAAGGGTATAGTTGAAACTGTCAATGATGGAAAGGAGTAAGTTTGTAACTTTGATTAAGCAAGACTAAGTTTGATTGATTTGCGCGTTGTAGTTTTTGAAAGTAAGTAATGTTAATGATTTGTTGTAGATTATTTGAAGATGTTTGTTCTAGACTTGAGGACTTGCTGGACACTTTGTCGACGTTTCTTTCGGATAATGCCGATTTGAGTAAAGATGATTTGGTTCAGTTGGCGTTTTTTTCTATTCGGACTGTTAATTCAGTAAGATATTTTGATAAAGATTTTTACTTTAGTTAGGTTTATGAGTGTCACGCGTTTTGAAAACTGCGTTTTTGTTTTAAAGTTGAGTGCTTTTTAGTTGTGATTGATTGTTGAATGTTAATTTGCAGGTTTTTAGCACAATGGGCCAAAATGAGAAGCAACTGAATAGGCAAATATTATCAAGGTTTTGTATCTTAATATGTTGCCGTATTTGAGTGTACTTTGCGTTTGGATAGTTCTGACATGGTTACTACACTATCTGTTGTTTTTACAGGATGCTGATGAATGTGAAAAGCTATACTCCTGTTGTTTTCACCCCTGAACAATTGAAAGAGGTGTGGTTTATAGTAGATTATTACGGAGTATTAGACTTTTAGGATATTGCAAGGATAGAAAAATAGAAAATTGATTTCTTTTTGTTTTGTTTCGTTAGGTAGAGACAATGTTAGTGTCGTGCAACACGGTTGTGGTTGGTTCAAGTACCACAGAGAATGATAAGGATGTTGATACGCTGGCCGCACCCTCGGCTGAAATTGCTAAACAGGAAGTGTCTTCTGTAAGTGAGGAGTCTGATGTGTTAGATGCCATGCCAATTAGAACTTCAAATACAACAACACCACCCAATCCCGCTGCAGCGGGGTATCCGGTTAGAACTTCTAATGCGGGGTATCCGGTTAGAACTTCGAATCAAAACATGAAGCAATCTGATTCTTTGAAAACACAAACATCTGTGTCCAGGAATAGAATGTCGCTTCCTCTTCTTGACCTTCATAAGGATCATGATATGGATAGTCTTCCATCACCAACGCGCGAAAATACAAATCCCTTACCTCTAGGCAAGGCACTATTTGAAGGGGACGCAGCTTTTAGACCAGAGTGGCCTGCCCCTCGTGCAGTAGTACAACGTTATGATACAGATGCTTTAAAAGCTGTTTCTACTTATCAACAGAAGTTTAGCCGAAGTTCATTTTTTTCAAATGATCTTCCAAGTCCAACCCCTTCAGAAGATAGCGGTGGTGATGCAGGCGGTGATTTTGGTGGAGAGGTTTCTAGTTTTTCAACAGTTTCGAAACCAAACTTTGTAAGTCAAACTACAACAGTACAAAGTAAAAACTTTAGCACTCCACATGTGGAAAGACCTAGTGTGCAATTACATGCAAATGCTAGGAATGCAGCTCCTGTGTATTCCACCTCTAGTTCTGTGACGAGAGTTGCAAACAAAACTAGGGACCCTAGACTCCGGTTAGCTAATCCTGAAAGTTCTTCTGATTCTAACCAAGGGACGGTATCATTGCCACATAAACAGCCTGCAATAGAACCACTTGTTGGATTGGTACAAGGTTCAAGGAAACAAAAGATTGTTGACGAGCCTGTTTTAGTCGATGGTCCTGCACTAAAAAGACAGAAAAACGAATTTGGGGATTTTTCCAATTCCAGGAATATCACGTCTGTCTCACAAGCTAGAGGCTTTGAAAATGGTGTAATGACCTCCAGTTTGCCTAGTACTAGTGCTGGGAATATGCCTATTCCTGTCACTGGGGTTAGTGCCTCGTCAGCTTCCTTGCAGTCTATTCTGAAGGATATTGCAGTGAATCCTTCACAGTGGATGAATTTACTTAATATGGAACAACAGAAGTCGGTTGATCCTGCAAAATACGTTACCCAATCTGTAAGCCAGAATTCTTCTCAGGCCCCTGTGCAGATGACTACAGTTGCCTCTCAACCAATGGTGACTGGGCCGTGGTCAACGCCGATGACTACAGTTACTACTCAGCCATTGGCGACTGGGCCGTGGTCAACACCGATGACTACAGTTACCTCTCAGCCATTGGCGACTGGGTCGTGGTCGATGCCGATGACTACAGCTGCCTCTCAGCCATTGGCAACTGGGCCGAGGTCGACAGCTGAGACTCAAATACCTCAGACAGCTTCAGGGGTCAGCATTCTCTCTCATGTTTTCTTTTTAAAATACTCGTTCTTTTGCTCTTTGAAACTTCATTTATTCATGCTATTGTCTTTGTACGTTTTATGTGGCTTGGGAAGTATGGTGCTTTTTGGATTTTAAATCTTTTATGCCTTCTGCGTAGTATGTGTATATTTTACTCATTCTTCTGTGACTAGAAAACTTATTTTAGCAATTTGCCAGACAGTATTATTATTACTATTATTATTATTATCTAGTTTCTTTCGCCTTTTGGAATACCTACTTATTAGTTTCCGCCTTTTTGTGTGAATGAGAAGGCTTTTCTTGTATCAAGCTCTTATAAAAAATCATGAACCATATATATATTTTTTTCTATCATGGTGTAAGTTTTGATGTTTTGCAGGATGACTCGGGAAAAGTACGGATGAAACCTCGTGATCCTCGCCGTGCTCTGCAAAGTAAATCTGCACAAAAATTAGAGCCAGGTACCAGCTCATCAACTGTGGAGGGTACTAAAGGCAGCTCTAAGCAGGCAGATCCAAGAGTATCATCGAAGCAGGCAGATCCAAGAGTATCATCGAAGCAGGCAGATCCAAGAGCATCATCGAAGCAGGCAGATCCAAGAGCATCATCTAAGCAAGCAGATCCAAGAGCATCATTCCAAACTTCTTCCACACCAGATATCACTCGACAATTCACCAAGAATTTGAAAAACATTGCTGATCTTGTGTCTTCAACTGTTAGTGCACCAGTTCAGATATCTCAGCCTGCACCAGTTCAGATATCACAGCCTGCACCAGTTCAGACATCACAGCCTGCACAAGTCCATTCAAGTTTTGTGAATATGAAAGGGCTACCTTCACAGCCAGTTCGTCTTCAGAATGGGACTGGGCAGACATCCGAAGAAGCTGCCTCTAAACCACAAAATGCTTGGGGAGATGTTGAGCATTTGTTTGTAAGGTACGATGACCAGGAACGTGCTGCTATTCAGAGAGAAAGGTCAAAAAGAATGGAAGAACAGAAGAAGATGTTTGCTGAACGCAAGCTATGTCTTGTGTTGGATCTTGATCATACTCTTTTAAATTCAGCTAAGGTAGTGATCCTTCTTTGACTGATTCTATTATAAACTAACATTTAGAAAATTGTAAAAGTCTAAATCTAATTTCTATGTCAAACTCCCAGTTTTCTGAAATTGAACCAATGCACGATGAATTGTTGAGAAAGAAAGAAGAACAAGACCGTGACAAACAACATAGGCATCTCTTTAGATTTCCTCACATGTCTATGTGGACCAAACTACGGCCCGGAATATGGAAATTCTTAGAAAAGGTAAATTATTTCTCAATAAAAATGAATTCAATTAATAAGGTATAAAGTCGGAAGCTTTAATCCATTGCTTTTCTGAAACTCAGGCTAGTCAACTTTATGAGCTTCATCTTTACACAATGGGAAACAAACTATATGCTACAGAGATGGCCAAAGTGCTTGATCCCAAAGGGGTTTTGTTTAATGGGAGAGTTATTTCAAGGGGTGATGATGGTGATAATGTTGATGGAGATCCTAAGAGCAAAGATTTGGAAGGGGTTTTGGGTATGGAGTCAGCTGTTGTAATTATAGACGATTCTATAAGAGTATGGCCTCATAACAAACTTAACTTGATAGTTGTAGAAAGGTATACATAGCCTTAATGCTAATTCTACTAGTTTCGTCTCTATATTCTTTTCTAATGCCTTGACAATTCAACATTTTTTTTTGTAGATACATATATTTTCCATGCAGTAGGCGGCAATTTGGCCTTCCGGGTCCTTCGCTACTTGAAATTGATCATGATGAGAGACCAGATGAGGGGACCTTGGCATCTTCTTTGGCTGTAAACATAAACAACTAAAATCCACTTATTGTGAGAAATGTTATCCGACTATGCTTGCTCTAATACCTAATTGTTACTTGAAATGCAGGTTATTGAAAAAATACATCAAAACTTTTTTATGGAAAAGTCTTTAGATGACGCTGATGTTAGAAATATACTAGCATCTGAGCAGAGGAAGATTTTAGGTGGTTGCAGAATTGTGTTCAGCCGAGTGTTTCCTGTGGGTGAGTCTAGTCCCCACATGCATCCATTATGGCAGACTGCCGAACAATTTGGTGCGGTTTGCACCAATCAATTAGATGAACAGGTCACACATGTCGTTGCTAATTCTCTTGGTACTGATAAGGTACCTCTTCCCTTCTTGATTGACTCATTTTTATCTATAAATTGTCGTTGCAATTGTATGAAACACCTCTGTTTCATCAGGTTAATTGGGCCCTTGCTACAGGAAGACCAGTGGTTCATCCTGGCTGGTATGAATTTTTTTTTTTTTCAAAATGAAAAGTTTGTTAAAGCTGCTTATTTTGCTGTGTCATTGAAATGAATTTAACATGTGTTAAACAAAACAGGGTTGAAGCATCGGCATTGCTTTACAGGAGAGCAAATGAGCAAGATTTTGCTGTCAAACCATGATAATCTTCATTTACTTTTTGGGAATTATTTTGGGCCCTTAAAAGTAAAATATAGGTGAAAAAGTCACTTAAATATAGTCGAAGATACACACCACCCCCACCATCATCATACCCCTTGGTAAATGGTTAGAGATACACCACCCAACCCACCCTGCTGACAAAGTACCATTGCACCCATCAACTCAAATCGTTTTAACTAAAACAAGTTGGTTCGGATTGACTGGTTTGGAGAAGGTGGAGCGACTGAAAACTGGGAGGGGAGGGGGTGTGGATGAAAATGACGATGTGGTGACGGTGCAGGTTCGACAAGTCCAATCGAATATATGAAGTCTAAACTACTAAAATTGAAATGCACAAATAAAGGTTGCATGGTTTACAGTCAAATTCTGGGAATAATGTGTGGAAATGGTTTTGGTTTAAATTATAAAGGGCTTAATTTCATGAAAATAGACTAAAGTTCTGTTTTCAAGAAGATGCAAGTTTTTTTTTTTGCTAAATTAATTTTGCTTAAATTTCTCAATTGCAAAAACGGGTCGTCAACAGAACTGGCCACTAACTTGGATCAGTAAAGAAAACCTTCATCGTTTTCTAATTGCACAAAATCTTACCTGTGTATTCTGATCAGAGGTCTAATATTTCATTTTTGGGAGTGTGCAAATCACTTCCCTGTTTGGAATGAGACTTGAAAAAGTGACGTAGATGCATACATGTTATTAAACACTCTTAAAAACCTTTATGTTCTACAAAAGAAAAAAGAAAAAAAATGTTATGTTCTGCCTAAATGGACAGTTTGCTGCAAGTGTGATTGATAGCACGGTTAAATGCCTATGGGTTGTCTTTTTCTTTTTGTTTTTCTTTTCTAATAAGACCCAATCGTTTTCGCGGAGCTTTAGTTTGAAAGTATGAAACTAGAAATCAGGATCTTAGAAACCATGGTGTTGGAAAAAGAAAACCTGGATAAAAAAGAAGCCTGGATCAAGTGGCCAGCAAGTCTTTTGGAATGACTAGGTATGCCATTCCCTTTTGGCATCTATGTTTCACGTTGCTTTAAAGGCATCGCCATATTCCTTGTTCTTGCTAAGATTTTGGTGTGTACCACTTGTGATCAAGATCTGTGCAAAAAACAATGGAAAGGAATCGTGACATTGGCCAAAAGTGAACCATCGGCTGATTATTTAAGCGGCACTCTTCAAATAAGCTTTTCTCAGGTGTCTCGCATATCTCTAAGAAAATGGGCAACTTTTTAGAAGTATCTAAGCTTGTTGATGCTAGTTTAGGGTAGTGTTCCATCAAGAGTTGACCTGCTTGCTACTGGCGATATTTCAGCTTACAGGGAAAATCATGGTAGGATACAAAGTGGTTAAATGTTTTAACTTAAAACTATAGAATCAAGCAAAAACACCTTTAACTAGGATTAAAAATTAAAACATCGAAATTAAAAAAAAAAAAAAAAAAAAAAAAAAAAAAAAAAGGAGACATGCTTGGTAAAGCCCACAGAAGACTGCAGCTAACTTAACATGCTAGCAACAGCATCTTAAACTGATGTCATATCAGCCCTTCTTAAACTTCGTCCAACAAGGTGAAGTTATAGTCTAGTCTGTGAGTCTGTGACCTAAGTTCTCAACTTCTCATGAATATATATAATATGGTGTTTTAACAATTGCTATATTAGCCCAAAAATGAAAAGAAAAACTGCTATATAGTTTAGATGGTTATCGGTACTGCAATACTACTAACTTGTCAGTGATATTGCACACAGACATCTTTTTACTTGGAGTTCAGTCAAATGCATGCTCAAACCAGGCTCCACTCTTCCTTCATTTTGATGGCCTTAGCTCGAATGACATCCATAAGACTAGTAGTAATGCCGATCCTTGCAAGGGTCGGTCTAGCCAAAATGGACGAGTCCTCCCCAGTACGGCAACCTTGGAGAACCCCCCCCCCCCCCCCCCCCCCCCCCCCCCAACACACACACACACACAAAATAATAATAATAATAATACAACTTTTGCTTCATTTGATCGTTCAGGAGACCCAACTTTTGCAAAGTTTGTATGTGAGTTATTATTATTTTTTTATTTTTATTTTTTTTAATTAATTTTTGTGGGATATGTTTTGAGTTGTTATCGGAGTCGACTTACTAAAGGTGTTTGGTCATGTTTTTAGTCTAGGAGAGAGGCACTGATGTGGCAGAGTGGTCTGGTCACTTTTTGGGTCGCCAACTGCTAGTCTAATACGTACTCGTATGTCCAAGTTTAGGAGTTGGAATAGCTAGACGTATTGAATAAGGACGTAAACATAGTTTACAATAATAAGCATGTGATTTGACATAAAACACAATATTACTTGGTTCTTAGGACGTACAACATCATAATATAGAATACTGTGTTTTAACATGAAACGCAACAACGACACTTGGTTCTAAGAATCTATTGACATTATCTGGATATTGTTAAATTCAAGTAGATTCTTTCACTTAAATGTTTGGTGCAGCTACTTTTTCCGACATATCACCATTATAAAATCATCAAATATACTGAAGATTGATCACCAGACATAAGCTTTAGGCTTCGAATTAGTTAAGACATCCACCAAAGTCACTATCACTTTTTATCAGGGACATTAGTTCAGCATCCTAGTGATACCACAAGTGATCAAGTTAAATTCAAAGAGAAGGCAAGAACTAACTTGTTTAGAATTCAACACTGAAAGTAACTCGTCACGAACTCACGATCACGATAATCTACGTTAAATCAAAATGCAAGAATTAAACTTGAATCTGGGTAGATAATGGCGCCAATTTTCAGTTGGTAAGAAGATAGATGTCAAACATTGACAAGTGTATATGAAAGTTATTTTAATAATGTATACATTAGACTCATTCCTTCTTTAGGTATCGTATTTTTCATATAAAATAGCCACATGATGATAGAGTCAATATTCAAAGTATATTGCGTATGAAACCAAAGTCGTTCTACACAAATCACCATTCACCAACCATTTACTCTATCCGTCTCATAATAATTGTCCACTTTGACTTTTTTTAGTCTTTATTGTTCAACTTTGAACATTAATATTTTTATTTATGTTATACGCTACTTGATGAAAATTATACGAATAAAAATACATTTAAAACTCAATCCTATTCATATATTTTTCATCAAGTATTATATTACATAAATAAAAAATTTTATGGTCAAAGTTGAATAAAAAAGACTCAAAAAAGTTAAAGTGGACAATTATTATAGGACGGATATAGTAATAAACATTTAAAAGTGAAATATAAAAATAATTAATTATAATGCTGCTTTCTCTAACATGATAAAATAAAAAGATGTTTGACACACTAAAACAAATTGGTTATTTTAGCACATTTGTTTTTCTATAATTTAAATGCATTAAAAATGCCTACACATAATATTATTTGTGGTATTGACACTTTTTGCTTCCATAAGATACGAAAAAAATATTTTTTGAGTACATGATTTTAAATCCGAAAGCTCACACATTGATTACATAAAAAGGATACAATTTTCTCTATTGTAGTTACCCGAGAAAGGTGGGTTTTTAACTCAGATGGATGTGATCTAATTAGAGCGATAGAAAAATATCTTGGAAATTTAGTTTAATTGAGAGTTTCAGAACACACAAGGTGATATGCTGGAGAGGTAAGGAGTGTACATCAATCAGGTTACTGAACCGCCTTTGCTCTGATAGTGGTAAAGTGTGATTCAAGTCACCGATGAGTTCAGCTTATGCTGAAGGTATTCATAGGTGATGAGTTCAACTTATGCTGTGAAGGAATTCATCAGGGAGTAGTTTCTTCAAAGGGTTCATCTCTTCAACGAGTAAACTCCTCAGTGAGGAAACTCAGAAATTGTCAAACTGAACAACTCTTTCAGGGAGTATGTTCTTGAGTGAGTAAACACGTTAGGCTGAATTCAAACTTGTTTGTAACTGCTTTGACCATGTTTAATTGTCATGTAATCACTATTTCCTATAATGGAGGAATATTATGACGTAATGAATGAGCTGGTTAATTATCATAATTTCATTATTGGGTCTAGAGTTTTTCTATAAATAGGAACACATACTTGCATGAAAAGCATACAGAAAACCTAAACACTTACAAGCGAAAAGGTTCTTGGTTTGTGCCTAAAACAATAACAAACACTTGGTCTTATCCCAAGAAGATATTCGTGCAACCTAGCCATAGGGTCGAATAGTTTTCTTTGGAAAGTGATTACATGATTCTATTTTGTGATAATCAATGGTTGCTGTAATGAAGCATATGGTTGCTAACTTCTCCAAACTTGAAAAATTTGAGGGTGTTGATTTGAGAATATGACAAAAGAAGATGCACTTCTTGTTGTAAAGCATGAGCGTAGTGTATGTTCTGAGCACTCCAATTCCAGATGATAGGAATGATGCTACTGTGAAAGATATAAGGAAAGGAGCAAATGAGAGAATGATGACTATATTTGCAGAGGTTTAATCCTCAATGGTATGTCTCTAATCAGGAGTGGTTCTACCAACCCTCTGAAGGTCAGATTATGTTTAATAAGTCTTTTTAGATTTATTATGTTACATATATATTTGAAGCATATTTTATGCAGGATGATGATGTTGGTGGTGGGTTGACTCTGGTGCTACAATCCATGTGTGTAAAGATAGACGAAGGTTCAAGACCTATGAGTCGTCGAATGATGGATCTATCCTTCATATAGGAAATGAGTCAACAATCCTGGTGCAGGGAAGATGATGTGTGGATTTAAGATTTAATTCTGGAAAGATTGTTTCTTTGTTTAATGTTTTGCATGTACTACAAATTAGCAAGAACTTGGTTTCTAGTAGTGTTTTAAGTAATTGTGGTTAAAACAAGTGATTAAATCTGGTAAGTTTACTTTATCTAAACATGGAATGTTTATTGGTTATTTGTGCAATCAAATATTCAGGCTTTAATATTGTTAATTATATTGCTAATTCAACATTTATGTCAACCTATAAACTGAATGTTTGGCATGCTAGACTTAACCATATTCACTTTAAAAGAATGCAAGATATGTCTAAATATGGTTTAATACTTGCTTTTGAATTGAACAATGAAATGTGTAAAACTTGTATGCTGACTAAAATCACTAAGCAATCTTTCCAAAATGTTAAAAGAGAAACTCAAATTTTGGAGTTAATTCATAGTAAATTATGTGATTTGCATGCAGCTCCCTCTTTGAGGAATAAGAAATACTTTGTAACATTTATTGATGATGCTTCTAGCATCTGTCATATGTATTTATTACATTCTAAAGATGGAATATTAGATAAATTTGAAGTGTTTATAACTGAATTGGAATTGCAACAAGGAGCCCTGATCAAAAGTTTCAAGACTGATAGGGGAGGTGAATATATGGATAATTCATATTTAGGGCTGAGTGAAAGGTTCTGGGGTGAAGCTATGTAAACAACTTTCAATTTATTAAATATGGTTCTTAATAAAAGAAACAAGGTTACCCCATATAAACTCTAGACTAAAAGGAAACCCAACATGAACTATCCCAGGGTTTGGGGTTGTAGGGTAGTTGTAAGACTCCTTGATCCAAAGCTGAAAACTTTAGGTGACACAGATATAGATTGCATATTCATTGGATATGCTGAGCATTCTAAGGCTTCAAGGTTCTATGTTATTGAACCTTGAATTTGTTTCAATTAACTCCATAATTGAAAAAGGGATGCAATCTTTTATAAGAATAGATTCTCATCTATACGTAGACCAAATCATATAGTTTCAGGTTTAAATGAAACTGAATATGATGGTGTTTCAAAGGTCCCTAAAAAGGTCTTTGATAAGGTTGTGGTTCAGCAACCTGAGCTTAGGAAAAGCAAAAGGAACAAGACTCTAAAGTCATTTAGACCTGAATTTCAATTATACTTATTTGACGGAATAAGGATTGAGGTCTCTCACCAACACTCTTTTTGCTTTATTGTTGAGGATGACCCCAAAACATTAATGAAGTAATTAAGTCCCATGATGTTGATTTCTAGAAAGAATCAATAAACAATGAGATGGATTCCATCTTTGTAACAATTCGCAATTTCAGGTTAATTACTATTCCTGAAAAAATTCACTATTTATTTTTACTATTCACTTTTACTATTCATTTTCCCGAAATTTGATTTTTATTTCATATTCTCGTGTGATAAATCATTTCCATGACAAATTAAAAGTTTGACACTCATCAGATCATTTTCGCGAAAGTTATTAAGGAACTAAACGTTTTAGGGTAAAACGTCATTCAAAAATTCTACGCACAACGAAACTCGACCGCGTTAATTTTTCCCGCATCAGAAAAATGTTTGATACACTCATGATTTATTTGAGAATTAATCATGACTGAGAAAAATGTGACCAAATAAACATCGGCCGTGAAAAACAGGAATTTTCGTTTTTAAGCACTTTTACTCAGCCGTAACCTTAGCCTATACCTGCACCGCGTTTCTAAGACGATTTGAGTTTTCACATTTTTGGAATAAGTCAACATATTTTTCCCTCCTCCCCTCTTGTTGCCGCCCCATATCAACCACACCAACACCATACCCTTTGCTAAATTACTTCCAAGTTTCATGCATGATTCAAGTGCTTCAACAACATAGAAACACTAGTTAGGTTTTGATTCATCAAAACTACTTCCAAACCCTAGAAACTTTGGTGATTTCTCTTGAGTTTGAATCCACTCAAGTCACCTCAACTTTCATCATCTCTCTTTCAAGAATACAATGGTAGAAAGATTGCATGAAGTGAAGTAGGGTGAAGCTTAAGTCTATCAAAGTCCTTACCTTACATGTTAACTTCCTTTCTTAATTGAAAGCCAAAAGTTGTAAGCAAAACCCTAACATGGTTCTTGTTAAATATCATATTCATGATATTTACATATCATTCATGCTATATTTTGTCTTATGATTATGTCCATGATGTATAAGAATGGGTAAAACAAACTATGATATATATATATATATATATATATATATATATATATATATATGTTAACTTATGATAAGTAAACAAGTAAACTAGTAACTTTTTTGGAGAACCACGACCAAAATAGTACAACTATGATATTGGACACTTACTTACTGTTAAAGAGGACTTAACAAGGAAAACATAGCAATTTGAATCACCCAAAACGAGTACCCGAGTCAAAAGTTATGACCATTTGAAGTTACCAAAACTTTACGGCAAAACTGCCTAAAAACCTTCTGTGACAGAACCTTAAACACGCAAAAAGAGGCCCTTATGGTCCGATTCATCAAAAAGTTAAAACACGAAAGTTGTCCGGAATCACGTTTTCTTCAAAAACTCAGGAGCACGTATCCAGAAAACAAATAACGAATGAGATTTTCTTCAGTTTCTTAACAGCTATTTTATATACTCAAAATAACTATATTATAGTTATGGTTATATATAACCAAGAGGTCTAATGACCTAAATTCAAGACCACAACCATGGCTAAAGCCAAGGTTGAGTCTCAAGTCCACGGTAACAACAAGCAAGGTCACGGCAAAGCCATGGCTAAAGACCATATAAACATACCAAGGCGAAAACATGAGCTAACGACCATATAAACTTACCAAGGCAAATACATGAACTAGAGAGTTAGCGATAACTTAAACATGCAATTTGGATCTACTCCATCTAAAGAACCATGAGATCTTACAAGTAATTGTCATACAAGATTTAAGAAACTCATCCTAATAACAATCTTCATGTAAAAGTAAACTTTCCTAAGTTTATTCAAGTACTTGGACATGTAACTTTTCGGATCAAACTTATATATTTTTATCAAACACTACAATAGTAGGAAGCCTCATGTGAGGAGTTCATTAAGTAAGCCGTCGAGATGAGTTGTGGATTTACGAATTAAAGTGTCCTGGCTCCTCGAACGTTTACTACATGACTTCTGAATTATGTCGGCCCGAACGGTAGTAAACGATATATATAAACTATACATGTTTCATGAACCATTTCTTTGCAAAGACTTACACTATACTAAGTACCACATCATGGACTAAATGCAAGATATATATAGGCAATTCTTCATATTCTTTACTCCAATCCTAAGTCGCAACATCCTATTATAGGTTGCTCGTAGAAACCTTCGCGATTCGACCATCACATTCACTACTTGCTATATAACTTAAGGTGAGTCATAGCCCCTGCTCTTTTAATTGTTTTATCAACTCTTTGGGGGAGAATACATGCTTATTTTTACATAAATGCAATACTTGTTTTACTTGAACATGCTACTTGTTTACTTAAACACCAATTGCCTTACTCAATGTTTGTGGTTTACTCAAACGCTTTATGTGTTTACATGTTACATACTTCATTATCATCATTATTTATATGGCATCATTGTAAAAATTGTTTATATAACGGTATTGCTACATTTATCTTTGAATCTAGATACAAGTATTACTTTTGTTCACATAAACCAGATCATATTTGGCAGTGGGTTGTAAACACACAGGTTACAAGTCTTGTATGGGCGGGGCTTGGAACTGAGTGGATTTACGATGCCTTTGCTGGGAAATCATCATTCAAATGTTTTGCATTACATTTTGTCACTAAACTCTATGAACTCACCAACCTCGTGTTGACACTTTAGCATGTATTTTCAGGTTCATAATGAACAAGGATGGCACGGAAGGGGCACGGATATTCAAGAGGGCTATAAATTTTATTATCATTCAAAAAAACTCATTTAATGTAATTTGTAAACATGGAATCATCTGGGACCTCATTTTGTAATCTCTGATATTTATACAATTTGAATGATAAATCTTTTAAAACGACTCGATTAGAGTTCGTTTTCTATTATTGTGACTATTGTGTCGTCGAGTAACACCCAGTTTGAATTCCGCTGCATTCATAAATTGGGGGTGTTACAATCTTGGGCAATGATGCGGGATTGTAGACTCGCAAAAGTTTTACTTCTCAAGGGATCTTGAGAAGCTTGCAGTCCTCCAGGCAGTGTACCTGACCGGTGTAGTATAGTGAGTGGCAAGTACCGGAGGATTGATCGTTCTCTAGGGGAATAGTGTCGTTAGGATTGAAAACTATGTCAACTAGGTCTAAAGGTGAGGGATGATTCTTTTTATACTTTTATATTTTATGAAAGCAATTAAAATCTCGGGTACTTGAAAGATAGTGCAGAATTAGTTGCTAGCCAACTAACCCAAAGACTACTAATAAACAAAATAAAATAAAATGACAAGAAAATAAATGTGGTGGATTATTTATAAGAGAAAAATGTGTTTACTTAGATTTCACTACTCCCTAGTTATCTCCTATTGATTCACTGATTTGTCACAATTGTTTGGATGAAGGATTGTATTCCTTAATACCATTCGTGGAGGCGTGTACGTCCTTCCCCAACCCTATGAGCTTCTATCTCTTCTTATGACGACACGTTTAGTATCCTATCATAGCCTCATTAATAGTTACTCATGCGTTAAATACAACCAATAAAAACGTAGTACACATCCGATTACGTTTCTTAAGACGTTCAAGCTTGTTACCGTATAGGAGATTAGCCAGTTTTCTTAAGCCTAACGCTAGTCAATCAACCAAACAATCAATGACAAATCAACAATCAATAATTAATAACTATGTTTCATTAGATCTAAGCAAACACTAGGAAATCTAAGCTAGTATGTTAATATAAAGAAAAGACAAACAATTAATCAAATAACACATAGACATATTGAATGATTAAATGAAGAACTTATCTTTAATTGAACATGGAAGAAAAGAGGGTTTGAAACCCTAAAATTGCTGAGAAAATTGTGTTAGGATTTTTCTCCAAAGTTCCACCACTGATGAATGAAAATACCAAAACTATATATAGATTTACAACTCCGACGGCGTCTGGTTATAGATCCTAACGCCGTCAGATCGTCGCTTTTAGGGTTTCGTATCGCCAAAGAGAACTTCTGACGTTGTCACGTGTATATTTCACTGGGTCGTCTCGTGTTAGTGTAAAGCAAGGCGGCCTCGCATTTTTGTACCTGACGCCGTCCCTTTATAATACTTCTGGGCCGTCTTGTTATAGCACAAAGTCAGGCAACCTTGCACTTTTTGTGCCTGGCGCCGTCCCGTAGTAATTTTCAAATTCCTTTCTGGGGAGCCTAGTGTAAAAATCCATTGCGTCACTTCATAAGGCGACGACGTCAGTTCCAAAGCCTGACGCCGTCCGGTGTTACTTCTAGACTTTTCTTGGTTTTCTTGTTTTCTTCATTCTTGAGGATAAAAACGTCCGAAAAGCTCCAAAATGCTCCATTTTCCAGAATTCATGTCCCAAGTACCTAAAATGACAAAAGAAATGATTTAAGATAATATTTGACCATAAAAACATGATTTAGGGCTTAAATAACCCCCTAAAAGCATATCAAATAAATCCTTATCAAATACCCTTACACTTGGGATTTGCTTGTCCTCAAGCAAATGAGCTTTTATACCAATAAAAATACAAGTTAGAGGTCATTTAATATTAATATAAAAGTAATTACAACAAATGATCACTCCACCTTAGTCAAAACAAGCACGAAAATTATATACTAGCACCTCACATATAGTGTTTGGATACTCTCATCTCTCGGGTGTTATAAATTTATATATCACAAATGGAAATGGAAAAAGATATCTCTCACTACCTGTCATAGCACATAGATTACCATAGGCTTGGGAAAAGATAAAAAACCACCACCAATTTGGTGTAAACACCTAGGATAAACTATCAAAGAGGTCTTTCAAAGGGTTATAACGTTAGGTGTAAGGATATGGAAAACACGGATTGTTGGATAAGGGATATTTTACTGGTGGCAAGTCAATTGTCTTGGTCAATTACATGTACAATGCGGCGTTGCTAAGCCAAGACTCGACTCAACTAAAGCTAACTATGACCAGCATAAATATAAAAAAAACGGGATGGTAGTCCGTATGTTTTTTTCTACTTTTCTTTTTCTATTTTTTTTAATTTTTTTTTCATACACTCTTGCCCTACCATCCAAAATAATACATCAAGGGGGCTCGTTCCCTCCCCTTATATTTGAACTTTTACATAATTAGAAATAAAGACTCGAATCAAGATAATCGAAACACTTGGAGTACTTTAAAACATTAACGCATATACGAGGGTAATAAATGATGTTCTTCCCTATTATTCCATAACACTAGTACTTTTGCCATGAGTCTCAATCGTCCCAAAACAATATGTACAAGATATGACTCGACTTAGCAACCATGTAATCAGTTAGACAATTAACTAAGAGTTTGAACAAATAACAATAATATACTAAAAATAAGTGCATACAAGGAAGGCTAAGGCGATTTGGGTGTATATTTCGGGGTGGATTGTAAACAAATTCTTCCTTTAAGTAAGATGCTTAAAGTTAGAAATGAAAAGATAGGCTCTAAGGGTGTACTAGGGGTATCGTGTACTAAAAATGAGTACATCACAAAAGTGTGAGAGAATTACTTGACCAATGTAATTATAATACAGGTTTAAAACAAAGGTTATCCTAATGCCTCTTATCATATAGTAAATCCTAAGTACACGAATGTAGTCTCACTAGCGGCCTCGGAATGCATCGCTAACACAAGTTCTAGAATCTAAATACTACCAGTACACTAACAAGTACTAAAGATAAATGCTTTTTCCTAATAATCTAATGGCGAACCTCACATATTTGGGGTAGAAATTTTTTTGAGTGGTACTGTTTTTTGTGCTAGTCATATAACTCTTATTTATGAGACGCTTATTAAGATTAAAGTTTCACTCTTAAATGTTGCAAAAATTTTTAAATTTGGTGTCAAATTTACCCTAACAAGTACTAGTATTTCTTTCAGTTTTATTACAAATCTACTATTAAACAAAACAAAAATCAAAAGAAGTTGTAGTTTCTAAGGTAATTAAATGCTCATCATGATGAAGTAATTTATGTAAATTGACTATTTACGATTCTTAAGATAAGTAACTTTAAAAAATGAGGGTTGAAGTGTGTTTCAATTAAAAATATCAACTAATCTCATTTTATTTCTTTTTTAAAATAAGAGGCTAAAATTTATCCCAAGTATGCAAAAAATAATAAACTATAATTGAACTTTTTTTATATGTATATATTTTGAAAAGGATAACAATTCTCTTTTATTTGGATGTATTTTAAAGTATTTTACTTTTATTTTAGGAAGGTGATAGGAAAGTGATATTTTGAGGACCTAGCTAGCTAACCTCTAGCCATCACCATTCAAATACCACAGTCTCAAACCCTATTCAAGGGAACCTCTATACTCTCTCTACTCTCGGGGTGTGTCACTGTCTTTATATATATGCATCTTGTTTCACAACTCAAAACCAACACCATCAAACTAGCTGCTTTACCTAATTTTGATTATTCCTAGCAAGTAGCAACTATATATACCATATGTGATAACATGGTCAAACTTCAATTAGCTTATGCTACAAGTTAGTTAATTGAAAAAGTTGCTTCAAAAATATTAATCATTAAACAAGACATGGATAACGAACGCTTCATGGATAAACAGATAGAAGATGAGCATGATCTTCAAAATCAAAGTCAAAGTAGTAGCTACACAAACCAGTGGTCGAACCAGCCTCATCAGATGGTCACAACAACGACTCCTAGAGATGATATTTATCGCGGTTTCGTGCCCGAATATTCGACGTTGTTGCCACCTCCATCGATGATGGTAGTACCTCAACAACAACAACAAATTGCACCACCAACTGATAATTATCGTCAACAAGGTACGCCTCTCTTAGCTAGCTAGCTATCCCCTTATTACTACCAACAAATACTTGTATTTCATTTGTTAGATATAATATATACGGAGTAATATTTATACTTGTAACATATATGTCAGATTAAGATAGTTCTAGTGGGAATATTTTTTTCTTTGGTTGTAAACTTTTATATATCTCACTAAACCCTAAAAGCATCATTCTTTTCTTATGCTTTTTTTTTATCATTTATAATTTTTTTTTTTTTTTTTTTTTTTTTTTTTTTTTTTTTTTTTTTTTTTTTTTTTTTAGTTTTGGGAATTAAATTACTCAAGAGTAGCATGTATGTATGAGGCTTAATTGTGTGCGATTTTATGCTATATTTTATTCTTAATTTAGGGTGAGATGATAGTTAGGCATGTATAAAGTTTGTATGATAAGTTATGAATCATAATACAAACTGGAATTGGAAATTAATTATGTTTTGGTTTGCTTGATTGGATTAAAGATCAAATTCTTGCATTTTCAAACTCTTTGTAATTCCTTGTATTTTCTTATTCCTATAGCTTCTTGCTAGTGTGCATTTGTTGAATAAAATGTTCCATAAGAAAGAAAAATGAACTATGATACTAGTACAAAACTTGTGCATCAAAGTTCTTTTTTACTTTTCATGATTTGTGATTCTCTTATTTGATCTTGATGCTATATTTAAGCATCAATGTTTTTCTATATGTAATAATTATGTAAATGAGTTAAGACAAATTTAGAGTCCGAAATGAGATGAGAATTGAATGCAAGTGCTTATTTGGTAAAAATTTGTTTCTAGAATAAGTGTCATCATGTGAATGCATATAATGAAGAACTTATCCATATGCATTATGCTGCAAGCTTCTTGCAGGCAGGTTCATTGCACTAGTAACCTACCTTGTGTTTTTATTTCCGTGTACAATTTCCCTTGCCCCACTCTCTTTCTCTTTCACATGCTCGCATGTTTATCACAAGACACCTTTGCGTCACAAAAGTATTAGTTACAAACTTACAATCACTATCACCTAGATTTGTCTAAATAATAATCAATATCACATTTTGTCGTTTTCCTTTTATTTACAGTCTTACTTAGGCAGGTTGATCACTTAAAAATAATAAAGTGGTTGTTAAAAAAAATGGTTGTTAGTAAATAAAATGGTTGTTAAATTAAAAAGAACACTTTTGAACAAGTGACAGACCCCCAAAAAAAAGTTACCAGTACATGCAATGTTACTTGCAGCAAAAGGTATATACTCCTGTAAGCCTATTGAAACACCCTTTGTGTGGTCTTATGTGGTCTGAATTTAAATATGTATGTTGATCATAATTCATTAATGACTAACGTAATGCTAAGGGCATTATGGTTCTATTATTACTAGTTAAATTAGGTATGAGTACATGCATGTATATGTGTATAGCAAGAAGTGGTATTGGTGCCACATGGGGTTCTAAGCTAGACAAGCAACAACTTGGTTTGAATGACATTCAATATTATGTATTCAAACCTACCCAATTAATATTCTAAAATTTAGAACCATCAATCCAACATTACCTTATTTAGCCATTTTTTATCCACGACAACCTAACCTTTTGATCTCCCTCTCTTTTGGCTTTTTATCTTTTTTTTAACTTGATATATTCGAAGTATAAGATGCACAAATATGGATCAAACATGCCACGTCCATGTCTTAACAAACTAAGGCATACCTTTAACTTTTTTAAGAGTTTCTTTATTAGTAGCTTGATTGCTAAGAAAATCTTAGCAAATCTTCTTTATGATGATTACTTTCTAAGGGGTGGGCAATACTCCCCTCACCTCAAATCCCTTCACTCACAAACAACCAATCCCCTTATGCCACATCACCCTCCCATTTTTTCCTTCACTCACTCACTTTTTGTTGGCATCACACCCCTCACTCTTCACTCACTTTTTTTTTTCCTTCACTCCCAACGTTCCAATTCCAACGTTAACATTTCAAATCTTTCATGCGGTAAACATCACCGCATCCATGGCTTGCCGTGCGGTGGGAGAGCACCGGCGGCGGTGTTCCCGCAGGGGAAGGGCACCGTGCCGTGCCTCCCCGCACCCACTGCCAAGCCTCTAAATATCATAGTTATGATAAACAATATCTTTGAAATTTGTAAAGTTAATGTTTACTGTATGAACTTTTCATTCATAATACAATAATTTGACATGAAAGTTTGTTGTGTGAGCAATACTCAAATTAAATATGTTAAAGCAATTCATGGTTCTTTTTTTGAACGAAAATTCATTGAAATACTTACTAGAGGAAATGATATTACAACAAGTTCATATATAGAAGCTAATTTCAGATCATTAATCCAATCGATCCATATTGAAGCCGATTTTTTAAACCTGTGGACAATCCAAGAATGAGACTCTTATGTCTTCCTCGAGTGTGTTTTTTCTAGGGGGAGGATATCAAAACAAACCGTCATTGGAGCCGTCTGTATCTCAATGCGTCTATGGGACACTGCATGCATGCTTAGTTATATAATGGATTAATAAAATCTGAATTAATATTAAGCTAGGTATTGTGGACTAATTAAGTTTAATTTATTGTGGACTAATTAAGTTTAATTTATTGTGTTTATGTTTTGAAGAACCAATTGTGAAAAGACATTACAGAGGAGTAAGACAGCGACCATGGGGAAAATGGGCAGCTGAGATACGAGATCCCAACAAAGGTGCACGAGTTTGGTTAGGTACGTTTGAAACAGCCGAGGGTGCAGCCCTTGCCTATGACCAGGCTGCCCTTCGCTTCAAAGGGTCTAAAGCAAAGCTCAACTTCCCAGAACGTGTCCAGGGACGCTCTGAGCTTCGTTACATAACAGCCACCACCACCGCAACCACTAGTCCACCACAACCACCAGCTGCAACCACACCACATTCTCAAAATCCTACACCGCAACAAACCATAGCCACCAATTATCCAGACTTTCTTCAGTATGCACAACTTTTATCAAGCAATAATGATGCACAATTCCCTTATTTCACCTCAACTCTATATCCACATCAACAACAATATTCTGAGTATGTTACGAATCCATCTTCTTCTTTGATGGCAGGATCATCAACGTCGTCTTATGATCAACAAAATTATGTTGACAATCCAAGTTTGTCATCAGACTCAGGGTCGGATCAGCGTGTAAACTGGGAGCACTGGAAGGATGTGAACGATCCTAATAGGAAGTGAGCTATGTCAAAACTATTATATTGGAATAACTTGTTAATGGATTGAAATATGAGATTGTGGGCTTGTATTAATTACAAGCAAGCTCCATCATGTCCATAACTCCATTTGCAGATATGAGTGAAAAAATTACTTCATTGTTTCCTCTCTTAATTTGTACCACTTGATCGTTAGGATCATCAAGAATTCTTATCAATAGCTTTTATTGTCATTATTGATTATGCATTTGCGAAATGACTATGTATTCCAAAATTCAATACTTGCTTAGCGATCGATCTACTTAATCAGTTATCGATATATACCATATATATCTCTTTAGATAGAATATGAACACAAAATTGTATGTTATTTCCATTCGATTTATCTGTCATGTTTCATGACAGTTGTAACTATTTCCCAGAACTAATTAAACATGTAATCAATTAAAGGATTTATATAAAAATGTGTGATGATTTATGTCTTTCTACAATCTAACACTTAGTAAGAAAGTGAGTCATTTTTATAAGTTCATGGATGACAATATTTACCCTTACAATGCTAAAAACTTTCTCTAAGAGTGGTGTACAATATCAACAGAACGAAAAACTTACTATAACTGAATATCATTTCTCTTATAACTATACGCCACACTAAAAAGAGTGGTGTGCAATTGTGCAACTGATCACATTCTAACTGGAAATTGACTAGCCTAGAAAAAAGGTGCATAAGGAGCTCATAATTTAGTACATGCTTTGATAGTGATGTTATGTGGCAATCAAGCTTTTACATCATCAAAGATAACATCAATCTATCCATGCATGCGTGAGCGTGGATAGTAAGTAGTCCCATGTGCTTTTTTAAAGTAGTCAGTCACTTGACCCTAGCTAGGGTTTCGATCATCAACCTCCCATAATTATTGGTGAGAAAGGTGATATGCAATTATATGCATCAAGTCTCAATTGATAAGTTTTTTTAATTCAATCTAGTTAGTTTGTACCTGGAGTTTAAATATACGGCATTGTTTTTTTTAGCAACATTAAAAAAAGTCTAGTATTTGACATTATTTTGATGTTTTCTTGGAGGAATGAAACTGTATGTATACGCCAAAAAACGCCAAAAAACAAGTCAAAAGCAAAGAATTGAACTTTGTATTTAAAACTAGAAAACAATATTAAGAAAAGGAAGAGGAAGGAAATAATAATTCGAATAACTTTCGGCAAGTGAGAAATATTCAAAGATTGCGGCTCTGCTGTACCTTTGACCTTTTTGGATATTTATCACACTTGTTCATCCGCCTGTTGCTTCAACAGTGGTTTCAGTTCAGTTTTGCACTTTTTCAACTCCACCCCAACTTCTTTATTAAGAGCAAAATAAAGTATTTTTATTAGTTTATATTTTTAACTTTTTATCTTTTCTTCCTCCGTTTTAAAATAAGTGTTTAGTTTAATCTTTTAAAGTAAAATTGGTTTAACTTTGGCTTTATAAATTTTTTTCTTTTTACTGTTATATAATACATTATAAAAAAATATACCACTAAAAAATAAACTTAAAAACTAGTATATTTATATATTTGTAGATGTGGCAATTTGTGCCCAAAATGAAAAAATAAAATATATGCTAATTTTGCCTAATTTGTAAAAGACGTAGGCACATTTAGCCCACCCCTTTTTTTATTAAATGGGCATATTTAGCCCGTTGAAAAATTAAATGGGCACTAACGAGCAGTCGATCACATATTTTCTCTTAATTGTAAAACATTATAATCATTTTTTAAAAAAAAACTTACATGTATAATATATTTAATTTTTTAAATATAAATGAAGTATTACGTTTAATGAATTTATTTCGTTATTTTTTGTCTTCTATAAAGCAATTTGTATAACATGTGCCCGTTTGGCCCGTGCCCGTTCTAGCCCGTGCCCGCCTGTTTTGTCACCTCTAATATTTGTATCAAATATTATATAACGCCTACAAAAATAGTTAAGGTTAAAGTTGAACCAGTTTGACTCTAAAAGGTCAGACTGGACACTTATTTTAAGACGGAACTAGTACATTTTTTGCTTTATATATTTTTTTTTATCAAACTTCATATTCTTTGTTTCGTACTTTATTTTTCGTATTTTCTAATAAAACAAAGTTATAAAATAAAAAATAAATAAAATAAATAAGTTTATTAAAATCCATTTAAGGGTATGAATAACCATTCTCATAAATTAATACACATTGACTTGTTTAGAAGAGACTTTGCAACATTAATCAAGTGGTCTTTTGTATCGGCAACACAAATTTTCATTAATAAAACCGATAAAACATTTCAAGATAGCAATATGTTGAAGTAAATGATTGCTCCTCGGCCTGAGCATGTAGGTTTCTTCGGATTTGTTAAAGGATACGACAAACACATGTTAATCTTGCCTTGGGTTTGATCCCAAGACCAAGCTCAGGCGTGTGTGTAAGTAATGGATATAGGCCGAATGGCTAAGTTTTAAATGTAGAGTAAATACGTGAAAATTAGTTAGTTATACACTGATTGAGCTTGGGGTATTTATATTACCCCAAACATTGTACATGATAACATAGTGATGGAGCGAGCCAAGCTACACCTAACCTAGGTACCAGGTGTTAGCTTACATGGGGGACAATATCAGGGTTAAGCGGCTCAAGCATGGTTTTTGGTACGGACTGCTGGATAAAAGGATCCTCTGAGTAAAAGAATGATTCTCTTATGTTCTTGTCGTCCGGCATGTATTACTTCGGACGAAGTTCTTCCGACACGTGTCGTCCGGACATATACGCCAACATCCCTCTCCCCCCGGTATTGTATTATCGGTTGTAGACTGATGATGCAATACTTAAAATTTTCCTCCGGCAATGTTATTTTTATTTTGTACCGACGATTCGACCCGATGGGCCCAAATGGGCCAAATAGATATAACATACCATGGGCCTATTAATGACACATAAGTTAAAGTCGTAATTACCTTGAGTGACGAGATACTACCACGTGTCATCACGCCAGAAATTGCACGATCAAGATTACTCCACATCGCACGTCTGGTACGATGCGACGTTTCCCTTTCCTAATACTGCTTATATACCTTTTTTCCTTCGTTTTTACGCTTTCACTTTTACTATCACAATATTTTGTTGAATGAAAACAACTCTCTTCATCTCTTCTTGTCAGGCATGTTCTGTCTTGCTTCATTCTATTAACTTGTTCTTAGAAACTGCCCTTCGGAATTTAAGATGTGCGGTAGTGAACAAGAAGATTAGCACTCATCGTCCCTAAGTTTGATATGCACATTTTAACGTCTTTGATTGGTCAAGAAGAATTAGACATAGTAATTAGAACATACAGAATCCCTCAAGACATAAAACCCCAACTTCCACCTACCGGTATAACCATGGACCATTTGTCAGGCGATGTCATAGGGGCTTCGGCTAAATAGAAAAGGGTATTTGGCGATCTTTTCACTAAGAGTTACCCTTATGTGGAAAAGGCCATTGGATCCTACCGCCTCTGTCTAGGTGACATGATGAACATCATGTTGGACAGGTCAGCTGCCAACCTGGGCCAGAACTTTCTGCTAGCACCGTTCCATCATTTGAAGCTCTAAATATTGAAGAGCCACCAACTACAACTTAGTTTTTTATTCGTTCTTTTAATTATGTAACAAATAATTTGGTGATACATGTTCGTACTTTACCAGACCGTTAGCTTGTAGATGTGTGACGACATTGTACATCTGCCTAATGTTTAGTCTCTCGCATCAGCTTTTGAATGGATCTTTGATGAATTATGTACCATTCTTCGTCATGATCACCCTCGGCAATCTGAACCTACAAACAATGTTTTCCCAAAAAAAATTCTTGACATCCTTACTTGTTCGGGCGAGCGGCTTTGCTTCGATTCACTTTGTGAAGTAATCAATTGCCACGATTATGAATTTGACCTTCCCAGAGCCTACGGAAGAGGACCTAAAATGCCCATTCTCCATTGGTAGAAGGCCATGGGACCATGATGGATTTCATGAGCGTCTTGGGAAGCCTTTGGACTAGAGCATGTATTTGGCATGACCGCATGAATCACATTTTTGAATTTCCTCCTTGGCGTCCCTGTGTCTGGTGGACAAATAATAGCCTTGCCTCATTATTTTGGCAGCGACTAACCTGGGACTTGAGTGCATAACACAAGCCCCTTTATGGACCTTTCAAATGACAAAGTTTGCTTGCAGTGGACCAACATATCTCAACATTGGAACTAGATACTCTTTTTTGAAGAGCACCCCGTCCTATGTAACTTAATGATTGATCTTCATGAGAAGGGTTTGAGCCTCATTCTGGTCTTCCGGCCATATTCCTTCTTCCAAACATTTAACGATAGGAGTCATCCAATTGTCCCCTTCTTCCTCTACGATCACGGAACTTTCTACACCACACAAGCATCCTCCCACTCCCCGGAATTTGCTGCTCCAACAAATCTATTGGAGGTCGTCCCCCTTTGACCCTTCGTCCTAATTATTGTTAGGACCATTTTTTGTGAATTACGGATGGCAAAAAAAACCCAAATCTGACGGGGAAACCCATAACATGAACTTTTGGGGGCGGGGATGGGCGTGCTTATTGGGTTTTGGGGTAGGTTTCGGGGCCTTAACGGGGATTTTTATCGGTTTTAGAGCGGGACGTGGCACACCATCCCCGCCCCGCCCCCGCTTGTTTTGTGTTAGTATTTACGTACAAAAAATGTAATTCTCTAATTTTTGTTAGTTTTTATCTTTGTAATATTTCAAATTGAGATGATAGAAGCTTGTTTTGTGTCATAATATTCTAAAAAAGTTGTGAATTATTCCAATGCTTAATTTATCATTAATGGGTTCTCGATTTTTCAAGTTATTCCATAAAATGACATTGTTAATAATGAAAAAATAAGAGTAAACGGGAAACGACATGAGTATGATGGAGCATCACGCTTAAAAAAGACAACCCGATAAGACCCCAATGGGGAATGAGGCGGGTTTGTGGGAGCATCTCGCTCCAACAGGGCGCCCCGATAAGACCCCCAACGGGGATTGGGGTGGATTTGGGGATGACTTTTCTAATCGGGTTTGGGGATGGGGATAGCCGCCCCACCCCAAACCCGCCCCATTGCCATTCCTATTGTGAATAAAGTAACGTCGTCAAAATCTAAACGTAATGGCTTGGTCATGTTACCGCTCTTCTTGTTATGTTCCAAACGAGAGTCCAAAGAGCAAACATGTGCCCTTGGATGAGTTCTTGTATATTAGGTGAGCTTGAGGCATTACCTCCATTTCCTCCGGCCTGGTTGAGCGGAGTTAGTGGATCGTTGTCTTAAGTAGGACCCGTCATTCCAAAGCTTTGATAGATTGAATAATAGGTCTCGCAGATGGCGCCAATTTGTTGAAGTAAATAATTATTTCTAGGCCTGAGCGTGTTTAGGTTCCTTTGTACTGGGTAAAGGAAGTCCTTCAAGCACCTACACATATGACAAACACGCGTTAGCCTCTCCTTGGGTTTAATCCCAAGACCAAGCTCCGGCGTAAAAGTAAGTAATGGAGATAGACTGAACTGCTGAGTATTAAATGTGAGAGTAAATACGTGAAAATTAGTTAGTTATGCATTGAATGGGCTTGGGGTATTTATACTACCTTAAGCACTGTATGTGACAACATTGGGAAGGAGCGAGCCTAGCTACACCTAACTTAGGTACCAGGTGTCAGCTCACGTGGTGGACAATATCTCGCAATATCCGGGTTAGGCGGCTCAAGCATGGTTCTTGGTACGGACTACTGGATAAAAGGATCATCTGGGTAAAAGAATGATCCTCTTCTGTTCTTGTCGTCCAGCATGTTTTCCTTCAGACCTAGTCCTTCGGACACGTGGAGACATTAATCGTCTGACACGTGTCATCTGCACATATACGCCAACACAATGCTAAGTGTGAAAATTCACAGTTTTTAAGTTAATACTAAAACCTAAACTTAAACGTTTTACTTTGAACACATGATTTCTTGCTTTAATGTATAACCGTTAAGTTAACCCGCGTATAACGAAAAACAACTTTCAACGTATACTGGAACTATAATAAGTTTATTCTACGTCTAATAATTACTCTATGACTCTCATAAGCATATTTTATAAGTCATTTGCATTTGGTTTCATAAGTTATACTTAAATTACCTAAGTTTTGTATTAAGTCTCATGCATGCATGCAATACTTAACCAATTCACCACCTTTGCAATACACACACACACACACACACACACACACACACACACACACACACACACACACATATATATATATATATATATATATATATATATATATATATATATATATATATATATATATATATATATAGTCATATGTATCAAAATTTGAAATAACAACCCCCCGCCCCACCCCACCCCACCCCTAAGTCCCTAAAACCAACCATGTATAAATGGTTATACCAACATATGATTTTAAACCTTAAACTTGCAACTATGCCCTAAAATTGATAACAAATCAAAAGATACACAAACCTTGAAGACCCCCCCCCCCCCCCCCCCCCCCGGTTCTTGCTATACCATGCCCCAACTAGGTCACAAGACACCACTACCTTGTTTGTTTTTCTCAGACCTCAGGTGCTCATACACTCCCATGTGAACCCATAAGTCTACATTCAAACTTCTATAATTACCAATATAACTAAGACCAACTTGTGAACCATTCTTACCACATTCAAACTCACTCTCATTCCTCTCTACACATACACGGCAGCGAGCTCACACAAAATTTAGGGTTTCAAGTCTTGGGTAAATTTGTTTAAGGGTTGGCGTGGAAAGCTAGGGTTTTGGAACTTCAAACTAGTGTTTTCTAGGGTTTTCTTGGAGTTCTTGTGCACTAAAAATCACCAATCTTTGAAGACATTTTATACTCTATTTCATTCATATTTAACTTATCATGCATTATTTTGTATCACCATGATAGATTTGTAGTGTTGAAAGTTGTTTAAACTTAGTTTGCCAAAACCCTAAAACATTCCATAATTTCGGTCAAATTAGGAGCTAGTTTTCATCACTTTAGAAAACACGTATGGCCATAATTTTTTCTCCTCAATGTTCTACTATGTCTTAGATAGATACTAGCCAAGATTTATAATATTCGGGATTTTCTAAGTATTTTTAACATTTTACAAGAAACTGATTGCCAGAAAAGTTATAAATCTGAGTTCGAATCTTGATGCACTTATTTGGGCTCCAAACCAAAAACCATGGTAGTTTTAGATTTTGTATACAAGACCTAGGTCTAACCTTAGCAACTTGAATCACTCAAAGAAGTTAAGTAACGAAGAAGTTATGGCCTTGGGAAGTTAAGTAAACTTTATGTCAGAAACTGTTAACCTGGAACAGCCCTTGTTTGTGTATAAATGGACACCTAAAACCTAAATTCACAAACCGAGGCCATGATTTCTTGAAGGTAGATAGTTCTTACCTACGTTTAGGGCTTTGAATGACAAAAATCGAACAAGAAACGAAGAAGTTACGCCAATTTAAAGCCGTATTTAAATTCCATTCAGCAACATTTTTAAAGAGTATTTAGGACCAAAAATGCGTTATACTTGTTTTTTCTAAACGATTTGACTTATGAATCTTTATAAAACTTCATTACAAGTCTATAAGGGTGATAAAACTCATATACATACATATCGTATCGTTCCTAAGACGACTTGTTTATTTAGGTCGCGGCTATAGGATTCATTGTTCGTTGAACTACGTTATATTTCCCGTATTCACCACTTGGTTGAGGTGAGTTTCATAGCCTCAATTTTACTTGTTTATACATATTTTGAAATACTTTGGGGTGAGAATGCATTGCTAGCTTTTACTTACAGACACAAGGACATAAACTTTTGCGTATTTCCTAAGTTACCACGACTGTCGTTAAGTCCCCACAATCATGGATCGTTAATTACTTGTAAGCACGAATGTTGTGAATAGATCTATTGGGTTGACACCCCTGTTCGGGTAAGTAGCGCTTACTTGACCGGAGGTACCGGTCAAACGGACGCATATTATTTGAAGAATATCGGGTGTATGGCAAGACACCTACAAGGGCATACATGATACATATATACATATTGAATACGTTAAGGCTTCATGGTCATGAGCTTAGTGCGATAATAATAATTTTTGTGACATTGTATTTGTTATAATTGTCACACCCCGAAAATCTTGTGGTCCACTTTTACATTTAGTTAAATCTATGAACTCACCAAATTAATGTTGAGATTTTAGCATGTATTTCTCAGGTTCTTAATTTCACTAGCTTGGTCTACATGGAGCATGGCATAGGGTCGCATTTTGGGATTTCATTTTGTCGAAGATTTGTTGCATTACTTAATGTTCGATTATAAAACAAAAACTTCATTTTATCTTGTGAAACTCTTGGGCTATGTTTGTAAAACACTATTTCTTTAATCGAACGTGTATTAAACGGTTCATGCAGAGGTCGTTCTTTATATTTTGTGTCTTTATGCTATGAAAGTATGGATGTCATAACCGCTGTGATATTTTGGAAGTGTGACACTAAAACCCTAAAAGGCTAAACAATAAACACCTGATATACACCCATAATTGAGAAAACAACACCAACATAACCCTTACAAAAGCAATAACTGGAGAAACGTCAACCCGGAAAAACACAGAGAACAAAGAATTCCACAAAACCATTTGAAAATAATTTGTAATCAGCATATCTTAACCAAAATTTGTAGTAAGCATAATTTGTAGTCAGCAATATCTTAACCAAAATCAGAATCGTCAACGCCCAAATACTATGAGTTGTCCACAAACTTATCAAATAAAACCAATCTCAAATGTGACACGAGAAGGGTTTTTCTAAAAGTCCTTGTTCTGAATGTAGATCAAAGATCTGGCTTTTTCCCTTTTATTCAAGCGTTTGAAACGCTTTAAAGAATCCAGTCGACCCACCCTTGCAACTTTATGTAGAATTGATCAATGATCTTAGTTTTAAGTGGGGTGTGATGAAACTCGCTAGACATGAAGTTGTACGGCACTTTAACCCTGAAAAAAAAGTACTACTCATTTCAACTCAAATTTGTGATCATTCTATCTCTTCAGGGAGATGCATGAGGATGCAAGATCATGTCTCGGTGGAGAACGGGAAGGGAAATGAGATTACCGGTCCAGCAGTCTAGAATCCGTTGTCATCACACTGATGTTCCTTTTGTAGACCTGGCTACATCTTCCTTGGTAATGTTGATGTTTACATTCCAAGGTCAATAGTTGGCAACTGTACATTTGAAAATTATAGAATAAATTCCGATCACCATTTCAACAAGGGATAACTTTATCCATTCATTAAAAAAAGAGTAGTTACACCTGTATATACCATAACGAAGATTAAATGTCTAAGAAATGCATCCCTTCCATTATGAAATACATTGCTCTATGATGGGATGAATCGCATTGCAGTTTATTAAAGCTAATCCTACTAAAACCCATCCATTTCGTGGCTACACACAAAAGAATCTATATGACCAAAATTATCCATTAGTCAAGTCAAAAGAGACTCCACCCAATCCGATGTATATTCAAAAGCAACAAACGTTACAGCACCAGCAGGTGCTGCCTTCACAATCGATGGCACGATCCCCTTGTAAAGTCCAGCCCAACCCTCCTTTTGCATGATCCGTTGAAGTGCATCATACATGTTTCTGTAAGCATGAGTCTCCACTCGAGCTCCATATCTCGGATGTCTCTGCAACCCTTCAATCTGCAAGTCAAAAACAACCACCAATTTCATTATATTGTGTAGAAGTTATATTTGAAGATTTTGGTTTCAAAACTGAATTTTTTTTAACCTGAAATCGCTTCTTCACGACATCAAGAGGATGACAAACAGCCTTAGCACATGATCCAGCAGCAATGCCACAAAGAAAAAGCTGAAAGCTTGACAAAGATTCTTCGGCTGTTGTTGGATCCGAAGAGCACCGGGCGTTCCAGGACTGGAACAAATAAAAGTTTGGTAAAACACTAAAAAATACTATGAAACAATCATGTATGCATCACTAATTACTGCTCTAAAAACTCGGAATCTACACTTCCTACAAGGAAACACATTAACCAAAAGGAATTACTAAAACCTTACAATCCAGACTTCCTACAATTGAAATATTCTTTTCTTTTGTTTCTTTTTTTTCTGGTTGGAGAAGCACCAAGACAAATTTAAGTACATATGAATTTATGATTCAGCCCAAGCAAAATACTTCCTAAAATATTTGTGCCAACATATAATGGATACATAGTCAGACACGAATTTACATCCAAATAAAGTGTAGGTAGTTGGAAGTTCAAAATGACAAATGTGGATTATCAAATGGCCAATTAGGAGGTGGCAAACAGTTAATTTGTTAATTTGTCAATATTTACTAGAGGACGTTAGATCCAATAATCCCATAGCTAAAATAAACTGCTTCGTAAACAACATAAGGGAAGAGAGAGAGTGAGACTAACTACAGTACCATGGTCCAACGTTTGAAAGTGTCGTAAGTACCAAACTGCAAGCCCGCATAGGGAATAATCTCAACAAGAGTTGGCGATAGTCCAGCATACAACCCACGAAAACCACGGGTGTTGATAATGTCAACAAATGCAGACCTCATGCTTGGATATATCTACATAAATAAGAGATGTGTGGTAAGTAAGCTTCTCAAAAAGTTTTAAGACGTAAAAAAACAGTTGTAACTTGTAACTGCAAGCAGAAGAAATACAAAGATTCAATTATTTATTTATTTTTTATACAAATTTAAAAGTCATGGCAAGCAGAACCCATGGAAGAAATTTAAGCGAATGAAGAAATTCTACAGATGAAGCACGGTAAAATTGCATTAGCATGGCTCTATTCACTAAACGAGATACCACATTAGTAGTGTGCAGAGTCTAAATATAATATCAGCCTCAACAGCAGGCACTAGACCTGGCAATTTGGACCCATATGGTTAAACACGGGTCTAGTTGAGTAAATATAAATCATGTAATGGGTTTAGTTGGGTCCTTTCAAATATTAAACATGGTTTAGTTGGTTATAAGGTAAGCCTTTCCAATTATAATGGGTCTAGTTTGGTTACAAGTTGGGTCCAGACGAGTCTTTGATAAAAATTATGCTCTTCGATAACTTTTCAATTTTCACCTAAACCTATAACAGCTCCAATTTAAATCTGATGTAATCCGGCATAATCCGGCCAAGTCCGCACATTCTCTCCGGTCTCAGTTACGATGAAGAACGATGACATCATCATTCAGAATTTCAGATATTGAGTCTGTTAGGTAAATCGTATATGTAACCCTTAGGTATGACATGTAACTGATTGTGTTTATTAGATAGAGTGAATACTGATGACATGGCGGTTGTAGGGTGTTGGTGGATGTAAGTGAGTATGTGATGATGATGATTGTTGTTGTGAGGAAGATGATTATTAATGCTACTTTTCATTTATTTTTCATATTTGTTTTTGTTAGTTTTAAAGTTTTTTAGGGGTTCTGAAAATGTGATTGATAGGAAAGATGAAGTACTAACTGGGAAGATCACGAGGTTGGCGATTGTATGTAAACATGTATATTTTTTGCCAGTTGTTTATAAAATGTGTCAGAAAATAAATTGGAATTATAGCTGTCAAAATGCACTTTCATTTTGCTAAATTTTTAGTGAAAATGGCTAGGTAAACCTGTCTAGACCCGACCCAAGACCCAAACCCATCTAGACCCGTGTTATCAAATGACCCATCCAGACCTGGATCTGTTTAGACCCAAACCCATTTAGATCCGTGACGCAACCGGCAACCTGACACGACCCGTCCATTTTGCCACCTCTAGTAGGCACCTTGAACATGTTTATTACTATCTCAAAAAAAAACATGGATCATATAAAGACCAAAAATATGAATTCAACTCGAGTAACAAACTAGGCAGTCTACAGCTAGTAAACACAATAGCAATTATCTGAATCAATTATCATACCTTTGGCTCCCCTTGCGAAGCTAAAATAGTCCGTACTAGGTCGAAAGGATAGGACCCAACTGTAGCAGCACATCCGGCTAGCGCCCCACTCATGAACGACAGGTATGGACTTAAATGAATGTGGTCTTCTGCATGACAAAGAGAACCATAATTGGAAAGTGTGAGAAGAAAATTTGCTAGAAAGACCAAGAAGAACTGCAAAACTCTTTTCCAACTGTGTCTCATTTGCTAAATGAACAGCATTTGGTATTTAAATGTCTTAACTACATGCCAACTACAGTAAGTTGTGCACTCAATTAACACTTTCATGAACATCTACAAAATCAAAGACGAAAGGGATTCGCACTATTGCCCGTTCAACGTTGGTTAACACTTGCCACCATGTGTGGTTTATAAATTAATTATTTGAGATAAGACCCCTGCTCCCCTTAACCCCTAGGCAGTCCTACCCTGGTGGAGTGACAGACAGAAGTGAAACTTACACCATCAATTTATGAACCCTGAACTGAAAGATAACAACCACCCTGATGTAGCACATGTCTAATAACCCTACCTCACACAATAACAAATTCTTATATATAACTTCTAGGCATTCATTAAAAGAAACAGATGTCTAACTCGCCAACCAGGTAGACATAAAAGGGTAAAAACTCTAACCAATAATCTAAAAAACATTTTTGGTGAATAAAGAAAACATTACTGTGGAATATGAAATTCAAAACAGACCTGATTTGGAGGATCCAGAAGCAAAAGTCTTCACTTTATGCAACACCATGAACTGTATAGCAGTGTATGGCATGACCATGAGAAGTGCTGGGACATTACCACGCCAAAATCCCTGAAAGAACAAACTACGTCAATCGCCAGTAGGAAATGGAACATTATGCCTACATAAATGATGTAAGTCATTCGCAAAAGATATTAGTAGAGCTTATGGACAAGGAGCACAAGCTGTGGTGGCCTGCATCTATCTAGGGTCTTTCACAAACAAAATGAAGTGTTGAATACAAATAAGCGGGCACAGCAAAGTTACTGTGTTAGAACACCATAATGCGCCAAATTTGTTACAAATAATAAAGATTTAAGCTACGGATCATGCGTCAAGCTCAATAAAAAAGTTGTACTGAAACAAGTCTTATCCTCACATCAGGCCAGAAAGAAATCTTCAATATATTAGCATATTAGAGGCGTGTGTGATAAGCACAAAACTACAAGAGAAAAAACTCGTAGATAATGATTTGTAGATGAAAGAATAATCACTGCACTCTTAGTATAAAGAGATCTTGCCTACTGTAATCAATACTAGATAATTGCAAGACAAACAATTATTCAGTAAATAAAAGCCATTTACATATATATGAAACCTTGAAGGCTTGAACCAACAAAAAAGATATACTATTTGATATAAATGTGTATTACTTTTTAAGTCTCCTGAAGGTAATGCATGTCACAACAAAAATGAAGATTCGGAAATCAAAAAGGCATATGGTATCCCTGAACCCACCATACAATGCTAAAAAAAAAAAAAAAAAAAAAAAAAAAAAAAAAAAAAAAAAAAAAAATCCTAATGTAACATGCATAACCTCCCTAATCACTTAATACATGCCCATTAATTACTAATGATATACGGAAACGGACTTTTCATTTAGAGATTAAAACATATAAAGTTTAAAATGAAAATGGCATTTGGAAGACCAACAGTAGAAAAACCATACCGAGAGACCTTCTTCTCTAAAGATGTCTTTTGATGCTTGAAACATTCCGGTATATTTTGAGGCCCCATATGCATTTTTGCTAAGTAATGCAAACGTAGTGGTTGGTTCCAGTTGAACCTGCAAAAGTCACCGACAATTTGTTAAGTTCTTGGTTAACTTGACGTCATAATACATCGATTTTCGTAAGGTGCATAATCAACCATCAAGGTTGATATTTGATAACGCAAAAACAACTATTTGATGCCAATAAGACAACCAGACTCTGTGATACAGTCGGTCTATGCCCAAACTCAATAGTTGTTTCTAATTGTTTATAATGAGTATTTTGTGCCCGCTCGTTGCAGTGGGGCCTGAAGATTCACATTTTATGATGGATAAATGAAGGCCTATGTTGACCACACCCTGGTCTATTTTTTAGCCACACCCCCCCCTATTTTTTTATTTTTTTTTTATTTTTATAATTTTATTTACATCAAAAAGCTATAAACCTGAAAGTGCGGAACAGAAAATGTAAAGTTTAATAAGTCAAACGGTTAAAACTGTCAAAAATACGGAACAGAAACTGACAAAAACTGGGGTACACTGAAAAAAAATAGGGGACAAATGGGGAGACAAGTGGGCCTGCCACCCCCTGCCACCCTTGTCCCCCCCGTCCGGTTAGGGCCACCCTAAATGAATATCTCTTTTAGGTTGAGTGAATGTCTCATTCAGGTTGAGTTTTACATACTAGCATTTATCAAAAATGTTAACTACTATTCACTGAATAGTGTTTAGAATCATATTCTATTTAAGAATATAAATAATATAATCAACAGAGTAGGTGAATTCAATTATGTTCTAGATGATATAAAATACAAAATAAGTTCATTTGTTTATGAATTTATGGTGTAGTCTAAATATTTATTCACGTAAAATTCGATTTTATGCTATCATAGATTTAATTTATAAATTGATACACATGACATAGTAATTAAGCCTAAGTTTGATTATTTTTAAACAATTTAAGGAACTGAGCTTATGTAATTCCAACTTATCTTTTTAGTTTAGAAAAGTTATCAAAAATGGTTAGTGATAAAGTTAAGAAAAACGAGACAACACAAGAAAACAAGTTTAAAAAATCAAACAAATGAACTTTTACACCATCTAGAACATAATTGAATTCACCTACTGTGGTGATTATATATATTAATTAAATTCTTAAATAGAATAGTATGATTTTTAACACCATTCAATGAATAGTTTATGAATAGTAGTACTTCGGAACACAATGTGGTTAAGTGAAAGGGAACTTACATAACACTGATGAAGTTGTCTTACTACTATAAAGTAGCTTATACTCAGATCTCAGGGGTGTTTGTTCCGGCATATATAGCCGGCTTATGGCTTATTTGGTTTTGGGCTTATGTTTCATAACCTCACTTTTTGTGGCTTATTTTGAAACTTTTCAGCTTATATGTCATAATAAACTTATATAAGCTGAAACAAACACCCCCTCAGTCTAACTATCTATCTATTTATCGACACTAAACAGCATAACCGTAATAAAAATTATTAGCAGCATTCCTAAAACTCTAGCTAATTCTAATTGGCAACAGTATAATAATCCTAATACAGGAACAATATAAACAGTAAACCAGCCATATCGAAAAAAATCACCTGAAAGCGGATTTTAATAACATCTAAAGGCGAAGTAACGGTTCGCGAAATAGCACCAGATATCGCGCCAGCCGTAGCATCAATAACCGCCCTTTTAACTTGCCCCGGCTCTTCCATCCCTTACGTTATACTATAAACTATATACATACATATATATAAACAAATAAATAAATATATAAATATAAAAACACAAATTGCACTAATTCAATTCAATTAGGTCAATTAGCTTTAGCTTTATTAATACGCAATAAATTATGATATAAATTATATAAAAATAATAAAGTAATTGATACCTGATGGAGAGCAGGGCCATTATTAGGAGGAGGTTGTTGTTAAAAAGATGGATGTCGTCGCCGGCGGGAGAAGTGAACCGACGGCGGCGATTGAATGACACGAAAAGGCGGTTCGATTGGGTGTGAAAATTTTGGTTTAAAATAAAAAGAAAAAATAAATGGTATCACGGTCGGTTTGTTGGTATTTATATTCAAGAATTTGTTAGGACAGACAGCCTCCATTCATGAATTTCATTTTCTTAAATAGTAGTAATAAATTGGAGGCATATTTCTAAAAATAGGATTTGTTTAATTTATGCGTATGAGGCACAAGATAAGCACGCTAAAAAGGTAAAAAGTACTTAAAAGACTCACACAAAAATATAAAAAAGTGTATTTTTGTGTACGTATATAAGTCCTTTTTCAAGGATCTTATAATACTTTTAGTGTGTTTAACTCGTGCCTATATGGCACAAGTTAGAAAAACCCTTAAAAAATATATTTGAATTCTTGTTCTAGTAATATGTCACTAAATTTTTTAAAAAATAATGTGTTTAAAGTAATAGGAATTTTTATTTTGTTTAATTGAAGTCATATTATTTTATAATTTCAGTATTAATCGGAGTGAGTTGAAAATATATTTATAGATAAGTTAATTAATATAAATGTCTTGTTTTTACAAGTTCAAGTGATGTTTATGTATATTTTTATAAGTTCATTGACCTCAAAATGTCATGTTTCATAAGTTCAGTAAACTAAGTGAATAAAATGAATGTTCGGTACCTTAAGCAGAAAATTTTAAAAAGTATAATAACGTATTTGTATATTAACCTTTTAGTATTGTTGCAATTTTTAAGTAGCTTTATAATCAGAATGCTTATTGCTAAATAAGCTCTTTATCTTATTTATTGCTAAATAAAGTGTTTCTTCTAAATGTTAACTATTTTAAAATGTTCTGCGTTAAACGCACCTTATTAGTAATTATTAACTTGACTGTTAAAGAACTAGTGTAGAGTTTATTTGATGTTGCGACTTATGATACCATGAACTTACACATATGACTTAATCGGAAATTTGACTACTTTATATTGCTATGTATGCGATTGACCGCGAAAAAATAAGACTATAACTAATATATTTCCGTGTCACCATTTGTAACACATGTAAATTTTGTGATAGAGGGTTCTAGTTAGTCCAATGCTTCAAGTTTGTGAGAGACTTAAAACTCATTTTATATTTATCAATGTGTAGGATGAGTTGTTAAAGCATGCGGTACAAGAGCTGATGGCTCAATCCATCATCGATGGCACGACCACGATGGCGCGAGGACCACACCTGTTACGGGCTGGTAGCGGTTTGCGCCATGGCCACCAGCCCATGCGGTAGGTTTTTTTTTTTTTTTTTTTTTTTTTTTTAAGTAGCTGTTGGCTCCACCCACGGCACCAAACAGTGGCGTTATAGATAGGTGTTTTGGTGCCATAGAAAAATCTAGTACCATTAGAAAAAGGTGTTGAGGCGGCACCACTTTTTTTATGACACCACTCACGACACCAACTGTAGCAAGCGCTTTTATAAGAAAATTCTAATAATTGCTACTACTAGATTCAACTAACTTGGTTTTGTTTGAGGCTTTCTAAAATGTCCTTTTAAAATGACAGATTTATGAAACGTCATTTTCAGTAAACCAAAATAATGTAAATGATTTACACTTCGATAGATAAGATACGAGTATTCACATTTTATGTGACAATCCTCGAGTAAAACGTATCTTGAAAAACTTATTAAAAAATAATAAGTACAATGAAAAGTATCCCCAATTAAAAGTCATAAAAGTATACGAGGAGAAGAAGGCAAATGAGCTTACAATTGAATTAGCAGGCAATTGAAGATTTGGTCATTGTTGAATTAAGCAATTAAGGTCAAAATGCATTCATCGATTTCAAGATCTTTAAAAGACAACTAGTATATATATAACTTCAACCAAATATTTTAGGATAAGAATGGAGTAACAACTTTATGTCCACAATCAAATGAGAAATCCACTTATAAAAGGTAAGAGATAAATCATAAAGAGCCCTTCCATCTTTGCTACACAATTAAATGAGATAACATTTCTTACTTCTTGAAATAATCCAGTTATTGTGTTTATCTAGTTCGACTTTTGGCCTCACAAATGTGATATCCCATATTCTCTCGTGGACCATCTATGCATCTCGTCGACATTCTCATATTGCAACATATTCGCAGTTGATATCCATTATGCTTTAATTGACCGGGTTTCCTCTTTAGATTCATTAACCTTTTATAGAGAACTTGTCAACTTGCACCACTTTCATCTTTTGGATACACATTTTTAGCCAGCAAGTACATTATGTGGCAAAACATATTTTGTTGATAGAAAGCGAAGTTATCGACCTCAAATATCAATATCGTATACGTCTTCTTTTAGGATCTTTTGCAATTTAATGACAAATTAACAGTAAGATTTATGTACTTTCACCTTTAAACTTAAAAACGGATGAGGTTTCCTTGTTGAACATATTTAGGAAGGATAAACCTTTTTTACTCATATGTACGTGGCTTCATCATATTAATCTTATCATCTTGTGACCATTTACAAGTTTCTTTCTAAGCATCTTCATATATGCACACCTAACAAGATTTGAACAAAGAAACTAAAATACATCACCACTCAACTATATAATGATGGTCCTTACTTGAACCAAATTTATAATCTGAAGTTATTTTCTCATATCATAACCTCAATGTAGCTCGCAATTTTTATCCGTCTTGAATGACTTTGACCCATCAACCGATATTATTTGACCCACTAAAAATCAATAAAAAAACATATAAGAGTATCACCATTGCAATAACTTTTTTTATACCCCACTTGTATCATTTAAGTCTTTAATTAATGAGAAATCACTTGAGTAGTTTTCTGTCAAATGTTTCCTATCAACTAAGGCTGTGTTTGCCAAGGGCTTAGGGTTTTAAAATAAGTCTCGTTTGGCATGAGGCTTATGGAATGACTTTTAAAATAAGTCGACTAAAAATTTTAGCCTCATAAAAGGGGGCTAAAAACTTTAGCCGAGTCTTTTGAAAAATAAATTACTTATTTACTCATAAAAATATCTAACATATACAAAAACTCATTTAATTATGTCTTTTTTAGTAATTTTGCAATAATAAGCCCCAGCCCAATCCAATTTGCCAAACAAGTTTATAAAAATACAAAATTTAATTTCATCATATAATATAAGTCCCAGCCCAAGCCCATTTCGCCAAACATACCCTAGTCGTTCTCATATAAGTCTTTAGTGAAGCTTTATTACAATGCACCAAGTCATCTAAAAAGCTTACTAATTAGTAAAAAGTTTTTTGTAAATGATGCATTGTTGTTGCTCTAACATTGTGCTCTCGAGTTTAATTTTGGAGAGAAATGAAAGAAAAGAAGTGGAAACTGTGAAAAACTTGTGTTTTTTATTTATCTTTTTAAAGGAGGAAAAAAAATTGAGAAGAAAATGTAACGATGGGTGTTTTTAGTTGGTGAAAAATATCTCATTTTTTTAGAAAATTTTTCATGTGAAAATGAAAAAAATGAAAATCCGTTTAGTCACAATTTTTTTTCAATAATTTTCAAAAAAAAATGAAATTCTCATTTTCTAAATTTTAACTAAGAAATTGAAAAGCATATTCTACCATTCTCATTTTTTTTTCTCAGCTCCAAAAAAAACACATACACCGTTTTACCCCTAATCTCTTGTGTCATCCCCCACCGCCCACAGCCGCAATTTGAGGTAATCTTCTTATTATTTTTAAAAAAGGAAAATTTGACTCCAACTAAACGGGTTTTCAAAATTCTCAACTCTTTTCTAGAGAAGAAAATTCATTCCCTTCTCAAGGAACTTAGAAACAAAGGAAGAGAAAAAAATTTCTACAACTAAACGGCACCTAACATTTCCTCCAAAAAATGGGAGGAAATGGAAGTAAACTAAGCATGCGTTTGGTATGCTTTTATGAACACAATCGGTATCACTTTTAGCATAAAGTGGGTCTCACAGAGTCACAGGTATGATAGTTTCCATAGGAGGCAAGTGGGCGGGATATGAAGTATGCTTTATATTTGAGTATTATAGCAAATTTTGGATTTAAAATAGTAAAATAAACATCTTATTTTGGAATGAAAGTATTCCCTCATTCCAATTACCATATACCAAACGCAGTTTTAAAAGTCTTGCATGTCAAATGATAAAATTATCCTTATTTTTTGAACTTTAAAACTTAAAACTATGTGTATCTTAACTACTTATAATGTATGTTTGGTCAAAGTGAAAAAAGTGAAATTGTGAAAAACTTAAGTTTTGGTCAATCCCGATTTTACCTTTGTGAAAAAGTGGAATTTTGAAAAACAATAAATTGCAAATGGAAGTATTAACTGAAATTCCAAAGTATCATTGTTATTTCCATCCCTGACTACTGCCACACGAATCTTACCTACATAAAGGATGTTGACATCAATTATTTTTGGGAATGCACTAATTGACATCTAATTATATTGAGGATATACACTAAATGACAGCTACGAACATATGACAATACATATATGATTTGGGCTTATAACAATATTCGGTTAACAAATATAAATGAAAAACGTGTTTTAATATAAGTGCAAATCACAATACATAAATGCAAATCATATAGATAAGGAAAGAATGACTTTAAAATGTTGAACAAATTGAATGCTTGAATCTTGACTATATACCATATATACATAGAGCTTCAATAATGAATGAAACAATTCATAACTATTAACTACATATAAAAGGGTTTGAATTTTTGAAAATTAAGCAAAATATTTTTGGCAACTATGAATTATTTATATCACACGAAATCTTTAATCTTTAAATTTAGGAATACAGCAAATGCCATGGTTGACTAAATCTAATTCAGGAACACAGTAAATACCATTCACACTACTACATGGCTGTATTCCATTGATTTGCATTCCATGATTTGATCTTTCAAATTATAAATATAGGAATGACTTGATTTATTGCATTTCATTGCCTATAAAAACAAATGCAAATGAAAAATCAAACCACACTTATTAACCGGTTAGTTGAAAGATCAAGGCGAAGAAAGAAATGGAAATGAAAAATGAAAAATGTTAAAGATTTTCTTGAGGTTAGAAATGCTTTGCTTCGTGTTTGTTATGACATTTATCACGCTTCATTCTTGTTTGCTTCGTTCTTGTTTGCATGTTAATTCTTTTTAGAGAACAGCTCTAGAAGACTATCTAAACGACTTATATTACGAATCTCATATCAATGATGCAAGTAAGTTTCTCACCGTGTTTAGTCTTTTTTTTCCCTTCTATGATAGTATTGTTAATATTTGAATGGCCTTTATGAGTTTAAGAAAAATAGTGCATCTAAAAAGAATTAACATGCAATTTTAGAGAATAAAATTAAGGACGGATAGATATGATTTTGAAAAATCATAACTTGTTGAAGCAATTTTATTTCCTTGAAAAGAATCTGCATTTAACATGTGACTATCAAGTTAGTTGCATCTACCGATAAGTTCTTTGTATTCAAGCAAGGTACGATATTTAGACTTAATTACAAATCATAATCAGTTGAAACCTTACAGGTGGCTTATTTGACCTCCAAAGCCAACATGTAAAAAAAATCCGAAAAATTGAAAGCTTGTAACAAGACATGTTTGACCTGAATGTCAAAGTGTTTTAGTGATCAAAAGTAATATTGTATAATGTTCCGACAGTATTTCTAGAGGAAATGACATTTCTTTCTTGGTTTTGCAGAATCACTATTTTTCAGCATTTTGGACAATGCGCAAGAAACCATTGGTGGCTGCAAGTATAGATCGAAGCATAGATGAATAAATCAACACATTTATTACTACATACACGGATGAACATAAGCTTCTTTCTATTTTAGAAATTCTAGACGCCCAATTATGCAACCGTGAACCTTTTTGAAATGTGTTTTTGACTATTTTTATGATTCAAATTAAAAACCGAGTAGCATTTGTTCATGAACAAAATGTATAAGGTAATCTCAGAAATAGATTTGAACTAAACTGTTAATTCTCAAATGGATCTTTATAAGAAATATCATTTCCTTATTATTAACCCCTAATTTTCTAAAACAAAGACCAAACAGACTCTAATGGAGTATGCACATGGGAAAGTCCTATGAATTGAACAAACATTCAAGCTAATAATGGAGAGTAATTTGTCTCATGTCAAATTATATGAACGCGACTACATTTTACATTCTACATTTATACGTGATATACGTAATGTGCCAGCCCACATTTGTAGTTACCGATTACAATTTCATTCAAAGTATGCATGGAAAATTGCCAAAACAATTGCATGCATCAATATTACGTAGATTACAAAAAGTAATAGTAGTTCAAATGTTTTAACAAAAACTAATACATTCAAGATGAGGAGGAAACCAAGCTATGAAATGTTTTTATATTTTAAATATTTTTATATGTTCTTTGATATATTTTAAGATTTTTGCTTAAGTTGAATTATCGCATGTTAAAACAGTTTGCAATTATATTTTATCTTTTCACGTTCTATTTTGAACGTTACACAAAACACTTACCATAATATCGCATATCGTTAATTGTCTACCGCTAGGAATTTCTGTTGCTATGCACGGGTACTCGTCTAGTAATTATAAATGAACCTATTGTTTTCATTTTCCTCTTTAATTTTGAGATCAAGAATAAAAAGCCTTACTAATGTTTTCTTATTTTTCTCCTATTCATTTTTCAACTCAAGAATACAAATTTATTTTACCCTCTTATTTTACTTTTCTTTTCTTTCTTACCATTTTCTTTTTTTTTAATTAAAAACCCGAAAATACAGTGTAAGAAAAAGAAAAAAGAAAATTAGAAACAACTTACCATTATTCGACAAGGAAAAAAGAAAATAAAAACAACTTACCATTATTCGACAAGATTTTGTACTTTGTCCAAACAACCAATAACAGTCAGCTCCCAAGCCAAAACAAACTAAACTACGCAAACAACAATAGTTATGTCTATGGCTATGGTTACTGCTAGTTTAGCTTCTACTTCTTCTTTAGTATTCCCCACGTCCAAACTACCCAAACCTTACACTTATCCAAAGCCTAACAGAACCCATCTTTTTAAGGCTCCAATAACTGTCAAGTGTCAGGCTGCAAGAGATGATGGTTTACTAGAACCACCCAAAGTTTATCAAGGAATCTACGGTCCTTGGTCCGTAGACTCCTCTGATATCCGTGAGGTATTTCAGTGACGGAACTTGAACATTTTTATTAACCCCACAAATAAAAAAAGTAACTTTTTTTATTCGGGTTAAATCTGTTTTATCTTTTAACATATTTACTGACTGTTTTTACCTCTGTTGGTAACAGGTGATATCATACAGATCAGGATTAGTGACAGCTGCAGCATCTTTTGTGCTTGCATCATCTACTGTTTTTTTGCCTGATGGGTTTGTGTTAACTGATATTTTGAAGCAAAATATTGATATAGTTTATGCAACTGGTGCTGCTGGATTAGGGTTGTCATTGGTTTTGATACATATTTATGTGACTGAGATTAAAAGGACTCTACAAGCATTGTGGTTACTTGGTGTTGTTGGGTCGGTTGCTGCGAAAATATGTTTGGCGCAACCTGTGGATGAGAGTTTGGTGCAGTATGTTGTGGATAATCCTGGTGCGGTTTGGTTTGTTGGTCCGTTGTTTGCGGCATTAACCGGTCTTGTATTCAAAGAAGGTAATGTTATTGTGAAATATTTTGTATCATATTATTTGAAGTGTCGTTGGTTAATGTTGAAACTCGAAACAGGACTTTGCTATGGCAAATTGGAAGCTGGTATTCTGACATTTATCATTCCTTCGGTTCTTCTCGGGCATCTGGTACATAAATTTTGACTATATGAGCTTGTTTGATCTTAGTTAGGAAGGTGTTTGGGATTGCTTAGTGCTTTTGTTTAATAGCACATAAGCATTTTTTATGTTAAGAATCACAGCTTTATATGTAGGGTGCAACAAGTTGTTTTCAATAAGCTGTTTATATGCTTATATTTGCTTATAAGCGTAAGCTGTTTAAATTACCAATCCCAAACATACCTAGGAGTTTGGATCGAACACAAACCCTTATGAAACATCAATAGTCTAGCAAGAAAATTGCAAGAATAATACTGTTTTTCTTTGGACCAGAGTGGTTTAATGGACGATGGAGTAAAAATGAGTCTGCTTGGTGTGTGGATGGCACTCTTCACAATATTTGCAGCAAGAAAGTTTACTCAGCCTATTAAGGTAGATTTCACCCCGAGACAGGAGTCCATTCTATTTATGCATGATATATTGATATTTGACAATTTGTATTTAAAATTAATCATATTTCTGATTAAGCTGGTATGTCTGTCCAGGATGATATTGGAGACAAATCTGTGTTTATATTTCAAGCTTTAGCTGAAGAAGAAAAAGCAGCTTTAATAGAGAAACTCGAGCAGCAAAAGTTTTGAGAACTGTTAAGTAGATGCCTGTATATTCTCACAATGGTTTACTAATATTGTAATAATAAATACGAGTACTGTAGATATTTTTGAGCTATAGAATGCATCTATGCAGTAAAACCTGTTCTATATGATGTCAAGATTTTGTATGTTCCTCCTTGATAAAGTTTACTAGACCTTACATATAGTTATCTTCATTCAAAACACTTTCTGGTTTCCGGAAATTGCTTGTAGAAGATTAGAAGTATAGAATCGGCAAAAGAACCATTTGTTTATGTGGGTGCTTATTAAAATTGTTTATTTACTTATAAATTTTTGAAATAAATAAGTTGGGTTAAGCAACTCCATATCATTTGCTGCAGTACAGAATAATGAGAAAAAAATAATTTATTTTTGGTGCCAAGAAGAGTAAGCTGTTAAGCTATCTCAATATCCCTATACCTGTAAAAACATATGCCACAAGTTAAAAAGCGATAACACAAACTTACTAATGCAATCATGAACCAAGGTCAGTCGGTCCATTCTTACCCAAAGAACATAATTTTGATTTATGTGGTTACATTCTTATTGGCACATTGCTTTGATTTTGTTCCTGCAAGGCTGCAAACAAATCCCGTGAACTGGCCACTTGGCCTCACTGATCATGCATTATTAGCTCATGCTATTTTTGCAGCCGTACTATCTCATCTCGCATACAAGAAACTGCAGAGCATCACGGCATTGCTAAAAACAACCAAATACCAAAATGAAGCTTTTGAATGGCTAAAGACAACCAGATATCAACTGAAGCTCATGCATTTTAACAATGCTGTCAGAAAACACCAGGCGAATGCTATCAAGATAAACATGACCCCAAGTAGTAAATGTTTTAAGTTTTTAACTAGTTATAGATAATCATATAACTTTCATGATTGTTACCAAAAGAGCAATGCAATGTATATGACCTGATATCAAGGCATCCTAAACGCATCAATAGATGACTTAAAGATGGCATAGTTTTCCAAAATTGCTACTGTCAATTTGGAACCTATCAAAAAGAAAAATAAGTCTGACATCCATTATGCACAATCATGAAAAGTCATCTTCACCCTCCAGCTAAGCCTTCTTGCTTCTGGTTCTGGATGCTGGTGATGATGGTGTCGCACATTTTGCATCAACTTCTTTCTTCTCCTTTGTAGTCTTCTTACCTCCCTTTGCCGCCTTATTAACCTTTGGTTCTTCAGTTTCAACCGATTCAGGCTGTACACTTGTACCATTGATGTCATTAGCAGTATCATTAACATCATCACCCATCAAGGTATCAGTCTCTTCATGTAGCTTCTTATTGGAGGCATTGTCAGTAGAACCTGCTTTCCTTTTCTTGTTAACTTTGGGTGATTTTGCAGCAGCTTCATTCTTATCATTTACCTTGACAGCTTCGGTTTGAGCAACTTCCTTGACAGCTTCATCTTTAACAGTTTCCTTGATAGATTCATTTTTCTCAGTGTCCTTGAAAGCTTCATTAGCTGAATCATCAGTCTCACAATCCATATCTTTAACCTCAGTCTCGGGCTTCACATCATCGTTTTCCTCTTTAACATCAGTTTTCAACATTTCTTCTTCTGAAGCTGAGTTTTCTTCCATTTCTTTAGTCTGCCTTTGAAGTGATTCAATCACACTCATCAATTCTCTGTTCACCTGTCAAAAAGAATAAACAAACCTGTTATCTAAGACTGTTGCATTGCTTTGAATAACACAGATACTTGATATACCTGCGGGTTCTGAAGGTATTCAGAAATGTCATTGGTGCATGATGGACATTTCATGACGTTCTTCTGTGCCCTTAATGAACGTCTACCTTCACAGTTTCTCTCCTTAATAAAAGTTTGGCCAACAAATGTATCTTGCAAACATGACTTGCAGAAATTGTGTGCACACGGGGTGGTAAGTGGTTCATTCATAACTTTTTTGCAGATAAGGCAAAGGAACTCTGCAACAGTAAATAATCCTTAAGCCTAACATTTTAAATATTCAAAATAAGCACAAAAAATAGCAATAAAAAATAAAGAAACTTGCCTTTTAAGAGCCGTTCACTCACAGACATCATTTGTGTCTTACGACGAACAGTCCTTGGTTTGCCATCCCCAACATCTCCAGTGTCTGCTTGTCTTCTACTATTAGGCGGAGGAATTTTCCACAACCAACTAGCTTTTTCCTCCTGCACACAAGAGCCATAAATTATACTCACTATAATATAATACCCAATTTTACAGGCATCGATTATCACAAGAAAATATGTACAACATAGCAAAATCCTATAAGCTGCATCAACTCACATCATAATCCCAAGAGGGAGGACCCTTCCTATCAGTTACATCAGTTGCCTCCTTCAGCTCCTTAATGACAGGCAAAGGCCTTGGACAATCCCCAGTCTCATCACTGTGATGTTGTAATCAAATTGTAAATAACTCATCCATCTACAAAGTTTACCATGATATAAAACTTATAGAGTGATGACAAACCTTGTCCACGGAGCAGGGTCATTATCACAGCGAACAAAAAGATACCTGCATACCTTAAATCCCTGTAACAATCTACATGTCAGCAAATGTTTTTTTATAAGTGATAGAAGGTATGCTGTCAAAATAGTGTGACATCTTACTTGAATTCCAGGTTTCCTCCAGCATTTCTCAATCCTGTATACCCCATCATATCGAACACCAGCCTCAGGTGCATAAGCTGAACGCTTTTCCTTATGGGACCTGTGTGTGTTTGTTAGCAATTGGGTTAAGACATTTATTCATATGCCAAGCAGACAGTTAAAAAAAAATATAATAATAAAATAAAAAAAGGCAGTTATTAATGTTCTTAGTTAACAAGCTAGCTATAATTCATCATTTGGCTCGAATCATACATGATAATAAACACATAATCAAGTTGAATTATATCTGAATTTTGGTATCTGGAAAGATAGGAATTTGATGAGCATCTATACAAGCATACCTCACAACACGTACTGGGTAGCCTTTTTTGCAACTAACTCGCAGAGCTTCATTGGATTTATCAAACTTCTGATCAAATGATTGAGTCTTGTTGGTCCTTTTATTCCCACTCAAGTCCCTTCCACCACTGTCAGTGACAAATAAAACACAACACAGAAAAGATATTAACATAAGCACTATCATTCAAATTCAACAACTTAGAAGCTCTTGTAAGAAAACCAGAATTCAACTTAAAGCCTGTAATAGATAATATAAGAATGTGCATGATATACCTTCCAGTGTAGAGGAACCACTCCCCATGATCTTCATCATCCTCGTATCCTCCAGATAATGCAACAGACTGTGCACCATAATCAGACTGCCCACATATCCCAGCAACATGAGGAAGATGGGCCCCCCACTGTCTACATTCCATACGATCCTCCCAAGTTTCCCCAACCTGAACCCCCATTCCTCTCTCTGGATCATTCTCAGCAGTAATGGGCCCAAAATGATCAGGTGGAACCGTCACAAATATCTTTCCACTGCAAGCATTAGCCTTCCCAGTCTTCTTAGCACGCTCAGTGGTGTAAGCTTTGTCTGGTTTGTTTTGGTTCAGAACAGAATAGTACGCTTTAGGTGGTCCAGAAGCACCAGAATTCGACTTTGTCATTTTTGCCATCCTTATTGCAATAACTAGCGATGAGTTAATTCTAGGATTACTTGCCATCTTAGGAGGAATCGAGGTTCGGCATATCGCACAAGTGCGCTTCCCCTGACCAACCCATTTCTCAAAGCACTTCAAGCAAAAGTTGTGACCACAGGGAGTCTGCAACATAAACATATGATAATCTGTCAGTCTAGCACATTGAGATAAATATTTAATTTACCTTACGAAAGTTATTACTAGTAGAAAATATTTAGTACATATACTTAAAATCAGACGGTATATAAATGTGTTTCTGCTGTTTATAGTAGTAACAATCAAACAATCATTTCTCATAATGTTAGGCAGATTCTAATTATTTATAACCATTTATGTATACCGACTCTAATTAATTAAATAATCTAAATCAGTTTTGTGTAATCCTAATAAACTAATCAATCAGATTAAGTTTCAAGGTACCGCAACTATAAAATCCATAATCAGATAATCGAATATAGACACAACAACCAATTACTCTACAAAGCAACGACAATTTTAATAATTAAATATCATTATAAAACATAATGTGTCTAGATATTCCGCTGTTAAACAGATTATGGTTCAAGAAAATAATTCACACGTAAAATAACCTAAATAATCAAAATCAGTTTTGTTACAGCTACTCCTAAACTAATCGCCCAAATAACTTAGTAAGCAAATAAACAAAACAAGTTCAAACCTCAATACATAAACTCATAATTAACAGCTTAAAAAATATAAATCACATTCAAACACGACTACATACCATATTTATGCAATGCAAGATAATAAACTGAACCAGAACATGTTACATGTAATAGTACCGTTGTAATTAATCAAATAGTTATTTCTTTCAAATTTTAAACAAATTCTGATTCATAATACAATAAACACTTAAAATGACCAAAACAATCAAAATCCATTTGGTTACATCTATTCCCAAACTAATCAAGCAATCATCCAGAATAACTTACTAAATAAACAAACAAAGGGGGTGTTTGTTTAGGCTTATATAGCCAACTTATGGCTTATTTAGTTTTGGCCTTATGTTTAATAAAATCAAGGCTTATTTTGAAACTTTTTGGCTTATAAAACTTTTTTATGACATAACAAACTTATACAAGCCAAAAAGTTTCAAAACAAGCCATACGCCGGTTATAAAAGCCGAAACAAACACCCCCAAAATAAATTTCACCCAACCTAAACACCATAAAATAGTAGTAATACACAAAACATTAATATCAGATAATCACTTTCAAATATAAACAACAAACCATAAATTTATAAAACTTCATAAAATTTTATAGAAATTAAAAAAATTATACCGTAACAGGCCTCTCGGGTAACTGCATACAAAACGAACAATTAAAACTCCCACTCAACAGCTTCAACACATCACTCCCACCCCCACCACCACCACCACCACTCCCACTCGCCCCATCCTTCCCTGCCACGTCATCACCACCACCGCCACTTTTCCCACTCAAAAGCTCCTGCCGCTTCTTCGCCTTCTCCACATCCGAAAGCTTCACATCACTCTCAATCGCGCGAATCGCCGCCACAAGCGAATCCGATTTCTCAGATCCAGCATTAGCCACCGCCGGCGCGTGAGACGAACCACCGCCGAGATCCGTACAATCAGGACACTCCCACTTCGCCACGTCAGCAAGGGTTTGGGGACGGGAGGAGGTCAGGCAATCGATGTGCCATGGAGTGACACATGTCTTGCACGTGAGTATTTCTCCTTCCGGCGGCGTGGCTTTGCAGATCATGCATTTGCCGTCGCCGTCGCAAGGGAGGTCCGCCATTTAATGAAAAAGTGTGTTTTTTTGTTTTGGTTTTTATAAAAATGATGATGTGATGAGATTGTGTGTGTTGTTGTGGTGGTATTTATAATGTGGAGTGGGTTTGAAAAAAATTGGGGGAATGTGAAAATATTGAAATGGGTTCTTTTGAGTTTTCGGTTTCAAATTTTCCCTCCCTCTTCTTTCTTTTGTTTTGTTTTGGGATTTTCTTTATCAATTGATGGGGTCAAATCACTATTTTAATTTCACTAGCTGTCACATGTTTCAATTTTAAGAGTGCATTTTTTTATTATAAAACTTTTTTTTGGTTTTTTTAGTTTAGGTTTTGTTAATAAGATGATGTTTATTTGGAGAAGAAATGCAGAGAGTGTATGTAAAACGGTTGTATTTGATTTATCTGGATAAGTTTGGTCGGATGACTGGATTCTGATTTTTATTATGACGGAAAGGTAGATGACATGTATATAATAAGAGTTGGAAAATTTATTAGGTACGAATTGGATTTTTTGATGACGAGATAGATACTGGTGGAAAGAAGCCGTTTCGTCGTTAAATACAATGTGTATTATGGATGATATTAAAAGTGTGGGTCTTTGTCAGACATGTTTTATTCTAAATCCACGTGATTGTTCATACGCTTATCATCGGTGATCGTTTTGTAAGTTGTTTATGTTAAAACTTTTAATCATTAATGAGGAAAACACCATATGTGACAAATGCAGACAAAATAACAGACTCAGACCTCAGTACATTGCGCAGTTATTCATTATTTAAACTAAATCGTGTGGTTGGTGGTATAATTGTGTACCCGCTAGATATCGTCATCAATTGTCGTTAGTTTCTAATACAGATGTGTGAATAATTTAACATTATATGATATTAAATCACATGTTCCATGTTACTCAAAACCTAGCGATGTTGCATCACGCATCTGAAATTTGGGGATCATTTGGATTCATACAAAAATATAACTTTTCCTTTAAAAAATGACCTCGCTCAAGCATAGATTCCATATACTCATCAATCGGGGGCCCGCCGGCTTGTAGATCTAGGTCCACCATAAACCTAACCGGATATGTTTTGGCAACAAATAAATAAAGTAGGTATTTAGTAGTAGTATGCGTTATTAATTATAAGTTTAGTTAATACTTTTTAGGGTAAACTGTAACACCCCTTAATTTGAAATGCGGCAGCGGAATAGTAATTAGGGTGTTACGGTGAGGATCGAAGTCATAATGATAGAAAACGGCTCGAAAGAGACATTTTAAAACATAATTTCATTTATAAAAATTCAAATACAAGAGGTCCTTATCAGAGTATTATAATAAAAGTCTTGATGTTTTGAATTAAATCAAACATTCTTTATTTTACACCATTATTGAAATAAAGTAGATAAGTTTTGAAGTTTTTGCCGCCCGTTCCATGCTTGCTTCCCCTGCTAAATACCTGAAATACATGCTTAAAAGTCAACAAAATGTTGAGTGATATCATAGAGTTTGAATTTAATAATCATTTTGATACACAAGTAAGATTGTATTGGAAAATACAATCAGTTTGAAAATATTGATATTGCAGTTTATATATTGCTCTAAGTCTCATGACACGCAAACGTTAACAAATACCGTAAAAACGGAGGTGTTTATCAAATCAATGATAATTTTGCCCTCGTGTAATAGGTGATTTGCCAATTCCTATTTTTACTCAAATATAATTATCACGACTAATACGACTAACCACATGCATAATGGCATTCGGTCAAGTATTAATAGGATAGGCTCAGGCTGTCAAACCTTAAATAGATCTATTTATTATATTCGCGTTCACATAACAGTGATTAATGGCTCATGTTTAAGGGTCTTTTGGCAATAGCTAACTTAGGCATATATCAAGTCAGGAAGCATACAGAAAATTACTTGCTATCTGTTTATAACATGTATCCCCCTCACGGAGTTTGAAAATAAGTAAATGTGAGGCTATGACTCACCTTAGATTGATACTGAAATGAAGAAAATAAAGTTGGACGAATTTATGATAACGGCTTCAAAACACAACCTGATAAATAAATTTATCTGAGAATTTGATCAAATACTATTTGGTAAATACGAACGAATAACGAATAATAAATATTCGTTATGACGAATAAGTGATGTGCAGTGTAATTCTTGTGATATGCATGATATGACAAAATATGATATTTAAATTATCCATCGAAGTTTTACATTTTTAATCATAAGTAAAATATTAACTTTTTAAATATCGTTATATATATTATTAACGTTACGTTAAATAATATATATTAATAATATATATTAATAAAAATAAAAGTTTAAATGTAATACGAAATAGTTTTACGAAAATAGAAAATAAATAAGAATGATAAATAGATTATGTTTAGTCTTTGTCTCTTTTTCCAATTTTACCATTTTTACTATAACGATATTTGCGTTACACCGTTAGTCCTTTTTATAAATAAATTCAACTATAGTCCTCTAATTATCCAATAATCAATATTAAGCTTAGAATATTACCTTTCATCAATTTTCACCCTTAAGTTTCTGTTTTTACAGGTTTAGTCCTTTCTTTTCAATATTTACACTTTTTGTCCTTCTAGGTGTCGTCGCGTTACATTTTTAGTCCAAAATTACAAAAAATGATTATAAAAATTTTCTAAAATTTTTCGTGGCTTATTAAGTAAATAATAAGCTTATTTTAACTGCTTATTTATTGGAAAGCTTATTTTTTTAGCTTATGGGCCACTTAACGAATCAATATAAGGCCCATTAAGATTTTTGGAGGCGGGGGCATGGAAAATGTTTTGGGCCTAGCTTTGGGCTATTTTTATGATTCTAAAAACATTTCATATGGGCCCAGTGGGCTTACGTATCATGATTTCTTATTGGGCATGAATTGAGCCCAAGCGAAAAGATTAAATTTTTATATAAGGTTTTGGAGTTGAAAAATCCGGTTCATGTTGATTCAAAATGGCTCGATTTAGTTGTCAAAACGTGAGTATTTTTACAAGTTATAATAATGAAAGTGATAGTTTTCTAGGTGGTATATTGAGTCGTGTAATAATATGGTACTCTTGTTAAGTGAAATCTAAAGTTACACGTGTGGTTTTGTAGCTTGTTTGAATCGGTTATATATTTGAAAAACTTAGAAATATTACTAAGTATTTTTACTAAATTTCATACGATGGACATGGTTCAAAATAGGTGTGTAATGCATGTAACGTTAAAACTAGCGTGAATTATGTGTGCTACGTGACTCCTAGGCCTTCCAAGATAGAGGCTAGTCACGTTTAGTGTTCTACATGACAATATATACGTGAATTATATATGTAAATGTATATACGATCGTACAACATATAAAAAAGGTGCATGAAAGGAGTTTAACGTGTGAACTTGAATGGAAACGAGTAAAAATGACTTACAACACCCTAGAGGTGGTAGAGAGTCGAGAGAGAATGGATGGAACACAAGAAATATCACGTTTCAAAGTATAACCCAAACGTTATACATATAAATCAAACCCGATATCCCTTTTCTTGCTTCACTATGTTGCAATTGACTTCTGAGTTGTAGGAGTAGTTTTTAGGACGAAATAATTATGTCAGAGAGTTTGAGAATGGTAAGGAACAAGTGCATGCATGTATGCTATATAAGGTTTAAAAACATAACACGTATAAGTGAAATATTTCTAAGAAACCTTCACATACTATTGCATTTCAGTAAACTAGGTTCCTAGGGTGATTTTATATTGCTAAACAATGATATGTGAGTGCACAAAATGTGGAGGATTGTCTTGGTGATTCATATCCATGTCGACCAACCATTTTTCTATGTATACGATTTACCAAATCGTATACTACTTGATTATAGATAATCATCTTTGACATTTGAACATAAAATCATCTTAGAAATGTTATTAGGAACAAACGGGAATCAAAACGGTTAAGTTTTGAATAAACTATGAATCGATTTGGTTGAGTATGAGTCGATCACTTTGCCATTTAAAAACGTAACAAACGTCGTCCAATGAACTTGGGATTTGACACACTAATATTTGGCTAGGTGGTTAACAAGATGGTGTAAAAATATTGGGAGGTCGTGTGTAAGAAACGAGATTAAACGAGGCGTTTTGGGGGAGGCTTGAAGCTAGTCGATCGTATGAATTGCAAAGGATTTGGATTTGGGCTTTGATTGTTGGCCTGTGAATAGTAAACGTGATTTGGGCTGAAAATGATTAAGGGTCCGTTTGGTTAATTAAATGTGATTAGGAATTTTAATAAAGGTTAAGAAATATATTTAGGATTAAATGAAAAGTTTAGGTTTCGAGTAACGTGTCGAGGATTAATTCCGTCATTTCGTGAATTATATTATTTTGTGATAATCATCAAAATAATATAATAAGAAAATTTTCAAATTTTTTCGATAAAATGGGAATTAGTAACGATAACGAAAGATTATATATTTATTAACGATATAACTACAAGAAATTTTTACAGGGTTCTACATAAACTGCAAAAAAAATTCCACGAGTATAGTCCAAATTGCATTTTTAGCCACTCCAAATATAAAATTGCAAAAAATGTCCTTACTATGGATGTTTCCATGCAATTTATGTCCCTTGACCGGTCAATGACATGCGAAATAACTAATATAACCTCATCTTCTTCCCCGTTTGAATTTCTTTTGGGAATTTATATTTATTTTTAATACAACATCAAGGAAAAAAATAATAATAAAAAAAATAACTTTAAATCAAAACCCAACTTTTATAAAACACAAACACAAAAAACACATCAATCATCCTTATATCTCATTATATCTCCCTTACTTGAAGAAATAATCTACTCCCTACCTTTTGACCAAATGGGATCGGCATCCTCATGTACAAGTTCAAGTGTTGATGTTATCTACATCAAACAAAATACTACATCTCTTAGCAACAAGGTACAAAGTTCTAAAAGGCAATTGTAATGCATCGTTATGTATAAAAATCCTTAAAAAGAGTACTAATTAATAAAAGTTGTAAAACATTGATAGATTCAAGCTCAATACAACTCACGTGAAAGGGGAGATCTTTGGTGTCACCATCTCGAGCTGTTTCTAAGATCCATTTTATTGTCTTGTACAAAATTGTATTTAGCGAATGCAATAGGAATAACAATGTTTCATTTTGTCAATCTTTTTTAAAACATAAAAAAATTTGTTTTAAGGATAGATGTTTAAACTTGTGGTGTTTCATCTAAACCTTTGTAAAAGGCTACTAATTGAGATGTGGGATCGGTTGAAGCATTCGCTAACAAATGAAATGACATCATGATCCATGCTCCCATTAGCAGTCCCTGGAATGAGAACGGTGGTGTCAAGGTCGTCGTGTTGAGAGGTCAAGTCCCATTTAAATGAGAAGGCCATTCCAAGGAAAGCACACCGCATCGGGAGTGTTGATGCACCTTCTATGACATTGTATATTTAAGAAGCCTCCGCCTTGTTCTGATACTTGATGAGGAATCAGTCCGGAATCGTTATCGGAGTTGCGATGAAGATGAAGAGAGGGGTAGCGTTGGATGATGAAATGATTAAACGGCGTGGGAGAAGTAAACAGGCTCCACTATTCAATTTGAATTTGAATCTGATAATGTTGATGTGTAGTGTTGGAATTGTAAAAGAGGGTTAGGATAACAGCAACAGTACTACCTAGGAGTAAGGATGTAGTGGTAGTTGTAGCAGCGAGTGGTATTGGATTAAAGAAACTACTTGCTGGTGTTTTTGTTGACCTGTGTGTCATTACGTTTGTAGGCGATACAAGGATGATCAGTGTGTTTGTGTTTTTTAAAAATATGGGTTTTGATTAAAGTTATGGGTTCTTGTTCTTGATGTTGTATTAAAAATAAATAAAAATTATGAAAAAATTCAAATGTGGAATAATATGAGGGTATGTTAGTCATTTCGCATTTCATTGACCAGTCAAGGGACACAAATTCCATGAAAACATCCACAGTAATAGCATAATTTGCAGTTTTATCTTTGAAGTGGCTAAAAATGCAACTTAGACTATACTCAAGGACATTGTTTAGTGTTTACCGTACTTATTAATATCCGTTATTTATATTTACAAGTAATTTTAGAGTATAATAAATTTAACTTGCTGTTTAAGAACACATGTAAGGGAAAAAAAATTAATATATTATCGCCAAATACCTGTTTAACTGATTTTATTTCTAGCACGATCTTTTTGAAAAGTACAAGTATAGAATTATAATAAGATTTTTAGTGTTTATATTCATTTATTGTTTGTGATTATGGAAAAGTAAAGACATACGGGTTTTGTTGTTATTTATGCCAAAATATAAATAGGTGCAATTGTGCAATAGTAAACACACATACTGTGAGATTAGGTCGCGTGTTGCAACAAAGTTTTAAAATCTCAATATTATTGCATTTAAGATAGTTGTTATCAGAAGACATAGTGGAAATATCGTAACTAAATATTCATATATTTTCTTAGGGTTTGGATATATTTTGTTAAAGTGTAATACTCCGTAAAACCCCAGGTCATTTATTAATGTTAATTATCGACACTATTCTTAACTAAGCCATTTTTGCGGGCTAATTTGAAATTTTTTATATGAGACACCGTTTGTTTAACACCCGATTGATTTGATCACCGTTTGTTTGACACCCGATTATGTTTTCTCACCTGATTTTCACCCGAATGTCACTCTTGGATATCACCCAATGAGGTTAACACCGGTAACTCCCACTTGCGACCTGACACCCAAATTTGGACACCGATATAATTATTATTATATATAACAATATATATATATATATATATATATATATATATATATATATATATATATATATATATATATATATATTATTACAAGTTATTATCACTATGTATATATAAGTATATATATACGTATGACGACACCATTTATATTTTCATGGTTTTCACGAACCGACACCGATACCGAAACTAAAGTCACGATTATACTAACCACCGATACACCGTTATATTTTTGGGCCGGACGTCACCCTTAGCCCAATGTCATTTCTTCTTTTGCCCTACCGTTGGGCCGAACACAACCATAAGCCCACCCAATTCATTCTGTTTCTTTGGGCCATGTATTCACTAGCCAAATGCCTGTTTATGCTCTTCATTCGCGTAGCATATCACTCAACAAATGCAACTCGTGTACAACATGGATAATATACACACGTTTACTTTGGTTCCCCACAACTCAACAAGAAGCATGCAAATCCCTTTGACTTTGTTTCATGTACTTGAGGCCAACCAAACCGAAAACACCAAGCCGACCAAATAAGCCGTCAAACCCGTGGTTAACCATATTACACACTAAGTACTCTTTAACCACTAGATCATGTGTTTCTTAGACCCTTAACATAAACGTTAAACTAAGTTTTATTGAACACACATGCCTAAAATCCTCTAAGTCCTAGCGATTAAATAAGTTTGTAGCCCTTCAAGCTCTTACAATCGACAAGACCACACGAGAGAAGCATAGACAACTTTGTCGAGAAAGGAATGACCACTCGGAGTATGTAGTATCACATGGAGACATTCGAACCACCATTACTATCCTATATAAGCCACATTTAATGCATTTTAATCTCACACATTTAAACTTCACAAATATCTCAAATCACAAAACTCTTCTATCTCATTTGGCCACTGTCGAGAGGATCTAGGCGCACGAGTAAGATTTTGGGTTAGGAACTACTTGGGTAACTAATCATTGGAACGAGGGTCACTACACGAAGGAGTACTAAGTCGCTTGTTTCCTTGCCTTGTGTCACGCGAACTTTCCACCATCTTATTGGTGTTGTAAGTTATTATCTCCCTTTTCAATTCATACATTGTTCATTTCATGCATTACACGCTCTACACCCTTCGTTTGTCACATTGAAAGCACCTAAGCAAATATCACATGTTGTATAACACATGGACCTTAAATCACACGTAACACTAGCACCTCGACACCCTTGAAGAAAGGTCTCGTATACTTGTTTTTCCTACGTACAAAGTATATATATTTCTTGGCACACTAATTCTTTGAACCAAGCTTAACCAAACTAACGAAACATGCATAAGGAACGCGACATTATTATACGAAAACTAAGCCTAAACTAAATCTATATCGAGCACTGTTTTTAAACAAACTAAACCCACCTTGGGCCTGATTTTGGGCTAACGAGCCCATGACCTTATTAAAAGGAAATTTTGGTTTAAAGTTTAGTGAATAGCGAGATGTATGAAACTGATTTCTAAGGACTTTTGTAAGTCATAATTACTACTTAATTTGTACCAAAAAGGTTTGTTTTCCAAAAACTTAACGGAGGACTATTTTTGCAAAACCTTGCGTTAAAGGACTAAAAATGACAAAACATGAAAACTTGCGAACTATATAGCATATTATCGATTCCTAATAAAAGTTGAGGGTGAAAACTGTAATTTTCAAAAGTCGAAGGAATTTCATTGCTAGTCGTAGCAGTACACCGTCACCTTTGAGCACCGTTGTGATTCACCCACCTGTCAGGTGAGTTCATGGTCCCACTTTTTAATTGTTTTTAAACCCCGTGGGGAGATACATGCTATAAATCGAACACAAGTATTTTTCTGTATGTTGTTATCACCTGATATTGCCTAAGTTGACACCCGTGCTACAAGTCCCTCATATCACGAACCTTAATCACTTGCGAGTGAGCGCGAATATAGTTGATAGATCTATTGGAATGGCAGCCCGCCTCTGTCAAGGTGATCACTTGGCAGGAGGTGTGCTATATTTGAGGTATTATGGAAATTTGGCACATTTCCTGTCACCGAGGGCCCCTTGTCATTTACATCTGTTGTGGTGTAGGTGATTGTTATTATCTTTATGATATGTCAAATCAATGTTAAGGCTTGCGTTTCGTGAGGCTTAGGAGCAATATTTCACCAGTTTAGTCAAAACCTGTCTATCTTGGCTTGTTTATTTCAAATGCTTGACTTGTGTTCACACTATTACTATTTAAACTATTATGGATTCACTCAACCTTTGTGTTGACTTTTTAAGCATGTGTATCTCAGGAAATTAGCAAGCATGGCGGCACGGAGCTGGCAAAGGGCACAGGACCTCCCTTTTGATTTCAATAATTATATCATTCTTTGCAAACTCATCACTACTTTTGCGAAACAATTAACATTTTGGAAAAATGTTTGTAACCCTGACTATTTGAGTTTTCATGGAATGATATTGACTATCTTTTGAATTGTTTTCTATGAGTATGACTGTGTACTAAACTGTAATGACCCCGATTAGACTTCCGCTGCTTATCAAATTTTCGAGGTGTTACACAGCGTTGGATGATGAAATGATTAAATAGCGTGAGAGAAGTAAACAGGCTCCACTATTCAATTTGAATTTGAATATGACAATGTTGATGTGTAGTGTTGGAATTGTAAAAGAGGGTTAGGATAACAGCAACATTACTACCTAGGAGTAAGGATGTAGTGGTAGTTGTAGCAGGGAGTGGTATTGGATTGAAGAAACTACTTGCTCGTGTTTTTGTTGAACTATGTGTCATTACGTTTGTAGGCTATATAAGGATGATCAGTGTGTTTGTGTTTTCTAAAAATATGGGTTTTGATTTAAAGTTATTGGTTCTTGTTCTTGATGTTGTATTAAAAATAAATATAAATTCAGAAAAATTTCAAATGTGGAATAATATGAGGGTATGTTAGTCATTTCGCATTTCATTGACCAGTCAAGGGACACAAATTCCATGAAAACATCCACAGTAATGGCATAATTTGCAGTTTTATCTTTGAAGTGGCTAAAAATGCAACTTAGACTATACTCAAGGACATTGTTTGCCGTTTACCGTACTTATTAATATCCGTTATTTATATTTACAAGTAATTTTAGAGTATAATAAATTTAACTTGCTGTTTAAGAACACATGTTAGGAAAAAACTTTTTTAAATATATTATCGCCAAATACATGTTTAACTGATTTTATTTCTAGAACGATCTTTTTGAAAAGTACAAGTATAGAATTATAATAAGATTTTTAGTGTTTATATTCATTTATTGTTTGTGATTATGGAAAAGTAAAAGCATATGGGTTTTATTGTTATTTATGCCAAAATATAAATAGGTGCAATTGTGCAATAGTAAACACACATACTGTGAGATTAGGTCGCGTGTTGCAACAAAGTTTTAAAATCTCAATATTATCGCATTTAAGATAGTTGTTATCGGAAGACATAGTGAAAATATCGTAACTAAATATTCATATATTTTCTTAGGGTTTGGGTATATTTTGTTAAGCTTGTTCAAAATTTAAAGGGTTTTTATCTTGAAATTCAAAACTAGATGTCGTTTATCTCAAGAAAAAATAAATAAACTACATATATATAAAAAGATAATGTGAAAAGCAACTTACAAATAAGGGTTCATGAATATGTAAAAATAACGAAGAGGATTGTAGATCCATTTTGAAATCTACTAAAAGAGTATTAATCAACAACTAAAAAACCCCGTTTTTCTAATTCGTTTGATTATGGGAGGATTAGAAGGTAAGTTAGAAATTCGTTGGATTATGTAGTCGTAATCAAACTACATATATTTTGGTATCTAATGAGTTTAAATATGCATTTGCATTACAACAAGATTAATTTGTTAAATCACCTTTAATATATTTGATTCACTTGTGCTAAAACTATATTATTAGTATCTTTAGAAGAACTAATGTTGGCTGACTGTTTTATTTTAACTTGTAAAACGGCAATAAAATTGCTTTTGTAATAACAAGTTTTTGACTATTGACAACGTACCCTACGAATTGCTCGAAAGCCTCCCATTCGAACATGTTCGAAAGCTACATCTCGGACCTTGAGTTAACCTCTTAAAATCTCTTTTGGCATCAAACTACTTATTCACAGTAGTTACCACTTGGGAATTCGCCAATCGAAGCCTCCCACCCTTCGGAGTGGATCCTTCGAAGATAATAACATAGAGGAGAACCTTGACCTGATCATGCCCACTTTTCTCCTTTACCTCGGCTTTCCCGCCAAAGTTAAGAACATGGGTCACTAAGCCCAACGGTTACCATAAATCATGGGACACCCTCATGATCCTCGAACATGTGCAACAGTCCTTTAAAGCCTATTTCTTCCCCCACAAATAGCTTGTAAGGGTCATTGTTTATGGTATGTTCATCAAACACTTAAATACATAAAATACACTTACATACTAACAATAACAAATACTTATTCGCACACTGAAGGTGGTTCGCATGGTCCAACCCCTGCGCAATCACTTAACGTAGTTTTTTTAGTATTTCTTATTTTGAGGTTACGAGCAAGCTTGGTGAGATCATACACCCTATTATCCTTCGATCACCATCGAATCCAAGTCGTGCAAATTATAGTACAATCAGTGGCGCCACCTGTGGGACCGCTACTATTAGTCCTGTTACATCAAGGTTTGTAACCTTTTTAACCACTCTCCATGAAAGTCCGACATGGAACAAGGAAGAGATGTTACACCCCCGCCGGGTTTCTCGACCTTAACACCATTATCAATCACACACGATTTACCCCGAATAACTACCTCTACCTTTACCACACAACATCATCCTGAAATGACACCTGGTCATCGTGCCTCAACATTGGTAAATCCAGAACCCATAATTAGCCTAACCTTCGTTGAGGCTAACTTCAAAAAACTCGAACCTCTTATAAGAGCTCGTAGGAGACAAGCCCAGAGCATGGAAATACATAGGGAATTTGATTACTCTAGTGACAATCATGATGAAGGAATAGAAGTGGAGCCAAGGCCTCCCTCTAAAAGGATGATGGGCCCTACCTCAAGGATAGAATATCCTAATACTCAAAGGTCAAATGGGAATCCCATAGAAGGAAGCAACCTTATTGTAAACGATGGGATTAACCTACCTCCTTTATTAGTTGCACACTTGGGGAAGACGGAAGCTGGGGTTCCATCACAGCCTTCGCACGCTTCTGGCATAGAAGGCAATCCACTATTGGTAAATGTGGGAAGAAATCTTCCTCCTCATGGTATGCATCCCTTACTTCAAATTCAGTTTTATCCTTATGGTGTATATCCTCCTTTGAATGGGCAAACCGACAATCGTAACTTCCCTAATCAAGGAAGCGTACCTTCCGTCCAACCTCCAACATACACACCGTATCCCATAGGGGGAAACCCCTCTCTCGGCACCCCCTCGGCTTATTATACTCACCAAAACCATAATCCATATAACGATGCTCTTACGTATAACCAGCCCATGAATTACTTATATCCAAAACCCATGGTGTCCGTCACACCTTTTGTGAGATGGATCGAAAACTACCCCTTACACGATGGGTTGAAAATGTCTTCACACATAGGCATTTACGATGGAAAAGGGGACCCAAATATTTTTTTGCAACTATTTGAGGGGGCTATCCGGATGCAGAAGTAGATTATGCCTGTAGCATGCTACTTGTTCACATATACCTTACGAGATTCCGCTTGCATTTGGTGGAATGGTCAGAAACCAGGCAACATCGCGAATTTCGATGACCTCAAAGCTAAGTTTCAGTTGCCTTTTAGCCAACAAAAAAAGTTCAAAAAAAGTCACCTGGCATTACATAACATCAAGCAAAAAGAAGGCGAAAATATGCGGGCTTTCGTCACAAGGTATACAGATGATACCTTGCAGATTCACGGATTGCATGAGGAGCAACGCATTTCCAGCTTCATACATGGTTCGCGAACACGTAGCCTAGTAGAGTTATTGTCCACTTAAAATAAACAATAAATATCGAATCTAGCTATACAAAATTCAAATTACTCAAAATCTTACGATTCTTTTTTAGAAAGTATTCGTTGTATTAGACTGACTCACTTGAATATATTTTGTAATTGATTTTGAAAAGACAAAAATTTTAACATATTTTTTATAAATGCATGCAAGGATTAAAACTATCTCAATATTTGTACTAATTCAATAAATATCTTAAAATACTTATTTATTTATTTACGTTTTATAAATAGAAGTTATTATAAATAGCATGAAAAAAAGTTAAAATATAGGGTATTTTTTTGTAAGTTGTTATATAGTTTATAGGAGTTTTATGAAAACTCCTTTTATAATTATAGATTGTATAAAAATAAAAAATAAAAGTTAAAATGTAGGGTAATTTTTGTAAGTTGTTAGAGCATCTATAATGCATCATATTTTTAAGACTTGATGCACTGAATACAATAATGATAACATTTATTTTTCTATGTAAAAAGCTATTTTGAAAAATCTTCACCAATGTTAAAAAGTCTTTACAATAGTTTTTTTGTGTACCTCATTTGAATCATTTAATCTTTAAATTAATGTGAATGATTTGGTTAATTTTATGTCAAACGGTTGGTATATACCAAGTCATTTTACAAGTTTTTGGTAACGCTTTTATTACAATCCACCAAGTCATCTAAAAAGCTTATCAAATAGTGAAAAGTTTTTTGTAAAGTAATGCATTACAATATTCAAAGGAGTTTTATGAAAACTCTTTTTATAAATACTAAGGGACGTCGTCACAACCCCTTAAGTCAAACATTGAGAATGTTAATACTGAGTATTTGGTGTACCTGAAGTAAACTAGAGTGTCTATCTTTGGATACATGTTATGCACACAAATAAATAGTTGTTATTTTTAGCATGAAATAATGAATGCTAAAATTTAATGTAGATAATTCTAAAAACACCATAGAGGTTTAATGTAATGATGTATCCCCTCATTAGTATATTACACTTTTATGCTAATAATATGCTCCCTCTGTCCTATAGAAACTGTCCATTTCGATATTTATTTATTTATTCCTCCAAACTTTGGCAGTTTGATATGCTCCCTCTGTCCTATAGAAACTATCTATTTTTTTTTTTTATTTTTTTTTTCAAACTTTGGCATTAAGTACTTTTGTTTTCGTTATATAATACTTGATAAAAATTATACCAATGAAAATATATTAAAATCCTAATACATTCATGTATTTGTCATCAAGTGTTATATGACACAAACATATTTTAATATATATATTTTTTATAAATGCATGCAAGGATTAAAACTATCACAATATTTGTACTAATTTAATAAATATTTTAAAATACTTATTTATTTATTTACATTTTATAAATAGAAGTTATTATAAATAGTATGAAAAAAAAAAAAGTTAAAATACAAGGTATTCTTTGTAACTTGTTATATGGTTAGAGGAGTTTTATGATAAATCTTTTTATAATTATAGATAGTATAAAAAAAAATTAAAATGAAGGGTAATTTTTGTAAGTTTTTAGAGCATCTACAATGCATAAAATTTTTAAGACTTGATACATTGAATATAATAATGATAACATTTATTTTTCTATATAAAAAGCTTTTTTGAAAAATCTTCACCAATGCTAAAAAGTCTTTCAATAACTTTTTTTGAGTAACTTATTTGAATCATTTAATGCTTCAATTAATGTGAATGATTTTGTTAATTTTATTTTACAAGTTTTTGGTAAAGCTTTTATTGCAATCCACTAAGTCATTTAAAAAGCTTATCAAATAGTGAAAAAGTTTTTTGAACAGTCATGCATTACAGGTGCTCTTATATACAATTTAGAGGAGTTTTATGAAAACTCTTTTTATAAATACTAAGGGACGTTGTAACAACCCCTTAAGTCAAATGTTGACAATGTTAACGCTGAGTATTTGGTGTACCTCAAGCAAACTAGAGTGTCTATCATGCACACAAATAAATAGTTGTTATTTTTAGCATGAAATAATTAATGCTAAAATTTAATATAGATAATGCTTAGAACAACATAGAGGTTGAATGTAATGATGTATCCCCTCATTAGTTAACTACACTTTTTATGCTAATGATATGCTCCCTATGCTAGTATAAAAAATGTGCATATTGACTTTTTTAAGTAAATTTTTTTCAAACTTTGGCATTAAATATTTTTGTTTGCGTTATATAATACTTGATAAAAAATATACCAATGAAAATCCATTAAAATCCTAATACATTCATGTATTTTTCATCAAGTGTCATATAACACAAACAAAATTTAATATATATATTTTTTATAAATGCATGCAAGGATTAGAACTATCGCAATATTTGTACTAATTTAATAAATATTTTAAAATACTTATTTATTTATTTACATTTTATAAATAGAAGTTATTATAAATAGTATGAAAAAAAAGTTAAAATATAGGGTACTCTTTGTAAGTTGTTATATGGTTTAGAGGAATTTTATGATAACTCTTTTTATAATTATAGATAGTAGTATAAAAATAAAAAATAAAAGTTAAAATGTAGGGTAATTTTTGTGAGTTTTTAGAGCATCTACAATACATTAAATTTTTAAGACTTGATGCATTGAATACAATAATGATAATATTTATTTATTTTTATATAAAAAGCTTTTTTGAAAAATCTTCATCAATGCTAAAGAGTCTTTCAATAATTTTTTTTGTAAACCTCATTTGAATCATTTAATGCTTCAATTAATGTGAATGATTTGGTTAGTTTTATTTTACAAGTTTTTGGTAAAGCTTTTGTTGCAAATCATCAAGTTATCTAAAAAGCTTATCAAATAGTGAAAAGGTTTTTTGTAAAGTCATGCATTACAGTTGCTCTTATATAATTCTGAGCAGTTTTATGAAAACTCTTTTTATAAATACTAAGGGACGTCGCCACAACCCATTAATTCAAATGTTGACAATGTTAATACGGAGTATTTGGTGTACCTCAAGCAAACTAGAGTGTCTATCTTTGAATAAATGTTATGTACACAAATAAATAGTTGTTATTTTTAGCATGAAATAATGAATGCTAAAATTTAATGTAGACAATGCTTAGAAAAACATAGAGATTGAATGTAATGATGTATCCCCTCATTAGTAAATTACACTTTTATGCTAATGATATGCTCTCTATGTTATATAAAAATGTGCATTTTGACTTTTTTAAGTATTTTATTTTTATTTTTTTCAAACTTTGACATTAAATATTTTTATTTGTGTTACATAATACTTGATGAAAATTATACCAATAAAAATACATTAAAATCCTAATCCATTCATGTATTTTTTATCAAGTGTTATATAACGCAAACATTTTTTTTAATGCATGCAAGGATTAAAACTATCACAATATTTGTACTAATTTAATAAATATTTTAAAATACTTATTTATTTATTTACATTTTATATATACAAATTATTATAAATAGTATGAAAATAAAAAAAGTTGAAATATAGGGTATTTTTTGTAAGTTGTTATACAGTTTAGAGGAGTTTTAAGAAAACTCTTTTTATAATTATAGATAGTATAAAAATAAAAAATAAATGTTAAAATGTAGGGTAATTTTTGTAAGTTGTTAGAGCATCTACAATGTATCAAATTTTTAAAATTTGATGCATTGAATACACTAAGGGGATTGATTTGCACACCAAATTTTTTCATAAAAATAACATTTCGTATAAGCTGTATAGCACACCATACAACACTGTAATGCATAAGGTGTGAAAGTATAAAAAATTGTGGTGTGCAAATCAACCCTTTACATTAATGATAACATTTATTTATTTATTTTTTTACATAAAAAGCGTTTTTTGAATAATCTTCACAAATGCTAAAAAGTCTTTCAATAGCTTTTTTGTGTACTTCATTTGAATCATTTAATGCTTCAATTAATGCGAATGATTTGGTTAATTTTATGTCAAACGGTTGGTATATAACAAGTCATTTTACAAGTTTTTGGTAAAGCTTTTGTTGCAATCCACCAAGTCAGCTAAAAAGCTTATCAAATAGTGAAAAGTTTGTTGTAAAGTCATTTCAGAGGAGTTTTATGAAAACTATTTTTTATAAATACTAAGGGACGTCGTCACAAACCCTTAAGTCAAGCAACCTAGAGTGTCTATCTTTGAATAAATGTTATGCACACAAATAAATAGATGTTATTTTTAGCATGAAATAATGAATGCTAAAATTAATGTAGATAATGCTTAGAACAACATAGAGGTTGAATGTAACGATGTATCCCCTTATTACTAGTAAACTACACTTTTATAATGATATACTCTTTCTGTCCAATGAAAACTGTCCATTTTGACCTTTTTAAGTATTTTTTTTCAAACTTTGCCATTAAATAATTTTGTTTGCGTTATATAATACTTGATGAAAATTATACAAATGAAAATGCATTTAAATCCTAATCCATTCATGTATTTTGCATCAAGTGTTATATAACGCAAACAAAAATATTTAAGGTAAAAGTTGAAAAAGAAAGAATTAAAAAAAGTCAAAGTGGACGTTTTTATGGGACGGATGTAGTATCATATTCCATGTTGTTCGATCCAAAAAAAGGTGCGCATGGATGGGAATACCCTGATCTCGAGTGTCTTTTGGCACCCGTCATTGTCCATCTTATAAAGAATAGTTTCGACAACTCTTTTGCCCAATATAACACCAATTGGTTACGCAAGAGACGAGATTCAAACCCTTCACTTTTTATTCGCAAATTCTCTCGAATATCATCCATTATTATTTGCTTACACCTAACACAAAATAACTTTTCTGTTACCGATGATGTCTCTCGCCACTTGCTTTTAAAAATGAGAATAGATTTACATACATTATTAATTGATTGACACACTTCAATTCATACATGTCAGACTTGTAATATATTATTGCATTAACTTCATGTACAATTGAGTGTGCAAATAAAAAGTTAAAAGTTCACGAATCAAATCCTTTTAAAAAATATCCATAACATATGGTCTTATGGTCGCATCAACGCCTCACACATGGTGAAATGTTGATACACAAAAGATTGAACTGATTAAACGTATCAAAAGTTGTTAAATCATATTTGTTATTAGAAAAAAGTAATCATGATCCAAATAGATAACTAAAACTTAATGTGGGTATCTTTTTATATAATAAAATAAAACCTCAAATGGGGACTTTCGTATTAAAAAAAAAATTATTTCATTATTAGGTAATATTTTAATTATTATTTTTTAATTTATAAATAAATTAAAAATAAATACAAAAAATATAGATAAGATGCAACATATTTAAACTTTTTAAATGATTATTTATAATAATAAAAAATTATAATTAAAAATCATAAATCAAACAAAACAAAGATTAAATTATTATTTTTTTAATAATTAAAAATATATAATTAAAAAAAAAAAAAAAAAAACCGCGCGTCTGAAAGCATTATAACTAGTTTCGATATATAAATCAAAATTATGTAATTCACATGTTAAACATTAAATCATTCAAACTTTTTTGTTGAAGATATTTTGAGTGCCTAGTGCCTACAACTATACAAAGCTAAAAGGTACGTAGCATAATCAAAAGCAGGGGACAGCCATTCCGTAATATCATCACCTTTCGCCCATAACCCATCACGCATGTAAAACTGAGAATAAGTTATAATTTTATTATGGATTTTTAACAACTCACAAGGTTTATTTATTTGCACGGTGACAATATATTATTTTAGGTTGAGCTCGATTATGCTCGTTAAAGATGGGGATTCGATCCACTCGTAGCCGCAGATAAACCGGTCTTACGACCAACATATAAATCATGTAACATATATATAGGGCTGTAAACGAACCGGACGAACGGAGCCCTGTTCATGTTCGTTCATTTAATTTTAACCGAACAAATAAACGGACACGGACGCTTAAACGGACGAATTTTCTTGTTCATGTTCGTTTATTAAGAAAATGAATTGTTCATGTTCGTTTATGTCCGTTCATTAAGACACTAAACGAACGCTAAACGAGCGTAAACGATCGAACATAAATGAAAATAGACAAACAAACATAAACTTTATTGAATTCTTCATAATATATTGTTTAATAAGTAGTTGCTTAGTTTAAACAAACTAATTTTTAAATTATAAAATTAAAATATATGATATATGAACATAAATAGATAAATAAACATAAACGAACTTTAATGAACGCTTAATCGGACGTTCACGGACATAAATAAACAAACGAGACTTTTGTTCATGTTCGTTCATTTAACTAAACGAACGTAAAATACTGTTTATGTTCGTTCATTTAATAAACGAACAAGCATAAATGAACTTTTTACTGAACGGTTCATGAAATGTTCACTGAACGTTCAGTTCGTTTACAGCCTTACATATATACTAGTAGTAAATAGAACGACACGAGAATAAATTTTGAACATATAACTTTCACGACATCCATGTTTCTTTCACCATTCTCTATATATATTATAGGGCACAAGGTTGAGCGCCTTGTCACATAAAAATTATTTCATTTTTAAGCTTCTTTGGTGGCCTCTTTGTTTCGTCACTTTTGGCCCAACTTTATTCTATCAACACAAAACAAAAAACTTTCACCATTAAGTTTATTTCCGACAAGAAACATTTTTTCTTTTCTTTTCAAAATAAAAAAAAATTACAAATAAATATAATCACATTATGCCTACAAATAATTAAATTACCAATGTTAACACTCTTGACACTGGAGACAGAGCTTAAGGGTTCAATCCTTACCCCTTGAAAGGCCGGATGTCTTTCTCTACCTTTGGTAGAACCAGAAGCAGCCTCTATCTACCTTAGATAGAGGTAAGGCTGTCTACGTCTCAACCTCCCCATACATCGTGGAAGACGGTATTAGGACCCATAACCCGTGAAATATGGTATTGGGATTTACTTTACTTTACTTTTTTATACTCATATATAACATTTGACTAACTTTACGTGCATCTGAAAACCGAAACTTATCAATCAACAAATCACGTCGATAACTGCATCAAGAACAATATTTTTTTTTAAAAGAAAAAAGAAAAAAAGGGCAACCCTAAATGAAAACTTGAAGTTGTAAAACGACTTGAAATTCATCCGCCGCTCCACAAACAACGAAACATAAATATATTCAGCGTCTTTAGAAAACGAACATCAACACAAAATTGAAAAAAAAAAAAAAAAAAAAAAAAAAAACTCAAATAGGAGGACCAACACAATTATACATCAATTCTAACTATAAAAAATATATACATAAGTATAAAAAATTATACATCAATTCTAACTATAAAAAAAATATACATAAGTATAAAAAATTACTTGAAACCAACTACTTGTTAGTCTATTATAACCAGATACAACACATCTGGCGCCATCTACTTGTTATCGCGAAGAGAAAAAAAAAAAAAAAAAAAAAAGCTGCTGCAACACATCGGGCGCCATCTACTTGTTAGTCTATTATGGCTCCAACGATAAAATATATATATATATATATATATATATATATATATATATATATATATATATATATATATATATATATATATATATATATAAAAGTTTTTGGTGTCGACTAACGAAATTCATGCTTTTGTAAACAGTTTGATCCACCTGATACAAATATGTTTAGTGAAAATAACTCGAGTTAATCCAAAGTTAAAACTAATTTTGAAAGCTACTTCAACTGACTTTTGATTTCTTTTAACTTGTTACTAGTATTTTATATTTGTAAATAGCCAGATTTTTTGAAAATGAAAACAAAAAGTTGAGGTCTCCAGCTTATCTGCTTATGCGTCAAGCACGCCCTTAGAATAACATAAACGAGGTCGTGAGCCCGCGCGTTGCCGCGGGTTGTTGTATGAAAAAAGTGGAGCTTTTTATTGTTTGTTCTTTGGAGCTCCCAGGTTTATTACGAAGATTGTTGAAAGTAGGGCTGAAAAGCATTGTCATGTTATAGTGATGGAAGTGCACGATTGATTATTGTGGTTTGCTGTAGTGCTTGTTGTTTGTCTTAAAGGCTGGTATTAAGCTCTGTTTGGAGCTCCCAGGTTTATTACGAAGATTGTTGAAAGTAGTTTATACATTATTATATACCATAGCGCCTTTGGACAGGTAAAATGATAGAGATCGTTTAGCGCCTTTGGACAGGGAAAACCGTTTAGCTACAGAAGCATTTGAATATTTATTACTCAAAATGTCATACAATAAGTTCAAAAGTATTAATGTCAAGACAACATAACGGAAACCATAAAGATGTAAACTGCATTGTAGTAAACAATGGTCAATTCACAACACGAAGGAATATAGATACAACCAATCTGGTTTAAAAGTTTAAAATTTTTGAGAACCAAATTAAAGCACGAAAGTTTTGATAAGTGCATACATCTTCTCTTTGTCATTCCTAGTACTATTATCCAAAAGCTCATGCTTCATTTTTTGTTGTTTCTGGACTCAAACGCTAGTTTTTACCACTTCCTCTTCGTCATTACCTGCAGTTTTGTTCCGGAAAATTGTTATAGACTGCACATTAGCTTATACAGCTGAATATGAAAAGAAAACATGACTGTTAAACAGAAAAATTGCCGCCAAGTAACAGCATAAAGCAAAGCTATTTGGTTATTTGTTTTGTTGAGGTGAATGAACAAAATTTTAGTAGCTTACACATATAAACTGGTATAACCAACAAACAACTTCCAATGGTAAAAAAACAAAGGCGTAAGAAATATAATATCATTAAGATCGAAAATAGTTTAAAAACAAACTGAGACCAAGTCTATTGGCATTTAAATTTAGAATTATACCGTTGTCAATAAAAAACAATCCTTGAGAACTGATTAAGCAAGACTAACACCAGCATAAAGGCATTGATTAGTATTAATTAAACCTACAACTAACAGTGGACCAGCTAAAGTGAACCAACATATCAAGATTAGACCAACAACATCTAGGACTCAACTATAGACCACAGTACATACCACCTTAAAAATAGAATATAACTGAAACATATAACTACAGGAGTGTATGCACATGCTTGTTTGCTTCAGTTTACCTCAAATTTAGTATTTTATCATTTTCGTGGAAAGTGGAACATTAACTGTTGATGGCGGTGATTACTTCAACTACCAATAAAAATGATTCTATTTAATAAAAGACAACAGGAACAAACCTGATAAGTGGGCGAGGATATAATGGTGATTGGTGGTGCACACAGGCGTACAGGACATTCAAGAAGTTCATATAGACATTTTAAAATCTTTATCAACCCCACTTGGTGTCCTTATGTTGGTATTTTGGGTTTCCTTTGTTACATCCATTATTAATGAATCTGCAGAAATGAGATCATAAGTCAAATTTAATGAAAGTGCAGCAAAACTAAATACAGATTTACATATTTAAGTCGTTCGACCCACGTGTGATCAATAGATGATGCCAAGCAACCATCATCTTCTAGCACCTTTTTTCAGACGTAAACCACCCATTACAGACCCCACTTCAGCCCCTAATGCACCCATTTCAGTCCCATTTCGGCATCGAAACGCACCCACTTCAGCGACCATTCCAACGCCCAAGTCCATCCTTTTCAGCCCCCGGTTTAGCACCTACACATCCCGATTTCAGCCCCCAAACCCATTCATTTCAGCCTACAAATCCACACCCATTTCAGCCCCCAGAGTCACCCATTTCAGCCTCCAAACCTACCCATTTTCATCCCCTAAACCCACACGTTTGAACGCCCATTTGAGAACCCAAACGCACAAAATTTGAGGCCCTATTTCGCCACGATTCAAGACACCTATATAAAATGCTTATATAAGTAGATAGATTTGAAAATATGCCAATGTTTAAGCCTAAATCAAATAAGGCTAAAGAAACATCACCTGCTTATTATAAATAAGGCGTATAAGAAGTAGTGTGTAAATAGATAGTAACATACAGAGTGTTTGGGAAGTAATTATATCGAAAAACAGTTACCAAACACTCCTTAACTGAATAAAATATTTTCGGGAACACTTTTTTTGAACAACTACGATTAGCAACATGGCAGTGATAGCAAAATACAAACACAAACCCAAAATACAACCATTACACCATAAGTTAATTGATTTAGTACCTGGATTCCTGTCGAAAAGAATTCCATATAAGAAAGCACCGCCATTTAGTCACCGTGATCGCAAGCAGGCACTCACTAACTTTATTACAACTAATGGTACCATGCAAGATTACCTGAAAAATACCCAAAAGCATTATTAAATTAACAGATGGTAGCTTTGATCACATTAAAGAATAACAAAAGAGCTCAATGAGGTATAAATGGTAAAACAAACGGGTAAAATTCAAAGCGCGGTTAAATTGGGTTTATCTGCCAACATTTTTAACTCATTGAGCATGGTTGACCCGTTTCCTTTGTAGCCAACTTTTATATTATATGCATTGAAACATTTAGAAAGAGCATGCTTCCTTAGTTTGGTACACAGTTAACAGGTTATTGCTGGTCTACATAGAATATAATGAAAAAGTTAGCAAGCTTCCATTCTTACTTCTTTCAACTCCATGGCCCCGCTTTGACAAAGATATCCCCAGCAAGCATTTCTGACATGTTCTCCATGTATGCCTTAATCTTAGCCGTCTGCGAAAAACCTAGAGCAAAAATGGAGACACTAAGCAATGAAAGATATTGATATTATAGAATAACCCTAAAAAGCATAAGTTAAAACCTGATATGCTATGAAACTTGCAGTCCAAAGCTCAGATGTAATGACATGGGGGCAAATTGCACATAAATCCTGCAACAAAAGTCACGTCCGAATCAAACAAAGAGCTGAATTCTGTTGTCAGCCAATAAAAAAGGAATCTAACAAAGTTTCGTGGATACATCGCCTAGAGCATAGTCTAACAATAGATGGTAAGAAAAAAACTGACTCCTTTTTGGTCTAAGCCTTTTTCACTATCATATTCACTTTTAAAGTAGGCATGTCTGATGAGAATGCAAGTAATATATTAAAATGGCGCACATATCATATTAGCAAGCAAATCACATAGTTGTTGGTATCAATAATTCGAGCATCCAGTGTCTCAATAACGGCCCTTTTATCATTTATAAAAAGTTGCAAGGGGCTAGTTAGACACGGCCTGACTAAAAAGGACTGTTTGGAAGAGTTTTTTTGAGGGCCGATTTGGACAGCGCCAAAAAAGTGCAGATTATCATTTAAAAAAAAAAAATGGTTTAGATGTCGTTTATGCAACTGTGATGAAGACTATTAGCAACAGAAAATCATCGTTAAATTTGATTCAATTGTACCTCATTAAGCATTAGTTGCACCCCAAACACACCCATTTCGACCCCCATTTCAGGCTTCAATCCCACACCCATTTCAGCCCCTAAAATGACCCATTTTAGCCCCCACTTCAGCCACCAAACCCACCCAATTCAGCCCTATTTCATTACCCGAAACCCACCCATTTCAGCCCCAAATCCATCTTTTTATCTTTGATGGCATATAAGCTTTAGCTTAAACCACTTGCGTCTCCTCGGTCACCTTCCTTTTCGTCATACCTAACAATCATTCACCCATTTGATCAGTCTTGCTTAACCTCTTCTGGCATTTCCTTCTTTCACGTAACACAACATAAAAGTCTGATTTTTTTATGTTAATACTAACTGCATTTTGTTCACTCAACTTCCGACTCATTTTTTTCTAGTCTTTATTCTACTATTCTCAAGCATATACTATCATAGCATTAGTAATAATCTAGTTAAACAAAATCTATCTGGTTATTAATTCTCAAACAAAAAATAAAACACCAAAGTCTTAAAAATTCACGTGAATCTGGTTAGTTACAAAAGATATAATCAAAGCTTCTTACCCTTGGTGTGTTTATTGTTGTGCATCCATATTTTGAAAATATTCTAGTTGATACCTCGATTCAAGTTGTGTTGTATGGATCTCGGGTGTAGTAATTAGCACATGGGCTGATATGTTTACCCTTTCTTGTGCGGCCAAAAGTTGATATGCAGAAGTTCCATCCAATAGACTTTTGCAATCCTTTTCAAACAGGACCAATGTTGCAGTACCCGTCTCATCCTGGACATGACACAGTAGATTATAAACATAATAGCATTTGTTACGCGGTCGATTAATATTTCCTAATAGGCTAAACAAAATGTCCAAGAATCAGTAAATAGTCTGGTGTTGTTTGTTCATGCGCTTATTTCCAAACCAAATAAACATATAAGCCAATAATTAATAATCATTTAGCAATACAAACTTACAAAATTACCTTTAGGTAATACGTTCTGCACTAACCAAAAAGCACAACCAAAAGCGAGACTAAACCTGCATATAAAATGATAATCAGAAACTATTTTCCTATAAATTAAAAGACAGAACACATCTTTTCTTCTTTTATTTATTTTTGATTTTTTTATTATTATTATTTTTTTGTAATCTTTAATCAACTTAATAATAAAAAAATCCCAAAATCCAACGAAAAGATTGAAATTTTTTTATTGAAAACAAACTCACGGACCAAATTTGGAACTTCAGGTTGGCTTTTTTCCTCATCAGATCTATGTTTCCAACTAAGTTGCTTCTAAATGAATCTTCTTTTTTAGGCCCTATACCAAAGCATATGTGCTTAAGAATTATATATATCTCGTATATGTGCACACATTTTTCTAAACACATGCATGTAAATGTGTCAAAACTAAATTGGTCGATAAGTACGGTACCTTTGGGATGTGCATATGCAGGCCTATTATTTGTAGGCGGACTGTTAAAAGTTTCCTCTACTTGTTGGGTAGCAGCAACTGTTCCTCCATGTGCATCTGCAAAGCAAGGATGACGTCAAAGGCTGTTAGATCGTTATTCCAAAATACTCTTTCCACTGGACTTAACACACAGATGCAACAAAAGGCATGGGCACATCACCTCTGGAGCGTGCAATTGCAAACATATTATTCATAGACGGGATGTTAACAATTGGTCGTGCTTGTTGGTCAGCACCACTTGTTCTTGCCTGTCGAACTGCAAAAGAGAAATGACATCAAATGGTGTAATTACATAAGTATATTTTCAACTTGATTTGACCCAAAGAAGGCGACAAAAGGCATACACAATTATGGTACAGAGTAGATGATACGAAAATATCAGCCAAAGTACGGTGTACAGTACCCATGGAACATGCATCTACCAACCTATTTTTCGTAGATAGTACAAATTACCAACAACAAAAATTACCTATGGAATAAGAAATACTGATATGGACCTCCGTAAAAGCCTCACATTCGGCAAGGTGAACCTCCTGAACGACACGGCTTCACGATGTATATACATTATCAATGGCTGAGTGGGAAGCAACAATGATCAGCGATTGACTCACCTGCTTCCACCGCATGAACAACCATCAATCAATGTAAGCACAAACACTATAAGTCTGACATCACCATTGAGAAGGTCATACCTGCGGCTGTTGCCTATGTCTGTGACAGTCATGTTGACGCACATACATAGGCTGTTCACCACCTGCATATGAAACAAAAATAACACGTAAGTAACATCAAATAGTGTAACTAACCAATCCAATTTAAAAAAAAAAAAAAAAAAAAAAAAAAAAAAAAAAAAAAAACACACACACACACACACACACATAAGACATAAAGTAGCACTTACGCTAGCAACCTCCTCCAGAATAGTTCTCTGGTCTCGGTCTTTTTTGCAACACCAGGCCAGCATCATGAGCCTTCCTCAAATCCCAGGACTTAACCAAATGGCCAAACCCACGCGTACCAAACTCACTCCACGACAACCACTTGACAGCACTATACCCCACCAAAGCCTTCCCGTCCATGACTGTATATAATCCGACCTCGAGTCCCCAACACTAAAAAAACTTGCCCTCCCATCTTCCCCAAATAACTATGAAGCAATTTCTCTAGTGGGTGGACTAAGAGTTGCCTGAAAGGATGAGTGGAAGTCCAAAATCATCAAAATTTTATTTAATTCATAAACATCCAAATCGCTTAGTTCCACAACATTAAAATGAATGCCTGTGAGACACAATCTGACCACATAATTGCTATCTATAATTGCCACTACTCACATAACCAAAGAAGTACCTTGAAAATCTCAGCAACGGCAAGGGAAGCTGCAAAAAAATCAGCAAAAAAAAACCAAATGAACAAAAACACTAAATTCTAACAAAACCCTAATTAAATAATTAAAAAAATTCGAAAAGAAACAACTCAATTAAACCATTAATCAACTAAAAGTAAACCATAATAAACAAAATCAAAACCGTACTTGGAGTAACCCTAATTTCAGAAAAGCGACCGATTTGGTCTCTGCTTGAGTTACTGTAATCTACCAATTACGTGTGCGCGTGTGTGTGTGGAAGAAGCTTCAAGAACACCCCCGTTAATTTTTGGGTCGTTGATTAATATGTGTGGGTGTCTGTGCGTGGGGGGGTGTGGAAGGAGTTTGGGAGGTAGTGAAACACTGTTCCTAACCCTGTACACATACACCCATATCCACTGTAACAACTTTAAAAAAGTCTGTGGGGGCACAATTTTGATAGTAATGCATGCTAATATACGTGTACCATAAAGTGTGGTGAAAGCAATTGGGGGGGGAGCAGCCCTATGTTTAGTATATTGATATAACGAGTTTAGTAACCCGCGCGTTGCGGCGGGTTTTTTAAATAGTAGTTTGGTGTTATGCGTTGGTTGTAAAAAAAATAGAGAAATAGTTTATATATTTTTTTAAGTAGTTATTGGGTGTCGGTTAAGTTTTGTTTGTGGTTACAAATATTTAACGGCTTTGGGTTATGGTAATTGCGTTAAAAGCATTTTTTGAAAAAATGTTAAAGATAACAGTCGTTGTATTTTGTCGGTTGTACGGTGTAATTAATAATTTTGTTATTTGAAATATGCATATGTTTACTTGGAAGCATAATTTGTTTATGTTTACGTTTTTTTTTTTTTTTTTTTTTTTTTTTTTTTTTTGCGTTGCGGTTGAATTTTTTTTTTGTTGTTTGGGTATTTTAAAAGAAAACAAATTTGTATAAGAATTTTTTGTAAGTGTATTATTTTTCGTATTTTTTTATTTTTATTTTTTGTTATTAATTTTTTTTTTAAAAACAAATTTTCATACGGAAATTTATGTAAAAAAAAAAAAAAAATTGCAGCGAGAACTGTAGCGATGCGTTAAAAAAGAAGAAAAGAAGAAAAAAAAAAAAAAAAACTGTAGCTCGTACTGTAGCATGAACAGTGGCCGGGTACTGTTCATTGCTACAGTATTCCACGTGGCGGCCTCTCGTTGAGTGCCCGGGGTTTATATATATAGTATAATATAAAGTTTGTCCAAACTTATTTACTGTTTTCAGAAAATTTATCTAACATTCCATGTAATTGACCCTTTCACAGTTTTCATCATCAGATGCATTAGCATTGCGCGGCCTTACCCAAACACCACTTTTAGGCAAGGCACATAGCTTAGGTATACAGTTATAAACACTAGCAGGAATCAGGTTCATTTTATATTGTGATAATACTTACAAGGATACATAAATCCATATGATCTTCATATTTGTTGCCATAAAAGCATTAAAAGATCACTTCACTATAATAACCCATAAGAGTTGAGTTGAGATTCCCATAGCACTGGAACCAGAAAACAATATAAACTAAACTACAGTCACGCAGAATCATCATCCTCTTGCTCGTTATTGCTTCTTGTACTTACTATGGCATCGCCATCTTTATTCCACTTTAAAACCTGCTTGATTTCTTTTCCCACTTCATCAGTTTCCATATCCAGGTTATTTACCCCGGTCTTTGGTTTCTCATCAGTGTCTTCCTGTTTAAAATTGTCAGTGTTCGAATTTTCCTCCCCCGATATTGAACTTTCCTCCATTTCTTTGGTCTGCCTCTGGAGTGATTCAATCACACTCATCAATTCTCTATTCACCTGCCAAAATAATAAGCGGTGATGTTATTAAATAATTTAACCTAAACGAAACATATTAAAGTACCATATTTCTCATTTACCTGTGGACTCTGCAGGTATTCAGAAATGTCGTTAGAGCATGACGGACATTTCATGATGTTCTTTTTTGCCCGTAATGTACGTCTACCTTCACATGTTCTCTGCCTCATAAAAGTTTGTCCCTCAAATGTATCCTGCAAACAGGACTTGCAAAAATTGTGTGCACAAGGTGTAGTAAGTGGAAGAGTCATCACTTTGTGGCAGATGAGACAGCAGAACTCTGCAGTACCATATACATCATCTAGTTAGCATTTTGACTAATACAAGGGGTGTTCAGAATAAAAGTACATTTGGAGATCAAAGGGGGTGAATAAGTACCCCACCCAGCCATCTTGTCACCTCTACTATCACTTTAACATAAACAAAGTACAGACCTTTCAGGAGCCGTTCACTCACAGACATTTGGGTTTTACGCCGGACTTTTCTTGTACTATTGCCATCCTCAGTATCCCCATTGTATACATGTTTTCTACTTCCTGGTGCAGGAACTTTCCACAACCAACGAGCTTTATCCCCCTGCACAAAAAAATTTACAATGGAATAAGCTAATAGCCAATTCCTAGAACTGACATAGTAAGAAAAAGGAACACTAAATTTAATCCTACAGCAAGAAGCTGCATCATGTTCTCACATCATAATCCCAAGATGGAGTAGCCTTTCTCTCGGTTATATCTGTTGCGTTTTTCAGCTCATCAATGGAAGGCAAAGGCCTTGGACGATCCCCATTTTCATCACTGGTGACTTAACTCAGAATTAGTTACAGAATCAAACTAGCAAAATGCAACAATAGTGACTGCAATGACAAACCTTGTCCATGGAGCAGGATCATTGTCACAACGAACAAATAGATACCGACATACCTTGTATCCCTAATTAGAATCTAAATGTCAGCGAGTGTTTTTATGAATCCTGTTATTTAATCTAAACTGACAGTGTGATATCCTACTTGAATTCCAGGTTTCCTCCAGCATTTTTCAATCCTGTAAATCCCATCATACCGCACTCCTTGCTCAGGTGCATAAGCAGATCGTTTTTCTTTGTGTGACCTGTCCATTTATATAGAGTATTCTCAGGTACAAAGGCTTACTATATCATACACATAGTGATACAGAATGCATACTATTCGTGGATTTGGGCATCTAGCAAACTATAAGTTGTTGTATTGAACCATAAGTAACTCAACTTGTAAAATATGTCACAAGTCCATACCTCACGACACGTACCGGGTAGCCTTTTCTGCAACTAACCCGTAAAGCTTCATTGTATTTGTCAAACCTCTGATCAAATGACTGAGTCTTGTTGGTCCTTTTATTTCCACTCAAGTCTCTCCCACCACTGCCAATAACCAAAGTTTGTGGAATAAAGATACATGTCTTGGTGGATCAAAATTATTAAAAAAAAAAAAAAAAAAAAAAAAAAAAAAAAAAAAAAAAAGAAAGACTTATACAACAATATTTGATATGGAGTACAACAAAAAGACGTATATGTTTTACAGTACAGAGAAAACAAACAACAGAGTTTTCAAGTGGATCATGTACCTTCCTGTGTAGAGAAACCACTCTCCATGATCCTCATCATCTTCATATCCCCCAGATAGCGCAACAGATTGTGCACCATAATTAGACTGTCCAGATATCCCAGAAACATGAGGAAGATGGGCCCCCCACTGTCTACATTCCATACGATCCTCCCAAGTTTCTCCAACCAGAACTCCCGTTCCTCTCTCTGGATCATCCTCTGCTAGAATAGGTCCAAAATGATCACGAGCAACCGTCACAAATATCTTTCCACTACAAGCATTAGCCTTCCCGGTCTTCTTAGCCCGCTCAGTGGTGTACGCTTTATCTGGTTTATTTTGGTTTAGAACAGAATAGTAAGGCTTAGGTGGTCCAGAAGCAGCATTTGACTTTGTCATTTTTGCCATTCTGATCGCAATAACAAGGGACGAGTTAATTCGAGGCTGACTAGCCATTTTAGGAGGAATTGTAGCTCGACATATGGCACAAGTACGTTTTCCCTGACCAACCCATTTCTCAAAACACTTCAAGCAGAAATTATGACCACAAGGTGTCTGTAACATAAACAGATGATTTTTAAGTTGAGCTAATCATAAAAACTGAATTAAACTTGTTGAAGGCACTAACAATCTCACATCATTTACACAAATCTCACACTATTGTCTTAGACTAGATCACTAGAACCCACAACCATTTGGTTCGGGTGCATCTCACAGATACACTAGGCAACAAGCTCTTTGGTGAAATAAACTTATTGACACATGCAAATGAGTTTCCATTACACAACCATCTGAAATTCTTTCATAATCATTAAGCAAAACACCAAGTGCACTAATCACTATCAGTATGCGTCCCCAGTAATTATGGCTCTATAGACTCACTTTGATTATTACTAACATATATTCACCTATGAAGAAAAATAGCAAGTGGAGGTCAAACTATGGTTGCTACATAATGCATAGGTCAGTGCTCCCTTTGGTTCCAACACCAACAAACTTAAAAGATTCCAACAACACATAAAAAAGTACACCAAACATTCCATAAATACATCACTCAAGCAATTTTTAGCAATAGTACACAAATGGACCACTATACACATTCTATTTTTAACCATTTTCAGCAAAATATAAAAAAAACATTGATCAGTCATTCATACTTTATGCTATATATAATCATTTCATCAACACTTTTTGTGTGTTACCTCTTTATGCATATACTAGTATAATCTAGTGTTTTGTGTTTAAATTCTCGTGACTATCATTACTAAATTGTGAAAGGTCTTGTGTCTGTGAGGCGGTGAGCTCAAACACACCGTGATTAGTCGGTCAAAAAGTCAGAAAACAAAACATGGGTACCCAAAAACTAAAAAATATATATAAATATAAACAAACAAACAGACGAGGTTTTCTGTGACCGCATGGCCATGGTGCGTTTAGTTGCAGGAATTTATTTATTTATTTTTATTATTTTTTTCTTACTCTAAATTCAAGTTCTCTAAATCATAGTTATAATAGCAGAAAACAAGTTCCGTGTAAATACTCATTTTAAACACGTTTTTTGTTTTCTCTGTGTTTCTTAGAAAACTTCTCATTTTCCAACAACTAAACACGCCGTGAGAACCAAGGACGTAGCCGGGGGTTCCGCGTGTGCCCGGGCACCTATGGATTTTTTTCAATGTAATGTTAATTTTTGAAAAGATCATCGCTTTTTCCTAAAGTTATCTTGAATGCACCCAGTCCATCAAAATATGTTACCGATATTAGTTTTCATTTTTTTTTTATTCACAGATCATATTTAGTTCTCGTTCTGTCCCTGGTCAGAACACTAGCGTGGCTTATCACTAAGCCGTTTTTATAAAATATAAAAATATATAAAAATCAAACTATATATATTTATACCGTAACAGGCCTATCGGGTAACTGCATGCAAAACGAACAATTAAAACTCCCACTCAACAGCTTCAACACATCACTCCCACCTTCACCACCACCACCACCGTCACCGATCTCATCTCCGCCGCCACTCAACAACCGCTGCCGTCGCTTCGCCTTCTCCGTCTCAGAAAGCGACACGTCACACTCAATGGCGCGAACAGCAGCAACAAGCGAATTACTACCTTCATCCGACGGCGGCGCGTGAGAAGGAACGAGATCGGAACAGTCAGGGCAGTTCCATTGTGAAGCATCGGCGAGGGTTTGGGGAGGTGAAGAGAGGCACGAGAGGTGCCATGGAGTGGCACATGTTTTGCACGTGAGGGTTTGGTGTAACGGTGGGATTAATTTGCAGATCATGCAACGGTTGTCGTTGTCGCAAGGGAGGTTGTTGTTGTTATTGTTGCTGTCGTGCGCCATTTAATTTAAGGGGCAGGTCAAGGATAAAGAAAGTGAGACTGTGAGTGAGTGATTTATTTATATACAGGGGAATTAGTAAATGGAGTAGTAAGTAGGTAGTTTATTAAATTTATTATTGTCATGGTGAATTGATGATGAGGATGACAATGGTGGAATATTATTTTATTATTTCTAGTTACTTTAGGTATTAATTTTTATGTAGTATTTTTTTTCAACTAGTGCGTGCTGAAATAAAAAATTTGGAATTTGATGAAATTAGATCGAAAATGGATTTTCAGGGTTGTTCCAAAAATGGCAAATGGTTTGTGATCTCATAAAAGTATATCATCTTCAAGCTCTTTTAGCTCTCAATTTGGGATTCATTTTTGTGGTTAAAGAATTTATGTGTTTGAGTGTCTTATTCTTTTTTTAAGGAACAAATAAGGGATAATATATGCGGAACTTACACATTTAAATTATTTTATTAAAATTAACTTATAAGCTGCTTGATATGTTTAAATTAACTTTATTCTAGTTATTTCACAAAGTTTATACAAAAATTTTAACCAAAGTTGGTAGAAAAGAAAACATGTATGTTGTTAGTTGTGGACAACCTTAATTAAAAAATAAAATAAAAAAATGAATATTTATGTGGTATCATGATACATTATCCCAACAAATAATATGTCCATTTTTTCAAAAGTATTAAACTAATAAAAATACAAAGAATAAAGATCATTTTAGGACCAAACTTTTTTTACATATCAAGGGACTAATCTTCACCCTCCATCTTCCCTCCATCTTTATTTGATCTAATGGATGAGATTAATCCCAACAATTTAAAAAACCCACTTTCATCCTTTTTTTCAAATATTAATATCTTTCAAACCGTTAACCGTTAAGCGAAAAAAAATATACCGTTACGACGAGCATTTAATTATCTTTCTATAGATAGGCTAATTAATATATTTTCGACAAAAATTTTTTTTTCATTTTTTTCACGTTTTTTTTTCGTGACCGAAAAAATCATATATGATATTACATATAATATCATATATGATATTACACATATCATATATGATATTATATGTAATATCATATATGATATTGCATATCATATATGATATGCAATATCATATATGATTTTTTTTCCGGACAGGAAAAAAAAACGTGGAAAAAACGATTTTTTTTTCGAAAGTATATCAAAGTGCCCGTCTATAGAAAGATAATTAAATGCCCGTCGCGATGCGTACTTATTTTCGCTTAACGATTAACGGTTTAAGAGATATTTAAATTATAAAAAAATTGGTGAAATAATAAAATCCTTTTAATCTCAACCATTGATTTCCTTTTTAGATGGATGGTGGGGATGAGTCCCTTGGTATGTGAGGAATGTTTGGTTTGTAATATAACTCGACTCAAATACAAAACAAAAACTGATAAAAAACTGTATGATACTGCAAACAGGATAATTATTTTAAAATGAATAAATTATTTTTCTCTTTTCTAATATCAATTTTTATCAAAAGAATTATGTAGCTTACAATTCTATGGTATTTGACAAGTTTACTCCTTTATATATCTTTTATGATTAACAAATATAACTACTTATTACAAAGATAGAAACACCGACGATGGTAACATGTTCATACTCGAATTTTCTTTAAAACGCTCGGAATCAAAATGCTAACTTAATAGTAACTAACTAGCAAATGTCGTCTCAACTTAATAATTGTAAGATAATGATTATATTGATTGAATATGATTCGTGATTACATAATAAGGATTGCATGTGTATCTAAAAAAAAAAAATACATAGCTTATTGAACAATCGTATGAGGCCCTAAACCTAATGGCCCAAATCTACAATTAGTTTTGTGCCAACTAACATAGTCATTTAATAATCCCTCGTAGTTTGATCATGAAACTTTTGAAAGAACAAATTTGAACATATGTTGAAAGCCGCTTCTTCTTTTCCTTTGTCATCTTCTTTGTTGTTTGATTGAACGGAATCATAATTGTATTTAGTGGTATAGTCCTTTGTGTCATCTTTTTCTACGTCATGGCTTACTTTTCCTTTAGGTAGGGGCAGTGTTTCAAAAAAAGGTCTACAAGGCCGATTAATTGCCGCCTAGGCGCTACAGGGCCACCAACCTTGATGATTTACGTAACTGGGTCAAACAAAAAGGTCAACAATGGTCAACGGCGACAATGGTCAATGGTGGTCAAACTTGCCGGAAACGTGCAAATCTTGCCGAAAGTACCAAAAACTTACCGTAAACTTATTTTTAATAACTTATAGTAACTGTTTAAAATTTAAATCTATTACATGTTATTTTTTTAGAAAAAATATTGCCGAAAATACCTAAAACTCGCCGGAAATATACAAAACTCATTGGAAATACCCAAAATTTGCCAGAAATATGAATCCGATTAATCATCGATTAATCCCGCCTAGACCGATTACAAGCTACAGAGTGGTCGACCACCTCACTACCGATTCATGATTTTTGCAACCTTGGGTAGGGGCGAGAATTTTGCAACCAACTATTTTCGAAAAACGAAAATGATCTTCGGTGTTAACACAAAAAGTAATGCTGATGACACAAATGTTATTGATTGATGGCCATAACATATGGGATGTGTTATGATTGCTATAGGTTTTGTGTTATTGGGTTTATTATTAGATTAGGTAAAAAGACTAATAAGACGAAAATATAAAGTGAGAAAAATAAATTAATCAAGATTCCTTCGAATTATCGGCGAGTACCGATGACTTAAGGATAACTATTTTGTAATGAGTTAAACTTAAAGCTTCCATACCATGTAAAATAAATATTTTATTGATTGAATATGATTTACGGTTACATAATAAGGATTGCATTGCAAGTGTATTCATGATAAATACATAGCTCATTGAAAAAGTATATAAACGTATAAAACCCAAAACCTAATACGACTAAAACACACAACTAAGTTTGGACCAACTAACGTAGTCATTTAAACAATAGGGATAATTCCATACCAATCTAAATATCAAAATTCCATATTTACCCAAAACACAAATTTTTATTGCACATGTACAATACTTTTAAAGCATGTGTTGGGGAAATATGAAATTATGGGGTTTAAGTTGGGTATATATAGAATTGCCCCTTAACAATAATTTATCAAACATTTTATCAAAACAAATGGTCACCGCTTCTCGCTACTGATTCCCAGTTTCCCACTATTTGCTTCTTGCTACTGCTTACCGTTACCGCTATTTTAGCCAAATATGCTAATTTATTGACAAAAACGCTATAGTAGTAACAATTTTGTTCTTCACTATAGGTTATGTTGTTGATGGTAGCTCAAGGAGCAATCTTTATTAAATCCAATTTAAGTAAGGTATTTGCATCGTTAACCTTACGTTATTAACCTTTTCATATGTATGCAATACCATCGATAATTCAGAGAAATGAAAACGTAATAAACTTTTTGACATGATTGCTTGGGGGGACAAAACGTAAATTTGGATTAAAGTGCAACAACATTACTTTTCAGGCAACCAAAAAGTCTTGTCCCCATAGGAAGAGAAAACAAATATATTTTCCGATTTCATGTAATATTTAACATTATCAATAAAAAAATAAAATAATACAGATTGGGGTAAAATGTATTACTCTAGTATTAAACGATAAAAATATCAGTTCATAGAACATAACAATAATATTTGCTTCTTCAATTCTCAAATAATGTAATGTGGTTCATACGACAAAACAATATTGCCATGACTCGATCGTGACTAGGGTCATTTTATTAATACAACGTACTTAACTTGAAAACGATTTGCCGAAGACAAATAAGTTTGTTAATATTTCAACTCATTGTTGGGTGGCCAACCCCAAATGATTATGACGGTTAAAGTTGGGAGTGAAATTATTGGTTTATTTTTTAAAAAATTGCGTGATACTTACGTTAGGAACACACGAAGATGATCAAACTCGAAAAAAATAATCCTGGTTTAAAAAACGGTCAAGAAGATACTACAGTTAAGTTAAGTTGCGTTAATATGAGCCAAAAACTTGTCTCTACCGAATAACTTTAAAGAAAAAGACATCATCCGTTTAAAGAAGTACACGAAATGATCTATTTTATTAAAGTGGTAAGATATTATCTATGCAAAAATTATTGATTTTTGATTAGACATATACGCAATCATAAATCTTTGTAAGGATGTATAATTCTCTGAAAATATTTCACTTCATTTTGACAACATATTGATCGGTCATGCTTGGCAACAAGTTTTTAGAAGCGTTTAGAAGCGACAAACAGTAAGTATTTGCTTGTTTGGTAACACCTCAACAAGCATTTGAAACATGACCAACTGCTCAAATCTTAAATGCTTCCTGAAGAAGTTGACAAGCAGTAAACATTTGCTTGTTTTACATTTTATAATTACAGCTACAACTACATTATCAAACACGTTTTTTTTTTTTTTTTTTTTTTTTTTTTTTTTTTTTTTTTTAACAAATAGTTACTTTTTACTACTAACTGCTACTGCTATTACTTACTATTTAGGACTTGTTTGACTAAGTTTATTTAGTGGGCTTATGCTTATTGGCTTATGGCTTATATAACATAAACTTATAAGCCCATGCTAGTGTTTGGATTAGCTCATGGATAATAAGCTTATAAGCTCAAAAGTGTTTGGTTTGGCTTATGTTGGCTTATGTTGGTTTATGTTAGTAAATGACTAAAAAGGAGATGATTTGGCTTATGTTGGCTTACGTTAGTTTACATGAGAAACAACAAGAAATTTAGGGTGAAAAATGAGGTCAAAGATGTAAATTTACAAAGGGTTGAGTTATATAAGCCGGATACCTCATAAAAAAGCCTCATTTTCTTGGCTTATCAAAACCCCCATAAATAAGCTCATAAGCCCGCTCAAATAAGCTTAGCCAAACACTTGGTTTGGGGTTATGGGCTTATATAGTTAATAAGCTCGTAAGCCCACTAAATAAGCTTAGCCAAACACCCCCTTACTACTACTGCTAATGCTACTGCTACTACTACGGGTCACCAATCATAATGTCATGTTTTGATCAAACATCCATATAATGTTATATTTTGATTAAACACCCATCGAGGACGGGGTAATTTCTTTTTCCCTTTTGCAAAAAATTGAATTGTAAATAAGGAATTATTTAACTTGAAATTACGATTGTGAGGGCCAAAAAGCCTCCGACATGAAGATTAGGGCGTATCGAGACAACATAGCTCGTGAGTTATTAGAGATCGACTCATAAATTACTCGAAATCAATTCGATTTAAATGAGTCGAGCTTGAGCTCCAACTACTCGAGTATACTTTCAAGTCGAGTTTGAGCTACAAGATACTCGGCTAGTGAGGTGCGCGAGCCTTATCAAGCTTCAAGTTAATTACACTTTTACCATTTTATATACACATAAGTACTCAAGTTTAATAAAAATGAGTCAATAAATAGAGCTTACTCGAATTCGAGGAAATGTGAAAACAATCGAGCTTGAATTGAGTTTTAGATGACAAATTGGGTTCGGGCTCGAAATCTAAAGCTCGACCTAGTTCGAGTCAAATTTTGAGCTCGAGTTTTAATATTCGAGTCGAGCTCAAGCTTGGCAATACTTGGCTCGACTCTACTCGTTTACATCCTTGATGAAGATGATACCCGAGTATTAGATATGGTGCATTAATTGGTTTATAAATTTATTAAAAGGTATCTCATTGTTAGTGCAAACCGATCGGTGTTGAAGTTGATGCAATATAGATCAGCATCACGTATTCACGTGGTATATTCCAAACCCGAAAATGGAATATTGGAAACGCTTGAAATTTTCTGTGTTTTGTCTTTACCTTTATGCTAGTAAATGAAAAGCCAAACTCGTTAAAATTGTCACAATTGAGGGTGCGTTTGGTATCCCGGAATGGGAATCAGGGAATGAATTTTCATTCCAATTATGTGTTTGTTTAAGACTAATATGAGAATGAATGATGTGATTCAAGTAAAGCTCAAATGACATTTTTATAGTGTGATTCAAGTAAGAACCATACATGATTGCAAATAGTTCATGTATGTCCAACTTGTCCATATAAAGTGCTACATGTTGATTATGAGCTATGATCAGATTATATTTTTCTTGTTCTTTTTCTTTAATGAAAATGAATCAAAAGATCTACAAAAAACGTGTTAGTCACATTTCTTTGCATTAGTGTGCAAATGCAACTAAGATTCATAGCTAAAATAAAATATGCAAATCACATTGATATTGGTAATTTAACATAGGGGTGTTTACAAATCGACTAAAAACCGAACTGAACTGAATAAAGCTGAATCGAATTAGCCAAATCCGAAAAACTGAATTAAGTATTCGGTTTGGATTGATTTTGGCAAAATGAAAATGAACTGAACCGAAAATGAATTCATATAAATATTTATATTTTGCATATATTTATATTAAAAAAAATCATTAAATTTATTTCTTAGTAAAAATATAAATTTTTTAAAGCTTGATTTTTATTTTATTTTTTTTGCGCACAAAATCTGTATATTGAAATAGAAAAAAAAATAGGATGTAACTCGAGTTAACCCGAAAACTGAACCGAATTCAAATTTCGGTTTTCAGTTCGGTTTAATCAAATTTGAATTCGGTTAGATTTACGATTACCCAAAAACAAAACCGAACTAACCGAAATGAATAAACCAAACAACCTGATAACAAAACCGATGAACACCCCTAATTTAACATTTATCAATACTAGCTTTATACATAACAATTGGTCAATGACTCAATTCAATCAGGGGCGAAGCTTCATAGGGGCCGGGGGGCGCCCGACCCCCCGAAATTTTTTTTGCGATGTAGGGGGTATATAGTTTTCGTGTAGAAAAATTTCGGTATATTCGGTTTCGACCCCCCAAAAATTTCGGTATACCTGAAATATAGCCTTAGGAAAAAAAAAATTTAGATCCCGACCCCCCGCTTACAAAATCCAAGCTTCGCCACTGAATTCAATTACACAATTACACATACAGGATGACCAAAATGATTCCCAAGTGAAGTGAATATGGCCGTAAGAATTTGGGCCTAGAGCAATGGTACATAGGCCCACTAAAGCTTGGTGATAATTGTTACTGAAAGCCCAATTATGATTTTATGACTTACCAGGGCCCAGGGCATATTCAAGTATTCAAATATTCGACAGTGAACACCCGAAACTAAAGTCCCAAAAAAATATAATTTAGGGTGTGTTTGGTATGCTGCCATGAATCACAGTGGATATAAGTTTGATAATAGTTGTGGACCCCTCACCTATGATAGATCAATTTCTTACTCTTTTGTGGTATATGAAGTATAGAATAAATCTATCATTCATTCCTATAATAGTAGGCCCCTCATCTTAGGGTGCGTTTGGTATCCTATTATGGGAATGAGACTATTACTTTGAAAGTGATTAAAGGTGTTTGTTTAAGATAAGGGGGCCGCCACTATGGTAATGAATGATAGAAAAGCTCCATAATCCATATACCTCAAATGGGTAAGATATGGATCTTTCATACCGAGAGGCCCACCACTACTATCAAAATCATTACCATTGTGATTGATGGCGGCATACCAAACGCACCCTTAAACAAACATCATGTATCACTTTCATAGTACTAGTTTCATTCCCAAAGTAGGATACCAAACGCATCCTTAACAGCTGTATTAGCTATGGTTATGTTTTATTTTCCAGAGTCATGAACCAATTTTTTTATACGCACACAGCCACACATTAGAGTTTGTTATTTTATTATCCATTTAACAAAAAACTTACGCTACAAATTGTTTTAATACATAGTTCACCTCTCGTCATTTGACCTCATTTTTGAGCAATTTGATCTCTCGTAAGAGACCAATCAACATTTTACGCCAATCCCTTCCCGTATCTGAGCTCCGTAGCGGCATAGCCTAAAGCATAAACCCCATAACACAGTTAGCATATTATCTATGGGGTGAGTGCTTAATGGTGTAAGCAAATCAAATTGAGTTGAATTATACCAAATTCGAGCTCTACTCGACTCGACTGCTCAACTTTGGGCTCAAAATTCAAATCAAGCTCGACTGAGCTTTAAGCTTCAGACTTGAGCTCAATTTTATTGCTAAATCTTGGTCTTGCAATTGTAATCGTGCGTGAACTTCAAACGAATCAATTGCTACACAAAACTCAATTTGCTTTGCTTTATGTATATATTAATTTTAACGAAAAATACAACAACAACAACATACCCCTACCCCAGGATAAACCTGAAGGTAAAAAGACTGTTTCCAGATAGCCTCTGGCTGGTGTGTGCAATGGGATCCCAAAGAAAAGTAGACGATAATAAAGGAGCAAAATAAAATAAAGCATACAAGCAAATAAGAATACAGAGAATTAGAAACATATAAGCAATAATGAAACAACAAACATAAAAGCATGACAACAAACAAAGCAAAAGACAGACCAACACAGACCAAAAACCATCACCACAAGAGGATCCAGAGAAGAAAGATAAAAAAGCGAGTATACAAGCCAACAGAGCATACAAGCAAAGGAAAAGAAGAAGCGCTAAAAAGACAGTGGGACAAGGGCAAAACAAGCACGAACAAAACCACCAAGACAAACGCAAGCAAAAAAAGGGGGCGAGAGGTACACAAGACCAAGGCCAAAGAAGCAGCAAATACCAAAGAAAGCAACGCAAAAGGCCTAAAGTTAAGGTAAAGCAAAAAGGGCAAGCAAAGGGGTCTAAAAGCCTAAAGGCTAAGCAAAGGCAAAACCAAATAACAAGCAGAAGGTACAACAAATATCCTAGAGCCAAAAGGGAGACAAGCTAAAGGGCTCTAACAACTGAAAGCAAGGGGCAATAACAATATAAAGCAAGGGGCAAGGTAACAAAGAGGCACCTAAAAAGCCTAAAACTCCACAGCAAACCCAAACCCTCGACTAACCTAGCCCAAAACTAACCACACATTCTAATCCTATCTCTCAACGCCCTCATATCTGAGGTCATGTCCTCGGACAAGTGAAGCTCCTCCATGTCTAGATTAAGTCCATCCTCCCATCTAAGTTTAGGTCTACCCCTCATTCTCAGACCCTTGACTATAAGCGTTTCTACTCTCTTTACTGGCGCTGTTTTGTGGTCTTCTCCTGACATGATCGAACTTCCTCAACCTTGCTTCTCTTGTCTTTGAGATAATAGATTCTACTTCAAGTACAAATCTAAACACCCCGTTCGGAATCATATCATACATGGTTTTACCACAAGTCCACCTCAGCATTTCCCGTTCCGCTACTTCCACTGATCCACTCTGTTTGCTTGAGCTTTTGTGATAGGTCAGCACTCTGACCCGTACAGCATAGCAGGTCTAATTGCCACCCTGTAAAATTTACCCTTTAACTTAAAGGGTACTTTCCTATCACATATAACTCCTGACGTCGCTCTCCATTTCGCCCAGGCTCTTCCAATACAGTGGGTTACGTCGTCGTCTATCCTCCATGAGTTATAAATCACCGAACCCAAATATCTAAAAGACTCCTTAGGTGAGAGGATATGGTCTCCGATACAAACTTTCGTTTCTTTGTTGTGACCGATCTCGATCCTACCGAAAACACATCTCGGGTATTCAGTCTTCTCTCTGCTTACTCGAAGGCCATTGTCTTCAAGGGCCTCTCTCCAATGCTCAAGTATGTTGTTTAACCCGTCCACCGACTCTGCCACCAACACAATATCGTATGCGAATATCATGCTCCAGGGATGCCCTATTGGATCCCTCATGATAGCTCATCAAGAATTAAGGCGAATAGATAAGGGCTAATGGCTGATCCCTGGTGTAGTCCTACTTTCACGGGGAAAACCCACTGTGGACCGTACACGGGTCTTCGCCTCTTCGTACATATCCTTTATGACTCTTAAGTATCTCCTAGGGGTTTCCTTATCTATGAGAGTTCTCCAAATCAACTCACGTGAGACATTATCGTAGGCCTTTTCTAGGTCGAGGAAGGCCCTATGCAAGTCTCTTACCTTTCTCGATACTCCTCCATGAGGCTTCTGAGGAGGTGAATAGCCTCGATCAAGGACCTTCTTGGTATACAACCAAACTGGTTCTCTGACATCCTCGTCTCCCTTCTCAGCCTTCTCTTGAAAAATCTTGATAACTTAAAAGTCATAAAGTGTAAATTAACGAAAATTTTGATAACTTAATCGAATTCTACGAGCCGAATATTTTGAAGCTTGATCATGACTCGAAAATACACTCGAGTAAGCCCTACTTATTCAAATTAGTTTGTCTATTTACTTATGAATCAATCAAATGTTGCTAGAACTAGGTATGAGCATCGGGTCAAATCCAGCCCGAATTGAACCGAAACATGATCCGAGAACCTAATATAACTGACTCGGTCGGTTTCGTTTTTGTGTCGGTCCGTTCGGTTCGGTTTAGACGGTTTAAGTGTGTTTTTCCTGGTTTTGACCTGAAATGAACCAACCGAACCGAAAAAAAAATCAAAACCATAAATATATAAAACCGAAAACTGAACTAACCAGGTTCATTCTGTTACTGTTGGATCGGTTCAGCTCGGTTTTTCGACCGGTTCGGTTCATTTTGCCTAGAAGCGTCTTAGAATGAAGCGGTGGACATATAAAAGGCAAAAAAAAAAAAAAAAAAAGTCGTACATATCTATAATAGTCTATCTGACCAATCTCCCATAACTCGGCAACACCATTTCATTTCCCCCAAATCGATCTTCATTTCATTTCCACACAAACCCTAACTAATTCAAAATCAAAATCAAAGATGTTGCGAGTCGCGGGTAGGAGATGCTCGTCATGGCTGTCGTCAACACCGGCCTCATCCGCCATCATCAATCGCAACCCAGTCAACCTCAATTCATCTGTTGATTCAGATAGTTCCAGATCTGTTTGTAGCCCTAATCCCGCGTATCTCAATTCCATGATTCTAAATCATATCAGAGGTCAGTCACTCATATCGATTTGTGTTTATAGATGCGATTTCAGATATTTCATTTTGTTAATGATTTGAATGAATATCGCCTTGAAATATGTTAGGTGATGAATTTAATCAGCTAGTTTATTTTTGTTAAGCGGTTTGTGATGTTTTTGTGTGTAGGATTGATATTGGGCTTATGAGTTTATCGAAAATTTGATAAGCTCCTAAGCTTAATTTTTTAGGATTATGAGCTTTTACATTTGAGTTTGAGCTTATCGAGTTTTTTAGTAAGCTCACAAGCCCATAAAATAAGCTTAGACGGACACCCACTTAAACTTAGTCATATCAATTTGGTTGTAGTGTTAGTTTAACTGAAACTACTGATATAACGTGTTATGTGATGAAGGATTAATTATATACTTTACTATAGTTTGTAGATGTACGTATAATTTTTACGCACGTTAGTGGCCTTCTATAATCAATCACAACTTTTACAAAATGCAATAAGGGAGGACGTGAAAAGATAGAAGAGCCTTTGTGCAGTATTTTCTTCTCGAGCATGTGAATTGTGGTTATGTGTTTTGTTACTTTATCGTGGATAGTAAGTTTGCTTATATGTTTGATGGTCTGTGATGTACAAAGACTGAATTGAGATATAGGAAGTGTTGAATACTGCTGTTGTTCTGTTGTTTGATATTGAATGTTTAATATGTTCCTTTCTATTAGCATATACGTGGCTTCGTAAACAGTTTATATGAAGCTGCAGTGTTTGGCTTATCTTTGTCCATGGGTAGACGACAGCCGTCTGTTGCTACGTATACATATTCGTCTGAATTCTGCATGTCTTTAAAATGTAGATACTAGTAAGCTTGTGCACGGATGAGATGTTTATGTTTGTATCATATGAGCTTCGACCTTGTTGATTATCCCACTTTTTGACTGATTTTTCGAATCATATATTGTATAAATAACTGTAGATGCTTCATCTTGGTATCTGGTAACATGGATGATCATGGTTGCTTGTTCTGATGTTGATGTTCCTCAAAAAATAAATGACAATCAGAAAGTACTTGCATCATGATGTCTGTTGTTCTCGAATTGCGTATCTGGTGCTTCTTTTGCTCAGCTTGTTAAAGTTTTCTGTCAAAATCTGTTGTTGAATTCAAAATACTATATATGGCCAACCAAAGTGCATGTTTCAGAGTCCAACCAAAGATGAATTGAAACCAAGCGAAGCCAAAGCACAGAGGTTAACCATGGAGTTAGGATCAATTTAGGTTTTTGAGTTTATGAGATCCACATTATGCAGATAATATTAGGTTGTCAACCTCTAGAGACTAGAGAAGTGATTAACTGAAAATATTAGTTTACATATACGATAAAGATATGTTGTAAATAATAAATATATTAGATTTTCATTGTCACTAAAATAGATATTGCTAATAAACTCTAATTAGGAACTCTCAAGTTTTTTCGGCTTTATTTCAAATTCATGTTTCTTGCGTTGACATCCCAAAGCTTACACTAAATTGTTTTTACGTCGTCGGGCGATATGGGAGGGAATGTCAAGGGGACATTCATCCATTCCTCCAACAGCTCCCTGCTCTTTCTTTTCCTATCGTTCGTACGTGTGCGGACCATGTTGATAATCCTGTCCTTTCGCGGTTCATCTTCCCGTTGTCTACCGCCTTTCTGTCGGACGTCCTTGACCAGATGATTGAGTTTTCCGGATTCTAGGGCCGTTTCTAGTTGCTTCTTGAGTTGAATGCAGTCATTTGTGTGATGTCCGTTGCCCATGTGGTAGTCACAGTACTTATCCTGGTCCTCCCGCCTGGGTGGTCGGCCGAGGGGTCTAGGGATAGGGAGTTGTAACTGACGTTCGGTCGCTAGGATCTCTCGCGGCAGTTTGGTGAGGGAGTTTAATGAGAGCTTGGTAGGGTAGTTGTCTTGGCGCATGCGATAATCGTTCCGAGGAGGGAGCAATGGAGGTCGTTCTCTAGGCTTGTAGGGAGCGTACCGATCACGTCCGGTGGTACTATTTTTACTCTCGTACGGTCTCTTATCTTCCCCGTACGGTCCCCGGTACTGTCTTTCCTCCCGTCTAAAGTTACCGATGGGGGGCCTTCTCGAAGATTCCATTCTCTCTCCTCGAGGCAACTCGGTATTAATGAAGGCCTTTTCTGACCTGACAAAGTCATCCACCCGGTTCATCATTTCCTCCACTGTCTTAGGTACTCGGTCGGCAAAGCGTTTTGCCAATTCGGGGGTCTTGCACGCATCCATGAAAGAAGATATCCGCATGATCTCCGGCACCCCTTGGATGAATCCGGTTTCCGTAGTCCACCTTTCCTTGAATTCAGGCAGGGATTCGTTGGCGTTTCTGATGATCTTGGTTATTTCTGTGGGGTCCCTGAAGCATTTCTTGCGAAGGGCGAAACGGGTGGTAAACTGGTGACGGAGGTCCGCCCATTCGTCAATACTTCCGAAGGGGAGTTTGTCATACCAACCTCGTGCGCTCCCGTCCAGTGTTTGTTGAAACATACGACACCATACCGGCATAGGCCAGCATCCCTGCATGGCGGCCCCGGAAAACCTAGTTAGGTGATCCTCCGGGTCCGTCGAACCGTCATAGAGCTTGATATGGGATGGCATCCTGTGATCCGGAGCCGAGAATTCTAGAAGCCTCCGGGACAACGGAGAATTGGCTATCTCCTTGAAAGGTTTTCCCAAATCGTCGTCCGACACCTTTGCCCCCGTTGCAATTCCCCCGGGCGTTCTATCCTTTCGCGCCCCATCTCTATTACTATCTTCGATGAAATCTAGCCGGATGGGTTGGACCTTTTCTCTTCGGTTATAATCTTCCATTAGAGCCTTGAGGGCGGACAGGTGTCCCTCAATCTGTTCTTTCAATGCTGAGGAGGTATCATCGTTACCACCTGAGGTTTCGGGGTTCGGACCCGACATAGTGCGACCCTGGTAGATTGAACCCGGGTCCCACGGATGGCGCCAATTTGTTTGAGTAATTTGTTGTGGTCTCCTAGCCGAGAGTCCTGAGAGTCCTTCGGATCTGGAAACACAATGAAAGAACGCGTTAGCCTCGCCCTGGGGTTTGTCCCAGGACCCAGCTCGGGCGTGAAAATAAGTACAGGGTATTAATGAAAGTATATGTGTGTAAGTGCAGTAAAATGCCCAAAATTATGAGAGTAAATGAGAAGTATTTATACTACTTTGGACTTGTACCTTTCTACTGTTAAGGTACTGTGCGTAGTACTAGTAGGTAACTGTTTCTGACATGTAGGGGTAGCACGTCCCTGACAGGTAGTGTCAGCTATGGGGGACACGTGTCGCTGAATCGCCGTCCGGCCCTTGCCTGTCCGTCCGGGAAGATGTGTCCGGTCCTTACTGTACCGTCCGGTCATATACACAAACAAAGATACTCCAGTTAAGTTGCGTTAATAAGAGCCAAAAGCTTGTCTCTACCGAATAACTTGAAAGAAAAAGACATCATCCGTTTAAAGAAGTACACAAAATGAAGCTATTTTATTAAAGTGGTAAAGATATTATCTATGCAAAAATTATTAATTTTTTGTTGGACATATACGCAATTATAAGTCTTTGTAAGAATCTATATGCAATTCTCTGAAAAATATTTCACTTCACTTTGACAACATATTCATCAGACATGCTTGGCAACAAGTTTTTAGAAGCATTTACGAGCAACAAGCGGTAAGCATTTGCTTGTTATTTCAACGAGCATTTGAAACATGACAAACTGCTCCAGTCTTAAATGCTTCCTGTAGAAGTGACAAGCTGTAAGCATTTACTTAGTTTACACTTTATGATTACAGTTATGACTACGTTATCAAACATTTTTTTTAAACAAATAGCTACTGCTTATTGCTAATTAAGTGCTAACTGCTACTACTATTGGTTACTGCTTATTGTTATTGCTACGTGTCACTAAACTAGTGTTATATTTTGATCAAACATCATATAGTGTTATATTTTGATTAAACATCCATATATCAAGGACGGGGTAATTTCTTTTTACCCTTTTGCAAAAAATTGAATTATCTAACTTGAATCTACGTTTGTGAGGGCCAAAAAGCCTCCGACATGAAGATTAGGGTGTATCAAGACAAGATAGCTCGTGAGCTATATATTAAAGATCGACTCATAAACTACTCAAAATCGACTCGATTTAAATGAGTCGAGCTTGAGCTCCAACTACTCGAGTATACTTTCGAGTTGAGTTCGAGCTCCAATATACTCGGCTAGTGAGGCTCGCGAGCCTTTTCGAGCTTCAAGTTAATTACACTTTTACCATTTTATATACGCATAATTACTCAAGTTTCATAAAAACCGAGTCGATAAATCGAGCATTAATCGAATTCGAGCTTGAAAAGTGAAAATAATCGAGCTAGAATTGAGTTTTAGATGAGTTTTAGATGATAAATTGGGTTCGGGCTTGAAATCTAAAGCTTGACCTAGTTCGAGTCAATTTTCGAGCTCGAGTTTTAACATTCGTGCCGAGCTCGAGCTTGGCAATACTTGGCTCGACTCTACTCATTTACATCCTTAACGAAGATGATGCCCGAGTAATAGATATGGTGCATTAATTGGTTTGTAAACGCTTGAAATTTTCTGTGCTTTGTCTTTACCTTTATGCTAGTAAATGAAAAGCCAAACTCGTTAAAATTGTCACAATTCAATATTCAGCATATGTAAATCGTTTAACATTTTTATAGTGTGATTCAAGTAAGAACCATACATGATTGCAAATAGTTCATGTATGTCCAACTTGTCCATATAAAGTACTACATGTTGATTATGAGCTATGATCAGATTATATTTTTCTTGTTCTTTTTCTTTAAGGAAAATGAATCAAAATATCTAGAAAAAACGTGTTAGTCACATGTATTTTCACTAGTGTGCAAATGCAACTAAGATTCATAGCTAAAATAAAATAAAATATGTAAATCACATTGATATTGGTAATTGGGGTGGTTTCAAATCGGGTAATATTCACAGGAACCAAAAACCAAAACCGAAACCGAACTTAACCGAATAAAATCAAAGCGAATTTGTCAAAATCAAATCAAACTGAATTAAATATTCTGTTTTCGGTTTGAATATGGTTTTGGCAAAATGAAAACGAACCAAACCATAAACCAAATTCACATAAATGTATATAATTGTATTTAAAAAATCTATCATTTTTTTTCTTCATAAATATAATATTTTTTAAGCTTGAATTTATTTTCGTGTTAAAAATCTATATAATTAAATAAAAAAAATAAAAAGTTGGGTAATCGGGTTAACCTAAAAACCGAACCGAATTCAATTTTCTGTTTTATGTTCGGTTTAATTAAATTTGAATTTGGTTCGGTTTTGTTTTTGATTTTATCTAAAAGAAATTAAACAAACTAATCAAACCAAATAAACCAATTCATCCGATAACTGAATAACCCTAACTTAACATTTATCAATACTAACCTTATACTGACTCAATTCCATTGCACATTTACACATACAGGATGACCAAAATGATTCCCAGGTGAAGTGGAAATGGCCGAAAGAATTTGGGCCTAGAGCAAAGGTACATAGGCCTGCTTATGACTGGATGATAAATTGTTTCAGAAAGTCCAATTATGAGATTTTGACTTGCCAGGGCGGCAGGGCCCATTCAGCAATCGTTAGGTTCCAAAAAATACAGTCTGGATTAACCATTGTCATGTTTTTGTTTTCAAGAGTCATGAAGGCATGAACCAATTTTTTTGATAATGCGCACACCAAAGGCCTTTTTTTTTTTTTTTTTTTTTTTTTTTTTTTTTTTTTTTAAATTAAAAAAAAAAAAAAAAAAAAAAAAAAAAAAGAAGCTATAGAGTGTTGTAATACATAGTCGTCATGCCAAATTGAGACTCATTTTTACCAATTTGGCCTTTCGTAACCAATCAACATTTTATGTCAATCTCATCCTCGTATATGAGTTCCGTAGCCTAAAGCATAAACCCAATAACACAGTTAGTATATTATCTATGGGGTTAGGGCTTAATGGTGTAAGCAAACCAAGTTCAGTTGAATTATATCAAATTCGAACTTGACTCGACTCGACTACTCAACTTCTGGCTCAAACTTCAAATCAAGCTCAACTAAGCTTTAAGTTTCAGACTTGAGCTCAACTTATCGTGCGTATACTTCAAACGAATCAATTGCTACACAAAACTCAATTTGATTCGCTTTGTGTACACATTACTTTTATATAGTAACAAAAACTACATAACTTTATGTATATAAAAGTGTAAATTAACAAAAAATCTTTATAACCATGCTACGAGCCGAATATTTTTGAAGCTTGATGGTAACTCGAAAATATACTCGAGTAAGCCTTACTCATTCAAAAAAAATCAAAATTGAACTGAACCGAAAACTGATTTCAAGAAATATGATTTGAGAACCCAACTGAAGCGACTTGGTCTGTTCCAGTTTTGTGTCCGTCCGTTTGGTTCAGTACAATTTAGATAGTTTAGGTGTATTTTTCTCATTTTTGATCCAAATCGAATCAAACACAACCAATCCGAAACCGAAAGCTATAAATATATACTCCGTAATACCGAAAACCAAACCAACTAGAGTCGGTTTGATTTCGGTTGGATAGGTTCGGCTCGGTTTATTTTGCTCGGCCCTTGCTAGAACCGTATAAAATCAAGCGGTGAACTTTAATTCCAAAAAAAGAAAAGAGTAAACTCCAAAATACATCCCTGTAGTTTACCCAATTTCACACCATACATCCCTCTCGAAAAAGTTGCAACAAATACATCCCTCCGTTAGTGAAAGTGAACCAATATACATCCACGAGGACGAACGATGCAAATTTTGTGCCGTTAACTTGGACACGTGGCAGTTAAGTAAGGGTATATCTGTCTTTTTATGTTTCCTATCTACTTCACCACTCTTATTCTACCAATTTCACTCAAACCCAACTCATAAACCCAAATCAAAAACACTGACACAAATCAAACACCAACTCTTTCATAACACAAACACAAATCAAACACAGACCTCACCACCACTGACATCAAACCACCACCATAACCCAACCCACCTCTAACAAAAAACTCTACCCACTCATCACCAAACCCCCACCCCCGCCATCATTAGTCGGTCAAAAAATCCCCACCCCCGCCACCATCAATCCACCATTACCACAAACACCCCTTTCCCCCGCCGACCATCACAACTACCACAGATCTGGTGTTTCAAATCATTTTCTTTGTTCATTTCATAATTTTCTTTTAGAGATGGAAAAAGCTTTCTGATTTGCAAGGGTCTGTGTTTGTATATCTTGATGAAAAGAAGATGTGGTTTATCTTTGTAAATCTGAAATTTGGATTTTGATGAAAAATGTGTTTGAGGTGGTCGGATTTAATGGTGAGTGATGGTGGTGGTTGTGGGTGAGGAAGATGACACATACTGGTTCTTTTCAAAATCTTCTTTAGCCAAAAATTGTAATGGTTTTGTTTGACTTTAAAGGTGAAGATGACGAGGTATTGTTGTGTTTTGGAATGAATAAGCTAAAGATGAAATGATGAGGTTTATGTTGTGTTTTCGATGTGTTGGGTTTACATATGAGATGTGAAGTGTCTGGGAAAAAAATTAAAGAGTAAACTTCGTTCATGGTTCAGATCCAGTCAATGTCAGCTTCTTATTTTCGAGCTTAGAATGTTTTGTTAAGGACATTTGCACCCCTAGCCTACCTCTCCCCTTTGCGAGAGTAAACGGCATGGAGAAAAAAGGGGTGTTCTTGATTGTTTAGTGCTGGTCATAGTAAGAACAAAGGAAGAATTTGTTTGTGTTTAATTGTGACAAAGAAACAAGAGAAAAAAAGGGTGGATTTGGATAATGTGGTGGCTGCTATTTGTTTGTGTTTGTGTTTTTGATTTTGGTTTATGATTTGGGTGTTTATGATTTGAAGTAGCTGGGATACATAAAATGACACAAATACCCTTACTTAACTGCCACGTGTCCAAGTTAACGACACAATATTTGCACCGTTCGTCCTCGTGGATGTATATTGGTTCACTTTTACTAACGGAGTGATGTATTTGTTGCAACTTTTTCGAGAGGGATGTATGGTGTGAAATTGGGTAAACCACAGGGATGTATTTTGGAGTTTACTCAAAAGAAAAAGAAAAAAAGGTAAATATAAAAGGGAAAAAAAGTCATACATATCTATAATAGTCTATCTGACCAATCTCCCATACACTCGGCAACACCATTTCATTTCCCCAAATCGATCTTCATTTCATTTCATTTCATTTCACACAAACCCTAAAAATCAAATTCAATATTAAAATCAAAATCCAGTAAAATCACAAAATAAAAGATGTTGCGAGTCGCGGGTAGGAGATGCTCGTCATGGCTGTCGTCAACACCGGCCTCATCCGCCATCATCAATCGCAACCCCATCAACCTCAATTCATCGGTTGATTCAGATAGTTCCAGATCTGTTTCTAATCCCAATCCTGCCTATCTCAATTCCATGATTTTAAATCATATCAGAGGTCAGTCAATCATATCATAATCATTTCGATTTTTGTTTATAGATGCGATTTCAAATATTTCATTTTCTTAATGATTTGTGTTGAAATATATTAGGTGATGAATTTAATCAGCTAGTTTATTTTTGTTACGCGGCTTGTGATGTTTTTGTGTATAGGATTGATATTGGGCTTATGAGTTTATCGAAAATTTGATGAGCTCATAAGCTTAATTTTTTAGGATTATGAGCTTTTACATTTGAGTTTATGAGCTTATCAAATTTTCACAAGCCCATAAAATAAGCTTGGACAGACTCACTTAAAGTTATTAGTGGTATCGATTTGGTTGTAGTGTTAGTTTAACTGAAGCTACTGATATAACGAGTTATGTGATGAACGATTAATTACATAGTTGGTTTGTAGATGTACATATAGTTTTCACGCACGTTAGTGGCCTTCTGTTATCAATAACAACTTTTGCAAAATGCAATAAGAGTGGACATGCATAAGAAGAGCCTTTGTGCAGTATTTTCTTCTCGAGCATGTGGATTGTGATTATGTGTTTGGTACTTTATCGTGGATAATAAGTTTGCTTATATGTTTGAGGGTCCATAATGTACAAAGACTGAATGGAGATATAGGAAGTGTTGAATACTGCTGTTGTTCTGTTGTTTGATTTTGAATGTTTAATATGTTCCTTTCTATTAGCATATACGTGGCTTCGTAAACAGTTTATATGAAGCTGCAGTGTTTGGCTTATCTTTGTCCATGGGTAGACGACAGCCGTCTGTTGCTACATATCCATATTCGTCTGAATTCTACATGTCTTTAAAATGTAGATACTAGTAAGCTTGTGCACGGATGAGATGTTTATGTTTGTATCATATGAGCTTCGACCTTGTTGATTATCCCACTTGTTGACTGATTTTTCGAATCATATATTGTATAAATAACTGTAGATGCTTCATCTTGGTATCTGGTAACATGGATGATCATGGTTGCTTGTTCTGATGTTGATGTTCCTCAAAAAATAAATGACAATCAGAAAGTACTTGCATCATGATGTCTGTTGTTCTCGAATTGCGTATCCGGTGCTTCTTTTGCTCAGCTTGTTAAAGTTTTCTGTCAAAATCTGTTGTTGAATTCAAAATACTATATATGGCCAACCAAAGTGCATGTTTCAGAGTCCAACCAAAGATGAATTGAAACCAAGCGAAGCCAAAGCACAGAGGTTAACCATGGAGTTAGGATCAATTTAGGTTTTTGAGTTTATGAGATCCACATTATGCAGATAATATTAGGTTGTCAACCTCTAGAGACTAGAGAAGTGGGTAACTGAAAATATTAGTTTACATATACGATAAAGATATGTTGTAAATAATAAATATATTAGATTTTCATTGTCACTAAAATAGATATTGCTAATAAACTCTAATTAGGAACTCTCAAGTTTTTTTGGCTTTATTTCAAATTCATGTGTCTTGCGTTGACATCCCAAAGCTTACACTAAATTGTTTTTACTTGTTTATAGCCGTTTAAACATATTATTTCTTCCTTTGGAAGAGGGAGTTGATTGGTGTCTATATATAATCGTTTTAGAATTAATAAACTAGTTATTGACTTTGTTTGTTGACTATAGAGTTTAACCCACAAGTTAACGTGTTTTGCCTCTAAATAAGGTTTGGCTTGGATTCAGGTATTTAGCGCATATGAGGTTTGATCCTTGACCACTCCCAACAATTACTTGTTTATCTTTTACTCCTGAATATTATTTCCCACATTGTGCTGGCATGTGTATATGTTTAGATGTAATTCTTGTCCTGAATTTTTTGTAGTTTATCCATGATGATTGTGTATAGTTGACGAATTGATAAGAACACGAATGGTGAATGTGTATAATAGTATATGAATATCGTGAACATGTATGTCATCCTTGGTTCCTGAGGACACAACACAAATTTCATTCTGTCATAAGAGCAAGCAGGCTTAATTTATATCGACTGTATTAAGATCATTTTGTAATGTCATGCGTTCGACTTTTATACTGTGATCAATACTTGATTTTCTGAAACCATTTTCTGTTCTGGGTTTTGACTTCCGTATCATGTCTGGTCCAGTAGTCCGTAGTCACTAACCTCTGGCCTTTTCTGTTACAGGGCTTTCTACTGGTTCAATTTCTCCGACACACGACCTTGGGTTTGACCTCCCTCCTACTGTTGCTGCCACTAAGAACCCTACTTCTAAAATCGTTTATGATGAGTACAACCATGAGCGTTATCCACCTGGTGACCCCAGCAAGCGTGCATTTGCATACTTTGTGTTGACTGGTGGAAGGTTCGTTTACGCATCACTAATCCGTCTGTTGGTGCTCAAGTTTGTTTTGAGCATGTCTGCAAGTAAAGATGTTCTTGCTCTTGCTTCCTTAGAAGTAGACCTCGGAAGCATCGAGCCAGGGACCACTGTTACCGTGAAGTGGCGTGGGAAACCAGTTTTTATCAGGCGCAGAACCGATGATGACGTCAAATTAGCAAACAGTGTTGATGTGAACTCACTTCGTGACCCACAGGAAGATGCAGCGAGGGTTAAAGACCCAGAGTGGCTTATAGTTGTTGGAGTATGCACCCATCTGGGTTGCATCCCGTTGCCTAATGCAGGTGACTTTGGTGGTTGGTTTTGCCCTTGCCATGGGTCCCACTACGACATATCTGGCAGAATCCGAAAGGGACCTGCTCCTTACAATCTAGAGGTGCCTACTTATAGCTTCTTGGGTGACAATAAGTTGCTGATAGGTTAAGAAACGGCTAGTTAAAGAGAGTGCTGAAAGAGAGCATGGACCATTTGGTTTAATTTTCTTATAAATTTCCTTTTATGTATCAGAATTTTGTATGCGCTGCCAGTTCTGACCTGGGCTTCCAAGCTCTAAATAAGGCAGCATCTGGTGGTTCTTTTGGTTGGGAATAATTTGTACTTGGTTAAATTTGTTTTTTGGAAGTGATATATATGTAACACACATGATGTGATTCCTCAAAATTTTACTCCCAAGAGTAAGCTGTGTTTGAATTGCATGATGTAGCGATCTTGAATGAAATGTATGATATTGATAACTGAAAGATTGCAACTTTAACCGTGTTTAGGTTGATAAAAGGAGTATAAGAAAATCTCTGATAGTTATATTTATTGCCGAGCCCAAGATTAATTTGAAATAAGGTAAAATCAATTGGATTATCTTATCGCATGTTTACAACATTAGTACTGTAACTAATAATGTCTGCAGACTGCAGGCAACGAGCTTACTTATCATCATCATGTCTATTGTCAAGATCAATTATATCATCATGATGTGTCGTGTCTATTAGGCACATCAGGCATATGTTTTAAATGCGAATGTCGTTTTTTCATATCAAGACATCGATATTTATAGGAGCACAAATGATAGTTTGCGTACAGTTCTCGATCGGATACTTTGTTACTCCATCTTTTGATTTGGTAATCTGAATCATCAATAATGAGGTTGGTGGTTTAAGCTATTTGGGTTTGACCAGGACTCTTACATGATGAAGTAGTTGAGAAAACTGGTCTTGATGGGCTGGCTAATGACTCCATTATATGTCCTTTTTCGATACACAAATTCACATGACTTGGCTTCTTTAAACCTTTGTGATCGGTTTGTCTTTATTGTCTTTTACATATGCACTTTTGTGACAAATGTCAACAAATAGTGATGAAAGCCTTGCGTATATCCATGGAATATAAAGCAAATGTCAACAAATATAAACATAACAATGAGATAAAATGGGTCGGTATTAGCTCATTATCTATTTTCTTTCTTTGAGTTGGCATTGCTTCTTGTGGGTTTATCATTTATGTTGTACTCGTTTTAGTTGGAATTATCTTGATCCTACCTCACTTTTTTGTCTCATGATAGTAGTTCGCTTAAAAATAATCCGGGTTTTCCATAAAACATATAATTACACTTTTATCTCAACACAAAGATATTTATGCGTTTTGACAAACTCATAAAGCTATTATGAAAAGATTCAACATTGTGGATATATATTCTAATATACCATACGTTAACAATGCTGATTATTATTAGCAGCCATAAGTTTTCTATATCAGCTATTGTTGCTTACGTCTGAATATCAACAACTTTGACAATTCCACCTAGGGCACATGTACAGTTATACTTTGATTCCTTATACATACATCGCTAGTAAGAAATGAATAAACAATATACACGCCTGCATAAAGTTGTAACGACATTTGAATATGCTACCAATCTAAAAAAAGGTCAAATAGGGCCATCTCACTATTCCAATATGTGCCATATATTGAATCCGGTCAATATAGTCGCAAAATGTTAAATACAATAAAATAAATTAAAATAAGTTGTACAAGTTTAAATTTTTTTATAATAGCGAGCAAAAGAGATGGTTTTATGAACCAAAGTAAAATAAAATAAAATAAGTTGAAAATGAAGCTGTAATATTTTTGCTATTGTTCAAGTGATCTAGGATTGTAGGTTGAGTATTGAGAGTACCCAATGGCTCAAGTGGCTCGTCACTTGTATTAAACGTCGTCTCCTAAAACACTGGCCCCTTTTAACCCCCCCCCCAAAAGGCTTTCCTTTTAATTAAAGCTTTTGCCGTTAATTTTTTTAAAAAACTATATCCTTCAAAATACAATAATTACTTTATACGAAATCATTATTTATTTATTATTTTTTAATAATATGCGCTTATCTTGCATATCATGATAGTGATGATACACGGCTCATATACATGCCCTCTTATTTAAAAAGAAAAACCAAATATCTATTGTTTGTTTGGGCCTAATAAATCTTTGGTCAAAAATACTGACTGTCACTAAAATGGAATAGTACATTGTACACGACCAATTATTTATGCCTTTTCCTTTGTTAACAAAAAAAAAAAAAAAAAATGGCATCTTTACACAAAATCCGAACACACACTAAATCACAAAATAAATTAACCAATACACATGATAGCCGCCAACAGCATATGATTAACAAATAAATATGAGTAATTAAATCAAAGTTACTTTTGCTATTAACTTTTTTAACCATTGTTTAACTATGTTTTAAGAACTCTTGACCAAATAATCCAGAGTTTTGAGTTTATCGACATACAAACAAAAGCCGGGTAAAGTCTATTATTTTTTTTAAAAATGTTGCCGCATATTTTAGTGATAATAGTCACAACTTTTATCACCTGACGTTATAAACTTATGAGAAACATAGTTTATAAGGTTATGCCTAAACACATGGAGGGCGGCGATAAAAGTAAAACATATGTATTTGGAGGGCGACAAATAACAGGTTGCCCACTCTTTCCCCTATTAATTCGAAAGGTATAATCCTTGCTTCTTCGTTACGTCCATTATGTGTTGCGTTAACAGAGACCATTGATCATGTCTTTGGCGTTAGTGAGGTATCGTCGACTTACCCACTTCTTTATAGAAGATGCTATTTTTCGATCTTTTGCTCCGACATATTTTAAATTGGTAAGTAAAGCTTTGCAAGGTGTTTCCTATGTGTTGATGTGGTCCATTTGGGGGTGGAGGAATCGGGTGGTCCATGTTTCTAACGATGAGAAAAACGGAATTTTGATTTAGGGCATATTCCCGCAAATTCACCAGTTATCCCTTATTTGGATTTCGAATAGGTGCAAAAAGCTTAATTTAAATTGGAGTAGATGGGTATTGGTTCTTAGAGAATTTTTTAGTTAACATCTTTTGCGTTTTGGTGTTGAGTATGGCTTAGTGTTTTAATGTTGTAGGCCGTTTTTTTGGTTTTAGTTTGCTTCGACCTTGAAAGCTATATTGTGTTTTTGGTTTCTTGCTCTACTTTTCAATGGTCTTTTAATAAAAGCATTGTTTCTAAAAGAAAAAAATGTTATGCTGTTGTAAAACTTGGGTTGGCCTGACAGGTTGAACCGTGAATCGATCAGGTGACTAGAAGCCGGTTTAAACAGAAATCGATGGTTGAACCATAACTCAATAATTTAACCGGGTCAATTAAAAACCCGGTTTTTAAAATATTGCCCAAAAGTGCATAATAACGTATGTTGATTGTAGTCAAAAGTTGACTTTCAACAAACAAATAAAACAACAACACATGAAATTAGCATTTCTCAACTTTTTAATTATAGAAGTATTACACTATTAATTGAGTACTAAACAATTAAATAAGCTGTGGTTGGTGAAATAGCAAAAAATTACACCAATATATCACAATTCACAAGTCTCATTTCTATAGATCTCATACACACTAAAAACACACACAAACACAACCACCAACCTCCACCAAAACAATGGCTTCAATCTCAAGCTTTTCATCTCCGGCCACCAGGCTTAAGTCCTCACCGGTCCTCCCAAAACCACCAACTTCCGCCGTCGTGTCTTTGGGCTTTCCGGCGAAGCTTGCACGGTCGTCTTCACGGTTGTCCCTTCGGTCCGGTGCTCCTTTAGCTGCTTCTTTGATGTAAGTCTGATCATTTATTGCTTATATTATTTTTTAAATAATATTTTGTGTTTGGTGTTTAAAGTTGGTGTCTTGATCATTAAAAATTAGTTGGGCTTTAATTATTTGACTTTAAATTAATACCCTTTTGAGCTTTTATATAAAAGATTCTAACTTTATTATTTGTATAGTTTTTTTTGCATGCAATCAAGTTTTTTATGATCATTTATGTGGGTTTTTTTTTGGTGTTGAATTTGTTTCTAATTAAAGGGGTTAAATTGATGTAATTGATGTGCTTGATTAATAAAGATTAACTGGGTTTTAATGATTTGACTTTAAATTAATACCCTTTTGAGTTTAGCATTTTACAAGGTTTTTTTTTAGCTTTTTAAAACATGCAATTATTTTTTTGGGGTGCATGTGATTATGGATTTCTTAGTTGACTTATTTTTGGAATGATAAAGGGGGGTGTTTTGCACCTTTTTTGTATTGGTTTGCTGTTTTAAGTAGCGAACAAGTGATTGTGACTGTTTATAGTTCAAATAACAAATTTCGAAAGATTATGTAGAGGTCATTTTGCGCTGAAATTTGTAACTAGTAGACTATTTGATTATAATGACGGTAAACAGCAGAACTGCAAAGGAGCTTGTTTTGTTTACAGCTAATTATTTGAATTTGATTATCGAATATATAAATGCCAAACTCCGTGTTACAGTTTTTGCTGACCTATATTTTTTTTTTCTGAAAAAGGGTGAGATGTAGCCAAAATGGTGGAAATGGAAGCCCTGTCAAGAGAACGACTCTTCATGAGCTATATGAGAAGCAAGGACAGAGTCCGTGGTATGACAACTTGTGCCGCCCTGTTACCGATCTTCTTCCCTTGATTGAAAGTGGTGTGAGAGGTGTTACAAGCAACCCAGCGGTAATTAAGCCTTTATTTGTACCAATATTCTTTTATATGATGCAAAATGTAACTTTTTTTCTTCCCACATTCACTCTCTTGATAATTTGTAATGAATTTTTGTGTATGCGGTTTACAGATTTTCCAAAAGGCGATATCAACCTCGAATGCTTACAATGACCAGTTCAGGTAGTGTATGCAACCTAACAAATAATGGCTTGTTGTAATAAAGTTATGCTATATAATTTATCATCATGAGGGGTTGTTCTAATTTGACTTTTGGATTCGCATATTGCATATTCTAAGTCTCGAAACATATATTTTTGGAGCATCTTTTTTGCAATTGATAGTTTAACTTTGTATCTTAGCACTAAGTTATCTAATGAATGAGTATGGTACTACAGGGAACTTGTACAAGGAGGAAAAGACATTGAAAGTGCATATTGGGAACTTGTAATTAAGGATATCCAAGATGCTTGCAAACTATTTGAGCATATTTATGACGAGACAGATGGAGGTGATGGTTATGTTTCTGTTGAGGTTTCACCCCAACTTGCGGAAGATACCCAAGGGACGGTTGATGCTGCAAAATGGTTGCATAAAGTGGTTGATCGTAAAAATGTTTACATCAAGATTCCTGCAACCGAACCATGTATCCCTTCAATTAAAGACGTTATTTCCTTGGGAATAAGTGTTAATGTCACTGTAAGTTGATCTTTTACGTCTTAGTCTATAGATGATTTCGTTGAGCGAGATAAAGATATATTTGTCCTTTAGGGGGGTAGTGGGGGGGGGGGGGGGGGGGGGGGGGGGGGGGTTTGGATTTGTGTTTTGGAACTGGTTGTTTGAAAATTAATCAGTCCTGGTGTTTGGATAAACGCATAATTTATTTATTTATTTATTATTATTAGTTTTTTTTTTTTTTTTTTTTTTTTTTTTTTTTTTTTTTTTTTTTTTTTTAAATCGTTTAGGAGCTCATACCAACTGTAGCAAAACTAATAACCTAAGGGTAACTTAAATTACTTAAACCTACCGTGACCGACTTTTTAGTCCCATCTTATAAGAGGTCTCAATTTTTTGTTAAAAAATGTCATCTTTTGTCAATTAATTCATTTACACTAAATAATACGAAGTAAGAATTATGCCAGAAACTGAAAGCTCCATTTTACTTATTTAAAAATGACAATCACTTTCGAAACACACATTCAAACACCTCCTAGTGATGACAAGAGTCCCGCTGCCATTATTTGCTTTAATTTGATGTTTGTACATTTTAATGTCCTGAACCTTTTTTTCCTTGAAGGTTTGTCACATATTTGAACTCGATAACTTGTTTTTCTTTCCATGCACACCGAGCTTAAATATCTTACTAGTTTGTCTTTTTTATGACTTTTCACAGCTCATATTTTCCCTATCGAGATACGAGGCAGTTATTGATGCTTATTTGGATGGGCTAGAGGCTTCAGGTCTTGATGATCTATCTAAGGTTACAAGTGTTGCTTCTTTCTTTGTTAGTCGAGTTGACGCACTTGTCGACAAAATGCTTGAGAAAATTGGAACACCAGAGGCTCTTGACCTTCGAGGAAAGGTAAAAAATCAACTATTTAAGTAAATAATGAACATTTTACCTCAATATCTTGCTTTTTGAACCGCGTGGTCTACGTTACAGGCCGCAAATGCTCAAGCAGCTCTTGCCTTCCAACTTTACCAAAAGAAATTCTCGGGTCCAAGATGGGAGGCCCTTGTTAAGAAAGGTGCTAAGAAGCAAAGGTTGCTCTGGGCTTCAACCAGTGTTAAGAACCCAGCCTACCCTGACACCCTTTATGTAGCCCCACTTGTTGGGCCTGACACGGTAAGCCTTATGATTCCCTTTTTGTAAGATGGCCACCTAGTAATAAAGTTAGAAACTTTGACCCATTTATATATAAATGGGTTGAATCGGGTAATGTTTTATTTTTGACGGGTCAAATGGGTACAATAGAAAAATTAGCTAGCTGGTCTAACGGGTTGAAAAGTCGCTCAACGAGTATCTTTAATGCATAAAGTGATGAACCTTTTTAGAAAAAGATCAGCTTAAACAGACCAGACAGAAATAACTTATATAAACCCGTTTTGAACCTTGACTTGACCTGCCCGTCTTGGCCCTTCTATCTAGCGACGCCGAATTGTTAACTGGTTTATGTTATCTTTTTGTGTAGGTATCAACCATGCCTGACCAAGCTCTGCTAGCTTTTATCGACCATGGAACTGTTGGAAGGACAATTGACGCAAACGTATCAGAGGCTGAAGGTATTTACAGTGCACTAGAGAAGTTGGGAATCAGCTGGAGCGCTGTTGGGTCTCAGTTGGAGAACGAAGGAGTAGATTCATTCAAGAAAGCCTTTGATAGCCTTCTCGATAGCCTTCAAGAGAAGGCTAATTCCATGAAATTAGTCAGCCTGTAGACCGCTCAATATGTGTTTTCCAGTATTTGATTTGCATCAAACAGAATTCAAAAATAATAAAGAGACGCATGTAACAATGAGTGCTCTGTAAAGTAATGGTTGGTTGTGTAATGGGAGAGTTTTAAGTGAGTGAGTATTAGTGAAATGAATGAATGGTTTTGGCTTTTATATTGATTTCCTTATCTTTACATTCCTTGGTTGTGTGGTGGTTCTTGCAAATGTGTTTCTATCCATTTTCCTATTTTTTGGAATTTTTTCCAGTACTCTATATAAGCTTATATAAAAACACTTACTCTTTATGAAATCGACATTGGTAAGATTTAGTGGGTGTTCGGGTTTGCGTTTTGTACTTGTTATCTATGGTTGAGATAAGTTAGATTAGCCTTTGACCATATGATTATTTAGGTTTCAATAAATCACTAATACAAAGTCACTAGTCAACCCGTTTTAACCAATGCATTTTTTGCATTGAAGATATATACTGTAATAGAAAACGGTAGAATACTAACAACTTAGCATCGACGACACTATGTTACAACATGTTTTTTATCATCAACTATTTACACCTTAAAAACGCAGTAAAATGTTCTATCTTTGTAAAAATTCAAGATTTCAAAGAAATGCCACTTATTTATCTTTTTGGTTGGTTAAAGGTTGTAACTTAATGAAACTATGTAACCCATAAAGATTATATTCCAAGGTCAAGCTTTGGCCTTTTTTTTTGGACACCTAGACCAAAATGTATGGTGGGAGAGAGGGGTAGTATGGTAAATTCATAAATGCATTCTGGAAGCTGGTGGCAAATGAAGCTAAGACAGTTATCTTTCCCTCTTAATCTTTGACATTTTAACACTTCTGCAGTTGTGTGTTGATTGCTAATAAATGGTGTTATCACTTCCATCCTTCTTTACCCCTAAGCTTTCTTCTTCACAGGTACCCTTTATTTATTGCACTATTTCTGTATATCTTTTATTTATAAAAAAACCAATAAAATCTGAAGTGTGTATCTTATGATGTTACAGCAATGGGTGCACAAATCACCAGTTCTACATGCCACACATGTATCATGTTCTTTATCTGGTTGGTAACTTTTACAGTCTTTCTACTTTTTATTGGTTATATGCTGTAATAATTGTCTCATTAATGCAGATGAAAAGGGCTCATTGGATGATGCTAAATCTTCGATCAATATCGATAGAAGAAAATGGCTGGTGTCATCTGTTGGGTTGTTGGCAGTGTCGTTGGGAAGTTCTTTAGGAGATGGAGTTGCTCTGGCATCTAAGTTTGCTGACAGTAATCTTGTTATCCCTTATTAATGTAAAACTTATTTTATCGGCATTCTGGTTTAATAATTACTTGATGCATACTTGTGCTAGTTGGGTATGGATTATAATCTGTATCTGGTGTGGTTGGGGTGGGGACGGGTTAGGCCTCTGGTTTGTAAAGTGATTATATGAGATGAAATCGTCAAGTTATATGAGACAGTGTTCTGCTATTTTGTTGTTTGAAGTTGTGATAATCAAGTAACTAGTCGTTTGAGTGTCAGACAAAATTTCATAATGTAAGGATTTAAATGTGAAATGACTTCCAAATAATCACATAGTTTCGTACCAGTTATGCCTAAACTGATTATCTGAATCTGGTTATTTGCCACTAAATACCACCAAACAATTGGAAGTGATCATCTGAGGCCCGAAAACACAAATACTTAGATAATCAATATCAGAATGAAATGCCAAACACCCCTTGAGTATACATGAAAATCAGAGGGGAAGTCAGAAAATCAGTGCAGAAGGAGCAAAATTTACAGAATGATAGATAACTAGTATTTCAGGGGCGCATTATGCAACATGAGTATACTTTTTGATTTGCAGTGCCAGCCTTAAAGGGGAAGGATTATGGAAAATCGAAGATGAAATATCCAGACTATGAAGAAACAAGCTCAGGACTCCAATATAAGGTCGCTGCCATCGAGTGTATTTTAGTTTTCTTGGTTTTATATCTAGTCAGACACATTTGAGCTCCAACTATAGATTTAAATAAAAACTCAATTAATGCAGGACTTGCGAGCAGGAAATGGCCCAATTCCAAAGAGAGGAGACACTGTAGTGGTATGCGAACTGTTCTGTACGTCCCTACTTATGTTTTTTTTATCTTCACCATCTTAATGTGCTAGCACAAATCACAGAAAAACGTAGGAAGAGAAAGTATCACTAAAGACACTAAGAATAAAAGTTTAAACTGTAAGGGAAGTTTTGATGTACTGAATGCATTTATAGGTTGATTGGGATGGTTACACAATTGGATATTATGGCCGAATATTTGAAGCTAGAAACAAGACCAAGGGTGGTTCCTTTGAGGTATATCATACATATCATGTGCAAATTCATCAGTGTTATTCTCAATTGTAGACCTGCATTCACTGTATTACAATTGTGTAGGGAGACGACAAATCTTTTTACAGATTCCGACTAGGTTCCCATGAGGTATACTTCCTTTTCTCCTATGATTTAGTAAAATGAAAAATCATGGTGCTGTGCTCCTAATGGGATCATGGTTCTATTATCAGGTGATACCAGCTTTTGAGGAAGCTGTTGCAGGCATGTCTTTGGGTGGCATTAGAAGGTGAGATATATTTTGGTTATGGTTTCAGGTGTTACGTAATCTTATGATGATACGAGTACTTTGCAAGGAAAGTCCCTTATTTGTTTCATATATTTGACCATCTGTTCAGAATTATTGTGCCTCCGGATCTTGGATATCCAGAAAACGATTACAACAAAAGTGGTCCAAAGCCAACAACATTTTCGGTACTTTCACTATCCTGATTATTATTGCGTCTTGTAATGATTGCTCCACAAAGGTCTTTTTAACACTTAAACATGTTCCACAGGGCCAAAGAGCACTGGATTTTGTGCTGAAGAACCAAGGATTGATCGATAAAACCCTTTTGTTTGACATTGAGCTTTTAAACATTATACCCAACTGAAGTGTGTCTGTGCAAACAACTCATTCATATATACAAGTGATGTGCTCAGTATTACAGTATAAATATTGCAGCTTTTGACCTTTCACCAGTTCTTGTTCTCGTTTGTTTTAACATCCATGACCTTGGAATTTTCATCCATGGATTTGTTTTGCAAAACATTTGCAATTTTTGGTACATTGAATCTTAGAAGCATATGTTATAATACATGTGAGTAATATATTACTATATTAGTAACGTGGCATCTGAATATGTAGCTATTACTATGTGCCCTAATTTGCATGTACTAGTTTAGAGGTGAGTACGTTAATATTATGTTTACGACACCAAATGTGGTTACATACAAAATGGTTCGTGTAGGATCTCACTGGACGATCTTACACATGTTAAATAACCATATACAATGTGTGGCGATTCCTACCTATTTCATCATGCCTTGTTTTTCTTACATGTTGTATATCATCAAGATCAAGTTTTAAGGATACATAAATCAATTTGATTCCTCAGTTGTTTCAGACATGGTTTCAATTGTTGAGATCAAATATTCTTGCAAGTAGATTTATTTTTAAGTATTCAGTTCATTGCTTGCATGGCCATGATTGTTTAACATAACATTATCAATCATGCTAATATAAGGGGTGTTTGGGATTGCTTATTTCATACTGATTACTGCTTAGTGACTTTATAATAAGCATTTCTATTCCCTTTTCCAAAAAAAAATAAGCATTTCTATTCAAACACCCAAAACTGCTTAGTTGCTTTAAATAATCAGTAAGCAATCCCACTAACAGCAAAATTCTCAGGTTAAGAAATGGAGACAATAATCAAAAACAAAACTTTGAACGTCTAAAGATACATAAATTACTGAAACCAAACAAACATCCTTAACACACCAAAATCAGGGAAAGGAAAACAAGAGAACAAGCACCTAACCTATAAACATTGCAACACAATTCCAGGTTAGTTAACAGGAAGTACTTTTCGCTTATAACGGACCATAACCTTCCCTTTGACACCAACCACCATGGCATTCCAATCAGTCTCAGGAAACGGAGAAACCAATTCCAACTCAAAGTTCCTCAACAAATGACTCCAAATCGCCTTAATTTGCAAATAAGCAAACGGCTCACCCAAACAACCATGTCTCCCACCACCAAAAGAAATGTATGAAAACGCCCCTGATACCTTATCTTCCTCTCTACCGGGACTAAATCTATCTGGATCATACGTGTCTGGATCCTTAAATACATGTGGCAACCGGTTGGCAAATGCAGGTGACGTGGCAACTATGTGGCCTTTTGGGATATCATAATCCTTTCCTTCTTTTGTAGTCACGGTGAAATCACAATGTGAGCTACGTAACAACATAATTAGTGGTGGGTGAAGCCTCAAAGCTTCCTTAATGCATCTATACAACACATTCATCTCGGATAAAATATCATGATCAATCTGGTTTCCATGATCTTTCATGATATTCTTTTGCTCATCGAGTGCAGCTGCCATGTATTTTGGGTTGCAAAGAAGATAAGCTCCAGTCCATGTTGAGGTTATAGAACTTGTGTGTTGGCCAGCAAATAAGGCGGCAATTAGAAGCCCTGTAACTTCTGATTCGGTTGTGGGGCGGCCGTTCTTGTATTTGGAGTCAATGAAGCATTGTAACATGTCATTTTCTGACTTCCCACTTTGTTTACGGGAGTTTATGATGGTTGAAAAGATGTGTGCGAGTTTCTTACGGGCTCTGTCACGGGTGCGGTGGCAAGGGATGGGGAGGTATGGGAATATGACACTGATGGGCTGCATACCGTTATCAAGATCATGGAAAAGAGCTGACACGTCATCGAATAGTTTGTTACGGACTTCTTCACCTAAAAGGCATCTGCTGGCAGTTAGGATGATGAGACGTTCGAGTTCGTGTTTTAGATCCACTTCACCACTATCACCCCATTTTGAGAAATATTCCTGCAAATCATAATAAAAATTAATGAGACAAACAATATAAATGATACTGTTAGTTAGGGATAAAATTATGCAACAAAATCAGATAACCAAGGGTACTAAAATGTGGTGCAGAAGGTAAATTTGGATGAGCGATTGATGTACGGAGCTATAATAATAAGCCGATCGGTAGTTATTTCAATGTTTGACACATTCTGATTAGGTAACCCATACTTACAACTACAAAAAGGATATTCCTATGGAAAAAAAGAAAAGAAAAGAGAGAGCCAGTATTTGAGATTAGAGTAACAATGAGTTATGAGATACAGTGCTCAGATGTGCTTCTAGTCGTGACAATCAAAATATCAAGTACAAGAAAATTTCTAATTACAAGGGTGATCTGTGTATTTTTAAAGCATATACTTTCGAGTGTTTGAAAAAGAATACGAACCTTCTTGAATTTAAAATAAACAATCCCAAACACCCCCTATAGAAAGACTGCTTACTTTATAATCCTCATGTGATAAAAAGATAAGTAGGTGCCAACCTACAAGTTTTAAGTGCATAATTATTCTACCTATCCAAACACTCTAAACTGCTTATCTACGTAAACCACATGCAAATAAACAATCCCAAACACCCTCTAAAAATACAAATAATCACTCACGGGTAACCTAATTTAGTAAAAACTTTGTAACTGTCATCACTATATTTGTAAAAGGTCTCAACTTCAAAATTTCAAATCATGCGATATGCAAACAATCCTAAAGTAACCACGCCAACCTCCCTTGATGGGACGACTTTACCCGGTTTGAATCTGCGTCATGTTGGGCTCAAGCTAAAAACTAAAATGTATTTCAAACCTACTCCTAAACTATAACCACCTTCCCTAGTGGTAAACTCCTTAGTTTCCTCACAAGAGGTCAGGGGTTCAAACCTTTCTAGGCGTGTACATCTAAAGTGGCGAGGAAACGGTCGGAAACGGTCCTGGGATTAACCTCGTGAGGCCGCGCACTTCCATTTACCCGTTTTACTACTCCTAAACTAGATCAGAGATCATTAAATCCCTTAAAACCAATAATCAAACAAAAAAGTAAAAAAGTAAAAATAAAAAATTACCTCAGCTTCAGAAACCATCATATCCACATACCCCTTCAACTTAGTAACCCTCAAAGCCTCAGTAAAAAACCTAAACTGCTCTTGCCTAACAGAATAATCAACATCAAAAACAACACCAGGACCAAAAGTAGGAACATTAAACTGATAAACCTCTTGCTGACTCAGATCTGTCTCACTTGCTTTAAAGAAATGAGCAGACACTTCTGGGCCAATCAAGAATGTAATATTCTTATTAAAAAACAAGTTGAGTGTGAACACAGATCCTAGTTTTGGATACTCTTTTCTAAGCATGACAATTGGTCCTTTAAGAAACTGTAACAGGCCTCCTATGATTGGGACTGGTGTTTGGATTACTGGTGGGAGGTTTTTTTTGGGTTTTGGGAGTAGCAATGTGGCTATGATTTTGAATGTTAATAAGATTGTGATTAAGACTCCTAATTGTTCTAGTAGGATCATTTTTTGGGTTTGGGTGGAGATGGGAAGAGGGAGAGTAGTGGAGTGAGACTAATAATGTGTGATGTGATTTGATTTGTTTAAGTAGTGTGATTAAGGCAGGGGGGATATTCTATGGGCTAAAGTGAAAACAGGTGATTACATAAAGATGGGTGTTTGGGTTTAACTGTTTAAAGACTTTAAAGTGTATGTCCACTTGTTCATTGGCCACACTTCCACACTTCCGTTTACACCGGGTGTAATCCCTTTTACATCAAGAAAAAACATGTTTCGTCACCAGTTCAACAAAAATCATACTTGTAATTAGGGCTGTAAACGAAATGAATGTTCAGTGTATTTCATGAACTGTTAGGTAAAAAGTTCGTTTATATTCGTTTGTTTATTAAATGAACGAACATAAACAATATTTTACGTTCGTTTAGTTAAATGAACGAATATGAATAAAAGTCTCGTCCGTTCATTTATGTTCGTGAACGTCCAATTATACGTTCATTAACGTTAGTTTATGTTTATTTATCTATTTATGTTGAGTTTTTTAAGAGAGACTAGTATTTTTAAAAAGTATTTAACAAAATAAGTACTTTTAAAAGTATTTAAATTATTGAGTATTTAAATGTTTCTTTTTTGTTTTTCTCTTTGTATTTATTTTCCTTTTACAAAATCATAAAGTCATTCTCTTGTAACATATGAGTACTAGCAGTAAACCAACTATCGTTTCCATAATAATTAATACAGTATAATCTTTATATATTTTCTTTTACTTTGTATAAGAGTGACCAGAAGAATCCATGAAAGCTTGTTACCAGCCATTGTCCTCGTCCTCGTCCTTATAGATGACAATCATGACATCCTCATTAGAGACGATGATGATGTGCGAGATGATTCTTAGTTCTTACGTCAACAATTCTATGAATATTATATCTTTTTTTGATGATTTCGACGTGTTAACACGATCCCGGCAAAACGTCTAGCTAGACGAACATGTATGGTAGACAAAAAGGTTTTCAAGATCGGGATCCTACTTAGAATCGATTTTGTCTTTGCAAGATCGAGGTCGTAAGATCGGATCGGGATCTTAAGATCCTACCATAATGCATTTTTTAAGTATCCTTTGTAATATTATACAAATTTATAAATTATTATATACATAAACAAAAAATTATATAAATGTTTCATAGAAATGTTGTCCTAAATTATTGTTATGAAATGTATAAGAAGATTATAACATGTTGTTTTTTCAATTTTACAAAACACAATTCATAAATTTGTAGTTTTTTAGTTTGCTAGTTCGAAAAAAGTAAGATCGGATCGGATTAGATCCTAAGATCCTATGGTCAGGATCGGGTTCCTATACGATCTTAAGCTTTCAAAGATCCTACATAAGATCCGGATCGTTTTTGCTTTGCAGTATTGTAAAATCGTAAGATCCTAAGATCAGGATCGGGATCCTGACAACCATGAGACAAACAACTAGCTGACTTCTATCATTACAACCAATATGATCAACTAAACCTAATACCATAACATTGAATGACATTGTTAATCGAAAAAATACATTTCCTTTTGCTCGTTATCGATATTTTCTTGTGATAATGTTTGAATTATTATGTACATCATGAGCGTCATCGATGACCGAGTCGGCAACGACACATACATATGATGACAACCGGATGAAGATGATGGCTGACGACTAATACTATTATTTGTTAGTGTTTTCTTTTTTTGATTAAATAAAAATTAGATAGCAAATTAATTATTATGGAAAGTTGGAAACGATGGTTGGTCTGCTGATGGTACTCATATGTTACAAGAGAATAATTTTATGGTTTTGTAAATGAAAAATAAATACAAAGAAACAAAAACAATTAAATACTTACTAATTTAAATACTTTTAAAAGTACTCATTTTGTTAAATACTTTTTAAAAATACTAGTGTCTCTAAAAAAAACTCTATTTATGTTCATATATCATATCTATTTATTTTATAATTTTAAAAATTGGTTTGTTTAAATAAAGCAACACTTATAAAACAATATATTGTGAAGAATTTAATAAAGTTTATGATTGTTTGTCAATTTTTATTTATGTTCGATTGCTTATGTACATTTAGCGTTCGTTTGGTGTCTTAATGAACGAAAATAAACGAACATGAACAACTCATTTTCTTAATAAACAAACATGAACAAGAAAATTCGTCCGTTTAAGCGTCCGTGTCTGTTTATTTGTTCGGTTAAAATTAAATGAACAAACAAGAACGAGGCTCCGTTCGTGTTCGTCCGGTTCGTTTACAGCCCTACTTGTCATGTCTATTCGATATGAATTACACAGATAATCCCAAATCGTCGATCTATTTGCATTGATAAAATAAGGAGTATTTGTGTAATAGACTATTACACAATTGATTTTAATTATGTGATTTGTACACTATTTTTATTTGACATACACCACTAAATTATGCATAGCGGTGTTGTACTGTGTGCATTACTAGTGTGATTTAGTGGTGTATAGCAAAAAAAAAAAAAAAAAAAAAAAAAAAAAGGTGCACAAATCATCTCCCATTAAATAAACTAGACGAGTACCCGTGCATAGCAACGGGATTTTATAGCAACAGATCGTTTAGTGATAAAAAAAGTTTATGGGTTATAAACGAAAAATAATAAAAGTTTGAAGATTTAGAGATTAAACATAATGTTTTGAAACCCGGTTCGACCCGTTCTGGATGAAAAATGGGTCGATTTAAATCGAGTGAACCCGACGGGTTGGGTCGAAAACGGGTCAACCCGCCGGGTTTGAAGCGTCCCAGGTCAACCCGGTTTTCGATGTGTATTAATAGTTTCATTTTGAAATATATGTTTTCGTATGACTTGTAATAGTTAGACGAACCGGTGGCGACACCGGTTCCCGGTTGAACCTGTTGGTCCGGTCCAGTTTTCAAAACTATATGTACCATCAACTTGTTAGCTTGTATAAAGCTTTGTGTGTTTTATTAATTTGTATAATGTGTAAAATAACATTAGCTAGTGTGTTAATTATTTTATATTTAGATTATGTTGTAGCTTGTTTAAATTGTACATTTTGAAAATTTTATTGTACTTTTTAGTAAGGGGTGTTTTAATTGGTTGTTTTTAATTTGATATATATGCTTTTAATTGGTTGTACAATGTGAATAAATTATTGTACTTTAAAGTTATGGGGTGTTTTAATAAAAGTATTAATTATACTATGCATTTCTCTCACTTTTGATTTTTAAGATTTCACTTTTCAAAATTTGACCATACATTCTTTATAGCGACAAATAGTTTATTAGACAAATAGTTTATTCATCAAAAAAAGTTTATAGGTTATAAATGAGAAATAATAAAAGTTTGAATATTTAGGAATTAAACATAATGTCTTGAAACCCGGTTCGACCCGGGTGGTTCAACCGGGTGAACCATTCCGGTCGAAAAATTGGTCGATTTAAACCGTGTCAACTTGCTAGGTTGGTTTAAAAACGGGTCAAATTAAACCGGTTCAACCCGTCTGGTTTGAAGCGTCCCAGGTCAACCCGGTTTGTGATTTGTATTAATTGGTTGTACAATGTGAATAAATCATTGTACTTTTAAGTAGTGAGGTGTTTTAATAAGAGTATTAATTATATTTCATAATTTCCTTTAATAAGATTTTTCAAGATTTCCACTTTTGAAAATTGACCATTTTTTCAAGATTGACCAATTTCAAGATTTTCAAGATTGACCAATTTCAAGAATTTCACTTTTCAAGTTTGACTGTTTTTACATTATATGTAGTATAGATACTACCCATGTAACTCATTTGAAAATTAGATATTACTGATATAATTGAAGATAAGACGTTTAAATAAACCAGAAGGACAAAACATGCCATTTTTTTCTTACTTAAAGGTCCATACGATCCTTTTCTTGACACCCTTTTACTAATTTTTTCCTACAATAATGGTAACCTTGCTTACTCATTTATACTTTATTGAAATATAAACATAAATGAGAAACACATGCCAAAATAATAATAATAATAATAATAAAAAGTAAATAAATAAATAAAAATCCCACCCCACCACTTTTATTTTATTCGACGCACTAAATCAAGCGTTATTTTACCATACCACTAATAATCTTTCCCTTGGAGCTTCACGCGTGATTGAGTCAAAATTAGCCGAACCACGTTTGGCCCTATTACGCCTAGCCTTAGGGTTTTATGTTATTATTATTCTTTTTACCATCTTCTTGTCGTTTTCAATCATTATCATTACTAACTACTTTCAACGAGACACGCGATGCCAAGCTAATCTCAATCTAACCGCTATCGTGACATCAGCCACGAGTCAAACTCATTGTGTGGATGCACTTACAATGTATTCAAAAAGTTAATAGGCGTATTTGAGTGTTTGAATTGAGTTGAATAACTGGTATTTGTCATTTTTTATTTAATGGTATCTTTGGCTATGAGCATTTAAGAGAGTTTAACATTTAGAATTAAAAACTTGTTTGGTAAATAATGTTTAATAATTTGTTTTCTTTTGGTACATCACTTTTCAAAATCTACGTGAAGAAACATCTAAAAGAGTGTGATAGAGTTGTTAGGAATTTGAAATTACACCTCGTAATCAACCGTGTCTATAAAACAAACATCGGTTGTTGCTTAAGTTAGCACTAATTTCGCTAAAAATAGCCTCAAAGTGTTGATTTATTACTAGTAAGTTGCTTGTTTGAATTGCGGTGTTGTCTATTTCGACAGTATCGGTTGCATTATGTATTGCAACATATAAAGCTGCTTTTTTAATAAGCTTATGTTGTTAAATATAAGCTTTCGCAAACAACCCTTGCAGAGAGTTTAATTACTTCCAAAATCCCGCGTACGCTGCCATTTTTTTAGCGTTCGCATCGATTATTCAAACCTCTTATCTAGCTAGTAATTTTGAAGGTGTGAACATATTTGATAAGGAATGCCAAACACACATCATTTCTTACAGATTAGCAAATGAAGTGTAAGAAGCTGTTAAAGTAGCGACTCGAACTACCACTGACTTGCTCGTGAACCGCTTAGCAAGAAGTTCATTTAGTGTTTGATATTAACTATTCAACAGTCAGTGCCAAACACACAGCTTTCATACTGGAAAACAGTTGGTTTGATGGGAAGTTAATTTTGCATTATAGTGGTTTTGGGTTAAGAATTAATTAAGTGGTGATACTAGTATTAGTATAATGTAGTTAAGGAGAATCATATCACGTGAGTAAGCAAACGCCAATTGGGGATCAGAGATGAACCACATTTATCTACCCTCCAGCTTGTTCTTTTGGATTCTAGTTTTGTATAGGACCAAATCTGATCCGCAAGATTAGCACTTCATTTCTTTTTGGATGCTTAAACTAAATGATATTCACAAAAGTAAATAATAATAAATGATATTCACAAATGTAAATAATAATATCGAGACAAATACTACGAAGTAATGGAGTATAATATTAAGTTTTGAATCTACTGGAAGTTATATTTTGGATCAAAATAGTGTTGAATCAGTATTAACTTAACTTTATTCTTCATTTTTTGAAAGCTATCAACTAACAGATACAAAATCAATTTAAATTAATAAAGACTTGCTTCATGCAAGAACAACAACAACAACAATATCCAATCCCGCCGGAGCGAGGAGTTGGGGGATGTGAGATGTAGACAGCCACACCCCTACCCGAGGGTAAAAGGACTCGTTCTAGAAAGACTTGCTTCATGCTACAAAGATACAACAACAATATCCAATCCCGCCGGAGCGAGGAGTTGGGGGATGTGAGATGTAGACAGCCACACCCCTACCCGAGGGTAAAAGGACTCGTTCTAGAAAGACTTGCTTCATGCTACAAAGATATTAAGTACTTACAAACCAAGTCCATACATACACAATGGACCACTCTTAGTTGGCTAGTTGGCATGTACCATTTATCATGATCCTCTATGGTCGTAAGACTTATTTGCTTTACCACTCATCCACAGAACTTTAAACTACAACTTCACGAAAACACGTATCCTAGAAGTAGTTTTCTTTTCCACGACTGTTAAAACTTGTTAAGCACTCGATTGATGATCGATTTAGAAAGGGAAAAAAAATCTATTTTACGCTGGAACATTTTAAAACCTGGTCTGCGCAGCTTCTTCCTGCACAGCATTAGTAAGAGTGGATTTATGATTACAGAGACTAATGTACCACTCTTTTATGGCCCATAAGCGTCTGAAAGAGACACAGGTAATAGCGTTCATAACCCACCCCCTTGAATCCTTGATTACACTCGATACTAGCAATTATTTTAGATATGCTGATTATCTGCGAGCTTTTCACAAAATAGCATCTCAAAGCCTTAGAAAATAATCACTCATACAGACAGGTCAGGAAAGGGTTGGTCTCTAGAAATGATAAATCTGGTCAAAGCAGTAACTCTTGCCCAAGATGAGTTTCATGCAGCCAAGCCAAGTCACATTTTATATGGTGCCAGCCCTTCAATGTGGCTACAGAGATCTTTCTTACCATGCAATATTCTGACTAAACTCTTGCTACATAATCAGAATCCGTATTTTGTTGCTGCGTTTGGGGATAAACAAAAGTATTTTACGCAAACAGTTGTGACATCAGGTGGTTATGTGGTCTTGACTTGGCTCTGCAGCATATGAGAAGATACGATACTTCATCTCAAATACCAAATGCTTAGCAAAGAGACTGACTAACAGATTAGTGACAAGTCAAGACAGTCGCAACCAGCTTTGTATTACTAAAAAACTGCAAGCCAGAAAAAATATAAAGCGTTTGTCGTTTGATCGCTAAAAGTCCTTTATGCGAGTAAATAATATGTAGCAGCTGGTATTAGGCCCTTGTTTTTCATCTTTTAAAGCAGATCAGACAGACAATTGCTAACAGAGTAGCTCAACACCAGTTTGCACTTGTATGAAATAGGGGTCAGTCACTCACACAGAACATAGGGTCAAACACAATGTATAGAGCGTAAACAAAAACTTTGAAAATCCCAAAGTTGAAAGGAGAACCTTAATCAGCTCTAAATAACTTGAGCGATGTCTAAAAAAACACACGAGAATCAAAGTGTGATGATTTCATTGGTAAATTAACGCATAGATGATTCAACAAGGTATCCTACGTTTGAAAACTAAAAGTGGAACTCATTCTATTCACATAAAAACAATAATAACAACACATCCACTTGAATATAAAGGTGCCATAAGATTAGACAAGCCTGGTTTCTTTAGCTTTGAGAAAACTCAAATTGCATTATTGAAAATACAACCTCCTCTAACTGTATACTATTTTACTTTATAAGCCATATTCCACCAATAACTACGGGCTTTCACAAAACTCCATCATCTGAAAAACAACAAAATAATAAAGATATAACAAATATAAGACGACAGAAGCTTGACAAAACTCAAAATTACCGATGTATAAGATTAATACCTTGCCACACATTGGACACGTGTCACTTCTTTCCATCCATTCATATATACAACCAAGATGAAAATGATGAGAGCACTTCGTAACTATTTTAGGATTCTCCAAAGTATATTCTACATTATATCATATTTCAAACTATAAATCAATAAAGGACCATGTAAAACTGGGACGGAAGAATGTTATCATAGCACAAACAAATTTACCATCAAGACATGTGGGGCAAACATCTTCATCATCTGAAGTTTGCTCATACAATAGCCCTTCCCAGGCTTTCACTTTCAACGACTTGTCCAAGGACTCAAGATTACCACTTTTAGAATCTTGATCGGTAGAATCAATGACCGATCTTCTCTTTGTAAGTTCTGCAACTGATTGTGAATCATCTTGAAAATGAGTCACTGTTTTTTCTCGTCTAGAAACCAACCCACGTTGCAAACGTGGGAATCGATGGTCAGAATCATAAGGTAAGGGTCTTGTGGTTGTTTGGTTTTCGTCATTTGTAGCTGATAGTGGATAACCAACAGTGGAAGATGCGGTTGTTTGGGTAGGTGATGATACGGGCAGTCCTTCAATCCTCTGAAACAATGCACCATACTGCATATCGTGCAGTACCCATGTCAATAGTAATTAGCCATAGAACTAACATTAAAGAGTATTTCGCATTGTGTTACGAAAGTGATTATGTTACAGAAATTTTACAGGAATAATCAGAATCAATATTCGACTGTAAGATAACGAGTTCCAGAAGAAAGCCAGCCTTTGGATGTGATTTTACTGCTTAAGGTTATAATAATCAGAAAAATCAACTGTTAACGATGTACATGTAACACGACCCCTAATAACTGACAATGAAAATAAATCTTGTAGCAGCTATTCCTAAGCTGAAACATTGAGCTATCAAAGTGATTAAATGATACAAAAGAACCGTAACAAAACAGGCTGCAGAAGCTAGTGTTAGGATGCGCTTCTGTTGCGTACAAGCGGCGTTTAGCAAATTCTGACTGACTTAGATGAAAAATGATCACTAAACTAAATGGTATTATAATCATGTTCAATATATACATAAATACATAATAGTTTGAGTATGCCCAAACAGTCGAAAACGCAATGCGAAACACAATCAGTTACTAGAATAAAAAAAGAATCTTACCCCAGTAAACAATTGGTGGAAAAAGAATCTTAAACAGAGACAGTGTCTATAAAAAGCATTAGTTTCAAAGTCATCACCACATTCCCAACAGCATATCAAGCTCATCTCTAATTATTCTAAACCCTTGTTACGCAATCAGCTTCAAACTGAAATAATCAAATACTATAAAACAATCTGGTTGTTGATTAAAAAAATAATAACTAACAATTATGATGAGGAAAATAATAATAAGGTAGGTTTTGAAATTAAAATTTACCAGTGGGTTTGGTAAGAATCTACAAACTTTTTAAGAAAAATGGAGAATTGTTTGGTAGTGAAGGGAAGAAGTTTCGAGAGGGATTGATATTGTTTGTGCGTGTGAAAGAAATCAAATGATATGTGATGTTCAACCGGCTTTACCATTTTTTAGTTGGAACAATGATACCGACAGCTTCTTTGTTGGTGAAATTACTATTATTATTATTTTTTTAACAACAACTAACTATCTTACAAATTATACATAACAAACTAGCGGGGTTGCTCGCGCGTTGCGGCGGGTGTGTTTTGTGTTTTGTATTATGTCGGTTGTACGGTATAATTAGTAATTTTGTTATCTGAAGTATGCATATGTTTACTTGGAAGCATAATTTGTTTATATTTACGGTTTTTTATTTATTTATTTTTTTTGGCGGTTGAAATTTTTTTTGGTTGTTTGTTTTCTCGGTATGTTTTTTTTTTTTTTTTAAATAAACAAATTTGTATAAGAAATTTTTTGTAAGTGTATTATTTTTTGTATTTTTTTATTTTTATTTTTTGTATTTTTTTTTAAAAACAAATTTTCTTAAAGAAATTTATGTTAAAAAAAAAATCTGTACCGACCGAGCACTGTAGTGGCGCAAAAAAAAATGTATTATTTTTTGTATTTTTTTTAAAAAAACAAATTTTCTTAAGGGGAAAAAAATGTACCGAGTACTGTAGCAACGTTAAAAAAAATCGGTTACTGTAGCAAATCACTGTAGCACTGTTCATGCTACGGTGTTTGGACACGTGTAGCGATGTGGTGCGTTGCCTGGGTTTTAGATAGTATATATAATATGTCATACGTCTTAAAGAAAACTTAACCTACAACATTTAGTTAAAACACTTCTCACACAACAAAAAATACCATTAAAACACAAGTCATTTGATAAATTAATATTATTATTTTTCCAACAAAAATATATTTTAAAATAAAATACAACATTCATCCTTTTACTTGTATCAAAAAATACATGCTAAGTTTCAAATTCAAAATAAATACATCTAAAGTCTCTCCATTTTTAACATTGTGATTCGTGAAAGATCCTTTTGGTTAACGAGCGCCAGTCAATATTCGCTAACTCCCTCATGTGAGGGCATAATGGTCAATTTATATATTGTTTAGCACGAGGGTTCATCACAATTGTGTTTTCAAATTGTGGACAATAATGAGTGAAAGAGAATACACATTTACACACACATACTTTGGTGAAATGATTCTCATTAAGCTGAAATGATTGAATGTACAGAGTATATATACAAGGGAAAGAGAGACTAACTAATAACAGAATATTTACATTACCAGTCCTTCAACTATCTAATTGTAACACTACAGTCCTTGTAGTTAGCCTTTCTCACTTCCACACTCCCCCTCAAGTGGAGAGTTGCAAGCACTGGAAACTCCCAACTTGGACAATAGTTTTGAATGCTGATCCACAGTTAACACTTTAGTAAACATGCCAACTGTTCTTTTGTAGACACATAGGATGGATGAACTTGACCACTTTTAACTTGATCCCTGACATAATGACAGTCCACCTCTATGTGTTTTGTCCTGGCATGAAACACTGGGTTGGCAGCAATGTACAGAGCAGCTTGATTGTCACACTTTAAGTCAACTGGTCCAAGGTCACTGATTCCCAAATCCTTTAATAAAGCAACAAGCCAGGTGACTTCACAACATGTAAGTGCCATAGCCCTATACTCAGCCTCTGCTGAAGACCTTGAAACCACTCCTTGTTTCTTAGATTTCCAGGAAACAGGTGAATTACCAAGAAGAATACAATAGTCAGTGGTGGACCTCCTTGTCATAGGACAACTAGCCCAATCACTGTCACAATAGGCTGTTAAATGAACTGCAGAGTTATTAGCCAAAAGAATTCCTTGCCCTGGTGATGTTAACAAGTATCTTAACACATGCTTCACTGCCTGCATATGAACAGAAGTTGGATTTTGCATAAACTGGCTCAGAAGTTGAATAGTGAAACATATGTCAGGTCTGGTAATTGTCAAGTAGATTAACTTTCCAATAAGCCTTTTGTACACTTCTGAATCAAGCAAATGAGTGCCAATATCTGCCTGTAACTTAACATGAGGATCCATAGGCAATTTGTAAGGTTTTGCATTGGACAATCCATTTTCTTTTAGCAAATCCAAAGTATACTTCTTCTGAGAAATGAATATGCCTTGTTCACTTTTGCACACTTCAAAACCCAGAAAATAGTTCAATTCTCCCAAGTCTTTCATGTGAAACTGAGAACTTAACTGAGACTTCAACTACTTAATTTCTGCTTCACTGGATCCAGTAATCAGCAAGTCATCCACATAGACTAGAACAGCTGTGAAAGATTCCTTGTTGGACTTAACAAAGAGAGAATAATCAGCCTTTGATTGAGTGTATCCAAAACTTAACAAGGCAGATGACAATTTTGCAAACCATTGTCTTGGTGCTTGCTTGAGTCCATACAAAGACTTTTTGAGTTTGCAGACAAGGTTTTGTTTGGGAACATCATCTTTCACATTCTCCCCCTGACCAACATAACCTGGTGGCAAGTGCATATAAACCTCTTCAAACAAATCTCCATGAAGAAAGGCATTAGAAACATCCATTTGACAAATGTCCCATCCTTTCATGGCTGCTATTACTAAAAGAGCCCTTACAGTTACCATTTTGGCTACTGGAGCAAAAGTTTCCTCATAATCAACTCCCTTTCTCTGTCTATTACCATTAATGACCAATCTTGCTTTCCTTTTGTCAAGAGAACCATCAGCTTTGAGCTTAGTTTTGAAAATCCAGTGACAATTTATAGCATGTTTGTCTTTTGGTAACACTGTAACCTCCCAAGTGTCATTGTCCTCCAAAGCTCTCAACTCAACATTCATTGCATCACCCCATACAGACTGCTTGATTGCTTCTTTGAAACTAGTTGGTGTAGAATGAGCCACCAAAGCACATAAGAAAGCATGAAACTGAGATTGCAAAGTTGTAACTGACACTTGATTTGCTCTAGGAAGAGTAGGTGTAACATAATCTTTTAACCAACTAGGTTGTACTGTGGTTCTGGAAGATCTTCTAACACCCTCACTGTGAGTGTTACCAGTTGTGCCAAACACTGGTTCAAAATTTGGAATAGATTGCTCAACCACTGATTCAGGTACTGGTGTTTGAACTTGAGCAGTACTTTGAGTGTTTGATTCAGGTTGAGTGGGAGTAATAAGATCCTCATACCATACAGGTGATGAGATAGGTGCAGGTATGGGTTTCAGTACTTGTGACATGCTTGTTTTAGAATAAGGAAAGATATTTTCATAGAAAACCACATCTCTTGACACAAATCTAGTATGTGTTAGAAGATTAAGAAGTCTGTAACCTTTTTGATGTTGAGGATAGCCCAAAAATACACAAGGAACTCCTCTTGTATCAAACTTGTCACTTTCTCTGGATGTGTTACTTGCAACAGCTAAGCATCCAAATACCCTCATATGTTGATAATCAGGCTTAGAACCTAACAATACTTCATATGGAGTCTTAAAATGTAGAACTGAAGTAGGAAATCTATTAATGAGATAAGTTGCTGTAATGACACAATCACCCCAATAATGCACAGGAAGATGAGCATGTAGTCTCAATGATCTAGCAATTTCCAAAATATTTCTATGCTTCCTTTCTACTCTCCTATTCTGTTGTGGTCTATCCACACAAGAAGTCTGATGTTCTATGCCAAGAGAGTTCATATAAGGACCAAGAGAACCTTTGAGAAATTCAAGTGCATTGTCTGACCTTACAATTTTAATATCCTTTTGAAATTGCCACTTAACAAACACTATGAATGACTTAAACACTGCACAAGCCTCAGATTTCTTGACTAGGAGATAAGTCCAAACAGCTCTACTACAATCAACCACTATAGTCAAGAAGTACTTATTATGACCATGAGTTTCTACCTTGTAAGGCCCCTAAATATCAATATGAATAAGCTTAAAGGGTACTTTAGAGTGAGAATTACTAGCAGTATATGGCAATTTAGCAAATTTGGCCATAGGACAAGTTAAACAAGAATCACTGCTAGCAACAGAAACATATTTTGAAACAGAAGTAATGTGCTTTAGTGTTGAATTTGAAACATGACCTAGTCTGTGATGCCACAGACTATAGGAATTATTGAACACACTAAAAGCAAAAGTATCTGGTACAGAACAATTTGAAAAAAATGAATAGAGACTGCAATCTTCAAGTGCAGAAACTACCATTGATGAGAGCTGAGCATGAATTTGATCCAAAGGAAGATTGAGAAGATGATACAAACCAGCCTTCTTTTTACCCAAGCCCAACACCTTCCTGGTTTTCAAGTCATGAATAACACAGAATTGTTCATAAAAGGTGACAAAGCACTGTGAATCTTTTGTCAATTTTGAGGCTGACAAAAGCCTGAATTTGAAAGAAGGAACCACAAGAACATTTTTAAGAGCACTATTGTTCTGCAAAGTGACATTTCCTACTTTTGAAATCACAGAAGTATGACCATTTGGTAGGTTTATCAACTGTTTGTGTTAGGTCACCATTTATGTAAACACAAGTATGATTTAGAAAGAAATAAGATGAGAAAAGAGATTGGTTGATTATGAGACAATATGAAAGGTGAAAGTGCAAGAGTTTCCTTAAGATAATCAAATAACCAACAAATGAAATGTTTACATAAGTTCTCTATTTATAATGGAGGAGTTAGGGCAACACTCCCTTCCTCCCTTATCCTTAATTTCGTGGGCTTTAAGGCCTTATGGGCTTTTGCATGTTGCCCATTAACTTAAACAATAATGATAAATAATACTTAAGCAACCTATTACAAAATGTAATGACCGAGACTTGACTAAATACTAAAGTATGATCCCAACAATTTCCCCCTAAGGGTCGGTCATCACGGTTGCTTGACGTCTTCATCTTTGTCGTTGACTTGTGACATGTAAAACTCTAGACGTCTTCAAAATGAGTGAATGATAATGAAAGTACTTTGCCCTTTGTCTTTGTTCTTTGATGATGATGTAGTGAATAAGTTATGAAGTTGTCTGCCGTTCGTCACTCCTGCGTCTGTGGTGGTTGTCCGCCATTCCAACATACTCATACATCTTTGGACTTTGACTTTTACGAACAAGAAGTTCCTTTTCATGCATTGAGATCTTTGTCATTATACTTTGTAGATTCTTCTTATTGGTGTAGAATCTTTCTTTGAACTTTGTGTTGTTAAGATCTTTTGGGGGAGCTTTCTTTGACTTCAAGATGTATGTATGAGCATGTTGGAATCTACCATCATGGAAATGAGGTACCTGCGAGTAAACAGTTAGCAATAAAACAACCGGTACTTACGGATAAGGAATTAGAGCTCATCAACAGCATAGTGTGAAGACTCCTTCTAATCCTTATCCAGGCCGTTCCCATATCAGATACTCCCGAAGGAGCTTACGAGACCTACTAAGTAGCTCAATGACTGGGTGAGTCGCTGGGGATCACTCCACGACTGTAGACCGAGATAGAACCACCGCAAACACTAAGCGTAACCCTTGTGGGGTTACCGAAGTGACCTGCTGTCAGGGCTGTTTGATGTTGACCCTGGCAGGATTTCCGTTCAATCATTGAGAAATACTTACGTAATCCTCTCATAAACGTTCTCGGCAGATTGCTAAGATCTGCGAAGGACTCGATAGTTTACAACTGATGCCCATTGATGTAGAACACCAGTTGTAGAAATACTAAGTGTTCCTAAGAGATCTTTGATGTATCTCATGGCTCTAGACTCTATAAGTGCACACCTAGGTTTCTTATGCGGAGACTGGGGATGAGTCTTCTGCTTCAATATCAACCGTCTCTAAGAGATGGGTCGATAGGTTACGCAGGTTCCCCGAGAGAATGAAACAAGCTCTTTTAAGAGAACTTGAGTGGTTAAGAAGGTTTAGTGCATTGCGTCACTGGGTCCATGACGGCTTAATCTTCAATACCGGTGTTGTCTTTTGCAACAGCCAGTAGCATACGTATTGAACCCGGTGTCTGCCCTAAGGTTGAATCATATGGAGGGCTATTTCTTTTCACCCTTTTCTTTGCTTTTCTTTTTAATTCTTCAACTCCTTCTTTCCCTTTCATTCATTTCTCCTTTTTTCGTATCATACCTAAGGACTTCTAATTCTAACTATGGGAGATGTCCTTGGGTAGATCCCTCCGGCTCTGGCGGATCATAGGACTGATATTCCTATCTTAATCACCTTATAACTCCGACAGTAGCCAAGAAACCTTTGATTGAAAATCTCTCAAAGTGTTTGTGATAATCAAATATTTTGGTTAACACTTTGAGAGTTTTTGTGTACACTTTTGAAGGGCTCCCCCTGCACATGTGCTCATAAGTATTTAATAAATTTGCACATGCGGGAGGAGCAAGCACTTTTGAATTGATCCACTTTCCGTGAACAAGACCGATTCGAGACACGCTTACATCACTAGTTAGACTAGCTTGAAGTTATTACCCGGCCTGATCAAGTTCACAGAAAGCTTCTCGAGACGGTACATTTCTACTAAGACATATCCTTTTCGAGACACGCTTACGTGGTTAGTTAGAGAGATGCATTGTCAGCTTTTAGGTGACAACTAGCTCTAGTAACTAACTTGATGTTATTACCCGTCGAGGATACGTCCTTTCGATGTTACTAACTTGTATTATCTCGTCAATTCCTGGGTCAATACTGAGTCTAGCTCGCACATGATACAACTTAAAGCTTTGACTTCGTATATTTTAATCACTTTTTTTTCATTTTCTCCCCCTCAAAAATAGCATATAAAATGGTGTTTTTGACAAACTTTTAGATTAAAATATGCCTTTTGAGTCTTACGGGGAGATTCACCAAGAACTTTTGATTTTGAGCAAAGTATTTTGTTTTGACAAGTGCTCCCCCTCAACAAGTGATCAGGTCTTATTGAGGTGAAATACTTGTCCTTTTGAGCAGAATTATGAAAAATTATAAATGTTTGATTAATTCTACTCAAAAGTAAGAAGCCTTCGCTCCTTATATTTAGGATTGAGGCACTGATGCGTACCTCAGGGTCCTTTCTTTACAAGTACGGGTTGTGCACTGTAATGCGTGCACAAGCCATTATGAAGTAAATTATTGACAAATCAAATCAAATTCTTACAATGATCTACCAATCAGGTCTCTGAAATGTCAACACCGGAAATTTCTGTCTGCCTCCCACATAGCTCTCCAACCTTCGAAACTGATCCCTGCGCCTTAAGCGGTTCTCGATCCTTGAGATGAATCTGCGGGCATCCCTAACCTCTGTCGTATTCCACCGTTTCGATTTACCCAAAGCAATGTCATCTACTCTGCTTTTGATGCCGTCCCTGACGAACTTTAACGTTTCATCACAGAACTTCTAAACTTCGGTGTAAGCCATAAAGCAGTTGCGACCATTAATGCTGCGGTAGGTGAACCCGAAAGGATGCTTGAGCAGGATGTACTGAGGCAGATGTTGAAGGTTGGGGATGTCGAACATGTTTGGTTTGGTAAGATTGAGCTTCTTCTGGTAACTTTCTACTCCCAACTGAAGATCTTCAACTCTTTCTCTTATGACAATCTGCCTGATGAAGATTAGAAGAGCTTGGATAAAGGCAAGCTGCATCTCTTTAGGCAAGCCACAGAGTTTTCCTTGAACTTTGAGCAGGTACATGTCTTCAATGTCGTTGAGACGTAGTCGTGGAAAGTCAGACTCGGAAATATCGTACTCCTTTTCATCAAGTCTTTTCAGTGTGATTTTGCTGAGGAAGGGGTACCCAAAGAAAGTGACAGTCGAGATGAATTGAATGGAGACTATCTTCAGATCACTTTCTACATCACCCATTGTCTGATTAAGTCTGCTGCTTCGATAGTACTGTGCCCGGTTGTTTGGCCAATGATGTATGCCGTAAAGAGCATTCCGATCATATTCAACAATTTTGTCAACGAATAATGCTGAAGCTTCTTCTTCGATGGCATTGTTGAGATATCGAGCTGCAGGGAGAAAGGCGAGTGAGGTAACGTACTTCTTCTCATTAGCACTGCCAAGTTTCAGAAATTCCAAGTCGGTGTTGAAGAAGAACATGTATGGGATCTTAGGTTCCTTGGGCCTCCCAATCATCGGTAGTGGTTTTGAACAGTCGGTGATGTAAGGTGCTGATTTCTTTGTGACTGGGTCGACAAAAGCTTCTGGATTAATCCAGTCAATATCGCTTGACATGGCTCGAGCAATATTTTCCAGATGATATTCAAGCTCGATGGAGTTTGCAGACCGATCTCTGAGAAGATTAAATGCTTCATTCTTAATTCTGCGCAGCTCTTTCTTGTTCATCTTTTTCATCTTGAACTTGTGCTGAAGTAGTTGAGCATATTCCACTGTTCGACCATCTTGAGGTTCTTGATTGTCGTCCAGTGGTGGTTGGGAATTAATCATCTTCTCGAACCAGGAATACTCGGCAGTCTCATCTTTATCGAGCCATTGAAGGACGGTTTTGGGTTTCTTGGGTTCCTTTCCTTTAGATGAGGTGTCCGGTTTGGGTTGATGATGTTTTCCTTTCCTTTCTTTCTTCTTCTTCTTGGGTGATGGTTCTGGAACTTCATCGGTTTGAGGAATGTCGTCACCACCGGTGTATTCGAAGTGATCGTGTTCCTTGGGAGCAGAACCTGATGCCTTCGGTTGGTGTGTGGAGGTTGTAGTGATAGGGGGAATGACAGGTGTTCGAGATGAGGGTCCTTCGGCTTGTTTTTGTTTCTTAGCCTGTGAATTGGGATCCCTGTCTTCGTCATCTCTTTGACGCTTCAGCTTATCTGCCTCTGTGCTGCATGTCTCTTTGTTCATTTTGTCTTTCAGTGCTTCCAGGACTTTTGCTTCTGCAGGAGTCAAGGTGAACTTGTTTGCTAGCTTTTCTAAGAGTTGAGCTTCCAAATCATCCAGAGATAGCCCTGGTAGAGGAGCAGTAGACTTGTCGGCACGAAGAGTAAAGGTTGTTGATCGGATTACTTTCTTGACTGCTTGCTCTGCAAACTTGGTGAGTTCATCTCTCATGGGTGCCAGCAGATCTTTCAACTCAGCAACTAAGTGTTGTGCCATGTATTCTTGTGCTTGAGCTGCTAGAGCGGCTTCCAAGTTCTCTTGTACGTCTTTAGCTAAGAAAGTATCAACTTTGTCTTGTAGCTCTTGGACGTTTGAGTTTAGCTTCGTCAATTCAGCAACTTGGGTTACAAGTGTTGCAACCTGATCTTCCAATCTGCTTCTCTTCTTTTCATGTACTCTTTTGAAAGCTGACTTGAGTAACTTTGATGCAGCAGAGGCTTTGGAGCTTGGTTTCTTGATCGATTTGTCATGTGTTGATTCAGAAGCAGGAGGAGATGACTGTGAGGATTCAATGATGGTGGTAGTGTCTTTGTCATCTCTTTTCTGTTGTTCGGGTTGTACAACTTCCTTTTCTTTGGCTGCATCTTCTTTCACCCTAAGTTCTTCTGCCAATTTATCGGCTTCGGCTTTCAGCCTTAGCTCTTCAGCAACCCTGGCTTCTTCTTCTTTCTTTAACTTCTCTTCAGCCAGCTTGGCAGCTTCTTCAGCTTTCCTGCTCTCTTCCATTCTTATTGTTTCTTCCAGTTTAGCTTGAGCAATCTCTTCAAGCCTGGCCTCTTCAGCTTCTTGCTTCTTCTTCAATTCTTCTTCCTGAGCCCGTTCTCTACGCTCCATTTCTTCCATGGACATAAGTCTTGGAGCATCAGTGTCCATGGGATCATCTTCTCCTTCCTCTCCCATTGCTGTAGTCATCTCAACGTCAGTGGGAGATACTGAGGGATTATCATAAGCTACTAAATCAGTAATGATCTCAGTGGTAGGCTCAGGAATGCTGCTTGAACCGCCAACTTCGGTGGTCTGAGAGAACACTGGAGGTGGTGGTAGATCAGCAATGAAGGTGTCGATTCGGCTGTGGAGGAGACCAAGGTTGAGTGCCCTTTCATTTTCTTCTTCTACTGAAAGGCCTTCAGGTTCTTGTACAGCTGTAACAGGTTCCTTCATCTTTTCCCTTCTAATCCTATCTTCTTCCAGCATTGTCTGAGCCTCTGTGAATGGTCTTTGATTGAGGTAAGATGGATAAACGGCATTGTCAGTAAATTCATCAATGTCTTTATCCCAATCGATGTCTTCCTGATTCTCATCTTTCTCAATATTAGCAAAGGCTTCCCTATACTGTGGGCCCTCATCAGATTCGGTTTGTTCGGAGTCAGACTGCTTAGGAGAAGATTGTGGTGAGGGAAACCACCCAGGTTCAGCAGTTCGTTTCTTTGCAGGAATTCTGATCTTAAGTGATCCCTTTTTCTTAGGTTTGGTCTTGGTAGAACTTTCTGAGCTGCCAGATTTGCTACCTTTCTTTCCTTTCTTCTGCATGTATGACGGTAGAACAGCTTCATCCAAGAACCCAACTTTATCTGCTTCAAGAGCTTGAAGGTAGTACTTGTAGTTATTGCATTCTTGAACCTTCTTAGTCAGAAGGCAATCAGGAAGTTTCTTTCCTTGTTTCCTTGTACTAGTATCCATTCTCTTGATGACCTTAAGTGTGTCCTCATTCTTGTATGTGTGCTGAAACTCATCATTCATCTTTGAGGTATGTCATCATATTCATGGAGGAAGCTTGCAATGAGAAGCTTGGTGAAGCGGACGAATGGAATATTGGTCGTCTTGTGTTGTATGTGCCACACAATGTCTTCCCTGATAATGCTGGCATAATCAACTTTCTTGACATTAGCAATAGCCCAAAACAGCTTGAGATGTTGGAGCTTAGGGTGTTCATGGCCTGTGTCTCTGCCAGATAGTGACTTGGCAATGATGATGTAGAGAGTTCTCCAAGGCTGTGGAAGAAATCTGATATTGACCTTAGAGTGCCTAGTTATGACCCCTTCAGACTCATCATACCTAATATCTCTCAGCCATTCTATTAATTCTTCTTCATTGGGAACTTGGTCATATTCTTCATTAGGTTCAAGTTCGGGAAGTCCAAGAACACTACGGAGAAGATCCTTGTCGACTGTGACTTGTCTCATGTGAAGCATACAAGTAAAGGATTCTTCAAGGAGATCCAAGTGGAGTGTGTGCCAAAACTGATGTATGTAGAAGCATGCCACTGCAGCAGATTTGGTGAGTAGAACTTTGCACGGGTGATAGATAAGAGCATCTACTGCAACAAGGCAAGAAGACTCATTGCATGTAATTTTGTTGAAGTTGACTCTCAGATTGTTCTTTCCTATCTTTCTGGAGTAGTTCTCAGGAAAGGTGTCTTCCCATGCACGTATGGGTTCAGGTTCAGGTCCATAAGGAATGTCATTGTGTTCTGCCATCTGGTTTGATCATAAACAATCACAAACATAGCAATGATATACTTTGTTAGCACAGACATTCAAGTACTATATTATGAACACATTATTGATTGATCAGTGGGTGTTTGTGTGTGAAAAACTTTTGTTATATGACAAACTTATGTTTTAATCACATGATAGAAACTTATAACACTTAGGTTACAACATGAGTTCATCACTACAAGAGATTACACATTGGAAAATTTCCTAACACTTAGAAAATTTTGGATTTTGACAAGTTTACGCGTAAGTGGGTGTCATTACGCGTAACCTGACTTAAGCGTAAGATTAGAAGTAATGCGTAAGTGCAAAAGCTACGCGTAAGTTAGAATGTTACGCGTAAGGAGAATCTTATGCGTAAGATCAATTCTATGCGTAAGATAAATCTTAGGCGTAGGAATTGAAACTTACGCGTAGGATTACCCTTAAGCGTAAATATGTAACTTATGCGTAGGTAATGACTTATGCGTAAGTTCTAGACTTATGCGTAAGGTCAGAACTTATGCGTAAAGTCACCTTTATGCGTAAACCATGTCTAATCCAAGACACAGTTTGTCCACGTGTCGAATCTTACGCGTAGATGAATAATTAACGCGTAAAGTTGCCTTTTCCAGAAAATTTCACCTTTCGTAATAAGAGTAATTTGATTCCTGAAAGGTTAACACACAACCACTGATCAATACTTATTATAACACACTTAATTACCCAATATTACGCGTAAACATGCATATGACTAAGATATGCGTAAACTCGTATGAACATTCAATTTCAATCACAATCAAACATGAATCTGGGTATGTTTAAGCATGGGGCAAATGATTCTATCAACCTAAGGATCATATGGACCAAGTTACAACAAGTTTTATCCACACAATCAAACAATCATAGCTGCTAGTGTCATTCGAACCCTAAACCTTTGATTCAAGAACAAAACACGATTAAGATGCAATTAAACCATGACAACATGATCCTAAGACTACAAGAACATTATCCCCATCATTAATTATCATTCTAACGTCTAAAATCAAGATCCCCCAAATCACACGTATGAACCCTAATATCAAATTCGATCGATTAGTGTATCTGGGTGTGATTGGGGTTAAGAAACATGTTTATAATCATCCAAGAACCATTTCCCACTAACAAAATCAATCATAACACAACTAATTTCTGGGTTCTGATTTTACGCACAACTCAAAAGATAAATTAATCGATTGTGATTGATTGAGCCGTTGGATTGTTATAAAATTAAAAACCTTTGTTATAAATCATGATCAAAACATAATCACACTTACAGATTTGAAGATTGGTACTCAGATTATTCAGATGATTTTGGGTCGTTGATGATGGTTGTTGAGGGTAGTAAATGTTTTTGCAGAAAAAGTAAATGTGTGTGGTCAAAATTGGTTTTGACTAGGGTTAATACAAGTTATGCACATTGACACTATTAGTCCCTTAACCTAACAAAACATTTAAACCAAGGCCTAATCACATTAACACATGTAGCTTTCGTTTATTTAACACCAAGACATAATAAGAACAACTTGTCGTACTCCCCCTCGACCTTAGATCATAGTAAAATTAATTGGTTTTGGTCAAGGAGAGTTACCCGAAATACTTTTGAATCAACACTTTTAAAAAATGAATATCTTTTTGGTAAAATGCAAGTATAAAGAAACAGAATATTTTTTAGAAATTTGAAAAACATTACTTATCCTCCCCCTCAACACTTGTTTTAAATGATTGAAGACATTTTAGAAAATAGTGTTGAAAGAGATGGTTTATACTTGCATTTTTTATTATTATTATTATTATTATTATTTTATTATTATTATTATTATTATTATTATTATTATTTTGAGATAAATGACCAAAAATATTTTTGAGTTTTTGATTGGTTTTATATTTTTGTATTTTGTTTTTGAAAAAAAATATTTACAAAGATAGTTTTGATGTTTGACGATCAATTATATTTTAAAAACTTTTCCAGATCCTCTGGAGTCAAACATCGCATACCAATTTGGTGAACTAGACTAGCAAACCTTGATGGTGCTAAGGATTTGGTAAGTAAGTCCGCCAATTGGTACTCAGTTCCAACAAAATAAAGCTCAACTGTACCCTTTTCCACATGCTCTTTGATGAAATGATATCGGAGATCGATGTGTTTGGATTTGCAATGATGTACAGTGTTGCAGGAGATAGCAATTGCACTCTTTGAATCACAGTAGATAGGAATCCTGTTGAATAGGTAGCCATAATCCTTAAGTTGTGATCTCATCCAGATGACTTGAGCACAACAAGCAGACATGGCTACGTATTCAGATTCTGTAGACGACAGTGAAGTGCAGTCCTGCTTCTTAGATTGCCATGACATAAGTTTGTCTCCGAGAAATTGTAATCCACCAGATGTACTTTTGCGTGTGTCTAAACATCCTGCATGGTCAGCATCTGAAAAAGCAATTAGTTCAAAGCCAGAATCCTTCGGATACCAGATTCCCAAATTAATGGTTCCCTTTATGTATCGAAGGATTCGCTTGACCTCACTGAGGTGTTTTTCAGTTGGTTTGGACTGATAACGAGAGCACATGTAGACAGCAAATACTATATCAGGTCTACTAGCTGTGAGATACATGAGGGACCCAATCATACTTCGGTATTTGGTAGGGTCAACTGGAGTCCCATGTAAATCAGCATCTAGTTTTGTGGTATAGCCCATTGGTGTATTATAAGTATCACAAGACATCATTCCATGTTTCTTCAAAATTTCAAGAGCATATTTAGACTGATTTATAAAAATTCCACGGGGTGATTGATGAATTTGAAGTCCTAGAAAGAACGAAAGTTCACCCATCATGGACATTTCAAAATTATCTTTCATTAATTTAGCAAAATCATTAGAGTAATTTCTTTTTGTTGAGGCAAAAATGATGTCATCGACATATATTTGAACAACAAGTAAGTCCTCCCCGTAGGTTTTTGTAAACAGTGTTGGATCCACCGATCCTTTAGAAAATTTATTGGCCAGTAAGAAAGTGGACAGTTTGTCATACCACGCCCGTGGGGCTTGCTTAAGTCCGTAGAGTGCCTTTTTGAGTCGGTAAACATGATTAGGACGCTCGGGATCAACGAAGCCTTCAGGTTGGCTAACATAAACTTCTTCACGGAGTTCTCCATTAAGAAATGCTGTCTTCACATCCATTTGGTAAACCACCATATTCCTGTGTGCAGCATAAGCCAAAAAGATCCGAACAGCTTCATGTCGAGCCACAGGAGCAAAGGATTCAGCAAAATCAAGTCCTTCCAGTTGGGAGTATCCTTTCGCTACCAGACGTGATTTGTTGCGTATGACAGTCCCTTCAGCATCAAGCTTATTCTTCCAGATCCATTTTAACCCGATGACAAAGACTCCGTCAGGTCTTTCAACTAATTCCCAAACTTCTAATCTTATGAATTGCAGAAATTCCTCTTGCATAGATTCAATCCAGTTGTCATAAGTCATTGCTTCTTTGATGTTCTTTGGTTCTTCGTGACAAACTGTGAGTGCATAAATACAAGTTTCTCCATCAGTGTGAAGTCGTTGTCTTGTCATTACAGGTGCATCTGGATGGCCAATAATATGAACTAGTGGATGGTCTCGAGTCCATTTATGTGTTGAAGGGTGTAGTTGATACGTATCTCGCATGTTAGCAGGATCCAAATTGCGTGTTGACGACTCAGCTATATCAGGAACTGTAGTAGCTGGTGCAAACGGATTAAAGAACGCATCAGGATCATGCTCTGCGGGTTGTGGAACTGATAGTGGTGATGGATCGTCAGCTGGATGGCGGGAAGTAGAACCAGTTTGTTCTGCTGTAGATGGTGATACAATTGGAGGACCGTCTCTCTCAACACTTGTAGTAGTTTGTTGAGGTGAGTCTGGTACTGGAATGTTTTCAGGTTGAGCAGCGGAATTAGGTGAGACCTCAGTAGGACGGTATTCAATTGTGTCATCAAATAGTGGAGCAAACAAGGTTTCTAATTCTTTGCGGTTAAGTGGCAATGGTTCAGCTGAAGATGCCGGAGAGTTAAGACGGTTAAATTCGGGTCCTAAGCTGTGTTGCTCAGAAGCCATTTGTGTGAGTTCATCAAAGTTAGCGTGAATTGTTTCTTGAATTTCTCTTGTTCGACGATTCCATATCCGAAAACCTTTGGAATTTTCACAATATCCAACGAACACTCCGATGTCAGCCTTTGCTTTAAGTTTACCTAAATCATCACGATCATTCTTCGGATAACAAAGTGCTCCAAATACATGAAAGTAATCGATGTTCGGTTTTCTTTTGTGAACAATTTGATAAGGTGTTTTGCGATGACGTTTTGTGATCATGCAACGGTTTTGGGTATAACATGCGGTTGAAACAGCTTCTGCCCACAAGTAATCTGGTAATTGAGCATTAATCAACATAGTTCTAGCAGCTTCAACTAACGTCCTGTTGCGTCTTTCAACAACTCCATTCTATTCTGGGCTTCTAGGGATAGATGTTTGATGTTCAATTCCCACTTTCTCATAATAAGACCTAAGTGTCTGATTCTTGAATTCAGTTCCATTATCAGTTCTGACTATTAGGACCGTGTTGCGTAACTGAACTTGAATTTTAGTGAGAAAGGTGATGATCATTGAAGGAGCCTGATCTTTACTTCGTAGAAAATAAACCCAAGTCCATCTGGAATAATCATCCACAATTACAAGAATGTAGCGTTTACCGTTGATACTTTGAACATGCATCGGTCCACACAAATCCATATGAAGCAGTTGCAGAACATGATTCGTACTGTGTTCAGGTTTAGAAGGGAAATGAGCACGAGTACTTTTTCCTTGTTCACAGGCTGAACATAAGTGATCTTTGGTAAAACGGAATCTTGGAAATCCATCAACAAGTTTATAACGAGCAAGGTCCGTCATGGTTTTGAAATTCAAGTGCGAAAGACGTTTGTGCCATAACCAAGATTTAGTTGACTCTGCTTTGGAGAGAAGACATATCGGAGATGTTGCAATCATATCTGACATTGATATTGTATAAAGATTGGAGCCACGTGAGCCAGACATAAGATCGTTTCCTTGTAAGTCACGAACAAAGCAAGTTTTTTCACGAAATGCAACTTCTAGATCCCCATCACAGAATTGACCAACAGAGAAAAGGTTGTGTCCAAGGCCTTCCACATAATAAACATGGCTTATTTCGATGTTCCCACTTACATAGTCACCATATCCCATGATTAAAGCGTAATGATCATTCCCGAATCTGACAGTACCAATGAACTTTGAGACAAAGTTTTTCAACAGTTTGAGATTGCCTGTCATATGTCGGGTGCATCCGCTATCAACAATCCAGAGAATGATCTGTACCACCTGCATCACAAGAAGAGGACACAGATGGAACAGAAGTAAGGGTGGAACCCAAAGACAGTGCGGGTTCCTGTTGGTTAGAAACACATTTATTCAACAATTTAGGAATCCATTTAAAGTCTGGTTTGTGTTGTAACCAACGTTGCCAATTCCAACTAGTTTGTGCTTTCTTAATGTTAAATGCACTAGTCGTTGGCTCATTCCTAGATTTGTTCTTGGCACCTATGGGGGTAACTTCAGCTTCATTAGAAACCGTAGAAGACGGCTTTCCTAAGTTAGATTTAGAGGCAATAGTGGGCCTAGAAGGAATGCGTGTCCTACGTTTCTTATGACGATTTAGAAGAGAATTAGCTAAACATTTTGTATGATCACCAGATGATACGCTTTTACGACAAAACACACAAGATGCATTAATATTCAAAACATTCAAAGGTTCATCATTCCTTACATTTAGATTTTGATTACAATTTGCCAGATTAGAATCTAAATCTGATGCAACATGAGTTTTATTCAAATTCCTAAGTTGGTCTTCTACTTCTTGAGCTTCTAGGTGTCCTCTCTTACGTTGCAAGTTCCTATTCTTCTTTGTACTTTTTCGCTTGGGTCTGCTAACGCTAGTAGTGGAGACTAGTCCTGTAGAAGTGCAATTATCAACATTAGTGTTTTGAACAACCTTTCCTTTATCAGTTTTGTCTACCTGATACATTCCTGGTGCTATTACCGTGGTGTCAACAAACTTTCCTTTTTGAATTAGCTTGATTTTCTCTTTCAAATCAATGATGATGTGATTTTTGTCCTGAATTTCAGACTCAAGTAAACCATTGCAATATTTGATGTCATCGCGGTTTTGTTGCCATTCGGCGTTTTCAATTTTTAAATCCGCAATTTCTTTCTCGTAACGACAACACAGACCTTTTAAAGACTCGTTGTTTTTGCAATTCTGACAAGAGTTTGAAACATTGTGACTTTGAAACTTTAATTCCCTTTCAAGACTTTTAGCTTGACACCATTCAAGCCTTTGATTGAGTTGAAAAAATTCTTTTGAAAATTGTTTTGTCACATCATCATTTTTAATTCTCAACTTATCATTTTCCTGTTTAAGTGTCTCAATTTCCTCTTTCAACAAGTTATTATCAACACAATGATCATACTTAAGCATAGAAGTACCAGATTTATAAAGATCATTCATGATAACAGACAAAATATCAGCATTGAGAACTTGTTCCAAGAGTCGATCAGCATCATTTTTGAAAACTCTAGTTCTTTGCTTTTGAACCAAAATTTCATTTTCAGTTTCATTGAAAACGTTTATCATATGTTTGACCTCCTTTTGAAGTTCCTGATCCCAACGTGTAGCACATAGACGGAGGTGTTGAACAATTGGTTTCATTTGTTTTTTAAAAATATCTCTCTTTTCTCGCTCGTAAGCGGATTGAAAAGTTTCAATTTTTATTTCAGAATTACGTTCAATTGTTTCCTCCAAAATTTCGATGTATTCCATAAATGTTTTGAAATAATTTAAGACACGAACACTTTTTGGTAAGGGTGAAAGTTCACCGGATGATGGTAAAGGACCATTTATTTGTGCTACAGTTTGGACAGGGGCCGCATTAAAAGATGAAACATACGACTCTTCGATAAACCATGATTTCTCAGGTAAATCTTTTTGAGTAACAAACTTAATTGGAGCTTTTGAATAGTCATATGGTGTCCAATATTGAACATTACTCATTTTTGACCGACTCTCGTCTTCAAGTTCTTCTTCTTCCTCAGTATAAAAAACAACAGCACGCACAATCGTATCATCAAGCAAATAATCCATACTGTAAATTTTAGGAATTTCTTTGAATGCTGTGTGAAGAAACATTGAATTGTAATCGCCAAGTGCAAATCCTGTACCGGGTCTCGGTTTTAAAGTAAATTTCTGAATTGTTGTGACAGAGTTCCCGTGTTTGTAAACAATGTTACGAAATTCTTTGAGTTGTTTTTCAAGATCAACAATATCACCGAGTAAGTCATCTATATACTTCCTTTTTCGTATTTTATGTTCACAAAAATCTTTTTGACAACTTGACAACTCTGTTTCTGTTTTTGAAAGTTCTGTTTGAAGACGTTCAACTTGCATTTTCAATTCACACTTTTCACTTTCAAGTTTCGAAATCAACTTTCCGTTTGACTCAATTAAATCTTGCATTTTGCGTTGAAGATCTTGTTCTTTATTGTAAGAATCTTGAAAAGCATTTTCAAAACTTTTTGCATTTTTAATCTTTTTATCCTGATTTGAAAGTTGAATTTTATAACATTCAATATCTCTTGCAAGTGACGCATTTTGTTCTTTTAAAACTTTATTTATTTCGTTGCATTTTATTATTTGCAATTGTTGAGCATCCAGTTGTTTAGATAACAATATGAGGTCAGGGTCTGGATCAAATGATGGTTCATGTTGTTCTAAATGATCATTTTTATCATTCTCAATAGGATCATCAAATGAAACAACTGTGTCATCATCAAATATGACATCTGTGCTTATTTGTTCATCTGTTTGAGAGGATGAAGATGATTTAGATGGAACAACTTGCGCCATATCTGATTCAGAAGCAGAGGGTGAGATTATATCATTTATAAAGCATGCATTGAAGTCATGTACCTGAGACAAGCCGTCAGTGTCATACACTGGACCTGAATCATTAAGCTTAAGTTCCTGCATGTTGGCCATAAGCATCACAGCTGCATTAGCTTCTAGATCTTCCATGTCATCATCATTGTGCACATTTGCCATGAAGTTGTTGTCTTGTTCAGGGAAATGTCCATCCTTTTCATCTTGAAGAGCCATGAGTAATGCCTGCTTGTGAAACTTACTCCCCCGAGTTCTTGGTTTAGGACATGCAGTCGCTATATGACCTTGTTCATTACAGTTATAACACCACACTGCATTCCCTGAGTTGGAGTTCCTTGTTGCAACTGGTTCAGACCTTTGTTGAGAAGATCCTGAGTTGTTGTTGAACCCTCCATTGTTACTAAACCTCTGACCATTCCCATAATTTCCTGAAGAACTTCCTGAACCAGATCGACCATAGTTACGATTCTGAATTTCCACTCTTCCATCATTGACAACAGCTTGATTTCTTGTGTTAGAAGATGAACGTTGACGGTTGTTTGTTTTGTTGGAGAATTTGCTAAAAGCACGAGCAATAAGAGCAAGTCCCTGATTCAACGTATTAAAGTCATCATCGTCATCGTCATTGGAGTTGGAGTAGTACATAGCATCATTGTTGTTTAACGGAACAAGTTGAGTAGAAGCATTCTGTAGAGATGAATCATAAGGGACCATTTGGTTCGAGGTGGAAGATTGTGGATAACTGAAGTAGTTCTGCTCTTGAACATATGCATGATTAGACATTGGTGGTGGAGCGCAGGGAGACTGAGCTACGAGAGCCAAAGAATTTGGTGTAGAAGTTGGTGTGTATCCTCCTCGTAGAGCTCGATCTTTTTCCACTTCAGGTTCATGGTGTTTCAGAAAATCATACAACAAACCATATGGAGCATCATGCAAATTCTTTGTTTGACGAACAAATGTCACATATTTATGCAAATCAGGGCCAAGACTGCCAACAAATTTGGAGTTCACAGCGATCCTTGGTACGGTGATTTTGTGACGTTCCAGATCATTGACCACATTTGTGAAACGATGATAGTAGGATTCAAGTGACTCTCCAGGTTCAATTGTGATGTCAGTGTGTTCCATGTATAGCTTGGATTCCATGTCATCTTTGTTCAATTGAGTGCCTTCCATAAGGAGATGAACGTGTACCCACATAGCTTTGGCTGTTTTCTGAGCATCGACACTTCGATAGATCGGATTAGGTATACCTTGAAGTATATAAGCCATTGCATACTGATCAGCTTCACGATGTAGTTTCTGTTCTTCAGTGAGTGCAGATTCTGGAAGGGGTCTATCACCAGGAGGACGTGGAGGATCAGCATGTGGATCACCAGCTTCAAATCTAGTTGGCCACTCAAATGGTCCTTCAAGTATCACTTGCTTCAAGTATTTCCCATGAGGTTTCTTTAGCTCAACAAATCGTAAGAATCGACTTGACCACTGAACATAGTTCCCAGGTGTAAGCATTGGAGGTGTTTCAAGTGATCCTGCCTCATGTCGGGATTGTTGAGTTGTAATAACTTCACACATTCTGTCAAACCAGTGAGGTTGTTTGGAGGAAAACTGAGTGGTTTGTTGTGGCACTTGATATGATTGTTGTTGAGGAATGACCTGATGTTGTTGCATCATTAGGTAATGATGTAATGGATTGTATGTTTGTTTTTGAGAAGGTTGTTGATTCATATGGTGCGGGAGGTATTGTTGTTGCTGATACTGCTGATGTTGAGGTTGCTGAGACTGCTGATGTAGAGGTTGCTGAATATGAGGGAAGTAATGATTAGGTGGTTGAGACATCTTAGAACACTTGTGTAGAAATGGATCTTTGTAGAAGATTGAAATGCACGTTCCTTTGAGTAAGTTCCAAAATCCTTGGGGTAAGTTCAATTCTTACGCGTAACTTAATCTTACGCGTAAACTTTAGGTTATGCGTAAAGAGTAGGTTATGCGTAAACTAAAAGTTTATGCGTAAGTTTTCTCTTTACGCGTAAGCTTAGGCTTATGCGTAAGTTTAGACTTATGCGTAAGGTTTAAACAACCAAACAAATCTTTCAAACTTATCCAAGCTTGAAAGATATCCGTAGTCGAAGTATTCCACTAACTTATCCAAGCTAGGGAAGTACTGAGTCACCGTTACACGAGGAGAAGATCGTTGATGAAGCTTAAGCGTAGATTCTGGCAAATTACGCGTAAATCAGACTTACGCGTAGGATCTAACTTAAGCGTAGGTTTAAGGCGTAGATGAGCAAGTTACGCGTAGGATCAGGGTTTTAACCTATTTTACGCGTAAGAAAAGGGTTTAGACCTATTTTACGCGTAAGAAAAGGGTTTATGCCTATTTTACGCGTAAGAAAAGGGTTTAGACCAAAACTTAAGCGTAAACCGACCAAAAAACACTGTAGACAGCTGGAAATAGTACTTTTTTCCGACCAACTTACGCGTAAAACGTACTGTTCATCCAAAAAAAAATGACTTTTTGATGAAAAAATGCTTAGAAATAAGGTACTTATGATCAAATAACTTCACCAATACTTAGAAAACCTAAACTTTATAAGATGTAGCTACCAAAAACTAGTTTTCCAATATCAAAGAAGCTATAAAACCTTAAAAAACCTTAAAAATCACAACTTTATGCAACAACTAAGCTTCAAATCACTATATCAACCTTGAAACTTGTCCAAGCTTCAAGATTTGAGTGAAAGAAACAAAGAAAAATGCAAAAAGATGAAGAACTAAGCACCAAACCCCACGTAAATCAAAGAAACACACTTCAAACTTCTAGTAGGCGAATGATACCACTTGTTAGGTCACCATTTATGTAAACACAAGTATGATTTAGAAAGAAATAAGATGAGAAAAGAGATTGGTTGATTATGAGACAATATGAAAGGTGAAAGTGCAAGAGTTTCCTTAAGATAATCAAATAACCAACAAATGAAATGTTTACATAAGTTCTCTATTTATAAGGGAGGAGTTAGGGTAACACTCCCTTCCTCCCTTATCCTTAATTTCGTGGGCTTTAAGGCCTTATGGGCTTTTGCATGTTGCCCATTAACTTAAACAATAATGATAAATAATACTTAAGCAACCTATTACAAAATGTAATGACCGAGACTTGACTAAATACTAAAGTATGATCCCAACAGTTTGGTTTTAAGCAAAGCCACATTATCAAATTCTTCACTATCTGGTGACATATGATCACTTGCACCAGTGTCTATTATCCACCCTTCCACAACACCATTAACACATGAAAAACAATAGATGGTACCTTCTCCAAAAGGATGCTCCATATCAGTGTTTGTGGCTTGATTGAAATGAGGCAAACTTTTCATCAACTGCTCAAACTGTTTACTTGTGAACACCACATTTCCTCCATCTTCAACCACAACAGCATTTGCATTCCTTTTGACATTTCCAGCACCATTTCTCTGCACACCTTTACCTTTCTGATTCTGCTTGTACTTATAATGCCAAGTGGGATAGCCAACTTTCTCCCAACATTTGTCTGGTGGATGCCACTTGTACCCACAAATATCACATTTCTCTTTTGTTTCACATTTGCTGTAAAGAGCAGTTGAATCCACACCCACTTGTGTTGCACTTCCAAACACTCCTCTTTAAGATTCTTCTTGTTGAAGCAAAGCACAAGCAGTTTCAACACTTGGTAATGGAGTATTTAACAGCAACTGACTTCTTTGACTAGCAAAATGATCATCTAAACCATTCAAGAACTGAAACAATCTTTGTTCCTCTTTTTGTATATTCAAAGCATTCAAGAAAACAGCAACTTCAGGAGTGATATTGACAATTCTTGGCATCTCAGTCATCGAATCCAACTCCTCCCACACACACTTCATACTTGTATAGTACTCACTCACAGGCTTTCCTGACTGCATGATCTCATAAGTCTCTTTATTCAACTTGTACTTATGAGACCCATTGCTAAGTGCAAATCTTGTTTCTAACTGAAGCCAAATAGCATGAGCAGTACCCATAAACATGATGGATTTAGCAATTGACTCAGACACATAATTCATCAACCAACTAATCACTAGATTATTGCAAGTATCCCACTGTTCTTGTAGATTAACATCATTAAGTGATCTTGGAACTGTGCCTCTAATGAATCCCAACTTACGCTTAGTGGAAAGAGTAATTTCAACAGACCTTCTCCAAGAACGATAGTTCTGTGCACCAATTAGCTTCTCACTAATCATAAGAGTGCCAGGACCATCAGAAGGGTGAAGAAACAGAGGATTTTGAAACAACTGGGTTTGATTGTTCATGTTATTACTGGAATCAGATGTAGAAGATGAATTCACCATGATTATGATAGCGAAAGCGTTCAAGAAACAGAAAATAATGAAGAATTCAGTGAATTAACGGTGATTTATGGTGGTGAAGTTAGTTATTGCGGTTATTATAGTTGTAACGGTTTCAAGAACTCATTATTGAGCTCTGATACCATGTGGACAATAATGAGTGAAAGAGAATACACATTTACACACACATACTTTGGTGAAATGATTCTCATTAAGCTGAAATGATTGAATGTACAGAGTATATATACAAGGGAAAGAGAGACTAACTAATAACAGAATATTTACATTACCAGTCCTTCAACTATCTAATTGTAACACTACAGTCCTTGTAGTTAGCCTTTCTCACTTCCACACAGATTTTGACCTGGTGTACTATACGATGAAGCTAAGACAATTATTGTTGATTTAGTTGATATTAATGAAGTGTCAATTGAAGAGTTGGATGCGCTTATGGTTCAATTAGGATATGATCCTTAAGCAACAAATTAGTACTACTTTTTTAAGTCTGCTAGTAATTTAGATGATGGTTTGTAAACTTAAGTGAGACTGTGAATTATAAATTATTGATAGAGCTTGTTGATAACCATATGATAATAGATGTTTATGTTGAAAATGGTAAGATTGGATTGGTGGTTTGTGAAATGTCTCCAAACTCAATTAGGACAGTTTTAGGGAGATGGATGAAACTAATAAGAAGGTAGATATTGCTATTGTTCTATAATTTATATTGCCCAAAAACAAGTTCTTAGAAAACATTGTTAAAGAGCATATGCTAGAGCATTTAAGTCAAGTTAGAAAACCTTATTTGAAAGCCAATAATTTTTGACAATCTAGTGAGTTGCCAGATTTTGAACCATTGTTTTCATCTTTTGACTTGACATTCAATAGCCAACCTGATGTGCCAATGCAAATAGATAAACCTGTTGACCATATGCAAATAGATAAATCTGTAAAGGTGTATCAAATCGAAGAAGAGTTAGGTGATGGAAATAAGAGTGAAATAAATGATTATGAGAGTAATTAAGTGCGCTATATCCTTTATAATAAAATGGGTCCATCGTCATTAAATGAATGTACAACACAATAACTATTTATCAATTCTTTAATCCTCATAGGCCATTTACTTTGGTTCCATTTTCTCGGCTCCATTTCAAGTTTCATTAACAGAGCACCTATATACTATATTAATCCTCCAAAAAATCAAATTGTCATTCTCCTCTTGATCCAACAGTTAAGAAAACCCTCAGATACAATTATTAAATAAACTACGCAATTCAAAGTTCCAGAACCTCAACTCAATTCAAATTTAATTTTCATATCTTCTAGTAATAATCGCTAAGTGCTTTTGTAGAAATAACTATCATTAACAACTCAAGCAGATTTGATAATATGAAAGGTGGGAACAAATGTTTGAATTTGAATGAGAGTTATATCACGATCTTGAGAGAACACTGACGATTGATGATAACGATATGTAAATATGCCACAATGTAAGATAGTAGTATTAATATGACTTAGGATCAAATGAGAAGAAATATTAAAATGAGAAGGATAAGAAATAACTATAAATACACATTAGAGATGCGTCGACTTGAATTAGATGCATCCCTAATCTTTTAGATGCACCCTAACATATTTCCTAGATAAAACTTAGATGCATATACATATATTAGATGGATTTCATCAAGTTAGATGAATCCTATACATTTTTTGCCCTCTGCGAGTCAAATTTGTTGCTAATACTACTTTACATCGTTTTTACTTCAAAATCACTTTCAAAACTAAGTGAGATGCATCTAAATGAATAGAGATGCATCTAATTCAAGTCGATGCATCTCAAATATGTGGTTATAGTTATTTCTCATTCTTCTCATTTTAAGTTTTCTTCTCACTGGATCCTTACCCGTATTAATATAATGATGATGTGAGGGTATAATGGTTAATTTAGGATTAAATGAGTATTTTAGATTTTTAATAATATATAAATTAATTAGAGAAAAGTCCAAAATACATCTCTGTGGTATGCCAAATGACCGATTAGTAACTTTGGAACAAATACATCCCCCAGTTAGTAATATCAGTTACTATGGACTAACGATGCAAATGATTTCCGTTATCTCCTAACAAGAGTTAAAATAGTTGCATCGTAGTCCTCATTGAGTTAAAATATCTGCATCGTTAGTCCTCTTTGACAATAGAGTTAAAATATTTGCATCGTTAGTCCTCATTAAGTTAAAATATTTGCATCGTTAGTCCTCATTGAGTTAAAATATTTGCATCGTTAGTCCTCATTGAGTTAAAATATTTGCATCATTAGTCCTCGTTGACTATTCTTACGTTTTTATCATTTTTCGTCCGTTTTTCTTACGTTTCGTCCGTTTTTATCCGTTTTTCTCATGTTTTTATCATTTTCATCCATTTTTATCATGTTTTTATTCGTTTATTCCGTTTTTCTCACGTTTTTATCCGTGCTCATACACTTTTATTCGCTTTCGTCTATTTTTCTACGTTTTCATCCGTTTTTCTTATATTTTATCTGGGTTCATCCGTTTTTATCCGTGCTCATACACTTTTCTACGTTTTTATCCGTGCTCATACAAAATCGTGATTTAAAATCGATTCAGAAACATTTTTATCAAATGTCAAGTTTTCATACGTTTTTATCAATTTTCATATATTTTTATCCGTTTTCATACACTTTATATATAGAAAAATGGATGAAACGAGATAAAATATAAGAAAAACAGATGAAAACGTAGAAAAATAGACGAAAATGAATAAAAGTGTATGAACACAGATAAAAACGTGAGAAAACGGAAGAAACAAATAAAAACATGAGAAAGATGGATGAAAACTGATAAAAACATGAGAAAAACGGATAAAAACATAAGAATAGTCAATGAGGACTAACGATACCAATATTTTAACTCAATGAGGACTAACGATGCAAATATTTTAACTCAATGAGGACTAACGATGCAAATATTTTAACTCTATAGTCAATGAGGACTAATGATTCAAATATTTTAACTTAATGAGGACTAACAATGCAAATATTTTAACTCTATAGTCAAAGAGGACTAACGATGCAAATATTTTAACTCAATGAGGACTAACGATGCAACTATTTTAACTCTTGTTAGGAGATAACGGAAAATCATTTGCATCGTTAGTCCATAGTAACTGATATTACTAACTGGGGGATGTATTTGTCCCAAAGTTATTAACGGATGGATGAATTTTAAGCCAAAGAAAGAAAAAAGATGTAAATCGATCATTTGACATATCACAGGGATGTATTTTGGACTTTTCTTAATTAATTATTTGGATATGTTTGTTATCTTTGATTTTATGAAGAATACATATATACAATCCTATCTTTATAAACACCCCCTAAAAACCCAATCTTGCCCTTCCTTCCCAAATATTCACCTTTTTTCTCTCCATTTTTTTTTTACATAAAATCAACCCAAACATCTAAACTCGACTCAATCGTTTCTCTTTATTCATTCAACTGGTATCATCTCATTCTTCATAACCCATCTATTTAATCTTTTTAAATTTCTTTTCTTTTTTGAAAATTAATAGTGGATCTAATTAATTGCAGGATTAATGTCGGGATACGAGAATGTTGTAACTGGGAAATTGAAATTAAAGGGTAAAGCACTTGATGTGAAAGCTGGTGGGACCAAAAAGAAGAAGAAGAATAAGAATAGAAACTTGTCTGAACAAGCTGTTAAAACAATCAGCGATGAAATCTCTGAAGGTATATATATAATATTGTTTTATATATGATTTATTGATTTATTGATGACTTGTGTGATTGTTTCGATATCGAATAGTAATTTAGTTTAGAAGTAGGGTACAACATATTGGATATGATTGTTTGGTTAATTAAGGTTGTTTACGTTTTGAGGTTAAAAAGATTATAATGTATGTTATAGGAGTGCGTAGAGGTTATTGGTTCTGATTAGTGGTTTCTGAGTGTTGGTTGATCTTGAAATGCGTTGCCAAACACTCCCTTTGTTAGTTGGAACTTGGACATCCCCTGACTGTGTGATTGTTTAGGTATCGGATAATTAGTTTAGAAGTGAGCTACAACAAGTTGAATATGGACTGATTAGTTGAGGCTGTTTTACGTGTGACAATCAAAATGATTATAATTTGTGAGGTACTTAAATAATTTGTTAAGTGATTATTTGGTATTGGTCGCTCTCAAAATGCATTGCCAAGCACTTCCTTAATTGGTTGGACGCCCCCCTAAGTGATTATTGCGAATTCTAGTGAATGAGGTTGGGTAGTTATTTTAGTTGAGATGACTTGTGATAAAGTTAGATATGGATAGTTATGATGCGTGACCATTGTGTTTCCATGACTTCAACTTGAAGTTGTCTGTCTATTATATAACCATCACTATTCTTGTTGATCGTCTGTGTGGTTGGTGGGGGTCTTAAATGTGAGTGCTTTATGTTGTAACCAATGAGCTTAGGAGAGGTAGCAACTTGGTGCTAAGTGTATTCTTTTGCATTACGTGCAACACGCATATGTGTCGTGTTACATTCATTATAATAGTTGTCAGGGAACTGCATTTTTTTGTGTATCAGACTCTGTGTCTTCTTGCATAGCTCTAGGCAAACACGAGGTTAAAGTTTGATTACAGGTCATGAAACCCTTACCTAATGCTACAAAAAAAGGGATAGGGCACACTATTAGACCATTACATTGGCCTCTCGATTAGGGCATCCTCTATAGTCCCTATTCCTTACCCTTGATAAGCCATTAACCTTTAGGTCAGCAGCAACAACATCAACATCTTGATTATGAACCAAATATAGTTCTTTGCCCCTAGTGGTTGATCCGAGATATTCGGCCAAATATGCACCACCACAACAAATATCGTCATTTTTGTTTTGTACTACAGGATACCACAAAATTTCAGGGTATGCACGTGTCTTCCATTTGGGTGTTCGTGGTTTACATCAGGCTATTACACTGCTGTCCAAACTAAAGTATTGTCTATACTCTATGGGGGTATTGATAGGAAATCCTTTTATGGTTTATAGCTTTCATATTCCCTTGGCAAGAGTTACTACATTTGGGTTTTGGCCAGTAAAAATTTGCAAGAGCTGTTTTTTTTTTTTTTTTTTTTTTTTTTTTTTTTTTTTTTTTTTTTTTTCAGAATCAACATTTGAATCTTTTGAATATAGGTTCAGACATGGGAACAATGGCGGAGGAAGAGACAAACGATGGGGACAAATCCAAAGGGGCCTCATACTTAGAGAGTATGACTCCAGCCGAAAGGCGCTATATGGAGCAAAGGCAGAAAATCGACATGCAGAAGATGGCTAAGACGTCAAATAAGTCTCATCGTGACAGGCTTTCAGAATTCAACCAGTATCTTGCCAACATGAGCGAACACTATGACATTCCTAAAGTTGGTCCTGGTTAATCAACTTTGCAGTGTAAAGCACAAGGCAATGGATTTGGCCTACTCCTTCAGTCCTTCATCAGGTCTTTCAATGTTGATGTAGTGATATTTGGCTTGTAAACGATGACAATCTTAAGTGTTAGTGGATTATGAATCGATGTTGTGGACTTGTGGGTCAATGCTTTATAATTCTATTTCTATCACAAATTTGAGCAGAAATTTCCTTTCTTGCTTTTTATATGCTTAAAAGGCTAGATGGAATATATAACATAAGATCACGTTATAACGCGCGAGCTTTACAGGTTTTTAAGATTTACATCTAACTTGGTCTGTGATTTTCCTGGTCAATAAGTAGGTATCAATCTGCTTGGATTGTAACTATATACATGTTTTAAAGTGGTTATTCTATTTAAATAGGCAAAATAAACAGTTTTAAATAGCGTTTGGGTTGTTTATCACGTTTAAAAACAATGCAAAAAGCAGCAAAAAGCAGCTAAAACACTCGAGCAATCCCAAATAACCTTGGCGCTGGCTTCATTGCAGTACTCTTACTCCCGAGTTCTGGCTGTACTTGTAGCTTGGTCTTACTTTGAAAGTGAGCGGCTATGCGGTGCTCAATTGTATCAGTTTTGCGAAGACTTTTTTACCAAATTCAGCAGAAATCAATGAATTATTTTCTCACCAAATAGAATGTTTATACAGATATGATACTAATATAAAACCGAAACACTTGCAATGTACTTTTCTATGTTCGAGATGTGTTATATACCCTCAATTGTTTTAATGCTCTGGCAACTTCATCAGGAATTGCCCCTTGTATCTTAACAAAAATGAGGTACACTCATGTCCAAAAAAAAAAAAAGAAACATAGTGAAAATTATTTTGCTATTCTTTCAATATATTTGAACTAAAACATAACATGTCGCTCAGCCCTCGAGTCAAGACTATGATTTCGCAAGCTCCTCGTCATATCATTCTACAGAGTACTACCACATTGTTAAATCACAGGGGCACCATGAACATATCTGGCTCATCCTATATTCAACTTCTACAAAGTGAAACCCCCAAATCTTGTGATTACAATTTAACATGTAGCACAAAAAGAGAAAACATCACTTTACTAACCTGAATCCGAAATTGCCAAAAACATTAATTTTACAATTGTTTCTGTAATTCTCTCATTTTCTCGTCTAAAAACCCTAGATGTATTTCAACCCTGACATATACTGTTGTCTGGATATCAGATATTGTGCTACGGAATACATTATTCCTAACAGCCCCAATATTCTTATCTTGATGACATCTGCTATTATCGATGGAGGCAAATTAAGGGGTATTGTAAGTAACGGCATCGAGTCATTCCTCTTTTTGTAACTCCACACAAACTGATTAAACAAAATATGGCTTGGGAATGATAAAATGAGTAAAGCCAAATTCTTCACTGCAAAAAACCAATCTCGCCCACCAATTTGCATCCCCCAACCAACATTCCCTTGCCAAATCTCTTCCCATATGCTGTAAAGCGAAGTTAAAACCAAGTAACCTGATATCACAACAGTAACAGGGAAATACCGCTGCTTGTCCCCAAATCCCGCAACAAAATCTGAATCTTGATTAAGCAGCAAAAGTATGGGCGCCAAGAAGAATATTGCACGGTTAGATCCGCCTGTAAGATTGACATTTAATATAAGGCATATGGCAAAACACATGATTGTAGCAACGTTTCCGACAGCTGGCATCCATGCACCCTCTGCCGCCATTCTTTTGATCGTAAATGCTGGCACGGTTGACACCCGACGATGCTGCATGAACCTCATTTTAGGCGGGATAGTAGCATTGGAATTGCTGCTTTGACCAGATTGACTATGTCTAAGACCACCCCTCTCGTTGACTTTTTCCCGCATGAGTGATGCCAGCTCAAACTTAATCTCGAGTGCTATAAGCATAAAGATTGCAGCATATAAGCCAAGAAGAGACGTTCTTGCTCCCTCGACCGCCAACAGCGCAGTCAGCTTACTGTCTTCTTCATCCACATCCCCAACCCCACTCTCAGCTATTGTCTTCATCCTAACCTGACCCTCTAACAGATATGTGACTGGAAATAGAGCCACAAGTAAAGCAAACACCCACGGTAGAAGCTTTGTACTTGAGGCGGATGGTAGGTGTGTGAAAACCACAAATACAGAAGCGCATACCATGGTTGTGACTATAAGGATGTGCAAAACTGTTGCTTGTAGGAAGTATTCTGCAGATATGAAAACACCTAGAGCAATTCCCATGGCAATTGAGAAAATCATTCTCAACTCGGCTATGTATTTGATTGGAATGATGGAGGTGACTGCAGCAAGTGAGAGAAGAATTGCAGAGATCAGTAGCCATGATGGCCATGTAGGCTTTGATGTAATAAAACCGTATATTGAGATGTCATCAGTTGACTGACGAGCAGCTTTGATCAGCTCAGAATGGTATGTCCATGAAGATGGAAGTGGCGGTTGCATAACTATGAAAAGAAGACCGGCGGCTATGACGAGTACCAAGCTTCTTTTAGCAGACTGCATACAGAATAGAGGTTAGTAAATCAATCATTCAACATAAAGCCAATTGATCAAAAGAAACTGACATTAACAGAGACTAGAGCTAGCCTTTTTGATCAAATAATTAACAAAGAGATCGATTTGGGTTACATTTTATCCCTAACAGGTCAAACCGACTGAAAGCGTGCCAAAGTGCACTTTTAATGCTAACAGCATCCACGATTATTTTATTTGAGAAAAAAGAACAGATAATTGACTTATAAAGTTTCATAAATAACACGTTTATTATGTAAAACAAAGGGACAAAATGGTGAAATGGATGTCTGTGTTTTAACCTAACCCAACCAAGCCAATTCAACCTGCACGTGTTTTGGCCTGTTAAACAACCAGTGGGACCTGTCCCTTTTGCCACCTCTAACGAAAACAACAGAAATAATAGTAGACTACTCTTAAGGATTACAATTTTAAATATAAGGAAGGAGATTTTGTTTACCATGACATGAGAAAAGTGAAGAGCAACAATTGGTACACAAGCCAATCCTGTCAAGAGTATACAGAATCCCAAAAGTAAACCGCCAGACGGAGATCTGCCATTCCACCATTGCAAAGCTTCAAAGATTGTTTCACGACAAAACCAAACTGACAATGCAAAAACTGCAGCATGTGCATAGCCTTGCCACGGTTTCATCTTTGAGGCTGTTCTTGATCTATCCCTAGAAACATAATAAAACACTTTTAGAATAGAAGTCTAAATTAAAGGCAAATCACAATGTAAGTGAAGTAAAAATACTTGTATAGAAGCAATGGAGGAGAAACAGCCAATAAAAGCATGGCAGATGCCCATAAAGCAGCCTTTGAAGTCATAAACAGCATGGAAAGCTTTGATGAATATAAGCAGGTTAGCACCCAAACGGCTTTTGGTCCGATTCTATGATCCGCAGAAAGTCTTCTCACGAGGGCCAACCCCACAAAAGTTGTTAGAACAACCATATAACTTGGATACATGACCTCATCATCAAAACTATAGTAATATATTCCAGAATATGTGTAAAAACGATTCTCAATGTAGCACAGTAGTAAGGCGTGACCAATCAAACCAGCTTCTGTTAGGTAATGAAGCTTTTGTGGAAGAAGAGCCACACCAGGAACAGCCATTGCCAATATGACATCAGCAACTATAAGCTTACAAAAGGATTTTAATGACATGCCTGCTAGCCAGATATTAAGATCCCAGAAATTATGTAGCACAAACCATGTGACCATTAAGCTTCCAAGTACAACAAACGCAAAATATGCTGAGAGGCTTTTCTTTGTGAAAAAACGAGCCAAGTAGAATCCAGCTACTGCAGGGAGTGGAGTAAACTGCAACAGGGTATCATGAAGAATCAGTAATAAATTTTATAAAGACAAACAATAAAAGACTTCTCTTGCCCAACTATTTTGGGATAAAAGGCTTGTTGATGAAATAAATCTGACAAGACAAAGAATGTATATGAAGTAAACGATATGGGTATGTCACATATAGATACTGTGATTCAACGAATTAATTAAAAATAAAAATAAAGCAGGTAAGTTCGTATACATACTACTTGTAGTCTAAAACCAAACAAATAGACGTAACAAGTTCTTCATACTTGAAGAATAATGGTGAACTCAATTTCGAACTATAGATTATGTATAGACATATAGTTTATAGAGAAAAAAAAGTTACAAGCAGCAAAATGTTGATAGAGAGCAAGTATACATTATATACAATACAACATAAAACATAAATGGTAACAGAGGGAGTAAACCATCAAAGCTTAGATGTACAGCATTTATTCATCTCTTTTTCCAATGTAGCAGTATTTAGTTTGCACCAAATCGACAACCCCTCCCCCAACCTAAGTTCACAGTCTATTTGAGCCACGCGCTACCTTCTTCTCATCGCACAACTTGGCAACCGGCCTTGCTCTGGCCTTGGTCTAACTCGATGACAGGTTATGTTCTAACTAAGCAATTATTATAATGGGGGTGGCTCGAGCTGAGCCACCTACATTCGGACTCAAGTGTAGCTCTTATACCACTTTGTTAGGATCGGTACTTAGCCCACGTGCTCAACATTTAAGCTCACACGGGTTACTCCCTCTATAGCCAATTGATTTTTAGAGTGGAACCCTGCTTTTATTATCCTTTGAGAATGTGGCTAAGTAGCCAGCCCAACAAGTGGCATCTGAGCTACAGTTAGTAGATGACGTAGTTAGGGCAACCCAGTTTGACTCGGTGTAACAATCGCTCAGCTAAAGCAGAACTAGTCATTCAATTAGAGTAAAAAACAGTACACCATACGGTAGCGCGTAGCTCACATACGAAAGATGGACTAAAGTTAAAAAGGAGTCTCAAATTAAGATAAAATATACGCCTACATCTAAGCTTTATGGATATTTCCCATTATTGCCAACTGGCTTTAGGATCGAAACCCTGTGTGAGCTTAAATGTTGTACATAGGTTATGATCTATTTTTCATTTCTTTGTATTATTGTTACAAGTACCATAAAAAGTGAAGAGAAAGGGATTAATTATTAAACAACCCTATTATGATCATACACGTAACACGTAATGATGTTGTACAAAGGTTGTGATCTATTTTTCCATTTCTTTGTTTTAAGGTTACGAGCACGATACAGAGTATTAGTCCATCAAGCTATACCCATGTGAACAGCATAAACATGCCTTAAATTGACCAACTAACACTGTATGATGCGAGCATATGTAAATTGTCATGAAAAATCTACCAAGTCCTGTGTACAAACAGATAACTTAATATACTTGCATATGCACATTTGGAGACAGCGGCCTAGCTTTGTATTGTATTCAAGTGCTTAATGGTGTTTAACTCCTTTTGTATGGACCGAGAGTAATTGCTTTATTCGGCTTGTGAACCATACTTTAGATCTAAGCTGAACACATTTGTTTTCAGCAAGTATGCCAAAGCTTCTGAGGCTGTTTGTGGCAAACTGACAATGATAATCTCAAACATGGCCAGCAAGCAAAATCAAACCACACATTTAGGAGCAAATGATGCACTCTGATAAGAACTATCATGCTTATCAGAATAACCAGACGACACCCTATGCCCTTTTCTGCCTTAGCAGATTTAGAGAATACAAAGTTAACAACTAAAGAACACCCAGTCAGAACATACTGACGATAGTCAGGAAATATATTGATGATATTATTAGATCTGTAAATCAGTAGTTTCTTTGACATCCAAAAACTTCTGATGTTTTTAGGAAAAAAGCTATTTGAATTAGTTTCAAACAGTTGATTTGTAAAACATGATGAGGAGCATTAAATTTCAATCCGTCAAAAAAAAAAAAAAAAAAGAAGGAAAAAAAAATAGAATGCATAGCTAGATGTAGTTATAGCGATTAGCGAGTGATGTTATGTCTTCATTTGTATTTTGTTGAGCTATATAGAAAACTATTGTGTAAATTATCAAAATAGTTCTTGATCCCCAAGTTGCAATTTGTCTCACTTGAACTCGTATATTTACTTCATTTGTCATGCTTTCTAAGTTTCTATCCACCTTTAAATCAAAATTGCCTATAAACACAACTTCGATTCCAAACTGGCCGTTTAGGCTAGAAACGAAACCACGAAAATTATAGAGCAAGGAAACCAAAAGCAAACATATAAAGCTAAAATACCCTGAAGTCCCTTGGACGCAAACATGATCTTCATCCATGCACTCCTCATCTCAACTCCTTTAAAAGACACTGACCATTCATATCACTCTTTGCTATTTTGCACATGTAAATCTTGGTACAGCTCTACCTTTACTAACAACCTCTTTATAGGAAGTGTCACGGATCTCTTATTGAGCAAAGGTCTAGGTTGGAGGTGAGTAAACCACCACAAAACTTGATTTTGTTCATCTTTTGATTTCCCTAACCCACTGATTTACTAGTAAAGTACATGTGAGTGTGAGATGTGTTTAGAGATATTAAAAACTTTCTATCCAACTCCGTATATTCTCATACAAGCAAAAGTGAGATTTCTAACAAAAGTTGTGATTGACAAAATGAAATACTGAACCTTACATTGGTCATTCTTTAAAAAACAACTTTACTTGTCGGGTTGGTAGAATTGGTAGATGAAGCACAAAATAAACTGACATCAAACAAGAAAAGCATTTTGTGCACATATATCCAAACTAAGAGCAAACGTGCAAGCACTAAACTTACTTTAGAAGAATACACTAAATAAGCTTCATGAACTGATATATTATTTTGCGTACAACTCTAAACTCTACGAAGTCACTGTTTCCCCAGTAAATGAGAGTCCAAAACAATACTTAAATAGCATGTATTAAAAATGGATTGTGGGAAACCACACAACTATTTCATAACACGGTGCCTATGAAACAATCTCGACTAATAAGGTGCCACATGGACTGTATCCGTTCAAATACAACATGAAGTAGTAGCAAAGACTAGAGCGTGCAATAGCACAATATAATAATTATGGAATTGCCATAAATTTCTTGACCAAACGAAGTCCAAGAACACTGTAAAGAACAAACTAATCTTCGTAATTAGATTACTGCATTGTAGCCTGAAAAATTGACTAATATATTAGACTAGGTTACCTAGTTTGACTTGGGTTGGGGAACAACATTCAAGTTTGAAACTAATCTAAGAAAACTGGTTGGCCTATTGCTAGTTTGACCTCGATTAATACTTGGTGTCAACTACCTAATCACTTTTCATAACCTGGTTAAAAGCCGGTGTAAATTTCAAAGATAAGGCATAATTTATAGCAATTACACGTGCCAACACAGAAAATATAACCTTGAAACTAAAAAGTCAGTGAGAAGGATGTACCAACAAAGGAAATCCGACAACAATCGCTCCAGCAGCGCTCACAAAGACAGCCAAACCAGTGAAAGCCAACGAACTAGCAGCATCAGCAATCATACCCATTTCATAAGCCCCAACGCCAGCAGCCCCTCCAAGCATTGTCGCAGTAACTAAAAGATAATTCAACGGAAACGGAACCTGAATATACCTCGCAAACGAATGAAAAACCACCCTAACCTCCAAACAAATAACCACAACAACCAAAGCAACAGCCCCATTCGACACTCTTATACTCCTTAACACATTTTCATTCTTACTCACCCACCACAACGCCCCTCTAGTAGACGCATACAACTGAAACAAAAACGGAACAAAAAACAGCAGAAACAAATCACATATTGCGGAAGCCGATGAAAACATTATCGAGTAATGCGACGCAACATGAAACATCAACGGAAAAAACAACAAATTCAACGTATGCAAACAGCTCTCAAGCTGCCCAAGGATCAAATTATCATCCGGCACTTCTCCGCCGTGATAACTAACTTCCTGCTTCAACTTAAACGACGAAACCCTAGGAACCGAATACAACCAATAAAACACACAATTAAACACCATCTGATAATACGCAGCATTCACCATCCCAACCGCACTAACAGTCGCCCAAGTAAAAACAACCGACGCAATAAACGGAATACACGCAAACAACAACCGCTCCAACGTCAACACAATAGCCGGATACTCAATCTGTATCCACTTAAACTGTAACGAAGCCCAAACACCTATCAAAAAATTCGCTAAAGCACAAACAAAACACGCAATCAAGCCTAAATACACCGAACCAAAAGCCGTAAACAAATTCGAACTAAAGAAAAACACAATTTGCGCCGAAATGATCGAAAACCAGACGGCGAAAAACGAACCGGACTTAAAACTTAACGAGTCAAGTATATAAGCAACCATAAGTCCTAAAGTTAACGCTACGATGACTGGACCACCACCTAGGTCTAGTAAGAACGCTGCACATGGTACTAACGCGATTGAAACCCTAGCGTTGTGAGTGAATGATGACGGAGCGAAACGTGAGGTTTTGACGGAGCGGCGGTTTGCGGTGGTGGTGGTTCCGTTAGGGTTAGGGTTTGAGGTAGGTGAGTAGTTGTTGTTGGTGAAAGAAGGTGCGCTGATTGACGGTGAGATGTATGGGCGGAAGGACCGTGGTTGGAGATCCGGCGGTAACATGGTGGTTTTGACGGTGGTTCGCCGGTGGTCTGTGGTGGTAGTTTTTGGTCGGAAATGGGGATCTGGTGGTTGGTGAGCTGATGAAGTGAGGAGTAATGGGTTTGATGTGTGACGTGTTTGGGTGAATTACAGCCGTTGGATTGGTTTTTAGTGGGGCCTGCTGTATTTATTTCCACTTCATCACTATTGGGTTTATTGCCTAACCCTTTCCTTGTGTTTTTTCTTGTTTTTTTTCTTTTGGTGGATTATTTGATTGTTGACTTTAGGGCTGAGCACCAAATCTCGAAACTGAGCAAAATCGATTGAATCTTGAGCGTTCTCATACCGAACCGACACCTTTCGGGTCGGTTCTCAATTCTGGGTTTTAGTGATTGTTGGTATTGGGTCGGGTCGGTCGGACAAAAACCGAAGAAATAAGTGCAGTTTTGGGGAAGAAAACCGAAACGACCCGAGTCAAACCGAACCGACCTGAGTCTCATTCGGTTCGGTTTCTGAATAGTGTTTTCACCTTTTTCGGGATCGGACTAGGTCTGGATGGGTCGGGTTGGGTCGGTATTCGGCCCGATGCTCAGACCTAGTTGACATGTCTAGAATTTGGTAATCATGATTCATGAAGGATTAAGATGATAAAAAACATTTTGTTTGATTCATATTAAGTTCGTATGAACAGAAGTTTACTCAACTATTCGATCAACTTTTAGATAATATGCAAAAGACAATGGTTAACATGTATTTCAAACTGAGTTAACCGAGAACGAAAATGAAAGTTACTTTTGCAAAATTATTAGTGTATGGAGTACCACTATGGTGACAATGAACAGTAGCAGTTAGCAGCGGTTGTTTGTTTTACCAAAACGTGTTTAGTATTGTAATTGTAGTTGTAATTATAAAGTGTAAAATGACGTAAAGGTACATATATACAACAAAGTTGTTAAAAGTGCGTTTAAAGATCAACTAGTCTCCAAAGCCCATGAGGTTCAAAGAGTGAGGCTTCTTTCTTAGAATGAGGCTCGGTACATTTAAGAGGTTCACCGATGCTTAGCACCTTGGTTGCAAATTTGCAATGCCCTTATGGGCTTAGGCAAGGGCGGAGATAAGGAGGGGTCACAACTCACAAGGGTCACGTGTCGCACTAGCGAAAAAAATTGTAGTGTAAATTTTTTAAGATATATAGATTTTTTTGTAATTTGCCGCTTTTAAGAACCATTTGTAATGTAGTTTTAAAAAATATTAAAATGTGACCCCGTGAGCAAATTTTCTGACTTCGCCCCTTGGCTGGGCTTAAGTGCGTCTATATTCATTTTCTTATTAACAAAATCTAAGCCTTTTGGACGCGCGTATACTTTTCATGACGATGATTTACAACAAATTCTTGTGTGCATGTTCTCAACGAAGTTTTACATGGATGCTTGTGACAAAATATAGCAATATTTACACATTACACGTTAGCATATAAAATATTAAGCAGAAGTGCAGAACACCAAATCTAAAATCTGAAAAAATAAGCAAAACCCATATATACCGAGTAGTAATCTAAATGGCTAGATATGTGGGGATTATTTTTTAATTTTATTTCCCTAAGCAACTTTAATATTTCCAGCGCTTGAGAAATGACCATTGAGAAAAGTAGTATTTAAACAAAACAAAAATGTTAGAACACTTTTTGCAAAACAAGCTTTAAAATTTAAACGTTAAATGGTAAAAAATGTTTTAAAAAGTTTGTCGCCAAACACACCCAACTTGAAGCTGAGGTGATAATGGGAACTACATTACTTAGTCATACTTGAAGTCTACCCAATTACATAAAAAAGGATAACTTTTTTATACATTAGTCCCTCGTTTGGACCTCGATTCACATGCATATGAACTAACGTGCACACACACTTTGTCTTATCTCTATCGCCAAGCAACATCGCCATCGCTCCCCAACTCCTTGTTCAATGTAGAGTTGTTCTCCATGCTCTTAAAAGCGTCATATCATTTTATAAACAATTGACACTAGTCACTTTAGACACATGTACAAGAACCATGACTATTTCGTGCGAGTTACCTAACTCTGTTATTCTATTGTTGGCTTGTTTAGAGTTTGGTAATCATGATGTTTATTGGTTTTATCACCGCTAATTCTTTTCGCATTATAAAAACGTGTATACAGAGAAATATGTTCATTTACTTAGATATTCGAGTATGTTTTGTTTTCACGTACACACTCTAACTGTTAATATCGTAATCATGTGTATATATTTTTGTTTTGTCACTCTAAGACATTCATTTGGTGAGATTTGAGCTATGATGCCTTTTTAAGACTTCTATCACTAGACCACCTTGAATATACGGTTAACATTCCATACTAAAATCTCTCTCAAAACCGACTACCGCATAGAGCATGTTCTCGAATGCAATGGAATCCAACATATATATAGTCGAGGTGGTTGCAAGAGCACCATTCCTGCCTACTAGTACCTTGTTGTGAGCTCATGTTTAAAAGGAATTTTCTCGACAAAATCACATACGTCATACGTGCATGCGCAAATCCCCGAGTTATTTCTTCGCCACCACTCCTCGCTCTTCCTCCCAGACACAATCTTCGACCCTAGCTAATCCCATCCTATCCCGAAAGTATTTCTATGCTCTCAAAGTTCCATCTCATGTTATAGCCATATGCATTAGTAAAAACTCAAACTAGGTCAATAGTACGACGTTAACTTTTCTATTACGGAGTACTATTTTTTTAGAAAGTAAGATTTGAATTACTTTTTTATTAAGGTGAAAAGGGTTTGCTGCTTGTAAATGAGTGAGTATACAGAGTTGTTATGGGTTTTATACCAAACTATTCTTTCTTTTTATTTCATTCTGTAAAGCCAAAAGTAACAACTAACAAACACACCTAAGTTATATAAAATATAGCTACCTTTGTATGTTCTATTATTTTTTAGAATGATACCAAGATCTTTAACAACTCGATATACATAGGACTAGCAAATAAAATACTGTGTAAATCAATCATAGAATGTACCCTTCACGTCATCGCGTTCTTATTTTTATCAAAATCTTATCTACAACAAAAATTATGGACATAAAAACAAGAAACGTTATCTTGATGCATAAATCTACAATCATTTCAAACAACATGTGTAAATTTTGGTGTAATATAAAAATAGTTATAGTAACATTTTATAAAAGTCAAATGTCTTTCAATCATACGGAATAATATATAAAGAAAAACTAAACGTTCATGCATTATTTTAAACCAAATATTCTTTATAAATTGCCAATTTGGCATACTAATTTGCATTGTTTGGTGGAGGTGCAAGAATCCTTACCCTACCAAAGAAAACCGTGTCATTCATTTGATTAAAGGAATTTTCCAACACGTAACCTTAACCAAGTCTTATATATATCAAAAGTTCAATAATGTTGGGCATCATTATTTTCCACCACTAAAAATGACAACACAAGAAGAACAAATCTACGACCTGTTTGATTCATGTTGGTTCCAATACCAAATCTTCGCAAGCAATCCGATTTCTAAAGTTCATGAGGATACAAATACGAAAAAAGAGCCCGATGAAATTGTGGCGATCACGACTGCTATGAGTTGCAAACATGATGTCGAGGTGAAAGGTCTGTTAAGATTTTGGGCTCATTCTGTAGCTGCCTCTACGGTCTCTGCGGTCGCCTAATTCTTAGCTTCTTTTTCCTTTCGCGATTTTTCATCAATTTTTCTGTGAAATATCGTTTTCTAGAATTTTACTTTGTATACAATTGAATACTTGTACAAAACATATGTGTCATGGGAAGTGATTATGGTTTTCGCTCCGTTGTTTCTTTTCAATGAAATTGTTGATTTATACTTTGTTTTGTATACTCGATCTTTGTATTCATTATATTTTGTAAATGTCTATATAGCATGTGTTTTCTGCATACATGTATTCCTTAACAGATTTTTAGCATCTAAACCGGAAAATATTAGTAGTTGATAATTAAGTAAACTTATTTCTTTTCGGTTGATTGCATTGTACAGTTGATTATCTATTTAGCAATTGTATATGTGGTTATACACTGGATGCCAAAACACAACAAGCAATTTTCAAAGGGGACCGTTTCAAAGTGTGAAACTGTGAATCTGTAGTACACTGGCCAGAAAGACGTACACAAATTAAGTATATAGCTATAGAGAAATGGTTCTCGTGCCTAACAAATATGCCTAAAAGTATGCCTATAACATATACGAACAAAGGAATTACCGCAAAGTCGTTGCGGATACGTAGAAAATGACATGCAAATATAGTGGTTGATCTCGATTTTCTTACTAGAGTATTACACAGTGCATTGCTTCTATATAAGCGTCTTGTTGTGCTCATTTATTTGTATATGACGTGAATAACGTATGCTTAAGCTTTGGTATACATGTCGTTTATTGACATCTCTCATCTATTATTTGCTATACCGTGTATCATAGCATGATAGCCGTAAGTAAAGGTAGGAAAGCATAGAATTGGTTATTGGTAAATTAAATACGACTAGACATGAAAGTAAGATCGTAACTTCCTCGTAGTAACGGGATTTGGTTCACTATAAGACCAAAAAATACGGAGTAGCTAACGTATATTGTAAGTTGGATTGAGTCTTTCGGAATTGAATTTGTCATAGGCCTATAAAGAAGATTACTATTTCAATTTTCAGTCAAACACATTGTGTAAAAATATTCTACTACGCTTAAACTTAAAGTGGGACGTGAGACTTAAATGCCCAAACGCGTATTTGGGAAGAAAATATTGCAAGATGGTTACTTAGTGACTTTGCAATTTTGTAATGAAACGACCTACAAGTTATACGAAAAGTCGATCCGAGGGCATCTTTTGATAATGTTTCTAGGATGATATAAATAATTTAGCACCTGTGACGATACTCTTTGCATGCACCGGGTTTTCATTATGATAATAACGAGCAAAATAGCCTGCGCGTTGCTGCGGTGCGGCTTTTTTTGTGAAATTTCATGTGCTCGATTTTGTTGATGTCGGGTTGGGTGTACAGGAACTGAACAATCATGTGTATAGGAAAAAATATATACATATTTGATTGTTAATTATGGTAAGCAAACGTAGTTGTCAAACGGTTGTTTTGAGACGAAAAGTTAGATCATTATGCAAAGATGATTAAGAAATATAACATGTAATAAGCATTCTATAACCAAAGTCAGTATAAGAGATGCAAACAAATGAGGGCAACTGCAAAATTGTTTTCTTTCTAACTTTGTATTACTATATATTAAAAACAACTTGTATGTTTATGGTTGAAGTTACAATCAATTCAAAATGGACACGGGTTATACTTTTAATACAAACATATCGAAACCTTCAATAGCTTCATACTACCAATTTATTGTAAATGATCAACCAAAATTTTCAAACAAAATGGAAACTTCAATAGGTAAGTATATCATATATATTCTCTCGGGTCACTAAATGAATCGGACCAAATAGGTAAGTTCCAAATGACACAATTTGTACTACCAAACACCCTTTGGGGGCAGAAAATACGTAAACCAAACACCACTGATGGCTGAAAAGATACAGCACCAAACACCCCTTTTGTGCAGAAAAATAAGCAAACAAAACGCACCCTTTTGTGCAAAAAAATCAGCAACCAAATGTACCCTTTTGTGCAGAAAAATCAGCAACCAAATGCACCCTTTTGTGCAGAAAAATCAGCAGCAAAGTGCGCCTTTTTGTGCAGAAAAAACAGCAATAAAACACGCCTTTTGTGCAGAAAAATCAGCAACAAAACGCGCCCTTTTGTGTAGAAAAAGCAGCAACAGAACGCACCCTTTCGGGGCTGAAAATAAGCAAATCCAAAGTCACTCTTTTGGGCTCAAAATAATCAGATCCAACGCACCTTTTTGGGATCGAAATAAGCAGATCCAATGCACCCTTTTGGACTAAAAATGTTCTTTAGCCGTGTCTGCGTACCAAGTAAAGTGGTGCACCTCTAGACGATGTTCCCATTGCAACCAACATGAACTTTCTTACCACCAAGGGCTCCAACTGCAAGAAAGATAGGAAAATACACTAAAATCAAAGGTTTGTTACTACAACAACTTTACAATTTGTATACAGCTAATAAACACTTATGCTAATCGGCTATTGCAGCCGCTATTACACCTCATAATACCACGGAATTTGGAATAATCGATCTGAGTTTACATCTACATATGAATTATGATCATGTGATTTTTTGGGGGTCAAATGATCGTTTGATACAATCCTTGAGGATATCAACACGTTATTACAAAATAAAAAGAATGATACTTATATAGTCTTATTTTATCTACACTGGAAAAAGACTGTCAAAAAAGTTTTACCATGCAATGGAACCGCATTTGACCCAGAAAAAGTTACCCATTCCAAACAAAGCACCCACACATTTTGCAATCTGTAGAAGCACTACAATGTAAAAAGGAAGCTCTGCACCACCATGCAATATAAACACTGGTAGGGAAAAGAGATCTCACCAACCAAATTTCGTAAAGTGTTCTGGTGTTCTTCCTGCTGGTAGTCGAGTCACATGTAATAAAATCTTCAAGATGGAGACTCAATGATCTATAAAACACGGGCCGTATCGCTTCAGCCACCATGTCAATACTTTCAATCAGCATACTCTTCATCAGCCATTATTCTAATTCAAAGAAATTCATCCTTTCAAATGAAGATAAGATAATAATAATAATAATAATAATAATAATAATAATAATAATAATAATAAATAAACAACTGCGAATGAATGATTGTAGTCTCTTTTTTATGACTAAACTGTTAAATTCAGTGTCTATTTATAAAAGACATGCAATGACCAAAGCCATTAAATAAGAAAATCAATATTAGGTAATTGTAACAAACAAACCAATTGTAATAAGCCAATAAGCTGCTTAATTAAGACACGATTTAAAAACACAATAACATGTTTTAATAAGGCCTGAATTTCACTACAAATAAGTTGTTGTAATCCACCTAAATTTCAAAATAACCTATTCAGGAGACCACAAACAGGATCAAACCATAACCTTGATTTACAACAAAATATCTTAAACCAATTTAGGAAACCATACCCGCATATTGTAAAAACAACTCCTTTTTCTCATCCAATCTTTCATAGTTCCTGTCACTTCATTCCCAATAGGGCTCGACCTGCATAGCATACAAAAATTACATTACGGACTCCTAGATTTGATACTTGCTATATAAGCAGGCCAACATTAAAAAACAACTATTTTAGATAGCTAATATAATATGCAAATGGGTTACTAACCATGGCATCTTTGATGGCGAGATGCAGCATTTCCCACGTTTTAATGCAAATACTGATTAAGTTCGTATTAAACATGACCTGATCTCTGTTAAGACAAACAGAAACATTATGCTATTCATTACAAAAACACATTCTTTGAACAAACTCAAGTAATATAGGCCATAGTCAAGAATTTTACGTTAATTAACAACAAAGTTTGATTCTTTATGCAAGTATAGCAATGAAATTTGATTTCAAGGATTGAAAGGTTCTTATGAAGTTTGTAATTATATATATGAAACATCTAGTCAAAGTTCAGAACCCCGCATAAAAAAATATACTTGAAATACATAATTGATTTTTAAATTGAGTAAAAAATACTTACAACTTTAAGCTTTGGTAGGGTGAGAACAGATAGGACGCCTTATGAATGCCGATGATGTCGTCTCTTTGCACCTCATCCTTCCATAACGGCCCAAATGCCCAATCATCTTAGCACCAAGGTCCCCGGTAATCTGCAAAAGGATCATTAAGATCCATCAGAACACAAACATGATGGTACTTTATCACAAAGAAGAATATTTATTGGTATATTGTGTATATTAGGAAGTGCAGTTCGTATTCTATTAGACATACACGAATTGCAATACTCGGTTTAAAAACTTTCAGATAATAAGCTTAAAAAGGCGCACACCAGATTTATGTTTGACAAAAGCAACCCATAATTGAATCCCTTTTTATCCACCCTTCACCAACATGTAAACTCTTCACCCTTGACAAACAGTAGCATACATTCGAGTAAGAAAAAAACATACCCTTTGAACTATACTACCCTACACTATTTGTTGTTTATGGAAATTTTATAACTCTCATTACATAATATGCTTTCCAACAAAGAAACTCTCATGCTGATGCTTATTATTCAGAACTCGTTCCTTTATCCGTATTTAATCAGATAACCAATTTAAAAGATATTTTAAATATCGAAAAAACTGCTTAAATGCACTATAACACGATAACCAAGTACATAATTTTAAAAAATATCCCAAGTACCAAATATATAATTAGATGAATAGCATGAAAGAAAGTACCCAATCTTACAAAAATTAGGCAAACATGTAAAAAAAAGTAAACTTACTTAAGAGCATCACCAATCACTTATTAATGCGAAAATTCTTAACATCTTTACCTTGGAGGCGAGCCATGGCTTTATTCCTAGAAATTAGACATTGTAGTGACTCGATGTACGCAACAAAATCAAAAGAATTGCAGTTAGGACCAGAATTGTTTGAATGATGATAAAACAAACACGACACATACCATAAAGACTAATGATATACAACAGTACTTACACGCGGGTGGTTCCACTGCGCCGCATAAACACCCTCCTCAATACAGCTTCCATTTGATATTACAAACTACAATACATTTACACAATTGATCAAGTGGTACCCTTGTTAACCGTTAGTCGATTAAGGGGGTGTTTGGGATTATTATTTAAAAATGTTTATATGCTTATAATAAGCATGTAACACCTCATTGGTTTTGAGTAATTATTCCAGTCTATATACCTTGGTTAGTTTATCGTTTCAATGTCACCCATTTGGACTTACTCCTTTATCCATGACCGCAGCCGGAGTAACTGAACCAAGCGCCGTACTACTTCCAGGCTACTCTGCTATTTTAAAACAAATGAGTCGAACTTACCAAGCAAGCATTAGTATCCGCATATTATGTGATGAGGTTGCAAATCAGAATACGGATAGTTAGTAAACATAATTGAACAGGTAGATGATTCATTCAAAATGACCCGAGATGGCACCTCATTAGACCATGACCCATGAGTACGTTTAAATAAGCTACCAAAATAAACCACATCAAATCAAGGGTATGAGTATGGTTACATATGACTCTTTTAATGCAAAAATAATCCAATTTAGTCATTCATAAATGCAAGTATCAAGCTTAAAACTTTAATACGGGTTGAAATGGTTTGGGTCGGTTTAGTCTGACCCAATAGTTTTTTCTCCAAATTTGTGTAAGAAAAACAAAAGTGTGTAATATCAGTGATGTCTTCTTTTGCTTCTGATTCAACCTCAAAACAACAAATGAAAAGTGTCATACTCAGTTGTGACTAAAAGTTGGAACAAAACAAATTTCTATTTCATTGCCACATCATTTATTTTGAACTTAAAAGAGGATAGCTTGAAAAATGACTACAAACCTCTGAACTTGGATCTCGTAAGGTGGACCATTCGATAGGATTGCAATTATGATGCGTGGGAATTGCACCAGGCTTTACCTCTCGAGGGATCTCGAGAAGCTTACAACCCCCACCAGGCAGTGTACCTGATCGTTGTAGTATAGTATAGTGACAAGTACCGGGGGATTGATCGTTCAACTCAGGAATAGTGTCGTTAGGATTGAAATTAATCTAACTAGGTCTAAAGGTGAATGATGATTCTTTTTATGTTTTTATATTTTATGAAAAGCAGGTAAAAATCTTGGGTATTGGAAGGAGAGGCGGAATTAGTTGTTAATCAACTAACCCAAAGCTACTAATTAAACTAATGTGTAGGAAACTAAACTAAGGTTCTACAAGATAAGTGAAGCATGTCTACCTATGATATGTTACTCCTTGCTAGCTATCCAATTCTACCTATTGAATTGTCACACCTTATTTTAATTGACGGGTTGTATTCCTTAATACCATTCGTGGGGTGGCGTACATACTTCCCCAACTCTATAAGCTCCTACTTCACTCCTATGTCGAGCCTGCAAGAAGCTCCTAACATGGGATCATTAGAATTTGCTCATGCATTAAATACAACCATAATAACCTAGTACGCATTGGTTCATGTTTCTTAAGACGCTCAAGCATGTCACCATTGGAAGTCTGCCAGTTTTCTTAAGCCTAACATCGAATACAATCAACCAAACAAGAGACAATAGGAATCAAGAATTATAAGCTTAATCAACTAGACCTATCGAAGTGTCACACCCTAATTGATGAAGATAGACACAAACATCAACAAGGAATCAATAAGATTTAATCAATTATATACAAGTTTCACATAAACATAAGTAGACACAAGGTGAATTAGCAAAACATCATCAAAGAAGAGCAAGCAACAATGATAATGGAAAACATGATTAAGATAGAATCAACAAACCAATACATGATATTTATGAAGTGATTGAAACCCTCTAAGTTGCTGGAAAAACACCTACCTAAACCCAGGAATCGACCTTAGGGTTTAGGGCTTACAAAAAGTGAAGTTATGATGTTATATTTATAGGCAAGTTTTCTGTCAGCAAGGCTTGACGGCGTCACCCCGTAAAGAGTGACGGCGTCATGACTAATTTTTCTTCACCAAATTGTAGATTTCTTCGTCCTCTTCGCGTGGGCTTTTGAATCACTTAAATCCGAGTTCGTATGCAAAAGTTATGACCAAAACAATATCAGCCACTTCGCGCGCAAGTTTTGACAAGTTAACACGTGACGCCTTCAGGAAATTTTCTAGGCCATCACTCTTTAATTTTACACGTGACGGCCTTGGGTGACGCCTTCATCTCTAATGCACAAAACTTTCTGGACCGTCACGGACTTTATCCACTTCCACCTCTTGTATTACTCTTGACGTCGTCATGAAGAATTTTGTAACGCCGTCAGGTACTGTTCCCAGTAAGGAAAATTAAGACTTCGTCATTTTCTTCAATTTTATGCTCCAAAAACGTCCAAAATGCTTCCTTTTCCAGAATTCACTCCAAAAGTACCTAAAATCACAAAAGGAACGATTTAGGACAATATTTGAGCAAATAAATTCAATTCCGGGCTTAAATGACCCCCTAAAAACGGTTTATTTTTCGCCTTATCAAATTACCAGCTTTATTAGGATGTGGACCGTCTTTCTTGACCCCACCGGAATCCTTGCTACACCCCCGCCTCTGCTTCCCATCACATATAAGAAACCCGATCTTTTTTGTGGGTTTGCTCAAATAACAATTGATTGATGGATGTTTAGATTTGTGTTGTCGTGCGTGTTTTTTGCCCTTTTGATAATTAAGTTAGTGTGTTTTTTTTGTGAAAATATTTTAGTTGACTATATTCACATGATCAAGGAGATGATAGAAAGTTGGAATATCTACTTTTATGTTGACTATATGCACATTATCAAGAACCTTCTTTTACAGGCAAACCATATTTCCAATGCTTTAGTACACAGGTAGGTAACACTTGTATGGCTAAAATTGATTGGTACGTCTATCGTAGGTACATAATCACGATAATAAGTTATTACGGAGCCATTACAAGAAAAAGGACGTGAATAGCTAAAATGCAAAAGTTTCTAGTCCAATAGGGTTGTGCCAAACACTCTATCAGATACTGTTGGGCCTTTTGTTTTTCATAATCACAAAATGTGAACCAATGAGGTGCAAACTGTCACAACTCGTAAATTCAGGTCCTTTTTCAAACGTCGAAATTTCATTATTCATCTCAGAAGGTTACTATTCATCATTTACTATTCACCGATCACTATTCATCATTTTACTATTCATCATTTTCGGAGTTAGTTTGAGATTCCGAGAAGTGTTCGAAAATTTTAATATTCATATGACACAATTCATTCCCGGAGGGAAATCACTATTCACGATTGTCGTTCACCATTTCGTAAATCTAGTTTACGGGTATTCAAATTCGCGTAACCAGTTAGGTTTAGCTGCGAATTTATGCATCATCAGTAGGGACACGTCATATAGACTGGAGTAGTCTACATATCATTAGTAACATCATCAGCACTTTAGGCCCTACACGGATATGCATTATTTCAATATACGCATGTTTATTTATTTAATAAACGTTACCACTCAGTTTTTACTACTAAAGTATACCCAATACTTCCGTGTACGATCCTAATATATTTTCATACACATTATAATAATATAAAATTTATATTATTAATTTACCCACTGTTTTGAAAATCATTTGCTATATTTTCAGGTAAACGACTATAATCACGTCGAATCACGATATTTCAACCCAACAATTATTTTAATACCCGAATCTTATCAGGAATGTAATTTCATAATTTTTACAACTTCGTCATATTTTATTTCAACACGACACGATTTATTTTTAGTTAACTCGGTACCCGGTATCCTCTAAAATTCAAAATATCTAACCTAAATCTTACAAAACTCTTGCAAATCTTATAAAAATCTTTCATCCCATTCCCAATCCCCCTAAATCCGGCCCATGCTCCCCATTGTCATCACATTGACCAAAGTTGACCATTTAATTACCATTAACCCATTACTAATAGATATTTTTCATTTACTTCAAGTATATGACATTATATACTTACGTAAAATCATTTTAAAGAAAAATTGCAAGGAAACCTCTTCACTCCATCTTTGTGGTTCGTCCAAGCCTTGAAAAAGAAGAAGAACATCATAAATTTCCAAGATCTAGTGATTTCCAAGTTATACTAGTAATCTTTACAAGATTTTGAAATATAAATCTATAGATTAGTTAAGTTTACTAAACCAAAAATTCACCAGCACCTCAAGTAAGTTATCCATGATTATAATTACTCTTTCAAATCTATACTTGATGTATTTTTATAGTTTAGCAATAAAAAGATGCACATATGTTATGTTATACATACCACTTGTTACCCATTTTCTTTATAAACATAGATCTAAAGATTTTTACTTGTAATCTCATGAGATCCACCATTTTTGGTGAAGACTAGGAACCCATGACACCCTAAGAAGGTGTATGGTATATCAAGAGATGGTTGATTGTTGATTGATTGGTTTTGGGACAAGTTACAAACTAGAAAACTCATTTTTGGCACTAATAGAAAAGTGTCCTTATTTTAAAAACGTGGCCAACTCAGTAGGTTGTGGGTAATTTTTTACCAAAGATTTAGAAAATACTTTTCGAGACGAAACTATGGCCGAAAACAGGGATAAAAACGAGTTAATAACAAAGGAGATATGGTTTTCCGAAGTTTAACGACGAAAAATATTTTCAAATATAGTTGCTGTCCATCTTTGCCAAACGTGGAAGCTTCAGGGGTTTCTGGGTAATATTGGGTTAGATATTCAGAAAATACTTTCAAAAACAAAACCGTAGCCGTTGGAATCACTAAAAGAGCCCTTACGACGTGAAAGTTATGCTAAAAACGAGTTAACGACGAAAACTATATTTTTCAGAAAATACCTTGCTGTTGAACAGGTTTCATGGACTGTTTTGAGGCCTAAAACATGATGTAGCCGTCCTGACTTATCAAAAATATGTTAGTATGTTGTCCCACGATTCCGAGGATGTAAAGAACGTAGAAAACGAGCTTATAACGACCAAGATATACCCTTTTGAATCTAGACGAACTATATATATTTTTGACAGCTTCTAATAGCAAATATATTCTAAGTATAACAACTAGTGTTTTACAAAACATAATATTGATAGTCGATTCTCTATCTAATCAAGACCCGTATGGTTAAAAGTTAAATGACATGACTTCTAGACATTGTTGCAAGGTTTTCAAAAACGCCAAGCTTGACCATTAACACTTAACGTACAATATTTTGCGACTAGTTTTGCGAGGCCAATTTGGGCATATTTTCAAGTAATGAAAATGTTATTTTACGACGAAAATACTATATTTACCGATAAAACACCAAACGAGGATCGTGCAGTACCGTTTCAACGTATTTACATGGAAAGTGATTATTAACTTAATGAGACGTCAAAAATGTATTTTTCGACGATAAACGTTATTTTCAAATGTCAAGAGTGGTATCGATAACATACGTAATTGCATGTGTAGCATCATTTCATTTCTTACATTAGAGACTATTATTCATATTAGGTTGCGGTTAGAGATCGTGCCTCATTTCAGTATATCTACTTTTGTCATCGTAGCTATCGCACCAGGTGAGTCATAGCCCCTACTTTTTCAATTGTTTTGGTAAACTCTTTAGGGGAGAATACATGCTCATTTTACTTAAACGCATTACTCGTTTTACATGGTTGATTACCTGTATTTCTTTGGTATGTTTGATTACCTGTATTACTTTGGTATGTTTGATTACCTGTGTTTCTTTGGTATGTTTGATTACCTGCATTTCATGGGATTTGTCATCCTTGTTTATATGACCTCATGGTCACCAATTGTTCATATGTCAAATGTAGTATTGTGGTTTCCCCACTTGGCTGTGATGTCAAACGTATTGTGGTTTCCCCACTTGGCTGTGATGTCAAACGTAATACTGTTGTTTTCCTACTTGACTGATTTATCATATGACCTCATTGTCATAATTGTTTATCTGGCGACATTGTCAGGATTGTCAAAACTGTTTATCTGGCGACATTGTCAGGAGTGTCAAAGTTGTTTACCTGGCGACATTGTCAGACTTATTTTATATGACCTCATTGTCATTATTGTTTACCTGGCGACATTGTCAGCTTTGTCAAAAATTGCTTATATGGCCTCATTGTTAAAATTATTTATATAGCAGTTTTGCTATATTTATCTTTGAATCTAGATACAAGTATTACTTTTGTTCACATAACTAAATCATATTTGGCAGTGGGTCGTAAACACACAGGTTACAAGTCTCTTATGGCGGGACTTGTAACTGAGTGGATTTACGATGCCTTTACTGGAAAATCTTCATACATATGCATTACATTCTTTTTCACAAGACTCTATGAACTCACCAACCTCGTGTTGACACTTTAGCATGTATTTTCAGGTATTAAGCAATGGCACGCTATAGGAGGTTTTGGCAGGGCATGGCATGGTCATAGAAGATTCTGAAATTCATTTGGGGACCGTTTTAAAGTATTTTTAGGGCCTACTTCCGCACTACTTTTAACAATGTAAATTCAACATTTTTGGTTAAATGATTTTATTCTAAATGATAGAAGTGAAAACTATTTTTGAACTTGTGTTGTAATACCAATTGAGTTACACCCCAGCTACATGTAAGCTTCCGCTGGACCCGATTCTGGGAGTGTGAAAGATTGGCATCAGAGCTTTGGCTATAGCGAACTAAGTGTTTTTAAAACCTAGACTATAGCTACTTTCACGAAAACTTAACCCTATGACCGTCACGTGCCTGCCTGCCAAGCTGAAGCCTCACTTGTGGTTTGTTGCTGACATATGTGATGAGATTTGTATCTCATTATCTGGTATATTACATTCATTTATTATAGTTGATTACCATAATTGTCTTCCCTATTAGTATGCTTACATAACTTATGTGTCTCATGTTACGCCTTCTCCTTGCATAATTTCGTCATTCGACCTCGAGTTTGGTCATTTGCCTTAGTCTTTCAGAATGTCTTGGTATTTGTGAAGGACATAGTTTTAGTATAACTGAACTGAGTATTTCAAAATTCATGGAACCTCGGTGGAATGTAGACTGGTCATCTACATTCGACCTGGGATAGTGAGATATAGGCTGACCACCTATGTCTGACTCAGAGATGAATTTTGCAACACTGAGAATAGTTATAATAAAATTTTGTCTGGAATAAATTCTCAACTCATTTTCCAAATGTTTCATTCATGTGTGTGTATACCTTCGTTGTCAGAATATTCATACCTTTCATCACTTTGTGAACCGCCGCCTAGAAGCACGTCAACTGGTCATTTCATCTCATGAATCTTCACGTTTATGCATGATACACTTACATCACAGTATTTTCTTTTATTACAATCTCATTTTGTCGCAGTTGTCACAGTCTTTTCCCTTCTCACCATCACTATCATTTCCTTTCCCCATCCCCATATATATAAAGAATTAGCTAACACTCTATAGATTTCTATGTCACTCATCACTCACTACTCCCAATATTGATAAGCGGATATTATCAATGACCTCCCTAGGAAAGACTTTCCATACCATCTATAAGAAGGATCCCTTGGTACATTAAGACCATTCAAAACTCAACAGAAATCTCAAGATATCACAAAACAATTCGAACCACTATCACTGGCCTGATCACCAAAAAATCTACCATCTAGAAAGTATTGGCTTGACTGGATTACAGGATTAGTTTCGATACGAGTGCTCACTAAGCAACACCATAGAGATAAATCCAACCTCTTAACCGAGACTATAGATTGAACATGTCCTCACCAATAGACTTTATTCAAACCTGTTAGACATTTATGCATTTGTGCAGACATACCTACCTGGCTATTTTATCCTCTTAATACTTTCACTTTAAAATGGATGTTTTCTCCAAACTACAATTATGCAAAACATATATCTGGTAAGAAATACTTTTCTGAGGAACTTATTTTGACAAGCAAAATCCTTTTGGTTAATCCTTTACAAAACTATTGGATGTTAAGAAATTTTAAACATCAATCTTTAGTAAATCATACTATCCACCTTATGTTGAAAATAGTCTTATCCTACATAACTACTAAATTTTGAAACATCAAGAAAAATGTTACTTAAAAAGCCGTTTGCTTAAAGTTGTAAATTTATTTATTCAAGGAAGGTTTGTGAACAAAACACACAATCTCAAAACAAACTTTGAAAAATCAATCACTATATTACATCACTTATACATTTAGGATTTTGTGATTTGATGACATAGAGCTTGGGGAAAATCTTAGTAATGGAGACTAAGCATCGTAGGTGGAGAGAGACCCAATTCATGACATTCCTGCGGAGGAATCACAACCTTATCCTAATCTATTCTTTTCAATAACACCCTTTGATGGACTTAACTTTGTAAGATTTTTTCACAAGATTCATGATACCTATTCCAACTATTCCTAATGGAGGAATTTGATTCACCTCAAACTCCTAGCGATTTCATTAAGATTCCTTTGGAACCACACCACCTATCATCTTCAGATCAATGGTCAAAATTAGAGAATGATTCAAACATAGGGAGATACGCCCAAATCGGGTGTGATTGATTCTGGAAATGGTTGGGCTGACCATTTGTTATAAATTGGATTCACTTACAACAATAGATATCACACGATCCCAAGGACAACATCATTGAGACACAATTCACAAACATGGAGAGATAAACCCGAGATACATTGGACCATTCAATATTTCAGACAGAATGAGCCTAGTGGCCTACAAACTTGAGCTCTTATTAGAGCTCAGTAGTTTACACGATGAATATCATCATCTTTTCACCAATACCACTCTAGAGACCAACACAAACTGAACTTCGGGACGAAGTTCCTGTTAGAGGGGAAGACTGTCACAACTCGTAATTTCAGGTCCTTTTTCAAACGTCGAAATTTCATTATTCATCTCAGAGGTTACTATTCATCATTTACTATTCACCGATCACTATTCATCATTTTACTATTCATCGTTTTCGGAGTTAGTTTGAGATTCCGAGAAGTGTTCGAAAATTTTACTATTCATATGACACTATTCATTCCCGGAGGGAAATCACTATTCACGATTGTCGTTCACCATTTCGTAAATCTAGTTTACGGGTATTCAAATTCGCGTAACCAGTTAGGTTTAGCTGCGAATTTATGCATCATCAGTAGGGATACGTCATATAGACTGGAGTAGTCTACATATCATTAGTAACATCATCAGCACTTTAGGCCCTACACGGATATGCATTATTTCAATATACGCATGTTTATTTATTTAATAAACGTTACCACTCAGTTTTTACTACTAAAGTATACACAATACTTCCGTCTACGATCCTAATATATTTTCACACTCATTATAATAATATAAAATTTATATTATTAATTTACCCGCTGTTTTGAAAATCATTTGCTATATTTTCAGGTAAACGACTATAATCACGTCGAATCACGATATTTCAACCCGACAATTATTTTAATACCCGAATCTTATCAGGAATGTAATTTCATAATTTTTACAACTTCGTCATATTTTATTTCAACACGACACGATTTATTTTTAGTTAACTCGGTACCCGGTATCCTCTAAAATTCAAAATATCTAACCTAAATCTTACAAAACTCTTGCAAATCTTATAAAAATCTTTCCTCCCATTCCCAATCCCCCTAAATCCGGCCCATGCTCCCTATTGTCATCACATTGACCAAAGTTGACCATTTAATTACCATTAACCCATTACTAGTAGATATTTTTCATTTACTTCAAGTATATGATATTATATACTTACATAAAATCATTTTAAAGAAAAATTGCAAGCAAACCTCTTCACTCCATCCTTGTGGTTCGTCCAAGCCTTGAAAAAGAAGAAGAACATCAAAAATTTCCAAGATCTAGTGATTTCCAAGTTATACTAGTAATCTATTACAAGATTTTGAAATATAAATCTATAGATTAGTTAATTTTACTAAACCAAAAATTCACCACCACCTCAAGTAAGTTATCCATGATTATAATTACTCTTTCAAATCTATACTTGATGTATTTTTATAGTTTAGCAATAAAAACATGCACATATGTTATGTTATACATACCACTTGTTACCCATTTTCTTTATAAACATAGATCTAAAGATTTTTACTTGTAATCTCATGAGATCCACCATTTTTGGTGAAGACTAGGAACCCATGACACCCTAAGAAGGTGTATGGTAGATCAAGAGATGGTTGATTGTTGATTGATTGGTTTTGGGACAAGTTACAAACTAGAAAACTCATTTTTGGCACTAATAGAAAAGTGGCTGTCCTTATTTTGAAAACGTGGCCAACTCAGTAGGTTGTGGGTAATTTTTTTACCAAAGATTTAGAAAATACTTTCCGAGACGAAACTATGGCCGAAAACGGGGATAAAAACGAGTTAATAACAAAGGAGATATGGTTTTCCGAAGTTTAACGACGAAAAATATTTTCAAATATAGTTGCTGTCCATCTTTGCCAAACGTGGAAACTTCAAGGGTTTCTGGGTAATATTGGGTTAGATAAAAATACTTTCAAAAACGAAACCGTAGCCGTTGGAATCACTAAAAGAGCCCTTACGACGTGAAAGTTATGCTAAAAACGAGTTAACGACGAAAACTATATTTTTCAGAAAATACCTTGCTGTTGAACAGATTTCATGGACTATTTTGAGGCCTAAAACATGATCTAGCCGTCCCGACTTATCAAAAATATGTTAGTATGTTGTCCCACGATTCCGGGGATGTAAAGAACGTAGAAAACGAGCTTATAACGACCAAGATACACCCTTTTGAATCTAGACGAACTATATATATTTTTGACAGCTTCTAATAGCAAATATATTCTAAATATAACAACTAGTGTTTTACAAAACATAATATTGATAGTCGATTCTCTATCTAATCAAGACCCGTATGGTTAAAAGTTAAATGACATGACTTCTAGACATTGTTGCAAGGTTTTCAAAAACGCCGAGCTTGACCATTAACACTTAACGTACAATATTTTGCGACTAGTTTTGCGAGGCCAATTTGGGCATATTTTCAAGTAATGAAAATGTTATTTTACGACGAAAATACTATATTTACCGATAAAACACCAAACGAGGATCGTGCAGTACCGTTTCAACGTATTTACATGGAAAGTGATTATTAACTTAATGAGACGTCAAAAATGTATTTTTCGACGATAAACGTTATTTTCAAATGTCAAGAGTGGTATCGATAACATACGTAATTGCATGTGTAGCATCATTTCATTTCTTACATTAGAGACTATTATTCATATTAGGTTGCGGTTAGAGATCGTGCCTCATTTCCGTATATCTACTTTTGTCATCGTAGCTATCGCACCAGGTGAGTCATAGCCCCTACTTTTTCAATTGTTTTGGTAAACTCTTTGGGGGAGAATACATGCTCATTTTACTTAAACGCATTACTCGTTTTACATGGTTGATTACCTGTATTTCTTTGGTATGTTTGATTACCTGTATTACTTTGGTATGTTTGATTACCTGTGTTTCTTTGGTATGTTTGATTACCTGCATTTCATGGGATTTGTCATCCTTGTTTATATGACCTCATGGTCACCAATTGTTCATATGTCAAATGTAGTATTGTGGTTTCCCCACTTGGCTGTGATGTCAAACGTATTATGGTTTCCCCACTTGGCTGTGATGTCAAACGTAATACTGCTGTTTTCCTACTTGACTGATTTATCATATAACCTCATTGTCATAATTGTTTATCTAGCGACATTGTCAGGATTGTCAAAACTGTTTATCTGGCGACATTGTCAGGAGTGTCAAAGTTGTTTACCTGGCGACATTGTCAGACTTATTTTATATGACCTCATTGTCATTATTGTTTACCTGGCGACATTGTCAGCTTTGTCAAAAATTGCTTATATGGCCTCATTGTTAAAATTATTTATATAGCAGTTTTGCTATATTTATCTTTGAATCTAGATACAAGTATTACTTTTGTTCACATAACTAAATCATATTTGGCAGTGGGTCGTAAACACAAAGGTTACAAGTCTCTTATGGCGGGACTTGTAACTGAGTGGATTTACGATGCCTTTGCTGGAAAATCTTCATACATATGCATTACATTCTTTTTCACAAGACTTTATGAACTCACTAACCTCGTGTTGACACTTTAGCATGTATTTTCAGGTATTAAGCAATGGCACGCTACAGGAGGTTTTTGCAGGGCATGGCATGGTCATAGAAGACTCTGAAATTCATTTGGGGACCGTTTTAAAGTATTTTTAGGGCCTACTTCCGCACTACTTTTAACAATGTAAATTCAAAATTTTTGGTTAAATGATTTTATTCTAAATGATAGAAGTGAAAACCATTTTTGAACTTGTGTTGTAATACCAATTGAGTTACACCACAGCTACATGTAAAGATGCAATTACATGTAGGAAAGCAAATTAAAATGATAGAAGGGAAAATCTTCATACATATGCATTACATTCCTTGATGCGTGGGAATTGCACCAGGCTTTACCTCCCGAGGGATCTCGAGAAGCTTACAACCCCCACCAGGCAGTGTACCTGATCGATGTAGTATAGTATAATGACAAGTACCGGGGGATTGATCCTTCAGCTAGGAATAGTGTCGCTAGGATTAGAAAACCTAAATACTAGATCTAGAGATGAGGGATGATTCTTTTTGTATTTTTTATATTTTTAGGAAAGCAAATTAAAATCTCGGGTTTGAAGGATTTGGGGCGGAATTAGTTGCTAGTCAACTAACCCAATACTAAATATGCAATCAAAATAAAATACTAAAATGAAAATAAAACTATTTTAAACTAAGGTTGTGAGCAATATATGGGAGAAATATGTTTACTTAGATTTCACTACTCCCTAGATATCTTTTACACGTTAATTACTTGTTATAGTTGCGTGGATGAAGGATTGTATTCCTTAATACCATTCATGGGGTGGCGTACTTACTTCCCCAATCCTATGAGTGCCTACTTCACTCCTATGTCGAGCCTGCTAGAAGCTCTTAACATGGGATCATTAGAATTTACTCATGCATTAAATACAACCAATAAAACCTAGTACACATCGGTTCATGTTTCCTAAGACGTTCAAGCATGTTACCAAATGGAGATCTGCTAGTTTTCTTAAGCCTAACATTGAAATCATTCATCCAATACAACCATAAACAAGTAATCAACACATAATTAACATCTAGGTTTCATTAGATCTAAGCAAACACAAGATAAATCTAGCCTAGCATGTTGAAATCAAGACAAGCACGAGATATAGACAACCAACACATAGACATATTGATTGAATTAAAATAAGACTTATCTCAATAGCACATGTAAGGATTCAAGGGCTGAAAACCCTTGAAAAAGCTGTAAAATACATACAAGGTTCGCCCCTAGGGTTTCTCCACACTTGTTCTTCTTAATGAATGAAAATTAGAAAACTATATATAGATTTTAGGAGGTGACGGCGTCAAGAACAAATGTCTGACGCCGTCATCTCGCCGCCCAATAATTCCTCGGACTGCCTAAATCTACATCTGACGCCGTCATGTAGTCCCCTTTTGCAGGCCGTCACACAATTAACTCTTGGCGCTCTTCTTGTGACGCCTTCAGGTTTCTTCTGGGTCGTCATGGTTTTTACTCTTGATGCCATCAGGATTGCTTTCTTGACGCCGTCATACACTGTTCCCAGCATGGAAAATTAAGTCTTTGGCGTTTTCTTCACTTTTATGCTCCAAAAACGTCCGAATTGCTTCCTTTTCCATATTTCACTGTCAAAGTACCTAAAATCACAAAAGGAACGATTTAGGGCAATATTTGATCAAATAAATTCAATTCCGGGCTTAAATGACCCCCTAAAAGTGGTTCATTTTTCGCCTCATCATATACCCTTACACTTGAGATTTGCTTGTCCTCAAGCAAATGCGCTTTTATTCTAATCAAAATACAAGTTAGGGGTCATTTAACACTAATATAAAAGTAATTACAACAAATAATCGTTCCACTAAAGACCAAAGATAAGCACGGAGGTCATATACTAGCACCTCACAAATAGTGTTTAGATACTCACATCTCTCGGGTGTAATAAAGTATAAATTACAATATGAAAACGGAAGATATCTCTCACTACCTGTCATAGCAAAATAGATTACCATAGGCTTGGGAAAGGATCAAACCTCCACTACATGGCGTAAGCACATAGGATAAACTATCAAAGAGGTCTTTTAAAAGGGTTGTAACGTTAGGTGTAGGGATATGTAATACACGGTTTTGTTAGATATAGGCAGTTTTTACTGGTGGCGAGTTAACAATCTTGGTTAATTACATGTACAATATGGCGTTGCTAAGCCAAGACTAGACTCGACTTAAGCTAATAAATGAAAAATAACAAAAACATAAAATAAACATAGAATGAAACGGGATGGTAGTCCGTATGTTTTTTCTCTTTTCTTTTTTTTTCTTGATTTTTTCGATTTTTTTTTCATACACTCTTACCCTACCATCCAAAATAATACATCATAGGGGATGAACAGTCCCCTTACACTTGAATTTTTACATACTTTACAATAAACTAAACTAATGACTCGAATTAAGAAAATCAAAACACTTTGAGCACTTTTAAGATTAACGCACGTATGGGGGTAATAAATGATGTTCTTCCCCATTACTCCATAAAATAAGTACTTTACCCATGAGTCCCAATCGTCCCAAAACAATATGTACAAGGATATGACTCGACTTAGCAACCATGTAATCAATTAAATAATTAACTTAGGGTTTAACAAATAACAATAATGCACTAATGATGAGTGCATACACGGAAGGCTAAGGCGATTTGGGTGTACATTTAAGTGGGGTGTAACAAATTCTTCCTTTAAGTAAGATGCTTAAAGTTAGAAACGAAAAGATAGGCTCGGAGGGGTGTACTAGGGGTTTCGTGTACTAAAAATAAGTACAACGCTAAGCTGTGGGAAAAATTAATTGACTTAACTAGCCAAGTAATATGACTTAAATGGTCAAGTAATTATGATACGGGTTTAACACAAGGGTGATCCTAATGCCTCTTATCATGTAGTAAATCCTACCACACGAATGTAGTCTCACTAGCGGTCTCGGGATGCATCACTAACGCAAGTTCTAGAATCTAAATGCTACCGGTACACTCATAAGCACTAATAGTAAATGTTTTTCCTATCAAATCTAAAGGCGAACCTCACATATTTGGGTGAAAATTTTTTCTGAATAGTACGGTTTTGTGCTAGTCATATAATCTCCTATCCATGAGACGCTTGCTATGGCTAAAGTTTCACTCCTAAATGTTGTAGAAAAATTTAAATTTGGCGCTAAAATTGCACTAACAAGTATTTCTCATAGTTTTATTACACATCTACTATCAAACAAACAAACTCAAGCGAAAGTGTATATGTAAGGTATCATTATTTTACCCTCCCCTTACACTTAAGATGAACATTGTCCCCAATGTTCAAGTAAAGAATGTAAAAGTGAAAAAGTAAAGAGAATGAAATAAAATACTCCCCTGATTCGCTCGGTATGGATAATAAGGTGGCCAGGTTAGATCTTCCTCCAAGAAAATGAACAATCAAAGCCTCCCTTCCAGAATAAAAATCATCTTCTTGTCATACATAACCTGTAAATTCTGAGAAAACAGACAAGGCAACCTCGCATAAAATCGGCGGCAATCTACATATGTTACTAAATCCTAGAAAACAAAATAAGATATAATGCTTGTGGAATGAAGTTTGCAGATTTCCTGGAGATTATAAAACTTATAATTCAACAAAAACTTTAAAGCTCCATTAGAAAAACAAAACCGGTAAAATTTCCATATTTTTACACGTGACGCCGTCAAGAGTAAACTCATGACGCCGTCAGAAGTGACCTGCAGAAATTCTTACGTTAAGTTTCCAGAAAATTTCTGGAAAAACTTGGTCCTAATTCCTGGAAAATCCTGCAAAACTTCATTATGACTCGATACAAGCATTTGACTCTAACAAATACGAATATACATGTTCACTTAATATTGTGGAGAATCATGATCGGTTTGTTTCTTAAAAACATATTTGGGGTTTCCCCTTACACTTATCTTTTGCAAAAATACCTTTGGGTGAAGTTAAGACTAGGCCAAACAACAAAGTAAAGTATTTCCACTTTTTAGTTTAGAAACATGATCTACCAACAATAAAAATAAAGCATGCATACGGAAGCAAATAACAAACAAACAAAATAAAATCACACAAAATCATGGGTTGCCTCCCAAGAAGCGCTTTTCTTTATTTACGAGTCTTGTAGCTAGACTCAAGGTCATGGGTTACTACGTGATACGGGTGAGTTCCTAATTGAGGACATCTTTGGGATCAAACTTAGGTTTCAACTTCCTATCGGTTTTCTTAGTACGGTATGACCTTTCAAACTTTTCTCCAACTGGATCATACAAAGTCATCTTCATATGCCATGATCCGTCACCTTCTTTAGGTGGCTTGTCCCACCTCCATTTACACTTGTCTCCCTCTCTTTTCCATTTATTCATCTCTATATTAATAGGCATTATGCTCAAGAACTCAATCATCTTCCTAAAGACTAGGGGGTCCTCAAAAGGATCTAGCTTTTCATCTCTAGCTATGAGTTGTTCCACCGAATGTGTCTTTTCAACGAAATCTTTTTCTAGATAGAATGGGCGTTGAGGTCCTATAAAGTTCCTTTCAATCCCAGGTCCATATCTAGACGGTCTCCTATTAATCTCTACCCAATGTGGTGTCGGTTCATCATCACAATCATAACTATGCTTCTTAACATCGTATACCGACCAAGTGTCGCCTTCACCTACCGCTATCTTAGACTCCTTAAAATCTATCATGGCACTAGCGGTTGCTAAAAATCCTCTTCCTACCAACAATGGGCATGTAGTGTCACTAACCATGTCAAGGACGTGAAATTCCGCTAAGATAGTTAACTTTCCTACATGAACAACTACATCCTTAGTCATTCCAACCGGGTGGGCAATACTTCCATCCGCTAGACCTATCAATACCTCCGTTTCCTCTAACTTTCCTAGCTTAAGAGTGGTGAATAGGGATAAGGGAATCAAGTTGAGGCTTGACCCTAAATCGGCTAGTGTGTCGAAAGCTTCGGATCTTCCTATCTTACAAGGCAAAACAAATATACCCGGATCATCGAGTTTTTTAGGCAACTTGTTTTGAACGAAGGCGGTCCCATTTTTACCTAGTTTAAACTTCTCATACTTTTCTAGGAGGGCACTATAGTAAAGAGCACTGGCTAAGACATCAATGCCGGGGCGTTCAAGGTGAAGTTCCTTGAATTCATCGTCAAGGTCTTGCGTAGGAGGTGTTTCAACTATACTTTTGACCGGTTTTATATCGGGTATTTTATTTGATTGGTCCTTTTGAAGAATTTGGTTTTGTTTGAAACACGTGCTCGTTGATTTAACCGAGTAGTATTGTGGACACGAAGTGGGTGACGAAACTGATGATATGGAATTAACGTTTAGTTTCGGATTCTTAACCGTGTCGCTTGGGAGTGCTCCCATTTCTCGGTCATTGAGAACTTTCAACAATGCGTCAATTTTGGTGGTCATCTCGCTTTGCTTTTGTTTGAAATCGGCTTCAAACTTAGATATGCGAGCTTCTTGAGATGCCATGAACTTAGACATCAATCCTTCAAGATTGTTGGTACTACCGTAGTTGTTAGAAGGATTGTTGTTGAAAGTACGGTTGGAGGGTGGACCGTTTGTTTGGTAACGATTAGGCGGATTGGAAGAATTGGCTTGATTTTGTTTCCACCTAAGGTTTGGGTGATTTTTCCAAGAGGGGTTGTATGAATCACCGTAAGGGTTTGGCTCGGGTTTGAAAGTGTACCACTTATCTCCCACTTCGTCGGTACGCGAGGATGCGTAGTCCGCAAAAGCTGTTCCGGGGAGTTCCACACAATCATGAGTGTCATGGGGACCACTACATAATTCGCATGAAGAAGTAATTTTGTTCACTTGGCTTGAAGGCTTAGGAGCTTCGTAAGATTTCATGAGAAACTTGACTTGGTCCTCAAGTTCCATGATCCTACGGTCGGGAGTGCTAGAGTTGTTCGAAGGCAAAGATATTGCCTTGACCGTTTTGTTCAAATCACGGGGATCATTTTAACTTTCGTTGTCATAGAGAGCAAGATCTTCTATGAGTTCCCATGATTGTTCCGCACTTAGATCACGTAGCTTACCACCGACCGATTGGTCAATGGCTCGCCTCGTGGAGAGATCGATATGGTCATAAAAGATTTGGACTTGGAGCCAAAGATCTATGCCATGATGAGGGACTTTTTGGAGTAAGTCCTTGAAACGAGTCCATGCTTCATAGAGAGTTTCATTTTGACGTTGTTGGAACATCAAGATGTCATTTCCAAGCTTAGTAGTTCTCCCCGGTGGGAAAAATTGAGCAAGGAAACGAGTGGTGAGATCATCCCATGTGGTGATGGATCCCGCGGGTAAACTCTCAAGCCATTGACTAGCTTGATCACGTAGAGAGAATTGGAATAGGCTTAATCGGGTTGTCTCTCTAGTTGCAACATCTAGGTCTATGGAATCTACGATTTTAAGGAAGTCCTTGAGATGTTGATTTGGATCTTCGGAACGAAGTCCATGGAATGCACATCCGCTTTGCACCAACCGGATGGTGTCGGATCGCAAGGGGGTCACATTGGCTCCGGTGAGCTCAATGGTGTTTCGATAGCCTTGGTGGCTAGGTCAGGAATATTCTCCTAAGGTTCGGGGCCTAAGAAGTTCTAGTGGTGGGTTTTGTTGTGGTGGGATGACAGGTTCAAAGATGTTCCCATCGTCCATGATGTTGGGTGGTGAAGAGTTACGAACAAAAACACAAAGAAATAAGATAGACTAAAGAGAACCTAAAAATAAAATAAAATCTTACTAGAAAGGAATCTAGCAAGTAGACCTAATAAAAAGAGATTCTAACCTAGACAATAACTATTCCCCGGCAACAGCGCCAAAAACTTGATGCGTGGGAATTGCACCAGGCTTTACCTCTCGAGGGATCTCGAGAAGCTTACAACCCCCACCAGGCAGTGTACCTGATCGATGTAGTATAGTATAATGACAAGTACCGGGGGATTGATCCTTCAGCTAGGAATAGTGTCGCTAGGATTAGAAAACCTAAATACTAGATCTAGAGATGAGGGATGATTCTTTTTGTATTTTTTATATTTTTAGGAAAGCAAATTAAAATCTCGGGTTTGAAGGATTTGGGGCGGAATTAGTTGCTAGTCAACTAACCCAATACTAAAGATGCAATCAAAATAAAATACTAAAATGAAAATAAAACTATTTTAAACTAAGGTTGTGAGCAATATATGGGAGAAATGTGTTTACTTAGATTTCACTACTCCCTAGATATCTTTTACACGTTAATTACTTGTTATAGTTGCGTGGATGACAGATTGTATTCCTTAATACCATTCATGGGGTGGCGTACTTACTTCCCCAATCCTATGAGTGCCTACTTCACTCCTATGTCGAGCCTGCTAGAAGCTCCTAACATGGGATCATTAGAATTTACTCATGCATTAAATACAACCAATAAAACCTAGTACACATCGGTTCATGTTTCCTAAGACGTTCAAGCATGTTACCAAATGGAGATCTGCTAGTTTTCTTAAGCCTAACATTGAAATCATTCATCCAATACAACCATAAACAAGTAATCAACACATAATTAACATCTAGGTTTCATTAGATCTAAGCAAACACAAGATAAATCTAGCCTAGCATGTTGAAATCAAGACAAGCACGAGATATAGACAACCAACACATAGACATATTGATTGAATTAAAATAAGACTTATCTCAATAGCACATGTAAGGATTCAAGGGTTGAAAACCCTTCAAAAAGCTGTAAAATACGTACAAGGTTCGGCCCTAGGGTTTCTCCACACTTGTTCTTCTTAATGAATGAAAATTAGAAAACTATATATAGATTTTAGGAGGTGACGGCGTCAAGAACAAATGTCTAACGCCGTCATCTCGCCGCCCAATAATTCCTCGGACTGCCTAGATCTACATCTGACGCCGTCATGTAGTCCCCTTTTGCAGGCCGCCACACAATTAACTCTTGACGCACTTCTTGTGACGCCTTCAGGTTTCTTCTGGGTCATCATGGTTTTTACTCTTGAAGCCGTCAGGATTGCCTTCTTGACGCCGTCATACACTGTTCCCAGCATGGAAAATTAAGTCTTTGGCGTTTTCTTCACTTTTATGCTCCAAAAACGTCCGAATTGCTTCCTTTTCCAGATTTCACTCCCAAAGTACCTAAAATCACAAAAGGAACGATTTAGGGCAATATTTGATCAAATAAATTCAATTCTGGGCTTAAATGACCCCCTAAAAGTGGTTCATTTTTCGCCTCATCAGTCCTCTTCGATGTACCTTAAACATCGTGCAGCAAAACATTTGTGAGTGCGTGTAATATTCAGATTTAAGTGTGCTATTTTATATTGTAACCTGAAATCTAACATGCGCTTTTTTTTGCCATCATTTGGCTTAGCGGGAGTAGTTAGCTGTAGACCCCGCACCTGCCGTTTCAGCCTAGGTTTGACGGCGTTGATGCCGCCTTCACGGTGGAAATCATCAGAGTCATCAGGCGCATCGTGGACGTCCGAAATTATAGAATCATTGATTGGAAACGCACTGGTGCATGTAAAGCTCTCAAATTCCCCATAGTTATAATATGTATGCGACTTGATTTCAAACACATGCTTTGTATTGTACAGGTTTGTCAAAGCATTTTGAAAATCAAATTGCAAAGCTACCTCATCTAAGTCATCAAGCATTTGGCAAATCATTACCACAGTGGGACTCTCATCTCCCTCCTTCAACTGATCTAGAGTCTGATTTCGGACTTGCTTTTTGGTTGACTTTGACATAATGTGTATACAGGTATAGATGGGAAGTACTGTGACAGCAGGTATAGATGGGAAGTATGGGTGCCTCATATCACCCAGAAGGCTTATTTATACAGCTCCAGGCAGATGAAAGATGAAAGCTAACTGGTAAAATTTAATTCCGAGAAGATGGAAGGAAGCGGCGATAGACAGATGAAAAGTTTTTCTTTGAGGCAGTTTTTTAACTACAGGAATGAGATTGTTGGGCTTCTTATGGAGGTGGTTGGAAGCAGTTTTTTTTTTTGGGGTGTATTAAAGTTATGGCTTCATCAATACTTATTGCATTAACCAATTGGCCATAAAGAAGGGTCGTATAACATATTTTGTATATTTCTTTTTATTATTATTATTTTTCATTCAAATATTTATAGTTTCTAATTGAAAGCTATTAAAAGCTTTCAAATTAAGCTTAACATTACCGAGCTTTGGTAGCTTATCATGCATAAAGGAGTTTCTTAGCTAAAGACATAAATGCAACATTACCGAGCTTTGGTAGCTTATCATGCATAAAGGAGTTTCTTAGCTAAAGACATAAATGCTCACATTTAATAGGAGGAACTCCACTTATTTACATTAGCTTAAACCACTTATTTAGGTTTCTTGGCTTGTTGCATTAATACTAACATTTAATATGGGAACTCATTCTTTATATAGACAAGGAGAAAGGCCACAAAAATATTTGTCGTGACTTTTTGAGAAAGAAAAATTAGGTTTAGGGTTTTGGAAAAAAAAAAGAAGCGTATATGTTTGTGTGTACAATAAAATCCGGTCCTCCCCTGTTATTTTTGTGGTGAATTTCGAATGGGCTAGGCCTAGAAAAATCATGGGTTAGTTTCATAGCCCATGGGTTGGGTTATGTTGGATTAAGGTTGCGTAACAAAAGAAAGATGGCCCAAAACAGTATCTCGTGCAACGGAAAATAATTCTCGAATTTATTTTAGATCACAATTTATTTTGGAGCTCAAATATGTTCAAAGATTTCTAATATGACGTTTCGTTAAAATTTTATGGATTTATTGTCAATTCGTTAAATTATATTCGCGTTTATAATTACTTGTATGGTTACTTAGAAAAATTTGAAATTATACGTAGAATTAGGATTACGGAATTTAGGGTTTTACAGAAAATATAACGACAAACAAATACAAGTAAATAATAATCGGATGAAACTCTTAAATTATTATACCATAAAACTTTTATAATTTAGAGGGGACATCTGAAGAAAAAAAGTAGTTAGCGACTTTTACAACAACATGTATCAACATTGCAATCCGCAGGGCAACCAAATGAATGACAAGCTTGTACACACTGGTCGTTTTCCACCGCATTGAAACAATTCGTTTCAAAACACTTTAGTTCTGAACACTATGTAATAAACAAATTAGAATAATGAATTTTGTCACATTTCTAAATGGAGTGAAGAAAACTAAATATAAAAAACATAAAAGAGAAAGTAAGGAAATAAAGACATACTCGTTTAATTATTAATTTCAAAATAGTACAACTATACTTTTGAAAGAATTTAAAAAAGCCTGAATGGAGAAGTGTGTGTTTATCGTTCCCATTAGAACTTAAAAACATAAATAAATAGTTATACCTTTAGAATTCACAACACATGTCAAGCAAAGAAACAACATAATGAAAAGCACCGCAGCTGGGGGAACATTTTTTGAAAAAGCCATTTAGTAGAATGTGTTGATATCGTCTTTGTATGAAGATATGTGAATTTTAAGATATAATGGTTTTTATGTCATGGTTGCAATGCTGTTTATATAGTAGTTTAATGGTATTGTAGCAAGTCATATAAAATCTTATGAATTAATTACAAGTCGTGCTTTTTGTAAGCAATTATAACTTTGCAAATATCATAATTATTTAGTAAACATATAATTAGTTTGATATTTTATAACATAATTTTTTTTCTAAATATATCAAAACTATGTTTTGCCTACAATTTAAGTGCATTAATTATATAGAGTTGAGTTCAAACCTTAAATTCTTTATAAGTGATTAACCAATTTTAAGCATCTATTTTTTCATGAAAATTAAAAATATCATTTTCACCTTTTTTTTTTAAATTAAAATATCTTGCAAATGGTAATTGTTAAGTGACAAAAAATACACCGTTGTGACGAGAATTTCTTAATCTTTCAATAGACGGGCACTTTAATATATTTTTGACAGACCTTTTTTTTTGAGTTTTGTTTTAGTCTTATAATTTGTGACTAGAAAAATCACATGTGATTTGTATTTTTAGAAATCGTGTGTGATTTCACAAATCACATGTGATTTCATAAAATCATATGTGATTTTAAAATTACAAATCACATGTGATTTTTTCAGACGTAAATTTCAACACTCAAAAACAAAAGTTGAAAAAAAATCGGTCGAAATTATATAGTAGTGCCCCTCTATAGAAAGATGATTTAATTCTCGTAGTGAAGGTATGATTCTTTTCGCGAAACGATTAACGGTTTGTGAGATATTTAGTTTTTAAAAAAGATTATGAAAGTGTTTTTTTTTTTTTTTTTTTTTTTTTATTATTATTATTTTTTTTTAATCAAAAAATGAATGCAAAGATTGGTTTATTGAGTTTATAAAGAATTTATGGTCTACATTGAACTTTTCTCATTACAATAATATTTTTTCTTAAAATAAAAAAGTTTATTATAGCAGAAATCATTTACATACCAAAAGTTTTTAGCATACCTAGAGATTATTCTTAGCCATTCATCTTTTATATTAAATTAAAAAAAAAATCACTTTTACTTTTCGTTTTTCAAAAGTCAACATCTCTTAAACCTATAATCATTAAGCGAAAAAATTACACTATAACAACGAGCATTTAATTATCATTTTATAGACGAACAATTTGATATATTTCGACAAACTTTTTTTTGTCACTTTTTCAAATTTTTAGTTTGAAACTGTATGAGAAATCACATATGATTCAATAATAATTTAGATATTCAAATATTTAAACTCGTAGTAAAATGAACATAAACTTTTCTACAAAATTCTAAAGTTTCGCTGTTTTTTATTATGTAAACTTGAAACTTATAGTTTTCCAATCATATCTAACACACTATATATCGAATCATATATTAGTACAGTTAATTCGTCAAAGTTGGATAAAACACATAAATTCACATGAGATTTTTACCAGACGTGGTCTTAATTATATGTGATTTTTATCACATCACATGTAATTCTAGAAGATTCATAAATAAACTTCTATAATCTCTAATGTAAATATAGTATGTGATATATAGTTGATAAGTCATGAATATATGTTTTTCATTCCAAAAACTGAGGAAAGTCATTGATTTATACACAAATACTCATGTCAATTTTAGTATAGTTGTTTAGTGTTCGAACTATCATATTGGCGTTAAATCACATGTGATATGTCACGCGAATTTAAATATTGAAAAAGAAGTAAAAAATGAAAGAAAAAGCGTAAAAAATATATAAAAGTGTCAGTCTATTGAAAGATAATAAAATAACCGTCGTGAAGTGTAATTTATTTTTCTTAACTATTATCGGTTCATGAGATATTTAAGTTACAAAATAATGGTGTAATTGCATTTTGAATTAAAATATTAATTAATCCTCCCATTTTTTTCTCAATAAAAAAAATTATTGATTGCGATTTGTCTTTTGGACTATAAATGATCTTTCATACAGTATTATAAATTGTTTTTCACAATATAGTGTGCATTTAGTTTGACTGTATCCTTTTCTCCATGACATTTATTAAAAATTTATTTGAATTTTAATCTTAAATAATTAATGTAAGACTAGTAATTCAGACCCGTGCGATGCACACGGGCTCGATCTAAATGTTCATATGGTATTGTTCAGGACTAATTTTCATCATTTTGATCATGGAGAATTTTATTGGTCAATCAATTTCTAAGTTGTGCTTGTTAGCATGACATGAAAATTGTTGATGCCGTTACTTTTAATTGAGGTCGAATCAAACATTCAAAATACAATATATAACTCGGGCTGCCTCAGGACCTGTGCAATGCACACAACTTTTTTATTTGTTTTTATAATTTATAAATGACTTCAAGCCAAAATTATGTAATCTTTCCTTTCTATTCATTATTCAAGGTGATATTTTTAATATGTCGTATTTTGTTATTTTAGCAAACTCTTTTAATTTATTTGTTTAAATCAGATGTACTAAAACTAAATGATCCGTGCGATGCATGGTTTTTGTTTACCATTAAAAATTCTAACTCTTAGTATTGTCAAAAACTAATTTTTATAGGATGTATGTTTACGAATCGAAGGGATTAAGCCATTAACCATTTTGACAATTTCAAACCACTCGAGTATCCTTAGGCTTCATTAATTATAGTATGATTTCAATGTTTCAATCCGTTACAATCAATTTATACAACTCAAGTAATGATCTCTTTATTCATTTCGCCGTGTCATTACTAATCCAAGACGTGCGATGCACAACTTTGAAATAAGTTGTTTAATTGTTAACAAATATAGCCTTGTCGATGATTATTTTGTACGGCGATTTATATTATCATTTGAGTTCCTTTAGTTGATTTTGTAAGTATATCTAATCCTAAGCACCCCACATTAAAAGTTTCAACCCAACCACTAAGTTACTAAGTAACTCAAAAATATTCGTATAAACACATTAACAGCCCAATTTCTAGTTAACAGTTTAGCACCAAAGTTTAACTAAAAAAAGGTGTTTTTATAATAAGAAAACTCTAAGAATATTAGGTTATTATTAAAGTATACATTTTATGTAAGTTACATAATGAAGGCTTATACTTGTAAACTGTTGCACATGTATAGTTTAAACTAGGGAAAATTGTCCAAAAATACATTCAACTTGCCACCTTTTACTATTGTATGCACTGAACTTTTTTTTCTTCCTATTATATGCACAAACTTTCTTAAACTTCCTATTGTAACCATAAATTTGACGTGGCATCCACTAATCCATAATTAATTAGATAAATTTACATAAATCGTCCCCGTGGCTCTAAACAATTACACCATTCGTCCATTTGTCAATTACATAAAAAGTCCCTGTGGCTCTAATAATTTACACATGTCGTCCTTGTAGCTATAAACTTAAACTCATCAAGAGTTATTTACATAAATCATCCCTGTGGGTCTAAAAAATTTACACTATTCGTCCTTATGGGCTTCTTCCAGCTCCATCTGTTTCATGTGATCCTCACGGGATTTAAGCTGATGCATTTCATCTTCACCCACACTAGTATCTGGATATATGCACAAAATGGAATACAAGGGGACTGGGGAAATGCTAGTAAATAAGCAAGACAACGAATTTTAACCAAAATTAAGTTCATGTAGCAAAAAACAAAACACTATAGTGTTGTGATGAACTCAAAAAAAAAATCCACCACGAGAAATCAATGAACATGACCATTCGTCACTTACTACATAACTCGAGCTGGAAAAGAGCCTTTCTGAACATTTTGAAGCCATGATATGCTCGCGGTTGTTAGTATCAAACATTTTGAAGCCATGATTGTGTTTGTTCTCTTCCATAACACAAAAGAGTGCTTGGGAATGCACTGAGTGAACCATACCATAGGCTTCCAATTAACTCTTTGATCACTGTGACATCTATCCTTCCATACATTGCTTACTGAAAAATTAACACTCTTTCCTGCAATGATTCTCCAAACTAATTTATCATCATTCTCATCATTGAGTGTAGGGATTAGAATATTGTTTAGAACAGGGTACTTGTGATACCAATCATAGCGCCAAATCCAGCTGACACCCCTTTCTATGGCATCTGCAACACTACATGTATCAAGCATCATTGCCTCATATATCTCTTTTTGAAATGATTTGACAAATAGGATTCCTCAAACTGTTTAGGCTGGCAAGATATAAGTTTTCTTTGGTATCTTGATATGCTCATATGAATCTCCACAATCTAAGTTATCATAATGTCCATACACATAAATCCAAACTCCAAGCTTTGTTATGGTCACAATTCACAATTACATTGTTACACTCGTAGTAACAATGCTGATTAACCTTTGATAAATGTTAAGAAAAACTTATCTTTAGCTCGCGGCTTTTAGTATCAAACATTTTGAAGCCATGATTGTGTTAGTTCTCTTTCATCATTTTCCCATCTTAAACCCACTTCTATTATTCTATCTATCTCATCAACAAACAAAATACAAGGCACTCTCGACATCCAACGAACCATTTCATCAACTTCAAATGACTTCCCCATATCCGAATAAAAATACCCAAACAACTCAGTCTCCTCACTTCCTTGAACAGATTCACCAGGACTCACAAAACCTGTATTATCAGCTTCATGTTCACTACTTCTCCCCTCCTTGAACAGGGACAACATGAGCACTTTACTCTCATCATTAAGAACCATCACACAATCACTATCTTCTTCAAAACCCAGCTTACTAATAAACGAAGACTTAAATGATTCACAATACTCTTTAACCGTATCATATTGCTCGATAAATTTGTTCATAGACATTTCATCAAACACATTATCTACAACCGCCATTGATGACCTTGAAACAAACCCCTCGCAGACCGAATCATCCTAACTTTTACATACCCACTAATCATCCCATTCCAAGAATATACATTCCTAACAGACATTTTATCAAACACCTTATGTGCACTAACACAATCCCCACATTTTATTAAACACCTTATGATAAACTTGCCATTGCCATTATTGTATTAGATTAACCACATTACATTTGATCAGATTGGGAAAATAATTGTGATTGGGAAAATGATTGTGAAAAGGATTATCAAACACCTTACATTTGATAATCGTGGTCTAAGATCCGTTTTCAAATTGTATTACAAAAAATCTTACATTTGATCAGATTTGAAAACTAGCAACTCAAATGATCCGTTTTCAGATTGTGTTTGATGTTTTGGGAAAATGATTGTGAAAGATTAACATGTTGAAAGGTGTGAAAAAGTGTTTATGTGTGTGAAGTGAGAAAGAGATAACATATGTGTTTTATGTAATTGAGAAAAGGATGAATGGTGTAATTGTTTAGAGCCACAGGGACGATTTATGTAAATTTATCTAATTAATTCTAGATTAGTGGATGCTACGTCAGATTTATGGTTACAATAGGAAGTTTAAGAAAGTTTGTGTATATAATAGGAAAAAAAAAGTTCAGTGCATACAATAGTAAAAGGTGGCAAGTTGAATGTATATTTGGACAATTTTCCCTTTAAACTAATCAAATACCATTAAGAAGAAAAAAGAATGGATTGAGCTTCATGAAGTGTATAGTTAAAACTAAGCAAATACCATGTAATATCGATATGACATGGATCCATTTAACGCATTCATGTATCAATCGTAATATCTAATCCTTGACTAAAGTTTATCAAGAGTTTAGTAATAAGTCTTGAACTTTGCAATCATAATATCTACTTCTAGACTACTGCTTATCAAGTCATGAATTTTCCTTTTGTGATCCCATGGCTCACTTTTACTTTGGATTATTGCTTCACTGTTATAAATAATTCCACATCAACTTAAGGATATTAATATTCAATTTGAAAACTCTTCAATAATATGAATGTTTCCTTTTGTGATCCCATGGATCAATTTTATATTGGATTACTATTGCTTCACTTTTATAAATAATTCCATATCAAACTTAAGGATATTATTGTAATATTCAATTTGGAAACTTTGCAATAATTTATAAGGGTGCATTTGGTTACTAGATGGGTTTGGAATTGGATTTGGATTTGGGAAAAGATTGATAGAAAATAAATGGAATGGAAATATATAATTATATAAATATATATTTTAATTTATAATTATATTAAATATAAAATTATTATTTAATTAAAATAGGAGAGAGAAAGAAATAATTTAAAATAAGAAAACATCAAATTTGTGGCTGAAAAAAATTAGGAGCGTGGGACCTATCAGAAAATCATGCTCCATTTGATGAAACCCACCTATGGCCCGTGGAATGAGATTTTGTGTTAATTCCCTGGTATCATATTTAAATTTTTGAACCAAACAACACTTTTAATAAATCAATCCATTCCACCAACTAAAAAACCTCATAACAAACAGCCCCTAAGTTGTACGGGTTACTGAGCATTACTTCAAAATTGAAAATATACTTATGATTTAAAATGGGGTGATTTGGGCCCAATACAATTCATTCATAACCGGTATTAAACATAACGTTATAACCTTTCTCACCCTAATTTATCTCATTTCACTAATCCTAATCCAATCATATCTTAAACTCCGCCCCATCTCTTCTCATGTTCTTTATTCGCAGTCATCACAGAAATCTCATCTCCATCATTAATCATGATTCCGAATCAAATACGAACACACATCGTGACCTTTTTCTTCTTTGATGCTCAAGACGAATCAAGAACACGTTTAAACGGATTCAAGATCCTAAGATAGGTCTCGATTAAGGTGATTTGATGTTGTTTGTTTTCAAGCCGAACAAAAAGAAAGATTGTAACAGTTTTGTTATGGTCCTTTCTTGAATAACTTCGGATATTAATGAATTAGGTTTTGGTTTTGGTCTTGAACGAATTAAAGAAAAGTTATAACACAATTGTTATAAAACTTTCTTTATGTTTTGGATATGAATGAAGTAATGCTTCAAAATGATTGATGATGAATTTTTTCTTTCGTGTATTTGGACTTTGAGGTAAAAATAAGAGATCTTTAATGTTTTAAGTTCGAGTCTTGGTAGTGTAATGGGATTGGATGGAGTTTTGTTACTGCTGTAGTTCCTGAGATTGGGAGTGAGGAGATGGGATTGTGGTTTGCATTTCTTATTTATAGTATTGAGAGCATGGGGAAGGTTAATGTGAGAACTTTCTTAAAGTTGTAAAAATGAGAACTATTCTAAAATATCATTAAAACATTGATACATAACCATTTTCGCAAAGATGCACCAAAATATTATATAATAATACAAGTTAACATTGAATCGACTAATAATCAACTCATATATGAGAAACAGATTACTGATACACAATTAAATTTTTGATACATATACATTAAAATATCAAAAAACTAATTTCTTATACATAAATTGATACACCTAATACACAAAAACCATTAAAACTTGATACACAATACTAAACCTTGATACACATTAGATGTTGAATCAAAGTGTATCACTTAGTTTACGTCAATTTTCATAAAAGAACCCATCAAATCTTTAATAATTTTAGTTGTAATTAATTATGTTTTTATTTTCTTTTGAGTTGAGTGTCATTTGTGAGATTTTTGGTTGGTTCTCATTTTTACAACTTTAAGAAAGTTCTCATTTGATCTTAATTATTGAGAGCATTGTGGAAAACTAGAAGGGGGGGGGGGTTGAATAGTTTTAGCGTTTTAAAATCTTTTTAACTTGTTTAGTTAGCTTTGAAACTTTCCGTTTGATCAAAGATATATGCACAAACACAATATATATAACATGCAAGTAAAGGAAAGAAACGATCAAACCACAACACGAGTATTTATCGTGGTTCGGCTACAAGGACTCTTTTTCCTTGCCCTACGTCCACGCCCCGAGTATCCAACTCGAGAGTTTCTTTCACTAGTCAACAAGCTCCTTTCACCGGCGGAGAAAACCTTACACGTCGCTTATACTTTTACCGACACAAAGCTAAATGTCGAGTTCTTTTACAAGGGCACAACCACTCCCGTTTAGTTCTTTTACTAGGGTACAACAACTCCCAACACTCTTTGTATTTTGAGGACTAAAATACTAACCACTCACTTCAAAATATACACAAACAAATGACGCGTAAACAACACGAGTTTACACAATACTAAGCTACCAAGTCTTGCAACGTTGTGTTGGAAACTTGTAACTTTAAACGACCTTGTGAGCTTCTTTGCTACAAAAGGAAACTTCACATTTACAATGTTAAGAGGTTAGAAGAAAAGGATCAGTGTGTGTGTAAAATATGTGCTCAAGAGGTTAGCCAAAAATCAAGTTATGGCTTGGTATTTATAGCACAACAAACTGTGTGCTCGGCGGATCAGGCGGAACCCTCAAATGGGTTCCGCCCGTGTACCCCCAGGGTACCGCCGGGTCTGCAGTAGGTTTTTGCAATTACTCTTCAAACCAAACAAGGTCTTGTCTCATAACTTCTATCAACCAAACAATGTCACATCACTTAAAGGAAGTCAAACATGATACTTGCAAGCAACATGAAAGCAAGTCAAACACATAACTTGCCATAAATACATAATAACAAAACTTGCCATAAATGTGATGTGACTATTTCTAATTTAAGAAATAAACTTGTGTTATGTTTTATGAAATGTAAAATGTAGCAAAAGTCTTGTTTATGCAAGTCTTAAAAACTAAGAATATGTTTTACTTAAAACTAAAGTTTACATTTTGTCGTTAACAAAACATAGCGAAGATCGTAAAATATAAATAACGTTTTTAGGCGATATTTGTATTAACAATCTCCCCCTTTTTGTTGATGACAAAACATAAACTTTGTTTTTAAGTAACACACAAAATCTTGGTTTTTAAGACTTAAAAAAAAATTATATTAACCTTGTTTTACTTAAGAGATGAAAAGCACATCAAGTATTGAAGGTTTAATATATTTCTCCCCCTTTTTGTCGAAACAAAAAGTAGAGTAGCGAAGCGGAATAATCGCCATGCTCCCCCTTGGTCGATACTCCCCTTAAATGGAGTACCAATATGGGAAACATGGATTTTGAGACCTACAAAAAATGATTAGTTGGTGATATATATAGTTAAGCTTGTAGTTACCACACACAATGCAACCACAAAGACAACACAACATTGATCAACCAACAATGCACAAAAGGAAGTAGAAAGAAATTTCATTCCAAGTAAAATTTTGACTTATAAAAGTCAAAAGACAAGAAATGCTAACTATTCTTCTACTTACTAACCAAAAACTAAAAAAAAAATAACCAAGAAAATTAAAAAAAAAAAATCCTACATTCCTAAGTTGGGGCAAACGGCCTCCAAAGGTTGTTTAGGATTTGTTGGGGTGGGAAAGTGCATCCAAACGTTCAATGACATATTGGAATGAAAACCGTGTTTCATTTTAGAATTGGTGAAGCAAGGTTTTTATGCTTTCACCCATTTGCTCACAATTTGAGCAAATATGGGGATGGTTGGGTGAAAATGGGTTGGTTTTGGTTTCTTGGTTTAGGGGTTGGTTTGGTTTTGGTTCTTGGGTGGAGGATGGATTTGGTATTGATTCAAGCAAGGTGGTTTGAAATTCCATTGCTTGATGAAGTTGGTTGTCAACCATGCTTTGTATTTCCTCATAAGAAGGAAAGAAAGACTCATAGGTATGGGCTTGAGAAGGAGGTGGAGTTGGGTGATCATGGTGTTCAAAATTTGGTTCTCCATAGAGAGGACCATGGATTTGACGGTAGATTGGGTGAAATAACAACGGTTTGGGTGGTTGGTACACTTGTTGTGGTGGTTGATTAAGTTCAAGATCATCATCAAGATCAAGAATTGACCTTGGTGATTGGTTTGCAAACGGTGGTGGTTGGGTATGTCTTGGTGGAAGATCATTTAAATCTTGGACATACAGGTGTGGTGATGTTGGAGGAGACCCAAAAAGTTCCATAGGTTCGATTTTGGGTAATGGTGATGGTGATGAAGTCTTTGATGGTTGAGTTGGAGCACTTGGTGGAGTTGGGTCAATAGGTGATTTAGTAGGTGGTGGAGTGTGCTCATTTGGTTGTTTGGGTGATGGAGATGGAGAGGCAAGATTCAAAAAGTGTTCATTTTTTATGGGTGAGGTGAATTCATCCGAAGATGAGGAGCTAATGTTGATGGATTGGTTTGACCATAGTGGTTTTACACTAATTCGGGCGGTTCTACGGATGGGTCGTGATGGTTGAGAGGTGTTTGTTGACTTGGTCATTGTTTAAAATGGTTTAAAGTTTCAGAATTTGTGATGAAGAAGGTGTGGTTTGAGAGTGTTTAGGATGGTTTAATTTATAGTGATGAAGATTTGTGGAAGGAGTGTTTGGATTTGATGTTAGTCCATACAAAAATGGTGGTTCCTAATGATTTGGAAAACTTAATTGTGGGTTTTCATGTCATGGAAGTCAATCCAATGAAAATGGTGAAGTGAGAAGACAAGTTTTTGCACTAAATGCATAGTGGTTTTGGTGGATTTTGGTTGTATAAATCTCAGGGATTTCAAGGATCCCTTAGAAGGGTTCCTTCCTTTATGTTTGAGGGGTCCTTGAGGTTGTTATGGTTAAATTTGAATTTTGGCGGGAATTGGTTTTGGTTAAGTTCATGGAAGAAGGAGTATCCTATTATGCTAAACACACTGCAAGTAATGGGTTTCTACCTAAAAGGATTGAATTTTGTTGTTTCAATGTTGAATTGGCGAAAAAGAAAATAGAAATTCTGCAGGCAACTGGCGGTACCCTGGAAATACACAGGCGGAACCCAAATTAGGGTGCCGTCTGGTCCGTTGGGCCAAACCTGGGTTACCCAGATTTTGCACTGGCGGAACCCAAATTTGGGATCCGCCGGATCCGCCAGGCCTGAAAAACTTCACAGTCCGCGTTTTTGACCCGCGAAACGATTTTCAAAATTTTCGAAAACTCCTAAAACCAAAAATATAATTCATATCTGGTTAGGAAATGCAAAAATTAGACATGTAGACACTCATATCATAAGACTTTGACCGGGGGCTAGCGAAATTCACTAAACTTAGTGAAAATTTGATAATCAAGAAAATTTGACAACTTGCCAAAAGTTGTCTTCCTGCAACATTGTTAGTTAAAACATGTTCCATAGTGTATCAAACATTGTACTAACACACAAATACATCACAAAGATTGTTTAAACTACCAAATTGTTCCAATAGCACCTTGTGCCAAACACTCCTAACACACCCGCACTCATTGACGGTCCATCTTCTTCTTCATCTTCCTGAGGAATCTCCCGATGTTTTTGAACATCCCTTTTGTTTGCTTGAACTCCTCCGACTCATTTGGAATATCCGGAAGTTGGGAAAGGTATTCTAGAGGTGGGAGCCTAGAGTTTGGCAAATTGTCATCTTCACTCATTGAGGAAGAAGAGGAGGAGGTAGGGGGATGAGGACGTTTTCCTTGGGCTCTATACATTCTCTTATCACTTAGAGGGACAAATGTATGTGGAATGAGAGAGTAGTCAAGTTGAAGACAGTTGGAGGAATGGGTGCAATGAACCTAAAGAGACGGGTCAAGAACATTCCATATGGCATAGCCGTTGTGCCATGCACGGGAATGTCGGCCATTCTTTTGGCCATGTAGTAAGCAAGATTGAAAGGTTGCCTAGTGGACAAAGAGTAGAGCATGTAGCATAGGCAAAGGTTGATATGGTCTCGGTTTCCTATGGTGCTTATAACATTGGCTCTAAGGACTTCCTCCCATTTCTTGAATTGGGGCAAGAGTTCATTAAGTTCCATTCCATATGGATCTTTATCAACCTCATTACCCGTTCGGGTTCTCCTAGTAGTGGTTGTCCTAACAAAGAGGTGGTTACGGAGTACATCTTTTGACACAAGTGGGGTATCATAAGGATGGAAACGGTCATCTAGGGTGTCAAGGGTTGAGAGGGAGTGCAAATCGGAGTAGATACAAGTACCTTGGTTTGGAATTCCTAGGATTTGAGCAAACTCCTCAAGAGTGAAGGAGTATTGATTGCCACTAACCCTAAAGTTGACGGATAAATAATCATAATCACCCGTGGATAGAGTGACGGATGCATAGAACTCAAGAATGAATCTAGGACAAATAGGCTCGTCTAAAGTCAAAAGACACTCAAAGTTGATTGTGGCAAATTCGGCATAAAGGTTTGTGCCTTCTAGGAAAGACGGGTCAATGGTTCTACCTTCATGGACATAGCGTTTTTCTAGGGCTTTGAAAATGTTGACTTGGTTTGGGGTAAGGCCTTTGGTTTTGTGGTGTTTTGGGAGGTACTTAATTGTGTCCTTATGGTCGTAATGGGTTAGAGGAGGCATGATGATACCTAGAACAACAAAAATTTCACATTTTAGTTTAAGTAAACTACTATTTTAATGTGGATGTTCTAGTGTGTGCCTATATGAAAACAATGTAGAGGTGCGGTTATCTTGACTCATTTTGATGCATCAAAAATGTTTTATAATGCAAGTTTTGTTATAAAAACAAAAGATAACCCAAACACTCCTAGGTCAATGTAGCTTCGTTTGAATGTACCCGAAAATACATATTGGTTATGTATCCCCTTTAGCATTCAAGAGACATTATGCAAGTGATGTTTTGAACATAACGTTTTGATTTTGTATTCTCAATGTGAGACGAAAAAGTATTTGTCCTACTTGTGAGAAATTTTTGCAAGAATTTGGCATGGGGTGGTTTAGCAAACATGTTTACACTAAGTAAGAATGCAATTCCTAACTATGGGGAACATGATTAGTTTTGTTAAACACCTAATTTTATGCATGAATTTTACAAGTTTAATGCATAACCCCAAGTTTTTGTTTTTGTGCAAAAATAGAATTTCTAGACTCAGATCAGGATTGTAATCAAGTTTAGAATACTTACAATGATGAAGGATTAGTAATGTGATTGGATTGAAGACCAGAATTTCGTGGGTATGGATGAGAGAAATGGTGAATAGTAACAGTTTTGGAAGTGGTGGTGTGAAATAATGGGTGTTTGGTTTAATATAAACTAATGGATTGATTCTGCAGGTCGACGGACACGGCGGATCCCAAATTTAGGTTCCGTCCGTTATGGCTCAGGGTTCCGCCGACCCTGCTGAGAAAAATTGTTACGGATTTGTTTTGATTTTTGTGATTTTTGTCTAATGTCCAGAACTACAATGTAGGTTCCATGAGTCCTAAGCCTAGCCTAAGAAGGTTAAAAGGTTCACGTTTAAGAGGTTTGGTGAGAATGTCGGCTATGTTGTCTTCGGAAGAAACTTTCTCAATTGAGATATTTCCTTTTTGAACGTTGTCGCGAAGGAAATGATGACGGATTTCAATATTTTTGGTATGAGCATGTTGAACCGGGTTTTTGCTGAGATCAATGGCACCTTTGTTGTCACAAAGAATTGTGATGTCGTTGAGTTGAATTCCGTAGTCGACAAGAGCTTGCTTCATCCAAAGAGCTTGTTGACATGCCTTTCCGGCCGAAACGTACTCGGCTTCCGTTGTTGAGATAGCAAGAACCGTTTGCTTCTTCGAGAACCATGAGGTGAGACAATGTCCAACAAAAGTACAAATACCACTTGTGCTTTTTCTATCGACATAGTCACCGGCATGATCCGAGTCGGCATACACTATGGTGTCTATTCCCGTTCCTTTGGGATACCATAAACCTAAATGTGTAGTGCCCTTAATATACCTAAATATCCTTTTAACGGCTTCAAGATGGGTAGTTTTAGGATTTTCTTGAAAACGAGCACATAGACAAACACTAAACATAATGTCGGGTCTACTAGCCGTTAGGTAAAGTAGACTACCAATCATACCTCTATACTTAGTGCTATCTACGGATTCACTTTCCTCATCCTTGGTGAGTTTAGTTTCCGTGGACATGGGAGTTTTGATAGGTTTCGAATCTTCTAATCCAAATTTCTTAAGCATGTCCTTAATGTACTTAGATTGGTTAAAGAAGATACCATCTTCTAGTTGTTTAATTTGGAGTCCTAAGAAAAAGTTGAGTTCACCCATCATACTCATTTCAAACTCGTCATGCATGATTTTTGAGAAATCTACACATAATTCTTGACAAGTTGATCCGAATATAATGTCATCAACATAGATTTGGACTATGATAATATGTGAATCTTTCTTCTTAGTGAAGAGAGTATTATCAACTAAGCCCATGGTGTATTTATGGTCAACTAAGAAGGTTTTAAGTCGATCATACCATGCTTTTGGAGCTTGCTTAAGTCCGTAAAGAGCCTTTTTAAGTTTGTAAACATAATTAGGTTTTTCAAAATCGATGAAGCCCGGGGGTTGAGCAACATACACTTCTTCATTAATGACTCCGTTTAGAAATGCACTTTTGACGTCCATTTGAAAAAGTTTAAAATTATGTGCACACGCATAAGCAAGTAAGATTCTAATTGACTCTAGCCTAGCTACTGGAGCAAACGTTTCATCATAGTCGATGCCTTCTTGTTGATTATATCCTTGTGCTACTAGCCTAGCTTTGTTTCTAGACACAATTCCATTTTCATCCATTTTATTACGAAAGACCCATTTCGTTCCAATTATTGTTTGACTCGTTGGTTGAGGAACTAATGTCCATACATCATTCCTAACAAATTGGTTTAATTCTTCTTGCATTGCAATTACCCAAGACTCATCTTTAATGGCTTCGTTAATGTTTTTCGGTTCAATGATTGACACGAAACAAAAGTAGTTGCTTTCATTTTGGACTTTTGATCTTAGTGTTCTTTCGTTAATGTTGCCTATGACACTATCTAATGGATGACTTTTAGATTCTTTGACATTAGCAAGTTCTTTGTTTAATAGTTCATCTTCCTTGTCATTATCTAAGATTTCTTGACTTTCAATTGCTTGGCTTTCAACTAAGTCATCATCTACCAAAGGTGATGTCTTAGAGGGAGGTGGACTTTCGTCAAATGTTACGTTCAACGATTCCTCGACTCTTAAGGTTTCTTTGTTTAAGACAATGTAAGCTTTACTATTTTGTGAATATCCAAGGAATACACCTTCATAAGACTTTGGGTCAAATTTGGTGAGATAATCCTTGGTGTTAAGAATGAAGCATTTACTCCCAAACACTCTAAAGTATCCTAATGTAGGCTTTTTACCTTTATAAAGTTCATAAGGTGTTTTATTCAAAAATCGTCTAATTAGGACTCGATTTAAAATGTACGTTGATGTGTCAACGGCATTACACCAAAACTTTTGTGGAATAGTTTGTTCATTAAGCATTGTTCTACTCATCTCTTGTAATGTCCGATTTTTACGTTCTACTACACCATTAGATTGAGGAGTACGTGGAGCCGAAAAGTTATGAGTAATTCCATTATTATCACAAAATTTTCCAAATTGAAATTCATTATCAAATTCACGACCGTGATCCGTTCTAATAGACACAATATTAGATCCTACTTGATTTTGAATTTTCTTACTTAGAATCTCAAATTTATCAAAAGCTTCATTTTTACTTTTCAAAAACTTAGTCCAAGTATAACGTGAGTAATCATCAACTATGACCAAAGTATAGAAGTTGCCTCCATAACTTTGTATAGCCGATGGACCAAATAAATCCATATGTAAAAGTTCTAGACACCTAGACGTAGACACCAAGTTTATAGCCTTATGGCTACTATGGACTTGTTTACCGACTTTGCAAGCATCACAAAAGTGTTGGTCATATTTCAACTTGGGTAGGTTTCGAACTAAGTCTTTGGAGGAGAGGTTTTGGATTAGTCTCATGTTAGCGTGTCCTAAACGTCTATGCCATAAAGTTGAAGATTCATCTAATGAGGTAAGACAAAGTTTGTCTCTAGATGTTGAATCCAACTTCATGACGTATACGTTGTTCTTAAGGACACCTTTGGCTATGGTTATACCATCTTTAAGTATTTTACTACCGTTTTCACTAAAGAGGACATTATACTTATTACGACAAAGTTGACTAATACTAAGAAGATTAAATCCTAAGTTATCAACATGAGCAACATCATCTATAGAAAGGGAGTCATGAGAGATTGTACCTTTTCCGATGATTTTGCTCTTAGCATTACTACCAAACGTAACATTACCTCCATCACATTTGTGATATGTAGAGAAGAGGCTTTTATTACCCGTCATGTGCCTTGAACAACCGCTATCCTTGATCCATTCATCCGGATCCAAACAAACTTTGAGGCACACCTCATTTGAGTTGTGAGCCATGAGAGCAATATTATCATTCTTTGGCTCATCATCATCTCCTTCATAGTCACTCCAAGCACCGCCCACAAAAGCTTGTTGAGGTTTGCTCTTGGGTGGTTTTGGACATTCTCCTATAAGATGACTTGTGTCTCCACACCGATAACATTTTCTTTCAACTTTTCCTTTTCGTTTTTCTTGTCATCTTTGGGTTGCCTAACAAACTTCCCTCGCCTACGAAAGAACTTCTTGAAGTCTCTCACGGCCATAGCATATTCCTCATCATCACTATCCGAAGTAGATTCTTCATCATCACTTGATTGGACTCTAGCTTTCAAGGCAATGGACTTAACCTTTTCTTTCTTGCCTCTAACTAGTTCCGAATCTTTTTCCATTACCATTTCATGAACTTTGAGGTTTCCAATAAGCTCATCAAATGACATGCTTGAAAGATCTTTGGATTCTTCAATTGCCGTCACTTTTGCTCTCCACTTCGGATGGAGTGCTCTAAGAAATTTCCTGACAAAGTTCTTACTACAAAAAGATTCATCAAGTGCTTTAAGTGAAGTAATAATAGTGTTAAACCTAGCAAAAGCATTATCAATAATCTCATCTTCGGTAATAACAAATTGTTCATATTGTTGAACAAGAAGATCAATTTTGTTATCTTTAACTTGTGAATTTCCTTGATGAGTGACAATTAAAGATTGCCAAATATCTTTGGCGGTTTTACACAAAAAGACTCTTTCATATTCTTTCTTAGGCAAAGCGTTGTAAAGCATCATTTTAGCTTCATTATTTTTACCTATTAATTTCTTTTGATCATCATCTTTAATGTTAGTAACTACGTTATCACCATCAACAATTATATACCATAAATCTATATCTTTAGATTTCACGTAAGTTTCAAAACGGTTTTTCCAATAGATAAAACCATTTGCTTCAAAGAGTGGTGGTCTTTGCATAGATTGTCCTTCTTTGTAATTTTCAAAATCCATGGATCGTTTCAAGTTTTAAAACACAATATATTTTAAAAGCTTGAGTAACGTAGCTCTGATACCAATTGTGGAAAACTAGAAGGGGGGGTTGAATAGTTTTAGCATTTTAAAATCTTTTTAACTTGTTTAGTTAGCTTTGAAACTTTCCGTTTGATCAAAGATATATGCACAAACACAATATATATAACATGCAAGTAAAGGAAAAAAACGATCAAACCACAACACGAGTATTTATCGTGGTTCGGCTACAAGGACTCTTTTTCCTTGCCCTACGTCCACGCCCCGAGTATCCAACTCGAGAGTTTCTTTCACTAGTCAACAAGCTCCTTTCACCGGCGGAGAAAACCTTACACGTCGCTTATACTTTTACCGACACAAAGCTAAATGTCGAGTTCTTTTACAAGGGCACAACCACTCCCGTTTAGTTCTTTTACTAGGGTACAACAACTCCCAACACTCTTTGTATTTTGAGGACTAAAATACTAACCACTCACTTCAGAATATACACAAACAAATGACGCGTAAACAACACGAGTTTACACAATACTAAGCTACCAAGTCTTGCAACGTTGTGTTGGAAACTTGTAACTTTAAACGACCTTGTGAGCTTCTTTGCTACAAAAGGAAACTTCACATTTACAATGTTAAGAGGTTAGAAGAAAAGGATCAGTGTGTGTGTAAAATATGTGCTCAAGAGGTTAGCCAAAAATCAAGTTATGGCTTGGTATTTATAGCACAACAAACTGTGTGCTCGGCGGATCAGGCGGAACCCTCAAATGGGTTCCGCCCGTGTACCCCCAGGGTACCGCCGGGTCTGCAGTAGGTTTTTGCAATTACTCTTCAAACCAAACAAGGTCTTGTCTCATAACTTCTATCAACCAAACAATGTCACATCACTTAAAGTAAGTCAAACATGATACTTGCAAGCAACATGAAAGCAAGTCAAACACATAACTTGCCATAAATATATAATGACAAAACTTGCCATAAATGTGATGTGACTATTTCTAATTTAAGAAATAAACTTGTGTTATGTTTTATGAATTGTAAAATGTAGCAAAAGTCTTGTTTATGCAAGTCTTAAAAACTAAGAATATGTTTTACTTAAAACTAAAGTTTACATTTTGTCGTTAACAAAACATAGCGAAGATCGTAAAATATAAATAACGTTTTTAGGCGATATTTGTATTAACAATCTCCCCCTTTTTGTTGATGACAAAACATAAACTTTGTTTTTAAGTAACACACAAAATCTCGGTTTTTGATGGAGTGGCGGAATTAGTTGCTAGTCAACTAACCCAATTACTAAGATGCAATCAAAATAAAATAATAAAAAATGAAAATAAACCAAATTAAGATAGTGGTGTGAGCAATATATGGGAGAATTGTGTTTATTTAGATTTCACTACTCCCTAGATATCTTTTACAGGTTAATTACTTGTTACAGTTGCGCGGATGATGGATTGTATTTCTTAATACCATTCATGGGGTGGCGTACTTACTTCCCCAATCCTATAAGCTCCTACTTCACTCCTATGTCGAGCCGGCTAAGAAGCTCCTAACATGGGATCACTAGAATTCGCTCATGCATTAAATACAATCATAAAAACCTAGTACACATCGGTTCATGTTTCTTAAGACGTTCAAGCAAGTTACACAATAGAGATCTGCCAGTTTTCTTAAGCTAACATTGAAATCATTCATCCATTACAACTACAAACAAACAATCAACCTATAATCAACATCTAGGTTTCATTACATCTAAGCAAACACATGAAAGATCTAGCCTAGCATGTTATAACCAAGACAAGCATAAGATATATTCAAACAACACATAGACATATTGAATAAATTGAAAGAGGACTTATCTTAATTGAACATGAAAGGTTTCAAGGGGTGAAAACCTTGAAAATACTGTTACAAACGACCTAGGGTTTATTAGGTTCGACCCTAGTATTCTCCACACAAGTTCCTCTCTTTAATGAATGAAAAATAGAAAAAGTATATATAGATTTTGTGAGGTGACGGCGTCAAGAGTAAATTTCTGACGCCGTCATCTCGCCGTCAATAAAGTTCTCGGACTGCCTAGATCTGGGTCTGACGCCGTCACGTGTAATCCATCTTCAGGCCGTCACCAAAATAACTCTTGACGCCCTTCTTCTGACGCCTTCAGGTTTTCTCTGGGTCGTCATGGATTTTGCTCTTGACACCGTCATCTTTTCCTTCTTGACGCCGTCAGGTACTGTTCCCAGCATGGAAAATTGAGTCTTTGCTGTTTTCTTCACTTTTATGCTCAAAAAACGTCCAAAATGCTTCATTTTCCAGAATTCACTCCCAAAGTACCTAAAATCACAAAAGGAACGATTTAGGGCAATATTTGATAAAAAAAAATTCAATTCCGGACTTAAATGACCCCCTAAAAATGGTTCATTTTTTGCCTCATCAATCCTACATTAATCATGACCGCTTTACATTTATAAGGCTACTTAAGCTTTATATAATACTAGGCAACCAGACCCGTGCGTTGCACACGGGCTGTATCTAAGTGCTCATAACGTAATGTTCACTAATTTTCGTTATGTATTCATTGCGGGATCACGTCATTTCATTATTTGTGTACACTTGCAAACATGAATAGTCATGAAAGCCCGTGCGATACACATGGGCTGTATAGAAGTTTTCAAAGTCTAATATCCGTCATTTTATATTCAGGACGTATTTTTGTCATTATATATATAAGTTTTCATGGTAGCATACATTTAATAAGCATAATACGTATTTAAAATAGTTTATTGACATATAATCTTTTAAGATGTATTTTTTACGTAATATTTTTTGTCTATCTATTTTGGTATTAACTCTATCATTTTTTATTTGAACTAACTAATATTAATACATCGGGCTAAGTTATAACTATTTCTTATGATAGTCAACAATTCTCGTGCGATGCACATGGGTTGTATAGAAGTTTTCATAGATTTAAAATACATGCGATGCACATGGGCTGTATAGAAGTTTTTATAGCGTAATATTCGGCATTTATTTTTGTCATTTTATATTTAAGTTTTCATGGTGTCACACATTTGCTAAGCTTTATACGTATTTAAAATACTTTATTGAGTTGCACATGGGCTGTATATAAGTTTTTATAGCGTAATCTTCGGCAATTATTTTCGTCATTATATATCTAAGTTGTGATGGTATCACATTTCTAGGCATGACACACATTTAAAATAGTTTATTGACATTAAAAGAGTATATGTGAAGAGATTTTTTTCAAGAAGTTATATTGAAAAGAGTCTCTTCACATGTAATTTTTTTAATATGTATAAGTTACATAAATTATTTTAAATATGAAGCGATGACATTAATGTTGGAGACCTTTTATATTCATCCACGTGCGATGCACACAGGTTTGGATTGCCTCAGGACCCATGTGATGCACACAGGTTGGATCTAATTGATTTTTTCGTAATGTTTGAGACTAATTTTTTGTTCATCTTTGAAACTCTCATTTTTTGTGAAAGACAGACTTCGTTGTTCAATAAATTACATTATTAAAAGAGAACTATAAAACAAATTTCCTTTTTAACAAAACTATAAAAACATAAAACATTAAAGTAATTAGTATATTCAAGAGTATAAATTATAATTCGTATAATAAATTATAATTCGTATAGTAAAATATTGCATGTTTAATTTGTAACATACTATTAATGTGAATGCTAAATATTCATCTATATTGACACCGACGGCCGTGGCGTTGTTCTTGTTGTTGTTCTCTTTGTCATTGTTGTTCATTGGCATTTTGCATGTTTTGTTCTTGATACAAACTTTGTGACTTCTCCATCTCTTTCTTTAATGTAAAGAGGTTTTTTTTTGCAAAATGTTATATTTAAATGAGGCTTTTCATATGTAATATTTTAATTTGAGTAAGTTACATAAATTATTATTTTTAATTAATGCATTATTACACCATTTTTTCATAAACTATAATATCGAATTTGGAGCATTCATACCCTCTAAGTATTTACAGTATGACGACATGAATCACATGATCTCAAACTCAAATAAATAATGCTTACCTCGTGATAGGTGTAGGATAACATTTGAAATACAATTTTCTTCTCCTTTATAAACTTCTTTGATTTAAAAGATTCTCATTGTTAAGATGATAGTGTGAAAATATTTTTATTATATACTACAATTTTCAATATGTAACATCGACATAATTTTCACAATTATATCAAATATCAAGTCATGCAATATTCTACGACGTTTAATTAAGAAAGTGACATTAACACACCGCAAGACAAAAAACTATATTAAGAGCAAAAATATTAAAATGCACCAACAAAGTGTAGTAATAATTATTGACTAAAAATTGAATGCTCGTCACATTATTTTTAATAAACTTACTTGCTAACGAATCAATAGTATTAGCCCGTTCATCGGTATTACATGAAGTAAAATATTGCATGTTTAATTTGTAACGTACTATTAATATGAATGCTAAGTATTCATCCCACCGGTGGCCGTGACGTGGTTCTTGTTGTTGTTGTTGTTGTTTTCTTTGTCGTTGTTGTTCATTGGCCTTTTGCATGTTTTGTTCTTGATACAATTTTTGTAACTTCTCGATCTCTTTTTTTAATGCTTCTTGACGTGCTACAAAAAACAATTAGATATAGTTGATCGTTAGTAACTTAAATACAGTTAATCAAAGTAAAAATGTTCGTGCATGTTCCACTTAATTGATAAGACAACGATGTGTAGGATCTCTTAAACCATTAGAGAAGATGATGTTACTACCAAACCTCCTAAGCACCATCTTTATGTCCTACATTGTTACACACATAAAACACACGTGAAATTTACATAAAATAATATAAATCAATATGATTAATAAGTAAGACGATATGATGCTTACTTTACCACCATTATAAGTTGTAGCCCAATGTGCACGCGGTGTGGAGGAAGTTGGGGTTTGTTGTGTGTGATTTTTGACACATTATATAGTTGATAAAATATTTGTAACTCATGGACGGGAAGGTAAAAAGACTAACCACTAATTGGAGTGTTTAATTTAAGCATTCATGACATTTTTGGTTTGTATTCTTTGAGGTTTAGAGATGCTTGAAACATGTTGTACCGTACAAACTTTTGTGCACGATTTCTCATGCAAAACATATTGTACCGTACAAACTACATTTGTTGAAATCACACTTGAAAGACATGTTTGGAATAATCAACTCTTGAAACATTTATTAGGGGTATTTTGCATTTATAAGACAACCTAAGTTTATATTATATATATATAACATATATAGATTTCTAACAACTAAAAATTTTATTTATAACTTTTTTTTTTCTTTTTAACAAAAACGACACATATATTTTTATACTTATTTTTTTGCCATGCATGATCTTTTTAAAATTTGACCAACAGAAATTCAATTTTGACTTTCAATAGGCTAATGACAGATCTTAAATTTGTCACGTGACAAAATGGCAAACTCTCATTGGTCAAGTTGCACGTTTAAAGAGCATTTAAAGTATATACATGTGTTGATGTTACTATTGTTGGAAACTTGGAACATGCTATAAGCGTGCTCTTAGTTAATAATGAGTAAAAAAGCCATAATTGTCATTAACAACTCTTCAACCGGCTTATTACATTGTATAGTAAAGTATGTCTCTTAACTTTCCCCAAAAAGAAATGTATGCAACCTTAAACCTAACAGCATGACCCAATAACCTTTTGGAATGAGTTGGCAACAACTACAATAGTAATTGCGAGAGAGGAAGAAACTACAAAACTGATGGGTAAGGAGTGAGAGCCCTTTCTGCAAACAGATTCTACTCCCTCACCGAGACACCACACAAGTTATTGATGAAAAGATAGTTCTTTGATACTTTGTAGATAGGTTGGTTACGTCTAGGCCCAAGTTTATTGTTATATACCATTAGCCTAATAACACACAATATGATAAGGGCGTGACAAGCAGTTAAACTAATATCACGAGAAACAAGATTTTATACATAACACATTTAAAGTGATAAGTTAATGTTTTAAATGGGAACTTGATAAACGTCACAATAAGTATATGATATACATAACCAATGTTATTAAGGAGTTGTTTCACGATAGCGTATAGGGTGTGTGATTTTGCTTGCTTATATGGTTTAAAAACCACATTAAGCTGATGGGGATGAGTGAGTAGCAAAAGAAAAACAAGAAAAAACAAACATTTCTTTAACATCAAGGACCGACTGTCATTATAAATTTTACAACTTAAGGATCATCATTGTAAAATTAAAGATAATATAAACAACAAATGTCTGAATCCCTCAGCATAATTTGCGGAAGTTGATATCGGAAAAAAATTGGCTTACATTAAGTTGGTTATACTCTACTAGTATATAAGTTAGTTTGTTGTTAATTACTTATCTTTCCGTCCCCAAACTATGCGTCGACCTGGGGAGTGTTTGTTTAAGCTTATATAGCGGGTTTTCGACTTATATTTATAAGCTTTTTTTTTTTTTTTTTTTTTTTTTTTTTTTTTTTTCAAATTTTGGAACTTTTTAGCCGAAAAAGTTTCAAAAAATTTGCAAAAAAAGTGGGCCTATGAAACACAAGCCAAAAACGACATAAGTCGAAAACCCGCTATATAAGCTATTAAGCTTAAACAAACACCCCCTAAGTGTCCATTTTCAAATTTCTAACTATATTAAGGATGTGTTTAGTTTGGCTTCATGAATGAAAGAATTACTTTCACTCCCGATTGTTTGGTTTATGGGTTTAATTTTTGAGAATGGGTATGAAACCTACAAAAGTAAGCATTTTTATACTCTTCATTGGTGGTGGGTTTAAAATCCCATTCCCATAGCCATAGTGATTCTCTAATACAAACCAAATTTAATTTGAGACGGTGGGAGTGCTAACTTCTGTTTTTAGTATGTATAAATGATTTTCATGTTAAATTTTGTGTGTTTATTTATGGTTGTTAAGCATGTATACTACATTATTTATTATTATTATTATTATTATTATTATTATTATTATTATTATTATTATTATTATTATTATTATTATTTGGTTTTTGATTATATGGGTGTTCGGTTAAGTATTGTGGTTATTTTTTGGTGGCATGTGATTTTGATTTAGCAATGAGTAAGCTATCACTAAAAAATTTAAATACATTTGTGGAAGGTATATAATTGGAGAAGAGTGAGACCCAACATTCCCGTAACCTGAAAAAAGTGTAGATATCTGTCATGCCGGAATGGTTGGCGTATTTGATGATTTTTTTGCACATGAGAAACTAAGATTATCTCTTTCAGATTTTTTTTTAGAAATAATGCAAGACTACCTGGTGGATCTTTCCTAATTACATCTTAATGCAATTAAGAAAATTATTAGCTTTAAAGTGTTGTGCAAAGCGTTAGGCATTACTCCAACGACTAGTTCTTTTAGTACGTTTTTTTATCTTTGTTGGGAAACGTGTAGGTTTAGCTTTTATTCACACAAAGGTGTTAAAATCGTATCGGAGTTAGGATACCCGCTTACTAGTTGAAATGATCACTTATTTTAAATAAGAATAAGCATCACGTGGCTACTATGAGCACTGGTGGTGTAGACTGTTAGCCAAAAATAGGTCCGTGTGATATCAATATAGTCACTAGGTTGAACGGTTACTAAATCTAAACGGACACGTGTTAGTCTCTCTATCCGGCTAACACGTGTTCAGGGTTTGATTTGGTAATTGTTCAACCTAGTGACTATATCGATATCACACGGACCTATTTTTTGGCTGACTGTCTACACCACCACATCTCCGAGTGGCCACAGGATGCTTATTTTTAATGAAAAAAAAATGTGATCATTTCAACTAGTAAGCGGGTATCCCAATTCCGGCACGATTTATACACCTTTTTTAGTAAAAGTTAAACTTACACGTTTCCCAACGAAGATAAAAAAACATTCTAAAAGAACTTGTCGTTGGAGTAACGCCTAATGCTTTGCACAACACTTCAAAGCTAATTATTTTCTTAACTGCATTTGGATGTAATTGGGAAAGATCCACCGGTAGTCTTTGCATTACTAAAAATTAAAAAAATAAAATAAAAATAATAATAATAAAATTGAATGAGGTAATCTTAGTTTCACATGTGCAAAAGAATCGGGATAAACGCCAACCATTCCAGCAGGAATTTTGGGTACCAATCCTCTCCAATTCCATACCTTTCACAGTAGTATTTAATTTTTTTATTTTTTGTTTTAATTTTTATTTTATTTTTATTTTTATTTTTTTTAATTATAGCATACTCATTGCAAAAGTAAAATCACATGCCGTAAAAAAAAATAACCACAATACTTAACCGAACACCCATAAAATTAAGAGAAATGATCGGGGTGTCTAATTTTGTGCTTAAAATTGTGTGGCATTTACTTATTGGTTTATGAAGCCGTGAGTCCCTTATTAGCAACCAACAAAATGTTGCCACCCAGTTTAAGCACAAAATTAGGCATACATTTAGTCGCCCTAATCATTTCTCTAAACTTAAATACCAAAAATAACAACAGTATTATATACGCTTAACTAACATAAATAAACACACAAAAAGTATTATATATGCTTAACAAACATAAAGAAACACACAAAATTTAACACGAAAATCAATTCTATATGCTAAAAGGTAAGTTAACACTCCCTCATCTCAAATTAAATTTGATTTATATTAGGGAATCACTATGACTATGGGAATGGGTTTTTAAGCCCACCATCAATGAATGGTATACAAATGTTTACTTTTGTAGGTTTCATACCCATTCTCAAAAATTAAACCCATAAACCAAACAATCGGGAGTGAAGGTCATTCCTTTGTTCCTGAAGCCGCAAACCAAACACACCCTTAATATAGTTTGAAATTTGAAAATGGACACTTAGGGGTGTTCGTTTAAGCTTTATATAGCGGGTTTTTAGCTTACATTATTTTCGGTTTATGTTTCATAAGCTAATTTTATTTTATTTTATTTATTTATTTATTTACTTTTTTTTCGCAAATTTGGAAACTTTTCGGCTTATATAAGCTGAAAAGTTTCAAAATTTGCAAAAAAAAAAAGATTAGCTTATAAAACATAAGTCGAAAACCCGTCATATAAGCTTAAACAAACACCCCAGGTTGATGCATTGTTTGGGGACGGAAAGATATGTAATTTACAACAAACTAACTTATAGTAGTAGAGTATTACCAACTTAATGTAAAAGCTGAAATGCGTTTTTTTCATTCTGAAGGCATCCACTATGGTTGTTTCATCAAAAGGTATAAACTTTATATAAAGCTTTATCTTTCATTTTAACCATAGTGATCATTTGTTTCATGTACATGTGGCATGAAGAGGTTCAAGTTCTTGAACCTATTCATAATTTAATGCATGTGTTATTATCAATCATTTCAAGAGTTTTTAAAAGGTTTATGCATAGTGAACATAGGTTTATAACTTTAAAAGGTTTATAAATTAATGATTATAGACTTATATAAAGCTTCACCATTGTGAATGCTCTGATATCAACTCCTGCAAATTCTATTTCAGAGATTTGGACATTTGTTTGTTTAAATTTTCTTTAATTTACAACGAGGGGGTAGCGCCCGCCGCGTTGCGGCGGGTCGAAGTTCAACGTACATCTGTTTGTCAATTTATTCGTCGTCGACGTACCTGGAAAGGGAAACAAAACATCAAATATATCTTTTAGTTAATAATACGTTTTTTGTATTTGTAATTGATTTTTTCTTGTGTTAGTTTGAAATACTTCCAATTAAAGAAATGTTTTTTGTCTTAATTTTTTAAGACTTCCTTTTTAGGAATTGCCTAAATGCATTATAATGTAGTTAAGATAATTCATAAACAGTATCTTCTTCAATTTTCGATGAAATTGTATTTACGTTTCCGGCTCGTTTTTTTTCCGTTGACTTCTTCTGTGTCCCTTTGGTTGCTCATGTAATTTCAAGGTAGGTCCTAAAAAGTCCATCCCTGCTATTTATTATTAGTGTAGAAACGGCTCGAATAGTATACGGAAAGCTACTACGATACTGATAATTTTATTGCAACGGCGTTGCAAAGAGTGTCCAAAATGTATGCCCAGATGTACTTTGCGCATTAGAACCTTATAAGGTTCCTGTACAACATTGTCACTTACATTACAGTGGCTAGTCTTACGGCAACATGTCTACCCATACTACTTTCTTAATATTTTTAACAGCCTGTACATAGCTGCATTACAAAAGGTTGCAAGCTTGTGTGCGTTGTTAGTTACCAGGTGCGGCGTCACTTGTTTTTGGTTTCTTGGACCAGGGACTTCCTTCCTCCTCCGCTGAGCTTTGAAATAACTGTTTCCTAACAGATGAAGAGCTACTTTCTGTTGGTCCTTCCTTTTTTTCTGGCTGAGAAGGGTGGTGGGGTGAGACTTTCAGCTGAAAGTTCATTGAGAGGGGTTACTTGGTCCACTTGCTCTGGTGGTACAGAAGATCCTTCGGCTTGTGGGGCTGCCTCTGCTGGTGCCAATGGTTCCGCGGCCTCTGGAGCTGGTAATGGTGGTGGAACCCCGTCCAATGCCTGGTCAAGAATTAACCGTGGATAGCCTGTACGACTGCCTTTGCCAAAGTGCAACTCAAACTTGTGCCTGGTATTTTCAAAGGCTCTTATTATCGGCGGTAGATCGTATGGGTTTGGATCAGGTATGTAGCTCATAGCATCGCCAATATCTGGAAGGATTGAGTGTGCCTCAGGGCTGAAGAAGCTGAGCGACGCGCTTCCTGTTTCGTCCGTGATTATCGTCCTCAAGCAATAACTGGCACCGAAATGTATGACATCCGTTGTAAACAGGGTTGGTAAATGGTACAAATGATTTGTTGGATACAATTGATGGTCTGTGGGTATACCTGTAGTTAGGGACCATTTTTGTCCCCGGTTCCTGGCAATGCCAATGAGGTCGACGTGCGTCGATTTTTTGACCACATGTTCTGCATTTGTTGAAGAACAATCCCATATCTTCGTCTATCTTTGTTATAACAACTTCAGTCACAAATCTCTAACATTGTATGTAACATATTTGTACCTTACCATCAAAGTATCAGGATTAATTTGTAGCAGTGTTATGATGTTCACATGTTCATTAACAAGAGGTGCCACATGTTGTTGTTGCTGTGCAACTGGTAAGGCGAGAGGCATAACCGATGCGAGCATTTCGTTGTACCTATATCAGCATGTAGTGATTAGCGAATATTTCAACTATCGAGGTCTAGCTTAGGTGGTTTCGTACTTATACTGCACGGATGTGGTGCGCTTCTGGGAGGTCAGGATTCAGATAGAAATGTGTAGCCGGGGTTCCCGATAGCTGTATAGTACCTGCGTATCGTTTTGCTAAACATGAACTAACTGCCATGATAACGGGCTGCTCTAGCTGTGTGGCAATCTGCAACTCAAATCTTGTTGCCATTTCGTTCCAGAGACTGAGAGTGACGCTGTTACCACTGTCAATAAATCGTTACTATTAGACGTTTAAAATAGTGATATGAATATAAATGCTGAGTTAGTCAGAATGCATACTTCAAGTTTTGGATGTCAATATTTTTCCTGAGTATTCTATTTCTTGTTGGGCCTCCAAACTCTTTCATCCTGCTTACGTCTCGCACGAGTCCTATATAGTCTACATAGATATAAAAGTATAGTCATAAGTGTGTGGATCTAATTTAATATTGAACGTTTATGGTTACCTGTTAAGATGGAGTCGCGAGCATCAATTCTTGGGCCAAGCTCGTTGTACGCAGCGAAATTAAAGTAATGGTTTGGGAAACCTTCATCTGGTAGCGGCACAACCTGAGTATATCTTCCAAACAGCAATGTGGTATCATTCGGTAACGTGCGCTGCCAACTTTCAGTATTCTTGCAACCGAACCTCTGAATTTTGTAGCATGAGTTTGCTTGCAAGGCATTTTCAAATTGCCTCATATCTCGCACGTCTACAGTTGCCTGGATTGCATTTCCCTGCATAAGGCTGGTATTATGTATTGAACATCGGTGAATATTTTGAATGTAAATATTTGGTTTCACAAAACATATTACCTTTTTGTCCTATAGTATGAAACATAGGCCCATCGGATTAGGGTCAGGCACATTTCTGGAAATCCACTTTTGGTATACCTTGATTTCAAGCACTTTTTCCAACACATTTGGCTTTATGTCAGTGACGTCCACAACCTCTGGATCAACCATAATCGCTTTGCCCTTGTCCTTCGTCTGTACAGGGATGCTAGTACCTGCTGCGACCGCTGCATCAGTGTCTTTTATCATCCCCTCAGTGTTTTTTTCTTCAGTCATTGTTCTGTGGAAAAGCAAATATGCGATAGCAAAAAGTTAGAGAACAGAGTGGTACACCCCTTTGGCAACAACTCATATGAATGTCCATGGTTCGTCAACCTAATAGGCTATTGATCACCTATTTTTCTTCTAAGTCAGTACCTAGGACATGGACTATGGAATTAGTAATGAAAGTGCCTAAGCGTGTGGGCAAATGAATTTCAAAGATGCATAAAGTATACGGTCAACCTGTACTAAGGACCTATGTTAAAAGGTCGTGCAAATGTGTGGCTGCAGTAATTGTGGAAGTATCAGTGTTAGTTATAAGAATGGGGACTGTTGCAAAAAAATATTTGAAACCTGGCGCAGCTCTATTTTTCTTTAGAAATCTCTATACACTATGTTCTTTGTTGTGTTGGGAGGTTGCCCTTCTTGAGATCCGCCGATGACTTTGAGTCCTTCTGGCGAGGTTGCCCTCGAAAGAGCCACGTACAACTGCCCATGGCCGAATATAGGTTCGGGTAAGTATACCCCATTTTTTTTAAGGACTGCCCCTGAATTTTATTGATGGTCATTGCGTAACACAATTTGATAGGAAATTGTCTGCGCCTAAAAATGAACGGCATCTTTTCTTCCTTTACTGTCAAAACAATTCTCGGTAGAAAAACCTTTTGGCCTATCCTTGTGCCCATAATGATTTTTGCTTCAATTACTCGCGTGAAGAGCTGAGTGATAATCATTCTAGTTCCGTTACAAAGCCCGCCAGTAAGGTTAAGGTTTTGTAGCAACATCATCGGAACACCTTTTTTCACCTCAAGTTTATGTGGAGGGATCCCAGGGAAGGTCATTGAATTCAGATATTCAGATGGGTATAAAAGTTCTGATGCACCACCATCGTTACCTATTGGTACTGCATCATCAATGCTGATTTAGAATTCTGATATGCCAGGAACTTTTTCGAGTATTTGCACGTTTATCATGTCAGCCGTTTCATTCTTCGGGCACACTATAGCTTTTTCTTGGAAGCCTGATGCAGTTGGCGTACGCAATGATTCGCTATCGTATATGAATTCGATCAATTGAAACATGCCCTCTTCTGTTGGCGGAAAACAATGACGGTCTGGTATACGCACCCATGATGTGTTGTGTGGGTCATCAGCATCTATTAAACCAATGTTTCCGTTCCCGATGTTGAGCAACCATTCTGAAAATTGCTGCACCTCTTGTCGCTCTACCTCTATCATATCACATCTCTATAATCTCATGTTATCAACTAAGAAGAACACCCTAAAATGTGGCCATAAATAAGACTTGGCTACCGACGCAGCGATGATGACGTCTCTCGAGGCGGATTTTTTTACAGGTAGTGTTTGTCGAAAGTCACCACCCAGCATAATTGGTTTTCCTCCGAAAAGTGCCTGAGGTTTATCAAGTACATCTCTGAGAGTCCTGTCTAATGCTTCGAAACACCTTCTTTCGTTCATGGGAGCCTCGTCCCATATGATGATTTCTGTTTGCTTTAATAGTTTTGCCAATTGGGTGTTCTTTTTTATAGCGCAGACTGACTCGTCAGTTAATTGCAAAGGTATCTTAAACCTTGAGTGTGCGGTTCTTTCAGATGGCAACAACAGTGACGCTATCCCTGACGACGTGACTGCAAGAACTATTTTGCCTTCAACACGAAGAGATGTGATAACTGCCTTCCACAAAAAGGTTTTACCCGTGCCTCCGTGTCCATATACAAAAAGGAGTTCTTGTTTTTGGTTGTTGACGGCCTGCATAACTACATCAAACACTTTGCGTTGCTGTTGGTTTAGATTAGGAACCAATCTCCTACTTTCTGCTGCCATCTCAGCCCTATCATAGCTCATTTCTTCCATAACGGCTCTATTCTGAAATAGGTTAAGGAGCCCATCAGGAGGCGAGGGAAGACCAAATTCTCTCAAAGACCGGTTATGCAAAGCTAGTAATGTTTGAAGCTCATACAACACACCTCCTTCCAATTCTGGATCGTTCATGAACAAACATGGAATCCCTAACAATTGCGATAACAGGAATGGTATATCATCTGAAATTTGCCTCCAAAACATCCTCCACAAAGTCGGTGGACTTGTAATATCGGTAAACACCAGAATGTGTGAGAAGAGACCTCTAAGTTCAGCTGCGGTTGCGGTTGCCGACGCCTCTTGCATTGCCGTTACCCATTCTTGATCATTTTCTAATAACCCCATTACTTCGCAAGCAGCTCTGTTGGTGGAATATGTGTAGCCATTGACTGTCCTGATGCCTGGAAATGAGTTACAACCTTTCTGATGACACAGTAATATGCGTTGATAAAAGAGGTCACCAGCACTCGGATGCACATACGCCAGCCTTCCAATTGCCGGCTTGTTGAGGTTTCGTCGAGGAGACCAAGTTTTGTCATTCTTTGACCAAACAAATTCTGAGGGGAAGTGTAAGTAAGTCAGGTGACGGCCAAAGGTAAAATCCCGATTAAAAGCTAACCACTCAGTCAGATTAGTTCTCTTAGAAGCAGGGTTGTTAATGACAGATTCCAAGGGTTGTGTACTTCTGAAACTAACTGTTTGCATGTTCTCTGAATGAATTGCAAGGTTTTGGACAGCAGGTTCGCGGCTGTGAATATCGAAACCAAAAATACGCCAACATGCCTCGTGTGGACCAATATAGCGGGCATCAACAAAATTCTGAATTTCATCAACACGTGCAGGGCAAGAGGTGTTTGAGGTAGAAGCAATTGATGGAACAGTATGCGGATCCCCAATCTGCCTGGTAATTCGTGCAACAATTCTATCTGTACCTTTTGATATATATTTGAACAAATATTTGATGAGCATGGTCCAACCACAGTATTCTACGTTTATGTGGGCATAGAACGTCATGCATAGGCATCGATTGTAAGGAACAACACACGCGTTATCAAGTGCAACTCCATGAAGTGTTGCATTTATCGTTACATCTCTTCTTCGATAATGAACATACCAGGCTTTATCGATAAATGTGGAATGACAATATTCTTTCGGAAAATACTTCTTGCATGATGACCGGTTCTGCATACACGGGGCGTTCGGAAAACCTGGGCCACATGGTCCATGGACCATAAATTCGGAGATGACTCTAAACCCTTCTGGATCTTGCCTTTCGTCTGGAAGCTCTGCACTAATGTATTGGTCCACATCAACGCCACGCATCGTTTCTGCTCTACGGTCAACCCATAGCAGTATGTGGCAATGCGGTAAGCCCCTCTTTTGAAACTCAACGGTGTACAACACTATTGCAAAGAAAACCATCATCAGCCGAGAGTAAAAATATAAGGTACAGTCACTACACCAATAGCAAAGGTTTGGGACAAGCCAAACGTTTGGGTCGACATTGTAGTCCCAAATGTTGCCCATGGCCCACTATTTTTTCTACCAAAAAAACAGTCAAAGTAAAAGCCGAATGGGACGACAATGTCGACCCATTCGGCCTGTATTTGTTTTTTTTAATTTAAAAACTTTTTAAATCAGTTTTTAATTTAAAATTAATATTAAAACTTTTTTAAAAGCCGAATGGGACGACAATGTCGATCCATTCGGCGTGTATTTGTTTTTTTTAATTCAAAAACTTTTTAAATCAGTTTTTAATTTAAAATTAATATTAAAACTTTTTTAAAAGCCGAATGGGACGACAATGTCGACCCATTCGGCGTGTATTTGTTTTTTTTAATTTAAAAACTTTTTAAATCAGTTTTTAATTTAAAATTAATATTAAAACTTTTTTAAAAGCCGAATGGGACGACAATGTCGACCCATTCTGCGTGTATTTGTTTTTTTTAATTTAAAAACTTTTTAAATCAGTTTTTAATTTAAAATTAATATTAAAACTTTTTTAAAAGCCGAATGGGACGACAATGTCGACCCATTCTGCGTGTATTTGTTTTTTTTAATTGAAAAGCTTTTTAAATCAGTTTTTAATTTAAAATCAATATTAAAATTATATGTTAGAGTAAAAATTAATTTTAAAAATTACATAAATTAAAAAATTTACAAAATCAATACTTTACTATTTATCAAAATCAAAAATATTTTTGATGTTAAAACGTAATCAATATGATACCTATTTACAGCTTCGATATAGAAAAACTAATACGACAAAGGAGGCTTGGATGTATACTAAATAAAGGGCCAATACGTCATTCCACATGCATTGTACTGTGGACTTCTAAAAGTGCTCAACCATATCATCTCGGCTCATTCGTTAAACGAAACAGGCGAGTTAATAAACTGCTTTACGCATGGTGAGACATTGTGGTTAACACTTGGCCCATAGTTAGGAGTTGCATCTTTCAAACTAGAACAAGATAAGCTGGAACTTTGTTGTTGAGCACGAGTTCCATAATTGCTCGGCTCATTCGTTTAACATCTTGTGTACAACCATATCATCTCGGCTCATTCGTTAAACGAAACAGGCGAGTTAATAAACTGCTTTACGCATGGTGAGACATTGTGGTTAACACTTGGCCCATTGTTAGGAGTTGCATCTTTCAAACTAGAACAAGATAAGCTGGAACTTTGTTGTTGAGCACGAGTTCCAGTATTGCTCAGCTCATTCGTTTAACATCTCGTGTACAAGTACAACCATATCATCTCGGCTCATTTGTTAAACGAAACAGGCGAGTTAATAAACTGCTTTACGCATGGTGAGACATTGTGGTTAACACTTGGCCCATAGTTAGGAGTTGCATCTTTCAAACTAGAACAAGATAAGCTGGAACTTTGTTGTTGAGCACGAGTTCCATAATTGCTCGGCTCATTTGTTTAACATCTTGTGTACAACCATATCATCTCGGCTCATTCGTTAAACGAAACAGGCGAGTTAATAAATTGCTTTACGCATGGTGAGACATTGTGGTTAACACTTGGCCCATTGTTAGGAGTTGCATCTTTCAAACTAGAACAAGATAAGCTGGAACTTTGTTGTTGAGCGCGAGTTCCAGTATTGCTCGGCTCATTCGTTTAACATCTCGTGTACAACCATATCATCTCGGCTCATTTGTTAAACGAAACAGGCGAGTTAATAAACTGCTTTACGCATGGTGAGACATTGTGGTTAACACTTGGCCCATTGTTAGGAGTTGCATCTTTCAAACTAGAACAAGATAAGCTGGAACTTTGTTGTTGAGCGCGAGTTCCAGTATTGCTCGGCTCATTCGTTTAACATCTCGTGTACAACCATATCATCTCGGCTCATTTGTTAAATGAAACAGGCGAGTTAATAAACTGCTTTACGCATGGTGAGACATTGTGGTTAACACTTGGCCCATAGTTAGGAGTTGCATCTTTCAAACTAGAACAAGATAAGCTGGAACTTTGTTGTTGAGCGCGAGTTCCAGTATTGCTCGACGCATTCGTTTAACATCTTGTGTACAACCATATCATCTCGGCTCATTCGTTAAACGAAACAGGCGAGTTAATAAATTGCTTTACGCATGGTGAGACATTGTGGTTAACACTTGGCCCATTGTTAGGAGTTGCATCTTTCAAACTAGAACAAGATAAGCTGGAACTTTGTTGTTGAGCGCGAGTTCCAGTATTGCTCGGCTCATTCGTTTAACATCTCATGTACAACCATATCATCTCGGCTCATTCGTTAAACGAAACAGGCGAGTTAATAAACTGCTTTACGCATGGTGAGACGTTGTGGTTAACACTTGGCCCATAGTTAGGAATTGCATTCGTTAAACATCTCGTGTACAACCATATCATCTCGGCTCATTCGTTAAACATCTTGGCTCATTTCATACAAACTCAAACGAAACAACTTGACAAGCAAACGAAACAGATCAAACGAAACAACTCGGCTCATTCGTTAAACATCTCCTGTATAACCATATCATCTCGGCTCATTCGTTAAACATCTCGGCTCATTTCATACAGACTCAAACGAAACAACTTGACAAGCAAACGAAACAGATCAAACGAAACAACTCGACAAGCAAACGAAACAACTCGACTCATTCGTTAAACGAAACAGATGAATCGAGTTGTTATTGATATGCATAACATGTTAAACGGATGAATCGAGTTGTTATTGATATGCATAACATGTTAAACGGATGAATCGAGTTGTTATTGATATGCATAACATGTTTAAGTCGAGTTGTTATGGATATGCATAACATGTTAAACGGATCAGTCGAGTTGTTACGGATATGCATAACATGTTTAACGGATGAGTCGAGTTGTTATGGATATGCATAACATGTTAAACGGATGAATGTGTGGATCATATTAGCCGGACAAAGAATGATTTTTAATTTAAATCATTCGTATACTATTTAAATAATTTATAACTAATTTAAATCATTTTTAATTTATCTAAATAATTTATAACTAAAGTTAAATCATTTTCTATTTATCTAACATTAATTTAAATAATTTTCAATTTATCTAATATTAATTTAAATAATTTTCAATTTATCTAATATTAATTTAAATCTTTTTCATTTTTTTTTCAATTTATCTAATATTAACTAAATCATTTTTTATTTATTTAAATAATTTATAACTAATTTAAATCAATTTTAATCTTTTTGATATTACTTAAATCATTTTTAATATACAAAAGGAACGACAATGTCGTCCCTTTTGTTTGCACAAAATTTTCACCCTATTTTGGTTTTTTTTTTTAATATCACTAAACCATTGGGACGACAATGTCGTCCCTTTTGTTTTCACCAAATATTTTCACACCAGTTTGGTTTTTTTTAAATATGACTAAACCATTGGGACGACAATGTCGTCCCTTTTGTTTTCACCAAAAATTTTCACGAAAAATTGAATCAACCCGCCATGAAATTAATAACCCCGCCACAACCCTTGGGACGACAATGTCGTCCCTTTTGGATCAATTATTGATATTCCCTTGACAGATCTATTCATCTCAGTTTTACCGAAACAAAAAAAAAAAAAACCCACGCTATATTCATCTTCTTCATTCATCTTCTTCTTCAATTCGACACCACCATAACCAAATTAATACCACATTCGACACGACTATCACCACTGCGCACGTTTTTCATCTTTTTCTTTTTTCTTTGTTTAATTTTTGTTAATTTATTTTGTATAAAGGTATGTTATTATTATTATTTTTTAATTATGTTTTCTTTATTTATTGTTTGTTTAATTATTGTTTGTATGTTGTGTTTGTGTTGGTCAGATGGCCCACCGCAGCAGCAGCCCACCACCGTGAACCACCGCCGGCAGCAGCCCATCGACACCACCACAGCCACCTACAAGATCTTGTAATAATTGTGTTCGTGTTAGTTTAAAGGTATGGTTTTTTTTATTGTGTTAATGTGTTTTGGGACGACAATGTAGTCGTAAAAAGTTGTTATTAATTAGGTTGTTTTTTTTATGTGTTTGTATTTGGTTAGCCGGGACAGGACAATAGCTCCACCTCTTTTGGTTAGTATGGTATTAAAGTTATGTGACTTTTTTTAGAATGTGAATATGATTATGCGAATAAGTTAGTGATTAATTCTTAATTTGTGAATATGTCTTTGGTTAATATTTTAATATGAATGTTAAACTTGTGTAAATAATTTTAGTCGCGAACTTGATTATGGGTGTTTGGCTAAGCTTATTAAACGTAAGCCTATTTGGGCTTATTTTAGATAAGCTCCAATTTTGGGGCTTATTTTGAGACTTGTCGGCTTATTTAAGTTTATTATGATATGATAAACTTATAAAAGCCGACAAGTCTAAAAAATAAGCCTAAATGGGCTTATGTTTAGTAAGCTTAGCCAAACAAGCCCCTAAGTTTTTATGTATATACTTGTTTATTGTGAAATTGTATGATCCACCACCACCACACCGGCCCTATTTTATGTTGTATGTATAGCGGGTTGCGAAGAACGGGCAGAATGAATAACTCGTGGAGACGTATAGGATAGGCCATACAAGAAAAGATGGCGTCTTTACAAGTGAAGAAAACGAAACGGCTTATGTAAGTAATTTATCTCCTAACAGGCGTAGACGTAGTTTAATTTGTATCGTATTTGTTATTAGTTATGTAATACTAGAATCTATATATTGCCGAATCTTGGTTTGTTTTTGTATTAAGTTCGTATTTGTTAGTTTAATTTGTATCGTATTTGTCGAATTTAAGTTATAGATGAGTAATTTGGTATTGTATCATATTACCGAATTGGTATTGCGGATATTGGTTGATTTACAGCTTGTGTAATGGTAAGTTTTTTCCGGAAAATATTCCGGAAAAAACCTGGAAATGCAGGCTGCTGCTGCATTTTTTTTTTTGCATACTTCACAAAATGGGACGACAATGTCGTTCCAATCGTTATTTTCCAAAATATTTTTAGTATTTAAATAAAAGACTTTCAAAAAATAAATAAACGTTTGGAACGACATTGTCGTTCCATTGGGCATTTTCCAAAATATTTTTAGTAGTTAAATAAATGATTTTCAAAAAATAAATAAACGTTTGGAACGACATTGTCGTTCCATTGGGATATTTTTAGTATTTAAATAACTAAAAAACGGAAAATAAATCAACGTTTGGAACGACATTGTCGTTCCATTGGGCATTTTCCAAAATATTTTTAGTATTTAAATAAATGAGTTTCAAAAAATAAATAAAGATTTGGAACGACAATGTCGTTCCAAACGTAATATTCATGTTTGACTTTGTAGTGGGTCCCCTTTCTTTGTCGTGCCATTCGTTTTAAATATGTCGACCCAAACGTTTTTGAGACGAGGAAAATGGTACAACCAAAAAGGGTCGAGATTGTCGACCCAAATCGTTTGGTACGACCCCACTTCATTGTTTGGGTCGACATTGTCGACCCAAATCGATCCCATTTTTGTAGTGAGTGAAACATATATGGTATTTATGACGATAGTTAGACTAAAAAGAGCAGCCGTACCTGCGTTCAACGATCCAAAAGGCCTAACCTCCCACACATACTTCAATAAAGCATGGATTTTTCGCTCAAAAACCCTGTCCACCACATCAAGCCTATCCGCAGCAGACAGATTTGGGTACGCTTCCATATAATCCTGGATTTCTGGCCACTTTGTGTTGCATGTAAAAGTAACAAAGAATGAGGGGTTTCCATGGACTCTACAAATAGCCAAAGCATCCAAGTAATGGCTACACATATACCTAGGACCCCCAGTGAACGACGAAGGCAAGATAATTCTAGAACCAACGTCCGACCCATCACTATCTCCTCTACTTATCGCATCGTATAGCCCAGCTAAGTAATCGCCCCGTATATCTGCCTGGTGGGTTCTTACGTAGTCCATCCTATCTTGTTCGATGCTGCAATATGCAGTGACAACGTATTGCTGAAATAGCCGCCCCCCCCCCCCCCCCCTCTAGTCAAAAGATTATAGTATCCCAACCTATCATGAAGCTGATATGCATAGAAAGCTTTCATCGACATGCGCTTACCCCTCCTTGTCGAAATACTCTCTACATTAATGTAGTGAAGGCCAGTGTGATAGCCGTGTTCACCATATAAGAAGAGCAACGGAAATTGAGTAGGCATATATATCGCGTGCAGCTTATTTATACGTTGTGGCTCACGCGTGTGAAGAGGCCGAGCTATGGCGATAACAATGTATTAAGACAGGTTTGGTATAACATGTTATAAAGAGAAAAAAAAGAACCACGCTAACATTGGCATACCTGGTGATGGAACATTAGCAGGTACAGGTCGCACATCACCTGATTGAAAATCAAGAATAAACGGTGCATGCAATGGAGCTGCAATTGGTACACAATCAGTTTACAGTCAACGCATATTCATCACAAATCATATAACAGCTGTGAAAAGGAGACAGAAACAATACCAGTGAACCAAAGGTTGTTCGAAACGATGCGCCTCACATTCTCCAAACATTTTTGTGAATCAGGACGAATGTTATTTTCGCTACATGGAGTGGCCATTGTATCAAATGAATTTGAAGAGCCAACATGGGCGATAGCAGGCTCCCCTTCCCCAGGTCGCAAAACCTGTATGCTATTGTTTATCCCCATCTTTTGAGAGGGTGAGTCAGACATCGACAATAGACGCTTACGGTTTGGGTCCGTCTCTTGACATTGTGAACCATCTGCCTTCCTTTTCAAACCATAGCCCAATTCAAGATCATCAAGTAAGTGCAAGGTCGGACGACCGCAAGTTTCAACAACAACGTCATGGGAAAACTACCCAACGTTTCTATCAGGTATATCTTCCAAACAACCACAAGAAACATCACCTTGAACACAGGTTTTCTGACGCACAGCTGGAAGCAAATCTTGCTGGAAAGGACCTTTCCTTTTTAACCTCGTTGGAGACAACCCAGCGTCAACTCTACTATCAACGGCTATGCATGCGTTTACAACCCCTAACTGTCCTACGTCTCCTGTACTGGTAATCCGTAAACCACCAGCCAAGTGATCCTCCCCAGACGAATCACCTAAAAGATCTACACCTCCACACTTTTTGCATGGTCTACTCTTGGTTTTCATAACTTAGATATTGAGTTTAGCAACAAAAGTTAACAGAAGCAAATAGAAAATTATATTGTTCAATAGATCTGTGCACAAATAATTGAGAAAATAGTTTTTGAACATTCATGCATGAGCCAAAAAAAAATGGCCAATGCCTTTTTTAAAGGAAAAACCAACTAAAGTTCGAAACAGCAAGTAAACAACGATAGGAAATCAAGCATACAACGGTTGGAAAGAACAACATGCAAATCGGAAAGAAAGAAAAAAAAAAAAACGAATCAGTTACCTACCAAAACCTCGGGAAGTAAGAGAACGTTCGGTTATCTTCACGCAGAAGCAAACAAATGGCAAATAAGGGAAATAAGAAGGCATATATGAGTCACGGCTGTCCATTATGGGCTAATGGGCTCAAACTTTGTTTTCCGCCAAACGGGCTATAGAGAAAACAATTTGTTTTTTATTAGTAGCCGACATCGGAGAATAGAATAGATAGATAATGACGTCCGTAAGTTGTAAATTTTACAATGACGGTCCTTGAGGTTTAACATATGTTGTTTGTTTTTTCCTATGCTTTTTTTTTTTCAACTCATTTATCCATATCTGCGTAATGTGGTTTTTGAACCATATAAGCAAGCAAAACTACATGCCCTTTACGCTATTGTGAAACATCTTAATAATATTGATTATGTATTTCATATACTTATTGCGACGTTTATCAAGTTTGCATTTTTTATTTTATTTTTTTGGTAAAAGGGATATTTTACCATGGTAAAATAAGTTTGCATTTAAAACATTAAACAAAGAGAAATGAAAGTAGTACGTACCATGAAGAAGGAGTTTGGTGATTGAACCACATGATGCAAGTATAGGAGAAGGCAATTGTCTCTTGGTACTTGATGATGGGTTGACATGTTCTTTCGCTTTAGATGTCATCCGATCAACAATTGAGGGTGATGTAGGATCTGTAGTTGGATGGAGATCATGCGCAAAAAGTGTAGATGTTTACTTTCATTTTAGTCTCACCTTGAAACATAGCAGCACATGAACACTACGATATGCTGATATCGGATTGACGTGGCCAGTGGCCGAACTTGAACACTTTTTTTGGAGGGGCCAAATTTATTCTTGAGGGGGCCGAATCGGAGATTTGTTTGTAACCTCAACTAAATAACCCATAAAACTTATAAGATTTACACTAGGTGCTGCAAATTTTGGAGAGGCCGGGACCCTCCCAGCCCCTACATAGTTCCGCCCCTGGACGTGGCTTCCTGAACATCAATACTCTGTGATGTATATGTGTTAAATGAGATTAGCATGTGTGCAACGGGTAAAGAATGATGGTAACAAAAGTAAATAGTCGTGATGTGCATAGTTAAGTTGTTGATCTCTAAAAGTTGTGGATTTAGGCCGACCGACACATGCACCAAATGAGCAAGACTTATAGTTCGTGCGACTTAAAATTTGTGTGGGGTGTGGTGCCGTAAAATTTTCAGTTCTATGGCATTAAGCGGTTTTTAACAAAAATGAAATTGTGTACGGTTTTTATTCATAGTCATTTCCACGTGTTATACACAACTTATGGGGCCTTTTTTTTTTAGGCTAAGAGAATGTTCTATGTGGGCCCATGTCTGATTTTGCTTATTGTTGGTGAAGGATTCATTTTTTATCTCTTGTGGATATAGAGGATTATAAGGAAAATAATGAGACCCACTTCAAAAAGAAATACTACTTCCGTCTCATAAAAACTGTCCAGTTTGACTTTTCAAAGTCAAACTGGTTCAACTTTGACCTTATCTATTTTTGTGGGTATTATATAATACCTGATGAAAAATACATGAATGGATTGAGTTTTAAGTGTTTTTTTCATTGGTATAATTTTTCATCAAGTATTATATAACACATAAAAAATATTTAAGGTCAAAGTTAAACTAGTTTGACTCTGAAAAGTCAAACTGGACAGTTTTTATGAGACGGAGGAAGTAATATTTAATCTTTGGCTGACTCAATTCTTTATGAGGGAAAAAGAAACGGCCGCTTATTATTATTAATTAGTTGGTGGTGAGCGACCGTGGCGCCACCCACGGTACGGTGCGCCATCATTGTTTTTGGGCTGGTGGTGAAAACGCGAGCGACGGCACGAGCGTACCTCCCGCTCTTATCAACTTAACATATTAAAAAAACAACTTTAGATGTCAATTATCTGCTTGTAAACTTTAGCAGCAACAAATTTCACCTTAAGTGTCAATTTGTTACTAATTGATTGAGCTCTTCATTCTCTGCTCCATTCAACTTGAATCAAGTAAGTTGATACCAAAAATATAAGTGAACAATAAGACAAATTGCATTTATTAAATGTGTTTATATAATCCTAAAAGGATCATGCAAACGACAGGGAAAGGCTACAAATATACATGCTATAAAGATAAATTTATAAGTGTGTTTATATCACATTCTACATCTTGCTCTTACTGACGTCTTTAAAAAGTTTGGTCATCGACTAAGCGATATACAAATGCGACCTAATGATTTTTTATTTATACGGTCATGGCAGGCATGCAGCAGAAGGATCTCAGTTTGATACATGTCAGTTTGAGTTTAAATTTTCCATGGTGTATTGCAATAGTACAGTCTCTTCTTTACTTTAATTTTCTGAAATTTGGTAATAACTTTGCTTCCTCTTGGTGGCTTAGCAACTTTAATTCGAGAGTACAAATAAGTTTACTATTCATATTATATATTCTATAAGTTTCGAGAGTAAAACATAAGGCTTGTTTGAGTAGCTTATTGTAGTTTTGCTCCTTGCCTTTAAGTTGTCCATTACTTACTAAGAAATAGCATTAACATTTGTCAGTGAGTTGATTCTTAATCTATACTGTCAAAACTGAAGGCTGAGATCACTAAGGTCAAAAGGATTATTAGGGTAATATTGAGAAGGTATTTGTTTCATTTTCGTATTTTTTTATGACTAGTATTCACTAAAGATAGGCTAATATTATCTCGGTGCACTCCAACACCCTAATTGATATTTTTTCCTTTGAAACCATTACTGAGAACTTAGTTGGTATTTTGAAGTCACTTTTGTTACTTATTTTAGTCTTAAAGTGTTAGATTTTGGATGATTTAAAATAAATCTATTTTCTTATGTTGACTATGGGTCAGGATTGTAGAGTAGCTTTTGGCGGGCAAGGACTCAAGAGTGATACCATTAGGTCTCAGTCGAACAACTCAAAAGTGAAGTATACATGCAATCAAATTTGGGAGTGAAAACCAATATCTAATGCAAACAGATAATAAACATTACCCCAGGGATTTTATTTCTTTATCAAGCTTTAATTAGCAAGGAAACTAATTAACTGAAAAAAGGGACACAAACGCTTGTACAACTCAACTCCTATTATTCTTTCTTAAGTTGAACCAGTCAGTTTCCGACTGTAAAATAGATGTTTCCTTAAAGATAGCAAGATTGCCCGGGTCACGGGTCTATAGTACGGCTCAGAGTTAGTTTATGTCACTGCTTGGCCAGTTACATTTAATTAGTCAGGATCAATTAAGTTTTGATTTTGTTTTGTACTTTACAGTAATATTTGCATGCAGCAGATGTGGTTGAAGGGATTGGGGCATCACAAGAATCACTTGTCAATGGGTAAGATACATAACTCCAAAAGTGGATGATCAATACTAGTTGTAAAGTTGACGTTTAATAAGTGAAAGTGGGTAAATTTTGACTCAAATGTGGGTTATAATTTGTATTTTACCAATGCAAGTGTTGTTGAACACTATGGTTTATTATGTTTTGATTGTTGATAATATATTACCTAACTATTAAGCTTGTTTATATTTAGTCATATCTATAATTCTTAAATCGTTTCATTACTTTTGTCAAACTGCTTAATTATGTGAAGTTGTGAATCATCGTTTTAAAAATAGTGACTCAGTTTAAATGAATCATCGTTATAAAAATAGTGACTCAGTTTATAAAAATAGTGACTCAGTTTAAATCATCGTTATAATATGGATAATTCTTAAATCGTTTCATTACTTTTGGCTAACATTGGTGACTTGGTACTTATCCATATTATAAGTCTAACAATACCAAATGTGATCATAGCTTAAATGATAGCAGATGGTCACCAATTAAAGACCTTTCTGTTTTCATTTTTTGATAAATAACACTCCTAAATCTCATGCAAAACATGTGTGGTATTAGCTAATTTCATACTCGTCGGTTCATTTAATAAAACACTAATAACTAAAGATTGAACTTTTCATCCAACTGTGCGTCCAGGTATGAGTGAACACGTCAAGCATTTCTCTGGATCTTGTGTATAGTGATACCAAGTTTTAGCAGAGCAGCATTAGCAGGCATGACTGAAGAAAGCATTAGCAGAGCAGCAGAGGATATTGCGAACGCACTTGCTAGGATAAATGTTGTTGCATATTCACCAACCTATTGTTGTAATGAAGTCAAAATAAAACAGGCGATGGCAAATGTACGAGACAAACAGGAAATACAAGCACACATGAAAGTAAGATCATAAGTCATAACAAACCAGTTGTATCATATGCAGAACATGATTCTTCAAAAGCTAAGTAACTAATTACTATTAGATGTAATCATATTCAAGTATCTTGTACTTATAAAGTAATTATAAATCATAATAAAAAATTAATCATCATGCATTGAACTTGTAGCCGTGTAGGTCTAAAAGAAGATAGATACTTCAATTTTCACGTAAACACTTGTTTCCCAAACTAAGTTTAGAATTGAACTGGGATGTAACACATGGGTACGCAAATTCGCTTTTTGGGGATGCAATCATATCAAACATAAGTATCAGTTAAATGATGTTGGACGCCGAGTATAAACTGACGGCCAAACATATCCTTATGGTTGATTGATCATGTCATCTGAAGACTTTTTGGCATAACCATCTTATTTTAAGTTATCAACAACCTGTGTTAGATCAACCAAATGACCTATAACAGTCACTTGCATATGCATCATGGTGAATAAATAAAGGATAGACAAGTTCACACATAAAACCGAACCAACTTCCAGTAATCATGCAGAAAAAGACACAAGGACTTACCAAAACATTACTGATGGGACACCAAAAAGTTTAAGTCTTGTGCAGATTCCTAATTCATTACATGAGCTGACCAATGATGGAGTTGCACATGGATTTGAGTTCTTTTTTCTTGTCCGCTGTGACATTCGTTTCTGCTCCCTTATTCACATCAAGCCACTTCATTGCCTCTGCAACCATGTCATCCATCTTCTTCAAATCTTCGGAACTAATCCTGCTCCTGAAGTTTCCATTCTTGATTTTATTTTTTATGGCATAAATGTAATTTTCCAACGCATTGTAGGTTTCAACCTTCTTTTTGTACTCTTGATCTTCAACTTTGTATCTTTCCGCATCTTCCAACATCTTCTTAATTTCTTCTTCTGTAAGTCCTCCCTTATAGTTTGTTATTGTGATGTTGTTTTTTTGACCTGTTATAGGTTCTTCGGCAGAAACTTTCAGAATACCATCAGCATCGATGTCAAAAAATATCATGGCGTGTGTAACACCCCTGGGAGCAGGAGTGAGGTTGAGAAGCAGGAATTCACCTAGTAATTTGTTGTCGGTCGAACTGCTTCTCTCTCCCTGTAAAACCTTTAACTTGAAATGAGATTGGTTGTCATGTTTAGTATACCATTTCTGCTCCTTCCTAACAGGTATCGGGGTGTTTTTTGGGATTACGACGCGCATGACATTTCCATGCCCCTCTAATCCAAGTGAAAGAGGTGTAACATCCAACAATACCAAATCTTGAACCATTTGATTGCCCTTACCATTCAGCTTTGCTGCCATGACCGCTGCACCATAGGCAACAGCTTCATCAGGATTGATGGTTTTGCACAGGTCCTTACCATCAAAGAAATCCTCCAACATTTGTTGCACCTTGGGAATCCGTGTCGACCCGCCAACTATGACCACCTCATCCACTTTACTCTTCTCCAATTGTGCATCATCTAAGCAACCTTGCACAGACTCCATACACTTGTCGAAGAAGTCGATATTCAGCTCTTCAAATTGGGCACGGGTTATTTTTGATGAAAAATCTATGCCATCATACAAGCAATCAATTTCCATGAAAGTCTGGGTCGTTGAGGATAGAATCCTCTTTGCTCTCTCAGAAGCAACCCTTAACCTTCCCAGAGCTCTAGAATTTCTGCTTATATCTTTCTTGTATTTCCTATTGAATTCAGCAACAAAGTATTCCACCATTCGATTATCAAAATCCTCACCACCCAAGTGAGTGTCACCACCAGAAGCTTTCACCTCAAACTTCCCCTTATCGATGGTGAGAACAGAGACATCAAAAGTACCTCCACCTAAATCAAAGATTAGCACGTTTACTTCACCAAGATTTGTGGTCTTTTGCTGTAGTCCATAAGCAATTGCAGCTGCTGTGGGCTCATTTAGCAGACATAGAACATGAAGACCAGCAACAGTAGCTGCATTCTTTGTTGCTAGACGTTGAGAATCATTGAAATAAGCAGGAACGGTAATAACTGCACTTTTCACATCAGTGTTAAGGTATGCATTAGCTACATCTTTCATCTTTGTAAGAACCATGGAAGATACTTCTTCAGCAGAAAAGCGCTTATCATCACCCTTGTACGTGACTGCGATCATAGGCTTGCCATTTTCTCCTTCTATTACTTTGAAAGGCCAAACCTTCATGTCACCCTGCACGATGGCATCATCATACCTCCTTCCAATCAATCGTTTAGCATCTGAAAAATTCAAACAACCAAAAGTACATGCTGACTACATTAGATTCAGATTAATTTTATAGAATAGAATCGTATCACCTAATGGTCACTTGCAATTGAAGTGTACCATGTTTCAAATCCAATGTAAAGCACACTTGAAATATTATTCCCATTGTATAAATCAATGCTTCTGGATGTTGAGTTTTATGATCTGTTACGTATATTTGGTTCCATGTTGACCGATTAATCAGTAACTTTTGTTGCATAATGTTTGGGTAGTGTGTTGAATATTCGAGTAGTATTCGAATAATTATGATTTGTTATGTAATCTGAATTTTTGATTCCATGTTGCACCAATAACCTATTGATTGCAATTGCCTAATCTTTTATGAAAACACCGTGCCAAACACCCCTGTATTATTTTACTTGTGTAGTGTGTAGAATATTCGAGTAGTTTTCGGATAGTAATTATGGTTCTAATTTCAAACTGAACACATATGAGCCTTTTTCTGAATATAGTCTGATTTTGGAATTTAATCATGTTTTTTGGACTTTGAAGGTGTTTTATTGGAGTACTCCAGTTTTTTTAAAGAAATAATATGCAAGTGAAATCCAAGCATTTAAAGAATAAGAACAAATGGCTAGAGTTATAGGAAAGGGGTGATATGGGTAATCAAACGCCTTTGGGAATGAACACCTTCGATGAAAAAGTTGTTGCAAATTTGAAGGATCTTTAGAATGAGAAGGTTCATTCTCGGGCTGAACCAGCCATAGTTGCAGATGAAGTTGGTAGTAAAAATGCTGAAACTAAAGATACTAAAACCAGTAGAAAAGAATGTTTTAAAACATAGTAAGAGAATAATTACAACAGAAGCTTGCAAAGCTTGAAGAAGCCAAGGAAAAAAATAAAAAGGATGATGAAGAGGAGCGAAAGAAGGAAGAAGAGGAGCGTTTAATGCAAGAAGAACTCGAAAGAATCAAACAAGAGAATAACTTCCAAACACTGTTGTTTTGCAGCCTGCAACCATAAAACGGTCACTCTACATCAATGTTAGCACTAACCTCAAGTCTATGCTAATGTGCTAACTGCTAAATGTTGATGGTCAAAAAGGACAAGATATAGTGCAACAATGATTATTGCATTATTACTCGATATTTTCTTTATTCGTCACTATAGCTATGTCATTCCTACCATAAAAATGAACTCGACCTTATACTTTGCTTTTTATCTATTCATGCATTAATATGTATTTTCATAAAACGTTAATAATCAGCAACGCAACGCTCCGCCAGCAGAGAACCTAATGTGTTCATATTGGAAAACATGACACTGCGTAACATATTTAATTAAACTCCTTAGAATGCTAACATTAGACATGTTCAACGTGTATGCTACCTAGTTTTCAAAGTAAAGTCTCCAAACAATGAATAATTTATAGACTACTCAAATACTAAGCTATAACATTAGATTATTACAGTAGAAAAGAATTACCAAAAACTGTGTTAGCAGGGTTCCTGGCAGCTTGGTTTTTGGCTGCATCGCCAATTAAACGCTCGGTATCAGAGAAGGCAACACAAGAAGGTGTTGTCCTGTTGCCTTGTTCGTTGGCTATTATCTCAACTCGTCCGTGTTGCCAAACAGCTACGCACGAGTACGTTGTCCCTAGATCAATTCCTATTGCCGGAAATGGTCCCGATATTAACCCAGTGTCGTCCAACACACTACAAGAATCAGGAGAACAGGCGACAAACCGTTTCCCGTCGACATTATGTCGACGGCATAATACAGAAAACGACAAAAAAAACGATTGACCGAGGCCAACTGCGTTGAATTTTTCATAATCGTATTTTAGAATATTTTTTTAGCCTCAATAATTCACCAAAGTTGGGCGCGAAATTTACCCGCTAATATATTCCCGTCGACATGTCAACGGGAATATATTAATAACGTTTTATCTCGTAATTAACGTGTGATTAAGCATAATAATTATTATGTTTTAAGATTCCCGTCGACATGTCGACGGGGGTATATTACTAATTATAAACATTTTTAATATATGGGTAAAATATTGGGCGGGATATTTTCCCGCTTTATTGTTCCCGTCGACATGTCGACGGGAATATATCTTTAAAAATCAGGCTATATATATCCTCACAAATACATTCCCGTCTCATTTTTTTACCAATATATACATTCTCATAAAATTATTTCCGTCTCATTTTACACATCTCACAAATAATTCAATCGTCAATTTTTACAAGACACACATGACTTGGCGTGGTTGCACAGTTGAAGAGGAGTACTCAAAAATCTTGTCACACGAGCTCCTCTTTAATGAAGTTATGTTAACTTTTGGTCATGCAGTTTATGAGGAGTATGGTGATTTTAAAGATGCTGAACCGTGGATGAGAGACAAGATTATTGAATGGTGTAGGAAAAAGCCGTACTACAAAGAGTACATGGACGAGCTAGATGTTGCTGAAGCTCAAGCTGCTGCTGAAGCTCAAGTTGTTGTTGTTGGAGGTGACGACGAAGCTGAAAGTACGTTGGAAACAAAACTTGATAATCTGAGAAATAGGATCACAAATCTTGAAGCTACGTTTGCACATATCAAGGAAATGAGAGCAAGGAAGGGAAAAGATGGTGCGAGTTCGAGTAAAGCGGGAAGTAGCCGCAAAAAAAAATAAACGGGTTGTTTTGTTTGATCTGTTGTTTTAGTTGTCGAGTTGTTTAGTTTGAGTTGTTTCGTTTGGTTGTCGAGTTGTTTAGTTTGAGTTGTTTCCTTTGGTTGTTGAGTTGTTTAGTTTGGTTGTCGAGTTGTTTAGTTTGAGTCTGTATGAAAATGCATGTGGTTAAGAACTCTTGCTTGTTTTAAATAAACAGTTTGCCTTTGTGTTTGATAATTATTGCTACTTCAGTTCTAATTATTGCTCCACAACAACAACATTTTATTAAACAACAACAACAACAACATTTTATTAAACATCAAAAACATCAACAACAACAGCAAACAACAACAACAACAACGATAACAGTACTACATATGAAATTTATCCATGTCACCTACAAGGTCACGGAGTATTGCATCCGACTGACATGCGTGGTCGTGGTTGGGATACGTTGCCATGTCAAGTTTTGCCTCCAGCACCCTTAATTTTGTCTCTAACACCTGTTTTTGTGCCTCCAACACCTGTTTTTGTGCCTCCAGCAAGTTTATTCTAAGATTTTTTTCATGACAGTTTGAGCACCTTTTTGGAGCAGATCCAGAACCGCTTGATGTTGAAGCTCCCAGAGAACCGATCATCATTTTGGCAAGTCGTTCCTCATTCCATAAAAAAAAATTACATCCATGGTCGTCTGTCCCAGACTGTTAAAGAGTAAAAACTATTATTTTTAACAACTAACCAAATTATTTAAAGAAAAAATATGTAATTGTTCACCTGCGAGAAAGGACACGCATAGTATAGTTTACCACGGGAGTAAGATTTACACAATTCTCGCAGAACCACGTCTCCTCGTTCACAAGGACAAGGAAAAGCTTCAAATTCTGCCATCTTCTTCACCATGATAATAGTGTATGTTTGTGGTTGTAAGGTTGAGTGGTTGAATCGTGACCGGTGTGGCCCGATCTACAAGTTGAGGTGATAAAAGGTGGTGGCCAGAAAAAGATTCCGGCGGCCGGAAAATGCTGGTGTCGCCAGAAAACAGAAACTGCTAAAGAGAGATAGAGAGAGAGAGAGATATAGTGAGATGAGTATGTGTGTGTGTGTGTGTGTGTTTATATTGTGAGGATAAGGTGTTAGGTAGAGAGAGAGATATAGTGAGATGAGACATATCATGTATAACCATAGCATCTCGACTCGTTCGTTTAACATCTCATGTATAACCATAGCATCTCGACTCGTTCGTTTAACATCTCATGTATAACCATTGCATCTCGACTCGTTCGTTTAACATCTCATGTATAACCATTGCATCTCGACTCGTTCGTTTAACATCTCATGTATAACCATTGCATCTCGACTCGTTCGTTTAACATCTCATGTATAACCATTGCATCTCGACTCGTTCGTTTAAAATATCATGTATAACCATAGCATCTTGACTCGTTCGTTTAACATCTCACGTATAACCATTGCATCTCGACTCGTTCGTTTAACATCTCATGTATGACCATAGCATCTCGACTCGTTCGTTTTAACATCGCATGTTTAACCATTGCATCTCGACTCGTTCGTTTTACATATCATGTATAACCATTGCATCTCGACTCGTTCGTTTAACATCTCATGTATAACCATTGCATCTCGACTCGTTCGTTTAACATCTCATGTATAACCATTACATCTCGACTCGTTCGTTTAACATATCATGTATAACCATAGCATCTCGACTCGTTCGTTTAACATCTCATGTATAACCATTGCATCTCGACTCGTTCGTTTAACATCTCATGTATAACCATTGCATCTCGCCTTGTTCGTTTAACATCTCATGTATAACCATAGCATCTCGACTCGTTCGTTTAACATCTCATGTATAGCCATTGCATCTCGACTCGTTCGTTTAACATCTCATGTATAACCATACCATCTCGACTCGTTCGTTTAACATCTCATGTATAACCATTGCATCTTGACTCGTTCGTTTAACATCTCATGTATAACCATAGCATCTCGACTCGTTCGTTTTAACATCGCATGTATAACCATTGCATCTCGACTCGTTCGTTTTACATATCATGTATAACCATTGCATCTCGACTCGTTTGTTTTACATATCATGTATAACCATTGCATCATTAATTTTATAATGGTTGGGATTTAGTATTTTGTGATATTTTAATTATTTTATTTTATATTTTAATAAATGATTTTTTTTAATTATAATATAAGTAATTAATTTTAAATTTATATATTTTTTTAATTTTATAAAAGTATTTATAATAAATAATTTTTTTCAATTATATAATTAATTTAGTTTATTAATTTTATAAAACTTATTTTTTAATATTTTATAAAAGTATTTATAATAAATAAATTTTTTTAATTATATTAAAGTAATTTTATAAAAGTATTTATAATAAAGTAATTTTATAAAAGTATTTATTATAAATATTTTTTTTAATAAAAGCTATTTTCCCGTCGACATGTCGACGGGAATAAAACCGCCAAAAATTTCGTGAAAATTTAATACGTCCTGCCAAACGTAAACGACAAAATAGTGTAATATTACCGTCGACATGTCGACGGTATTAGTAATAATATAAAAAATTTCGTTTATATTCCCGTCGACATGTCGACGGGAAAATAAAAAGCAATACCAAAACCAGATCTGGTCAATTATTTCTCACAAAACGCAATACCCAAAAAATTAAACCATCGCACCACCTCAATTATTTTCTCCGGCGATTATACCACCACCACACCACCTCCACCACTCCTCCGGCTATTATACGACCACACCACACCACCTCAACCACTCCTCCACCCCAACAACATACCACATTATACCACCACCACCACCACAGCTCCACCCCAACAACACCACCACAGCTCCACCACACGAGCACCACTGTGCACCTCCTCCTCCTCCTATTCCCATGTTTAATTCTTTCCTCAACCCCTCATTTGTTTAATTCTTTCCTTCTTCTTTCTTCTCCTTTTTTCCCACTGAGCACGACAGGTAATTTTTTTTAATAAAATTATTGTTATTAAAATTGTTATTAAAAATTGTTAATAAAATTGTTATTTAGTTTTGTTAATAAAATTGTTGTTACTTTTTGTTATATATTTTTTTTAATACAGTAGTAGAGCCGAGGGTGAGAGCCGAGAGTCAGAGCCGAGGGTGAGAGCCGAGACAACCAAGACAGCAGGTAATGTAACTCGTTTTATTTTTTTTATTAACTTTTGGTATCCCGACGACATGTCGACGACAACAGCCGAGACCAAGTTTTTAAACTTTTGATATAAAACATTGCTCTCTTTTATTATAGCCCGAGCCCAAGACCACAGTCGAGAGCCCGAGACCACAACCGGAGGTCACAGCCCGTGCCCGAGATCACAGTCGAGAGCCCACGACAGTATATTGTTTTTTTTCGTATCCGTATTATTTTTTACATATTAGTATAGTATATTAGGTATGTTAGACTTTGGTTAGTTGTTGTAGATATTGCGTTTGGTTGCGTTTGGTTAGTTGTTTGGTTGCGTTTGGTTAAATGTTAGTTGGCGTTTGGTTAGTATATATGGTATACTAGTTGTAGATATTGCGTTTAATTAGGATCCCTTTGCACACTAAGATTCATTTTAAAAATGTGAAGTTAGTATTGGTTAAATGTTAGTTGGCGTTTGGTTAGTATATATGGTATACTAGTTTTAATATATTGGTTAATTGTAAGGTTTTGAAAAATATTAGTTTTAATATATTGGTTAATTGTATACTAGTTTTAATATATTAGTTTGCGGATTGATTATGTTTCTCCTTATATAACGGGCTTATGGTTTGTTTGGTTTTCGGCTTATGTTTCACAAGCTTAATTTTTATGGCTTATTTTGAAACTTTTTAACTTAAATAGTTTCAAAAAAAAAAAAAAAAAAAAAAAAAAAAAAAAAAAAAAAAAAAAAAAGCTTATGAAACATAAGCCGAAAACCAAATAAGCCACAAGCTTAATTGTTTGGTTTTCGGCTTATGTTTCATAATAGTTTCAAAAATAAGTCACAAAACCAAATAAGTCACTCCATTGGAAGGTCGTCCAAGAAGTGAATCACAACACAACCTGGGATGTCATTGTGACAGAAGACGATGATGATGTGATACATGGCAACAACTCATCGAATCTCTAACTGTCTACTAATTTGAATGATTTGGCATTTGAAACCTTAAATATCGATGGTCAATCAATGTTAGTTGAGGCACCACCACCAATCATTCAAGTTGATGACGATGGTGAATTTATTGATGATGAGGACGACGATCCTTATGATTTAGCAGACTCTGATGCAAACAATTCTGATGATGAAGTTGAAGATGTGACTCATGCTGTTTATGATAGTGATGTAGATGTAGCAGATTGATCTTAAATTGTAACTTGTAAAACGACAATTAGCTTATTTGAATGAAATTGTTATGGATTTTTTAAATGTGTATATTTATTTTAAATGTGTATGTATTTGAATGTGTGCATGCTTATGTTAATTTGTTCATGAATTTCTATATGTTAATTCAACTTGTACTTTTACAGATGGCAGCAGTAGCGCGAGGTCACGGTGGTGACGGTGCCGATGACCCACCACCACCTTATCGTTCGATTACTAGCGGTCACCGTAGTGGTAAGAAAATTAAACTTGATAATTTGAATTTTGTTACTTGTTATTTTTTAACGTTTTCACTCACTTCAATTGTAGGTTCGTCACAAAAACCTTGACGAGGAGGTAGAGCGAGACAAGCTGGTGGCAGGGGTGGAGGTCGGGCTGGCGGCAGGGCACAGGTCCGTGAAGCCAACAAAAACAAAGACCTCAGGAAAGCTGTGACTGCCTCGGGCCCGCAATCGATCGAGTTCGAGTGGGGTGATCAGAAGATATTTCAGCATGTTGGGCCCAACCGCGCATGGTTCGGTAACTATGTTGGCGAGCTGGTTAGGTCCTTGCCGTTGCACTATCCCTCCTGGCACAACCTTGACGAAGCGACTCGACAGGGCTTCATGAACCGACTCGGGGTCAGTTATTTTTTTTTTTCCTTTTAATTATATCTTTATATTTAATTCTTTGAATGTGTACATTTATTTAAATTTGTTTAATTGTGTATATTTGTTTAAATTTGTTTGCAGGAATTCTTCGACTTGCAGACCCACATGAACTCACCCCATTGGAAAACCATTAAGGCGGGCCTCAATGCGTACATTGCTAAGGTCTACTCCGACAACAAGGGCACGATGAAGAGGGTTTACTTCGACGGGGAGGGTGGGCCTGAAAAAGTGGATGAGATACGAAGAAACCCTCCTCCGAACGTCGAGCCATCTGTGTGGGAGGAGCATATCAAGTTTTACATGAATGAGAAGACCCTGAAGCGTGCTGCTGTGAACAAGGAGAACCGAAAGAAGTTGAAGGTGTACAGCCGCCACGGTTCCAAGTCATTGGCCGCTATTCGCCACGACTACGTAAGACACATTTTATTTTTATACAAGTATTTTGTTTTTATAAAATTATTTAATTATAATTATATAAAAGTAATTAATTTTGATTTTATAAAAGTATTTAAGTTTAATTAAAATAAATATGGTGTTTGATTTGCCATTTTTAATTTGTTTCATCTTATACATATGCATGTGTATATACAGTTTCTGAACAGCAAGGACAAAAAATACACGTCCCTCATCCAGTCGTTTTACGACACACACTGCGACAGTGATGGTATGTGGTTGCAGGATGAGGCTCGTGTTCAATATGTAAGTATCTTTTATTTATTTATTTTTAATTTATTATTTATTTATTTATTTTTTAATTTATATATATATATATATATATATATATATATATATATATATATATATACACACACACACACACACACACACTTATATATATATATATATATATATATATATATATATATATATATATATATATATATATATATATATATATATATATATATATATATATATATATATATCTAAAAATTTTCTCAATTTTTTTCTCAATTAAATAGGAAGAGATGGTCCGGCTGCGAGATCTGGGAGCGAATACGCCGGAAGGGGTGGCGTACACGGAGGAGCAGATACTTGCTAAGGTTTTGAAGGGCAAGCAGCGGGGCCACATCGCCGGACGGGGTAGGGTCGTACCCGGGCTCTCCAGGCCACCGTTACCATATACCCCGCCTCCACCTCCAGGTATGTACAGTTTGATAATATATTAATTATAGATTACTCGATCATGACTCAAATTAAGTATTGCAATAGATGTTTTTTAATTTTGATTGTTTCATTTTCAGAATACGCTGAGATGGAGAAAAAGCTTGCTGAGGCCGAGAAGAAGATTGCTGAGGTCGAGGAGAATCGCCTTCGAGAAGCTGAAGAGCATAAGAAGTTGAAGGCGGAGATTGCTTTGATCACAGGTTTTATCTCCTCCAACCCGCGATGGAACGAGTATGTTAGTCAGGCGGGTTCTCAGCACGTGGATGGCTCAGGCAGTGGCGTTGGAGGTAGTGGCTCAGCTGGAGGGAGCGGGAGTCGCAGAGACGATGAGGATGGTTCTGGCGATGATGAGGGTCCTACTGATGATCACGAGTGATTTTGGATGTAGAGGTACAAACTTGGGTATTTTGTGTTGTACTTATGCTTGAAACAATATTTTGGCGACCCATATGTTAGTATTGTATAGTTTAACCTTTTGGCGACTTGAACGTCGCGGATATTAAAACATTTGTGGATATGGCAGCTAGGTTTAGACATTACCACACCCCGTTTTGTAGACTTTATATGTTTTTATTCATTTTGAGGGTGTTTAGCGATATTTTGCAAGTGTTATAGCCGATGGCGAGTTATACGTTTAGGACATGTTGATATTGAGTGGTTATAGGTGCTTGTAATGTTACAGGTTTTGGTAGATTTTTTCCGGAAAATCCGGAAAAAATCTTGAAAATTGCTATATTTGCAGCCTGCTGTTAGCAGGGTGTTAACAATGATACCGTCGACATGTCGACGGCATCATTGAAACATAATTATTGGTTATTTAATGATACCGTCGACATGTCGACGGTATCATTAAAACAAAAACAGTGTTTTCCATATTATGCCGTTGACATGTCGACGGCATTATATTAAAAACTATACTTTTGTTTTAATGATACCGTCGACATGTCGACGGTATCATATAAACCATAATTGTAATCAACTAATTAAAACGTTAATTATTTATATGGTACCGTCGACATGTCGACGGGAAGAGTTTGACGGACACAAATTTCTTTGACTGGAAAACGACGTGGGACCCACAGTGTCGACGGTGATTGTCGACGGGAACACTGTTCCCGTCGAAGCACAGCCGTCAATGTGGTACCGTCGACATGTCGACGGTAACGTATGATTCCGTCGACGTCGACGGAACGTATGATTCCGTCGACATGTCGACGGAAAGGGCTTAAAAAAGTCGCCGGGGAAAGCCTCAATTGTACTAGTGACATCTTTTTACCTTTTATTTTAGGTTAAAAATCAACTAGTAAACAAAAAAGCTACCAAACAATGCTATTGAGTATTGAATATTGTTGATATGAATTCGTTAATAAGATGTTCAAAGGAATGATAGGGTTTTTAAACTTATAATTATGGGACGATTCATATGGGTGATCATCTGATGGGCCACATGCATCCAATTAGCCTGTTTCTGGTCACTATATTTAATTTCTCTCGACCAAGTCTCGTCAATGTCAATGTATATTTGTATTTCTTAAACGTAGCCTTTAAAGGCATGTTTAACACAAGTATATTTTTGTTCTTCAAAAACATGAATTAAGGTATTAGAGAACATCAAAAAAAGGTGTGACATTTGACACAAAGAGACTCATCGAGCCACTGTTTTAAAAACCAATAATCGTTAAACAAAATAATTTGATATATACTTTAAACGAACTTTTTCCTTTGATCTTTATTTAGTATATATTTCATTGTTGAAACTTGCACGTTTAATCATCAATTTAAAAGTTTGAACATTTAGTGATTTAACGCATGTAGTAAAATAAACATAATTCTTTTGTATAAGATATCAACGGTCAAACCGTTTGAACTTTAGATAAGAAAACTTGATTCGTTTAAGTTGGAAAAAACACAAAAAAGAAAAAATATAACGTTTTGCATTTTTGTCGTTTGTGACTTTTGATAATTACATTATAACAATCACATCTGATTTGTAAAATAACTCTTCTGTAATTATTGATTCCGTGTTAAATGTATTTACATCTAATTAAACATTTGTGTCTTTTAAATGCAAACCGGCCACAAGGACGATCCGTGTAATTTATTTTGATTATAGGAAACTTCCAACACGTTAACTTAGGCAAGTCTTATAAATATCAGAAGTTCAATAATGTTGGACATCATTCTCCACTACTAAAAATGACAACACAAGAAGAACAAATCTACGATCTGTTTGATTCATGTTGGTTCCAATACCAAATCTTCGCAAGCAATCCGATTTCTAAAGTTCATGAGGATACGAATACGAAAAAAGAACCCGATGAAATTGTGGCAATCACTGCAGCTATGAGTTGCAAACATGATGTTGAGGTGAAAGGTCTGTTAAGATTTTGGGCTCATTCTGTAGCGGTCTCTACGGTCGCCTAATTCTTAAACTTCTTTTTTCTTTTGCGGTTTTTCATTAATTTTTCAGTGACAGATCGTTTTCTAGAATTCTACTTTGTATACAATTGAATACTTGTACAAAACATATGTGTCATGGGAAGTGATTATGTCTTTCGCTCCATTTGTTTCTTTTCAATGAAATTGTTGATTTATACTTTGTTTTGTATACTCTTTGTATTCATTATATTTTGTAAATGTCTATAGCACATGTTTTCTGCATACGTAGTTTAGAAAATCTTGTTAGTATTTATGAAAATACATTCAAGCAAGGTATGGATACACATCATATATATATCGCTAGTTAATGGTTTGCATGGTAAGATTATTTAAATCATATGGCTACGTATAAGCCAATTTTCTGTATTGCTTAACGAATCCTTTAGCCAATATCTAAACCGGAAAAAATTAGTTGATAATTAAGTAGTTAACTTATTTCTGCTCGGGTGATTGCTTTGTAGTAGATTATCTATATAACAATTGTATGTGTGGTTATACACCGGATGCCAAAACACGACAACCAATTTTCAAAGAGCGAATCTGAATTACGTTGGCGAGAAAGACACAAATTAAGTATATATATAGCTATGACATGATACAAAGAAAGGAATTACCTCAGAGGCGTTGTGGATACGTAGAAAATGAAATGTACACATAGTGGTTGGTCTCGATTTTCTTACTAGAGTATTACACAGTAATTGCTTTTTTATAAGCGTGTCGTTGTGCTCATTTATTTGTATCTGGCGCGCATGAATAACATTTACATGCTTAAGCTTCGATATACATGTCGTTTATTGATATCTCTCATCTATTGTTTGCTATACCGTGACAGATCATAGCATGATAGGCGTAAGTAAAGGTAAGAAAACATAGCATGATCATTAGGAAATACAAGTAGACATGAAAGTAAGATCATAACTTCCTCGTACTAACGGGATTTAGTTCAAGTAAGACCAAGTAATACGGAGTGGCTAACATATATTCCTGTAAGTTGAATTGAGTCTTTAGGAGTTGAATTTGTCATAGGCCTAGAAAGAAGATATATTACTATACATTGTCTAAAAAGTTCTGCGCTTGATGTCGGACATGACACTTATCTGCACAAACGCGTTTTTGGGGAGAAATATTGCAATAAGATGGTATCATGTGAAAGGTATTGGAAGTCAAGGCCGTAAAAGCTGATTACTTAGTGACTTATCCTTTTGTTTTCAAACGAGCAGCGGATGAACGTTAACAAGTTGTGACTTATACGATACGAAAAAATAAAATAAAACAAAAAAAACGCACCCTTCGATGATGTTTCCAACGTGATGAAATAATCACTAGAATAATGTTTTTAACGTTTGAAGAGACACTGAAAGTTATTTACACGTGTAGATGTTAACATTGTTGGAAAAGATCATTAATTAACATACGTTTAGTTAATCATGAGTATGAGGGGTGTTTATTTAAGCTTATATAATGGGCTTTTGACTTATTTAGTTTTCGGCTTATATTCATAAGCTTATTTTAAAACTTTTCAATTTATATGAGCTTATCATGTCATAATAACCTTATATAAGCCAAAAAGTTTCAAACTAAAAAAAAAAAAAAAAAAAAAAAAACTTATAAAATATAAGCCGAAAACCATATAAACGATAAGCCCGCTATATAAGCTTAAACAAACACTGCTATAAGCCATAATTATTATTAGTAATCTCTTTCCCTTGGAACAACCACGATAGTAGCTGCTAGGGAGGAAGAAACTGAAAAGGCCGATAGGTCTTGAATGGGAACCTTGACATGTTATTCGTAAATAGGGTGTTAATCGGGTCACGTTAGTCGGGTTCAGGTCAATTCGATCGAGTCAAAGTCGGTCAAAGATAAAAATAACATACCCGAACCCGAACCTATTTGAATTCGGATTAGTCGGGTTTTGGTCAATTCTGGTTGAGTCTACTCGGGTCAGATCACTTCGAGTTCTGGTCAACTCAAATATGAGTAAAATGTAATAAAATTGCTTTTTTTTTGTACTCGTTTAAACAAATAAATAAACAAATCTTTATTCGGGTCAATCGGGTTGACCTGAACCCGAGCTATCCAAACTTTTTCAACCCTATACGAGACCCTATTTAGCATTCGGGTTACTCGGGTTGAACCGAATAATCCGAATAATATTATTGACCCGAGTAACCAGACCCGGATATGCTTAATAAGGTTCGGGTCGGGTCGAATTTTTTGATACCCCTACTCGTAAACCCATACAACTATACTCTCACCAAGACCCTCCTACACAAGTTATTTGTTAACAAAAACTAGTTCATTGATAGTTTGTTGGGCTATAGGTTGGTTATCGTATAGGGCCGGTCACTCAAAAGTTGTCCATTCTAGATGTAAAAGTCTGAACATAATAATAGACTTAACAATATGATAAAGATGCGTAATCAATTAAACTAAAACTTGAGAAATGAGTCAGGTGTAAACTAATTGAGTTGCCCGCGAGCTACTTGAACTTGCTCGCTTAAAACTCGTTTCGAGAGCAAGCTCAAGCTCGAGTTTAACATAATGCTTGTTTACTAAACAAGCTCAAGTTGAGTTTTTTTATATCAAGCTTGAATATGTTAGCGAGCTTTAAAAAGATTTTTATATAATATGTTAAGCAATTAAGGTACGCTCGAATAATTTTTTTTAATGCATAAATTAATATTCTATTATAAATTCCTTTTATTATATTTAGCTCTTAAAATATAAGAATATTGTAATAGACGAGCCGAGCTTAAATCTAGCTCGAGCCTTACCGAGCTTGGACACGATTTGACTCATTTACTTTTTATGTAAAGTGATAAATAGAGTCTGTCTATCTTTAAACGGATGTGTCTAAGTAGGGGTGTTCATCGGTTCGGTTATCGGGTTATTCGGTTCGATTTGTTCGGTTAATTTTTTTTCCTGGGTCAAACCGAAAACCGAACCGAACCGAATTCAAATTTGATTCAACCAAACCGAATAACCGAAAACCGAACTCCTATAACCGAAAACCAAACCGAATAACCCGAATTACATAATTTTAATTATTTTTTCATTCAATTATATATATTTTTAGAACAATTTTTTTTTTTCAATCTTAAATAATGTTATATTTATACTAAAAAAGACTTTTAGTGATTATTTTTATATATAAATACATAAAAAATATATATATTTATATATTTTCGGTTTTCGGTTCTCATTGCCAAACCCATATCCAAACCGATAACCGAATATTTAGTTCGGTTCGGTTCGGTTTTGATCAATTCGGTTCGGTTACAAATTTGGTTCGGTTTTTTTCGGCTCGGTTCGATTTCGGTTTTCGGTTATCGTGGATATTACCCGATCCATGAACACCCCTAGTGTCAAGTTTATATCACTTAACTTCAAATTACCTTATATAAAGTTTCAAACAACAAAAATAAACCCACACAAATATCAAATGGTATTAGCAAGTAGAAGTGTAGAAAACTCTAGTTAGGCCTTCAATTTAGTAGTAGCAACTAGCGAAGTAGACTTGTAGAAAACTCTAGTTGGGCCTTCAATTTAGTAGTAGCGAGTAGACTTGTAGAAAACTCTAGTTGGGCCTTCATTTCTCTGTCTCAACGTTAAGTCGGTTTTACGGCCCACGCCACAATAAAAAAACACTAAAATAACAATCCCTCAACCTAGATCCAACGGTCACCATTAATCAATCAGATCTAACGGTCACCACCCACTTTTTCACCATATATCATCAAACACTAGCGCCTCTATCAGTTCATTTAGGTTTTGTGCGCAGCTCATTCTTTGTTTTTCAGCAACACTCAAATCAAATACATCTCGAATCAAGATGGTAACACTATTTTATCACAATCAATTTTGGTTCAGTTATATATTTAATGGTTCAGTTATATATTTAATGTTTAGTTGAATGATAATAATGAATTGATTGTGTTTGATATTGTTATAGACTTTGCCAAACGATGTTGATTTGTTGAACCCACCAGCTGAGCTTGAGAAGAGGAAGCATAAGTTGAAGCGTTTGGTTCAATCTCCAAACTCTTTCTTCATGGTACCTACTACTTTCATTTCTTTTTTTTATATTTTGTTTAACTTTTCTATTTTTAATGTTTATTTTTTATATGTGCAGGATGTTAAGTGCCAGGGCTGTTTCAACATGTAAGTACTTTCTTAAATTTTTGTTATGTGTTATTTATAAATAAAAAGTATATCTATAATTGCATATTCACTTTAATAGTATGTTATGAATTGTTCTTTTTTTATGCATTGGTATGAGGCTGTGGAATGTTTAGCTTTATTTTGAATTGTTATGAAATAAAGTATCCAAATTGGTATATGTATCCAGCTAAAAGGTGGTGATAGTGTGATACTTTAACTATATAACATGAGTAGATAAAATTTTGTTTATATAGTGTTCGTGTGGTTTAGTCCTTGAATATTATTTTTGTTTATAAGGAACTATCATCGTTATCAATCAGTCTTCGGGTGATCCTAGTTTTGAAACATTATCTTGTTTTGCACTTACCCAACCGACACACATTCAATGATTATTTGAATGAACTGGTTTTTAATGTGTGTTGAGGGTAGGTGAAGGACAAGAATGTGTTTTGGAGCTGGGATTACCTGAGGAATGGCTTATGGGTGTTTTGGTAATTTAAATAAAGTGGAAATATTTCTCATTGACAAATTCAAAAAGTATGGGAGAGTGGCCAGTATTAGTGAATTTGGCTAACCTACAAAGTCGTCTCTATTGTATAAGTTAGTTGTCTCTAAAGTTTTTCATTTGATACTATTTAACCATATTGGAATATGTATCAAGCTTACAGGTTGTGACACAATATGGTAACCAGATAACATGAGTAGATAAAAATTTGTTTATTTAGTAAATGAATAAAGTGGTTTGTGGTTTAGTCGGTTTTTCTGGAACTGTCTTATCTGAATATTTTTTCTGTTTAAAAGGAACTAGTTTGCCCATTCCCTAAATATTCAATCACCGCTATAGACAATGTTTGTGGTGACCTATTTCAGAAAGACAGATTTCTTTTGCACTTACCCTAACAGACACATATTTGATGATTATCTGAAATAACTGGTTTTTGTGTGTGTTGGGGGAGTAGGTTAAGGAGACTGTAATTCTGAATTAGGATCATCAGAGGAGACGTCTATAGGGGTTTTTGTTAATTTAAACAAAGGGTAAATATGCCTTCTTAATAAATTTAAGATGTGGGACTATATTTTATTTAAAAAAATCCAGTATAAGTATTTTTTCATCAAAAAGTATGTAGAGTGGCTGGTTTCAGTACATTACTAAACTGCAAGACCGCGTAAACTTTTTAAACTAACAGTATTGTTTAAGTTACTGCCTGGGATTGCTCATAGTTACCTTTACAATACTTGGTTTTATTGTAGTTTAACAAAAGTAACTTTGATTGCATAAGTGTAATTAGATTGTTTCTTAAGTTGAGTTCCTGTTCTGTATTAATATATGTCCTCTTACGTGGTAACCTTTTGCAGAGTCTGTCTACATGAACAAATTTTGTGAAACTAAAATTGTCTTGCAGGATATGTTTGGACACACCCTTATACCTTTATTTTGATTTGTCAATGACCAAACACTCTTTTGTTGCCTGTTCAACACCTTCATCTTAGTTATGCATGTGTTCGGGGTAGGTGAAGAATAGGAGGGTGTTTGGGATTTAGGATTATTAAAGGTTAAGATTTATAGGGGTGCCTGGTTCAAAGAAAGGAAGTGTAAAATATTGATCTAAAAACTTTGAAGATGAGGATGAACTATTTTTGGTATAAAAAGTTTTCTTATATGGATGGTTTATGCAATGGGCATTCTATAGTTGGTGTTTCAGTAAATTTGACCAAACCATGAGGAGTGTTTTAGTTATTTCGCTTATTCTTAAAATGAATATTATTGTACAAGCAACTGTCTAGAATTGCTTATTTGTATCGAGGATAAATAAGGGGCTGATTGTGTTCAGAAAAATAGCTAGTATTTTGCTGTTTCAGTATTAGTGTGTATTTTTATCAGCTCTTTGAATTAAATCTGCAGAACTTAACATTAACTTGTGATGCTTTTTCTTCCTGTCAACAGAACTACTGTTTTTAGTCACTCTCAGACCGTGGTGGTATGTGGAAACTGTCAAACTGTGTTGTGCCAACCTACTGGAGGTCGTGCCAGGCTTACCGAAGGATGTTCTTTCAGGCGAAAGGGTGATTGATCTGTGAAGCTGTTTTGCTTTTTAATATGGTGTTTTGCCTAATTAGAAGCTACTTTGGGGGGTCTATTGCTTACAAAAATATAAGTCTGAGTCTTTGGTGTTAGTTTTTTTTTATGTTTTTTCTTTTATTGGTGGAAGCAGACATCTTAGATGATTTATGTTTTTGTAATGGCTGAAGTTTTGGATCTTTGAAGTATTATCTATGGAATGAATGATCTGTTTCTATATAGTTTATGCTCTGGTTACCTTGTTTGTGTTTTGCTATTTGAGGCTAATATAATCTGCAAAGCATGTTGAAATAAAAGTGCTTATATCCTTTTAAAGAATTGTAGTTGGACAGTTGAAAAGCTAGAGGGTATTTGGTCTATAGGATCAAGCATAGTTAGAGGGGCGCCAAGGGTGCAAAGTGGCACCTGTAACATGCCATGGAACCAATGTACTGTGTGCTCTATAACTGTTTTTAGAGAGGTTCTGTGGGTTGAGGTATTGTGTTGAAAGCTATCTCAATTGATGCAAATGGGACGTGTATGGTGTGGTTTAGTAGTCGTACATTTTTTGTGTCGTGGGTTTAGTAATCGTGCATTTTTTGTGTCGTCCAGATACCTTAAAGACTATTATCAAACGACATTCTCTCTAAGCCAAAAACCCTAGGTCTAAATAAACAGCCACCGTCGCCTCCGGTTTTTTGTCGGCGGTTCGGAGGGCTCTTCTCTAGACTAGCCTTCGTCATAATTGATTAACAATTCACCAATCAAGTTTTCACTTTGGTTCGCCTTTTGGCCTCAACAACGGGTTTAGCTTCGACCTGTCCGCTTCCCCGACTACCATTGTTGCATCTCGCTGACCCACCACTCCGTTGGATAGCGTCATTTTGACAATTTTCTGGTTGTTATGGCAGTCGGCTTTGTCTCCTTTGTTGTTGCGGCAAACCTCCAACTTCATATCCGTGATTCCTCCACATGTTTCAGGTTGCAACACGGGTATGGAGGTAAGGTGACTATGTCAATAGCCGTTTTCAATGTCTTCCACGAGGTGTTTGCCCATTTTTGTGGTTAAGTGTTCGGTAAGTTTGGTTCTCGGGGTTCACTTTTTACGTGTTGCATCTTCATGTTCTTCCGTTCAGCGGCTGTGCCATCATCAAATTCAGGCAAGCACAAGTTTCTTGGTTGAAGTTGAATTTGCATACTTAAATGGTGTTAAGTGGTTTTACCTTTGTTGTGTCAATTGTGTTCCAATCTTCATCAAGTCTTGTAGTTTCAGTTAAGTAGTTTGTTTACTTTCAAGGTCAAAAGTCAATAGTAGTTCAATTGTTGTTATCGTCAATGTATCTCAATAGCCTTCAATGTATTATCAATTGGATCATCAGATCCGTATCAATATATTCACACCATTTTGCCCAAAAAAAAAAAAAAAAAAAAAAGTATTCTTATTTTTGGCTGCTGATGCTTATATTTAGTATATGCCTCATTAAAAATTTACGAAAACACAGAATTTATGGCAAGGAAAAATTGTAAAGATCGTTAAATATTCCTATCACTGGCAACTTAAATTTCTCTTTAATCCACATAACGATCTAGGAGTCTTGAAGCGTTCTTCTATACTTCTCTGTTATGAAATATTTGACGAGCTTTGAGAATTGTCGCTGTGGCTATAAAGAGGTTCAGGTAAAAGCGTGAGGGTTAGTGTTTGATGCGCGTAAGAGAATGTCTATTTAATTACTTTTTATATTTTTTGTATTTGGCAAGGAACTAGAATGAATAACACAAAAAAGCTTTGTTAAGCTTTGTTATCTTGAGTTAAGGGGCATTTGTTAAGCTTTTTAATTACAGGTTATGTGTGGTACTTAAGAAATGCAACTTAATTGGCATTTGTTGGACATTCTATTCAGTGAAGACCATGAACACAAGGTTTTCTTTATGTTTTCACTTTTCGAGATAATGCTGTATCCAGCCATAATCGCAAACACGTTTCTTCCCATGTTTTAACAAATTTAGTACAAGAGGCGCTGTTTGAAGCGCAATAGCAAACATGAAGCATTGCAATCTAAGTTTATTAGTAATCATGGCAGAAGCATAACAGCATCCTTAGTTCATGCAATCCACAATCAACGTTAATTTAATAAAACAGTTCAACTTCGCCAGTAATGGATCATGTTATACCTCCAAAGGTTGCTGCTGTGATGTTATTAGGAAACAAATTAATTATTACTCAGATTAATGATCACCTCCCATAACTACGGGATTGCTTAAAACAAGAGCATTATATACAACTAAACAAAACAGTAGAAGGGTGGAAAACAGATTTATTAGAGTCAAAGCCAGCTACAAATCCAACATCACACGATCATTGAGGTTAGTGGCAGCTACTGTACAATAATTTCACCGCCCATTCCATCCCCATTACCATATCCTAGTTCCATATAAAAATTCATGTTGCTGATGGCCCCTCTATATACATACTAATACTAAGCTACTACGTCTTTTTGATCACTCGGTCTTCAGCTGATCACTTGATGAGGATGGAGCTTTTCCGTTTTGCAGATACAGACTGTTGGCTACCAAAGAGTCACTCACCAACCCAACGTCAACCTCATCGAAATTGAGCGTCCCTCTCACCTTCCGTGTGCTGCTGAAGACACAAATCAATACAGAGTAAATTACAGACTCAAATTTACTGCCAATTCAGTTATAATCGTGCACAAGCAATAAACAGGTTTAGAAATGCCAGTCTCAGGACAAAGGGAGTAATAAGCAAGTTAATAATTTATGTTGGTATCAATGAAGTGCGTACCCGTTCAAGCGATTGTTGATGGCAGTCAAGTCCTTTGATGGACTCTGGTAAGCATGAGTGCTCTCCCCAACACACGCATAATAGCTTTTAGATCCATGAGAAATTAAAGCATCCATCTGAAAACATAATAAGAAAAACAATTTAATCTAACTCTCATGATGACATGTTTAATATGTTAATGAAAACCAACCTAACAATTTAAAGAAACAAAACTAGGACTTATATTTTCCCCTTGCGGCTTTGCCAATTAAATGATTCTAATGATCACATATAATTGTTTGTTTCCCATCCATAAGTTAAATCAATTAAAAAGATATACCTTAGTTGACCGCAGTGGAGAGACGTATACATTGTGCACCGAGGAGACCTTCTTTGGAGACATATCTGGAAGACTAGGGAAAGTTGTTACCTTAGGTGAGCCAGGGCATGGACCTAAGATGATAGAAAAAGGTTGAAAGATGCAGGTCAGTCTACAAGTCTGAACGAGTGAAACAAGCAGATAAAGGGTACAAAGTATTTACCTTCATCGTTATTGTTTGCTTCTGGAACCTTGGTAGGGGTGGTTTTAGCAACTCCTGTTGGAGCAAGTTCCACTAACAGTGGCTTAACAGCAGGAATGAATACTTGATTGTAAAACATAATGATGTCAACATGATCTTGCCCTGGTTTCTGTTGCAAAAAACATCAAAAAGATTTAAGTACCATAAACAGACAAGAAGTTTATATAGAAGAGATAACTGGATGAGATATTTAGCATACCCCATTACGCCGAGAAGATGACCTGTCATCAACAAACACTGCACGAAAAACTTGAGGTTTACAATGTGGTTGCTTTCTGTAGTTGTGAATGATTTCTTTAAAGGTTAAGTTCAGTTGGCAAATCTGCAAGTCAAGACAATAAAAATATTTAGAAAAAAATCAACAATCATCACTGGTGGCTTCAAGTTCTGTAATGTGTAACAACAAACCTTTGCAACTCCGTAGAAACAACACAAGATGATCTGGTCAATATGGCGATTGAAAAATAAAGCAGTCCGCTGACTTAGAATCTGCTGAAAAAACATGTACACTCTTTCTCTTATTTGTTGTGACAATTGCATTCTTTCAACCATCCCATTGATTCTAACAGCAGCTAACTTCACAATCTGTTAAAAAAAACCGAGAAACAATCGTGAGCAATATTGCACATTGATTAGTAAAAATTGCTTCTTGTAAAAGTTAGTGTCTGGAACCTTGCTAAAGAACAGATTGACAGCTGTCTCTGCACATGTTTCTCCTCTGCCAGAAGGATGTGGCCGTGTAGGACTGCAGAAAGAAAAATACAGTTATTTGTTTAATTAGACAACTTGATATATTAAGTAAAATCAATGTTCATAAAAATAAAACTTATATCAGTTATTGTACTACCTGGCAAACGCGGACTGCAAAGCAGGTGATAGTAGCTTTGACTTGAGATTATTTATTCCCATGAGACGATCCTTTACTGGTGAGGCGAACGAATTCCGTTCAACCAAAACACTTCGATATTCACTGCAAACTCTTTTTGGAGATCGAAGGTCACCATTCTTAGCTGTAAATATATATTTGTTAGATGCATCAACTCTATATCTATAAATGTTAAAAGGTTATGCTAGGAGCATGAAATAAAAGTTTACCTGGTGAGCTGTCACGCTTCTGCAATGAAACTGGTGGCAACCCTCCACAAGACATGTTGGTTTGCATTGCAATTGCATCTAAAGATGGCATGGGGTCAGCCAACAAACCAAGACGGTTAATTTCTGAAGAAAGCATGGGTCTTGCAACCGTTAAAGAGTTGTACATTGAAGAACCCTTTTCCCACACCATACTTTCCAAAAGCCGTTCTTCTAAGGAATTCAAATGTCTCCTCAACTCTCTTGGAAGAGATTCTTCATGTCTAATGAAACTTTCAATAACCTTACTAAGATCGAAGGCAGTAATTCCCGTTCTTTCCAAGACGGCTGGAAACAACATAGTAACTGTCTTATGTGTGGCGAGAACGAGTTCTGCTGAACATGCAAGCATACACCTGTGAAACCTCTCATTTGTTAACAGTGACGTTAAATTGTTACCATGAAGTATTTGTGATTCTGCTGTACACATTGCTTGCAAGACTCTATAGTATAACTTTAATGCTTCTAATCTACGTTGTTCTGCCCAAACATTATCCATCTGCATATTTGTCATTACATTTCGATCACTGAGACCACTGTTGGGAAAAATGGCCTCCAATATTATGCGAGCCCTTTTGACGACATCAGCAGTCACATCCTTGTCACACGATGACAAGAATCTTTCAAGTTCTGCAGACGGTTTTGATTGAAGTGGAGAAACGATTGTTCTTAGCCATTTTGCAGTTGTCATTGCGGTGCTAACAGGGCTAGCCATTATCTTTGAAGGAGACCGAAAAGGGGATAGTGGACTTGTGATTGTCTTTGTTGGGGATGCCATCGAGTCTAATTTCCTCTACAGAACATAAAAGTCAAAAAATAAGCAAGTGCATTTACAGTTTGACGATCGAGATATAGTACTAATATCAGTTATATAGATACCTTTGCTCCAGTTATATTCATTGCACCACCAGATAAGCTACTTGAACCAAGCAGGCTATCATCATCATTAATAAACAGTTTTTCATCTAATTCACCTTCTAGAAGTATTGCATCATTGTAATCTTTTTCTAGAATATTCAAGTTGGAAGCTAAAGATGATTCATCCAGTAAATCTTCAAAATAAGTCAGCCCATCTGCATTTTTAATTAAATACTTATTTTAGTTAGACAACATCACACAATAAGTAAAACCAATGATGTAACTACAGTTTTGAATATAAACCTGTGTCGATATTTTCTAGGTTTCCATTTTTACATTCTGAAGCCAAACAAGATTTTTTCTTCAAGATTTCTGCCACCACATTATTTGTTTTGACCAATGTTTTTCTCACTTCATCCTCTGATGTCTCGTAGATTTTACAGAGTGATGCAAGTAGGTCCACACCTTTGTCATCCTTTTTAACTGCAAATTATCCATGTTCAGTCATTTTTACAGGAAGAAAAGAAAACAAAATCACAGCTTTAAACATATTAAAAATAAATAGGTAACTGATGAAAGTGGTTACCAAAGCGCGTAGAGTCGTCAAGATTGAAGTTTCTGAAGCGAGCTGGCATATGAATGATCAAAATAGCCTGCAAAAGGTTTCAGTAATGTCATTTTGGATGATGAAAATAAAGAGAAAAAAATTTAAATGTTTTAGTGCAATTTTACTCACCAGGATTGACACCAATCCATTAGTGCAAGTGACCAAGTCCTTAAAACGGCTAAATGCATGGACTCGAAGAGCCAGAAATAGCAGCCATCCAAAACGATAACAATTTGATATGTAGTCTGAAGAGTTGACATCAGCTGACTGACCATCCACATTAACACGGCTTGCAATGAAAAACATCCCAAATTGACGTTTATAGTACCTTGTGTCATAAAAATAGAAGATTTTCAAAGATCAGCAAATAAACTTCATTACACAATTACAGAAGCTTTAATATGAGAATTACAGTTTAAGTCAAAAGACATATTTATTGAATATATCATTTGTGTGTCACAATCAATCTCCCAAACATCATGTGATGATTTTTTGTAGAAGATTTATAGATGAATATTATCATAAAAAGTTGCATCAACCATTGAAAACAGACAACAAAAAGAGAAAGGTACTCACTTGCTTAAAAGGCTGAGATGCACAAAATTAGCCTGCAACTCTTTTGCCTGATGAAAGATTGAAAAATAAAATAGAAAGATTAAAACAAGTACACAAACTATATAACCAAATAGCCATATAAGGCGAACTGCAAAACCGTCAAGTAACATAATCTTAGTTATCATTAGTACCTGGAGTCTAGTTTCCCAATCAGAACCATAAATATTGCTCAAAACAGGACCAGTCTTGACTACAAATTGAGGTAGCTCTTTGAAGAAATCAACATAACTGAGACAAGACAAACAATTTAATCAGCACACGACAATCACGACAAGTTACAGCTACCATCACTTCAATCAAAGCAATAACATACTTAAGTTTTGCCACTCTAAGTATTTGGCACAGGTTAATTCCGTTCTCCTTAGTATGAGCAGGTTCATCCCCAGCATCCTTCTGGCTTAGTCTTTTCAAAGAGAACAAGAGAAACGCAAACCAGTAGTGCTCCGCTTCCTCAGGCTGTATAAAGAACAAAAAGCTAAATCTCAATTCTGAAGCAAGATATAAATGCTCATTTATAACACTTTCAGAAAATAAATAACACTACTTTCTTAGTTCTAAGATAAGGAAAAATCATAATTAGCACAGCTTTAAGACTACCAATTTTTTTGGTAACTCAATGGTCAACAAACCAAGAGGGTTCGCAGTAACAACACAATATCACTCCTTATGTAAACATTCCCCAAATTTCAAAGGCACGTCTTTAACAATAGAAAAACCGCAACTTTCAACCACTAGGCTACCCATATCAAATTAGACCATGACACAGGCATAAACATCTTCAATATTCATAGTTTATTAAAATTACTATAAAATATATACAATAGATACTGAAAGTAAAGTCAAGGGCAATACCGTCCCACTTCCAAGAGAAGATGCATTAGTCAAGAAAAGATCTTTGCTTTTATCAAAGAGCTTCATCGCTTCCTCTAAATCCTTATCATCCATTGCTAACTTATCCTGTAATCACAGCCAACAACAACAAATAAAAAACAAAATTAACCCCAAAAATCAAGTCTCAAACTTTACTAGACAAAACAGACAAATTAACACTTAAGATTCTAATCCAATAACAAACAAAACACAAATCCTTTGTTAAAAACAAGTGAGATAAACTCATTAAAATTTTCTCCCAATAATCTAATCCAATAACAAATAAAAACCATAAACCCTTTACAAAAACATACAAAATACCCTAAATTAGCCATAAAAAAATTGCCCCAAAAAATAAAGTCTCAAACTTTATTCACAAATCACACAAATTAACACTCCAAGAATCTAATTCACCAACAAAACCACATGAACTCAGTAAAATAAATAAATAAATAAATCCATAAAAAAGTCAAAAACCCCAAAATCAAATCTCAAACTTTAAAACTAATATACACAAATTAACATTCCAATACTCTAATTCAATTTAAAAAAAAAAGTAAAAAAATAAAAAAAATAACACAAATTCTTTAAAAAGTATAAGACTAAAGAAAAGAATAAAGAAAACAAGATAACCTTGCAGAAGCCTGTAAATCTTGCTTCAATAGTATCACCAACGTTAAATCCACCTTCTATAGAATCATCCATCTTTAAATCTTAACCAATCGACACAAAAAAAACCAAACCCTAATTCCAAAATCAAATCTTATAAACAACCCAGCTGTCAATTAACAGATCCAGCCGAAATCAATAAGGTTTCAATTATATAAATATAAACCCTAATTTTTTTTATAAAAAAAAAAAGTAAAGAGAAGAGTATAGGAGCAGCTGCTGCTTTTTGGGTTTTGGGGATCCGGGTGGATGTACGGTAGCGCGGGAAAAACAACAAATATGGTATGTTATGTATAGTCATACATACATCTATAGCCAATTGGGGTTTGACACGTGTGTAGTTGATTATTTTTTACCGCCAAAACCGGTGGCTTTTTTTATGTAAGGCGGGATAGGGTTTGGTATGGTGTGGTGTGGGCCACCGTATCTTTTTTTATTGAGGGGGGATCTGGGCCGTTGATTGATTTAGATGGTATTTTTATTTTTTTGGAAAAGATTATTCTTTTTCTAGTAGAGTATATTGTAGGTTTGGAATATATATCTCATACGAAAATAAATTGAGAAATTTAGAATTTTAGAGATTGATTGAATTTAGTATAGGGAAATTAAAAATGTAAAAAGTATTTTGTTTAAATCTTAAAAGTTACTTGATAAGCTAAAAATGAAAGTTTGTACTTTATTTTTTTCGTTTCAATAAACCCTGTTAATGTTTTGAAATATCGTTATTTCCGATTAATTATCTATTTTAAAAGTCAAATACATAACTAATTTTTTTCTTAAAATCTCCTAAAACGGGTTAATATATATAAGGTTATAATACTTTCAGTTTTTGTTCAGTTAAGTTAACTATTACTATTAGAGCAATGTCTCATTGGTATCATTACTCATTACAAATATTATGTTGCCGAAAGTCTCTTGGTTAAATAGGTATTTCGTTCAACCCAACTTCTATCTAAAAGCAAAAGAAACATGTGTTAATTGTCTGGGCTAGTTGTTTTAACCAAAAAGAATGCACGGGTTCAAGTTTCCTCGCTGGTTTAAATCTTTTGTAGAAGTTTCTCAAATATTATCTGATACATTTGGATCACTGAACTTATAAAAAGTAACGGAAACATAATTTTTAATAAATTAAATAACCCAAATGTCATGTTTTATATCTTCATTGACGTATATGTATAAAAAGTATAATTTTTATAAGTTCATCTAACTATATAAAGAAATTGTTAGGTAAAGTTTAATAACACACATAAAAAGATATTATGTTTCAATTAAATTTTAGAGATGTGGCTTGAGTTAAATTTTGTAGGTGAAGTTAAAAGATCATAAATTCATGGTTTTAAAGTTGAAAATTATGACAATTAATAAATTAATGATTTTGTAATATTGTGACAATTCATAAATCTATGGCTTTGTAATATTTAAGATTTTTCTATAAAATTTTATTAAATTTCCAATACTTATATAATTATAATACCGGTGATGTTGACAAAAAAAAAGTTTACAATTCATATTAATCGTCATCTAGGCGCTAATTGATCACTAGCCTTTTCAATTTATGCAAATCGGCAAAAAAACTGGTTAACGGTGATCAAGGTGGTCAACGGTGGTTAAATTTGCTGCAAATCTCGCCGGAAATATAATTAACTTACCGAAAACTTGTTTTAATTAGTTATAATCGCTGTCTATATCTACTACAAGTTGATTTGTAAGCTAAATCTTGCTAGAATTATCAAAAAATTGTCAGAAATACCCAATACATGCCAAAAATGTAAACCCATTTTATCACTCATTAATCCCGCTTAGACCATTTGCAAGCTACAAGGGGGTCGACCAATTGATTACCAATTTGCGATTTTTTGAAACTTTGAATACCCATTGCACACATGAGATTTTATATATTTTTTATTATTTTTTAATATCGATTAGTATTTTGTACATATTTTTGTTGCACGAAGACTTTGTTAAGTTGTCAGGTGTTTAGGTTGATATTGTTCAAACTTAAATATTGATATCATGTTATAGATATTATGTGTGCGTAGTAGCACATAATGACCCTTGAAAAAACATGCGTCGTTGTTATAAGTACAACGTCGTCTATATACATTCATCTCACAGTAACCTGTAAGGTCGTGCTTTCATTTTGATATGTATATTCTTAAGCCGTATTTAATTTTCAAACTAGTGCTCATGTTAAATTTATAACAAGAAATAACATGAGTCATTTTTATGCAAATAGTTAAAAAAATATACTTTTCCAGATATCATTACTTAATTTCAAAAAAAGGATAATAAGAGTCGTTCGTATATATATATATTCTCGTGTATTTATTTACATGTTATAGTAACTCGTGCTTTTCTTATTATATCAATAGTTTCCTGCAAATACATTAATTTAATATATATTGGTAATATTATTAATACATAACAACAACATATATGTTATATATTTTTTATAAAATATAATAATAAACGGTATAAATTCTAAGGGTTTTTAATAAATTTATAAATTAAATATATATAATTTTATATAATTTATTTAAAACTTAACAACTAAATTTTTACTAATTATATTTTTTTATAAAATTCACACATGTGTGTTTATACATATTTATTTTAGTAGATGGAATTTATATGAGTTTAACCAAATTTAACTGAATTTTAACTTTTATTGATTAATAGGAATGCTTAATTTTATCACGTAGTCAAAATGATACACTCCAATTGATATGAGTTTTTCAACTTCTTTTCCACTTCTTGAAATTTGAAAATCTCTTATTACACAAGAGATATATATGTTATGCGGTTGTTAAAGTTATACATCTCTAGCGTAAAGTAATTTGATGTTCACCTCCCATTTTTGAAAAGTTTGTATCCATAGTTACTAGAACTTTGTCACAAAAGATGACTTGTGTAAAGTAATTTGACGTTCACCTCCCATTTTTGAAAAGTTTGTATGCATGGTTACTAGAACTTTGTCACAAAAATGACTTAAGATGCTAGACAAAGATATAGCCAGGAGCCAGGTAGCAACTAATAAGTAGTTTTCAAAGATGCATTTAGTTTTTACTTTTTACCCAAATATGAATTTCATATTTTGGTCTTTGGAGTTGCAAGAGATTTTATATATCAACAATAACAACTTGAAAAAGCATGAAAAGCCATGACATTTTTTTTTTGGTTTTCGTTTATAATGATTTACAAGAGGGCAGAGACAATCTTTTTTCTAAAACTTTTATATATACAAAATCAGCATGTTTATAACTGAAAGTTACACTGGATTTTCACTAACACCAGTAATAAAAATGGTTTGGAGGTACATTTGGCTCTTTGTAAATTCAAATGATTCGGTGGAATACGATTATCTTATTAGTGACAAAAACTGATTTGTACACTAAACAAATTAGATTGGCATACACAAAATATCATATCAACAAAAAACAGAATAAGTGTTGAGGTGTACAGATTGATTTTGTGGTATACAATCAATTCTCTTTTTGCGATAGGTTGAATCAAATACCAGAAAGAGAAACTTTTGGCAGTCACACTATAGAAGCCCGTAGATAACTGCAGCTTTATGAAGAAGGAAAAAAGTACAAACAGGGACCATACGCATGTGGTTCAGCAGGCATTGGTAGGTGGTTTAAACTTGGAGTTTCTTCCCCCGGAAGGATAAGGCGTTTCGGTTAGTTGGTACCGCAACAATAAATTTTAATTTTATTCAATTCACATTGTTTGGAAGCCCATGTGAGACAACAAATGACATCAACATCGATATATAAGTTTAGACTTTATTGGTATACAAGGTTAACCGGGCGATTCGGTTAGTTGGAAATTTTAAAAATATGTATACGCAGGCGAGTAATTTACTAGAATTGTACTCGGCGAATAGCTAAACATGCAAGTATCTATGAAAACGGTTCATTCGCGGCTAACTAGTTTACATCCAGTCGACTAAGTCGAGTAGAATCGGGTGAACAGTAATATACTCTAGAACAATAATCACATAGTATGCCATTGTAGTAAAGATTTAATATAGGCAAATATTAAAGTCAAAGTAAAAATTTTCTATCACAATAATTACATTTAAATCATCATACATAGCACACTAATTAAAAATAGATATTTTGACGTTTATATCTAACTATCTTATAATGCATAAAGGACTACTATAATTAGAATACTTAAAATTAAGCCTTACAAGTTTAAAAGCTTAAAGTAATAGTGATTCAAACACAATTAGACAATTAATACCATAAATGAAATATAAGTAGACATTTACAAGTTTAGAAGCTTAAAGTATACACCACTTTGTTTTTGCCATTAAAGTTTAAAATTAATGACTTAAAATTGAAAATTAATGACTTAAAATTGATCATTATGTATATTAAATACAATTAATTAAATAGTCAATAAATATAATTAATACACTTATTAAAACACCACTTACATAATAAATACAAATTATCAAGCATATTGTACAACCAACTTAAACACAATTCCTACATTAAATGTCACTAATACAAATAATAAAGCATATTATACAAATTTTTAAGCCCGAACGGGCAATGGGCCAAATGGGCTCGAGCCCGAACGGGCACGGGTCAAATGGGCTCGAGCCCGAAGGGACACGAGCTAAACGAAATTTTTGATATCCGTAAATTTATTGTCAAAAAGAACATAATAAACTAATATATGTTCATATATTGTACAAACCAAGCAAACTACTAAACAAAAACATAAAATAAATAATAAATAAAATAATACAAACAAAGCAAAATTTCATCAAACTTTTGTCATAAAAAACTAATCAGTAAAACTAGTGCCAAAAAACGTACAAATAAAATAAATTATTAATCGAAAAAATTAAATTACAGGATGTCCGCAGCTGCATCGCGCGGGGACCCTGCTAGTGTAACTAATGTAAGTATACCTTTCATCTTATTACTTTAAATTTTTAGCCGTCTTTTTTACAATTAAAACATAAACAAACAATTTTATATAGCTTTTTAAATGATTGTTTTATAAAGTTAATTTAGCCAAATTCAAACACCGCCTTACTTGCATCAGGGTTCGGTTTATGCAAAACCTGAAACCCAATAAGCATGTGTTTTTCAGGTTTTGGTTTTAGTTACCGAGTTTTTTTATGGTTTCAGGTTAAACAGGCTTTTTCAGATTTTGTTTATGGAATTTAGTTACTTCAAGTTATCAATTTAATCAGGACAATTTGGTTAGTCGGACTCTCAAATTTTAGTTAACCCTAGTATACACTCAAACTAATGGAGCTCAGAAACGTCAAGTTTGAAAAATAACCGGCATATAGCTAAATGACACGCCAATTCCCCCCCCCCCCCCCCCCCCTCCCTTAAATCATTACATATGATCTATGTTATTACATTTGATTTATACATGTCATATACGTTTGTTGAGCCAAGACGGTGATGCAAGAGTAGCGCCAAGCTAGATTAATCATTACATATGATCACCCGTCAAGCTAGAATCGAGCACTTATAAAATCACATGATTGTCTCGACTCTCGAGGCAAGAGTAGTGCCAAGCTAGAATCGAGCCCTTATAAAATCAAACACGTTTCAGCATGCAGTTGGTGCTCTCTTTTGTTGGTCAGGCTCAAACTCGAATAACTTGATAAGTGCTTGATTATTTTTGTTGAATCATACACAACATCTACTTATTCATCTTTGTCACAATACCCCAAAAGGTGGTCATGTAGCAGTAGTACAAACAACATGACATAGTATTTTGCCTTTAAACACCAAGTCGAATCAAATGGACAGATAAAACACTTTAAGCATGACCCATCATCTTAATTTTCAAAATTTCATATACGTTTGTTGAGCACATTGCTTATGACCATGTGGCACGACAATGGGTCCAACATAGCAGTCACAAGCCACTCACAAGCAGCTACTACAAAATTTAAAGCATTCTCAATGACTAGCTTTATGATTGGCCTTTTTCGATTATTATTTAAACATGTATGACTGATATTCAAGTTTTTTGCATTTGACAATGCATTTGTTGGAGAATGAAGAGTTCTATGGCAACATTAATGTTACTAACACATGCATCATAGAGTTCTCAATCAGAAAACAATCAAGGTGACATACATATCATGCAGAGAATATAATAAACAAAACAGATATTTAACCTCAAGATAAACACCGATTGATGAGAAGACCGATCGATTAAGCAGTGTGGAGAGAACGCAGCGCAAGCATGGATCAAACTATTTAAGAAAGCAAAATAAACAAAACGCTTATTATTAATATTATGAACATACAAATCAACATTTAATCTTTGGTAAAACCGGACACTGACCCATAGCAACTCCAAATCTTTAGCATTTAGAAGCCACTTTACACGTTTTTAATGCAGTGCAAGTTCGATTGGAGATAGGGTTACAAGTCCTTTGCGCATTCATATTAATGTTAAACATGACACAAACAAGTAAACTTTAAGGATTATTAAAACAACCAAACAAACACAAATTCATCTATTAGGATACCAATCTCACAGTAACCTGTAAGGTCGTGCTTTCACTTTGATATGTATATTCTTAAGCCGTATTTAATTTTCAAACCAGTGCGCATGTTAACAAAGAATACATAAGTCATTATTATGCAAATAGTTAAAAAAAGTACTTTTCCGGATATCATTACTTAATCTAATAAAAAGGGATAATAAGAGTTGTTCGTATACGTATAATCTCGTGTATTTATTTACATGTCACAGTAACTCGTGATTTTCTTATTATATCGATGCAAATACATTAATTTAATATATATTGGTAATATTATTAATAAATAACAACAACATATATGTTATATTTTTTTTATAAAATATAATAATAACCGGTATAAATTCTAAGGGTTATTAATAAATTTATAAATTAAGTATGTTTAATTTTATATAATTTATTTAAAATTTAACAATTAAAGTTTTACTAATTACATTTTTTTACAAAATTCACACATGTGTGTTTATATATATTTATTTTAGTAGATGGAATTTATATGAGTTTAACCAAATTGAACTCAATTTTAACTTTTATCGATTGATAGGAATGCTTAATTTTATCACGTAGTCAAAATGATACACTTCAATTGATATGAGTTTTTCAACTTCTTTTTAACTTCTTGAAAATCTCTTATTACATAAGAGATATATGTTATGCGGTTGTTAAAGTTATACATCTCTACTGTAAAGTAATTTGATGTTCACCTCCCATTTTTGAAAAGTTTACATCCATGGTTACTACTTTACTAGAACTTTGTCACAAAAGTGACTTGTGTAAAGTAATTTGATGTTCACCTCCCATTTTTGAAAAGTTTACATCCATGGTTACTAGAATGACTTGTGTAAAGTAATTTGATGTTTCACCTCCCATTTTTGAAAAGTTTGTATCCATGGTTACTAGAACTTTGTCACAAAAATGACTTAAGATGCTAGACAAAGATATGGCCATGAGCCAGGTAGCAAATAATAACTAGTTTTCAAAGATGCATTTAGTTTTTACCCAAAGTAAGAACCCAAATATGAATTTTCATATTTTGGTCTTTGGAGTTGCAAGAGATTTTATATATCAACGATAACAATTTGAAAAGGCATGAAAAGCCATGACATTTTTTTTTTGGTTTTCTTTTATAATGATTTACAAGAGGGCAGAGACAATCTTTTTTCTAAAACTTTTATATATACAAAATCAGCATGTTTATAACTGAAAGTTACACTGGATTTTCACTAACACCAGTAATAAAAATGGTTAATTTGGAGGTACATTGGCTCTTTGTAAATTCAAATGATTCGGTGGAATATGATCATCTTATTTGTGACAAAAACTGTTTGTTACACTAACAAATTAGATTGGCATACACAAAATATCATATCAACAAAAACAGAATAAGCGTTGAGGTGTACAGATTGATTTTGTGGTATACAATCAATTCTCTTTTTGCGATAGGTTGAATCTAATACCAAAAAGAGAACCTTTTGGCAGTCACACTATAGAAACCCGTAGATAACTGCAGCTTTATAAAGAAGGAAAAAAGTACAAAAAGGGCCCATGCGCATGTGGTTCAGCAGGCATTGGTAGGTGGTTTAAACTTGGAGTTTCTTCTCCTGCAAGGATAAGTCGCATTCTTTGGAAGCCCATACGAGACAACTAATGACATCAACATCAACATATATGTTTACACTTTATTGGTATTCAAGTTTCGGTTAATTGGGAAATTCTAAAAATATCTATACATGGGCGAGTACTTTGCTAGAATTGTACTCGGCGCATTTAAAATGAAAAATGGTTTGTTCGCGGCTAACTATTTTAGATCCGATCGAGTAGAATCAGGTGAATAATAACATGATCTAGAACGGTAATGACATAAAATGCCATTGTATTAAAGTCAAAGTAAAAAACATGGCACACTAATTAAAAATATTTATTTGACGTTTATAGGTTATACCGCATTAATAAAATGTCATACATAATCGCTAGTGAATGTGTACATTACACGTTTACGATAAGAGCAGAAAAACAGTTATACAATAAGCCTTGTTTGCTTTATATATATTTTGACTAATTCATATTTAAATAAGAGATAACTTAAAGTTAACTGACCAACATACATAGTTTCGTACTTCTTAAGAAACTTACCACACTATAATTACCAAACTACCTTTATAATACAAGCTAAGCTATGTAATATACCAAAATTACCAAACTAGCTTTAGGAGTTTAAGTCAAAACATCTAATACTCAAAAAAAAAAAAAAAAAAAAAAAAAACCTACCCTAATCTAGCGAATATGCGAGTTAGTCAGCGACTTGGGCTTTCAGCGAGTTTCAAAGTAGCAAGTTAGGTTATGACTTAGCGAGTTTGTGACAAAAGGTGATGCAGCGAGTTCATTGAATTAGCGAGTTAGGGTTCATAATTCCAGCGACTTCATCATTTGAAATAGCGACTTCATTGAATTAGCAACTCCTGCTGGAGCAAGTTCCACTAACAGTGGCCTAACAGCAGGAATGAATACTTGATTGTAAAACATAATGATGTCAACATGATTTTGCCCTGGTTTCTGTTGCAAAATATATCAAAAAGATTTAAGTATCATAAACATACAAAAAGTTTATATAGAAGAGAGAGAACTGGATGAGACATTTAGCATACCCCATTACGCTGAGAAGATGACCTGTCATCAACAAACACTGCACGAAAAACTGGAGGTTTATAATGTGGTTGCTTTCTGTAGTTGTGAATGATTTCTTTAAAGGTTAAGTTCAGTTGGCAAATCTGCAGGTCAAGACGATAAAAATATTCAGAAAAAATCAACTAATCATCAACTGGTGGCTTCAAGTTCTGTAATGTGTCTAACAACAAACCTTTACAACTCCGTAGAAACAACACAAGATGATCTGGTCAATATGGCGATTGAAAAATAAAGCAGTCCGCTGACTTAGAATCTGCTGAAAAAACATGTACACACACTCTCTTATTTGTTGTGACAATTGCATTCTTTCAACCATCCCATTAATTCTAACAGCAGCTAACTTCACAATCTGTTAAAAAAACAAACCCATAAATAATCGTCAGCAATATTGCAACATTGATTAGTAAAAATTGCTTCTTGTAAAAGTTAGCGTCTGGAACCTTGCTAAAGAACAGATTGACAGCTGTCTCTGCACATGTTTCTCCTCTGCCAGAAGGATGTGGCCGTGTAGGACTGCAGAAAGAAAAATACAGTTATTTGTTAATTAGACAACTTGATATATTAATGTTCATAAAAATAAAACTTATACAGTATCAGTTATTGTACTACCTGGCAAATGCGGACTCCAAAGCAGGTGATAGTAGCTTTGACTTGAGATTATTTAGTCCCAGGAGACGATCCTTAACTGGTGATGCGAACGATTTCCGTTCAACCAAAACACTTCAATATTCACTACAAACTCTTTTTGGTGATCGAAGGTCACCATTCTTACCTGTAAATATATATTCCCTCCGTCCCAATATTATTGTCCACGTTTCCTTTTTGGGATGTACCAAATTAATTGTCCACTACTAAAAATAGATATAAAAAGTTGATGTACATTACCACAGTACCCTTACTTTATATAATTATTACAAACTTTAAAGAAAACTGTAATTAATTAGTTAAGGTAAAACTTCTGTAAAGAGTAAGAGAGATATGTTTTTCTTAAATGGTGTGTTTTTTTGTCGGGGGACAATTAATTTGGGACGGAGGGAGTATTTCTTAGATGCATCAACTCTATCTATAAATGTTAAAGTTTATGCTAGGAGCATGAAATAAAAATTTACCTGGTGAGCAGTCACGCTTCTGCAATGAAGGAACCGGTGACAGACCGCCACAAGACATGTTAGTTTGCATTGCAATTGCATCTAAAGATGGCATTGGGTCAGCCAACAAACCAAGACGGTTAATTTCTGAAGAAAGCTCAGGTCTTGCAACCGTTAAAGAGTTGTACATTGAAGAACCCTTTTCCCACACCATGCTTTCCAAAAGCCGTTCTTCTAAGGAATTCAAATGTCTCCTCAACTCTCTTGGAAGAGATTCTTCATGTCTAATGAAACTTTCAATAACCTTACTAAGATCGAAGGCAGTAATTCCCGTTCTTTCCAAGACAGCTGGAAACAACATAGTAACCGTCTTATGTGCAGCGAGAACCAGTTCTGCTGAACATGCAAGCATACACCTGTGAAACCTCTCATTTGTTAACAGTGACGTTAAATTGTTACCATGAAGTATTTGTGATTCTGCTGTACACATTGCTTGCAAGACTTTATAGTATAACTTTAATGCTTCTAATCTACGTTGTTCTGCCCAAACATTATCCATCTGCATATTTGTCATTATACTTCGATCACCGAGACCACTGTTGGGAAAAATGGCCTCCAATATTATGCGAGCCCTTTTGACGACATCAGCAGTCACATCCTTGTCACACGATGACAAGAATCTTTCAAGTTCTACAGACGGTTTTGATTGAAGTGGCGAAATGATTGTTATTAGCCATTTTGCAGTTGTCAGTGCGGTGCTAACAGGGCTAGCCATTATCTTTGTTGGGGATGAGTCTAATTTCCTCTACAGATCATAAAACGTCAACAATGAGCAAGTGTATTTACAGTTTGATGTTTGAGATATAGTACTAATATCAGTTATATAGATACCTTTGCTCCAGTTATATTCATTGCACCACCAGATAAGCTACTTGAACCAAGCAGGCTATCATGATAATCATTAATAAACAGTTTTTGTTTTTCATCTAATTCACCTTCTAGAATATTCAAGTTGGAAGCCAAAGATGATTCCTCCAGTAAATCTTCAAAATAAGTCAGCCCATCTGCATTTTAAATTAGGTACTTATTTTAGCTAGACAACATCACACAATAAGTAAATCCAGTGATGTAGCTAAACAGTTTTGAAGATAAACCTGGGTTGATATTTTCTAGGTTTCCATTTTTACATTCTGAAGCCAAACAAGGTTTTTTCTTCAAGATTTCTGCCAGTACATTATTTGTTTTGACCAATGTTTTTTTCACTTCATCCTCTGATGTCTCATAGAATTTACAGAGTGATGCAAGTAGGTCCACACCTTTGTCGTTTATAACTGCAAATTATCCATGTTTTCAATTATTTTTCCAGTAAGAAAAGAAAACAAAATCACACCTTTAAACATATTAAAAATAAATAGGTAACTGATGAAAGTGGTTACCAAAGAGCGAAGAGTCATCAAGATTGATGTTTCTGAAGCGAGCCGGCATATGAATGATCAAAATCGCCTGCAAAAGGTTTCAGTAATGTCATTTTGGAATTAGACATTGATGATGCAAGTAAAGAGAAAACTTTTTATATGTTTTAGTGCTATTTTACTCACCAGGATTGACACCAATCCATTAGTGCAAGTGACCAGGTCCTTAAAACGGCTAAATGCATCGACTCGAAGAGCCATAAATAGTAGCCATCCAAAACGATAACAATTTGATATGTAGTCTGAAGAGTTGACATCAGCTGACTGACCATCCACATTAACACGGCTTGCAATGAAAAACACCCCAAATTGATGTTTATAGTACCTTGTGTCATAAAAATAGAAGATTTTCAAAGATCAGCAAATAATTTCATTACACAATTACTGAAAGTTTTAATATGAGAATCACAGTTTAAGTCAAAAGACATGTTTATTGAATAAATCATTTGTGTGTCACAGATGGATCAAATACGTAAGAGTGTCATACAACCTAAGACAAAAACTTAAAACACTTGTGGACCACAATCAATCTCCCAAAAATCTTGTGATGATTTTTTTAAGGAAGACCGATTAATAGATAAAAAGAACAATAACGATAAATAAAGATAGGTGATCAACTTTCGAGAGGCCAATCTCTCTTCCAATAGTGATATCAAATCACTAAACCATCAATAATATTCAACATAGTAAGAATTAGTGAATTACAACCCTATTCATCTATTTATAATAAAAGACACCCTAATACTAATCTTGTGGAAACATGCAGTTTATATACTTTTCGGTTAGGCATGTGAATTAATTATACAGACGGTCCAGCCTTAATGACAATCACTACACAGCTATGCGCCAACTTTGAAAAAATTGAGGTTGGCGCTTGGTCCAGCCTTAATTAATCTATGCATTTTATGCCACAACCTTGTATGATAAAAAGTTGCATCAAGCATTAAGAACAGACAACAAAAAGAGAAAGGTACTCACTTGCTTAAAAGACTGAGATGCACAAAATTAACCTGCAACTCTTTTGCCTGGTGAAAGATTTAAAAATAAAAGAGAAAGATTAAAAACAAGTACACAAACTATATATATAACCAAATAACCATATAGAGGCCAATTGCAATACAAAAAACAAAGTCAAAAAGCCCAAAATCAAGTCTGAAACTATAAAACTAATAAACACAAATTAATACTCCAATACTCAAATTATTCTTTAAAGAAAACAAACCATGCAGAAGCCTGCATATCTTGATTCAATAGCATCACCGCTGTTAGAATGATCACCACAGATAATTGCTTCAGTAGAATCATCCATCTTCAATATTAACCAATCACCGTCAAAAAAAAAAAAAAAAAAAAAAAAGATCTGATCTTGATTATGTTAAAAGTGATTCATCGACTATAAAATTATGAATTCAAGCTGCATGATCAAAATGTGTACATGTGTAATGAAGGAATATAAGTTAGTTGGATGGTGTAGATGATAGTAGTTGGGCAAGTCTTGTAGATTGATAAGAGTATAACCAAACCCTAATTTTTTTTATAAAAAAAAGAAAGAAAGAATAGAAGAGTATAGGAGAAGCAGCTGCTTTTTGGGTTTTGGGGATCCGGGTGATTGTACGGTAAGCGCGGGAAAAACAACAGATATGGTATATCATGTATAGTCATACACTCATACTCATACTCATACATACATTCTGTTAAAAAAAAAATAAAAAAATAAAAAAATACAAACATGTACAGCCAATTGGATTTTGAAACGTGTGTAGTTGATTACGTAGTATTTTTTACACGTATCTTTTTTTATTAAGGGGTGATCTGGGCCGTTGATTTAGATGGTTTAGAATTTTAGATGGTATATATTTTATGTTTTTCATTTTTGGAAAAGATTATTCTCACCTAGTGTAGGTTTATAGCAAGGTTATAAATAGCGTGAGGCGTGAATTAAGGCGTGGCGGCATGACGTTTTAAAGGCGGCAAAAAGTATTTATAAATTTATAGATTTATATTATATTTCATTAGTATATCATATTTCATATCATCGAATTTACAAAAAGTGTTATACATAACCAATAAAGTTAAGAAACTCTCTTTACATTCGTAATCTTCTTCAAATACTAGTAAACCCCTAAACGTCAAATACCAGTAAACCTCAAATACGATGCCCAAATTCCAATTACTAGTAAATCCTCTAAACGTCTCAAATACCAGTACACCTTATAGCGCCTTATAGCGCCTCAACTCATGTCAAGCCTTAAAACGATGCCTTGGTCTATTGTGTGGCGTGGAGGTGACGCCTCGCGCCTTTGCGAGACCTTTACAGCGCCAATTAAGACGCGCCTTTTAGAACACTGGTTTATAGTATATTTCATACGAAAATAAATAGAAAAAGTAAAATGAACAACGAGAATATTAACATATAGCTTAGAAATTGGGTAATGATAGGGAAATTTAAAATGTGAAAGTATTTTATTTAATTCTTAAAAGTTACATGATAAGCCAAAAATGAAAGTGTATATCGTATCTCTTTTGTTTCAATAAACCCGTTCATGTTTTGGTAACCACTTCTAGCGCGTTATGTGTAATTGACTTATCCACCCTTTTGTAAACTAATGATGCCGTCACTAACACCTTGTGACGCCGTCAAAGGCAATTTCTAGCATGCTTTTGAGACTTTGTTGTTTTCTTCACTTTTTCGCTCCAAAAACGTCCAAAATGCTTCATTTTGTAAAATTCCTCTCAAAAGTACATAAAATGACAAAAGGAACGATTTTTGGCAATATTTGATCAAATAATATCGACTTTGGCCATAAATGACCCCCCAAAAGCGGTACACTTTTCGTTTCATCAATTAGTTATAGTCGCTGTTTATATCTATTACAAGTTGATTTGTAAGCTAAATCTTGCCAGAATTACCCAAAAATCGTCAGAAATACCCAAAACTTTTCAAAAATGTCAATTCGATTTATCACTCATTATCCCGCATAGACCGATTTCAAGCTACAAGGCGGTCAACCAATTGATACCCGATTTGTGATGTTTTGCAACTTTGAATACTTATGCACGCACGAGATATTACATATTTTTTTCATTATGTGTTAATATCGATTAATATTTTGTACGTATTTTTGTTGCACGAAGACTTTGTTAAATTGTCATGGTGTTTAGGTTATCTTGTTCAAATTTAACTATTGATATCATGTTCTAGATATTATGTGAGCTTAGTAGCACATAATGACCCTTGAAAAATCATGCGTCGTTGTTATAAGTACAATGTCGTCTATTTTCTTTTATCTCATAGTAACCCGTAAGGTCATGCTTTCATTTTGATATGTATATTTTTGTTGATAATAATTTAAGCCGTGTTTAATTTTCAAACCAGTGCGCATGTTAAATTTATAACGAGGAACATGAGTCGTTATTAAATGCAAATAATTAAAAAAGTATAATTTTCAAGATATCATTACTTAATCTAATAAAGAGGGATAACAAGAGTCGTTCGTGTATTTATAATCTCGTGTCTCGTGTATACATTTACATGCCACAGTAACTCGTGCTTTTCTTATTATATCGATAATTTCCTGCAAATACATTAATTTAAGACAAAAATACACCATTGGCTCATAAACTTTCCAGAAAGCATCGCCAGGGCCCCAAACTTGAGAAAATCGTCGTTGTGAGTCCAAAACTTGGGGTTTTGAGGCAGATTGCATCCCTTGACCCGTTTTCCTAAAGTCAACGTCCATTTTACTTTTTGGTAAAAGGGCATAATAGACATTTCCACTTTTGTTAATTACTTTGGTTGTACAATCTTAGGGACGAACGATATATTTACTCTAAAAGCTAACACTATCACCTCACTCACCCACACTACCATCACTACCACCACCAACACCACCATCATCTTAGTCACCTCCACCGCCATCCACCAACACCCACCGTAATTATTACAAAATTTATTTTTTCTTTATTACTTTATACATCTTCATCTCTAAACATCACCACAAACCACCATCTTTTCCCATTAATTCTAAATCCACAAACATAAACATTTCCAAAGCTTTGATTCAAGTTAGCTTTGATGACTACATTGAAGTGCAACCATTGTTGGTTACTTTATCAATTGTCCTTAGAAAATTTTCATCAGACATTTATACATGGTTACTCTAGTAAGTAGTAATCCATATCCTCCATAGTCCATATTGGACTTTAAGACAATTCATCTTTTATTCGGCAATTTACAATAGCCAAAAACTTTTAAAAAATGATGCGTCTTATGGTGATAAGGGGGAAAAAAAAGTAACAAACTATTTTAATACAACTTAATATTTGCAAACAGAAAGTGAATTTGTAAACAAATCATGTTCAAAACATTAGCATGTGACTTTGGGTGTAACTCTATGTTACAGAGATTTGCGAGCTTGAAAGTATAAACTATCAATCAAGGGTGAGTTCCCAGGGAAGAACTTTAACTATCGATCAAGTATAGAGATTTACGAGCTTGAAAGTATGATCAATTACAAAGTTAGCCGTATGTATCATCTGTAACTTTTGAAGGCTATTAATATCAAATCTCACTTGCGTCGGCACTCTCTTTATTATAGACTATGTTCACAATGTACTGTAAAAAGAGTGACAAATTACTAACATTGGTCGGCACTTGTGGCCTTGTGGGAACTGTCCTATTTCTACTCGACTCCAAAACATGCTTCAGTTCAATCTGCATTAAGACATATTTGGCTATCGTGGAATACGAGTTACAGCTAACAACCAATAATCCTAAGTGTTTAACTAAACAACTAAGAAGATGAAGTTGAGAGTTTGAAGATGAAGTGTGTGAGAAATGCGAGGAAAAAAAAGATGTATGACTTTATATATGGACAAAATAGTCATTTAATAGGAATAACGAGATTTTACAACAGATAACGGGACGTTGACTTTAGGAAAACGGGTCAAGGGACGCAATCGGCCTCAAAAACCCAAGTTTTGGACTCACGGTGACGATTTTTCCAAGTTTGGGGCCCTGGCGATGCTTTCTGGAAAGTTTAGGGACCAACGGTGTATTTTTGTCTTAATTTAATATATACTGGTAATAGTATTACCGTAATAAATAGAGTAAACTGCAAAAAGAGTCCCTAAACTTTCCGGAAAATGCAAAAACCCTCTAAAAAAAACTGCAAGAAATGTCCCGAACATTTCATTTTTCTGAAAGTTATGTCATTGAAGGGTTACTGTAGCTGCAAAAAACCCGATTTTCGCTAACGCTCGTTAGTTTTTTCACGTTAGTAGACGGTGAAATGACTATTTTACCCTCGCCTACTACAGGGACAATTTTTGCACTTTTAAGTATCTTTTGAATTTGCACCACCACCCTCCTTTACCACCACCACCCGCTACCACCATGCAGGTATCTATACGCGGGCGAGTACTTTGCTAGAATTGTACTCGGTGGATATCTGAACATGCAGGTATTCAAAATGAAAAGTGGTTTGTTCGCAGCTATTTAGTTTAGATCCAATCGAATAAATTGGGTGAAAAATAACATGATCCAGAACAGTAATGACATAAAATACCATTGTAGTAAAATTTTAATATACTTGAAAATATTAAAGTAAAGTAAAGTTTTTTTTCACAATAATTACACTCAAATCATCATACATTCATACATAGCACACTAATTAAAATATTTATTTGACGTTTATACGTCACATTAATAAAATATAATACATAAACACTAGTGAGTGTGTATGTACATTACACGTTTACAATAAGAGCAGAGAAGATGTTATACAATAAGCCTTGTTTGCTTTATATTTTGACCGAGCCATGTTTAAAATAAGAAATAACTTAATGTAAATACCTTTCATCTTATCACTTTACGAGGCATGCAGAACCCGTGCTACGCACGGGCTTTTAATCTAATTTAATCGCGCGTATTGTTTTTGTGAATTGTCGAGTGCATTTTTATTTTTAGTTTAGTATGTTCTATGAAACTTTTTTAGTTTGTTGTTTAAAAATATAAAAATGGTAGATATTGTTTTGGTTTTTTGGTCTTTATATTTTCTAAATAAGGTTGTCGTTATTAAATTGTCATACGCTTGATGTAATTTTCTTTGATTGTTTTGGCCTATTACGTAACCCACCAATAATTTTGCATTATGTTGTTTTTGCATGGTAATACGAAGCACACTGGCTTTTTCTTATTTGTTATAGTGTAATTTGCATTATCATGTATATATAATAATGTCACATAAACTGTATAAAAATCGTTACAAACTTTTTTGGCTTCATCTCATTTTACTGTACAACTAATTTCATTGAAAATTAAAATTGAAGTTTAACTAATATTAATAAATTTTATCAGTAAACTCAATTCTAAATAGCTAACCAAATAAATATTAATTAACATACTATTAATAATTCCTAAAACCTTTGGACTCCACTATTATGTCTTAAACTTTATTTTTTTAATTTATTATTATAATTTACAAATAGGTTCGAGCAAAAATTATGTACTTTATCATTTAACCATTTAAATGTTGCTTACAAATATTTACATACTAAATGTGATTTTGGCCGGTTTATATATGCGTGAATCAGGTTAAATCATTAATTATTATTGCAGCCTTTTCAACTTCATCTCAGTTCATAACCGTCTTTTAATTCTTTACTAAGTACGTGATTAATTTCTGCAACCCTTACACTTCCATCTCGATTTTGTATATACTTCACATTAAATTATGGGACTCCATCTTGAGTATCTTGATTACTCCACATTAAATTAAGAGACTCAATTGAAAATTAACATTTAAGTTTAACTAATATTAATAAATTTTATCAGTAAACTCAATTCTAAATAGCTAACCAAATAAATATTAATTAACATACTATTAATAATTCCTAAAACCTTTGGACTCCACTATTATGTCTTAAACTTTATTTTATTATTATTATTATAATTTACAAATGGGTTCGAGCAAAAATTATGTACTTTATCATTTAACCATTTAAATGTTGCTTACAACATGTACATACTAAATGTGATTTTGGCCGGTTTATATAGGCATGAATTAGGTTAAATCATTTATTATTCTTGCAACATTTTCAACTTCATCTCAATCCATAACCGTCTTTTAATTCTTTACTAAATACCTGATTAATTTCCGCAACCCTTACACTTCCATCTCGATGTTGTATATATTTCACATTAAATTATGAGGCTCCATCTTGAATATCTTGATTACTCCACATTAAATTAAGGGACTCAATTAAAAATTAACATTGGAGTCTAACTAATATTAATAAATTTTATTAATAAATTCAATTCTAAATAGCTAACCATATGAATATTAATTAACATACTATTAATAATTTCTAAAACTTTTGGACTCCACTATTATGTCTTAATTTTTTTTTATTGTTATAATTTACAAATGGGTTCGAGCAAAAATTATGTACTTTATCATTTAACCATTTAAATGTTGCTTACAACATGTACATACTAAATGTGATTTTGGCTGGTTTATATATGCGTGAATTAGGTTAAATCATTAATTATTATTGCAACCTTTTCAACTTCATCTCAATCCATAACCGTATTTTAATTCTATACTAAGTACGTGATCAATTCCGGCAACCCTTGCACTTCCATCTCGATGTTGTATATACTTCACATTAAATTATGGGACTCTATCTTGAGTATCTTGATTACTCCGCATTATATTAAGGGACTCAATCTTATAGTATTATAAAGCTTGTGTAATCATGTATATATAATAATGTCACATAAACTATATAAAAATCGTTACAAACCTTTTGGTTTCATCTCATTTAATGTACAACTAATTTCATTGAAAATTAACATTGAACTCTAACTAATATTAATAAATTTTATCAATAAACTCAATTCTAAATAATTAACCAAATGAATATTAATTAACACACTATTAATAATTTCTAAAACCTTTGGACTCCACTCTTATGTTTTAAACATTATTATTTTTTTATTATTATAATTTACAAATGGGTTTGAGCAAAAAGTATGTACTTTATTATTTAACCATTTAAATGTTGCTTTACATACATGCTTGTCCATAACCGTCTTTTAATTCTATACTAAATACGTGATCAATTTCGGCAACCCTTGCACTTTCATCTCGATGTTGTATATATGCTCGTGCACATTTTCTTGAATCAATTCGCACATGTGAGCTACATCATAAACTAATCACGCTAAAAATTACATTTAACCATTTAAATGTTGCTTTATATACATGCTCGTTCACATTTTCTTGAATCGATTCGCACATGTGAGCTACATCAATAGAAATCACAGATAAATTACTTGTATATGAAAATGCATTAACATAATACATATATCTATATATATGCTTACCTATAAGATTCACCTAAATATGTAAGAAACAAATAAAATAGTTGGTATCCCAATCTTTGGTTCCATTTATCTGAGCATGCATGATCTTGTGTGATTTTCATGGTACCTGCGTATGATAACAAAATTAAGAAAAAAAAAAGACCAGGTTAATTACAAAGATCTAAAAGATGTGTGAATCATCTCCAAAATGTTGCAAAATAGAATTTACATACCACTACCAACAATCAAATATCTAAAATATGTGTGAGTCATCTTCAAATATACATACTAAATGTGATTTTGGCCGGTTTATATAGGCATGAATTAGGTTAAATCATTAATTATTCTTGCAATCTTTCGCAACCCTTGCACTTCATCTAACCGAATTTTAATTCTATACTAAATGCTATGTGATCAATTCGGGCAACCCTTGCACTTCATCTCCTTTCATGATTGTATAGTTATTATGATGCTGCATTGAATTATGAGCATTAGCAATTTGTACTATATGCAATCTTGACGCCTCCACATTAAATTTCAGGACTCAATCTTATATGTTTATAGATATCTTTAGCCGTCCTTTTTAATTAAATCATAAACAAACAATTTTACATTTTTAAATGATTTATTTATGGGAATTTCTAAAATGTGCCCCATGGGCATAGGATAAAATACATTAATTATTACAAGATTCTTCTTGAATTTTTAAATTGCTTATTAACTATTTTACTTTTTATGTCATACCAAATATACCATTTGTTTCATAATTTAATTAAATAATCAATCACCCTCCAAACCAAAAAGTAAATACTCGTCACTTTTATTTTTCATCTCCCTCCAATTTTAACTTCCCTCCAAATATCAACTTCTAAGTTCCCTCCAAAGTTTGACTTGTCACATCTTCCAAAAATATAAGCTAGTTACTTCTCTTTATATTGAATATATACAATATCTTGTTTCTTAAGCCTACTACTTACAGTAACATGCTTCTTTTTAGCGTACTTTTTCTTGTCTATATTGATCATTGCTCATTTTCTACCTAGTATCTTTTAGTGAACATTTTGTACTATTTTCAGATGATGGAGGAACTATTTGATTTGAACGAAATACCATCACAAGAAGAAGTTGAATGCCATAAAGAAAATTTTGACACACCTTATATTGGGCAATGTTTTCTTAGTGAAGATGAAGCTTTTCTTTTCTACCAAAAGTATGCAAAAATGAATGGATTTTCGGTTCGATATGGAAGGTTTGAGAATAAAAAGAAAACCGGAGAAAAGAAAAGGCGTGACTTTTTTTGTCATCGTGAAGGATTTCCGGAGGGAAAAGTGGTAGACTACTCTAAAAACCAAAGAAACAGGGGTTCTTCAAGATGTGGATGCAAGGCACACATGCGTATTAAATTGAAAAGAATTAACGAAATATTTTTAGAGGAATGGCAAGTTGTCGAATTCGTCGCGGAGCATAATCATGTATTATTGTCCACACAAGAGGTTCGTTTTCTTCCATCTTATCGACGCATTACAACAGAAGATGAAAACCGTATACTTATGTTGAAAGAAGGGGGATTATCTGTTAGACAAATTATGCGTGTTATGGAACTTGAAAGAAATGTGAGGCATGGAGAACTTTCTTTTCTTTTAAAAGATGTTCATAATTTCCTTAACAAATTTCATAGAATGCACTCAAAAAATGATGCTAGAGATCTCTTGAAGTATTGTGAACAAACTAAAAGAGAAAATCCTAGTTTTCAATACACATATACAGTTGATGGCGAAAGTAGGTTAGAACATATATATTGGTCTCATGCCCACAGTTTCGATTGGTATCAAAAATATGGAGATGTAATCGTATTTGATACAACATATAAGGTGAACTCGTACGACATGCCTTTTGGGATTTTCGTGGGTATTGACAATCATGGAAGGACAATATTACTTGGTTGTGCACTTTTACGTAACGAGAAAACAAATACATTTCGATGGCTTTTCAAGGTACTCTTAGTTTATTTTCAGTATTTTGTTCTTAAAATTAAAACTCTATATTTACTATTTTCTAAATTGCAGAATTTTTGTTTACTTATGGGTAAGCCGCCACAAACAATATTGACCGATCAAGATCCATGGATGAGCGAGGCAATTGCACAAGAGATGTCTACAACAAAACATGCATTTTGCATATGGCATATCACCACTAAGTTTAGTGGTTGGTTTAATTCTATTTTAAGAAGTGAGTATTCAAGTTGGTGTTCGGAATTTTACAAATTATACAAGTTAGATACGGTTGAAGAATTTGAGCAACAATGGCCATTGGTTATCGCAAAGTATAATTTAAACGATAATAAACATGTAGTTGGCTTGTATGAGATCAGAGAATTTTGGGTGCCCGCTTATCTTCGTGGTTTCTTTTTTGGTGGCATGACGACTACCGGGAGATCGGAAAGTATAAATGCTTTTATAAAAAGATTTATCTCTTCACGTACATGTTTAAATTAATTTGTTAGACAAGTAAGTTTTTATATGTTATTCGTTATGTAGCTCAATAACTTCCATACAATCCATTAAAGTTGCTTTTTTGGACAATAGATATGTTATATATTATGTAGCTCAGTAGCTTTAGCTCTCAACGTATTCTTAGATGTCTTCTTATGTAAATATACAAGATCAGATGTTTATAACTTCATAAGGAAAAAAAAAATGTTTCATGTATCTGGTAAAGACAGAATGTTTAACAACATATATGTTATTCATTATGTACCTCTTAACTTATTCTTAGATGTAATTTGTAGGTTGATCTTGCAATTGAAGATGTTGAGCAAAAACAAATGCATGACACTATGTTGGAGAAATATAGGGGGTCGTTTTTGAGATCACTCTCACCGTTGGAGGAACAAGGTCATCATTATTTAACTCCGTATGCATTCAAAAAATTTCAAGATGAGTACGGTAAAGCATTTCAATATTCAATCCATGAAGAAAATTGCACCACTTTTATCGTCAACCATCATAAAGCGACTCGACATCATACAGTATTTTGGGATGGTAATGTCGCTACTTGTAGCTGCAAATATTTTGAATTTGTTGGAATACTTTGTTGTCATATTTTAAGCGTTTTTGTACACAAAGATTGCTTTGAAATTCCTTCTATGTATTGGCTATCACGTTGGAGACGAGAAGATCAACTTCAAGACACTTCTCCATTAGACCAAGAAGCAACTTTGATGGATTCAACACCTTTAAACAACTCTCAGCTTGGTCCTCTCTCAACTAATTTGGTTCAGCGTCCTCCTAAGTCCACAGCGAAAGGGCGGCCAAAAAAGATACGTCCGAAAGGAGGAAATGAATTCACAAAACAAGTAAGACGTTGTAGCCTATGTAAGTCTACTGGCCATTACATTACTAACTGTTCGGAGAAGGAAAATATTACTGATCGCGGTATTGCTCAACGACGTGCTAAGAAGAGAAAGAAGATTGCCTCGGAAAACGAGAACTTAAATCCAGTTTTTAGTATTAAATATTAGAATTTATCAAGTTCTATTATTGGATCCAATTGGTTACGTTTGATTTCTTCTGGCCATTGTTTTTTTGTTTGATCCAATTGGCTACTTTTTATTTCTTTTGGGTACTGTTAGAACTTAAAATATTGTACCTACTTTTGAACTAGTTGACTTCATTACATAATCGAATGTATATTTTGGACTATTGGGTATGCTACTTTTTATCATTTGAGGTAGTTTGTTTTTTTAGTTGAATTAAATAAAGAGAAGTAACTAGCTTATATTTTTGGAAGATGAAACAAGTCAAACTTTGGAGGGAACTTAGAAGTTAATATTTGGAGGGAAGTTAAAATTGGAGGGAGATGAAAAATAAAAGTGACGAGTATTTACTTTTTGGTTTGAAGGGTGATTGATTATTTAATTAAATTATGAAACAAATGGTATATTTGGTATGACATAAAAAGTAAAATAGTTAATAAGCAATTTAAGAATTCAAGAAGAATCTTGTAGTAATTAATGCATTTTATCCTATGCCCATGGGGCACATTTTAGAAATTCCCTTTATTTATTTATTTTATAGATCATTTAGTTAAATTCAAACACCGCCTATACTTGCATCACAGTTCAGTTTATGCAAAACCTGATAAGCATGCTTTTTCAGTTTTGGTTTTAGCCGAGTTTTTTACGGTTTCAGGTTAAACAGGCTGTTTCAGATTTTGTTTTTTTGGATTTAGTTACTTCAAGTTATCAATTTAATCAGGCCAGTTTGGTTAGTCGGACTCTCAAATTTTAGTCACCCCTAGTCTACACTGAAACCAATGGAGCCCAGATACATTTCCTAAGTGGCATAGCTGACATGTCAATTTTCCTTTTCCTAAATCATTACATATGCTCTATGTTATAACATTACTATATATATCATTTCTCCACGGAACAAACTTCAAGATTGGATATTCTACTATTTTCCCACATTCCCAGATTTTATATAAAACTAATGTAAGTGGACCAATCCCTGTTTGTTGTATGCTTGGGCATGCTTTTTATTGTTTTAGACCAATCCTTTAATGTTGGCATGTTACTTTGCAAATGATATTAGTCTCTATACAAATATGATTCGTATTCCAAAACTATCCAGAACTTTGGCTATCTTACTTGTAGCGACGTTTTTGGTACGCGGCACAGATCTTACATTCCTTCTCTATTATTATCGTCGTATTTGCTTTTACGTTTTTTGCTTATGATCAGACTGTTAGTGATACTAAACGTTACTTGCAAATGTATAGGGGTTTAGGTAGTTGTTTAGTTTCTCCATGGCTGGTATTGTTATTTGATTGTGCTTGGGACAAACACTTGCAATATTTTGTAAACATGTTCCTGTCAATATATCTATCCACTTTTGTCTATTTGGTCATGCTCACAGATGTGAGAAACATACAAACAGATATATCAAACAGGTATGAATGCCCCCGCCGTAGCGCGGCGGGTTCCTTCTCCATGTTAATATATACTAGTAGGGTACCCGCGCGATGCGGCGGCGGGTACACTGTAATAAAATTTGTGGCATAATAGCATACTATCAACCAATTTTGGATTTAAAATGAACAACCCAGTATCAACCCAAAAAATTCGGATTTAGTCCAACTCAATTATTTTGGTAACATAGGCCCAAGTACAAATTGTTAAACAGATCCAACAACTGAATGATATATTTAGTTTTGATATGAATACAGCTCATTTGACCTAAACCCAAAAAACACTCGTACTCTTTACTACGCCCCTATTTCCTCTCTATCTTTCTTCTCCACCCAAACCCTAAACATAAAATCGATCTAATCTCCAAAGTTCAAATAGATTATAACTCAATCAAACATCATCTTCATCATCAACTAATCATTTATCTTTACCATAAACAGCTCGACACAAACAAACCACTGTATCATGACCTTGTTATCATTTGTAGTTCAATCCGAATCAATAAGACGTGTTAATGGCTACAAGATCCTTTGGAGGGTCTCACGTAGGTTCAACAAAAGTGATTTTGTTTTTACGTTTATTTCTTGTCTTGTGTGTCTATGAACGAACCGAAGAGGATTATAACAAATTTGTTACAGATCTATCTTTTATAGTTCGAATATAAATAAAAGTGAAAACTTCAAATTGATCAGTGATGATTTCAATTCGTGTGCATTTGATCTTTAAGGTTTTAAAGTTTTCATTTATGGCTGGGAATTATATAGAGGGTTGTACATTATGTTTAAGCAATTGTAATAATAGGTACAGGGGTGTTTTAAATGCTATTTAATGTATAATTGTAAGATTTTGGTCTGAATTTTGAGTTATGCTTGTTGTCATTGTACACAATGCTTTACTTGTTGTAATTCTGAAAAATCCTTGCTTTAAAGTGTTATAAACATTGCATAATTTTTTGTACATTTGTAATTTTTGGAGAGAGAGTCATTTGTTTATTATATGTAGTATAGATATTATAGAGCGTTTAAAACGCCGCCGTTTTAGTACACAATGTAATCCCCGTTTTTTTTTTCAGCCCACGAACGCCACAGAAGCCCATTGAACGCGACATAAGCCCATTTCATTCGGACGGTGTCAGGCCCACTTGAAATACACGTCCCGAGACAAAAGGAGGAAAGAAAAAAAAAAAAAAAAAAAAAAAAAAAAAAAGGACATGGCCCAATTACAAAAACCCAGTAAGCAAACCCAACCAAAAGTACTAAAAAAATTCTGGCCCATACATTGACTACAAATTTTTTCACAATTATTTCAAAAGTAAACAAAAACCAAACAAAATATACAACCAAAAAAATAAATAAATACATAAATAAAAAAAAGATAAACACAAAAGAAAACCAAAAAAAACAATAAAACTTTGTTAATTATACCGACTAACAAACTTACAAAGTTACATGCAAATCCCGACAAATACTCATATTAACTTAGAACAACATGTATATTCTTAGAACGGTAATCTATCTAAAAATCTTAGCTAAATTTCCGACTAAATACAACGTCCCACCGCAACGCGGCTGACCGACGCCCTACTAGTTATATATATATACTAAAAGTCAGTGAGAGTTACTGTAGCTACAATGATTATAACAGTTTGTGTGTTGCGGTACTGTAGCAATGTTACTGTTGCAACAGTTTTTTTTTTTTTTTTTTTTTGACCATGAGGTTAAATATTTAACAAAATCAACACCTCATGTTAAATTATAATTTCAAATATAGTCTCAAAGAACTAACTTTGCAACATATCGATCCCGTTAAAAATTACTGTTCATTTTTTTTAAACACCACCTCATGCTTTAATTTCAAAGTTAGTCCCAAAGGCTAACTTAAAAAAAATAGTACTTGCGGTTATCGATCTTTTGCAAATTTAGTCTTTAATAACAAAAATAATTTTTTTCAATAGTTTTATTTCGAGTTTAGATTAACCACAACATTTCCGCAGCAACGCGCGGGTACCCCGCTCGTTTTATTTATACATGTCATATGCTCCTTGTTAAACCTATAATTAAGCATGTCAATCACTTTTCACTCGTAATGAAATATTAACACATTTACAGAGACCAAGGTGGAGGGAAGTAAGGTTTTTTATTTTGTCTCGATGCAAGAGTAGCTCCTAGATGCAGTTGGTGCTCTCTTTTGTTGGTCAGGCTCAAACTCGTATAACTAGATAAGTGCTTGATTATTTTTGTTGAATGATACACATCTACTCATTTATCTTTGTCACAATACAGTAAAAAGCGGTTCAGAAGCAGTAGCACAATCAACATGACATAGTATTTTGCCTTTAAAACACCAAGTCGAATCAAACGGACAGATAAAATACTTTAGGCATGACCCGTCATATTATTTTTCAAAATTTCATATACATTTGTTAAACACATTGCTTATGACCATGTAACGCAACAATGGGTCCAAAATATCAGTCACAAGCCACTCACAACCAGCTACTACAAAATTTAGAGCATTCTCATTTCTCAATGACTAGTTTTATCCCCATACCCCGCCCCGGCGGGATTGGGTATGTTGTTGTCAATGACTAGTTTTATGATTGGCCTTTTCAATTATTATTTAAACAAGTATGACTGATAGCACAGATCTTTAAGACTCAAGCACGTCAATTAAAATCCTAAACAATACACAGATTCTGAAGGCTGGACTCAATTTACAGGTGACTTGACACAAGACAACCAATGGAGCAGCAGAGCTTGAACCATCTCCAGAATTGGAACAGCAGACAAACGCACCATGAGATGAGTCAAAACAGCAAACCAAACAGTAGTGCAGCACAGCAGATCGTGAACCAGAAACCAAATACAGGATTGATGCACCATGGATCCCATGAAGCACGGGCATTTTCGAAACCCAACAGAAAGACAATCTTTATTTTGCCAAAGTGATTCAAGTACTGTGGCAATAGTTTGACGTTTAAATAGTGATTCATGTAAGATTCCTATAACTGCACATACTAGAATACATGTATTTTCATGTAATGAACAGGACTACAAACAGCTCATGATAAAATTCAAAGTAGCACACATGTATTTTCATGTAGGGAACATGCGTATCTAGCGCTGCATTCTCAGGTTTATATTGAGAAAAAAAAGGAAAATATCTGATTTCTCAAGATGGAAAGGGAAGAGAAGAAAGGATGGGTTCCAGAGTTGGAAGGGAAGACACGAAAAGGAAGGAAATGAGATGTTCCAGAGTTAGAAGGTAAAAAACTGAAACTTATACATTTATGCCATTTAATGGTAAATTCTTGGAATAGATGTATGATATAGAACAGAGAAATGCAAATACTTTCAGTTATTTATAATCAAACTTGGTGAAACATTGGCCATGTAATTGCGTAAACACATACTTTAGTGCTTTCAAATCGATAATTCATTCGCATACTCTTCCTCTAAAACACTACAAGATACAAGTCCATATAAAACGAGTATTCTTGAGAATTCAAGTCTTGACATAAAATCATAATGAACTACTTTAATAGCAATGAAACAAATATTAACGGATATATAGTACCCACACGCAATTCGAAATCACGAACATGTGGGCATCACTTGTCTATCAGTATTAAACGATAAAGATTTGGGACAATTCAAGAATTTTGGCATTTGGCAAATGCATTTATTGGAGAATGAAGAACTTTATGGCAACATTAATGTTACTAACACATGCATCAGAGGGTTCTCAATCAGAAAACAATCAAGGTGACATACATATCATGCAGAGAATATAATAAACAAAACAGATATTTAACCTCAAGATAAACACCGATTGATGAGAAGACCGATCGATTTTGCAGTGTGGAGAGAACGCAGCGTAGGCATGGATGAAACTATTTAAGAAAGCAAAATAAACAAAACGCTTATTATTATTATGAACATACAAATCAACATTTAATCTTCGGTAAAACTGGACACTGACCCATAGCAACGCCAAATCTTTAGCATTTAGAAGCCACTTGACAGGTTTTTAATGGAGTTCAAGTTTGATTGGAGATAGGGTTACAAGTCCTCTGCGCATTCATATTAATGTTAAAAATGACACAAACAAGTAAACTTTAAGGATTATTAAAACAACCAAACAAACACAAATTCATGATTCAGAGTTAAAGTAACTAGAAAGCAACAGTACCAATGAAAAAGGCGAAGGTGAACCTTTGCCCAACATAATTTGTAATCCCAAAAGACATCAATATATCAAATACGCAACAATGATAAACAATTACCAACCTTGGTCAAGACTTGTGAGATCCGCGGCTCCTGCAATAAAATCTTCAATATCAAGTGTATACGCAGCATAAGCACACATAATTGCCTCAATGAGCAAAAACTGTGTCGTTACGTCTTGGTGGTCTATCAGGAATTGATCCGGGCTTAAACTTGGAAGCCTCATGTCTAGCAAGTTCAGGAGGCACTGAACATTGGTTCTGTGTTAGCATCTGCTTAAGATCATAAAACACATCGGAATCCTGAAGAGTCAAGAAAGTAGTTGCAGTTCCAGTCTTCCCTGCACGCCCAGTACGTCCTATACGATGAGTATACTGTTCAATGTTCCCAGGCATATCATAGTTTATAACATGAGCCACATCAGGTATATCAATACCACGCCCTGCAACATCAGTAGCAACTAACACATTGAATCTTTTAGTCCTGAAACCGTCAAGACTAACCTCTCTTTGCTCTTGTGACTTCCCACCATGCAAAGTTGTCACACGATAACCTGATTTTTCCAATGTTTTAGATACAAAATCAGCGGTCTTTTTAGTGTTGATAAACACAATGGCCGTCTTATCCCCTAAATCATCAAGCAACTTCTGCAACCTAGGCATCTTTTCAGATTCTTTCACCATGATAACATGCTGAGTAATAAGATCAGTTGCTTTTCCTGCGGTTCCAATAGTCACGACAACAGGGTTCCTCAAGTACTTCCTAGCTAGCCTCTCAACAGCAGTAGGCATAGTCGCACTAAACATATAAGTAGTCCTATATATTCTCTTCTCATCAAGCTCCTCATCTTCATTCTCGGGTTTGAAATTACTCGATGGCATTGCTTCAAGAACACCCACAACTTGTGGCTCAAACCCCATATCAATCATACGATCAGCCTCATCAAGAACAACATAGTTACACTGGTTCAAAACAGCATAACGCCTCTCTAAACAATCAATAAGACGCCCTGGCGTCGCAATAACAACCTCACACCCTTGCCTAATCTTAAACCCTTGCTCCTCAATCGACTGCCCACCCACAATAGAAACAACCTTAATCCCTAAATAATGCGCAAACTTAACCGTCTCTTCCTCAATCTGCTGCGCAAGTTCTCTAGTAGGGGCCAAAACAACCGCATAAGGACCCTCCGCCTCATTCTCTTCACTAATAGGAGGCAACCTAGTAATATAAGTCAACATAGGAAGTACAAAAGCAGCAGTCTTACCAGAACCAGTCTCGGCAACACCAATCACATCTCTTTGCTGCAACCCAAGCGGAATCGCAGCCATCTGAATAGGCGAAGGCGTCTTATACCCGGCTCTATCAACCGCTTTCAAAAGCTCGTTACTCAACCTACTCTCAACCCAGCTCCTCATAGGCCTAGGAATCTTAGAACCTTTATACGAAATATTAAAATCCTCCCTAAAAATCCTCCAATCCCTCTCAGTCATCTCCTCAAGCTTCTTATCCGACCAATGGCGATCAACGCGCATATCAAACGTATCGTACCTCTCCGCAGCCTCATCCTTAACTCTTTGCGCAGCAGCGTCCTCCGGCCTCTCCTCAACCCCATCCTTCTTCCTAATCTCGTCACGTAAATCCTTCTCATTCTTCGCAGCCAGCTTCTTCTGCTCCCTACGATCCATACCCGCCCTAAACCCTCTCCCAAACAACAACCGCGCCTCGTGCGGATTCTGATACAAAGAATTCATATCCCTACTAGTATCCTCAGTATTCTCCCAATCAAACGAAAACCGAAACTTTTCGCTCGGTTTAATCACCCGCTTTTTCGGCTTCTTCGTGCCTAAATACTGATCCTTAATCAACTCAAGCTCCTTTTCACGGTCTCGTTCCGCTTGTTTTTCCAACTTATCTTTCTCCCTAAGCTTACTCTCTTCCTCACGCTCCCTATCCCTATCCCTATCCCTATCCCTCCTGTCTCGGTCACGGTCACGGTCACGGCGGTCACGGTCGCGTCTGTCACGGTCACGGTCACGGTCGTGGTCACGTGATGAGCGGTGACGAGTGACGTCATCAGATGAAGGCTGTTTAGATGATGATGATGAATTAGGGTTTGATGATTGGGATTGTTGTTGTTCTTGACGGCGTTTTTGCTCTTCGAATTCTTCTTGACGGCGTTTTAAGGCTAGTTGTTCTCGTTCTGCTTTTGATAGGAATACGGGTTTTTTGGTCTGGAGCTTTTCGCCTAAATCGTCGATTGAGCGTTTCATGGTGTTGATTTTGGTGATTGATTGGTTCGATTGTAATGTTTTAGGGTTTTTGATTTGGTTTGGGGATTATGGGAGATGATATGTGGTTTACACGTGACTGTATATATACTTTCCTTTTTTTTTTCCTAGTCACCGCCTAAAGAGAGTGTAAAACGTAAAAATAATAAGGGGATAAGCAATAAAAAGTGTTTTATTTTACATTTAATTATTTCATATCTGTAAATTATACTCCATAGTTCACATTTTTAACATTTTTATTTTTATACGGCTCAAAATAATTGTTCACTTCTCATTTTAATGATTAATATTTTATTATAATTTCAAAATAATACTAATCCTAGGGTGTGTGACAATCGTAAAATCAGTTTTTTCAATTGACTCGATCGAGCTTCCTGTTCAACCAGTTGTTTGCCCAAAACTGGCTTCCAATGACTAAGCTGGTTCCCGATTCAACTGGTTGAACCAGCCGAAGCAACCCAGGTTTTAAAAACATTGGTCGCAACTCAAAATATAATCCAAATATGTCTTACACGTTAGCAACTTAGCATACATAAGAAACATAAATTCAGAGCAAAATTCAAGTACGAAGCACATATTGACAACCTTAACAAACATGATACAATCAAACAACCGACGCAAAAACTAAGAATGAAACACATTGTGAATACCAAATATTAAACGGATTCATGTTGCCTGAGTTGATCATCATACAAAAAGGTGAGCATAATCATTGATCGCTTAACTGAGAAAACATTAAACAATTTCATTCCAAATGAAGTAAACATTACCAACTTCCTTCCAATATTCTCATTAGCAGATGGTGGCCTTGTAGTTACACACATTACGGACACAAAAAATAAGTCTCACAAACGAAGTTATCTTCACATTTTACATCATCAAAACTAAATTGCAACAACAAAGAACAAAAGCAAATGTCACACAAGTTATGTCACACTCGATTCGGGTTTAGTTTGTTTTGAGGGTCTTGATTTATGTGTGGTCAATTTGTATTCAGATTCGGTTCTGATGAACTATTTTTTAGCTTACTGATATGTTCATATGGAGTATTATGATGATGGAACTATTTTTGGGCTTGGTGATGTTGATTCAGACTATGATTTGGATTAGGACATTGCTCATAGAACATTTGGGGTCACCTGCTTATGTTTATGGTTGGTTTAGTAGGACTCCGAGTTATGATATTCAACTCTTATTTAAGTTGGTTGTCTGGTTATTATGTGGAGTAGTATATGAATCTTAGTTTTGTTAGCGATTGGGTTACTGATTTAGTTTTTGGTTGATTAGAATCTTGAGTTCGGTCCCCGGTGAGACCATTAGATTTTGGTTATGCACTTTTGGATTTTGGTTACTTGAGTTTGAAGTTTTGGTTAGCTGAGACCTGTCTTGACAAGTTTCTTCGTCTTTTAGAAATGTTAGTTAGTCGAGACCCGTTGGTTGCTTCGTCTTTTGGATTTGTGTGTTAGTTAGTCTAGTTCAGGTTGCTTCGTTTCTTCATTTGGTTTGAGACCTGTTCCGAGTTTCAGGTTGCTTCTTCTTTTGATTAGATCCCTTGTGAGATCTGTTGAGACCTATTTTCTTCAGGTTGCTTCATATTTTGGTTCGACCCAAGTGAGATTGATTAGTTTTTGCGTTTGTTGAAGATTTCGATTATTGCTACCAGGAAGACTATTCCGTATTATTTTTGGGTTTAATGTTTTGTAACAAGCTCAGCATAGTATGCTCCAGCTTGAGGGGGATGTTAGAATTATTAGTATGGGTTATTAGGCCCATTAGTATTAACCTAGCTTAGTTTCCAAGCTAAGCAAAGGTTATATATAGTGTGAATTTTTTGAATGAACTTGTACGAAAATAGACCAACGAAAGTGGTGTTACAGAAATCGACGAAGCGAGCAAACTGAGGGGCGAGCAAGTGTTCGCTTGCTGTGTTTGTTGTCATTTAACACCCACAACCTATTGAAACTGGCGAGCAAAATGAGTAGCGAGGAAGGTTTGCTCGCTGTGTTGATTGTCTTTTAGCAACCCACAACTTACTAAAATTGGCGAGCAATCTGAGTGACGAGGAAGGTTTGTTCGCTGTGTTCATTGTCTTTTAGCACCCATAACCTATTGAAATCGGCGAGCAAAGTGAGTGGCGAGGAAGGTTTGCTCGCTGTGTTGATTGTCTTTTAGCAACCCTTTGGAACTTCACGTTAGGGATAATGTCATGGTTACCCTTTGGATGTCTTGATGATGGATTTAGTATGGAACTTCACGATAGGGATAATGTCAGCGAAGATTTGATAGAGTATCACAAAATTAACATAGGCAAACCGGGAAATTAGTCATAGAAAAGTATAGTTATGGTGGTTGACATAATTTTTTTTTATTGAAGATGATGGTTTAAATTGTTAGACTACATAATTTCCCGTCGGTTAAACTTTATTAATAATAAACATTTATAGAGTACAAAGAAGAGACCTAATGAACCCAACCTACAAGTGAGGGTTGAGCCAACTAACTTATCCATATAATAAAAATGAGATTGAAGGTGGGTGGGTGGGCACACTTGAGATCTAGATCTAGATCTCGAGGAAGGATAGAGGAAGGAGGGGGAGTTGGTGTATTTAGGAAAGTGTGAAAGTGGAAACTCGTTAGTCGAATGGAGAATTGTTCATTTTTGTAATCTTGTAAAATTTGGTTTTTTTTGGTATATCGGCTATGGAATTGGTTCATTTTGGTATTTCCTTTTTAAAAAAGTCTACATGTTACTCTTATGTGCTATGGATCTTTTGGACTTTTGTGCAGTACATATTGATACACGTGATGGATAGCGAGCAAAGCAAGAGGGTGAGCAAAAAAGCTTGCTCTCTAAGTAGATTTTTGTAATTGGAAAATAAAGTGTCGTTTTTGATAAATTGGTCTTAAGGAGGTAGTTTTTGGTAATCTTTTTCTATTTTATCAATTTCAATACAATGTAGTCGTTTGGTTTATTACGCTTGTCCCCCCAGCTCTGTTTACAATGATCCTTATTGTGTTCGCCTACTTCACTTCCATCTGTTTAGTGGCTAATGCAATTTCCATCATTGAACCTGTGTACGGTCTCAATGCCATCAAGAAAAGCTATGCGATTCTAAAAGAAAGGAGTTGGGCTACTCTTTTAATCGTTTTCGGGTATGCTGCCATTTGTGGTATGAGTAATTCTTTGTTTTAGTCCATACTCCATAGTGATGGATGGTTCGGATGAGTATGCGGTTATCTGGAGGATCCGAGTGGGTCGATTCTTGGTTTGTGTTGTTGCAATGGTGAACCCAATATAGTTGGTGATATCGAGTGCGTTTTACTATGAGTGCAAAAAAAATCACCCTCGAGGATTTGATGAGGATAAATGAGAATGCTTTGCACTTGCTTCATCATCTCGTTGAAAAGAAAGATTTGAATGCTAATTAGGATATCTGTTTGTGCTTTTTAGCTTGTGTAGATATCATTATTTCTCTTTTAATTTCATGATGTTAGTTTGTTAATGTAGTATATATAGACTTTTGTTATGAAAATTAATATATAAAATGATTGTAGCATTTGTCTTGTTGACAACTTTGTGTGTTCTGATAGAATTTTTCCTTAGATGTGATGACAACATTAGTTTTTTCTTGATTTATCAAGCAAATTAACACCATGAATAACAAAATAATTAGTTCTTCGTAATGTTCAAGTAAAAGCAATGATCCATTTTGACATGTAATTTGTAAACTGTACATTAACGGATACTCGAGGATGGCTGAGTTCATGTTGCAAGTTATTCTGCCCATCATAACGTAAACGATCCCGTTAGACTTAGTGGCTCTTGGTGTAGATTGTGTATTGATGAGTGTGTAAATACTCATCATTTTCACCTTTTCTGAGCTGCCAAAACATCTAAAAACACTCAATATTGAATCAAAATAGTGAAAATATCCCAGGAATGTGTTTTATATGTTTCAAATGCAAAACAATAAAAAACAGATGAAAAACGTACAAAGTTTGCAAAATTAGCAGTTTCAGTCCCTCATCTTTCAAAAGTTGTCAAATCTAGTCCCTGGTTGTTCTAAAAACTTGAAAAAGTCACCAAATGTCCTTTTAAATCAAAAAGTTACACAATTAGTCATTTGGTGCAAAGTTTCACAAAATGTCAAGTTTAGTCCCTGAAGTTTGGAAAATTGTCAAAAATGGTCCCTCGGATATTAAAACTTTGAGAAAAACAAATTTTGTCCTTGCACTTTTTATGACAGGATTGGTCCTTGGTGGAAAAGTTTGGTGAAATTACACAATTGGTCCTTGAAGTTTGAAAGTTTGGCAAATTTAGTCCCTGGTGAAATTTAAATGGAAAAGTCAACCTTGGACCTCATACTATTCATCATTTGGCATAACACACCCCTTGAAATACTTTGGAAGAATGCCAAGTTTCACCCCCCAACTTTCGGCTTATTGCAAAATTGGTCCTTGTGAACTTAAAACCCAAACCGGACCCTTATTATTATCCTAAGCCAAATCCTAGTCCAATCCACAACCAAAGCCCACTTCCCTTTTCTTGGCCCACTCCACAAACAGCCCACACCCTTAATATATTAAAACGGGGTCAAACTTTGACCCCTTGGTCAAACCGTCAAACAAACACCACCCCTACCCCTTTCCCTCCCCAACTTGCACTGTGCAACCATCATATCACCAGCCCACCATCTCCATCCCATCTCCACCGCCCAATCCACTACACACCCCCTTCACCTCAGCATTAAATGTTGCCACCCCCCTTGCCTATAACAGTCCAAATCCCACACACCCATTTTCCCGCCAAAATTGAGATCAAAGGCCAGGATCAAATTCAGAAGATTCAAGGGCTTGGATTGAGTGGGAAATGATCAGAGAAGCATAAGAAGCCCTATTCCTCAAGTATAAATAGAAGAGATTGCAAGGAAGAAGAAAAGTAGTTAAATTAGCTTAATTTTGTGTCGAATTAAATTAGATTTTCAAATTCAGTGTAATTTTTATATTTCAAGTATTGTAGTAAGCTATCTTATTGTACTCTAAGTCTTTTCAAGTTATAACAATCCAAGTTTCAGTTCTGTTTTTGTTATTGCAATTTACTCAATTTTTTGAATTTCTCAATAATATTAGTAGTCAATTGTATCAAGGTTCATGGACTGATATAAGCTCACTTAGGTTCCCTTAAACTTATTGAAGCTTATAGAGACCATAAAATTCAGTACTAGTAGAAGAAATCAAAAATATAAAAAAAGTCAACATAAGTCAACTGTGTTTGTTTTGAGTTTGATTTTAGGTATTGAAAGGCATTGAAGGGCAATCTTGGAAGTGGATAAGCCTATTTAAAGATAGGCTTCAGTGGAAAACCCTTTGTTAATGCTAAGGGTAGCTTGTAAGCTTTGCTTATTTTGATTTTCCTCTAAAAAATCTCAATTCCATTTCTGTTTGTCTACTATAGCTAAGCTTGTATCCCTGCTTAATTGTTTTGCTTGTGCTTATTGAGTGTTGTTTAGGTGATTTATAGCTTAATATACATAACTTGTTTGTTAGAATTTGTAGTTACTTAAAATCTTAGTTTTCACAGTCAAACTAGTTTAAGTGTTAATCTTGTGCATTTGTAGTTGCTATCTGTTTCTAAGTGCTTAAATAAGTTTAACTGATCATAATAAGTAGTTGTGAATCAAGTTCATAAGCCCTAGCACCTAATTGATTTGAAAAACACAAACCAGTCTTGTGTTAAGGGGTGTTTGGTTTAACTCAGTAACATGGGATCTTGTGGTTGTTTCATTGTTGTTTTAGCTTAGGTAGACTGCATTAGGCATAGTTAGGTTAAGTAAAGCCTAAAATACAAGTTCCTATTTGCTTAAAGTCAAAATCAAGGCTCATACCCCTTGATTTGATCCACTGTTGGATCAGTTGGTTCCACAACCCCTCAAATCATTGCAAAATTGTTTAAGTTTACTTGATTTAGCTTCATTATAGTTAAAAACATCACAACAAATCAGTAAATCAAGATCTAGGTTCACATAAGTCAAAGTATCAAGTTTTCTCAAAAAGTCAAAAGTGATCATCTCATTTTTTTTCTCAAAATGGCCTGAATATTATGGATTTTTGTGCTTGGCCCTAGGACTTGAAACTTGTTGGGTGGTTAGTCTATCAGCTTAACTTGAGATTTGCATAGTTGTCACATTTTTGTGAATTTTGTTGTGGACCCCACAAGCTTAGAAAGTCACCTACAGGGAAGAACACCTCCCCTGCATCAGCATATCACCACAACACCACAACCTTTGGTGGCTGTTGTAGACCACCTCAGTGGGTCCCAGTGGTTCATTTTGGGTTTTCCCAACCCCCCCCCCCTACCAGGTTTCATAGTTTGACCAATAGTTTGACCTAGGAACCAGTGGACCCCACCTGGATTTATTGCTAAAGTTTGTCCCATTTCTGTGTAAAGTTCAAGACTTCAAAGTGCTTATTTTGTTTCTTATTAGCTTATCAGTGTTTATAGCTTGTTGTTTTTAGCTTATTTAAGTCCCTTGTGCTTATTTGAATCAAGTTTCATCATTGTGGACCCCACATTTAGTCATTTGAGCTTAATTTGCTACTTGGTCAAAGAAAGTCAAACTGTCTTGGTCAAGGGGGTGCATACAACTTATTTTTAAGCTAGATAAAAAGTTGTTTCACAAAAGTTTCTCATTTTTATCATATCTTTAGCTGTTAAAAAGAAAAACTCCAAAAAACCAAAAATAAAATTAGTGATAGCTTCTATTTAATAGAATCTATCTTTTTCATTTTTCATTTCAGCTTATTTATAAGCACTTTTCCATTTTTATAATTTTCTTAATTTTCTAGTACCTTTAAGTATTTAAAATAATTTTCTTAGATTTTTCCTAATCAGTTTACTATTTATTAGATTTAAAAATAGTTTAAATAATTAATTAGGTAATATTAGTAATTAATTAGTTTTATTAAATTTTTATTAACAACAGTAGGTTTTTATAATTTTTCTAAGTTTTATAAATTAGTTAAGACTTTTAGAAAATATATTTTTAATTTCTACTGTTCATTTTCTAATTTTCTTATTTTAATTATTTAAATTAGATTTAAGTTAATTAATTAGTAAAATAGCCTAAATATAATTTTTAGAAGTTTTTATAATTTTGTAGGATTCCTGTGATGGTTAAATAGTTTTATAAATTTTTCCATAATTTTCTAAGTTAATTTAGTATTAATAATAATTTAAAATAGTTTAATTAGTTTAATTAAGATAAATAGTTTTTAATTAATAAAAAACTCATAAAAAGACAAAAATATTTATTTTTATTTTTTATACTTTCTTCAAGTTCATTTTTAAGTTTAGAAATTAGTTTTGCAAATTTTTAGTTTAATTTGTAATCTTTATAATTATTAGTTAATTTAAATTAGATTTAAATTACATTTTAATAGTTTTAATTAATTAAATAATATTTAAATATTAAAATAATCATTTTTATAATTTCATTTTCATTTTAGTTTTTCTTTTAAATTTTAAGTTTCAAAAGTTTCACTTGCACCCCCTGTAGTTTGTAATTTTTCAAAACTCACTTTTCTGTCTGTTACGTGATCCCTAATTGTGAATTTATGCATATATCTGTATATCTGTTTTTGTGAATATTATATCATTGTACAAATACCAAAATATCAGTAGCAAATTCAATTCCATATCATTTTGGCTACTGTCCTCAGTGCCACTCATTCCTAAACGATTTCCAAAGCACCATTTCAATCTCGCTGGGACATAACGACCCGGGGACACACTATACTATCACCGGAGAATTGGAACTGAGCTATCTTTGACTTATTGACCTTGGTCAATAATATCTGACTGTTTCGGGACAAATCTAAATTTGGCGCCGCTGCCGGAGAGGTTGTTGCGTGTTTTTAAAATCGTTTTAAGTTTAGTGGTTTTTCAAAACCCTCCCTGTACAAATTTCACACAATTTGTAAAAAGTTTTTGTAAAAATATAATCATATCAAAAAGTTCATTAACACTTTTCCTGAAGTGTTAACAACACAAAAAAACAATCAAAAATAACAAAACAAACTGTGAAGTTAAATTACTTCGTTTTCTTTAAGATTGCAACCTGAAACAGTTGGTTTAAGGTAAGTTCTGACATTAAATTGCGAACTGAAGAGGAAACCTATTTACTTCCTCCCGCCAGCCTGCGAGTAATCTTAAAAGAACGATTTCGGTTAACGAATCAGTTCCAAAAAAATAATTCCCAAAGTTTTCTGCACACACACCCATAAGCCCAAAAACAGTTTTTCAAATTAATAAATACATAAAATCTTACCACAGCAAACCAAGGCTGAACACCTACCAACTGAGGGTGTGGACATAATAAGTTCCCAAACTTAAAATTAAAACTTGCCTTTATATCCCTGTGAGTGGTGTACCTTTTTTAAAGAAGTCATTCACTTGTGATAATTGGTTTATGTTCACTGTGGTTTTGCCTCGATCTTGTTTTGAAAAATTGTTTTTAGTGCATGCGCACTCGGTCACAAACAAAACGTAAACATCATAAAAACGTACACGAGCTACGTACTATTACAGAAGAACCAAAAACCGAAATTGTAACACCCCGAAATTTGATAAGCAGCGGAAGTCTAATCGGGGTCATTACAGTTTAGTACACAGTCATACTCATAGAAAACAATTCAAAAGATAGTCAATATCATTCCATGAAAACTCAAATATTCTGAGTTACAAACATTTTTCCAAAATGTTAATTGTTTCGCAAAAGTAGTGATGAGTTTGTAAAGAATGATACAATTATTGAAATGAAAAGGGAGGTCCTGTGCCCTTTGCCAGCTCCGTGCCGCCATGCTTGCTAATTTCCTGAGATAAACATGCTTAAAAAGTCAACACAAAGGTTGAGTGAATCCATAGTAGTTTAAATAGTAATAGTGTGAACACAAGTCAAGCATTTGAAATAAACAAGCCAAGATAGACAGGTCTTGACTAATCGGGTGAAATATTGCTCCTAAGCCTCACGAAACGCAAGCCTTAACATCGATTTGACATATCATAAAGATAATAACAATCACCTACACCACACCGGATGTAAATGACAAGGGGCCCTCGGTGATAGGAAATGTGCCAAATTTCCATAATACCTCGAATATAGCACACCTCCTGCCAAGTGATCACCTTGACAGAGATGGGCTGCCATTCCAATAGATCTATCAACTATATTCGCGCTCACTCGCAAGTGATTAAGGTTCGTGATATGAGGGACTTGTAGCACGGGTGTCAACTTAGGCAATATCGGGTGATAACAGCATACAGAAAAATACTTGTGTTCGATTTATAGCATGTATCTCCCCACGGGGTTTAAAAACAATTAAAAATGTGGGACCATGAACTCACCTGAAAGGTGCGTAATCTCAACGGTGCTCAAAAGTGATGGTGTATTGCTATGACTAGCAATGAAATTCCTCCGACTTGCGACCTAAATAATACATTGTAATCGGTGTTTTAGATTCGTGTTGTAAATGACATGTGATATGTCTCGTGTACGGTGATATCCATTCGGGTGTCTTAATATATACCAAAATAACCTCACGTAGTTATTTGTATCGTTGTTACGAACCGGTGTTCGATAAATATTAACTCGTTGTAAAATAATATAGTTTAAAAATATTTATGATTAAATATTTTTAGTGAAGTTATATATATATATATATATATATATATATATATATATATATATATATATATATATATATATATATATATATATATATATATTAAAGTTACAAAAATATATATGTACTTATATAAAAAATCAAATTATATAAAATAATTAATTATAAAATACCCTTGTCACATTTAACCTTTAACTTTACAAATTTACACTTTTTACCCTTCGGTTAAAAATAATTACAATATAGTCCTTTTAAACTTTTTACATTTTGTTCCCCAAACTTTTGAAAAATATCATTTCTACCCTCAACTTCTTATTAGAATTCGGTTTTGTCAAATTTAGTTCGAAGTTTGTGATTTTGACAATTTTAGTCCCTTAACGGAAACTTTTGCAAAAATAGTCCTTGGTTTAGTTTTGAAAAATAAACTTTTTGGTACATTTAAAAGTAGCATTTAAAACTTGTACAAATCTTAAAAATCGGTATTTACACTTCTCGGTATTTTCCAAGTTTCCAACCGAAAATCTTATTTGAAAATGACTTGGGCTCGTTAGCCCATTCTAGGCCCAAACGATGTTTAGTTTGTTAAAAAAAAATAGGTTCGACTAAGGTTTGGTTTTGGTCTAGTTTTCGTAGTATAAGATTGTGTATGGCTTGCATGTTACGTCGATTTGGTTAAGTTTAAGTCGAGGTTTTAGGGTGTCGAAGAAAATATATATGTTGTACGTGTAAAAACGAAGTGGTGAGCCCTTTCCTAGGGGTGTCGAGGCGTTTTGTATATATAGTTGTAAGTGTAACGTGCGTGATATACTAAGATAATAAAGTGCATCGTGTGGCTAGTAAACGTGATATGCATAAACGTAGTAGAGTAGGAAATGAAATAGGAAATAATGACTTACAACACCAAGGGTGGTGGAGAGTCCAAGTGATACGTGACAACAAGTAAGCGTGATACTCCTTTGTGGTGTCCCTCGTTCCAAATATTTCCCTACCCAAGTAGTTCTTAACCCAAAAATCTTCGTGTGTGCCTCTCTTGGTTTCGACAACAAGTAAGGAAAAAAGAAAGAAGGAGTGTTTGTGATTTGAGAGATTTCGAGTGTGTGTGAGTTGTGTGCATTAAATGAGACTTATATAGGATGGTGAGGGTGGTTCGAGTGTTCCTAGAAACACAACATCGACCGAGTGGTCATGTCTTACTCGACAATCTTGTCTAGTTATCCAAGGTGTTGTCAAATCGAGTGGTGATGAAAGGAAACAACAATGTATTACTTGGAGTAGTTTATGTATAGGTTAGGCTATTAGGGGCTTAAACAAATGGGATTAGGCTCATGTGGTGTAAGTATGTTGGAGGAAATGAGACATGCGACCCATGGGATAACAATTTGAAGATGGGTATTGCGTTTGTCCAAGGGTTCGACGGCTCAATGGTGGCTTCTTGTTGCATGTTTCAAAGTCAATGGAAAAGGTGGCATGCTAGTGTTGTGTGATTAGGAAACATGGACTCAAAACGTGCGTAATATTATGAGGACGAAGGAGTTGATCTCATTTTGTTTTCGTGTAGTATGGTACGCAAGGGGAAAAGAAACAAATAAGCCAAGTGGGCTGTGGGATACTTGGCCCAAAACGAAACAAGAAAGAAAGAAAAGGAAAATCATGTGGGCTTGTGAAAATGGTTCGGCCCAAGAAAGAAAAAAATACGCGTGGGCTTGTGGTGTGTACTCGGCCCAATTATGACGGGGTGTCGGTGATTAGAAAATGGTGGAATTAATTTCGGTGTCGATGTCGATTCGTGAAAACCAAAAATATATAGACGATGTCGTCATACATATATATATATACTCGTATATATATAGTAATAATAATTTGTAATAATTAATATATACATATTGTTGTATATATATATTAATAATGCCTCGGTGTCCAAATGGGGTGTCGGGTCGCAAGTGGGAGTTACTGGTGTTAACCTCATTGGGTGATATCCAAGAGTGACAATCGGGTGACAAAACATAATCGGGTGTCAAACAAACGGTGATAAAATAATTGGGTGTCAAACAAACAGTGGCAAAATAATTGGGTGTCAAACAGTAGGTGTCTCATATAAAAATTTCAAATTAGCCCGCAAAAATGGCTTAGTTTAGAATAGTGTCAATAATTAGCATTAATAAATGACCTGGGATTTTACGGTGTATTACAGTACCCACCCGTTAGATTGGATTCGTCCCGGTAGGTGTTTATCCCAGCCTTTCCCAAAATCAATCACACATGCCCTAAGCATGTCTTCCAGGGTTTGTATTGTCCTTTCACTTTGACCATCGGTCTGTGGATGGTAAGCTGTACTCATATCTAACTTAGTTCCCAAGGCTTTCTATAAAGATCGCCAAAAGTTAGACGTGAAACGGCTGTCTCGGTCGGAGATAATAGAAATCGGCACTCCATGCCGGGAAACTATCTCCTTTAGGTACAAACGTGCAAGAACATCCATATCATCAGTCTCTTTGATTGGCAAGAAGTGCGCTGACTTCGTGAGACGATCGACAATAACCCAAATGGTGTCCAACCCACTCGATGTCTTAGGTAATTTCGTAATGAAATCCATTGTAATCCTTTCCCATTTCCACATTGGTAGCTCGGGTTGGATCAAAAGACCGGATGGTTTTTGATGTTCAGCCTTTACTCTTGAGCAGGTCAAACACTTACCGACATACTCTGCAATGTCAGCTTTCATGTTTGGCCACCAATACAACTTCTTTAAATCTTGATACAACTTGTCTGAACCAGGATGAATGGAACATTTAGGCTTATGAGACTCGTGCATGATGAGGTCTCGTATTCCTCCATACAATGGAATCCAACTTCTGTCCTTGAAACACAGCCTTCCATCTGGTTTCTTGACAAATCCATTCGTGCTTTCTGGCATGCCGTAAATCTTCTCGTGCGGTCTATTCTCTTCTTTAAGGGCCTCAGCTTGAACTTCAAGAATTTGAGACGGAAGTGGTGATCTAATTGTCATACCCAATGACCTAACTCTGAGGGGTCTAAGTCGTTCCTTTCGACTCAAGGCATCAGCTACAATGTTTGCCTTCCCCGGGTGATAACGAATCTCACAATCATAGTCACTTAGTAACTCTAGCCATCGACGTTGCCTCATGTTCAACTCCTTTTGATCTAAAATGTGCTGAAGACTCTTGTGATCGGTGAAAACCGTACACTTGGTTCCATATAGGTAGTGTCTCCAGATCTTAAGAGCGAATACCACCGCTCCTAATTCTAGATCATGAGTTGTGTAGTTCTCCTCGTGGGGTTTTAGTTGTCTAGAAGCGTAAGCGATTACTTTAAGTCTTTGCATCAATACGGCACCCAAACCTTGGATTGATGCGTCACAATATACCACGAAGTCCTCACTTCTTTCGGGTAGTGCTAATATCGGTGCTTCACAAAGCTTCTGCTTCAAGAACTGAAATGCCGATTCTTGTTCCTCTCCCCATTCAAACTTCTTCTTCTTCTGTGTTAACTCAGTCAAAGGTTTAGCAATCCTTGAAAAACCTTCAATAAACCTTCGATAGTATCCGGCAAGACCTAAAAATTGGCGTATCTCGGTAGGACTCGTTGGTGACGCCCAATTTTTAACGGCTTCGATCTTGGCGGGATCAACATGAATACCCTTACTGTCGATAACATGCCCAAGAAATTGTACTTTCTCAATCCAAAAATCACACTTTGAAAATTTGGCGTATAATTTCTCTTCTCTGAGTAGTGTTAGTATAGCCTTCAAGTGTTCTGCGTGCTCTTCCTTACTATGTGAATAAATAAGGATATTATCGATGAATACAATCACAAACTTATCCAAATAGGGTTTGCACACTCGATTCATTAAGTCCATAAATACAGCGGGTGCATTTGTTAGACCGAATGGCATTACTTGGAATTCGTAGTGACCGTATCTTGTCCTGAAAGCCGTCTTAGGGATGTCTTCTTCCCTAACTCTCAGTTGGTGATAACCCGATCTCAAATCAATCTTCGAGTAGACACTCGATCCTTGCAGTTGATCAAACAAATCGTCAATCCTTGGCAACGGATATCGATTCTTAACCGTAAGTTTGTTCAACTCACGATAATCGATACACATCCTGAAGGTTCCATCCTTCTTCTTTACAAACAACACCGGGGCTCCCCACGGTGACGAACTAGGGCGAATAAACCCTTTATCCGACAATTCCTCCAATTGTCCAGATAACTCCTTCATTTTCGACGGTGCTAGCCTATAGGGTGCTCGTGCTACGGGTGCTGCTCCTGGCATCAAGTCAATTTGAAATTCTACTTGACGAGTCGACGGAAGGCCAGGCAAGTCCTCAGGGAAAACTTCTGGAAAGTTCCTGACTACTGGCACATCCTCGAGTCGTTTCTCTTCCGACTTCTTCTCGGTGACTTGACAACCTTGACGCAAGAAACGATGCTTAGACGTGTTTTACTTCGCTCTCCGCGAACAATCAGGGTTTCGTTATTCAGGGGGATGTGAACGACCTTTTCGTCACAAATGATCTTAGCGCGGTTCTCGGATAACCAATCCATTCCTACAACGACGTCGAAACTACCAAGTCTAATAGGCATAAGGTCAATGACAAATGGGGTGTCTAGTAGTCGTAGGGTGCAACCTCGGAGTATAGTGTTAGTGCTTACTAGCTTTCCATCGGCTAGTTCAATCTCATATGTGGTGTCTAGTTGGGTGGGTGTACTATTAAGTAGGGGTGTGATGAGGCGAAAAATGATCCGTTTTTAGGGGGTCATTTAAGCCCGAATTCGAATTTATTTGATCAAATATTGCCCTAAATCGTTCCTTTTGTGATTTTAGGTACTTTGGGAGAGAAATCTGGAAAAGGAAGCAATTCGGACGTTTTTGGAGCATAAAAGTGAAGAAAACGCCAAAGTCTTAATTTTCCATGCTGGGAACAGTAGGTGACGGCGTCAAGAGCAACTCCTTGACGGCGTCAAGAGCAAAATTCCATGACGGTCCAGTAGAGATTTGACAACATCATGAAGGTAGGGCGTCAAGAGTAAAAAGTCATGACGGCCTGGAAATGATTAATACTTGACGGCGTCAAATGTAGATCAAGGCAGTCCGAGAAGAGTTTTGGCGGCGAGGTGACGGCGTCACCTAATTGGTCTTGACGCCGTCAGACCCATTTTTCTATATATAGTTTTCTAATTTTTCACATTTAGAGAGAGAAGTTTTGGGAGAAACCCTAAGTACGATTTTGGTGTAACTTTACAGGTTTTTCAAGGGTTCCAACCCCTTGATACCTTGCATGTTTAATCAAGATAAGTGTTCCTTTAATTCAATCAATATGTCTATGTGTTGGTTGTCTATATCTTGTTCTTATCTTAATTCCATCATGCTAGGCTAGATCTATCTTGTGTTTGCTTAGATCTAATGAAACCTAGATGTTGATTATGTGTTGATTACTTGTTTATTCTTGTCTTGGATGAATGATTTATATGTTAGGCTTAAGAAAACTGGCAGATCTCCAATTGTTAACATGCTTGAACGTCTTAAGAAACATGAACCGACGCGCACTAGGTCTTTATTGGTTGTATTTAATGCATGAGCCACTGTTTACAATCCCTATAGTTGTGCTGGGCATGGTGTAGGAGGAGATAAGAGCTCATAGAATTGGGGAGTTAAGTGTGCCACCCCATGAATGGTATTAAGGAATACGATCCGTCATCCATGCAATTATAACAAGTAATTAACGTGTAAAAGATGTCTAGGGAGTAGTGAAATCTAAGTAAACACATTTTCTCCAATTACTGCTTACAACTTTAGTATAATTTAGTTTATTTTCATTTTTAGTATTTTATTTTGATTGCATCTTAGTATTGGGTTAGTTGATTAGCAACTAATTCCGCCCAAATCCTTCAAACCCGAGAATTTACTTGCTTTCCATAAAATATAAAAATACAAAAAATAATCTTCCCTCATCTTTAGAACTAGTATTTAGGTTTTCTAATCCTAGCGACACTATTCCTAGCTGAACGATCAATCCCCCGGTACTTGTCACTATACTATACTACAACGATCAGGTACACTGCCTGGTGGGGGTTGTAAGCTTCTCAAGATCCCTTGAGAGGTAAAGCCTGGTGCGATTCCCACGTATCAAGTTTTTGGCGCCGCAGCCCGGGGAATAGTTATTGTCTAGGTTAGAATTTCTTTTTACTAGGCCTACTTGCTAGATTCCTTTCTAGTAAGATTTTATTTTTATTTTTAGGTTTTCTTTAGTCTATCTTATTTCTTTGTGTCTTTGTTCGTAAACTATTTCGATGGATAACAATAACATTGATCGTTTGATTCCTGTTATTCGTGTTTTTTGTCGTAGGATCTTCCAAATGCCCGCCCCACTTCCTTTAGCAGAAAATGAGAACCCACCTAACCTCTCACCCAACCACCACTTTGACAATAATTCTGAGCTAGAAGAGTCTGATCATGATGATGACCGTAGGGCTAGTCCTTTTTACTATTCAGACTCCGATGAGGATCTTGATGATGGTGACGTGATTAATGAGGATAGAATGGAAGAGGAAATAAACCCTCTTAGGTATGTCGACCCTAAAACTAGGATTGAGTGCGATAGTTCATTTAACATGCAATTCCCTTGTAAGATCGGATTTAAGAGCTTTAACGCCTATCTCAACTCATCTCTTCCAATGAACATAATCTCACGTAATAAATACAATAAAATCATGGTAGATGAGTTAGAATACAAAGGAGAAAACATTATTGCTAAGACAATACCATTACATGTGTTTGTAGGAAATTTGGTTTATCTTGTTGAGTTCATGGTTATGGAGAATCTCGGAGAGTTTATTGATAATAAATTGACCCAAGTTGTGTTTGGAAAACCCTTCAAACGGTTGACCAACCTCGATGAAAAACTCATAGAAGGGCTAATTACATTCTCGGATGGGGATGAAGATTTTGTCTATCAAATGCCCCGCGCACACCCTAGGTTCAAAGATTTTTCCATGGAAAAGTGTAGTAGGTATCCGCCCATGGAAATGCTAAGTGAGAATGATAAGAGAAAAGGACTTAAGTACACGCATGAAAAGAATAAAAGATACTATCGCGGGTGCTTAGAGTTAGGAGACGAGTATAAGAAAGATGAGGCGACTATTAGATGGCTCACACTTGGTTATGTGAGCATAAGCGATACACGATAACCCATGACCTTGAGTCTAGCTACAAGACTCGTAAATAAAGAAAAGCGCTTCTTGGGAGGCAACCCATGTTTTGTGTGATTTTATTTGTTTGTTTGTTATTTGTTTCCGTATGCATGCTTTATTTTTATTGTTGGTAGATCATGTTTCTCAATTAAAAAGTGGAAATACTTTACTTTGTTGTTTTGGCCTAGTCTTAACTCCACCTAAAAGTATTTTTGCAAAAGATAAGTGTAAGGGGAAACCCCAAATATGTTTTTAAGAAACAAACCGATCATGATTCTCCACAATATTAAATGAACATGTTTATTCGTATTTGTTAGAGTCAAATGCTTGTATTGAGTCGTAATGAAGTTTTGCAGGATTTTCCAGGAAGTAGGACCAAGTTTTTCCAGAAATTTTCCGGAAACTTAACATAAGAATTTCTGCAGGTCAATTCTGACGGCGTCAGGAGTTTACTCTTGACGGCGTCAGATGTAAAAATCTGGAAATTTTACCGGTTTTGTTTTTCTAACGGAGTCTTATGGTTTTTGTGAATTATTAAGTTTTATAATCTCCAGGAGATCTGCAAACTTCATTCCACAAGCATTATATCTTATCTTGTTTTCTAGGATTTAGTAACTTATATAGGATGCCGCCGATTTTACGCGAGGTTATCTTGTCTATTTTGTCAGGTTTTACAGGTTATGTATGACAAGAAGATGATTTATATTCTGGAAGGGAAGCTTTGATTGTTCATTTTCTTGGATGAAGATTTAACCTGGCCACCTATTATCCATACCGAGCGAATCAGGGGAGTATTTGATTTCATTCTCTTTACTTTTTCACTTTTACATTCTTTACTTGAACATTGGGGACAATGTTCATCTTAAGTGTAAGGGGAGGGTAAAAAGATGATACCTTACATATGCACTTTCGCTTGAGTTTGTTTTGTTTAATGGTAGATGTATAATAAAACTATGAGAAATACTTGTTAGTGCAATTTTAGAGCCAAATTTAAAATTTTTTACAACATTTAGGAGTGAAACTTTAGCCATAGCAAGCGTCTCATGGATAGGAGATTGTATGACTAGCACATAACCGTATATTCAGAAAAAATTTCCACCCAAATATGTGAGGTTCGCCTTTAGATTTGATAGGAAAAGCATTTATAATTAGTGCTTATGAGTGTACCGGTAGCATTTAGATTCTAGAACTTGCGTTAGTAATGCATCCCGAGACTGCTAGTGAGACTACATTCGTGTAGTAGGATTTACTACATGATAAGAGGCATTAGGATCACCCTTGTGTTAAACCCGTATCATAATTACTTGACCATTTAAGTCATATTACTTGGCTAGTTAACTCAACTAATTTTTCCCACACCCTTAGCGTTGTACTCATTTTTAGTACACGAAACCCCTAGTACACCCCTCCGAGCCTATCTTTTCGTTTCTAACTTTAAGCATTTTACTTAAAGGAAGAATTTCTTACACCCCACTTAAATGTACAACCAAATCGCCTTAGCCTTCCGTGTATGCGCTCATTTTTAGTGCATTATTGTTATTTGTTAAACCCTAAGTTTACTTTCTAATTGATTACATGGTTGCTAAGTCGAGTCATATCCTTGTACATATTGTTTTGGGACGATTGGGACTCATGGGTAAGTACTTATTTTATGGAGTAATGGGGAAGAACATCATTTATTACCCCCATATGTACGTTAATCTTAAAAGTGCTTCAAGTGTTTTGATTTTCTTAATTCGAGTCATTAGATTAGTTAATTGTAAAGTATGTAAAAATTCAAGTGTAAGGGGAGTGTTCATTCCCTATGATGTATTATTTTTGGATGGTAGGGTAAAAGTGTATGCAAAAAATATATATATATATATATATATATATATATATATATATATCAAGAAAAAAGAAAAAAAAAAAAAAAAAAAAAAAGGAAAAAGAGAAAAAACATACGGACTACCATCCCGTTTCATTCTATGTTCATTTTATGTTTTTGTTATTTTTCATTTTTTAGCTTAAATCGAGTCTAGTCTTGGCTTAGCAACGCCATATTGTACATGTAATTAACCAAGATTGTTAACTCGCCACCAGTAAAACTTCCTTGATCCAACAAAACTGTGTATTTCATATCCCTACACCTAACGTTAAAACCCTTTAAAAGACCTCTTTGATAGTTTATCCTAGGTGCTTACGCCATGTGGTGGAGGTTTGATCCTTTCCCAAGCCTATGGTAATCTATTTTGCTATGACAGGTAGTGAGAGATGTTTTCCATTTCCATATTGTAATTTACACTTTATTACACCCGAGAAATGTGAGTATCTAAACACTATTTGTGAGGTGCTTGTGTATAACCTCCGTGCTTGTCTATTGGTCTTTAGTGGAACGATTATTTGTTGTAATTACTTTTATATTAGTGTTAAATGACCCCTAACTTGTCTTTTGAGTAGAATAAAAGCGCATTTGCTTGAGGACAAGCAAATCTCAAGTGTAAGGGTATATGATGAGGCGAAAAATGATCCGTTTTTAGGGGGTCATTTAAGCCCGAATTCGAATTTATTTGATCAAATATTGCCCTAAATAGTTACTTTTGTGATTTTAGGTACTTTGGGAGAGAAATCTGGAAAAGGAAGCAATTCGGACATTTTTGGAGCATAAAAGTGAAGAAAACGTCAAAGTCTTAATTTTCCATGCTGGGAACAGTAGGTGACGGCGTCAAGAGCAACTCCTTGACGGCGTCAAGAGCAAAATTCCATGACGGTCCAGTAGAGATTTGACGGCGTCATGAAGGTAGGGCGTCAAGAGTAAAAAGTCATGACGGCCTGAAAATGATTAATACTTGACGGCGTCAAATGTAGATCAAGGTAGTCCGAGAAGAGTTTTGGCGGCGTGGTGACGGCGTCACCTAATGGGTCTTGACGCCGTCAGACCCATTTTTCTATATATAGTTTTCTAATTTTTCACATTTAGAGAGAGAAGTTTTGGGAGAAACCCTAAGTACGATTTTGGTGTAACTTTACAGGTTTTTCAAGGGTTCCAACCCCTTGATACCTTGCATGTTTAATCAAGATAAGTGTTCCTTTAATTCAATCAATATGTCTATGTGTTGGTTGTCTATATCTTGTTCTTATCTTAATTCCATCATGCTAGGCTAGATCTATCTTGTGTTTGCTTAGATCTAATGAAACCTAGATGTTGATTATGTGTTGATTACTTGTTTATTCTTGTCTTGGATGAATGATTTATATGTTAGGCTTAAGAAAACTGGCAGATCTCCAATTGGTAACATGCTTGAACGTCTTAAGAAACATGAACCGACGCGCACTAGGTCTTTATTGGTTGTATTTAATGCATGAGCCACTGTTTACAATCCCTATAGTTGTGCTGGGCATGGTGTAGGAGGATATAAGAGCTCATAGAATTGGGGAGTTAAGTGTGCCACCCCATGAATGGTATTAAGGAATACGATTCGTCATCCATGCAATTATAACAAGTAATTAACGTGTAAAAGATGTCTAGGGAGTAGTGAAATCTAAGTAAACACATTTTCTCCAATTACTGCTCACAACTTTAGTATAATTTAGTTTATTTTCATTTTTAGTATTTTATTTTGATTGCATCTTAGTATTGGGTTAGTTGATTAGCAACTAATTCCGCCCAAATCCTTCAAACCCGAGAATTTTACTTGCTTTCCATAAAATATAAAAATACAAAAAATAATCTTCCCTCATCTTTAGAACTAGTATTTAGGTTTTCTAATCCTAGCGACACTATTCCTAGCTGAACGATCAATCCCCCGGTACTTGTCACTATACTATACTACAACGATCAGGTACACTGCCTGGTGGGGGTTGTAAGCTTCTCAAGATCCCTTGAGAGGTAAAGCCTGGTGCGATTCCCACGTATCAGGGTGCAAGAGAAATAGATACGAAACTTTGATCGGCTCCGGAATCGAATAAAACTTTAACGAGGCGGTTGTTTAGAAAGAATGTACCCGTAACTACGTTCGGATCTTGCTGGACATTTCCGTCTCCCAGCACGTATGCTCTCCCACGTGCATTGTTATCCTTGTTAGGGCACTGACGCCTGTAGTGTCCTTTCTCTCCACAAGCATGGCATACCACAGCCATGGGTTGCAAGTTAGCTCCTGTAGCCTTGCAATCTTGTGTCTTATGTCCAATCCTTGAACATTTCCCACACTTAGCATAGCAGGGTCCATTGTGTAGCAGGGTCTATTGTGATGCATCTTACACTTGTCACAAAATGGAAGAGTTCCAGCATACCTAGCATCCTTAACTGGTGCGGCGACATAAGCTCTGACAGCTTCCTGTCGTCGGTTCTGTTGATTGTGGTGGGTGTTTCTGTCATGGTGGTAGTTACGGTTGGGGTTACGGTTGTTGTTGTTGTTGTTGTTGTTGTTGTTTGTCCTTCGATCATCAAACTTCCTTTTGTGATCGTTGTTTCCCTGAGCAGAGTTACGCTTAATCTCCCGGTCTAGCAGTCTTTGGGCAATAGACATTGCTTCATCCAAAGATTGAGGCTTAGACGAGGTGACGTTTCCCTCAATGCTCCTGGGTAATCCCTCGATGTACCTTTCCAACAACTTTTCCAAATCGGGAACCTTAGAAGGGCAAAGTGTAGCAAGCTCCTGAAATCTCCTATCATAAGCCCTGAGATCATTTCCTTTCACAACCAACGTGTGAAACTCATCTTCTAGCTTCTTGATCTCGCCTCTAGGGCAGAACTTCTTCAACATCTTCTCTTTGAAGTCAGCCGAGGTGATCTGATAGGCCTCCTCTACTCCTATCTTCTGAGCAGTTGCATTCCACCAAGACAACGCATCTTCCAACAATGTTCCAGTAGCAAACGAGACTCGGCTTTCAGCGGCACAACCGCTCTTCACAAACACAGTCTCAGTTCGCTCAAACCATCGAGCAAGCTCTGTTACTCCTTCAGTACCTTTGAAGTGAGATGGTTTACAAGCTATGAAGTCCTTACAGATACACTTTCGAGTCGCAGCGGACTCGCTTTCAGCAGTGGCTCGGTTATTGCTACTAGTTCGTGCCATTGCAGCAGCCTGCTCTTCTAAAGCTGCAGCAACACTGTCGGCAACCAACTTTCTGATAGCAGCCTGGGTCATAGCGGGTGACGAGGTAGCAGTACCGGTTTTCCTTGGGGCCATAACTCTATAAAATCGCAAGTGCATAAGTACAAATCCCAAACATCAATAACAAGAGAAATAATGTAGCCAACTCATAATAGTCGAGATCATCACAAAGTACATATCACCTCCCGGTTTTAACCAAAATCAAAACCGTAACTCGAATCAGAATTTTAACCAAGGTCAAAACTCAAATTTCCAAAACCCGAACCAAAATCAAGGTCATTTTAATCAAAACAATTTTCAAAATGGCAATCAAAATCAAGGTTTTCAAGGAAATTTTCAAAGAAACCAAAATCAAGGAAATTACAATCAGGGTAATTTCAATCAGAGAAACAATTTTCAGGGTAACAACAATCAAAATCAAGGGAATTTTCAAAACAACCGTGTTCAAAATCTTCCTAATCAAAATCAAAACGTTGTTCCATCCTCGTCTTCCTCCGATGAAGTGCTAAAACAATTCATGAAAGCACAAGAGGAAACGAATCGGTTATTGATCAGCAAGATCTCTGAGCTTGAGAAGTCTTTAAATGATCGACCCTCGGGCCCGGGTACACTACCGAGCAACACGATCGCTAACCCGAGGGGCGATGTCAAAGCGATCACTACCCGAAGTGGGGTATCATACAATGGACCCGCGATTCCCTCTACCTCTTCTTCTCCTCCTACTAGGGTAGCGGAACGTGAACCTGAGGTTACCACGGACACGGTACTTCCTACTAATAATGGAGGTATCAACAACGTCCACCCTCAAGTTGTCCCAGTCCCGGCTTGTAAGCCGAAAGTTGTATTTGATCCTCCTGTGAGTTCTGATGAAATTCCAAAGAATGATCCTAAGCCTTCAATTCCATATCCTTCACGTATGAATGATCAAAAGAACCGCGAAAAAGCTAACCATCAGATGGAAAAATTTTATCAAATTTTCCAAGAATTACACTTTGATATTAGCTTCGCGGATGCTCTTCTTCTCATGCCGAAATTTGCTTCAACAATCAAAAATCTGATAAGCAACAAAGAAAAACTCTGTGAGATGGCAAAAACTCCTCTTAATGAGCATTGCTCAGCAGTGCTCTTGAAAAAGCTTCCTGAAAAGCTTGGAGATCCCGGGAAATTTCTCATTCCTTGTATTTTCCCTGAGATGGTTGAATGCTTTGCCTTGGCCGATCTTGGCGCAAGCATTAACCAGATGCCTTACACAGTCTGGAAAAGGCTCTCTCTTCCTGCTCTCACTCCTACCTGCATGACTCTCGAGCTTGCAGACCGTACTATATCCCGTCCTCTCGACATTGCCGAAGATATCTTCGTGAAAGTAGGAAAGTTCCATTTTCGGGCAGATTTCGTGATTGTTGATTTCGATGCTGACCCAAGAGTTCCTCTCATTCTCGGGAGGGGATTCTTGAGAACGGGTCGTGCTTTAATCGATGTATTCGAAGAATAAATCACTCTACGTGTTGGTGGTGAAGCCATCACATTCAATCTTGATCAGACTTCAAGATACTCCTCCAACTATGACGCTGAAACGGTTAACCGAATTGAAATCATCGATGTTGAGTCTGAGGAGTATTCTCAAGAGGTCCTTGGTTTCTCATCCAGTGGCAATCTTTCTACTGATCCTATCATTTCCGACTCTTCCCCTTCCCTCACTCCGTTTGAGGGAAGTGACTTCCTCCTGGAAGAGGTCGAGGCTTTTTTTGCTCAGGATAGTTCAATCCCTCATGGGGTTGATGAAAACTATCTTGACCCGGAAGGGGACATTCTTCTTCTTGAAAGATTGTTAAATGACGATCCTTCACCCTCTCCGTCTCCAAAAATACTTCATAAAGTGGAAGTAAAAAATGTTGAAATAACTGAAGACTTTCCCGAGGTTGAGTTCAAGGACTTGCCTCCTCATCTAGAATATGCATTTCTGGAGGGTGATAATAAATTACCCGTCATTATTGCTAAAGACTTAAAAGATGAGGAAAAGGCTGCACTCCTAAAGGTTCTTAAGGCAAACAAGCAAGCAATTGCTTGAAAACTCTCAGACATTAAGGGCGTAAGCCCGGACTTTTGTACACACAGAATCTTAATGAAGGATGACTTTAAGCCAGCAGTGCAACAACAGAGAAGGGTAAATCCCAAAATCTACGAAGTTATCAAACAAGAGGTTCTAAAACTTCTTGATGCGGGATTGATTTATCCTATATCTGACAGTCCTTGGGTTAGCCCAATTCATTGTGTTCCTAAAAAGGGTGGCATAACCGTTGTCACCAATGAGGAAAACGAGTTGATTCCAACTCGTTTGGTCACGGGTTGGCGAGTATGTATTGACTATCGAAAGTTGAATGAAGCCACCCATAAAGACCATTTTCCTCTGCCTTTTATGGACCAAATGCTCGAAAGACTTGCGGGGAATGAATACTACTGCTTCCTCGATGGTTTCTCGGGTTACTTCCAAATCCCCATTGATCCACAGGATCAAGAGAAAACTACCTTCACATGCCCCTACGGAACTTTTGCTTACAGACATATGCCTTTCGGCTTATGTAATGCACCAGGCACGTTCCAGAGGTGCATGATGTCTATCTTTTCCGAAATGATCGGGAAAACCATGGAGGTATTCATGGATGACTTTTCAGTCATCGGGGATTCATTCCAGTCTTGTCTCTCCCACTTGGAACAGATGCTTAAACGTTGCAAAGAAACGAATTTAAGTCTCAACTGGGAGAATAGCCATTTTATGGTTAAAGAGGGCATTGTCCTCGGCCATAAAATTTCAAAGAACGGGATTGATGTTGACAAAGCCAAAATCGATGTCATTGCTAAATTACCTCATCCCACCACCGTTAAAGGTGTTAGGAGCTTTTTGGGTCATGCCGGCTTCTACCGTAGGTTTATCCAAGATTTCTCTAAGATTGCCGGCCTATGACCCATCTCCTCGAGAAGGATGCTCCTTTCATCTTCTCTCCTGAGTGCATCGAAGCTTTTGAAACATTAAAGAAAAAGCTTACCGAGGTATCGATTCTTGTTGCCCCCGATTGGGACCTACCTTTTGAGCTTATGTGCGATGCTAGTGATTTTGCCATAGGTGCGGTCTTGGGGCAACGTAAAGCATAATACTTTCAGCCTATACACTACGCAAGCAAAACTATGACCGAGGCTCAAGGTCATTACACCACCACTGAAAAAGAACTCCTAGCTGTGGTGTATGCCTTTGAAAAATTCCGGCCATACTTAATCCTGACCAAATGCATAGTGTATACGGATCACTCGGCTTTGAAGTACCTATTTGCAAAGCAAGATGCAGAGCCGAGGCTACTCCGTTGGGTTCTCCTCCTCCAAGAATTTGATATCATTATCCGTGATAAAAAAAGGAGCCGAGAACCTTGCTGCTGATCATCTCTCACGATTAGATAACCCTCACCAGGATGTGTCCGAGAAAAAGGAAATAAATGAAACATTTCCTCTCGAGACACTCAATGCGGCTGCTTTTCGTGGTGACTCTACTACCCCATGGTTTGCCGACTTTGCAAATTACCATGCGGGTAACTTCATTGTGAAGGGGATGACGTCCCAACAGAAGAACAAATTCTTCAAAGACGTTAAACATTACTTCTGGGACGACCCCTTTCTCTTCAAAATCTGTGCCGATCAAGTCATCAGGCGATGTGTATACGGACAGGAAGCCGCTGATATTCTCAAGGCTTGCCATGCTGGATCCACCGGGGGCCATCATAGTCCTAACTACACCGCCAAAAAGGTGTTTCATTCCGGTTTCTATTGGCCCACGATCTATAAGGATGCCCACGAGTTAGTCAAAGCTTGTGATGCTTGTCAGCGTCATGGGAATATTTCACAAAAGAACGAAATGCCACAAAATGCCATTCAAGTTTGTGAAATCTTTGACGTCTGGGGCATCGATTTTATGGGGCCATTCCCATCTTCTCATGGAAACAAATACATTCTCATGGCTGTTGACTACTTGTCAAAATGGGTTGAGGCTAAGGCCTTACCCACTAACGATGCCCGAGTTGTTGTGAAATTTTTGAAATCCCTCTTTGCTCGTTTTGGAACTCCACGTGCCATCATTAGTGATCGCGGTACTCACTTTTGCAATGATCAATTCGCAAAAGTCATGCTTAAATACGGTGTTACTCATCGTCTTTCTACCGCGTATCACACAAACAAGTGGGCAGGTGGAGGTTTCAAACCGTGGTCTTAAACGGATTCTTGAGAGGACCGTAGGTGAAAACCGTGCTTCCTGGTCGGATAAACTAGATGATGCACTATGGGCTTTCCGTACAACTTACAAAACACCCATCGGGTGTACTCCCTACAAGCTTGTATACGGAAAGGCGTGTCATTTACCGATCGAGCTCGAGCACAAAGCCTACTGGGCCTTGAAACATGCAAACTATGATCTTCATAAAGCGGGTGATCACCGTAAGGTTTAACTCAATGAATTAAACGAACTTCGTGATCAAGCCTACGAGAACTCTTTGATCTACAAAGAAAAGACAAAGAAGATTCACGACTCTAAGATTAAGAACCGCGTTTTCAACGTCAGTGACAGAGTCCTTCTTTTCAATTCGAGGTTAAAGATCTTCTCGGGGAAATTAAAAACCCGATGGACTGGACTATTCACTGTTGCTAAAGTATATCCATACGGGACTGTTGAGTTATCTCAACCCGAAGGTCCCAACTTCAAAGTGAATGGTCATCGTTTGAAACACTATTTTGGAGAGGACATACCACCCATGGTTGTCCCGGATCTCCAAACTTTCCCCATAGACCAATGAATTCAGGGTTCGAGTCAAGCTAGTGACTCGGTGAACAAAAATTAGCAAAATATATGGGTTTTCACCCGTATTTCTGACTTCTTTCTACTTTCAACCACTCAAGTGTGGGGGAGTGGCCGTCCCCCACCTTTTGAAAAGTAAATATGTATATAAATCTCTCAAAAAAAATAAAAAATGTTTATATGTACAGATAAATAAAGTGAAAAATAAAATCGATATTTCCACAGTTAGTTTCGAATATTAGCTTTTTCCGTTCAGAGATTCGGCATAATAGCCGGGACTTTGAATATTGAGGACAATATTCAATTCTAGTGTGTGTGTGGGGGGGGGGGGGGAATTCTTACGAATTTTATCACAAAATACTTTCTAAGTACCCCCAAAATTTTTTAAAATTTTTTCACTTTATTTCAAAATTTTTGTGGTAATCAGTCCGCCAAAGTCTAAATGACAAAGGGATTGGCTAGTCCAGGAGCAAACGGCTCTTGGTAAAGACATCTCAAACCCGTTGATGGCCTGCAATTTGCCAAAAATTGTATGGTACCTCAACTCGCCATATCCCATAAAGCGAATGAGTTGGCTAGCCCACAAGATTATGGCTTGTGGTAAAAGCCATGGAAAATCCATTATTGGTAATCAGCTCACTAAGATGTTGACTTAGTCCATCAAGAGTTGGCTAGTCCAGAAGCAAACGACTTTTGGTAAAGACTAATCAAATCCGTTGACAGCTGGTGGTTTGCTCAAAATCACACGGTTATTAGGTGTACCACAGTTCTCACACCTGGCTACTCCAGAAGTGATGGCTTTTGGTAAAGAGTTTTTCAAATCTATCAGGTTTTTCTCAAAAGATTGCTAGGGACTAGCAATGTTTTAGTGTGGGGGATTGATGAGTGTGTAAATACTCATCATTTTTACCTTTTCTGAGCTGCCAAAACATCTAAAGACACTCAATATTGAATCAAAATAGTGAAAATATCCCAGGAATGTGTTTTATATGTTTCAAATGCAAAACAATGAAAAACGTACAAAATTTGTAAAATTGGCAGTTTCAGTCCCTCATCTTTCAAAAGTTGTCAAATCTAGTCCCTGGTTGTTCTAAAAACTTGAAAAAGTCACCAAAGGTCCTTTTAAATCAAAAAGTTACACAATTAGTCCTTTGGTGCAAAGTTTCACAAAATGTCAAGTTTAGTCCCTAAAGTTTGGAAAATTGTCAAAAATGGTCCCTGGGATATTTAAACTTTGAGAAAAACAAATTTTGTCCTTGGACTTTTTATGGCAGGATTGGTCCTTGGTGGAAAGTTTGGTGAAATTACACAATTGGTCCCTGAAGTTTGAAAGTTTGGCAAATTTAGTCCCTGGTGAAATTTAAATGGAAAAGTCAACCTTGGACCTCATACTATTCATCATTTGGCATAACACACCCCTTGAAATACTTTGGAAGAATGCCAAGTTTCACCCCCCAACTTTCGGCTTATTGCAAAATTGGTCCTTGTGAACTTAAAAACCAAACCGGACCCTTATTATTATCCTAAGCCAAATCCTAGTCCAATCCACAACCAAAGCCCACTTCCCTTTTCTTGGCCCACTCCACAAACAGCCCACACCCTTAATATATTAAAACGGGGTCAAACTTTGACCCCTTGGTCAAACCGTCAAACAAACACCACCCCTACCCCTTTCCCTCCCCAACTTGCACTGTGCAACCATCATATCACCAGCCCACCATCTCCATCCCATCTTCACCGTCCAATCCACTACACACCTCCCTTCACCTCAGCATTAAATGCTGCCATCCCCCTTGCCTATAACAGTCCAAATCCCACACACCCATTTTCCCGCCAAAATTGAGATCAAAGGCCAAGATCAAATTCAGAAGATTCAAGGGCTTGGATTGAGTGGGAAATGATCAGAGAAGCATAAGAAGCCCTATTCCTCAAGTATAAATAGAAGAGATTGCAAGGAAGAAGAAAAGTAGTTAAATTAGCTTAATTTTGTGTCGAATTAAATTAGATTTTCAAATTCAGTGTAATTTTTATATTTCAAGTATTGTAGTAAGCTATCTTATTGTACTCTAAGTCTTTTCAAGTTATAACAATCCAAGTTTCAGTTCTGTTTTTGTTATTGCAATTTACTCAATTTTCTGAATTTCTCAATAATATTAGTAGTCAATTGTATCAAGGTTCATGGACTGATATAAGCTCACTTAGGTTCCCTTAAGCTTATTGAAGCTTATAGAGACCATAAAATTCAGTACTAGTAGAAGAAATCAAAAATATAAAAAAAGTCAACATAAGTCAACTGTGATTGTTTTGAGTTTGATTTCAGGTATTGAAAGGCATTGAAGGGCAATCTTGGAAGTGGATAAGCCTATTTAAAGATAGGCTTCACTGGAAAACCCTTTGTTAATGCTAAGGGTAGCTTGTAAGCTTTGCTTATTTTGATTTTCCTCTAAAAAATCTCAATTCCATTTATGTTTGTCTACTGTAGCTAAGCTTGTATCCCTGCTTAATTGTTTTGCTTGTGCTTATTGAGTGTTGTTTAGGTGATTTATAGCTTAATATACATAACTTGTTTGTTAGAATTTGTAGTTACTTAAAATCTTAGTTTTCACAGTCAAACTAGTTTAAGTGTTAATCTTGTGCATTTGTAGTTGCTATCTGTTTCTAAGTGCTTAAATAAGTTTAACTGATCATAATAAGTAGTTGTGAATCAAGTTCATAAGCCCTAACACCTAATTGATTTGAAAAACACAAAACAGTCTTGCGTTAAGGGGTGTTTGGTTTAACTCAGTAACATGGGATCTTGTGGTTGTTTCATTGTTGTTTTAGCTTAGGTAGACTTAATTAGGCATAGTTAGGTTAAGTAAAGCCTAAAATACAAGTTCCTATTTGCTTAAAGTCAAAATCAAGGCTCATACCCCTTGATTTGATCCACTGTTGGATCAGTTGGTTCCACAACCCCTCAAATCATTGCAAAATTGTTTAAGTTTACTTGATTTAGCTTCATTATAGTTAAAAACATCACAACAAATCAGTAAATCAAGATCTAGGTTCACATAAGTCAAAGTATCAAGTTTTCTCAAAAAGTCAAAAGTGATCATCTCATTTTTTTTTCAAAATGGCCTGATTATTATTGATTTTTGTGCTTGGTCCTAGGACTTGAAACTTGTTGGGTGGTTAGTCTATCAACTTAACTTGAGATTTGCATAGTTGTTACATTTTTGTGAATTTTGTTGTGGACCCCACAAGCCTAGAAAGTCACCTGCAGGGAAGAACACCTCCCTTGCATCAGCATATCACCACAACACCACCACCTTTGGTGGCTGTTGTAGACCACCTCAGTGGGTCCCAGTGGTTCATTTTGGGTTTTCCCAACCCCCCTCCTACCAGGTTTCATAGTTTGACCAATAGTTTGACCTAGGAACCAGTGGACCCCACCTGGATTTATTGCTAAAGTTTGTCCCATTTCTGTGTAAAGTTCAAGATTTCAAAGTGCTTATTTTGTTTCTTATTAGCTTATCAGTGTTTATAGCTTGTTGTTTTTAGCTTATTTAAGTCCCTTGTGCTTATTTGAATCAAGTTTCATCATTGTGGACCCCACATTTAGTCATTTGAGCTTAATTTGCTACTTAGTCAAAGAAAGTCAAACTGTCTTGGTCAAGGGGGTGCATACAGCTTATTTTTAAGCTAGATAAAAAGTTGTTTCACAAAAGTTTCTCATTTTCATCATATCTTTAGCTGTCAAAAAGAAAAACTCCAAAAAACCAAACATAAAATTAGTGATAGCTTCTATTTAATAGAATCTATTTTTTTCATTTTTCATTTCAGCTTATTTATAAGCACTTTTCCATTTTTATAATTTTCTTAATTTTCTAGTACCTTTAAGTATTTAAAATAATTTTCTTAGATTTTTCCTAATCAGTTTACTATTTATTAGATTTAAAAATAGTTTAAATAATTAATTAGGTAATATTAGTAATTAATTAGTTTTCTTAAATTTTTAACAACAGTAGGTTTTTATAATTTTTTCTAAGTTTTATAAATTAGTTAAGACTTTTAGAAAATATATTTTTAATTTCTACTGTTCATTTTCTAATTTTCTTATTTAAATTAGATTTTAGTTAATTAAAAGGTAATTAATTAGTAAAATAGCCTAAATATAATTTTTAGAAGTTTTTATAATTTTGTAGGATTCCTGTGATGGTTAAATAGTTTTATAAATTTTTCCATAATTTTCTAAGTTAATTTAGTATTAATAGTAATTTAAAATATTTTAATTAGTTTAATTAAGATAAATAGTTTTTAATTAATAAAAAACTCATAAAAAGACAAAAATATTTATTTTTATTTTTTATACTTTCTTCAATTTCATTTTTAAGTTTAGAAATTAGTTTTGCAAATTTTTAGTTTAATTTGTAATCTTTATAATTATTAGTTAATTTAAATTAGATTTAAATTATATTTTAATAGTTTTAATTAATTAAATAATATTTAAATATTAAAATAATCATTTTTATAATTTCAATTTCATTTTAGTTTTTCTTTTAAAATTTAAGTTTCAAAAGTTTCATTTGCACCCCCTGTAGTTTGTAATTTATCAAAACCCACTTTTCTGTCTGTTACGTGATCCCTAATTGTGAATTTGTGCATATATCTGTATATCTGTTTTTGTGAATATTATATCATTGTACAAATACCAAAATATCAGTAGCAAATTCAATTCCATATCATCTTGGCTACTGTCCTCAGTGCCACTCATTCCTAAACGATTTCCAAAGCACCATTTCAATCTCGCTGGGACATAACGACCCGGGGACACACTATACTATCACCGGAGAATTGGAACTGAGGTGTCTTTGACTTATTGACCTTGGTCAATAATATCTGACTGTTTCGAGACAAATCATGTATATTTCCATCATATCTTAAATACATTGTAGTATTGTACAGATTGCTGTTTCCATCTTTAATCGTTCATGTCATGCATTTTACATTTGAAATTGCCAACTTCCTTCCAAAAAATGCTTTCATTAGAAAATGTTGGCCTTGTCTTCATATTTTACATCCCCAAAAGTCTATAACAGCAAATAATAACAAAACAAACGTAACTCGTCCTTCCGAAACCTATTCTATTTGTTTCACCTTTCTATATATGTATCGACAGAAAATGGTGTCACATACTCCATTCCTCTTATCTTTATCTCTCGTTACATTTTCTGTTACAAACTTTGATGCCAATCTATGCAAATGAGGTGCAGCCGCCCATTTACTAGAATAATCCACTGGATTCGTTTCACATCTTTCAAGGTCAAGATTGCTTCCATCAACAGAAGTCTCGGTTTCATAGCTATTTTCTTAGAAAAGTTGAGGCTAAATGCATACCCAAAATACTTTGAACTGTTGTATTGAGAATATATTTCAGGCTTTACAAATGCATGAAAATCGTTTTGGGAACAGGGCGTTTTAGAGAAAAGGACTTCTTTAAAATTGTGAACACATCCGTGGTTGAAGGGATTCTTCCTTCTTTCATACCGGTATCAGAAGTTTTCATAAGTAGTCTGCATAAAAGGGACAAGTTTCGGAGGTGTTTTTGGATAAGATGATTAGCTGTAACAATAAGGTAGTAGGAGGTGGTGTTTGGATTTGCTTTTATATCTTGGTTATCTGACTATTGTGAATTCAATTCAAGTCAGAGTAATCAGTTTTAATATTTGGATAAACAAATTCTACTTGTAATATAACTGCAACTAAAACTGACTATCCGAATCAAACGAAAACCGAAACTTCTCACATGGTTTCATCACTCGTACCTTTGGCTTACAAGATATAAAAGAAGCAGCTTTACCTGAACCAGTCTCGGCAACACCAATCACATAGCGCTGTTGCAACCCAAGCGGAATAGCAGCCATCTGAATAGGCGAAGGCGTCTTATACCCCACTCATTATAACAATAACAACTTTGGCGACGGGAGATATTTAGTGACAAAAAATGCCGTTGCTAAAGGTGTCATGGAGCGACTTGTTCAACACATAATATTTTACTATTTATAAAAATTATTTTGGTAGTTAAACTATGTTTAAGTTGTAAATGTAGTTAATTATTTATCGTCGATGCCTTCATATTTGTACTTGAGTTGTAGCATAATATATTGTAAAGCAATGGTTAAAATGTATGCTCGAAGCCAAACACCGTCCTAATTGATAAACGTTTGGCTTCGAGCATACATTCCATAGAACAAATACTCAGAAAAAAACATACGAATAACTAAAACATACGAATTACATTCCTAACTGATAAACGTTTAAACATTAACGCATTAAAATAAACTTCTACTTGATTTGGAAATCGACATAAAGTTAACCTACGGTTCAAAATGCTAAATTGTTTTGGTTAAACGAATAACTACTTCACATTTCCATGTCATTTAAAAGCTCATGAACTATTGCAACTGATTGACATGTGTAGTTCTCGGGATGCCTTTCCATATCTAGTGCTGCCTTTAGTATATTTTTTTCCTTAGCCAAGAGGTTTTTTTCCATAGCCACGAGCTGACAATTTGAGCAATACGCGTTTTCATGACTTGAAGATGTTGAAGATCCCTGTATATCAAACAATCACAAATATTTACACTTTGATAAAGGCAGTGTACTTTCACCAAGCGTGACAATAAACTTACCGGAGAATCGGGCTCGTGCTCATCCTTCCATTCAAAAAATCCACATCCATATTTTTTTATCTTGTTTTTTGGCTGTTACGGAGTAAGGAAAGAAATCATAGCAAATGTCTTTTTAACAACCAAATTATTTATATCTATACTACATTATAATGCATTTGGGACAATTCTATAATTAGAAATGCTTAAAATTCATACTTTGTTCTAGCTTATTATGGAAGAATTTCAATTAAGAGGTGTGCTACACCCACTTATAATTTACAAAAAAAAACACACTCGCTGACGTGTCAGCGAGCTGATTGGTTGGTTTTTCGCTGACACGTCAGAGAGTGGGTTTTTTTTTTGTAAATTGTGAGTGGATCTAGAAATATTCTTCAATTAATTGGTTAGGAAGCAAGTTGGTTGGTTAGGAAGTTTGTGGTTAAAATTATTTGGCTTAACTATCTCTACCATCTCTACTTATAAAACAAAATATAGATACCCGCCGCCGCATCGTGCGGGTACCATTCTAGTATTAGATAAATAAGAAACTTGTGATTGTTTACCTTTGAAGTAGGACATGCATAGTAAACTCTACCATAGTTTTCAGATGTGAGTGCTGTTCTCTCAACTACATCTCCTGCTCCACATGGACAAGGAAAAGGTTTATATAACTCCATCTGCAAAAGCCAATTTTTCGTTCTAAAATACTCTTCCTTAATTGACTCAACTTCCTCTTCGGTTTTTTGCTTCTTCGCTTGCTTCTCTGTAGTCCCATCTTGGTTTGATTTTGTGTTAATTGAATCAACTTCCTCTTCGGTTTTTGGCTTCTTCGCTTGCTTCTCATCTTGGTTTGATTTTGTGTTAATTGAATCAACTTCCTCTTTGATTGATCGTTTCATTGTGTTAATTTGATGATGATTGGTTTGATTGTGTTGATTTTAGGGTTAGGGTTTCGATTTGATTTGGGGATTTTGGGAGATGATGTGTGGTTTACACGTGACTATGATACTTTACTTTTTTTTACTAGTGACCGCCTGAAGGTTAAATAGCCCAAAAAATTGAGTGTAAAAACTAAAAAGTAAAAATAATAAGGGTATAAGCAACAAAAAGTGTTTTATTTACTTTTTTTTTTTCCATCTCAAAATTATATTCAGCATTTATTATTATTATTATTTTAATACTAATCCAATGTGTCACAACCGATGGTTTAAGGACTTTTTTTTTTTTTTTTTCAATTGATCCGGTCGAGCTTCCGGTTCAACCGGTTATTTGCCCAAAACTGGCTTCCAATGACCAAGCTAGTTCCGATTCAACTGGTTGAACTAGCCGAGTCAACACAGGTTTTAAAAACATTGGTCACAACTCAAAATATAATCCAAATATGTCTTACACGTTAGCATGCATAAGAAACATAAATTCAGAGCAAAATTTAAGTACGAAGCACATATTGACAACCTTAACAAACATGATACAATCAAACAACCAGCCGTGTCAAATAAGAATGTAACACATTGTGAATACCAAATATTAAACGGATTCATGTTGCCTGAGTTGATCAACTTACAAAAAGGTGAGCATAATCATTAATTAATCGATTAACTGAGAAAACATTAAACAATTTCATTCCAAATGAAGTAAACATTACCAACTTCCTTCCAATATTCTCATTAGCAGATGGTGGCCTTGTAGCTACACACATTACGCACACGAAAAACAAGTCTCACAAACGAAGTTATCTTCACATTTTACATCCTCAAAACTAAATAACAACAAAAAAGAACAAAAACAAACGTAATTTTGTTTCACCTTTCTATATATCGACCACAAGTGGTGTCATACTCCTCCAGTCCTCCATTTCTCCTCTCTTTACCTATTGTTAGATTTTCTGCTACAAACTTTGACACAAATCAGGCGCAGCCACCCATTTGCTAGAATGATCTACTGGGTTCGTTTCATACCTTTCAAGTTCAAAATTGTTTCCATCAATAGAAGTCTATGTCTGGTCTTACAAGTGTATGGAAATCGTTTTGGGAACAAGCCAACAAGGATTCATCCATCTTTCATATTGGTATCTGAAGTATCAGAAGTCGTCTGCAAAAAATTACAGATTTCAGAGGGTGTCTAGATCAAAATATCATGTCTAATAAACCGGGTTGTAGGAACGGGAATTCATCCTCATTTCATTTCGGTATCAGAAGTTTTTATGAAGTCTGCAAAAGAAATGACAAGCTCAGGTAGATCAAAATATCATGTCCAATAAAACAGGTTGTATCGGAGTGGGTGTTTGAATTTGTGTTTTTTTGACTAATTATCTGATTATTGTGCTTTTCTAGGTGCTCATTTTGCACAGTTTTGAGTGTTTGGCTAAAAAAAATGCCGATTTACTTATTTAGAGTAAATAATCACGTGAAATAAGCAGGTTGGTGCCTACTTAATTTTTTATGCAGATAAGTAGTTTAAAATAAGCAATCAAAAAGAACCCCTTTAATTTCAGAAAACAAGCATATCTCTTTTTTTTGTTTGTTATATAAAAAATGTTATTTTTTGGTCATTCTATCTATTAGTTTCCGCACTCAAATATATGATTGCTACAAACTTCAAACCAAAGAGCACATTCAAACACTATAACGGTGAGCAATGCTTATTTTGAATTGATGTGATATTGTGTGAGAGAAAAAAGGGTACCTGGTTGGTGACGGACAAATAAATATGAAATGTGAATAAGACCTATGAACCATTGAACTGTAAAACATGTTATAAGCATGCCAGATACAGGGGATTTCAGCAAGGCTTCCCATTGACTGGAACTTTTTTCAACAATTTACTGAACCGTCGCACCCAAGTCCTAAACAACGAAGTAGCAGCAAGCAGATCAACAAATCAGTTAACTCTAAGTTATATTCCTTTATTGCTATTGTTTGCTACCCAACCACCATGAACAGAATTCAAGTTTATTACTTGTTTTAAAAGAAGCTTGTGACATACTATTAAGCATAGAATTACACTTAAAATCAGATCATTAACCACGAATATAGATATCAATTTAGCATCTAAATGCTAAGTTTTTCACAACTGGAAATCGATCGTATACTATACTTGGTAATGAGCTTTGTAATCCTAGATTAACGCTTTTACCCGCCATTCAGAAAGATCTACTAAGACCATATTTTTGTAGCATGATGATCCACAAATAAGCACCTCATGTAATTATTTGTTGAGTTTGCTTTTTTACTCACCTTTCCATATACATTTGATCTTTGATTTGATTCAATTATCTCTTTTTTCATATTTGTGTTTTCTAATTAGTTGTTAGTGTTTGTTATGGACACCATATAATACTTTCAGTTATCGAAATCAAAGACAACATGGAGTTGAAAGAATGTATAATTCATATCGTCAAATTCTGACTAGCTGAATATCTTTCATGTGCCTAGCCATGCATTGTAATTTTTGTTGGTGCTTTTATATATAATGCATAAACCATAAATTTGATCAAGACATTCTCTAAATGCAGGTATCCCGCTTTATATGTTCATCTCATAAGTATACACAATGAATCACTTCAAGAAGTTCGCTCTAGCGAGGATATTTTGGTTTCTTTCTTTTATATTAGTTCCTAAGGGGGAGGATAACTTAAAGTAAGGCTCACGAGAACGTTTCATAATTACTCTAATTTATCATTAACATCAGGTGATCAATTCATCTCTTTTTGAATAAGCTTGTTTTTGTTACTGTATTACGAAGTCCCAAACACTTGACATTAGAATAGGAACGAGATAAGCACAATAGCATGGCAAGTTCAAAACTTGCTTTACTTTATATCAATCTATGCTTTTAAATGCATATCAGCATATGGTAACATGGGCGAAGGGCTGGTCAACTACTATTGTACCTCGAACTACAATGTTTGGCCTATACTTACGTGAGGATCCAGTGATCCTACATAGCAGCGTTGAATAAACATATAGACTGGCAATACAAAGCAGTGGATTGCTTGGCTAACAGGGCCATTTTCACTCCCATCCAGTGCTGGTTTGCAGCTGCTACTTACAGAAGGTCAACTAACTAGTAGCTATCTATAGTCCGTGTTATACAAGGAAGACTCTTAATATGACTGCAGTTGGACAATATTTGGTGCATTACAGCTTAATTTATGCATGGCGAGAGTGTACTTATCCAGATAACTAAATACATCTTACTGACTGTCAAAAATTTATTTGTTTCTATTGCTCACAAATCATATGAAATTCATCATCAGTAGTAGTCATTAATGTTGAAACTAACAGATAACAAAACCTTGCTGTATAGGTAACGCATTTATCTTTCTAATAACATAAACTAAACTCAATAATAAAAACTTAATGTTATAACAACTTTGATCTCGACACCTTGCAATATAGCACTATCATTGTTATAAACCAATGATAGAGTTTGACTGATCAAGGATATGACCCGACTTAGCAACCATGTAATCAATTAGTTAATTAACTAAGGGTTTAAACAAATAACAATAATGCACTAAAGATGAGAGCAATAGTAGTGTTTCCATGTATGACCTCGCGTAGAACGAACCATACTGTCCTTTAATCCCAACGCTATTAATACGTCCTGACGAGGGTTCATAAACTTCAATTTCAGACTCTTCATAATTATCATCCACCAATTCCAATACAACTTCACCATTCTTATTTCTTCCTAAACCCCAATACGCCACCATACAGCAACTTACCCTCAACCTTTACAGTATATATCTTCGTAAACGGTTTATTCTCACCATCGTTCCTCATCCACACACCACAAACCGACGTCTCACCCTTATCGTTATACTCAAGCAAAACAAGCGACTCATTCACATTCCCCACCAACAAATGATGTGTATATACTAATTTCTCCGGAAGAGACACTTCACCAAACTTGTGACTCTTCAAATCAAACGAAATAATAAAATTAGACCTAAATCCATCATCCAATTCCAAATCATCATATGCACGCCAATAAATAACCCCATCTATAAAAACATGAATCCACACCAAATCACACGATTTAAAAGGTGCACCCTTATATACCGTCTCCCAAACACGTCTACTTAACGTAAAAACCTCAACCATCCAAATACTAGGTATTTTAACAGCACTAATCTTAACAAGCTTAGGGTCACTAGTACGAGGACAAACCCCAAAACCAACAACATCACGCATATACAATTCATTAGGGATAACAATACCAACAGATTTCCTAACAGTAGGATTCCAAATAACAGCCATCTCAATCTCAGTGTCTTTGTAAAAACCAAAATAACATAACAACCCGTTAACCGAACCGATAGTTGCTGCGTGTCGTAGTAAGCTAAGGGACTCGGGGGCGGTTAAGGGAAACTTTTGTTGGGGGAAAGTATTGTCATCGATAATCGAAGTATACGTTTGGACAGTATCTAACTTGTACCGTACAAGTAGATGATGCTGGGGGTTTGTGTGATTGAGGTGGTAGTTTTTTATGAATTCCGAGCTGTCGATAAGAGACTTCCATTGTTTTGAAACGGATCGGAATTGAAGTAATGATTTGACTGGAAGCCTTTTCATGATTTCTGATTGGATTTCGAATGGTATGTGGTCTGACATTTTTTTGATTTTCAGGGTTTGAAATTTTTGGGATATTAGGGTTTTGAGCGAAGGTGTTAGGTGTGTACTGGTGGTGTGTGTTTTTGTTGTTTGGTGACTTTTCAACTTTGGGCTAGCAAAGATTACATACTTGTCTATTAAGCCCGAGTTTAAGCCTCAATAAGCCTCTTCCCAAACACACCCTATATTAGGGGTGTTCATGGGTCGGGTAATAAACCGAAAATCGAATCAAATCGAACCAAAAAAAAAACTGAACCGAACATATAACCGAACCGAACTTGTTTTAACCGAACCGAACCGAATTAAAAATTCGGTTTTCGGTTTGAATATGGGTTTGGCTATCTGAAACGAAAACCGAACCAAAAACCGAATTTATATAAATATATATATATTTATATTATTTTATATATAAAAATTATCTATTAAAATTTTATATTAATATAAAAAACACTTTTTTATGCTTGAAATATTTTATTTTTCTAAAAATATATATAATTAAATTTTAAAAAAATATAACTAGTATCAATGTTGCAAAAATCGGCCGAATCGGCCGATTAATCGCTAATCGGTGATGCACCTTGTCGATTTTCGAAAATCGGTGAAAAAATCGGCCTAGGCAAAAAAATCAGAAAAAATCGGTCAAAAATCGGCCGAATCGGTCAAAAATCGGCCGAATCGGCCAAAAATCGGTCGAATCGGCCAAAAATCGGCCGAATCGGTCAATTTAAAAAAAATAGAAATTTAAGCATTTTACTTAATTTGGGGATCGTTTATTTCACTTATAACGTACAATGGGCCTCATAATCAGAATTGAAGCCTTTTATTGAGGTTTGTAAACATAGAAGGCTTGGAATCAGTTAAGATATTTAGTTTGCTCTCTAGAAATTCCCAAAACATGCAGGAAATGCCAAACCGATTAATCACCGATTAATCACTGCCTTGACCGATTACAGGCTGCAGGGTGGTCGACCGCCCGACTACCGATTCACGATTTTTGCAACATTGACTAGTATAATTCAAGTATAAATTTCGGTTTTTGGTTTTGACCCATAACCGAACCGAACTTCGGTTCGGTTCGGTTCTAGATATTTTTGGTTCGATTCGGTTTTCGGTTATGACCCAAAATTTTTTTTTAACCGAACAACCCGAACCGAATAAACCGATTAACCGAGAACCGAACCGATGAACACCCCTACCCTATATGTATTTTATCTAATAAAGTCAAGCCTAGATACATTAATACGAACAAAATTACCGAGGTGAACACTTTATTACCGTATATTACGAAAACGATCACAAAATTCGTTTATTACCAAAACGCGTCGCATGCTCTTAAGCAGGCGTGTGCGTGTCTCCACTAGACAAACGAAGGGTGCCACATTTCTGTTGAAAGGTTAAATCCCGTAGGTTATGATATAGTATTAGTTAGGGCTGAGCATCGGGCCGAATACCGACCCGAGACCCAACCCGTCCCGACCCATCCCGATCCCGAAAATGATGAAAACATTATCCCGAAACTGAACCAAATGCGTGTCGGGTCGGTTTGGTTTGACTCGGGTCGGTATCGGTTTTCTTCCCCAAACTGCACTTAGTTCTTCGGTTTTTGTCTCAACCCGATACCGACAATCACTAAAACCTAGAAACGACAACCGACCCGAAGGGTGTCAGTTCGGCCTCTGGACAATCGAGCGTCGGTCGGTTTTGATCGGTTTTTGGGAATCAGTCGGTATTGCTCGACCCTAGTATTAGTAGCCAACTAGTCACTATTTATAAAATACAAGACATAGAGAAGCCCTAATAGACCCAACCCACAAGTCATGCTTCGCCCAACTAACTTAATCCATCTAATACTCCCCCGCAGTACAAGTAGCAAAATCGAGAAAGCACGTGACTCGAGTTGAAAACACTAAACATAAAAGCTTAAACTAATTTTTTGTTGATAACAATATCTTCTAGCTAGTGACCGGTTCCATGTTTTCCCCCCGAATTTCATCAGTTCCAGGCTCAAGTGCCTGTTCATCCATCTTCATTCCAAAGACGAGCATATCCATTGAGTGACTATAATTACAGTCAATGGTTCTTAACCAACTTTAGAGCTTTATTCATCTTGATGCATCAACGAAGCAAAAATGAGCCTTAGTATTTGTTGCGAATTTATTTATTTATTTAAAGAATTGAGTTAGTTGGCGCAAGCCCGACTTGTGAGTTGGGTCTATTATGGTTTCTCTATGTCTTGTACTCTATAAATAGTGGCTAAATAATATATCGTAACCTATGGGGTTTAACCTTTCAACAATTTCTTGATTATAACGAATAGGAAGACAACACGTGTAGGATATCCCGCATACATTACACACGCATGGTCTAGACGCGCTCATTGTATGCTTGAGCTATTCAAACGAAGACAAATGACTAGATGCCACATCAAACGGTGCACTCCATACCATGCGTGGCCCACGTGTCCGGTTGTTGTTAGACGATAAGTATTAGGATTAGGTCCGTATGTATTAGGCCCATGTGTATTGTGCTCTATATATATTGTCTTATGTATTCTAAACTCATTCATTCAATATACGTTTCTTATAATTCTACATGATGGCGCGCACCACCTATGCGCGCGGCCTTTTGTGAATGGTGTTGTTGGTATTGTTGTTGAGGCATTTGAGTTGGTTGAAGGAGTGTTTTTGGGATTGGATTGTGAATGGAAGGAAATATGCCTAACTACTCCGTATAAGAGGAGGTTGTTGTCAATAATGTAATTTGGATATAGATGAAAGAAAGCGAGGGTAGGGATTGAATTGAATGGCTGGAGTGCTTTATTTCTTATGTGGGATATATAGTTACTAAACTAGTGATATTGGTTGTATATGAGATTTGTGATACAGAAATAAAATAAGAAAAACAAGTTCTTATGTTATGGTGAGATTGGTAAGAGAATGAGTTGAGATATAAAAAATTGATGATATGGTTTTTGTTGCTGGAGAGATATGATGGTTGTGTTTGTGTTAGAAGAACAAGAAAATTGCAGTAATATTGAACACACAACCATTTAGTTGGGGAGCTTCTCATATAACAAAATATACCATTAGAACACAAGACTTAGGATCAAATGAGAAATATAATTAAAATGAGAAAGATGAGAAGAAACTACAACCATAAATATTAGATGCACCCATGAAAAATAGATGCATCTCCTATTATTTCTCTTTCCTTATTTGAAATATGTGGCTATAATTTTTTTCTCACTCTTCTCATTTCATTAGTTCTTCTCACTAGATCCATACTCTAGAACACAATCCATTTGATATAAACCATTTGCTTTGTTAAAGGGATTCAATCTCCTTTCATATTGGTATCGAAAGTTTTCACAAGTGCAAAAATACGACAAGTTTAGAGGGTGCCTAGAACAAACTATCATGCCTTAATAAACGGGTTCTGGGAGGGGGTGTTTGGATTTGTGTTTTTTAACTGGTTATGTAATTATTGTGATTGTAGGATAATCAGTTTCACATTAACTAAAATAAAACTGATTAGTCAAGCATGCATTTTTTTTTTTTTTTTTTTTTTTTTCGAAACAGTGAAATATATTAAACTCGAACCCAACCAATAAGTACAACTACCAATCTTGGAAAACTGGACATGACCAAGTTAACCAAAATTGCATACCAATACAAACTAAACAAACATAAAAATCAGCATTATACAGATGTCATCACTAGAGTTGAATCAACCGATTAGCAAACTAAAAACAGAATGCTAACATTTCACCATTTTCACCATGCTCTAAAGGATATTCCAAGCTTAAACTACATTTCCGCCAATTGTGAATTGTACACATGATCACTATAGTAAAGTCTGTCATCTTCTCACATATAAGGAACAAAGCACAAGGAGGCATCATTTAAAAACTTGGGATCACAATGAGCCAGTTCAAACAAGAGAAGGCTACATTTCCATACTATTATTTGAACCCCATCCTTACCATCTAATTATGATGACAGAAAAAAGTAGGCATCACCTCCCTTTTGAACTCTACCAAAACCACCTTTGATAAGATAAAGCAAGGACCAAGTAGTCTCATCTTTTACAACTCACTATCCCAAGCTAACCTAAGTACATGACCATTTATAAATACACAATGCGAATAAATTTTGTCTCGTGGATGAGAACTCTATATTTACATGAAAGGGTCATGTCAATACTTGATACAAAGTTGTTTTTTTTTCTTTCTTTAGTTACCAAAAAACAAAGATGTTAATGTTATTGGTACTCAACAGATTAACTTTTTACCACTATCGCCTTCTGTTAACGTAGGACAAGGAGGATAATTTCATCGACCACTTATGAATGATTCGTTGGTGATCCTACTTCTATAATTGTTATATTATTCATTTATTCGATTTAGGTAGAAGCATTTGGTTGTTAACCATGACAGTTAAAGTTGTGGCTTGCATTTCACTAATGTTCCTTTCTTTTTGCAAGAAGGTATAAAAATAGATGGAACCAAAAATAACAATACAAGCTCTCGAGACATATACGTTTCTGTGACATATATAAATTAAGGCTAGGAGCATAGAAACACACATTAACTACCCCCCACCTGCTAATCCTCTGACACGTTATCGAAAGGAAACAGGAATCAAAAGATGGAGCCACAAAATATAAGCAACAAAATAAAACTGCAGGCTTGTAAAGTAATCACATAACATAGTGTTCATGCGAATGGCATATGATCAAACTTAACTCAGAAATATTCCGAGAAATATCATCTATAGTCAAACATCATATATAAAAAGACGGTAGTGTAAGTTGATAAGACATGATACACCTATTCTCGACAAACTTCTACCAATGGGCATCAAATTGTCATCTTTGTCCCTACTGCAAGTTTGTAAAAGACTTTTCAAAAGTTACCTACTCAGTAAAGATATGGATTATTGTCTACACTTTTTGACGCCTTGTGTGAAAGGGCTGCTTGTTTCTCCATCATCAGTATAGATAGCAGCATGTCGATTCTCCATACTCACATTAGTGGAGGACTCTGTCTCTGGGTCATTTGCAGAGCAAGTACTTTTAGAAACATCTGTCACACTTGACTCTGAATCTGAACTATCTACATGAAAAATGGATCTGTCAGCAATCATATTCATGAACATTTCAATAGTATCAAGTTCGATCCGTACCAGACAAATCCATAGGTGATGTATCACCGAGTACAAAGTCAGAGGCGACCTCAATTTTCTGTTTCAAAGTTTTCACCGCATTTTCAACAAGTTTATCATCGTTGGTGCCCACTGGAAGAAAAAACTCTAGAACATAGTCATTATCTCCTTCAACACTATGCAAGGAAACTGCAAAGCAGCTTTTTACCTTATTACCGCACAGAGGATACTGTAGTTCATTGAGTTCGGTTACATCTCTACAAACAAATACACCGTGGAATGACAATGCCCTCCCAACAATCCCCTCTGACTTGTACATGTGTCGGTTTCTACATTCTTCCATAAATTTCCACATGCCAATGTCTTTAACATAATACGCTAAGGTAGAGCAACCGTGGACATGCAGACCTTCCCAATGCATTTAGTATCAAAACTACTACAACTCTTCTTTATATTTTTATCATGTGAAACAAAACTAGTGGATGGGGAAACAGCCCATGTCTGAGCAAGAGGTAAATTGTGATAGTCACACACACTTTTCAAAATACCATGGATTTTGTTGTACTCATTGGGAACCTGTATTAAAAGACATCTACCACATAAGAGCTCCAAAGGAAAGGAAAACAAGATTTAGAGAAATTTTTTGCACAAAATGTTAAACTTAGAGCGACAGAATTCAGATTATAGATCCCAAGTCCCAACTTACATATGAAGCAGGAAGAACAAATGCTCATGGACATGCCAGACTTTGTTTCTGCAAGATTACAACAATTTTGAAATGAGCAGCAATGAAAAAATGTGTAAACTAGAATACAAAAAAAAAAAAAAAAATGATTCGTAAATACTGGCTACACTAATCTTTTTACTACTTGAGATTGCGTTAAGAAAGCTTGTCCGAGAAGAGCATCAAATCTAGGAAAACAATAATAGTATTGATCATTAGACTAGCCGTAGTGATGCCCCACTGACATGGATGTGGTGGTTGTTAAAAGTTACGTATAAATATTAATAAGTAAATGACTAGTATCGAACCCGAGACCTCGGGATTGCACACATTACAAACGAGAATAAAGTAAATAAATATATATATGTTATATGTATAGATTATATATATTTATAAACACTTGAGGGACTAAATAATCGTTAATTATTAAACGTAAGTATTAACCATTATTAGGAACAAAAGAACGAGGACTAGAATGTAATTTGGAGGACAAGAAGGATCCGGAATCCCTTGTGGGAGGCATGGCCGGTCGATCCAAGGCCCAAGGGATCGACCCATGCTTGCTTGGTCTCCAAGAAATCTTCTAGTATAAATACAAGGCCTTGGGGTTAGACCTAAACATCTTTTGTGCACACACACAAACCCTAAACCTTTTCTCCTCTCTTTTCTTTTCTTGGCCGATCGGCACAACAACCCACAAGGGTGTTTGGGTCGATTTTTTATAAAGCAAATCAAGTGTTTACGTTTACTTGCATAAACCTTTATTCGATTTTTCCTTTTCCCTGATAGCTTTGCTTTCCCTTCTGAGCAGTCTTTCTTTTGTCATCAAAAGAAGCTTGCTTCCTTGGGCAAGCCAGGCCAAGTATTTACTTGGGAGGTCTCTCTGGTCTTGGAGCAGGCTACTTCATGTTTTTTATGGCTGATTCAAGAGCCTGTGTCAAGGCCTGTGGGAGTTCATTTGCTAAAGAAGAACCTGGAGCAGGGACAGACACCTTTTTCTTAGGTTTTGGGTTGGTAGAGCTTGCTGCATCAGTGATGGTAGAGCTTGATACATCAGGAGGAAAGTACCCACTCCATCCTGAATCAGTATCAAAGTCAGAATCAGAGTAATAGATGATTTCTGAATCAGAGGAGCCATCAGAATCGGATGAGATGTAAACCAAAGGGAAGTGGCTCATGTTGTTAATTAGGGTTTTTGTGATGTGTCTTACAAGTGTTGATGAAGAGATGTGTTGGTGGGAAGTTTCTTTTATAGGCAAGAAAGTTATAAGAGATATTAATGATGCTCATTCAATTCTACTTGCCTTGGTAGCTTTGGGGAATTAATTTGGAAAGAATTAATTATCTCGGGTTGACTTTCAATAGATATTTTGGTCAAACAGTCAACGTTATAGATATTTTGATGGGAATAAGTCTAAATCAGCCAAGAAGACCTCTAAGTCTAAGAGGAGTAACAGGAAGTCATCATCTTTCAAATTGGGGAGGAATCAAGATGATAATTTGAATGAAGATGATACTGGAGTTCAATATTCAGAAGATGCTCATCTTTGGCATTATTCAGAAGAACCTTTGAACTTTGTGCCAGAGAAAAAGATTGAAGAGGATGAGAATATTGTTCAAGAAGAAGTTGTTGAGCAAGAAGCTGGAGAACAAGTTGAAAATATTCAAAGTACTCACATTCAAAGTACTGATGTTCAAAGTACTGTTGATGAAAGTACTGGTATGCAAGGTACTGATGTGCAAGGTACTGCTGCAATGGATATTGATGGAATCGGAACTTCTACAGCTGGACCTTCTACAAAAACTTTTGAAGATGAAGCTGGTCCTTCTAATCCTATTCAGCAAGAAGAAGTCAAAGAGCATACAACAAGTGATGATGAGACTATAGCTCATATAATGCTAAATTTGGACAGACCAACAGGTATACATATTTCTGAGCCTGCGCAACAAGTCTCTGAGCCTTCTTCTGAACCTGAAGCTTTGGATCCAAAAGATAAAGGAAAAGGGATCATGAAGGAGATCAAGAAGAAAAAGAAGAAGTTTACTCTTGCACAGCTGAGGGAAATAGAGATAGCAAAGAATGAAGAGATTGCTAGACAGCAACAAGCTGTGTATGATGCAGAGTATTTAGAAGAAATAAGGAAGCCAATTGCTGTAACAAGAAGGCCTATGACTATTGCTCAAGAAAGAAATTGGATGATTAGTTTCTTGAAGAGAAGAGGATATAAGAATCTGCAAAGACTAAGATATCCAGATGTAAAAGCATTATGGGATAGTGTACAAGAGTCTATTAAGAGAGAGCTGGAAAGTTTTATTCCTATGGATACTGATAAGGAAAGGAAATTAGAAGATATAATGAAGGAACAAGCTGAGAAAAGAAAGTTAAAAAGGAAGAAAGCTATTCAGGATGATCAATTGTCTAAGAGGCTTAAAATGATACATTCAGATACAATTGATGAACTGAAGAATTATTTCAGAGTTGTTGATTTTGAGAACAAGAAAACAGAATACTCTGGAAAAAAAAAGTCAAAGATTATCTCATTTTCTATGGTTGAATCAACTGAAGGAAACTATCTCATGTTTAACAGAGAGGATGAAAGCTTCACTGTGTTTAATTTGCTATGGGATGTTCTGCACATAATAGACAGAGAAGATCTATACAATTTATATTTACAAGTACAAACATACTATGAGAATATTTAAGCAACAGGAGTGGGATTAATTTTACTTGGAGATTTGATAACCATCTAGAAAACAGAAGAAACAAGTAATGATACTCTGAGGAATGATCAAGAAAATTGGGAGATAACAAGATGGAGATTCTTTGAGTCATCAGGAGTTCATTCTCTTGAAATGGAAGATGGTACTATGATTCACATGTTAGCTGAAAGAAGATATCCTCTGATAGGAGAACTTATGCTCAGGATGTTGGATCATGGAATGGAGGTTGAGGATGAAACTGAAGTAGCATTCATGGTGATTAAGCTATTTATCAGGTGGACTAAATCAGAAGAATAATATTGCATAAGTACTGGTATGATTTGTTTTGAATAATAAGTATTTTTCTCAAAGTACTGCAAGACAAACAGTACTTTACCAAAGTACTGCTTGCTGCATAAAATCAGTAAAAGTCCTTTGTAAGATAAAATAAAAGTTTTTGAAGCTTAAAGATGATATAAACAAAAGGATTTGAAGAGTAAAACATGGTGTTAGTACTTGTACTGCACAGCAAATGGTAATCAACTCACCATGTTGAACAGACAAGAAAGAGTTTGACTCGTCATGAGGGTACGGCTCTGATGTGATAATCAAATCCGTTTTTAGTTGACAATTTACTAAAAATTATATGGTGTTCAACTCACCATATCTGTAAAGTGAAGAGTTGACTAGCCCACAAGAAAATGGCTTGTGGTAAAGGCTGTGGAAAATCCATTTATGGTAATTAGTTCACCATGGTTGAATTCAAAGAACTAACTAGTCCAAAAGCAAACGGCTATTGGTAAAGACTACTCAAATCCGTTGATAGCTGATGATTTGCTAAAAATCATATGGTTATCAATGTACCATGGTTGTTCTAACCAAAACATTGGCTACTCTAGAGTTAATGGCTTTGGTAAAGAGACATCAAAATCCATTAAAAGTTCAATGATTCACCTCTCACAGAAGTTTACACATCTGGAAGTGACGAGAATAGTATGAAACTTTAAAAGATTTGATGTACACTTAGTCAAAATTTTGCTAAGTTGCTGTAAAGATATCATCTGAAGCTGATCAAGAGCACTTTGACATACAAGATTGAAAAGAGATAAAGATACAATCTTCCTGAATGATAAAAGATATTGAAGATCAAAGAAAGCAAAGAAACTTGAAATCAAGAAAGTGGAGTTCAAGTTAGGGGAGGATTGTTGGGATATAAAGATCTAGTTACTGCTGGAAAGATCAAAGTACTGCTATGTCAAAGTACTGCTCAAAGTCAACATGCTGTTCAAGGTCAAAGTACTGCTAAGTATTGAAGATTATTCAAAGTACTTCGAAGAACAAGGACTTATGTGCAATATTGTTTAAAGGATTATTATGTAATATTATATGAATATTCTAGAATTAGTTAGGGATAATTACTTGTCGTTCAAGTAGATAATGTAAACCGACTTAAGGTTATCCTTATACCTATAAAAGGAGCCTTATGATGGTATTAGACGTACGAAGTTTTTCTAAGAGTCTTAGAGTTTCTAGAAAACGATTTTAGAGAAGTTAGGGATTGTTAGTGAATCTGTATTTAGAGAAGCAGGTTCAAGAGTTGTTTTAATATAAACAAAGTTCTTCTTAGCTTTGTGTTAGTAGATTCCGCATACTTTACAAAGTAATATCAGTGTTTCAATATTAACCGTTTTGAGTTATTCAAGATTGTTAAAACCTTACAAGCTACAAAGTAGTTTGGTCAGAGTATATCGATCCAACAACTCCTCTACATCAGACGGCTAATAGTTCAAGAAAGAGTGGAAGACCTTCAGCTTGGAGTTGAAAGTTACCAACAGAAGATCAATCTGACTAAACCCCGACTCTCAATTCAAGGAATAGAACAAATGTCACAATACACTCATCCAAAAACCATCATTTGGTTTCACCTACCTCAACAACAAAAAGACACTAAGTTTCATGAGGCTTGATGAGTTACATAAGTTCTGTGATTCCACGCTCAAAACCGTTCGAGATGGCTTAGTCCAAAGGTTGCAAGATGATAAGAGAAAGATATCTAAGGGAGAATCTCCAAGGTGGAAATCTAGCTCCAGACGACAAGTCCGCAACTTTGTCGTGAAAATTGAAGAAAGGCTATTTCGTCGAGAACAGATCAGACGATTGGAAAGTTACATAGGGGTCAGACCTTCATTCCCTGTTAGAATCTTCCAAAGACTAGAACCTCAGTTCACAGACTTTGATGCTCCAATTGTTGATGATTCGTAAGCTGGGTAACACGGGTACTAACATTTCAATCATAATTATTTCATTGATTGTGTTGTGAATTCGGGTACTAACATTTCAATCATAATTATTTCATTGATTGTGCTGTGAATCATTATGGTTTGTGCACATATAACAGTGTACAACCCGCACTTGTAATGAAAGGACCCTTAGGTACGCTTCAGTGCCTCAATCCTAAGATAAGGAGCGAAGGCTTCTTACTTTTGAGTAGAATTAATCAAACATTTTCTGATTTTCATAATTCTGCTCAAAACACAAGTATTTCACTTCAATAAGTACTCACTTGTTGAGGGTGAGAACTTGAAAACTCATCGTTCTTGAAAACAAAGTTCTTGTTGATATCTCCCCATAAGACTCAAAAAGAATATTTTAATCAAAAGTTTAACAAAAACAACATTTCATATGATATTTTTAAGGGGGAGAAAAGCGAAAGTGATTAAAATATGAAAGTTCAATGTTGCTTAAAGTCAAATCTCATGCGAGCTAGACTCAGGATTGACCCAAGAATTGACGAAACATAAAAGTTAATAATCGAAAAGACTTATCCTCGACGGGTAATAACATCAAGTTAGTTACTAGAGCTAGTTGTCACCTAAAAGTTGACAATGGAACTCTTTAACTAGCCACGTAAGCGTGTCTCGAAAATGATTTGTCTTAGTAGAAATGTACCGTTTCGAGAAACTTTCTGTGGACTTGACCAGGACGGGCAATAACTTCAAGCTAGTCTAACTAGTGATGTAAGCGTGTCTCGAATCGGTCTTGTTCACTGAAAGTGGATCAATTCAAAAAGTGCTTGCTCCTCCCGCATGTGCAAATTTATTAAATACACATGAGCACATGTGAAGGGGGAGCCCTTCAAAAGTAAACACAAAATTCTCAAAGTGTTAACAAAACTTGACTTATAGTATCAAACACTTTGAGAGATTTTCAATAAATGGTTTCACGGTAATTATAGGATAGTCATGGTGTTATAAGGTGACTAAGGTTAGGGAAAACCGTCCTATGATCCGCCAGAACCGGAGGGATCTACCCAAGGACATCACCAATAGTTACAATTAGAATTCCTTAGGTATGATATGAAAAAAGGAGTAAAGATGAAAGGATAAAGAAGGGGTTGAATAATTAAAAAGAAAAGTAAAGAAAAGGGTGAAAAGAAATTGCCCTCCATATGTTCAACCTTAGGGCAGACACCGGGTTCAATTCATATGCTACTGGTTGTTGCTAAGGCGACACCGGTATTGAAGACAAAGACGTCATGGACCCAGTGACGAAATGCACTAAAACCTTCTTAACCACTCAAGTTCTCTTAAAAGAGCTTGTTTCATTCTCACGGGGAACCGGTGTAATCTATCGACTTATCTCTTAGAGATCGTTGATATTGAAGCAGGAGACCCCTCCCTAGTCTCCGCATAGGAAACCTAAGTTTGCACTTTTCGAGTCTAGAGCCATGAAATACATCAAAGATCTCTTAGGAACACTTAGTATTTCTACAACTGGTGTTCTACATCAATGAACACCAACTGTAAATTATCGAGTCCTTCACAGATCTTAGCAATCTGCCGAGAACGTTTATGAGAGAATTTACAAACATAGTTCTCAATGATTGAACGGAAACTCCTGCCAGGGTCAACATCAAACAGCCCTGACAGCAGGTCACTTCGGTAACTCCTTGTGGGTTACGCTTAGTGTTCGCGGTGGTTCCAAAACGGTCTACAGTCGTGGAGTGATCCCCAGCGACTCACCCAGTCATTGAGCTACTAAGTAGGTCTTGTAAGCTCCCTCGGGAGTATCTGACTTGGGAACGGCCTTGATAAGGATTAGAAGGAGTCTTCACACTATGCTATTGACTATCTCTAATTCCTTATTTGTAAGTACCGGATGTTTTATTGCTAACTGTTTACATGCAGCTACATATCACCTCCATGGCGACAAATTCCACATGCTCATACATACATCTTGAAGTCATTGAAAGCTCCCTCAAAGATCAAAGCAACACAAAGTTCAAAGAAAGATTCTACACCAAAAGAAGAATCTACAAAGTAAAAAGACAAAGATGAAAGTGAAAGAAAGGGAACTACGTGCTTATGAATGTCAAAGTTCAAAGATGTATGAGCATGTTGGAATGCCGTACAACCACCACAGACGCAGAAGTGACGAATGGCAGACAACTTCATGAGATGATCACTATCACATCAACAAAGAACAAAGAACAAAGAAAGACGAATGATTTCTTTCTAATGATTTTTGAAGACGTCTAAAGTATTGAAAGTCAAAGATAAAGACAAGACGAAGACGTCAAGCAACCGTGATGACCGACCCTTAGGGGGAGACTGTTGGGAACGTAGTTTTAATATTTTGTCAAGTCTCGATCATTTGTAATAACATTAGGTTGCTTAGTTAATGTTTACTTTCATTTATGTAATATGTTAAGTTTACTAGGCTTAAGACTAATAGTCCATGGGCCTTAAGCCCACACGTTGGAAGTAAGGAAAGGAGTGGGAGTGTTGCCCTAGCTCCTTACCTATAAATAGAGAGCTTAGGCCATTTGTAAACTTGTTGGTTATTTCATTATCCTAAAAGTAAACTCTTGCATTTCTATTTCTCATATTGTTATAATCAACCATCTCTCATTCTCATCTCATTTTTTCACTCTATTACTTGTGTTTGCACAAATGGTGACCTAAGTCTTTAGAGTCTAGAACATGGAAGAAGATGGTTGTGGCATGAGCACGTAACAATTGGTCAAAAAAGTGGTCTCGACTAATCTATATTTTTATCATGTTGACGGTTCAGTTGTTGGAGCTGTAAAAATGTTTGCTCCTTTTATGTTCAGAAAGGTATTATTGTACTATGTGAGTAAATACGTAGTAACATAGCAAGTGGTGCTAGCTACTAGAATACTGGCTAGAGATAAATACAAAGATCGTCATGTATTCGTCTCATGAATAAGTATGTTACAAACAAAAGGTTATTAGTTATTATTTTTTGCATTGCATTTCTATCTAAGTTACATAATACATTCTTAATTAAAATAGTGACTTTTTAGTAAATAGTTAAACTGCATAGCATACAGTGCATACTAGTTTAGTTTTATACTCTTAAAAATACAATGTTCTCGAGTCAAATAAGGAAAAGCAGGTTGAAGAGAAAGAGGAGCCAACAATGTGACCTTTGAACATGAGATATTTTCACTCAAAACAATATATTTTATTTTTGGGATAATTACCAAAATGGTTCGTTGCCCTGCGGTTTAGGCATTTTTAGCCCGATTTTGAAATATTCTTGATTTAGCCCGGGTTGCCCTGGGCAACAGGCGTATAGCCAACCGCATGATGACACATGTCCTCTAGTTGCCTCAAAAATTACAAAAGTTGCCCAAAAAACACAAAAGCTGCCCCCCCAAAAATGACACTTGTCATCATTCGGGTGGCTGTGAATATTTCAAAATCGAGCTAAATATGCCTAGACTCAGGGCAACCGGGCTATTTAACTATTTATCCCTTTATTTTTTTTCCTTTTCTTTTCTTATTATTTTTTTCTTTTTTACTTTTACACAGGTATTAATGTTTGACATTAGAATACGAAGGTTCCCTGCAACACGTAATAAGTAATATTGCATTAGAAAATCTACCTTACAAAAGGCCGGAGGTCCTTTTCTACCTTAGGTAGAACCGGAAGCAGCCTCTCTATCTTAGGTAGGGGTAAGGCTGTCTACATCTCAACCTCCCCCATACACAAGCATAAACTACAACTTCTGTTAAGAAACAACATCAACCCATCCCCATTCAACTACAACCCGTCAACAATCTTCACTCCTCAACACCCACTAAAAACGCGACAACAAACAAGAAAAAGAAACAAAAAGATCTCAGATTGTTTTTCGTCAAAAGAACAGATCTTTATAGATCTTTTCAAATCATCATAGATCTGTGAGATACAACTCTTCTCTTTTATATCCGAAAAAGTTCAAAGACATAAACAAAACCAATCGGTTTCATCCTTCTTTTCTTTCGGTTTAACAAGAAAAATTGAAAAACAACAAAAATTAACCTACCCCGAGACCCTTAACAGATATTGAAGCCGTGACCTTCTTTGGTTCGTGGGTTTGTGAGATTCGAGCTGAGCAAATATTAAAGATATAGTCGGTTTGGTGTTCGGATTTTTGTTGGAAAAAAGAATACAAAGTGATTTGTTTGCTTGTATTTCGTTTGGATTTGGTTGAAAAAGAAAGGAAGGTGTTTAAGTTTATAACATTATTGTATAAACAAATTTTTCTTTTGGTGTTTAGAGAGTGGGATAAGATTTTTGTGGCTACTAGAAAGAAAAGGGGGAGGCTGGTTTGTAGGGAGAGAGGAGTGATTAGGGTATTAAAATTAGGGTTGTGTGAAAAGTTAGTGTATTAAAATTAGGGTATTAAAAGGGGGCTTCTGGTTTGTGGGGAAAGAAGGGTATATTACTGTGGGCTTCGGGTATAACCTTTAATTGAAGTAACTGGACTTTAATTGGACAACCGTGCTAACAACAAATTAGTTTTATTTCATTTGTTATATCTTTATATTCGATTGAGGTTATTGGATTGGGCTTATAAATCAAGAGTTGGTTATTATCTACTAGCAGGGTATTCACGCATTTGCGGCGGCGAGTACCCTGTGACTTAATTTTGTGGCGAGCAAATATTGTTCATTTATACGTTTTTCTAACAATAACTTTACGAAAGAGTCAGTTTCACAAAAATATTTTAACACCCATATCCATAAAACTTAGCTTTAAATAAATCAAATAGATATTATGAACGACGAAAAAGCATTGCTCAATAAAATACTTATTATCACAATCGTATAATGAAAAACATTGCCGTTAATTAAATATTTGAAATACGTCACATGTAATTCTTGATATGACAAATTTATTGTCAAAAAGAAAATAATAAATTAGAATACATAATTCACCGGAACATTTTATTTCAGGGTACCCTGCTAGTAACTATTTATTCATACACGTCTAACAAACCATGAAACCATTGCCTATTCAAAACATACTCATATATTAACAATTGCATCTAAATCTTTTATATAATAAAACAAAACCCCAAGTGGGGACTTTTTCATTTCAAAAAACTAAACCATACCTTATTTAGTAAGTTTAAAAAAAAAGAGAAAAAAACTTAATAAATAATTAACTCTAATTATTTCTTTATTTGTCAAAATAATTAAGAAAAAACGTTTTTGTATTCAATAGATAAATAAAATAAAAAAAAAACACATGGGGCTCAATGCTATTTTTAAAAAATGGAAGCCAAAAATGCAAGTTTTGTAAATAACGCTCCTCTTCTCACCAAACATTCATTCTTCCCCAATCCTATCTTCATACATCCTTCAAGCCTTCAAAAAAATAGCAGGTTGTTTAATGATGATCATATGTATTTTTTTTTTTAAAAATCAAATTGACTCCATGCACGTGCTCCTTGCTCCTATTATGGGTAAGATTAGCAAGTCAGTTTTAAGGCCAAAAGCCCGCTATGGCTTTTACCATTGTAACATCTATTATAGGTGAGGTTATTGGGTCTAGGGGTGAACGTTGAAAGTTATTGATGCCCAACCTCCCGACACGAATTAATGTGGGCCCGTCTGTATCTGCGTTTTATAGGGCGGGTGTCACGGACTCACGGGTGGACATTGTGGTTAAACTGTTGATCGGTTGTTACGGACCGTGGTGGCTCAGTCGGAGATGATACTTCGTTGGTGGATGTTGCTAATTGAGTTTTTTTCATAGTGTTTATTAATGTTGTTTGTGAAGTGATTGCCGGTGACTGATTTGCTATTTGGTTAGTTGGTTTTAATTGTAGATGACAAGTTAAATTGCTTTTGTGAATGGAGTTGGTAAATTTAGTTGTTGCTAAACTTGATTTTTGCATCATGAATATGTTTATGTTTATTACTGTTACAATTTGATGTTGTCGTTTTAGTTCTCAGTTTGTTAGCCAAACTTCTGTGTCTATATTTATTCATGAAACTTTAGTTTGTGAATCTAATATCGAGAGAAGGAAATGCCTATCTTATGGTAGAGTTATTGGAATTGTGTATTTTTTTTGTTGGATCATTACTTTTTTTAATAGCGTCATTGATGGGAAGCTATTTTATCAACGCGGCAACACCTGCTCTATTTGCTATTATAAGTAAGAGATAGGAAAGTGTTCCTTCATGTTTGCTTTAATATATACAGAGATTGATGAAAATGACATAGGTGCCACTAGATTTACAAGAAAAAAGGTGGTTTATAATGAGTGAAATCAATACCAGGCCTAAATATAACTTTGGTATTATTAGGTTAACATGTGGTGTTATATGTAAGAGAAATGCAACGCCTTATAACAATTCAAAGTGTCTATGGCCCATGCAGAAGCGTATTATGATGATGATATATTAGAGTATGATATGGACTTATAAAGCTTGAAAGCAAAACTACAGAGCCTAACAGTGATTCTTCACAAAGGTCTTAATTTGGTTTAGTTATCTTTTCTAATAAGTAGACTTAAAAGAAATTTTCTATTGCCAGATTATAGCTTCGTCCCGAATCCTAACCCCTGAATGACCCATTTAACCATGAGAATCTTGATAACCTTCAAATGGTCCATTGTCCAAGTTCTAGCAATCAAATGCCCAATATACGAGGAGTTCCAAAAATGGAAAGAGCAACCAATCAATTGATGTTGGTTCTTATTGTTTGTTCAGGTTGCACATTTACTGTTGTTGTGAGTTGATGTTGGTGTTTCTTTTGTTTTTTCCTTTTTTCTTTTTTTTTTCTTTGGTCAGGTGCCATAAATGACATGGATGTGAGCAGCGAGTATGCCTTGAAACTACCACATGAGATTGGATAGCAATTTGTTGAGGTGAGTACTAATCATTAGCAACTTTATTGCTTAGATGAGCCCCTACTTCTCCATCTTACCTTGTGGTTCATTTATCACGTGCAACCATTTTCTGAATTTGTAAACCACCTACGATGCGGGCCCATAGAAAAAAGCCACAACAATTCGTTTTCGACTTGGTTAACATTCCACAACAATTGTTCTTGCATTTTTAGTTTATTAAATTTACTGTTATAGTCAATTCATATAACCACAAAATTCAACAAAAAGTATAATTTAATATAGCAATTTTATCTAATAGTTTGTCCTTAAGAATTGGCATATAGGGACCCCTGTCACTTATGTAGGTCATGTGATGTGCAAATAATGTATGTGAATATTGGACATATTAAGGTAATCTTTTATTGTAATTAACATACTTTTGATATTTGAATGTGAAAGGTGGAAGGTTTATTGAGGTTGATGAAAGATAAATATGTTGGGCCTTTCAATCACGGAAAAGATGATTGATTCAGTATGCTCGAACTTGCTCAGGTATCATTCCTTTATTTCCTACATTGCTCATTTTTTGAGCTACTAGATCATTGAATATAAGTATTTAACTTGCAATAATTATTTGGACAAGCACATTTCCATACCCTTAACAGAATAATTTGGTGTTTTGAAGCCTTAGAGCAAATGTAAATGTATTAAGTTCGACTTCAAAAGTCAACTATATGCTATTTATTAAATTTGAAATTTGCTAATAGGAATCGAAGTAGATTGTAAAATGCGATGCAAACTCAGTAGGCATTAAGGAGGAGCAAATTTTATCTCATCCATGTATTTATTAGTTATATTATTCTTAAATTGGTTAGATTCTGTGAACAACTTAGATCTCTAAAAGTTTAATGTTAAAGATTTACAAGTACAAAGTCAAATGGTACATTAAAGTTCTATTGAGTTATCTATACTCCTTTATAAAGCATTTAGGACATTTTAAATAAGGAAGTCTTAAAATTCTTAAGACCAAAAACATTTCTTATTAAAGAAAGCCATAAAAACTTAAATGTAATTTACTTGGTCATAACTTATAACATGTCATATTAATGAAATAAATGTGATTTTTAATGAGAAAAAAAATATCACCATATTAATACTTGTAACCGCTAAAAGTTAGTTATTATCAATAATGATTATTAAAAACGTGTAATCGCATCTAACATATAAATCTACAACCATTTCATATCTCTCTCACACGTCTATTTAGAGATCAAATAGTTTGAATTGTTATGGCTTATAGTTATTTTAATTAAAAATTATCATTCTTTCGTAAAGTTATCGTTAGAAATAATGTATAAATGAACAACATTTACTCACCATAAAATTTAACCACATGGTACCCGCCGCCGCATTGCGCGGGTACCCTTCTAGTATGTTATAGCTGATAAAATACCATGTGATTGACATACAAAGTGAGGAATACAAAAATATTGAAGATTGATGTGCATTGTGATAAAAGAGAACGAGAATGCTGTTTTACAAAACTTAGACCACCAACTTTATACAACAACACTTGGTGTAATCCACCATATGTTTCAGTATCGATCGGCTACTTTAGCATGTTTCATAGATGTATTTGCTTGCTGGCTTATGATGTCTAATTAGAGGTGGTAGCTATGGGCAACTTGTCAGTGACTTTTGACAAGTAATGGGATAATATTTCTTAATTTGTAGTTTTATACTATATGATGAATACTCAATTTTCCTATATTTGGACTTTAATTATTGTCTTTAATATGCTTTCTCACTTGACTTTAATTTTCCTATATTTTCCTATATTTTAACTTTTGTGGCGTAACATAGGATTTTGATTAATATTTTAACTAATAGCCATATTAATGGGTCAATTGTGGTGTGTAGTGTATTATTACATGCGTGTCAAATGGGTGAAACTATAATATTCGCTAAAAGGGGAACAGGTCAAACAGTTTACTAAAGTTCAATACCACATACTATTCCTAAATCGATTTATTTAAATATTTTAGTTACTTTGTTTATTTGTATAATAACAGTGTTTGCATATGTGATCACGTGTTGTTGCAAGTAAGTTGATATGTGTGTTTGGGATATGTGCGTTCAAAGTATTTATCTTCGGACATGGTTGTAGCATTGGTGTGTTACGGTATTCATCGAAAATATGTTGCATATGAGGGGTGTTTGGATATTCGTTGGTCCAAGGTTATATAAACTACACTTTTAGCGAATGTAATCGTTTTTGCAAGACTGAAGAAACGCACACTGTGAAAAACACATAGAAGTCATTGATACTTTGACTACTTTGAATGTGTTTCTTATGAATAGGTCTATTTAGATAGTTGTATGACTCTGCACATATAAGAAAATAGAAATGCAAATGATATAATGTAGCATGCTTTGTCGCATCTTTTTGACATTTCAAGTATTATATGATGAACATATGAAGTACATCTTTGACATTTAGGTTCACTCCTTTGGGTTACTTACGTTTTATCTTGTGTAAGTTAGATTTAGAACAAAAAAAAAAAAAAAAAAAAAAAAAAAAAAAATCAATGGTGGGTTTCCAAACCAAAATTAAGTTCAGGCGATAGATAAAAAGAAAATGGTTGAAAATAAAATATTATGAAAGTATAAGGTAAAATAATGAGAGAAGTTTATTTTTTTTATAAAGTAAATAGTTGAAAGTAAAATGTTATAAAAGTATTAACCTACTTAACTATAATTTTATAATAAACCCCGTGCGTGCACGGGTATTATAACTAGTAAACATTATCACAACACTCTCGCAGCAACGCGCGGGTTACCCAGCTCGTTTTTTTATAAAAGTTAAACATTCTTGCATGTAATATATGTAATAACATAAAATTTAATACCTCTTTCATATAAAATGGTGATGTATTCATCGTATTTCAATGGACAAATAACCAAAAAAAAAAAAATGCATCAAACTTGATACTTTTTGTGATTGCGTGTGGCCAACTACTTTTCTTTATTGTGTGTACTGAACTTTCAGATTTCGATCATTGTGTGTATTTTTTTTTACTATTCTGCCATGTAAAATGACTATTTTACCCTTTGAGATTTGAAAAAAGTAAGGGTAAAATGGAATGCACACAATGATCGAAATTTAAAAATTCAGTACACACAATAAGAAAAAAGTTGTTAGCTACACACAATCACAAAAAGTGTCAAATTTGATGCATTTTTTTGTTATTTCCCTATTTCAATTGACTTTCACGTCTTTACCCAAGTATAATAACCTATTACCGCTTCTTTGTGAATGTGAATGTTGTGGTTTTGTGAATGTAAATGTAGTTTGTGAATGCGGATATTGTGGTGTGGTGAATGCGAATGTGAAATTGATGTGGTTTATAATGATGCAAAAAAAAAAAAAAAAAAAAAAAAAAAACTATTGAGAATCTTCACTATTGTGAATATGAATGTTGAAATCGATGAGTAACTTGTACAATGCAAAAAAACTTTGACAATTTTTCCAAGGATGTTATTTTGGGATAAGGCGATGATACGTGAATTATTTTGAGATAAGGCGATGATGATTTTTTTACTAAAAAAAACTTTGCAACCCAATGGACGGTAAAGTGAGATTTTATCACTTTGCAATCTTCAAATCTGAGCCTATTAAAAATCTCGATATTTTTCGAAACTATTAAAGTAGAATTATGTTTTATATTTTACTTTCATGCAATAGACAACAAAATAATAATAATAATAATAATAATAATAATAATAATAATAATAATAATAATAATAATAATAATAATAATAATAAAAGAAACCGTTAGTACACAAAAAAAAAATGACAAAAACACGAAACAAAATAAAAAAATAAATAAATAAAATAAAATAAAAAAATTAGTACACAAATAAGGAGGGGAGTTGGGTAAGGGTTATCCTCTCATTTTCTATTTAAACATGAATGGTCATGTTCGTTATGTTGGGGGAGTAAAATTTATTTATTTAATTAAATAGAGGTCCCATAATAATTAATTTATTTATTTTTCTCAATAACATAAATAATAACATGACCTCTCATGCTTATATTGAACATGAGAGGATCTCAATTTTTCTTAGGGTGGTGGCAATGGCGGCGATTTAGGGGAGATTTGGCCCCAAACCGGCGGTGTACACCGCTGTCACATGATCGTTTTCGTTAGCGGTTTGAAGGTAGTAGGGAGAAACAATTCAACGGTTTGGAGAAAAATAGACGTTGGACCATAAATGCTTGTTACCGTTTGGAGTTAAAAAAAAAATAAAGAAAAAACGTTGGGGAGATTTAATTTTGTATCGTTTGTTGTGTAGAACAAAAAAAAAAAAAAAAAATATATATATATATCAAAATAACAACTTCCTCCTATATCTTATACTTAAAAAAAAGTGTAGCATGGATCAAAGAAAATCAAGAGGTGTTTCAACGTCAACAAGAGGACGTAGTCGGGGCTTTCGTGGACAACATGTTCGTCCGCAAGTTCCACCGATGAATCAACAATACCCTCAATACCAAATGAGTCCTCAATCGGCCTACTATCCCCATCTTGCCAAAAAACGTGAGTTCGCGGCGAAATATGGAAGGCCTATCGATTTTTAAAAATAATTGTGTTTTTTTTCTAAGTATTATGTAATTTTCTTTTTAAGTATTATGTAATTTTTTTTTATTATTAATGAAATATTAAGTTTTTATTAAATTGTTTAATATAATTATGAAAATAAAAGATAAAAGAATAAAATTAGTTAGAGGTATGGAAGCACTCATTGCTACTAAAAAATTGTGTAGAGCTATGAAAAATGTATGAGTGAGGTGAAATGATATTATTAATGAGTTGATAGGTACGAGAGAATTTGAGATTTATGGTTGCCAGCGCCCTTATAATACGAATTTTTCATAGTAAATTTAATTATTGCAGCCGATACTTTTGACAAAAAAATACAATGTTGTACAAGGTCAAAGAAGTTTAAATGAAATTTACTTTTCACATATACGTCAACATGTCTAATCACCATAGTCCAACAACCAAAGGACATGTTTGTTACGCGGGATTCACACTGTAGAACACTGTTTTGAAATTTGGGTCGACCCGGCCGGGTTAACCGGTTTCGGCAAAAAAAAAACGGATAAAAAAATACCCAGGTTTCTAAAACCGGGTTAACCGGTTAGACCCGCCGGGTTTTGAGTGACACGGGTTTCGTTTTTTCAAATTTTTTTTAATAAAAACCCGGGTTTACCTAGTTGAAAAAATTAAAAAAAAATAATAATAAATTGAAAACCGGGTTGACTTGGTGTCCGATGACTCGACCAGGTCAATTTCGAACCCGATTAGATTCAAACATAAAATCAATAGTTTGGTATAATCTTTAGAAATAAAATAGATGATTTAACCAATAAAAACCATTCCACTGCTACTTGGTAGGTATCGTTGAAAAGTTCTAACAACATCCTTAATATTCTTAGCCACATAACTTGTTTACTTTTATCTTTATTTATTATTTTATGTTTTTTTAATATATTTTTGATCTAATATAAATTTAATTAATTGTATATAGTAATATATTTTCTCTCATTTTTATTTTTTTTAAACCTTTCTCAAATCTTTTATACCTTTTCGAAATTTAAATCCAAATCTAACCCCACTTATAAACCAAAATGAACCTTAAATTCTTGCAAATGACATTATTCTTACTTGTAAGCTGTATACGAAGAAGCAAGTCAACTTTTGCAAAAGATAGTTAAAATATAGATGCTATAATCTCACAACACAAGAAACAAAAATGCAATGGCTATGGTGTCTTTTATTCATTGTACCGTCTTCTTTCTTACCACTTTCTGAAAGTGTACATAGCATCTCCATAAACAGCTCCATCAGTATCAACCAAACCATCATTTCAGCAGAAGGCAATTTTGCATTAGGTTTCTTCAGTCCAGGCAATTCTACCAGTAGCTACCTGGGAATATGGTACAATACGATCCCAAAGCTAACAGCCATATGGGTAGCCAATAGAGCATCTCCAGTTCCCAAAGGCTCACCACCAGCTTTCAGGGTTTCTGAAGACGGAAATCTTGTAGTTTTAAGTGGAAGAGAAGTCGTATGGACGTCAAATGTGTCAGTCATTAGCACTAGTGTTCACTCTGCAGATGCAGTGTTGCTCGATAATGGGAATCTGGTACTTAGACATGGCAAAGATGGTGATGTGTGGCAGAGTTTTGATCATCCCACAGACACATTAGTGTATGACATGAAGCTTAGCTCTAACATGAAAACTGGTAAAGAAATGCGTCTTACATCATGGGTGAATGGTGAAGATCCTCGACTTGGTATATTCTCAATGGGGTTAGATCCAAATAGACATCAGATTTATATTTGGAAGGGAGATGAACCATATTGGAGAAGTAACGTCTATGCTACTACCTCGTCTTACACCACAAGTTATAATCAAGGATTATTAGCATACTTTGCGTTTGATGTACAAGAAGATGGTATTTCTGTTGGTTACACTTTATCTATAAACACGGTCAGATCACGGGTCACCTTGTCTCCCAGCGGGCAAATGCAAGTACTAATATGGGAGCAAACTGCATGGAAAGTACAGTCGCAGTTCCCGCTAAGTACATGTCATTTTTATGGTTACTGTGGTACATTTACAGTCTGTCAGAAAAATGATCCCGTTTCTGTCTGTAAGTGTCTGAATAATTTCCACCCAAAATCACACAACGAATGGAGTGTAGGAAATTGGACAGGTGGATGTGTGAGGAACAAGACATTGAGCTGTGATAAAGGGGATGGGTTTATGAGAGTTGAAGGAATTAAGTTACCAGATCACGCAGTTACTGTGAGGAATAAAAGTGTTAGTGAATGTGAAGAAGAATGCTTCACGAACTGCTCGTGTACAGCTTATGCATACCAAAATGTGCCATTTGAAGCTGCAGTAGTTTGTCTGAATTGGTTTAGAGAGCTTGTGGATATAGAGATTCACAATATATATAATGCTCATGATCTCTATGTCCGCGTTCATAACTCCAAACTAGGTACATCTACTTTTCTTTATCAACAGCTACGTTTGATTGACTATTTTCAAAGTTATAAAAACTTTATGTTTGCTTCCATGGTTAACATGCAGTAGATGACATTCAAGGACATCGATCTACCCACATAAGGAAAATCTTTATTGCAGTGGCAGTCTCTATTTTTTCTGTAGGACTGCTTATTATTGGCGTTGTTGGCTACTTCTGGAGAAGGGACAGGCTGATAATGAAAGGTAAACACTAAAGTACACAATCCAAAAGTTTAACATTCAAAGTAGCGATTTTGACCCTTTAACTTATGAATAGCTAAGAGGGGAATGGGTCATAAGGGTCAGAAGGAGCAAGCAGGTTGAAAGTCTCCTAAAGCTTAATATTAATGTTTACAGCCTCCTAAAACATTTTATTGTAAACAGAATCAATTGTAATTATATAGTTTTGAAACCATACTGAGAATGTCTGCGGGCAACACAACCAGACCAGTCTCATTTCAGTGACGCTGAAAACTCATTTAACCTATAACTGGTTTTGAACCATTACCCAGCCTGCCAGACCAGCCCACTTTTCCACAATGTTCAACATTACTAATCATGGTTTATGCAGAGAGAAGAAAACAGGAATTGCTTGGATTTGATTCAATAAGCACCACCTCTGGAGATGCACATAATAGTGCAGAGCTTGTATCATTTAGCTTAAGAAGTGTATTGGCTGCAACAGGTTCCTTTTCAGTAAACAACAAGCTTGGAGAGGGTGGGTTTGGTCCTGTTTACAAGGTATGATTCCTAAAACATCAGTATTTAGATAACTACATAAGTTGGACTGCAATTGTTGACCGTAACTGTTCAATAAGTTGAGAAAGATAATTTGCAGGGTTCATTGCCTGGAAACAGAGAAGTGGCAGTAAAAAGACTATCTAGAAGATCAACACAAGGGCGCGATGAGTTTTTGAACGAGTTGAAACTTATTGCAAGACTTCAGCACACGAATCTTGTTAGGCTATTAGGATTTTGTGTGGAAGAAGATGAACAGATTCTAATGTACGAGTACATGCCTAATCGTAGCCTAGACAAGTTCCTATTTGGTACAAATTTTATGCTTTCCCATCTATTCCAAGATATAATTGCTTATGTAATACATATCTAAATATTGTTTTATCTATTTTTGTTAGATCCATCTCAGAGGGTAAATCTTGATTGGAACAAGCGATTCAAAATTATAGAAGGTATAGCACAAGGAATCCTATATCTGCACAGATATTCTAGACTCAAAGTTATCCATAGGGACTTAAAAGCAAGCAATGTTCTTCTGGATCAAATGATGATTCCAAAAATATCAGATTTTGGACTGGCGAGGATTTTCGGGATGAACCAAATTGAGGACAAAACCAACCGAGTTGTTGGCACCTAGTAAGTCCGAATGTCAACTTATGCATTTAAAATATAGTAGAAATTACTGATGATGTATTAATAATTTGAGATAATTGTTATGTTAAATGCAGTGGATATATGGCACCTGAATATGCACAGCATGGTAGATTTTCTGAGAAATCAGATGTATTTAGCTTCGGTGTCCTACTGCTGGAAATTGTGACTGGTAAAAGGAACAGTGGTGCTGATTGCTTTGAGGATTATCTTACAGTATCAGAATGGGTAAGTGTGTTGTGGTCTATTCTAATTATTGTATGATAACTATTTGAAGCAACTAAAGTTTGAGGGTTTCGATATCTTTTAGGCATGGGAAATCTGGATGGAAGGCAGAGGTGTGGAGTTGATTGATCCTTCGACGAGGGACAACTGCGAACCTTTACAGGCAGTGAAGTGTATCAATGTTGGACTTCTGTGTGTACAAGAAATGATGAATGACAGACCAACAATGTCAGAAGTAATCGTCATGTTGAGCAATGAAACAGCAACCATTCCATTGCCCAAAAAACCTGCTTTTACGATTCATAGAAATTCTCAAATGCCAATTAGTTACTCCAATAATGAAGTTACAGTGACCAGCATAGATCCTAGATAGAGTTATTAATTCACTGGTTCAATTACCCAATATGATTTAAACGGCCTAAACTTAATTTATCAGAACCAATAAATATTTGTTCATGTGCAAATTCCATGATAGTTTAGTAGCTTATTATAGTTGCGTTCTATTACAACTTGTTACTTACTTTACCAAAAATTAATGTTTTGGATTGTTTATTTAGAGTAAATAATCACTTAGCAATAAGCAATCCCAAACACACCATAACACCAGATGCACCCCCTCAGCCTCTTCATCTTTTTCTTTAAACCCATCTTCAACAAAGCTTTTCATCATTTTATTAAGCAAACCTAAAAATAAGATGCGAATGCAAACTATCCAACAAGCTTAAATATAAACTAGCTAAAAAGTATCCAAAAACATAAACTTCAATAAAATAATCTAGAAACACAACCACATGTTGAAAATTGAAATAGTACACTCATAATAAATAAATAAAAAATGAGAAAAAAGATAATTGTAGTCTGTGAGTCTGTGAGTGATTTATGTCTGGGGCGGGTTGGAAATGGGTTCTACATCAAAAATATTCTATACTACATATAATGCATGAAACACTATTTTTCCAAAAATTTTAAATTTACAAGAAATAATGCATAGTTTACAACACTAATACATCCAATTTTCAGAATTACAACAAAGTAAGCATATTGTACAACAAAAAACAGCCTGATATCATTTTAAGACCAAAATTCTACCACAAACAACATTAATGCTATTAAAAACACCCATTCACCAAAAATTACAACCATTTAAGCACAATATACAATAACTTTTAAGTAAATACAAGTCATAAAACACAAAACACAAGTATGTAAAGCACAATGATTTTAAGGTCAACAATCTATTGAACACGTATAATTTATACACTAACTAATTCACCCCATCACCAAAATATACAATAATTTAACCATAATGTACAAGCTAATCATGCTACTAAGCCAAGTACTTAAAAATAAAGCCATTAGGCTGGGCACAGCGGTCGGTCGACCGGATCGGTCGCCCCTGGTCGCCCCTGCACTGACCGAGTCGCCGCCACTACAACCACAAGATCGATGAAGGTCGGACGGCTCCAAAATTCACAAACCAGTCACCCCCTCGACTAATTAATGCATTCCACAAAAGAAGAAAAAAAATCACCGTTACACATCAAAACAAAAACGAATATGAAACGAAAGAAGAAAAGAACAATCATCAATCAAGCCAAAACAAACATCAAACGTATTCCATCTATGGTCCACGAACATAAAGTATACAGCAACAATAAAACCCAACATCTACATCTACCTCAGTTCTAACCCCATCTCAAATCCACCATCATGGTCAACACAACACAAAACCTTAGAGAGAGTTTTTGTTTGATACTCAAGAAAAGGGTCTGATTTTCTTGTAAACATAGATTGTTGGTTATGTTCGGTTATCAAGATAAGAAAGAAAGGAAGAGTATGTGATGTTTGTGTGGCTGCAAATCATGGCTGCGTATTTTTGTGAGGGAAATTAGGGCAGGAATGAGGTAATTTAGGTTTTGTAAACGTATTTATAAGTCCTAACATTTGGGTTATATAACGGTTTGGTTGTTAATTAGGCTGGCTAAATGATATAATAAATTGTTTGGTAGTTTTATCATGGGCCTTAATAGATATTGATGATTAAAGTTTGTTTAGGCTGAAAATGGTTTTAGACTAAGTACTAATTGAGTCGTATATTATTTGTATGGTATAGTTGATTTTGGACTAATTTTGATATTTGGTTCATGTGAATAGTGTATATTAAAAATGAAAATGTAGGGGATATATATAGTGTAAAAAAGATTGATTTTTTTGAAATAAAAATAAAAATATCGGCCGCCTTACTATGCCTACCCCTACCTAAGGTAGAGAGGCTACTTCCAGTTCTATCTAAGATAGGAAAGGACCTCCGACCTTTTGTAGGGAGTAATGATCGAACTATTGACCTCTAAGTTAATATGCAAGGGGTTTTTCAACTGATCCAACATTAAAATTATTTTTATTTGTAAATTAATCGTTAAAAAAATATGGCCGCATAACATCACATTACAAGAAAATAGTCATGCGGCGGCGGGTACCCTACTAGTTTTTCATAATCTATTAGGAAAAGGGAATTGATACTCACACCACACAAATTGATGCACACACCACAATATCACATCTCTAATGCATATGTTACAACATGGTATGTGCATAATTGTGGTGTATGCATTAATTTATGTGGTGTGAGTATCAATCCCCTTAGGGAAATGGCATTTTTACCTTTTTTTTTTAAGCCCAAACATTAGTTTTTACATTCTACATACCTTATATTAATTGGGCTTGAGCCACCATTTGATTTTAGATGGCCCAATACTTTTAGCACCAGAAGTCCTTCAAAGCTGTATTATATCGTCACCACTTATTAACACAAACACATCTATGAGAGTAACTGTAGGGTTGTACAATTATGTCAACAACATCAGTGTAGCCAATTTTTGTTATTTGAGAATCTAAGTAAAAGAAATGAGACACTTATCTGATTTAACCTAATGCAACAAAATCATATGATTTGTTTTTTAAAATTATAATGTCCTTTGAATTCAACTTCAGTATATAATTTTTACATGTAATTACAAAACTAAGGTGAAAAGACCAAATCTTTGACAGCCTGTTCAACTATGGTCAAAGGTCACATATAGGAAGTTTAGAGAAACAGTAATAAGTTCGAAAAATTAAGTCTACCACAGGTTAAAGCATCTCCAACATATTTCTTTACTATTTAGAGATGCAGGAGCATGACTCTTTTGTCAATAGACCATATATCATAAGATCCAAAATGTAAGAATAAAGTATCCACCATTTATTACAACATGTTTCGGTGATCCCTAATCCTATTCTAATTCACATTAACTTTGAAGAGCAAATCATTCTTATTCTCATAGTGTCCTTAAAGTGCCACTTCTACCAAATATTTTCGACTTTAAATTAGCACTAATACTCCCACCAAACCTGTGGATTTTTGGGACATTACTAATGAAGAGTTTTGTTGTGTTTTACTGTTTACCATCCTAAAGAAGTAAAGATACGCCTAATATAGTTAGGGGAATATAGGGTGTATAACTTGAAAAACACATGTTGGGGTGTATCCATTGGGGTGGATGGTTTTACAGGCCTATGAGTGGGGACATTTTAAAATTTTAAGGTATATAAATGTGTATATGTGTATATACTATAAAGTGGTGAATTGGTGAAGTATTGCATGCATACATGCATGCATGAGACTTAATGCAAGTCTTAAGTGATTTACGTAAAACTTATAAAACCAAATGCAAGTAACTTATAAAACATGCTTATGAGATCAATAATGTACTTATTAGACGTAAACTAAACTTAGTCTAATGCCATTATACGTTCAAAGTTGTTTTTCGCTGTACGCGAGTTAGCCTCACAGTTATACGTTAAATAAAATACTCATGTGTTCAAAGTAAAACGTTCAAGTTTATGGATAAGTATCATCCTGAAAATGCAATTGTCACAGTTTACTTGATCACTATTGTGTAGAAAATGTAGCCTTCAAGAACCTGAAGATATTCTTATCTACATACCCCAACCCTATATTCTGATTATTGGTAAATTATCAAATTAAACTAACATTGATCACAAGATTCATCATAACCATTCAAGCACGCGATAACAGCCTTTCACCGACAACATATAAACTGTGATCAAAACAACAATGCAAACAGGAAGTACAATGTAACTGTTATCACTACAAGAAACAGGAGAACAGGCGACGAATGTATTCCCGTCGACACAATGTCGACGGGAACGTGCAGAAAACGACAAAAAAAAAAAACGATTGACCGAGGCCAAGTGCATTGAATTTTTCTGGTTAAAATGATCCCGTCAACGGGACCATATTGGTCAAACTTTTCATCCTCAATAATTGACAAAACTCGAGCGGGAATTTGTCCCGCCAATATGATCCCGTCGACATGTCGATGAGACCATATTAATCAATAATATTTGTGTAATTAACGTTAATTATGGTTTATTCCATTACAGTCCCGTCGACATGTCGACGGTAAGGGGTTACTTAATTATTTATAACAAAATGCTGGCCAATAAAGTGGCGGGGATTTTTCCCGCCTGTTTTTTCCCGTCAACGGGATTATGTCCCCACATTTTTTCCTTATAAATATTCTCACAATACTCACAAAATCATTCCCGTCTCATTTTACACATACATTCTTGATTCTCACAAAACCCGATTGTCAATTTTCACAAATCACAAACAACAATGGACGGTTTATGATGCGTGAGAATTGCACCAGGCTTTACCTCTCGAAGGAAGCTTACAACCCCCACCAGGCAGTGTACCTGATCGTTGTAGTATAGTATAGTGACAAGTACCGGGGGATTGATCGTTCAACTCAGGAATAGTGTCGCTAGGATTAGAAAGCCTAAAAACTAGGTCTAGAGGTGAGGGATGATTCTTTCTGTGTTTTTATATTTTTATAAAAGCAATTAAAATCGGGTTTTGTCCATACAATAGCTGTATACTTTCCAAAATGTACCGATATGGTACGTGTACTTTTTTTATTGCCCGGATGGTACGTGTACTTTAGGTTTTGTGTTAATAAGGTCACTTTTTGACCGGATACCGGGTGCACCGGCTATTATTTTCACATTCTCTGACGTGGCTGTCTTTTTTCGTTTTTATTTCTTACGTGGAAATCCACTTCCCCCAAAATACTAATATATACTAATATATACATTACTAATCCATTTTCCCCCCCAAAATCCACTTCCCCCAAATTGTTTATCCCCAAATCAACATGAAACCCTAATTCATTCATGTAAATTCAAAATTAACCCAAATTAACACAACCAATGAAGAAGATATCCATAATTGTTCATCATGAAGGCACATTTATAACCGATCCGTTTAAGTATGTAAATGGATCTGTTGACAATGTTGAGGATGTCGATTTGGGTAAGTGCAACCATTCAAGACTAATGCAGATAGTGAAAGATTGTTGTTTGTTTCCTGTTCATGGTATGTATTTCTGTGCTCCTAAACAAGATTTGGGTACACATTTGAAACCTTTAAGGAATGATACTGAGTTAGCAAGTTTTGTTAAATTAGCTTTTGACAATGGTTGCAAAGTAGAACTATATGTTGAACATCATGGTTATGATGTTTTAGAGGATGCCCATATAGATGCTAGTGTAGGTGAAGAAGATGATGAATCTGAGTCTGAAATTGAATTAGAAAACATAGAAGAATATGTTGGACCAGAACATGTAGGTGAAGAAGATGTGGTGATTGCAAAGACAGAACTTAAGGACCCTTTCCTGATCAAGTTAGTTGGTGGTAAGTACATTATGGATGATGTTGTTAGTAGGCCTGCAAACTTAGGTGAAGGTTCTGCTAGTGATTCTAGGGAAAATGAAGATGAGCAAATAGAAGTTGATGACAGATTTAAGGTGAAGGAAGGTTACTCATATCCTGTTTTTGATCCTAATGTACCATGGGATGAGATGACCCCATTATTGGGTATGAAATTTGAGCACCCAGACCAGCTTAAAGAATGTTTGATTAACTATGGGGTAAAACATGGATATCAGTTATGGTTTAAGAGGAATGATTATAGAAATGTAGCAGTGTTGTGTGGAAGAAATGTGGAAGAAGGTAGGTGTTCTAGCCAAAAAAGTTGTAAACAAAAGATTGACGAGGGCAAGTCACCTAAGTCTAAGGCTAAGTCACCAAAGTCTAAGGCTAAGTCACCTAAGTCTAAGGCTCAGTCACCTAAGTCTAAGGCTAAGTCACATAAGTCTAAGGCTAAGTCACCTAAGTCTAAGGGCAAGCAATCCAAGTCACAAGCAGGTTGTTCATTTAGATTATGGGCAGGATGGATGCAAAATGAGTCAACTTTCCAAATTAAAACATTGATCCCTAATCACACATGCTCTAGGAATTATGATCTGGGGTCATTGGTTACTTACAAGTGGCTAGCAAAACAGTTTGCACATGAGGTTATAAGAAATCCAAAGATTAGTTATAGGCAGATGAAGGCAGATGCTAAAGAGAACTTCAGGATAAATGTAAGTGTTGGAATGTGTAAAAGGGCAAAGCAGAGGGCAGTTTATGATCATGAAGGAGGACTGGTTGATCACTATGCAAGGTTATGAGATTACAGAGAGCAGATCTTGATAATCAATCCTGGTTCTTCTGTTCACTTAGATGTGGACACTAGGGATGATGGCAAAGCAGTGTTCAAAAGGATTTATGCCTGCTTCAAAGGTATAATGTTTTACAATTGTATTGGCATATTATCACATTTATGCATTGTTTGTTGTTTAACTTTTATTTTATTCCATAGCTATGAAAGAAGGATGGATATCATGCAGAAGAGTCATTGGACTGGATGGTTGTTTTTTGAGATCCACTGTAAGGGGTGAGTTGTTAACAGCCATGGGAAGAGATGCTAACAACCAGATGTTTCCCATGGCTTGGGCAGTGATAAACATTGAAAATGGTGACAATTGGAGCTGGTTTATTCACCACTTATCACAAGACTTTAACCTTGCAATTGGAGCATACTTGACAGTCATTTCAGATGGGCATAAGGTAATTATTATAACACTTATTAATTATAACATTTGCATTACATACATAGTAATATCCTTTTTATGCAACATATTACAGGGTCTACTCCAAGCAGTTAGAGAATTGCTCCCACATGCTGAGCATAGACTATGTGCAAGGCACATTTATGCTAACTTCAAAAAGAAATGGAATGGATTGCACTACAAGGCACTCTTCTGGGGTGCTGCTTCATCTACATTAGAGGTACAATTCAAAAAAAAATGGAACTTATAAAAAACCTTGATGAAGAAGCAGAAAAGTGGTTACTAGATCATGACCCTAAGACTTGGTCTAGAGCATACTTTCAAATTGATAGGACTTGTGCTGCTTTTGAAAATGGTATCTCAGAATCATACCACAATGCCATAGGAGACCTTAGGAGTAAACCTCTGATTACTATGCTAGAAGAAATTAGGGTTTACTTAATGCAAAGAATGTATTCTATGAACCAAAAGGCTAAGAAATTAAATGATACAGTCTGTCCTGCTATAAGAAAGTATTTAGAGAGACTTAGAAATAAGCAAAGGTATTGGGAAGTACTTGTAGGTGGATATCAAGTGTTTGAGGTTAGGAAATCAGATGAGGCATTTGGGGTCAATTTGGCTGAAAAGACATGTACTTGTAGGTGGTGGATTTTATCTGGCCTACCTTGTGTTCATGCAGTTGCTGCATTTTGTCATATTAACATAGATCCTTCTAATGGGGTGAGTAGTTATTATAAAAAGCAAATGTGGATTGATACCTATAGTCATTTCATTAGTACAGTTGGTGGTTCTTCAATGTGGCCAAATACTGGCAAACAACCACCATTACCACCCAAGAAGAGGAGGAAGTTAGGTAGGCCTAGGAATAAAAGAATTAAACATCCAACTGAGACAGTCAATGAAGTTCCTAGGACTGGTAGAAAGATGACATGCTCCAACTGTTGGGAGCAAGGACACAACAAGAGAAGATGTCATAATTTAACAAGGCCAAAACCACAGACAGAAAAAAGAAAACCTGGTAGGAAACCCAAAAATGCTCCCAATCAACCATTTAACCCACCTAAGGATGGATCTGGTCCAAGTGCACATCCAAGTGAAGCAGATCCATCTCATCCAGCCCAAAATGAAGCAGATCCAGGTCAATCATCTCCAAATCAAGCAAATGAGTATGATGAAATTCCAATTTCAAGTTCATACCCAAGTGCTTCACAACCATCAGCTCAAAGCTTCACTGGATTACTGCAAATTGTTGAACAAAAGGTATGATAAACTGTTTTTTACACTTAATTGACCCAATTTCTCACAGATCTAACTTGTTTAACCTTCTTGACAGGGAAATGATTATGAAATTACTGATGCTGAACTCACACAACTTGCTGAGCTTAATGAAGCAGAAGATAAAGCTAGAAGAGCTGCAAACAGGAAGTACAATGAAAGGATTATTGAAGATGCAAAAAAAGCAGGTCTTTTTAGAAAGAGAGGAGCTGGTGGATTTAGGGGACCATCTGAGAGGATCAAGAATCAAAAAAGGAAGTTAGACCCAAATGCTCCTGGACAACAACCAGATACAGCACTTGATGTTTCAGAATGAGAGTGAAGAATGGAGAAAGGATAAAGAAGATGCAGACACCAGAAGAGCAATATTTTTTGTTTGACATTATGTAGTGGGTCTGTATTTAAAGATTGTCTTTATGTTTTCAAGTTAGTATGGACCATTAGATGTATGTATCATGTGGATGGTACCACATAAAACAATATGACAACCATGTGGGTCAGTTTATGTCTGTATTGACTCTATTATTATCTATGGTAGTGGGTCACTTTTATGTCTCCAACTTGTTTGAATATGCAAGGTATGCAGACACATGCATCAACATATAACATATATATTAATTTATATTCTTTATAGATAGCAAAAGATATTACATAGATATTGTCATTGTCATTGGGTTAAACAAGAGATCTACTGTCATTTTCATAAAAACCCATACTTAAACAAGCTAGTGTTTCTTTCCTTTGCCCTTAATGTCTGCAACTGATCCTGATGGCTTCTTGACACCAAAAGCCTTTTTCTTTATTGCTTCCCAAGTTTTTTGATTTGCAAGCCCTACAACTGCAACTGGTCCTGGTGGTTTTTGAATCCTTTTACCTGCACTGGTTTGACTTTCAACAATTTTAGTATGTTTTGACTTTTTTGCTTCAACACTTGTTGTCCCTGGTTTAACTTTTTTTGAGCTTGAACCTTTGTTTCCCTTAACAGTGGCAGGGTCATCTTCAGAGCTTGAGTGGTAGCTTGAAACATAGCTTGATATGGATGAAGAGTTTGACCTTGAATCAGCATTTGGGTCAACAGCAGGACCATGAGGAAGAGGAGGAAAGTAACCACTCCAACCAAGTGATTCACTATATGCAGCACTTGAATCACTTGAAATAGTTATAACATCTGCAAACATGATCATCAATGGAGCAGGGTAAGAATGTAAGGACCACAAAAAGATAAAAATTTATAACAAACATACCTGGTTGATTAGCAGAACTCATGTTATGAAATTTGGTGTGCTTGATTGCTTGATTAGGGTTTGACAGGGATAAAATTAGATGTGGATAGATAGGTTATATAAATGTATTAAGGTCCTTGTAGTCAATGCATTAAATAACAGGTAGGTATACTATCATTTATGTCTAAACCCATTTGACTTTTCTTTTTTGACTATCCTGTTTTGACCCATTACACTAAAACCAAACAGCAACAAATATAGCAAATTAAAATTTTCATTACATTAAACTATTTGAACATACAACCTAGACCCACATTCCTACACAAACTACACCATTACATAACAATCCTAACCTAGACACTACATAACCTACACCATACCCATAATCCATACCAGCTTAAACTACACAAACCCCACAAAATCCATCCCAAAAAACCTTACCATCATTTGACTAGGAAAGACATCACCAACACAAACACAGTAAACACAATGACTACTTTCTTGTAGCATTCACCAGTGGTTGTTCTCTCATTCAGTTCCAACTCCAAATCACGAATCCTATTCCTGTAGGTGTAGTCTTGAACTTGCATCTCCCTCCTTAGTTGTTGGACTTGAGTGTAAAGGCTATGCATCTCATTTCTGTAGTATCCATAGCCTAGCTCAGGATCAAGAAAGAAGTAGAACCTGCATTGTTTACCTGAATCCTAAAAGTAACAAAATAAAAACAAAAATTAACACAAACACAATAAAAAGACCATAAATATCATTGCTTTTCTTACACTTGGATGAGGGCAGCACAAGAAACGTCTAGCTGGGTTTGTAGCAGTGCGTGATGTCCTTTCAACCACAGGTAACTCACAAAAGCAATGAGTGGGTATGGGTCGAAGCCAATTAGACGATTCAGTTGTAGAAGACATTATTTTGGTTATGGAGGTGATTAATTGATTTGGGATTTAGGGTTAGTATTTTGGGTAAATAATTAGGGTTAGTTTATGGAGAAAATAGGGGTTTTATAAAGTAGGATGAGTGGCAACGGTCAAATATGCTGATTGGGCATGCCACGTCAGCAACCAGGTTGCTATTAGGTAATAAAACGAAAATGTGGCCTTATTAACACGAAACCTAAAGTACACGTACCATCCGGGCAATAAAAAAAGTACACGTACCATATCGGTACATTTTAGAAAGTATACAGCTATTGTACGGACAAAACCCAATTAAAATCTCGGGTTTTGGAAGCGTAGGCGGAATTAGTTGCTAGTCAACTAACCCAATAACTAAAGATGCAATCAAAATAAAATAACAAAAATGTAAATAAAGCTAATTAAACTAGTGGTGTGAACAATAAATGAGAAAATTGTGTTTACTTAGATTTCATTACTCATTAGATATCTTTTACAGGTTGATAGTTTGTTACAATTGCGTGGATGACGGGTTATATTCCTTAATACCAATCGTGGGGTGGCGTACGTACTTCCCCAACTCTATAAGCTCCTACTTCACTCCTATGTCGAGCCTGCAAGAAGCTCCTAACATGCCATTGTATGGCGAGGGAGACCTGATTATCATAAAATTCATCCAGGCTGCTGTAGAATGTTGCTCATTACCAATGACCACCCGTAGGCGTAGTTGCCCCATGGGCCATATCTTCTCTCCTGTGAAGCCAGTAAGCGACGTCGTGGCCAGTATTAACTGACTCCGTATCTCAGGTTGCAGCCTCTTGAAACAATGTTCGTACATAATATCTGCGGATGCTCCTCCATCAACATACATGCGGTGGATATCGTGACCCCCTGTGTGTATTTCAATAGTGAGCGGTTCCACTACTGCGTTGTCCGCAGTCAGAGTGGGGAAAGAAATTTTGTTCCCGTGGGAAAACTTTTGGCTGACTTTCTGTTTTGTCTTTCGTTGCCATGATTGTATCATGTAGATTGTGTCCGTCTTGTCTTTGGGTGTCTCTTTTTTGCCCCCATTCTTCTGTCTATCTTTTCCCTCTTTGATGTTCTTAACGAGGTGACCCATTTTTCCTTCCTTCACTAATTTGTCTATTAGTTGGCGCAACTGGACACATTCATTGGTAGTGTGACCCTTTTGTCCATGGTATTCGCAGTATCCACCTCCTACGCGCCTATCTTCTGGGGTGCGCATTGGTGTGGGTTTTGGGAAGTTTGCTCCTTCTGTCACGAATATCTCCCTTGGGGTTTCCGTGATTGGAGTGTACTTGTCCTTATCCCGTCCACTTCCTTGATTAGCTCTGGGTTATTGATCCCATTCATGAACCCTGAGATCTTTAGCACTTCGGGGCACGCCTTGACTTGTATGCATTCATCCTTGTAGTGCTCCATATAAGCGCTTGTGGATTCCCCCTGGCGTTGTTTTACTCTGGCTAGTTCAACAGGGTTCTTAGCGCACTTCTTTCTTTGAGTGAAGTTTAAACGGAATGCTCTTCGCAACTCTTCAAACTCGTTTATGCTTCTTCGTGGAAGCTTGCTAAACCAGGTTCGCGCATTCCCTACTAATGTGGAATTAAACATATGACACTACACAGGTTGTGGCCAATTTTCGATAGAAGCAGCTGATTCGAAAATTTTTAGGTGGTCATCAGGATCATCCGTTCCATCATATGTTTTAACATTGGCGGGCATGCGCCTTCTCTTGTTATCTGAATAATCGCTGATGCGTTGTCTGAATGCATCAACCTTTTGGCGGTGCCAAGGAAGAGATATATCTACATCTTCTTCCTCGCGATGTCTTCCTCTGGACTTCCAGTGTCCTGTCTCTTTGTCCTCGTTGTCTGAGGAGTCGCTTGAGGAAGAATTGCCCCTTTTACGGCGCTTGCGCCGTTTTTCCTTAGAGTCCGAGCTTGAGGGGCTTTCACTTGGGGAAATTCGTCTTCCCAGTCTATCATGAATTCTTCTGCTACCAGACCTTGAAGAGCTCTCGCTCGGTGAGCGTTGCCGTCCAAGTCTATCTTGCATCCTGCAATTACCAAGTCTAGCGTGGACATTGGTACGCCTCTCATTGTCTTCGTATTCCTCCGAGTATTGTGAATCAGATGTTGTACCAAGTCTAGCGTGGACATTGGTACGTCTCTTATTGTTTTCACGCTCCTGGTAGCGCGATGGGGATGTTTCTGGGTTAAAGTTAAGCCGGGCTTGTAGGCTCTGACTTGACCTTCTCTTTGCCTCCTCTTGCATGAGGTTAGTTAAAGTTTCGTAATTTTGAGATACAAAATTACTTAGCGTTAACTCAGGCGCGTCCTCTTCCAGCGCAACGATATCTGCTTCCGCATTATGTCCCCTATCCCGATTAGGCGCGCTTGGCGGCACAGTGTTGTCCATAATGGGTGCCGTTTGATGGGGAGTATTGAAGAGAGTGCGCTGAAGTTCTTCAGTGCTTGGAACCACCGTGGTGGTCTGGGTAGTCCCTGTGGGTAATTCTACTGTTGGGAGAATTTGGGTTGGGCCCGATTCTTGGTGACTGGGACGCTCAGATCAACTACTCGACTAATAGATAGTCAGAATAGTCAAACCTCGCATATTCTCCGGTGAATATAATGTTTCCCCAGGTCGTTAAGTCCCGACGAGGTGTGAAATGGTGAATCGGTTCAAGTTCGTGATCGTGTGATGTGAATGGTGAAGAGATTAAGGTCTGAGATTAAAGTACTTGTAAGGATTGGGTATGAGAATTGATTTGTGAATCAGAAACGTAAAGCAACAAAATTTCATCACGTATAAGAAACTAAAAAAACATACGATTTAAAAGCAATATAAGTGCGCGAAAGAAAAAGTGAATACTAAACACAACTGGATCTATAAAAATATTTTCCTACGTACTAAATGGCAAAAGAAAGTTTTTAAGAAAAATTAATTATAAGGTAAAAATTCTAATTACTACGATTTAAAGACTTGTTTACGCTAATTCAATTTTTAATAAATACTAAAACTACTTAAATAATTCTAAAACTTTTTAGACAAAACTACAACTGAATATTGATTATTAAAATCAATAGGTTCAATGTTTACGCTATAGTGATATTAACGAAACTAGTAAATATCACAGTAACTTTAAGCTAATAAAACGAAAAAAAACAAGCTTATAAGGCCCTTAAGCTCCACGCCTTAGGCTGCAAAAGGTAAGAAAACAAAGATAACTAAGTGTTTTGTTAGGGTTAGTATAATAATCATTACGTTAAAAATGACAATAAATAAATGATAATATATAAAGCTAAATTACTAGGACTAGTATTAAAACTAGAATAGATCGGACTAGCATTAACACTAGAATAGATCAGACCAGTATTTAAACTAAAGTAGATCGGACTAGGATTAAAGCTAGAATGGATCGGACTAGGATTAAAACTAGAATAATTACTAAAAAAAAGTAATGAAAAATAAAAAGACAAACTAATTGTAATAGAATAAGTCTTAGTCACCAAACTCTCTCAAGGAGATATGCTTACAAAAAGTAAACTAATTCGGGTATTAAGGTCAAAGAAAAAATATAAAGATTTTAAAACAAGCAAAATGAGAATTTAAATAACTAAGACAACATATATATATATATATATATATATATATATATATATATATATATATATATATATATATATATATATATATATATATATATGTTTATATATATGTATATATATATATATATATATATATATATATATATATATATATATATATATATATATATATATATTTTCAACTAATAAAAAAAAATCACAAAACTTTATAAGAAGAAAGAGGTGAATAAGAGTGTGTGTGACCACATGTAAAACAATATTTTACAACTACACCATCATAAGAAACTCTTTATTTCACAATCCTTTTTTATAAATATTTTGTAAACTTTGAAGATTAAATGAAGAATTAGATGAAAGAAAGATAGATTGCAAGTAAATTAAGTTAAACAAGACAATACTTTTATAAATCTTAAAACAATAATTCAAAGATTACAACTTAAAATAAAAGCTTAAACATAAAGTAAACTAGAGAAAACTAAAAAAAAATGAAGATAAAATCGTCCTAAATGAGGTGTGGGAGGTGGGTTTTTATAGACCCAAATATTACATGTTTATTCACTCCATAAACTACAAAAGAGCACTCTTAAATAATGTCACATCAACCAATAAGCCAAACGTCTCGACCAAGATAACTAATTCCTAGCTGCTTCCATCTTCATTCTACATAGCATGTGCATGTGGGCCACAAGCAATCAATTCATTGTTTTACTTTTTTCTTCTTTGTTGATCAAATACAAAATGGAACAACTAGTTTGTCATTCTCAATTCACATATCACATGGTGGTGGGACCCATGCTTCTAGAAACTTGATTTAATTAGAAGTTTGATGTGAATTGCCACTTGACACCCCTGACCTTCATTTTCAATCCTTATCTTCTTTTTATATATGAAAACACATTTGGTCCCCCATCGTTCTTCATATTTAATTCATTGATCCTTGAAATAAATAAGCTTTATATCGGCCTTGATGCTCCAAGTACAATTATCATTGGTCTCGATATTTTTGTGCTCTTTCCAATCTCGTGCTTGGTTACGTCATTTTTCCAAAAATCTATTCGGGGCTGGCCTTGACTCTATCTTTAATATCACAGTATGTACCGCTTGTTGCCGAGTTGTTCAAATCTGCATACTTTCACTCAAAAATTGCATGATTTCGCCAAGAATTCAATCCCTTCGTACATGAGATGCATAAAAACACGAAACCAAGGATATCTATATTGTTTTTGGCTTTTTTTTTTTTTTTTTGTATTTTTACGTATCAAAATGGTGGTGAAATGATGAGTATTTGCATACTCATCAATCCCCCACACTAAACTATTGCTAGTCCCTAGCAATCTTTTTAAAAAAATTTATGGATTTGAATCTCTTTACCAAAAGCCATTACTTCTGGAGTAGCCAAATGTTTTAGTTCAAGTAAGAACTATGGTCCACCTGATAACCATATGATATTGAGCAAATCATCAGCTGTCAACGGATTTGATTTGTCTTTACCAAAAGTCGTTTGCTTCTGGACTAGCCAACTCTTGATGGACATAGTCAACATCTTGGTGAGCTGATTTGCAATTATGGTTTTTCCACTGCCTTTACCACAAGCCATAATCTTGCGGGCTAGCCAACTCTTTTACTTTTTAGGATATGGCGAGTTGAGATACCATACAATTTTCGGCAAATTGCAAGCCATAAATGGATTTGATATATCTTTACCAAGAGCCGTTCGCTCCTGGATTAGCCAATCCTTTTGTCGATTAGACATGGCGGACTGATAACCACAAAAATTTTGAAGCTCAAGTGAAAAAAATTTAAAATTTTTGCCAAAAACGGGGGTACTAGAAGGTCAAATGTGATCAAATTCGCTAGAATTCCCCCCCCCCCCCCCCCCCCATACTTAGAATTGAATATTGTCCTCAATATTCAAAGTCCCGGCTATTATGCTGACACTTTGAACGTAAAAGGGCAACATTACAAGCTAAATGTGGAGACACCATATTTTTTTTTCACTTTATTGGTAACCACAGCAGGGGTAACTCCCCCACACTTAGGGTGAAAACCCTATATGCATGCTACTGTTTTTTTTTTTTACCGAGTCGCTAGCTTGACTCGACCCCGAATTCATTTGTTCTTGGGGAAGCAAGATGTGGAAGAAAAAATCTCCATCGGACTTTTATTCAAGATGTTTGGGCAAACATTTGAAGCACGTGAAAGTTCCACACCGATGAGATATATAGACCCTGGCTTAAGATAGTATAAACTATAAGTGGTGATGTCGGGGTCAAAGATAATGTCTTCATTCCCGATGGAGTGAAGAACAGGAGAAGTCACCCTGTAGGTGAAGAAAAGGAAGAAAACTATGATGAAAATCATGATAAGATTTTCTTCCTCGAGATCAGGCTCCTTTGCCTGGATTTGGATATTCTTCCTCGAGATCGAGCTCAGTGGGTTTGAAAACATCCTGGGCGGGAGGGTGGGAATTTGTAAATTCTCATGATTGAGTGCATCTATCCCGGGATATCATACTCCGGAGGAGTCATGATATGAGTGAGTTCACCGGAGAACCCCTCATGAAGAGAATCATTCACATGATGTGAATATGTGAACTCTTATTCCATTGTGGACTCATCACTATCCTCATTCTGAATACTAAAGATTGGATTATCATAAATCAACGTGAATTCATATTCGAATTCAAACAGAGGATTGGTGAGAGTAGTTTTGAATGCTTCGGGAAAAAAGTGATTAACATTCTCTATTGGACTATTGGAATCATAACTGAGTGACGGATCATGATGTAAGAGACTTTCAATTTCTCCTAGATCGGCTTCGAAGTCAAAAAGAACATCATCACTTCCCGTTGGAAGTGGCTTGATGTGAGTGAGTTCATCGGCGAACTCCTCAAGAAGATGATCAGCATCAGAATGCGAAACTGATGCCTCAACATACTCGATGTCTCCATAAGATGCACAATCTTCGCTACAATCGGAGAAAGTCTCAAATTGATCTTTTGGACACTCAAGAGGGGAAGGTAGATCACACATATGATCAGAAGTTCCCTGTGACTCTCCTGGGATTGGGACAAGGCTCTCAACACTAGACTTTATGAATTCGTCTGATTCCTTTTCAGGAACAGTGTCAAGATGCTCATCCCCCATTCTCAGAGAGTGAGTGTGAACTTCGGGTGTGATAGCAGTCGATTAAGATGAAATCTCAACTACTGGCATATCAACTGATGAACTTGATGAAGCTTTATAGAATTGAAGAATATCAAGTGTATCTTCATCATCACTGTCATCAGGAATAAAACGGAACTGAGAGCTAGATCTGGCTGCTTTTTCTTTTGCAATTGATTCTCTAATAGATTTTTCATAGGCATCTTGGGAATTTATTCTAGCAGCCTGCTCTTCAGCTAGCAATTCTTCCATGGATTTTTGATGATTGTCTTTTTGGGCAAGGTCTTTAACTAAACCTTTAAGCTCATCAAGTATTTCCAGTACATTTTGAATTTCTGGAAGAATTGCTTGGTTCATTTGGTACTGTGGAGGTTGGTCATAATACGATGTGTCAAAATTGTCACAAGGAAATGGATTCCCTGTTTGACAATCTGAGCTGAAGTGTGGACCTCCACAGTAATCACAACAAAATGATTGTTGTGGCAGATTTGGTGAATAATATGGGTATTGGTCATTTCCAAAGTCCTGGGTCTCACCAGAAAACTGTTCATAGACAAACGTGTTTCCGGTTTGGCACTCAAATCCTTGATGAGGACCTCCACACAATTCACACGCATATGTCTGTATCTCATGATGTGGTGGCTGGTAGAATAAATCAGTTGTGTCATGGTAAGGATAGGGACCTTGGTTATAGACAGACCCATCTCCTGACTTTACCATGCTACAGTTGGGACAATTCCCACCATTATGAGGACCCCCACACCATTGACAACAAAAATGGTGTGGATACGACATAGAAAATAATCAAAGGTTTAAAAAGGGGTAGAGATAAAGAATCAAAAATGTAAGAGGGTAAAGGTGAATATTTTTAGAGTTTTTGGAAAACATTTTGTAAAAACAGAGAAGGAAAATCTTTTTGGGTTTTTTATTTTTAGGGAAAAACAAAAGAATATTTACAAAAAATGAGACGATAACTTCCGGAGAAGGGTCTTCAATCACTAATCTACAAACTCGAATCGATAAACAGCTTCACTCCTCCCCGGCAGCGGCGCCAAAATTGATACGCTCAAATCAACTACTCGACTAATGGATAGTCAGAATAGTCAAACCTCACATATTCTCCGGTGAATATAGTGTTTCCCCACGTCGTTAAGTCTCGACGAGGTGTGAAATGGTTAATCGGTTCAAGTTCGTGATCGGGTGATGTGACTGGTGAAGAGATTAAGGTCTGAGATTAAAGTGCTTGTAAGGATTGAGTATGAGAATTGGTTTGTGAATCAGAAACGTAAAGCAACAAATTTCATCACGTATAAGAAACTAAAAAAACATACGATTTAAAACCAATATAAGTGCGCGAAAGAAAAAGTGAATACTAAACACAATTGGATCTATAAAAATATTTTCCTACGTACTAAATGGCAAAAGAAAGTTTTTAAGAAAAATTAATTATAAGGTAAAAATTCTAATTACTACGATTTAAAGACTTGTTTACGCTAATTCAATTTTTAATAAATACTAAAACTACTTAAATAATTCTAAAACTTTTTAGACAAAACTACAACTGAATATTGATTATTAAAATCAATAGGTTCAATTTTTACGCTATAGTGATATTAACGAAACTAGTAAATATCACAGTAACTTTAAGCTAACAAAATGAAAAAAAAAAAAACAAGCTTATAAGGCCCTTAAGCTCCACGCCTTAGGCTGCAAAAGGTAAGAAAACAAAGATAACTAAGTGTTTTGTTAGGGTTAGTATAATAATCATTACGCTAAAAATGACAATAAATAAATGATAATATATAAAGCTAAATTACTAGGACTAGTATTAAAACTAGAATAGATCGGACTAGCATTAACACTAGAATAGATCGGACCAGTATTTAAACTAGAGTAGATCGGACTAGGATTAAAACTAGAATAATTACTAAACAAAAGTAATGAAAAATAAAAAGACAAACTAATTGTAATAGAATAAGTCTTAGTCACCAAACTCTCTCAAGGAGATATGCTTACAAAAAGTAAACTAATTCGGGTATTAAGGTCAAAGAAAAAATATAAAAATTTTAAAACAAGCAAAATGAGAATTTAAATAACTAAGACAATATATATATATATATATATATATATATATATATATATATATATATATATATATATATATATATATATATATATATATATATATATATATATATATTCAACTAATAAAAATAAAAACAAAATCACAAAACTTTATAAGAAGAAAGAGGTGAATAAGAGTGTGTGTGACCACATGTAAAACAATATTTTACAACTACACTATCATAAGAAACTCTTTATTTCACAATCCTTTTTTATAAATATTTTGTAAACTTTGAAGATTAAATGAAGAATTAGATGAAAGAAAGATAGATTGCAAATAAATTAAGTTAAACAAGACAATACTTTTAAAAATCTTAAAACAATAATTCAAAGATTACAACTTAAAATAAAAGCTTAAACATAAAGTAAACTAGAGAAAACTAAAAAAAAAATGAAGATAAAATCGTCCTAAATGAGGTGTGGGAGGTGGGTTTTTATAGACCCATATATTACATGTTTAGTCCCTCCATAAACTACAAAAGAGCACTCCTAAATAATGTCACATCAACCAATAAGCCAAACGTCTCGACCAAGATAACTAATTCCTAGCTGCTTCCATCTTCATTCTACATAGCATGTGCATGTGGGCCACAAACAATCAATTCATTGTTTTATTTTTTTCTTCTTTGTTGATCAAATACAAAATGGAACAACTAGTTTGTCATTCTCAATTCACATATCACATGGTGGTGGGACCCATGCTTCTAGAAACTTGATTTAATTTGAAGTTTGATGTGAATTGCCACTTGACACCCCTGGCCTTCATTTTCAATCCTTATCTTCTTTATATATATGAAAACACATTTGGTCCCTCATCGTTCTTCATATTTAATTCATTTATCCTTGAAATAAATAAGCTTTATATCGGCCTCGATGCTCCAAGTACAATTATCATTGGTCTCGATATTTTTGTGCTCTTTCCAATCTCGTGCTTGGTTATGTCATTTTTCCAAAAATCTATTCGGGGCTGGCCTTGACTCTATCTTTAATATCACAGTATGTACCGCTTGTTGCCGAGTTGCGCAAATCTGCATACTTTCGCTCAAAAATTGCATGATTTCGCCCAGAATTCAATCCCTTCGTACCTGAGATGCATAAAAACACGAAACCAAGGATATCTATATTGTTTTTGGCCTTTTTTTTGTATTTTTACGTATCAAAATGGTGGTGAAATGATGAGTATTTGCATACTCATCAGTGACCAGGCGCATTGGTTGTTCCAGAGGCCTGCCTAGAGGTCGGATCTTGATGGTTTCTCCTCTGGGGTCACCACGTGTTTTTTCCAACTGCGGAGTCCGCTGGCTTGAGTTTTTGTGTTTCGTCATTCTAGTTCTTAGTGTAGGGTCCCACGGATCGCGCCACTTGTTGATACAAAAGTTGGGCGTTCCTTATTTGGGTTCCTGTCCTCGTACCAATCAGATCTTAATGCTTGAGACCTGCACACTAAGAAAGCAAACAAACACCATTAGGCTTATCGTGGGATTGTCTCCCACGATTATCCTCCGGCGTGAGAGTAAGTAATCGGTTTTTAGGGTTGTATAGAAGAGTTAGGGTTGTAAGTCGTACCTTTAATGAGGATTATGATATTCTTTATATAAGCACGAAATCGTTGTAGATTTCGTGTTCCTCACTCTTCGGCGTATCACGCCTATCCGGTCTATGGATCTTTATCCCATAAATAAAAGATCCTTATCTAGACCATAAATAATGTGTTTGGGTTTGGGCTTTTGTGAGCCCAAACCGTTAGTATGGTAGTCCAAATAATAATAGCCCATTCGTGACGGGCTTTTGTGTTAGTAATGTCCATTAGTCGGGTTCGTGACCCGAATATAGACTATGCGTCATCACCGTATATTACGAAAATGATCACAAAATTCGTTTATTACCAAAACGGCTCGCATGCTCTTAAGCAGGCGTGTCACCATTAGACAAACGAAAGGTGTAACATTTCTGTTGAAAGGTTAAATCCCGTAGGTTATGATATAGTATTAATAGCACTATTTATTGAGAACAAGACATAGAGAAGCTCTAATAGACCCAACCCACAAGTCATGCTTGGGCTAACTAACTTAATCCATTTAATATTCCCCCGCAGTACGAGCAGCAAAATCAAGAAAGCACGTGATTCGAGTAGAAAACACTAAACATAAAAGCTAGTGACCGGTTCCATATTTTCCCCCGAATTTCATCAGTTCCAGGCTCAAGTGCCTGTTCATTCATCTTCATTCCAAAGGCGAGCATATCCATTGAGTGACTACCACTATCATTTGCAGTCAATGGTTCTTAACCAACTTTAGAGCTTTATTCATCTTGATGCATCAACGAATTAAAAATGAGCCTTAATATTTGTTTTGAATTTATTTATTTTTTATTTATTTAAATAATAGAGTTAGTTGTCGCAAGCCCGACTAATGGGTTGGGTCTATTATGGTTTCTCTATGTCTTGTACTCTATAAATAGTGGCTAAATAATATATCATAACCTATGGGGTTTAACCTTTCAACAATTTCTTGATTATAACGAACTGGAAGACAACACGTGTAGGACATCCCGCATACATTACACATGCATGGTCTAGACGCGCTCATTGTATGCTTGAGCTATCCAAATGAAGACGAATGACTAGATGCCACATCAAACGGTGCACTCCATACCATGCGCGGCTTACGTGTCTGGTTGTCAGACAGTGCGCACCACCTATGCGCACTCATCTTACGCGCGCGGCCTTTTGTGAATGGTGCTGTTGGTATTGTTGTTGAGGCATTTGAGTCGGTTGAAGAAGTGTTTTTGGGATTGGATTGTGCATGGAACTATGGAAGGAAATATGCCTAACTACTCCGTATAAGAGGAGGTTGCTGTCAATAATGTAATTTGGATATAGATGAAAGAAGGCGAGGGTGGGGATTGAATTGAATGGCTGGAGTGCTTTCTTTCTTGTGAGATATATAGTTACTAAACTAGTGATATTGGTTGTATATGAGATTTGTGATATAGAGAAAATAAGAAAAACAAGTTGTTATGTTATGGTGAGATTGGTAAGTGAAGGAGTTGATATATAAAAAATTGATGATATGGTTTGTGTTGCCAGAGAAATATGATGGTTGTGTTTGTGTTAGAAGAACAAGAAAATGGCAGTAATATTGAATCCACAACCATTTAGTTGGGGAGCTTCTCACATAACAAAATGTATCATTAGAACACAATCTATTTGATATAAACTATTTGGAAAATGGACTTCTCTAAAAATTTGAGCACATCCTTTGTTAAAGGGATTCAATCTCCTTTTCATATTGGTATCGAAAGTTTTCACAAGTGCAAAAGTACGACAAGTTTAGAGGGTGCCTAGAACAAAATATCATGCCTTAATAAATAGGTTGTGGGAGCGGGTGTTTGGATTTGTGTTTTTCAACTGGTTATGTAATTATTGTGATTGTAGGATAATCAGTTTCACATTAACTACAATAAAACTGATTATTCAAGCATGCAATGCTTTTTTTTTTTTTTTTTTTTTTTTTTCCTGGTGGTGAAACAGTGAAATATATTAAACTCGAACCCAATCAATAAGTACAACTACCAATCTTGGAAAACTGGACATGAGTATGACCAAGTTAACCAAAATTGCATACTAATACAAAGAATACAAACTAAACAAACGTAAAAATCAGCACTATACAGAAGTCATCACTATAGCTGAATCAACCGAATAGCAAACTAAAAACAGAATACTAACATTTCACCATTTTCACCATGCTCTAAAGGATATTCCAAGCTTAAACTACATTTCCGCCAATTGTGAATTGTACACATGATTACTATAGTAAAGTCTGTCATCTTCTCACATATAAGGAACAAAGCACAAGGAGGCATCATTTAAAAACTTGGGATCACAATGAGCCAGTTCAAACAAGAGAAAGCTACATTTCCATACTATTATCTGAACCCCATCCTTACCATCTAATTATGATCACAGACAAAAGTTGGCATCACCTCCCTTTTGAACTCTACCAAAACCACCTTTGATAAGATAAAGCAATGACCAAGTAGTCTCATCTTTTACAACTCACTATTCCAAGCTAACCTAAGGACATGACCATTTATAAATACACAATGCAAATAAATTGTCTCGTGGATGAGAACTCTATATTTACATGAAAGGGTTGTGTCAATACTTGATACAAAGTGTTTTTTTTTTTTTTTTTTTTTTTTTTTTTTTTTTTTTTTTTTTTTTTTCTTTAGTTACCAAAAAACAAAGATGTTAATGTTATTGGTACTCAACAGATTAACTTTTTACCACCATCGCCTTCTGTTAACGTAGGACAAGGAGGATAATTTCATCAACCACTTATGAATGATTCGTTGGTGATCCTACTTCTATAATTGTTACTATATTATTCATTTATTCGATTTAGGTAGAAGCATTTGGTTGTTAACCATGACAGTGAAAGCTGTGGCTTGCATTTCACTAATGTTCTGTACTTTCTTTTGGCAAGAAGATATAAAAATAGATGGAACCAAAAATAACAATACAAGCTCCCGAGACATATAAGTTTCTGTGACATATATAAATTAAGGCTAGGAGCATAGAAACACACATTAACTACCCCCCACCCCCCACCCCCACCCCGCTAATCCCTTGACACGTTATCAAAAGGAAACAGGAATCAAAAGATGGAGCCACAAAATATAAGCAACAAAATAAAACTGCAGGCTTGTAAAGTAATCACATAACATAGTGTTCATGCGAAAGGCATATGATCCAACTTAACTCAGAAATATTCCGAGAAATATCATCTATAGTCAAAAATCATACATAAAAAGACGGTAGTGTAAGTTGATAAGACATGATACACCTATTCTCGACAAAGTTCTACCAATGGGCATCAAATTGTCATCTTTGTCCCTACTGCAAGTTTGTAAAAGACTTTTCAAAAGTTACCTACTCAGTAAAGATATGGATTATTGTCTACGCTTTTTGATGCCTTGTGTGAAAGGGCTGCTTGTTTCTCCATCATCAGTATAGATAGCAGCATGTCGATTCTCCATACTCACATTGGTGGAGGACTCTGTCTCTGGGTCATTTGCAGAGCAAGTACTTTTAGAAACATCTGTCACACTTGACTCTGAATCTGAACTATCTACATGAAAAATGGATCTGTCAGCAATTATATTCATGAACATTTCAATAGTATAGATAGCAGACAAATCCGTACCAGACAAATCCATAGATGATGTATCACCGAGTACAAAGTCAGAGGCGGCCTCAATTTTCTGTTTCAAAGTTTTCACCACATCTTGAACAAGTCTATCATCGTTGGTGCCCACTGGAAGAAAAAACTCTAGAACATAGTCATCATCTCCTTCAACATTATGCAAGGAAACTGCAAAGCAGCTTTTTACCTTATTACCGCACAGAGGATACTCTAGTTCATTGAGTTCGGTTACATCTCTACAAACAAATACACCGTGGAATGACAATGCCCTCCCAACAACCCCCTCTGACTTGTACATGTGTCGGTTTCTACATTCTTTCATAAATTTCCACATGCCAATGTCTTTAACATAATAAGGTAGAGCAACCGTGGACATGCAGACCTTCCCAATGCATTTAGTATCAAAACTACTACAACTCTTCTTTATATTTTCATCATGTGAAACAAAACTAGTGGATGGGGAAACAGCCCATGTCTGAGCAAGAGGTAAATTGTGATAGTCACAAACACTTTTCAAAATACCATGGATTTTGTTGTACTCATTGGGAACCTGTATTAAAAGACATCTACCACATAAGAGCTCCAAAGAAAAACAAGATTTAGAGAAATTTTTTGCACAAAATGTTACACTTAGAGCGACAGAATTCAGATTATAGATCCCAAGTCCCAACTTACATATGAAGCAGGACGAACAAATGCTCGTGGACATGCCAGACTTTGTTTCTGCAAGATTACAACAATTTTGAAATGAGCAGCAATGAAAGAATGTGTAAACTAGAATACTACCAAAATAATAATAATAATAATAAAAATAAAATAAATAAATAAATAAATAAATAAATCGTAAATACTGGCTACACTAATCTTTTTACTACTTTAGATTGCATTAAGAAAGCTTGTCCGAGTAGAGAGTATCGAACCTAGGAAAACAATGATAGTATTGATTATTAGACTAGCCATAGTGATGCCCCACTGACATGGATGTGGTGGGTGACCACCACCATTACACTCAGTCTTGTGAATCTATGATGTAATTTTGACAACATGGCCTAGAGTAAAAGGACAATGGAGTTAAGACGGAAAACTCGTGAAGATCATTGAAGCAACTAATGCAGCGTATATGTACAACAACACAAGATAACTCAGCCAAGGTTCTTTAGTGCTTACCCAAAAATCAAATAGATAACAGTAGTAAATGGAAAGAAAAAAAGATAGAAGTTCAGGTGTGCTTAAAACTCTAAATAGAAGAGATTAGATGGAAACCTTCAAGGCACTGTAAACTTGTTTAACCACATGAACATAAGGCATATGTTTGGAAGATACCAAGAGCTCAAGCACACCAAGACATGATGTTCTAGCAATATCAAACACTGGTAAAGCCATATATCCATGAAGATTGCAACGGATTGCTAAGTCTTTTTGTGGAAAATCTTTTGATTTGTAATTGGTTATATCAAAAGTCCACTCTGGTAATCTTTTCCTATATACTCGAGCTGGAGGACTGGTGTATTCTTCTAATTCTTCTTTATCATTATCTATGGAAAATTCACTTTGCTCAGAGCTCCTCCTATAAAAACAAAGTTCATCACTGGCTACACCAAGCCCAAACGGTTGATCTAGAGTTGTAAGTATTTGGTGTATCCCAACATCACGAGGCGACCAAAACTGAACAAGAACATGTTGCTCAAGGAAAGTTAAGAGCTTCAGTGCAGCTTTTACTTTCTCATTTATTTCTACCTGAGGCTCTTCTTTAACAGAAACACAAAGGAGTGTCAAGTATCTCGCATCGCCAGAGGATGGAAGTGTTGGTTGTTCTATCTTGTTCAGCACCAATTGTGTTATCTTATTACAAAGCAAACCAAAACCAAAGCCTGAAACACAACCTGATTGGAACTGCTCAGGAAAGTCCATAGAGATCAGGCACAGTTCAGCTGCTGGATTTCTATATATACTCTGCCAGTAGCAGCCTGTTGGACCAAAACAGAACAAAGACGTATCAGTGAAGGAGGCCCAAAAGAGACTACTTATTAGCTGTTCCGAATGAATGCTCTTATTACTAGCAAAAGCTGTTAATCATTTTGAAATTTAATCAAGAAGATAATATGATGAAATGTATGGCAAATGACAGATGATTTTAGTTTTAACTATTTTAAAACAAAGGATGTGTTTCATAAGCTACACGATAACCAATTATAGCATTGATCAGCACAAATTAGATAGCAGAAACGAAGAATGCCAAGCTTACCATGTATATTTACAATTCAGGAGGGAACTAACACATCAAACAAGAATAATGCAAGCAAAAACGCATGCCAATTTGCCACTATCCCACAACAATGTTCCTTTGTTTCTAATATCTTAATTCTCAACGACCTATTTTGACACTATTCTACAAAACACAGGTGCAATCGGAATGTCTTAAGCTATAATAGTCTCCTATACTAAATACAGACAGAAACTAGCCTTCTGTTTAACAGCATAACTAATTCCAACCAAAAAGATCAACTAAATCCAACAAAAAAGAGCCTAAAAGATGACTTATCCATTTCACTTACCCCAAAATTCCATTACTAAAAGAGATGTATTCGTGAAGGTTTAGCTTAATCTTTAGCTGTAAGTCCTTGTTTGCCAAATTAAGTTGATTTTATCGGGTCCAATCTATGCACAAAATATACACTAATACGTCATCCTTAAAGAGGGGACTAAACATTTAAGGACGTTTAACTACCGCAATGCTTAAGGAGTTAGGTAGTCCAACATTAGCCATTCTAGTCGAATATCAAACTTCATTCAAGATTATGCACAAAAAAGTATGTTAATAGCCAAAAAATTAAGTTACAGTAGGGGAGCCACATAACAGACTGTCAACTATTTTAAAAGTTAAACTCGAGAACAAAACCGTTATGGTATACTGCTAATTCTTTTGGTTGACGACTTTCCACAATTCCGTAAATTTACATGTTACAGCAAACTGTTTCACCTAAATAAGGATTTGTATCTATTAACCAAAAAAAAAATTGACATGGTAAGAGAACGGAAAAATGAATTTGGCTGTCAACATCTTTTCCGAGTTTAATAGCGCTAGAATCACAAAATATTCATTCAACTACACTCTTTTACTACTTCAACAAATGAAAAAGTGCCAAATTAGGGGGGGTGTTTCTTTAAGCTTTTATGTGGCTTACGAGCTTATTTGATTTTCGGCTTATATTCCATAAGCCTCAATTTTTCCGGCTTATTTTGAGACTTGTGGGCTTATGTAAGTTTATTATGATATGATAAACTTATAAAGAAGCCAGAAAATTGGAGGTTACATAAGCTGAAATCAAATATGGTGATAAGCCCACATATAAGCTCAAACAAACACCCCCTTATAACTTTGTTCGCTCTCATATACGTAGTAATAAATAAATAAAACTCAAACAGCATAATATTAAATAACAACGGATCCATACATAAGTACTCTGATGAAAATGCAAAATAATACTACAGCTTTTAGTAATAAGGGGATTTTGAAAAATATAAAGGAGATATAAATGAAAGAAAATTTATGTACATTGTTAGTTAATGTCAGAAATTGATGATCATCGGTTGTTTAGTTCGTGTTAACGAAAGGCGGGCAGAGGGAGGGAGGAACAACCATGGACCCCACCTTTGCTTTTTTAATGCAGGGATAAAATATGTACTAGTATCTAACAAGTTTATTGATTTTTGTCTATTTTTGTTAGTACGTGTAGGCGTGTAGTTTTATTTATTTTTTCTATTAAAAAAAAAAAAAAAAAAAAAAAGCGAGTTTATTTTATTGGGGGTGTTAGAGCGGCTAATGCATTTTTATTTGAAAGATTTTTGTTTCAATAGTAAAAGAAGAAAGCTACACAAGATTAATTAAAAAAAGAAAAAAAATAGATAATTTTTTCTATTATTATCCATTTAATCAAGTGTGTTTATTTTATTGGAGTCTTAGAGCGGTTAATGCATTTTATTTGTTTTGGGATTTTGTTATTGTATAAATAAACGGTTAATATTGGGGTATGTTAAAGAGAATAATTATAATGAGTAACGATTAAATGAGAAATAAAATTAAAATGATAAGGGTGAAAATAAACTACAACCGTACAATTCAGATGCATCTACAAATATAGATGTATCTTCTCTTAAATTTCTCTCCAGAAATATGTGGCTCAATTTTTTTATTACTTTTCTCATTTTAAATTCTCTTCTCACTAAATCTCTTCTAATTATAATTACTCAAAACGATTATACAAATAACAGCAGAGGGAATTGTCGGCGGGAGGTAAAGCTCTTTGATTTAAACCTTTTTAAGTAAACCTTTCAAGGGTGTCTAGAGAAAAGATGCTGAAACAATTACGAATAATTTTGGTTGATCGTGTATAATTGTATTAAAAGATTAAGGGTGTGTTTGTTTGACGCCTTTTGGCAATAAGGAATATTTTGAAAGTGAAAAAATTTATTTGTTATGGTGAAGGGTATGGTTAAGGGTTCCTTGGCCACACCAACTTATTATCTCTTTAAACATTTTTTTTTTAAACTTTCTCTTAATAATAGCAATAATTTCTTTTCTTTTTTTAAATTTTATATCATTTAAGAATAACTTCAAAACACAAATAATCACTCACAGCACAATAAATAATAATTTCTATTTTCCAAATCACTTAGACTCTCATCTTTTTCAATCAGGACCCGCTCAAATATTTTGTTTGGAAGCTTCATGCTAACATGGCGCATGGAATCTATGATTTTCCCGTAGTGCACCTTCCACACTTACGAAGGTTTGGATTACAATCTTTTGCAATTGGTCTCACCTTTCTCTTTTATCTTTTACTTTTATGTGCTCCACTAACTTAAACAATAATATTTTTTTAATAATAATATATTTTTCTCTTTCTATTTTTTTAAGCCAACCCTATCCTAATTTCTACACCAACCCCGTTATCAAACCAAACATGACACATCCTTATTCCCTTGATAACTTAAACGATATGATGCTCTACACTATCTACTTTGAAAGAAATGATAAGATCATAATTCTGCGCAATAATGTATCACACTCGCTTACACATCGATTGATCAATAAAAAGATGAGAGAAAATGAATTTTTAGATATAGCATACCACATCATTATGTAAAAAGTATTTTGTAAAAATTATGTAATTTTAGCATTGCTTTACTTTAAATAGTGTGTGCTCACTCACTTCTAATATCTTGTGTTTTCACTTCTCCATACTCTTTTACTAGAGTCTGTGTGTAACATTCTTTTTCTTAATTTCTATTGATAAAAATACACGTAGAACACATATATTGAAAAAACAATATTAGTTCTTGAGGAAAAACCACATTAAGAGGCATGTTTCCAATTGTGATGATCCGATCCGATCCTCATATTAACCACCAGACCACCATTATACGGGTGGATAACAATTTCTCTCTATTTAAGATAAAATGTTACCGCTATTTTCCTTTTTGAACTCCTATAACATAGCTACGTCTTCGGTAAAATTATTCGTATGGCATCTTAGTTTATTGATCTTAAGGATACGTGCTATACTTATTTTTTTTTGCAAAAAATATTTTTGTTTCGACTAATAACTCTCTCATGAAGTTTGAATATTTGGGAACCAATTTATTGTTTATCAAATGAAAAATGCTATACAGTTCTAGCAGTATTATATTGTATTATACTCTATGACATCATTGACATGGGTTCAAATAACAGCCCGTCTCAAACTACCCGTTTTGTAAGATGAGTATGCGAGTAAATTAAAAAAGTAATAAATTATTTTGTTTTGAACATATGAAAAACATATAACGATCGTGTCGTCAAAAACTCTACTATATTACAATTGTACATAGTAAAGTTGGTTTGGTTGGGAGATAGAATGACGTGTGACGTGTCTATATAAGGAAGACTAAAGATATTTTTGGTGTGAGTTTTATATTTGGCATGATGTCTAAAAATCTTACCTTTTGCGATGCCTAGCACTACAGTTGGATTTTAAAAAAAATTGCATGTTGGTACTTTCTCTTTTGAATATCCATCTATTAAATCTCAGCCACTAGTTATATGCGAGTAGTTTTCAATTTTCTTTCCTTTTTAATTTGTATGTGTCCAGTACTATTTATTTTTCATTTCATATTAAATTAAAATAACATATATAGCAAGTCCAATTCCTAAAATGACATAAACTAAACAAGTTGTCAATTTATCATGCACTTTAGTTTACTTTATTTTCCAGTCCGACCCTAAAATCAAATCCTATCTCTAAATTTGTCTAAGCTTATTTCATGGCTTATGAGTTTATACAGAAATCGCAAAGTAACCAAAACTCATTTTTTATAGCTTATATGCCTCAACATGATCTTGTTAACTCAACTAATTTATAAGTCCAAACAGATAAGCTATCTTATAAGTCAAACAAAAGACAAACTCCTTTTTCTCAATATAACATCTAAAAACTTTAACAATGTTCAATCCTTGTTTACTTGTTGCCTTTCAAAAGAAATATTTTTTGAGAATGGATTTTTCTGATATTGAATCATTTTTATATTATGATAAAATGAAAGCCAGCAAATATTTTTATATATTAAAAAAAGTTAACTAATCCATCGTTTTCTATAATGTGAACTGGGATAAGAAGTCCTTATTTTATTTAAGCATTTCTGGTATATGGTCATCCGGTCTGTTTTTTGACACTATAAAAATCAAGTCTTATTCATAAAAGGTGATCATGTCAAACTCAAAAGGGCATAGTGGACCAAAAGGCAAATATAGCATGTGTACGATTAGAATTACAAACATAAAAAATCATATGCTATGTACATACCAGTGTCGGGATTGTTTGGTCAGTAAGAGTGCAAGACCGATGCGACTGGTTGAAAATGAAAATGGACTTGTTTCGCTGCATACCATTAGAAATTACAAACATTAAGCTCCTACTTATCCGAAAACTATGAATGATCAACTAAATCCAACAATCAATAACTGTAAGCAAAAAGTCAAAAAACACAACCAACATTACCATTCAAGAAGAGTTCAAATTCGTGTGACCAATGAGTTTTCTTAACAAAGAGGCCAAAAATATCATGTTAAAGGTACAAATTCTATTGTTAATTTAATAAGTGGAACAATAAAGTTTGTTGAATTTATGATGTTCGACTCTATAACTAACTTTAACTCCTAGTATATTAAAATAAATTCTTGTTAGAGAATAAAATAAGGAAGGTCTTTGGGTTTGGGACTAAAGATTTCTTGAAAATTAAATAAACGGAAAGTGTGAAGTTCAGGTTGATACTCTATCTATACTAGATATTACTTAAAATTTTAAAAGAAAATGATAAATGAGCCTAATTAAATAGCCCTAAAAGGTGACTTACCGCATAAATAACTTATACAGTTGCATAAATGTACTAGTAATCTAATTTGGATTTGAAAGTTGGTACAATTGACATTCCAATTTGTACTTATTTACTTAAACTGGTGAATCAAATCCAGGCTAAAACTTATTCACTAGTTATCCTATCTTTTTATGTTACCGTTAAAAAAAAAAAAAAAAAAAACCGCGTGCTCCAACAAAATTTACTTTCGTGACCGAGAAAAACACGGATCCTAGACAGGATAAACATAAGCATACATATGTGATTAGTTTTTGGTTTGCAAAACAGAGTGTAGAAAGAAGTTAAAGTAAGAGAGAAACCGAACCTTAATCGAATGGCGGTGAAGAAAAAGAAGGAGAAGAAGCTGTTAATCCGGTGAGAAATGCTAATGGCATTTGATCAAAGCTATGGGAATCATATTTGCATATTCACTCTTTTTATAATGTTTATGGTTGGGTTAGGAGAGATGATGTAGGCCCCTTAAAATGATTTTTCACAGCTTATGATCCTACGTTATTACGTAATAGAGCGAAAAGTCTAGGGGTGTGCTTGTTCGTGTAAAGTGTTGAGTAGTGTTGGATGATAATGGGAAATTGTTTCAAAGTGTAAAGTGTTAAATAGTGTTGGATGATAATGGGAATGTTTTCAAAGTGTAAAGTGTTGAATGATAATGGGAATTGTTTTAAAGTGTAAAGTGTTGAATAGTGTTGGATGATAATGGGAATTTTTTCAAAGTGTAAAGTGTTAATGGGAATGTTTTCAAAGTGTAAAGTGTTAAATAGTGTTGGATGATAATGGGAATGTTTTCAAAGTGTAAAGTGTTAAATGATAATGGGAATTGTTTCAAAGTGTCAAGTGTTGAATGATAACTGGAAAAGCTAAGGCTAAACATTAATGAGGGTCGATCGTCTCATTTTATTTGTCACGTCACTTTTTTTTTTTTTTTTTTTTCGATGACTTAGAGATTATTAGTTGCCACAGTAAGGACGACCTTCATTTATATATATATTTTTTCAACTAACAAATTTTAATTTCGTTACATGTTTTTTTCCTCCTTTTATAAAATACTTTACACAAATAATATATAAAAAAGAATTACAAAACTAAAATTAACAATAAAAAAAAGAAAAAAAAAAAAAAAAAGAAAAAAAAAAAAAAAAGAAAAACAATGTATCACATCACAGGCCCACAACCCACTTACCTAGTAACTCTTAGGCTAGTCAAGTTAAGTGCATGCGATCGATTGTTTCACTCGATCGAGTGTCGATCGGCCTTCTGTGGTACCCAATCATCAATCGATCGACCGGTCTTTTTTTTGGCATGTTGGTCGCTTGGACGATCGGCTCACATACACACATAAAAACAAAACTATCACTTTTCAATTAATATTATTAAGGTCGTCTTTACTGGGGCACTCAATCACATGTAAATCGCTGGAGAGAGAAAGCTGACGTGACAGAGAAAATAAAAATGGATTAGGGGGTGTTTATTTATTTATTTTTTTTGTTAGCTAAGGGATGCTTGGGGCCCATGGCTGTTAGTGGGTCTGGATGGGGAAAGTCCCTTTATATTACTCCTATGAGATAGAGGAAACAAGGGTTCAAATGGACCTCACTTACAAAACAAATAATATTAAATGGATTGGCCTAACACTTCCCTTAGCTAACAGAAAAAAAAGAAACGGCCCCTTAAGTTGACTTACTATGGGCAGCCTTAAACCCTACAACTCCTATGGAATTATTATGTGAATTGCACTTTTTCACTTGATGATGTTTGTCAATGAAAATATTAGAATTTGATATATAGTACTCCCTCCGTCCCACAATAAGTGTCCACTTTGAATTTTCAAAGTCTTTCTCATTCAACTTTGACCATAAATATTATTATTTATGTTATATGATACTTGATGAAAATTATATTATTGAAAATACATTTAAAACTCAATTCATTCATATATTTTTCATTAAGTATTATATAACACAAATAAAAATATTTATGGTCAAAGTTGAATGAGAAAGACTTTGAAAATTCAAAGTGGACACTTATTGTGGGACGGAGGTAATAATTAACAAGAAAAGATCAATCAAGGTCATTTAAGAATTTGTACTTTATGAATGAAAAAAGCACCAATAATGATGTTTATATTGATAAGACAAACAACTTAATATGTAGACATGTAGTGATTAAATTTGCTAAATACGAGTAAGTGATAAAGAATATTTAGTTAGAAATGGCTCCGTATTTTGACCTTTGACCGTCTAATACATGGCTCTATATCTTCTTGTTTGACTTTTATTGATATATAACTAGTTCGACCAATCATGAAGTTCTGATCAAGCAAAAGAAATCAAACTTCTCTGCTTTGGTTTCAATATAACTCAAGGGTATCGTTATGCATACCCTAATAGTCACCTTTTTCCCTCGTCTCATTTTAATCATTTTATTAACAATATAAGACAGTTTTTTATCGATTTATGTTTTGTATTTTTGTTTTATAAGTCTTTCTTCCGTATTTCTTACCAACTTTATATTTTACGTTTCGTATTTTCTATTTAACACATATTCTCTTGGCACGCCTATGACATATACATATATTTTTCTTCTTTGAAGCACCATTGATTGAACAAAAAGCAATTGCATAATTGCAAGAACATAAGGATAAATAAGAAGATATGAAGAATGTGTGAAAGAGATCAAAAGTGGACCATGTGATGATGTAACTGTGTACACAAGAGATAAATGCCGAGGGAGACGCGTCAATAGAAGATCGAATATTTGTTCCCTTCCTTTGACTTAAATTACTTGAAAATTTTCCATTTAGATTGAATATGGTTTTCTTTATTCTTCTTCTTCTATTGAACAAGATTGAAAATGATTTAATACGTATAAAAATTAAAATGAGGACAAATTAGGAGTGCATTAAGCCTTCTACTTTGTCGTCCGTCAAAAAGAAACCTTGTTAATTTGTGGAAATGAAAGAATAATTAACTTGTCAAGTATTTTAACATAAATTGATTCTTGATGCGGGCTGCTCTGATTTGTTTTGAAATAAATGATACATTACATACATATTTTATTGCTAATTTGAAATAAGAGTAAATCGCAGAAAACGTCCTTGTGGTTTGCCGAGATTGCATGTTTCGTCCCTGGTCTTTTAAAAATGCAAGCGACCTCCTTATAAGAAAAAGTTTGGTTCAATTTCATCCCAGGTAAAATTGAAATAACTAAATTGCCCCAGTCTTCATTCCCTTTGAATTTTTTTCTCTTCAATTTTACTTTTTTCTAAGTGAGGTTGTTCACTACCTTCAAAAAATTCAACTTTAAGAATTCTTTGCTACAACCTTTTTTCTCATATAATTAACCAATGTTTTAAAATCCGGGTTGACCCGGTCGGTTGAACCGTAACCGGTTCGGAGACCGGGCCGGATGTGACTGGGTTTTTGCTTACTTGAGAACCGGATTGAACCGCCGGTTTTTTGTTGACCTGGGTTGACCCCGTTGGCTAAACCCGGCTAGGTCATGACTTTTATAAAAAAAAAAAAAAAAAAAAAAAAAAAAAAAAAAAAAAAAATCTAACTAAATATGTTTTTCTCCATCAACCTTTATAAGTTTATTTGACAAGTTGACTTAAGTGTTTGTTAAAATTTTATAAATCACCAACTATTATAGTTTTAATATACATCGCTATAACTTAGAATTATAAATTGATCTTTGTTACAAATTTTTGTTATATTATTATAAATATATAACTTAAAACCAAAGCCTTATAGGTAAAGTCTTAATTTTTTTCGTGTATTTAATCAAAAGTTGGGAATAAAGTCGGATAAATCAAGTGATCATTCAATACTATATACTAAATATACAAAAAATATATATAAGTGTAGAACCGGTTTGATCCAGCGGTTCAGCCGGTTGAAACGGTGACCCAGTGAACCGGTGACTTAACCGGGTCAATTAAAAAACCGGGTTTTAAATCATTGCAATTAACTAAAGTTATTGAAAAACAATCCAACAATACATCTAAGTCTCCTTTAGCACATTCCTTTACTTTTTTTATTTGATTAAATCCATAATCATCATCATCATCATCGGCACATTCAAAACCTTAAAAACCCAACGTTGTCATCACGTTCATCATGCAATATCAACGAAAACAACAATAACACTAACATCAACCCAAAACCCCTTTCATATGTATTAATCCTAAGTTCTTAATAAATATAAAGGAGAATTGCATATGTACCCACTAAAACTAAAAAAACTTGCATATTTTTTCAAAATACATGTTTTTAATGCATGATGTACAATGCAAGTTAAGTAAATTTTTGGTATATATGCAAATATACAAGTTTTGGTGTGTATGCAATTATCACTAAATATAAAGACCAACCTTAATTTATCAATTTAATCAAAATTCAAACAATTAGATTCACAAAAAGTGGATCCATAGTACAAGACATCACTTACATATTGTGCCAGAGACTGACACTATACAATCGATGGCGAGTCGTTTTTTCTCCGATAACTGTTTGTGGTGGGGGATGACGAGGTGGGTGATTGATGTTATTGGAGATGGATTAAGCTTTGTAGCTGGGAAGAATATGAAAGATAGAGCAGGTGGTGGGTATTTTAAAGTTGGTTGATTTATTTTAGCGAAAGATATACTTTGTTTATGTAAGATTGACTATGGTTTAAACCTAGTAATTATTTTATTTTATTATATTTTTTTTTAGAAAGGCATCATTGAGAACCCCGAAAAAAGGGAGAAAAGAAAGATACAAAACAAGGCACCCACCTCAACTAATCAAGATAATTAACAAGAGAGTGAGGCTCAAAAAAAAAAAAAAAAAAAAAAAAAAAAAAAAAAAAAAAAAAAAAGGAATAAAACAGCTACAACCAAGTGATAAAACAAACACATGACACTAATAAAACTGACACTATGAATTATTTTTTCTTATGAATGTTCTTTGTCTTGTTTATTTATTAATTTAAAAAAAAAAATCATGAACAAATTCATAAAGAGTAAAGACGGGGGCAATTCAGTCATTTCAATTTTACCTGGGACGAAATTGAACCAAACTTTTCCTCACAGGGAGGCCGCTTGCACTTTCAAAAGACCAGGGATGAAACATGCAATCTCGACAAACCACAAGGACGGTTTCTGCAATTTACTCTTTGAATAATGATATGATGTAGGGCGGAGGGAGGGGTGGCTAGCGGGTGCTAGGCCCCCTCTCATAAGCCCAATGATTGTATTAACATACCATTGTTTAGCCATAATTTAATGTTTAATATACCATGAGCATCTGCCAACTAGCGACTTTTCTATCATGAAAGAAAAAGAAAACAACTAATATAAAATATCTCCGATCTAAGTGGCCACTGAAGCGAAAATATGAAATAAGACATTTTTAACAATATTTTTTTGTTGTTAATTTAAAAAATTTAAAGGACTTTTCAACAATTAGTTATATCACAAATTTGGATATCTGAAATTTGCGATGATGTTTTATGTTAGACATAATACTTTATCTAAGTTTTTTGTAATTTGGATATTGAAAATTTCAGATTACAGTTTTATATATCTGAATATCCAGATATCTATAATTTTTGGAAAACTTTTATATGACTTCCAAAACTGTCCTTTCATAAAACACAACTTTTTAGTAAATTATGATCAAGTTTTCGGATATCCGAATACGTATATTTTTTGAACACCCAAAACCTAAATCGAGAAATCCTAAAAAGTTTCGGCTTTGTTGCTTTCCCCTAGTTATATACTCAGAAGTATCAAAATAGATTAAAAAAAAAAAAAAAAAAAAAAAAAAAAAAAAAAAAAAAAAAAACATGACCTTATTTTGAGTTTACTATACTTTTTATCCACTAAATATGTTAGAAAAAAATTAGATTTAGTAATGCATTCGTAAGTTTTTGTGATGGTTTATTTGTATAAAAAAGTTGGAAACCGTTTTTAAGCTTTTATTTTTTGGGGTTATATAATGAACTTCGGCCCCCTTAACTACAAATCCTGGCTCCACCCCTGATATGATGGACATGTTTGATAAATATTTGGCGAGCTTAAGCATGGTATAAACAATACCACACACATACGATTTGTTTATCATATTACAGAACTAGTACCGAGTATTATACTTGCACACAATTGACACAAAGCTTTGAATAAACTTAACAGTTATGATCAAGTCACGGCGTCCATTTAAGAAGCTATGGTAGAAGTCGGGTCATATGTTGGCTATGTTTGACAAAAATAGCTGTGAGCTGTGAGCGGTAGCTGTGAGTAGTAGCCGCAGCTCACTGCTCACCGCTCACAGCTTCATAAAGAATCATTGAAAAAATGAGCTTTCCAAAAAAATAGCAAAGCTCACAGTTCTCATGCCAAATGAACACTAAAAATCAAAAAGCTCGTTGCTCACCGCTAATTGCCCTAAAAAGCTTTGCGCCAAACATAGCCGTTAGCGAACAAAGCAAAAGTTGTAATTGGACTACGTACACAAACATATATAGAATAGTATGTTATAAAGTCTAAAAGTGGAATAATTACAAACTAATAATAGAATTGATGTCTACTCATTATTCGAAAGTCGTAACAAATACATGCATGCAGTGACAATATAAAATACTGAAAAGAAAATATCAATGCGTGTCATCTTGCGTGTATGCATTGTAATATAATTACCAAACACATCCTCTTAACTTTATATGTGCATAAAACATCCTTTTTTGCTCAAAAAATAAATAAAAAAATAAAATAAAATAAAACTTTATATATGCATAAAACATCATTTTTTATGTGATGTGTGCAACAGTGCAACTTGATGCACCAATGCAAATTGCAATCACCAAACACATTCATAGTTGATAGGACAAAGGGCATGATTATTTAATTTAAAGATCAAAGTCGCTGTTTTGGGTGATGGAAAAGTGGAAAACTATACGCATCATACGTGTTTTCCTTTTATATTTGAACTGGGTCAAAACCATCTAATTCAGCTATTAAAAAATATTTACCAAAGTGGACTACTTCCTATCCCATTTTAAAAGAATGAACTAACTTCAATCACTTTACGAAAAGAGACTATCATGCGTTTTAAGATATGGCTAATGATATTCACCTTTGTCATTTTATTTTTTCAATCGATTTTCTCAACAAAATACTAACTAAAAAGTTGAAAACCGCCCAAGAAAACACGAGCCATATACTTCTTTTTCCAAGTTGTATTCCGTTTTTTCTTTAATCAATATAATTCAACAGGCCAACAACATAAGATGAATAAACCAATAAATGGTTAATGACAACTCCACAAGATTTATAAGGTCATCTTTACTTGATGTCCATGGAACATGTTTATGCGTACGTAGAGTCACCTGAGATGAACTTAACACTTACCAATCGCCACCATTGTTCCAATTCCAAGCCAACAAAGGTTTATAAAAGTCATGACCATTTACAGGCCATTTGGTTGGTCCTGATAGTGGAAAATTAAGTGGGTTCCACTATTATTTATTGGGATTTAGCCGTACAATAGCAACGTACTTTTTCAAATGTTCCGATCTAGTACGCAAACTATTTTTTGTTCCACTTAATGTAACGAACTTTCAAGTTTTGTTCCATTCTACCCCACGAAACTTGTTTAACCGGCTAGCAAGATTTTTCCCCCCAAAAGCTGCAACGTTGGATTTCCACTATATATTATATACTTTTAAAAGCCATTAAATAGCCATATACTTTCTCAAATTTACTCATATGGTACGTGTGTCGAAAATAACTAAAAATTTTGTTTTGTTTTTCTTTCTTTTTTTTACATGTAAAAACAAACAAAAATGTGCAAAAATGAATGACAACATGTAAAAACGGGCAAAATCATGCAAAACAAATGACAACGTGTAAAAACAGAAAAAAAAACGTATAAAAACAAATGAAAACATGCCAAAAACAGACTAATACATAAGAAAACGGATAAAAAAAATGTAAAAACAGATGTAAACGTGTAAAAAAATGGATGAAAACGTGTAAATATGGACGAAAACGTGCAAAAACGAATGACAACGTGCAAAAACGGATGAAACGTGCAAAAACGAACAAAAACGAACGAAAACATGCAAAAATGGACTAAAACTTAAGAAAACGGATGAAAACGTGTAAAAGCAGATGAAAACGTATAAAAACGGATGTAAACTTGTAAATATGGACGAAAACGTGCAAAAATGAACGATAACGTGCAAAAATGGACGAAAACGTGCAAAAACGAACGACAACGTAAGAAAACGGATGAAAACGTGTAAAAATAGATGAAAACGTGTATAAAAACGGATGAAAACGTATAAAAAAGAACAAAAACTTATAAAAACGGACGAAAATAGTACGCGTACTAGATCAATACATTTGAAAAAGTACGTTACTATTTACTCAAGTATTAAATATGTCACGTAGGCATTTTTCCTGGTTTTCAAACTTCTTTCCGGTAACCGGTAACTTTTAGGTAGAATGGAACAAAAAATGAAAGTTCATTAAATTAAGTGAGATAAAAAATAGTACGCGTACTAGATCAGAACATTTGAAAAAGTACGTTGCTATTGTACGGCTAAATCCTTTGTTTATTCAGTATCATAAGTAACCATTTCAGTCAATATTCAAAAACAATAATGTGACACATGCTTTAAGAACTGAGTGGGGCCATTTATAAGTGGACAAGAAATTGACGCGATATAATCTGGCAATGCTAAGGATTTATAAGATTGACAGATTGTAGAACCCTGTAAAAAATTTTCGTTTTAATAAATCATTAATCAATGTTATCGTTTATAATCCCCATTATTTCGGGAAAATTTAAAATTTTCTTTTTATATTATTGTTGTTGTTACAACGTAATATAATTTCACGAAATGACGGAACCAATCCTCGACACGTTATTTAATTCCTAAACATTACACTAATAATAATTATATTCCTAATCCCTAATTAAACCAAACGGACACTTAATTAAATCGGCCCAACTCCCTATCACTATTCATCAGCCCACGAATTTAGGCCCAAGATCCAAAACCAAATTCTTATTAATTCTAATATACTCGACTAGTTAATAAGCTACGAAACGCCCCGTTTATTTCCAATTTCTACACACAACGTACGTATTTTATTGTCTCGTCTATTTAACCTCCTAGCCAACTATTAGTGTGTCAAATTTCACGTTCATACGTTAAAATTTGATACGTTTTTAAAAGGCAATTCGTCTAGCCATAAATCGATCCAAACGACTCTTGTTTAATTCATTTCTTAACCGTTTTGATTCCCGTTTGTTCCTATGAGTTTCTAATATTATTTGTAACATGTTTTCATGTATAAATAATATTTATGATCGACTAAAACCTTTTGAATCACAAATGATAGTCTCGTTTGTATGTTTAAAGGTATGTCGACATGTATAGGACTCACAAGGACGAATATATAGTTTTCTAATCCTACGCAACCCATATTATAATCGAAAACTAGATACTAGAATTTCTATCCTCTGATAATGTATAGTTACTTTGTTCCCTACAATTATTTGAGACCATTCAAACTCAATTCTTCACTTATATATATATATATATATATATATATATATATATATATATATATATATATATATATATATATATATATATACCGATCGTCCCTTCCATTCCTTTCATTCATCAAATCATTTTCTACTCTATCTTTATTCTAACGTACGTAAGTAACCTCAAGAGAACCATACGTGAGCTTTTGGAAGCAAGACGTTTGTAACTTCTTTGTTATACGATCCATACTAATCAAATCCTAGTCGAACGTGTATCCATACTACTCTTTTCATCCATTTCTCTCGACTCTCTACCACCCTAGAGGTGTAGTAAGTCGTTTCCTACTCATACTCAACTCATGCTACGTATTTTTATCATCTCATGCATTATATATATATCTTACAAACTTATATAAGCTTTGTTTCATTTATTTTCATACGTATATAACTATGTATCGTTATTTTCATACTTATAAACATTTAGAATAAGTTACGTGACTAGCCTCTATCTTGGAACGCCTAGGAGTCACGTAGTATACTTAAAACACGTTTAAAGATTATAAACATGCATCGTATCAACCTATTTTGAAACCATAATCACACGTATAAACGTATCACATACTTATAATTTTCACTAAGTTATTTTCTTATAATTTCAAACGAGCTAAACGCCTCACAAACACAACTTATATCTTTTATTTCACGTAACAAGCATACAATGTTTTCATACGTACTAATATACCTACTCACAAGTAACCAATTTCGTATATATCATTTGTAAAAATAAACTCATCTCGACTCTTAAAAACAATGAAAGCAAATTGACATGAACAAGTAGAAAACTAGTTAATTTTATACGTTTGGGCCAAAAAGCCCAATAAGCTAAAAATAAGCTATTTCAATAAGCTAGCCGTCCAAACCTTTTTGATATTGAATTAGAACATGAAAAATGGCATTTTTGATAAGCCCAACTCATCTCACGACGTACAGATCATAAAACGTTAACGGGCCTAGTTTTAAAACACTAAAAGTCCATTTAATGAAAAATAAGCTCTTTTTACAAATAAGCAGTTGAAATAACTTTTTATTTATTAAATAAGCCTCGGCAATTTTTCTAATCATTTTTGTATTTTTGGACTAAAAATGTAACGCGACGACACCTAGAAGGACTAATATTGAAAACTATGAAACTTAGGTACTAAAACTGTAAAAACAGATTTATTAAGGTAGAAAATGAATTATTATTAATCTCCAAGTTTAGGAATGACTTTTGTATAATTAGAGGACTAAAAATGTAATATATTTATAAAAAGGACTAACGGCGTAACGCTAACGTCTTTAGTGTAAAAATTGTAAAAACTGGAAAAGAACAAGGACCCACAAGTAATATTTGACATTCTCATTTATTTTCTATTTTTCGAAACCCCATCACGTCATATGCATTTTCGTTTCATTTTATATATATATGTATTTATTAAATTTTCGTTAATAGTATATATAACGTTATATTAACTAATTTTTGTTACGTATTATCATCATCATAATTAAAAGTGGAAAAGCTTTAGAAATAATAACATAACTTGTCATATTATTTTAAACATAAGCATATCATTTGCATATCATTCATTCATCATAACGATTATTTATCAATCGTTATTCGTTCGTATTTACCAAATAGTATTTGGTTATATTCTCTGATAAATTTATTTATCAGGTTCTGTGTCAAAGACGTTTCCATAATCGTTTCCATAAATCTCATCCTATCTTACTTTTCATCATTTCCAAATCAATCCAGGTGAGTCATAGCCCCATTTCAAATAATTGTTTTTAACTCATTGGGGGAGATACATGCTTACATATACTTTGATAACTTGATAAGTATATGAAATAAAATAAAATATATGATTCAAATCAATTTCCTAATTGATATTAAAATAATATAAATTGTGATTTAAAATATGTTAATGTTTCCAATGTGATTATTGTGGTATGTGAAATATATATTTATTGAAGAATTTCTTGATTGAAATATTGATACTCATATGAAAATGTTCTCAATTCGATTATTGTGGTATGTGATATAAATGTGTTACTGGCGAAATATTCAAACTGAATTTCTGATACTCAAATGATAATATTTTTAAACTGAATTTCTGATACTCAAACGATGATATTTTCAAACTGAATTTCTGATACTCAAACGATGATATTTTCAAACTGAATTTCTGATACTCAAATGATGATATTTTTAAACTGAATTTCTGATACTCAAACGATGATATTTTCAAACTGAATTTCTGATACTCAAATGATGATATTTTCAAACTGAATTTCTAATACTCAAACGATACTGTTTTCAAATTGATTTCTGTGATACGATACTTGATTTCATGATGTTATGCTAAATGAGCCCATAAGTCCTTGATATTGCCTAAGTTAGCTTATCGCCATATAGTCCCTCAATCATGAGCCATTAATCACTGTAATGTGAGCGCGAATATAGTGAACAGATTCGAAACCTGTTTTGGATTGACCTCCGATCGCACTAATACTTGACGGAATGCCACATGTGGTTAGTCGTATTAGTCGTGATACACTATATTTAAGACAAGTAGGAATTGGCAAATCACCTACGAATAGAGGGCAAAATCTGTCATTGATTTGATAGAACACCCCCTTTGTTAACGTCTTGCGTGTCATGAGGCTTGGTGCAATATCTATAAAGGGAATATATATGTATTCAACATATATTTAAATACAGCTGTATATGTTTGACCATACGTGAATTATATATTTGATTGATTTGGTATCATGAGTTTCCAGCTCATGTTAAGATTATTGATTCTTTATTGAATGTGATTGAATATTTATATGATTTATTTGTGAATATATTCGATACTTGTTTCGTTACTGTTTGTATTTTATTAATACCAAATATTCCTGAAATCTAACAAAATAAAGGGTTTTTCCTAAAACTCTATTAACTCACCAACCTTTGTGTTGACACTTTTAAGCATGTGTATCTCAGGTAATTTATCGGAGCAGGACAAGACACGGAGTGGGCATTTATTACTCTGATAAATTAAAATGGTGTAAAAATCAAATTTGTCATTTTTACAAGTCTTTATATCTTTTCATAAGATTTTAAATCAAATGGTTCATCTTTTATCAAAATTATTATTTAAATGACAAATAATTTTCAAAACATTTCTTTTAAACCGTTTTATGTGGTTAAAACTTCGATCCTCACCGTAACACCCAAATTACTTTTCCGCTGCGACAAACTTAAAAATGGGGGTGTTACACAGATCCATCAGCTTCTCGAGTGAATATCTATTTATTCTAATATATGACACTTTTGTACCACCCATCTAAGCTAATAAAATTAAATGGGCTGATGTGTTATTCCTTATTTAACACCTTATGTACAACATCACAATGCACCATTTTCTCTTGTGTCTATTTTTGTAAACCATTAATCACATATTTATTCACTCTGCATCTTCCTCTACACGCTTATACTCCAAAACACACTCCAAATCAAATCAATATCAGTTTCAATTCATTCATTAATCGCATCCTAATTAATTCACCATTCAAATTGCGGATGAAAACAATAATTAAATTTCACATTCAAATTGGCAGTTTCATATTGCTAGTCCCTAGCAATATTTTTTGGAAAACTTGATGGATTTGAAGTCTCTTTACCAAAAGCCATCACTTCTGGAGTAGCCAGGTGTAAGAACTGTGGCACACCTGATAACCGTGTGATTTTAAGTAAACCACCAGCTGTCAACGGATTTGATTTGTCTTTACCAAAAGCCGTTTGCTTCTGGACTAGCCAACTCTTGATGGAACAGTCAACATCTTGGTGAGTTGATTACCAATTATGGTTTTTCCACGGCCTTTACCACAAGCCATAATCTTGCGGGCTAGCCAACTCATTAGCTTTTGAGGATGATGGGGAGTTGAGGAACCATACAATTTTTGGCAAATTGCAAGCCATAAACGGGTTTGAGTTATCTTTACCAAGAACCGTTTGCTCCTGGATTAGCCAATCCCTTTTGTCGGTTAGACAAGGTGGACTGATTACCACAAAAATTTTGAAATAAAGTGAAATTTTTTTTTAAATTTTTGGCCAAAAACGGGGGTACTAGACGACATGGTTTGATAAAATTCGCTAGAATTTTCCCCTCCCCCACACTTAGAGTTGAATATTGTCCTCAATATTCAAAGTCCCGGCTAGTATGCCGAAATTTTGAACGTAAGAAGAAAATATTAAAAGCTAATTGTGGAAGTGTCTTTTTTTTCATTTTTCACTTTATGTATACAACAACACATTTTTTTTTTTTTTTTTTTTTTTTTTTTGAAAGATATATACATTGCAAACAATTGCGGGGGGTGGCCATTCCCCCACACTTCGGTGTTAGAAAATAGATGGAAATCAGATACACGGGTGAAAACCCATGTTTGTTGTTACTTGTTTTTGTTTGTCGAGTCGCTAGCTTGACTCGATCCCCGAATTCATTGGTCCATGGGGAAAGTTTGGAGGTCCGGGACAATAGGTGGTATGTCCCCTCCAAAATAATGCTTCAACCGATGCCCATTTACTTTGAAGTTTGGACCGTCATCTTGAGATAACTCGACGGTACCATATGGGAAAACTTTGGCAACGGTGTAAGGCCCAGTCCAACGGGTTTTAAGCTTACCCGAAAAGATCTTCAATCTAGAATTAAAAAGAAGGACTCGGTCACCAACGTTAAAAACGCGGTTTTTGATTTTTGAGTCGTGGATCTTCTTTACTTTCTCTTTGTAGATTAAAGAGTTTTCGTACGCTTGATCACGAAGTTCATTAAGTTCATTGAGTTGAACCTTCCTATGATCACCCGCGGACTTGAGATCGAAATTGGCATTCTTAAGAGCCCAATAAGCCTTGTGCTCGAGCTCAATCGGTAGATGACACGCTTTTCCATACACAAGCTTATAAGGAGTACACCCGATGGGTGTTTTATAAGCCGTGCGAAAAGCCCATAGAGCGTCGTCTAACTTATCCGACCAAGAGGCACGGTTTTCGCCTACGGTTCTTTCAAGAATTCTTTTCAAACCTCGGTTTGAAACCTCCACTTGCCCACTCGTTTGTGGGTGATAAGCGGTAGCAAGTCGGTGAGTGACACCATACTTGAGCATGACTTTTGCAAATTGTTCGTTGCAAAAGTGAGTACCGCGATCGCTTATGATAGCGCGGGGGGTTCCAAACCTAGAGAATAACGATTTCAAAAACTTTACAACTACTCGGGCATCGTTGGTAGGGAGAGCTTTTGCTTCGACCCATTTTGACAAGTAGTCAACGGCTACGAGTATGTACTTGTTCCCTCGTGAAGACGGGAACGGCCCCATAAAGTCTATGCCCCAAACATCAAAGATTTCACACACTTGGATGACGTTTTGAGGCATTTCATCCCGTTGTGTGATCTTTCCTTGACGTTGACACGAGTCACAAGATTTGACTAGGTCATGGGCGTCTTTATAAATAGAGGGCCAATAAAAACCGGACACAAAGACTTTTCGAGCGGTGTAGTTCGGGCCATGATGTCCCCCGGTGGGTCCATTATGACAAGCCTTTAGAATTTCCATGGCTTCTTGGCCATGAACACACCTTCGAATAACCTGATCCGCACAAATTTTGAATAAATAGGGATCGTCCCAAAAGTAATGATTCACATCTTTGAAAAATTTGTTCTTTTGGTGGGACGACATCCCTTTGACAACGAAATTCCCCGCATGGTAGTTTGCAAAGTCGGCAAACCATGGGGTACTAGAATCACCACGAGAAGAAATCACATTAAGTGTCTCGAGAGGAAACGTTTCATTTATTTCATTTTTCTCGAGGACATCTTGATGAGGATTTTCCAATCGGGAAAGATGGTCAGCTGCGAGGTTCTCGGCTCCTTTCTTATCACGAATGATTATATCAAACTCTTGTAGGAGGAGAACCCAACGGAGCAATCTCGGCTTAGCATCTTGCTTGGCAAAGAGATATTTGAGAGCCGAGTGGTCCGTGTACACTATGCATTTTGTCAAGATGAGGTATGGCCGAAACTTCTCAAACGCATACACCACGGCAAGTAATTCTTTTTCCGTTGTGGTGTAGTGAGCTTGAGCTTCGGTCAAGGTTTTGCTTGCATAATGAATCGGCTGAAAATGCTTGGTTTTTCGTTGCCCCAAGACCGCACCTATTGCAAATTCACTAGCATCACACATGAGTTCGAAAGGTAGGTCCCAATCGGGGGCAACTAGAATTGGTGCTTCGGTGAGCTTTTTCTTAAGATTTTGGAAAGCTTCGATGCACTCATCGGAAAAGACAAACGGAGTTTCTTTTTCAAGAAGTCGGGTCATAGGCCTAGCTATCTTCGAAAAATCTTGAATGAATTTTCGATAGAAGCCGGCATGACCGAGAAAACTCCGAACACCTTTAACGGTTGTGGGAGGAGGAAGTTTGGCAATGACATCGATTTTTGCCTTATCAACCTCAATCCCGCTTTTAGAGATCTTATGGCCAAGGACAATTCCTTCCTTGACCATGAAATGACTTTTCTCCCAATTTAGACTAAGATTTGTGTCTTCACACCTTTGAAGCATTTTGTCTAAATTGGAGAGACACGATTCAAACGAATTCCCAACGACCGAAAAATCATCCATGAAGACCTCCATTGTTTTCTCGATCATGTCGTGAAAAATGGCCATCATGCATCTTTGAAACGTGCCAGGAGCATTGCACAAGCCAAAAGGCATGCGTCGATAAGCAAATGTTCCGTATGGACACGTAAAAGTCATTTTTTCTTGATCTTGAGGATCGATGGGAATTTGGAAATAACCCGAAAAACCGTCAAGGAAACAATAGTACTCGTTTCCCGCCAATCTTTCGAGCATTTGATCCATGAAAGGTAATGGAAAGTGGTCTTTACGGGTGGCGTCGTTTAATTTTCGATAATCAATGCAAACGCGCCAACCCGTTACCAATCGAGTCGGAATTAACTCGTTATCATCATTTTTGACAACCGTTATGCCACCCTTTTTGGGCACACAATGAACGGGACTCACCCAAGGACTATCCGAAATGGGGTAAATCAAACCGGCATCAAGAAGTTTTATGACCTCTTGCTTGATAACCTCATGAATTTTAGGATTTACCCGCCTTTGTTGTTGAACTGCTGGTTTAAAGTCATCCTCCATCAAAATTTTGTGCATACAAAATTCCGGGTTAATACCCTTGATGTCAGAAAGTCTCCAAGCAATGGCTCGCTTGTGTGACTTTAAAACCTTGAGAAGAGCGGTTTTGTTTTCCTCATTCAAGTTTTTAGCGATTATGACGGGAAACTTATCGTCACCCTCCAAAAACGCGTACTCGAGATGAGGCGGAAGTTCCTTGAGTTCGACATCGGGAAAGTCATCAGTTTTTTCAACATTTTTGACCTCCTCGATATGAAGTTCTTTTTGAGGGTGAGGGGGCGAAGGATCTTCATTCAACAATTTTTCAAGCATTAGAATATCCCCCTCGGAATCAAGATAGTCACTATCAAACTCGTGTGACATTGAGCTATCTTGGGAAAGAAGAGCATCGACCTCTTCCAAAAGAAAGTCACTTCCCTCAAATGGAGTGAGAGAAGGGGAAGAGACATCGATGGTAGAATCCTTTAACACTTCTTCGAAATACTCATCGCGTGTAACATCGATGGCATCAAGTCGGTTAATTTCTTCTCGTTCAAGTTCGAGAAGATCTTTTGAAGTGTTTTCAATGTTAATGACCAATTTTTCGTCGCCAACTCTAAGAGTCATTTCACCTTCGAAGACGTCGATTAATGCACGAGCCGTTTTCAAGAATGGTCTTCCCAAAATTAGGGGAACACGAGGATCGGCATCGAAATCAACGACTACAAAGTCGGCAGGGAAATGGAACTTGCCAACCTTCACAAAGACATCTTCAGCAATACCCTTCGGAACCGTAACCGTTCGGGTTGCTAATTCAAGAGTCATTCGTGTTTGTGTAAGCTCGGGAAGTGAAAGCTTTTCCCAAATAGAGAAAGGCATGAGATTTATGCTAGCGCCAAGATCGGCCAAGGCGAAGCATTCTTCAAACTTTTGAAAATCACAAGGAATGAGAAATTTCCCGGGGTCTCCTAATTTTTCAGGAAGTTTCTTTAGAAGAACCGCCGAACAATTTTCATTCAAACGAGTTTTAGTGAGTTCAAACAATTTCTCTTTATTACTTAAAAGACTCCTAAAAGTGGAAGCAAACTTGGGCATATAGAGAAGAGCATCCGCGAAACTAATGTCGAAGTGTAACTTTTGAAATATCTCAAGAAACTTCTTCATTTGATCATTAGTTTGCTCACGGAGTTTTTGATCATTAAGCCTTGAAGGATATGGGATCGAAGGCTTAGAAATGCTCTTAGGAAAAGCAAATTCGGGAATTGATGGTTGGACCTCCGAAGGTTGGACGTGTGCGGTACTTCGTGAGCTTGAGGGTTGCACCTTGTCCTTAATAACCTCGGGTTCTCGTTCCACTTCCTTCAAAGGTGGAGGAATAGGAGTCGAGGGTCCATCAATAGCTTTACCACTACGAGTGGTAATAGCTTTCAATTCACCCTTCGGGTTGGGAATGGTGTTTCCCGGAAGAGTACCCGAAGTAGAAGCTTGATTCATTTGACTCATAAGACTAGCAAACATGCTCTCAATCTTACTTTGAGATTGTTCAATCTTGTGGTTAGTATTACGAAGTTCATTTTTAAGCTCATGACCTTGTCTCGACATTGAAGATTGAAAATCATTCTTCAAAGTGTTGATTTGGTTTTGCATATTCCTCATGCTAGCTTCATTTGCCTTAATGTAATTAGCAAGTTCATTTGAAGCAACATTAGGAGCATGGTGATTATGAGCTTGAAAACCTTGATTGAAATTACCCCCTTGATTTGAAAATTGATTATTAAGGGTATGAAATTGATTTTGAACATTTTGATTTCTTTGTTGATTTTGATTGAATCGATTTGGATTATTGGGTTGAGGAAAACCGGGTGGACCACCTTGGTTGCTAACACGATAATTCAGATCAACTTGAGGACGGTATTGGTTACCTCCTTGGTTTGAATTACCGATTATTGCATTAACTTCAAATGGATTGCCATCGGTGGCAGTACAATTGTAATATGCGTGTGTACCACCACAAGTAACACAAACTTCAACCTTTTTGACTTCGGCAGGTTGAGAAGAAACTTTCTTATTTTTGGTGAGAACCAAAGCATGGATAGCTTCCGTGAGCTTGTCAAGTCTAGCATCGGTGCTAGATTGAGCCACGGGTGATGAAGTAGGAGGACCAACATTCACTTGGGAAACAACCGGTTTACTTCGTGGAATGCGGACCTTAGACTTATTCTCGATGATCACTAAAGCATCTCTTGTGGTTCGATTCAAGAAATTACCTCCCGCGGAGGCATTAAGAGAGTCTTGATCAATTTGGCTCACACCATTATAGAAAGTGTCGAGTTGCATTAACTCGGAAAAACCATGATGAGGACATTTACGAAGCATGTCCTTGTAACGATCCCATGCCTCACCGAATGATTCATCAAATTTTTGAGTGAATTTCATGATCTCATTCTTGAGAGCAGTGGTTTTAGATGGAGGAAAGAATTCGTTCACAAACTTCTTGACTAAATCTTCCCATGTTTCAATCGATCGAGGGGGTTGTTTGTCTAGCCAATTTTTGGCAGCCCCATCGAGGGAAAACGGGAAGAGAAGAAGTTTGATAGCTTCCTCAGGGACATTTTTACATTTGATGGTTGACGTGATTTTGTTGAACCATCGAATGTGATCTTGAGGATCGTCCCTCTCGAAACCATAGAATTGACGCGAGGTGACTAAGTTAATCAATCCCGTCTTAAGCTCGAAATTGTCAGCCACGATGGCTGGAATGATGATAGCATCTCCGTAACCCTCGATGGGTGCTTGGAGAAGCTCATTCATGGTGGGTTCGGCCGCCATGATAGGAATAGTACGAATCTCGGGTTCGATTATTGGATTGGTACGTCGTCGATTACGCCTTCTTCTTGGAATGTTGTTAAGCGATTGCAAAGGACTTGTTGACGTAGACGAACGAGTGCGCATGCACCACAACAAAAAATCAATTAAAACAATACCACTTTAACGACAAGGGAACTTAAACCAATAATCAAGAACGCAAGGTCGACTTCTAAAGAAAAACACACAAAGGAGCGGGAGAGAAGAATGGATCTCTCACTGGGCGAAGTTCGTTGGATCGCCACATACCGTTTCGACTCCTCTTAAAGTGTATTTTTCGTTTAAAAGTTTTCCAAAACGCAAGTGATACAAAGGCAAGTTTTGATCTTTGGTTTGGGAACTTATTATGGTCACACCCCCAGTTGGTAGGTGTTCTGCCTTGGTTTGCGGTGGTAAGATTTTAACTTTGTATTTATTAAACAATGAAACGGGAAAATCTTTTTGTGTTTTTCTTTAACTGATATAGATATAATACATATACTAGAAACAAAAGAAAAATATTTTTGGTTTTTTATACGTTTTATAAAAGCGTAACTTCTTGCGAAGGTTCTACAAGACTAATCGTCTAAACCTTATCGAGACTTTCGACACAATTTTATCAAAATATCAACAATTTGTCGTGAGACAAATAATCGTGAAGTAATACGAGTAAACCGTTTAGGAAAATGATTACCTCGCAAGACTTGTGAGAGTGATATTCAAATTGTGAGACCGGGAAGTGATTTCCCGGGTCGTACCCCAACGAGGTGTGAATGGAAAGCTTCGAGTGAGATTGGGATTAAAATCTTGTATGATTGGAAAGGTTATTTGGTTTTGTTGTACGTTAAATTAACGTAAATTACAAATTAACGAACGAAAATGGAATAAACGCAACCTAAGTGAGAAATTAAACTAAGGGATATTAAGTACTATTAAAAATAACCTAAATTACTACGGGAAACAAGAAATAGGTATCGGGAATCCTAAAAATCACAAATTTCACAAAAACGTGACGTTTATTCTAAATAAACGTCAACGCGCAAATAAAAACGTAAATTTTAAGCTACGCGAGTCCTACGGGTTTCCAAATAGTTTTCTAACGCTCTAAATAATAAAAGAAAATTTTGAGAAAAAGAAAATTAATTTTTCAACAAAAATTGTATTTATTACGAATTAAAAACTAATTAAACTAAAATAAATTCTAATAATTAAATTACAAGGCCGAAAAATCTAAAACTTTTATGAAAATTATCTTATGCTATTGCTAACTTAACAAAAATATTAATTTGGAAAAAACTATGTCTCATAAGCTGTTAGAAGCTAAAACAGCTTTCATAAGCTTAATGAGACATGAACTTGGCTACTATATTAAAACATTTGATTAAACAAACCCAATGAGAAAAGTCCCAAGGGCGCAGTTGGTTTGGCATGTGTGGGGTGTGCTGGGTGGCCCGAGTTCGAATCCCAGCAATGCACCTTTTTACCAAAAATATTTTTTTTTTCTTTAATTTTTCTTTTTGCGTCACACTTAACCAACAAGTTTAAATTACTTTTTGTGAAAAAGCTTTTGCTGAAAGATTTTAAAACAGCTTATACAAGCCCCAAAATCCAACAGTGGCTGTATTAAAGTTTTGAGTAAGAATTTGGTATGATAACTGCAAACCACAATAAGTCACAAAATCCAAATGAGCTTTTTCAAGCCAAACAACCAGATAGAATGGTACAACAAACAATTATAACAGTCACAGACCCCAAGGATTGAGAATCAAACAAGCATCAATTTTGCTCAAGAACAATAACAAGCAGCAGCAGTCCCAAAGGATAAGCCACAACAAGGCTTCAAAAGAAGCAGTAAATAAGCAATTCCTAGGAAACTAAAAACTCAATCTTGAAAACAACCTAAGAGGCTCTCTAAATCACTAAGAATCAATCAAAATGGTTAACTAACGAACTAGACATGGTGCAAAGAAAAACGGGTTAAAGTGGAGTCTGCTGGGTCAGAGGGGGTTCTCAGTCACACACCCAACTTCCAAGTGCTTTTTCTATGATCTAAACTATTTCAAACTCCAATTTTCTTTTTTGATTTAGATGCACAAGCTGGCAAACATCTAAAATCAACAAACTTTACTTATTTTCAAAAAAGATTGAGTCCTATGGAACCCCTTGAATTATGTCCCAATCCTGTGAATATGCAATTTTGACCTTTTTGAAAATCTTGAAAACTTTGACTTTGGTGAGATTTGAATGGACAAATCTCACTGAAAATGTTATATTGGGATAGAATGAAAGTTTTTCTAACAAGTTTAACAAGTTTTGCACCCAAATGAAAGTTATGCAATTCCAAATTCCTATCAGTTGAACAATAGAGTTGATCCAAAAGGATTTTTTTTTTACTTCTTCTTTTGAAAACTACCAAGATACTTCTGATTATAAACTAACAATAACCTAAGATTGCTATCTAATCATTCTCATACCTACAACAACAACCTTGTAACAGCTTAGCAAACAAATCCAAACACTCCTATAAAATCTGAGTTTAACACTTTTCAGAGCAAGAAATCTATTCAATAATTGCAGCTGAGATTTAAACTTAAACTAATCTATAATGAACTTAAATAAACAGATTTAAACATTAATAAACAACATTAACTAATAATCAAAAATTATGCTAAGAAAAATTTGGAAAAAGTCTTACAAGAAGTCCCTAGCAAAACCAAGTGAGAACCAGAACCACAACCACAACCTAAGCTCCCATGAGCTCTAAACCCACTCCCATCCATGCTTCTGCTATTAACTCCTTCTTCAAACATATACTTTTTTTTTTAATTTCTTTTCTGGAATTTTTTTTTTGATTTTTAATTCGACACAATATAGAATGAAATAAAAGGCACCAAGCAGAATATGATAAGGAATATGAAACTTAAGACAAGAATTTAGAGAAACTTAAATTGCAACTTCATTAAACCATAAAATTTTGGAGTACAGACTAGAATTTTTAAAAAGCAAAATTACAATAAATAAAAAGATTAGATTCCCTCAGGCTTACAATACTCAACCTATTTATACTACTTATCTAGGGTTTCTTGGATTCTCTTTTGCCTTCTCTTTGTGATAACAGCTCAACCTTGAATTCTTCAGTCTTCCTCAGCCATTAGATGGGAGCAGAGATGATCACAACCATTCATTCCATTTTGGCGCCCATATGTAGCCTGGAGGTGGGTAACCCGTGAGGAAGTGGGGGGTTTTTGAGGGTGTTAGGTACGAATTGAGAGGGGTATGGGGTGATAGTGGGATGGGGAGTGGTGAGGGTTGCTTTTAAGGTATTGGGGAGAAGGATGCGTGTAACAGGTGATGGAGTGGAGGGGGTGGTATATTTGCTGGGTAATGGAGAGAGGTGGTGGTGGTTGTTTGTTCCCTGGGTAATCGAAGGATGGGGGGGGGGGAAGAAGGGTTTTGCTTTGACCGATACTCAGTTATGCGGCTTATATCTTTTTAGGTTTAGGATGATGGGTGGGCTGATGGGGGAAATGGGCCAAGTAAACTTTTGAGATAAGTTGGGCCAGGGGATGGTATTTGATGGGTTATAGTATTTTGGAAGTTTGGATCCGTTTGTAACAATAAGTAACACAAGGACCAAGTTTGTAGTTCACTGAATTTTGAGGGACTTTTCCTGCCATCTTTCAAAGTTCATCAAAGGACTAATCATGCCACGTTATGAATTTCCAAGGACCTTAAATGAATAATCTCCCAATTTGCACATCCAGGGACCAAAACCGTCAAATTCCAAACTGCAAGGACCAACTTGTAATTTTTCCAAACTTGTTCATTTTTGAAAGTGTTTTTCCCAAAGATCATTTTTGACATCTTTTTGACTTTTAAGAAACTTGGGTTGACTTTTCATTTGAAATGAACGCTTAGGGACTAGTTTTGTAAAACTTTGAAAGTTGGGGGACTGAAACTGCCAATTATGCAAACTTTGTTCATTTTTCGTTTGTTTTTTGATCATTTTGCATTTGAAACATATAAAACGCGATCTTTGGGATTTTTTCATTATTTTGATATATTCTTGAATGTTTTCGCGCGTTTTGGCAGTTAAAATACGGTAAAAATGATGAGTATTTACACACTCATCATTTCATATGACCATTAAACACCACAATCAATCAATTAATTTTCATACAAATCATCTCCAAAAATCTATGGCGTTTCTCCAAGAACCATCAACGCATTTTTAGATCCTATAACTTTCTCCAATCGATAACATATAACGCATTTTCGGATTCAAATTTTCTTGCTGGCCATCCTTTGAAATTGGTAATGATCTTGATGCTTTAATTCCATTGTATTGAAAGTTTGTTTTTGTTATTTTTTCATAGGGTTTCGATTTCAATTTTTGTTATGTTTCTGATGTATACTTTTTTTCTATGGTTTTAAGTTGATGTTTTTCACAGGATTTGGACTAATTGCTACAAGGGTGTTGGCAAGATTGATTTCTTGGTTGATTTTAATTCATCTACATGGATCCTTCACAATCAGTTACAATTCATCCGATTCAAATCCGGTAAGTGAGATTTTGTGGTTTCATTCTTTTGTTTATTGGTGTCTTATTAACTGCCGATTATGAGTTTATTTGTTGGAAAAAAGTAAGATTTTCAATTTGTTCGGTTTGTAACTTTGTTTATTCTTCAAAGGTGGGACTTGAATGATAGCACTTACATGACTCTTACAAAGATGGTACTTTGTGTACATCATTCGTAATATTCTACTCGGTATATCTTTTACTAATTCTAATTCATGGTTATTTAATCTTTAGATTATCCTTTAGCTATTGTGATTATTTTTTATTGCAACTTTATTTTGCACTTAACATGTTTGATGAAATGTTTATGTAGTAAAAGATGTCAACAAGTGTTTTTGAGCATCTATTCAAACTAGATGATTGGAGATCCAGGAAGTTTAGTATGGCTATTTGGAAACAATTACTAGAGTAAAATTTTGTTTTAAAAAGTTATTTCTGAGATGAGCTAAAATCCATGTTAGCTAAAAGCCTTCTACTTATATTTTGACTATTAGGACCTTAAACCATATAGAATTTCTTAAGATGGGCTTTGTTAGATTGTTGGTTGTTTATTACGGTTTCATATTTTGTTTACAGAAGAAGACAATGATTAAAAAATTTAAAGATCAAGGTGATCATTTTATGTTAATCCAAGGTAAGTATTCAAATTTACGGTTTCATATTTTCACCAGTAAGAATTTATGATGTTTGTTATTAGAATCTACAGTGAAAATGTAAAGTAGATGCCCACTTGAATTACAAAACTGGGATATATGGTTTTGGAGTATACTTTCCTATAAGTAGTGAATTTAATCATATCACGATGCGTAAGTTATGAAAATACTAAAATTTAGGTAATCTGTAATTGATCGTTTGCAGGTTTACAAGAGCGGGTCATTATTTTCGTCGTCGAAAGGTATGTTATCTCAGTCTTTCTTAGCTTGTGCACATGGAACATAACACAAGTGTTAAAAACCATCTTATTTCTCTGGAGTCTGTTTAGTTTTATTATGCTCTTTTTGTAGTAGCTTTAGTCTTGTGTGATTGAGGTTAATTTATATAAATTTTGATACAGTTATCAAACCAGTAATGGAGAATTGAAGATGCGAGTAACCACGATTATTAGAAGACGGTTACATAGTTCTGCTATCACAGAGGTTAAAATAGAAAATGTTTTAGGTACCTTTTGTGTAGCTCTAATAATATTATCCTTTTACTTTGGTGTGAGGGAATGCGACCATATATGACATGTTCATTGGTTATAGGATTTAATTGGAAGCAAATATATCATGTTTTTTCAAATTGTCAATTTCGATCTATGTTTTTGGTTATATATTGCTGCATATTCTTTTCAGGAAAATTAAGTGGACTTGTTAGCTTTGGCATGTGGTGCAATGGTGAGTTAATAGTACGCTGGCATGTGTTACGACGGTCAAAACAGAGGTACACGGGTCATACCATGTAAAGTAAATCCTTTTTTAACAGTCTTTCGGTAAGCAAGCACATATATTTTATGTCTTCTGAATGGCTAACTGTATGTACAAATTTATAGATAATGGTTTGAATTGCGTTATCTTTTGCAGGTAGCTTTGTATTATAGAATGGTGCTATGTTTGTAATCAACACCGTGTTCCGTACAGTTTGGCTGTCATAGGTACGGATATAGCAATGTATTTTTTTTTTCTAATGATAAATGTTGCTACTAATAGAGACAATAAGATTTTAAATTCATGGCTGTGAATTTTCTTAGTCACAACAAACATCAGCCAAAAGTTCGTTCACCGTAAGCAAATACACACACTAATAGCAGTAAAAAATGAATAGATGTTTACACATTTTAAAGTAGTAAAAAAATGAATATATTTTTTAGTTTCTTTCATTAATCTCAAAATCCTATGATGTTTGTTTTTAACAGGTGATGTCAAGGTGCGTGGATACGTGCTCGAGAAGAAAAATTAATACCTTGAGAGCTTGAGTGATAAGGCGCTAATCATTTTTTTAATATTTACTTTGTGATTGTATTCATTGGTTGTAGTATTTACTTTGTGACTCCAGCATGTTGCAATGCTCGCCAACATTGATGTGATAAGGTTGCTGAGATCCTCAAGTAATGGACTGCATGGTTTAGTCAATGCTGAGCTATTGACATTAATGGTAACAACATCTTCTTCTTGGTCTTGCCAACAAATATTAACCACATATTGCAAATACGATTTTGAGTTGTTAAGAGCTTTGGTTTTGAGTATTGTTTTAAATTTCATTTGATCGAACATTATTTGGATTCATAGGGCTCACCCTTAAGGTAAATCCATAATCCTGCTACATTTACTTATTTGTTTTACACTATCCACTCCTCTTATATTGGTTATGGGCTTTTAATTTTTAAGCTTTTGTGATATGGGCTTACTTGGGTTATTGTTTGAGGATTAAGAATAAGTATACTTTAGTACAAATATAGGTTTATTTAGTTTATGACCTTATTTAGTTTCCGTAAACTTGGTAAGGTTACTTTTGTTGGATTACCATATTTTCTCACCTTATGAGCTTATTTAGTTTCCGTAAAGTTGGTAACGTTACTTTGGTTGGTTTACGAGGTTATAGGATGATTGTAAGCTATCTAAAGCATTAAGATTTGTGTCATGAAGTTTTAGATGTTATTTGGATTCGCATCCATGATGTTAGCAGTAACTGTTTTGCTTTTTCAAAAACAAAAGATAGCATGCACATTTTTTTTAGTAGTCAGCATTCAGATCGATAAAAGGCCAATATCGTTGGTAAAACCAACTTAGTTGAATACTGAGGCTGACAAGAAAAAGTCGCGTACGTGAATTTGGTGCAAATTCTGTCGCGACCTTTTGTTGTGGTTCCTATATGTGTTTCTGCAGTTCCGTTTTAGCACCGATCTTGGCTTTTAGTCGATCTGAATATGAGCTTCTATCAGAAACTGGCTATACTTTCCTTCTCAAAATTGAAATATATCTACCACTATGATAGTTGCTTTCGTATCTTATCACCTCAGCAGATATTGTAATCTACTTTAATTATTTCCATTCTCAACTATCTACCGGGCATACTTCTTGCTTTCAGAGGGTATGCCATTCTCATATTTGAATGCGTCATATTCTATGGCTTTTTGGACCCGTAGTAAAAGAAAAGATTATTTTTTATAAGTGATTTCCAGGATGATTACTATTTTGCACACAATGTTTGGTCTTACAACTTCTATAGCTTCGATTATCCATGTAATCCACTAGAGGAAATTTGTAACACCCCCAATTCATGGATGCAGCGGAATTCAAACTGGGTGTTACTCGACGGCACAATAGTCACAATAATAGAAAACGAACTCCAATTGAGTCGTTTTAAAAGATTTATCATTCAAATTGTATAAATATCAGAGATTACAAAATGAGGTCCCAAATGGTTCCATGTTTACAAATCACATTAAATGAGTTTTGAATGATAATAAAATTTATAGCCCTCTTGAGTATCCGTGTCCTTCCGTGCCATCCTTGATCGTCATGAACCTGAAATACATGCTTGAGAGGTCAACACAAAGGTTGAGTGATATTCATAGAGTTTGTTAAATGTTTGAACACAATATGTTGGTAGTGTGAGCTATAGACTCACACCAATGTTTGGAAAACAAAACAGGTAGGCTACGTTATTATACGCCCATAAAATGTATTATACACTAAGCTTATGACACCAAAACGTTAACGTGTACCAATATCGATCGGCAGATTTATCCCGGTAGGTACTTTGCCGTCATACCTAATGTCTCAAATATTAATGCATTTGTTTGAACTTAGTCAAAACAAATGGGATTCGTCAATCCCAATAGGCCTATTCACAATATTCGCGCTCACTTACAAGTAACCCTCGCAAGTGATTAAATGGTTCATAATAAGGGATCTTGGTTTGGCAAGGATGTTACTTAGTGATAATAAAACATAGTCGAATAGCATACAGTAGAAAGCATTGTGTTCGAGTAGAAAAATAATAGCATGTATTCCCCCCAAGGGTTTGTAAAACATTGAAATAATGTAAAGTGGGGCTATGAACTCACCTTATGTAAGATAGCAAGTAATGAATGTAACGGTTGAATCGTGAAGATTTCTACGAGCAACCTATAATAGAATGTTGCGACTTAGGATTTGTGTAAAGAATATGAAGTAGTGCCTATATAAATATCTTGCATTTAAGTCCATGATGTGGTATGATGTATAGTGTAAGTCTTTGAAAGAAAAATTTCATGAAACATGTATGTTTTATATATCGTTTACTACCGTTCGGGCCGACATAATTCAGAAGTCATGTTAGTAAGCGTTCGAGGAGCCAGGACACTTTAATTCGTAAATCCACAACTCATCTCGACGGCTTACATAATGAACTCCTCACATGAGGCTCCCTACTATTGTAGTAGTTGATAAAATATATAGATATAAGTTTCTATCCGAAAAGTTACATGTCCGATATTTGAATAAACTTAGGAAAGTTTATTTTTACATGAAGATTGTTATTAGCGGAAGTTTCATAAGTCTTGTATGACCATTTTCTCTTTGTAATATCTCATGGTTCCTTTTTAAGTGAAGTAGATCCAAATTGCTTGTTCAAGTTATAGCCTAATTCCTTGTTTCATGTTTACGCCTAAGTAAGCTTACATGGTCATTTCGTCATGGCCTAGCCATGATCTTTGGTCCTTGTTCCAAGGTCATGAGACACAACCTTGGCTCTAGCCATGGTGGTGGTCTTGATTATAGGTCATAAGACCTCTTGTTCCTTTTAAAGTATAACCATAATATAGTGACTTATATATATGTAAATAGCTGTTAAGAAACTGAGAAATATCTCACTCGTAAAGCGTTTTCAAGGCTCAAACTTCTTTAAACCTGAACGAAAACGTGATTCTGGACAACTTTCGTGTTTTAACTTTTTCATGAAACGGACCATAAAGGCCTCTTTTTGCGTGTTTTAGGTTCTGTCACAGAAACATTTTAGGCAGTTTTGCCGGAAAGTTTTGGTAACTTCAAATCGTCATAACTTTTGACTCGTACACTCATTTTAGGTGGTTCAAGTTGCTATGGTTTCCTTGTTAAGTCCTCTACTGTAATATGTAATAATCCAATATCAAATTTTTACCATTTTGATCAGGTCTATCCAAGAAAATCACTAGTTTACTTGTTTTAATAACTTGTTTTAACAATCAATAACAATAACTTGTTTTGCTCACTTTTATACATCATGGACATAACTACAAGACATAATATAGCAAGAATAAGATGTAAATAACATGAACATGATTATTTAACAAGAAGCATGTTAGGGTTTTGGCTTACAACTTTTGGCTTTCAAATAAGAAAGGAAGTTAACATGTAAGGATAGGACTTTGATAGACTTTTGCTTCAACCCACTTCACTTCAAGCAATCTTTCTACTCTTGCAATCTTGAAAGATGGATGATGAAGGTTGAGGTGACTTGAGTGGATTCAAACTCAAGAGAAATCACCAAAGTTCTAAAGATTGGAAGTAGTTTTGATGAATCAAAACCTAACTAGTGTTTATGTGTTGTTATGCTCTTGAATGTTGCATGAAACTTGGAAGAGAATGAGCTAAGGATGAGAGAATGGTGTGTGTGAGTGTGGCGTATAAATGAGAGGAGGGGAGGGCTATTTATATGCCAATGAGGAGGTTAGAACCTTGACTTGTCAAACCTTGGAGGCCAAGGTTAACACATGTTCTCATCCAAGAGTTCTAAGCATAAGATCATGACACCTAGTGTGAATCCCCCCCCCCCTAGTGGCGGTTTGCAAGCTTGGGGAGGAAGGGTTGGACTTTGGAAGATATTATCCAAGATATCTAGTATGTTTTGGCTCCGTAAAATGCTAACCGTAAATGGTTAAGCCACGAAACGTAAAACCGGGTATCATAAAATTATGGAATTTGAAAATATTGTTAAACATGTCCATATGTTCCATAATAAAATATAAAATGAGTGGTAGGTTCCATTTGGGTGGTAAAACCCTGCTAAAACTGGAAACACGGGTCTAAAACGCGTAATACGTAAAACGTACGAATATTGCGTAAAATTGAGAAAAGTAAAATGTTACTTTTCTAATAGGATAATATTGATTTAAAATGACTTATAATGTCTAGACTGGGCTCAGTCTAGTGTCGGTTGGTATTAAATGTCTTTTAGACATCAAACCGTAAGCCTAAAAATCAAGGAATGACTTATAAAATCAAGGAATGATTTTTGGTCAAAGGAGGAGGGAAAAATATGTTGACTTTTTCTAAAAAGTTGAAAACTCAAATCATCTTAGAAATGTGGTGCAGGTATAGGCTAAGGTTACGGCTGAGTAAAAACGCTTAAAAACTGAAAATTCCAGTTTTTCACGGCCGAGGCTTATTTTGGTCATGTTTTTCTCAGTTACGATTAATTCTCAAATAAATCATGAGTGTGTCAAACATTTTTCTGATGCGGGGTCACTTAACGCGGTCGAGTTTCGTTGTGCGTAGAATTTCTGAATGACGTTTTACCCTAAAACGTGTAATTCCTTATTAACTTTCACGAAAATGAGCTTATGAAAGTTAAACTTTTAATTTGCCATGGAAATGATTTATCACTCGAGGCCAAGAAACAAAAATCAAGTTTCGGGAAAATTTCGGGAAAAATGAATAGTAAAAGTGAATAGTGAAATTTTCCGGGAATGGTAATTAACCTGAAATTGCGAATTGTTACAGTCTCTACCCCTTACGGGGAACTTCGTCCCGAAGTTCTTTGTGTGTCATATGTTGGAGTGGTATCGATGAACAGGTGTGGTTACTTATGAGGACTAAAGTCTGGGATTATCAGTGATGCAGTTTGATTTGTCATTTCAGTGTATGGTGTAGGATGAGGCTTACTTTTATGTAGGAAATGTATGGTAATAGTCGAATATCAAAGGAAATTGATATAGCAGTCGAATATTAATAGGAATAGAGATAGTAATTGCAATCATAGCCTAGTAGATAATCGGTTGTTGTACCTAGTGTTTATTGACCTCATACTTATGTTATTTCGGATACAAATAAGCCCACTTGTTTATAATTCTTTATTTACATAGAGAGGCATCCCAAACAATGTAAATAGGGAAATATAAACTTATGATTCGGTGATTTACAATTTCTTTATTTAAATGAAAAGGCATCCCAATCCATTCAAATAATTACAAATCATCCTACTTAAGAATTCCCAACACAACATTCACAATTAGCCGGTGAGTTACAAGGTATGGTATTACGAGATAACACTGGTGTTCCAAAAGTACAAGATGAATATTCAATCTTGTAAAGCTGATGAGCGTGCTTGTGATGTAACTAAGGATGATTTGAGCTTTAAAAGTGCATCAAGATCTGTTAATGAGTTTGTGGTTGCAACGGTTGTGAAGATAATGATGTGATATGTTGATGAACAAAAGTGTGTAGTGTATGCTTAACATTAATACTCTTAGGTATAGATGTTGAGTTTGCTTTAAAAATCTTAAGAGATTTTAAAAGTTTATGATGGAATGGTATCCTTAGGACCTAAACAGGATAGTACTTCTACAGGATGAAGAGAATAATTGATAACTATCCCAAGATAGTAGTTCGGATTATCTCATAAATGAAAATTTTCAAGAATGAATTTAGGTAGTACAAATAAGATGTTAAGATTTTGCTGAGTGGTAAGGCACTATCGTGTCTCTAGATTGTTTTAATGTATTCTGGTGGTTTATCGTGTTCATGTAGGAAATCAATCTGAACATAACTCCAGTACAGCTACTCTCAGTATTCGAAAATTTTAAGTCGAATATAGTTAGTCAGACTATATTCCACTGTCCCTAGGTTAAATATAGGTGACTAGTCTATATTTAGCCAAGGTTCGATAAAATTTTCAAATACCTAAATTAGGTATACTTGTGATATGTCCGTTGCTTTCGGGAAACTGTCCACTAAACAAAGGCGATGTCAAACAATTCAGTTGCAAGTCCCGCCCATACAAGACTTGTAACGTATGTTTTCACATTCCATCGCATAGAAGATAGTACGGGTAGGTATGTGTGTGGAAAGGAAGTTTTAAGTAGTTCTAAAATAGAACATACTTGGCCAGGATCACAAACTTTTAATAATGAAGGTTTCAGAAGAAAACTTTGATGAATGTAGGGCTGAACTTCAGCTTTTGTAGGTGATGGATTTGTTTGTCCTTTATAAATCTCATATTTCTATTTAGAAATCGATAGGTTGTGACTTGTGACGGGTTTTTGATATCATATGAAATGATATTGATGATGTGATGGAATAATTCTAGAGACCATTGCGCAAAACACAATGTCTCGGAAGTAGGTTAGACCATTGTGTGACTCAAAACATTTGAGAAATGGTTAAGACCATTGTATAATACAATGTCTTGGAAAATAGGAAAGACCATTGCAATCAGTTACAATGTCTTGGACATAAAATGTTGGAGTAGGAATGTAACAATTCGCATTTTCAGGTTAATTACTTTTCCCAGCAGGTCACCCAAGCCGGTACTACTCTCACATGAGCACGCTTAACCGTATGGGCGATTAACCGTTAGACCACAAAACGCGTTTCTAAAACGATTTGAGTTTTCAACTTATTAGAAAAAGTCAACATATTTTTTCTCTCCTCCTTTGACCAAAAATCATTCCTTGATTTTATAAGTCATCCCTTGATTTTTAGGCTTACGGTTTGATGTCTAAAAGACATTTAATACCAATCGACACTAGACTGAGCCCAGTCTAGACATTATAAGTCATTTTAAATCATTTATAACCTATTAGAAAAGTAATATTTTACTTTTCTCAATTTTACGCAATATTCGTACATTTTACGTATTACGCGTTTTAGACCCGTGTTTCCAGTTTTTAGCAGGGTTTACCACCCAAATGGAACCTACCACTCATTTTATATTTTATTATGGGACATATGGACATGTATAACAATACTTTAAAGTTTCATAATTTTACGACACCCGGTTTTACGTTTTGAGGCCTAATCATTTACGGTTAACAATTTACGGAGTCAAAACTAGTCACATAAGTAAGATAACTCATCCAAAAACCTAGTCACTCCCCCTTATCCTTCCCAAACCGCCATAGGGGGGGGGATTCATCACTTAGGTGTCTTGATCTCATGCTTAAGGCCTTAGATTGCATACATGTGTTCAAGCTTCTTTTGTAAGCTTTGACTAGTCATGTAAACTAACCTCCTCAAGCCCATATAAATACCCCCTCCCCCCCCCCCATGTTGCCGTCCATCTCACACCCTCCACAACACATCACACTTAGTTTATTTCTTCCTAGTTCTAGCAAGGATCAAGTGCAAGATCAAGATAGAAACCCTAGTTAGCTTATTATTCACCAAAACTCTTCCAAACCCTAACATACTTGGTGATTTCTCTTGAGTTTAAATCCACTCAATTCACCTCAATCTTCATCATCCATCTTTCAAGAATACCAAGGGTAGAAAGGTTGCATGAAGTGAAAAGGGTTGAAGCAAGTCTATCAAAGTCCATTTCCTTACTTGTTACTCCTTTCTTTATTAGAAAGCCAAAAGTTGTAAGCCAAACCCTAACATGCTTCTTGTTAATTTATCATGTTCATATCATTTACATGTTATTCTTGCTATATTTTGTCTTTTATTGATGTCCATGATGTATAAAAATGAGTAAAAGATGTTGTTATAATGGATTGTTGAAACAAGTTACTAAAACAAGCAAACTAATGAATTTCTTGGTAAGACCTGATCAAAATGGTAAAAATATGATATTTTATTATTACATATTGTGGTAGAGGACCTAACAAGGAAACCATAGCAATTTGAACCACCCAAAACGAGTATACGAGTCAAAAGTTACGCCCATTTGAAGTTACCAAAGATTTCCGGCAAAACTGCCAAATACCATTCTGATCAAATTTGGGTTTTGAAAGTCACACTTTTGGTCCGATTCATCAAAAAGTTAAAACACAAAAGTTGTCCGGAACGACGTTTTCGTTCAGGAACAAAGAAGCTCGAGTCCTAAAAACGCTTTCCGAGTGATAAAATTCTTCAAATTCTAAACAGCCCATTTTTAGGCGAAAGTCACTAGATTATGGTTATACTTTGAAAGGAACAAGAGGTCTTATGACCTATAATCAAGACCGCAACCATGGCTAGAGCCAAGGTTGTGTCTCATGACCTTGGAACAAGGACCAAAGGTCATGGCTAGGCCATGACGAAATGATCATACCAACTTACATAGGCGTAAACATGAAACAATGAATTAGGCGATAACTTGAACAAGCAATTTGGATCTACTTCACTTAAAAGGGAACCATGAGATACTACAAAGAGAAAATGGTCATACAAGACTTATGAAACTACCCCTAATAACAATCTTCATGTACTAATAAACTTTCCTAAGTTTATTCAAATATCGGACATGTAACTTTTCGGATCAAAACTTATATCTATATATTTCATCAACTACTACAATAGTAGGGAGCCTCATGTGAGGAGTTCATTATGTAAGCCGTCGATTTGAGTTGTGGATTTACGAGTTAAAGTGTCCTGGCTCCTCGAACGCTTACTAACATGACTTCTGAATTATGTCGGCCCGAACGGTAGTAAACGATATACCAAAACATACATGTTTCATGAATCTTTCTTTCAAAGACTTATACTATACATCATACCACATCATGGACTAAATGCAAGATATATATATAGGCACTACTTCATATTCTTTACTCCGAACCTAAGTCGCAACATTCTATTATAGGTTGCTCGTAGAAACCTTCGCGATTTGACCATCACATTCACTACTCACTACATAACTTAAGGTGAGTTCGTAGCCCCACTTTCTATTGTTTAACTATTTTACAAACCCATGAGGGGAATACATGCTATTATTTTTATACTCGAGCACGATGTTTTCTAATGTATGCTTCCCGACTATGTTTTATTGTCACTAAGTAACGATTGCCATGTTCAAAGTCCCTATATCATGAACCATTAGTCACTACCTTTAGTGAGCGCGAATATTGTGAATAGATCTATTGGGATTGACGGATCCCATTTGTGTTGAACAACGATGAGTTCACCCAAATGCACTATATTTGAGATAATGGCAAAAGTACCTTGATAGGGCTTCTATAATGCCAATTTTGTTGGTTCGATGTTAATGTTTTGGTTGCATGAGCTTAGTGAAATAAATAACGATTTTGTTTTCTAACTATGCGTGTGAGTCTATAGCTCACACTACGACATATTGTGTTCAATGATTTAACTAAACTCTACGAATTCCACTCAACCTTTGTGTTGACCTCTCAAGCATGTATTTCAGGTTCATGACGATCAAGGATGGTACGGAAGGGCACGGATACTCAAGAGGGCTATAAATTTTATTATCATTCAAAACTCAATTAATGTAATTTGTAAACATGGAACCATCTGGGACCTCATTTTGTAATCTCTGATATTTATACAATTTGAATGATAAATCTTTTAAAATGACTCAATTGGAGTTCGTTTTCTATTATTGTGACTATTGTGCCATCGAGTAACACCCAGTTCGAATTCCGCTGCATCCATGAATTGGGGGTGTTACAGATTGGTACCAGAGCCATGGTTATAGAGAAACGGGTCTAATTGAGACCTAAACTATAACTACAATTACAAGCAAAAACATTTTATAGCCTTCCGCTCTTCGTGTCTTCCATCCTCCAGACGATTATGGACTTATTATGCATGTTATGCTACATAAACATATTAATATATTGCTATATATATGCTTGCCATATTTTGAGCACTCCCCATAAACCATAGAATTATATTAACATTGTAATTCTTCTTATAGAAATCATGTGCGTACCCACTTCTCCCGATTATGTGCCCACTCTACCTAATAACTTCCAAGTCTTACCACCCTCACCCGAGTTCGGATTTGACTTCGTAAATGCCTTCGCTTCTGATGACGAAGAAGAACCTTTCGAAGATTCAACCGACGAAGAAGAGGATAATGAATACGAATATGTACTAGAACCATTACCACCACCACTATCACTTCCCTTTGATATCCCTACATGTGATGAATTGGATCACTCACTATGGATTGTACCTTGACCACCATTGATCGAACAAGAAAGTCAACATGAAAACTACAGCTTCTCAAATTTCATCGACTCGTACCTCTATGACACACTAAACCAAGAAGTTGCCGATCAATCAGAGCTGTTCGGACCTTCTAATCCACAATAGACTAGTGTGATGATACTAGTTAACTTTTGTACTACTAAACTGATTAGACTCAGTTAGTAAATGTTACGAAATCTATGTAATAACTAGCGATAGTAAAAACGTTGTAATTACTAAACTGAAAGTATCAGTTAGTAAATTTTGAAGAAGCTTGTAAAAGGTTTCGATTTTGTAAATCAACCAACGTTGTACGAATAAAACTCTTGTTTTATATACTATCATGTGTTATGCTTTTAAGTTTCAAACATTATTATCCTATCATTCTTATCAAAAATTGTGCTCATCTCACAACTCTCTAATTACAATGTATCTTTTGAACAATAGAATCATGGCGCCAAAGAAACAAACACCACCAACAATGACGCAAGCCGCCATCCGCAAACTGGTAAAGGACAGTATCAATGCAGCACTTATCACGGAACGAGCAGCCGTAGCTGCAGCAGCTGCAGCAGCTGCCGAAACCGCCACAGCTGCTGATGCTGCAGCAGCCGCAGAAGCCGCCACTGCTGCGGAAGCTGCGATAGCTGCAGAGGCTGCCAGAATTGCCAATCTTAACCTTGGAGGACCTACCCTTCTGGTGACCAATGTTACTACAGTACCAAAGGGTTGCTCGTTCATTTCCTACCTGAAATGTGAACCCATCAAATTCAAGGGTACTGAAGGGGCTGTAGGTTTGACCCGTTGGTTCGAAAAGGCGGAGTCGGTGTTCTTGGTTAGTAAATGTACCGAGGAGGATAAAGTTCAGTATGCCACGAGTACTCTGTTGAATGAGGCGTTGTCCTGGTGGAACTCAATTGCTCAACCCATGGGCATTGAGAATGCCTACAAAATTACTTGGGCTAATTTGAAACAAATGATGATCAAGGAATACTGTCCTCGCAGTGAAATACAGAAGTTGGAGGTTGAATTCTAGGATCATACGGTTAGGGGAAATGATATCATAACCTACAATCGTCGATTTCAAGAATTAAGGATACTTTGTCCAACAATGGTTTCCCCAAAGGAAAAATTGTTGGAAAGATATATCTGGGGACTTCCATCCAGCATACAAGGGCATGTAACTTCGGCAAATCCAAAGGAACTTGATGAAGCTATGCGGATGTCCCGCAGCCTCATGGACCAATTGGTACGAATGACAGAAACCCGAAAGCAAACCAACCTCAAAACCAACAACAACACCAACAACGCCAGCAATACCAATAACCCCAACAATTCCAACTACAGTAACAACAATAACAATAGGAACAACAACAACAAGCGACCATGGGATGGTAACCATGGAAGTAACAACAATAACAACAACAACCAAACTCAAAACAACAACCAGCAAAACAAAAGACAAGAGACCGCAAAGGCTTATGTGGCTGCACCAACTAGAGGCGCAGGATATACCGGGAATGCTCCACTATGCAATAAGTGTAACTTCCATCACTCAGGTCCTTGCCCGGCTAAGTGTCGCAACTGTCAGAACACTGGACACCTTGCCAGAGATTGTAGAGTCAAGGATGTAGCTACCGGTAGCAACACACAACCGATAGTTATATGCTTCGGGTGTGGAGAAAGAGGACATTACAAGAACCAATGTCCCCAAAACCAAGGTCAACAAGTTGAAGACAACCAAGGGTGAGCATATATGATAAGAGGAGATGGAGCTTATCAGAATCTCAACAACACTGCAGAACAATGAAGTTTAGAACTTAGCAGTCATATTTATTTATGCATTTTGTTGTACTACGTGTATGTCATCCCTAGTAATGGGAGTTTTATGACTTAAGAATATTTGTTGTTCAATAAACGACTCTTTGTGATAATTCTCATCTATTGTACTTTCTATCTCCAAACCAATTTGATTATTTAGCAGACTATTACCATTCTATGAGACTTACTCAGTTATCTTATAAACCATTCAACAAATTTTACTTCAAGCTAATTTGTTATCACTTTATTGTTTCACATCATTTTTACTCCAAGATATTCTACCACCATCCTAGAAAAATCACTTCGTTGATACCACCCTATAAATCAATATCATGCCTTCATTTCCAACTTTCATCACAAACCACTAAATCTCAACATACCAAAATGAAGAACACAAACCTTCTTAACCTTCTCACCATCATCATTTTCACAACCCTTAATCCCACAAGCTCACTTTCTGATCTTGATGCACTTTTAAAGCTCAAATCATCCTTAGTTACACCACAAGCAACCTCATCAGCCTTACAGATTGAATACCATACGTGACTAAACCGAACATCACATTATCGGTCCTAATTTATACATAGCCTGATCACCTATGTCTAATTCAGGAGGGATCATGTTATGCTGGGAGCAGTCACCTGTATGTTTTCTTAGAAACAAACTTCTCATAAGTAAACTCATCCTACGCCATACACTGAAACGACAAATCAAACTACATCACTCTAATCCTCATAAGTAACCACACCTCTTCATCGACATCACTCCAATGTATAACACACATAGAACTTCGGGACGAAGTTCCCCATAAGGGGTAGAGACTGTAACAATTCGCATTTTCAGGTTAATTACTTTTCCCAGCAGGTCACCCAAGCCGGTACTACTCTCACATGAGCACGCTTAACCGTATGGGCGATTAACCGTTAGACCACAAAACGCGTTTCTAAAACGATTTGAGTTTTCAACTTATTAGAAAAAGTCAACATATTTTTTCCCTCCTCCTTTGACCAAAAATCATTCCTTGATTTTATAAGTCATCCCTTGATTTTTAGGCTTACGGTTTGATGTCTAAAAGACATTTAATACCAATCGACACTAGACTGAGCCCAGTCTAGACATTATAAGTCATTTTAAATCATTTATAACCTATTAGAAAAGTAATATTTTACTTTTCTCAATTTTACGCAATATTCGTACATTTTACGTATTACGCGTTTTAGACCCGTGTTTCCAGTTTTTAGCAGGGTTTACCACCCAAATGGAACCTACCACTCATTTTATATTTTATTATGGGACATATGGACATGTCTAACAATACTTTAAAGTTTCATAATTTTACGACACCCGGTTTTACGTTTTGAGGCCTAATCATTTACGGAGTCAAAACTAGTCACATAAGTAAGATAACTCATCCAAAAACCTAGTCACTCCCCCTTATCCTTCCCAAACCGCCATAGGGGGGGGGATTCATCACTTAGGTGTCTTGATCTCATGCTTAAGGCCTTAGATTGCATACATGTGTTCAAGCTTCCTTTGTAAGCTTTGACTAGTCATGTAAACTAACCTCCTCAAGCCCATATAAATACCCCCTCCCCCCCCCCCCCATGTTGCCGTCCATCTCACACCCTCCACAACACATCACACTTAGTTTATTTCTTCCTAGTTCTAGCAAGGATCAAGTGCAAGATCAAGATAGAAACCCTAGTTAGCTTATTATTCACCAAAACTCTTCCAAACCCTAACATACTTGGTGATTTCTCTTGAGTTTAAATCCACTCAATTCACCTCAATCTTCATCATCCATCTTTCAAGAATACCAAGGGTAGAAAGGTTAGGGTTGAAGCAAGTCTATCAAAGTCCATTTCCTTACTTGTTACTCCTTTCTTTATTAGAAAGCCAAAAGTTGTAAGCCAAACCCTAACATGCTTCTTGTTAATTTATCATGTTCATATCATTTACATGTTATTCTTGCTATATTATGTCTTGTATTGATGTCCATGATGTATAAAAATGAGTAAAAGATGTTGTTATAATGGATTGTTGAAACAAGTTACTAAAACAAGCAAACTAATGAATTTCTTGGTAAGACCTGATCAAAATGGTAAAAATATGATATTTTATTATTACATATTGTGGTAGAGGACCTAACAAGGAAACCATAGCAATTTGAACCACCCAAAACGAGTATACGAGTCAAAAGTTACGCCCATTTGAAGTTACCAAAGATTTCCGGCAAAACTGCCAAATACCATTCTGATCAAATTTGGGTTTTGAAAGTCACACTTTTGGTCCGATTCATCAAAAAGTTAAAACACGAAAGTTGTCCGGAACGACGTTTTCGTTCAGGAACAAAGAAGCTCGAGTCCTAAAAACGCTTTCCGAGTGATAAAATTCTTCAAATTCTAAACAGCCCATTTTTAGGCGAAAGTCACTAGATTATGGTTATACTTTGAAAGGAACAAGAGGTCTTATGACCTATAATCAAGACCGCAACCATGGCTAGAGCCAAGGTTGTGTCTCATGACCTTGGAACAAGGACCAAAGGTCATGGCTAGGCCATGACGAAATGATCATACCAACTTACATAGGCGTAAACATGAAACAATGAATTAGGCGATAACTTGAACAAGCAATTTGGATCTACTTCACTAAAAAGGGAACCATGAGATACTACAAAGAGAAAATGGTCATACAAGACTTATGAAACTACCCCTAATAACAATCTTCATGTACTAATAAACTTTCCTAAGTTTATTCAAATATCGGACATGTAACTTTTCGGATCAAAACTTATATCTATATATTTCATCAACTACTACAATAGTAGGGAGCCTCATGTGAGGAGTTCATTATGTAAGCCGTCGAGTTGAGTTGTGGATTTACGAGTTAAAGTGTCCTGGCTCCTCGAACGCTTACTAACATGACTTCTGAATTATGTCGGCCCGAACGGTAGTAAACGATATACCAAAACATACATGTTTCATGAATCTTTCTTTCAAAGACTTATACTATACATCATACCACATCATGGACTAAATGCAAGATATATATATAGGCACTACTTCATATTCTTTACTCCGAACCTAAGTCGCAACATTCTATTATAGGTTGCTCGTAGAAACCTTCGCGATTCGACCATCACATTCACTACTCACTACATAACTTAAGGTGAGTTCGTAGCCCCACTTTCTATTGTTTAACTATTTTACAAACCCATGGGGGGAATACATGCTATTATTTTTCTACTCGAACACGATGCTTTCTAATGTATGCTTCCCGACTATGTTTTATTGTCACTAAGTAACGATTGCCATGTTCGAAGTCCCTATATCATGAACCATTAGTCACTACCTTTAGTGAGCGCGAATATTGTGAATAGATCTATTGGGATTGACGGATCCCATTTGTGTTGAACAACGATGAGTTCACACAAATGCACTATATTTGAGATTTAGCGGTATAATGGCAAAAGTACCTTGATAGGGCTTCTATAATGCCAATTTTGTTGGTTCGATGTTAATGTTTTGGTTGCATGAGCTTAGTGAAATAAATAACGATTTTGTTTTCTAACTATGAGTGTGAGTCTATAGCTCACACTACGACATATTGTGTTCAACGATTTAACTAAACTCTACGAATTCCACTCAACCTTTGTGTTGACCTCTCAAGCATGTATTTCAGGTTCATGACGATCAAGGATGGTACGAAAGGGCACGGATACTCAAGAGGGCTATAAATTTTATTATCATTCAAAACTCAATTAATGTAATTTGTAAACATGGAACCATCTGGGACCTCATTTTGTAATCTCTGATATTTATACAATTTGAATGATAAATCTTTTAAAACGACTCAATTGGAGTTCGTTTTCTATTATTGTGACTATTGTGCCATCGAGTAACACCCAGTTCGAATTCCGCTGCATCCATGAATTGGGGGTGTTACAAGGAACATGATTGGGAGAATCTGGTTGTGTCGTAATGCCCTAGAATAGGCATACGCAGATATGTTTAGTCCATTGTTTAGATAAATGATTGAAAATAAACCGAGTTTATATATCAATATACTAATGCTTACGGGGAAATGCTCAATTATGTTTAGGGTACATATATTAATATGCAATTATGTTTGTGTAGCACAAAAATGTCTACGAGGAAATGCTCAAAATGGGTATATATGAATATACTAATATGTTTGTGTATCATAACATGCTTACTAAGTCCATAATCGTCTGGAGGATGGAAGACACGGAGAGCGGAAGGCTATAAAAATATTTTTGCTTGTAATTGTAGTTATAGTTTAGGTCTCAATTAGACCCGTTTCTCTATAACCATGGCTCTGGTACCAATCTGTAACACCCCCAATTCATGGATGCAGCGGAATTCAAACTGGGTGTTACTCGACGGCACAATAGTCACAATAATAGAAAACGAACTCCAATTGAGTCGTTTTAAAAGATTTATCATTCAAATTGTATAAATATTAGAGATTACAAAATGAGGTCCCAAATGGTTCCATGTTTACAAATCACATTAAATGAGTTTTGAATGATAATAAAATTTATAGCCCTCTTGAGTATCCGTGTCCTTCCGTGCCATCCTTGATCGTCATGAACCTGAAATACATGCTTGAGAGGTCAACACAAAGGTTGAGTGATATTCATAGAGTTTGTTAAATGTTTGAACACAATATGTTGGTAGTGTGAGCTATAGACTCACACCAATGTTTGGAAAACAAAACAGGTAGGCTACGTTATTATACGCCCATAAAATGTATTATACACTAAACTTATGACACCAAAACGTTAACGTGTACCAATATCGATCGGCAGATTTATCCCGGTAGGTACTTTGCCGTCATACCTAATGTCTCAAATATTAATGCATTTGTTTGAACTTAGTCAAAACAAATGGGATTCGTCAATCCCAATAGGCCTATTCACAATATTCGCGCTCACTTGCAAGTAACCCTCGCAAGTGATTAAATGGTTCATAATAAGGGATCTTGGTTTGGCAAGGATGTTATTTAGTGATAATAAAACATAGTCGAATAGCATACAGTAGAAAGCATTGTGTTCGAGTAGAAAAATAATAGCATGTATTCCCCCCAAGGGTTTGTAAAACATTGAAATAATGTAAAGTGGGGCTATGAACTCACCTTATGTAAGATAGCAAGTAATGAATGTAACGGTTGAATCGTGAAGGTTTCTACGAGCAACCTATAATAGAATGTTGCGACTTAGGATTTGTGTAAAGAATATGAAGTAGTGCCTATATAAATATCTTGCATTTAAGTCCATGATGTGGTATGATGTATAGTGTAAGTCTTTGAAAGAAAAATTTCATGAAACATGTATGTTTTATATATCGTTTACTACTGTTCGGGCCGACATAATTCAGAAGTCATGTTAGTAAGCGTTCGAGGAGCCAGGACACTTTAATTCGTAAATCCACAACTCATCTCGACGGCTTACATAATGAACTCCTCACATGAGGCTCCCTACTATTGTAGTAGTTGATAAAATATATAGATATAAGTTTCTATCCGAAAAGTTACATGTCCGATATTTGAATAAACTTAGGAAAGTTTATTTTTACATGAAGATTGTTATTAGGGGAAGTTTCATAAGTCTTGTATGACCATTTTCTCTTTGTAATATCTCATGGTTCCTTTTTAAGTGAAGTAGATCCAAATTGCTTGTTCAAGTTATCGCCTAATTCCTTGTTTCATGTTTACGCCTAAGAAAGCTTACATGGTCATTTCGTCATGGCCTAGCCATGATCTTTGGTCCTTGTTCCAAGGTCATGAGACACAACCTTGGCTCTAGCCATGGTGGTGGTCTTGATTATAGGTCATAAGACCTCTTGTTCCTTTTAAAGTATAACCATAATATAGTGACTTATATATATATGTAAATAGCTGTTAAGAAACTGAGAAATATCTCACTCGTAAAGCGTTTTCAAGGCTCAAGCTTCTTTAAACCTGAACGAAAACGTGATTACGGACAACTTTCGTGTTTTAACTTTTTCATGAAACGGACCAGAAAGGCCTCTTTTTGCGTGTTTTAGGTTCTGTCACAGAAACATTTTAGGCAGTTTTGCCGGAAAGTTTTGGTAACTTCAAATCGTCATAACTTTTGACTCGTACACTCATTTTAGGTGGTTCAAGTTGCTCTGGTTTCCTTGTTAAGTCCTCTACTGTAATATGTAATAATCCAATATCAAATTTTTACCATTTTGATCAGGTCTATCCAAGAAAATCACTAGTTTACTTGTTTTAATAACTTGTTTTAACAATCAATAACAATAACTTGTTTTGCTCACTTTTATACATCATGGACATAACTACAAGACATAATATAGCAAGAATAACATGTAAATAACATGAACATGATTATTTAACAAGAAGCATGTTAGGGTTTTGGCTTACAACTTTTGGCTTTCAAATAAGAAAGGAAGTTAACATGTAAGGATAGGATTTTGATAGACTTTTGCTTCAACCCACTTCACTTCAAGCAATCTTTCTACTCTTGTAATCTTGAAAGATGGATGATGAAGGTTGAGGTGACTTGAGTGGATTCAAACTCAAGAGAAATCACCAAAGTTCTAAAGATTGGAAATAGTTTTGATGAATCAAAACCTAACTAGTGTTTATGTGTTGTTATGCTCTTGAATCTTGCATGAAACTTGGAAGAGAATGAGCTAAGGATGAAAGAATGGTGTGTGTGAGTGTGGCATATAAATGAGAGGAGGGGAGGGCTATTTATATGCCAATGAGGAGGTTAGAACCTTGACTTGTCAAACCTTGGAGGCCAAGGTTAACACATGTTCTCATCCAAGAGTTTTAAGCATAAGATCATGACACCTAGTGTGAATCCCCCCCCCCCCCTAGTGGCGGTTTGCAAGCTTGGGGAGGAAGGGTTGGACTTTGGAAGATATTATCCAAGATATCTAGTATGTTTTGGCTCCGTAAAATGCTAACCGTAAATGGTTAAGCCACGAAACGTAAAACCGGGTATCGTAAAATTATGGAATTTGAAAATATTGTTAAACATGTCCATATGTTCCATAATAAAATATAAAATGAGTGGTAGGTTCCATTTGGGTGGTAAAACCCTGCTAAAACTGGAAACACGGGTCTAAAACGCGTAATACGTAAAACGTACGAATATTGCGTAAAATTGAGAAAAGTAAAATGTTACTTTTCTAATAGGATAATATTGATTTAAAATGACTTATAATGTCTAGACTGGGCTCAGTCTAGTGTCGGTTGGTATTAAATGTCTTTTAGACATCAAACCGTAAGCCTAAAAATCAAGGAATGACTTATAAAATTCAAGGAATGATTTTTGGTCAAAGGAGGAGGGAAAAATATGTTGACTTTTTCTAAAAAGTTGAAAACTCAAATCGTCTTAGAAATGTGGTGCAGGTATAGGCTAAGGTTACGGCTGAGTAAAAACGCTTAAAAACTGAAAATTCCAGTTTTTCACGGCCGAGACTTATTTTGGTCATGTTTTTCTCAGTTACGATTAATTCTCAAATAAATCATGAGTGTGTCAAACATTTTTCTGATGCGGGGTCACTTAACGCGGTCAAGTTTCGTTGTGCGTAGAATTTCTGAATGACGTTTTACCCTAAAACGTGTAATTCCTTATTAACTTTCACGAAAATGAGCTTATGAAAGTTAAACTTTTAATTTGCCATGGAAATGATTTATCACTCGAGGCCAAGAAACAAAAATCAAGTTTCGGGAAAATTTCGGGGAAAATGAATAGTAAAAGTGAATAGTGAAATTTTTCGGGAATGGTAATTAACCTGAAATTGCGAATTGTTACAAAATTTAGTTTCAATAACTCCATATATGAATTCCTGCCTGTGTATCCATTACAGTTTCCAAGTTTTAACTTTGAATGTAAAAATGGATGGTTGTATTTTGCTTATATCCCGTTTGATGTAGTACATATCCCAAATTGACTCATTGATTAGTTTATTGTTGGATAAGTTAGGTCAAGCTCTCAAGGGAACAAATTTTTTGCAGAACATTCTTTATGTAATAAGCTGCTAAAATGGTAAAGTTTAATCTGTACAATATTGATTGCTTTGCCACAATTTCCTTCAAACCCTTACTCAGTTGAACGTAAAGATGGTCGTGTATTAGACTTTACTTTTGTAGTATGTTAGCGTTGTAACGTTGAACCATAAGAATAAAGATTTAGCTATTGTGACCCTTTGTATGGTAGCGTTGTAATGTTGAATTATGATTTATAAGTGTACTTTGGAAATCAATTTTTGGTATATTATGAAAGTGGCGGATACGTCATTTGCACAAGCGAGGAAAGGCAAAGACATTCAAGGCATTCCTTGGGACCGATTGAATATAACCAGAGAAAGTTAGAGACGTATAAAGCTGGAACAGTATAGACTTTTATTGGCTTATGAAGTTTGAAATCAGTGAATTCTAAATGCATATTTTCTTATTTCTATCTTAAGTTCTTGACATTTAACGATTATATGTGCTTTTACAGGAGCACTACAACTGTGTGCAACAATAGAAACATTCATGTTGCAGATGGCAAATTAATGCATATCGTATGCTTTATATGAAAGATGTGTATAGGTAAAAAAAAAAAATAGTAGTTAGAGATCACATTCTGTTAATTTGAGATGAAATTTAACATGCGGTATCATTATCTGTAAATTTTGAATTATAATATAGTATCAATCAAAATGCCTTTACTTACATATTCGATGGAATTTTAGGTGTCCACGGCATGGACATTGGGTATTAAATCGAGTAACGCTCACACCTATCATTTGCTATTCAAGACAATCAATTTTGGACATGCCAACGCGTGGATGTTTATTACTTTAATTGTACAAACTCAGTTGCTTATAGACGGATTATCTCATTCTTTCTTTCATATATTAATCGAACATGTTTATGTTTTACTTTTCATATCATCTCATTTTCTCCATTTCTCTAAAAAATTACCCGGTGTCAACGGGTCTATAAGCTAGTATACATATATACATGAAATATCTGTGTCTCTAAGTGAGACACTTATATATATATATATATATATATATATATATATATATATATATATATATATATATATATATATATATATATATATATATATATATATATATTTCCTAGTTTTTTTTTTTATTATTTTTTTTTTTTTTATTTTTTTTTTTTTTTAATTCTTTTTTCCTTGAAGAACTTGGCTTTTGTTTCACTTTTGAATCACTGAAAGCTGAAGAAGTGATCTAGTGCTATTTCACGAGGTGGATAAATACATAGCAGACCAAGGATTAATGACAAAATATGCATAATTTATCAATACAGACATAAGTTATTTACTTATTTCTGTAATGTCATTGATATAGCAGGTAATTACAGATGGGAGGAAGAAGAAAGGTGGAGGAAGAAGAAAAAAAAATACATGGGCTATTATTTGGGAGGAAGAAGAAATAATATATATATATATATATATATATATATATATATATATATATATATATATATATATATATATATATATATATATATATATATATATATATATATATGGGCTATTATTTATTTATTTTTTATTATTATTATTTTTTTATGTAACGTGTGTTTTTTTTAGTGTAATGTGTGTTTTTTTTAATTAATGAAGTTTATTTAAGTTTATATTGTGTATATTTGAATTTTTGTAAAAAAAAAAAAAAAAAAAAAAAAAATGTTGGCCTACGGCACCAGAAATTCTGGTGCCAACGGATACCCCTGAAATGTGGTGTCGTGGGTTTTCTGGTGCCATGGAGCCTTTTGCTGATGTGGCAGCAAAAAGTTCCCACGGCACGAGCTCCACGGCTCAACCGTACCCAATGCTCTAATGAATATACACATAATGTGTTTGGAAATTGAGGGATTAAATTAAATGACAACGTCTGTTCATCAAATCAGTGTATAAAGCGTATATATGTAAATGCAGGGGCGGATCTAGCATGAACACAGGGTATGCACGTGCATACCCTGTGTAAAGTTTGAGTAGTGTAAATTTTTTTGTTTTTGCTTAGAAGTAAGAACAATTTACACTAAAAATTTGTGAGTGCACACCCTTTAAAATGGAAGGAAATTTTGAGTGCATACCCAATCTAACTTACCTTTGCTGGAATAAAGAAAAGAATGAAAAAAATGCTTTCCTGGTAAAAATAAGGCAGCGGCAGTTTTGAGGAAGAAGAAGGAAGCAATGCGTGCTAGGTTACATGTTCTATAAATTTTATTTGGCCCAGTTGTGATGTTTGTTACTTGTTACTCAACTTTGAGCCCACTCATTTCTTTTTAAGGGCCCAGCTCAAAAATACAACTTACGAATGTGTGTTTTTTTCTTCATTTGGTTATCAGCTCCTTTATTACAAACAAGTCGAAGGTTTTTATATACAATCAAGAATTAGGATTATTAATAATAATTCTTATGTTTACATTGTTTATTATTCTATATTTATTTTGTCATACTTGTGGTAAATTTACATGTTAATCTACTTTCGGCTATATTATGGGCCGTTGTATTGTAAGTCTGTAATCTTATATACTTGTTATGAGCATAAACCCGAAAAAACCTGACCTGGACCAATAAAATCCAAAAAAAACCCGACCCGAATAAACAAAACCAGAAAACAAAAATTTACTATTTTTCTATTAAAAATTATGCATACCCTACTCGTAATTCCTGGATCCGCCACTGTGTAAATGTACAAGCATAATCATATCTAGGAGGAATTAAGTTATAACATCTGAGTGATAGCGAAAAAAGAAGTTGGTATAATAAAAACAGTGACCCGACATTATTCATATCATGTTTGAAAGAATCATCGTCAAAGGAAGAAAAAGATAATAAAAGACAATCTGTCCCTGTCTAGACACACGTGGGGTTCAAATTTCTCTTTTTCAACAGGAATACTTTATCTAAATCTACTCTTCAAGTCTCAACGACTAACTTCCCATTATATATCGTCATGATTATTTTTTTAATCTATCAAAATTATATTAAGTAACCGAAACGGAGAAAACTAAATATCGAAAAGAAGGTGAGAAACCGGTTATAAACCATAAGTCAGGCTAGACGAGGATGATTCAATCCACTCGAACTCTTCTAGAAGAACTCAATTCTCTAGAAAAAATTTGTTTGTTTTGGAGTATATGTAAAGAAACTTCACATGTATTTAATATTCTTGTTTAATGCTGATTTGATTATGTTTGTTACTTAGCTTCATGTTGATTTGACGAATTTGGTCTACAACTTTTTTTTGAAAGGTGAATTTCAACTTAGAAACGACCACCTTCGCAGACAGCGAAGGCCCCATCGCCACCCCGCCAGATTATGTTGTCTTAACCGGGTCCACGCTGATCTCAGGTGGTAACGGGTTTCCCCCGGAAACTGTACTGCCTCCACACAAGTTTACCTTGCTGGAGAAACAGCCAGATGAAAACCGGGCAATGCTCAAGATTTGAACCCCCGCAATGAGTGGCTTGAAGGTTCAAATCTATTATTACAATATATCTCCGGAACAATATGGTCTACAAGTATATAACTTTTTAATTATTGTTATTTCTAAACTTGACAATGTATATAAATAGTGAAAGTGACGGATGCACGAGCGAAATTAAATGTATTCCATATATTGATATTTCCAGATCTTCCCCATTAACGTAATGACAATTACATACCTTTTGCTTTCATTTAATCTTTTACAGAGTAGTATTGTAATTACCATAAATTATTTGATTCGTACATAGTTGAAAAACTTTTAACTAACCACCCTTGTACACAACAGATGAAAAAATACATAGAGATTTTACAACTGAGTAACAAATTAAATCACCACCTAAGGGCGTAAGGTGGGATTGAACCCCTAACCTTTTTTTCGAAAGATATCATCAATCAACACAGATTAAGTTGATTCGATTCTTACCGCCTGAAGCAACATTAGCAAACTTCAAGTCGTCATTGCTGGAAAATAGTATCAAATCATTGTCTTCATCCCAGTATTTGAGACGAATCATTTGACTCTTCAACTTGAACCTTTTTGCCACTTTGTTTTTCAGCTTCGACAGTCCTGATGAAATAGGGAACCAGAACCCTTTGCTATCTTCTCCATAAGTTGCCTTCACATACACCATCTTCTTTGAGCCTCTTTTACATTTTCTGCCTACGCTGATGGATGAGCATTCGTCTGGGACATCATTAAAGGTATCCATAATATCAGGTTCTACGTTCACACAAAGATCCATAGGTGGTCTAACAACTTCTATGAATGATTTGTCACCCAGTTCAAATCGAGAAGCAACCTCAAAAAGTTGCTTCAACAGTTGGACCAAGTTCAATACATGTTTGATATCTTTCATGTGGGACGGGAGAAAAAACTCTAACACATAGTCATAGTTGCTTTCGACACTATGCAAGTGGATTGCAAAGGAGCTGGTTAACCAATGCATGCGTGCAAAGTGGACCAAAGGGTACTCTTCATCACTGAGCTTGGTTACATCTTCACAAAAACATGAACCCTGGGATAACAATGCCCTGCCAACCAAGCCACAAAACTTGTCCAAGTGCCGTTCCATACATGCTTCTCGAAAAGGCCACAAACCCAAGTCTTTAACATAATATGGTAAACCACATGTTGACATGCAGACTTTTCCAAGGCATCTACTATCAAAACTATTACAGCTCATTCTTAGAACTTGTTCATGGGAAGCAATTGTGCTAAGTGAGGACACAACCCATGTTTGAGCAAGAGGTAATCGATAATTGTCACATACAATGCTTAGAATACTGAAGATTTTTTCCAACTCATTGCGCCTGCCTTCATTAATGACCTGTATTTAAAAGACATCACCCACATAAGGGTTAGTAGCAAAACATGATTCAGACAAATTTCCCAAAAAATTTTGTAGTCCAATTCCAAATTACAAAAAGATGAGCACAACTTACATCTGAAACCGGTCCATCAGATACTTGTCGGCATGTCAGATTTTGTGTCTGAAAGTTGACAATATTTTGGAAATTATTAGCTATATATGAAAGGAAGTGAAAACTAGAATGATATACAAAACATGCTTCACTATATGTGGATATATTGATCTTCAAAAAAAATGGATATACCTTCAATGCCCTCTGAAATTGTTGAACCTCATAAGCAAAACTCGGATGTTTTGACGGTGTCAGTAGTTCAATCACGCCAACGCATGACCCTGTGGTCAAATTGAACACCGGTAAAGCCAAATATCCATGGAGATTGCAACGAATCGCACACTCTTGTTGTGGAAAATATTTAGGCATGTAACTAGTTACATCTGAAGTCCACTCTGGCAATCCTTGCCTGAATACTCGTGCGATCGGACTAGTGTCTTCGTCTTCATCGTCCTTATCCACAACAAAAGAGTTGTGCACGGAGTCCTTTCGATACAGAAGAAGTCTTTCATCAATTACACCAATACCAAATGGTTGATCTATAGATGTAAGCAGTTGGTGTTTCCCAACGACACAAGGTGACCAAAACTGAACAAGAACACGTTGCTCCCGGAAAGTTAATAACTTAAGAGCAACTCTTATCTTGTCATGGATTATCTGTTTATAGTGGTCGATATTTCCAGCACTCAGCTCAAAACCTATAGTTGAGAAGAGTAGAGAACCACATCAGAGATACATATGCACAAAGTTTAATAGAACTGTGAGTGATAAAGTTTATAGTAGGATGAAAGACTTATTACCATCTTGAGAGGGATCAGATTCATAAAGTTCATAACCTTTTCTAGAAACCCAAAGTGGCGTTAAGTATCTCTCCTCCCCGGAAAATGTAAGTGTCGGCTTTTCCAAAGATATCGTGTTCGATATCATATTGGAACCAGAGCCCGAAGATTTGCCTCCATCTGAAGACTCAAGAGACTGGAGTTGTGTAAACAAGTCCATAAGAAAATAATAGGCAGATTTGAGATGTTTATAACTTTTTTTCAATGCGTTATATTGATAGAGAACAGACGATATTTATAGAACCTACCGCGCGTGCACGTTCCCATGATTTCACGCACCTACGGTGCATTTATATTAATAAACCGGTTCAACGTGATTTTTATATTTAAACCAACTTGAGTTCAAAGTATTCCATCTCTTGACTTTACCCAAACATTGATATTTTGTTAATCTTTTTTTATTTATTTATTTTTATTTATTTATTATTATTATTTTTTTTTGCTATATTATAGTTCACCAGTATAAGTTATCATGTCACTTAATTTTTTAATAAAAAGACAACATATATTAAAAGGAACCACAACCAAAGTATGAAGTATTACGAGTATAAAAGAGAAAAAACTCGTTCACATATATAACATGCTCACTCTTATTTCGCTGCTGAATTGCTGTAACCGGAATCTATCGAAAAATTGCAATCATGTTTTCTCGTATAGCTAAACTACTTTCGACATATTGATTAAGGATTCAAAACGAAAGTTCGAACCTAAATAGATTGTAATGAATGACAGAGTAGTCGTATAATATACAATGCAACTGTCTGTACTCTATATATAACAGAATATTTGATATACAAATAGAAAATTGATACGTGCAAATGATAATGACCTTTTATCACTATCGTGGAATAGAGGGTGAATAAAGTATAATAAAATATGGCACAGGCCAAGAATTGTAGTATGTGCATGTGCAATGTGAACTCGCATTGCTTTTCCCTCCTATGCATTGCCTCTTATTTGATGCTTTGAATAGGACTTGCACCTAAAACGACCTCTTTGAGTATTATTGACAATTTTATATAGACAAGACTATATCACGTTCGTTTAATTTGAATTTTCAAGTGATGAGCTAGATGCTTTTTATGACACTACCTAATTACTCGCGCGTTACGACGGTGAGTATCCGTATAATTAAATATTTCGGCGAGAAATCACATTTAAGTAATGTTTTTTCATGAAATAAACTTAATGATGACGTTGTTAAAATATTTCATGATGATGAGCAGAAGAAAGAGACAATTATATGTATAATTGGTAATTGTATTATGTGTATTCCTTTATAACTTTGTAAATTGAGGAAATTTCGAGTATGGACTTTAGAAAACCGTTTCACCAAATTGAATCTTAGAAACTTGTGTTACGAAATGTGACATAACGAGCAAACAAGTTTGCTCGCCATCCATGCCAACAAGAGAATCTCTGTCTCCATATCATATATATGCAAACTTTTTCTTTCTTTTTCTTAACAACAACCAAAATTCTTATTAGGCAATGACATTTTGTAACTCATGCATTTTATGTTTATTTAACTTGTTAGCAAATGAAAAAAGCAAGCAAACAGATTTGCTCGTACCATTTTCTTATTAGGCAATGACATTTTATAACTCATGCAATTTATGTTGTACATATTATCCTATATATTAAAAAGGCAGTTTTTCCGTTCCAAAAAAGCGGCATCCCATTGGTTGCAACCCCGTACCACCAGCAACGTTCATCCGTTATACTATTGTTTAAACAACTGTAGCATTCCATTCCGTTTTCCCATTAATAACTCATATTCGAGAATCCTCTTCTCCACTGCCTCCCTCCCACACTAGAACCATCTTCTTGAACTTTCTATCGCACAAAAAATATCATTGTCTCTTCAAGAAACCACTTTTAACACAAAAAACACGCACTAATTTACACACCCACTTTTTTATCTCTTTCCCTCATCAAATTAACATCGGACGCACACAGTCAGTAACTTTGAAAATGACGATATGATTCGATCTGACCCACAAAAAGAAAAAAAAATAGGTTTTCTAGATCTGATGGAAAGCAGATGCGGTGGAATTGGCGACGAAAGTTTGGCAAGGATTCTGACGGGATCAAGAAAGGCGGTACACACCCTAATAAACCCGCTAACTGTCTCTTATTTCAAGGTTTGATCTTTTTTGTTTTGGTTACATGTATTATATGTTTCTTACAGGAATTGAATAACTATTTGACCGTTTTCTTTGATTATGGGTTTATTCTATTTATTATTGTAGATTGTTGTTGATGATTTTTTTTTTCTTTTTTTAATGGCAGTATGAAGAATGAGATGGTGAAAATTTATGAGGTACGGATATTGCCTAATTTCATTTTTATTTTTCAGTATGAACTGGGCAAAAATTATGAGATAGTCAAAAATGATAAGGTGTAAGATCAAAACTTAGTGTCTATTCAAGTGTCATGCTCTAATTTTTTTTCATCCTCATCTTATATTTTAAAAAGTTTTATGATTTATTTGTTTCCAGAGAAATCCTAACCAATCATAAATAAAACTCCTAATCCCTAAAATCATTTTAAAGGTTTTGAATTATTTCAATTTAAAGTCACCGGATTGCTATATGTTTATTATACAAAAAGCAAACAAACAATGGTAAAATATAGCTGAGCTGGTTGGCTGTTTTTGTATATGCAACTGTTTTGCAAGATGCAAGCTTTATTTTTTATTTTTTATTTTTTATTTTTTTTTCAATTGGATTTCAGTTAGTTTCAGTTATTAGTGGTTTGATATGTTGAAATTTGCGATCTTTTGTTTGAATTTTGAGGTTAATATATATTATGAAAGATTTTTCTTTTTCCTGATCTTTTTCCAAAGTACTAGTTTTGGATTTTAATAATAGGTTTGACCAGTTTTTTAAATTATGATTATGATTTTTCTATCTATAGAGTTATTTTTTTATTTTATTATTATTATTATTATTATTTTAATGATTATGGTTTTTCGGTCTATAGAGGTTACAGAAGTATGGAGGAATGGGTCCTGAGGATAGGATTAGGGAGTGTGAAGCTAAATGTTCATCATGTAAGAAGCTAAATTTGCATTGCGTTTCTTAAGACGTCACTAAAGCGGCAAAAGGAATTTCATATATTTATGTATTTTTAATTATAAATCATATTACTCGTACTATATTAGACATTTAAACTACTATTTACTATATAATTACCACGCCCATATACCAAATATGCCCAAATTCCAAATACTAGTTCAATAAAACAAAATAAAATAAAAAATAAAAATAAAAAAATAAACTGGTTCAAAAAGTGGCGCTACGCCTTACCAAAATGCGCGCCTTTTCGCGCATTTACTCGTCTTATTTCACGCCTTTTTGCGTCACGCCTAGATTAGCCACCATGGTCCATTTTGTGGCAGCGAGGACACGCCTCAAGCCTTGGTGACACCTTCGCGCGCCTTTTAGAACACTGATTGTTTATATTGCACGAAATTTGTCATAGAGATCTTACGGTTGAAAACATGTTAGACGAAGGCATAACTCCTCGAGTTAAAATATCTCCTTTTGGCTACTCAAAGGTAACCTTTTTTTTTACCACGTCATTTTTTACACAATTCAGTCAACGATTTTTCATTCTCAACCAAAGTGAATAGTTCAACACCAGCTAACATTGCACCCGATATTCTATCAAAAAATGAAAATGATGGGAAAGTGCTGCATTTTACCAAGTAAAAGTTTGTCTCTATTGTTTATTATATAACTAATTAATTGGTGTTGATTATCATTAGTCGAGTTCGATCAGGTGTTGAATTGTTTGGTTTGAAGTGTTTGTAGAGCTCATGGGCACATTGAAATTTGGAAAAGCGAGAAGTTCATATGTAACGGCTAATGTGCTTATTGCTTCATCTGCTTTGACTTATGGCTTATTTAACTCTATAAGCTCACCTAGATAAGTTAGTAAGCTGTTAAAAATGGAACTTCTCAGCTTTTCTGTAACACCCCCTAAATTTCAATATAACAGCGGAAGACTAATCGGGGTATTATGTAGATGATCACAATCATAATCATAGAAAACGACTCAAAGAGACTTTTTGAAAGCCATTATCAATCATTTATTAATTCAAATACGAAAGGAGTTCCATTGTTTAGCATATCACAAGAGTTATAAGTGTTTGAATGAATGATAGAAATTATTTTACACCAAAGACCAATGGTTTATTGCCCACTCCGTGCTTCAATTGCTGCTTTAGTTAACTGAGATAAACATGCTAAAAAATCAACAAAATTGTTGAGTGCATCCATAGTTTTTGTGTTTAATAATCAGTTGAACACAAGATGAGTAATAGTAAATCAGAAATATCTCAGTATTATATATTGCAATAAGTCTCATGAACTCAAACATTAATGTGTGGGATATCATGAAATGATATAATATAGGGGCCCTCGGGGCAGGAGTTTGCCAATCTCCTGTGTTAATACAAATAATGTCAAAAACGTTATTTGCATTATTCGGTCTCTACATGTTTTGATAATCACAAATATGAAAACACGATACGTAAACTTACGGTTAAAAAGTTTTTGTACGAAAAAACTCGTTTACTTAACGTATCTACTACAACGTCACTTTAGGTATGAATAAACTCAATACCGACACTAGTGGAGTGATCAAAAATATTGTTTTCACTAAACATTACATTTTTATGTATGATAAAACAGTTTCACAAAAAATATTTTTGTGTTTTTAAAAAAATGTTTTATTAAGAAAATATATTCAATATTCAAATTGAGTAACAGCTATATTTCCCGCTCAAATCAGTAAAAGTTTTCACTAGATAAACCTTCACCACGTCAGGACAAAAAGAGGAGCGTCTGTTTGGGCGGTCCCTTAAATGGCCGATGGTTCCATAGTGATAAAGGACCGTCCCATAAATAAAGGACCGCCACTTCTCTCCTTGGCGTGTATAAATACTCCACTGTTCCTCTTCAGAAAATGAGACCTCTTTGCACAAAAACATTATGTTTCTTTCTTTCTTCCTCTTTGATCACTATAACATGTCGGGTTGTGTTTATAAGAGATTCTCGTTTCCTCTACATCAAAGTGCAAAAGAAGAACACTTGAGATCATCAAGGATCGAGTTGTTATTGAGTCCACACACAAATGTCAAAGAGAGTAAAGACGGGGGCAATTCAGCATTTCTATTTTACCTGGGACGAAATTGAACCAAATTTTTCCTCACAGGGAGGCCGCTTGCACTTTCACAAGACCAGGGATGTAACATGCAATCTCGACAAACCACAAGGAGAGTTTCTCCAATTTACTCTTTGAATAATGATGGACATGTTTGATAAATATTTGGCGAGCTTAACCATGGTATAAATAATACCACACACATACGATGTTTATCATGTTAGAGAACTAGTACAGAGTATTTTACTTGCACATGATTGACACAAAGTTTTGAATAAACTTAACAGTTATGAAGTCACGGCGTCCATTAAGAAGCTATATATGGTAGAAGTCGGGTCATATGTTATCGAACAAAGCAAAAGTTGTAATTGGACTACGTACTCTCAAACATATATATAACAGTACGTTATAAAATCTAAAACTGGAATAATTACAAACTAATACTACGTACTAATAGAATTAATGTTTACTCATTATTCGAAAGTCGTAACAAATACATGCATGCAGTAACAATATAAAATACTGAAAAGAAAATATCAATGCATGTCATCTTGCGTGTATGCATCGTAATGTAAATTACCAAACACATCCTCTTAACTTTATATGTGCATAAAACATCCTCTTTTGCTCAAAAAATAAATAAATAAATAAAATAAAACTTTATACGTGCATAAAACATCATTTTTTATGTGATGCGTGCAACAGTGCAACTTGACGCACCAATGCAAATTTCAATCACCTAACACATTCATAGTTGATAGGACAAAGGGCATGATTATTTAATTTAATGATCAAAGTCGATGTTTTGGGTGATGGAAAAGTGGAAAACTATACGCATCGTACGTGTTTTCCTTTTATATTTGATCTGGGTCAAAACCATCTAATTCATCTATTAAAAAATATTTACCAACGTGGACTACTTCCTACCCCATTTTAAGAGAATGAACTAAATTCAATCACTTTACGAAAAGAGACTGCCATTCGTTTTAAGATATGGCTAAATTTGATTTTCACCTTTGTCATTTTATTTTTTCAATTGATTTATTCAACAAAATAATAACTTAAAAGTTGAAAACCGCCCAAGAAAACACGAGCCATATACTTCTTTTTCCAAGTTATATTCCATTTTCTCTTTAATCAATATAATTCAACAGGCCAACAACATAAGATGAATAAACCAATAAATGGTTAATGACAACTCCATATGATTTATAAGGTCATCTTTACTTGATGTCCATGGAACATGTTTATGCGTACGTAGAGTCACCCGAGATGAACTTAACACTTACCAATTCCCACCATTGTTCCAATTCCAAGCCAACAAAGATTTATAAAAGTCATGACCATTTTCAGGCCATTTGGTTGGTCCCGATAGTGGAAAATTAAGTGGGTTCCGCTATTATTTATTTAATATCATAAGTAACCATTCGAGTCAATATTCAAAAACGATAATGTGACACATGCTTTAAGAACCGAGTGGGGCCACATATAAGTGGACAAGAAATCGACGCGATATAATCTGGCAATGCTAAGGATTTATAAGATTGACAGATCCATCAGCTTCTCCAGTGAATATATATATATATATATATATATATATATATATATATGAAATATCTGTGTTTCTAAGTGAGACACTTGAATTACAAAAACTAAAAAAAAAAAAAAAAAAAAAAAAAAAAAGTATCCCACATCACAAAATGGTTTGGAGCCAAAAAACCGGATATGTAATGGAAGTTTACCATAAGATTGACGGATCCATCAACTTCTCTAATGAATATACACATAATGTTTTTGGAAATTGAGGGATTAAATTAAACAACTTCTCTAATGAATATACATATAATGTGTTTGGAAATTGAGGGATTAAATTAAATGACAACGTCAGTTCATCAAATCATTGTATAAAGCGTATATATGTTTAAATTAAATGACAACGTCAGTTCATCAAATCAGTGTATAAAGCGTATATATGTAAATGTACAAGCATAATCGAGGAGGAACATCTTAGTGATAGCGAAAAAAGAAGTAATTGGTATAATAAAAACAGTGACCCGACATTATTCATATCATGTTTGAAAGAATCATCCATCGTCAAAGGAAGAAAAAGATAATAAAAGACAATCTGTCCCTCTCTAGACACACGTGGGTTCAAAATTTCTCTTTTTCAACTGGACTACTTTTATCTAAATCATCATATCATGATTATTTTTTTAATCTATATCTAAATTATATATAAGTTAAACCGAACCGGAGAAAACTAAATATCGAAAAGAAGGCGAGAAACCGGTTATAAACCATAAATCATAACCGCGCAACAATAAAAAAAGGGAATAAATTTTGAGCGCTTAAATACCAAACAAAAATGATTAGTGTGTCCCAAATAAAAAAAACTACTTAAACTTGTTTTTTTATTTTAGTGTAATCTCAATTGATCTCACAGTTTCTGTTGAGATAATTAACTTAGATATGCTTCAGTTTGTATCTCTTCACACGTCGACAGCTTGAAATCATGCATCTGATTGTATACGATTTCATGGATGTAGAGGCTTAATTTGTGGCGCACACAGCTTTTGTTTACGTACTATCACAGATATTGCTGTATAGTCCACTAGAGTCAAGGAGTCGAGCCAAACTCATATGCTTAATTCGATAGCTTGACAAGTCTCAATGATGCAGGCTAGACGAGGATGATTCAATCCACTCAAACTATTCTAGAAGAACTCAATTCTCTAGATAAAAATTGTTTGGCCCTGCTGCTCTCCAAGCTCCCTTTCCCGACCCTAATAATTCATTAAGGCCTCCCATAGACCGGAACTGTAAAAGGGTACCTGATTGATGACAAATAAAGATGAAATGCAAATAGGACCTACGAACCATTGAACTGTAAAGTGTGTCTTTTACAAGCATGTCGGGTACAGGTGACCTCATTAAGGCCTCCCATAGACCGGAACTGTTTTCAAGTATTAGCTGAACTTTCACACACAGGTCCTAATCAACGAAGTAGCAGCAAGCAGATCCACGAATCAGTCAGCTCTAAGTTATATTCCTCTATAGCTACTGTTTGCTACCCAACTACCATTAACAGACTTCAAGTTTATTACTTGTTTTAAAAGAACTCTCTAACATACTATTCAGCATATATAGAATTACGGTTAAAGCAGAATTATGACAACCTCATAGTTTCCAGGGATTTGTAAAACGTCTATTGTCATCTTACTTTAAAGTGACGGTAACTGCAGGTAGAAAAGAACCACGTATGGGTCATCTTCCTCATTTGGCCACTGGTTTATATCAAATAAAAAAATAACAATGATTAAGATAAAAAGAGTTAAACGAAACAAAAAATCAACAGTAACAATATATCAAGATGGAAATGGAAAACACAAACCTATCAAGTAACCAACAGTGTGAAATCCTCAACTCCTGATGTTTAACATCAGCAAATTAAAATAAGACATATATGCAACACAAATGAACCTAACATTTTAATTCTAATGTAACGGAAACATGTCACGCACCATAATCCCCTCAATGTGCGAAAATTTTGTCGTTCCATCTGGGTGGCCGATGAGGAATTGATCCAGGCTTAAACTTGGAAGCCTCATGTCTAGCAAGTTCAGGAGGCACCGGACTATTGCTCTGCATAAGCATCTGCTTGAGATCATAAAACACATTAGCATCATCAAGAGTCAAGAAAGTAGTAGCTGTTCCTGTCTTCCCTGCACGCCCTGTACGTCCTATACGATGAGTATATTGTTCAATATTCCCAGGCATGTCATAGTTAATAACATGAACCACATCAGGTATATCAATACCACGCCCTGCAACATCAGTAGCAACCAATACATTAAATCTTTTAGTCCTGAAACCATCAAGACTAATCTCTCTTTGCTCCTGCGACTTGCCACCATGCAAAGTTGTCACATGGTAACCTGATTTATCCAATGCTTTGGATACAAAATCAACAGTATTTTTCATGTTTAAAAAGACAATAGCCTTCTTGTCCCCAAGATCATGCAGTAACTTTTGCAGTCTAGACATTTTTTCGGATTCTTTGACCATAATTACATGTTGCGTAATAAGATCAGTTGCTTTACCTGCAGTTCCAACAGTCACCACAACAGGGTTCCGCAAGTACCTCCTTGCTAGTCTCACAACATCTGTCCGCATAGTCGCGCTAAACATATAAGTCATCCTATATATTTTTTTCTCATCAAGCTCCTCATCTTCATTTTCAGGTTTTAAGTTACTTGACGGCATTGCATCAAGAACACGCACAACTTCTTTCTCCATATTCATATCAATCATACGATCAGCCTCATCAAGAACAACATAGTTACACTGATTCAAAACAGCATAACGCCTCTCTAAACAATCAATAAGACGCCCTGGTGTCGCTATAAGAACCTCACACCCTTGACTAATCTTAAACCCTTGTTCTTCAATCGACCACCCACCAACGATAGAAACAACCTTAATCCCTAAATAACGCGCCAACTTAACTGTCTCTTTCTCAATCTGTTCTGCAAGCTCTCTAGTAGGGGCCAAAACAACCGCATAAGGACCCTCAGCCGCATTCTCTTCACTAATACGAGGCAACCTAGTAATATAAGTCAACATAGGAAGTACAAAAGCAGCAGTCTTACCAGAACCAGTCTCGGCAACCCCAATCACATCACGCTGTTGCAACCCAAGTGGAATAGCAGCCATTTGAATAGGCGACGGTTTCTTATACCCCGCTCGATCCACAGCCTTTAAAATCTCCCTATTTAACCCATTCTCCACCCAACTCCTCATAGGCCTAGGAATCTTAGAACCTTTATAAGATATATGCAAATCTTCCGTAAATATCCTCCAATCTCTCTCAGTCATCTCCTCAAGCTTCTTATCAAACCTTTTCGCAGCTTCATCTTTAATTCTCCGCGCATCAACAGCCTTGTCCTGCTTCCTAATTTCGTCTCGTATATCCTTCTCATTCTTAGCACCTAACTTCTTCTGCTCCCTGCGATCCATGCCAGCAAGAGAACCTCGTCCAAATAACAACCTCGCCTCATAAAGCACATTCCTATCACTCGTATCCTCAGTATTCTCCCAATCAAACAAAGTCCGAAACTTCTCACTTCGTTTCATCACACGTTTCTTCGGCTTCTCCGTTCCCAAATACCGCTCCTTTATCAACTCCAGCTCCTTTTCGCGGTCTTGCTCCACTTGCCTCTCTATCCTACGTTTCTCCCTAGCCTTACTTTCTTCTTCACGTTCACACTCTATATCCCTATGCCTGTGATCACGAGATGACCTGTGGTGACGTGTAGTGACGTCATCAGACGGTGGTTTAACTGATGAGTTAGGGTTTGGTTCTTGATGATGTTTTAAGGCTAGTTGTTCTCGTTCTGCTTTTGATATAAATACAGGCTTCTTATTAGCATGTAATAAGTTGTTGCTGACGTCATCTATTGAACGCTTCATGGTGTAATTGAAGGTTATGAATAATACTAGTAACTTAATAAGACTATTCTATGGTTGAAAAAGTGCTAGTATTTAAGTATTTATAGGTTTCGTTTGGTATTTTCCTTACCGACCACGCGTAATCATAGTAGGCCTTGGCTTGGGCTTGACATCGTGGATTTGGGCTTGCATTATTTTTAACCTTTATATTTCCGATCTTCACAAATCACAAGAGTTCTATAGCTCAATTTTTGCTGGCTAGGCACAAACATTTGGGGTGGCCAGTAAAAGGGTCAGAAACGGCAACATAGATACTTTGGTTAAGCCGTGCATATGAGTAAAAGACTCACCATTTCCAAGAAACCCGTGTTAAAAATACAAAGCTATCATCAAATCAAGAACAATCTAACAGATTTAGAATCAACCCAACCAATCAACCACCCCATGGTTGATTCATTATGTTTTTTACAATACAAAAAATATTAAATGATTTGATACAAACAGAAACCAACTAACAACTCAATGAACAACTGTGTGTAAATCACACACAGTAAACCCTAAAACTGAATATCAACTAAATGAGGTAAAAGTGTTCCTTATATAGCCTTGACTTCGGACTTTTAAGACTTGAGCTCCTCCAGTCCTTCATCTTTTCAATAATGCACCTTCAGTCCCTCAACTAGAATAATACCTGAAAATACACAAACACAAAAGAAAAACAAGTATTGCAATATGACATAATAAGCCCTTAGCTTATCTTTCAACAACCCGCATAGAGAAACTAAACCTCATCCTTTTACACATTAATATTATAAAAGAAAAAAGGTTAAGAATTCTTCTTACAACATGGTCACTATCATATTGACTGAACCATATAAGCCGAAATCAAATAAGCTAATAAGCACACATATAAGCTTAAACAAACGCCTGCATATCCTTCCATACCATTTATAAACTGATGTGGTTGAGGGATAAGCTGAAAAAATGCTCCCATATCCTACTCTAAGCTACAACACGACAACACGTTAACACATGTCGTGACTAACTATATATATGAGATTGATTCTACGTGTTCCAGTAAAAGACCAAATGAAACTTGCGGGTTATTTATTTAGAGTGTGGTTACACTCGGATTTAATATAGGTTACCAACTTACTTCAAAAAAAATTACATTAATGTTCATTAGCAAAAGTTGGGATAGCTTGCAGGTATACATGGCAATAAGGACATGTTCACATTATGGCCATGTTTGGCAACAAGCTTTCGGAAGCTTTTAGGAGTGATAAGCGGTAAACATTTGCTTGTTTGACAACACCTCAACAAACATTTGAAACATGACTAACTACTCCAATCTTAAATGCTTCCTGAAAAAGCATTCGAGAATTGCTCCAAGCATTTTTCTTTATGAAATTACAATATATACCCTCACATATTGCATTAGTTTCTCTATATTAGCACTTAGTTCACCGTGTTTTATTGCATGGTAATGTTTGTTAGGCTACTACATTAGTTTCTCTATATTAGCACTTAGTTCACCGTGTTTTATTGCATGGTAATGTTTGTTCGTCTTTCACTTCGTTCTGTGATTGAAAGTGATTGAAATAATGGACAGAGCCATAACATTAAGGGGGCGTTTAGTTCGTAGAATGTTTTCAAAAGAATTGTAATTCAAAAAATTAGAATGTACTGGAATTATAATTAATGAAATTTATCATTGCGTTTGGTTGACTCGCAACGTAATATAATTCAGAAAAATATTACTCATAATAAATTAGTAAAAGTATCACATGAATAATAATAATAATAATAATAATAATAACAATAATAATAACAATAATAATAAAAAATAGACAATATAATAATAATAATAATAATAAGAGTGGTGTTTTCTACGCTTGGGAAACTTGAGGTGGAAGCTTTGAATACACTTTCTTGTAAGTCTATTGCTAGCAGCTACTCTAATAATATTAAGAGTGGTGTTTTTATTTTTCATCGAGTTAGTTTCTGTATTCAAAAAGGAGTAGGAGCACAGATTGTGTCTAGACTCTCCTCCAATTTTATGTAATTTTCTTGTTTTCAATGAAAAGTAACAGTTAATAATAACAATAATAATAATAATAATAATAATAATAATCTGATGGATTGATGTAAAATGTGAATTACAATATAATTGAAAACTTTCCATTGATGTTGCTATTTAATCTAAATTACAACATCGGATGTAATTGGGGGAATTTAATTCCCTTTTCAAAGCAAACTAAACACTCTACGTAATGTAATCTGAATTATAATTTTGACTTTTCTACTAATCAAACAGGATTGGGATGTAATTCAGATTACAATTACATCGTATGGTGAACCAAACACCCCTTAAAGATTTTTGGGCCATGTTTTTTGTTTATAGAGTAAACTCCAAAATACATCCCTGTGGTTTATCCAATTTCGCACCATACATCCCTCTCGAAAAAGTTGCAACAAATACATCCCTCCGTTAGCAAAAGTGAACCAATATACATCCACGAGGATGAACGGTGCAAATATTGTGTCGTTAACTTGGACACGTGTCAGTTAAGTAAGGGTATTTGTGTCATTTTATGTATCCCAGCTACTTCAAATCATAAACACCCAAATCATAAACCAAAATCAAAAACACAAACACAAACAAATAGCAGCCACCACATTAACCAAATCCCCCCTTTTTTTCTCTTGTTTCTTTGTCACAATCGAACACAAACAAATTCGTCCTTTGTTCTTACTATAACCAGCACTAAACAATCAAGAACACCCCTTTTCTTTTTATGGTTCGAATCTTCATTGTTGTTGTTGTTGTCAGAGACGGGTTTTGTTGTTGGTTAAGGTAATAATTTTTTTCAAAGCATGATCGATGATGGGTTATGTGTAAGCTCGAAAGATCCGATCTATTCTTTAAAAGAATTTTACCTAATAAACCCACATTTTTCTCAAAAAAATTAAACGAAAAAAAAACAAAAAAATAAAAATAAAAAACAAAACAATAACAAGATCTCGGGTTTGGTTTTGAAAACACTCAAAGATCCTTAAAAATCCAACAAAACCTTCATTGATCTTGGAAAAAACAAAACTCTAAACCAACTACCTGGTTCGCGACTTACAAACAAGATTCCAAGAAGTTGTTTTTATTCTTTATTTTCATGGGTCAAAGATAAGAAATACAAGGGTGTTTATTGTGTTTGTATTTGGATTTGAAAACAAGAAACAAGAATCACAAGAGATGAATTTGTGTTTGTTGTTTGGATTTAAGAATGCATGGATTTTGGGGCTGCGATTTCGGTGTTAAGGATTGGTGTAGATGAGTTTTTGATTTGTGTTTATGCTATGTGTTTATGATTTGGGTTTGAGTTTTTGATTTGGGTGTGCGTTATTTGATTTGTGTTTATGAATTGTGTTTGACAGAAAAATGTAATGTATTAAAAGAGTGGTGAGAGTAGGTATGAAACATTAAATGATAGAATTACCCTTACTTAACTGCCACATGTCCAAGTTAACGACACAATATTTGCACCGTTCATCCTCGTGGATGTATATTGGTTCACTTTTACTAACGGAGAGATGTATTTGTTGTAACTTTTTTGAGAGGGATGTATGGTGCAAAATTGGCTAAACCACAGGGATGTATTTTGGAGTTTACTCTTGTTTATAAAAAGCACTTTTAGTCCTCTTGTGCCAAAGTTTTGTTTGCTTAAGCGTTTAGGGATGAAAAGGCTAGCTGTCATCTTTTTCTAATAGACACAAGTTAAATCTTTTTGTTTGCCAAGAAGTTATAACTAGCGTGTCATGTCATGGTGTTTATATAATGTCAAACATGTAAAAGTAATGAATACATTATAAATAGTAATAACTTTATTATTTTTTAATTAGGTTTTTTTTTAATTTTAATGTGTATATGTCATTTTTCGTAGTTTTACACTTTATAATTACAACTACTAACCACGTTACCAAACACGTTTTTTTTAAACAAATTAAACAACTATTGCTAACTGTTACGTGTCATCAAACATAGCCGTTAATGGTAGTATTTTAGCAATTTACTGTCTACTAGCGCAAGATTAATATTACATCCCTGGTGAATTTCATAGTGAATGTGTGTATAAACTTACACCGTGCAAAACATTGCGATGACCTCTGTTGTATCAAACTCAAGAGCGTTCATGTTCATCACAACATGTTATGAACTGATTCTTTTTTGAGTATTTAACATCTTTGTGTAGAGTGGCTTTTGCCATGAGTCACAAAATTAAAACAAATAACATATAAGATGCTCCAATGTTGAAAAAAGCTAAGTAAAAAGATCAATAGCATATGTATGCTTGAGTAAAAAGTGCAAGATATCGGAGCATAACAAGTTTGTCAACCATGAACAACAGTTAATTACATTCCCATAACACAACTACACTAAGATAAAGATTGCAAGATATCTTGGCAAAACAGAGACACAATCCAACATCTAGATATAAAGTATTTATAAGACCCCAAATATAAACATATCAAGTATATTTAGTCACAAAAAGAACATTAAAGCATACCAAGTTTCCATCTTATGACTTTTTCTGGTTCAGTTTTTTTCAAATATAAACATACCAAATAAGGATTTTTTGGTACGGTTTTTTCATGAACCTTCAAGTCACAGTAATCAGTTTTAATGTTTGGATAAACAAATTCTACTTGTAATAATACTGCAACTATAACTCACTATCTGATCGTACGTAAAACAAATAACAGATTTTCTTCTTTTTAAAAATAATACAAGAAACCTTAATTTATAGAGTGTGAGTACATATTCTCCCTATTGAACGAAAACCGAAACTTCTCCCATGGTATTATCACTCGCATCTTCGGCTTACGAGATATAAACGCAGCAGCTTTACCTGAACCAATCTTGGCAACACCAATCACAAAAACTAGGAAAAAAAAAAATATCTGTGTCTCTAAGTGAGACTTGAATTACAAAAACTAGGAAAAAAAATCCCACATCACAAAATGGTTTGGAGCCAAAAAACCGGATATGCAATGAAAATTTACTACTACCTCATCCTAAAATATAAGTTCATTTATGATTTTTCAAAGTTTATTCATTTCAACTTTAACCTTAATTATTTTTATTCATTTCAACTTTGACCTTAATTCTTTGACTTGATTCTGTCGAGTAAATACAATCAAGCACACTCAGATTTTGATGTAACGAAAAAGAAAATAAATAAAAAAGATACAAAATAAATATTACTAAAAAAAATTACTTATTAGATACCATTGACCGGGGTATCTAATAAGTTCTACCTACTATTGGATTTGAACCAATGACTCTCGCCGTATGAAAGCGATACTCTAACCGCTGAGTTACGTAGGTCATTTATCTTCACAAAGAAAATCAAAAGGGACTCATCCCATCGATGGATTATAAATATCATATTACTTAGAAGCAATACCGATCAATATGATCTTGGATCATGGAATAGTCATCTTGAGAATATTCATCTTGACAATATTTTGCATCAAGTATTATATAACACAACAAAAAATAATTAATATCAAAGTTGGAATAGAAATACTTTGAAAATATCAAAATTGACTTATATTTTGAGACGGAGGGAGTATAAGATTGACAGATCCATCAACTTCTCTAATGTATATACACATAATGTGTTTGAAAATTGAGGGATTAAATTTGGAAATTGAGGGATTAAATTAAATGACAACGTCAGTTCATCAAATCAGTGTATAAAGCGTATATATGTAAATGTACAAGCATAATCGAGGAGTAATTAAGTTATAACATCTGAGTGATAGCGAAAAAAGAAGTTGGTATAATAAAAACAGTGACCCGACATTATTCATATCATTTTGAAAGAATCATCGTCAAAGGAAGAAAAAGATAATAAAAGAAAATCTGTCCCTTCTAGACACACGTGGGGTTCAAATTTCTCTTTTTCAACTGGTATACTCGACAATCCCTTATCTAAATCTACTCTTTAAGTCTCAACGACTAACTTCCCATTATATTATCATGATTATTTTTTTTAATCTATCTAAATTATATACTACGTATAAGCTAAACCGAACCGGAGAAAACTAAATATCGAAAAGAAGGTTGGAAACCGGTTATAAACCATAAATCATAACCGCGCAACAAAAAAAAAGGGGACAAATTTTGAGCGCTTAAATACCAAACCAAAATGATCATTAGTGTGTCCCAAATAAAAAAAAACTACTTAAACTAGCTTTTTTTTTTTTTTTTTTTTTTTTTTTTTAAGTGTAATCTCAATTGATCTCAGAGTTTCTGTTGAGATAATTAACTTAAATATGCTTCAGTTTGTATCTCTTCACACGTCGACAGCTTGAAATCATGCATATGATTGTATACGATTTCATGGATGTAAAGGCTTAATTTGTGGCACACACAGCTTTTGTTTACGTACTACTATCACAGATATCGCTGTATAGTCCACTAGAGTCAAGTAGTCGAGCCAAACTCATATGCTTAATTCGATAGCTTGACAAGTCTCTATGATGCATATATGATAGACGAGGATGATTCAATCCACTCGAACTCTTCTAGAAGAACTCAATTCTCTAGATAAAAATTGTTTGTTTCGGAATATATGTAAAGAAACTTCACATGTATTTAATATTCTTGTTTAATGTTGATTTGATTATGTTTGTTACTTAGCTTCATGTTGATTTGACGAATTTGGTCTACAACTAGATAACTTTTTAATTATTGTTATTTCACTTGACGTACAATGTATATAAATAGTGAAAGTGACGGATGCACGAGCGAAATTAAATGTATTCCATATATTGATACATTAGACTATGTTGGAAAATTTAGTGCACTTGAGAGATCAATTCACACCTGGTAGTGGGTTTGGAGGTATTGAGTATACACCCATTTGGTCACTGAATCCCCTGACTCAATAGTGGTTATGTATTGATTCTGCTGATAGCATGATTCTGCTGATAGCATGATCCTGCTGATAATGTGATTCTGCTGCTAGCGTTTCCACTGATGTGTTAACGTTACCACTGCAAGGGTTATTGTTTCCACTGATAACCACTGATCCCTATTATTATGGAAAGTATTATGTTATAATTAATGGGCCGTTAATTATACATAATTCCATGGGCTAGGGTTTTGAGTATTCTCTATTATAAATAGAGGACACATCATTCTGCATGGACATACGATACACGTTTTTACAATACGATTAACACAAAACCCTAAACACTTCTATACGCATCTGGTTCTTGGTTTGTGCCTAAAACAAGAACATCACTTGGTCTTATCCCATAGAGATATTCGTGTAACCCAGGCATAGGGTCGAATAGTTTCTATTGGAAAGTGATACCACGATTTCAAGCGAATATCCGGTACCTTTATTGATTATCTTAACCCTAATCTGGGAACCCGTTTACAGTTAACAACCAACAATCAATAGAAACTATTAGTGATAATCAATGGCTGCTGCTATGAGACAAATGGCTGCTAACTTTTCCAAGTTGGAAAAGTTTGAAGGTGTTGATTTCAGAAGGTGGCAAAAGAAGATGCACTTCTTATTGTCAAGTATGAATGCTCACGACTGAGATTCCAGAAGATCATGGAGATGATGCTACTATAGATCAGATGAGGGCAAGGAGCAAATGGGAGAATGATGACTACATATGCAGAGGTTTAATTCTCAATGGTATGTCTGATTCTCTATTTGATATTTATCAGAATGTTGAAACTTCTCAAGAACTATGGGATTCCTTGGAAGCCAAGTATATGGCTGAGGATGCATCAAGTAAGAAGTTCCTTGTAAGTAATTTTAACAATTACAAAATGGTTGATTCTAGACCTGTCATGGAACAATACAATGAACTTCTTAGTATACTTGGTCGATTCACACAACACAAGATGAACATGGATGAGGCTATTTCAGTCTCTTGTATCATCGATAAACTACCTCCCTCTTGGAAAGAGTTTAAGCATATGCTTAAGCATAAGAAAGAGGAGTTAACTCTTGTTGAGTTGGGCAGTCACTTGCGCATTGAGGATTCACTCAAAGCTCAAGACATTGACAAGCCAAAGAGTAGCACTGCTACTGGTCCATCAGTTGTCAATATGGTGGAGCATAACAACTCCACCAAGTACAATGACAACAAGGGCAAGCGTAAGCATCAAGATAACACCAAATCTGATCTTAACAAGAAACCTAAGGTGACTTGTTGGAAGTGTGGGAAACCTGGACACTTCAGGAAAGATTGCAAGGGTGGTAAAGTTGTAAACAAATCCAATGGATCAGGCACAAGTGGAGGGAATGGTAATACCAATTCTCTGAAAGGTCAGAATGTGTTTAATAAGTCTTTTAAGATTTATTATGTTACATATATATCTGACATTTACTTTGTGCAGGATGATGATGTTGCGTGGTGGGTTGACTCTGGAGCAACAATTCATGTGTGTAAAGATAGAAGCTGGTTCAAGACCTACAAGTCAATGAATGATGGTTCTATTCTTCACATGGGAAATGAGTCAACTGCCCTGGTGCATGGAAAAGGATGTGTTGATTTGAAGTTTAGTTCTGGAAAGATTGTTTCTTTGTTTAATGTTTTACATGTTCCTGATATTAGAAAGAATTTGGTTTCTAGTAGTGTTTTAAATAATTGTGGTTACAAACAGGTTATTGAATCTGATAAGTTTGTTTTGTCTAAAAATGGTGTGTTTATTGGTTTTGGTTATTTATGTAATCAAATGTTCAGACTTAATATTGTTCATGATAATATTGATTCTGCTTTTATATCTACATCTAAACTTTATGATTACCTATGGCATGCAAGACTTGGCCATGTACATTTTAAAAGGATGCAAGATATGTCCAAGGATGGGTTAATTCCAGCCTTTGATGTGAACACTGAAAAGTGTAAAACTTGTATGTTGAACAAGATAACTAAGAAACCTTTTCAAGGAGTAAAACGTGAAACTAAAGTTTTGGAGTTAATTCACAGTGAACTTTGTGATTTACATGCTACTCCCTCTTTGGGGAATAAGAAATACTTTGTGACTTTTATTGATGATGCTTCTAGGTTTTGTCATGTTTATTTATTACATTCTAAAGATGAAGCATTAGATAAATTTAAAGTATTTAAAACTGAAGTTGAATTGCAACAAAGTTCACTAATCAAAAGATTAAGGACTGATAGGGGAGGTGAGTACATGGATACTCTGTATTTTCAGTCTGTTGGTATAATCCATGAAACGACTGCCCCTTATACTCCTCAGCAAAATGGTATTTCTGAAAGGAAAAACAGGGTGCTGAAGGAGATGGTTAATTCCATGTTGTCCTATTCAGGGCTGAGTCAAGGGTTCTGGGGTGAAGCTATGTTAACAGCTTGCTATTTATTAAATAGGGTTCCCAACAAAAGGAACAAAGTTACCCCTTATGAACTTTGGACTAAAAAGAAACCTAACCTTAATTATCTTAGGATATGGGGTTGTAGGGCTGTTGTAAGACTCCCTGATCCAAAGCAGAAAACTTTAGGTGAAAGAGGCATTGAATGCATCTTTGTTGGATATGCTGAGCATTCCAAGGCATATAGGTTTTATGTTATAGAACCTAATGAGTCTGTTTCAATTAACTCAATAATTGAATAAAGGGATGCACTATTTGATGAGAACAGATTCTCATCTATCCCTAGACCAAGTCAAAGGATTCCAAATGGAACCAATGACAATGGTGTTTCAGATGTTCCTGCTGATGAGGTTCCTGCTGATGAGGTTCCTGCTGAGGTTGTGGAACAACAACCTGAACCTGAGCTCAGAAGGAGCAATAGGGTGAGGACTCCAAAGTCATTTGGACCTGAGTTTCAATTATACTTAATTGAAGGTACAAGGAGTGAGGTCTCTGACCAATACTCCTATTGCTTCATTGTGGAGGATGATCCCAAAACATTTGAAGAAGCAATGAAGTCCCAGGATGTTGCTTTCTGGAAAGAAGCAATTAATGATGAGATGGACTCTATCATGGGCAATAACACTTATGTGTTGACTGATCTACCACCTGGTTGCAAACCTTTAGGTAGCAAATGGATTTTCAAAAAGAAAATGAAGGTAGATGGAACTGTTGAAAAGTTCAAGGCAAGATTAGTTATTCAAGGCTTTAAACAAAAGTCAGGAATAGACTACTTTGATACTTATGCTCCAGTGGCACGTATCAGTACCATAAGATTGCTAATTGCTTTGGCATCAATTCACAAACTGATTATTCATCAGATGGATGTGAAGACAGCTTTCTTGAATGGTGATTTAGATGAGGAGGTTTACATGAACCAACCTCAGGGCTTCATCATGCCTGGTAATGAAAACAAGGTGTGTAAAATGATTAAGTCTCTTTATGGACTAAAACAGGCACCTAAGCAATGGCATCAAAAGTTTGATGAAGTGGTTTTGTCTAGTGGTTATTTACTTAATCAAGCTGACAACTGTGTATATAGCAAATTTGATGAATCTGGTAAAGGAGTCATCATTTGTCTATATGTTGATGACATGTTGATCTTTGGCACTGACCAAAATCAAGTTGATCTTACAAAAGAATTTTTGTCATCAAAGTTCTCCATGAAGGATATGGGGGAGGCAGATGTTATCCTTGGTATAAGGATTAAACATGAAAGTAACAAAATTTCTATATCTCAGTCTCATTACATTGAGAAGGTGTTAAAGAAATTTAATTACTTTGATTGTACTCCAGTGAGTACTCCTATGGATACAAGTGAGAAGCTAATGCCTAATACTGGCAAAGTTGTATCTCAACTTAAGTATTCTAGGGTGATTGGCTGCTTGATGTATGTCATGACTTGTACAAGACCTGATATTGCTTTTGCTGTGGGTAAACTGAGCAGGTATACTAGTAATTCTAGTGCTCATCATTGGCAAGCAATTCAGAGGGTCTTTAAGTATTTAAAGAGAACTATGGATTATAGTCTCTCATATATTGGTTATCCTTCAGTATTAGAAGGATATACTGATGCAAGTTGGATCAGTAACACTGAAGACAATTCGTCTACTAGTGGCTGGGTATTCCTACTTGGTGGAGGTGCAATTTCTTGGACATCCAAGAAACAAACTTGCATTACCAGTTCAACCATGGAATCTGAATTTGTGGCTTTAGCTGCTGCTGGCAAAGAAGCTGAATGGTTGAAAAACTTGCTTCTTGAGATTCCATTGTGGTCTAAACCTATAGCACCTATTTCTATCCGTTGTGATAGTGCTGCTACATTGGCAAAGGCTTATAGCCAGATGTACAATGGGAAGTCTAGACACTTAGGTGTTAGGCATAGCATGATTCGTGAGCTTATCATGAATGGGGTGGTATCTATAGTGTTTGTTAAATCTCAACAAAACTTAGCTGATCACTTGACGAAGGGTTTGGCTAGAGACTTGGTTTTGAAGTCTGCTAAAGGGATGGGTTTAAGTCCAACTTAGTCACTGAATGCAAGGATACCCAACTCCCTTCTAAGGAAACTTGGAAGTTGAGTTCAATGTGGAAAGCTGATCATTTAGTGGACTGAAGCACATGTATTACAAACATCCCAAGGTTGTGCTTGTTACCTGCTGAAAGGAGGATGAAGTCTTCACTTCTTAATGGTTAATTTTCTTTGAAAAAGTGCTAAGCAGGAGCATGAATTAAAGATGAACCACCTATGTGAATGTTGAAGTTTTGCCGCTTTAGGAAGCTTTGGACTTTTAGCTTTTACAACATTTATGAATTGGATATGGACACATGGCTTGTATAGTGTCAGGAGTATTTTAGTGTTTGAAAACTTGTGTGTATTTATCATCAGGTATTCAAATGGGTTGAAGGGTTCTATTCTTAGAACACCCTGATTCTCGAATATTTGAAAGTATATGTACTAATGTGGAAATTCAATCCTCAGGATATTTTCATTTATGCACTTGTTTTGGTTTTGTGTTTGAATTTTCATGCAAAGGAAGTGAACTAAATTTGGGGAGGATTGTTGGAAAATTTAGTGCACTTGAGGGATCAATTCACACCTGGTAATTGGTTTGGAGGTATGGAGTATACACCCATTTGGTCACTGAATCCCCTGACTCAATAGTGGTTATGTATTGATTCTGCTGATAGCATGATTCTGCTGATAGCAGATTCTGCTGATAGCATGATCCTGCTGATAATGTGATTCTGCTGCTAGCGTTTCCACTGATGTGTTAACGTTACCACTGCAAGGGTTATTGTTTCCACTGATAGTGTTAACATTACCACTGATAACCACTGATCCCTATTATTATGGAAAGTATTATGTTATAATTAATGGGCCGTTAATTATACATAATTCCATGGGCTAGGGTTTTGAGTATTCTCTATTATAAATAGAGGACACATCATTCTGCATGGACATACGATACACGTTTTTACAATACGATTAACACAAAACCCTAAACACTTCTATACGCATCTGGTTCTTGGTTTGTGCCTAAAACAAGAACATCACTTGGTCTTATCCCATAGAGATATTCGTGTAACCCAGGCATAGGGTCGAATAGTTTCTATTGGAAAGTGATACCACGATTTCAAGTGAATATCCGGTACCTTTATTGATTATCTTAACCCTAATCTGGAACCCGTTTACTAATTACAACCAACAGACTAGATCTTCCCTTTAAAGTAATGACAATTACATACCTTTTGCTTTCATTTAATCTTTTACATAGTAGTACTCGTATTGTAATTACCATAAATTATTTGATTCGTACATAATTGAAAAACTTTTAACCACCCTTGTACACAACAGATGAAAAAAATACATAGAGATTTTACAACTGAGTAACAAATTAAATCACCACCTAAGGGCGTAAGGTGGGATTGAACCCCTAACCTTTTTGTCGAAAGATATCATCAATCAACACAGATTAAGTTGATTCGATTCTTACCGCCTGAAGCAACATTAGCAAACTTCAAGTCGTCATTGCTGGAAAATAGTATCAAATCATTGTCTTCATCCCAGTATTTGAGACGAATCATTTGACTCTTCAACTTGAACCTTTTTGCCACTTTGTTTTTCAGCTTCGACAGTCCTGATGAAATAGGGAACCAGAACCCTTTGCTATCTTCTCCATAAGTTGCCTTCACATACACCATCTTCTTTGAGCCTCTTTTACATTTTCTGCCTACGCTGATGGATGAGCATTCGTCTGGGACATCATTAAAGGTATCCATAATATCAGGTTCTACGTTCACACAAAGATCCATAGGTGGTCTAACAACTTCTATGAATGATTTGTCACCCAGTTCAAATCGAGAAGCAACCTCAAAAAGTTGCTTCAACAGTTGGACCAAGTTCAATACATGTTTGATATCTTTCATGTGGGACGGGAGAAAAAACTCTAACACATAGTCATAGTTGCTTTCGACACTATGCAAGTGGATTGCAAAGGAGCTGGTTAACCAATGCATGCGTGCAAAGTGGACCAAAGGGTACTCTTCTTCACTGAGTTTGGTTACATCTTCACAAAAACATGAACCCTGGGATAACAATGCCCTGCCAACCAAGCCACAAAACTTGTCCAAGTGCCGTTCCATACATGCTTCTAGAAAAGGCCACAAACCCAAGTCTTTAACATAATATGGTAAACCGCATGTTGACATGCAGACTTTTCCAAGGCATCTACTATCAAAACTATTACAGCTCATTCTTAGAACTTGTTCATGGGAAGCAATTGTGCTTAGTGAGGACACAACCCATGTTTGAGCAAGAGGTAATCGATAATTGTCACATACAATGCTTAGAATACTGAAGATTTTTTCCAACTCATTGCGCCTGCCTTCATTAATGACCTGTATTTAAAAGACATCACCCACATAAGGGTTAGTAGCAAAACATGATTCAAACAAATTTCCCAAAAAATTTTGTAGTCCAATTCCAAATTACAAAAAGATGGGCACAACTTACATCTGAAACCGGTCCATCAGATACTTGTCGGCATGTCAGATTTTGTGTCTGAAAGTTGACAATATTTTGGAAATTATTAGCTATATATGAAAGGAAGTGAAAACTAGAATGAGATACAAAACATGCTTCACTATATGTGGATATATTGATCTTCAAAAAAAATGGATATACCTTCAATGCCCTCTGAAATTGTTGAACCTCATAAGCAAAACTCGGATGTTTTGACGGTGTCAGTAGTTCAATCACGCCAACGCATGACCCTGTAGTCAAATTGAACACCGGTAAAGCCAAATATCCATGGAGATTGCAACGAATCGCACACTCTTGTTGTGGAAAATATTTAGGCATGTAACTAGTTACATCTGAAGTCCACTCTGGCAATCCTTGCCTGAATACTCGTGCGATCGGACTAGTGTCTTCGTCTTCATCGTCCTTATCCACAACAAAATAGTTGTGCACGGAGTCCTTTCGATACAGAAGAAGTCTTTCATCAATTACACCAATACCAAATGGTTGATCTATAGATGTAAGCAGTTGGTGTTTCCCAACGACACGAGGTGACCAAAACTGAACAAGAACACGTTGCTCCCGGAAAGTTAATAACTTAAGAGCAACTCTTATCTTGTCATGGATTATCTGTTTATACTGGTCGATATTTCCAGCACTCAGCTCAAAACCTATAGTTGAGAAGAGTAGAGAACCACATCAGAGATACATATGCACAAAGTTTAATAGAACTGTGAGTGATAAAGTTTATAGTAGGATGAAAGACATATTACCATCTTGAGAGGGATCAGATTCATAAAGTTCATAACCTTTTCTAGAAACCCAAAGTGGCGTTAAGTATCTCTCCTCCCCGGAAAATGCAAGTGTCCGCTTTTCCAAAGATATCGTGTTCGATATCATATTGGAACCAGAGCCCGAAGATTTGCCTCCATCTGAAGACTCAAGAGACTGGAGTTGTGTAAACAAGTCCATAAGAAAATAATAGGCAGATTTGAGATGTTTATAACTTTTTTTCAATGCGTTATATTGATAGAGAACAGACGATATATATAGGACTTACCGCGCGTGCACGTTCCCATGATGTCACGCACCTACGGACTACGGTGTATTTACATTAATAAACCGGTTCAACGTGATTTTTATATTTAAACCAACTTGGAGTTCAAAGTATTCCATCTTAGAACTTCACATGTTATATACGTAGTTCACCAGTATAAGTTATCATGTCATTTTTTTAATTGAAAGACAACATATATTAAAAGGAACCACAACCAAAGTTTGAAGTATTACGAGTATAGAAGAGAAAAAACTCGTTCACAGATATAACATGCTCACTCTTATTTTGCTCCTGAATTGCTGTAACCGGAATCTATCGAAAAATTGCAATCATGTTTTCACGTATAGCTAAACTACTATCGACATATTGATTAAGGATTCAAAATGAAAGTTCGAACCTAAATAGACTGTAATGAATGACATAGTAGTCGTATAATATACAATGCAACTGTCTGTACTCTATATATAACAGAATATCTGATATACAAATAGAAAATTGATACGTGCAAATGATAATGACCTTTTATCACTATCGTGGAATAGAGGGTGAATAAAGTATAATAAAATATGGCACAGGCAAAGAATTGTAGTATGTGCATGTGCATGTGCAATGTGAACTCGCATTGCTTTTTCCTCCTATGCATTGCCTATTATTTGATGTGCTTTGAATAGGACTTGCACCTAAAACGACCTCTTTGAGAATTATTGACAATTTTAGATAGACAAGACTATATCACGTTCGTTTAATTTGAATTTTCAAGTGATGAGCTAGATGCTTTTTATGACACTACCTGATTACTCGCGCGTTACGACGGTGATTATCCGTATAATTAAATATTTCGGCGAGAAATCACATTTAAGTTATGTTTTTTCATGAAATAAACTTAATGATGACGTTGCTAAAATATTACATGATGATGAGCAGAAGAAAGAGACAATTATATGTATAATTGGTAATTGTATTATGTGTATTCCTTTATAACTTTGTAAATTGAGGAAATTTCGAGTATGGACTTTAGAAAACCGTTTCACCAATTTGAATCCTAGAAACTTGTGTTACGAAATGTGACATAACGAGCAAACAAGTTTGTTCGCCATCCATGCCAACAAGAGAATCTCTGTCTCCATATCATATATATGCAAACTTTTTCTTTCTTTTTCTTAACAACAACCAAAATTCTTATTAGGCAATGACATTTTGTAACTCATGCATTTTATGTTGTACATTTTATGTTTATTTAACATGTTAGCAAATGAAAAAAGCAAGCAAAGAAATTTGCTCGTACCATTTTCTTATTAGGCAATGACATTTTGTAACTCATGCAATTTATGTTGTACATATTATCCTATATATTAAAAAGGCAGTTTTTCCGTTCCAAAAAAGCGGCATCCCATTGGTTGCAACCCCGTACCACCAGCAATGTTCATCCGTTATACTATTGTTTAAACAACTGTAGCATTCCATTCCGTTTTCCCATTAATAACTCATATTCGAGAATCCTCTTCTCCACTGCCTCCCTCCCACACTAGAACCCTCTTCTTGAACTTTCTATCTCACAAAAATATCATTGTCTCTTCAAGAAACCACTTTTAACACAAAAACACGCACTAATTTACAAACCCACTTTCTTATCTCTTTCCCTCATCAAATTAACATCGGACGCACACAGTCAGTAACTTTGAAAACGACGATATGATTCGATCTGACCCACAAAAAGAAAAAAAAATGGGTTTCCTAGATCTGATGGAAAGCAGATGCGGTGGACTTGGCGATGGAAGTTTGGCAAGGATTCCGATGGGATCAAGAAAGGCGGTACACACCCTAATAAACATGCTAACTGTCTCTTATTTCAAGGTTTGGTCTTTTTTGTTTTGGTTACATGTATTATATGTTTCTTACAGGAATTAAATAACTATTTGACCGTTTTCTTTGATTATGGGTTTATTCTATTTATTATTGTAGATTGTTGTTGATGATTTTTTTTCTTTTTTTAATGGCAGTATGAAGGATGAGATGGTGAAAATTTATGAGGTATGGATTAGGGCTGGCAATTTTGACACGAAACCTGTTAACATGATACGACACGACCTATTCTTAATAGGTTTCGTGTTTGACCTTAACAAGTTTCGTGTCTTAACAGGTCAGACCTGTTAATATTCGTGTCTTAACAGGTCAGACCTGTAAAGACCTGTTAGTGACCTGTTAATATTATACTATATATATAAAGTCACTACTACACTAATAATTTTTAGGTCATTCTCTTATCTCTCTCTCTCTCTCTCTCTCTCTCTCTCTCTCTCTCTTCGCCGACAAACACACACACTTAACACACACTAAAAACCGGCCACTTTTCCGGCCATTACTCCTCCACCACCGCGCGTCCATCTACACCTCCACAACCATCATTCACCATTTTTCCTCCCCGTCATTTTGAGCTATCATACGCACCTTTTGACCATCAATAACACCTTGTTCATTCGAGATTGTGGATCGAATCCACAACCCTTTTCACCTCGTTCTTGTGTTCGACTCACCCGAAGACCAAGGTGGGTTCGACTCACCCGAAGACCTCGTTAAGGATTGCAACAGGCTGGGTTCGACTCACCCCAAGGTGGGTTCGACTCACCTTGTTCATTCGAGATTGTGGTTGTTGTAATTCTTGATGTTTTTGTTGTCGTATTTTTGTTGTTGTTCTGGATTTGTAATTTTTATTGAAGTTGTTGTAATGTTTTTGTTGTTGTTCTCGTTAAGAGATAATGTTACAATTTTAATAGTGTTATAATTTTAATCATTGTGTACTATGAGCTGTTGATATTATTTCAAGTTCTAATTTGGAAGGGGAATTTGGAAGTCTTGCAACTATCTTTTAGGGAAAAGTTTGATATAGCCATATAGGATCCCTTAGTTCTACGTAGATTCTCATTATAAACATGAGCTCTTTGACAAATCTGTTATACCTCCTACTAGTACTCCAGATAGAGCTAAACAGCTACATTTTGACTTTTGGGAGTCAAAACAAGTTTTAGAGATTGAAGTTGTAATGTTTATTTTGGTTGTTGTGGTTGAATCTAATAGATAATGTTTCCTGTTCTGTGGCATGTTAAGTGTTAACAGGTTCTTAACAGGACTTAACAGGTTAACCTGTTTATTTTCGTGTCGTGTTCGTGTTTGAGAAAAGTCACACGATAAGCTAACAGGTCGTGTTCGTGTTTGACCTTAACAGGTTCGTGCGACCTGTTATGCCAGCTCTAGTATGGATGTTGCCTAATTTCATTTTTATTTTTCAGTATGAACTGGGCAAAAATTATGAGATAGTCAAAAATGATAAGGTGTGAATATTTGAAGATCAAAACTTACTGTCTATTCAAGTGTCATGCTCTAATTTTTTTTTTCATCCTCATCTTATATTTTAAAAAGTTTTATGATTTATTTGTTTCCAGAGAAATCCTAACCAATCATAAATAAAACTCCTAATCCCTAAAATCATTTTAAAGGTTTTGAATTATTTCAATTTAAAGTCACCGGATTGCTATATGTTTATTATACAAAAAGCAAACAAACAATGGTAAAATATAGCTAAGCTGGTTGGCTGTTTTTGTATATGTAACTGTTTTGCAAGATGCAAGCTTTTTTTTTTTTTTCAATTGGATTTAAGTTAGTTTCAGTTATTAGTGGTTTGATATGTTGAAATTTGCGATCTTTTGTTTGAATTTTGAGGTTAATATATATTATGAAAGAATTTTCTTTTTCCTGATCTTTTTCCAAAGTACTAGTTTTGGATTTTAATAATAGGTTTGACCAGTTTTTTAAATTATTATTATGGTTTTTCGGTCTATAGAGGTTACAGAAGTATGGAGGAATGGGTCCCGAGGATAGGATTAGGGAGTGTGAAGCTAAATGTTCATCATATAAGAAGCTAAATTTGCATTGCGTTTCTTAAGGCGTCGCTAAAGCGGCAAAAAGAATTTCATATATTTATGTATTTTTAATTATAAATCATATTACTAATACTATATTAGATATTTAAACTACTATTTACTATATAATTACCAGGCCCATATACCAAATTTGCCCCAATTCCAAATACTAGTTCAATAAAACAAAATAAAAAATAAAAAAATGGTTCAAAAAGTGGCGCCACACCTTACCAAAATGCGCGCCTTTTCGCGCATTTACTCGTCTTATTTCACGCCTTTTTGCGTCACGCCTAGATTAGCCGCCATGGTCCATTTTGTGGCGGCGAGGACACGCCTCACGCCTTAGTGACGCATTTGTGGCGCCTTGGCGCGCCTTTTAGAACACTGATTGTTTATATTGCACGAAATTTGTCATAGAGATCTTACGGTTGAAAACATGTTAGACGAAGGCATAACTCCTCGAGTTAAAATATCTCCTTTTGGCTACTCAAAGGTAACCTTTTTTTTTTACCACGTCATTTTTTACACAATTCAGTCAACGATTTTGCATTCTCAACCAAAGTGAATAGTTCAACACCAGCTAACATTGCACCCGATATTCTATCAAAAAATGAAAATGATGGGAAAGTGCTGCATTTTACCAAGTAAAAGTTTGTCTCTATTGTTTATTATATAACTAATTAATGGGTGTTGATTATCATTAGTCGAGTTCGATCAGGTGTTGAATTGTTTGGTTTGAAGTGTTTGTAGAGCTCATGGGCACATTGAAATTTGGAAAGGCGAGAAGTTCATATGTAACGGCTAATGTGCTTATTGCTTCATCTGCTTTGACTTATGGCTTATTTAACTCTATAAGCTCACCTAGATAAGTTAGTAAGCTGTTAAAAATGGAACTTCTCAGCTTTTCTGTAACACCCCCTAAATTTCAATATAACAGCGGAAGACTAATCGGGGTATTATGTAGATGATCACAGTCATAATCATAGAAAACGACTCAAAGAGACGTTTTGAAAGTCATTATCAATCATTTATTAATTCAAATACGAAAGGAGTTCCATTGTTTAGCATATCACAAGAGTTATAAGTGTTTGAATGAATGATAGAAATTATTTTACACCAAAGACCAATGGTTTATTGCCCACTCCGTGCTTCAATTGCTGCTTTAGTTAACTAAGATAAACATGCTAAAAAATCAACAAAATTGTTGAGTGAATCCATAGTTTTTGTGTTTAATAATCAGTTGAACACAAGATGAGTCATAGTAAATCAGAAATATCTCAGTATTGTATATTGCAATAAGTCTCATGAACTCAAACATTAATGTGTGGGATATCATGAAATGATATAATATAGGGTCCCTCGGGGCAGGAGTTTGCCAATCTCCTGTGTTAATACAAATAATGTCAAAAACGTTATTTGCATTATTCGGTCTCTACATGTTTTGATAATCACAAATATGAAAACACGATACGTAAACTTACGGTTAAAAAGTTTTTGTACGAAAAAACTCATTTACTTAACGTATCTACTACAACGTCACTTTAGGTATGAATAAACTCAATACCGACACTAGTGGAGTGATCAAAAATATTGTTTTCACTAAACATTACATTTTTATGTATGATAAAACATTTTCACAAAAAGTATTTTTGTGTTTTTAAAGAAATGTTTTATTAAGAAAATATATTCAATATTCAAATTGAGTAACAGCTATATTTCCCGCTCAAATCAGTAAAAGTTTTTACTAGATAAACCTTCACCACATCAGGACAAAAAGAGGAGCGTCTGTTTGGGCGGTCCCTTAAATGGCCGATGGTCCCTTAGTGATAAAGGACCGTCCCATAAATAAAGGACCGCCACTTCTCTCCTTGGCATGTATAAATACTGCACTGTTCCTCTTCAGAAAATGAGACCACTTTGCACAAAAACATTCTGTTTCTTTCTTTCTTCCTCTTTGATCACTATAACATGTCGGGTTGTGTTTATAAGTGATTCTCGTTTCCTCTACACCAAAGTGCAAAAGAAGAACACTTGAGATCATCAAGGATCGAGTTGTTATTGAGTCCACACACAAGTGTCAAAGAGAGTAAAGACGGGGGCAATTCAGCATTTCAATTTTACCTGGGACGAAATTGAACCAATTTTTCCTCACAGGGAGGCCGCTTGCACTTTCACAAGACCATGGATGTAACATGCAATCTCGACAAACCACAAGGAGAGTTTCTCCAAATTACTCTTTGAATAATGATGGACATGTTTGATAAATATTTGGTGAGCTTAAGCATGGTATAAATAATGCCACACACATACGATGTTTATCATGTTAGAGAACTAGTACAGAGTATTTTACTTGCACATGATTGACACAAAGTTTTGAATAAACTTAACAGTTATGAAGTCACGACGTCCATTAAGAAGCTATGGTAGAAGTCGGGTCATATGTTATCGAACAAAGCAAAAGTTGTAATTGGACTACGTACTCACAAACATATATAGAACAGTACGTTATAAAATCTAAAACTGGAATAATTACTGATTGGTCCTAGAAGGTCAACTAAATTGACCAGGTGATGGTCAACCAAGTCAAACGTCAAAAACCAACTAACCAAGGAGTTTAGGGAATCCCCGGGTCGTTATGTCCCGACGAGGCGTGCAATTGTATTTGTGAACGTTTTAAATGATCGGGTGATTAATCAGGAAGGTCAGGAATTTGATTATTATGTTTACACTACAAGATTATGATGGAAAATAACTTAGAAACACTTTATTAACAATTAATGATTGTCAGATAACCTAAAAATTTGATTGAACCTAAAAACGCGCGTTTGAGTTTAAAATAAACGCGAACGCGCAAATTAAAAAGTGAAACGGGAGTAAACAAAGTCCTACGAATGTGAAAATTGTATTTTTACAATCCTAATGTTATAAGAAAATTTTTGGAAAATTAAAATTATTGTTACAACTATTTAATTAATTACTAATTATTAATTACTTTTTAATTAACTAAATTACACTAATTAATAATTAATTATGAAAATTAACTAGAAAAATGAAAATTAAATTTAGAAAAATCTAAAATTTTATAAAACTAATTTTAAAACAGAAAACCTATTTTTTCTACTTTTTAATTAATTACTAGTAATTAAAAACTAATTATTTAATTGATTTAAGCTAGATTAAATTATAAAAAAAATACTAAAAGAGTTGGGAAAAATTTGAAAAAATTACTAAAAATATATTATGAGTACAGAAGCCTAGGAAAAATTTAAAATTAGATGTTGCTTATAAATAAGCAGAAAATAAGCCAAAATGGCTTAAATAGAAGCTATCACTTTTTGTATTTTTGGTTTTTCTTAATTTTTCTTTTACACAACTAATTTACAACTAGTATTAAGCACTTTTTACAAAGGAACTTTTCTTAGAGCTTAAAAATAAGCCCTGTGCTCACAAATAAGCCTAGCAGTAAGCTTATTAGGCTTAAAATGAGATTGAAGTTATGAACAAGGTAGCAATAAGCCAACAGCTGAGCACAGAGAGTAAAACTAGCTACAAACAACTTTAGTGCACCAGAAATAAGCTGAATAATGCAAGAAAATAAGCTGAACTAGTTACAATAAGCTAATAAGCTGTTACACCTCTTACATAACCAAACAGGCCCTCAGGGGTAACAAGCAGGCCTAATTGAGCTATACAAATAAGCTGAGAAGCCTGAAAAAGGCTTGGAACTTACAAGCTAAGCTAGTGAGCTGGTCAAAAAGTCCAAGGCTAAGTGAATAGCTCAAGATATGAGCTTGTGGGGGCCTTGGGAAGATTGGGTCACAAACTGAGTAATCAGTTTTGGTTCTGGGATCAGGTCACAAAAGTGGTCAAACAAGCAAGGGTAAAATAAGCCAAAATATGAAATAAGCTCAGAACTCAAAAGCTTAACTCACCAGCTTTCTAAAAATCCAAACAACAGTCAGTGGGTCCCACTAATGAATAAACAAGAGGGCTGAGAAAATGGGTGTTTGGTCAGACCATGTGGAGCAGGGCATGTCCTTGCCCTGCATGGTACTTTAAGCCCACAAATAAGCACTCAAAAAAAATTAGAAAAATAAGATGATGGTGAGTTTCAGCAATTGAGGTAGGTCACTACAACTTGTGTAAGTTTCAAGTCCTAGTTCTCAACACAAAATTCACATTAATTCTTGGGATTTTAGTGATTCTGCCTACATGTGTCAATTTGACTTTCTATTTTTACCACCACAGTTGACTTTTGTGACTTATAATCCTACTAAACTGAATACTTATGACCTTAAGAGCTGAAATGAAACTTAAATGGGCAGTGATAACAACTAATTAGCTAAGTGACAGGATTTGGTAACCATAAACCCACACAGTTAACTAGATATTGAGATAGGTCTAAGATTTTGACTTTTTACTAAAAACCTGCAAAGTTTATGTTTTAACTAACCTATATCTGACCTAAGAGGGATGTTAAAACAGATTCCAATCAATACAATTACCCTAATCCTACTCTAAAAGCTTAATCAAAACACCCCTTTGTTGAGACAGTTTTGAAGCTTAACAATGAAATTATCAAAAAAAACAACACAACTAATTATCTAAGCCATAATAAACTAAATGGAGCTCTCATACACAGATTAAAGCAGCAAATTTGCATCAATGATCATATAATTATGAATTATGATAACAAGGAGAATTGTGACCTATTTGTCATCCATTGCAAAGAAGCATCTGAGAACTATGACCAAGAACAGCCTATGCATCTCCCAAGAGATTCTAAACCATAATCATATTCAGCTCTGCAACTTTTTTCCTTCTTCCTTCTTCTAATTTTTATATCTTTTTTTTTTTTTGAATTTTCCTTTGTATTTTCCCTTTTTTTTTTCTTTTCTGAGCTTTCTTTCTTTTTAACTTCACATAATTTTTTACAATGCTTATAAAAGGTTCTGAGATTGATTAGTGTGCAATTGATTGAAATAACAGGAAGGTTAACTACTTGGGAAAATTGTCCAAAAATACATCCAACTTGCCACCTTTTACTATTGTATGCTATAAACTTTTTTTTTCCTATTATATACACGAACTTTCTTAATCTTTGCTATTATATACACGAACTTTCTTAATCTTCCTATTGTATAAATGAATCTGACGTGACATGGAGTTAATTACATAAATTTACATGAATCGTCTCTGTGGCTCAAAACAATTACACCATTCGTCCTTGAAACAATTGCATAAAAGGTCCCTGTAGTTCAAGAGTTAAAATATTTGCATCGTTAGTCCTAATTAAGGTCCCACCGCCACCACCCACCACCTCCACCCACCACCGCCACTACCACCTACCAAACCACCACCGGCCACCACCGCCACCCACCAACACTGCCCACTACCGCCACCCACCACCACCACCACCACCGCCCACCACCGCCACCTACCAACACCCACCGCCACCACCCACCACCTCCACCTACCACCGCCACCACCACCTACCAAACCACCACCGTCCACCACCGCCACCCACCACCGCCACCACCACCCACCTCCACCTCCGCCACCCACACCCACCACCTACCGCCACCACCACCCACCACCTCCACCCACCACCACCATTACCACCCACCGCCACTTACCAACACCTACCGCCACCACCCACCACCGCCACCACCACCCACCACCATCACCACTGCATCCACCCACCACCACCCACCATCACCACCACCACCCACCGCCACCACCACCAAAACCCACCATCGCCACCACTACCCACCACCACCCACCACTACCCACCACCACCCACCAACACCCACCGCGGTGGTGGTGGGCGGTGGTGGTGGCGGTTGGTGGTGGTGGTGGTGGTGGGTGGAGGTGGTGAGCGGTGGGTGGCGGTGGTGGTGGTGGTGGTGGCGGTGGTGGTGGCGGTGGGTGGAAGTGGTGGTGGGTGGTGGTGGTAGGTGGAGGTGGCTGTGGTGGGTGGAGGTGGTGGGTGGTGTCGGTGGGTGTTGGTAGGTGGGGTGGTGGGCGGTGGTGGTGGTGGGTGGTGGTGGTGGCCGGTAGTGGTGGCGGTGGTGGGTGGAGGTGGTGGGTGGTGGCGGTGGGTGTTGGTAGGTGGCGGTGGTGGGCGGTGGTGGTGGGTGGAGGTGGTGGGTGTTGGTGGCGGTAGGTGGTGGTGGTTGTGGTGGGTGAAGGTGGTGGGTGGTGGCGGTGGGTGTTGGTAGTGGCGGTGGTGGGCGGTGGTGGTGGTGGGTGAGGGTGGTGGCCGGTGGTGGTGGCGGTGGTGGGTGGCGGTGGGTGTTGGTAGGTGGCGGTGGGTGTTGGTAGGCGGCGGTGGGTGGTGGTGGCGGTAGGTGGTGGGTGGTGGTTGTAGTGGGTGGAGGTGGTGGGTGGTGGCGGTGGTGGCGGTGGTGGTGGTGGGTGAGGGTGGTGGCCGGTGGTGGTGGCGGTGGTGGGTGGAGGTGGTGGCGGTGGGTGTTGGTAGGTGGCGGTGGTGGGCGGTGGGTGGAGGTGGTGGGTGGTGGTGGCGGTAGGTGGTGGGTGGCGGTAGTGGGCGGCGGTGATGGTAGGTGGCGGTGATGGTGGTGGGTGGCGGTAGTGGGCGGCGGTGATGGTGGTGGGCTGTGGTGGTGGTGGTGGCGGTGGGTGGCAGTGAGGTCTAACGATGCAAATATTTTAACCCAATGAGGACTAACGATGCAAATATTTTAACTCAATAGTCAATGAGGACTGACGATACAAATATTTTAACTCTTGAGTTACAGGGACCTTTTATGTAACTGTTTTAAGGACGAATGGTGTAATTGTTTTGAGCCACAGGGACGATTCATGTAAATTTATGTAATTAACTCTATGCTACGTCAGATTCATGTATACAATAGGAAGATTAAGAAAGTTCGTGTATATAATAGGAAAGATTATGAAAGTTCGTGTATATAATAGGAAAAAAAAGTTCATACCATACAATAGTAAAAGGTGGCAAGTTGGATGTATTTTTGAACAATTTTCCCTAAATACTTTGAATTAAAACACAACTTGCTTGAAACTAAAAAAATAGGACTTAAATTAACTTCATTAATTTGAAATACAATAGGTAAGTTACAAATACTGAAAGAGAAATTACAAAAGATAACATGCCTCTAGGGCATACAAAGTCCTATACTTATATTAGAAATTGAAAACTGGCACCTCTTCATCTTTTTTTCTCTTTCTCTGCTCTCTGTCTTGTGTAAGACAGCTTTGGAAAGTCACCAGTGTCTCATGGGAACCAAATCCCACCATTGAATTGGGATTGGGCTCATCTCAACCCTTGATTCAACTTTGGTATTATATGAGGTGTTGGATTGTCAACGTGGAGGAGATGAAAGTAATGATGAATGTTGGGTTGACTTTGGTGAGGAGGTGGAGTAGAGTGGATGGGTAGGAGAGGAGGGGGGAGACAAAGGTGTTGGGGATGACAGGTTGTTTGTTTTGGTTTGGCGGCAAAAAGGTGGGAGGAAGGAGAAGGTGGGTTGACCTGTGGTTTGACCCGTCCGTTTTTATTAATAATAAGTGTGGGGTGGGCTTGGGTTATTTTTTGGCCTGGGGGAATTTGGTAGTGGACTGGATCATGATTTGTTTGGTTTGTATTTGGAGTGGATTGGGTATAATATTACAAAGGGTCCGTTTGGTATTAAGTGCACAAGGACCAAATTTGTAATTAAGCTGAATTTCAAGGACCCATATTGCCATCCTTCCAAAGTATTCCAAGGGATCAAGTTTGTCACATTCCAATAAGATGAGGGCCACAAAAGATATTTTCCACCTTAAAAATTCCCAGGGACTGATTTTGCCAAACTTGCAAAGTATAGGGACCAAATATGTAATTTTCCCAAAGTTTTCACCCAAGGACCATATTTGATGACTTTTGACTTTCAAATGCCTTAGGTTGACTTTTCTTTCAAAACATATGCTCAGGGACTAGTTTTGTAAATTTTTGAAAGTTGAGGGACTAAAACTGCCAATTTTGCAAACTTTGTTCGTTTTTCATTGTTTTTACTCATTTTGCATCTGAAACGTATAAAATACAATCCCTGGGATATTTTCTGTATTTTGATGCATATTTGAGCGTTTTTGGATGTTTTGGTAGTTTAAATACGACAAAAATAATGAGTGTTTGAGCACTCATCAATCCCCCACACTAAACTATTGCTAGTCTCTAGCAATCTTTTTGGAAAACTTAATGGATTTGAATCTCTTTACCAAAAGCCATCACTTCTGGAGTAGCCAAATGTTTTGGTTCAAGTAAGAACTATGGTCCACCTGATAACCATGTGATTTTAAGCAAACCACCAGCTTTCAACGGTTTTGATTTGTCTTTACCAGAAGCCGTTTGCTTCTGGACTAGCCAACTCTTGATGGACACAATCGACATCTTGGTGAGTTGATTACCAACTATGGTTTTTCCACTGCCTTTACCACAAGCCATAATCTTGCGGGCTATCCAACTCTTTTACTTTTAGGATATGGCGAGTTGAGATACCATACAATTTTGGGCAAATTGCAAGCCGTCAACGGATTTGATTTATCTTTACCAAGAGCCGTTTGCTCCTGTTTTAGCCAATCCTTTTGTCGTTTAGACACGGCGGACTGATAACCACAAAAATTTTGAAATAAAGTGAAAAAAAATTTGAAAATTTTAGGCCAAAAACGGGGGTTCTAGAGGATATAATATGATAAAATTCGCTAGAATCCCCCCCCCCCCCCCCCCACAATTAGAATTGAATATTGTCCTCAATATTCAAAGTCCCGGCTATTATGCCGACTCTTTGAACGTAAAAAGATAATATTATGAGCTAACTGTGGGAAAATCGTTTTTCATTTTTCACTTTATGTATATGTACATACAAACACACATTTTTTTTTTGAAGATATATACATTGAGAACAGCTGCAGGGGACGGCCACTCCCCCACACTAGGGTGTTAGAAAGTAGAAAGAAATAAGAGACATGGGTGAAAACCCATGTTTGTGCTATTGTTTTTGTTTATCGAGTCGCTAGCTTGACTCGATCCCCAAATTCAATTGTCCTTGGAGAAAGTTTGGAGATCCGGGACAACCATGGATGGTATGTCCTCTCCAAAGTAATGTTTCAACCGATGCCCATTCACTTTGAAATTCGGACCGTCATTTTGAGCTAACTCGATGGTGCCATAAGGATAAACTTTTGCGATAGTGAATGGACCAGTCCATCGAGTTTTGAGCTTTCCCGAGAAGATCTTGAGTCTAGAGTTGAAAAGAAGGACTCGATCGCCAACGTTAAAAACGCGGTTCTTGATTTTGGAGTCATGAATCTTCTTTGTCTTTTCCTTATAGATCAAAGAGTTCTCGTAAGCTTGATCACGAAGTTCATTTAATTCATTCAGTTGAACTTTCCTATGATCACCCGCAGTTTTGAGGTCAAAATTCGCATGCTTGAGGGCCCAATAGGCTTTATGCTCAAGCTCGATCGGAAGATGGCACGCTTTCCCGTACATAAGCTTGTATGGCGTACACCCGATAGGTGTTTTGTAAGCCGTACGGAAAGCCCAGAATGCATCATCTAATTTATCCGACCACGATGCACGATTTTCACCTACAGTTCTTTCCAATATTCTCTTAATGCCTCGATTGGAAACTTCTACTTGTCCACTTGTTTGAGGGTGGTACGCAGTAGAAAGTCGGTGAGTTACACCATACTTTTGCATGACTTTATCAAATTTGACATTGCAAAAATGCGTACCACGATCACTAATTATAGCACGTGGAGTTCCAAATCGAGCAAAAAGAGCTTTCAAGAATTTTACAACTACTCGGGCATCATTAGTGAGTAAAGCTTTCGCTTCTACCCATTTTGACAAATAGTCAACAGCCACGAGTATGTACTTATTTCCATGAGATGATGGAAATGGCCCCATAAAGTCTATGCCCCACACGTCAAAGATTTCATAAACTTGAATTGTATTTGAAGGCATTTCATTCTTTTGTGAAATATTTCCGTGACGTTGACAAGCGTCACAGGACTTGAGCAATTCTTGGGCATCCTTACAGATCGTGGGCCAGTAGAAACCGGAATCAAACACCTTTTTGGCGATGTAGTTTGGATTATGGTGGCCCCCCGTGGGACCAGCATGGCAAGCATTGAGAATTTCAGTGGCTTCTTGACCATAAACACACCGCCGGATGACTTGATCCGCACAGATTTTAAACAGGTATGGGTCGTCCCAGAAGTAATGTTTTACATCTTTGAAGAATTTATTTTTCTATTGGGACGACATCCCTTTCACCACAAAGTTACCCGCATGGTAAATTGCAAAATCGGCAAACCATGGGGTAATAGAATCTCCACGAAAGGTAACCGCATTGAGTGTCTCGAGAGGGAAGGTTTTATTAATTTCTTTCCTCTCGAAGACATCTTGATGGGGGTTTTCCAAACGGGAGAGATGATCAGCAGCAAGGTTCTCAACTCCTTTTTTATCACGAATTATGATATCAAATTCCTGTAGGAGGAGAACCCAACGGAGTAGTCTCGGCTTTGCATCTTGTTTTACAAATAGATACTTCAAAGCCGAGTGATCTGTATACACTATGCTCTTGGTCAATATCAAGTATGGCCGAAATTTTTCAAAGGCATACACCACAACTAATAATTCTTTTTCAGTGGTGGTGTAATGACTTTGAGCCTCGGTCATAGTTTTGCTCGCATAGTGTATAGGCTGAAAGTGTTTTGTTTTTCGTTGCCCCAAGACTGCCCCTATCGCATAATCACTAGCATCACACATGAGTTCGAAGGGCAAGTCCCAATCGGGGGCAACAAGAATCGGTGCCTCAGTAAGCTTTTTCTTTAATGTTTCAAAAGCTTCGATGCACTCAGAAGAGAAGATAAAAGGAGCATCCTTTTCGAGGAGATGGGTAATAGGCCGGGCGATTTTAGAAAAATCTTGAATAAACCTACGATAGAAACCGGCATGACCCAAAAAGCTCCTAACACCTTTGACGGTAGTGGGATGAGGTAATTTTGCTATGACATCAACTTTGGCTTTGTCAACCTCAATCCCATTCTTTGAAATTTTATGGCCGAGGACAATGCCCTCTTTGACCATAAAGTGACTCTTCTCCCAATTTAGACATAACCTTGTGTCTTCACAACGTTTGAGCATGTTGTCTAAATGGGAGAGACATGTTTGGAACGAATTCCTAATGACCGAAAAATCGTCCATAAAGACCTCCATAGTTTTCCCGATCATGTCGGAAAATGTGGCCATCATACATCTTTGAAACGTACCCGGAGCATTACATAAGCCAAATGGCATACGTTTATAAGCAAAAGTTCCGTAGGGGCACGTGAAAGTTGTCTTTTCTTGTTCTTGCGGATCAATGGGAATCTGAAAGTAACCCGAGAAACCATCGAGGAAGCAATACTCATTCCGCGCTAATCTCTCGAGCATCTGATCCATAAAGGGCAGAGGAAAATGGTCTTTACGGGTGGCGTCATTTAACTTGCGATAGTCAATGCAGACACGCTAACCCGTAACCAATCGAGTTAGAATTAACTCGTTCTCTTCGTTAGTGACAACAGTAATGCCACCCTTTTTTGGTACGCAGTGTATTGGGCTAACCCAAGGACTGTCCTAGATAGGGTAAATCAACCCGGCATCAAGAAGTTTTAAAACTTCTTGTTTGATAACCTCATGAATTTTTGGATTCACCCTTCTTTGTTGTTGGACTGCTGGTTTGAAGTCATCCTCCATTAAAATCTTGTGGGTACAAAATTCAGCGTCAATGCCCTTGATGTCAGAGAGTCGCCAAGCAATTGCTTGTTTATGTGACTTCAGAACCATTATTAGAGCAGCCTTTTCCTCAACACTTAAATCTTTAGCAATTATGACGGGTAATTTATCATCACCCTCCAGAAATGCATATTCAAGATGAGGCGGCAAGTCCTTAAGTTCAACCTCAGGAAAGTCATCAGTTTTCTCAACATTTTTGACTTTCTCTTTATGAAGTTGTTGTGGTAGAACGGGAAGAGGATAGGGATCTTCGTTTAACAATTTCTCAAGGAGAAGAATATCCCTCTCGGGGTCAATCTCTTGGTTATCGATTCCATCGGGAATCGAATCACTTTTGAGAAAGGACTCAATCTCTTCTAAGATGAAGTCACTTCCCTCAAATGGAGTGAGGGAAGGAGAAGAATTGGCAATGATGGGATAAGAAGATGGAGTGAAGTTTTCACTCGCAGAATCATCAATGAAACCTAAAACCTCTTGAGCGTACTCCTCAGCAGCTACATCGATGACATCTATTCGGTTTACTGATTCAGAGTCATAATTAGAGGAGTACCTCGATGTTTGATCAAGGTTAAAGGTGATTACTTCAGTTCCAACACGCAATGTGATCTCTTGCTCAAATACATCGATAAGAGCACGCCCAGTTCTAAGGAATCCCCTTCCAAGAATGAGAGGGACCCTTGAATCGGCATCAAAGTCAACAATCACAAAATCTGCTGGAAAATGGAACTTTCCCACTTTAACAAATACGTCCTCGGTGATGCCAAGTGGACGAGAAATCGATCGATCGGCAAGCTCTAAAGTTATGCACGTGGGAGTGAGTTCGGGAAGAGATAGTTTCTTCCACACAGAATATGGCATCAGGTTAATGCTAGCACCAAGATCGGCTAAGGCGAAGCATTCAACTATACTCGGAAAAATACAAGGAATGAGAAATTTTCCGGGGTCTCCAAGCTTTTCGGGAAGCTTTTTCAAGAGAACTGCTGAGCAGTGCTCATTCAACGGAGTTCTAGCCATCTCAAAGAGTTTTTCCTTATTACTTAACAGATTCTTGATTGTTGATGCAAACTTGGGCATCAAGAGAATAGCATTCGTGAAGCTAATGTCAAAGTGCAAATCTTGAAAGATTTGGAAAAATTTATCCATTTGGTGACTAGCCTTTTCGCGGAGCTTTTGTTCATTGAGACGTGATGGGTAAGGAATAGAAGTTTTGGATTTATGGTTGTCCACTGGAGTTTCAGGTGGTTCAAAGATAACTCCAGGTTTGCATCTGGTTCATGGAATAACCTGAGGTTGGACGTGTGTGGTACTTCGTGAGCTAGGAGTTTGCACCTTGTCCGTTGTCACCTCAGGTTTACGTTCCACTACCTTTGGAGGAGAGGAAGAAGAGGTAGTAGGAATCGCGGGTTCATCATAAGAAGCACCACTTCTAGTGGTGATCGCCTTAGCATCGCCCCTCGGGTTAGCGATCGTGTTGCTCGGAAGTGTTCCTGAGCCCGAGGGTCGTTCATTTAAAGACTTCTTGATTTCAGAAATCTGGCTAACCAACAACTTGTTCATCTCTTCTTGGGATTTCATGAATTGTTTTAACAACTCGTCAGATGAAGGCCCAGTCGGAACAATGGCTTGATTTTGGTTATTAAAATTTTGAGCACGATTGTTCAGATTGGGGCCTTGATTTTGAAAATTACCCTGATTAAGGTTGTTGTTTCCATGAAAATACCCGGGGTTGAAATTACCCTGACCTTGGTTTCGATTAAAGTTTCCTTGATTTTGGAAACCTTGGTTTTGATTTTAAAAACCGTGACCCTGATGGAAGTTACCTTTGTTTTGAAAACCTTGGTTCATTCTATTTTGATTCTGGTTACGGTTTTGGACATTCTGGTTTTGATTAAAACCGGGAGGTCCAGGGTAATGATTAGGACGATAGTTCGGGTCCATAGGAGGGCGGTATTGATTGCCTCCTTGATTAGATGACCCGACTACAGCATGAGCTTCAAACGGAGAACCATCAGCAGCTGTGCAATTGTAGTAGGCATGCGGCCCACCACAAGTTACACAGACTTCCACTTTTTTAACCTCAGCAGGTGGAGGATGTTGTGGAAAAGAGACTTTCTTTTGCTGGGCGAGAACCAAAGCTTGAATTGCCTCAGTAAGCTTGTCAATCTTAGCATCGGTGCTAGACTGACTCATAGGAGATGAAGTGGAAGGACCCGCACTAATTTGGGAAACAACCGGCTTGCTTCGTGTAGAGCGGACCTTGGACTTGTTCTCGATGATTGCTAAGGCTTCTTTGGTGGTTCTACTCAAAAAGTTACCTCCCGCGGAGGCATTGAGAGAATCCTGGTCAACTTGGCTCACGCCATTGTAGAATGTATCTAGTTGCATCAACTCGGAGAAACCATGATGTGGACACTTGCGAACTAATTCTTTGAAACGATCCCACGCTTCACCAAATGATTCATCATATTTTTGAGTGAACTTGGTGATTTCGTTTTTAACACTCGTGGTCTTTGAAGGTGGGAATAATTCATTCACAAACTTTTTTACCAAGTCTTCCCATGTCTCAATAGATCGAGGGGGTTGCTTCTCAAGCCAAATCCGGGCTTGACCCTCAAGGGAGAATGGGAAGAGAAGAAGCTTGATTGCTTCACACGGGACATTTTTGTACTTGATGGTTGATGTGATTTTATTGAACCATCGAATGTGAGCATGAGGATCGTCCCTTTCAAAACCGTAGAATTGACTTGAGGTTACAAGATTGAGTAACCCGGTTTTGAGCTCAAAACTATCAGCCACGATGGCTGGAACAACAATAGCGTCTCCGTAACCCTCGATGGGTGCTTGGAGAAGCTCACACATGGGGCGGTCTTCCGCCATGGTGACAGCTGAAGTGGAAACAGTACGGATCTCAAATCCGACTGTTGGTGCTGAACGTCTACGAAGTCTTCTAGGGATTCTTACAAGCTCACGTAATGGGCTAGCAGACCTAGAAGAACGAGTGCGCATGCACTAGGGATAAAAACCAATCAAAACAAAGTCGAGGCAAAACCACAGTGAACTTAAACCAATAATCACAAGTAAGTGGCTTCTTTAAGAAAGGTACACCACCTACAAGGATACAAAGGCAAGTTTTAATCTTTTGTTTGGGAACTTATTATGTTCACACCCCCAGTTAGTAGGTGTTCTGTCTTGGTTTGCGACGATTTATTTTTATGTAATTATTATTCACAAGAAAAGACGAATGTTTTTGGGTTTTTGTGTATGGGTGAAAAAACTTTTGGACAATATTTTTGGTGTCGTTTCGTTAACCAAAATCGTATCTCTTTAAGAATCACCTTAAAAGAAACGCGATATAGAAAACGTAACGATCTGTTTTGTTTGTTTTTGATTTTTTTGGTGTTGTTAACACTTTAGGAAAAGTGTTAATGACATTTTCGTTTTATGATTAAGATTTACAAAAAGTGGTGGAGTTTATACAATGATGTGTGAAAAATCACTAATCTCTAAAAAAAACGTGTGAAGATACGCAGCAGTCTCCCTGGCAGCGGCGCCAAATTTTGATTGGTCCTAGAAGGTCAACTAAATTGACCAGGTGATGGTCAACCAAGTCAAACGTCAAAAACCAACTAACCAAGGAGTTTAGGGAATCCCCGGGTCGTTATGTCCTGACGAGGCGTGCAATTGTATTTGTGAACGTTTTAAATGATCGGGTGATTAATCAGGAAGGTCAGGAATTTGATTATTATGTTTACACTACGAGATTATGATGAAAAATAACTTAGAAACACTTTATTAACAATTACTGATTGTCAGATAACCTAAAAACTTGATTTAACCTAAAAACGCGCGTTTGAGTTTAAAATAAACGCGAACGCGCAAATTAAAAAGTGAAACGGGAGTAAACAAAGTCCTACGAATGTGAAAATTATATTTTTACAATCCTAATGTTATAATAAAATTTTTGGAAAATTAAAATTATTTTTACAACTATTTAATTAATTACTATTAATTAATTACTAATTATTAATTACTTTTTAATTAACTAAATTACACTAATTAATAATTAATTATGAAAATTAACTAGAAAACTGAAAATTAAATTTAGAAAAATCTAAAATTTTATAAAACTAATTTTAAAACAGAAAACCTATTTTTTCTACTTTTTAATTAATTACTACTAATTAAAAACTAATTATTTAATTGATTTAAGCTAGATTAAATTATAAAAAATACTAAAAGAGTTGGGAAAAATCTGAAAAAATTACTAAAAATCTATTATGAGTACAGAAGCCTAGGAAAAATTTAAAATTAGATGTTGCTTATAAATAAGCAGAAAATAAGCCAAAATGGCTTAAATAGAAGCTATCACTTTTTGTATTTTTGGTTTTTCGTAATTTTTCTTTTACACAACTAATTTACAACTAGTATTAAGCACTTTTTACAAAGGAACTTTTCTTAGAGCTTAAAAATAAGCCCTGTGCTCACAAATAAGCATAGCAGTAAGCTTGTTAGGCTTAAAATGAGATTGAAGTTATGAACAAGCTGACAATAAGCCAACAGCTGACCACAGAGAGTAAAACTAGCTACAAACAACTTTAGTGCACCAGAAATAAGCTGAATAATGCAAGAAAATGAGCTGAACTAGTCACAATAAGCTAATAAGCTGTTACACCTCTTACAGAACCAAACAGGCCCTCAGGGGTAACAAGCAGGCCTTATTGAGCTATACAAATAAGCTGAGAAGCCTGAAAAAGGCTTGGAACTTACAAGCTAAGCTAGTGAGCTGGTCAAAAAGTCCAAGGCCAAGTGAATAGCTCAAGATATGAGCTTGTGGCGGCCTTGGGAAGATTGGGTCACAAACTGAGTAATCAGTTTTGGTTCTGGGATCAGGTCACAAAAGTGGTCAAACAAGCAAGGGTAAAATAAGCCAAAATGTGAAATAAGCTCAGAACTCAAAAGCTTAACTCACCAGCTTTCTAAAAATCCAAACAACATTCAGTGGGTCCCACAAATGAATAAACAAGAGGGCTGAGAAAATGGGTGTTTGGTCAGACCATGTGGAGCAGGGCATGTCCTTGCCCTGCATGGTACTTTAAGCCCACAAATAAGCACTCAAAAAAATTAGAAAAATAAGATGATGGTGAGTTTCAGCAATTGAGGTGGTCACTACAACTTGTGTAAGTTTCAAGTCCTAGTTCTCAACACAAAATTCACATTAATTCTTGGGATTTTAGTGATTCTACCTACATATGTCAATTTGACTTTCTATTTTTACCACCACAGTTGACTTTTGTGACTTATAATCCTACTAAACTGAATACTTATGACCTTAAGAGCTGAAATGAAACTTAAATGGGCAGTGATAACAACTAATGAGCTAAATGACAGGATTTGGTAACCATAAACCCACACAGTTAACTAGATATTGAGATAGGTCTAAGATTTTGACTTTTTACTAAAAACCTACAAAGTTTATGTTTTAACTAACCTATATCTGACCTAAGAGGGATGTTAAAACAGATTCCAATCAATACAATTACCCTAATCCTACTCTAAAAGCTTAATCCAAACACCCCTTTGTTGAGACAGTTTTGAAGCTTAACAATGAAATTAGCAAAAAACAACAACACAACTAATTATCTAAGCCATAATAAACTAAATGGAGCTCTCATACACAGATTAAAGCAGCAAATTTGCATCAATGATCATATAATTATGAATTATGATAAAAAGGAGAATTGTGACCTATTTGTCATCCATTGCAAAGAAGCATCTGAGAACTATGACCAAGAACAGCCTATGCATCTCCCAAGAGATTCTAAACCATAATCCTATTCAGCTCTGCAACTTTTTTCCTTCTTCCTTCTTCTAATTTTTATATCTATTTTTTTTTTTAATTTTCCTTTGTATTTTCTGTTTTTTTTTCTTTTCTGAGCTTTCTTTCATTTTAATTTCACATAATTTTTTACAATGCTTATAAAAGGTTCTGAGATTGATTAGTGTGCAATTGATTGAAATAACAGGAAGGTTAAATACTTTGAATTAAAACACAACTTGCTTGAAACTAAAAAAATAGGACTTAAATTAACTTCATTAATTTGAAATACAATAGGTAAGTTACAACTACTGAAAGAGAAATTACAAAAGATAACATGCCTCTAGGGCATACAAAGTCCTATACGTATATTAGAAATTGAAAACTGGCACCTCTTCCTCTTTTTTTCTCTTTCTCTGCTCTCTGTCTTGTGTAAGACAGCTTTGGAAAGTCACCAGTGTCTCATGGGAACCAAATCCCACCATTGAATTGGGATTGGGCTCATCTCAACCCTTGATTCAACTTTGGTATTATATGAGGTGTTGGATTGTCAACGTGGAGGAGGGGAAAGTAATGATGAATGTTGGGTTGACTTTGGTAACTGGGTAGGAGAGGAGGGGGGAGACAAAGGTGTTGGGGATGGCAGGTTGTTTGTTTTGGTTTGGTGGCAAAAAGGTGGGAGGAAGGAGAAGGTGGGGCTGACCTGTGGTTTGACCCATCCGTTTTTATTAATAATAAGTGTGGGGTGGGCTTGGGTTATTTTTGGGTCTGGGGGAATTTGGTAGTGGACTGGATCAGGATTTGTTTGGTTTGTATTTGGAGTGGATTGGGTATAATATTACAAAGGGTCCGTTTGGTATTAAGTGCACAAGGACTAAATTTGTAATTAAGCTGAATTTCAAGGACCCATATTGCCATCCTTCCAAAGTATTCCAAGGGATCAAGTTTGTCCCATTCCAATAAGATGAGGGCCACAAAAGATATTTTCCACCATAAAAATTCCCAGGGACTGATTTTGCCAAACTTGCAAAGTATAGGGACCAAATATGTAATTTTCCCAAAGTTTTCACCCAAGGACAATATTTGCTGACTTTTGACTTTTAAATGCCTTAGGTTGACTTTTCTTTCAAAACATATGCTCAGGGACTAGTTTTGTAAATTTTTGAAAGTTGGGGGACTGAAACTGCCAATTGTGCAAACTTTGTTCATTTTTCATTGTTTTTACTCATTTTGCATCTGAAACGTATAAAATACAATCCCTGGGATATTTTCTATATTTTGATGCATATTTGAGCGTTTTTGGATGTTTTGGCAGTTTAAATACGACAAAAATGATGAGTGTTTGAGCACTCATCAATTACAAACTAATACTAATAGAATTAATGTTTACTCATTATTCGAAAGTCGTAACAAATACATGCGTGCAGTAACAATATAAAATACCGAAAAGAAAATATCAATGCTTGTCATCTTGCGTGTATGCATTGTAATGTAAATTACCAAACACATCCTCTTAACTTTATATGTGCATAAAACATCCTCTTTTGCTCAAAAAATAAATAAATAAATAAAATAAAACTTTATACGTGCATAAAACATCATTTTTTATGTGATGTGTGCAATAGTGCAACTTGATGCACCAATGCAAATTTCAATCACCTAACACATTCATAGTTGATAGGACAAAGGGCATGATTATTTAATTTAATGATCAAAGTTGATGTTTTGGGTGATGGAAAAGTGGAAAACTATACGCATCGTATGTGTTTTCCTTTTATATTTGATCTGGGTCAAAACCATCTAATTCATCTATTAAAAAATATTTACCAAAGTGGACTACTTCCTACCCCATTTTACGAGAATGAACTAAATTCAATCACTTTACGAAAAGAGACTGTCATTCGTTTTAAGATATGGCTAAAAATGATTTTCACCTTTGTCATTTTATTTTTTCAATTGATTTTTTCAACAAAATAATAACTAAAAAGTTGAAAACCGCCCAAGAAAACACGAGCCATATACTTCTTTTTCCAAGTTATATTCCATTTTCTCTTTAATCAATATAATTCAACAGGCCAACAACATAAGATGAATAAACCAATAAATGGTTAATGACAACTCCATATGATTTATAAGGTCATCTTTACTTGATGTCCATGGAACATGTTTATGCGTACGTAGAGTCACCTGAGATGAACTTAACACTTACCAATCGCCACCATTGTTCCAATTCCAAGCCAACAAAGGTTTATAAAAGTCATGACCATTTTCAAGCCCCGATAGTGGAAAATTAAGTGGGTTCCGCTATTATTTATTTAATATCATAAGTAACCATTCCAGTCAATATTCAAAAACGATAATGTGACACATGCTTTGAGAACTGAGTGGGGCTACATATAAGTGGACAAGAAATCGACGCGATATAATCTGGCAATGCTAAGGATTTATAAGATTGACAGATCCATCAGCTTCTCCAGTGAATATATACATATATACATGAAGACAAGCGATCCCTTGCAAAGTACCCAAACTTTGCAAAGCCTAAAAAGAAATTTGGTGCTGACACGTGTCCTTCATTTATTTTATTTAAAAAATCTGAATAGGAGCAAAATAGTAAAATTACTTGTTTTTTCTTTTTCCTCCTTAAATTTCAAACGCACATATCTCTTAAACGACAAATTTTTAGAAAAAACCGATTTCACCATAATTTTTAAAATTTAATCCTCTTTAATTTGGTATAAATTTTGTTAAAAATTTCGAAACTTTTTTTTTTACATACGAAATGGGTGTTAATTTTCTTTATTTTTTGGGCATTTTCGACCTTATTTTGTACCATAATAAATGCCGAATCGTGAAAAATTTAAAACATAAAAGTCGTAGCTTCTTGGCCATTCTTTACCTAGAAATTTGAATCAATCAAATCCAATATGATATGAGTGAGATATCGTATGTTAAAGATGACGTTTTACTCATATTTGTTGCACACAACATGTTTGATGAAATGTTTAGCTTAGATTTTTAGTCTTAAAATCGAGTTAAATTCACTAATTTTTGTACAACAATGCACCTTTAGTCATTTTATCAATGTAAGATTCAATTTTTTTTTTTTTTTTTTTAACTGATGAACCTTATTAACTGATTTTTAAAAAAGACATTTTGTTCATCAATTACTTTGATTCATCAATTTCAGGTTTATCAATTTTTTCAAATTCATCAATTTTAGGTTCATCAAATTTGATCAAATGTTTTGGTTCATCAATTTTTTCAGGTTCATTAAATTTCAGGATCATTAAATTTGATCAAATGTTTGAGTTCATCAAATTGATCACAGTTCTTTTCAGTTTCATCAAATTTCAGGTTCATCAATTTTTTCAGGTTTATCAATTTGATCAAATGTTTGGGTTCATCAAATTGATCACAGTTCTTTCAGGTTCATCAATTTCAGGTTCATCAAATTTGATCAAATGTTTGGGTTCATCAAATTGATCACAGTTCTTTTCAGGTTCATCAATTTGATCAAATGTTTGGGTTCATCAAATTCATCACAGTTCTTTTCAGGTTCATCAATTTCAGGTTCATCAAATTTGATCAAATATTTGGGTTCATCAAATTGATAACAGTTCTTTTCAGGTTCATCAAATTTTAGGTTCATCAATTTGATCAAATGTTTGATCACAGTTCTTTTCAGGTTCATCAAATTTGATCAAATGATTGGGTTCATAAAATTGATCACAGTTCTTTTCAGGTTCATTAATTTTTTCAGGTTCATCAATTTGATCAAATGTTTGGGTTCATCAATTCTATTTAACAAAACAAACTGATAGTTTTGTTAAATTGAAAATAACTTGACCAATTAGTGCATTTAAATGTGTTTTTACATGAAAAATCTCTTTTAGTCATTTTATCAAACACTTTATGTGCACTAAATATGACTAAGACTTCATCTTTAATGCGCGATATGTCTTTTTTTAAAAATCAGTTAATAAGGTTCATTAGTTAATACTAGCAGGGTACCCGTGCGTTGCAGCGGCGGGTACCCTGAAATTAGATTTTTCGGTTAATCATGTATTTTAGTTTATTATGTTATTTTTTTACAATAAATTTACGGATATTAAGAATTTCGTTTAGCCGTGGCCGTTCGGGCTCGATCCCGTTTGGCTCGCACCCATCCGGACTCAAGCCCATTTGGCCCATTGCCCGTTCGGGCTTGAATATTTGTATAATGTGCTTTATTATTTGTGTTAGTGATATTTAATGTAGAAATTGTGTTTAATTTGGTTGTACAATATACTTGATAATTTGTATTTTTTATGTTAAGGTGTTTTAATAACTGTATTAATTGTATTTATTGGCCAGTTAATTGATTGACTACATTAAATAGCATTAATTTTTTTTTCTTAATATGTGCGTTAAAGTGTTGTACATTATGCTTCTTGTCTAGTAATTCTGAAAATTATGTGCATTAAATTAGTGTACACTATGTTTCTTTTCTTGTAAGTCTTAAAAGATTACAAGCATTGAAAGCTATACTTGTAACAACCCAGGCTCTTTAAAGACAATTAAATTTTTAGGCTTTTAATTATATGTGTATGCATATTTCCTATTAAAGAAATGTTTTTGGTTTTAAACATTTTAAGACTTCTAAAAATAGATGTCCTAAATACATTATAAGGTAGTATAGATAGTTCAACCAAAGTAACTGATGAACTAAATGTCTTTTTTAAAAATCAGTTAATAAGGTTCATCAGGTAATATGGTTCACCAGTTTAAAAAAAACAACAAAAAAACAAGAAAAAACAAAACTTTTTGAATCTTACATTAATAAAATGACTAAAGGTGCATTGTTGTATAAAAATTAGTGCATTTAACTCGATTTTAAGACTAAAAATCTAACCTAAACATTTCATCAAACACGTTGTGTGCAACAAATATGAGTAAAACGTCATCTTTAACACACGATATCTCACTCATATCATATTGGATTTGAGTGATTCAAATTTCTGGGAAAAGAATGGCCAAGAAGCTACAACTTTCGTGTTTTAAGTTTTGCAAAATTCGGCCTTTAAACTAGACAAAATTAGAGCCGAAAATGCTAAAATTTTCAAGAAAATCATGACCCAATGAATATGTCAAAAAAAAAAAGTTTCGAAAAAATTAAAAAGATTTATACCAAATTAAATAGGATTAAATTTTAAAAATTATGGTGAAATCGGTTTTTTGTAAAAGTTTGTCGTTTGAAAGTTATTTGCATTTGAAATTTAAGGTGGAATTAAAAAAATTGGTCAAATGACCAAAATGCCCTCTAACAGAAAATATTAAAAAAAAATGAGGGAGTGGGTGGGGGACACATGGCACTAGCTTAGTGGCTAGAAATACTTTTTAGCTTTTTTAATTTTTGATACTTTTTAGGGCATCGAACTCTATACATGAAATATCTGTGTCTCTAAGTGAGACACTTGAATTACAAAAACTAGGAAAATATAAATAAATAAATAAAAAGTATCCCACATCACAAAATGGTTTGGAGCCAAAAAACCGGATATGAAATGGAAGTTTACTATAAGATTGTCAGATCCATCAACTTCTCTAATGAATATACACATAATATGTGTTTGGAAATTGAGAGATTAAATTAAATGACAATAATTACTAACGTCAGTTCATCAAATCAGTGTATAAAGCGTATATATGTAAATCAGTGCATAGCAGTGTTGTATTGTGTACATCACTGGTGTAATTTAATGATGGATGTCTAAAATAAATGGTGTACAAATTATCTCCCATAATAAAAACAGTGAGCGTGGGTTCAAAATTTCTCTTTTTCAACTGGACTACTTTATCTAAATCATCATATCATGATTATATTTTTAGTCTATATCAAAATTATATATAAGTTAAACCGAACCGGAGAAAACTAAATATCGAAAAGAAGGTGAGAAACCGGTTATAAACCATAAATCATAACCGCGCAACAATAAAAAAAGGGAATAAATTTTGAGCGCTTAAATACCAAACAAAAATGATTAGTGTGTCCCAAATAAAAAAACTACTTACTTAAACTTGTTTTTTATTTTAGTGTAATCTCAATTGATCTCACAGTTTCTGTTGAGATAATTAACTTAGATATGCTTCAGTTTGTATCTCTTCACACGTCGACAGCTTGAAATCATGCATCTGATTGTATACGATTTCATGGATGTAGAGGCTTAATTTGTGGCACACACAGCTTTTGTTTACGTACTATCACAGATATCTCTGTATAGTCCACTAGTCAACGAGTCGAGCCAAATTCATATGCTTAATTCGATAGCTTGACAAGTCTCAATGAAGCAGGCTAGACGAGGATGATTCAATCCACTCGAACTCTTCTAGAAGAACTCAATTCACTATATAAAAATTGTTTGGCCCTGCTGCTCTCCAAGCTCCCTTTCCCCTAATAATTCATTAAGGCCTCCCATAGACCGGAACTGTAAAAGGGTACCTGATTGATGACAAATAAAGATGAAATGCAAATAGGACCTACGAACCATTGAACTGTAAAGTGTGTCTTTTACAAGCATGTCGGGTACAGGTGACTTCATTAAGGCCTCCCATAGACCGGAACTGTTTTCAAGTATTAGCTGAACTTTCACACACAGGTCCTAATCAACGAAGTAGCAGCAAGCAGATCCACGAATCAATCAGCTCTAAGTTATATTCCTCTATAGCTACTATTTGCTACCCAACTACCATTAACAGACTTCAAGTTTATTACTTGTTTTAAAAGAACTCTCTAACATACTATTCAGCATATATAGAATTACGGTTAAAGCAGAATTATGACAACCTCATAATTTCCAGGGATTTGTAAAACGTCTATTGTCATCTTACTTTAAAGTGACGGTAACTGCAGGTAGAAAAGAACCGCATATAGGTCATCTTCCTCATTTGGCCACTGGTTTATATGAAATAAAAAAATAACAATGATTAAGATAAAAAGAGTTAAACCAGAAAAAAAAAAAAAAAAAAAAAAAAAAAAAAAAAAAAACAGTAACAATATATCAAGATGCAAATGGAAAACACAAACCTATCAAGTAACCAACAATGTGAAATTCTCAACTCCTGCTATAACATCAGCAAAATCAGACATATATGCAACACAAATGAACCTAACATTTTAATTCTAATGCAACGGAAACATGTCACGCACCATAATCCCCTCAATGTGCGAAAACTTTGTCGTTCCGTCTGGGTGGCCTATGAGGAATTGATCCAGGCTTAAACTTGGAAGCCTCATGTCTAGCAAGTTCAGGAGGCACCGGACTATTGCTCTGCATAAGCATCTGCTTGAGATCATAAAACACATTAGCATCATCAAGAGTCAAGAAAGTAGTAGCTGTTCCTGTCTTCCCTGCACGCCCTGTACGTCCTATACGATGAGTATATTGTTCAATATTCCCAGGCATGTCATAGTTAATAACATGAACCACATCAGGTATATCAATACCACGCCCTGCAACATCAGTAGCAACCAATACATTAAATCTTTTAGTCCTGAAACCATCAAGACTAATCTCTCTTTGCTCCTGCGACTTGCCACCATGCAAAGTTGTCACACGGTAACCTGATTTATCCAATGCTTTGGATACAAAATCAACAGTATTTTTCATGTTTAAAAAGACAATAGCCTTCTTGTCCCCAAGATCATGCAGTAACTTTTGCAGTCTAGACATTTTTTCGGATTCTTTGACCATAATTACATGTTGCGTAATAAGATCAGTTGCTTTACCTGCAGTTCCAACAGTCACCACAACAGGGTTCCGCAAGTACCTCCTTGCTAGTCTCACAACATCTGTCCGCATAGTCGCACTAAACATATAAGTCATCCTATATATTTTTTTCTCATCAAGCTCCTCGTCTTCATTTTCAGGTTTTAAGTTACTTGACGGCATTGCATCAAGAACACGCACAACTTCTTTCTCCATATTCATATCAATCATACGATCAGCCTCATCAAGAACAACATAGTTACACTGATTCAAAACAGCATAACGCCTCTCTAAACAATCAATAAGACGCCCTGGTGTCGCTATAAGAACCTCACACCCTTGACTAATCTTAAACCCTTGTTCTTCAATCGACCACCCACCAACGATAGAAACAACCTTAATCCCTAAATAACGCGCCAACTTAACTGTCTCTTTCTCAATCTGTTCTGCAAGCTCTCTAGTAGGGGCCAAAACAACCGCATAAGGACCCTCAGCCGCATTCTCTTCACTAATACGAGGCAACCTAGTAATATAAGTCAACATAGGAAGTACAAAAGCAGCAGTCTTACCAGAACCAGTCTCGGCAACCCCAATCACATCGCGCTGTTGCAACCCAAGTGGAATAGCAGCCATTTGAATAGGCGACGGTTTCTTATACCCCGCTCGATCCACAGCCTTTAAAATCTCCCTACTTAACCCACTCTCCACCCAACTCCTCATAGGCCTAGGAATCTTAGAACCTTTATAAGATATATGAAAATCTTCCGCAAATATCCTCCAATCTCTCTCTGTCATCTCCTCAAGCTTCTTATCAAACCTTTTCGCAGCTTCATCTTTAATTCTCCGCACATCAACAGCCTTGTCCTGCTTCCTAATTTCGTCTCGTATATCCTTCTCATTCTTAGCACCAAACTTCTTCTGCTCCCTGCGATCCATACCAGCGCGAAAACCTCGTCTAAATAACAACCTCGCCTCATAAAGCACATTCCTATCACTCGTATCTTCAGTATTCTCCCAATCAAACGAAGTCCGAAACTTCTCACTTCGTTTCATCACTCGTTTCTTCGGCTTCTCCAATCCTAAATACTGAGTATGCTCAGTATACTCGCTCCGCTTGCCTCTCTATCCTACGTTTCTCCCTAGCCTTATTTTCTTCTTCACGTTCACACTCTCTATCCCTATGCCTGTGATCACGAGATGACCTGTGGTGACGTGTAGTGACGTCATCAGACGGTGGTTTAACTGATGAGTTAGGGTTTGGTTCTTGATGATGTTTTAAGGCTAGTTGTTCTCGTTCTGCTTTTGATATAAATACAGGCTTCTTATTAGCATGTAATAAGTTGTTGCTGACGTCATCTATTGAACGCTTCATGGTGTAATTGAAGGTTATGAATAATACTAGTAACTTAATAAGACTATTCTATGGTTGAAAAAGTACTAGTATTTAAGTATTTATAGGTTTCGTTTGGTACTTTCCTTACTGACCACGCGTAATCATAGTAGGCCTTGGCTTGGGCATGACATCGTGGATTTGGGCTTGCATTTTTTTTAACCTTCATATTTCCGAATTCCGATCTTCACAAGAGTTCTATAGCTCAATTTTTGCTAGGCACAAACATTTGGGGTGGCGAGTAAAAGGGTCAGAAACGGCAACATAGATACTTTGGTTAAGCCGTGCATCTAAGTAAAAGACTCACCATCTCCGAGAAACCCGCATAGAGAAATTAAACCTCATCCTTTTCCCCATTTATATTATAGAAGAAAAAAGGTTAAGAATTCTTCTTTCAACATGGTCACTATCATATTGACTGAATCATATAAGCCGAAATCAAATAAGCTAATAAGCACACATATAAGCTTAAACAAACGCCTGCATATCCTTCCATACCATTTATAAACTGATGTGGTTAAGGGATAAGCTGAAAAATGCTCCCATATCCTACTCTAAGCTACAACACGACAACACGTTAACACATGCCGTGACTAACTATATATATGAGATTGATTCTACGTGTGCCAGTAAAAGACCAAGTGAAACTTGCGGGTTATTTATTTGGAGTGTGGTTACACTCGGATTTAATATAGGTTACCAACTTACTTCAAAAAAAATTACATTAATGTTCATTAGCAAAAGTTGGCATAGCTTGCAGGTATACATGGCAATAAGGACATGTTCACATTATGGCCATGTTTGGCAACAAGCTTTAGGAAGCTTTTAGGAGTGACAAGCGGTAAACATTTGCTTGTTTGACAACACCTCAACAAATGTTTGAAACATGACTAATTGTTCCAATCTTAAATGCTTTCTGAAAAAGCATTCGAGAATTGCTCCAAGTATTTTTCTTTATAAAATTACAATATATACCCTCACATATTGCATTAGTTTCTCTATATTAGCATTTAGCACTTAGTTCACCGTGTTTTATTGCATGGTAATGTTTGTTAGGCTACTACATTAGTTTCTCTATATTTAGCACTAAAGTTCACCGTGTTTTATTGCATGGTAATGTTTGTTCGTCTTTCACTTTGTTCTGTGATTGAAAGTGATTAAAATAATGGACATAGCCATAACATTAAGGGGGCGTTTAGCCATAACATTAAGGGGGCGTTTAGTTCGTAGAATTGTAATATTGTAATTCAAAAAATTGGAATATGTTGTAATTGTAATTAATGAAATCTATATTGCGTTTGGTTGACTCGTAACGTAATTAATTCAGAAAAATATTACTAATAAATTAGTAAAAGTATCACATGAATAATAATAATAATAATAATAATAATAATAATAATAATAATAATAATAAGGCTAAGTGCATGAATATTGAATAATAATAATAATAATAATAATAATAATAATAATAATAATAATAATAAAAAAGTAGTGGGAGCACAACTTGTGTCTAAACTCTTATCTAACTTTATGTAAATTTTGATGGTTCTAATAAAGTGGTGGTTAATAATAATAATAATAATAATAATAATAATAATAATAATAATAATAATAATAATAATAATAATAATAATAATAAGTGCACGAATATTGGATATGAGTTCATCTCTTTCTTTTTCTCTTCTTTTGGAGAACTTGAGAAGGATGCAGTAACCTTACTAAAGTGAATCCGAAAGTTCTCGATGATCCAAGACATTGAAGCACATGTTGCTGCTCATATTTTTAGTAGGATTATTTTTCTATAGCTAGAGGAGTGGGAGTCTAGTTAGTATCTCGACTCATCACTAACTTTTTGTAAATCCTAATAGTTTCTAATAAAGTGATGTTTAAGAAAATAAAATATAATAATAATAATAATAATAATAATAATAATAATAAAAGTGGTTTTTTTATCTTTCATAAAGTTAGCTTTTGTATTTAGAAATGAATGAGAGCACAGCTTGTGTTTAGACTCTCATCCAGCTTTATCTAAAATTATTATGTTTTAATAATAATAATAATAATAATAATAATAATAAGAATAATAATAATAATAATCTGATTGATTGTTTAGATGTAAAATGTGAATTACAATATAATTGAAAACTTTCCATTGATGTTGCTATTTAATCTAAATTACAACATCGAATGTAATTGGGGGAATTTAATTTCCTTTCTAAAGCAAACTAAACACTCTACGTAATGTAATTTAAATTATAATTTCGACCTTTTTGCTAATCAAACAGGATTGGGATGTAATTTCGATTACAATTACATCAGATGGCGAACCAAACACCCCTTAAAGATTTTAGGGCCGTGTTTTTTGTTTATAAAAAGCACTTTAAGTCCTCTTGTGCCAAAGTTTTGTTTGCTTAAGCGTTTAGGGATGAAAAGGCTAGCTGTCATTTTTTTCTAATAGACATAAGTTAAATCTTTTTGTTTGCCAATAAGTTATAACTAGCGTGTCATGGTGTTTATTATTTTTTTATTAGTTTTTTCTAATTTTAATGCGTATATATCATTTTTCGTAATTTTACACTTTATAATTACAACTACCAACTACGTTACAAAACACGTTTTGTTAAACAAACAACTATTGCTTACAGCTACGTGTCATCAAACACAGCCGTTGATAGTAGTATTTTAGCAATTTACTGTCTACTAGCGCAAGATTAATATTACATCCCTGGTGAATTTCATAGTGAATGTGTGTATAAACTTACACCGTGCAAAACATAGCGTTGACCTCTGTTGTATCAAACTCAAGAGCGTTCATGTTCATCACAACATGTTATGAACTGAGTCGTTTTTGAGTATTTACATCTTTGTGTAGAGTGGCTTTTGCCATGAGTCACAAAATTAAAACAAATAACATATAAGGTGCTCCAATATTGAAAAAAGCTAAGTAAAAAGATCAATAGCAAATGTATGCTTGAGTAAAAAGTGCAAGATATTGGAGCATAACAAGCTTGTCAACCATGAACAACAGTTAATTACATTCCCATAACGCAAATACACCAAGATATATAAAGATTGCAAGATATCTTGGCAAAACAGAGAGCACAATCCAACATCTAGATATAAAGTATTTATAAGACCCCAAATATAAACATATCAAGTATATTTAGTCACAAAAAAACATTAAGCATACCATGTTTCCATATCTTATGACTTTTTTTTTGGTATAGCCTTTTCAAATATAAACATACCAAATAAGGATTTTTTTGGTTCGGTTTTTTCATGAACCGTATCAATGGCTTTTATATCTGGGTAATTATCTGGCTACTGTGAATTCAGGTAATAATACTTGTAATAATACTGCAACTATAACTCACTATCTGATCGTACGTAAAACAAATACTAGTAACAGATTTTCTTCTTTTAAAAAATAATACAAGAAACCTTAATTTATAGAGTGTGAGTACATATTCTCCCTATTGAACGAAAACTGAAACTTCTCCCATGGTATTATCACTCGCATCTTCGGCTTACGAGATATAAACGCAGCAGCTTTACCTGAACCAGTCTCGGCAACACCAATCACATCGCGCTCCTTAATCGACTCAACTTCCTCTTCGGCTTCTCGCTTCTTCGCTTGCTTCTCTGTAATCCTATCTTTCTCTCTAACCTTATTCTCTTCTTCACGTACTCTATCCCTCCTATCACGACATTGTTCACGAGGGGTCTGATTACATTGGATGGAAAGTTGCTTTTCAAGTCGTTGTAGGGCTATTTGTTGTCGTTCTGCTTTTGATCTGAATACAGGTTTTTTATAAGCACGTACGAATATAGTGTTGCTGGCATCATCAATTGAACGCTTCATTGTTTAGGATTCGAAGAAGATGAATAATAAGGCAGCATGCACGAATATGTGTTTTATTTATAGGCTTCCTTGGCGGTTAATTTGATACCGTATTGGGTTTGGCTTGGGCTTGACTTGGTGGACAATTGGATTTGGGCTTAACCCTTCTTTACTCCTAGTCTTTTTTTTTTTTTTTTTGAACGTTACTGCTGTTTTATCAGTTTATATAGAACCAAAAAGAAAACCTTGAAAATTCTTCTTACACATGGGCGGAGCCAGAACTTTTTTGTCGAGGGGACAAAATATAATAACTTTTAGAAACTACACAAAAAATTGGTACGTTGGGTGGGCAAATTACAAAAATACCTGAAAATTTTCGAAAATTTACACTACAATTTTTTTCGCCGGGAGTCACGTGACCCCCCGGACCCCCCTTATCTCCGCCCATGTTCTTACATCGTGGTCACCATCACATTGACCGAACAACACTAGCCACAATGTCGTAACTCGTAACGATGTGGTTGAGGAATCGTAAGCTGAAAATTTTTCTCCCATAGCTGGTGCTCTTATAAGCTACAACATGTTAACGCATATCCTGACTAACCATGATATGAGATATTGATTCTACGGGTGTAGTACTGGAGATGCGATCACACGCGAGTATTGATTAATTCTTATTAGACTTGACTGAAACAAAGATTACCAACTTGTTTAAAAAAAGTACTCATCATATGCAGGCGTTGGCCTTGTAACTATATATCTTTATTGTCACCTTCACATTCTGTTTGTTTCACTTTTCTATATACATCGACAACAACTGGTGTCATACTTCATTCCTCTTCTCGATCTTTATCTCTCGATACATTTTCCATTAAAACTTTGATACCAATTCAATCTATGCGAATCAGGTGTAGACGTACACCCATTAATTTACTCGAATTATTGTTCATCGGATTTGTTTCTCATCTTTCAAGATTAAGTATTTTTATCTTTAGGTGGTTACATATCACTATCATGTTAGATTTACTTAAGTTTTTTTTTCCCCAATTAATATACTTCAGTTTCTTTTGCAAACATACATGTTTGCCACCCAGTCTTATACAGCAACTTGTTATCAAATCCATGTTTCTGCATTGTATTCTTTGTTTTTTATTGGTAAAGATATCACCCTCAAAGATTTTATGAGGATAGAATGATTTGCGAATGCTTCATGGTTTTGTTGGTAAGAAAGATGTGGATGCTATTTAGGTTATATGTTTGTGTTTTAATCTGTGTATCTATCGAGTATCGACTATCATGAATGTCTATATCATGATTTTAGTTTGTAAATTTACTATATATATATATACATGTTATAAAAATTTATTAAATAAAATGATGGTGTATTTGTCCTTTTGGCCACTTTGTATGTTCTGATAATAAATTTCTTTACATATGATGACAGCCTTAATTTTGTTATTCATGATTTATCATGCGAGCAAACAAGAATTCTTTCCAGATGAATAGCAAATTAATTAGTTCCTGGTGCTGTTTTGAGTAAAAACACTGATCCATACTTAACATTTACAATGTCAAATGTAATACAATCCAAAATACATTCAAGGTGGCCAAGTTGATGTTGCCAACTTATATTGTTTCCATCATACCGTAACGGATCCAGATTTTCGGCTTTTGGTGTAGTTTGTGTTCTTTTCTACAAGATTAATATTTGTTCATGTCATGTATGTTACCATTTAGAATGAAATAAAATTACCAATTTCCTTCCAAGAAATGTTTTCATAAGCAATGTTGGCCTTGTCTTCATATTTTACATCCCCAAAACTATATAACAACAAATAATAACAAAAACAAACGTAACTCATCCTTCAGACGCCTATTCTAGTTTCACCTTTCTATCTATATATCGACAGAAAATGGTGTCATACTCCATTCCTCTTATCTTTATCTCTCGTTACATTTTCTGTTACAAACTTTGATGCCAATCTATGCAAATCAGGTGCAGCCGCCCATTTACTAGAATGATCCACTGGATTCGTTTCACATCTTTCAAGGTCAAGATCGCTTCCATCAACAGAAGTCTCGGTTTCATAGCTATTCTTAGAAAAGTTCAGGCTAAATGCATACCCAAAATACTTTGAACTGTTGTATTGAGAATATATCTCAGGCTTTACAAATGCACGAAAATCGTTTTGGGAACGGGGCGTTTTAGAGAAAAGGACTTCTTTAAAATTGTGAACACATCCTTGGTTGAAGGGATTCTTCCTTCTTTCATACCGGTATCGGAAGTTTTCATAAGTAGTCTGCATAAAAGTTTCGAAGGTGTTTGAATATGAAAGTGATTCTGACATAATATAATCAGCTGTAACAAAAGACGTTTTAGGAGCCTAAGAGGTGGTGTTTGGATTTGTGTTTTTGACAGGTTATATGAATATCGAAATTATAGTCACTATAGTCAGATTTTTATGTTTGGATAAATATCTATCTAAGATATCTGAAAGATGATTAGGAGTTATGATTGAACAGCTCGTTTAGTTGGTCATTCTAAATATTATTTACTTGCACTCAAAACATCAATTTAGTATTCAAACATTATAATGGAGATGAACATGTATTTAGATTGATATGAAAGAGGAAACGCTACCTGGTTGGTAATGATCAAATAAAGATGAAAGGTGGATAAGCCTCCAACGAACCATTGAACAGTAAAAGTGTATGTTATAAGCATTCCGCATACAGGTGACTTCATGAAAGCTTCCCATAGACTGGAACTGTTTTGTTGCATAATCATGATGATATTTATCCAACACATGCAGAAAACATAAAGGCATAGGAGTGCTGTCGAGGATACAAACATGAAAAAAGATCGGTAGTTCCTCTGAAATTCACAAGTTCGTATGGTTAGATGTACCATATATATATAAGAACTATCATTGCATAACAGGAAATTATATAGTAGCACAAAGGATCATACCTTGCCGATACACTGTCCAACCCATGGGCAATGATGATCAAAGCGATCAACACAGTTATTGCAAACGGAGCAATGTGAGCATCTTGGTGGACGATAAAGCATGCAAGTTTGACAAAATTTGACTCTAACCACCGTTCCATTAACATTAACACTTTTTGAAGGAGCTAGATATTTACCACTTTGAGCCCAATCGCTAGACAAGCTAGTGGCATCCCAATCATCATCTAGGTCTGAAGATGGTTGAGTTCGGGGAATAATGCCAGGATCTCTTGCCGCAACAAGGAAGATAAGGACAACAATCTGTAATATGTACGTAATAAAGATCAAAAACTTTCTAATTTATCTTAAGTCAACCATGAAGTTGGGCTATAAGTGTTTTTATACAAAATGACCCATGGACTTAAAGCTGACTAGGTGGGAGTCTGGATGTGTGTTATTTGGTGGCAATATGTACGGTCAGGCGGGTTAAGTAAGGGTCAAGACGGGTCACTTCTAAGTGAGGGTTGCAAGGAGTCGATCAGGATGGGCTGACATGAAATAATCTTATTTATCAACTTTATCAAGGCATTATTTCTACATAAAGCTGTTGTCTGCAGCATGACAATGATCGAAAGGAAGGCTATCATAAACAAAAATCATAAAAAAGCTAGAAAAAAACTCACATAGAAAGTGAAGACAGCAGGAAAAGCTACTAAAAGACGGCCTATATTATCGGGGAAGAATTTCACAAGACTTTGAGAAACAAGAGAGCAAAATAAGATTACTGGAACCACAATGAGGCCGATTGTAAGGTAAAGTGACCTTGCATCTGGACCAAATATTAATCTGCCCCTGAAGGCAAATCTCTGCAACAAAACAATAACAGCATAATAAGCAAATACCCCTATTTCCAATATGAAGAAAACCAACATAACAGGATATTTAGTATCGCATTTTCGAAGTTATTAACTGATAAGTGCGGTTTCTAGTTGGTAATAATCAGTTTTTGATTATATACGGGTCAAAGTAATTACTACTATTAGTGATTAATTAGAGGTCATTTTATGCTGTAAATTCCTTATAAATAAGACTTTTTTAGATAGTTAACACAAGTTTACGCAGCATAATCCAAACATTATCTCCTAAGGGCAATTTTGTTCATATATATACATGTTATAATGGTGTAACGTTCTGGCTTCATCTGTGTGCATACAATGTAATGCACTAAATCCAGAAAATGGGATCATAATCATGAACATACATTGTTTCCTCTCCAAACTTGGTATAGACGGAGTGAAGGGGCGTCATTATTGCTATTTTGCCTGTCGGATAATCCTCGTGGAGGAAGACTAGTTCTTTTCATGGTGTTGCAGTGCTTCCTCAAAAAGTCCCCAAATATCCTATAAACAAAACAAAACTCATGCATAACATGGTATATAACAATTCATGATCCATGAAATCATGCATTGCGAACGAAATTCTAAATTCTGACCTTTTCTTATCGTTAAGAAATGGATAAGGGGTCACGGAAACAATGCAACCCAAGATTGTTATCAATCAAACATATTAAAAACGCCGGAAAAGAAACAAATATAGAACGATATGATTCAAATAAGGGATTTTTAAATTTGCTAGCGAGAGAAGCCCCCTCTTCTCCCCCTGCAATGCAAAATGTTGGTGTCTACGATACGATACGATACTGCTCTCTTGTTATCTATTCTTCTCTCGTGTTTTCTTCCCCTTGTTTACGTTCTTACTTATTATGGGAATAATCCCTTTTTTGTTCCTTTTGTGTTTGCTACACATTGTTAAAACTTAAAACATCTAAAATATATACGTTTTGGACTAGTACCCGATTGGGCTGAAAAAAAAAAAATAAATAAAAAATACTTTTATTTTGCAAAACTTCCATAGTTCCATACCAATTGGTAAAACCCGAATTGTTATCGTATCATACTTTGTTTTAAAACATCGTTATCGTACCATACTCAACTATCTTTGTTACGATACGTACCCTCTATCAATTATTCTAACAAAAGATGGTTTTTATATGGTATTGCACTAATTCCAGCCAGGTGAAAATCTTTAGTTTATTTTGATTAAAGACGTAGTCATTAAAAATTAAATAAATAAATAAATAAATAAAAGCTAGCCAAAAATTCATGTGTCATGTTCAAAATATGGTTTAAAAGGGTGTTTCGGTGCTTATATAATAGACATACGCTTCTTAAGCTTGGAACCAAGAGAAGTAAATGACTAGCTAAAAAATAAGTACAAGTACATGGGTTTGCTTATTACATGATTATTTTCGATAAATTTTGTGATTATCTTATTATCTCGAATAAACACTTTGATATAAACATGTTTTTCTAAAGGGAAAATTATCACTGATGATGCGCTGCTGTAAAGGCTTCATCAAAGATCATTTTTGCTACAAAATGAACATTCAGGGACCATTTAGTAACATCAGAGAGTGGGTTTTGTGTGGGTACAACAGGTAACTCCCTACTGTAGACAGGGATCTTATCCCCTTTTCCAAATACAACTTTGATATAAACATGATATTAATGATACAAAGAAGAAAGAACAAAATAGCCAAATAGTAGAAGATAGTGATCGCTGTGATACTTGTGAGTTTTTATAATGGGATAATTCCATATTTACCAACTTGAAAATCAAAATCCATATTTCCCCCAAAACACAAATTTATATTCAATAAGTATAATGCTTTTAAAGCATGTGTTGGGGAAATATGAAATTATGATGTTTAAGTTGGGGAAATATGGAATTGCCCTTTTTATAATATACGTTCTCAAGATGAGCATATCAAGGTGTGTTTGGCGTAGCTTATTTTTCACAGCTGATAAGTTTTTCATATTCAAATAAGCTCATCATGAAAGAAAATTGACTAATCGAAACACCCCCTAAGTATGGGTTTTGTGGCTTGCATAGTTATTCTTACTATTTCTTTTTACTTATCCTTCTACTTTTATGATTGTGACAAGTAAAAAAATCAATGTTCCAAATTAAAAGAGATAATTAGTGCATGACAAATATTGTATGATTGTATAAGTATGAAAAAATAGGAGGATATAATAATGATTGGACATACCGTTAATGAATGAGACTAACCACAAGAATAAGACAAATTATACATTCAACCGGTCATACAATTGAGAAAATGCTGATAAAAATGTACAAAAATTCAAAATGGGTCAATGAAATGGTCAACTCTAACATTTTCTTCACATTATGGTCATGCTCGACTGCTTGACTTCAACCATTGCTCGACACGTGTCCAATTAGTTAAATTAAAGTACAAATGTTAGGTGGGGTCGAGCAATTGAACATGTACTTTTATTATAAAAAAATGAACACGTGTCGAGTAACGGATGGAGTCGAATAATCAAGCATGACCAAGAGTAGAAGAGTGTGCTCGATTTCACCATTTTGTAGACTAGGTTCTTTTTTTTTTTCTTTTTTTTTTTTTTTTTTTTTTTTTTTTGCATTTTATCTTAACAATTTTCATCCCATCTACTCTAGTTGATTCGCCGATCAAAAAATTTGAGCAAGCCTAATCTTGTAGCAATTTAGGTATACATCATTTATGCTACGTTTCATTACAACCACCTTATATCACTGTTGATAAAATAAATTTGATACTTGTACAACGCACATGTTATCTTACTGTTTTACACCCCTCTTTGAGTCTTTTCATGACATATATTTTTCGTACTTTTCCAGTTTTTCGTCAAAAAAGAACTTAAAAATCACGTGTTTGACGGACTAGTACCCAAATGGCATAAACCATGATGGAAAAAAAGACAAAGAAAGTCCATTCATAACATATGTAACATGATTTCATTAATTTTGTTAAGTTATTAGTCAAATTTCAACTTTTACAAAGCATGATCCAGTGTCTATGATTCATAATGAATTCCATCCTGTTGTCCATTAAGGTCTCCTTTCTAGTAAGACAAATTATAGGTGTTTGTATCAAGTTTTATCTTGTATTTAAGGGTCGACCGACAATTGTTGTTTTAAACAAAAATTGCATGTTTGTTATGAAAAAAAAGAAAGCGATGATGTTTTAAAATGTGCTTCAAGTTAGAAGGAAAATGCTCAAACTTGAGACTTCATGAAAACGACCTCTTCCAAAGCTCTTTAGAAGACCTCAGGTGACCAACTGAGCTAAACCAGTTAGTTATAAGTAGAGACGACTTATGAGGTGTGCAAACATGTTGTTGCATTTTACCTCCATTTACAACATGTCATATTATATCTTAATACTAATAGCCGTGGATTCCCCTCACTTTACTATTCACCTTTTTAGTCCATTTGGTGCATGCGGTCAGCCTAAACCCATCTCACTTATTACCACCCGGATCCGAGGATACTTTATCTCCTCTCACAAGTTCCCTGGCTTACCGGAGATCCGTCGGAGCTAAAAAACCGAAATACAAAACGAATCGGAGCATCTATAGTGTTTTATGTGAGTATAGCTACAGGAACATCTACAGTGAACGATTATTTTATTTGGAGAACAGTTTTTTGTGAGAGGGGGGATGTTTTGTGGCTATTTTTCAGCCATTTTGTTGGCAGGTACAATATCTAATTTTTTCCAGCCACATGTTGCTTATTTTTTATGGTTTAAACTGTTTTTCTAGATCATTCATTTGGTTAGCGTTTTGTTCATCATCTGGGTTTAGTGTTTTCTTCAGATAATTGCTTTTAGTGGGTATGGAATCCTTAATTTTAGTTTTATTTCCTTTTCTGATGTTTGAATTACATGTTTGGTATGTATAACACTTGAGATTTTAGATTAGGGTTTTGACATAATTTGGGGGCTTTCGTGTTTTCATCAGATAATTGCTTTTAGTAGTTGCATTCCGTCTGTTGCATCGTATAATCGGTCTTACTAGGTGTGGAATCCTTAATTTTGTTATTCTTAGCTTTTTGGGTGTTTTGATTGCATATTTGGTATGTGTCACAGTTTAATTTTAGACAAGGGTTTGCACATGAGTTTGGGGTTTTCCAAAGTTTGGCCTTTTTTTTTTTTTTTTTTTTTTTTTTTTTTTTTTTTTTTTTAATTTTGTGCTTTACTTTGTTCTTTAGCTGGTATGTTAGTTTCTTTAAATTAAATTTCACTATATCTATGTTAAGTTGGATTATGTAACAACTGCTTACATAAATACTATCACTTATTCTCTTAACAAATGTACTTTAATAATTACAAAAGATAAGTAAAAAAAATCAACACGTTGGGTTTGCGTTTTGCACATAGTTTTGGTAGTTTAGTAAAGTGCACCATCGATAGTGCATGAAAAATCATCCTCTTTGTTTGACTAATGTTTAGACGATAAGATCAGCATTGATAAATTTAAGTTGATTATGATAAACATTTTGGGCAAAAAAGTTCCAACAAAAAAAAAATCTTTGTTTACCTATCCGATCAGTATGCAATAGAAAATAGGTTTGTGAGATCAGTTGTTTCTTGGCGGGGTGTTTACACTAACGCAGACACACCGGGTTCATTTGGTTGTGGGTTATGCTTCTGGAATTGTTCGAGGTCTGAGAGTGGCCGCATCTTGGCAGGGCGTTTACACTAATGCATCCATGGCGGTTGTTCCACCTTTGTACAATCGGTAATTGATGGGTTATATTAGTAAAATTGGTACCCAAACGCTGACTCGGCCGCGTTCCACGTTCCGGATCGTTCGTACCCAAACGCGGTACGATCGCGATCCGGATCACTCGGAATCGCGTTCCGGATCGTTATTTTCGGCGTTCCCAAACATCAACAATCGCCGTACCGAAGTCTACTGGTTCGGCGTACCAAAACAAATCGGTACAACGTACCAAAATGAATTGGTACAGCGTACCTAAACGAATTGGTACAAAAAACCAACTTTTAACCAATAATTACTCAACTAATTTAATTTTATTCACTTATATTAAAATCCCAAACAATCTTTTGATTATTAATATAACATATGGATATTTAGCTTATACTTATCGTAATGTAGAATTTTAATATTATTATTAATATGGTGCATTGTACCGAATTGGGTACATCGTACCAAACTTTATGGTACAATGAACCAAAGCATACCGTAGCGTTCCGAAATGAGCCTACCCCCCGTTGTACCATATTTTAGGGAACTAGCGTTTCCCGTTCCCGTTTCCCGTTCCCGTACCGAAGCGACCCGCATTTCATGTGACTATGGTTAAGAAAGTTTTTGTGGCTGTGATGATGTTGTAATTTCGGCGAGATGTTCCGACCCTAATTTGGCCAGGCAATGACCGGATGGCATAGCATATATATTACCTGCTATGCAACCGTACTTCTTTGCAGCCATGGAGGAGTTCGGATACTTCTATGACCTGACCAATATATACAGATCTGAGCCTACTGTTTTATTGCACCACATTTTCGGGAAACACCTACACCGATAACATGTTTAGGCGTTCTATTTTCTATTACATTGTTGTTGTTCAGCGTTGGTTTGTGTGCCATAAGACTTTTGCGCACCATAAGGAAGCAAGGTAGTTAGCTACAACTTATACAAACATTCATGGATTTTATCACTATATTTCATGCGTATTCCTCTGCTCAAACTTATTTCATGTGATCAATTTACATGGATGCAGGGGCCGCATCTTAAGAAACACATTGATGCTACTTTGGGTGATGGAAATTTTAGCGATATTATAAGCTGCCACTGTAGCTTTTACCGCATGACCAGTAAGGTTTTAAACTGGACTTACATTACATACGTTTTTGGGCTTCAGAAAATCATACATTTAACTGCATTTTCACAGGTTGGATGCTGGCGTATGTCCAAAGGTAGTTTCAAAAGGGCGTTTGTCGAAAGCTAAGTGCATTTTCTCAGTGTCATCCAAGTAGTGTTTGAATACCTTTCTATTTCTTTAGTCATGCTGCATTCGCACATAAGTTTTTACTGCGTCACTCTAAAATATTTCTATGCCACGTCTCTTTATTGTAGCAGCAGTAAAAACCTAATCAAAGCACGATTTACATTTTAGAATCTCTGATGCTCCTCATTCAGGTTTCACCACGATTTACTGTGTTACGAATGTAATATTAATTGTAGTTATGACCACTAACATGTGCAGGAAAGTAACTCTGAGATGAATGGTGTTGTGGACAGTTCAGTCACATCACGAGCATGAACAGAAGCATAATCAGAAGCGTACAGATAAGCAGCCTAGAAATTTTAAGTGGTAAAACGATCCGATTTATGGCACCTGCAGAAAACTCAGGTTGTACATGTTGTATGCAAATTTGTGGATACCAACTCTGTTTATTAAACCCATTTACTTATGGCCGGTTAAATTTTGGTTGTCTTTTTATCTCAAATGGGTCAAATGGTAAAAACGGGTTAAAGTGGCAGAATTTAAATAAATAAATAAATAAATAAATAATATCTCCTAATTATATCTTTTATTCAGGATTCATTTTTATTATGGTAATTACATATGATCTCTAATCATAGTTAACACATTAATCTCTACCATTTAGGATCACATAACTGAAATTTTTCATATAAATTGCTTATTTCGTGAGATACAAGTAGGTGACTGACCGCACTAGGATTCATGAAAGTATTGAACACAATCTGATCATGTTGACATCCATCGTTCTGCTTACATATTAGAAACCCTGTAACCTTGGTCTGTTGTTTGTATACAGCAACGTCATAGGCGCAAGCCTCCAGCGAAGGCATTAAGGAAAGGCGTGCACCACATGCTGAGGCGCCAATGCTGAGAAAATACACACCAATCTGATCTATAAACTGCAATTCCCCTCGACAGAAGGTGAGGCAGCATGCCAGCAGCCTCAAGGGCCATTAAATGTTGGGAGGAAGGCCTCTTTCCTAATGCCTGTGCCGATGCACCCATCGGGAAACAATGTCATGTACCCTCCTGGTAAGGTTTTATCAGCTTTTTTTCCCACCTTTTATTTTATTGCTACTATAAAGATAGTCATCAAATCTTCCTTACTATAAAAATGAATATCTTATTTTCGTTCCGTATTTCAGGCTATTGCTTCTTGGAGGAGAGGGCCATGTTTGCTGACCTATGAACACAGGAAATCCCAAATTATGTCCCTTTCGCCTTTCTAATGTAAGTTTTGTTGCAATTACTGTATGCTGAAATCAAAATATACATATAGAAATTTGTACTTACGTGCAATACCGAGAAGCATACATAAAACTTCTTCTCTAGCTTAGGGATTTAATATGATTGTCGACAGGTTGGAGGGTGTTCACAAAGATTGCAGTTGAGAAATTGGGATTTAACATTCAACCATCATCATGACCGAAACATAAGAAAACCGCTAATTCAAAGTTGCTACATTGTCTCACGTGTAACCTCCTGGATTTTTTTCGAAAGGTGAGGTACCACTTCCATAGTCATTAACTAATTTCAGTATATATGTTCATGAATATTTGACAGTATTTTGCAACCAGGTTGTTGCGGAAATAGGGGCTACATTCTTGCTGGTGTTTGTGACATGTGGACCAGCATCACTCACCACAAAGGATGACCAGAAGGTGTCACCACTTCCATAAGGGTGAGCGATGTGGAAATTCAGTGTTGTGAGCCTACCAGTTTTGATCTCAAAGGTAAAAGTTAACGATAAATTTTAAAGGTTGTTTTTAGAGTTCTCTTATGATTAATGTCACAATAAACTATTTGTGAAACAAGGAGTGCTTGCCACGGGATGGGGTTCTAACCCATCATCCACAAATGCTATGTCGTGTGAGTCAAACCCATTAGTCGTTTCATTGTTCATGACAGCAATTTGAGAAACTGACTTGAAACCCTGATTCTGATTTATGTCTGACACAACATTAGCATGTCTCATAGTGGGCAATGAAGCCTCATTTGCAGTCAAAACTGGTCCTCAGTTCTAGACGTAATGCAACAAACAAAATCAGTAAAAATAGAAAATAAGTAAACAACTTAGTGGTTTTGTTCAAATTGTTGTACGAAAACGATGGCAAGATGGAGTGAACATTTGAGAATGTGCTCAGGGGGAGCATTGTGGAAGGTCCTCTTAGTGATGGTTATAGTTGGAGAAAATATGGTCAAAAGGATATATTGGGAGCTAATCATCCAAGGTTAGAAACTTTAATACATGTCTTTTTTTTTTTTTTACATGTGGTTTAGTATGAAGATAAAATAATCAAGTTTTAAGGACTAGATATAAATAGCTAGGTCTATATATATCTTGATTATGAATTCTGCAAAAGTTACTTATATATATATTTTCGTATCTAATACATGTAAAACTAATGATCGCGATTGATAAAGCGAACCGTTTTATAAAAGGTTGTTTATACGTTCAAAAGAGACCATAATCAGAATATTACATATTAAAATTAGGTTATGTGAATCATTTATAAAGCTTAATGTGCTTGATCTTAACAACGTAATTTTTAGTACAGAAAAATAAAAGTTGTGTTATCAAAGATATGTAGAAATTTTTTTATATATTAATAATGATCTTTAAATGCACAAACTACTTGATCAAGATCAGGCTTATTGTTTGAAATAACAGGGAGGCTGTTTTACAGTATGATTGTTTTACACTTTTTTGGGTTGTCTTGGTTTGGCAGGTTTAACATGGATCAAAATAAGTAATTCTAAGTTAGCTTTTGGTGGCGTCGGCACAGAATTTCTGCGACATTTATGACAAGATTGACTGGAAGAAATGGCAATAGATCTTGGAGTTGGAGAGGAATGTAACATGGATCAAAATTCATATGGTTTTCTTAGAGTTGCAAAACTGGTGAATTACAGAATCGGTAGTGCAGCTTGGTTGTGAGACGATTAGGTAAATAAATATAGAGTATGTTTTCATGTATGTCTACTCTGCATCTTATATTAGCCTAATGATGTTGTTTGCCAATTTGTTAATCATTTTATGTATTCATTGCTGTAGGCTCGCATTGTTCACAAAGCTGGTCTTCAACAACAGATGATGGACCATCAGGCACACCAGTGTCGACACGTAAATGTTAGTGACGCCCCTTTTTCTTTTTATAATTTACATATAGGTACTTTAAGTTCCCTTACTTTAGTTGGCACGCTGCTAATCCAAATCAGTAACAACCAACTATTTTTTTTGGGGTCATGAAGTGTGTAAATAGTTTGTAACTGATTACGTGTAGATATGGTAACCTCGAACCTCTTTTTTCCCTAACTTGCGTATACAAACATCCCGCGGCAACGCGCGGGCTTAAAACCTCGTTTTACCTACATATCAAACATTTACAAGTCATATGATTCATTTTTACTTGCAACCCCCTTCTATTAAATTATTAGTGTAACAAGACTTATTTATTAGTTATTTCACAGTCACAAAATGGTCACTTGCCAAATCCAACTTACCTAGAAATATAACACTAGTTGTATGTCACTAATAATACAAAATAATCAATCTATGACAACCTAACCCCATTAAACTTTAGAAATTAAGAGGCAGCTCGACTCCATTATAGCAATTAAAAATTGAATAAAAGTGCAATAACAACATGGTCTAGTTAATATAATAACACATCATTAAATTTGATCCCCACTTTAGACATACAATATTATATAAAAATAAGAGATGCAAATCAAATGGTGATACAAGGGATCCAAGGTATTTTTACAAGAACAATAGATAGTGCCATGACTCGTAACAAATGAGATAATTTGCTAGGAGTACATATAACATCGTCCTTGTGTTATATTTTTCGACGGACTTTAAACATGTCAATCATTTCTCATAACTTAAACATCCCGATCCCTCTTGCACTCAGGAGCCATAGTCGGGAACCTCTTCCTGTCGGTACAATAGTTATAGATCGTAAACTTCTTACGAACCCATCGAAGACGACGCCATTGGTAGGCATCGAGGTCTTGGAAAGCCTTTTGGTCCCACCATCTTTTACCTTGGGTAGCACAAAATTTTGCATTTACGGACGATTCACAGCCGTCCACGTGGAAGCTTTTGTAAGAAGCAACAAATGGTCCCTTTGACCAATCGGTCTTTTCTAACCCACCTCTTGTTGCCCAATCATCGGCGTTCCATAAGCTTGAGTAAATCTTCATGGGTTGGTTAAATGGAAATCTAACTCCTAAATCTTTACTGTTTTTGAACACTCTGATTGGTATATCATCCACTAAAAACCTGCATCAAAAATAGTAACTATATTATTTTATGAACGAATTACTTAAATTACGTAAATTGATCAAAAGTTGAAAAGTAGTTCAACATTTAGCGAAAAAATCAACTTCTCAAAATAAACTAGAGGACTTTACTAGACTCACCAGACAACTTGTATTTTATTAACAAAATATTAGACACGTGTTAAAATTTTAGTAGACTTCACTCATGTGCTTTATTAATAAAAAAAGAAATGTTATGCCCACAAACAAAGTTTATGGTTGGCTCAGTAAGAGAAGAGAGAGAAAATGTTACACGGTATACCAATAAAATACTGACATATCATCTTGTGAATATTGTTATGAGAGTTTCTTTATGGTTCTTGCATACCTCTGATAAAAATATAAAGAAAATGAATCCTATAACCCCCTAACAACTACTAGTACCATTTTGATAAGTTGATTTTTGTTAGACTAAATGTTGGTACCCTTCCACTTTTAAGCTATTTTAAAAATTCTCTCCTATTTTTTTTATATATTAGGGGGAAAAAATAGCAATAATCTATTACGACTTACGAGTATTATCCTAGGTGATATAGAGTTTGTATACTATATTTGGACAATGCCTTTTTTTTTTCTTTGGATAACAAAGATAACATTCTTATTTTTGTTAAATCAATACCGGTTAGAAATAATTTTAACAGGTATTCATCTCTATTCAGCTTAATAAAATACCAAACCTTAAGCAAAAATGAAATGCCAAAAGTAACGCTAGAACTTACACAATCTGGTACATATTCCAAAGGACAGAGTAAGAATGGTAAGCTTTAGTTGGATCAAACCAAAGATAAATACGTTGCTCACGGTCACCCTTGCCCCCAGTGAACACATTTGTTTGCAAAATGTATGGCTGCCCTGTTCTGTTCCCCAAGAACTCAAAGTCAATCTCATCATGCTCCGAGTTTTGTGATGACAGCTGTTATTAAAATATAACACATCAAAAATGTTATTTGGCCTAGCTAAAAAACCATATAGAGATATAAATAGCAAGTTTTAGAAGAGTAGTACGTACATAAAATGCAGTAACAGTGCCAGCAGAATCACCAGCAACCATTTTAATCTGCATACTAAAATGACCAAATAGATACGACCCTTTAGACTGGAAGCCAGTACCAGTATAGTTATCTAGCAAAAGCTGTATCTCAGAACCACCATTAAAGTACTTAATATGGTCAAATGCCCATGTTGGTACATAGTTTCGACCAAATGGAACCGCAACAGGCTTCTTAGGAGCTGCTCCTAGTACAACATTTGACAATGCAAAGATACTAAAAGCTACCAAGACAAGATGCCCAACACCCCATCTTAGGTTGAGATGCATTTTTTTGGTTTTGAAGGATATGAGTGATAAATGAGGGGGTATGGATATATTGGAGGGTAGGAGGGGTGTGTATATATATAGGTTTTAGACTTTAGATGTTAGATTAAATATGTGGATGTGTTATTAACGTTGTTATTAATTTATTGTTATTATTATTTGGAGGGAAAATGAGTAGTAGCAATAATGAAGCAAGCATATATACAAGAGGTTACAGTTTACAGCCAGCTATGTTGATCAGAGATCGTCTTTATGGGATTAGCTGTAATATTTTAACTTTAGTTCATATATACACGAACTGTACTATTTTATCTAGGGGACCCCTATATTAACGGGGTCTACCCCTAGCCCTGCCCACTTGTCCCCCATTTTTGTCCCCTTTTTTTTTCAGCGCAGCCCAGTTTCTGTTCCGTATTTTTGACAGTTTTAACAGTTTGACTTATTAAACTTTATATTTTTTGTTCCGCACTTTCAGGTTTATAGCTTTTTGATATAAACAAAATTATAAAAATAAAAAAAAAATAAAAAAAAAAAAAAAAAAAAAAAAAAAACGTCACAAAACGCCAAAAAAGGCATACCCCCGTTAGAATAAAAAACAAACCCCCGTCCTTATAACTGCCCCCTTTATCTATTTTTGCATAAAAAAGATACTGAATTTGAGGTTGGTAAGGAAATCACACCATAAAAAAAGTTGATAACCTAAGAGGTGGAGTTATCCCAACCCCCCCTAGACTTTTATACTAACCCTCTCTATGCATCTAAGAGTTGTACGGTGTGCTTCACGGGTTGCACGATTTGACCAAAAGGCTATGATGTGATGGGGTAGAGAGGGTCCGGTTAGTGTATCCCTAACCTAAGACCATGTAATGGAGTGTCACACTCACCTCCACCTATCACGCGCCACCCCTACTCAAGCAGCCCCCTCGCCCTCCCCCCTCACGCGTGACATAAGAAAAAAAAATAGTGACGACCGTGATCATTCACCTTTTTTCATAGGATATGTTTATATAAAGTGTGTTTTTAATGATAATGATCATTGGAGTTGAAAGATGAGTAGAGTGGTGATACTGAATGATGATATGTTAAATGATGATGTGACTTTGATGTGGAGGTGAAGAGAGTTGTAACCTTGTGACTAGTCTAAGTGTTACTCGTACATCAAACTATATATCTATATGGTATTGGTTTAGTATTCGAATGACAAAAGTTTTGAATCGTACCAGTCTCCATCGATATGAAATTTTGTTGTTTTGATTTTGATTGTATTGAAACGGGTTACACGTTATTCACAGCAAGAACAATATGTGCAAGATAAAGTTTATACCGACTCAGCAGACTTCAAAGAATTAAAATGTAGATCTACTTTAAAGAAATGTGACTATTTTATGACAAAATTATCTACTTTGGAACCAACTTAGCTGCATACTTAAGAAACAAACTGAGTATTAAAATGTGAAATTATCGAATTTGTATAAGAATTAGGGAAAATGAATATAAATTCTTTTATGCATCTTTGCACAAAAACTAATAATTGACCCATACATAACAAGTACTAAGCAAATAATTTCATATTAATAATCCCATGTAGGCATATGCTGTACTAATTAGCTTTACTTCTTCCGTCATCAAAGGGAAAAAGAACAACTTTATGGTCTTTCGCCTTCATGTAGAAAAACCAACAAAAGTCTTTGAATTTACGCATGATTATTGGGTACGTTCAAATGTTTTAAAACATTTGAAAATGTTCTATAAAAAGTAAGAATTATAGAATAGTGAAATATGTAATCATTGAACGTGTTCTAGATTTTTATCAAAAAGAAATAGCTAGGAAAAAGAGTAGGTATTTGGTTTGGTAAAGAAATGGAAGGAAACAATTTTGACTTGCGAGCAAGAAAATTTGACTTACAGTTGTGACATGTTCTAACACGAATTTTCATTAAAATATTAAATATCTGGATCTCTTATCTTTTATATAATAAAACAAAATTTTAAGTGGGGATTTTTCCATTCAAAAAAACTAAATCATACCTTATTTAATAATAATATTATTTAAAAAAAATTATTTTCTTATTAGATAACATTTTATATTTATCCATAACACAAATAAAAGATAAATTCAAAAAATATAGATAAGATGCAATTAACAATACAATTAAAATTTTTAAATAATTATCTTTAATAATAAAAAACTATAATTAAAAATCATAAATCAAACAAAACAAAAATTTAATTATTTGTTTTTTAATAAATAAAAATATATGATTCAAAATTTTTTTAAAAAAAACTCGCGCGTGCGCGGGTGTTATATCCAGTACCATATTATAGGAAAACTAATTTATGTACTTCTTTTGTTAACATAATTAAAAGAAAAATAAAGCTAATATGAATAAACATAAATAGTCATTTGACCTAGAAAGTTAACATAAAATTGTTGATATCACTAAAAGACTTGTAATATCTCGTTATTTATGTTGGGTAAGATACTCGTCCACTAACTGATTATGAATTCAAGTTTTGCATAAAACAACTCACAACTCAGTCAACGCCGTTCTTATAGAGATAAAAACGCTTTGACATCTACTTAACCCGAAACGGCTGGGGGAGCAAACATTCTTTTTCTATTTTAGGGTACTCCCAAAAATAGATCCAGTGAAGACGGGGTAAGGCCTGTAGTTGAGAAAATTACAGCACGTGACTATGAACCACGCTGTCGGGGTTTCAAAATCCCTCCTTAGCCACAACCAGACCAAAAGGCCCAACACGAGAAGGGCCTTTCCCTTCGAGAGTAGGAAAATCATGTTTGGGATAAAACAAATCTGTTACGTAGTCGTATATATTTACGCTATGAGCGGGTTAGGTTGTCTTTTCCATCCGACCAAAAACCATCGATACAATAATACTATGAAGAAAAGACAACTTCGATTAAAAAGGTATCCGAAAGGATGACAAAATCTTATATTATTTGGGGCTAACGATAATGTTAATATTTGTTGGTAAGAAAAAAATGTATAAAAGACAGGTTGCTAGTTGCTGCAAATTAGTAGCTAGTTGGTATAATTAGAAAGATTTTTTTTTTAAATAAAACAGACAGGCATTGGGTGTAGTGTTTATTGTGCATGTGATATGTTGCTTCCACCATGTTCCTTGCACGTGACCTTCCAATCTTAGCACTAATCTTAATCACAGCCTTCCCCAGTAACAATTCCTTAGTATTATTTTTGTTATTCGTTTCAGTTATCTATAAATCTACCTTTTATTAAACAAAGTTTGATTAGTTAATTACACATTACGTCCTTTGGCTACATACATCGACCCACAAAAGTGTATTCATCTTTCGCTTTTCATAATTTGTTATTTTTAGGTGTTACATAGCATCAAGCTGTTTGTAAAGATAATACCGATTTAGTAGTTAGTAATATATGGTCACTAATTGTTTTTAGCATTGCTGATATATCAAAGTATCAAACATTATAACGTGGTTCGTGGTTGTGATGTTTTCGGGGATGGTCGTTAGCGCACACGGTATACACAAGCCGTTAGTTGCATTATAGCCTATGACACCGCCTTATAGCTTGACCACCACACCCTCCTTGAGTTATAGCACTCAGTGTCAAGTGTTAGAGTTGCACAATCAAATAGCACGTATTGCGGAAGCTAGGATCAAGTATAACATATAAATATTAACCAAAACATAAATAGTAAACGTACCCGATGCACTTCAATAAACCTTGATTCTTGGACAATATAGATCAATGATAAACCCCTTACCGTTTTGTTTATCGATCTCTTGATAATTACTAAAGTAAGTAATTACCTCGTTCTTGTACACACAAACTCCAACGAATAAAGGTTGTTGCAAGTAAACAAATCACTTATGGTTTTGCACTTGAAAAAATCGAACCACAAACCCTAGGGGAGGGGATCCGATCGGCCAAGACAAAAGAAAAGGAAAAACAAAGGTTTTAGGGTTAGAGTGTGTGCACAAAAGATTGTTAAGTCTAACCCCAAGGCCTTGTATTTATACTAGGTGATTTCTTGGTGACCAAGCAAACAAGGAATGGGCTTGACCCATCCTTGTTCGACCGGCCATAGGCTCCCAAAGGGGGTTCTAGAACCTCCTTGTCACCCAAGTTACACTCTAGTCCTTGTTTTTCTTATTTAACGATAGTTAGTCCATACGGTTAACAACTAACGACCGTTTAGTCCATTAAGTGACATAAATATATATATTTCATAAATTTAATAAATATATAAATTTATTTACATTATTCTTGTTTGTAAAGTGTGCAATCCCGAGGTCTCGTGTTCGATCCTAGACATTTACCTATTAATGTTTATACGTAACATTTAACAGCTCCCACTCGTATATTCATTAATAGTAAAATGACATTGGTTAGCGTCTTGCAACACTCCAATGCCCCTAGTTCAAACCGAGCTAGGTTTCCTGGAAAAACCTTTAATGATTCATCATTATAATTATCCTTTCATTACTAATACCACATTAATAAAGATGTGAGTTCCTTTATTAATATTCTGTTTCTCGTTTCTTTATGATTGAACAAAATTACCAAAACATCTGAACGTATTCCAGATAGACTTTGGGCATGGCCATGCAAACATTTTGTCAACCCTACGAAGGGCCCAGCAGTATTAAACTTCTAAACAAATCAGAAGGAATGAATTCTTTCTTGACTACAAGAATAACCCATGAACTTTGCAACACTTCTGAAAACAATCCTTATGACTCCCTGTTACGGTGAGCGGTAGATTGCTTCACAAAAATGCACTACATCCATGACACTTATCTGGTATCTCAAGTCTGAGGATAACTTTAAATATGATTCTCACATCAAACATTAAATCATATTGTTGGGATAAGTCCAATATTCAATTCATTGAATATCATGTGAAATTGGTATGACTACGCATCAATATACTTTCAAGTATACCCTGAACCAATACTCAAATTTGTCTTAGTTTAATGATATTCCCATATCATTAATCGACAATGGACATTTAGAATAATAAATTATTCAAGGATCTTAAACATGCAAATATAGGATATATTATTAAGACAATGATAAATAAACATAAAACTTATTTTATTCCATTAAAATAATAATTGTACATTACATCCTTTATCCAAACACTAATCACAAATGGGCATGAAACTTTCAGCTAATCTAAGTCCTACACCTTCAGCATGCTTGTAAAGCTTAGTGCCAGGTAGAGGCTTTGTTAATTGATCCGCCAAGTTATCATCTGTGTGAACTTTGAGCATTTCGATTTCACCTATTTCGACTTGTTCTCGAACATAGTGATGCTTAATCGGGAAATGTCTGGTGCCTTTCATGATTCCAGGCTCATTGGCAAATGTGATTGCAGCAGAATTGTCACAATACATTTTAATAGGTCTTTGAATCGAAGGCATGACACCAAGCCCTGAGACAAACTTCCTAATCCAAACAGCTTCCATTGCAGCTTCTGAAGCAGCTATATACTCACTCTCTGTAGCAGACATCGCTAGTACACTCTGCTTTCTGCTCCTCCAATCCACTGCTCCTCCATTAATGACAAAGACATAACCCGTCTGAGACTTCGTATCATCCTTATCACCTTTCCAAGAAGCATCGCAGTAACCTGTAACATCAAGTTCTGCCGATGGATTTCCCCCATAAACCAAAAACATATCCTTAGTTGCCCTAAGGTACTTAAGAATATTCTTAACAGCAGTCCAGTGAGCTACACCTGGATTTTGCTGATATCGACTGGTTAAATTCTGAGCAAACGCCACATCAGGCCTTGTACTTTTCACCGCATACATTATAGATCCCACAGCCGAAGCATAAGGGACTCTTTTCATGCGTTGCACCTCTGCAGGTGTTGAAGCACAAACCTTGTTGCTCAAGCCATGTTGCTCTTGCATCGGCAAATATCCTTTCTTGGAATTTTGCATATTGAATCTCTTCAATATTTTATCAATGTAAGCACTTTGGCTTAATCCAATTAATCGCTGAGATCTATCTCTATATATCTTGATTCCCAGAATAAATGCAGCTTCCCCTAAATCTTTCATAGAAAAACAACTTCCAAGATATTCCTTAACCTTTTGTAAACTTGGAATGTCGTTCCCCATGATCAATATGTCATCGACATATAATATAAGGAAAATTACATTACTCCCACTAACTTTGTGATATACACATGGCTCATCAAGATTTTTAGTGAATCCATACTTTTTAATCTCATCATCAAATCTCTTATTCCATTGTCGTGATGCTTGCTTTAATCCATAAATGGATCTTTTAAGCTTGCATACACGATTTGGGAATTCTGGATTTACATACCCCTCAGGCTGCGCCATATAGATGTCCTCATCTAGGCGACCATTCAAGAAGGCGGTTTTAACATCCATTTGCCAAATCTCATAGTCATAGTAAGCGGCTATGGCTATAAGAATCCTAATTGCCCTTATGTCAGCTACAGGAGAAAAGGTCTCCTCATAGTCAACACCAAAAGTTTGTGTATAGCCTTTAGCTACACAACGGGCCTTATAGGTGTGTACAACGCCATCCATGTCAGTCTTTTTCTTGTAGAGCCATTTACTCCCAACTAGTTTGGCACCCGGAGGTAGGTCTACTTCTTCCCAGACATCATTGTCTTCCATGGATTGCATTTCCCCATCCATAGCTTCTTTCCATTTGGCCTTTTCAGGACCATTCATGGCAGCTTTATAACTTGTAGGCTCATCAAGATCACCCAGTATATACTCATCACTCTCTACATTAAGACATAGACGAGTAGGAGCTTTTACTGGTCTTGTTGACCTACGAATGGGAATCACTTCAACTTCAGGTGGAGGACCTAAGCTTTCAGGTTCTACCGGAAGTTGGTTAGTGTTTTCAGAAGGTTCTACATCTTCATGACCGTCTTCCAGGTCATATACTCTCCCACTGAATTCTTGAGATATGAGCTCTCTTTCAAGAAAGTCTCCATACCTTGCAACAAATACTTTGTTTTCAGGTGGGTAATAAAAGTAGTATCCCATAGTTTCCTTAGGGTATCCTACGAAGATGCACTTCACAGATCTTTGTTGGAGTTTGTCTGCTGAGTCACGTTTAACATACGCCTCACAACCCCAGACCTTAAGATAAGACAGGTTAGGAGCTTTTCCAGTCCATACCTCATATGGTGTCTTATCAACCTTCTTTGTTGGAACCATATTTAGAATGCGAACCGCAGATTCTAAGGCATAATCCCAAAACGAGAAAGAAAGAGTTGTTAGATTAAACATAGATCGTATCATGTCTTGCAATGTACGATTCCTTCTCTCAGATACACCATTTTGTTGTGGAGTATATGGAGAAGTAAGGTGCTGGACAATTCCCTCCTTTGCTAGATAATCTATGAACTCCTGACTCAGGTATTCACCACCTCTATCGGATCGAAGAGCTTTAATCTTCTTTCCAAGTTGCAACTCTACTTCTGCTTTAAACACCTTGAATGTTTCAAACACCTCATGTTTATGTTTAAGTAAATAAACATAACCATAACGGCTGTAATCATCCGTAAATGTTAAGAAGTAGCTAGCACCCCTCCTTGACACATGTCTAAGTGGTCCACACACATCTGTGTGAATAAGACCAAGTAGATCATTAGCCCTTTCAATCCTATTTTTAAAGGGTTTCTTAGTCATCTTCCCAGCAATGCAAGATTCGCATTTATCAAATGATTCATCATTGATCTTATTTAAAAACCCATCATGTTGCAGCTTTTTCATGCGATCTTTGCCAATGTGAGCAAGTCGACAATGCCAAAGATAAGACGAATCCAGACCTTTCTTGATTCTCTTATTGTTGATGCTATACATTGAATTATTTTTAACAAAAGCATTATCATTATCATTCATATCAATTTCAAATACACCATTCACAGCAACAGCATTAAAATAAAAAACATTATTTAAAGAAACTGAAATTCCATTGCTTGAAATAGTATGCTCAAAACCAAGGTTTAACAAACATGAAAATGAAATTACACCTCTAACAATTGACGGTGCATAATGACAATTATTTAAAGATAGTACTAGGCCCGAAGGCAACACTAAATTAAATGTTCCTATAGCTTCAACTCCTGCATGCGCTCCGTTACCAACGTGCAAGAATTGTTGTCCATAGGCCAGCTTTCTCTCAACTCTAAACCCCTGCATGGTATTGCAGATATGAATGCCACATCCAGTATCATATACCCATGAATTCAATTTAGGAGTAAGAGTGAATAATTCAATCATAAAGAACGCACCTGATGAGCTGGGGTTACCAGCATCATTCCCCTGCTTCTTGAGTCGCAAGTCATGAATGTAGAGAGGGCAATTGCGCTTCCAATGGCCCTTTTCATGACAATGGTGACAAGCCTGATCCTTCCTGTTTGGCGGATTCACCTTGTTCTGCTTAGGCTGATGTTGTTTCATCTTGGGTTCAGGTTGATAGGCCATGACCTGCTTGCCTTTGTTAACCTTCCCTTTGCCTTTGTTCACATGCGATTTCTTCTGGATTCTTCCCCCATGAATTGCCAACACTTGCGGGGTGGGATTCTTGACCTTGGCTGGTAGACTTTTCTCATAATCAACAAGCAATGCGAGTAATTCTGAGACTGTCTTCCCCGAGCAATGCATGTTGAAGTTCTGCACAAAACCAGCAAAATCCTTGTTAAGGGATCTGTTGATCAAGTGCACTTGCACATTCTCGGGGTAACCAAAACCAATTCTGTGAAGTTGATCAAAGGAGTCCTTCATCTCATCCACATAATCGGCTACTGGTTTACCATCACCATGCTTGCAGTTGTGTAGCTTGTCAAGTTCATCATACAATTCAACTGCAGGTGACTTCTCATAAGATTGCCTGAGGTTATCAAGCATATTCTTAGGAGATGCATACTCATACTTCTTTTGTAATTGAGCATTCATGCTAGTGAGCATTAGACAAGCAACCTCATTATACTTAGCATTTATCACCTTCCATTCTGCCTTTGCTTCAGGTGTTGCCGTAGCAACAGGTTCAGCAGGGCATTCCTCGGTCACATAATCCATTTTACCAGACGCCCTCAAGACAATTCTGAGCGAACGGTACCAGTCATTGAAATTCTTTCCTGTGAGTTTCTCTCTCTCAAGATGACTCTTGAAAGCATTAATCACAGTTTGGTTATCGGGTTGAGCCATATCTACAGATAAAGTTCAAATATTAGTATTTTCGATAATCAATATCTTCAAGAAAATAAAATACCCAAGGCTATATTCATATAACCAACTAATTTTCTTGAAAACCTAGGATCTATCTTTACATAGTTTCACCACATCAGTTGATCTGCTAGTGGTAAAAGTACAAAAGATAGTAATCTGTCGAACAATAATTGGCAAACAAGATTTCCAATTCCTAGATCATTATGGGATTTACATCAAATTGATTCATCAATTTGCCTTTGTAAGCATGTTTTATCCCATCTCATGCCTTAAGTTCTAGGTCTCACGCACAACTTAATTAAGTCGTCTACCTTAGAAACTGTAAAATTACAATTATGGTCTCACGCGTTAAAAGAATTTTACCTTGTTATAGTAATTTAGCCTAGGTCTCACGTTTACTAAATTAAAATTCCAAGTGTTTCTTATAGGTAGATGGCACGTAACTTAAATTATAAGGGTATTAATTTTTGATATGTTAATCAAAATTATGTACAAAGATGCATGCACTCATCTTTATAACATAAGTTTTCATAAAAACTTTTTATGTCCGATTCCTGAAATTAATACACAAAGTTTTACTTGAGGTTTATGCCAAAACCCTAAGATGACTTTCTACAACATATAATTTTAAAAGTAATTCGTTTAAGATATATTCAAGATTGTGATAACCAAGGCAGACTCTAAGGCTCTTTTCTAAGCCTTCAAATCACGGTTATGAATATCATCTTAAAAGACTTAGTTTTAAAAGTATATTTGCACAAAACATCATTCAAGCAAAAGTTTATGGATTCAATCTCAAAACAGTAATAAAGTTTGAATGATGCTAGTCTCGACTGGGAGCTGATTACCGTGCGAATCGGACCACGATTGTCATAAGACCTTTGCAAGATTCTTACTTTATCACTTTAGGGTTTCACAATTATTAGTCCGTTTTAATTTTCTTTTTATGAAAACACCCTTTTATTGCTTACATCAAGTCCAACCGAAAACAATAAAACAAGTTGCAAAGAAAATCAAACAAACAATAATAAATAAGTGAAACAATTAGCCACATGCAAACCGTATTAGAAAAGATCCTAATAAAACCAATTCTAGGTATAATAACGCATGTAATCAACTAAGGCCTTCCCCTCTTAATGGAGGTGAGTCACATACATTGACGAATCAATTGCGTAGGCCAAAGCTAAAAACACACCACATAGCATATAAAATTGATTTTAATATGTATTGGAGTCTTCCCCAATTTAAGATCTACCTAAATATGTGACAACAAAACAAGATCCATGACAAACATGCATGTAAGTCACGGATTAAAACCTAACAATTAGCAATTAGGTCACAAGATACGTTCAATTAACCGGTTAATGACCTAGGGTTTCTAGTGATTACACATAATCAAGAAAACCACAAAACCCTAATTAGGGTTTCATGGGAAAATCGACCCCCCCCCAAAATTAGGGTTAGGGTTTCGAAATTTTTAGAAAAAATAGGAAAAACCCTAGATCAAAAAAAACAAGTATCTAAAACAATTAAAGATCCGGTTTTTATTACGTTTTAGTAATCAATTACATGTTATACATGGCTCGTGATGCCACTGTTAGAGTTGCACAATCAAATAGCACGTATTGCGGAAGCTAGGATCAAGTATAACATATAAATATTAACCAAAACATAAATAGTAAACGTACCCGATGCACTTCAATAAACCTTGATTCTTGGACAATATAGATCAATGATAAACCCCTTACCGTTTTGTTTATCGATATCTTGATAATTACTAAAGTAAGTAATTACCTCGTTCTTGTACACACAAACTCCAACGAATAAAGGTTGTTGCAAGTAAACAAATCACTTATGGTTTTGCACTTGAAAAAATCGAACCACAAACCCTAGGGGAGGGGATCCGATCGGCCAAGACAAAAGAAAAGGAAAAACAAAGGTTTTAGGGTTAGAGTGTGTGCACAAAAGATTGTTAAGTCTAACCCCAAGGCCTTGTATTTATACTAGGTGATTTCTTGGTGACCAAGCAAACAAGGAATGGGCTTGACCCATCCTTGTTCGACCGGCCATAGGCTCCCAAAGGGGGTTCTAGAACCTCCTTGTCACCCAAGTTACACTCTAGTCCTTGTTTTTCTTATTTAACGATAGTTAGTCCATACGGTTAACAACTAACGACCGTTTAGTCCATTAAGTGACATAAATATATATATTTCATAAATTTAATAAATATATAAATTTATTTACATTATTCTTGTTTGTAAAGTGTGCAATCCCGAGGTCTCGTGTTCGATCCTAGACATTTACCTATTAATGTTTATACGTAACATTTAACATCAAGATCACCGGCCAAGCCATACGCATTTTTTTTCTTTTTTTGTGTGTGTGTGTGTTTTCTTTTGTTGTGTTTTATTTGTATTTTATTGCGTTACATTTGGGCGAGAGGGCCATCTATAACTTGATTGATGGATGAATAGTGTTTTTGGGTTAAGTTATAAAGTTTTGAGTTATAGGAAAAAAAAATGAGGTAGCGGCACTTTTTGCTATAACACGAGCTTTTGGCTCCCAAGACACCTTTGTAATCTTAGCAATCCTTAGAGCATCCGCATTGCACCAAGTCTTTCAATGACTTGGTGCATTTATGACAATAAATGCAAAGCTATTTTGTCTTAGATACATTTATTAATAATGCTAGCAACTAAAAACCTTTTGCTTCAACCACTTTGCTGGTGCAAAGTCTTTCGTTCAAAGCTTTTGAAAAGTCTTTCGTTACAATGGAAAAAAGCTTTTTCGAATAGTAAAAAACTTTTGCAAAACCTCCCCATTGCAGATGCTCTTACTAGTTTACTATGAGTTTGACCATGTTTAGCGTCACTGTGACTTGACATTTAGTGATGTTATAGCCTCAAAGTTCTAGTTACATTGTGTTCTTCAGTTTTATTATTAAAAAAAAAATAAAAGAATGTAAAGTAAATATTTTTTTCAAAAATTGAGAGGAAACACTTAACTTTAAAAATTAATAAAATAATACTACTTTTCATTTCATTTCATTTTATTTTCTTCCTTAAGTACTACTTGTACTTGAGAACATAGTGTTAAAGCCATGATTTTTGGGATAATTTTCAGAAATAAGTGGCAACACATTCATTAGAGTTCTATGATCATGTGCTCACACGTATATGACTCGTACACAATCAAATTAATCTATCAAAAAAAAAAAAAAAAAAAAAAAAAAAACCTCTATCATACTTGCAATGTACAAGGTAATTCGAATGATCCATTCAATTCTCTCTTATCCAAACTGACGACCAGCTGCAAATCTTGTTAATGTTGACGATTCATGCATTCATGGACCTAAACACTAAGAACAAGTTATCTTTGGACCACTGGTGCATACAAAACAATCAATAGCAACGTGACATGTTGTGTAGGGGTAGATTTGTGGTCTACCAAAACATGCCACATTATGGGTGAGAGTAAATTGCAAAAATTTAAGGTATTTTTTAATTTATATTCATATCCCATTTATCTGCTTAATAAGTTTGTAACACATTGTTTACAAGTTTTCTTAGAGTGCTAGACTGGCGATCGACTGCCACGGTAAGGGCGGCCTAATCGATCGATCTGTCGATCCTCATGGTTACTGTGAGCAGCCTTATAGGTAAATCTTGGTACCTATGGCTTAGAGCCACCACACTCCTATGTCCTATCCGTGTTATATGCCATTGCGCATCATCATGGCGCGATGATGTGTAATTATATTTTTTGTTTACATGTTTCATTGATTGTTTGTGAATATATGGCATTCGTTATTTTGTGAGTATTAGCACACCTACAACTCTATGTTACCAATAATGACATATTATGATGCAAAGCTATATGGTGGTGTTATAGAAGTAAAAGCTAACGTGACTCTTTGTTAACACATTATAAGTATCAATCACATTTTTTGCTCTTAGCCAAAATAATTGAGGTGACCAGCCAAATAATTCATGTATCATCTTATATATTGCCTGATATTCATAGTATCACATTTTATCTTCAAATCATGGTATTGATTTGGAAAATCATATCAAAACGACACCTAAAAACTTTTATTGGACTACCAATCAATCATAAATAACAAACGTTATTAATTTGGTGGTTCATTTGACACGCTATGCGGTGGGCCCCTCTTGTCATACATTTAAAGTCCAGAGAGACAGAATATATTTCTTTACTATTTTACAAGTTATCAACAGAAAACGGTATCCTAGTGTAACAACTTGATCTTTTTGTTATTGTTTTATACTTTTATATATATCTATCAAACCATGTGCTACTGCTGTTTTTCTTGTAATACACACATGAAAATATCCATAGAGATTACCACACTAATCACGAAGAATTATTGATTTAAGTAATCAATTATATAAACATCAAAAAATAAACAAATTCTATGATTATCAGGAAGGAATTAATTAAGAATCTTAATCAACATTCTTAGGAAGTAAACAACGATCATATCATGTTTAGTCACATCAAACTCAAAGCAAATTACAAGAAAAACAAAATGTCTATTGCGTTATAGTCATAACATAAAGCAAAAGTAAACAAAACAAACAATGAGTGATGGGACTTAACACAAGTCTTTGGCACATGAATGAAAGTTTGTGTGTCTAACAAAGTCACTAATTTTATTTTATATTTAACGACAATTATTTTTGCACATTATACACTATTTCACAGTAATTCTCACAAGTGCATGTAAGTATGTAACGAGATTTGAACCTACAATTTTTTTGTTGGTGTGCAATTCAGATATAAAACAAAAAGCCTCAGGCAAAATTCACTAACTTTGTATCAATTTCCATTTAATGATTGACATGAGACATGGTGATAACTATATACTAGTATAACCCAGTAATATTTTTACTAGATTAAGTAAACATATATACATAACAGCATAATCAATTACCCGTTTGATAATACATACACATTCTACCTAAATCCTTTGTATCTAATTCAATATTTTTCCTCTTATATGATATAATGTACCTGCATATATCTGCACAAACATCTACCTTATTTACATTTTAACGACCCGAATCTAGTTCTTTTATAGAATCATGACATAGACAGCTTAGTCTCCACGATGCACGCCAAACATCCATTCACCTAAACTTCATTTTTTCGAAAAGACGTAAACTTTTACACAAAAAAAAAACCCAAACAGTCACCCAAAATTTCTATAAAAATAATTTGTTCATTGCAATGATATATTTCTATTTATATTCATTTTCCCGCCAAAGACAAATTTACGTTTACAGTTTTATAGTATCAAGATTCATGCACTAGACCCACAACATGATATTGCTTTTTTATGTCTGTCTGGGAATCTCCAATCAAATCTCACCAAATTTAACTTCTTCTACAACTTGCCAGACATGTATTATCCTTTCTGTATCTACCTTTCTGGATAAACATTTTTTTTTAAAACTAAAATGACCCTTATTTTTTATACTCCCTGCGTCTCAAAATTACTGTCCCAGACTCCCGGTCAAAAAACACACGGTATCCAAATTATGTAATACTTGATCAAACTTGTTTGATACCTTGATTAGTACTTGGTACAAAAATAAATGAGGTGAGCTTCTCCGGTTATAACTGTTTTGCTGAGCATCCAGACTTTTAAAAAAGTTAAAGAGGATACAACATAGCTCTACAGTCTACTTGCGATTACAACATTAGCAATTTAAGAAATACACTTACCATAACTGCAACTAGATTAAGGAAGAGCAGCCAAGTATAGAAGTTCAGTAACTATTCTTTAACTGTCATTTGGTCTTCTCCTCAGGCTTATCATCAATTTCAATACTGGAAGAGTACTTTTTAATTCTCAACGAGATGATAATGCTAGATGTAATGCCCATCATTGGAAATACGTATGACCATATTTTTGACTTATTTGAGTCGGACCCGGTGGAGGAAGCAACAGCTGCACCAGCAAGGCTGCCGATGGATGTGTTTTGTAAGATCATAGGTAGACACCCAAGGACAGTTGGCACAAGAAAATCCCTTAAAAATCGGACATTTGTTGCAGCTAAAGCGTAATTGATGATGTATGAAGGTATGGGAGAGAAACGGGCAAGAAGAACAAATTTCCAACCGTCACTTTCAACTCCGCGGGAAAGGACATGGAAATATTTGTTTCCATGTGCCCATTGTGTTGCCGAAGTAGAACTCCGGAAAAGCAGCCTGAAAAGTAGCACCGTCGACTCATTAAATCAACAAAGAAGGAGAAATCTATTTCTAAGCAGATATGTAATCTAAGCTCAATAACAACAGTAAATTGTTATCACAATTATGCCATGATTCTTGAATACAGTTACTCCATACTTGTTAAATATGTAAGCATATCAAGATTCATCCAGTATCCCATTTTTTGACTAAAAGGTAATAAGTCCAAATGTAATATCTGATTATTCTAATGTAGGTGAAAACAGGCTGGTATTTAGTAGCGATCAAAATGGACCGAGTTGGATTGGGTTGACATGCAAACATATATTTGTCCATTCTTATATGTTTTATGAATAATTAATGCTTTAATTATGAACTTGAGTTAAAAACAAATTATCACACATTCACACCAGTAATCTATATATCTTTAAACAAGACGATTGAGGAACCTGTATACATTAAATATATAATTTGAATAACTTTGAACCGTTTGTGACTCATTTGAACCATTCCAATGTTAGCTAACTTCTTTTACTTGACAGATTTGTGATAATACGCATCCCAAATTGACCCACTCATAACTCATAAGTATGTGGGTCAAAACTGAGACCTAGGTTTGACTAGGAGTAGTCTGATAATATTGAGGAGCTCAACAAAGAACAAAGTATCTAGGTTTAATTATAAATTAATCCAACTTCAGACATATAACAAAACCTGCAAAATTCCTATAAAAATCCTAACATGAATTTAGCAAAACCCATTACTGAACAGACACGATTGACATTCTCGGGGGGCGAAGACATGTGAGTGTTCTTCCCAAGATTATTGGTAAAAATTCCTTAAACAAGTAGACATGGATAAGATTTTCTGACGAACCATAAGACAAGCAAGATAAAGACGAATCATGGGCTAATTTTGTTTATCTTAAATCACTTGAGACATACATTATGGTATTGGATCTATGTTGCGACGACGGACACGTAACGTGGATATACATATGACAAATTTTATACAAATACAACCAAAAACAATAAAAGGAGCAATCATCAAACATAATAGTAATATATATGACAAATTTTAACAGGGGACTAGGGGAGAATCAAAAAAATTCGGGATTTGTTTAAGGATTCACCAGACACCTCTTTTTTACATTTTTTTAAAATTTGAATAAGACACCCAATTATACTTAACTACAAAAATGCACATATCTGGTTGTATTTTTAGCAATCAGAGCAAAGATCAAGTTAAAACTTGAGATCAGAAGTCAATATCCAAGTGAAGATTCTAGAGTATTAGATTGGACTTGTAACATTAATATCACGCACTCTCTCCTACATGCATGCACATGCGTTTGTTCGACGATTTTTAGGCAGATCAAAGAACAGTTGGATGACTCCATCCAGACAGCTACCCCAAACACATAAACACTGGGCCGTAAGTACCAGACATCTGATAACAAGCGAAATAGCATTCATATGGAACAAACATACTGACCACATCGACTGATTTTTCAAATAGTTATAACTTTATAAATACTTATCGTACTCATCTGATGGTCTATTTTGAAAGTATGAAGGCCTGAAAGAGTGATAATTTTTTCAAAGAGACTTTCCATTCGATTTTTAAAATTCTCTTTACAAACACTACAAAAGATATTTAGCTCCTAACTTCTTTATTGGTATTATCACGCACTCTAAAAGCAAACATGTATTATTTCATTCCCCAAATCCTTCTGAGATCATTAACAACTAACTGAGAAAATGTCGGCATTTGCAAGCTTTATCAACTGGTATTTGGTGGTTTGGTAGCACGCTTGATGCTTCTATAGCTCAACTACATCCCAACTAAAGATTTCTCCATGCACTCTCAATTGGAGAATAGCTTGAGAAGTGGCAATTGAGCATATTTCTATTGCCTAGTTATTCTTTATAGAGTATCTTCATTGCCTAAATAATTACTATGCAATTTTTAACAACCTGAATCACTTTCGAAGGCCGAACCACATCTATTCCCATATCCGTCCTATTTCACTTTTAGTATCTACACATAATCGATAATTTACTTAACAAATACTGCATTAAATGTCCACATGAAGATCAAATATATCAGTCATTTCTTCTAAACAAAGAAACATACTTTGCTAAACTCAATGTCATATGGCCAATCTTAACATACGCACCATAAACCACATACAAATCATCTAACATAAAATGCCATAGGGGGGAAAAAATGCAGTCGTACAACATTCACACGCACCTTTAGAATTCAGTAGAATCCTAACCTTATTCTCTCTGTTTTCAAGTACTAACACTCTACTAATTCATTTCGTCAACCTTCTAATCTACGACGTGATCTTCAGTACAACTGAATATTAGCAACTTTTAGTTTAAGTCTTTCAACAAGTACTTATGTTTTCAGATTTAACTATGACATCAAAACGCGTACATTAGTACATATTAATATTTTTTGGTGCTCCCAAAATACATATTAGTATTAGTTTCACCATAAATGTTATCTAGCGATAGATTCCTGCAACAACGCGCACCTACACAAATTCTAATTCGGCACAATCCTAAACCTTATGTTGTCTACTTGTTAGTAACATTCTGCCAATTCATTCTACTCAACCTTCCGATCTATTATGTGATTTCCATTCCAACTAAATTTTACAGCAGCAAGTTTTAGTTCAACTTTTTCGACATTTACTTATGTTGTCAAGTCAATCTCATACATGTTCCGCAAAACTAGAAGCTTTAAGAAGTAGCAATTAACAATAGTCGTTTGTTTTATAACCGTGATTGGTAATGTACATGTATATGTAATTATATAAGTCTAAATTGACAAAACGTTAAATGCATCTTCAAGTAGCATCAGGGACAGGGCGGACCCAGGACTCTAAGTCACCAAGTGCACAATTTTCTTTTTTTAAGAGTATAAAGGAAATAAAATTGAACTAAAATGTACGATTTCATTAAAACTAGTAAATAAATTAAGAAGACATATATTTCTTTTGATATATTAATGGACTAACTAAACAAGACATGCATGTATATGTGTAACACAAAATTTCGGGACCAGATTCATCTAAGAGAAATTGGGATTTTTAACGAAAATTTACACTAGGCGACAAACAACTATCAGGTTCCCGTGAACCCCCTGAACCTCCTAGGTTCACCCAAAACTTTCAATTACAAATACATTTTTAACCTTTATATTTTCTAGTGCTAGACATTATTAGTACAAACGTTAAAAGAAAATGTAGATTGGCCCCCCTAAAACAAATACATTTACCAGGGCCGTCTTTGAGGGTGTGCAAGGTGGGCAACCGCTTAGGGCATGAAGATTTTTGGGGGCCAAAAAATTTGATTCATTAACAATTATATGCATATGTACACATATTTTTCACGAAGAAAAACGTATTTAGATGAGAAAATATCTTAAATGAGTATGTTGAACGTTTAGATAACTAATTGCATTATATCTTATAAACGGTGACACTTTATATGTAACACTCCTTCTCGAAATGCCACATAATGTAATTTTGTCCAGAGACCTCAAAATTTTCAAAAATTCAAGGATGGCCTTGTACAATACAGTTTGTCGCCTCCGGTAAAACTTGTCAAGTTCCGTCCCAGTTTAGCATTTAGAAAAGATAAACGCTAGTTGCAAAACAAGTTTTTAGATCAAAACGCTAAACGCTCTTAAATACTACTTGCCAAACATACCAATGCTACGAACTAAATCTCAAGTTAATAACACGAACTAAAACACCTAATTCACAAATTAATCAACAAAAATCAGACAATTATATACCTTCCGATCCAAAACGAGAGCGAGGCACCGAGTACTTTAGCCGAAAACACACAAAGCAAAGCCGGAAAGAATCCGAACAAAATCGAAGCACCGGCTTCGAAGAACACAGCGTAAGGAAGGCATAAAGATAAGGAAACAGTGTGGACTGCCACGTAGACAGGGATAGCCCAATTACCTAACTGATCTGATAAGTTTTTGAATATTTCCACTACTGATTCTTTGTTCAATGATGATGGGCCTTTGGTTTTGTATAGTGTGAATGTTATGATCAGAATTGCTGCTGTTAGTGACAGAAGTATGTTCCGACCGCTTGCCATCTGAAATGGAGTTGACGGTTGCTTTGACGGTGAAACAAGGAATGAAGGATACAGTTGACGTGAGGTGGTTTGATTAGTGGCCCGATAGACTTTGGTCTATTGTTGTTTTGGGCTAACTTGGTCTAAAAACTTGGCCCAAATATTTAGCAAGGCAATGTATGCTTTTATATCTTTAAAAAAATAAATAAATAAATAAATAAAAAAACTTCATCCACCCCAAAATATAAGTTCAGTTTAAATTTTTGAATCCAATTTTTGACCTTAAATATTTTTTTTGTATTATATAATACTTTATGTAAAATATATAAATGTATTGTGTTTTAAATGTATTTTTTATTTATATAATTTTTATTAAGTATTGTATAATACAAATAAAAATATTTAAAGTTAAATTTGGATTAAAAAAAAGTCAAATCGATTTCATGACAAACATGTTAGATGTAAATTAGATGTGAATTGCCTCATAACTAGTGACGGAGCTTCAACATAATTTATGTGAGGGCCATCAAAGTAGTTTATGTATATTAAGAGAGTCAAAACTATAATTATAAGAATTTAACATAAAAATACAAAGCAAAGTACACTACAAATATTTTTCCTAGAGGGGCCACCACCCTCCTCAAGCTCCCCTAAGCTTCGCCCTTACTAGTAACTATGATTAAAGGGACAAGTGAAAATGATATGAACTTAAGACCTTTGGCTTACGTTATATGTCATTCATCGTGGGGTTACTGCCGTGAGAAGAATGCATTTAATATATGGTTACTATTAATTTTGTGTTGAGCGGTGACTGTTTTTTTCTATAAAAATTTAAAATGTATGATAACATAGTCGTAGCTATAATCATAATATATAAAACAAATCATAAATGATATTTCAAGAAGCGTTTCGAAGAAAAATAATAATAAAGTTGTTTGTTTTTTGTCAAACGAACATTGAAATCAAAACGCGTAACTTCTAAATGATTCTAAAATGCTTTGAGCGAAACACATTTTACATCAACCTTTCGGGATCTTTTTTATATTTTATTTTAATCGCACAAATATGTTATATTATGAAAATTTGAAGATGACAATGCTCAATACTTTGAAGCTTAAGCTAAACTCAAAGCTTATATAACAAAACAAGCTCAAACTTCATACATTGAGCTATATAACACACTACTTGATCAAATTTCTTATAACTAAAAGCACTTAGAGAACAGTAGTCAAATTTGGTTCTTTCGCAAAAACTCACTTGTTCATTGTTTTAATCCTTGAAACTTTTAGTTTGAACTCCATAAGTTGCCCACTTTCAATGTATCTGTTTATATTAATTTCCAAATTGTTATCGGAATTCAAACATTTCTTACCTTAACATTTGGGGCATTACAATCACCTCTTGTAATATACTTACTAACAACTCTAAAGGCTCACCAAACAGACTGAGTTCAAATAACCTTTTTAACCCGACAACATTGCTAGTTCCCCCACAAACTCAAATTAAAGAGACTTGCTCTTTCTGCATTCTACAATGACAAAATCCAATGTGAATTCTCTAGTTAACTAATTAATCAGTACAATGCTGCTCTCAATAGTAAACACATGGAAGGTAGACTAATTGCTCTACTTAAAAAGATTAACCAAGTGTAAACATATGATGCAATAATATATAAGTACTTTTTGTCACATGCGAAGCAAATGCCATCGGGCTTTCAACAAGGAAGACCGTTTCTTCCAAATAAAAATCTAACATTAGTTCAAAATAAATCACTTAGTTAACTCATCCAGACAACCACCCATCATCTTACAAGGTGATGCCTTATCACACCTCTTTCTTCATCCAATTCAAAGTTCCCTCGAGCAAATTCTGGGCTATTGAAGAATGCATTCAGATCTGTTAAGCCATAATCCAGGACCTGAACAACACAACAACCAAAGCAACCATCAGCAATCGCTCAAGCAACAGCCACACTTATATGAATAAAGGGCATAGAACTAAATTACCTTGCTTTGCAACTCCTCCACCTTCACATCAACATGTGCAATGTTTCTATTAGGACCAGACATTATCTCTTCAAAGTGCAGTGCCTCTTTAATAAGTTGATTCAGTAGATGCAGCACAATTGCGTTGAAATCTTTCTTGAATGTCATATACTTTTTAAAGCTCTGTTACACAATTTAATTTTAAGGATTGTTAGGACATCAAATTTTGGTAAAATTAAGTGCTGTAAATGGCTCCACAATACCTTCTGTAATGCCTTCTGCACACCAAACTTTTGAGTGGAAATAAAGGAGTCAAGCAAAACACGTATGGCCATGTCCACGTCCTCCTGAGTGACGTGCTGCCTAAGGTGCATTCGAGCATGAGCTTCTGACATCCGAATCATCGATTCTATGTGCCTTACAGCTATTGGAACACCTTGTCCATGCTATAAATGTGACATTATATTAGAACAAAGTACACCCTTAGGATAAAGATTGTAAGCTAAAATTATAAATTACAGTAAACTCACTGATGATTCTCTTCGTAGTTCAGCATAAACTTGTGTGAGTTTGTCTAAGTCAGCATCATGCAACCTTGGGAATACATTTAACTTGGCATATGTGATGTACTTCTTTAGCATATCTTGCGAAAGTATCTGAATGGAAAATAAAATATATCAATCAAGAAAAGTAGAGGTAACACGTTAAGCCCATTTTATTCTAGATGGTACAAGTCGGTAAGCTGTATTGATTAAAACTAATAAATATCGAGATAAATTAACTTCTGCGATTATATTTGACATGCTAAATACTTCAAATATTAGATGTATCAAACATAAAAGCTTTTCAGCTCAATTCAACCCGCCTGTACATAAGTACCCGTTGTGACCCATTACCCTATCCACCTATTAAGTCACCTCTAAAAAAAGGGTACATTTTAGCCAGCTCCAACAACAGTAACAAATAGGAACAGTTGGAATTCAAAGTACCTCAGGATCCACTGGCATGGCAAAGTCTTGAACATCTTCCTGAGAGTTATTAGTAGACTTGTCATCCGCTTTCCCACCTTTGGGAGTAGACTTAAAATGACTATCCACCACAAACTTTGCAAGCATCTCATCCATGACTGGGTCCACCACATCCTGCATCAAAACCATTTTCCATACATGTTAAACACAAGTCTACAGCACACAACATGATAAAAAAGGAAGCTGAAAATAGTTATAACCTTTACAACACAGAGAACATCGAATCTAGAGACAATAGGATCTGTTAACTCAACATTTTGTGAAAAGTTCTTAGATGAGTCATATCTGCAAACAATGACAAATATTAGATTCATACCTAGCAAATATAAAAAGTATTTATATAAACTTGCAGTTCTATTCTCACCTTCCTCCAATAGGATTAGCAGCAGCAATGACAGAGCATCGAGCTTGAAGAGAAGTTACAATTCCAGCTTTAGATATGCTAATGCTTTGCTGCTCCATTGCTTCATGAATACTCACCCTAGAAAATGTCGAGATTGTATCAGACAAGTAATATAACTACCAATGAAACTATAGAAGATAAAAGACACATATTTACTTACCTGTCTTGATCATTCATTTTGTCAAATTCATCTATAAGGCATATCCCCTTATCAGCTAGCACGAGAGCCCCTCCTTCAAGTGTCCATTCTCGTGTGACTGGATCCTTGTGCACAGCTGCTGTAAGTCCAACAGCAGAAGCTCCTTTACCTGTTGTGTAAACTGCCCTCTGTCCAGTTTTTTCAACATATCTACATAACAAAGTTTTGAAAAAAGTTAGTGCTACTGCTGATTCTTATATGGTCCAACTGTAGCTAAAAAACCTGAAGCGCTTACTTTAAAAACTGAGATTTTGCAGTCCCGGGATCACCTAACAACAACACATTAATATCTCCACGCAATCTATGCTTTCCTTGCACATTTTTCTCCTGACCTCCAAACATTGCAAGAGCTATTGCAGTCTTTATGTCCTCATGACCATAGATTGATGGAGCAATGGACTTGATAATCTGTCCAAATTCCCAAAAAATCCAATTTTCAAGTCAGGTGTTATATATTGGATATTACATGTAACATCAAGTATAAAGATTTTTTTTTAAATATAAAGTCAAAAACTAAAATATTGCGAGTAAAATTATGAGATTGTAATGTTGCATCTCATTGTGAGGATTGTAATATTGCGAGTAAAAAATGATATGATGTGTACACCATGAATGTGTCTTCTTATACTCCAAGTAAGAAATTTGATGTTAACTGTGCTCAATTTAGCAAAATTTAGTCAATTTAAATATTCTAAAAGCTTTAAATGAGTTAGATCACCATGGGTGAGTAAAAAAAAACAAATCCCTTAACCACAAGCATATGACTTCCAATGTATGAGCATATGACAACATACCCTTTCTCCAATTCGAGGGTCTTTAGACAACTTCTCAATGTCTTCCTTATCCTCTTGGGTAAGCTTATAGGCTGAGAATAAGTCTTGCTTCTTTGTGACATAATTTGCTTCAATCACCGTAGCAAAGACAGGAAATCCATTTTTTGTATTCAATGATAAATCAAAGTTGTTTGTGTAAATGCCTGTGACCTCCTGGAAATTAGAAGACAAAGAAGCAACAAAACATCAGGGTGTTTACTAATACAAGAGAAAAAAACTATATAATGAAGCAAGGAAAAGAATATTACGATCTCTTCCCCAGGACGAGCACAATCAATGAGATCATTCAAAAGTATCACTTCTTTGTATCTTGGCAATCTGCCAGCTGGAACAATGCCAGGGCTCTCTTGAAGGGTAAGCTTCTGATAATTCCTATATATAGTCTGCCACAAAGGGAGTATTAGTACACACACACACACACAAACAACAACAAAAAAAAAATCAAATACAAAAACGCAAAGAAAAATATATCTTACCTGCTCAATATTGACCGTGAACGGTCCCTTTGATTGGCACTCTGGGCAGGATCCAACCTTCACCTCTGAATATGAATTTTGGACGAAAGGTCCCAACACTGATCCACATTTGTTACAGTCATACTTCACCTGCTGTAATTGAGGAAAAACTCCAGATCGTCGGGTCACAACTCCTCCAACACGAATCATAGTGTTTAAATGGATTTGCCTGCACAAAAAACATGCAAGATGGTTCTTATAATGTATACATATAAGTCTACGCTATAGATGCCTTCAATAAACAAAATAGATCATACCTGATGTTGCGAATCTGATCATAAACAGGTAAGTTGGTCACTCTCACATAGATTTTTTGATGAATTCTTTTGTAGTTTGGATGCAGATTAAACACAACTTTGTTGGCAACTTCTTCCATAACCTCAAGAACAGACTGAGGTGCATCAGCCAACCAGATGGCAATATTTGGGTGGATATAGATGAACTGTTTGTAATCAATCTCCAAACTGCACTTGTTGACTGCAAATATAAACAGCTCATTCAATACAGCTATCACATGGCCAATTTGCAAAGTAAAAAATCTGTACGTACAAGTTATAAGCCAAGTAAATATGGGACTCTTTACCTGACACCATCTCATTTATTTGCCTAAGATATTCAAGATCACGATGATCACTCTTTGCGTTCTCATAGGTAAGAAGGAATTCCTTGAACTTCTTAGCAATAAATCGACGCACTTCATCTCTAGTAACCCACTCCCTCAGTGTTCCCTGAACACGGTACATCTCGAACTCACCTTCATCATCATCATCATCCTACAAAAGTAGGAAGACATGCCAAGGGTAATTCAGAAAATGAAATTATATGATTTGATGATGCTGATAGACAAATGAAAAACATAACCAAAATAAGAAATAAACTAAGCACCTCAAACGCATCAGTCATAGGCACATCAGTGTCATCCGTATCACTTGGTGGACCTCTTGGACCTCCACCACCTCTCGGTGGACTGGTTGGTGGTGAACCACCACCTGGTGAACCAGGAGGTCTAGCTCTAGTTCTTTTTGAAGGACGGTAGCTATCATCGTCTGTATCTGTAACCATAAATATGAAAACAAACGTCAAGTACACATTTAAAACTATTAAAAATCAGCATAATGACGTGATTCATGACATAGTGATGAGAAAAGTCTGAACAAGTAATCCTAATTCCTAAACCAACAAGACAAATACTCTAAACCATTGTAACATAAGACAAATCCTTGAAGTATTGACTTAACAAAAACAGAACTGTATGGTTTCAGCCAACTGTGTAAAGTCTATCATGAGCTTAAGATAAATATAATTGAGTTATAGTAAGCTGCAAAGGCATATTTGACAAAAAACTGTATTTAGTCAAACTAAGTTACACACATATACGATATAAGTAGCTAGTACAGCTACAAAACATTCAAACTATGCTTGATTGTTCCCATTTCTACAAATTAAGACTACACGTAACACATGATACATTTTAAGACAGTACACTAACAAAAAACAATATAATGTAACAAATGACAATATACACTTCAAAATTAAATGACTCAATTGAACATCAAAAAATAAGCAATTAACAAACCTTGATCATGAAGTAGCTGAGGAAACTTTCGCTGCGAAGCAACACCATCTCTATTATCAAGCTCCATTTCAGCAGCTTGACGATCCCTTATAATCTGATCCAAATTTCTTTCGTCCTCAAACGAAGCATCCAGCCCAGCAGATTCATATTGATCTTGCTCACCCAACTCACGGTAATCACTGATTCAAAAAAAACCAATTAACACTCGCATACATTACAAAGTCAACAAACTAAAACAGTATACTAAATTTCCACTAAACTTTCACATACATAACAAAGTACACAGTCAATCAATGCAGTAAAATTGAGTTTTGACTTTTCAGTTTTCACTGACTGTTTTACAATGAAGTGTGGTAACATATGACGATGAAAAATAGAGTATCTTCTAACTGAATAAAAAAGTGTTACAGCAAAAAGTGGGTGTAAAACTAAGTTCTTACCAAATGTTTGTGGGTTTGTTATATAGTGTATTTCATCATGCTCATCAATCACAAAGTAAATCCTAATTAACAATTAACAGTGATAACTTATTAAACATGTATGTGCGCAGTTATTTAAGCCGCAAATGTAAAAAAAGGACTGTCAAAGTAAAAAATGTAGAGTAAAATACAGTATCTACTTCAGTAGTTATTTGTGTTTATAAAAAGTGTTACTGCAAAAAGTGGCTGTAAAACTAAGTTTTTATCAATCACAAAGTAAATCCTAATTAACAAATTACAATGATAACTTATTAAACATGTATTCGTGCAGTTATTGAAGCTGTAAACGTAAAAAATGACTGTAAAGGTAAAAAATGTGAGAGTAAAATACAGTATCTACTGGAGTAGTTATTTGTGTTTATAAAAAGTGCTTAATCATACATAAATCCACCAATAATATATCTAATTGGCGGGAAATAAATGATGACGTGGCTGGATCTTAATCACACACACATCCTCCAATAAACCCTAACTCAATAAAAAAACCCATAATTAACTACTGATTAAAATTGGCGGGAAAAGTGCTAGGGTAAATAAAATTGGCGGGAAAATAAGTGATGACGTGGCGAGATCTTAATCATACATACACCCTAACTCAACAAAAACAACCTAATTAACCAACACTAACTGCTAGTATCTGCATAATAAAGTGTAACTATGAGTAAACAAAAATTTGGCGGGAAATAAATAAAAATTGGCGGGAAAATAAAAGAGATGACGTGGCGAGATCTTACTCGATGAAGTTATCATTAAACAGATCTTCACCTTCCACATCATCTTCGTCCACAACCTCATCCGGTTCATCGTTAATGAGACGAGGCTCAACCTCGGCTTCGTCGTCGGAATCGGAGTAGTTTTCGGAGGTTCGGGGGAGCTGATCCGTGTTGAACCCGGCTGAGGTAGGGGAATCAGGTGTGCCAGGTGGGTTGCCGTTGAACTGGCTTGAGTTAGGGTTGTCGTTGTTGTGGTCTGAGGAGGATGGTGGGTCGGTTGGGGGGTTGCTTTCTCCGGCCATTTTGTTTGTTTTTGTGTGTGTTTTTGTTGTGTGTGGGTTGTGGGTTGTGGTTGTGAGTGTGAGCGCCTCTTTTTTAGGTCTTTGTTAGTAGGTTTTTGGCGGGAAGTTTTCGCGCCAAGAGGGCCCACCTAGTAATGTAACTGATTTGGCCCAGGATGATAAGTGAGGTGGTCCATGAGAAGTAAGAACATGTGGTGCATGGCCCAATAGTGTTATTTTTTTAAACGGCAAAAAAAGATTAAAGAGTGGGTGATTTTTATACCAAAGAGTAAACTCCAAAACTAGCATTAAGCATCAATGTACTCGGCGGCGATTAGTATGTGCAAGTGTTGCAACCGTACAGGGCTCCTCATTGTAAGGGGCATCCAATTTAGTATACATTCATTAATATTTTTAGTTTTATACATATCTAAATATATATAATGTTTTGAATTTTTAGTATCTATGTTAAATACTAGACAAGTACCCGTGCATAGCAACGGGATTTTATAGTTTATTGATAAAAAAAAGTTTATAGGTTATAACAAAAAATAATAAAAGTTTGAAGATTTGGGAATTAAACATAATGTTTTAAACCCGGTTCGACCCGGGTGGTTCAACCGGTTGAACCGTTCCGGTCGAAAAATAGGCCAATTTAAACCGGTTCAACTTGCTAGGTTGGTCTAAAACGGGTCACATTAAACCGAGTCAACTCGTCGGGTTTGAAGCGTACCAGGTCAACCCGGTTTGTTATTTGTATTAATAGTTTCCCTTTGAAATATATGTTTTCAACATTTCCTTTTTTAGTTTCAACTTTTTGCTTTTCATTTTTTCTTTCGGGTACCCTGTGACGATTAACCGGAGAAATAGATCTCGATGAGGCCTGATTCACCAGTTTGTATCGGTTTCAACGGGTCCTCTCTTGTTCGTTTTCGGATGGTTTTTATTGGTTAGCCGAACCGATGGCGACACCAGTTCCCGGTTGAACCCGTTGGTCCCGTCCAGTTTTCAAAACTATATGTACTATCAACTTATTAGGTTGTATGAATCTTTATGTGTTTTATTAATTTGTATAATGTGTATAATAACATGTACTTTTCATTTTAGGGTATTTAAAAATAACATTAATTAGCGTGTTTAATTATTTTATATGGATTAAGTTGTAGCTTATTTAAATTGTACATTATGAAATTTTTATTATAATTTTTAGTAAGTGGTGTTTTAATTGGTTATATTTAATTTGGTAGATATGTTTTTAATTGGTTGTACAATGTGAATAAATCATTATACTTTTAAGTAATGAGGTATTTTAATAATAGTATTAATTACAGTATAATTTAGTTTTAGGATACATTCATTACTGATTTAATCAAAATAAATATTGATTGATATGATTAGTAACTTTCTCTCTCATTTGATCAAGTGTTGAAAACTCAACATTTCACTTGACTATTTCTCCATTATAAATAGTTAAGATTATCAAAGTTGAATTTTTAGTGTTTTTTGCGTAATATAATAGAAATTTTTATTTTCAAAAATAGTTAAAATTATAATTTATGAGGGTCTCATTCGTGATTTCGCACCAGGCCACCCAAATTAATGGGACGGCCCTGAATGTACTATGAGCAATATTTTTAGGAGGCTAAATATGTTAAGGGATGGCTTTTACAAAACTTTTTGCCAAAATCACCTCTAAAAAATGATGAGTTTTAATGTTTTATTATGCATTTGCTTCCTAAAAGTGATAGGAGTTGTTGTCAATATTTTTTTTAAAGTGATGATTTTAGTGTTATCCACAAAGGATTTATGCAATAACTATTTATACAACTTAAGAAAAGTAGGGACTTTTTGTTAAATATTATGAGGGACTAGAGTTGCCAAGTTTCAAAGTCTTACAAAGTTGTTATAACTTTGAGTTATAAATGACAAGTTGTGAAGTTAAAGGGCTGATGTGTATTTTAGTAGTATATAAGCTACATATCAGTTTAGGGTTTTATAACTTTTGATACGCAGCTTTTATTCTCTCTTGATTCTCTCTTGTTCACATATGTGAGGTTTAGTTCTTGATATCACTTTGATATCTGCTAGTGAGTTTGTATTGAAGAATCATTCTCTGTATTTGATTCTTATAGTTTGAGTGTGAGTGATTCATTGTAGTGAGGTTTATCTGTAGTGTCCTTCTGAAGGAGATTACACTTGTCTTTTGTATCTTGTTTGGTAAGCACCTGTTTAGGGACTTATCTACTATAGCTTTTGTTAATAAAATACACCAAGGGGTGGTTGGCTGGGTGTAATCGATTGTGTTTTAGTGTTCTGATTATCATTTTTACATGGTATCAGAGCCATAGGTTCTGATCTGGTGGATTTGAGTTTCTAGGGTTTCTTTAGATTTTAGGGGTTTTCGTAATTGGAGGTTGATTTGGTTAATTGAGGTTGTTTTCTTAACGGCCGTGGTTGATTTGGAATTAGATCTGGTGATTTTGTGGGTTTCTTGGTTAGGGTTTCAAAAACCCTAATTTGGAAATTTGGGGATCTATTTTCTCCAGTGGTATCTTGATTGTTGGGCCGGTTCTTGATTGCAATCTTACTAGACTTAGTGAATCTAGTAAGTTCGTGATTCATTCCACATTCTTTTCCCACTGTAAGTATTTTTCTTCTTTTAAGCAAACATTTACTCAGTCAAGAAGGTGCAAACAGAGTGGTTAACTCCTTGACCTGCCTTCTTTCAAATGAAATTAAAAGTTTCAATTATGATGGGGAAGTTACACCAGTTGAGGAAGGTAGTTTGTTATTCTCTCATAATGCAACAGAAAATTTGACAGATACTACCCAAATGCATCATGAAGAAGGACAATCTGCAACCCACTTTGGTGACCAACACTGGTCTGAGGGCAGTCCCGGTTCTGAAAACATAAGGTCTGTTCCAACTCAGTCTATAAATGTAAATGAAGATGTGCAGACACCTGTGTTAAGAAGGTCTAACAGAGAGTCTAAAACTCCTATTAGATTTAATGATTATGTGATGCAATCTAAGGTTAGATATGGTATAGAAAAGTATGTAAATTATGCTGGTCTTAGTAGAAATAATAAGTGTTTTACTTCCACTCTTAATAAATATTGTGAACCAAAAAGTTATGAAGAAGCTATTAAAAATCCTAATTGGAATGATGCTATGAATAGTGAAGTTGAGGCTTTAAACAGGAATAATACTTGGACTGAATGTGAATTACCTGTTGGTAGACATGCTATTGGTTATAAATGGTTATGGAAAATTAAATACAAGTCTACAGGTGAAATTGATAGATATAAAGCCAGACTTGTGGCTAAAGGGTATAGTCAAAGAGAAGGGTTTGATTATGATGAAACCTTTAGTCCTGTTGTGAAGATGGTCACTGTTAGGTGTTTAATTAGTATTGCTGTTAATATGAATTGGCCTTTATATCAGTTGGATGTTAATAATGCTTTTCTGTATGGAGATTTGCATGAAGATGTTTATATGGTTTTACCTAAGGGGTTTAATGGAGGTGATGATTCTAAAGTGTGCAAACTTAACAAGTATTTGTATGGTCTTAAGCAAGCACCAAGACAGTGGAATGCTAAACTTACTACTGCCTTGGTTGAACATGGTTTTGAACAAAGTAAGTTGGATTATTCTTTATATGTTAAACAAAAAGGTTTTGTGTTTATGACATTACTTGTTTATGTTGATGATATTGTTATCACTGGTAATGATGAAGTTGAAATTAATAAGTTTAAACAGTTTCTGAGCTCTAAATTCATGATAAAATATTTAGGAGAGTTAAAATACTTTCTTGGCATAGAAGTTTTGAAAAATGACACTGGAATATGTGTGACTCAAACGAAGTATTGTCTTGAGTTGTTGCATGAATATGGATTGCTTGCATCTAAACCTGTTGATACTCCATTGCCAGAAAATACTATTTTGAGTTGTGTTGAAACTGATGATGATAAAATGTTGAAAAATATTACTAATTATCAGAAATTGGTTGGTAAGTTGATTTATTTGACTAATACCAGGCCTGATATTAGTTATGTTGTTCATTGTTTAAGTCAACATATGCATAGTCCTCTTCAATATCATCTTAAGGCTGCTTTAAGGGTATTGAAATATTTGAAAGGTTCTCCAGGTTCAGGTTTACAGTTTAACAAAGAATCAGATCTTAAACTTAAAGCTTATTCTGATTCAGATTGGGCAAAGTGTCCTAAAACTAGAAAATCTGTTACTGGTTTTTGTGTTTTCCTGGGTAATTCTCTTATATCATGGAAAAGTAAAAAACAAGCTACTTTGTCTAAGAGTTCTGCAGAAGCTGAATATAGAAGTTTAGCTTCTACTACTTGTGAAGTGATATGGTTGGGAAATTTGTTGAATAGTCTTGGTCTTAAAAATATATTACCTGTGGAAATTTTTTGTGACAATAGTGCAGCAATTCAAATTGCTGCTAATCATGTGTTTCATGAAAGAACTAAGCATTTTGAGTTGGATGTGCATTTGGTTAGAGAAAAGGTTTCTGCAGGTGTTATTAAAACTATCAAAATTCATACTGATGTGCAGATTGCTGATATTTTTACTAAGTGTCTTGGACAAAGGCAACATAGTTTGTTTTGCAAAAATCTTGGTATGTTTGACATGTTTGCAGGTATATCTAATGAAGCTAAGAGTAGCAGTCAGATTCAGAGCAAGGTTAATGTTGAAGTGAAGACTTATCAACTTGGGGAGGGGTATTAAATATTATGAGGGACTAGAGTTGCCAAGTTTCAAAGTCTTACAAAGTTATTATAACTTTGAGTTATAAATGACAAGTTGTGAAGTTAAAGGGCTGATGTGTATTTTAGTAGTATATAAGCTACACATCAGTTTAGGGTTTTATAACTTTTGATACGCAGCTTTTATTCTCTCTTGATTCTCTCTTGTTCACATCTGTGAGGTTTAGTTCTTGATATCACTTTGATATCTGCTAGTGAGTTTGTATTGAAGAATCATTCTCTGTATTTGATTCTTCTAGTTTGAGTGTGAATGATTCATTGTAGTGAGGTTTATGTGTAGTGTCCTTCTAAAGGAGATTACACTTGTCTTTTGTATCTTGTTTGGTAAGCACTTGTTTAGGGACTTATCTACTATAGCTTTTGTTAATAAAATATACCAAGGGGTGATTGGCTGGGTGTAATCGATTGTGTTTTAGTGTTCTGATTATCATTTTTACACTTTTTAAAAGAACAAACTATGTAAGTTGATATATTTATGTTTTCTTTTTATTTGGAAAATAATTTTCACTTTGCGCGAAAGGAAATCAAGTGAAATGTTACACGTATAATTACAGAAGTAATATTTGTTTTGTCTATTTAACATTAGTATGTCATTATCAGTTTTCATTTTTTGTAAAAAAAATACTGAAATGTGACACGTTTTTGAGAATTTGGTACTTGTTTTACTATTATCTTTAATAGACGTATTGAAAAGACGGATATTTGCAATAGAATCAATTAACTAATCATACTCACTCATTTTTTTTCCATTTTTTTTAAAACAAAATATCTGGCAAACGGTAAATCGTCAAGCTACAAAAAAAATACTATCGCGACGAGAATTAAATCATCTTTCTATAGATATGCATTGTTATATATTTTCGACAAACTTTTTTTTTCGATAAACTTTTTTTTTTTTTATTTCCGGCCAGAAAAATCATATATGATTTGTAAAAATCATATATGATTCGTTAAAATCAAATCATATATGATTCTTACGAATCATATATGATAAAAATCATATATGATTCGTAAGAATCATATATGATTTGATTTTAACGAATCATATATGATTTTTACAAATCATATATGATTTTTCTGGACGAAAAATTTGAAGAAAAAAAATATCAAAAAAAAAAGTTCGTCGAAAGTATATAACAATGTATGTCTATAGAAAGATAATTTAATTCTCGTCGCGATGGTATTTTTTTTTTAGCTTGACGATTTACGGTTTGCGAGATATTTAAGTTTTAAAAAAAAGGATAAAAGTTTTTTTTTTTTTTTTTTTTTTTTGATAAAATAAATGAGTCGCTAATATTACTTGATTGATTTTATGGTAAAAGTTGAATTTATAAACAACTTTTGCCTTTGAAAAAACAAAAACTTTGTAACCCAATTTTATATAGAAGGCATGAATATTTCTAAACATGCAAAAAAATGGTTCAAAGGGTGTGGTACTGTGAATGACCGGATGGTGCTCTCTCTCTAGTCTTGTCCTTGACTGAAACAAAGTATACATGTATACCCACATGGACTTCATATGATCTTAACCTCGCTCAACAGAAAGAATCATATTTCATATTATCAAACCTAACATTTAATCATTTAGTGCTTATTCCACGTCTTATAAACAACTAACCTAGCATCCACTTTGTCTTTTTTACATCATACTCCGTAAAATGATTCACTACATTTATATATTATATATTCAGTTAGACCCATTTATTAAATGGATTTTATGAATTGTCAAAGACCCTGAAAACAACAGTATATCATAAATGATCAAACGACCAACCTTGAAAGAGCACTTTCTAAGATGACTTAAAAGAAACTAGCAGGGTCCTCGCGCGATACAGCTGCGGGCACCCTGTAATTTAATTTTTTCGATTAATAATTTATTTTATTTGTACGTTTTTTGGCAATAACTTTACTGATTAGTTTTTTATGGTAAAAGTTTGATAAAATTTTGCTTTGTTTGTATTATTTTATTTATTATTTATTTTATGTTTTTGTTTAGTAGTTTGATTGGTTTGTACAATATGTGAACATATTTTAGTTTATTATATTATTTTTGATAATAAATTTACGGATATCAAAAATTTCATTTAGCTCGTGTCCGTTCGGGCTCGAGCCCGTTTGACCCGTTCCCATTCGGGCTCGAGCCCATTTGGTCCATTGCCCATTTGGGCTTAAAAATTTGTATAATATGCTTTATTATTTGTATTAGTGACATTTAATGCAGGAATTTGTGTTTAAGTTGGTTGTACAATATGCTTGATAATTTGTATTTCTTATGTAAGGGGTGTTTTAATAAGTGTATTAATTGTATTTATTGACTATTTAATTAATTGTATTTAATATACATAATGATCAATTTTAAGTCATTAATTTTCAATTTTAAGTCATTAATTTTAAACTTTAATGACAAAAAATGTCTAATTATGTTGAATCACTTGTACTTTTAACATTAAAATGTGTAATGCTTAATTTTAAGTATTCTATTAATAGTAGACATTCATGTTTTATAATATAGTATGATAAGACACCATCAAAGCTCTAAAATGCTAGTAGTTCAGAATGCTTGGATTGGACCGTTGTTGTTTTAAACCAAAAAAAAAACTTGTATCATCATGTATAGCAGGTTGCTAAGCATAACAACAAAATTGCACAAGAACCGGATGTAATACGAGAATGTATGTATAACAACTTAAACAATATCTTCAGTATTTCATAATGCTCGAACAATCAATTGTTCAAAAGCAAGCAAATTCAAGTTTAATCAATACAACATATTCAATATAGAGTAAGCCACACTAAATAGGTACTAGTAACACTTTTAAGTTTGTTACAAAGAACATACTAAAAATGAAAAGAACTTGAACACAAATTATCTGTGAAAGATTGCCGTCGAGATGCCTTAGAATGTGTGATCCATGGAACCTTCGAGAGATGTGAAAAAGAATAAATTAGGAAACTTAGAAAATTGGAAAGAAAAATCGATACGTCCACAATATAATGTGATATATATATATATATATATGTATAACTCACTTAAACCACAAATTACACCTATACAAACATGATAATTTTTTTTATAAAGATAATGAAGCTGGAGAAAGTACCTTAAGGGATTGATTGGTTGAAGTGAAGACGCCACTCATCAATATATGCCATCTTATCATGATCCATGCTTGGCAGTTCAATTGTCTCCAGTCTTTCTATAATCTTTGTAGTCTTACCAAGAAGCTTGGCTGCAACCCTAACACTTGCCTCCCGTTTCTCTATCACAGTTTCATGGCATTTTATTTTTATGACTTGTGGTATGTTGGTGAAGCAAGCAAACAATATGTCTGCAATCATTCCATTTAAAAGGGTAAACAACTGCATATCGCTAAGCGGTTTTGTGTTGCCACGCTCTCTGAGCAAGATTGTTTGTGCAATTCGATACATTGAATTAGAAGCGATCAACTCCTTAGGAATGTTTTTCTGCACCATTATTCCATTGGAACTTTTGTTGATCTCTGTAACAACTTCTTCAGCTTTATCAACAAACCACTTAAGAATCTCTATTGTTGTCTTCCTTTCGAAAGCTTTTTTTGATAGACTATTCTTTAACCACTTGCGGTTGTTTTCGACCTCATGCCATAAGGTCATAGTGGCTTTTCGAATATTCACATATTCACTTGATATATTGAGGCTTTTCTCCACGAGATGGGTGTATGATAGACCTTCACTAACACTTTTCACCAAGCTCTCAACTATGTCGTTGGGGATATGCGGGAGTGAAACAGCGATACATGTTAAGGTCACTATTGGTAAGCTCCAACTGTTAACTAGCTCAACGAAATGCAAAGGTTGAATTTGATCCGTGTCAAATTGCTCTACTCCATCGAATCCAGTAGAGTTCTCAAGCAACTCTAAAAGACCGTTGTTTTGTTCCTTTTTAGCCTTTAAGATAAAGGAATTCATGGAGTTTGAAATACCCTTGAGAGTTCTCTCAGCAAGCTCCATCTCATCGTTAATTTGTAAAACAAACTTGCTAAGGTCTTCGTTTACTTCGCCAGTTCTTGAGTCGATGGGTGGAGTAAACAATTTTGCCTTCAGCGATTTCCAACAATATATGCAATACACAACAAGTTTTAGAATGACTATTGGAATGAGCCATATCACTTTGCAGAATACCACTAATAGCTTCTGAAATACAATGCAAAGGCTCAAAGCTGTATTTTTCAAACTATAGAGGACAGATATTGGTCTACGACTGCTTAGTAGAATGGGTATATGACTTTGTTTCCACTCATATAACTTTTGGGTCCAGTACTCCTCTACTTTAAAAACCATCCAATTATTCCTGTCCCTTTTAGTGAACAATTTGAAGCTCAAAACTGAAAAACATCTAAATATAGGAGCAATGGTACCCACCACGACTCCTATCGATTGTGTTACGAGAATGAAAAGTATCGACCACTTGTACACTGACCCATATGGTTTTACTGACCCATCTAGAGTCCATACTTGACGTACATGTCTAAGATCTCCATGTAGAAGTGCAAACATGACAAGTGCTTGCATGAGTAAAACAACTACACAAATTACTCCGGAAGCGGTCGATAATGGACTACTAACCATTACAAATTGAGGGCTACCCGTTTCTGCCATCACCCAAAACCTTCTAACACGCTGTCTTAGTTTCTCAACCAAAGACATTTGAGTTTGTTGTTGATCAACCGGAAATGTTTTGTTTGTGGCTTGATACTTGAACTCTAAAATTTCCTTTGAGGTTGTAATTGTTAAAGATGAAGAAATCATTATTATTAGTAACAACATAATCATAGCCAGATAGATGTACGCGAGTAGTTGACAATCAATATAGTTAGAATTATTGATAGAGATATTATCAATAATTTGAGTATTTATCTGAATGATAACATTCACAGTCAAGGTAATAACAAGAATGGACAAACCTATGACGTTTGCAAGAAGAGTCTTGTTGTTCATAGATGCCAAAGAAGGCATTAAGTTAACCATAATCGTGCACATGAAAGCCAAACTTCCGACCTTGGCTGCTTGGTCCATCTGACCTGGCATGTCACTAGTTAGATCCACAGGCAATTTCATGGCAACAGTTATCACCGTAATAGATGCAGCATTTAGTGTGAAAAATTTAGAGGGAAACCAAAATTTTTTATTTCGAAGACCATGCAACAAATCCGCAGCCATGGCAAGGATGCAAACTAATGATGCTATTGCAATGTAGATCCCAATCCACACCATAGGCTGACTTGCGGAATCACCATCCTCCGTTTTATGGTATTCATAATAACAATATTTCTTTAAATCTTCCACATCCTTTCTATATAGGGGGATGTTTGGAGTGAAAGAGGATTCGTACGGGGTATTGTAAGGGATGCTGCCAAATAATTTATTGGCAATCTTGATGCATATAAATGAAGTCATTTATTTTGTATTTGTAACAATTCGCATTTTCAGATTAATTACTATTCCCGGCAGGTCACCCAAGCCTGTACTACTCTCGCATGAGCACGCTTAACTGTATAGGCGATTAACCGTTAGACCACAAAACACGTTTCTAAGACAATTTGAGTTTTCAACTTATTAGAAAAAGTCAACATATTTTTCCCTCCTCCTTTGACCAAAAATCATTCTTTGATTTTATAAGTCATTCCTTGATTTTTAGGCTTGCGGTTTTAGGTCTAAAAGACATTTAACACCAACCGACACTAGACTGAGCCCAGCCTAGACATTATAAGTCATTTTAAGTCATTATTATCCTATTAGAAAAGTTACATTTTACTTTTCTCAATTTTACGCAACTTTCGTACGTTTTACGTATTACGCGTTTTAGACCCGTGTTTCCAGTTTTTAGCAGGGTTTTAGCACCCGATAGAACCTACCACTCATTTTATATTTTATTATGGAGTATATTGATAAGTTCTACCATATTTATAAGTTTCATATTTTTAGGATACCCGGTTTTACGTTTTGAGGCTTAATCATTTACGGTTAGCAACTTACGGAGTCAAAACTAGCTACAAACTTAGGATATTATCATCCAAAGACCATGACTACTCATCTAGTCACCCTTATCTTCATCAAACCGACTTAGGGGGGGGGAGTCACCCCATATGTGTCTTGATCTCATGCAAAGTGCCCTAGGATGCAAACAAGTGTATTTAGGAAGCAAATTTGATAACATCTAGCCTACCAAAGTAACCTCCTCATTCTTGCTATAAATAGAGAGCTCATTCCTTTCATTCTTCATCAACAAAAACGCCACACCCTTATATCATAGCACCATGATCCTTTGATCTTCAATATACAAGTTACACTACAAAGTTCAAGGTCTTAGTATTCTCTACCTAGTTCTTAAGTTTGTTTGGTGATTCCATGGTTGAATTAGGAGCTACACAAGGTTACTAGGGCTGAAGTTAAATGGTTTTCACAAGGGTTAGATTAAGGCTAGCAAGGGTTACAAGAGTTATGGTGAAGGGTTTACAAGATTAGGTTTAGTGTCCTAGTTCATACTTGACTTCCTTTCTTAAGTGAAAGCCAAAAGTTGTAAGAAACCCTTATACACTTTCTTGCTCAATATCATTTCATGCTTATTATGTTTCTTACATGCTATATATGGTCTTTGTATTGTGTTCATGATGTTTAAAAATGGATAAAACGAGTATTGGTATACATATGTTAACTTATGACAAGTAAACAAGCAAACTAGTGATTTTTATGGAAAACCACGACCACAATAGTATAACTTTGATATTTGACACTTACTTACTGTTAAAGAGGACTTAACAAGGAAAACATAGCAATTTGAATCACCCAAAACGAGTACACGAGTCAAAAGTTATGACCATAAGAAGTTAGCGATACCAAAACGCCGAAACTGCCTAAACCCTACTGTTTGCATTCTGCCAATTTGAAAGTCCCACTTCTGCTCCGATTCATCAAAAAGTTAAAACACGAAAGTTGTCCGGAACGACGTTTTCGTTCAGGAACAAAGAAGCTCGAGCCCTGAAAACGCTTTCTGAGTGATAAATTTCTTCAAAATCTTAACAGCCCATTTTAGACCAAAGTCACTATATTATAGTTATGATTTACTAAGACCAAGAGGTCTAATGACCTAAAGCCGAGACCACAACCATGGCTAAAGCCAAGGTTGAGTCTCAAGATCATGGTAACAATGACCAAGGTCACGGCAAAGCCACGGCTAAAGACCATATAACTATTAAAGATCAAAAAGCTTATATATATATATATATATGTTATCAAATACTACAATAGTAGGGAGCCTCATGTGAGGAGTTCATTGAGTAAGCCGTCGAGACGAGTTGTGGATTTACGAATTAAAGTGTCCTGGCTCCTCGAACGTTTACTCCATGACTTCTGAATTATGTCGGCCCGAACGGTAGTAAGAGATATACAAACTATACATGTTTCATAGACCACTTATATTCAATGACTTACACTATATACTAAGTACTACATCATGAACATTATGCAAGACATATATGGGCAATTCTTCGTATTCTTAGACGTTACTCCAAACCTAAGTCGCAACGTTCTATTATAGGCTGCTCTTAGAGACTTTCGCGATTCGACTACCACTTTCATTTCTCATTACATAGACTTAAGGTGAGTCATAGCCCCTACTCTTTTCGTACTTGTTTTAACTCTTGGGGGGGATACATGCTCAACTACTTGCTTACTTGTACAAATACTCAAAACGTTTATACGTGACTGTGTTATACTTGATTGTCTTATACTTGATGGCATTATACTTGATTTAATACATACATGACTGTCTTTTATCTTTGGGAAGTGGCTCCCAGTTTTCTTTGGGAAGTGGCTCCCAGTTTTCTTTGGGAAGTGGCTCCCAGTTGTCTTTGGGAATTGGCTCCCAAAAGTGAGGTCTTCGGAGATGAAGTAGAGACTCACTACTAATTGCTTAATTGTTTTGATGAACTTATACATGTCTTTATTATACTATATATTAGCAGTGGGTTGTGAACACACAGGTTGCAAGTCTCTTATGGCGGGAATTGCAACTGAGTGGATTCACAATGCCTTTGCTATGTGAACATTCTTTATAGGCTTTTCAACTGTTTTAAGACAAACTCTATGAACTCACCAACCATTGTGTTGACACTTTAGCATGTTTATCTCAGGTTAGTAAGGCGATAGCTAGTGCGTGGAACTTAGAGTCAAGCTGCATATTCTGAAGACTTACGCTTTTATCATTTACCATTCAAAACATTTTGTATACATTTATGTATCATACTTTGGAATCTCATGTTTGTAACTTTGAATTCATTAATCGAATGGTAACTTTTCAAAACGTCTCATTTAGAGTTCGTTTTCTATACCTTGTACTTTGTATTATGAAGTAGCACCCCTGTGACACAGTCTTCCGCTGCGGTATTTTGGGGGTGTTACAGATTGGTACCAGAGCCTTGGTTATAGAGAACTAGGTTGCATTTAGTGCCTAGACTATAACTGCTATATACGTTGGGACCTTCCTCTTTATTTGCCTTACACACAATACATACACATACAATTTTTGGTAGTTGTTGGTTTAGTTCTACGCTGTTAGATGATGTGACTTTAGTATTATAAGGAGCCCCAGAGATTCGTCGAGTCATTAAAAACATGGAGCTCAGTAATAACTAATTAGTTAACTTGATCTTGTGACAGTTCTTGTTTGATTAGACACAAGATTTGAGTTAAATAATATTATTGCTTAGCTTTAGGGATTTGATGACTTGATTATCTTACTATCGGCCTCAGAAGGCGGATTTTGTGTCGGAAATTCTTAAGTAGGATGATTTAGAATCTCCTTATTTAAATGGATTGGGACGCCTCTTCAGTTAAATAAAGAAATTGTAAATCACCGAACCATAAGTTTATGAGACCTTACTTACATAAATTTGGACGCTTCTTTATGTAAGTAATGTGTTATAAATAAGTGGGCTTAATTGTAGCCGATACAACTCCTTAACCAGAATCTTAGACGAATCAGAGTAAACACCACTATATTAGAGATCCCGAATTCTCTTAGACACACCATAAGTAGTTAACATCAACTAAACTTCGGGACGAAGTTTCCTGATGGGGTAGAGACTGTAACAATTCGCATTTTCAGATTAATTACTATTCCCGGCAGGTCACCCAAGCCTGTACTACTCTCGCATGAGCACGCTTAACTGTATAGGCGATTAACCGTTAGACCACAAAACACGTTTCTAAGACAATTTGAGTTTTCAACTTATTAGAAAAAGTCAACATATTTTTCCCTCCTCCTTTGACCAAAAATCATTCTTTGATTTTATAAGTCATTCCTTGATTTTTAGGCTTGCAGTTTTAGGTCTAAAAGACATTTAACACCAACCGACACTAGACTGAGCCCAGCCTAGACATTATAAGTCATTTTAAGTCATTATTATCCTATTAGAAAAGTTACATTTTACTTTTCTCAATTTTACGCAACTTTCGTACGTTTTACGTATTACGCGTTTTAGACCCGTGTTTCCAGTTTTTAGCAGGGTTTTAGCACCCGATAGAACCTACCACTCATTTTATATTTTATTATGGAGTATATTGATAAGTTCTACCATATTTATAAGTTTCATATTTTTAGGATACCCGGTTTTACGTTTTGAGGCTTAATCATTTACGGTTAGCAACTTACGGAGTCAAAACTAGCTACAAACTTAGGATATTATCATCCAAAGACCATGACTACTCATCTAGTCACCCTTATCTTCATCAAACCGACTTAGGGGGGGGAGTCACCCCATATGTGTCTTGATCTCATGCAAAGTGCCCTAGGATGCAAACAAGTGTATTTAGGAAGCAAATTTGATAACATCTAGCCTACCAAAGTAACCTCCTCATTCTTGCTATAAATAGAGAGCTCATTCCTTTCATTCTTCATCAACAAAAACGCCACACCCTTATATCATAGCACCATGATCCTTTGATCTTCAATATACAAGTTACACTACAAAGTTCAAGGTCTTAGTATTCTCTACCTAGTTCTTAAGTTTGTTTGGTGATTCCATGGTTGAATTAGGAGCTACACAAGGTTACTAGGGCTGAAGTTAAATGGTTTTCACAAGGGTTAGATTAAGGCTAGCAAGGGTTACAAGAGTTATGGTGAAGGGTTTACAAGATTAGGTTTAGTGTCCTAGTTCATACTTGACTTCCTTTCTTAAGTGAAAGCCAAAAGTTGTAAGAAACCCTTATACACTTTCTTGCTCAATATCATTTCATGCTTATTATGTTTCTTACATGCTATATATGGTCTTTGTATTGTGTTCATGATGTTTAAAAATGGATAAAACGAGTATTGGTATACATATGTTAACTTATGACAAGTAAACAAGCAAACTAGTGATTTTTATGGAAAACCACGACCACAATAGTATAACTTTGATATTTGACACTTACTTACTGTTAAAGAGGACTTAACAAGGAAAACATAGCAATTTGAATCACCCAAAACGAGTACACGAGTCAAAAGTTATGACCATAAGAAGTTAGCGATACCAAAACGCCGAAACTGCCTAAACCCTACTGTTTGCATTCTGCCAATTTGAAAGTCCCACTTCTGCTCCGATTCATCAAAAAGTTAAAACACGAAAGTTGTCCGGAACGACGTTTTCGTTCAGGAACAAAGAAGCTCGAGCCCTGAAAACGCTTTCTGAGTGATAAATTTCTTCAAAATCTTAACAGCCCATTTTAGACCAAAGTCACTATATTATAGTTATGATTTACTAAGACCAAGAGGTCTAATGACCTAAAGCCGAGACCACAACCATGGCTAAAGCCAAGGTTGAGTCTCAAGATCATGGTAACAATGACCAAGGTCACGGCAAAGCCACGGCTAAAGACCATATAACTATTAAAGATCAAAAAGCTTATATATATATATATATGTTATCAAATACTACAATAGTAGGGAGCCTCATGTGAGGAGTTCATTGAGTAAGCCGTCGAGACGAGTTGTGGATTTACGAATTAAAGTGTCCTGGCTCCTCGAACGTTTACTCCATGACTTCTGAATTATGTCGGCCCGAACGGTAGTAAGAGATATACAAACTATACATGTTTCATAGACCACTTATATTCAATGACTTACACTATATACTAAGTACTACATCATGAACATTATGCAAGACATATATGGGCAATTCTTCGTATTCTTAGACGTTACTCCAAACCTAAGTCGCAACGTTCTATTATAGGCTGCTCTTAGAGACTTTCGCGATTCGACTACCACTTTCATTTCTCATTACATAGACTTAAGGTGAGTCATAGCCCCTACTCTTTTCGTACTTGTTTTAACTCTTGGGGGGGATACATGCTCAACTACTTGCTTACTTGTACAAATACTCAAAACGTTTATACGTGACTGTGTTATACTTGATTGTCTTATACTTGATGGCATTATACTTGATTTAATACATACATGACTGTCTTTTATCTTTGGGAAGTGGCTCCCAGTTTTCTTTGGGAAGTGGCTCCCAGTTGTCTTTGGGAATTGGCTCCCAAAAGTGAGGTCTTCGGAGATGAAGTAGAGACTCACTACTAATTGCTTAATTGTTTTGATGAACTTATACATGTCTTTATTATACTATATATTAGCAGTGGGTTGTGAACACACAGGTTGCAAGTCTCTTATGGCGGGAATTGCAACTGAGTGGATTCACAATGCCTTTGCTATGTGAACATTCTTTATAGGCTTTTCAACTGTTTTAAGACAAACTCTATGAACTCACCAACCATTGTGTTGACACTTTAGCATGTTTATCTCAGGTTAGTAAGGCGATAGCTAGTGCGTGGAACTTAGAGTCAAGCTGCATATTCTGAAGACTTACGCTTTTATCATTTACCATTCAAAACATTTTGTATACATTTATGTATCATACTTTGGAATCTCATGTTTGTAACTTTGAATTCATTAATCGAATGGTAACTTTTCAAAACGTCTCATTTAGAGTTCGTTTTCTATACCTTGTACTTTGTATTATGAAGTAGCACCCCTGTGACACAGTCTTCCGCTGCGGTATTTTGGGGGTGTTACAGTATTAGCCAAGTAATGTGTAAGCCAATTGCTTATAAGCATCCAATTTATAACAATTCTCATTTTGTTTGTACCCTGAAATTTCGATGTAGTTGTAGATAAACTTCCTTTCAATTGAATGGCCATGGACTTATTAAATGCATGGGAAGACTGACTTTGAAATAAAAGTAGAAGTTTTTTAAAATAAAAAGATTAAAGAAAACAAATACGAAAAAAGAAAGATTGTCATAAATGAGGAAAAACCTTTTGCAACATCTCCTATACAAAAAAACTATTCATTTCTCTAGAAATACAACATCATAGCCTTTTTAAAATTACCGTATGAATTCATTTGGTTTATATTAGTAAACGAGCGGCGTTGCTACGGGGTTTTACGGCACGTTAGATATATATATTTTTTTTCATTTTTATGTGGTTTCACACAAAATACTAACACATGTTTAAAACGTGTTTGATTCGGTATGCGTGACTTTATTCTAATTGATTTGAATAACAGTAAACGTGCGCGTTTCTCCCGGAATTTTGTGTTTGATGTAAACTTCAAATGACATGAAACGAACCGAATTTGCCAAATAAATTAATTTCGATAAAGTTTTTCATATTTATAGTTGATTTTATTGGAAAAATCATTTTGGAAACAATGACGCAAGTTTCGTAATTTTTCGAGTCCGTTTGGTACATCAAATGACTCTCATAGTGTTTTTATCAAAAGTTTACCTATGTTGTCAGTTTTAGTCCCTCCGGCCTACCTTTTCACTCTCACCCTTACACTTTTCCTTTTGCCCAGCTTTGGTCCCTCCTTTCATATATAAGCCTCCATTTCTTTTGTTTCCTCATTTTTCACACACAAAAACAATATACTTTCTCTCTCACTCTCTCTCTCTCTTCTCTACCACTTCTCCGGCGACACCTCTTCTCCGGCGACAACCACCGACCGTCGCCGGAAAACTTTTCCGGTCAAATTTTCCGGCGAGTTTTTTTTATCACCTCATCTTATAGATCGGTCCATTTTCTTTGTTTCTTGAAGGCTTCGAGTGTCGACGCGCCCTACAACTCCGCCACCGCCACCACAGCCTCACACTCGACCACCACCGACGCCACCTCAGCCCATCCTCTTTTCTCGACGGTAAGTCCTTCACGCTCCCCCTTCTCGTATTTATTTAATTATTTTAAAACCCTAATTTGATAACTTTTTGTTGAGGCAACATGATCAAGATCTCTTTATATTTTAATGATGACAAATAAACCATCGAAACACATAAAATAGCAAACGTTAGCCAAAATTCCCCGATTCACATGTCTGCTGCTGGCGCGCCACCCACGCGTCAACGCGTGGGTAACGCGCCAGGCGTCTGTGAAATTCGGGATGAATTTTGAAAGTCGGCTTTCCCCTTACCCGACAAATGTGGATCTTTCAATACAGGTATGAATATGTTATGTGCTTAATTGAGAACACTCGAAACGAGTTTTGGGATTAGAGAGATCCAACTTTTAAAGCACCCATTTACCGGAAAACGCCAACTCATGTTTTCTATCTATCGCCTCTAGCCAAGGCTTTTCTAAACTTAGGGAGCTTATATATTTCACGTAACATCATGTGAATGCATCCATATGCTCATATCCTGTGCTTACGTCTTCTCTAATTACGTAACGGGTTTACTCCCTTATTGGTCAAACTACGAAAGTTATTGAGTTTGAACCTTCTTCATAAAATGAATCCCAAAACAGAGGCTCCTACGAAGATTATTGAATTTGAACCTTCTCTGTAAAATGAACCCAGAAGGAGGCCCCTACGAAGGTCATTGAATTTGAACCTTCTTCGTAAAATGAACCCAGAAGGAGGCCCCTATGAAGGTTACTGAATATGAACCTTCTTCGTAAAATGAACCCAGAAAGAGGCCCCTACGAAGGTTATTGAATTTGAACATTCTTCGTGAAATGAACCCAGAAGGAGGCCCCTACGAAGGTTATTGAATTTGAACCTTCTTTGTAAAATGAACCCAAGCAGAGGCTCCTACGAAGGTTATTGAATTTGAACCTTCTTCGTGAAATGAACCCAGAAGGAGGCTCCTACGAAGGTTATTGAATTTGAACCTTCTTCATAAAACGAACTGAAACAGAGGCCCATATGAAGGCTCTTGAATTTGGGCCTTCTTCATAAAACGAACTGAAACAGAGGCCCATATGAAGGCTCATGAATTTGGGCCTTCTTTAGAAAATGAACTGAAATAGAGGCCCATATGAAGGCTCTTGAATTTGGGACTTCTTCATAAAACGAACTGAAACAGAGGCCCATATGAAGGCTCATAAATTTGGGCCTTCTTCATAAAACGAACTGAAACAGAGGCCCACATGAAGGCTCATGAATTTGGGCCTTCTTCAGAAAATGAACTGAAATAGAGGCCCATTCTTCTCCAATTCGAAACATAAAACAAGCCGTAATCTGAGATAAAAGTGGAGATTTTAGTGGTGTTTCCATGTGGTAACAAGGATGTAGGGAATTGCGGTTGAATTCCACCGTTATTTATGGAAAACGATTATTTGACTCGGTAAAACGAGACTTATTGTTGCGGGTCTCACGGATGGCGCCACTGATTGTACAAAAAGATGCACATACGAGGCCGTTAATGGTGATTAACGGAATTAGGGGTGATGGTGGTGATGTCGAGTGCAAGATAATCTGAAAATAAGAAATACGAAGACACTACGTTAAGTGATTGCGCAGGGGTTGGACCCTGCGAACCAACTCCGAAGTGTGAATCAGTATTTGGTATGATGAGTTTAAGTGAGAATGTAGTAAAGTGGAGTAGTAAAGATTGCATACCAGACTTGTGATTCGTCCAAGACTATTTATAGGGGAAGAAACAGCCTTGGAGAGTGTTTGCACGTATTTAGGAGATCATGGGGGCGTCCCATGATTTGTGGTAACCGCTAGGGCTTAATGCCCCACTATTTCTGGATTAACGGGGGAGTTAAGGAGAAAGAGGAGACGTGGGTAAGACCAGGTCATGAATTAGGCTCCTCCGAAGAGGGACGGAGGCCCCCTCCGAACAGTGACGAAGGCCCCCTTCGAACAGTGATGGAGGTCCCTCCAAACAGTGATGGAGGCCCATCCAAACTGTGACAGAGGTTAGACACTATGAGTGCTTTAGGTGAATGTTGACGGATTCCCTTGCGGTAGCCATTATGAATGACTTTACACCACCATTATGTGTAGGACGAAGGTGTAGGCTTCATCCTTTAGGAGGGTACATCATTACCCTTTGTACAAATGATAAGCTAAGTACCAAAGTGACGGTAACGCTCGTTAGCAGAACGGAGGGTACGTTATCATTTAGTTAAGCATATAGGGTTTAGTAAGCACATAGACCTAATTAGGGCTTAATTAGGGTTCATTAGGGTTTTGTGATATGTTTAGTGTGTTAGATTGGTAGATTACTTATTACGGTGTTTGTTGTGATCTTATGCTTGACATACCAGGAGTTTATAGGATGTGAGTGTTGAGTTATTTGGCTTGTGTGGATACGTGAGCAGATCTAGAGAGTCATGCAAGTAATGAATGTTCATAAAAAGCAAAAATTTACCAGTGAAATACCTACTATAGGTATTTGTAATGAGAATGATAGTGATGAGATTTTGTGGGTTGTTACATTTTATGCATGAGGTGTTTTATTATTTACCTTAATTGTAAGTGTTTAAGACACAATTTCATAATAAATAAGTGTATATACTTAATACTTTAAGACTTTTATTTAAGTGTCCACAAAAAATCCTAGTTAATGACAAAAACTGTCAAACCTAATGAAATATGCAAGCAACGGCTTGTCGTCCATCAATACGAGTGAAGCATCAAGTTAGCCATCATCACGCACATGAGGCCACCCAGCATCGCACCATTTAGAGCTACAAGTATTTCCCTATGACGACTAGAACTTGTATTGAACTTGTTTAACATCAGTTCTTACTAGCAAATACACATATTATGCCAAATGACGACTTTCAACAATGTTGTTCATCATTAAATCAATCTGAAGTAGGAAAATAAAAATTAAAGGTTTATCAAATTAAAATATTTTTACGATCCAACTTCTAGGTACATAAAGGTATAGTAATAAGTTGGTTCTTTTACATAGTAACCTAGACAATTGTATTAACAACACTAAAGAGTAAGGATCAAATAACAAAAGAAAAGTAAAATTAGAAGGATAATAAATAACCACATATTTTAGATACATCTACAAAAATATATACATCTTTCATAAAATTCTTTTTATTTTATCCATTCCCCTAACCCAAAAACTAAAATGATTCTAACCACTATTTTCTAAAATCTTTTTATTCGTTTTAAATTTTTACTCTATTTTTATAATATTGTTTTTATTTTAAAACTACGGAACTGAAAGTACGCGACCGAAAAATATAAAGTTTGACAATACAAAACTTATTAAAGACGGAAAATACATACAGAAAAGGAAATACAAACAAAAACAATTAAAAATTGTCTTATACTATTAATATGTGTTGGAATTTAGATATCATGACTATCATATAAATAAATATAAATCACAAAGCACGCAACGGATGTCATAGATTAAATGTATGTAATTATTATTTTTTTTTTGGAAAGGCAAATATATGTAATTAATTAACCTTGAATTTAAATAGTAAACGTACTTTGCAAGCTTCCACGCGAAAACAAAAGATCAAGAATCACAAACCCTAAAGTTTAGGGTTTAGGCAAATCGAACACACCCTGATTCGATTAGGGTTTCACAAAAAAATCCAAGAGGGATTTTCCTACGGTCTTGTACATGCTTATTGTTAGCGATTAAATATGAATGCTAGTTCCTTGATCACAATAACTAACCAAATCACTTTGGTTTCACTCAAGGCAATCACACAACCTTAATGGTTGTGTAATTCGATCATGCAAGGAGAAAGAAGAGAAGACTTGGCTAGTTAGGGTTTCACAAGAGTACAAAAGAATGAATACATGCCTTTGTATTTATACTATGATAGCTTAGAGTCCAAGTTAGCAAGGGATTCTCTTATGGGAACCCTTGGCCGATTGTACATAGGCCCAAGAGGGGTTCTAGAACCTTCTCTCGGTCTTATGTTCTCTTCTAGTTCTTTTTATTTACAGTTAATGATCGTTAGACTAATTACCATTAAGTACTAACGACCGTTAAACGTTATTGTGAAAATAATAATCAAATCATAAATTTATATTAATTATTATACAATGAATCTCAGATGCAATGCGTGCAATCCTATAGTCTCGAGTTCGAATCGAACATACGTTATTAAATGTGTCCATAAACTAACAATATGAGGGGTAAAAATAGGCAAGAAGGGATACCAATAACATCACTTATTCAAATATTTGTTTGAAAAGCATTATTGCGGACCACAAAAATTTCATCGAAAGATTCTTTTGCATCGCAATCCAAGTTGAAATTTTGTATAATTCGACAAAAATTTAAAGTTTGGAGCCTATCAATTATTTAGACTTGGTCCAACCAAGTGTTACGTTTATCAAAGAAACTAGACCGCTAACATATTTGGACCACTAGTGTCAAGTAGCTTAATTCAATTAATCAACAGGAGTGTTTCAAGATATTTCAAGTGTTGTGGTATGTATCATGCCAAGTTGTTCAAGTAAGTGCATAGTCAGACGTTGAATTTCGAGTGTTGCGTTAATACAGTAGAAACTCTATAATATAATACACTTGGGACCACCAAAATTTATTAATTAAAAGAGTTATTAATTAGTCGATAAATTAATAATTATTAATTTATATATTAATTACTATTTTATTAATTTATAGTAGAATACTTAGTTTACAAACACTTTTCAAGCTTCCACTTAATTATTGTATACAATGCATGTATATCAAATGAACGGCCCAATTTGAAAGAAACCTTCAATCTCCCACCTTATTATACTTCTTGTGTTCAATGTATCACTTTATGGATATTAAAAATATTTTCTATATAAATACAATTTCTTGTTGAGCTATGAGAAAACAACACCAGAAGTTCTTACCATGCTAAGGAAAATTAAAGACGAGATTCAAAGGGAAATTGATTTCAACAAAAAACAAAAGACAATTGAGTCATTTTTCAAGAAACCTTCATAAATCATTCATGTAATATGCTATATATAAGGAATTATTAATTTATATTTTATATGGGGTCTAAAGAAATTATCAAAAATGTATTATCTTATAATTTTAGCGAATTATTAATTTAGCACCCTATCCCCGAGTCGGGACCGGCAAAAAATATTATCTTAGAGAGTTTATTAAATAATTGAGTATTAATTTATCGAGTTTCTACTGTATTTAGACCTAATTCCATGAACACCCCACAAGTACAAGTCCACTCACCCTATGTACCTCAAAATTTTCAATTTTCTTCAAATACCCCGGGGGCGACTCTCTCCTAAAAAATCTTGGGCAACTCCCACCATTGTTGGACAAGTGTCCCTATGATTGGGCCCACATTGCACTTACATAGTACTAGTTAACCAGACCATTTCTTGGGCGATTGGGCCCACATTTTTTGGGCGACTTCGCTTTTTTACTTTTAGTTAATGGCAAATAATAAAAAAAGGTAATATACTTGCCACAATTTCATCGAATGGGTAGTAACTACTATTTTTTTTTTATTTTGAGGGTAATTTTCTTTCAAAATCATCATCTTTAGGGTATTTTGTAAAAAATTTGGATAATTTTGCCCCTCATAGCTAATACAAAATTTGTTTTCTCGAAGGGCAAAATTGTCCAAAAATTTTGCAAAATACCCTAAAGATGATGAATTTGAAAGAAAATTACCCTCAAAATGAAAAAAAATAGTTCACTACCCATTCGATGAATTTGTGGCAAGTATATTACCTTTTAATATCATTTGCCCTTTAGTTAACTTACATTTTTGGTCTTTGTGGTTTGCTTGGTATTTCAATTTTGATCCTTATGGTTATTATTATTGTTTCATCAAAAATCTTATCTTTTTTCATCAAAAATCCTTCATCAAACCCAGATAGTGAAATCTCATACATATGACATATTAAAAAATCAATCCAAAACCCAGATTTTTTATTGTTAAAACCTCTTCTAAGATATACGACCACCACCAACATAATCTTGCTACTTTATCACAACTAAAACAAATCAAAAACCGAAACAAATCCATAACCACAACTGAACAAATCCAAACCCATATCCCACCAACTTCAAAACAAAACGATCTCAAAAAATGTGGGCTCAGTCGCCCAATAAATGGTCTGGTTAACTAGTACTATGTAAGTGCAATGTGGGCCCAATCATAGGGACACTTGTCCAACAATGGTGGGAGTTGCCCAAGATTTTTTAGGAGAGAGTCGCCCCCGGGGTATTTGTCACAACTCGTAAATTTTGGTCTTTTCCCTAACTTTCACATTTACTATTCATCCATCACTATTCATCATTTTACTATTCATCTTTTTCGGAGTCAGTTTGTGATTCTGAGAAGCGTTTAAAGATTTTACTATTCATAAAACACTATTCACCTCCGGAGAAAATTTATCGTTTATGCGTGAGTTGCGTCATTTCTGTATACGTACGGTTATTTACCTAATAAACGTTATCTTATGAGCTATTATTTTGAATAATTGATCCGACAATCCCAACTATGGTCCTAACACATTTTTATACTCATAATAATAATATAAAAATTTTATTATTAAATTGCCCGGTGTTTTCAAATCAACTGTTACGTTTTCCGGTCGAAGCTTATAACTCCGTCGGTTTGCGATATTTCAACCCGATCATTATTTTAACTTTCGATTCTCATCAGGAATATTATTTTATAATTTTTACAACTTCATTATATTTTATTTTATCTCGTTACAATTTATTTTTAGTTAACTCGGTACCCGGTATCACCTAAAACTAATAATATCTACCCAATTATACACCAAAGTCCAAGAACTTCTTACATACTCATCTACTCTCCATGCCAATCAACTTACACTTTGAAATTTTACTACTAACTCATTAATACTAGTCCTTTTTGTCTAAAAATAAAATATATATACAAGTAACTAGCAAAATCTCATCTCATTTCTCATTTCAACCAATAATTCAACTAGTTTTCTCTCCTTTTTCCTTTGGTGGTGCTTGATCTAAACAACAACAACATCAAGAATCCATCATTTTTCCAAGATCAAGCTCTAATCTAGTTCCTTTAGTTGTTCTTGTTTGAGTTTTGAAATAAAAACTCAAGGTTTCTTTGGTTTTACTCATCCAAGCTCTATAATCTTTCTAGGTAAGTTGTCAAACTCTTGTTCATAATTTCTTCATGTTATTTTTATGGTCATATGATTTCCATTCAAGATCTACATGCATATGTTAGTTATACACTCATTTATATATATATATATATATATATATATATATATATATATATATATATATATATATATATATATATATATATATATATATATATATATATATATAACTTTTGATCCCTAGAAATAGATTATTGTTAGATCCTTGTTAGATCCACTTGATTTATGATGTTTAGGAACCCATGACACCCTAAGAAGGTGTATGGTAAGATTAGACTAGATTTGTGATGATTGAAAGTGGTTTGATTGAAGTTGGAACTAGATTGGAACACTAGAAATGGTTTTTGAAACTACATATTGACCTACTGTCCCTATTTTTGAAACGTGGGAAAATCAGTGGATGATGGGTAATTTTTTATCAAAGATTTAGAAAATACTTTCAAAAACGAAACTTTTGGCGAAAGAACGGATTAAAACGAGTTAATAACGAAGGAGATATGATTTTCCGAATTTAACGACGAAAACTATTTTCTGAAAAACTGCATGCTGTTGGACGATTTTCATTGGACAAATAGAGGCGTTAGACGTAACCTAGAGGAGCCGAACTATCAAAAATATATTAGTATATACTAAAACGAATCCGTAGATATAAAGAACGAGTAAAATGAGCTTAAAACGACCAAGTTATACATGTTTTAAAATCGTCACAACTATATATATATTTAGTCACTACTAGAAAATACTCCCTCCGTCCCATATTATAAGTCCATCTTCTTACTTTTTGGTGTCCCAAAATATTTGTCCATTTTCTATTTCAACCAATCACAACACACTTTAGTGGAGAGAGAATGTATTTGATTGGTGAATAGATTAGTTAGTGGACTTTTATTAAACTTTGTGCAAATTAAAAATGGACTTACAATTTGGGACGGAGGGAGTAATATAACTACGTACTAAATGACATATTTTCTAGATTTCTTATTCAAGGGGTTTATTTTTAACTAACGAAATACGTACGACCCAAGGTTTATTTACGCGACTACTAGACACTATTATAAGGTTTTCAAGACGAGGAATATAACACTAACGTTTTTATATACGATATATTACGACAAGTTTTTATTATTCTAGTTGGACTTATTTTTCCTAAGTATGGAAAGTACTTTACTTTGACAATAACAATTATTTCCAAGTTACGAGTGGTATAGGTATCATGTGCATGCATACTCTCTTCATCATTTCATGATCTAAGTAGATCACTATCATTCCTATTAGGTTGCGGTTTGAGATCGAACCTCATTTCTGTGTATCCACTTTATCATCGTAGCTATCGCACCAGGTGAGTCATAGCCCCTATTCTTTTAAATTGTTTTGTTAACGTTTTGGGGGAGAATACATGGTCGTTTTTACATAAATTACTACTTGACTCTTTGAACTCATTTGACCTTATAACTTGTTTTAAACTATTGAACTTGACTTGAACTTTTGAACTTAATGTACTGTACGTGCTATGACCTAAAGTCTCACCTTATTGGTGGAGCGTTCTTAACCCTAAAGTCTCACCTTATTGGTGGAGCGTGCTAAGTCTCCTTTGTTCGGAGCAACACTATAAAGTCTCTCCTGTTCAGAGCATCCTTAATAATTCTCGCCATGGTGGAGTGACTAATAATTCTTCGCCAGGTCGGCGGAGTGACTAATAATTCTTTGCCTAGGTGGCGGAGTGACTTCAAGTCTCCCTTGTTCGGAGCGGCCTTGATCATTATTATATATGTGGTGCTTATATTGTGACTTATTATTGACCTCATGTGCTTGACTACCAGACATAAACTATTTTAGCAGTGGGTTGTGAACACACAGGTTACAAGTTTCTTATGGCGGGACTTGCAACTGAGTGGATTTACGATGCCTTTGCTGTGTGATCATTTTTCCATATACTTTATTTGTTAAACAAACCCTATGAACTCACCAACCTCGTGTTGACACTTTAGCATGTATTTTCAGGTTTTAACCTATGGCACGCTACAGGAGGTTTTGGCAGGGCATGGCATGGTCATAGAAGACTCTGATTATTTATATGGGGACCGTTTTAAACTATTTTAAGGGCCTACTTCCGCACTACTTTTAACGATGTAAATTCAATATTTTTGATTTAACTATTTTATTCTAAATGATTGAGGTGAAAACCATTTTTGAACTAGTGTTGTAATACCAATTGAGTTACACCCCAGCTACACGTATGCTTCCGCTGGACCCGATTTTGGGGGTGTGACAGTATTTGAAGAAAACTGAAATTTTTGGGGTACATAGGGTGCGTGGACTTGTATTTGTGGGGTGTTTATGGAATTACCTCTAATATTTATTGTTAGTCATTACTCATTAGTATATTACTAGCAGGGTACCCGCGCGTTGCGGTGGCAGGTACCCTATAATTAAATTTTAAGCGAGTAATACTTTTAGGGTAGTGACAATAATAATTTTACATATGGTGATAATTTTAGATTGTAATAAATATAAGCAATAGCAAAGTATCTATATAGAAATAGCATGTCACACGTACGATACTAAGACAGTAGCAAATAAGATTATAAAGGTTATATATAAACGGTAGTTGCTACTGCGTGAATGAGGGCCAATTACGTAATTTTGCATTGACAATTTTAAGCACGGTCCAAAATAAACGTTCATTTTTAAATTATACAAAGTTTTGAGAAATCACTAACCATACTTTTCATCGATCAGATATCATCAATACTCACTAACTTCTTCTTTGGTTGGTTAAAATATAAAGTAAACGTTTATTTTGAGATAACTCAAAATAGAAAAGTGGACAATTATTTTTCGAAACGAGTATTATTGTTTTCACATAGAGCAATTTTACATTATATCGTTTGAATCAATCATGTGTTTAAAGTTTTTTCGAAGCATGTGACATGACCAGATGCTATATATCAAGCAATGTGACTTAAAAAGTTTACTTGCAAAGAATATTTCTTATAGTGAAGTAAATAATTTAGCACGATACTATGTTTTGTACACTTTTATTTTAGTTGGTAATATTAATTTATTTGTTTACTTTTTATAGTATGCTCGTTTGGGTTTTGCGCTTTGCACTTTGGGCCTTGTTAAGTTGTTATTGTTAACAAATACACTAAATAAAACCCTAGTTGTGTATTCCCTTTAAATATGATTTTGGCACACAACACTATTTGTTTTTAACTTTCTCTCGATCTCACGCCTCTGATAAAAACCTACCCTTTGAGAAACGCAATCAACTGCATGTCTTTTATGTGATAAATCATAAATCAATTTGGGCTTCGAGGTAGTTGGCATATGATTCATGATATTGTCTGTCGGTGGTCGGATTTCGTTTTCTTTCTTTTTTTCTTTACTTATTAAATATGAGTTAAATTATCAAGGAGATGATTGATCTTATTTCTCTAGTTTGCAATCGATGAAAAATGCAAGCAACAAAGGAAAATATTTGTGATATGTTCTTCTATTTGTTATATCACTGCATGTATTTATTCAAGTTTTCAATCTCTTACAAAATAATAGAAGTCAAGCCATCCTCCGGGAACATTGTACAAATATGTTTTGGAATTGGACTGATGGCCGTGGAAGCAAAAATTTTCTCAGATTTACGTTTTGGAATTGGACTGATGGATTTATGTTTTCTCAGATTGTTTTAGTTTTCTCGGATATATTTTTTAGTACTTGGCTTAATAGCTTGATTAGATTGTACTTTGTGATTAAATGGTTGTATTTTTTGATGAAGGGGTGAATTAAATATTGTATTAATTGTATGTTTTGAATATTGGTTTTTTAGTTGTATTTGTGCTTCAAATAGTTATAAATTATGTTTTCTAACTTGTATTTACTTAAAATCTATTTTAGGAAATCTTAAAAAATTACTAGTAATAGGATAGAAGTGTCAATATGCATTATAAGTAGTATGGATATAGATAGTTCATAGTTTAGTTTGATGTTTCAATGGTTCATGTGTAATTTCTCAATCTCAAAACGTATCATCTCCATTCTCCACTGAGGGTCTTGTTGATCTCATTCAATATATATTACCTTGTCTTCCCAAAAAAAATAAAATAAATAAAAAATAATAATAATAATAATAATAATAATAATAATAATAATAATAATAATAATAAAAAGGGGTTTGTGTTTGTGCAAGCACAGCCCCCACATGAATAAGCACATTAGCAAAAAAATATACTACGTATGATTTAAGTAAAGATTTTCACCAAGTCGCAAACGCTAACTTTGCTTGAGAACATAAAATAATTAAGGGCATATTGACATTAACTTAGTACTATGAAACTGGCAAAAAAATTGCTAGGTCTGTAAACCTTGACCTGGAAACCCGAGGTGCTGGAAATGCTAGTCTTTGTGAGAGGTCTGTTTTGGGCTTTAACCAAACGTGTTGTCAATTTGTCATGATGCCTTGGTATTGGGCCCATTATATACATACCTTATCAGAAAGACAGAAACCAACATTTTCCTTTGATCCAAGTTGTGATGTAGTAAAAGCTAAAACATCTGAACTACAAATAAGCTAGGTAAAGAAAACCATTGCATATTTGCATGATTCATATTATGACAAAATACTAAAGCGAACATATATATATTGAAGATAACCACTGTGATAAAACAAAAACAATAACAGCATAGCCATCTTAAATGTGATACTTTATATTACTCCCGCCTAATGCATAACTTATCAGAAATCAACATTTTCCTTTGATCCAAGTTGTGGTTTTGGCGGGAAGTTTTCAAGCCAAGAGGGCCCACCTGTATGCAACTGATTAGGCCCATATGAATAAGCTATGTGCCTATGTGTGTGCTCCAACTTATTTGAAGTTCTATGAATCTATGATCATTGCAATCTAACGGGGTTCATCTTCTAATATAAGAAGATACAACTCATACAAGAATTAGAACTTTAAATGTGTTCTTAGTAAGGTCCAAGTTGAGGATCATAATTCTTTTGTTCAAAGAAACTGTTCATAGTGTCAAGTCGGTGAAACTAGTGTTTGCCTTTATCGATTTTTAAAAAGAAAGGGTTGATGTTTAAAGTTGTATTACATAAAGGTTGAAGACCTTATGTTTGATTGATTCCATAACGAAATAAATATGGTGATACAATGTTGATACTGAAGGTATATCTGTTAGGCTATAGGCGGTTTTGTGTTTAGTGAACCAAGGACGAGCCTTAATTGGTTGTTTCTGTCCGTTTTCAGGTTGCAAAGTTTGCGAGGAGAGATGTTTTTGGGTAGTTGTGGCAAGTTTGACACATTCAGTTATAAATAAGTCAAAGGGGAAATGAATTGAACTAAAACATGACCTATTGTTGTCAATTATGGTCGTTAACACGCTGAAAAAGCAGACCCTGTTTACACTATAAATGGTACACGATCGATGTTGGATCTAACTTTAAATATTTTAAATGAAGAATAGACAATGTTACCATTATATTAAATGGGACACGATGTTTAACATTGTAAACTGATTGCTTCTTTAATGGCTAATGTTGAGTGATTTTTAATTGCAAAGTGAAGATGATAATACATGGACGCAACTACGCAAGGATGGCAACTTATTTGTACCAAACTATTGAAAAACTTAACGGAACTTATTTGTACCAAAAGAAGGTCACTCACCTATTATAACATGACAATAATCTCTGCAATCAAGTTATCTTATATAGCAAGGGTACTAATAGTAGAATATGCAATAATTACACACATTTTCACCAAACTGATCGAACACCAATTTAAAATAAATGCAATCCATGTAAATGTGGAATCTGAAGGGTAGAGGTTTGGCGTCAAAATATGTAACAAAATTCTGTATAGCAGAAATCAATCCTCCTGAGATAACAGATATTCGTAATTGATATAGTTCACATGGAAAGATCAATTATACCAATAAGCACCCATGACTTCATCCTACACTCAATCTAAAAGGAGCACATTTATAAACAAGAAATAAGGAAGCACACTAGATCGCACCGTTGACCTTCACAATTCTAAGAACTTCAGGAACTGCTGAATCCAAGAAACTGATCCACTACTTTTGAAACAGAAGAGGCAAGCTCGTCTGCTGCCTCCTGTATGTTTGCCTCTGCATAAACTCTCACGACATCCTTTGTTCCTGACGGTCTAACAAAACATCTGCCTTGTGGGTATTTTACTGCACACATTTACTTAACTGTTTGTCATGCTCGAAGTCTCGAACAATTAAAAAGGCCAAGCCAAAGATGATTTGCCCCAATACAGGTAGACATACGAGTTGTTAACAAGTCAACAATTAAAATTCAGTGCAATCGGGTTGGCTTGACCTAAAGACTTCAATCTCAAATTCTTTAGGTTTTCTTTTATGAATAACTAAAGTGCGACGCGTTTACAAATATTATATTACCTTAATCATAGACTAACTTTTTTGTATATAAATGATTGAGGATGTTTTAGGCATTAAGAACAGGCTTTAGTCGACTTTTGACCGTTCTACATACTTCCATTTAAGCTATAATATTTTTATTTACCTACTTGGCCTATCAGAGATAAAAGCATAAGCCCAAATAAGCCCATTTACAAGTCAAAGGGTTGAATTTGAAACATCTAAGTAGACTATGTAGTTACCTGTTAATGCAGTGATAGCTTCTTGAAGGCCAGTGGGCTTCTCAACAGTTGTTTCTGCATTTGTTGTTACGACAGCAGTTCTATCTGCAACTTTCACCCGGGATTTACATGCAATCAAGAGTGAACTAAACTAACATTTGAAAACTTCAATGAACAAGAGAAGGCATGAAAATGTTTCATTTTGTATACAAATTGAGGAACCCATAAGAGTACTTGGTGACCAGATAAGATCAGAACATACCAATTATATTAAACTATATTGATATTTTAAGATTTATTGCTCACCATCACCAATGAGGTGGTAAACTGAGTTTTACACGTAATGGGTCAAAATCAGCCATACGATTAGTACGTGGCAAGATGGGTGGGTAGGGTAGGTTGGGTTGACACAAATTTCTTAGTTCCATAATATTTTGTTTTATTAATAGAAAAGTTCGGCTCGTAGAGATGAAACAAACCCAGATCTACTCATTCAAGAGTCAATGGGTTGAAAATGCCATCTCTAATCACCCCATGAAGAAAAAAATGTGGGACGGAAAATCTTACCTTTAGTTGTCTGCTTGGTAAATCATGATAAAGCTCATTCCATTTATCGACTGACCATCCCATGTGTTGCAAGATTGCTTCAACCAAAAGCAACCCACTGAGAGCATCATCCACAGCTTGATTGATCAGCTTAGTGACTGCCCATAGTCTTTTGGCAGCATTCTGCTTTTCTAAACCTTGAAAGAAAAAACACAATTTTAGTTTCAAAATTACCATTTGTTGTCCTTAAATATCACAAGTGTAATTGAAGTCAAACTCAAAATAAAGTCTTCACCTTTTTATGTTGATTTTCTACCCTCTAACCATTTCAAGAACTGTTATGAGAATAATATGGTTCCATGACCATTTGCTTCAAAATAGATACCAATATCATATTCTTCTGCTTTTGCATGCAAATACTTCACTCCTGTTGGTGTAAAAATGACTTCTAAAACTCCCCTAATTTTCTCTCTCCCCTAATTTTTCCCGTCATATATCCACCATCACTAATTGATGTAAATCGATCAATTACACCCGATTTTCCACGTTAATTCATAATTCATTTAGTGTAATCGATTCTAAATTCAATTCTGCACCGATTGATACGATTTTCCCCAAATTTTATGCTGATTTACTATAAAACCCAGTTTTAAAATTTTGGCACCAAATTTTGATTCCATTACATTTACAGTTTCTATTATCATTGATCTTCTTACCAACTCATCGAGTGTTATTAATTGTGTTTTAGTGACATCTATAAGATCAATTCAATTTTTCCCCAAAATTGTTAAACCCTAGAATCATGAAAAGTAAGAGAACTGTTAAAACTCCTAGGAGTTTGGATGATTTTGTTCATAACAATGGTACTGCTGTGAATAATCAGAAAAATGGAGCAAAAAAGAATGGTAAGAAGTCAGTTGTTGTTGTTGATACTGATAAAACTGGGGGAAAAGATCTTGTAATTGGAGATGAGTGTGCTGGTACTAAGAGTGGTGTAGATAGTAGCTGTAGTTTGGGAAATGGTTTGTTTGGTAGTAGTCAAGGGAAGGATGAAGCAAGTAATGGTGTAGAGTCGACAGTTAGTGAAAAGAATGGTGGAACAGGTATAGTGGAAAACAATGTGGAAAACAGTGAGATTAAGAATGGTGATAGTAATAATGGAGCTGAGAATGAGGGTACAGTTGAAGTGAATACTGAGGAGAAGGTTACTGAGGAAGATAATGGCAAAAGAACAGAGGCTAATAGTAAGATTGAGGAGGCTAGGGTAGATAATGGCACTATGTCTTATGCTAGAGCCACTTATGATCCTAAGCTTGATATGTCTAGGAAATTGTTTGAAGTTCCAACTGAGGTAGATGAAAATGGCTATGAATATGTGGTGTTTGATGAAATAATGATAGAGGAGGGTTGTAAGAAATGGGATTTGACTTTATGTGGTTACTTTGTTGGGCATAAGATGACTGTTTAAGGAGAATGTGGGGTAGGAAAGGGTTTAAGGATATTGTTGATGTGAATAATGGAGTTTATTTCATAAAATTTCACAATGCTGAAGGGCTTGAGTATGTGGTGAATAGTGGGCCTTGGATGGTAAGCAACAAAGCTTTTTTTGTCCAAAAATGGGACATTCATGTCTGTTTGGATAAGAGAGAGCCTGTGCAAGTTCCTGTTTGGATTAAAATATGTAATCTACCTTTGGAAGCCTGGACTACACATGGTATTAGTGCTTTAGCTAGTAGAATTGGGAAGCCATTGGTTATGGATACTATTACTGCTGATATGTGTAGATTGGGAGTAGGAAGAGTGGGATTTGCAAGGGTAATGGTTGAAGTGTCTGCTAAGAAGTGTTTACCTGATGTTATTGAGATGATTTATAGGAACAGAGATGGAGGTGAGATATGTAGGAAGTCTGTTAAGGTGGAGTATGATTGGACACCACCGAGATGCTCTAATTGCTGTGTGTTTGGTCATAATGATGAGGAATGTAAGAGTTGTGTGAGTAATGAGGAGAAAAATGTTGAGACTAAGGCTACTGATAGTTTTAATAGTGGAGAGAATAGGTCTGAAAATGAGAAGATAATGGATTGTGCACAGAAGGATGGTTTTGAAGAAGTTAGGTATAAAAAGAACAAAGGTGGAGGTATTAATGGAAAAGGTCCTGTTAACAAAACAAACAATCAAGGTCCAAACAGAGGAGTTAGGAACCAAAATGTGAAACAGTCCCAATTTGTATACCAAAAGAAAGTTAGTAAAGAACAAGGTGAAAATAGTAACAAGTCTTCTTTGGAAAATCCAAGTTCTCCTAATAAGAAAGCTTGGAAGGTTCAGGTTGAGATATTGGAAGAGTTAAAGAGGTCTGCTAATAAGTTTGCTAGTTTAGAAATGCATGATGATGATGTGGATAACAGTGGTTCATTGAATAAGGATAAGCACAAAAATAATAGTAGTAATGAGGAGAATGATGTAATGCCTGATGAGAATGGGATAGCACAAGGTATGGAAGGAGATGTTATTGAGGGAATAGATAAGGGGGTGATTAGTAGTCAATAATATGTCTATGGATCTGAAAATAGGATGTTGGAATATTAGAGGTTTGAGTACCTCAGATAAACAAAAGGAGGTGAGGAAGTATATTGATGATGAAAAGTTACATGTATGTGGTATTATTGAAACTCAGTTAAAGACTAAAAAGCTGCAAAAAATTGGTGACAATGTATATCAGAATTGGAGTTGGGTTCATAATATGAGGTTTTGTGATAAGGGATGCAGAATTATGATAGGATGGAATAGTGATATTGTTAATGTGAATGTTATCCACTATAGTAAGCAATCTATATTGTGCAAAATAGAGCCCATTATTGGTAATATGGCCATATTTTGTACATTTATATATGCTGCTAATAGTGGAAATGAAAGGAAGATATTATGGAATGAATTGGGACAATATAAGATGTTGGTGGATAATGAACCTTGGGTTATTATGGGTGATATGAATGTTACTCTTGATCCTAAAGAACATTCTTCTGGTGGTTCTAATATGACAAAAGATATGGTAGAGTTCAAGGAATGTGTTAATATGATTGAAGTAGAGGATATAACAAGTAGTGGGCTTTTCTATACTTGGACTAAGAATCTTCATAAGGCTAAACAGGTGATTGTACTGGTGTTCTTAAAAAGCTAGACAGAGTAATGGGAAGTGAAGAGTTTGTGGAAAACTAGAAGGGGGGGTTGAATAGTTTTACGTCTTTTTCGTTTTGCTTATTTTATAAAAGATAGTTTCTAAGATGAAACCTTCAAATCACTTTTATACATAAATATATATATACTAGTTAATTTATGATTTTGTGTAAATATTACTTATGTATAATGTACAATTTCAAAACACTTAACTACAAAAGTATAAATACAAGATTTATTAAAGGTTTAATATATACAATGCTTATGTATAATGTTAGGAAAGAATATACAATTTCATATATTTTATGTAAGCATATATATGTGTAGTAGTGTATAGATATAATTTTATGTACTAGGTTGGTTTTTGTAAGATTAGTTTTATGAATGGATTTTAGTTTGATCTTTATGTGAAATCAACATATGCACACTACTATCAATTATGACTATGTATGAAAAGCAAGTAAGTAATAAATCAAAGAGTGAGGGATGGAAAGATCAAACCGAGACACAAAGGATTTATAGTGGTTCGGCTACAAGGACACCTTCCTTGCCCTACTCCACTCCCCGAGTCACCTACTCGAGAGTTTTCTTCACTAGATCAAAGACCTCCTTTATGGCGGAGAAAACCGTACACACCAATATACACACCAATTTACACACCAATCTTCACACCAATCTACACACCAATCTACACACCAATCTACACACCAATCTTCACACCAATCTACTATTTTCTTCACACCAATCTTCTACACACCAATCTTCTATACACCAATCTTCTATTCTCTTCACACCTTCAAAGTACTAATGTCTTGACACCTTCAAGTCACTAATATCTTTGCAACTTCAATGCACTAGTGTCTTGACACCTTCAAGCCACTAATGTCTTCACACCTTCAATGCACTAATGTCTTGACACCTTCAAGCCACTAATGTCTTCACAACTTCAATCTACAAATGTCTTCTAGTCTTCTCCACTAGAGATCCTTAATTTCTTCACTACAAGCTCCTATTGCTACAATCTCCTATCACCACTACTATCTAACCCTTCTTCTTCACTTCAAGTCACACTTCACACTTACAACAATTCTAGATTCTTCAACTAAATCTAGTTAACTAATACATACACCTTATTCACCAAAGTATGAAAGATGTACAAGGAAATGTAAACAAACAACTTAGATAGCAAGATGATACTAAGTTGTAATACTTCTAATAGAAGTATTCTTCTCTTTGCACTTGAAAGAATGAGGCTTTGGATCACTTGGAAACAAAGGCTTATGAAATGATCAAAGGATTTTTAGGATTGAAATGGAGATCTAGAACAGAAACTTTTTGTGCAAAAAGGTGGGGAAAAAATCCAGGTTTAAGGTGGTATTTATAGGCAAATGTTTCTGACAGAGGAGCGTGGCCGGTCCCCTTAAAGCATGGCCGGCCCCCTTAAAATTAAGGGGGCCGCCCCTTATAATTAAGGGGGCCGCCCAACTGTAACGGCCAGAAACTTTGTCTTTTAGTGGGGAAAGTTTATTTGGTGAAAAACTAACTGATTTTGGTTAAATATTTGAAATCATATATTTAGTATGATTAAAACATTTTTCCTTATTACCAAAAGTGTTTTTCAAAAATATATAATAAGATTATATAATTAAATAAACTTTGTATTAGTTAATTAAATACCCCTTTGATCATGCATTTCACTAAACACTTTGTTTATTCATACCTTAAGTGATTTGTTGGTGAAAGTGATTATTTATTACTAAATACATGTTTACGTCATGATCTTTGGTTTGATTAGTTTAAGTTTTGTGATTATCAAAACATAGAGATATCGGAAGATATGAATAATGTTTTCAGTCAATTATTTATATCAACAATCTCCCCCTTTTTGATGATTACAAAACCTAAACTTATTAAATCCAAAAATTAATATTTAGACAAGTATTTAGTAAGTTTACATTCACTTCTCCCCCTTTTTGTAGAATCAAAAAGGTTAGGCCGAATAAACTTCGTGAGAGAAGTTTAAACGGGTAGAAAACTCCCCCTTGATGTATGCTCCCCCTCGTTTGAGGGCACCAAGGTTTCGAGAAAGTAATTCTTGCAAGAAAAATATTAGAAGCACAAGCATGGCACAAGCAAATACATATAGCATAATATTAGCAAGTAATAATCATGGCACAAGGGAATAAGAAACATATATTAAACCATTCAATAATAGAAAAATGATTATGTCAACCCATAATCATTGTTACAAAGGCAATACAAATAGAATTCTAAATAACATAGAACATCCTATAGTGCCAACAAGAAGTGTCATCAAACTTTCTTGAATCCCAAAATGGCTGAGGAGTTTTATTTGAAAATGAGAAAACATAAGCATATCAAATGCTTGGTGGTTTAGTGGAGGTAAACTCTTGGTTCCATGGGTGTTGGTGAGTTTGTAGAGCTTGGAGGTGGTGGATTTGAAGTGGAGTTTGTTGGTTGAGGGTTGTGATGTTGTTCAAGTGATGGGGTTTGTTGAGATCTAGTAAGAAGATACTCAATCCAAGTGAAGTGCTCATTCAAAGCAATGGTTTGTTGTTGAAGGAAGATGCAACAATGGCAATTGTTAACATGCTTCTCAAGTTGGTTTTTGTTATGTGGTGATGATGGTGAGCTTGATTGTGGTGGATCCAAATTGCGTTGAGCAAGATGTAATGCTAAAAGAGCACTAAGCTCATGTGCCTCTTTTAGCTCCTCAACGAACTTCAAGTGTTCGGAGGAAGGTGATGGTGGTGGAGCATGATAGTTGTCTTGGGTGAAGGTTTGCACATGCAACATTGGAGTGGCATGTGAGGTTGTAGGAAGTGGTGGTGGTACTCTAGGTGGTGGAGACATGTTTGAGCTTGGGTAATCATGAAAACAAGATATGGGTGGAAGATGTTCTTCATGAGTGGATGATGTCTTTGTTGAATGAGCAATATGTGAAGTGTTGATTGAGATATTGGGATTGTTGTTTTGGGATTGAGCATGCTCATCAAAAGAGGAAGCATTAATGAGGGTATTAGTGGAAGATAGGTTGTGGGATGACTCATTTGAGTGGGTTTGAGGTTGAGTTGTTGGTTGACTTGAAACAACATCACAAGAGTTATGACAAGAATCAAGTTTCCTCCTCCAAACGGGTTTGACGGAGATCCTTGCGGTTCTTGAAATCTTTGGTTTTTGGTTGTTGGAAGATGACATGTTTGGGTGTGATGGCATTAATGGTGGGAGGGGAGTATTTATAGTGTATGAGAAATGTGGTTTAGGAAGGAAAATTTGAGGGATAGTATGGGACAAGATATGTTTGTGAATTTTGGGAAGTATAGGCTGAAGTGGGTCAAAAAGTGATAAAGAAAATAGTATCCCCGACCATCAGATGGCCGGTCCCCTTAAATGGAGGCCGGTCCCCTTAAATTTAAGGGGGCCGCCTTTATGATTTAAGGGGGCCGCCCATCTGGTGATTCCCAGAATGCCAGAAATGGGTTTTTGGCAGAGAATTTTCAAAAAGGTTGTGTTTTTGGATTTGGATTCAAGTAAGTTCAACTCTTGAGGCAATATAGAGCATACTATTCATGAATGTAGGGAATATCATAGAAATGATTAGAGAAAACAATTAATTCCTAATAATCATGTCATCTACTAATATTTCAATTAAGTTTGGTAACTAAGGAAGCAATAAAGCAAACTTAGTTAAGTATGCAACTATATGAAGATAAAGGTAAGTAGGATTAGTGCAAATGAATTTAAGATAGCTTATGATAAACAAGTGGGAAGATATGATTATATGAACTTCAAGACTTGTTACAAACAAGATCCATACAGGCAAACCATGATTCTCATGAAATGATTTGATTAGATTGTGGATGTCATTTTCACATAAGTTTATGAAATATGTGAGAAAATAATAATGTTTTAAATAAAATGTTTTTAGTTTTATTCAACAATGTTTGAAAGTAAGTTTTCACTTAATGTCATAAATCTGGGAACGAAAGAGTCAAATGAGAAACAATGTTCACAAAAGTAAACTAGCGTTAGGTATATATAGGAAGTGCAATTTAATCAAGTTGGAGAATGAGTATGAGACTATTACTAGTGGTGCTCAATTCAGGCTAAACACGACCATTTTTACGGGTTACACACACCCAACTTCTCACATAGAAGCAATTCAACCGTTAGGTTAAATTGAATTTCTAGTCAATAGATTCTCCAGTAGTCATTCTCCTTTTAGAGGAAATCGAGTTCCTAAATTTACCTATCGAAGATTACCAAATATGAAGTATTCTTGATTCACTAAAACTTGGCTTAATGTTTTGAAATACATTCAAGTTTGTATCCTAATAGGACAAATTTTGTTTTGTTTAAAAAAAATGTTTCTGCTTTGATAAAGATCAAAATAATGTTATGATAGCTTATGATTAAGCATGTTGTTAAAAAAAAACATAAAATAGATATTCGAAGGGTTTTAACTCAAAGAGAGAAGTTTTTTTTTTTTTTTTTTTTTTTTTTTTTTTTTTTTTTTTTTTTTTTTTTTTTTAAATATGACATATTGATTTTGATAATCAAGAAATTTCAGGTGAAAAATATACTTCAAGAGAATCGATTCAGCCCATTGTCACATGTAATCATCTCTAATGGCAACTAAAGATATGAGAGAGACATTGAACATCTAAATGCAATGAGATAGGGAAGGACAAAGAAAATCATCAATGAATGCAATATAGACATGTGTATATATGCATGTATACAAGACATATTGTAATATTGAGTCACTAGCAAGTCTTAATTATAACACATCTATTAATGCAACTAGTAAGATCATATAGCACAAGTGGCAAGCGTTCTATTCTAGATCATAGAAGATTATCAATATAGATGAAAACTAAAATAAATGATAATAGGCATAGCAATAAGACGGTTAATTATCCTAATGTTATGTATGCATATATTGGTATTCATGATCTAAAAGCATAGCAACTTGCAAATTAAAACATATTAATATACTAATTGAAGCATACTCTATCTTAATGTAATGTAGGCAAGTTTTTGAAAGGAAAACTTACCTCAGGTCCAGCTCTTCTTTAAGAGTGGTCATGAGAGCAATATAAAACGTCAAGAAGGTTTTCCCCAAAGCAAGTTGAAGAAGCGAAGTAATATCCCAATGCAAAGAGGATCAAGGAGACTTGATCATAGAAACACTATCGGTCGCGCCAATCATCACAAGTCGTGCAGATTAAGAATGGTAGAACAAGAATCCTTCGTCATGAGGTAGTGACGAACACACCATAAAGACAATGGTCATCAAATGAAAGAAAGCGAATAGAGTGATCCAAAAAGTAGTAGTTCCTTTGATCGTTAATTACCTACACATGACAGAGAGCTTGGTACCCAGATTCTCATGGGTCCGAGTTGATTAGTAGCGAACATCCAATGCACTTAAATGCATATGAAGAGGATGTCGTCGAGAAGTACAAGAATTCATTATTTGTTTGTTTTAGCAAACAAACAATAACTTTCTTGACTAGAGAAATAATCAATGGATGTAAATAATAATAGTTCTAAATTTTTCCATTAGGTTTAACAAATTTTATTTGTTTTGATGTATTTGTCAAATACTCATCTGCCGTATATCCTAATCCGGTTTTATCATAAAATGACTTTTGAATGTTAAGTAGATATTTTAAAGATTTAGAACTATTTTCGAATTTTGCTAATATTTTGGCTTTTTCCTTTTCCATTTTGATTTCATGTTTATAGTCTTGACAATTTTTACATTCAAGATCAATTTCAATATTACTTTCAAGTCTAGACATTTTGTCTTCTAAAATTATTTCTTTTTCAAAGTTATTTTCAGCGGATGTTGAAGATTCATTTTTAAAAATAATTTTTGAGTCAATGTTGCAAAATTGTTTGAAGTTATTTTCCATTTTTGAAAATTCTAATGTAAATTGATCATAGCAAAAATGTTTGGTTTTGAATTGTACCTTATTTGTACTTGTACACTCTTCACTCGCTATACGGTGATCAACTCCATTGTTCATGTCGCTCCATGTTTTGTTTGTAGCATTGCTTGGATCTTGGAGCATGTAATCCTTGTCATCACTATTTGTATTAACATTTGTTAGGATGTTCACGTATTCCGTATTTACATCTTCTTTATCGTCCTTGTTGCACCATGATTTATTAACATGCTTTCTTCGGATTTGACACATGTGTTCTTCATTATTAGTACCTTCAATGATCACATTTGAACTAGTAGTACATGTGTTTGTTTCAACTAAATATTTATCTATTAAATTTTCTAGAGTAACAATTTCATGTGCAATATCAAGTTTATCATCTTTGGTTTTACATTTCTCTTGGTGAAACTTTAAAAGGCATTTCCAAATATCATTTGCCGTTTTACAAGGAAACAATCTTTCATAATCAACATTTGGTAGAGTTTTGAAAATAAGTAATTTAGCTTTAGTATTTTTATCAATTTTTATTTGAAGATTATTATATTGATTTTCAAAATCCATTTTGGTTAGTTTAAGATCACCAATTGAAATAATATGCCAAAGATCAAGATCTATTGATTTCACATAATTTTCAAATTTATTTTTCCATTCAAGAAAATGATCATTTTCAAATAATGGTGGTTGTTGCATAAATTCCCCTTCTAAATATTTTTCAAATTCCATAGATCGTTACAAGTTTTAAAATACAGTCTATTTTAAAAATCTTGCTAGACGTGGCTCTGGTACCAATTGTGGAAAACTAGAAGGGGGGGTTGAATAGTTTTCCGTCTTTTTCGTTTTGCTTATTTTATAAAAGATAGTTTCTAAGATGAAACCTTCAAATCACTTTTATACATAAATATATATATACTAGTTAATTTATGATTTTGTGTAAATATTACTTATGTATAATGTACAATTTCAAAACACTTAACTACAAAAGTATAAATACAAGATTTATTAAAGGTTTAATATATACAATGCTTATGTATAATGTTAGGAAAGAATATACAATTTCATATATTTTATGTAAGCATATATATGTGTAGTAGTGTATAGATATAATTTTATGTACTAGGTTGGTTTTTGTAAGATTAGTTTTATGAATGGATTTTAGTTTGATCTTTATGTGAAATCAACATATGCACACTACTATCAATTATGACTATGTATGAAAAGCAAGTAAGTAATAAATCAAAGAGTGAGGGATGGAAAGATCAAACCGAGACACAAAGGATTTATAGTGGTTCGGCTACAAGGACACCTTCCTTGCCCTACTCCACTCCCCGAGTCACCTACTCGAGAGTTTTCTTCACTAGATCAAAGACCTCCTTTATGGCGGAGAAAACCGTACACACCAATATACACACCAATTTACACACCAATCTTCACACCAATCTACACACCAATCTACACACCAATCTACACACCAATCTTCACACCAATCTACTATTTTCTTCACACCAATCTTCTACACACCAATCTTCTATACACCAATCTTCTATTCTCTTCACACCTTCAAAGTACTAATGTCTTGACACCTTCAAGTCACTAATATCTTTGCAACTTCAATGCACTAGTGTCTTGACACCTTCAAGCCACTAATGTCTTCACACCTTCAATGCACTAATGTCTTGACACCTTCAAGCCACTAATGTCTTCACAACTTCAATCTACAAATGTCTTCTAGTCTTCTCCACTAGAGATCCTTAATTTCTTCACTACAAGCTCCTATTGCTACAATCTCCTATCACCACTACTATCTAACCCTTCTTCTTCACTTCAAGTCACACTTCACACTTACAACAATTCTAGATTCTTCAACTAAATCTAGTTAACTAATACATACACCTTATTCACCAAAGTATGAAAGATGTACAAGGAAATGTAAACAAACAACTTAGATAGCAAGATGATACTAAGTTGTAATACTTCTAATAGAAGTATTCTTCTCTTTGCACTTGAAAGAATGAGGCTTTGGATCACTTGGAAACAAAGGCTTATGAAATGATCAAAGGATTTTTAGGATTGAAATGGAGATCTAGAACAGAAACTTTTTGTGCAAAAAGGTGGGGAAAAAATCCAGGTTTAAGGTGGTATTTATAGGCAAACGTTTCTGACAGAGGAGCGTGGCCGGTCCCCTTAATGCATGGCCGGCCCCCTTAAAATTAAGGGGGCCGCCCAACTGTAACGGCCAGAAACTTTGTCTTTTAGTGGGGAAAGTTTATTTGGTGAAAAACTAACTGATTTTGGTTAAATATTTGAAATCATATATTTAGTATGATTAAAACATTTTTCCTTATTACCAAAAGTGTTTTTCAAAAATATATAATAAGATTATATAATTAAATAAACTTTGTATTAGTTAATTAAATACCCCTTTGATCATGCATTTCACTAAACACTTTGTTTATTCATACCTTAAGTGATTTGTTGGTGAAAGTGATTATTTATTACTAAATACATGTTTACGTCATGATCTTTGGTTTGATTAGTTTAAGTTTTGTGATTATCAAAACATAGAGATATCGGAAGATATGAATAATGTTTTCAGTCAATTATTTATATCAACAGAGTTTATTTGTAAGTATTCAAGTGCTCATGCTATATTCCTTCCATACCTAATATCTGATCACTGCCCTGTTATTCTTGTCATACCTAATGTTGTTCATACTAGAAAGAAAGCATTTAGGTTTGCTAATTTTGTCACTGATAATGAGGAATTTCATGAAGTGGTTAAGAAGTATTGGGGGGCTTACAGCTCAGGGTGCCAAATGTTTAAAGTTGTGAAGAACCTTAGACTTCTTAAAACACATCTCAAGAGTTTAGCATGGAAAAATGGGGATGTTTTTGAGAATGTGAAAAGTATTAAAGAAGAGCTAAAGGAAATACAGAGTAAGATTGATTTGAATCCAAATGATAAAATGCTAAGGGATGAAGAAAGTAGAATTATCAAGTTGTATTATGATGCTTTGAAGGTGGAAGAAAAATTTTTATATCAAAAGGCTAAGATCAATTGGCTGAGTTTGGGAGATAGAAATAATGCATTCTTTCATAAGGTGTTAAAGGGGAGAAACCATAGGAATAGAATCAATGTTGTTCATGATGAAAATGGAGTGAGATATGTGGATGATCAAGTTGCAGAGCAGTTTGTCAAACATTTCAAGAATTTTTTGGGTGAAAGTGTTCCAGTATTGAATACTGATGAGTGTGTAAATACTCATCATTTTTATCGTATCTGAACTGCCAAAACATCCAAAAACACTCAAAAACACATCAAAATACAGAAATTATTCCAAAAGTATGTTTTATATGTTGTAGATGCAAAATGTTTAAAAACAAATGAAAAACGAACAAAGTTTGCACAATTGGCAGTTTCAGTCCCTCAAGTTTCAAAAATTGACAAAACTAGTCCCTCGAAGTTTGAAATGAAAGAAAAGTCAACCCAAGCCCTTTGGAATTCAAATTTTTAAAAACAAGTCCTTGGGTAAAAAGTTTGAGAAAATTACACATTTGGTCCCTCAGAATCCAAAATTGACATAAAAGGTCCCTAGAGTTTCGGTAATTGATAGATTTGGTCCCTGGTGGGAATTTTTGGATGAAAAATCAATTTTGGGTCTTTGTGAAATCAAAAGTATCAATTTTAGTCCTTAAAATGAAAGTTTGAATAAATTTGCAATTTAGTCCTCAAAGTTTCACACATTTACAGTTTTAGTCCCTGAAGGACCAAAAATGGAAAATTGCAAATTATATATTTGGACTACGAAAACTTGGCATTTTTCATCCTCACTTATACTTTGGAACAGTTACAATTTCAGCCCTTGCATTTTCTGAAATTACACAATTGGTCCTTGTGTTTTATTACCTAAACCAAATAAACCCTTTGTATCCTTTTAACCCAAATCCAACACAAAATAAAACCTGATCCAAGTCCACCCAATACCAAAACCCAATCCACAAACAGACACCCCTAGCCCATCAACAACCCCAGCCCACTCACCACTACCCAAAATACACTTCCCCCTTTTTAAATAATATCCGGTCAACCTTTGACTCCACATCATCTTCCACCTCACCCCTGCAAAACCTGCTATTACCCTGCAAACACTCCAACTCCACACCCTCCATCATCACCCCTACACCTTATCCCCCTCCTACTCAGCTCAAAACAATAACAAAACAACAAATCCCACCCCAGATACAAGCTAACTGCCAAATAGCCAACCCCCACTTTCCTGCCAAAATCCCATTCAAGGGTGGAGATCGTATTATCCCAAACCAATGGTCAAGATATGACTGAGAGGCTCAAGTGGAACCATATAAGTCATGAAGGAAGCAAGAAGTTATGTTGTTAGCTAGTTAGTGTAGTATGTAGTTTTAGTTTAATTTAGTCAATTTCAAGTTTATTGTAACTTTTAATTCTCAGTTGAAATTCCAAGTATGTAACTTGTTACTTTTAATTAATCTAAGTTTCAGTTAGATAAATTCAAGTTTCTGCTTAATTCTCAGTTTCATAACAAAATATATATATAATAAAAAGGAAGCAGAAAAGAAGAAAAAGCAAAGCATTAAAAAGGTTGAATGGAAATGGTTTAGAAGCTCAGTGGTGAGCTATTAGGATGGTTACTTGGACTTGTTTCTCAGTTTGGTGCATTGGATAACTTGTAAGCAATTATTTCTCTTTTTGCCATTCACTGTTCACTTAGCTCCTACCTGTGTGTCACACCCTCGCCGAAGGCGGAAACACGAGGTGTAACGAAATCGATATACATCACCAAAGAGAAATAAGACAATACCATAATTTACATTAAGGAAAAATATAACATTACAACGTTGTTATTGCCGACTTTGGCAAATAAAAGACATAAGTTTGATTCCCAAAAGATGGTATTTTAATACATAATGAAAAGAAGTGACATGTGAAAACTTCATTATGTAAGACCTTGCTGACAAGCTTACTGACGATCACCTGAAATGCATGAGAGAAAACGGTCAACTATAAAGATAGTTGGTGAGTATAAACGTTTTATATAATAAGAAAACCATTTGAAAAAGTTCATAGCCAAAGGCGTTGTCAAGTATTATGTCCTGTAGTCAAGTACCCGCGGTCATAATAAGTCACAATATAAGCACCACATATATAATAATGTATGTCATGCAAAGCCCCTAATTAAATAATATGCGTCCCGTAACATAGTGAACGAGAGGTTGGCCGACCTCTAATAGCGCTATCCATATTACTAATAGGTGTCGAACAATGCGAATGTACGAACAGTACATCATACAACTATTATATACAATTAAGAACGCTCCAAACATGGGAGACTTAGCACGCTCCACCAATAAGGCGAGACTTTAGGGTTAAGAACGCTCCACCAATAAGGTGAGACTTTTGGTCATAGCACGTACAGTACATTAAGTTCAAAAGTTCAAGTTGAGTTCAAGAGTTCTTAAACAAGTTATAAGGTCAAGACAAGTCAAAAGAGTTCATTATAATCAAAGGGTTCAAAACAATGTTCAAAGTGTTCAAGTAATAATTCATGCATCCACCCCAAAGAGATTAAAATAGTTAGAAAAAGGGGTTCATGAATACTCACCTGATACAATAGGTAGTGCGTTACAAGTAGGTGTGCACGGAAAACGATGCGCGATGCTCTAACCACAACCTAATATGAATGGTATGATTTAGGTCGTGAAATGATGTCGTGTATGCAATTTGTGAAAGTTATACCACCCGTACATGTTTGTTGTAGAGTTTAATGGTTAAAAACTTAGTTACGTTAATGTGCTAGTTTAAAAGTAAAATATACCTTTTATATAAAGTGACTATTTTATCTCGTAATTAAACTATGGTCGTCTTGTTAATAAGTATTTTTTTGAAAACCTCTAATGCGCCTAGTAAGTATACATAACGTTCTACCATTTTTATTTAAGTTATTATAGCTAAAACCGACTCTAAAGTATCCAAAATCCATAATAAAATTTTCTAACAGCTTTTCTATTAGTGATAAAAGCTGTCAAATAATTACTTTTCATCTAAACTTCATTAGGCCATAACTTTCTCATTTTAGCTCCGATTCTTAAGTTTTATATATCCTTAGTTTCGTGTTTGAGTATACTAGCATATTTTTAGTGCCTCGGCTAGTCCAATTAACTTTTAAAATCCGATTTTACCCCTTGAAAAACTCTAACAGCAACTATATTTTCAGAAAGTTAGTTCCATCGCCCAACTTAAAACTAACGCATCTTTTTCGTTACAAGTCCGTTTTAACCCGTTCAAACGGCTACATTTTCATTATAGAGTATATTTTCTATATTTCTAGTCTAATCTTACTCATAACCTACTGATTTTTCTGTTGTGAGTCGAATAGAACAGCCCCTAACCTTTTAGTGTCAAAACCACTTTTTACAAGTTTCTCTAGTTTATGTATATATGGTGTTTTTTTTTATCTTTACTTTATTGTTTGAAATTTATACCAACCAGTTTGTTCATGATAAAAAAAAATTTGTTTAAAACATAACCATTAGTTAAAAGATTATTGTGGTTATAAGGTTTTGGTTAACATGTACAAAGTGATAAACCAAGTATATGCAATTTGAACTAGCATCAAGATATAAAGAGTATGAAAATTATTAGTATAAAGTTTACTTACTTAGGAAGATTAGTATGATGAGGAGGCAAGTTACTTGATTAAACCAAGATTAGAGCTTCTAAACCCTTACAATTGCACCCTAATGATGCTTGAACTAGTCAAAATGACTTCCTCCTTCCCTGGCTCCTTGGTGGATCGAACTATGTGATGGAGTGAGTGGTTTTATTTTATTTATTTATTTTTTTTGCTAAGTATAATTAATAGTTATACATATATATGTAGTAAGATTGGTCAAATGAGTTAAAAATATCTTAGCTAGGAACAGTTGTAGAGTTGCTATGGCCCTTGTGGTTTGGCCGAAATTTGGGGAAAAGTAGGGGACAAGACTAGCCAAGCACACATCTTATTAATGCCATGTTTCATGTATTGAACATTTGGTACTTTGGTCAAAAATGATTTTCTGTAATGTCACCACAAAATAGAGGGGGTACGGCATGTGTAAAAATAATAATAATATACGAGTAGTATGTTTTATTTTGTATAAAATGTGTATATTGATAGTTTTAGGGAATACCGGGTACCGAGTTAACTAGAAATAAATTTTTAACGGAGTTAAACGGGGCATAATAAAGTCATAAAAATTATGAAAATATGTCGGGTATAAATATTGAGTGTTTAGATAATTATTATTTAGTTTCTACGACAACCGTCGTAATTTTAGTAAACTTACGATAATAATTAAATAAATTTCCAAAACACCGGGTAAATGAATTTTATAACTTTTAAGATATTATAAGGGATATAAAAATATGTCGGGACCATGGTGGGAATATTTAGATATATTCGTCGTATATATATTAGTCGGGCGTTAACGTTTATTTAGAAATCGTTATACGTAAAACGTTAAATATACTAAATATATATATTTGAAAATCCTAAGAGTGGTATAACATGTAAATGACCTAATGATGATATGCCGACTATTTCTAGTCCGTATGAGAGGTCCTTACTGAGAATGCACGTAAATAGTGGAATTTCCAAAGTTTGGGAGTAAACGTAGCCGTGGAAAATATCGGGTTGTTACATTCTACCAACCTTAAAAGGAATCTCGTCCTCGAGATTCAATTCGTCCATTCTATAGGTGTATGTGATCGCGGTTAAATTTGATGAAGCAACTAAGGTCGAAAACGCTAGGTCTCGGTTTAGTCGGTGTTGTGTATAAGTTCTATACTAAGACTTAAGTGCTACGAAAATGATATAGTTGTTCAAGAGAATGTACCCGTTATGCTATCGTGGACATGTTGGGTGATAGGATTTCCTAGGAAGTAAGCTCTGCCACGCGCGGGTGGAATCTCAACGGCCTCATCTTGTGGCCCTTCAATTGCTGCTGCTAATTTTGGACGATTGCCTCCTTGGTTAAGATTCCTTTTCAACTTAGGACAGGTGTTCCTGAGATGATCCAAGCTTCCACACTCGTAACATGCTGGCCTTGGTCCTTGGTTCACAGTCCTGTTTGAGCAGTTTCGCATGAAGTGGCCCGACTGTCCGCATTTGGTGCATCTTGGGCAGTCTCCTGAGTGGTGGTAGTTACATCGAGTGCACATAGGATGTGGACCGGCATATCTTCTGGGCCCTTGAGTTGTTGCTCCGTAGTTTCCTATTACTCGTTGTCTCTTGTCCTGTTGGTCTTGATCACGGCTTCTTTGCTGATCTTCCTGTCTCTTTCGTCCTTCATTATTTCCCTTTGTTAGTTCACCAGACCTGATCACATCATTTGTCAAACGGTATGCCATGCCCACAGCGGCTTGTAGAGTGGTTGGGTTCGATGAAGTGACATCCCTCCTGATTTCAGGAATCAATCCCCAAATATATCGATCGATCAGCTTTTCCTTAGTGGAGACCATATGAGGAACCATCTTAGTTAGCTCATGGAAACGGGCCGTGTACTTGTCAATCTCTACTCCTACCATCAAGTGGTTCCAAAATTCCACTTCCAGCTTCTCCACTTCATCTTTTCTGCAGTACTCGTCAGTTAGTAGTTTCTTAAATGCTTCCCAAGATAATCCATTTGCAGCCTCTCTTCCTCGAGTCTGTAGCTGGTTGTTCCACCAAGTCAATGCTCGACCTTGAAGTAGACCCGCAGAGAATTCAACCTTATCCCCTTCAGCACATTTCGTGATGCTGAGTTTTGACTCAACATTCTCAAACCATGATAGCAGTCCAATGGCACCCTCAGTGCCATAAAATTCCATTGGCTTGCATGTCATGAAAGTCTTATAGTTGCATCCCTGACCGTTGTTTGAAGGACCCGCACCATTATTGGATCGTTTGGCATCAATGTGCGCAACAATCTGAGTGAGAAGGTCAGCTAATCCAGCAGCACTGTCATTCGGGTTTTCATTGTTGTTACGTCCAGCAGCATCGTCATTCGGGTTTTCATTGTTGTTACGTCCTGAGCGAGTGTTCATTGCGGCCATGGCTCTGCGATAGACCAAAAATAATGGGTTGAGTGAACGATACATGAACGATGACGGATGATGTACGGTATAATGATAGTCGTGACATAGAGATCGCAGAATGATGGGAACAAAGCCATGCTTAATCTCACGGGACGTAAGGTAGCAAGGAGAAAGAATCTACATGAATGCATATAAAAGGTACGATAACAGAAACTGAAACATATAAACAGGTTATGCATACCCACCCGACCAATGCAACTTCAGGTGACCAGACTCTCTAGACTCGACCAAACATGATCTTTGACCACTACTCCCTTCATCGCATGATTCTTCCTGAATTATACATAGGTGATCAGGCTATGCATACTTGAGGATTAATAATGCAATGCTAGGACTAGTCGACTCGTATGATTTTTGGTATTTAAGAAAAACGTTATTTTGGTTATAGTTGCGATTTTTATTTTAGAAAAATCGGCATTCTCTATAACCTCTAGCTCTGATACCAATCTGTCACACCCTCGCCGAAGGCGGAAACACGAGGTGTAACGAAATCGATATACATCACCAAAGAGAAATAAGACAATACCATAATTTACATTAAGGAAAAATATAACATTACAACGTTGTTATTGCCGACTTTGGCAAATAAAAGACATAAGTTTGATTCCCAAAAGATGGTATTTTAATACATAATGAAAAGAAGTGACATGTGAAAACTTCATTATGTAAGACCTTGCTGACAAGCTTACTGACGATCACCTGAAATGCATGAGAGAAAACGGTCAACTATAAAGATAGTTGGTGAGTATAAACGTTTTATATAATAAGAAAACCATTTGAAAAAGTTCATAGCCAAAGGCGTTGTCAAGTATTATGTCCTGTAGTCAAGTACCCGCGGTCATAATAAGTCACAATATAAGCACCACATATATAATAATGTATGCCATGCAAAGCCCCTAATTAAATAATATGCGTCCCGTAAAATAGTGAACGAGAGGTTGGCCGACCTCTAATAGCGCTATCCATATTACTAATAGGTGTCGAACAATGCGAATGTACGAACAGTACATCATACAACTATTATATACAATTAAGAACGCTCCAAACATGGGAGACTTAGCACGCTCCACCAATAAGGCGAGACTTTAGGGTTAAGAACGCTCCACCAATAAGGTGAGACTTTTGGTCATAGCACGTACAGTACATTAAGTTCAAAAGTTCAAGTTGAGTTCAAGAGTTCTTAAACAAGTTATAAGGTCAAGACAAGTCAAAAGAGTTCATTATAATCAAAGGGTTCAAAACAATGTTCAAAGTGTTCAAGTAATAATTCATGCATCCACCCCAAAGAGATTAAAATAGTTAGAAAAAGGGGTTCGTGAATACTCACCTGATACAATAGGTAGTGCGTTACAAGTAGGTGTGCACGGAAAATGATGCGCGATGCTCTAACCACAACCTAATATGAATGGTATGATTTAGGTCGTGAAATGATGTCGTGTATGCAATTTGTGAAAGTTATACCACCCGTACATGTTTGTTGTAGAGTTTAATGGTTAAAAACTTAGTTACGTTAATGTGCTAGTTTAAAAGTAAAATATACCTTTTATATAAAGTGACTATTTTATCTCGTAATTAAACTATGGTCATCTTGTTAATAAGTATTTTTTTGAAAACCTCTAATGCGCCTAGTAAGTATACATAACGTTCTACCATTTTTATTTAAGTTATTATAGCTAAAACCGACTCTAAAGTATCCAAAATCCATATTAAAATTTTCTAACAGCTTTTCTATTAGTGATAAAAGCTGTCAAATAATTACTTTTCATCTAAACTTCATTAGGCCATAACTTTCTCATTTTAGCTCCGATTCTTAAGTTTTATATATCCTTAGTTTCGTGTTTGAGTATACTAGCATATTTTTAGTGCCTCGGCTAGTCCAATTAACTTTTAAAATCCGATTTTACCCCTTGAAAAACTCTAACAGCAACTATATTTTCAGAAAGTTAGTTCCATCGCCCAACTTAAAACTAACGCATCTTTTTCGTTACAAGTCCGTTTTAACCCGTTCAAACGGCTACATTTTCATTATAGAGTATATTTTCTATATTTCTAGTCTAATCTTACTCATAACCTACTGATTTTTCTGTTGTGAGTCGAATAGAACAGCCCCTAACCTTTTAGTGTCAAAACCACTTTTTACAAGTTTCTCTAGTTTATGTATATATGGTGTTTTTTTTTATCTTTACTTTATTGTTTGAAATTTATACCAACCAGTTTGTTCATGATAAAAAAAAATTTGTTTAAAACATAACCATTAGTTAAAAGATTATTGTGGTTATAAGGTTTTGGTTAACATGTACAAAGTGATAAACCAAGTATATGCAATTTGAACTAGCATCAAGATATAAAGAGTATGAAAATTATTAGTATAAAGTTTACTTACTTAGGAAGATTAGTATGATGAGGAGGCAAGTTACTTGATTAAACCAAGATTAGAGCTTCTAAACCCTTACAATTGCACCCTAATGATGCTTGAACTAGTCAAAATGACTTCCTCCTTCCCTGGCTCCTTGGTGGATCGAACTATGTGATGGAGTGAGTGGTTTTATTTTATTTATTTATTTTTTTTGCTAAGTATAATTAATAGTTATACATATATATGTAGTAAGATTGGTCAAATGAGTTAAAAATATCTTAGCTAGGAACAGTTGTAGAGTTGCTATGGCCCTTGTGGTTTGGCCGAAATTTGGGGAAAAGTAGGGGACAAGACTAGCCAAGCACACATCTTATTAATGCCATGTTTCATGTATTGAACATTTGGTACTTTGGTCAAAAATGATTTTCTGTAATGTCACCACAAAATAGAGGGGGTACGGCATGTGTAAAAATAATAATAATATACGAGTAGTATGTTTTATTTTGTATAAAATGTGTATATTGATAGTTTTAGGGAATACCGGGTACCGAGTTAACTAGAAATAAATTTTTAACGGAGTTAAACGGGGCATAATAAAGTCATAAAAATTATGAAAATATGTCGGGTATAAATATTGAGTGTTTAGATAATTATTATTTAGTTTCTACGACAACCGTCGTAATTTTAGTAAACTTACGATAATAATTAAATAAATTTCCAAAACACCGGGTAAATGAATTTTATAACTTTTAAGATATTATAAGGGATATAAAAATATGTCGGGACCATGGTGGGAATATTTAGATATATTCGTCGTATATATATTAGTCGGGCGTTAACGTTTATTTAGAAATCGTTATACGTAAAACGTTAAATATACTAAATATATATATTTGAAAATCCTAAGAGTGGTATAACATGTAAATGACCTAATGATGATATGCCGACTATTTCTAGTCCGTATGAGAGGTCCTTACTGAGAATGCACGTAAATAGTGGAATTTCCAAAGTTTGGGAGTAAACGTAGCCGTGGAAAATATCGGGTTGTTACACTGTGCTTATCTGTGTTTACATGCTTATTTAGTTTACCAGAATGCTTGTATGATGTTGTAATAAGTGATTGATTCAATGGTCTGTCTTGAGTTCAGCTTACCAATGACTTGCATCTCACTAAAGGAGTGTTTGGCACAGTGGTTTTCACCACTGTGCACTAGCTCTTGGTTACTAATCTTGGTTTAAACATGTTACATTAGGTCTCAGTAGGCTAGTTTATCATTAATAACTAAGTGTTCTGTAGTAAAAAGTCATAATCACCCCTAAAGGGTATGACAGTTTATCTGTTTAGAAATTAGGACTCCCAATTCATGAGTTTAGCTTTGAAAGTTGTCAAGTTTGTTTAATTTAATCATAGATTAACTTAAAACATCACATTAAGTAATCTAGGACCATTAGAAATCCAACAAAGTCAAATAAGTTCAATTTCTAAAAAAGTCAAAGTTGCATACTTTGTTTCAATGTTAGTTTTTGAAAGATTTTTCATGTGCTTGTTTCCAAACCAATTTGCCTAAATCTTTTTTGGAAAATCAAGATCAGAAGCTCATATTTCTAGTCATAATTTTCTCTCTTTTTATAGATTTTTTTTTTATAGCTTATTGGATGCCTTCTTGTGATCTGTCTGAATATGTACTCCCCTGCACCAGGGGGAGTTGGTCATAATCCAATCATCAAGAGCTTCTCATGTGCTCATTTATGCACCATAGTATGAGATTTATGGCATTTTAGAAAGCTTGTTGTTCATTTTGTTTGTTTGTGTTTTTACTTTTCCATTTTGTGCTTATTTGAAAGTTTATTTTGGTCTCTCAATGTTCACTCACCAAGCTCAGCTGCACTGACCAATCAGTGTAGCTTAGCCACTTCCATAAGCTCTAATAGAGCTTGATAGAGAACCCTAGCTTGAGAACTAGGACTTTTTGAAAAGCTTATTGTATAAGCTTGTTGTATCAGTGCCTATTTTCTGCTCTTGGGCTTATTTGATAAGCTCAAAAGTAGCCTGCACACCAGCAGACTTGTCCCACACCTCAGTTAATCACCCAACTTCCAAAGCTTCTCAACAGCTTATTTGTGGGCCCCAGCCTATGAATTTTGTTTTTTTGGGAAGCCTAGCCACCACTCTCACTAGATCCAGTCCTTGTTTGGACTTATTAGCTTATTTGATAAGCTAATTTGGCCTTGCAAAAAGGTTGCAGGCCTGTTTGGACTGCAGTGGTATTGGATCAGCTTATTTTTGCTTTTCTAGCTTATTTTCTTTGTTTTCTCTTTTCTTTGGCTATCTTAAGTTTGTTTGATCTGTTTTTATATTGTTTTGCCTTTTGTTCATTTTTACTGAGCTTATAGTAAGCTTGTTCCAGCTTTTAGCCCTAGTTGAACCACAAAAGCTCAACTGTGAGCTAAATAAGCTCACTCTGAGCTTATTTGTTGGATATAAAAAAAGTTCCTTTTATTAAAGTTTGTTATTTTTACTTATTTAGTAGATTTGTAAAAAGAAAATTGAAAATAAATAAATAATAATAATAAAGTGCAAAAAGGGAGAGGCAGGGGTCGAACCTGAGACCTCTCCCCTTTGAAGGTGATATGGGTGTACCTGGAAACCATGCGCCCTTGGGTATTTTTTCATTAATATCATGCACAATTTAGTACTTAAATACTATTCATTCTCTTTTGCTTATTTTTGCTTATTAGCTTATCTTAACTGCTTATTTATAACTCTTTTCAGCTTTTTATATTTTTTATAACTTTCTGGTAGTATGTAGTATTTATATAAAAATTTTCATATTTTTATAAAATAGTTTAGTATTTATTAAAATTAAAAATAGTTAAATTAGGTATTAAATAATAATTAGTATTAAATTGTAAAAATAGCTTATTAATTAGTATTTAGGAAATTTTATATTTTTATAAAGTTTATATTACTTTAATGTAGTTGTAGAATAATTTTTATAATTTTAACTTTTAATTTAGTATTTATTATAATTAATTTAGTTTAAGTAGTTTAATTAAGTTTAAATAGTTTTTAATTAATAAACAAATAATTAAAAAGTCAAAAAAATAATTTTCTTTTTTCTAAAATTTTCTTTTATCATTAGGTTCGTAAAAATATAATTTTCACGTTCGTAGGACTTTATTTGCTCACGTTTCACTTTTTATTTTGCGCGTTCGCGTTATTTTTAATTTTAACTCACGTTTTATTTAAATAACTTTTACGTTTTTAAATCTAGGTTACGTTTGTAAAAGTAGTTTGTAAAATAAGAAAAACCAAAAACATAAATAAAGTGATAGCTTCTATTTAAGCCGTTTGGCTTATTTTTCTGCTTACGTATAAGCAAATTCTGATTTTAAATTCTTAGATTACGTTTTAGGTTAATTTGGTTTCGCGTTATTATTAATATAGTTTGTTTACATCGTTCTCATCCGTATTTTCTTAGTGTAATAATCACAACTCACTTATACCCATTTCCGTCCAATTTCACCCGATCACAAACCCGTTTTAATACCATCCACACCTCGTCGGGACATAACGACCCGGGGAAACACTATATTCCGCGGAGCATTGGTTTAAGCTGTTTGACTATTACGGTTGACCATTCACAAGTGGTTGACTAATAAAAGTTGACTAGTTCAGACCCAATCAAATACTAATGATGCTAATATCATGTTTCCTAATAAGCTTAGCATTGAAGAAGCTGAATTCATGGTGAGAAAGGTTACTGATTGTGAAGTTAAAAAAGCAATATTTTCAATTGATGGAAACAAAGCTCCTGGTCCCGATGGTTTTTCTGCACATTTTTAGAAAAAAGCTTGGCACGTTATAGGTGATGATATATGTAAGGCTGTTCGGGAGTTTTTTGACAATGGGAAGTTTCTAACTGAGGTTAATTCTACTTTAATTGCTCTTGTTCCTAAGATCCAGACCCCTGCCAAAGTGTCAGATTACAGGCCAATTGCCTGCTGTAATGTCATCTATAAATGTGTAAGTAAGATCATTACTGAGAGAATAAAGAAGTATCTTGGGAAGCTTGTTAGTAATAACCAAAGTGCTTTTATACCAAATAGACATATTCAGGACAACATTTTGATTTCTCAAGAATTATTGAAAGGATATGGGAGAAAAGAGGGTCCTAGCAGAGTTGCTCTCAAAATTGATTTGCAAAAAGCATATGACACAGTGGAATGGAGTTTTTTAGAAAATATTCTTCAGGGATTTGGATTTCATAATAAGATGGTGCAGTGGATCATGAAGTGTGTGTCTTCAACATCATTTTCTATAAGTGTTAATGGGGAGAATTGTGGATACTTTAAAGGGGGGAGAGGTCTCAGACAAGGGGATCCTATGTCCCCTTATTTGTTTACATTGGTCATGGAAATTTTGAACTTATTAATGGTTAGGAGAGCAGAGAATGACAATGATTTTCAGTACCACTTTGGCTGCAAGCAGGTGAAGCTTACTCATGTTTGTTTTGCTGATGATCTACTAATGTTCTGCCATGGAGACAAAGGGTTAGTTAATGTTGTTAAGGATGTTATTGAAGAGTTTGGTTCTATTTCTGGATTGAAGCCTAACTATAATAAAAGTACCATCATATTTGGCAGTGTGCAAGATGATATTAAGAAGGAAATTTTAGAGGTGGTGCCATTCAAAGTAGAAAAGCTTCCTGTGAGGTATTTGGGTGTTCCTTTGATCACTAAAAGGATTGGAGTAAAAGAATGCAAATGCCTTATTGACAAAGTGAGAAATAGAATTCTGAATTGGAAGAATAGGTTCTTGTCTTATGCTGGTAGGCTCCAATTGGTGACATCTATTTTGGAATCCATTCATGTTTATTGGGCAAGTGTATTCTTGTTACCTCAATCAGTGGTTAATGATATTAATAAGCTACTTAAAGGGTTTCTATGGAATCAAAATGAGAAAGCAGATGGTAAAGCAAAAGTTGCATGGAAGAATTTGTGTAAGCCTAAAAGCAAAGGTGGTCTTGGTTTGAAAATTTTGAGTACTTGGAATAAAGCTATGATTTCAAAGCATCTGTGGTACATAGCAGTGGATAAAGATTCTTTATGGGTCAAGTGGATAAATACTTTCAAATTAAAAGGTAGAAGTGTGTGGGAGGTGTGTGAGGATTCTAATGACAGTTGGGGTTGGAGGAATATTCTAAGAATGAGACAAGAAGCTTGTGTTCATATGGTTAAAACATTGGGTGATGAGGCAAGCACTTCAATGTGGTTTGATAATTGGACAGAATTTGGTGCCATTAATAATTACATCACATATAGGGATCTCTATGATGAAAGATACAATGTTAAGATGACTGTTAGAGTGTTTGTTGAAAGTAATGGTGGTAATTGGCCAAGCTCTTGGAATAATAAGCTTCCAATCAATGTTTTGAATCACAAGATTGAGCTAAATGATGAGCAACAAGACAAGTTAATGTGGAGATGCAATGATGGTACTTTCTGTAAATTCTCAGTGAAACAAACTTACAATGATTTGACTGATGATGGAGATGTAGTTCCATGGAGCAAGTTGGTTTGGTTCTCACAGAATATACCCAAGTATGCATTTATTGTCTGGTTAGCTATCCAGGGTAAATTGACTACTCAGGACAGATTGAGGAAGTGGGGCTCTTATGATTTGATGGCATGTTCTTTGTGCTATAAGGAAATGGATTCACATGAGCATTTATTCTTCAAATGTAAATACTCTAATGAAGTGTGGGCTAAGGTACTAATGAAAATTAATGGAATGCAGTGGGCTGATATAGATTGGAAGGATCTCATTGAGCAACTTTCTAATTTGAAGAATGGCAACAATATTGGCAGTGTTGTAAGGAGATTATGCTTGGCAACATGTGTACATATGATTTGGCAAGAAAGAAACAATAGGATATTCAGAGAAGATGAAAGAAATGTGGATGTACTTGTTCAATGCATATGTGATGTTATTAAGTGCAGATTGAGCAGCCTCACTGTTAAGAAAACTAGAGCAATAATTGATGTTGGAAAGGAGTGGGATGTGACATTTAAAGATTCAACAAAGTGAACTCTAGATAGAGGTTTGAGGTTCTGGAATGAATGGGTAGAATGGTGTTGATTGTGTTGTTATGGTATGCTGTTATGAGTGTTTAGCAGAGTGATATTGGTGGCTATGGATAAGTTCATAATGAAGAGTATTGATAACAATATTAAAGATCTATGGTTATTAAGATCTTTTTAATCCTGTGAAGTGCAGAGGTAAGATTCTTGCTATCTCTACAGTTTAAGGTTCTTAACCTTCTCTTCAGTTTCTGATTCATAGAATCTGAATTGAGACGTGTTCACTTAAAGATGTTGGCTCTATAACTTGGGATTCTAATAGTTCATAGGAATTTTTGTCTGAATCTCTTTATTGTAGGCCTTTGTTAGGTAATAATAGAGGATTTGGGTCAAAAACAGAATATGATCTATTTTGAAAACCATAAAGTGAGTATCCATATTTGAAGGGTGGAGTGAATTGGTGTGGTGGTGCATGTTTCTAGGAATTGTGAGGAGTGAAAGATGAACCTACATGGTCCTAGATATGCACTGCTAAGGAGGTAATGGTTGGTACTCATTGCAAGGTTGTGTTCCCAAATGTGTGAAGCCATTGTAGTAAATGGAAATGTAGCACAGTTGGTATAGCACTTGCCATGGAGAGTGATGCGTGGGAATCGCAACAGGCTTTACCTCTCGAGGGATCTCGAGAAGCTTACAACCCCCACCAGGCAGTGTACCTGATCGTTGTAGTATAGTATAGTGACAAGTACCGGGGGATTGATCGTTCAGCTTAGGAATAGTGTCGCTAGGATTAGAAAACCTAATTAATAGTTCTAAAGGTGAGGAATGATTATTTTTGTATTTTTATATTTTTATGAAAGCAAGTAAAATCTCGGGTTTTGGAAGAGTGGGCGGAATTAGTTGCTATTCAACTAACCCAAAACTAATATATAATCAAAATAAAATACTAAAAATGAAATTAAACTAAATTATACTAAGGTTGTGAGCAGTAATTGGAGAAATTGTGTTTACTTAGACTTAACTACTCCCTAGATATCTTTTACACGTTAATTACTTGTTATACTTGTATGGATGACGGATTGTATTCCTTAATACCATTCGTGGGGTGGCATACATAACTCCCCAACTCTATGAGCTCTTATCTCCTCCTACACCATGACCCAGCACAACTATAGGGATTGTAAACAGTGGCTCATGCATTAAATACAACCAATAAAGACCTAGTACGCCTCGGTTCATGTTTCTTAAGACGTTCAAGCATGTTACCATTTGGAGATCTGCCAGTTTTCTTAAGCCTAACATATAAAATCATTCATCCAAGACAAGAATAGACAAGTAATCAACACATAATCAACATCTAGGTTTCATTAGATCTAAGCAAACACAAAAGAGATATAGCCTAGCATAATGGAATTGAGACAAGAACAAGATATAAACAACCAACACATAGACATATTGATTGAATTGGAAGAACACTTATCTCAATTACAATGCAAGGTATCAAGGGTTTGGAACCCTTGAAAAACCTGTAAAAGATACACCAAATTCGTCTTTAGGGTTTCACCAAAACTTCTCCTCTCTTTAATGAAAAAAAACTAGAAAACTATATATAGGAAAACTGGGCTGACGGCGTCAAGACTACCATGTGACGCCGTCACCTCGCCGCCAAATACTTCCTCGGACGGCCTTGATCTACTTATGACGGCCTATGTGACGCCGTCACCAACCACGGTATTTTATTCTTTGCACTTTGACGCCGTCATGATGACTTTTGACGCCGTCACCACCTACGGTATTTTATTCTTCATGTCTGACGCCGTCAGGGTGTAACTCTTGACGCCGTCACCTAGTGTCTTCAGCATGGAAAATTGATACTTTGCCGTTTTCTTCACTTTTATGCTCCAAAAACGTCCAAAATGGCTTCTTTTCCAGAATTCACTCTCCAAACACCTAAAATCACAAAAGGAACGATTTAGGGCAATATTTGATCAAATAAAGTCGGATTCGGGCTTAAATGACCCCCTAAAAACGGATCATTTTTCGCCTCATTAGAGAGGTTATGGGTTCCTAGTGAAGCCACTAATCTATCTCATCATGATTATTGTGGTGGCAGGTTGAATGATCATGATGGGTAGATAAGGTGGAAATGTAACTAGATGGTAATTGGTGCATTATAAGGTGAATATTAGCTGCTGCAGCATGGATGTGCTTGTTGTGTTGGCTGCAGAATGAATGGAAGAAAATAATGTCTTTTTATGAGTATGTTTTCATTGTTTTTTGTTATGGATAACACTTGTTATCTGATGTATTGTTCCATTCTAAGATCTATAGGCCTCTCTATAGTTTTTTGTATGATTGTATGAGGTTTAAGTGTTTAATAATATATGTTCACCTTGGCACCAAAAAAAATGACTTCTAAACCCAACTGGTTTAAGTATTTGGTTGATGCACCATTACCATAAGCTGTTTGTATAACACCAACGTGAGGTTGATATTCATCTTTATAATCTATGAAAATGCTTAGCTGATCTTTGATAAATAAAGCAAACAGCGATAAAATCTTGTCCCGGTCTACTAGGTTAATTTTGTTGTTTCCATTCGATATAACTGTAAAGTATACAAATCGATCAGCACCTCCATCTAAACTTGCACACCTGAAAAACTAGAACAACTGAATTTATTAATCTTATTTACCATTGCCCATTACTGTAGAGGTGGCAATTTACACTTAATTACTTCTGATTTATAAGACTATCTAAAAGGAAAATTGGTCAGATGGTAAGTACTTGATAAAAGTAATCCTTTTTTTTTAAATAAGAAAATTAGGTTATAAACTATAACATAAAATGTTTTTAGGTCAACCCAACCCAGTTTGACCCGCTAAAGGAACCTGTCACACACCTCACCATTTAATAGCCTTTATTATGCAACAAGAAGTTGTTATAATTTCTAGTGTTAAAAAAAGGATAATGGCTCACCGTACGCCAACATCTAGAGGACCAAACCCCTGAGGAACAACCTTCTCTTTCTGTACAAAATCAGCACCAACTCCTTCATTTAGTACACCTTCTTTACCTGAATTGTGAATTTCTACGTCCAACCAATTTAACTTCTCTTTCAGAACTTGAAGTTTCTCCCCACCCACTCCATTCGAGCAATCAACAATCAACTTGCCAATTGGATGATTATCTCCACCCTTATTTGGTATCAGCTCTATCAAGCATCTAATGTTATACAATTAGGGTATATTTGGTAGGCTAGAATTTAATAATTAAGGGACGACATGGACATTTTAATCAAGCTCAGAGGCTTTAACAGTAACAAACCTGAAAGAAGTGGAAAGCTGATCAAAATAATCAAGCTCAGAGGCTTTCAGGTCCTTGTTTCTAGCCCGAACCATCCAATGCAATTGTGGAGTTGTTACAACACCCATATCAATCGGAACAGCTCCAATTATTGAACAGATACCCTGGTATCCAAAATCAATTGGCAAAATAGGTTATAATGTTATAAGTAATCTGGTTTACCCCCTTTGGTCTCATGAAAATTGAAATGCATGACTGCTTAAGTATCTACATGCCTATCACAAAATTCAAAGTAAAAATTGTATCTCAAATGAATCATCTACCCTACAACAGATTTAAGCTAGTAAAACATTACATTAAAGAGTCTTACTTGTTTTGCAGCCTCAACTAGTGATTCACCACTAGGCCTTGTGTCTCTTCCCAATAATACTACTGCCTGCTTTGCGCCATCAAGTGGTATGTTTTCCTTCTTTGCAAATTCAGTAATCAACTATTCCATAATACAACACAATTAATTAGAGTCAACATATTTCATTTCCATCTTTGTGACAAACTTAATACAAAGCATTTAAACAACTACATACAGTTTTCTTCAACCAATTCAAATAGAAAAAACCAAGGATTGCAATTCCAGTTGGCACGTGTTGTTTAAATAAGTGTTAACAAGTTCCCAGATTAGGGTTAAGATAATCAATAAGGTACCGGATATTCACTTGAAATCGTGGTATCACTTTCCAATAGAAACTATTCGACCCTATGCCTGGGTTACACGAATATCTCTATGGGATAAGACCAAGTGATGTTCTTGTTTTAGGCACAAACCAAGAACCAGATGCGTATTCAAGTTTTTAGGGTTTTGTGATTTCGTATATCTATGCATATGTATTATGACCTTTATTTATAATAGAGAATACTCAAACCTAGCCCATGGAATTATGTATAATTAACGGCCCATTAATTATAACATAGTACTTTCCATAATATTAGGAATCAGTGGTTAAAAACGAGCAGCAGAATAAACTGATGCCGTCAGCAGAATCATACTAGCAGCAGATTCTACTAGCAGGCATCAGCAGAATCAGATTCCTGCTATCAGCAGAATCATTACATAACCACTATTGAGTCAGGGGATTCAGTGACCAAATGGGTGTACACTCCGTACCTCCAAACCCATTACCAGGTGTAAATTAATCCCTCAAGTGCACTAAATTTACTAACAATCCTCCCCAAATTTAGTTCACTTCCTTTGCATGAAAAATTAAACACAAAACAAAACAAGTGAATAAATGAAAATATCCTGAGGATTGAATTTCCACATTAGTACATATACTTTCAAATATTCGAGAATCAGGGTGTTCTAAGAATTGAACCCTTCAACCCATTTGAATACCTGATGATAAATACACACAAGTTTTCAAACACTAAAATACTCCTGACACTATACAAGCCATGTGTCCATATCCAATTCATAAATGTTGTAAAATCTAAAAGTCCAAAGCTTCTTGAAGCGGCAAAACTTCAACATTCACATAGGTGGTTCATCTTTAATTCATGCTCCTGCTTAGCACTTTTTCAAAGAAAATTAACCATTAAGAAGTTATGACTTCATCCTCCTTTCCAGCAGATAACAAGCACAACCTTGGGATGTTTGTGATACATGTGCTTCAGTCCACTAAATGATCAGCTTTCCACATTGAACTCAGCTTCCAAGTTTCCTTAGAAGGGAGTTGGGTATCCTTGCATTCAGTGACTAAGTTGGACTTAAACCCATCCCTTTAGCAGACTTCAAAACCAAGTCTCTAGCCAAACCCTTCGTCAAGTGATCAGCTAAGTTTTGTTGAGATTTAACAAACTCTATAGATATCACCCCATTCATGATAAGCTCACGAATCATGCTATGCCTGACACTTAAGTGTCTAGACTTCCCATTGTACATCTGGCTATAAGCCTTTGCCAATGTAGCAACACTATCACAACGGATAGAAATAGGTGCTATAGGTTTAGGCCACAATGGAATCTCAAGAAGCAAGTTTTTCAACCATTCAGCTTCTTTGCCAGCAGCAGCTAAAGCCACAAATTCAGATTCCATGGTTGAACTGGTAATGCAAGTTTGTTTCTTGGATGCCCAAGAAATTGCACCTCCACCAAGTAGGAATACCCAGCCACTAGTAGACGAATTGTCTTCAGTGTTACTGATCCAACTTGCATCAGTGTATCCTTCTAATACTGAAGGATAACCAGTATATGAGAGACTATAATCCATAGTTCTCTTCAAATACTTAAAGACCCTCTGAATTGCTTGCCAATGATGAGCACTAGGATTACTAGTATACCTGCTCAATTTTCCCACAGCAAAAGCAATGTTAGGTCTTGTACAAGTCATGGCATACATCAAGCAGCCAATCACCCTAGAATACTCAAGTTGAGATATAGCTTTGCCAGTATTAGGCATTATCTTCTCACTTGTATCCATAGGAGTACTCACTGGAGTACAATCAAAGTAATTAAATTTCCTTAACAGCTTCTCAATGTAATGAGACTGAGAGATAGAAATTTTGTTACTTTCATGTTTAATCCTAATACCAAGGATAACATTAGCCTCCCCCATATCCTTCATGGAGAACTTTGATGACAAAAATTCTTTTGTAAGATCAACTTGATTTGGGTCAGTGCCAAAGATCAACATGTCATCAACATATAGACAAATGATGACTCCTTTACCAGATTCATCAAATTTGCTATATACATATTTGTCAGCTTGATTAAGTAAATAACCACTAGACAAAACCACTTCATCAAACTTTTGATGCCATTGCTTAGGTGCCTGTTTTAGTCCATAAAGAGACTTAATCAGTTTACACACCTTGTTTTCATTGCCAGGCATGATGAAGCCCTGAGGTTGGTTCATGTAAACCTCCTCATCTAAATCACCATTCAAGAAAGCTGTCTTCACATCCATCTGATGAATAATCAGATTGTGAATTGATGCCAAAGCAATTAGTAATCTTATGGTACTGATACGTGCCACTGGAGCATAAGTATCAAAGTAGTCTATTCCTGACTTTTGTTTAAAGCCTTGAATAACTAATCTTGCCTTGAACTTTTCAACAGTTCCATCTACCTTCATTTTCTTTTTGAAAATCCATTTGCTACCTAAAGGTTTGCAACCAGGTGGTAGATCAGTCAACACATAAGTGTTATTGCCCATAATGGAGTCCATCTCATCATTTATTGCTTCTTTCCAGAAAGCAACATCCTGGGACTTCATTGCTTCTTCAAATGTTTTGGGATCATCCTCCACAATGAAGCAATAGGAGTATTGGTCAGAGACCTCACTCCTTGTACCTTCAATTAAGTATAATTGAAACTCAGGTCCAAATGACTTTGGAGTCCTCACCCTATTGCTCCTTCTGAGCTCAGGTTCAGGTTGTTGTTCCACAACCTCAGCAGGAACCTCATCAGATACTTCTGAAACACCATTGTCATTGGTTCCATTTGGAATCCTTTGACTTGGTCTAGGGATAGATGAGAATCTGTTCTCATCAAAGAGTGCATCCCTTGATTCAATTATTGAATTAATTGAAACAGACTCATTAGGTTCTATAACATAAAACCTATATGCCTTGGAATGCTCAGCATATCCAACAAAGATGCATTCAATGCCTCTTTCTCCCAAAGTTTTCTACTTTGGATCAGGGAGTCTTACAACAGCCCTACAACCCCATATCTTAAGATAATTAAGGTTAGGTTTCTTCTTAGTCCAAAGTTCATAAGGGGTAACTTTGTTCCTTTTGTTGGGAACCCTATTTAATAAATAGCAAGCTGTTAACATAGCTTCACCCCAGAACCCTTGACTCAGCCCTGAATAAGACAACATGGAATTAACCATCTCCTTCGGCACCCTGTTTTTCCTTTCAGAAATACCATTTTGCTGAGGAGTATAAGGGGCAGTCGTTTCATGGATTATACCAACAGACTGAAAATACAGAGTATCCATGTACTCACATCCCCTATCAGTCCTTAATCTTTTGATAAGGGAACTTTGTTGCAATTCAACTTCAGTTTTAAATACTTTAAATTTATCTAATGCTTCATCTTTAGAATGTAATAAGTAAACATGACAAAACCTAGAAGTATCATCAATAAAAGTCACAAAGTATTTCTTATTCCCCAAAGAGGGAGTAGCATGTAAATCACAAAGATCACTGTGAATTAACTCCAAAACTTTAGTTTCACGTTTTACTCCTTGAAAAGGTTTTTTAGTTATTTTGTTCAACATACAAGTTTTACACTTTTCAGTGTTCATATCAAAAGCAGGTATTAACCCATCCTTGGACATATCTTGCATTCTTTTAAAATGTACATGGCCAAGTCTTGCATGCCATAGGTTTGAATCATAAAGTTTAGATGTGGATATAAAAGCAGAATCAATATTATCATGAACAATATTAAGTCTGAACATTTGATTACTCAAATAACCAAAACCAATAAACACACCATTTTTAGACAAAACAAACTTAGCAGATTCAATAACTTGTTTATAACCACAATTATTCAAAACACTACTAGAAACCAAATTCTTTCTAATATCAGGAACATGTAAAACATTAAATAAAGAAACAATCTTTCCAGAACTAAACTTCAAATCAACACATCCTTTTCCATGCACCAGGGCAGTTGACTCGTTTCCCATATGAAGAATAGAACCATCATTCATTGACTCATAGGTCTTGAACCAGCTTCTATCTTTACACACATGAATTGTTGCTCCAGAGTCAACCCACCACGCAACATCATCATCCTGCACAAAGTAAATGTCAGATATATATGTAACATAATAAATCTTAAAAGACTTATTAAACACATTCTGACCTTTCAGAGAATTGGTGTTACCATTCCCTCCACCTGTGCCTGATCCATTGGATTTATTTCCAATTTTACCACCCTTGCAATCTTTCCTGAAGTGTCCAGGTTTCCCACACTTCCAACAAGTCACCTTAGGTTTCTTGTTAGGATCGGATTTGGTGTTATCTTGATGCTTACGCTTGCCCTTGTTGTCATTGTACTTAGTGGAGTTGTTATGCTCCACCATATTGACAACTGATGGACCAGTAGCAGTGCTACTCTTTGGCTTGTCAATGTCTTGAGCTTTGAGTGAATCCTCAATGCGCAAGTGACTGCCCAACTCAACAAGAGTTAACTCCTCCTTCTTATGCTTAAGCATATGCTTGAAATCCTTCCAAGAAGGAGGCAGTTTATCGATGATACAAGAAACTGAAATAGCCTCATCCATGTTCATCTTGTGTTGTGTGAATCGACCAAGTATACTAAGAAGTTCATTGTATTGTTCCATGACAGGTCTAGAATCAACCATTTTGTAATTGTTAAAATTACTTACAAGGAACTTCTTACTTGATGCATCCTCAGCCATATACTTGGCTTCCAAGGAATCCCATAGTTCTTGAGAAGTTTCAACATTCTGATAAATATCAAACAGAGAATCAGACATACCATTGAGAATTAAACCTCTGCAAACATAATCATCATTCTCCCATTTGCTTCTTGCCCTCATCTGATCCATAGTAGCATCATCTCCAAAATCTTCTGGAATCTCAGTTGTGAGAACATAAACTACATTCATACTTGAAAACAAGAAGTGCATCTTCTTTTGCCATCTTCTGAAATCAACACCTTCAAACTTTTCCAACTTGGAAAAGTTAGCAGCCATTTGTCTCATAGCAGCAGCCATTGATTATCACTAATAGTTTCTATTGATTGTTGTTTAAATAAGTGTTAACAAGTTCCCAGATTAGGGTTAAGATAATCAATAAGGTACCGGATATTCACTTGAAATCTTGGTATCACTTTCCAATAGAAACTATTCGACTCTATGCCTGGGTTATACGAATATCTCTATGGGATAAGACCAAGTGATGTTCTTGTTTTAGGCACAAACCAAGAACCAGATGCGTATTCAAGTGTTTAGGGTTTTGTGATTTCGTATATCCATGCATATGTATTATGACCTCTATTTATAATAGAGAATACTCAAACCTAGCCCATGGAATTATGTATAATTAACGGCTCATTAATTATAACATAATACTTTCCATAATATTAGGAATCAGTGGTTAAAAACGAGCAGCAGAATAAACTGATGCCGTCAGCAGAATCATACTAGCAGCAGATTCTACTAGCAGGCATCGGCAGAATCTCTCATCAGCAGAATCAGATTCCTGCTATCAGCGGAATCATTACATAACCACTATTGAGTCAGGGGATTCAGTGACCAAATGGGTGTACACTCCGTACCTCCAAACCCATTACCAGGTGTGAATTAATCCCTCAAGTGCACTAAATTTACTAACAGCACGTTAGAACAACTAAACTGGAATACGACATCAGGTCAGTCATGTCAATCTTAGTGCGAACCCACCACGTGTAGCGCGTTTATCTAAACAGGTTACACGGATTGGCAGGTTGATGACCTCTGAAGCAATTTTATTTTTGAAAAGACTAAAGGGGTTCAAACGTCAATTCGTTTACAACCTAACCCAAACATGACATGTTTAGTAAACAGCTTAAGTGGGTCTCTGCAAACACGACCCTAAACCAAAAAAGCTATTTAGACCCAAGCCAACAACACTTAAACCTAATCATACTCTACCTAAACTACACAAAACAAAAACACATAAGCAAAAAGAAAGAAACCTGAAGAAAACTTTTGGCACCTTGAGCATTAGCAATATGATCAGTAAGTAAAAGGCTCCCAATCTTGAGACAACATTCCACCACTAGGATCAGCAATCTTAACACCCTTATCATCCACTTTATTGTGTGAAGCAGTGATCATCAACCCATGCAATGACATCTCCATTGTATTTCAATGATCTCAAAGACGCGAGTATTCCGATTCTGAAGATGGTGGATTTTAAGATATATGCATCAGCTCTAAATCCAGCAGTGCCATAAGAAACCTTAATACCTGCATGAAAAAAAAAAAAAAAAAAAAAAAAAAAAAAAAAAAAAAAAAAAAAAAGTGTGAAAATGAATTACCTTTTGGAGGGGCATCAGTTTAAAAATCACAATACATACCATAATTCATCACCATCCTCGATCCTATTTCTTTTGTACACACAATGACACAAACAATATACAACACTTCCTTTACATGTTGCCATAAAGGATATATATAATTATTCACTTTAGGAGAGATATATATGCAATTCTGCCGTGCTGTGTGTATAAACAAATTTTAACACAAAATACCCTCAAGGACTATCTCAAACCAAATGAGACAATTATATAGCAATGGTCCATTTGCAATAACAAAAACTTATGAAATGAGTAACGTTGTCGTACTAAAATACCCTTACTTATAAAAAACAATGCAATTTATTAAATACTTAAATATTTAATTACAATTTAAACTACTAAATTTCGCACACAAATTAATGCTATTACCCACCAAAGTTGCTATGCACGGGTAATCGTCTAGTAAGTAAAATAGATTTAATCTCACATAATCAAAAAGTAACACAAAAATTAATTATTAGAGGCGGAAAATAGGCCAGTTCGGTTTGTGCCATGGGTCAAACAGGTCATTGTTCAGAAAAGTCATACTTTAAGAATGGGTCGAATGGGTCATGGACCAAAAGGGTTGGGTCGACCCGTTACATTTTCTTTTGTGACAACCTGTAATCATGCTCCAATGTTTTTTGGTGCCAATGTAAAACACACACACCAAGCTTTGCGTTTCAGTTACACAAGAATGGATAATAAGAGACCACACAACCTGTCTATTCACCTTTTTATATTCTTTTATGGTTATGAAACAATTGGTTAGATTGCATGTATGTACAGATGTACTCATTTGCGAACAACATAGTTTTCTTACAAGTACTATTCAGTGTTGTTCACATAAGTTATATTTTTAGAATATTTTCTTTGAAATAAGCGTGAATTTCACCAGTGTTTTTAGCTAGTATTATATATTCAGTGTAATACAAAACTGCCCAAGAACCCGATGTAATACAACTTACAAAAATATCTTCAGTATTTCATAATGCTTGGACAATCAATTGTTCAAAAGCAAGCAAATTCAAGTTTAATCAATACAACATATTCAAAATACATTTAGCCACACTAAATAGGTACCAGTAACACTTGAAGTTTGTTACACATAACATGTGAATTATAGACTACTAAAAATCAAAAGAACTTGAGCACAAATTCTCTGTGAAAGATCGTCGTCGAGATGCTTCGTGATGTACGATCCATGGAACCTTTAAGAGATGTGAAAAAGAATACACTAGAGAAAACCTACCAAGAAAAATGGATACGTCCATTATTAAATGTAATAGAAATTTCCGCATGTATAACTCACTCAAACACAAGTTACGCCTATACTAACATGATATTTAACAATTTTTATAACATAATGAAGCTAGAGAGAGTACCTTAAGGGATTGATTGGTTGAAGTGAAGATGCCATTCATCAATATATGCCATCTTATCATCATCCATGCTTGGCAGTTCAATTGTCTCTAGCCGTTCTATTATCTTTGTAGTCTTACCAAGAAGCTTGGCCGCAGCCTTGACACTTGCCTCACGTTTCTCTATCACACTTTCATGGCATTTCATTGTTATTACTCGCGGTATGTTGGTAAAGCAAGCAGAAAATATGTCTCCAATCATGCCATTTAAAAGGGCAAACAACTGTTTTTTGCTAAGCGGTTGTGAGTTGCCATGCTCTCTATGCAAGATTGTTCGTGCAACTCGGTACATTGAATTAGAAGCGATCAACTCCTTAGGAATGTTGTTCTCCACCATTATTCCATTGGAACTTTTGCTAATCTCTATAACAATTTCTTCAGCTTTATCAGCAAACCACTTAAGAATTTCTGTTGCAGTCTTCCCTTCAAAAGAATTTTTTGATAGACTATTCTTTAACCACTTGTAGTTGTTTTCGACCTCATGCCATAAGGTAATAGTGGCCTTTCGAATATTCACATATTCACTTGATATATTGAGGCTTTCCTCCACGAGATGGGTGTATGATAGACCTTCACCAACACTTTTCACCAAGCTCTCAATTCTATCCTTGGGAATATGCGGGAGTGAAACAGCGATACATGTTAAGGTCACTATTGGTAAGCTCCAACTATTAACTAGCTCAAGAGAATGAAGAGGTTGAATATGACCCGTTTCAAATTTCTCTACTCCATCGAAACCGGTAGATTTCTTAAGAAGCTCTAAAACAGTGCTACTTTGTTCTTTTTCAGCCTTTAAGATGAACGAATTCATGGCGTTTGAAATGCGCTTAAGTGTTCTCTCAGCAAGCTCCATCTCATCGTTAACTTGTAAAACATACTTGCTAAGGTCTTCGTTTATTTCGGCAGTTGATTCGATGGGTGGAGTAAACAATTTTGCCTTGAGTGACTTCAAACAGTATAAGCAATAGACAACAAGTTTTAGAACAACTATCGGGATGAGCCATATCACTTTGCACAATACGACTAATACCGTTTGAAATCCAATGCAAAGGCTCAAAGCTATATTTTTTAAATTATAGAGGACGCTTCTTGGTCTACGGCTGCTTAGTAGAATAGGTATATGATTTTGTTTCCACTCATATAACTTTTGGGTCCAGTACTTCTCTACTTTAAAAACCATGAATTGATTCCTATCCCATTTAGTGACATTTTTAAAGTTCAAAACTGAAAAACATCTAAACATAGGAGCAATTGTACCCACCACGATTCCAATGGACTGTGTTATGAGAATGAAAATTATCGATCGCTTGTACACCGAATCATAATAAAATGTAAGATGCATTAATGTAAGCGTAAGATATGTTTGCAAGAGTGAAACAACTACACATATTACTCCAGAAGCAGTCGATAATGGACTACTAGCCATTACAAATTGAGGGCTACCAGTTTCTGCCATCACCCAAAACCTTCTAATATCTTGTCTTAGTTTCTCAACCTTAGATATTTGGGTTTGTTGTTGCTCAGTTGAAGATGTTTTGTTTGTGGCTTGATACTTAAATTCTAAAATTTCCTTTGAGGTTGGAATTGTTAGAGAGGAAGAAATCATTATTATTAGTAACAAAATGAGCATAGTTGCATAGATGTAAGCGGCCCTAGCACAAGTAAGAATGAACATGTATCCATTTGTATACTCGACAGTAGAATCAATAATACTAGTTTGTATCTGAATGATAACATTCACAATCACGGTAATAACAAGAATGGACAAACCTATGACATTTGCAAGAAGAGTCTTGTTATCCATAGCTGCCAAAGAAGGCATTAAGTTAACCATAATTGTGCACATGAACGCCAGACTCCCGAGCTTGGCTACTTGGTCCATCTCACTTGGCATCTTACTAGTAAGATCCACAGGCAATTTCATGGCAACTGTTATCACTGTAATAGATGCAGCATTGAGAGTGAAAATTTTACAAGGAAACCAGAATTTTTTATTACGAAGACCGTGCAATAAATCTGCAGCCATGGCAAGGGTGCAAACTAATGATGCTATTGCAATATAGATCCCAATCCACACCATAGGCTGACTTTCCACCTTAGTATCATATGTATCACGGGCTGTATCATAACAATAGTCCCGTAAAAAATTCACGTCGGTTGTATATAGGGTGATGTTTGGACTTTGGAGTGACGGATCCTAACTGGAAATCAAGGATGCTGTCATATAATTCATTCGCAATCTTGATACATATATTATCAGGATTTGGTATATATGGAGTTGTCATTTGGTTTATATTAGCCAAGTAATGTGTAAGCTAATTGCTTATAAGCATCGGTTTTAAACAATTCACAGTTTGTTTGTAAAGGGTACGGGGAAATTTCAAGGTCGTTTCTGCAATTGAATGGCCATGGACTTGTGAGATGTATGGGTCCTATGGGAGACTTTGACTTTGAAATGAAAGTAGATTTTTTTTTTTTTTTTTTTTTTTTAAAGAAAAATATACGAAGAAAGAAATGAAAGATTGTCTTAAATGAGGAAAAACCTTATGCAGTTATGCAACATCTCATGTACTAAGAAAGTATTCATTTCTCTAGAAATACAGTTAACGTCACAGCCTTTATAAAATTATTATATATTTGAGTAATTTATACTCGTAGTAATTTGTCAATTAACTATTCCGTGAAATTCAATTTTATCTAACCTGCAAAGATACCCGTGACCACAAATTTTTTTTATCTAAGATGAAAGTCTTTTTATAGGATACTAAATTTAGTTTAGAAAAAAAAATGTTATTTTGCTCTACATTGTAGATTTGTAGATATAAAAAGATAGAGTTTTGATAGGAAAGCCTAAGCCACACATTTCTTTTTTGTTATAGATATTATTTATGACAGAATATAAACTTTAAAGTACAAAAGGACATCAAAAAATGCTAGTTGATGACCAAAACTTTCAAACCTATAAAATTTGCGCTAGCAAGGGCTTATCGCCCATCGAAACGAGTGAAGGCGTCAAGTTAGCTATATCATGACGCACATGAAGGCCATGCTTCCTAGTTTCGTTGGTCAAGTGCACCCGACGTCACACCACTTAGATCTACAAGTATTTCTTTATGACGGCTATAACTTGTGTTAGACTAAACTTCATGATGATCCCTCAACCTATAGCATTAATTTGCAAATGCAATCAATGTGCATGAACTTCTTCAACATAAGTTCTTACTGGCAAATACAGGTAGTATGCCAAATAACAACTTCAACGAAAGAATGTTGTCCATCGTTATATCAATCTGAATTTGGAGATTTTGCGTAAGAAAAAATGAAAATGAAAATTAAAGGCTTATCAAATTAATTAAAAGAGATCTACAATCCAACTTCAAGGTACATAAAGGTAATAAGTTGGTTCCTTTAAATGGTAACTACACAACTCTATTAATTAATAACATAAAACACTAAAGCGTTTCTATTCAAAAATTAAAATTTCAGAACCAAAAAGCTCTATGTAGATATATATTTGTTTGAGAAACACTATTGCGGACCACAAAAGTTTCATTGAAAGATTGTTTGTTTCGCAATCCAAAGTTGAAATGCAGTGGCGGACCCATGCGAGAAACTAAGGTGGTTCCTTAGACGTAAAAGTCATCTGGACAACAGCCAATGTGTCCTAGTAGTCGGGGTCTGGTCGGGTCAAGTCATTTAGTTTATATTTAGCCAAGTAATGCTTAAGCTAATTGCTTATAAGCATCCAATTTATAACAATTCACAGGGTTATTATTATTATTATTATTATTATTATTATTATTATTATAAAATTCCAATGTAGTTGCACCGAAATAGAACGAACTATCAGTTAAATGGAGTAGACAGTAGACTTTGACTATTAATTAAAGGTAGACTTCATATAATCTGTCAAGATACTAATATATGGATTCATTTATAAGATGACTTGCTTGTATTCCGTGTAGACACATGGGTTATGAAATTCACATGTAGCTTCACTACGACAGCTAGAACTTGAATTAGATAAATCCTTCCTCACAATCCATCCCTCAACCCTGCTTTTAGTACTTAAAAGGCGATTACTGTGCATATGAACTTACTCAGCATAAGTTATTACAGAACTTACTCAGCATAAGTTATTACAGGCAATAGTCATAGAGGTATGAGGCATCATGTCGAATACTAAGGCTCATCTTCAACCTGATAACAACTAGAGCTTGTAAAATATAAACATAATTCATGGCATATTAACATTTAACTTTTTTTCAACAGTCAAAATTGTCATTAGCTGAGAAGATAGCTAAATTACAACTAAGATAGCTACCAAAAACCACCAAAACAAACTAAGGAACCAACATTTGCCTATGATCCAAAACATATTAAACTACACATGAGCTAGCACAACAAAAACATTTGTATGAATCATACATTCATACTATCACAAATACTAAAGTAAACCAACTCTGATGAAAATTATACCGGCATAAGCAATCTGACATGTGAAACTATATCAAGGCACCAATACAACCAGCCCCATTTTTATAATTCTTAAATTAACGAGTATAAAACACACCCAAATCAGACATTCAAGCTGAAAACTCAACGCATAACATACCCTAAAAGGCTATCAAACCTGATCAAGTTTCTTAAAACTACCACAAACATGACACTCCATAACACCATCACTTGTCGCAGCTGACGGAGGCAAGGGAGCCAACGTACCCCCGCAATTCTCCCTCTCACACATAAAATTCACGAAAAAATACGCATGTGGAAAATCATCATCTCCACCATTCGCCACACCGCCATCTTCACCTTCACTGTCCATCTCCTCATCAACATCCTCATCCATGTTCACTTCCTCCTCATCCTCTCCCACATTCTCCCCGTCACCATCATCCATAGCAGCCCCATCGTCATCACTCTCAGACCAATTCGCCTCAACTTTACACCGATCACACTCACACACAAAACCATAATCATCCTTCAACCTCTTTCGCCTCTCACTATACCTCAAATTAACCGGAAAATAGCTCAAACAAATCTCCATCCCTTGAGGTACATCATGAATCATCCTAATCATAATCTCCGTATTATCACCACTCCCCAATCCACCACCACCATCAACATAATCAAACCTACACGCATTCGGCAAACAATCATGATTAAACAACGACGCAGTCCCATAAATCCCATACGCCCTAACCGACCTCTCACCACTCTCATTATACGGCTCCATCAACCCAAAAGCATTCACCTTATCCTTCGCCAACAAAGCCCTAACCAACTCCACACTAAACCCCAAATCACCAACCGGAGGCCTAACAAGCAAAAACAAAAACTTCGCAGACTCCTCATCCGACGCACAACCCAATTCGCCTCCTTGAAGCGACAACAACTTTTGAAACTTTTCGGGCGAAACAACAGCCAAATTATACGCGGAAACAACATACCGCGCCTGCGAATGCAGTTCGAGGGGAACATGGCTGTTGTTTGAGAAATACTGTTGTAAGTGAGACAGAGTTTGGCAAATGTAGGGTGTGTGGGAAGATGTTGAGGAAATGTGTTGGCAGTTTAAGGAACAGAAGTGGGACCCACAAGATGGGCATGAGGTTTGGGTTTGTTGGGGGTGTTTGGAAATGGTTTTGAAGCAGTGTGAGCAGTATTGGTTAAGGGGGGTGTTTGGGTTAAATGGTTGGGCGGAGTAAAGGATGAGTGGGGTGTCACGGAGGATGATTTCTCCGCCTTTTATGGGGCGGAGGGAGATTATTGCTCGGCCTTTTCCCGGGAGTTCGGTTGGGCCGATTGGTGGTGTGGTGTCCATGGTGGGTTTTTTTTCCGGCTGGTGGTTGTGGGTGGGTGGGTGGGTGCTACTAGGGTTTTGGAAGGGGTTTTTGTGGTGTGATTTTTGGTGTTTGGTACTGAGACCCTTGGTTTAAGAGATAGTTATAATTGACCCCCTAGTACTATAGCTTTTTTACAACTTTTGGTAATTATAAATTCTCCAAAGAGAAAACATAAAAAACACACAATCATTTAGAAATGATATCACTTCTTAAACTTATTTTTATTTATCTTTCTAATGACATGTGTTAAAGTGTTAAACATTAATTCATTTACAAGAAATACTCACTTTTATATGTTTCAGTAGCAGGTCGTCTTTAAAGGAGTATGAGCGGTGTCATTACATATGGCCTCTATTTAACGAGGATCACAAAATTTCAAGCATTTCTATTATATATACATACACAATATGAGCATTGAGTTTAATTAGTTTATACACTACTTAATGTATATAATGTGTGTATGTTTAAAAACCTCTTCATTATAATGGCACAACGCCACCAAAATTCATGAGACAACACTCATTAGACAATAACATATAAAACTAAAAGGATTAGTATAAATAAGTTTACGAGGATATACATTTGTCTTGCGATAAATGAATGATATAGCATCCTAATATCACAAAAGCAGCCTTTTAATCTTTTATCTTTTCATTTTGAACAACTTATATTCTTTATTAAAACTAGAAAACGACATTATATTTTGAATATGTTTGCTTAATGCAAACTAGTGTGCAAACATATAATTCAGATAGTTGACTATTACAAATCGCTTGACTTCATTCAAGCCGCCAATAATACAAGAAAAATTAAAAAACCATACTAACAAACATTTTTTTTATTAAAATACGAGTTATAATACCCGCGCACGCGCGGGTTTTTTAAAATTTTTTGAATCATATATTTTTATTTATTAAAACACAAATAATTTAATCTTTGTTTTGTTTGATTTATGATATTTAATTATAGTTTTTTATTATTAAAGATAATTATTTAAAAATTTTAATCCTATTATTAATTGTATCTTATCTATATTTTTTGTATTTATCTTCTACTTTTGTTAATTGTATCTTATCTATATTTTTTGTATTTATCTTCTACTTGCGTTATGGATAAATATAAAATGTTACCTAATAAGAAAATAATTTTTTTTTAAATACAATTATTACTAAATAAGGTATGAATTGATTTTTTTGAAATGAAAAATTCCAATAGGGGTTTTGTTTTATTATATAAAAGATATGAATTTAAATTAACTAATACAGGTATCTGCAATTATCGAAAAACTTACTAAATTACAAACAAGTTCGTCAACTCTACAAGGGCATGGTCTAATGTCGATTTTGCTATTGTGCTAGCTGACACATCTCTAAATTGCTTGACGAAAGTTCACTGGAATGAGTAAAAAAGATGACTCAATAATATCATTCCACAAACTAGCAATTTGAAGAAGATGTCTATGTTAGTTTGACGGATAATAAATTAATATATCATGACAGGATTCGAACTCAAGACTTCGGGATTGCACACTTTACGTATGAGTTTCAATGAATTAATAATTGTTGTTTTAGTGACGAATAATTATTAAATACACGAAATATAAACTTAACGGTAACTAACGACCGTTGGACGAAACATGAAGGACTTGATTTGGAAAAGAGTGAAAGTTCGGTTCGGGTTGGGCTTTGTGTACCCAAGGCCGGCCACCCTCCCTCTCTTAGGGTTTGGGATGGCTTTTGCTCCAAGTCTCTTGAATGCTATATAATGAGACCTCCTCTCATTCATTCATTCATCCCTTGGTTCCAGAGCAACCAAATCACTTCCTTCTCTTTCTTTGTGTCTAATCGATCTTTGATTGATAGGACCAATAGTTTAATCTTTTCGTGTAAAAGCGAATCTAGCATTTCCGTTGAAACGCTATTAGTACGTGTGTGTGAGAACGAAGTGTTAGCATACTTTTGCTAACGGTGATCTTGCCTTGTGACTTGCCCTAGTCGATCCATATAAGCCCTCTTCTAGGGTTTATAAGTTCTTGTTCTTGCTAGTGAATAAGAGGTACGCTTTCATTTATATTCGGTTAATTTATTATTTGTATTTGATCTATTCCGCTGCGTACTCTTTGATGTTTATATGTTTATAGTTTATAATTATTCGTATATTCCAACAGTGGCATCAAGAGCCGTTAATACATTATAATGAATTACCGAAACACATAAAAATTGAATCGTTTGATTAATCACATGCTTAGTGTTCTTATGTTTTTATATTTTTCATAAACCCTAGATTTTTTTTTTTTTTTAATTTTCGAAATTTATTTTTTTATAAATGTCGATTTTATTTTTTTATTTAAAAGAAATTAGGGTTTGATGAATTATGTGATAAAAACTTGTAGAAACCCTAGGTTGCATGTAATTTATGTGTATATAAATGGATATTTGTGATATGCCGTTTGGTTGCGTTCCTTGATTGACATAATTATTTGTTATAATATGTGCAATATGGGCATCCATGACAAACCATGCATGTGTTGTTATGGATTAATGATTGTTATGATTTCATGCTTATTTTTACGATTTGGTTATAATTGATGTGATGATTTAGTAAATATTATGATTAAAGATTACTAAAATTTAATTAATTATAAAATTAGGGAAGACCCTATTAATCGTATATTAAATCAATTGTGTGTTTTTAAATTGATTTTGATTTGCATGTCCATTATTGTTGTTGTTTGTTTATTTTATTTATTACTTTTGTTTTATATGTTATTGTGACATGATAGTAACAAAGAGTAATTTCATAAATAAAATATTAAACGGACTTAATAATGGTAAAATCTTGTTTTGAGCTTATATATAAATCTTGAACTTTTGGTTGATTGATCGCGACTGTATTAAGTGGTTGTAAGGTGAAACTAATTTGACAAACTAAAAAGTGGGTATAAGGATGGCTTAGCATTAAATTGCGGCCTTAGTGAGCCTCCATTCTGGCTTACCGCTCGCCTGTGAGTCAAATTTAGTTTTACCTAACATCCATGATAACTACGAAGCACTTAAAGCAAAGTTGTAAGTTTCTCAACGCCTCAATCAAAACTTTGGAGATTTAAGCTCGTAAAGAAACTAAATGAGTAAAAGTTTTTTTTACATGAAACATATGCTACAAGATGAATGCATGACATCTTTGTACATATATTTTGATTACACACATCAAAATTTACTACCCTTAAATTTAAGTTATATGCCATCCAATGAAACGGAAACACCTAAAAATTGGATCTACGTCAGGGCACAACCTGGCTAGATTGCAATGGAGGGGCAAATTATATGATTTCATCACTAGCAGATCAACTGGTGTGGTGTAATTATGTAAGTTTGCTGTTTCTTAAATTGGTTAACTTGATTGAGTTGATAGCGGGTTCTGATCACTCAAGGCATAAGAAGATGGGGATAAAACATGCTTACATTGCAACTGCGGTTGGCAAATATGTAAATCCCATCGTTTCTAGGAATTGCAATTGAATATTGGTAATTGGGACACGTCTCGTACCTTGTTGAATACCGTCATCACTAGCAGATCAACTGATGTGATGAACCTATGTCAATTTGGATCCTAGTTTTTCATTGTAAAATTAAATGGTTATATGATTATGAACCAAGGGTATTTAATTTTCTTGAAATTTTATTATCGAAAGTACTAACTTTTGAATTTTTTCTGTAGAAATGGCTACACCCGAAAACACTAATATGAGCAACATGAGTTCTGCGTTCAAGCAAATGATTGATCGAGACAAGTTGACTGGTGAAAATTTCAATGATTGGTATCGATCCTTAAGAATCACCTTGAGGATGGCCAAAAGATATGATTATCTTGGTGAACCACTTCCTGAAAAACCTGCTGAGGATGCAACACAAGCACAGAAGGATGTGTATAATGTTGAATATGAAAAGCACAATGATGTGGCTTGTCTCATGTTAGCTGGGATGGATACTCAATTGCAGAAACAGTTTGAGCAATTTGGACCCATGGACACGATAAATGAACTCAGACGAATGTTTGAGAAACCACCTACTGCAGAATTATATGATTTAATATAATCTGTGCATAATTGTAAGCAGGAAGCAGGAAAATCCGTGAGTGCCCACGTATTGTCCATGAAACACTATATGGATCAATTAGAACGACTTGGCTGCGGATATCAGGAAAGCGTATGTATTGGTCTCATCTTGCGATCCCTTAATCAGGATTTGTATAGTGATTTTGTACACAACTATAATATGCATTGCAAGGGGAAGACAGTTAGTGAAGTTCATGCAATGCTTATTGAGTATGAGAAAGGCCTGAATAAGAAGGCACCTACACCAGCTGTAATGGCAATACAGGGTGGTAGGATCACCAAGAAGAAACCCAACAAACCGCAAAATGCGAACTTCAAGGGTAAAGGCAATGGTAATGGTAAAGGCAAACAAATTGCAACTCACCAACAGAAGCCTAAGAAGCAAAATCCTCCTCCTGCTAAGAAGAAGGAAAATTTCAATAAGGATTTGGCTACTTTTCACTACTACAACACTCCTGGTCATTGGAAGCGGAGCTGTCCATTGTTACTAGAGGAGTTGCGCCTCAACAAAGGTAAAATGCCTGGTAACGTCGCAAGCACTTCAGGTATGTTTATGATTGAGTTATTTTCTTTTCCTCGTAAGAATAATTCCTGGATCTATGATACAGGATGTGGTACTCACATCTGTAATACGTCGCAGGGACTTAGAGGAGCAAGGAAACTGGCCTATGGAGAAAGATACTTGTACGTAGGAAATGGTGTACGTGCAGCAGTTGAAGCCATAGGGACTTTCGATTTAGTTTTACCTTCGGGAATGATACTAGTATTGAATAATTGTCATTTTGCACCCTCTATTGTTAGGGGTGTCATTTCAGTTTCCTTGTTATTGGATAATGGTTTTGTTCACACATCTATTAATAATGGAATTTCTGTTTCTTTAAATAATGTTTTTTACTTTAATACAATTCCAATAAATGGTGTGTTTGAAATTGATATGGAAGATTCCATGTCCAAGAGAAATAATTCTGTGTATAGCATTAGCAATAAGAGAATCAAGTATAACTTGGATTCGTCTTATCTTTGGCATTGTCGTCTTGCTCATATAGGCAAGGATCGCATGGAAAAGCTGCAACATGATGGGCTTTTGCATAAGATCAATGATGATTCATTTGATAAATGCGAATCCTGCATATCTGGGAAGATGACAAGGAAACCTTTTTCACCTCAAGTGGAAAGGGCTACAGATCTAGTTGAATTAATACACACTGATGTGTGTGGTCCACTTAGACATGTGTCAAGACGTGGTGCTACCTACTTCATAACCTTCACGGATTATTATAGTCGTTATGGTTATGTTTATTTACTTAAACATAAACATGAGGTCTTTAATACCTTCAAGGCTTTTAAAAGTGAAGTAGAATTACAACTCGGTAAGAAGATTAAGGCACTTCGATCCGATAGAGGCGGTGAATATTTAAGCCAAGAGTTTAAAGATTATCTAACTGAGTGTGGCATAGTCCAGCATCTCACGGCTCCTTATACTCCACAGCAAAATGGTGTATCTGAAAGGAGAAATCGTACTTTGCTAGACATGGTACGATCAATGTTTAATCTTACATCTCTACCCTTATCCTTTTGGGATTATGCCCTTGAAACTGCTATTCGCATATTGAATATGGTTCCAACAAAGAAGATTGATAAGACTCCATATGAATTATGGACAGGAAAAGCTCCCAACTTTTCTTACTTAAAGGTCTGAGGTTGTGACGCGTTTGTTAAACGTGATTCACCAGATAAACTCCAACAGAGATCTGTTAAGTGTATCTTCGTAGGATACCCAAAGGAAACGATGGGTTACTACTTTTACTTTCCACCAGAGAATAAAGTCATTGTGGCTAGGTATGGAGATTTCTTTGAAAAGAATCTCATATCTCAAGAATTCAGTGGGAGAGTTTATGATCTAGAGGATGAAGATACATCACCTTCTGAAAACACTAGCACACTTCCTGTGGAACCTGAAAGTTTAGGTCCTCCACCTGAAGTGGAAGTGGTACCCATTCGCAGATCTTTAAGAACTGTGAAAGCACCCGAACGTCTATGTCTTAACGTAGTATGTGAGGAAACGATAACAGGGGATCTTAATGAACCTACTAGTTATAAGGCTGCTATAAATGGTCCTGAAAAGGAGAAATGGCAGAGTGCTATGAATGGGGAAATGCAGTCTATGAAAGACAATGAAGTCTGGGAAGAAATAGACTTACCTCCAAATGCTAAGGTAGTTGGAAGTAAATGGCTCTACAAAATGAAAACAGACATGGATGGCATTGTACACATCTATAAGGCTCGTTTGGTAGCTAAAGGCTATACTCAAACATTTGGTGTTGACTACGAGGAGACCTTTTCTCCTGTAGCTGACATTAGAGCTATTAGGATTCTCTTAGCCATAGCTGCCTACTATGACTATGAGATATGGCAAATGGATGTCAAAACCGCCTTCTTGAATGGTCGCCTAGATGAAGACATCTATATGGCGCAGCCTGAGGGGATTGTGAATCCAGAATTTCCAAACCGTGTATGTAAACTTAAAAGATCCATTTATGGATTAAAGCAAGCATCACGTCAATGGAATAAGAGATTTGACGCAGAAATCAAAAGTTTTGGATTTAGTCAAAATCTTGATGAGCCATGTGTATACCAGAAAGCTAGTGGGAGTAATGTTACTTTCCTTATCCTATATGTCGATGACATATTAATATTAGGAAATCATATACCAAGTTTAAATGAAGTTAAAGCTTATCTTGGTAGATGTTTTTCTATGAAGGATTTAGGAGAAGCAACATTCATCCTTGGAATCAAGATCTACAGAGATAGATCAAAGCGGTTGATTGGATTAAGTCAAAGTACTTACATTGATAAAGTATTGAAGAGATTTAATATGCAAAATTCCAAGAAAGGATATTTGCCAATGCAAGTAGAACATGGCTTAAGTAGCCAACTGTGTGCTTCAACACCTGAAGAGGTTGCACTCATGAAGAAAGTTCCATATGCTTCAGCAGTAGGATCTATCATGTATGCAGTTAGATGCACAAGACCTGATGTGGCGTTTGTACAAAATATGACCAGTCGTTATCAACAGAATCCAGGTGGAAAGCACTGGCACGCTGTTAAAAGCATTCTTAAGTATTTAAGGAATACTAAAGATATGTTTCTAGTGTACGGGGGAAATCCAGAAGCAGAACTTGATGTTACAGGTTACTGTGATGCGTCCTTTGAAACTGATAAAGATGATACAAAGTCTCAGACGGGTTATGTCTTTGTTATTAATGGAGGAGCAGTTGACTGGAAGAGCAAGAAGCAGACAACTATTGCGATGTCTGTTACAGAAGCTGAGTATATTGCTGCATCGGAAGCTGCGATGGAAGCTGTTTGGATTACGAAATTCATTTCGGGGATTGGTATTATGCCGTCAATTGAATTACCTATTAATATGTATTGTGACAACTCTGTTGCAGTTACATTCGCCAATGAACCTAGAGTTATGAAGGGCGCCAGACATTTTCCTAGAAGATATCACTATGTTCGAGAACAAGTCGATATAGGTGAAATCAATTTACTCAAAATTCACACAGATAACAATCTAGCTGATCCATTTACGAAGGCTTTATCTAAGGAAAAGCTTACTCGTCATGCTAATGACATTGGACTTCGTTTAGCTAGTAGTTTCATGTAAATCTGTGGTTAGTATTTGGATAAAGGATATTGTAAGCAATAATTATTCGAATGAAATGAAGTATTGTGTTATGATTATTTCTATTCATAAATATTGTATCATATATTTGCATGTTTAATCCATGAATAACTTTAATGTTATTCAAAATAGTCCGTTGTCAATTAATGATATGGGAGTATCATTAAACTAAGACAAATCTGAGTTTTGGTATAATATATTAAATATATTGATGCGTAGACATGCCAATTTCACATGATATTCAATACTGGATAAATTGGATATAGGACAAAATCTCAATTACATGATTGTACTTATGGATGTTGTCATTAGAGTAAATCATGAATATTTATCCTCAGACTTGAGATACCAGGTAACAACTGTGGATGTAGCTCATTTTCTGTGAGATAATCTAACGCTATCCGTAACTGGTAGTTATAAGGATTATTTTCAGAGGTGATGCGAAGTTCATAGCTTACGCTTGTAGTCAATACGGGATTTGGTTCCTTCAAATTTGTTTTGAAGTTTAATACTGTTTGGCCACTCGTAGGATTAACAAGATGTTTGCATGGCCATGCCCAAGGTCTATCTGGAATGCGTTCAGAAGAATTGGTAATCTTGCTTGTTCATAAATAACGAGAAACATTAGTTAATTATGGAATGACTTTGATCCATATCCATATTAACATAGTATTAGAATCAAAAGGATAAGTATGATGATGAATCATCAAAGGTGGTTTTTTCCAGGAAAACCATACTCGTGATCGTTCTGGGGACATTGGCGTGTTATGCTAGACTAACCATTGTCATTGTTACATTAATCTATATCTGAGTGGGAGCTGTTAGTTTGACGGATAATAAATTAATATATCATGACCGGATTCGAACTCGAGACTTCGGGATTGCACACTTTACGTATGAGTTTCAATGAATTAATAATTATTGTTTTAGTGACGAATAATTATTAAATACACGAAATATAAACTTAACGGTAACTAACGACCGTTGGACGAAACATGAAGGACTTGATTTGGAAAAGAGTGAAAGTTCGGTTCGGGTTGGGCTTTGTGTACCCAAGGCCGGCCACCCTCCCTCTCTTAGGGTTTGGGATGACTTTTGCTCCAAGTCTCTTGAATGCTACATAATGAGACCTCCTCTCATTCATTAATTCATCCCTTGGTTCCAGAGCAACCAAATCACTTCCTTCTCTTTCTTTGTGTCTAATCGATCTTTGATTGATAGGACCAATAGTTTAATCTTTTCGTGTAAAAGCGAATCTAGCATTTCCGTTGAAACGCTATTAGTACGTGTATGTGAGAACGAAGATTTAGCATACTTTTGCTAACGGTGATCTTGCCTTGTGACTTGCCCTAGTCGATCCATATAAGCCCTCTTCTAGGGTTTATAAGTTCTTGTTCTTGCTAGTGAATAAGAGGTACGCTTTCATTTATATTCGGTTAATTTATTATTTGTATTTGATCTATTCCGCTGCGTACTCTTTGATGTTTATATGTTTATAGTTTATAATTATTCATATATTCCAACAGTCTATTTGAACATGAGACTAATGTAAAATCAAGGAGTCAGTTTCCAATTTGAAGAAATTTTATGCTCGTTGGACTTGAAATGAACACAATCCCCTAATGATTACATTCTAAGAAACTCAACCTTGTTTTACCACTACGAGATCGTCGTGAATCATCATAGTTGAATTTAATTGCTTTCAAAATTGGTGGGGTGGGGAAATCATATCCATTTTCAATGATATAACCATTTCATGAATGGATAAGGATCATCTCATATTCATTTGAACATAAGAGGTAATGTTGTGCTTGTTGTGGTTATTGTGACTGTATATTTGAATTATAACTAGCATGGTACCCGCGCAAAGCAACGGTTTTGAAAGCAAATGTTGTTTAACGATTTTATTATAAGTACTCGTCGTCGAATGTTACTCGGAGTCAAATTGAATTGAATTTGAGTTTTTCTTTTTAAATGAGTAAGATTAAAATACTATTAAAATAAAAATAAATAAATAAATAAATAAAACATGTGTTTGATGTACTCATTAAAAGAACTAATAGAAAAAAAAAAGAAATCAAATAAATAACAAATTTGTAAGGCCCGTGTAAACAATCACAAAAGTTGTATAAGTAAAACCTCTGTAAATTAATGATGTTGGGACCGGGATATTTTATTAATTTAGCGAGATATTATTATATCTATAAATTAATAATTTACTGTGTTAATTTAAAGAGGTTATACATATGACCTTTAAATTTTCAAATATAATGTACTAGTTACAATGTATATTAGTTAGATATGAAAAATAAATTAGAAAAACAAGTTTCAATTAACATTGTATGATTCAAGACATTGAAGAAATTATTGAATATATATTAATGAATGTTACGAGGTTTAAGGCATTCAAGAAATTGAGAAATTTTTTAGTAATTACTAATTTATAGTTTTGTTGGGACCCATATATATACATTGATGTTTCAAAAAAATTATTATCTTATTATTTTATCAATTGTGTCCAAATTTGTACTGGTCCCAAGTTGGGATTGGACAAATTATTAATTTTATCGAGGTTATTAATTTATCGAGTATTAATTTATAGAGGTTTTATTTATATGTATTTTGTTGTACAATAAATATTGTTTATGTATATGTATTTGGCTGTGCAATAAATAAACAAAAGTCTATTGCGGTCTAGTGGTTGGAATACTTTGCTTTCACCTACGAGACCCAAGTTCAAATCTTGCCCCTATATGTTTTTCTAAAAAATTTAAGCCTTTCATAAATAGAATGTACCAAATGAAATAAATCTTTAAATATGTGATATTTAGACATTTTATATTGTGTTAACTGAAACTTAGTTATTGTTAGCAAACCCAAAATGATTTATCAAATATTTCAAAATGATAAATCATTTAAAAATTATGTGTTATGTAATTAAAAAAAAATGGGCATTTACTTCTATGTCTTTACAAAAGTTAAATATTACATCAATATCTTTCTCAATTTTGTAATTACATTATTATTCTTCATAAACTTTTATAATTCAATTAATATCATTTCTCAACTTTTTTAATTACATCAATAACATTCTCACACTTTTAAAATTACATCAATATCTTTCTCAAACATTTAAATTGTTATATATATATAAACAAAAATCAACATGTTCTCTCTTCAATCGAGGTCAAAAATGCATATGAACAAATAAATACATATGAGCAATATTTCTTTCATATTTATTGTAATTGCATCATCACGTTCTTTTGTCGTTCGAGACCAAAAAGTATGTATGAATAATATGATCATTATCAATATAAAAGATAAATAAAAGTTTCATAATCTAAAATCAATATAATTATAATTTAATTGATTTTTGAACATACATATCCTTCTAAAAGTGTGAGAAGGATATTGATGTAATTACAAAAGTTTAGGAAGGACGTTGATGTAATTACAAAATTATGATATTTATGTAATATCAACTTTCAAGAAGGATATACATGTAAATTTCCCTTAAAAAGAAAATACAGTAATTACAATATTCTCCTAATTTCTTAATTTTTTTAAAATTTTATAATTTTATTTTTGTTATAAAACTACAAAACAAAAAATATGAATTAAAAAAAAAAGAAAAAAAAAACACGAAACACAAATTTGATACTCCTTGCTAGGGGTGTAAAACCTCGCAAAAATCTCTATAATTAATAACATTTAATTATATATTAATCTCTGTCATTATCTTAATCACCATTTTTACGGGGAAATTTAAAATTTTCTTATTATATTAAAATGATCATGATTACGATATTGAAAAATTCACCAAACGACAAAACAAGTTCTCGACATGATTAACAAAATATTAACAACTCACTAATCCTAATTAATAAACTAATTACAAAATCAAACGGGCCCTTAATAAACTTCAGCCCAACATCTGGAACACTATTCATCGGCCCAAATACAAAAGCCCAATTTTTCTTTTATTTTTCCAAATCAGTCGACCAAACTAGCTCCAAAATGACCCTCGTTTTCTCGATTTCAACACACGACTCATATACATTTTTGCACCATCTCGTTCACCACCTAGCCAACTATTAGTGTGTCAAGTGCCATGTTCATAGGACAACATTTGATACGTTTTTAAGGGGCAAAGTGATTGACGAAAATCCAATTCTATCGATTCATATATAATTCATTTCTTAACCGTTTCGACTCTAGTTTGTTTCTATGAGTTCCAAATAATAATTCTAAGATGATTTCATGTTTAAATGTCAAGAATAATCAGTTATATCCAAGGGGTACACGATTTATTAAATCGTGTATAGAATGAAAATGATTGTCGACATATATACATGAATCATCAAACATTCCCCTCATTTCAAGCTCTCACATTTCAATATTATATGTTAAAATTTCATCCTATAAGTCTATTGTAACTGACATAATAGTGTTTATGGTTCCCTTGCAATTTTTGAACCATACGTATCATGAAGAGTTACGATATATACTCCTTGTTCGTTCACTAAATTTCCATCATTCATCACTCACTTTCAAAGCTCCCTTTCTTCCTAATAATCCTTTCTTGAAGGCCAGAAGTGGTTACCATATCATTTGGACGCAAGAAAGGAGTACCGGGTTTAAGTGACACGTATAATATTTTGGGTAGTAGTCGATTTGATTGCTTCCTTGTGTTTCCTTCGTTCCTACTCGTTTCTCCACCACTCTAGAGGTGTAGTAAGTCGTTTCAAACTCCTTTCAATTCATTTCACACGTTAAATTAAGTCCATGCACCATGTTTATTTTTATTCGATCATATATAAGTTTCATGTATATATAATTACGTACGAATAAATTGTAGCAACACAAACGTGGCTAGCCTCCATCTTGGAAGGCCTAGGAGTCACGTAGCACACATATTACACGTTAGTTTTTATTTTACATGCATCAAACAAACCCATTTTCGAACCATACACAATCACATGAAAATTCATATAAACAATTAAAAAATAATTCTAAGTTTTTCATATATATAAACAATCCATACATGCTACAAAACTCTCGTATAACTTTAAATATCACGTAACAAGCATATCATATTTTTACACGACTCAATAGACCTCCTAGAAAACTACCAATTTCATTAATATAACTTGTAAAAATACTCACGTTTCGACACTTAAATTGATTCATTTTGAATCGACGAATCACAAGATTTTTCAAATCTTATTTAGTTAAAAAACTTATATAAATTCGTTTGGGCTTATTCAAAGCCCAACAAGAAATAACGAACCATAAGCCCACTGGGCCCATATGAAATATTTTTAGAATCATAAAAATAGCCCAAGTTCAGGCCCAAAACAATTTCCATACCCTCGCCTCTAAAATTATAAATTGGCTTTTGTTTGGCTCGTTAGAAGCCCATAAGCTGAAAAATAAGCTCTTTTATCAAATAAGCAGTTGAAATAAGCTTTAATAAACTTAAATAAGCAACGGAAATTTTCCTATAATTTTTCCCACTTTTTCTTACACGTTTGGACTAAAAATGTAACGCGGCGACACTTAGGAGGACTAAAACTGACAAGGACTGAAAAGTAGGGACTGAAAATGTAAAAACAGAATCTATAGGATATAATTTGATATATTATCATATTACAGGACCAATAAGTTATTTTGGACAAGTAGTGGACTATAATTGTAAATTATATATAAAAAGGACTAACGGTGTAACACTAACGCCGTTAGTATAAAAAGTGTAAAAATTGGAAAATGGACAAGCAATAAACATAATCTATTTGACATTTTTATTTATTTTCTATTTTCGTAAATTTATTTCGTATTACATTTAAACTTTCATTTTTATTTATATATATATTATTTAACGTAACGTTAATAATATATATAACGATATTTCAAAAGTTAATATTATTACTTATGGTTAAAAAGGTAAAACTTCGATGGACAATTTAAATAAAGTATTTTATCATATCATGCATGGCATAATAATTACACTGCACATCATCTATTTGTCATAACGAATAATTATTATTCGTTATTCGTTCGTATTTACCAAATAGTATTTGGTTAAATTATCAGATAATTTTATTTATCAGGTTCCGTATCAAAGACGTTTCCATAATCATTCTCATCCTACTTTACTTTTCATCATTCCCGTATCAATCAAGGTGAGTCATAGCCCCATTTCCAATACTTGTTTTTAACTCATTGGGGGAGATACATGCTTACATATACTTTGATAATTTGATAAGTATATAAATAAAATACATGATTCAAATCAATTTCCTTATTAATATTTATCTGATATGGTTTATGACTTAAGATGTGATATATACAATAATTGACGAAATACTTAATTGAAATACTGATACTCATATTATAATGTTTCCAATTTGATTATTGTGGCATGTGATATATGTATGTTACTGGCGAATTACTTAATTGAAATACTGATACTTCGATGATAATGTTTCCAATTTGATTATTGTGGTATGTGATATATACATATTACTGGCGAAATACTTAACCAAATTACTGATACTCAGATGATAATGTTTCTAAATTGATTACTGTGGCATAATACATGACTATACTACACTATCCTGAATGATCCCATTATTACCTTGATATTGCCTAAGTTACCTTATCGCCATAAAGTCCCTTAATCATGAGCCATTAATCACTGTTATGTGAGCGCGAATATAGTGAACAGCTTCGAAACCTGTTAAGGATTGACCTCCTGTCCCACTAATACTTGACGGAATGCCATATGCATATGGTTAGTCGTATTAGTCGTGATACACTATATTTGAGTAAAAATAGGAATTGGCAAATCACCTATTATAAGAGGGCAAAATTGATCATTGACTTGATAAAACACCTCTTTTGTTAACGTTTTGTGTGTCATGAGGCTTGGTGCAATATCTATAAGGAAATGTATGTTTTCAACATATATTTAGATACAGCTGTATAGGAATTTGACCATACTTGAATTGTATATCTGATTAAATTAGCATCATGAGTTTCCAGCTCATGTTAGGATTATTGATCCCTTATTTGAATGTGATTGAGTATCTGTATGATTTATTTATGATTATAATCAACCTCACTCAATACTTGTTCCAGAAATGTTTGTATTTATCATTACCAAATATTCCTGAAATCTATCAAAATAAATGGTTTTTCATAAAACTCTATGAACTCACCAACCTTTGTGTTGACAAATAACTTTCAAAAATATGATTTGAATGACAAATAACTTTCAAAACGCTTCTTTTAAGCCGTTTTATGAGATTTAAAACTTTGATCCTCCCCGTAACACCCAAACTACTTTTCCGCTGCTATAAACATAAATTTGGGGGTGGTACAGATTGGCATCAGAGATAGAGTTATAGAGAATTAAATGTTTTCAAACATTAAACTATAACTACACTTTCAAAATGAATGATTTTACACCATACCATTTTATCCCCTCCGTGTCTGCAGACTGCCGTGCTCAATACTTTATCTGTTGAGATTATCTTACATGTTTAGAAATTACTCTTACATAATAATTATTTCATCTATACTATTATATTATTAACAATACAAAATCCTCACAAAATATTATTCTCGGTTACTACTGTAGCATGTCTTCAGGAACTCCCGTGAATGTCAAAACTACTATCCATAATACTAATACCTCATCTATCAATCAAAATTCCCCGAATACTGAAGATCCTTACGTACAAATATCACAATCCCAGCCTAATATAGAACTCACTCAAAGATCACCTCCATCGTCACCTATTCGTTCACCTTTACGTCAAAAACTCAGGAGAGCTACTGAATCATATGAAGATTTGATTGGTGGCCAGGCAACATTCGAAGTTGGACAAGGTTCAAGCCAAGGGATATCATGGAAGAATGTTGAGCCAAATTCTCCGTTACCTTATACTTCAGATTCCTCAATATCAGATTTTTCAAATAATTTATCCTCACCTAACTCACCCGACTACAATATAAGCACTCCTGAAACAATATGGAATCTTATTTATCGACAAGCCAGCATATTGGATGCTCACACTGAACAGCTAAAAGGGTTACGACCAACTCAATTTGAATGGTACGACCGTAACCTTGACGCGTTGTTCAAAAGGGCGGATGCTGAGAGACGAACAATGTGTGAGTTAGGAATAAAGATTAATGAAATAAAGGACAACACCAACCAAGAGATTGGAAGCTTGGACTCCAGGGTCCGTTGTGCAAGAAGAGAACATGATCATACACATGTAAGAATTGAAGATATTGAAAGAACCCTATGGATGGCCAGAGATGCAGCCAGAAACCAGGGTCAAAAGATTGCCGCATTAGAGACTATGTTGGCAAATCAAATGAACATGTGTCAAGAACGTTTCTCAAACATGGAAGCTGCACAACTTGAACTTAAGAAAGAAGTTAGATATTTACGTCAGAGGCGTAACTAATCTTAAGTTTACAAGTATCCTTGTTGTGCCTACTAAACCAAATAGTTTTGGTTAGTATTTCATGTAATGTTCAATAAATCTGAAATTTCAGAATTTGTAATCAAAACATAATGTATAATAACATCTTTTCTGTTATATCTCTATGTTATGAATCAATCTTTTCTTTCATATCAATCATGCATGTAATGAATCCTCATATCTTCATGCAAAAATCTCATCATTTGTTATTTTCTTTGATAACCAAATGATTCTACACAGATCAATGGAGTATTAATAAAGGATCTTGTATCGTTTATCTTGCAAAAACAATCAGTCAAGTTATTAATATTCTGTTTACGTCTGTAATATTATTCAAATCTACCGTAAGATTTCTTACAATTGTTAAGATTTCTTAAACTTACCATAATTAACCCAAAATTTTAAGAATCGTCTAAATACCAATTTTTGAAAGGGAATTTAAAGAATGAAGAAAAGATAATTGAGCTTCAATTTTAGTAGACAAGTCGGTTTGTTCCTTAGTAATCCCATATCAAGAGTTGATCATTTATATATGATACAACACAGACATATCTTGAAATTAGATTACAGTAGGGAGTCAATTCAGTCTATCATCAATGAAATAATTAACTTCATTATTTAAATTATTCTGATATTATATGGATTCTAATGTTGAGTTTCATTAATGTTTACAGAAAATGGACAACATGAACAATGCATATCAATCATCATCAGAAATCACCATGACTCCTGGAGCTATCAAGAAATTGGTAAAAGACATAGTGTCGGTGGTATTAGAAGGGACTACCGTAGTTTATCCGAGAAGAGAGACTGGTATACTTGGTAATCACCACCCTGCAAGTTTCATGAAGTATAGGCCACCTCACTTAAAGATTCAAGAAGGAATGATCAACCCTACCATCAACCATCATCAAGGAATTAGGCACGGGGTTATACCAAATGGAATTAATCAAAAGAGAAAACTCCCCGAAATAGGAACCATCAACCCCATCTACTGCAACATCATCAACGCTCAAGACCGTTATCGTAAACATCTAGAAGATCGTATGGATTATCAACGTCAGCTGGAATACAATCAGAAAGCTAATAGAAATTGCCTCATCACACCTGTTACTGGAAGTGGTTATCGTGGAAGTCTACCCTGGTGTCAAAAATGCAACCAGCATCACACCGGAATCTGCAGGGTTAAGTGCACGAAATGTCAGAAAACAGGTCACCAGGCAATTAGCTGCAGGACTAAGGACAGGAAAGGACAACCAACAACAGTAGTATGCCACGGATGTGGTGGAAAAAGGCATTACATGAGTTGATGTCCAAACTACAATGTTAATTGGAAAGCCAAGACTTTTACAAGAAAATGAAGAATCTTTAAAGACCTTGATAGTATCGAGGGAATGGCAACTAGATTTACACAGATGAATAAATTCCTATTGTAGATAAATAAAATCTAGTTTAAGAATTTCCTAAGTTGTATCTCTTTCCTGTATTTCACTTTAAGTTACGATGGATGTAACTTAAGTATAACAACAATCTTTCTACTGTAACGAAAAATCTACCTTGTAATATTTCCATAATAATGATAATCTATTTTAAAAGGAATTACGTGTTATATTATGAAAACAAAACGTTGAACACCATCTAAAACAATTTATAGAAATATATGATTGAGCCAAACATCATATCATTTGGTCCTCAATTATACGTAGCCTGATCAACTATGTCTAATTTAGGAAGAATTATGTTATGAAGGGAAGAGTGATATTTTCAAATTTCTAAATAACAATCTTCATTCCAAAGCAAAATATAGAGCTAAAATAAAATGTTCATAAATAATACATTGAACAAACTACAATAAATACATATCTTATCTTATCATCATTATGATAAGAAACCAACAAAAGTACAAGCAAGAGAACACAAATAAATCACAAAGACTGATAAAAGACCCAAATAGCGAAAATTTTATTAAAATCCGTAAAAATTAATACATAAACAAATAATTAACATCGGAAGTGCTACCGTTACAATTATTACAATATAAATCATGGAATCTTCAATAGGTTGATCCGCTATGGCAACAAAGACTCCCACCAACAAAACAATAGCCAGAGCCACCACAGGATGCATCACCTTAATTATGCTGAAAAATAAATATAAATAAAACATTAAAAACAATAATGGGACAAATTCCTAAACATAAAAACAAAGCGAGTTTTATTCCTTATTCGTTACAAGTACATAGAAACACAACAAGAACTTAATTTAAACAACCCTAGCTCAAGATTTTTACCCCCAGATCTTGTCTACGGTAATGGCTAGGATAGTGAGGGGTACGACGAACATCAAGATCGCGACCAAGAATCCAAAGTCTTCATCCGGAACATACGCTAAGTAGATAGCGGCAAGGACGACATACACAATCGCTAAGATGATTATGAGGTGCGGCATTTTGAGATGGAAAATGAGAGGAAAATGGTTGATGGAATAAGTGGAAATTGGAAGTGGTATATATAGGCTAGAATATAGCCGTTGGGTACTATTCCCGACCGTTGGACACTATGCACTAGCCGTTATTTCACTATTTATGACCACTATTTTCAATATTCACAACCCTTAAATACGTCAGTTACCTTGTCTTGTCTAGTACAAGTAAATCTAACTGAATCACGTTTCCTTAATTTTAGGAATAAAAATCTCTCGACAAACCTCTGTTCAAAAATTCTTTACTCAGGTAATCACATTAAATTTGAATTTTGGGACGAAATTCAGAATGACATGTGGGTACTGTAAAACCTCGCAAAAATCTCTATAATTAATAACGTTTAATTATATATTAATCTCTGTCATTATCTTAATCACCATTTTTACGGGGAAATTTAAAATTTTCTTATTATATTAAAATGATCACGATTACGATATTGCAAAATTCACCAAATGACAAAACAAGTTCTCGACACGATTAACAAAATATTAACAACTCACTAATCCTAATTAATAAACTAATTACAAAATCAAACGGGCCCTTAATAAACTTCAGCCCAACATCCGGAACACTATTCATCAGCCCAAATACAAAAGCCCAATTTTTCTTTTACTTTTCCAAATCAGTCGACCAAACTAGCTCCAAAACGACCCTCGTTTTCTCGATTTCTACACTCGACTCATATACATTTTTGCACCATCTCGTTCACCACCTAGCCAACTATTAGTGTGTCAAGTGCCATGTTCAAAGGACAACATTTGATACGTTTTAAGGGGCAAAGTGATTGACGAAAATCCAATTCTATTGATTCATATATAATTCATTTCTTAACCGTTTCGACTCTAGTTTGTTTCTATGAGTTCCAAATAATAATTCTAAGATGATTTCATGTTTAAATGTCAAGAATAATCAGTTATATCCAAGGGGTACACGATTTATTAAATCGTGTATGGAATGAAAATGATTGTCGACATATATACATGAATCATCAAACATTCCCCTCATTTCAAGCTCTCACATTTCAATATTATATGTTAAAATTCCATCCTATAAGTCTATTGTAACTGACATAATAGTGTTTATGGTTCCCTTGCAATTTTTGAACCATACGTATCATGAAGAGTTACGATATATACTCCTTGTTCGTTCACTAAATTTCCATCACTCATCACTCACTTTCAAAGCTCCCTTTCTTCCTGATAATCCTTTCTTGAAGGCCAGAAGTGGTTACCATATCATTTGGACGCAAGAAAGGAGTATCGGGTTTAAGTTACACGTATAATATTTTGGGTAGTAGTCGATTTGATTGCTTCCTTGTGTTTCCTTCGTTCCTACTCGTTTCTTAGTGAGTGCTTATTCACTCACCTTTTCTTTGCCAAAATTGGACCAAATGAACCAAAAACTAACCAATAATGCCAAAGAAAGTGTGTTTTTTGTGTTTGTGAATGTGCAGGAACGGATATTTAAGAAAAGACGGAAAATCTCGAGAAAATGACAAAACGGGCACGAGATTTGGAAAAGATTTAATAAAGCCGGAGCCGGGGAAGCTAGTGGTCTAAGTGAAGTTTATATGGTCAAATGAAGCCCTCAAAAGTTCAAGTATTCCATAAGTGACCCGGGAATGAAGTTTGAAGAAATGACACATTTAGTCCCTCAACTTTCATGAATCTACAAATTTGGTCCTTATGAAGTACATTTTGGAAATTTGGCAACTCAGGCCCTCCAACATTCAAGGAATGCCACTATGAGCCCTTGGATAATATTTATGAAGAATGGCAGAAAAGGTCCTTGCAATTTCAGGAAATACCATTTTGGTCCCTTGGTTTTGCTACTACTACAAACCGGATCACCTTTAGTCCAAAGAAATAAACACACAAACTAGCCCAAGTTCAATAACAAAACACAAAGCCCAATCCACCTCTTATTACCACTACCCGATCCAAACCCATCCTATACCCGGCCCACACTTCAAATTATAATAAAAAAAATCACACACACCGCCCCTTTTACTGTGTGTCTTCCTTCCCTGTTTTACCTCGTACCCAACATTTATTACCCGTACCCATCCAAAATCATTACCTCGTACTAAGAATCCTTCCAGAACCATTTGACAACGTGTCAGATGGTGTCAATACCTCCACCGTGGCTAAATGAAAACCTCTGATTGGGCGTTGATACGTGGATACAAGATAAACCTTATCACTAAGGTGGGATGACTCAGACATGAGTGGGATTAAAGATTTGTGGCTCTAATTGATCTTCTGGATCCTTCTAAACCCTAGGCCTCACCTCTTGGTGCTCCCCTATATAAACCCCCCTCCTCTTCACGTTTGAGTAGTAGGTTTTTAATTAGAGTTACTCTGTCAAATTTTAGTTAGCCTATGTAATTTAGTATAGCTCATGTAATCTTTCCTTTTTAAAGTTTAATGAAAGTTCTAATTTTTCTTTGAATTCAGCTTATTGCTTTCCTTTTCATTGCTTATTTCTGCTTCTATTAAGCTTCTTTTTCTGTCAAATGCTATTTAAAGTTGTTACTTTTATATAGTCCATATAGTTTATAATCATTTACAAAAAAAAAAAAAAAAAAGATAAAAAGAAAAAAAAAAATCAGAAAATAAAAAAATAAAAAAAAAATAAAAAATATATATATATATTAGTATAGCAGCTCATCATAGAGCTTATTTTCTCTTTTTCAATATCTACTTAAGCTTTTTAGCTTATTAGTGGATATGGTTTAGTCTTTTGATCAAAAGTCAGTCCAAGTTAAAGAATTTTGGTTCCAAAATTGATGCTGAGGTGTTGTTGGTATGCTGATACAGAACCCATTGAACTCAGCCTATCATAAAGATAGGCTTGCATAGTGAATCCCCCTCTATTTTGAGCTGAGGGGGAAGCTTTGTTGTAAGTCCATTCTCTTTTTCATCTTTTAACAGTTTTAGTAGCAATAATCTAGGTAAAGTGCTCATTTGTGTTTCTAGTTGTGTAAATCATAGTTAAGTAGCTCTAATATTTGTTAAATAATATGCTTGATATGATCTGTGCTTGATATTGGTAGATTATAAGCTTTAATCAAGTTTTCTAATTCATATTATCTGTTAAGGGGGTGTTTGGATTAATAGTTTGTGCTGAGTATTTGTTGTTTATGGTAGCTAAAATGGGTTCACATATTCTGCAATAGGTTCTAATAGTCCTAATTAGTCATAATATTAACAAGTCACAAGGTAAAAAGTCAAAATAAGTTTCATAGTAGCTTAACTGTAGCATAATTTCAATTCAGTTAGTGAAACAGTTAGCATAGTTACATAATAGTTCAATATAGCTTAATACACCTTAATAATAGCTTATTATTACATTTGCCAGTAGTAATCAGCAATCAAAATTGGATTTGGTCAAACTTTTAATGCATGCAAAAAGTCAAAAAGGTTTTGTACTCAGAATTTTGTCATAACTTTATGAGCTTGTTTAGCCTTGAATTTTAGTTGGAAATCATTGTTGTTTGTTGATTTTGAAAGCTCAGTACCTAAATAATAGATTTCAAAAAGAAAATTAAACTTTGGAACTGATTTGCTTATCTAAAAAGCTTATTGAAGTTGGCTTATTGGAGCAAAGCCTGCCCTGCACCACAGGTTCTGGGTGATGTTCATGGCCATTTTTGGGGTAGTAATTAAGTTCTAAGGTTTGAATTATAAGTTGTTTTAGGAACTACTAGTGGTAGAGAGTAAATTTATTCAAAAAGATTGCATCTCAGAGCTTTTCTCAATAGCTTATTTGGCCTATCTAGTTGGGCATTTCTGCATTAAGCTGTTTGATTATTAGGGCTGCAAAAGTTTATTTGTGGCTTTAAGTGGGAAATTTTGAATGTTTTGAGCTTATTAGAGTACATTGCATCTGTTTCAAGCAGATTTTGGTGTTAGCTTATTCTGCAAGAGCTTATTTGCCTTCATATTGCTTATTTGTGCCTCTTTGATAGCTTGCTTGTGTTCTTGTGCATCATAAGACTTAATTCTGGTTCTGATAAGTTCATTTGAGCATAATAAGTAATTGGTGAAAGTTTGGTCAACACTTGGTCAAAAGTGCTTATTAATAAGCACTTAAATAAGCTGTTTTTAAGCTAATAAGCACTTACAGTGCTTATTTTTCATTTTTTCTATTTTTCCTAGATTTAAAATAATATTTTAGATTTTTACAAAAATTTTCATATTTTTCTGAGCTATTTTGCTATTTTTCTTAATTAGTTTTCAATTTTAATCATTATTTAATACTTTTTAATTAATAGAAAATCCAAAAAAATCAGAAAATTCCCAGAAAAATCCAAAAATATTTTAGAAAATAGTTTTAAATTATTTTAGAATTTTAGAAATTAAATTTGCATTTTTCTCATTTTATTTTCAATTTCTTTTAATTATTAAATAGTCTAATTAGTTTTTAATTCATAAAAATTAATTAAAAAGTCAAAAAAATATTTTTCTTTTTCTTAAAATTTTCTTTTATCATTTTTTACTTTTTAAAATTAATTTGAGGTCCGTAGAATTAGTATAGCTTAAAACTCGCGTTTTATTTCGCGCGTTACATTTAAATAATCGCGCGTGCATTCCCGTTTTTGCGTTTTAGACTTTGGTGCATTATTTGCTTGTACTCTTTGCATGATTCTTGATTGTTAATTGATACGTGAATTATTTGATCACTATTTGCCTTTTTCACCACTTTTCAAATCACGATTACACGGATCAATATTCTTGATTCCATTCACACCTTCACTGGGAAACGACTCGGGTGATTCGTATTTCTTGCGGATCACTTCGATACTATACTACTATTATATATAATTGGTTTGCACGAATCAATTTTTGGCGCCGTTGCCGGGGAAGGCTTGAAGTGAATTTTGAAATATTGTTTTGAAAAATCGTGTTTTGTTAAGCCTTCTTCTATTTTTGTATATATATATAAATATTGAAAAATCAGAAATACTTTTCCTAAAGTATTTCCAAAAATACCAAAAAAAAATAATAAAAGTTACAGCCTCGACTCGATCGAAAGAAAGGGCGTTGTAAACCAAATAAGTCTCCCAATATAACGAAAACGTAATTTAGTTGTTTATCGGACTATTTCATTTGCTACAACCGAATAAGCGGGAAATACGGATAGCTTTGACATTAAATTGCAAGCTGAAGAGAGATCCATTCTTCTCTCCCGTCCCGTCGCGCGTAGTTTTGAAAGAAACGGTTTTCGATTAACGTTACGTTTTAAGAAAAGAAAAACAAAAAAATAAAAAGTTTTTGAGAAAAAATAAAAAAAATTGAATAAAAACAAAAAGATTTTCTTTTCTATTTTCTTTTTCTTTTTAATTTTATTTTTGGTGTATGCACACCCGTTCTACTTCTGAGAATCTTACTTCTCCGCTCTCAAACCCCGAGCGGGTTTTACGACATACGAGTCGTGTTCATTTCCTCGACGACGTGGAGATGAACCATAACGAACAACACAACGGGCCCCCGCCGATGGGTGGTCCGCAGCACAATGTTGTCCCGCCGATGGGACAACAACCGGCATTTGATCCGCGTCCGATGGAAGAACAACTCCAATCACCATTTAACGGTGTGAGGAGAGCAATTGTGATTCCGGACATCAATGCCAACTTTGAAATTAATCACGGATTGCTCAACTTAATCACGGGTATATCATTCCACGGGTTTGATAACGAAGACCCCTATGCACACATCCGAAATTTCACCGACATTGCTGAGACTATTAGGATGAATCAAGTCCCTCACGATGTGGTGAAATTGAAGTTGTTTCCTTTCTCCTTAAAAGGAGCGGCCCGGACTTGGCTGGAAAAGGAACCGCCGAACTCGATTCACACTTGGAATGACCTTGCTTCCAAGTTTGTGAATTATTTCTATCCTCCTTCTAAAACTTCTAACTTACGATCCCAAATCTTTCGGTTCCAACAAGCTTTTGATGAGTCATTTAGTGAAGCTTGGGACCGATTTAAAGATTTGATGGAAAAATGTCCGAACCACGGGTTCACACCCCTTCAGCAGATTGACACATTCTATAATGGGTTGAGTCACGTTGACCAAGACTCACTCAACTCTGCTGCGGGTGGGAACTTGTTGGCTAGAAACACGAATGATGCCTTCATGATAATCGAGAACAAGGCTCGTGTGAGAATGTCAAGGAACAAACATCAAGTGTCTAATAATGATAAAAATAATGATGAAATGAAAAATATGATATTGGCCTTAACAAAGAAAGTCGATGATATGTCTATTGAAAAACCGAGCCATCAAGTCAAAATGGTGAGTCACGGTTGTGAGACTTGTGGTGGTCCACACCCGTATTATGAGTGTCTGTCGACCGGCTCTTATGCTCAAGAGAACGTGTATGCTGCAAACATGGGTGGCACCGGCTACCCACCTCTTCAAGGAGATCGAAATCTTCTCAGCTACCGTTCGAGCCATTTTCATGGACCACCCGGGTTTAATCAACCAAATCAAGTGAATCAGAACAATAATGTGCAAAACCGTAATCATCAATTTAATCAAAATCAAAACCGGCAAAATCAAGGTTTCCAAAACCAAGGTGTAAACCAAAATCGGAATTTTCAGGGAAATCAAAACCAAGCCCCGCCTCAAGGGAATAATTTTCAGAATCATCAAGGGAATTTTAACAATACAAATCTGAATCATGGCAACTTTCAAAACCGTGGGCAAAATTTTAATCAAAATCAAGCTGTTATTCCAAATCCGTCGCCCACGGAAGATTTGATTAAGCAATTGCTTCAAAACCAACAAGCTTTTATGACAAAACAAGAGGAAACAACAAGGTTGTTAGCTAATCAAATCAACGATCTTAACAAGCGTTTAAATGATCGACCCTCGGGCTCTGGAACGTTGCCGAGCAACACGATCGCTAACCCGAGGGGCGATGCCAAAGCGATCATTACGAGGAGTGGTATTACTTACGATGGACCAACGGCTCCGACTACCTCTTCTTCTCTACCTCCCAAGGTAGTCGCCCGTGAACCCGAGGCGACAACGGATACGGAAATTCCTATTAATAATGGAAGGACCGACGACATCCAACCTCCGGTGGTCCCGACGTCCAAAGGAAAGGAAAAAGTTGTTTATGAAAAAGATTTGAATGTTAAAACAAAATTGCCTTATCCGTCACGTTTAAACGAACAAAAGCACCGCGAGAAAGATAAAAACCAAATAGAGAAATTTTATCAAATCTTTCAAGAATTGCATTTTGATATAAGTCTCGCGGATGCTATACTTTTGATGCCTAAATTTGCTTCGATGCTAAAAGGTCTTTTAAATAATAAGGAAAAACTTTTTGAAATGTCGAGAACCCAAATGAACGAGAATTGCTCGGCGGTCCTTCTTAAAAAGCTACCCGAAAAGCTTGAAGACCCCGGCAAGTTTCTTATACCGTGCAATTTTCCGGGTATGGTTCAATGCTTCGCCTTGGCCGATCTTGGTGCTAGCATTAACCTAATGCCATTGTCAATTTGGAAAAAGTTGTCTCTCCCTAACTTGACACCGACGCTTATGACCCTCGAGCTGGCCGACCGATCTACGTCTCGTCCCATGGGCATAGCCGAGGATATTTTTGTCAATGTTGGGAAATTCCATTTCCCTGCCGATTTTGTGGTTGTTGATTTCGATGCCGATCCACGGGTTCCTCTCATTCTCGGAAGAGGTTTCCTAAGGACCGGTCGTGCTTTAATTGATGTTTACGATGAGGAGATTACTTTACGTGTTGGAAACGAAGCCGTTACTTTTAACCTTGATCAAACCGCGAGATACTCCTCCGATTACGATGTTTCTTCCGTCAACCGAATCGATGTTATTGACGAAGCTACGGAGGAGTATGCTCAAGAAATTCTTGGTTTCACCGATAATGCTTTGAGTGGCAATCCCACTCCTTCTTTTGAACCAATCGTCTCCGATTCTTCTCCTTCCCTCACTCCGTTTGAGGGAAGTGATCTCGCTTGGGAAGAAATCAATGCTTGTCTTTCAAATGAATCATTTTCACCGGAAATTGATAATAATAACTTTGATCCGGAGGGGGACATTTCATTAATTGAAAAACTTTTAAATGAAAACCCAATTGTTTCTCCCCCTCCGATGGACTTAAAAATGGCAGACGTAAAAGAAGTAAAGCCGTCTATTGAGAATCCTCCGGAGCTCGAGCTCAAGGATTTGCCTCCTCATCTCGAATACGCATACTTGGAAAAAAATGATAAATTACCGGTTATAATATCAAAAGGCCTTAAAGATGAGGAGAAGACACGACTCTTAGATGTGCTTCGGAAGCATAAAGGTGCGATTGCTTGGCAAATATCCGACATTAAGGGAATCGACCCTCGATTTTGCACTCATAAGATTTTGCTTGACGATAATCACAAAGCTTCCGTCCAACAACAACGACGGGTTAACCCACTAATCCACGATGTTATCAAAAAGGAAGTTATTAAACTCCTTGACGCTGGAATGATTTATCCGATCTCGGATAGTTCTTGGGTTAGCCCGATTCATTGTGTTCCAAAGAAGGGCGGAATCACTGTTGTGAAAAATGACGATAATGAGCTTATACCGACTCGACTTGTGACCGGATGGAGAGTTTGTATCGACTACCGCAAGTTGAATGATGCGACACGTAAAGACCATTTCCCGCTTCCTTTTATGGACCAAATGCTCGAACGGTTAGCGGGAAATGAGTTCTATTGTTTCTTGGATGGCTTTTCTGGGTACTTTCAAATTCCCATTGATCCCCCGGATCAAGAAAAGACCACTTTTACTTGCCCGTATGGAACGTTTGCCTATCGGAGAATGCCCTTTGGCTTATGTAACGCTCCGGGCACGTTTCAACGGTGTATGATGGCTATTTTCTCAGATATGATCGAAAAAACCATGGAAGTGTTCATGGACGACTTCTCCGTCTACGGAAATTCTTTCGACTCTTGCCTCTCCCATTTAGAGAAAATGCTGATACGGTGTGAAAACACCAATTTGGTTCTAAATTGGGAGAAGAGCCACTTCATGGTTAAAGAGGGAATAGTCCTCGGCCATAAAATATCCAAATCTGGAATTGAGGTGGATCGGGCAAAAGTCGATGTTATCGCTAAATTACCACACCCGACTACCGTCAAAGGAATCCGAAGTTTCCTTGGTCATGCCGGCTTTTATCGACGTTTTATACAAGACTTCTCTAAAATAGCCCGGCCTCTGACCCACCTTTTAGAAAAAGATGCTCCGTTTATCTTCTCAAATGAATGCGTCGATGCATTTAATGTTTTAAAAAAGAAGTTAACGGAGGCACCCGTCTTAATTGCCCCCGATTGGGACTTGCCCTTCGAGCTAATGTGCGACGCTAGCGATTATGCCATTGGTGCAGTTCTGGGGCAACGTAAGAACAAATATTTTCAGCCTATACACTATGCAAGCAAGACCATGAATGACGCCCAACATCACTATACAACTACCGAAAAGGAAATGTTAGCGGTTGTCTATGCTTTTGAGAAATTTAGGTCTTATTTGCTACTTAAAAAATGCATAGTGTATACGGACCACTCAGCCCTAAAATACTTAATGGCTAAACAAGATGCGAAGCCACGTTTAATGCGGTGGGTTCTCCTCCTTCAAGAATTCAAAGTTGAAATTCGAGATAAAAAAGGAGCTGAGAATCTTGCTGCCGATCACCTTTCTAGACTTGAGAACCCCCATCAAAGTGTTCTCGAGAAAAAGGAAATTAACGATGCTTTTCCTCTCGAGACACTTGGGAGTGTGTCTAATATTGACCAAAGTACCCCATGGTTCGCCGATTTTGCGAATTACCATGCGGGGAATTTTATTAGGAAAGGGTTGTCGTCCCAACAAAAGAAGAAATTCTTTAAAGATGTTCAACATTATTTTTGGGACGACCCCTATTTGTTCAAAGTCTGTGCGGATCAAGTGATCCGGCGGTGTGTTCACGGTACGGAAGCCGTTGAAATTCTTAAGGCATGCCATAGTGGACCCACGGGGGGACATCATGGTGCCAACTTCACCGCCAAGAAAGTGTTCGATTCCGGCTTCTATTGGCCGACGATTTATCGGGATGCCCATGAATTGGTGAAAACATGTGATTCTTGCCAACGTCAAGGAAAAATCTCTCAAAAAGATGAAATGCCGCAAAATGCGATTCAAGTTTGTGAGATTTTTGACGTTTGGGGCATCGATTTCATGGGTCCATTCCCGTCATCAAGAGGAAATAAATATATTCTCGTGGCCGTCGATTATTTGTCCAAATGGGTTGAAGCGAAGGCGCTCCCCACTAATGACGCCCGAGTTGTTGTTAAGTTTTTGAAAAGTCTCTTTGCCCGATTTGGCACACCTCGAGCCATCATAAGTGATCGTGGGACCCATTTTTGCAATGACCAATTCGCTAAAGTTATGCTTAAATATGGTGTCACACATCGTCTTTCCACGGCTTATCATCCACAAACGAGTGGTCAAGTGGAGGTGTCCAATCGTGGCCTCAAAAGGATATTAGAAAGGACCGTAGGTGAGCACCGTGCCTCTTGGGCCGACAAATTAGACGATGCTTTATGGGCTTTCCGGACCGCTTACAAAACCCCAATCGGGTGTACTCCATATAAGTTGGTTTACGGGAAAGCTTGTCATTTGCCCATCGAACTTGAGCACAAGGCCTACTGGGCCTTAAAACATGCAAATTTTGACTTAAAAACCGCGGGTGATCACCGAAAAGTTCAATTGAATGAGTTAGTCGAGCTCCGTGATCAAGCTTACGAGAATTCTTTGATTTATAAAGAGAAAACAAAAAGACTTCATGATGCCAAGATCAAAGACCGCGTTTTCAACGTTGGTGATCAAGTGCTTCTTTTTAACTCTCGGTTAAAGATTTTCTCGGGTAAGCTTAAAACCCGTTGGTCTGGACCATTCACCATAACACAAGTATTCCCTTATGGAACTATTGAGTTGGCTCAACTTGATGGGCCCAACTTTAAGGTGAATGGTCACCGTTTGAAACACTATTTCGGAGGGGACGTACCAACCATGGTAGTCCCGGATCTCCAAACTTTCCCCAAGGACGAATGAATTCGGGGATCGAGTCAAGCTACGTGACTCGGTAATCAAAAACAAAGCGCTTCGTGGGAGGCAACCCATGCTTATCCAATTTCATCTTCTTATATTTCTAATTTCTAATAAATAACGTGAAGAGGGGGTACCTCTTCCAATCTCGTGTTTCGTGGTTGTTTGTGATGATTGTCCAGGATTGTCCCCGATTTATGATGACTCTCGTGCTCGTGGTTTTGTCTTTCTCTCCACTCGAGTCTCATTCATCGATGCTATTGGAAATCCTATTTCCGAAAATCTTATCGACTAACGTTTTCTTTGGCATACTTAATAAACGGCCCTAGATATTTGTTAGGATTACCTTTGCCCGTAAAACATTGAGGACAATGTTTCATTCTAGTCCGGGGGGGGGGGGGGGTGAATCTTCGATTCGATTTTGACCTTGCAATTTTCACCATGTCGTATACTCTCGTAACTCCGTTTTTCCACCAAAAATGAAAAAAAAAAAAAAATTGAAAAATTTCAAAAATTTTGAAGAAAAAGTCATGAAAAAGCACAAAAAAATGAGAAAAAGTAGAAAAAGTGGTGCAAAAATATAATAAAAGTATGAATAAGTGATTTGACACCTTGTTGACTTTCTTGCTGGCGAGAGTAGGAATAAATATTTTGACTTGACCGGGCGTGTTGAGCCCTAGCTTGTTCCCTTAACCAATGATGATCATAATAGTTTGTGCTAGTCTTGTACACTAGGAGCTACTCTTTTGTTGGCTCCCGTACTTGGCTTTATACATGCCCAACTTGAAAAGCTTTCGCTAGTCTTTTACATTAGGAGCTACTAAACGCGAATTCTTTCCAAGAGTTTGCAAGCTCCCGTTTTTGACTTTATATATGCATGGCTGATTATTGGCTAAGCATCTGCTAATCTCATTATTTGAGGTCTTAAATTTGCAGAGAACGAGAAATGATAGAGTTTATTTACAAGTTTAATGCTAAACGTGGAGTAGTGGTTCTCTTTAGAGCTCATAAGATGTACTCGTGGCTTTTTACTCCCATCAGATACGTCACCAAATATATAAATAGATGTTCTAGGTTAATTAGTGGTATTTCGGTTTGAATAATACTTAGTTATTTGTTTTCTTAAGAGAATTTTTGCTTTAGAAATTGGGTACATATCAAGGAACACCAAAAATAAGAGCCAAAAAGTGAAAAAAAATCAAAAGTCAAAAGTTGATTATGCATGTGGTTTTGGAGCTACCCGATAAGCTTCCATTTGATGTATGAGAAAAATCAAAGAAAAAAAAAGTGAAAAATATGAAAAGAGTGAAAAAATATGAGAAAAGTGAAAAAAGTGAGAAATGAAAAATATGAAAGTTGTAGTATTGTTGAATAAGAGTTATGTATGTATCAATAAGTTGTTGGCGCGTGAGGTGCATGTGATACGTGATTAGTAATCAATCACATGAGGTGCACGTGATCGTACTCCGCAACTTATATTCTTGATATTGTATGTACCCCAAATTCCTTGAAATGGACCGAATTTCTATTGCAGTGGTTCTTAAGAGAAAATGAATAACTATTTATCGTTTTAACTTAGGTGTCACTATCGGACTAAAAATTATCGAAACGAGAAAATATGAAGCGATTCATTTCTCAACAAAAATAAAATAATGAGACACAAAAACTTAGGACATGGGAGTAAGGAGTATCCACGAATAACTTTTATCAGTAGTGTTAGCATTAAATTTGTAGATAAGCTGTGATCTCGTTTTTACGCTTAGTTTGGGAGCTCGTGAAAAATCAAGGATGACGATTTTTATCCGTATGGTCACTTCTTAAATAGAAGTGTTTCTACTCGTAGACCCTAAAAATTATTGCAAAAATAATGAAAGTTCAACAAACCGTCACAAGTATGAAGTGTGAAAAGCCCAAAAATAGAATAAAGTGGAATAAAGGAATAAATTTTGGAAAACGGAGCGTTTACGGGAATAAATGATTTTATAATCTCTTTTGAACCTCCTTGCTACTTTTCAAAGTTAGTAGGAAGAGTATTGAAATTATTTATCTCGTGAGCGTGAATTGATCACATTGCGTGAGGACACGGCAATACTTTAGTCCGGGGGATTTTGGTGAGTGCTTATTCACTCACCTTTTCTTTGCCAAAATTGGACCAAATGAACCAAAAACTAACCAATAATGCCAAAGAAAGTGTGTTTTTTGTGTTTGTGAATGTGCAGGAACGGATATTTAAGAAAAGACGGAAAATCTCGAGAAAATGACAAAACGGGCACGAGATTTGGAAAAGATTTAATAAAGCCGGAGCCGGGGAAGCTAGTGGTCTAAGTGAAGTTTATATGGTCAAATGAAGCCCTCAAAAGTTCAAGTATTCCATAAGTGACCCGGGAATGAAGTTTGAAGAAATGACACATTTAGTCCCTCAACTTTCATGAATCTACAAATTTGGTCCTTATGAAGTACATTTTGGAAATTTGGCAACTCAGGCCCTCCAACATTCAAGGAATGCCACTATGAGCCCTTGGATAATATTTATGAAGAATGGCAGAAAAGGTCCTTGCAATTTCAGGAAATACCATTTTGGTCCCTTGGTTTTGCTACTACTACAAACCGGATCACCTTTAGTCCAAAGAAATAAACACACAAACTAGCCCAAGTTCAATAACAAAACACAAAGCCCAATCCACCTCTTATTACCACTACCCGATCCAAACCCATCCTATACCCGGCCCACACTTCAAATTATAATAAAAAAAATCACACACACCGCCCCTTTTACTGTGTGTCTTCCTTCCCCGTTTTACCTCGTACCCAACATTTATTACCCGTACCCATCCAAAATCATTACCTCGTACTAAGAATCCTTCCAGAACCATTTGACAACGTGTCAGATGGTGTCAATACCTCCACCGTGGCTAAATGAAAACCTCTGATTGGGCGTTGATACGTGGATACAAGATAAACCTTATCACTAAGGTGGGATGACTCAGACATGAGTGGGATTAAAGATTTGTGGCTCTAATTGATCTTCTGGATCCTTCTAAACCCTAGGCCTCACCTCTTGGTGCTCCCCTATATAAACCCCCCTCCTCTTCACGTTTGAGTAGTAGGTTTTTAATTAGAGTTACTCTGTCAAATTTTAGTTAGCCTATGTAATTTAGTATAGCTCATGTAATCTTTCCTTTTTAAAGTTTAATGAAAGTTCTAATTTTTCTTTGAATTCAGCTTATTGCTTTCCTTTTCATTGCTTATTTCTGCTTCTATTAAGCTTCTTTTTCTGTCAAATGCTATTTAAAGTTGTTACTTTTATATAGTCTATATAGTTTATAATCATTTACAAAAAAAAAAAAAAGATAAAAAGAAAAAAAAAATCAGAAAATAAAAAAATAAAAAAAAATAAAAAATATATATATATATTAGTATAGCAGCTCATCATAGAGCTTATTTTCTCTTTTTCAATATCTACTTAAGCTTTTTAGCTTATTAGTGGATATGGTTTAGTCTTTTGATCACAAGTCAGTCCAAGTTAAAGAATTTTGGTTCCAAAATTGATGCTGAGGTGTTGTTGGTATGCTGATACAGAACCCATTGAACTCAGCCTATCATAAAGATAGGCTTGCATAGTGAATCCCCCTCTATTTTGAGCTGAGGGGGAAGCTTTGTTGTAAGTCCATTCTCTTTTTCATCTTTTAACAGTTTTAGTAGCAATAATCTAGGTAAAGTGCTCATTTGTGTTTCTAGTTGTGTAAATCATAGTTAAGTAGCTCTAATATTTGTTAAATAATATGCTTGATATGATCTGTGCTTGATATTGGTAGATTATAAGCTTTAATCAAGTTTTCTAGTTCATATTATCTGTTAAGGGGGTGTTTGGATTAATAGTTTGTGCTGAGTATTTGTTGTTTATGGTAGCTAAAATGGGTTCACATATTCTGCAATAGGTTCTAATAGTCCTAATTAGTCATAATATTAACAAGTCACAAGGTAAAAAGTCAAAATAAGTTTCATAGTAGCTTAACTGTAGCATAATTTCAATTCAGTTAGTGAAACAGTTAGCATAGTTACATAATAGTTCAATATAGCTTAATACACCTTAATAATAGCTTATTATTACATTTGCCAGTAGTAATCAGCAATCAAAATTGGATTTGGTCAAACTTTTAATGCATGCAAAAAGTCAAAAAGGTTTTGTACTCAGAATTTTGTCATAACTTTATGAGCTTGTTTAGCCTTGAATTTTAGTTGGAAATCATTGTTGTTTGTTGATTTTGAAAGCTCAGTACCTAAATAATAGATTTCAAAAAGAAAATTAAACTTTGGAACTGATTTGCTTATCTAAAAAGCTTATTGAAGTTGGCTTATTGGAGCAAAGCCTGCCCTGCACCACAGGTTCTGGGTGATGTTCATGGCCATTTTTGGGGTAGTAATTAAGTTCTAAGGTTTGAATTATAAGTTGTTTTAGGAACTACTAGTGGTAGAGAGTAAATTTATTCAAAAAGATTGCATCTCAGAGCTTTTCTCAATAGCTTATTTGGCCTATCTAGTTGGGCATTTCTGCATTAAGCTGTTTGATTATTAGGGCTGCAAAAGTTTATTTGTGGCTTTAAGTGGGAAATTTTGAATGTTTTGAGCTTATTAGAGTACATTGCATCTGTTTCAAGCAGATTTTGGTGTTAGCTTATTCTGCAAGAGCTTATTTGCCTTCATATTGCTTATTTGTGCCTCTTTGATAGCTTGCTTGTGTTCTTGTGCATCATAAGACTTAATTCTGGTTCTGATAAGTTCATTTGAGCATAATAAGTAATTGGTGAAAGTTTGGTCAACACTTGGTCAAAAGTGCTTATTAATAAGCACTTAAATAAGCTGTTTTTAAGCTAATAAGCACTTACAGTGCTTATTTTTCATTTTTTCTATTTTTCCTAGATTTAAAATAATATTTTAGATTTTTACAAAAAATTTCATATTTTTCTGAGCTATTTTGCTATTTTTCTTAATTAGTTTTCAATTTTAATCATTATTTAATACTTTTTAATTAATAGAAAATCCAAAAAAATCAGAAAATTCCCAGAAAAATCCAAAAATATTTTAGAAAATAGTTTTAAATTATTTTAGAATTTTAGAAATTAAATTTGCATTTTTCTCATTTTATTTTCAATTTCTTTTAATTATTAAATAGTCTAATTAGTTTTTAATTCATAAAAATTAATTAAAAAGTCAAAAAAATATTTTTCTTTTTCTTAAAATTTTCTTTTATCATTTTTTACTTTTTAAAATTAATTTGAGGTCCGTAGAATTAGTATAGCTTAAAACTCGCGTTTTATTTCGCGCGTTACATTTAAATAATCGCGCGTGCATTCCCGTTTTTGCGTTTTAGACTTTGGTGCATTATTTGCTTGTACTCTTTGCATGATTCTTGATTGTTAATTGATACGTGAATTATTTGATCACTATTTGCCTTTTTCACCACTTTTCAAATCACGATTACACGGATCAATATTCTTGATTCCATTCACACCTTCACTGGGAAACGACTCGGGTGATTCGTATTTCTTGCGGATCACTTCGATACTATACTACTATTATATATAATTGGTTTGCACGAATCATTTCTCCACCACCCTAGAGGTGTAGTAAGTCGTTTCAAACTCCTTTCAATTCATTTCACACGTTAAATTAAGTCCATGCACCATGTTTATTTTTATTCGATCATATATAAGTTTCATGTATATATAATTACGTACGAATAAATTGTAGCAACACAAACGTGGCTAGCCTCCATCTTGGAAGGCCTAGGAGTCACGTAGCACACATGTTACACGTTAGTTTTTATTTTACATGCATCAAACAAACCCATTTTCGAACCATACACAATCACATGAAAATTCATATAAATAATTAGAAAATAATTATAAGTTTTTCATATATATAAACAATCCATACATGCTACAAAACTCTCGTATAACTTTAAATATCACGTAACAAGCATATCATATTTTTACACGACTCAATAGACCTCCTAGAAAACTACCAATTTCATTAATATAACTTGTAAAAATACTCACGTTTCGACACTTAAATTGATTCATTTTGAATCGACAAATCACAAGATTTTTCAAATCTTATTTAGTTAAAAAACTTATATAAATTCGTTTGGGCATATTCAAAGCCCAACAAGAAATAACGAACCATAAGCCCACTGGACCCATATGAAATATTTTTAGAATCATAAAAATAGCCCAAGTTCAGGCCCAAAACAATTTCCATGCCCTCGCCTCTAAAATTATAAATGGGCTTTTGTTTGGCTCGTTAGAAGCCCATAAGTTGAAAAATAAGATCTTTTATCAAATAAGCAGTTGAAATAAGCTTTAATAAACTTAAATAAGCTACAGAAATTTTCCTATAATTTTTCCCACTTTCTCTTACACGTTTGGACTAAATATGTAACGCGACGACACTTAGGAGGACTAAAACTGTCAAGGACTGAAAAGTAGGGACTGAAAATGTAAAAACAGAATCTATAGGATATAATTTGATATATTATCATATTCCAGGACCAATAAGTTATTTTGGACAAGTAGTGGACTATAATTGTAAATTATATATAAAAAGGACTAACGGTGTAACGCTAACGCCGTTAGTATAAAAAGTGTAAAAATTGGAAAATGGACAAGGACTAAACATAATCTATTTGGCATTTTTATTTATTTTCTATTTTCGTAAATTTATTTCGTATTGCATTTAAACTTTCATTTTTATTTATATATATATTATTTAACGTCACGTTAATAATATATATAACGATATTTCAAAAGTTAATATTATTACTTATGGTTAAAAAGGTAAAACTTCGATGGACAATTTAAATAAAGTATTTTATTATATCATGCATGGCATAATAATTACACTGCACATCATCTATTTGTCATAACGAATAATTATTATTCGTTATTCGTTCGTATTTACCAAATAGTATTTAGTTAAATTCTCAGATAAATTTATTTATCAGGTTCCGTATCAAAGACGTTTCCATAATCATTCTCATCCTACTTTACTTTTCATCATTCCCGTATCAATCAAGGTGAGTCATAGCCCCATTTCCAATACTTGTTTTTAACTTATTGGGGGAGATACATGCTTACATATACTTTGATAATTTGATAAGTATATAAATAAATTACATGATTCAAATCAATTTCCTTATTAATATTTATCTGATATGGTTTATGACTTAAGATGTGATATATACAATAATTGACGAAATACTTAATTGAAATATTGATACTCATATTATAATGTTTCCAATTTGATTATTGTGGCATGTGATATATGTATGTTACTGGCGAATTACTTAATTGAAATACTGATACTTCGATGATAATGTTTCCAATTTGATTATTGTGGTATGTGATATATACATATTACTGGCGAAATACTTAACCAAATTACTGATACTCAGATGATAATGTTTCCAAATTGATTACTGTGGCATAATACATGACTATACTACACTATCCTGAATGATCCAATTATTACCTTGATATTGCCTAAGTTACCTTATCGCCATAAAGTCCCTTAATCATGAGCCATTAATCACTGTTATGTGAGCGCGAATATAGTGAACAGCTTCGAAACCTGTTAAGGATTGACCTCCTGTCCCACTAATACTTGACAGAATGCCATATGCATATGGTTAGTCGTATTAGTCGTGATACACTATATTTGAGTAAAAATAGGAATTGGCAAATCACCTATTATAAGAGGGCAAAATTGATCATTGACTTGATAAAACACCTCTTTTGTTAACGTTTTGTGTGTCATGAGGCTTGGTGCAATATCTATAAAGAAATGTATGTTTTCAACATATATTTAGATACAGCTGTATAGAAATTTGACCATACTTGAATTGTATATCTGATTAAATTAGCATCATGAGTTTCCAGCTCATGTTAGGATTATTGATCCCTTATTTGAATGTGATTGAATATCTGTATGATTTATCTGTGATTATAATCAACCTCACTCAATACTTGTTCCAGAAATGTTTGTATTTATCATTACCAAATATTCCTGAAATCTATCAAAATAAATGGTTTTTCATAAAACTCTATGAACTCACCAACCTTTGTGTTGACACTTTTAAGCATGTGTATCTCAGGTAATTTAAGGGAGCAGGACAAGACACGGAGCGGTCATTTATTACTCTGATAAATTAAAATGGCGTAAAAATCAAAATATGTCATTTGTACAAGCCTTTATATCTTTTATTAAGATTTTAAATTAAATGGCTTATCTTTTATCAAAAATATGATTTGAATGACAAATAACTTTCAAAACGCTTCTTTTAAGCCGTTTTATGAGATTTAAAACTTCGATCCTCCCCGTAACACCCAAACTACTTTTCCGCTGCTATAAACATAAATTTGGGGGTGTTACAAGGGGTGGCAATCGAATCGTGTTCGTGTTGACCTATTCTGGTTCACTGGTTAACGGGTTGAAATAACCTCTACCCAACACACGACCCAATTATTAATCGTGTCAAGAAGCTCAACCCTAACTCAAACCTGCATATCCCACATAACCCGTTTAACATGTTTAAGTAAATAGGTCAAGCAATGAATAAGGTTGATGGTTTGTTAATTTAACTAGTTTAAATGCAAAATGATATAATGATCTAAAATATGATATCTGAATTATAAGGGTCAATTTCAATAATATCTGATTTATAATTGTAATTTACTCATATTAAGTATATAACAAGATACATTTAATCTATATCTAACATTAAAACTAAGTTATATATTTTTATTTTTAAAGACTTATATAATTAAACGAGTTCACTTGTTGACCTGTTTAACACTTACTTAACCCAAGCACGACTCGTTTACTAAACGAGTTAGACGAGTTGACCTGTTTTTGACTCAAACCTGTTTATCCTCAACCAAAACATGTTTGACTTCGTGTCGAGTTTATGTCATTTATCGGGTCATAATTGACTCCACTACTCCTTGCGTCTACGAAATAAAAACTGTTAAGAAAAATATCTTATTTAAATGCACAATAAAACCCCTCCCACCTACCCGCTTCTTCCTCAACAAACCCCTACACACAACACCTTCCCTCATTTCTTCAAATACTATTCCATTCCTAGTCAAACACAACACACACAATTCCTTTTATAGAAAAAAAAAATGTCCGTACAAACCACCACTACCACCACTTTCTTCCCATCAACTCTCACATTGACCAATTCACACACCAAATCACCCACAAATTCATTAAAATTACGCAATAGCACCAATGGTTTTGGTAAAAAGTTAAGTTTGGTGCATTTTGCTGGTAGCAAAAGTAAAGCTGGATCAGGTGTACCTAGCTCGAACTATGTGGTACCCTTTGATTCATCTTCATGCATTACTAGACCATTAGCTGAGATCCTAAGAGACCTTAATAAACGGATCGCGGATAATATTATTGTTAAACAGCCTGCTGATACTACTCAGTCTGCCTTCATCCCTTGGTAATGCGTTGTTCAATCAGCTAAACATATAATATATTTGTTTCGTGTTATGTTTGGTTTTAATTAAATTGTTTTTGGGTGGTTGAATAATGCATTATAGGTACCATGCTAACAGGATGTTAAGTTTCTATGCTCCAGGTGCGTGCGAACCGATTAGCATTTTGATTTCATTTTTCAGTTCAGCTTATTAAAATTGCTTATGTGGTTATTGCGTTTTGATTCAAGTTTTGGGGGTGTTTGGGAATGTTTATCCAAAATGGTTAGCTGAAATTTTAAGAGTGAATTAAGGAATTATTAATATGAACTTGGTTTATATAGTTTTATCGAGGTGTTGGTTTTTGGTTAACGATGTAGTCTTTATATTATGAGCTTGTTATAAAATACATATACGAGTAAATGACCTAGTTTATGCTTTATGATTACCAATTCCATGAAACCACAAACAAAGGACGAAGAAAGCAAATCTGAATCTTAGAGTAAACACATTATAATCCAAATCAAATAAGCTTCCCCCGAAACCATGGGCACAAGAAATACCAATTTACATAATATATCTTGCAACTAAAATATTCTTTTGATCAATCGATATTATCTTGATGAAATGCCTCTTCGTAATGACATTATTTGTATTGTTTTATTATGTGAAAATATTGTAGTCATATTGCTTCTTATTTAGGGGTAAACAATACACATAAAAATGTTGTATGCAACTATTTTAGCTTGCTCATAATCATGTATTTAATGGTTGGGCCGTGAAATAGGCTATAAGGGCTATAAACACCTTTTCGATGATATCAGAGAGAGTCTTGTGCACATTAGCTTAATGTAGATTACAACTGCCCCTAGTGTTTATATGCGGGCCATAACGGGCCAACCACCAAGTGAACTTCCCATCATCGCATCTTCAAAGGTTGATGTTTTTGGAAGTTGAAGCAACCTCAAAGCTACATCAATTGTACTTGTTGCTATCTGTAGCCTTTATCTAGATGATTACACTGGTCATTGTTAGATGACTAGATTAGTTGGCCCAAACAGTCATCTCATTTCTTTGGTTCCACATCTTTCCGTAAGACATACATAGAGACTAAAAATAATGAAAACATTACCAATCCAAAAGGGACTTCAGTTTTATACTTGCCTTGTAAGTCAACACCTACTTGCTTCTATTGTTTGGCATAATATGCACTTGATTCCTGCCTTTGTCTTTGTCGTGTGGATGGCCCATATTTCTTTCTCTACAGTATTCAGGATTCACAATGCTTTAAGATGTCTAGAAGCTTCATACTTTTACACAACATATAACAAAGATGAAAAAAAGGAAGCTTACATGTAAGAAAGAGGAATTCTGTGGAAAATACATCTTAGCAAAGTATAGAAGCAAATAGCCGTTTAATTATGTCACTTTTTGATTGACGAAGTTTTAATAATTTGTAGTTTTTGTGTTGAAATCAAGGAAATTTGCCCATCGTAGCAACAGCCCATGATGGGCGTTCTCACATGCTTTTTTATCCCCGGGCATCAAACTTTGTGTTTGAGTTGGTGAGACTGGTGGAAGGTTTAACTTGGCAGTTGGCAAATTGTGGTCGCATATGCACATTTGTAGTAGTTATTACCCACTGTCTGTGCACGATTCTAATACCTACGGAAAGTTCTGCATTGACTTGTTTGTGGGTCAACCATAAGCAAAAACGATTGTGATTTGTGAGCGAGCTTTCAATAGGTTTGGATATAAAAGATTTTTGGGTGTATTTAATTTTCCCTTGTACAAGAAGCATGACTGTAGTTTTCACATGTGAAACAATAGATACTACCTACTTGGATTATTTTTATTCCGTGAGTAAATTATTGATTAAATTAATTAAACTCTTCTTGTTGTAAAATACTTTTATCTAAATTGATATTTTATGCTGTTGTTGCAATGAAGTATATAATTCATGTAGCTGATTTTAGTTGGATTATAATGTCTTTTCTCTAATACTGAGATTAGAATTTTTGTGCCAAATAGCTAGTTTGATGCAAAGGCTCTAGTATTGATGCTAATTTGTACAATTAATGAGCTTTATTCAACATTTTTTTGTGTTTTCTTAGAATTAGTTACCTTTTTAGTGGTCGAACACAGATAAATTTAATAAATTATACTCTTTTTTTAGGTATCTGAGTTTATTAAATTACAATTTATGTATTTATGAACCTGTGCATAGCCACATACAGTCATACACTAGTCATACACTAACTGTTACATTTTGTAATTTAAGTCAATACTAAGCCTCATATTTCTTCTTTGCCTCACAATTTTTCAATTAGGTTGGTGCGGAGAAATACGTGATGTAATTTTCTCAGATAACGGAAGTGTGACTGTGGTTTATCGTGTCACAGTACGTGGTTCTGATGGAGAGGTATGCCTAAACCATTACTATTGTTATCCTCGGCTCATTTGTTGTTTCTTGGCTAGTTAGCTACATCTGTTTGTAGCACAAGTGGGCTATTTTGGTTTGATGGATATATGTAAGCTTTGCTATGTGAGTGTTGTTTTATAATAAGATTTATGTTTGGGTGGTGTTAAGTTGATAACTAGTGAGAAAATAAGTCGTATTTTTCCAGTTACATAAGGTCTAAACTGGTGTCGTCTAAGGGTGTATAAACCATCTGCGTAAAAGGGATTCCATTTAGGGGAACATATCATTTGTTGGGAGATCCATAAGGCATGTTTATCATTTGAACTTTGAAACAAGACTCGTAATCCTTTTTGTCTTGGTCTTAAGAAAGATTCATACACTCAATAGAATATGAAATTGCATAATTCAGTGATCATTGATCGTCTTTTCAATCTTAAATGAGTTTAACTTTATGATGTTGAAAGGAACTAAATCACCATGCCAAAAAGTATATGTGCGTCAACATTGATTTTGTGCGTAAGTGAAAAAACCCTGATAGTTCAGATTCATTCTCTCTTTTTCTTTTCTTTTTTTTTTTTTTTCCTTTTCTTTTAAGGATACATACCTGGATGTTAATGTGGGTCATACTAATCTGTTAGAAAAGTTTATGGCAGAGAAACGTGCTTCACAAATCTGATGGTCATTTTTTTGCGTTCTCTCATTTTATTATACTAATTCTTCTGTAACAAGCTAAAATAAAAAGGTGGACGATAAGTTTGGGATGGAGGTAGTGGGTTTCTTTGTGTACTCATCTTGTTTCCTAGTATAGCTGTTGTTGCACCCTAAAAACCTGTAATGGTTTGATATGATCAAAGGAAGTTTCTTGTAATTGTTGTATTCTAAAGGGTGGAAAGTGCTCATTATTGTTAGTCTTTTACTAAGAATTCTACTAATCCAGGCACACCGTGAATCGACTGGAACTGTTTCTTCAACCAATGGTCAAAGTGGTGATCCTGTTGCTGCAGCGGAAGAAATAGCTTTCTGCAAAGCATGTGCACGTTTTGGACTTGGCTTATACCTTTATCATGAAGAGTAGATGCTGTAGATGACTTTCTTACGGAGAAGATTATAATAATATATGGTCAAAAGTTTCCTTTTGTAGAAATAGGGTAGGATATGGGAGCACTTCCCATGCTACCTAAATATATGGATGGATGAATGGATGCCAATGAATGAGCTACATCTATGGACTTATCGAAATGGATATAATAAATGTTGCATAAATCTTTTTTTTATTTGTATAGACAATTTTCCGATTTTGTAATAACATGTTTGTTTTGTTGCAAAAGTTAAAATGATGTCGTTAGCTATTATATAGCTGACTTGTATCTCACATGTGCAAGTGAATTTTGATGCGTTAAAAGACAATTAGTATTACAGTATGGAGTTTCTTTTTAAACTCATACAAGTGTGCTTGACACAAGTCTAGGTTTTTGGTGTTTTCATTAATGTGATTGGAAGGAAAAGAGTTCCCAAAGAAAAGCATTATGGAAAAACGAAAGAACACAAAGAAGAAACCCGTTTGTATGTTATTTGTTTATATTGCTTAGGGACAATTCAAAAAACTGGCTGAATTCCATTTAGGGAACACTGGTTCACATCCACAAAACATGTAAATAAACCGATATAAATGCATAATTACAAAGTGTGGTTTTCATTTATCTGATGCAAATCAGTCACTGCAATACAACATTGCCAGTATCAATCTAATTTCTTTGATATATATCTCAAGTTCTCAACACCAGGGATGGATCTTGTACCATCACTGTATACAGCCACCAGTACGCATATACAAACCTAAATATACATGTACAACACAATTGTGATTACTAGGCATGACAATTAAAGTCGCATAATCATGTATACCCGAAGTTTATCTTCTTTTTTTGCAACATATCTGTATTAACTTGAGATCAATGTGGCTTTCCTATGGCTTCAGAAGTCTTGAACTTGCACTAGCATTGGTAATTATCCAAGCAGCTATTGTATCCACAAGCAAGTCAAATTCCTTCGAAAGATCTGCACGAAGAGCTGTAGAGTCTACTCCTAGTGAGTTGCTTACTTCCTTAGCAACTGTTTCTAATGGTGTTCCTGCAGTCAAATTCGCCCAAAGCTCTCCACCACGGTTTACAGCATCTACCACTCCTGGTGGAACATCTGGTAAAGCCTGATGAATACAAATCAAAGGATTTGTTAATGTTGAACACTAGAGTTAACAATTCCAACCCATTTACTTATGAATGGGTCAGTTGGGGTTATCTATTGTGTCTAACGGGTAAAATAATAAAAATAAAGCTAACAAAATGAGTCAAATGAGTGGAAAGTTGTATAACTGTGAATTTTTTCAAAGTCAACCCAACCTGTTTTGACTTGTTGCCCGACCCATCCATTTTTTCACATCTTTGTAATTATACCTGCTGTAAAGGAAGTCCATGATCCCCAGGGAGGGAACGAATTGACATATCCAAGACTGAACTAATGGCAGCCTCTGAACTAAGCACCTGAGCAAGAATAGGGGTTTCATCAATTGTATCATCCTTGAACTTAACTAGAAGATTCCTCGAGATTCCATAGTATGATTTTATCTGAACAAATAGATCAACAGGTCACCAACTTATAATTTTTCAACTACAATTGAACAAAATCTATGCGCATATGTATGTATGTGTGTATTCAGACAACAATAGCCGATTGACATACTAGTCTACGAGTTTCTTCTGGTTTTGGAGAGAAATTTTCTCTTCCATTGGCCATTTCCATGTACAAGGGAGGAAGTTGCTCCAACAGCGGTATAACTTGCTTCATAATTGACGGGCTAAAGTTCTCTAAATTTTTCATAGTCATCTCCGCCTGTGTACAAACAAAAGCAAAGAATTATATATAATATTGATGATATGCTGCAAAAAATAATGTAGCAAGTTCCAACCAATATTTATAATATTTATGAAAGTAATCTTTCTTACCCCTAAACGTATTGTTGGTGATGATGCAAGTTGTGACAGGATTGGTACAATGCCTTGAGCCATTGGTAAAAGAACAGGCGAGAATAATGGGACAGCCAGGCTAGCATCCTGAAAGATCACTAGAAATACTCCTATTGTTATCAAATGGAAAATGGATAAAGAGTGCTACTATTACATGAAAACTGCAATACTCGAACCAACCAATGTACATACACACAAACACAAGAGAGAGTGACAAAGAGAAGTGGCCAATAACCTTATTGTTGAATGCCATATATATGTTACCACACCTCTGCACAGCATACCTGGAACCTGATCAACATAAAGTTAGTTGCAACATGCTCGTCACCTGCTCTAATAAATTGTGTTCTAAAACTTTAATAAAATGAAGCAGTGAAATACCAATCAAAAGGTGGATGACAGATCCTAGAGAATGTCCAATGCCAAAGGATGGAAGATCCTGCACCTAAATAACGAGCAACCTCAAGTAAGGCAAAATACTTAATATAAGGCTAAAACTGTCTGCAACTTAGAGTTTTAAGCTTACGGTTTCCTGTAGGGCCCTTAGACACCTTTCGTATTTAAACTGAACTTCGTCTGCTATATAGAAGTGATCAAAGCCACTAGCATAAGGTGTTGCTATCACCAATACACCCCTAAACAACCAAGAAGATTTATGTTATTTCTTTTTTCCAGGATGAACAGCATTACTTTTAAAGGCGTTCTCACGGGGATGCAATGAGAATAAATTTTAAGCCCCAGAAAATGACTGAATTGGTTTAATGGGCAATATCAGTAGTCTTATAGTCATTGTGGTTTTAAAGACATATAGACATGGAACTATAGAAGATCACTTACTTCTCTGAAAGTCGCTCCAGAAATAGGCGGTAGGTGAGCTGAGGGGCTGCCCCGACAAAAATACCACCAACAAAATGCACTACAGCCACTGGCTTTGCATTTTTCGGTCTCAATACCCAGGCTCCCTGAAATTTGAAATTAAAAAAAATAAAATAAAAAAATAATAAAAAAAAAATAAAAAAATAAATAAAAAATTAAGTATCTTCGAACTTAATCCGAGTCCTAAATGAAATGTAATAACTAAAGTTGATGAAAACATAGACTTCCATACATGAACAAAGTAAATATACACAAATTGCTCTAGAACAATCATAAATGTGACTTTACTATGCAACACAAAATCAATCAACCTATTACATTTAGATAATTAGCTGTCGGTAAAAAAAAATAGTTCATTTTACGAAGTCTTACCTCGACTTCTTGCCAATCTCTTGAACTACCCCACCCACCCTGTGATTGCCTCACGGTCTCCGTTAGCAACCTACAAAACGGATGACACGAATACAGTCATTTTCAGCTCACACCGCATAAAAAAGAATAACCTGAAACGATACCATTATTCCTAATCCCTTTACCTCTCGATCTCACCATAAAGCTGTATTCCAGTCCGTCCCGACTGGTTATTACTCTGCCCGTCATTCGAATCACTACAAACCACCTTAAACTTATTGAATCTCCCAAACCTAACAGACGAATGACCAACGCCGAATAACCGGACATGATTCGGACACACTCTAGAGTCAACTAAAGGAGAACCAAATTGCCAATGTGGCAAACACAACCAACTAGCCATACCTATCATCAAACAAACCACAAATTAACGTTTTTAACATACATGGACACGTCATCAACATAAATTTAAAGTTCAGAGGGTATAAATACATGGTTATACAAACATATTTAAGGATTTAATCTATAAATGATGAATATATTGTATGTACAAAGTAATAGATAATTTACTGATTACAGTAAACAGTAATTATTAAAGGGAGCTGAGAATCAGGGTAAAAAAATTACTTGGGATAAACGGGAAAGAAGTGACCGGAGTATCAGGAGCTGAACTGAATTGAGAAGAAGTGTTTTTGGATATTTTTAGATATTTCTAAAACAAGTTTACTAAAAAGTGCCGTGTGGGCAAACCTATTTTAGGAGATATTTTTAGGTTCAGACTTAATACATATTAATATTAAAATTAAAATTTTGTTTATCTATACTGCTTCTCATAAATTTAAAAGTCGTGTAAACTCTATAATATCCTTTGATTAAACGGTAATAACATACACTAATAAATTACTTTTAAATGTTATTTAATTCATAAATTTTAATTATTTTTCGTCTATAACTTATAAACTATTTTCTATCAATGACTACAAATTGAATTTGTAAATCTTGCATCAAAAGTAACATCAGAACCACAAATTCGCAAATATAATTATTTTCCGCTATACATTGTCGCTTTAGACAGATATTCGTCTAACATGTTATAAAAAGTCTTGGGTGTGTTGATTTATTAATAATTATCAATTGAAAATGCTAAGAATAATTTTAAGTGCCTATACTTAACATGCCACGTGCAACTTTATTGTAACACAAATAATAATTACTCACTTTTTACAAGTAAACAAATATCGGTTAACGCTTGTTATGATCATGACGCCGCTGGGCTATGGCGCAAGGGGCGGTGTCGATGACGCCGTTATAAGCCTCAACATTTGTCCATAACGCGAGTTTATAATTTATGACACCGAGCTTTCTAAAAGTAATACATATGCAACAACATTATACGCTAGTAATAAATTCTCAAAGACTATAATTTGATTAACAATGTCCTTTTGATTAACATTATACGCTAGTATCTGTCTCATGATATTGTGTGTGTTTATTATTATTTAATATTTTTGCTTAACGAGACTTTTTACATCACACAAGACAAAGAATTTAGCAAATCGAGAACTATTTCACAAAAGATACCAAGTGTCACTTACGATTGAAAAAAAAAAAACAAATACCCTACCTCCATCCGATTGGTTAAACCCAAAATAGCAATGTAAACCTTATTGTATAAGACAGAGCGAGTATATTTTGTGTGTCATGGGCTACATGTATACAACCAATGTCGTTTTTCTAGTGAACGTGGTGTTGTCATAGTTGTTTTAGGTTTAATATTGATTACGGTTCTTATGTACTTGAAAAGAAGTCATGACGTCGTGTATGTTAACTACAATTGAAAGTCCTAATCACCGACTTTGACATTATAAAAACATAACCATCAAGGCCGTCTCGTGGTTTTAGAGGGCCATGTGCCTTATTACGTTGGAGGCCCTTTTACAATATCCGCTACAAAATCAACAACCTTAATTAACTAGCTAATTACACACATTAGATTCTACAATCAAGTCAACAAGTATATATATATATATATATATATATATATATATATATATATATATATATATATATATATATATATATATATATACTAGTTTCAAGACCCGGCCGATGGCCGGGCTAGCTCTACAATTTTATTTTGTATTTAACGTTATACTAATATCATAAAAAACAATAAAATAAAGAAAAAACACATAAAAATACGCAAAGTACTTTAAAAAAATTAATATGACAAAAAATGTATAATTCAATAAAATCGAATTCGTGTAGATAAAAAAATTGTGAATAACATTAAAATAAAAACTGTTATGCTTAAAGGCGATGTAAGACTTCTTTGTAGACAACATTAGTTGTTTTATCCGAATAGTTTCCATCTCTATCACAACAAATCACTTTAAAACCTCTCTTGCTTTTAACTCTCGAAACAACGACATATAATTGATCATGTGAAAAGACAGGGCGTTGTAGCAATAAGCCAACTTGAGACAAAGTCTGACCTTGGCTTTTGTTTATGGTCATAGCGAAACAAACAGAAATAGGATATTGTCTCCTATTTAACTTGAAAGGCATTTTTGTGTCGGAAGGGCTTATGAGCATCCGTGGTATAGCACAATTGTTCTATAAAGTTTAACAATCTCACACCTGTTAGGTAAAGCAAAATTATGATTCCAGAGATGATTAAAAAACAAAGTTTCACCAAGAACAATATAAAGTGGGTTGTCAGCTTCAACCAAACCAAATGTGGATATCTCGAAATTTAGTAAATTTGACAATTAGTAAGACTATATTGAGTGTACGCTGCAAATATATTATACTTAAAGACTCATGCTGACCTTGGCTTGTGTCACCCCAAATCCCCAATCGTCGTTATATAGAATGTCGTTTTTAAATAACCATCAAATAGAAATTATATAAGCTGATAGATGAGTGAGTATTTCAGGATATCATAATCCATACTTTCATACATATGAGGGAGAAAATTTGCGAGAGGAATGATTTGTTCTTTTTAGCATCATCATCATCATCATAATGTAAAAACATAATATGGATTGTAAACCATATACTTCAGTCAGTATCACTCAACCTTTAATGTCTTACTTTAGTTGAAGATGAGACCTCAAATTGAATTATTGCAATGTTAACAACTCTGTATCATTTTGGATCATAGCTGCTTTGTTGCCAATGATAGAAACAAATTTGAGAATTTCATAGATGTATGATTTCTTAAACACAAACCAGATGGCTCATATTTGGTTTGCACGGTGTCGCCTGTTGGAAGCACATCCATCAGATGAGCTAGAAGTGCTGATGTGATATTTCTTTTGTCAAGGGTATACATAAACCTACAATAATACAATGTCTTATCAGTTACTATTAAATCTGCTTGATAAATATGGGCCTTTTATAATTTAGAAAACTTATAATTAATAACATTGTGGCATGTTACTACATATGAAGATCCAAAGCATGGTTGTATAGTTTCATATATGTAGCAGGTCATAAAAGCATAGTTATTAATATATTATGTTGGTACAATTCAAAGTAAAACGGATAAAATTTGGAGCTATGATATTATAAAAAAAGGATGTTGTGACCAAGAGGCATTCTAATATCCCAAAAAAAACTATACCAATGTGTTTAATTAAGATAGAAGATGAAAGTGGAACCCATCGGTTGTCATCTTATACACTATAACACCAAAGTGAGTAATGAAAACATTAAACAACCAAGAGAATTGACCATATTAACATGTCTTAGTATATTTTCATGCTTTGCAGCTTGATTCATATCTCAACTTCATGATATCTAGCCTTCTTAAAAAGATAATTGTGAATATCAGCATACGGAAATTCAATGGAGACAAATAGCATACCCAAGTCCACATATGAGCTTCTTCCAAAAGCCCATTGTCAAAAAATATATAATTATTTAAAACATATAAGAAGGTAAATCTATAAGGAATTGGCCTCATAAGCTTCTATTAAACATTGACGACTTCTTTACTCTTAGTGGTGCATGCACGATTCGTGGTGCATGCACGATTCCTGGGCCTTTTAGACATAGTGGTGCATGCACGATTCCTGGTTCACTCGTAAACATACATTTTTTTTAGTTAACTTACCTAATATTCGCACTCAGAATCACATATAAGCAAATAACAAATTCATAAAGGCAACAACATGGATACATTCTTTGCCAAAAAATTCTCTACTCATGTGATTATTAATATCTTCTCAGAGTCGACATTTATATATAAAATAGTAAATATCCCTAAATAGACCCAATAAATTTCAGTTCTTGAATGTTTCTTTATTAAGGAACTTTACACTAAGAAAAGTACTCAGTATGTGTTTCATTTAGCATGTTTCACTTTAGTCGATGAAATTTAAGAAGCGCCATGGACATAAAAGTTACCTGTCCACTAATTGCCCTTGGTAAAGTTGATAACAACAATAAGGTTGGAAGATTAGAGCCTTGTATGTAAAAGTGCTTCAGTAACCTGCACACAAACTAAATGCTTATAAATCTTGACACGGCCAGAAGATAAATTTTGAGAGGAAAACATGTTAAGCATTGTGTTCTAATTTTTTTTACAATATTATTGTGTTTTCAAGCCGAAGATATTTAGTTTCTGGTACATGTGGCAGATCATCGTCATCAACTTATCATTGATCACCCAATCCATTTAACTAACTGTTTCAAATCAGTTAAACATGCTTAAAGCAGGTTGGCGGGTTGTAAACCACTAAAAATCACTCCTAAATTCAAAATACAACCAAGATTCAAACCACGAAATAAGGAAATTTGCAATAAATTTTGAATCAAGTAATTTACAAAAACCTGAAAATAATATATGCTTGTACAAATTCGTGATCCACAACATCATGTTGCATTAAAATTGTTGAAGTTATAATCTTTAACCGTATGATGCAAGGGGTCAATTATAAAGGCAACTTCATGGATCAAGATGAAAAACTCTTGAGATGAGGATTAAAAAAAATGGAGATAATATTAATTTGTAAATATTATTCTCAAACATCTGTTGCATCACACTCTCTTACACTGTCTTCTCTTGTTCTTTTGAATTGCTTTCAAGCTTCGACTAAGGATCAGTAGTTCTTAAATTTCAGAATAGTTTTTATAGATTTGTATTTCAGATTCGTTTTTGAGGTTATTTAAATGATTAAATTGAGATAACGTATATAACCTGTTGCACTGTCATGCCATTGAGATAGCCCGCAATATGTTTTTCTAGGAGAGCCAACCCTTGTGGGGCATACTATTCAGGCTCAAGCTGACTTACTGGTGGGAAAACCTGAAACTTCTCTTTTGCAGACATGGTTCACGTTGGCAATTGTTTGGTCGGAAAGTTCATCGTCACGTAACCAAACATAATGTCCTTGTATATAAAACCTGAAACTTCTCTTTTCCAGACATGGTTCACGTTGGCAATTGTTTGGTCAGAAAGCTCATCGTCACGTAACCAAACATAATGTCCTTGTATATAATCCTTGAGTCATATTTGGGAATGGCTTCTCCACTCAACTCTCTGATAAGAATGTGGTCCATTTCATTCTTATCATGTACCTACAAACAGAACCATATAACCCGAAGATATTCAAGTATTGTATTGATAATTCATCTAATAACACCAGCCAAAAAATAACACCATAAAGAAAAAAAATAGAAACCTCCACCAATGCTATTAATCAGATCAGGTTACAAATCTTAGTCATATATTTGATATCAAGATCTTGTAAAACAGCGGCAATCAACAAAACTGCATCAGCACCTTTTGCTCGAGCATAGTATAGTTCTCATGCATCTAAACTTAATTATCTGCAGGGCACTGCATTTTTAAGAATTTCATTTTGTTAAAGGATGAACAGTTGCTAAAATATACATAAACTGATAAACATTAGCAAGAAAAGAAATACCATCACTCCATATTTCTGAATGGTCTCTAGATTTTCAAAGCTTCCTTAAGTTTACAAAAATGAAATAATAAGATCAACATTAAACTTTAAGAAGCTCGTAAATTTCATCTCAACAATAAATGACACCTGAAAATATTTTGCGTCTATTAAGACACATAGGCATGTTGCTCCACCTTTTTCATAGGCCTTTGCACTTTTAACCTGCAATAATCAGTTTTTAATGTTTAGATACATAGATTATGATCCATATTATTTGATCGTTTAGGGTCAAATCATCTTTGATAATCAATTTCAAACTGATTATCCTGTTTAACATAACCACTTACAAAACATAACACCAAACAATATAACTCATTACTTTCATACTTAAAGTTTCAAATTTTATATTCTAGCACAAAATGCAGAAAAATATGATTCATTACTCATAAATATATAACATTATATTCTCTCCATTGTTTTAATCCCTAGCAATACCTTCACATCGATAATTTCTTTGCTTAATTAATATCCACATAATATAGTGTTTCGTTGTGATGTTGTTTATGTCTAACATTACCTTCACATTGATAATTTTTTGCTTCCTATCCACTCGAAAAAACATGTCGCCTGCAAAGTCTGCTCAATTATAATGAATAGAACTAAAATCAATAGTGTAATATTTATGGGTGAAGGAGTAGTAAATTGGTGGGGTATCTACCCCCAATATTTGTTTTCTATTGGCCAAGTAAGTATTCGAATCATTATTGTCATTAAACTTCTTTTTCATTCATTTAATTTAAGTAACCTTTGCTTTATTTTTATTTTTGAGATGCCACTGTTATATTATCCTTTACATGCATTTTTGCAAATGCAAAGAGATGACTGATTAGAAAATACATTAAACTCCACTTACCGTGACAGTCTCAACAGAATAATTTCCTCGATCGACGTAATCCCCCATAACAATTAGTTAGTGTCATGGACTCCTGGCACTGCAATTGAAAAATGAACCACGTGAAACTAAACGTTAGAAAACGTAAAAAACTAATTAATATACAAAATATGTGGTGGCAGAGCAACTCAATAGACACACAGTCCCTTGTCAAATTGTCATTATTTATGAGATCCAAGATATTTTACATAAGTCGGAAAAAAGTACCTTCCCTCCGATGCGAAAAAGTTTAGCAAGATCATGAAACAACCCATTGATATCACCACAGATGGTCGCAGGACCTTATTAGCTACAGGAGAGAATACAAACAATTGAAGGTAACAATAGTTAAGCTAAAGTTATGTCTACATATGCACTTTCAATCAAATATTCACATATTTATCAATATCGGTGTAGCATATATATGTCTTCTTAGTGGTACAAATAGATCACGATGCAATGTACATTGTCTTAAAAACAAAAGTCATGAATGCACGTTCTTACTCTTAGAGCTCTATTCTTGAGCTTGTTCATGACAAAAAATTGCCAGATTCTTGCTTTAACGGTTTCCCCTAAAGAAACATTTGAAGCTTTTTTGCTTTTTGTGTCCACAGACGATCTAAAAGAATTTAACAAAATCAAACATATATGGAATTATCCCTATGAACAAAACCCATTATAATGAAGTATATTGAACATAAAAGATGAATATAATGAAACAAAATCATGAACTGTAATTTTGTATCGCACCTAGAACTTCCTGAGCAGTTAGGCGTAACTTCGGGTCTGGATTGAGCATCTTCTTGACAAGGTCCTTTGCAGTATCAGATACCCTGGGCCAAGGATCCCTCTTAAAATCTACAACTGATCGAATGATTGACTGTGCAACACCTTGTTAAGTTTCTGTTATTAAAATGACAAAATATTTAGAACCACATCATCTTAAACCTCAATAAACACGTGAGTGAGACATGTTGATTTCAAAAATTAAATCAATAGTCAAAATCCATAATTGTATATATAACTAATCCATAAATAATTATCCATATATAACAAACTTGATCGCCAAACCTAATTGGATTCGATCATAACAAAAATTAGGAAAATACCTCCGATTGGTAGATGATATAGCCGGATCCGTATGTGTTTATTCGAATCCTTCTCAAAAAAATTCATTAAAATAGTTTAATCCTTAAAAATAGCTGATGGATGTGTCCATGATTTTTGCTTTGTGTGATTTCGAATTTTGTTAAGAAGATGAATAAAACCGGATCTTGATTCAAAAGTTAATAAGTTTCCTTATTTCATGGGATTTTGTTTTTAATTGTCAAAACCAAATTGATTTCAAAAAATTTGGAATATTTCTGTTTCATATTTATTGATTAATTCATTAAACAATTGCCTTCTAAAAACCAAATTGATGAATTTTTTGAGGGATTAGTTTAACAAATTTATTGGTTCCAGATGCCTCCCTTGCATGTTAAATGCATGGTTCGGTTATTGTTTTATAAAGTTTAACAAAATTATAATAGTTTCTTTAATTTGTATTTCAAACTTAAATGTATTAATTAAAATCGGATTTTATTTGACTGAAAGGGAATTTTTTTTGTTTTGTGTTTCCTATTTTAAAGGAAGTAACTTTTAAGATTGCATCAACATGAGTGTTGACTTATTCTCACCGAAACCTGCTTAAACAATTTTGCAAAACTTTCTATTTTCACCTTATATGCCACGTGTAGTTTTCTAGTACTTTTGAGGGATTTTTTTTTATTTTTGCCTTCTAATATTAGAAATCAAACTTGTGCTTTATATAGGTTAGGATTTAAATATGATAGACATTTTTCCCCCTAAAATATAATCCATTGAATTTCTCAAATTAAACTTCTAAAAATTTTCTAAAGTCTCAAATTAAACTTCTAGAAATTTTCTAAAGTGTCGTATTTTCTTTTTGAAATGCATGTAATTAATTTTCTTGAAACATAGTTATAGCAAAGATATTTTTTATACATTACACGATGATAAATTATTAGAATAACTTCTGAAGATCATAATTATTATACCATAAAATGAACCTAAACAAAATAGAAAATACTATAGACTCATGACTTAATTGATAAACTTTAAACCACAAAGATTAAACATGGAATATAGTAGAAACAAAGCCAAACTTTTGGAATCTCTGTCCATCTTCTTCGGTGGACAAACCTACTACTTATTTACTCCATTAAAAACAAATCTTGAGCTCTATTTCTCCGCTGTGATTCAAATCACTAAATTACAACCTTGTAAAACATATTAATTCTATCATAAAACATCATTTGCTTGGGTAAAAACGTCCAAAAGTGAGTTTATACTAAGGTTACATATTTGGAAATTGGGGCCATAAGAAAATGGAGGTCCTGTGCCGTTGCACACCCCGCACATGCTTAAATCCGGCCATAATAATCATAGATTTATGTTTGTTTTGTATGCTAAATAAATATGTCAATCAAAATAAATAGGTAAATCGGTGTAGGAGGGTTTTTCGTCCGCCATTCGCCCCAAACGTGCCATTCATCCGTCGTTCTGCATCGTCCCTCAAGCCATTCATTCTCCGTTAGTATTTAGCCATTGCACCAACCGGTGCCGTTTTTTTTTTTATTTTTTTTTTAGTATTTTGTGAGATCTACAAAGTGTTATTGGTTTTTTTGTAAAGGAATGTGTTTTAGTTATTCGTAACGTGTTGCGAAAGTAGAAATGAGATGAGATGCAAACGAAGAAGGATTCATTGCTTTTTATAGGCACTTGACATCATTTATGACAATTGCAATCTAAGTTTTTTTTTTTTTTTTTTTTTTTTTTTTAGAAAGGCAACATTTAAAAAAAAACACAAACAGCGTACAATACAAGGCATCCCCACCCCAATTAACAAGCTACTTAAAAGAGGAAGGGACCCAAAGCAAAACAAGAACAAAACAAAGGTACCACCACTATAACCTCACATGAGGACAGTTACAAACTAAAATGACACAAGAGGACAAGCAAACAGACACCAACAACAAGTACTCACATGAGTGTAAATAATCCCATATGAATCACTGGCCATCAATGTCCATAAGCTGCCAAAAAAAAAAAAAAAAAAAAAAAAAAAAAAAAAAAAAAAAAAAAAAAAAAAACTAACCAATCTCTAAACCTTAAGACTTATGAAGACAGAATGCATACAAAAAGAACCCACTTTGCAGACCATCAGATCCATTGCAGCCATAATCCAAACAACAGGTAACTCGAAAATAACTCACTGACTGTACCAATTGAATCAGACCAGAACCAGATTAAATCAAAAACACCAACAGAACACAGACATTTTACTGCATCTGACAATTTTTTGGATCAAATAGCCATTGTTGCCAATCTATCTCTTTGTGTTTCTTCGATCTTCGTACAATCCACTCGTAGCTTTTTAATTGGATGTCTTGAACAATTTTATTAGTACTTGCCACTTTCCTACCGAACACACGCGTGTTTCTTTCTTTCCAAATGTAATATCCCGAAGTCCAAATGACCGCTTGCCAAACACGCGAAATCTTGATAGGGACACTAACGTTCCCATATGATGAGAAAAATTCATCAATGGAAAAAGCGTTAACACCCTCCATCTTCCACCAACTAAAAATCTTACCCCACACACTCCTTGCAAGATCACACGTAACCAAGCAATGAGCGCATGATTCCACCACATTGTTGCAACTTGGACAAAGCACCGAATCTAAGTCAATACCTCTTTTATCGAGCTCTTCACGTACCGGAAGTCTTCCTTTAAGAGCTCTCCACACGAAAATATTTACTTTTTTCGGAACCAACTTGTTCCAAAGAGTTTCTCGTCCTCCACTTTCCACATGTAGAATCTTTTCCTCGATCATGCTTGATAAGTCTTTGACCTCGAGCTCACCATCATCGAAAATCATCCACTTCCATCTATCCCTACAATTATTAGAGACAACAACATTTTGCAAAATACCTATTAAAACATCTAGCTCCTTACAAACTCTACCCCTAATACTCCTTTCCCAATCCCACTTCCAATACCACTCACCATTCACCCATGACCCCTTATCCATTACACTACCCTCTTTACACCTATCTAAATGAAATAATCTAGAGAATCTATCACAAAGTCTATTGTTGTCAACCCACCTATCCTTCCAAAAACTAATATCACTCCCATCACCTAACACACCCCTACAAGAAGATGTAAACTCTAACCCCAATCCGTCCAACTCCTCTCCAATCTTCACAATATCCCGCCACACCCCCTACTATTCGCCCCCCCACCCGTTACCCTATATTCATTTAAGCCCCCACTACCCCCATGAATGCTTTTGATCACCCTAACCCATAAGCTCCTACCCTCCTTCCTAAACCTCCACCACCATTTACCTAGTAATGCTAAATTTTTTGCCCGTAATGACCCGATATTTAATCCCCCCACCTCATGTGAAGCTAGTAACATATCCCATTTGACCCAAGAAATTTTTGTTCCCTCCCCAACCCCTCCCCAAAAGAATTTTTTTCTAATTCTCTCAAGATTTTTTAGCACACTCGAAGGCACATGAAACATCGAAAAATAATACAATGGCAAGCTACCTAGAACCGATTTAACCAATGTTAGCCGCCCTCCGAACGACATCGTTTTAGCTTTCCAATCGGCCAACCGACTCTTGAACTTTTCCACTACAAGGTTCCACGCTTTAATCCTTCTCATATCTTCGCCTATCGGTAACCCCAAATACGTAAACGGGAATTCCCCGACACCACACCCCATCCAACACGCCATATCCATCAAATCCCCCTCGTTCACCCCAATCCCATACAACTTACTTTTATTGTAATTCACCCGAAGTCCGGAGACCTCCTCGAAACACTTAAGAATACACATAAGGGACCTAGCGTTTTCTTTATTCCATTCACCAAAGAAAATAATGTCATCCGCGTATTGTAGATGTGACACTATAACATCATTAGCACCTACTTTAACTCCTCTAAACACCCCATTTTGCACCGCTTCGGTAATAATTGCGTTTAATCCTTCTGCCGCCAAGATGAATAGAAAAGGTGATAAAGGATCACCTTGTCTGACTCCCCTTTCTAGGCCGAATTCTTCCGTAGGAGATCCGTTCACAAGTACGGACATGCTAGATGACCGGAGGCACATCTCCACCCATTTACACCACCTCTCCCCGAACCCCATTCTATTCATAATGTTTTGAAGAAAACTCCAATTCATACTATCATACGCCTTTTCGAAATCCACTTTAAAAATTAAACTCTTTTTCTTTTCTTTCTTCAAAAATTCCATAGTTTCGTTTGCTATAAGGACTCCGTCAAGAATATACCTCCCTTTTATAAACGCATTTTGAACTTCCCCCACCAAATTACCTACCACCCTCTTAACTCTTTCCGCTAACAATTTTGCAATAATTTTATAATAGCAACCAATAAGACTAATGGGACGAAAGTCCCCAAGGCCAATAGGGTCCGTCACCTTAGGGATAATAGTGATAAAAGATGAGTTACACCCCCTTGAAATCTCCATTTTTTCCCAAAACCACCTGACCGCCCTCATTAAATCTGATTTAATAACCTCCCAAAAATTTTCTAATAAACTTGAAATTAAACCCGTCTGGCCCCGGAGCTTTATCCCCCCCGCATCCCTTAATTGCCTCCCACACCTCCTTTTCATTGAACTCTTTCTCAAGATCTCTAGCCTCCTCCACCGATATCTTTTCAACTCTATTACAACAGAAAATCGGACGAAACACCCTACCTTCGGAGAACAAATATTTGTAGTGTCTAGCTATCTCTTCTTTAATTAGACTCGGCTCCTCACACCACATCCCGTTAATCATAAGCCCACTTAAATTACATTTATTATTCCTCCTTTTAACATACGAATGAAAGAATTTTGAATTTTCATCTCCTTCCACGTCCCACCTTATTCTAGCTTTTTGCCTAAGCATATTGCCGTATTCATTCTCCTTTTCCTCCCATCGTTTCCTCGTTTCAAGCCACGTTACTCTCTCATCCTCGCTCAATGTTCTCATTTCCGCTTCAAGCTCCCATTTCATAATTGCAATCTAAGTTAATCATCCAAATTGTTGTAAGATTCTATTTAGATGCAATTTATCTTTGACACTTACGTAGTAATACAAAACATAAACAAACAAGCCCGTGACAAATTGATCGAAATCAATCAAATCTTAACAAACCGTCGATCAAAAAATTCTACTATAATTTTATCGGTTTTCCAAAATAAGAAAGGCATTAGACGTGACGTGCGACGCACGTGACATGATCCAACTACAATCCGTGTATAAAAGGGAAACCAAATAAATTAACCTTTTTTTATCGTTAACTTTGTACCCTTAAATAAAACCAAACACTCGACATAAACCAACAATACTATAATCGCCTGCATTTGATTTCAACGGTATACTTTATTTGTTTAATTCTTATAGATAGATATTATTAATCCTTCACAATTTATGTCTTTGACTTGGTTAGGGATTTTTGTCTTGTTAAGAAAAACATCGTATAGATTGTTTTAAGGTTGTTTAGTTGCTTAATTTGATTTAATTGGTGTTTGGGTTAGGTTTAAAAAAAAAGTTTATGTTTATTAGCTTAATTAACTAATTTAGATAAGCACATCCACAATGGCAGCTTAGAGAAGAGCTTATTTGTGCCAAATTAAGGGGTGTTTGTTTTGGCTTATATAGCGGGCTTATTGCTTATGTGGTTTTCGGCTTATGTTTCATAAGCTCACTTTTTGTGGCTTATTTTAAAACTTTTCGGCTTCTATAAGTTTATCATGTCATGATAAACTTTTATAAGCCGAAAAGTTTCAAAATAGGCCACAAAAAGTGAGCTTATGAAACATAAGCCGAAAACCACATAAGTCATAAGCCGGTTATATTAGCCGAAACAAACACCCCCTGTTGTTTGGTACTGTTTTGAATTGTATTAAGGGCTTATTTGAAGGGGTGGTTGGGTCAGGTTTCAGAAAAAGTTTATGGGTTATTACTTACTAGCTTATGAGTTTGATAAGCATCTTCACAATGGCTTTAGAAAAAGAGCTTGTTGGTGCCAAATAAGCTGCCAAGCCTAATTTAAAAAGCTTATTGTGTTTTGAAATCTCTATAAGCCAATAAGCTGCTTAAATAAGTTTACTTAAACACCCCCAATGTTGAATGAATGATAGGTCTGAATGATTCAAAGTCATGGAAAAACCGATTGATTAGCCTGTTGAATAGAGTCGTAGACAGTTGACTGATAGATTCTTATCGTATTACGCGTCTGATATGAATACTTGCATTTGTTTGGTGTTCGACAGGGTTTGTGAAGCAAAGGAAGATAAACTCTCTAACTCACAATGGGAAGGCAAAAAAACAAATACTGTCAAGGTACACATACGTATAGTTTGTAAATAAATTTATCTCACAATAAGGAAAGAAAGATGAAAAATGTGTAATGCGTGACAATTTTGAATAGATGTTTTTAGGATTTAGGAGATCATCCGGATGATAAAGATATATACAGACTTGACTAGAACATATGGTGTATTCAAAATTTGAAGTTCAAACAATGCCGGAATCAGTTTAGGAAGCATTTTGTTTATGACTAACAAATATTGATCAAAGTTATAGCTTAAAATTACCAAGGCTGGTCAGGGGCTAGGCACATGATCTTATTTAAAATATGCAGAACCGCATTTGCCAAGTAGCAATGACTAGGAAATTAATTTGACTTTGTTTGTAGTTTGTGATACGTATTTCATTGTACGTTTAATTTTCTATTACAGTGACTCTAAAAGGTGGAAAAGGTGGAAATCTGGAAACTGATACAGATACAGACACCTGCACAAGTAAACGTGCTCAACCAGTATCAAAGACTTTGAAACAACTCTTAGAACAATTATACGAGAAAAGGTGCTTTATAAGAAAACTATAATTTTAATTTTGTGTTTTTAATCATCAAGATATTATGTCCATAGAATTTAACTTTTCCTTAATCGTCCAACTGTTTAGGGGGTCAACAAGAGAGGCTGCACTTTCTTCAATTATTCAGATATTTAGCTTTGGCTATCAACACAAATTTGCTGAGCAAAAGTCAGTATTTTTTCGGGTATTTTGTATTTTTGTAATGTAGACTTATTGTATGTATTGATGGAGAAAATTTTTCTTGTGCCCTTGCAGCTTCGCTGAGTTACTTTACCAGTTTTTGAAAGCATTTAAAAGGAGTTCGGCTAAAGAGAGTTGTTTGGGTGTTGAGGCTTTAGGTAGTAGCTCTCTTTAAATATCAGTGTTTATTTTTTCACTTTGCAAATGTTTATACATCTTTTTTTCTCCAGGATTGCTAGCTATTAACATTGGTTGTGGGGAAAACAGTCAAGAACTGTATAAAGAATCAGCCCCGATTCTTTCAGAAGCTCTCAACACCGAGTCTAATTCAAAGAAGCTAAAATTAGTATGCCCTTGCCAAAATTCTTAGTATACTTATATGATGTGTGGGTCAATTGTTTACTTCAGTTAATATTTATTTAATTATTAGTATTAATTAAAGACTTAATGTGGTAGATCTTGGATAGTTTGGCTGTTATCACATTCGTTGGGGGCAATGAATTGGAAGAAACTGAAAGATCTATGCAAAGTATTTGGCAATTCATGCATTCAAGAGCACATCTAAAGGCAAGTTCTTGAGATACTCAAGCACACTTGTGATAAATTCGGTATGTGCGGTTATTAAAAATTTTTTTTTTTGAAAGTTCGCTGATTCTATTTTGGGTTTGTGTAACAGGATGCTCAGAGTGCAGCTATACTCTCCTGGTCACTCCTTTTGAGTACCATGGATAGTTGGAGTCTCAACTACAAACATTGGCGAGGGTATTTCTTTATATCTTACTCGTATTAGTTATTTCTCGACAGAGCAGCCCAAACACCTTATTTGAAATTCACAAATAATCAATTTGTTACTTATGATTTCCAAAACTATATTATCAGAATAAAAACAATTGGACCTGTTTGACCCGTTTACCCATTTGACCTGTTTTGAGATACATTTTAGCCCAAACCGACATTATTTTTTATGACTATAGGGCAATTCCATTCTTTAAGAAGTTACTAGAAGCAGACCACGAATCTACTGTCGTTGGAGCTAGGCAAGCACTATCTCTAATATATGAACTAGGTTGCCTTGAGAAATTTGAAGGTGACACATCAGCATCGGAGGAGATGAATGCCAAGACTGAAGTAAAGGTAACTTTTATATCTTTAACTCTATGATATGCTCTACTTAGTTTTTATGGTTATAAGTAATATGTATATGACTTTTAGGAAAATGGTCATGTCCAGGAAATTTCTGAAGGTGACACATCAGCACAAGAGGAGATGAATGTCGAGACTGTAGTAAAGGTAACATTTCTATCCTTAACCCTAAGATATTTACTTATTTTTCATGGTTATAAGTTTTAGTAGGCACCAGTCTTCTTCATCTGGCCGCGTTGCATTTATATGGATCAAATAATCCATTGGGTGTACATTCAGAGATGGATAAAATTGCTTCTTACCCTTATTTTTATGTAAAGGATCTTGAAGGTTGGGTAATCTGTGAAGTTGACACATCAGCACCGGAAGAGATGAATGTTTGGACTGTAGTAAAGGTGACATTTAAATCTTTAACTCTATGATATACTCTATGTAGTTTTCATGGTTATAATCAATATTTGTATGACTTTTAGGAAAATGGTCATGTCCCGGAAAGTTCTGAAGTTGGCACGTCAGCACCGGAGGAGATGAATGTCAAGACTGTAGTTAAGGTAAATTTTCTATATTTATCTCTATGATATGCTCTAATTAGTTTTGATTCTTGTAATATTTGTATGACGTATAGGATGATCATGTCACGGAGATTTCTGAAGGCGGCATGTCAGCACCAGAGGAAGTGAATGTCAAGACTGTAGTAAAGGTAACTTTTCTATCTTTAGCTGTATGATATGCTCTACTATGTTTTTATGGGTATTATCAAATACATTTATGAATTTTAGGATGGTTATGTCGCGGAAATTTCCAAATGTGACACGTCAGCGCCGGAGGAGATGAATGTCGGAACTGTAGTAAAGGTAACTTTTCTTTATACTATGTGATATGTTCTACTTAGTCTTAATGGTTATAAGCAATATGTTTATGACTTTTAGGATGATCATGTCTCGGAAATTTCTGTAAAGATTGGTAAACAGTTATTAACAGTCAACACGTCACCTCAACAAATTCAGGTATAATCCATTACTTTTCAACCTTGCAAACAATATCTCTTAAAATGCTTTTCTAAGTGTTTTTGTATCTTACGCAGCATAATTTTTTGAAGCGGTTGCTTGGTTCTGGATTTGTTGTGCACATGAGGGTGGGTTTTTTTTTCAACTTCTATATTTATTTATTGATTAGTTTCTCTTGGTTATTGGCATAATTTATTGAATATATGATATAGGAAAATGAACTGTTACATGATGTGTTCAAGTTCAAACCAGAAAAACGAAAGTCAGGCAAAGAACTGTATGTAGCTGAACGAAATGAGGTTAGTTCTTGCTATTTATGAGCATTCATTTCTTTTTCCTATTTCATAAGCCATTGGCTCATTAAAGTTAAAATTCTTTTAGGTTGGTATCAATCTCTTTGTTCCTGATGTAATAAGGGAAGAGAACTATCAGGTAATTTTCTATTTTTGTACTAATTCATTACAGCCAAACATTTGAGCTAACATTTTATGTACAACTGCAGCGTATTCACAATTCACAAAACTCGATTTTTGTGAAGGCAAAGACACAGATACGAAACAAGAATCGGGATATCAAAGGTACTGCTTGTCCTAAACAATCGTAGTTAACCAAAAAATTCTTTGCGTAGGTTAAATTTTAAAAACCATAAAGAATGGGATATTAGCCCATCTTTTGCTTGATTTGAGCAAGTCACTATTAACCTAGTATTTTACAAGTCGACTTTTGTTTTTTCCACTAAAACGATATATGTGTGAAATATAACGGAAACAATTTAGAACTTTCATTGGTTGCCTAGGACAGGTAGAGTTGGTGGTAGATTAGGAATGAAACTACGTGTACAATGTGAAAACCTTTGGCTTGGGTTGCTCAAATACCTGGAACTGGTTTTTTACAACCTAAAGATTTCATATTTGAATCTATCACCTGTAACTTCTGTTAATTTCTAAATATATATGAAAACCTGAAACTTGTTTATTAATCTGGGACAAATAATTCATATGATGATTGATCATGTACAAATTTTGTGTAGCAGAGGAACAATGGTGTTCTGAAGATTGACATTGAAAGTAGAAGATGCTGCCTGTTACTTTGTTTTCTATTTTTTCCATTCTTTTGTTTATTTTTAGGTACACTCAGCATTATCTCTTGCTTATTTGTTAATTTTTCATCTTATATTCTGAACATAAAATTGATTATGAATGAATTACCATAAAAGCAAGGCATTTTGGTCATCCGTTCCGCTTTTTATGAGTGTTTGGGCTATGTATTTCCTTGTGAGTTTATTCTGTTAGGAATATGTCTTTCTGATTTTGGCATCCAACCTAACTGTATGGATTTCTGTTCAATCATATCATTTGCGTAGCATATGTTTTCGTTTTCTAATTCCTCGTTCTGTTAACGTGTGTTTCCATCATCTCTATCTTCTATCCATATTCACCAATTTCATAAATACCTTATAGGCGGTTTAAGGACAAAGTAAAACATTAGATAACAAGAGCTGACATACATAGTTTAAGGAATTAACACTGATCTTACAATCCAAGTGATATACTGTAACAAACATAAATGACAAACAGATAGTACATATTAAACCATCACTCCATTCCTATCTTTTTGAAATGGGTTCTTTAATCAAACAAAAATACAACTTTATAGTATTTGATCTGATTATCAACAAACGCCTCCATAAACAGATCTGCTTCTTAAATTAAAGTCTATAATCTATTTTATGGACTGAAAACCAACTATAGAGAATCGTCTTCTAATAAAATTCAATTTATAGTTCTATATACAAAATGTTTGAGCCAGCGATCATAGCTCATTAGCAATTGATGGACCAGTCATAGTCCTGGTAAACAATATGCACAGCACCACGGTCACTGGAAAGATGTGACAACAGGCCCGCCTTGGTTGCATCCAAGTACCCAATGATCCATTTCAAGATCTCCTTTTCCTGCCCAAAGTCGACACTAAACCTGAAAAGTAAAAGTTAAATTCTTAGTGTATGGTTTGGTTTGTATTGAAGTAGTGACTAAGTGGATGGTATATCTGACTCACCACTTGAAGATACGAGTGAGATGCACGGTTCTCTTGGCAAGATCCACTTGGATCCCATCCCTTTGCAGAAACTCTCTAGCAGCAAATCTTAGTTCAGATTCAACCCCATGGGGTGTGAAAAATCTCACAGGCGGGCTTGATTTCGACCCGTTGCAGATACCAAAATGTATCAATGGGTTAACTTTTGGGAAAGCTAACTGCAAAATGTAGCAAACAATAATTAGCACATGGCATCATGGAAACAAACAACTACACGCGACAACTTAACCTCATTTATTCAAGAATGGTTATATTTGACCACACCTTGAAACAACCATAAATGGAAATATTTGTTGGACACATACCTCTAAACGCTTGTCTCCAGAACCAAAAGGTTTTGTAAACGAGTAAGGTGCTCTTCGATTATTTCTAAGAACACCATTTATAATTGTTGCAAGGGAATAAGGGAAGCCTCCAATGACGTAGAGGAAATCAGAATTAAATGATCTCCTATCGATTACTGCATCCCCGGGATGTCCAATACAAATAATAGCATGGATAACCATGGCATTATGCAGATTAAGAAAGAAGGCAAGTCTCTCAGAATCTGATAGTGTCGATATGTCCACCCTTTGAAGCTCTTGCATTAGATTTACATATCTGCAAAGTAATTCATAGAGTTTAATTATTGGAAATTAAAAAATTTAACCTTTTATCGTTAGTTAAACATCATTCAATCAATACCTCCGGAATTCCTCACTCTTGCTGATACCCAAATAATCGAGATGACAGCCATCTTCAGATGCATAGGATTCAAGTATTGCTGACATTATCTTGGCAAGTCTTATGCTAATTGTTTTGGCAGCCTTTGGCTCGAGATCGTTTGTGGATCCTCGGAAGTTGTAGCATCGAGGAATGAAAGGCTCATGCTCAAGGAACCGGTAAAAATGGTTTCCATCTTCAAATTCATTTTCCCTGTGGCACAAACATCATAATCAATAGCTGCAATGCTAATGCCCTTTGTTTTGCTAGAGGTGGCGAAAATTGGTTGGTTGGGCAACTTGTCAAAACAAGTCATTTTTAGTATGGTTGGGTTATGTCAGCCGAAACAACTTTTCAAATTTTTTTCCCCAATAATTAGTGTTAATGTATGATTAAGTTAGAAGCATACGCCAAGCATATTTTAATTTGCAAGTTCAACTCATTTGACCACTTTTCATTTTAAGTTATATACTCCGTATCTGTATAATATATCGGAATGGAAAAGTTGAAGATCCAATATTTTTAGCACTCATTAGTAGATGTGTCATATCTGGAAACTCTATGTTTAGCATGTGTAATTGTAATGTTACCCGAAAACATGACGGATAAAGTGTCTTCTTGCTAGCTGCTTCCCCATCTCGACAGCCTGATGCAAACAATTACGATTAGTTATTAAAGAAATTGTATGTGTACAAACAAATCAATAGACCATAAATATTTTATGGAGTCCATCCGGGAAATTTTATAGAATCGTATGCCAATTATACATGCCATAGTGCAGTGTAGTCATCCTTAGATAAACATTAATTCTCCTAGACTAATGTAGGTCGATAGTTTTGTTCATCTGTTAACATGTCATCCAAATCGTGCGCTAACCCCACAAAAATGTTCACATGCTACTTTGAGTCAAAGTCAAACTCAATATCTAATTGAGTTGAAGCCGCGATATTCTTTATAAGGTTGTTAAACTATTCAACACAAGATGCCCATAGTATAGTATATTCTGTTTACTACAGTATTTGATTAATGGTTTGTATTTTTCAAGGAAGCACATGATCCAGCAGCATGCAAAGAACTGAAGAAGTCATGATTCATGTTGGCAATAAAGAATCAATTTGAGCAGTAAACCATGTGTCATCAATGATGACTTTAAATGTCTTGTAAACAAATCCTGTAGCATTACCTTAAGTTCAAAATATTCCCCAATCCAAAAAACATCTTACAAATTGTCATGCTTTATAGACAACTAACTACAGCATAACAAACTTGAATTGAATAAAAAAATATATCTGGAGACACTTAGAGCATCCACAATGGGTAAAGCTTTTAAAAGCTTTTTACTATTTCAAAAAGTCATTTTATGAGGTTTTTTGCATTGCTACAAAAGCTTTTTGAAAAGCTTTTCTTCAAAGACTTGGTGAACCTCAAGTCTTTGCTCAAAGCTTTAGTCATTAAATGCATTTTGCATTAAATGCATTAAATGCAAAAAGTCTTTAAAGGTTTTTCCATTGTAAATGCTCTTAGGAATCATAAAAAAGCACTGTAACAAATTGTTACATTTCATACAATAAAATCTCACGTTTACTTTTAAAAGTGTTTTGGTTGGTTAAAATTTAGATATACTCATATAAGCATGTATTATGAGACAAACTAAAATAATAAACACTTGCTCCAAAATAAAAAGAGTTACATAAAACATTCATAAAATTAAAATGACACACTCTATAACATATATCCATTATAATAATATGTGGCAAATGAATACCTTATGAAATTACCTATATCACATGCTTTTTATATGTTTGTAACAACTTTTTGTTAACATTAAAATCTAAGCATCTTTTACTCAATTAGTGTACCCGTAAGATTTTAACTTAAAAACTAATTCTTCATGATTCTGTCCCTCTATGTTTTCTTACTTTACAATAAAAAAACACAAAACAAGTAGAGTTAGGTCAACCCCATCCAAGACTTCGGATCTCATGTTAAACAATAGATAGACAATAATCTCCTACTTCGCAGTCCACTCAAAAAATTGTGGAGTACTCCTATTGCCGCCGGAAGTTTCAAAAAAAGTTTCAAACTATTGTAAATTATTATTTCAAATTTCAAACCAATCGTAATAATCAAGCAATCAAAATGCTTAAAAAAAGCTTTTAATTACTGTATTTGATTTGTACAAGATAAAATTTAACTCGTGTATTTTCGATAGTTATGAAAACACATTTTAGCAAAAAAATTTAAAAAGTAACACTACTCACACATTTTATAAACTGCAAGAATCTCACATAATTGTTCCAAATATTTTCAAATTTTACAAGCCTTTTGATTTTTTTAACAATCATTTGAAATGAAAACAGTTATCTTGAATTAGTTTTTTCCTTGCACAAATTACCCTTTTTAGAGAGATAATTTGATTAAATGTGAAAAAGGGTAATGATTGTTGAAAAAGGATAATGATTTATCCACCTAATTATCTTTCTGATACCACATACCTTATCTTATTTTCATTAAAATGAATCAAACAGCCCACAATTTCATTATCTAATAATTTCTATCATATTTTGAATTAGCATAAGGAGTAATTTGGAAGAGTTGTAGAAAGATAAATCATTTCTCTTTTAAAAATAGCTATAACAACTCTTAAGCCCTCAAGGTTGGAAATTAAAAGTAATTTATATTTTTATGTGTCAAAACTGTCAACAATTACATATAAGAAAGGTATTGATAAAAATTAAATTCAAGAGAGTGACAGATTAATAATCAAATTACAACTTTTTTACAAATAAATATCATTCAACACCGTTATTATCATTTTCCTTTTCTTAACGAGCTTTCCAAAATTTAACAATTTTAAAAGTAATCTTTTAGTAACATTTCTCTTTCAGTTTTCATATATTGATCGCTTAGGGAAAATAGTTTTTGAAAAATTCACAAGTTTTTTTCGGGCACAAATCACTTCTCGAAACTAGAAGCCAATTAACAAATCACCTCTCGAAACTATGTTCGATCGCGACTGATATTTTAAAACCCGGGTTGATCAGGTCAATTCAACCATTGAACCAAAAACCGGCACCGATTTAAGAATAAAAAAACAAGATGAACCTAACAAACTTAAAAAACCGGTTTTTAAAACATTGCGACCGCACACTAATCAAACCAAAACACAAAAGTCAAAGCAAATGGTCAAAAACACATACCTTCTTCCTCCCACAATCAAACTGATGAATCAAAACCTCAACCATCTCCCCAGCACTAAAACAATTCTTGACAATCTTCATCTTCATAATCCGATCCTGTATCGGCAACCGCTGCCTCAAAACCCTAACAACCTCCACCATCTCATCACTCACCTCCTCTTCATAATCATCAAATCCATAAACCGGCCCCACAGGCGCATCCTCTCCACATTTCTTACTAAGCAGCTCCTTCATCCTCCCTTCCAAAAGCCCACAGTTTCTCAACGAATTCAACGCCACTAATCCTCCAAACAGCTTCTCGTTAAAAAATATTTGCGGCACTGAGTTCGATCCTGACCGTTGGATTAGCTCCTGTTCGCGCGTGGGGTACACGTCGATGTTGATTTCGGTGTATTTTAAGTTTAGGTCGCGGAAGTATGATCTGACGGCTGTGGAGTCGCGGCAGTTGGAGCGTGAGAAAAAGGTGATTGTTCCTTTATATATCTGTTCGTGTTCGTTCGGTTCGTTTTTTAGGTTTACTGTGACTTTTAACCCGGACAGGTTTATTTCTGTTACGTTTTTCGAAACGTCGTCGTTTTCGCTTTCTTTCGAAAACGATAACCGTTTTGTGATCGCTGCTGATAAACTGCTGCTTTTTTCACGGAAGAATTTTCCGATCGCCGGAATTTGAACGGTGTTTTCCGGCGTCGAAAATGATCGTTTCATCACAACCGTCTCCTCCGTATGCTCAAATACTCCCGGCGGTGCTTCCGGCTGTGGAAGCTGGGGATGAGGCGGAGTTACGACTGTCTCTTCAATGACGTCACCGGAATTCACGGTGTCATCGGAGCTACCGTCACTGTTAGTTGAATTAGAGTCATCAACAGATGAATCATCACCGTGATCATCGCCGTTAGTTAACTCTGGCAACTGTGATTTGATATTTATATCTATGTTCTTGTTGTTATTTTCACCGTCAATAAGCTGTGTATCAACGGTAGGTGATCCCATTGATAAAGAGGTTTTTTTTAACGGAGGGGTGAAAATGTGAAATGAAGGATGAATGAGTGATATATAAAATAAAAGGTGTGGTATTTATATATATATGAGGGAGGGGGTGTGAGGAGAAGGTCAAAGAGAGGGGCTAAGTCAGAGGAGGGAGGTGGAAACTGACAAACGTGACCGGCGGGATCCGGCGATGAGGTTTAGGAGATTAGAGGCTAATTTTGTGGCTCATGATATAATGATATGTATGAGTAATTAATTGTTACTCATACTTAATACTGCCACATGGGCTTAAGTTTTGGATTGTTTTGGTTTATTTTAATCTATTTCAAATCTTTGATGCGAATAAATTAATTTTATACTATCGTAAGTAGGTGGTGTCATGCGGGTTTGAATTTGATTAAGCTTATTCGGGTCGGGTAATTCGAGAAAAAAAATGTATTATTCGGGTCAATTCAAGTAACCCAAATACTAGATAGAATCAGATATCGGCTTGAAAATATTTGGCTAGCTCGGGTTCGGGTCAACCCGATTGACCCGAATAAGTATTTTTTCTAATCTTTTATGTTATATTTTGTCATAAATTATCTATGTAAACATATTAAACTAAACCATTTTTTAAATCATTTTACTTATATTAGGGTTGATCGAACCTGAATAGACCCGACCCGAATAGACTCAAACCCGACAAACCCGAGTTCTAAATAGAGTCGGGTTTATGTATTTTTTTGTAGCTTCAACCAGAATTGATCCGACTTGAATTGACTCGAATTTATATTGACTCGAACCCGACCCCACTAACACCCTTAACCGTAAGGTACTTGTTTCTTTTAAAAAACTTTAATAGGTATATATATTCGCGGCTTGGACAATAAGGGTTGGCAAGAGAAAGGTCAGAAACAATCTAGAGATTAACCAGTGAAGCCACGTGATTCAAATAGGAAAAACCTAGCCCTCCTCAAATAACTTAGATCATGAAAACTCGATACGTTTATGCTATCATAAGGTCTTATCTATATGTATTTTAGAAAATATTAATACGAAGTATCATTTTACCTTTTTAGTCTTCAAATTATTGTTACTTGGCAAATAAAAAATAAAAATAATAAAAAATTAACGGCAAGTTAATAGTTAGTGATTCAAGTCAACAGTGACATTCAATTGAGCAGTATAGAGCCTCAAACATTCACCTTAGGGGATAAACCTCACTCCTTCTTCTATTTATTTTTGCCCCTGACGGTCAATGGTGAGACTCGAACCTGAGACATCTCTAAAGATACATCCTCAATGTTATCATTGATAGCCAACTGAGCTAGCACAGTTGGTTATTGTTACCTTGCAAATGATATACAGTTAAAGAAAAAATTCCTCATTATATTGTATCACATATAAGATTTCATACTTGTTTTATAAAATTTTTTAATTTGTTGAAATTATAAATTAACAATAATTGTAACATAATTAAGATTATAAAACCGTAAAGTAAATACGAGTAAATAAAACTAATCTATATATATCTCTAAAATTTGAGTTTCATAAACTAAATGTAAAGTATTTAATTATTTATGATTAAAAATGGAGGGTTGAGGTTAAGAAGAATTTCAATGAAGGAAAGTTGAATAGGGATAACACTCGTTATATAAAGAAAATGGGTAAGAGAAGTGTCACAAAAGCGATAAAGGTGGCGAAAAGACTTAGTGGAGGGCTTAGGGAAAAATAAAAAAGGGGTATTCAGGCGCATACAAAGAGTATTACGAGGTAGACACTTAGAGCATTGGGATATTTCGCTTTGGGAACATAATGGGTGTTATGACAATGTTATGAACGAGGGTGATTTTGGTGGTGTGTGATATTAGTGTTAAAGTTGATACATGACGTGACACAAAAACTAAAGGTTTGACATGTTATAGCACCTGATGCTCTAAGAGTGTATTTGTTAAAAGTAGCAGTGAACAGTGGTTGTGAGCTGTGAGCAGTAGCTACATCTCACCACTTTTTAAAGAAATATTAGAAAATTAGTCTTGAAATTAACCAAAGCTCATCGTTTTTTTACCAAACGACTACTAAAATTTAAAATGCTCATTGTTCACTTCTCACATCACTTTTCGCCAAACATACCCCAAAAAGTACAAGATTTTTAAAAGATTTAAATTTTAGAAAGCTTGCAATTCTTATTATCTTGTTCTGATTACATATATTACAAATGTAATAAACACACATATTACTTTTATTCGAACAAAATATAGTTTGATTCGTAAATGTACTTTCACTCTCGACAATATTATGCCTTGACTTTTGAAAATCCAATAATAGATGTGAATTACAAATGAGTCAAGCACTAAAGCATGAACCTCCAAATGTCACCCCAACCAAATGACTTTGATTTAGAACCTATATGTTGATATTTTTATATTTTCACTCAGATGTAAATTACAAGCCTGGAAAATTACACTATAATGGATCAACATTACCAATATTAAATTGTGTGTAGTTAATTTTAGATTCTGATATTTTATGTAGGTAAACCATTTTTTTTAATGTTTAAATGTTGGATACATCTTGGTCCAATTTCAAAAGGTCATAAAAAAAAAGAAAAAATTACAACCCGCTATATTTACTTAAAGCACAAGGTATCATGATGTTCGCTCGCTCCATTTTGACGTGTCACCACGCCATGGCGGCACCATGGCACCAAAAGTGTATTATTTGTGTTGTGTTTGTGTTTGGTGTGTGTATTTGGTGTAATGTATGTGTGAGTGTGTGTGCTTGAGAGGTTGAAGATGAAGAGTTTTATTATTATTATTATTATTATTATTATTATTATTATTATTATAGGTTAAAAATTACTTGTAAATCTTTAAGTATCTTGAAATTTGTACATTACTCGTTTTAGTCCTCGGAGACAATTACTTAAAGCATGACAATGACAAGGAGTGTCCAATTTGAACGGTCAAGTTTAGTTTTTTTGTATTTTTATCTTTATTTATTATTTTTTTTTTTCAAATATTAATGTAATTTGTAATTTTTATTTCGTAACTTAAAAAAAAAAATTTGTAATTGTAATTTTATTTTAATGAATGAAAGAATTAGTTTGTTAAAAAAATAATAATAAATAAAGAAAAATTGTGAGTCTCAAAAATACGGTTTTTGGCTTGAGCCAGATAGAAAGTGTATTTTAGCATGTGAGAAAAAATAACATAAAAAGCATAGAAAATGATACGACATAACGTGACATAAAAAAGTTCATGGTTGGTGCTCTTAGTAGCATTTTTTTTAGAAAAGATTGGTGTTATTTTTGTACTAGTAGATATTTGGGGAAATTTATGCGTTTGCTGGAAGCGTTTTTTCTGTTAAGAGTAGTTACAGCTATCAAACGTATCTTCAAAAAATGATATTGCACTCTTATGACAAACATCCAAAAGTAGTTAAGTAAAATGATCTAAGAAAAGTATATATTTATAGTGGCAATTGATAAACAAAAAAAAAACGAGACAATGACTTGAAAACAAACGGCTTCTTTTCGAGAACTTTGTAACTAACTCCTTAATTTGTCTTCGATCAACAGCAACAAACACGGACAAGATTGAAACAATTACCTTTCCCTTTTTATGTTAATTTAATGAAACTTTTAGTATTTCTAGTTCCTTTTTTTTAGTTGGTTCAACTTTTAGTATCTTTTTATGTTAATTACTCTTACTAACTTTTTCATATTCTAATTTAGTACATACTTATTTCAGTTGTACTATTTTTGCAAATCTTACGAAATCATACCGACCTTTATTTTAAGAAATACTGTAGATAATAGTGTGACTTAACATTAGTTAAAGTGTTCTATCATGCGACTTTGTGTATTCGTGTTATTGGTCATTAATGGGCCTATACATACAAGGATTAACTAGAACATGGAACAAATAAACAAATATAGTTAGATTAACAAATTTTATTTTATCAGTAATTAAATGTACTTTCTATGTGTGAAAAAATTATTGGTGAGGTGAACACAACGGGTTAGGTGTTAAGAGAATACATTTTTAAACTTTAGTCACACGACATATGTTTAGAGACTACTCACTCATTAGCTGAATGAATCAATGAAATATATGTTTAAATTTGTAAGTATCTTATATTCAATTACGACTGATCTATCCATGCACTGTGTTTAATTTTCCACCAACTAGCCTCCAAATGTCTCATTGTTTGAATCGCAATGTTATCTCAACATTTCAGTTGACAATAATTTGATAAAACACAATGCAAAAACATAACATTATCCAAACGTCCAAATGTCCAGTTGTACTTTTATCTTTTAGTGTACAGAACTACAGATGATTAATTAGTTTCGTTTATCAGTTACAAGATCAAAATCAAATCACACTTTCAAAACGCAAAAGCAATGTGTCCATACGGAGTTCACGAGGCCGGTCCAGCCAATGTGTCCTCTTGTTGAGTATACCTAGTTCCTTATCGCAAATCATCCCTTGAAGCGCATGAGCATTGGAACTAGCCCGTTGTCTAAGTTTCGAGTCCCCTCTAACAGCATTTGTCTTTGTTCAAATAGGACCGCGTCCTTGGGATTGCACCTTGCCCTGGTCAAAGTGAAAGACATAATCACATAATTAACCCATGAAAATCTTACCTCACGTAACTTGTTATGACTGCTTCCATGTTTAATTTAAAAATAAATCATTTACAAAGATAGCATAATGAACTTGTCTTTGTTACTAAACGACCAGTTAAAACTTAAAAGAGTTGATCGTGTCACATAGTTTAGGTATGACTTTGGACTTTAAAAGTTTAAATTATCGTTTGTTTATAGCTAATTGCTGGGGGAAAACCATGTCTATAGAAAAAAGAAGTCGAAAAAGAAAATCTATGGAACTTGACCAAGTAAAGTTGAACGAGTAGTCCCAATTAGTCGTTAATTCTTCATTTCCATTCACATACTATATTTTTTAATACAAAACTTACACATGAACTTGACTTGCACGTCTTTACAGGAGATGAACACCTTATCATTTATGTTCCATGAAATTTTTTGAATTATTTACAAAAAAATAAATAAAGAGATGCTACTATCGTATAAAAATCTAGTAGTTTATTAAAGTATATAATATCCATATCATATTAAAGAGATATGATGCAATAAATGGTTTATGTTGACATTTTTAAATACTTGAAAAGGTTGACCAATGAAACTTGTCGTGCTTTGAATCCATACATTTCCATAATGTGTCATTACCAACTATTTATTTAACGTGTGGAAAAATACCTGTCAACCCACTTACATGACTAACAAAACGTAGAATTTCATGTATTTGAGTTACTCGTTTTCATTAAGTATGGTATTTGATTTCTTTTAACGTGGTCTACAATCACAAAGGGATTGGAGTTGAACGTGAGTCTTCTAAAAGTTTTTATTTATTTAATCTTGTTATATATATGTACTCTTAAGATTAGATAAAAGATATATAAAATAAGAATATGACAAAAGAAAATAGAATAATAAATGCATAGAGCGTGCGGAGTAGGTGGAAATTAATGGCGTAATGCAAGGAAATAAAATGGATTGAAGAAGACAAGAGAAGCCTTTGCAACGTGAGAGGTGGAGCGCATTTTCATTGTCATGTACATGTCTTTTTGAATAAGTTGTAAGAAATTAATTAAAACAGCTCCGACTATAATTCAAAAAACAAAAATATGTATAGTTAATAGTCAGGGACGGAGCTAGAGGGTCCCGTGGGTACTCGTGAACTTCATGGAGTTTTTTGATGCATTGTTAATTTTTGAAAAAAAACGTCTATTTTTCTTAAATGCATCCGGTTATTCGAAATGTGGTTTCAGTATTACGATTCAAAAGATTTTGTGCACTTGGTCATATTTAGTCATGGCTCCGTCCCTGTTAATAGTATGTATAGTTTGTTCACTATATTTGCGGAACAGAATATCATGGTTCTACGCAAAAGCCCCGCAAAGACATGAGGCTTGGTTATATTGTTACGCCTTATGACACGTCTTTTTGTAAACTTAATATATATGAAATATGATATAAATATTTTCATATTTTATGTTGACTTATGTCACACTTTATAAAGTGGTTTTCATGGTTAATGGTACAGAAAAAAAGTTGGGTTACAAAATATATATTCATGTATTAAGTGTTTGGTTAATCCGTCCTAAAATTATTATTCCATAACACATAGTTTAGAAATAATTAATCAATATACATTTCAACCAATAAAATATTATTCTCATTATGAACAGTAATTTTGTGACATTATTAAATGAAAAAGTGGTTAATAATTATAAAACAGAAAGAGTATTAATTAAGATAAAAATAGTTAATGTATATGCTAAAATCATAAAAGCATCCACTATGGTGGTTTATAAAAAGGTCTAAGGGGGTGGCAACCTTGCGGTTTGGAGGGTCCGGCATGGTTTGCCGATCGGCAAGCAAGATTGCCAGTGAATATATGAACGTTGCATTCAATGTTTTGTGGACGTTGGTGATGTTTTCCAAAAAAAAAAAAAAAAAAAAAATCCTTTTAAAATCTCACAATTACATTTTAAATTACACACAATATTTCAAATTAATATTCCAAACATTCAAATCAATCTCTTTCAAAAAACAACTATGTAGCTTAAATCCAAACATGGTTCAAGCTCACACAAAGGTTAAGGACGTGGGTCTCGATCACAATCCGGTCCATCCCAATTCACGCGTCCGCAACCTCCTAATCAACCTTACTATCCCCAACCTCCAAATCGCACCCAAATTCCAACTCAACCTTACTATCCTCAACCTCTAAATCAAAACTTTTATCCTCTAAATCAACCTCAACAACAACCGCAATATTATCAACAACCTCCTCCAATGAATCCGGCCAATTATAATATTTTAATGACTAATGAATTTGATCCATTCAACGACTACCGTGACGGTCGATCAAGACGTGAACCGAGTGTAGAACGTCAATTACCAATTTACGATAATGAAGGTGACGAAATTGAATTTATCCCCGAAACTCAATTTACAAATACAATGGGTAAGTTTTACTAATTTTTTTTAGTCGTATATGTATATATATATAAATTTTTTAAAATCGTATTTTTTTATAAATTGTATACTTTATTTTTAAACTCGTATACATTTTTTTAAAAATTGTATACTTTTTTTTTAAACTCGTATACATTTTTTTTTATAAATCGTATACATTTTTATTTTAAATCGTATACATTTTTTTTTTATATAAATTGTATACATTATTGTTTTGTTATTAATTAGGTGAAGGAGAAAATGATGCTGAAGAAATTGTAGAAATACCAAAACCGACTAAAGCTAGAAGCATACCTTGGACAACGGAAGATGAGGTCACTTTGGCAAAAGCTTGGGTGCATATCTCGACTTGTCCAAGAGTCGGGAATCAACAAAAGTCGTCAAGCTTTTGGGGAAGAATCTTCGAACATTTCTCTCAAAACGTGCCAAATCATGAACGAACACACCATGACTTGAACACAAAATGGAAAAATATGAATGCCGAAATGAATATTTTTAACGGCCTCTACATCCAATCGGTATATTTTTGAAGTATATTTTTTTTATATAGTTTATATTTGATATTATTGTATTAATTTATATTTATTACTTTTATAATTGTAGAACCGTCTTCGAGATAGTGGTTGTGACGATCTTGACGTGATGAAAAATGCCATGGCCGATTTAAAAAAAAAAAAAAAAAAACAAAAGGCAAAACTTTTGGACACATTGATGCTTGGGAAATTGTAAGGAAAAATGACAAATGGTTGGAACAACCAATTGTGGGACAAACATCATCGTCTAATTCTGATTATCGGAAAAAGTCGTCTGAATCGAGCAACGACAATGTTGAGACAATTATTCCGGATTTGAATGAAGACACTACTCCTACCCGAAAAAGACGGGGCAAAAAGAGCGTTTCTGAGTCGTCCACAAGTAATAGTGTTGCTGCGACTTTTGAAATTAATGCTTCAAAGAAATCACAACTATTAGAGGAGTCGCTAGAGAAAAAACGTGCAAAGGATGAGTTGGCCGAAAAATTGATGGCGGCACAAGTACAAGGTGTGAAAGAAAAGGCCTTTATCTGAGCTTTTAAGTTTTTCAACGAACCGCACGATAACATATAAGATCCGAAAATGCGGGAAATTGCAATAAAAAAAAACGTGAATTCGCAGCAAACTATGGATGGCCTTGCAATTTTTAGTTTTATTTATGTTTTTATTTTTAAGTATTATGTAATAATCCTTGAATTATTATTAACAAAATAGTCGTTTTTTATTAATTGTTTAATTATGTTTTTTTAATTTAAATTATATAATTAATACACATTTAATGCTTGCTATTAGGCAAGATTGCCACTTAAAAATGAAGATTAGGCAAGATTAGGCAAAAAATTAGTTGGACAACCATGATTGGTTGTTTGCTTTAAAAGATGAGGCAATGTGTGGCAAGGTTGCCACCCCTTAAAAAAGATGAAGAGGTTTATAATTTTATTAACCATAATAGAAATGTGTTTCATGTTTATTTGGAATGAAAAAGTCTAATATCTTGAACCTCTTCTAATTTTAATGCTTTTGTATTTAATGGTGTTTTGATAAAGCTTTAAGAAGTTTATCCATAGTGAAGAAAGGTTTATAACAAGAAAAATGTTTATGAATTTATAATTTCGGATGACTAGGCACTATTATAAATCATTATAAAGGTCCGCCATAATAGATGCGCTAAGGAATAAATTTATCAATTATTTTCTTTTCTGTTGCATATTTTAAGTTTAGATACGTTAATTAAATTAAAAAGTGAATTTAAAAACATCAATTTCAATAGTATTTCTGTCAAGTGAGAAATATCGTTAGTATAAAACTAACACAAAATATTTTGCGTCACTTATTCTTTATAATAAAAACTTTAGCCAACTTGACACCGTCACACCGTCATGGATGTGGTTTATCAACCTTCACAAATTGGTCAAATTAGCAAAACAACTTGATTACTTCATGGCTTTGAAGAGGTATTATAGTTTGAGTTTTTGTTATTATCTTCATTTCGTCACCATTTTATGTTTATCCTTTGCTTTCATATTGGTCTTGTATAGAATAACACGCAAGCAATTGTATTAGCTATAGTAGCAAATAGCAATTCTTTACATATTATGTAACTGAAAACACATCAAGAAAATGTTTAACCGTGCAAAAATATATATTTAAATAAATGATAACGATCAACCTGTTGATAGTTTTCATGAGCAGATAGAGATCTAATATTGTTGATTGTAATTTTTCTCTATCGGTTGTAATCAAACTCAAACCTTTTTTTCTAAGTAAAATAGTCAGATATCTGTGCACATTGTTGGTTTGTTAAAAAAATAAAAAATGATCAGCTCGCAAAACTAAAAAAAGTGCACAGACGAGCTAAAGCCCAAAACTAATAGTTGGCTCATACTGGAAAGCCCGGCCCAAATTACAGTTCAAACAGAAAGACCTGAAGAACACCTTTATTTTAGGCTTTTTTGCCATGGGCTTTTCTGAGCCCAATTAAAATACTAGTCCAACGCGAATCCATGCACCTAGCCACCTATACCTCCAATAGTAGCTTTTGAAAAAAAAAATATATCTTTAATAATAAATGAACAAGATAAAAAAGCTTTTGAAAAAACTTTATTGCACATATTACAGGGGCAACTTACAATAGTTTTAAAATTTTGAAAGCCATAGAAAAAAGGGGTAACTTACATAAATCGTCCATGTGGTTTGTCAAAATTATATCTTCTTGAAAATACAAGCGTAGTTTTTGCGGAAAACCATGAGCGTGGCTATAGTCCCGGAGAAAATTAAAATGACTCAAATGCCCTTATTTTATTTTTCTTAAATTTTGTTATAAATTTGGGTATTTCTAACTTGTATTCCGGGATACAAGTTAACAACCCATAATTGCATTAAGATTCTTATTCAAGTACACCCATTTATTATTTACTATTTGTACTTTTTATAACATACCGAAAACACCCTTCCATTTAATTACTGGAACTAAAGAAATGGTTGACTTGTTGGGCCATTAGTCGTTTTCAACTTACAAGACTCGCACCCTCCAAAATTAGATTCCCTCCATTTTTTTGTTGTACATTGTACTTTACTGCTGGGCAACACTTCTTACTTCTACCAACTTTCATTAGTTAGCAAATTAATTTTGGAATAAAATCTAAACTAAAATGGTAGAACATGTGAATAGGCTAAACTGTCTCAACACTTCAAAAGATAAAATACATTCTAACAAATCAAACATTGGCCAAAAGTAGTCCAAAAGTAGGCCAATATATTTGAAAACATCAAACACTAAACGTAGTAGACTAAGGGGGTCGGCATTGCTCACGGTATGGAGGCCGCGGTACCGCGGTACCGTGCGGGAACACCGCCGCCATCCCCGCGGTACCGCACGGCAAGCATCACGCACGGGTTCTTTTCTGGCACGGGAAGGGAGGATTTTTTGAACGTTAATATTCTTTTTTGAACGTTGGGTAGCAGGCAACGGTCATTTTTTTTTATTTTTTTTTTATTTTATTTTATTTTTTACTTTGGTATATACATACACAGCTACACAAAGATGGCAGCATAGAAAAAAAAAAAAAAAATACCTTCCCAATCATCCCCATTCCATTCGATCTATAAAAAAAAAAAAAAAAAAAAAAAAAAAAAAAAAAAAAAAAAAAAAAACTCAACCAAATGGAATTTAAAAGAATTGGTTCGACTCTATTGTTGGATGAGCCGTTTCAGTGGTCCGACGATAGTAGCCTCGAGGTTTTTGCTAACGCGATTGACGAAGATGAAGCAGCTGATACGGGACGGTCGAAACGCAAATCAGTAAAACGTGATCGGGTCAAAGCTTCAGAAAGATTGCATCTTGATTATTTTTGTGAAGATCCCAAATTCGACGATGAGTTTTTGGAAGATAGGTATCATATGCCTAAAAGTTTATTTTTAAAAATAACGCGCGCTATTGAGGCTAGATTCGAGTATTTTGAAGAAGGTTATGATGCTAGATCGAAAAAAAGTTTCACAGCCATACAAAAATGTTCGTCTGCCATTAAACAACTCGCAACCGGTGCACCACCGGATGAGTTTGACGAATATTTAGAAATGGCACAAAGAATGTCACGTGAATGCCTTTCAATTTTTTTGTGATGCTATTATTCAATTGTACGCTCGAGAATTCCTACGTACGCCAACAAGCCATGATGTTGCACGTTTGTACGAAGCACACGAAGAGAGACATCACATTCCGGGTATGATCGGTAGCTTGGATTGCACACATTTTGTTTGGGGGAATTGTCCAGTGGAATTGAGGGGTCAATTTAAAAGAGGTGATCATCAATACCCGACGATTATGATGGAGGCAGTGGCGTCTCAGGATTTGTGGATATGGCACGCGTACTTTGGACCGCCGGGTTCAAACAACGATATAAACGTTGTGATGCAATCTCCATTATTCACAACCGAGCGTAATGGTACGGCACCTAAGTGCCCATTTGTTGTGAATGGCCGTACGTACAAGCGTGGCTACTATCTAACCGATGGCATATATCCGACGTGGTCTACTTTTGTTAAAGCATTCAAATATCCAACCGACCCGAAAGAGAAAAAGTTCAAGAAAGTACAAGAGTCGGCTCGAAAGGATGTTGAACGGGCATTTGGTGTTCTTAAAGGTAAATGGGGTATACTGAATCGACCCTTACGGCCACACACAGTAGAAAGAATTAGCAAAATAGTGTATACGTGTGTGATTTTGCACAACATGATTATAAAAAACGCCGGTACCGCAATCTCGTCAGTTCATATTCGGGATCCTCCGATCCAACCGGTGTTTGATGAAGCAGCCATGGCCGAGATACGAGATGAGGACACCCATTTTCATCTTCGATTTGATCTTATGGAGCATATTCACGCTCAACAATTACCATACCTCCAGGTGGATGATTCCGACGATGAAGTTTAGTTTTTTTAGTATTATTATGTAATGTTATTTTATGTTTTTTTAGGAATATTATGTAATGTTTTATGAAATTTAATGGAATTTTAGTTTTATTTTTATTTTAAAGGAATTAAAAAAAAAGAAAAAAAAATGAAGTGAGGGATGGTGGTGTGGTGCCACAAGTGATGCCTACAAAAAAAAGGGTGAGGGATGGGAAAAATGGGTGAATGATGTGGCACAAGGGGATTGGTTGGGAGTGAGGGATGGTGGTGTGGTGCCACAAGTGTTGCCAACCCCCTAATATAAGAACAAATAACTTGACAAATGTCAATATTTAAAACTAAAAACTGGATTTAAGTTCTCATTTTCTGAGGCAGTCTTCTTTCTCTTCTTAGCACGTCGTTGAGCAATACCGCGACCATTAATATTTTCATTTTCTGGACAACCACTAATATAATGACCAGTACACTTGCAAAGGCTACAACGTCTTACTTGTTTTGTAAGTTCATTTCCACCTTTCGGACGTATCTTTTTTGGTCGTCCTTTTGGTTTACCTTTAGGAGGACGTTGAACCAAATCAATTGAGAGAGGACCAAGCTCAGAGTTGTTTGAAGGGGTTGAATCAACCAAAGTTGCTTCTTGGTGTAATGGAGAAGTGTCATGAAGTTGAACCTCTTGTTGTCTCCAACGTGATGGCCAACACATAGAAGGAATTACAAAGCAATCTTTGTGTACAAAAACGCTTAAAATATGACGACAAAGTATTCCAATAAATTCAAAATATTTGCAGCTACACCTAGCGACATTACCATCCCAAAACACCGTATGATGTCGAGTCGCTTGATGATGGTTGACGATAAAAGTGGTGCAATTTTCTTCTTGTATTGAATATTGAAATGCTTTACCGAACTCATCTTGAAATTTTTTGAATGCATAAGGAGTCAAATAGTGATGACCTTGTTCCTCCAACGGTGAGCGTGTTCTCAAGAACGACCCATTATATTTCTCCAACATAGTGTCATGCATTTGTTTTTGCTCAACATCTTCGATTGCAAGATCAACCTACATATTATAGATCCAAGAATAAATTGAGACATACATAATGAATAACATATGGACTTTTAAAAAGTATCACAAATATACTAGTACTTACTTGTCTAACAAATTGATTTAAACATGTACGTGAAGAGATAAATCTTTTTATAAAAGCATTTATACTTTCCGATCTCCCGGTAGTCGTCATGCCACCAAAAAAGAAACCACGAAGATAAGCAGGCACCCAAAATTCTTTAATCCCATACAAGCCAACTACATGTTTATTCTCGTTTAAATTATACTTTGCGATAACCAATGGCCATTGTTGCTCAAATTCTTCTACCGTGTCTAATTTGTATAAGTTGTAAAATTCCGAACACCAATTTGAATACTCACTTCTTAAAATAGAATTAAACCAACCACTAAACTTGGGAGGTGATTTGCACACTCCTAAAAGTTATTGGGACACTCTTTTTAATGCTTCAGTTACTTGTACAAAACTTACACTGTGCTTTATCCGTTTGTACTGTGAGTGTCCCAATCAATAATTTGAGTGTGTCAATCACTTCCCACTAAACTTAGTGGTGATATGCCATATGAAAAATGCTTGTTTCGTTGTTGACATCTCTTGTGCAATTGCATCGCTCATCCATGGATCTTGATCGGTCAATATTGTTTGTGGTGGCTTACCCATAAGTAAAGTAAAATTCTGCGCAACTTATACAGAAGAGTAAATATAGAGATTTTTTAAACGTCAATACAATAAACAAACAAGTTATTAAGCGCATTATATTTATGATGAAGAATTGCAAATTTTAGCATGTTACTAAGTACTACTGGAAGGTCACCAAAAAATATCTTTCTTTTTAGCATTTGCCATATGCCATTAAAATTCAATAACCAAAGTTCAATACATTAAACTATACCATAAGTATGATAATTAAACTACATCAAAATAGTAACTAAGAGTACCTTGAAAAGCCATCGAAATGTCTCCGTTTTCTCATTACGTAAAAGTGCACAACCAAATAATATCGTCCTTCCATGATTGTCAATACCAACAAAAATCCCAAAAGGCATGTCGTACGCGTTCACCTTATATGTTGTATCAAATACGACTACATCTCCAAATTTTTGGTACCAATCAAAACTGTGGGCATGAGACCAATATATATGTTCTAATCTACTTTCCCCATCAACTGTATATGTGTATTGAAAATTAGGAGTTTCAATTTTTGTTTGTTTACAATACTCCAAGACATCTCTAGCATCATTTTTTGAGTGCATTCTATGAAATTTGCTAAGGAAATTATGAACATCCTTTACAAGGAAAGAAAGTTCTCCATGCCTCACATTTCTTTCAAGTTCCATAACACGCATAATTTGTCTAACTAATAACCCTCCTTCTTTCAACATAAGTATACGGTTTTCATCTTCTATTGTAATACATCGATAAGATGGAAGAAAACAAACCTCTTGTGTGGACAATAGTACATGGTTATGCTCCGCGACAAATCGAGAAACTTGCCATTCCTTCGAAAATATTTCGTTAATTCTTTTCAAATTAATACGCATGTGAGCCTTGCATCCACATCTTAAAGGACCCCTGTTTCGTTGTTTTTTTGAGTAGTTTACCACTTTTGCTTCCGGAGTTCCTTCACGATGACAAAAAAAATCACGCCTTTTTTTTTTCTCCAGTTTTATTTTTGTTCTTGTACCTTCCATATCGAACAGAAAATCCATTCAACTTTGCATATTTTTGGTAGAAAAGAAAAGCTTCTTCTTCACTAAGAAAACATTGACCAATAAAAAGTGTGTCAAAATTATCTTTATGGTTTTCAACTTCATCTTCGTTTGGTATTTCATTCAAATCAAAAGGTAGTTCCTCCCTCATCTATAAAAGTTACAGTATAAAAAGTTTAGAAAGTTTTGGAAAGTAACTAGTCAGAAATTTGGAAGGATATATAAGTCAAATTTGGAGGATAGTGAAAATGGAGGGAAGAAAGTACAACAAAAAAAATAGAGGGAATGTATATTTGGAGGGAAGTGATAATTTGTGAGTTTGTAATTTTGAGTTGTTGAAAACGACTGATGGCTCCAACAAATCAACCATTTCTTTAGTTCCATTAATTAAATGGAATGGTGTTTTCGGTATGTTATAAAAAGTACAAATACAGTAAATAATAAATGGGTGTACTTGAATAAGAATCTTAATGCAATTATGGGTTGTTAACTTGTATCCCGGGATACAAGTTAGAAATACCCTATAAATTTATATCTTTGTTTTTCTTCATAAACACCAAGAGCAAGAAACCAAATCGTAAACTCCAAGTTACAAAGAAAATTCATCTTTATCTTAAATATCTAAATCACTTATTTCGTCAAAACCTTTAATTTCAACAACAATCTCAATCCCGATATCCCAAACAAATTCAACACAGACAATTACAAAAGATATTTGGATCATGACTAAATGATACGTGATGTTTGACTTTAGAAAGTACAAAGTTCACATGTACATAACAGTTTAAAAATACTATTGCAATTGCTTAAATCACTAACCATTGACAAAGATAAATGCACCTGCCATAACAAAACTTCATAAAATGTCTATAAACACTTCACTAGTATACAAGATTCAAGTGCTTTCAAAATATATTACTGTATAAAAGAAATAAGCCAACAATATAAGACGACATGGAGAAAATCCGATCACCAACACTATCTTGATAAGAATGATTGACGTTATGGTGCGAAATAGGTTAAGCACTATGCGGAGATGGCGTCAAGAAATACGAAGATGGCATTCGTATTTGGTTTAACCCAAGAAAGTTGTTATGAGTCTTTTAAAAGTCCTTTTGTTCATAGATAAGTTAGTATCTTGTCTGTAAAAAGTTTTTTCTTTAAGTATAATTTAACTTTAGATTCAAAAAAAAAAAAAAATGTGAACTGGGTTATATACCAATAAGGGAATAAGTATAAACTCAAAGGACCTCAATGCAACATCTTAGAGGAAACCCATATTTTTTACAAAATGTTTTATGCAAAATAATGGAAAACAGAAATCGCATTTAAATCGCTTTGTTTAAAAAAAAATTACAAAACAAACATTTACTATTTTCTAACTTAACAAGAAAAATTACAAAACAAATTTTGGTTGTCTATTTATTTTCTTGTGTAACCCAAAACTCTCCCTCTTCTTATTCAAAATAAAAAATACAAATTAACTAAACGCGGTATTTTATATTTGAGTGGTGCTAATAGGGAAAATAAAAGTTTAGTGCATACAAAAGAAAAGATAGTTTGTTTTTTTAAACCATTTGGCCTTTTATATTTGTATATTTTTAAGGCTATGTTTGGCGTATAGCTTTTTGAGACAATGAGCGGTGAGCAATGAGCTTTTTATTCGTTTGTCAAAATAGCTGTCAGCTTTACTATTTTTCTAATGTTTTTTTAAATAAGCAATTAGCTTTACTATTTTAAATGAGTTATCAGCTTTACTACTTTTAGCATACAAATTTTTACAAAAAATAAAGAAATAGAAAACAAGTCGCACACTAAATTCCCGCCAACACACTCTTTCCCCTTTCATTTCCCGCCAAAACCACTCAAATCACATTTATCAAATCACACACAATCCCAAACACCAAACCCTAAATCAAATCAATGGAAACCAACGCCGGCGCGGCACCGACCGGTTGTTACAAGTGCGGCCGTCCCGGTCACTGGTCACGTGACTGTCCATCAAACCCCAACTCTAACCCTAACCCTAACCCTAACACCAACTCCAGCAATGAACAGTTTAGTAACAAACCCGCAGCAACTTCGCATCCGTTTAAACCGAGTGGTGTGGCGCAGAAGCAGATTGAAAAGCCGAAGAAGGTTCCGAAAACTAGACCCAAACTTACGCCGGATCTCTTGCTTTCAAATGATGGGCTTGGATTTGTTTTGAGGCATTTTCCGAAGGCGTTTAAGTGCCGCGGGCGTGGTCACGAGGTATTGAGTTTGTGTTTTTGAGTTTTTGATTTGATATGTGTAGTTATGTTTGTTAGATTTTATTCGAGTGTTTATAGATGTTAGTTTTGATTAATTGGAGCCTTAGAATTAGTGAAAATTAGGTATTTAGGGGTGCGACCGTGACGAGTCGAGTCAAATTTTGGTAAATTTAAACTCGACTCGACTCGACTCGACAGTATTATGCTCCGTGCGCGTAAAACTTGATTTGTTTTTTAGGATGTTTTTTTAACCGAATTAAAATAGATAAAAAACTTGGATTAGGCTCGGCTTGGTTTGAAAATCTTGATACTTTCATAAATAAGTATTTAAATAAACGCCCTTAACTTATACAGAATTTGTATAAAAACATCCATATATCACTTAAAAGCTGGAAAAGCTCGATGATAACTTGAGTTGAGTGTTTTTTAGCTCGTTAAACATTTCACGCTCGTTTTCTATGCTCAAGGTTGAATCTCAATGAAGCTTGACTGAACAACTTACTCGGAGAAGGATAGTCCCTGGGATTAGTCGGTTCGCAATGTCGAGTTGGAAAACCAGGCAACCAAAAAAAAAAAAAAAAAAAAAAAAAAAAAAAAAAAAAAAAAAAAAAAAAAAAAAAAAAGCTTGACACGGCCGCACCCCTAGCTAAAATGAACATTACTTTATCATATAGAGTGTGGATGATGTTAAGATGACTAATGGTAAAATTTTGTATGGCGGTACGCCGGTACTGGATTATTACATTAGCACAACTTTAATGTTCTTATACATAATGTAGTAATAGAAAAGGGTAATGTTGTAGGAAGTCAATGTGATGGTGTTAGAGGGATAGACGGACCATGGTTTATCGGCCTTGTTGTTTGTGTTACTCAAATAAACCGAGAAGTTGGTCTCTTGTGATTTTATGATCGATAATGGATCAACATGAGGATCAAATGGTCTAAGTTATTTATGACATAATACTATGCAGGTAAAAGTGGCACATTATGCTCTAATAGTCTAATGAACGCCCCTATACTCTTATCCTGCTGGGTAGTGTATGTTTTTCTTGCACTAGTGTGTTATCCTCATGCGTGACCTTTCGAACTGTATGTCTTGATCATGAACTAGTGAATGATGTCATATGGTTTCTTTCATTCAGTGATTAATTGAGTTGTCTGTAGTTGAGTATTCAGTGACACATGTGTTCACGAGTTTGCTTGGGCCACATTTTGTTGATTTTCATCTCGTGACAAAACCATAAAAGGTGGAATCCCATACTTATAACAGATGCACTGAACATGATGAGATATATCAGTAAATTGTAAACTGGCAACTAGGATGCAACATTATGGAGATTTTGTGTTTTAAATGAACTGTGCAGATGACTACACTTTTTTATTGAGTTAAAAGAATTGAATATTATCTAACAGCATGAAATAATTTGCAGACAAGTGATCTTGGGAATCTGTTAAACTTGTATGCAGAATGGCACTCACAACTGATTCCTTACTACTCATTCGACCACTTTGTTCACAAATTAGAACAAGTTGGTGGCTCAAAACGTGTCAAGGTAAGTACTTCATCCAGCTATCAGTTGCAATTACAAAATGCAACATATGTTCTTCTCTTACCAGTTGTTAAGGCCAAGTATGAATCCATATTAATTTTTTCTTTTTTCTTTTTATAATTTGATTTGGTATGAACATTTCCTTTGTCATTATTCAAGCTAATTAAGGCGCTACTGAATAGGGTAATTGATTTCCTGTATTAGCTTAGTTGGTTCCGTAGACGTATCACATATGTGAGCAGCAGAATGTGTAAACGGAAGATAGAGATTAACTTTTTTTTTTCCTGTGGATTCATTTTATTCAGGAAGTTGTAGTGAAGATTATATTCTTCAATGTTTCGTTAATGTAAACTGAAGGCTATAACCAAGCTAGTTGGAGTCTCCAGAATTGATCCAGTGGGGAATCTATAGTCTTATTTTTTAAGTATACATATCCGCCAAAGTTGCTTAAAGCAGTTGATAAGCATTTGAATCAAAACAAAAAAACATCTGGAGTATTTTATTTGTCTGTGTGGTCTTTCTTAATACATAGTTCAGAACCTTTCGGTGGCCAAATTGAAAATCTAAGAATATTGCCAGTCTAACAACTGTGGTGTGGAACATTCTGTAGCTTCCTAATGCTCTAACTTCACAGTTCAAATACAATTTTTTGTTCTTATCCTAAAAACATCACCTCTTTGATTTCACCTCACAAAATTTGTTCAACTGACTAAGAATACAAAGTTGACGCGGTATTATAGCTAGACACAAATTCTTTCATGCAATTTTCTATTAAACAACAAATAGAATTTTTTTTTTTCCAGCCCTCTAGCTTAACTAAAACTGACCCCATTATGCATCTGTGTAACTAGTATGCTGCAGAAAGAGAGAGAACTGGCCTAAGGTTAACTGAACTGCTGTCCAAGATTATTAAATAGGATTAATTTCATATTAAATATAGATTGCATGTTCGGTGGTAATAATGTGTTACTATAGTTAAATGATGTTGATTAATGTTAGTGATCTACACTGATGATGTAATTGAATGTCACTTGTCGACTGTTGCTGAATTGCTAATATAGATTGAATGCTGGTTGGTAATGTATTGATGGAGTTAATTGATATTGATGTAATGATACTGAAGTATACTGCTTATGATAATTGAATGTCTATTGTCAGCTGATGCAACTATTAATGTCAAATCGTCAATCTATGATTATTTAAGTTAGTGTCAGCAAATGTCAGAAAGGTTCCCACTGTTAAATTTGAATGTTCATTTGACCAATGTTGGTGATTCTTTGATAAATTCAGTTTGTACTATACATGCTTTTTCAATTATCTTAGGTATGATATTTTCACATCAGACTATAACATTTGAGTAGTTAAGTTAATGCCAGATAAAAAGTGAGCAATAGGCTGCTTAGAGCGACTAAATACCTGTGTTTATCCATTTAGGACTGAGAAAAGTAAAAGAATGAAAGATTATTGGGGGAAAAAGTATACCGGGGAAGAACAGTATGTCATTTTCTTAATCATAGACTATCTATAGTGGTTGGTGGATCTTTTTCCTTTTTCTTTTCGCTTTCGTATATCAGAATCTAGTTTATGGTGTAAGTTTGTCCTGGTTCAGTGGTATATATTTGCATTTTGTGAACTACAATTATGTGAAAAAGTTACTAAACTGAGTATACCAAAATTTTGGTCATGGATACAAGGTTCTGCTATGCACTCAAATGTCTAAATTAGAATTGCACTTGCTGTTTTGGTTTACGATAATTATATTTTGTTTTTCGCAACGGTGATATTTATGTTGATATTGTAACCTTTCGCTTAACCAGCTATGCTTACGCGATCTGCAAGAAAAAGTTGCAAATGGAGGTGACCCAGTACTTGAAACACCTGAACCACGTGAAGATCCGAACAATGAACAAGGTACATATGCCACATAGTCACATCACTCACATGTCATGTTACTTTTTATTTGATGTAGTTTGTACATAATATACAATTCTACTGCAAAATCTGTCTCCTTCACTGTGAAGCTATTCTAGTATTTAATCGTAGATTCTCAAGTATATTTCCAGTATGTTATTGTCATAAAAATGTGCCTAAGCATGAGAGCACAATCTGGTCAACAAAAGATGAAAGCCACTAGTTTTCTGTACATATCCTTACTAAAAAGCAGAGGGGCCTTAAACACTGGATGCTCTCATGCCACATCTTTTCTTCAGTCTCTCACATGGTGTTCCTTTTATAGAAGTTTTCAAAATTATTACAGAAATGATTGTGTTACATTATTCTTATTTTTGATTTTTTTACTATCTTTTGTAGCATCTAGCTTCTATTACAACTGCTATCTTTTTATTTTATCTTATCAAAATCAAAGATGAGCAATGAAAGTATCAACTTTGATATGTAGAATTTGTTCTTTCTATGTGCAGATGCTATCGACTTAGAAGAACCAAATGATCACCCGGAGGATACTTTGCCAAATCATGACACAGATGATTTCCAGCATAATCTTTTTGACGAGATCTACCAAAATACTACTGAAGTAAGCGTCATTCCAATTCCCACCCTATTGAATATATGCATAATTGCATATGGTGTCTATAATATACTTTTATTAATAAAGTAAAAGACTTGATGGCACGGGCTAATGTAGCTTTGCTGTTTGCATAATAATGTCAACCTTTACATAAGCGGAATACTAGTGGTTCGATGTAAGTGATCAGGGTTCTGAGACCAAATTCTGATTAGAGGATGCATGATGGGTTAGTGATGGATCAAATCATGTTTGGTTTGTTAGAACTTTGTCTTTTTCTATCGAGGATATAAAAATGGCCCATTTTGGGTTCTGAAATCACGTTCATATTTACTTTGTTAACAATGAATGTTTTATGATTACATGAACGATATCATAACGTTAATAACCTAAATTTTTAAATAAAGAATTTAAGATATTTCGTACACTTTGGCACTTCACCCGTTGACCCATTGACCCATATCTACTTTGACTAACCCATATTGACCCATTGTAAATAAATGTGTCAAATATTCTGCCTCTAATGTCGATATACTGTATGGTATATCCAAACAAAAACTAACAAATTCTCTCTGTTGCTAGGAACCATCCCCGTCATTGGTTAATGAGGGTACTATTGCTGATACAACTGTTCCAAAAGAACCTCCACCTCAGACAACCGATGCCAATAGTACCGAAATGTCAGAAGAACTGAAAGCCCGTATAGAATCCAACAGGCTAAAGGCACTAGAGAGAGTTGCTGCTCGGAAGAGAGCTTTGGAATCTCAGGCCTCATAAGCTATGTAATAATTGTGTTATTTTGTTGTTTTTCGAAACTTTTTTGTGCCTAAGCTAGAGAATTGTCATTTTCATATGGAATATTTCATAACCTTTAACATAAAGTTTTTGCTCACATGTACTTTGTTGGAACCACCTTAAGAAACCAGAAATATTTTAAAAAGTTATTTTGATATCTGTTTTTGTAACTGATCATGTCTTAAGAAATCAGCTGAAGTAATAATATTTTTGTTTGCCTATAGACTAAATGGGCTGAAACAATAATTTTAAACATTAATAAAAGAGCAACAAAAAGTTACAAAAAATATATATAGCAAGTGTAAAACTTGTTAATATCAAAGCATGCTCGTGAGTTTAGTGTTTCATGGCTGTTTAACACAATGATAAAAATATAGTACTAGTATTAAGTTAACAAAGCCGGTGATTCGATATCGATTACATACACATATATTTCTTCAACGTTATTAGTTTAATACATGTATGCGTTTATTTTCGACGGTGGATATTAAAACTTAAACATACGACTTTCTAATAACTTAAAGTTATGTAAGAGTTAGGTGAGAACTTGGATTAGCTTCACATATTATATGAATATATGCTATTGTGACAATGATGTTGATTGTTGTTCTTTGGCATTAAATTGGTCTTACACATTAAGTATGTCCCCAAATCCAAATGTTCAAGTGTTCAACAAATAGATGGTCATGTCTCTATCTATTTGATACAGAGAGATTCAAGGCTTATTCGAAGGGAGATTGTGTTTTGAGGAAACTTTTTTAGATATTGGGTGTTTAAGTAGATTATGTGTTTTCATCAAAAGAAAATACAATTTTGGTTCCTCTTAATTCTTTTTATAAGTTTTACAAACGAAAAATCTGTACTGCAAACACCTCTTTGGCAAACTATGTAAATTTGTATCTCCAGTAATTACCGTGAAGTTATGCTCGATAAAAGCATAAGGGATTGTTTAATGGGTGTGCTCGGGGCAAAGGTTAAAATGAATATGAAATGAAACTTCGACTTTGTTAAATTGAAAATCACATATATTTAAGGTAATTTTGCAATTTATTTATTGTGCATTCAATACCTTTTCTTATGTATGAGGAAAGTTGTTGATTAACAAATAAATTTTAATCATTACCCTCACGACACTGGTTAGACAAACTTTAAATAGATCATGTGATCATAATTATTGATCAAGAACTCTAGAAATCTAAATGTCCCATAGATATCCTATGGTTCCAACCTAAATCTAATACCAATGACTTAGAGCTTGGATCAAGTGATTAATTAATGCTCATTAGAATAAAGGATCAAGCTTGAAATATCGAGTCTAAGTTAGAGTTTATGTGATCTCGACGGAGAAAACTTAATTCACCAACTAGATAGTCTACCCACCGGGAATAAAAACACAATTAATACTTTGCTAGATGAAAGAGGAGAATATTGTTCCTTCTCTCCCAGTGACTTAGTGTCACCTCATCCGGGTAAACTACCCAGTGGGTAGGTGTATCTATGACTGATCTCGACTAGTCAACTTACATTCTTATCGAACTTTCAAACCTTTGTATGAATAGTAGCTATCTCCATATTATTTTCTTTATAAAGCGTAGCATGATAAATGTCTCCAAGCTATTCAAGCCTGAATCTACATCAAAGATACTTGTCAAACTAAACTAAACTATCTACTTAAACACGATTTAAATCGTTCTTTGCCGCCACACGTGAACTTTTCTCAGTTTAATTACTACAAACCTTAAAAGTTGAAATAATCTTCACTAATTTAAACGACACACCTGACATGCATGAATCAAATATCATATCTAGTACTGTAGTAAAATATTACACAGTGATACAAAAAAGACATAAAAAGTTCTCAAAAAGCCAAAAAAGTATTATATCCTAATGAATGGGAAGTGATGTAACATGTGATAATGCATGCAATGACAAATTCAAAGCCAGACATTTAATCTTTGGCTTCTTTTCGCATGCACACTCTCTTACCACGCTTATTGTTGCCACCAATTAAATAGTAATGAGACACAATTATTTATAATAATACAACTATTACAGCTTAGAAGTTAAAAAAAGAAAGAAAAAAGAATTGACACTCTAATCTTAAAAATGAATTATTCAAGTAATTCAACTCTTAAATGTATACTGGTGAATAAAACTATAAAAGTATGGATCATAAAATAGTATAAGGGTGAATTAATTGTGAAGCCTAATAACAATAAGAGTGTACGCGGCACCATACTTATTTGTTGTATGACGATAAATATGGCCTAACGAAGGCGGCTCAACGTAGCCATCTAGGTCCGATAATCAAACCCGCGCTCTAATACCATGTTAAATAATGTAAACCACGTATTTTATTATTAGCCAAACTATATATAGTACACGTAGCATGAAACTCTAATGGACTGAAATCCACAATCAGACTTGGGCCATATTTATCGTCTAATAATTTAAAAATATGGATGGTACATTTGAAATACTAGTTAAGTACATGTCTTTTTTCATTTTTTTTTTTCTATCATTTTAGTTGATACTTAAAAAAACTACGAAATGTATGTAAAGATTTTTACATATATTGGATCCCTTAGTGTTCGCGTGCTTCAAGATATTTAACAATTCTGGTTGAAGCCATTATCCTATTAAAAACAACTCTAATTTTGCATCTAACATAATTGCTTATAAAACTAATAAACTAATTAACTAATGCTTATGGCATATATATTGTAACCAAGGTTTTCAAGATTGGGATCCTACTTAGGATCGATTTTGTCTTAGCAAGATCGAGATCGTAAGATCGGATCGGGATCTTAAGATCCTACCATAATGCATTTTTTAAGTATCATTTATAATATTATACAAATTTATAAATTATGATATACATAAACACAAAATTAAATTATATAAATGTTTCATAGAAATGTTGTCATAAATTATGGTTATGAAATGTATAAGAAGATTATAATATGCTGTTTTTTCAATTTTACAAAACACAATTCATAAATTTGTAGTTTTTTAGTTTGCTAGTTCGAGAAAAGTAAGATCGGACCGGATTAGATCCTAAGATCCTATGGTCAGGATCGGGTTCCTATACGATCTTAAGCTTTCAAAGATCCAACATAAGATCCGGATCGTTTTTGCTTTGCAATATCGTAAAATCGTAAGATCTTAAAGACAAGATTGGGATCCTGACAACCATGATTGTAACCTTTACAGAAGTATCAAGTGGACAAGTACGTGAAAAAAACAGTGGATTCTTTTTTTATGATCCAAACTAGATAAGGAATCATACTTTAAAGAGATTAAAGATAAAAAATATATGCCGACACATAAGCTAATAGGACAATTTTCAGAAATGAGCGAATAACCCAACACACACGCTTCCACTTACAAATATCACATTGCAACTCGTGGTGAAAAACAGGTGCTGAGCCAGAAAGTTTTGTTCGAGGGTCATACTTTGATGATAGATTTTAGAAATTACATTACAAATTGGGCTTTAATGGGGCAAAATAATAATAATAATAATAATAATAATAATAATAATAATAATAATAATAATAATAATAATAATAATTACACTACAATTTTTTTCGCTAAAGGGGCCACGTGCCCCTTGTACCCTCCTCCTATCTCCGCCCATGGTGAAAAACCTTCCAGCTATTATGCAAAAAAGCAAGATTCTTGAAAAAGTTAAGGAGTCTTGTTACTGCTTTAGTAGCATTTCACTACGCAGATGTATCACCAATCTTTGAGATAGCAAGGGGTTTTAGTGTTTTACCTCCTACGAGTAGATCACAATTCACAACAAATGGCTCGGTTTGGGTTTATTAGAATAAGAAGAAGAAAAAAAGAGTTGTTGGACTATAATCAATATGCATTTTGTTCGAATTAATCATATACTGAAAGTAAACATAAAATACATGTAACTTTTTCTACAAATTTAGAAAACTAGAAAAATAGCAAGTGTGGTTGGAAAGAAGTAGATACGTAAAATAAATGTCAGTGACAACTGGACTGACACATGTTGCCCACATCATCTTAACGTGAATCCAACTCTATGTTCCCTTCCATAACGTTCATCTAAACTTCATTTCACTTTCTTCCATTCTTGGCAATAAAACCATTAAACCACCGAATGTATTTGACCTAATAGTATACATGAGGTATAAAGGTGTATTTCGTGCATTCAAGTCGACATAATCATAGAATAAAAGGGAAGCTGAACTTGTGCCACCATGTCACTAGTTTCATAAGTAACATAAGCGACGTAAAATCGCAAATTGTGTAATACCATGATTAAGGGAGTGGCGGACCTAGAACATAAATTCATAAGGTTCATTTCATTAACACTAAAGTAATTTAAACACAAAAGTTTGGGACAAGGTGCATGTATACTAGGAAAATAGCAATTGTTTATACTGTAGCATAAAAATTCATGTGGTTCACGGGCACCCAGACACAAAAGTGTAATTTGAACCATAACATCCATATAACGATGCAGGTCTTTCATTATTGGCTAAAATCGCGTGAAATAGGTTGTCTGACTCTTTGGGGGTGGGGGGGGATAAATAAATAAAACCTGTTTGAGACCCTAGCTTCAAATTTTATTTTACGATCTCGCAACACGGATAGGTTGTCCAAAAACTAGTATGGTGCTTAATTAATTGGTACGAGAAGTTAGGAAAAAAGTTAATGTGATATGTGTTGAAACGAGTACGTCCAAATTATCGAACATGTGCGCATAATGTGTTTTGAATAAATTCCAACCATTTTTTACTATACGATAGGAATGCCATATACGTCCCATATGCTATTCATGAGTTGTACAATAGTATTATACAAAAATGATCCACTTGACCTCATCTTGTAAATCATATCACAGAAATAAGGTGATCTATAGTCACACAAACTAGCCTGCTTATAGAGTTGTGCATTGTGTTATTAAAGGCCTAGACACTGTTGAATGCTCTTTCAAACATGAATGTTATGATCGTACATCCCACCGTCGACCTATGCATTGCTGAAAAATTCAATTAAAAAAAAAGAAAGAAGAAGAAGCTGATCAGTGTTAATTTTAACCTTAAAAACTTTTACGCGCCTTAATGAGAACATAATAACATTAGATCCATGTTTCCCTGAGTGACTTAGTGAGAGTAAGAAAGACGGAAAATAAAACATAACACAATATAATTGATGCAACTCATTTGTTATATATTTATTACAAACTATGTAACTCTAGCGTTATTCCTCAATGAATGATTCAATCATATCTTGAGCTAAGCTTAGTTTCTTTCTGCATGTGATATATATCAGGAAACACACAGTGAAGGGTATACTACACAAGATAAGATATGTCGTCCAAAAATAAGACCTTTGTATTTTACCTAAGATACCCTTATGCAATGACGGAGCATGACATTTTATTTTGGAAGGGTTATGAGGGCCAAAGTGTTAAAAAAGTCTTTTACTATATGAAGATTAATGAAAAATACACACTACATGACAAAATTGTGAAAGAGGCGCAACCCTCTTTGTCTTGTCATAGCTTCGCCTATGCCGTATGTCGTGTTGGATAAACTCCTTCCTTGCACCGGCCAAGTAATGGTTAGTCAAGTATCACGAATTTAACGAGTTCATTAGCCTTTAGCTCTTGCTAGAGCATAATTTTTTATAACTTCAATGATCAGCTCACTCCTCAGATTCACAAATGTCATTCAAGGTATTTGCTAAAACTTATAACGACCGAATTACACTGCTCTTCTCTATGTGCATGGCACAAATTTTCGCATTGAGATTTTTATTATCCGGATTACACTGCTCTTCTATATCTATTTCTAGAGAAATTGACGTGTAATTTAGTTGATTTACAAATCTTAAAAGCAGTATGATCAACTAGCATTATTGTCCAGCACAAATATTCAAATTTTTTATCAACTCACGGGTCACTCTAGTCAATAAACTCAAGCATGGTTTGACACACGAGCTTTCATGTATCAAATTAATTAAAAGACTTATCTCACATACAGTTCCTAGACTATTTTGCGATAAGGACGACGGAAATACAAACAGTTATGTTTCCTCGTGATTCAAGAAATCCCCTAAATAGCTGATCGTGTTTTGTCAATACTATTTGTGCTTGACAATATTATCAAAACTAAAAACTAAATGTATTACATGAGAAGAAACTTTAACGGACCTTAAACACATAATTCAGCTTGGACCAACTAACTAATTAATTTACGATTTAATAAAATGACCATGTGATTCACTTGGTGAAACACACTTATATATTGACTTTGAAAAAAATGGTGCAAACTACCTTTCACCCATTCTAATGCTATTTACACATTTTTCTCCAATGTTGGTCTTGGCCACATGGAAAAATGATGGTAGTTTTTCTTTTATTGCATCAACTTAATTAAGTGTACAAGAAGGGAGAAGCCAATTAGCCGATGCACATAAAACCAAAACACTAGCCAACCACTTGCAATTTACTTGTAACAAATTATTGCCAACAATAACAATTCATACCTAAGATGGACCTAATGTGGAGTATACCTTTATTATTTCCTTTAAGATAATTTTAAAGTATGTTTGGTACTTCCATACAAGTGCTAACACACACATATAACCACTAGAGCTATTTCTCTTTTCTATGGCTAAAATAATAAAAATTAAAAAGGCCCATATATGAGGGTTTAAATTTTATTTGATATCTATCAAGAATCTCAATTGAGTTGTATGGGTTACATATGATATTCAATAATGAGACAAGCTCTCTGAATGGAAAACTACTAACTAGACTTTTCTATCATAATCATACTCTTATTTTTTCTAATCGCATTGCATTAAATAAAAGCCTCTAGGAAGAAACTAAAGGAACAGAAATAATTTTTTCTGGATTACAAATTCATCCAAGCCATTTAGTCTTCGAATTCTATTTCTATTGACAATCTATGAGCGAGACAAAATCTTGATGTCGTCTAAGAGTGTGCGTATTGACCCCGTAACATAGGAAATTATTACACGACGAGAGTAACATCATGGTATTCAATTCTGTCTCAAACTTACATTTAATTTCTATATCGACGGGATAATTTATTTTATATTGCTAACATATAGGAATTCTTGGATGAAACATGCATGTTGACATACAAATTACACAAATGCTTGATTTGTATGAATAGCCAAAAGCGGAAACCTTTGCTGTATAAATATGAGATACTGTTAGATTACTTGAACTTTTTGGATCAAGTAACTTTGACTCAGATCTAACGTAATCACGTTATTCGAGCTTCAAATCTATTAGGCTAGTAGGCAAGATCACCATTTTTTCACCATACACATCAGCGCCACATCAGCTTTCTCTCTCCTCTCACTTACCTTCACCACTCATCACCTTTTAGTGGGCAAGGCACCATAATCTTCACCTTAACTCCCCCTTTTTTTCAATACTTATACAATTAAAAACGTAAACATAATAATATAAAAACGTAAACGTTAAAATTTTCTAAAAATATATACTCCTATCTTTGTTCACATCTCTATCCATTTCCACTTGCTCCCAATTTAAAATAGATAAGCACCGACACCCCTTCATAAATCACCACCTCTTCTCTTTACACAAAATCTAAAAAAACACACACTCACTGTGTGAAAAATGTCTAAAACAAGCTTCATACTCCCTTTCACTTTACTACTAGCTCTCCCACTCTTTTTATTCCTCTTCACACATCCAGTCATCCCACCCAAACGCTTCTTATCCTCATCTCCAAACACCATCGATGATATGCAATGGTTGGATAACCCAAAATAGACTTCTTGTTCTTAAACTCACACTGACCTTCACTTTGCACCCTTGTGGCAAAAATACTTTGACTCATCAAAACAAAAACACATACAAAAGTTGTACAATACTTTTCCCAAACGGTCATAAACAATTATATTGCAACGGATACAAATAGGGTGGGGCCCGTTTTTTCTTCTTTTTCATTTGGTGAGGGTTTCACCGATTGTGGTTTCGGGGTTTGTGCATCGCGCGTGAACGTTGGAGGAGGGCAAGGGAGTTAGCGCGTGATGTGGGGCATGATGGTGAAGATATCACCTCCTTGCCAAGTAGTCTTTACGTCGGATTTGATAGTACTTGCTAGACAAACTATTGCCACAGGGTCCAATACTTGATTTTGACCACACACATGACACGAAAACAATGAGACACTAAAATAATGGAATTTAGTTACTCAAAGTGTAGGGACCAACATGCAAGAAAACAATAAATTATGTTTTTTACTTGTGATGCATTGCACTGGATGGTCACAAGTCACAACTCACAGAAGTCATATATATGTTGCATCCTATTTTTCATATTTTTTTCATTAATAAAGTAATTATGCTTTTAACCTGATAACAGACAGCTGGTGCAATAGAAGAAAGCACAAATGTGTATAAAGCACTTCAATGAAATATTATATTTATACTAGTCAACAAAAACAGGTTTTTAACTACATGTATGTCTTCAGGATGGTATGAGAGTTGAGTGAATTGACTAAGCTCAAACTATGCTCGAGGACCTTATGATAACTCGCTGTGCCTTTTGACGCAATTCGACTAGAAAAGAGTTAAGATATATAGGCTCAAGTTCCGAATTAAATAGCTCGTTCAAAATATATTCGATACCCAAACATATCATATTTCATTTAGTCAACAAGTTGTATGTATGTTACGCAATTTACCACTTACGCACATACGGGAACTAGCCAACGTGGAGCGCCACTTGGTCGGTTTCCTGGTGTATTTATGGTATGACTTAAAGCATCGGTTCTCTAAACCGACACACAAAATAATTGTCATTTTTTATGCATATTATATGTTGCATAAGACTCGAGTTTAGCTCAAATAGCTTAATATACATTTGTTACATACATATCACATGTTACTCAAAATGCTAGATAAGAGTTTATTTATTTTTGTACGATCTCGAGCTAAATTTTTTTATTCTTTAACTTAAGCATAAAAGATTGAAACAAGCTATTTGTGCTCGAACTTAAGCTTGAAGATTTTACTTCACTTTTTTATTTTTATTTATTTATTTATTAATTCTTTAAACTAAATTAAATAAATTCAAAGAGCCTTTCAACAAAATGTTGAAAAGATTTTTGAGAAGAGTATATGGTACATAAAAACACAAACTATACTACCGAACTACTATGGATCACTACATTCGTTGTACTTAATAATTATTTTTTATTTTTTACTTTTTTTGCGTAATAAATTTATTAGGGAAAAATCCCTTTACAAAAAAAAAATAATAAAAAAAATAAATAAATAAATAAATAACTGGGAAGAACCACCACTAACCAAGAGCCGAGGTTGGCTTAACCAAAGGTGATAATCGTGGCTTCGGCACAACCGAGCACTACAAGCCCATAAAAATACCTTCAGTTTGATGGTTCGACCAAAGCCGCCCAACATGAAAACTCCCTATTGAAAACCGTTTTATTCCTTGAATTCCTAATTGCCAATATTGTACATGGGCCCAAAAGTTGCCAAAACTTACCTACTTTGATGACCATTACTATATTCTATTCATTAGTAAAATCAGCTGACAACGAAGGAAGTATCCAAAGAATGCTCCACCATTCAAACAAAGTTGTCCAAATATCAAACGAGCGAGAACAATGCAAAAGAAGGCGGTCTACTCACTCTACTTCATCAAAACACCAAACACAATTAATTTCCTGACTAAAAGGAACAACTCCACGATTCCCGAGCACGAGCTTCACTGGAATACATCCTTGAATTGCCAACCAATGAAAGATTTGTATCTTGGAAGGAACAATGTTGTTCCAAATTAATTCAGCCCAAGTGGGAGCCAAACTAAACTAAGCCCATCGCTCCTTCCCCTATACCTGGTTGCTTCTCGCTTACCAAAGCATACTTCGTTTCCCAGGACGGGCGGCTCCCTCTTTCTTCCGGTAAGAAAGTGGTTTTTCCCTCAGGCTTGTGGTTCTAGTAACACAAAATATATAAACTATACTATAGTAGTTCACTCTTTAAGACCTAGTCTGGCTATAGTTAGTAGTAGTATAGATTAGTTAGATTCGTAGAACAGAATAAGAGCCTGACTTTCTATTATATTAGTCAAGCGCTAGCAAGTAGCACCCCTATAGAGTAAGGATAGTGCCTCATAAGAGATATGATAACTGCACCATTCAAGATCAATGCTTGCATCCGGAGATAGATGGACGAAAGCCCTTGAGGAACTGATTCTTATCTGGTTGTTCAAAGCCTGCCTACTTTTGATGACATGAGATTAATGAGAACTCAAAGAATGGAGAGGGGAGATCTTGAACGGAAGCACAAGAACAAGCAAGGGCTTACCTTATACGCTTTTTATCAGTTTCCTTTTCACTAAAAAGAAAGGGCCTTCTAGCGATACAGACTAAGAAGGGAACTTACCAATACTAAAGGCGGGACAAGCGGCTAATAGTAATCTAATAAGTGAAGTAGTCGTCATCTGTCCAATCAGCTCGGACACCACACCGCCCGTGCCCGCCCATTTTGTCTCGCCCTAAACGGAATCCCTTAGTTACGCTGTGCCCCGACCCGAGTCCTCACGTCCGCTTTTCTCCGCCCGAAACCCAAGAAGTTGGCTTTGCCAACACAACATTAGGGCCGTCCCCTTCATTCTATACTGACCCCGGCCCGGGCTGGCTTTTTGAGAATCCTAGACTATAGAAGAAGGCTCTTGAATCAGCGCAGGGAAGAATCCGCAAGCAGGAGAACTGTACTAACCTGCCGCCAGTACTTTATCACGGCTCCGCAGGAGAAGAAAGAAGGTCTGGGTCCAATTTCTAATGAAGCGAAAGGTCCCCCTTACTCCCTATTCTCTCTTAAAGCTTTGTAAAGCTCTAAAGTTGGTTAATAACTATTGACTGTAAACGATAGTTGTTGATGCATAATCTGGCGCGGGCTGGATTTGACGACTCTCACTGGGCCGTTCGTCGTCTTCTCGAGCCCTGAGTAGACCTGTCAACAAAGAGAACCCGTTAGGAGTGGACCCGAGTCCGTAGCCCCGGGATCCACCTCCGACAGTCAAGTTAGTATTGGTGTGATATGGCATATAAGAGTTAGGTTTAGGGTAACCTGTTATGTTCTATTGTGAATGGAATCTCAGCCCTATATTTATAAGGCATGGATTAGGGTTTAGGCGTAGAGTGGGCCGCTGTCTGCCGGGTCTGGCCCATTCCTGGGCGCGGGCCAGACTATACATCCACAATAGCAGTTACAGTCACTCAATGGATATGGTCGCCTTTGGAATGAAGATGGATGAACAGGTACTTGAGCCTGGAACCGATGAAATTCGGGGAAAACATGGAACCGGTCACTATACACGACTAGCTTCTATCGATGGCGCTTGGACTTGGAAGCAAGCTAAAGCTACCTTGAATCAAATCAATCAATGAATGAAACAAAAACCACATGATGTGTATAGACTGAGACATCGAGAATTCGCCAACTGGACATGGATTTCAAACAATGGAGGCATTTGCAAAGATGTCTAATTTGGCATTCCTCATAATGAGACGAAGGGATTCAGCTTCACGAGATTTGTAAGGAGATAAGGGCATCGAAAAATCGAGATTCGAAAATATAAGAGAACTAAGCAGAGAGAAGTAAAACTGATTAATCATTCTATCACCATCTCTTGATAATCGGTACAACTATGGATATTTACTCTTGGGTGAAAAGTTACCTATCTACGTAGCATTCCAAAATGAAATAAGCTTACCATCTCCGCACTTCCAACTCCAGTTCTGGGGGACCAACACTTCAAACATGAAATCCGAATGTTGTAAGTTTATCATGTCTTTCCACACCTGTGATAGTTTAAAAATATTTATTCCATATAAAACACTCTTGGAGGGGTTCATCTTCAGCCCCGAAACTTGCTCAATTAATATGTTTTTATTTCTATTTCTTCTATTTGGCCCCCTATTAAGGGAGCAGGGAGTGGGTGAATAAGCATGCGGTGCGGTGAGGCCACCGTGCGGTAACACCGCCGCCGGCCCTCCCTTACCGCACGGGAGGTTCCCGTTGAGTGAAGAAGTCACGCACGGGAGAAGTCGAATTTTCGAACGTTGCAAAGACAAATAGCCGTTGGGAGGAACGTTGGAGGAGCCTTTTTTTTAAAAAAGATGTATATAATGAGTGTTTGTTTGAGGGTGGAAAGCACAAAACCAAACAAAACAAAAAAAACATACGTAGAGAGAAAAAAAAAATATCAGATCCCAAAAAAAAAAAAAAAAAAAAAAAAAAAAAAAAAAAAAAAAAAAAACTCAACTATATGGAGCATAGGAGAATTGGTTCAACTGTCGTCTAACGATAGTAGTCTCGAGTTTTTTGCTAACGCAATTGACGCAGATGAGGAGGAAGATACGGCAAGGTCGACACGAACATCAGCGAAACGCGATCGGATCAACACTGCAAAAATATTGGATCGTGATTATTTTTGTGAAGAACCAAGATACAACGATGAAGTGTTTGAAGATAGATATCGTATGCCTAAAGATTTATTTTTAAATATCACACATGCTATTGAGTCTAGATTCGAGTATTTTCAAGAAGGTTATGATGCTAAACAGAAAAAAAGTTTCACAGCCATACAAAAATATTCGTCTGCCATTAAACAACTCGCAACCGGTAATCCACCGGTTGAGTTTGACGAATATTTACAAATGACTCAAAGAACGTCACGTGAATGCTTTCAATTTTTTTGTGACACTATTATTCAGATATACGGTCGAGATTACCAACGTAGGCCAACAAGCCATGATATGGCATGTTTGTACGAAGCACACGAAGATCGACATCACATTCCGGGTATGATCGGTAGCCTAGATTGCACACATTTCGATTCGAGGAATTGTCCAATCGAATTGAAGGGTCAATATAAAAGGGGTGATCATCAATACCCCACGATTATGATGGAGGCAGTGGCGGCTCAAGATTTGTGGATATGGCACGCGTACTTTGGACCATCGGGTTCAAACAATGATGTGAATGTTGTGATGCAATCTCCCCTATTCCTCACCGAGCGTAATGGTACGGCACCTAAGTGCCCATTTGTTGTGAATGGTCATACGTACAAGCGTGGCAACTATCTTTGTGATGGCATGTGTACACACATGCTATCGTATGCCTAAACATTTATTTTTAATGTAATTTATTTTTTTACACCTTGTTCCCGAATTAAGAGAGGAAAGAAGAGAAAACCGATGATTTTACAATTATACCATTTGTTACATACAAAATTTATATTTTATTCTAGGGCATTTAAGTCATGTTTAATTAAAAAGTTTCCAAATATACTTTCCTCCCAAATCATCTTACTTTTGGAAAGAAAGTTTTGGAGAGAAAGATAACCCAATTTCCTCTCATCTTCTTCTCTTTTCTATCCTGAAAAAACTCTGAAACACAAATTTATTTCGTTTTCTTCCCACTTCTTTTCTCTTCTTTCAAAATTAAAACTCGGGAACGCAATGTAAAAGCAGCAGTAATAAACAAAGCAAAGTAAATAAAAACACATAAGAGACAATTATAAATTATCATTGGCCTTGGTTTAGTACTAGAAGATGGTTTTGTTGTCTTGGTTGGCTCATCCTTGTGCACTGTTTTTATGAACCACTTAAAATTGGTGGTGTAGTCTATTTACTTCCAAACACTCTTCAATTTTCTCACCTGTTCTGACTCCATCTCTCTCCCAAAAAGTTATTAACTTTTTTAATAAACAAATGTAATAAATGCTTAAAAAGCCTTAAATATAACATCCACCTAAATTATCTTATTTTAAGCCAAGATTTGATATATAATCTAATTATGCTAATCAAATTTTGTGCATATTTATATACTCCTATTATAAAATATAAATATTGTTTTGTTTCTTGAAGTTGCAAAGCTCTGAATAACTTCACGTGTACACTCAACCATCTGTCCTCTCCTCACTCACCTTTGCAACCCAAAAACACTCCATCTTCAACTTCAAGATCCATCACTCTGCAACTAACTAACTTCTCATAAAGATGTTGACTTTTTTAGTCAAACTCATAATAAACCCTTTGGAGGGAAACTTGTGTTAGAAAAGACATAAAGAGAGTAAAGACCCCATTTTTTTTCTTTACTTTTTTTTTTTGCTCCAATCATTCATCCATTCATTACCCTAAAAAAGGTGAGTCTTTATACATGAATCTTTAACCAATTTTTATCACTTTTGTTTAGAATCCAAATCATGAAGCAAAAAGGTTACATTTTGTTACTTTTTACATCTTTTTTATGGTGTAAATGTGTATTAAGTGGTGATAAAGAAGCACTTTTGGGTCTTAAATCCTCAATTGATCCATCAAATTCATTACAATGGAATGGTAACAATTTTTGCAAATGGGATGGAGTTAAAGAATGTTTAAATAATAGAGTGTCAAAATTAGTACTTGAGAATAAAAACTTAAATGGTACATTAGATGCAAAATTTTTAAACCAATTAGACCAAATTAGAGTCTTGAGCTTAAAACAAAACTTTTTACATGGTCCAATTCCAAATCTTTCTGGTTTAGCAAATTTGAAAGCTTTGTATTTGTCTTATAACAACTTCTCCGGCGAGTTTCCGGCGGGTTTGACCCGTTTGCACCGGTTGAAAACCATTGTTTTGTCAAATAATCATCTTTCCGGCGACATTCCGGCGACGGTGGTAAATGTGCAAAGATTGTATGTTTTTTTGTTGGATAATAATGGGTTTAGTGGGAAAGTGCCTCCTTTGAATCAATCCGGGTTAAAGTACTTAAATTTGTCAAATAATCATCTTTCCGGCGAGATTCCGGCGACCCCAGTTTTGGTTAAGTTCAACGTGACGTCATTTTCCGGCAATGTGGGGCTGTGCGGTGAAGAGTTTGGTATCCCTTGTGGTGGTTTATCTCCGTCGCCGTCGTTATCTCCGGTGGGTTTGACACCTGCCGGAAAATCACACCGTCACCGGAATGTTAAGAAGATAGCTATAATCGCCGGTTCGGTTGGTGGGTTTTTGTTATTATGTCTTTTAATCACATTGGTAGCACTTTGTGTAAAGAGGAGTAAAAATGGGACATCTACGGCGGCGCGTGAGCAAAAGGTTGAATCCACGGCGGCGCGTGGGGCCACGGCGGCCTCCACCGCCGGAGCTAGTGGTAGTGGGAAGAATATTGGAACTGGGTTACCGCCGGATAATGACGACGGTGGCGGGATAGGGAAGCTGGTGTTTTTCTCCGGCGGCGGTGATTTGCCGGAGATGAGTTATAGTTTAGAGGATTTGTTAAAAGCGTCGGCGGAGACGTTGGGGAGGGGGACTGTGGGGTCCACATACAAGGCGGTGATGGAGTCTGGGTTTATTGTGACGGTAAAAAGGTTAAAAGATGCAAGGTATCCGACGGTCGAGGTGTTTCGGAGACACGTGGACGTTATCGGGCGGTTGCGGCACCCGAATTTGGTGCCGTTAAGAGCTTATTTCCAAGCTAAAGAGGAACGATTGCTTGTGTATGATTATTTCCCTAATGGCAGTCTCTTTTCGCTAATTCATGGTAAGTGGTAACTTTTTTTTTTTTACAGTACTAAATTATTTTGTTTTCTACTATACAATTATCTCTTGCAAAATGTGATAATCGGCAATGCTGAATGATTTACATATCTCGTCTGAAACACCATATGTTGAAGCTGCTAAACGGCCAATTCAGAAGAGTGCATCTGCATTTTTAAAGAGTAGACTATTTTTATGCTAAGGGGGTGTTTGGTTCGGCTTATTAAACGTAAGCACATTTAGTCTTGTTTTTATAAGCTTCAATTTTATGGCTTATTTTGAGACTTGTCGGCTTTTATCATATCATAATAAACTTATATAAGCCGACAAGTCTCAAAATAAGCCAAAATAAGCCGTAAAATTGGAGCTTATAAAAAACAATCCCAAATGAGCTTACGTTGAATAAGCTTAGCGAAACAGGGCCTAAGTCTTTTGTTTCGAAATCAATTAAACTACTCGTCTAAAAGGCAAAATATTGTCTACTCTAAATTTTTGAAATTTATGCTACTTTTCTATACTATATATAAATATTGAACCACATTGTTGAAAGTTAAAATTTTAGCATAGATATATTAGATAATGGCTATCCACCTTTGATTGTCATTTAATATTTCTCGCCAAAATACCTTTGATTTTCATTAATATTTTATAGCTAACCTGCTATATTTTTGTATACTACATATATTATTTTTTGAAAGGCAACAATATATTATACTAGTATTTGAGACCAATGGTACAAAACCATAATACAAATAATACAATTATCAATTACAAATTCAAAGTCTCTTTCATCTATTAATCACTATAAATAATTTTAGCGACATTATCAATAAGTTTATTCTTACAAAACATATTCAGTAACATAAATCCATTTGCTTGCCGGAATATTTGATTACTATAATATTAACTCATGTCATAGTCATATGTGTTTAAAGTTGTTTTTGGTATTAGGTACTAATTAATTTTTAAAAAATCATCAGCATTTTGTAATGTTATGCTTCTTTATTTATTTGTCAATTTCTCTAGGATGCATATGCATAAATTTTGAGTTAGGTTTATTGTTTAAAGAGATGTATCAAACTCTAAAATTATTTTCATGTGCAAGTACAACAGAATCATGAATAGACCAGGACGGAAGAGATTAATATCTCTTGAATAAGGCTAAAATAAGCTATGTCAAAAAAACATATATTAAATAGTTTTGGAAATCTCTAAAATATAAGGTCTTATAATATACTAGACGAATACCCGTGCATAGCAACGGGATTTTATAACGACAGATCATTTAGTGATAAAAGAAAGTTTATGGGTTATAAATGAAAAATAATAAAAGTTAGAGGTGGCAAATCTTGCCCAATTTGTAATTTTTGAGCGATTTTTGACATTTTTTTAAAAGTTTGGGGCGTTTTTTGCTCCCTTGCATTTATTTGATGGGCTCTTACAGGCAAAAGATAAAAACAGATATTATTATATGGGCTTTCGAATCACACAATTCAACTTTCAAGCAATTACTCTCATTTTTTTTTCCGACCAATTTACTTGTCACTGATAACTATAAAACATTCCAACTATTTTAATTTTAATTTATCTCATTTATTAACTATTTTATGCATAATTATTTAATACTCTAATTAATTGATAGATATATTTTATTAGTTGCATTTTTATTCATTTGTCCCAGCCGATTTTCTCAAATTTGCAGTCAGATTTTTTTATTTTTATTTTTATTTTATTTTTATTTTTTATTTTTTTTTAAGAAAAAATAATTAAATATAGTTAAGACTTAGATGCTTGATTTTTTTTTACAAGATGAATTAAAGGGGTTTTTAGGACTGTTCCGAATGTTTTTAATAGTTGAATTATAATTTGCTCGTTTTAGCCCGTGCCCGTTTGGCCCGATTTAGAATTTGTCCGTTTAGCCCGTACCCGTTTTAACCCGTGCCATTTTAGCCCGTGCCCGTGCCCGCCCGTTTTGCCACCTCTAATAAAAGTTTGAAGATTTAGGGATTAAACATATAACATGAGCTTAAGTATTAAAGTCAATAAGTCAACACATTTAGTATGTCAACATAATGTTTTGAAACCCGGTTGAACCGTTCCGGTCGAAAAACGGGTCAATTTAAACCGAGTCATGCTTTTAATAACTGAACCCGTCGTGTCCAGTTTTCAAAACTATATGCAACATCAACTTGTTAGCTTGTATAAAGTTTTGTGTGTTTTATTAATTTGTATAATGTGTATAATAACATATACTTTTCATTTTAGGGTGCTTTAAAAATAACATTAATTAATGTGTTTAATTATTTTATGTTTTATATTATGTTGTAGATTGTTTAAATTGTATATTGTAAAAATTTTATTGTACTTTTTTAGTAAGGGGTGTTTTAATTGATTGTTTTTAATTTGATATAGATGCTTTTAATTGGTTGTACTATATGAATAAATTATTGTAATTTTAAGTTACGGGGTGTTTTAATAAAAGCATTAATTACACAATTTATTTTCTCTCACCCTTTTAGTATAGAAGGGCAAAATGAGGATTGACTGAAAATTCAGTTTTCCACTTTTCCCCTTTGACTAAATCTACATTATAAGTATTGACTAAATCTACATTATAACTAGTTAAGACTAGTAGTACTCATTTAAAGAATGCCGAAAATTTTGAAATTTAGGTAGGAAATAATAACCGGGTAGATGGAAATAAAATAGGCAACCGACAATATGCCTTTTTATATTCTTTTTATTTTCATGAATATATAGTTTTCTTCATGACCAAAATAGTCATGAATCATGATGACATATTGTCCTTCATTATTGTTAGATTTTACTAGAATATTGAATTGTTATATTTGTGAAATTTGTGACATCATTGTATTGAGGATTTTTTTGCATTATTCAACATTTCAACATAGGAAATTGTTTGATAATTGCTATATATAAGTAACATACACATGATACATTGTCCTTAAATTACGTTATTTCCCCAAATATGATAATTTTTGCCAACAATATGATTTATCAAATGTGTGCTTTCCTAAAAGAAATTTTAAATTTTACATACTTTTGATTAAATTTCTAATCAATAGATAGATACATTGTCAATGTTTTTTTTAAGTCTAAAAATAAATCGTCAAACTTGACTTTTAGTTTACTGATGTATTTATAACGATTTTGCAGGATCAAGAGCATCAGCTGGTGGGAAGCCGCTTCATTGGACGTCTTGTTTAAAGATCGCTGAGGACTTAGCTACAGGACTTCTATACATCCACCAAAACCCTGGCCTCACTCACGGAAACCTTAAATCATCCAATGTCCTCTTAGGATCTGACTTCGAGTCATGCCTGACTGATTATGGTTTGATGTCATTCAGAAACCCTGATTTTCCAGAAGAATCAAGCGCATCCTCGCTCTTCTACCGGGCGCCAGAATGTCGTGACATGCGAACACCACTCACACAACAAGCGGATGTCTACAGCTTTGGTGTTCTTCTGTTGGAGCTTCTTACAGGAAAGACTCCTTTCCAGGACCTTGTGCTGGAACACGGATCAGATATTCCTAAATGGGTCAAGTCTGTAAGGGAAGAGGAGATTGAGTCGGGTGATGAACCAACATCTTCTGGGAATGAGGCAGCCGAGGAGAAGTTAACAGCGCTTTTAAATATTGCTATGGCGTGTGTTTCACTTGTACCAGAGAATAGGCCAGTGATGAAGGAAGTGTTGAGGATGATTAGGGAAACGAGAGCGGAAGCTGCTCCTGTGTCATCTAATAATAGTAGTGATCATTCACCGGGAAGATGGTCGGATACTGTTCAGAGTTTGCCAAGGGATGAACATTTGAGCATATGATTGATTTATGGGTTGTTGATTTTAGTGAAAATTGATTAATCTATTTGTGTAGGAAAAAAAGTGTAATTTTGTTTTTCTAGTTTGGATTATTTACTATTATAATTGTGTGATAATCTTAATCATACCTTAAGTTGTCCTTTGATAAAACTAAATAGCCAAATGATTAAGACAAAGAAAACAAAATATGTGAAGTGATTTGAAACATTTGTAAGAGGGTATTTTTCGGATATTTAAGGACATAAACAGTTAGAGCGTTTGGATAAAACAATTTATCTGGTTAGTTTAGAATAAACGGTGGTTCATCAAACCAAGATAAGCAATCGAAACACACTTGTTAAAGAGAACAAGCAAAGCCTTTGTGTCGATTAGGGCGCAAACAAGTCAAACCAAACTTGAGCTAACCAACGCGATCAATCATCTCAGCTTTTCAAAAATGGCATTATTCTACAAGTTTTTGTATAGTTGACTTGGAGACGGATAGTCTACTGATACAGGTTATATAGAATAAGCCCAAAAGGGTCAATCGATATAAAATATTTACAATAGGTTTATGTTCTACTTACAACCAAACAGTCCAACTCAATAATGTGGCTCCTGCTTCATTTGCATTCTGCTTGATGACCCGAATGTCATTGTCTATCATCACCAAAGTGCAACAATTATTTAATCATCAAATTAACATAAAAAAAATGAAAGAGTCAACTTCTAGACAGTAGAATTCATGTCATGGCTAGAGGTGCTAGATGAGACTTACTGGGCTTGTAGACGACGGAAGAATGGTAGTAGCAAGATCTTCGTTTAACGATACAGGCAGTGGTGGCAGTGGTGGCCCTGGCATATATCTTATGCTGCAAGAATTCTCAAAATATTAGCGGACATCATATTTTGAAGGAAAAAAAGGTCCAAGTTTGACTTTTGAGTGTTAAATGACTTGTCTTTTGACACCAAAGTCGAGAACTATTCTAAATTTATAGAATAACAAATAGATGATCGCATTTGAGTTATAGGAAACTACGCCAGAAACGTTTTGGTGATTGAAAAACTTATAAAGTCAATGTTGGACTTTGTTTAATATAAATAGAGTAGAAGTATTTCACGTACTCATTTAAGATGGCAGTTAAGTTGTTCTTGGCATGGTTAAAAAGGTTGATATTGTCCTGCAGCTGTGAATTAGATGTTATAAAGCAAAATGTTAGATTCCATGTATAGGTTTGATTTAAACACAGTGAGTTCAAAACACTTACTTTGAGTGCAGACATATTAGCTGATATCTGACCAAACACTTGGTTGTTTTGTTCCAAAAGATGCCTTGTGGAGACACTTAATGCTGCATGAATCATATACAGGAAAATCAACATGTCAAAATAGAATCCTCAAGACCCTCTGAGCAAGCATCAATACAATTTCTAACTCTGCAAAATCTATACGAATTAAAAGGGTTATTTGGATCTGGTTGCAATTTTTACTTCTTAATGTTTAGATAGCGTTTCTGCTTTTAATTAGCTGATATCTTTTAGAGTTTTAGGAACACCAAATGCAAACACATTAACTACACGCGGATGGTAGATCTTATCATGTGATTCTTGGCCTTTATAGTTATTCTGATTCTTGGCCTTTATGTAGATTCTGCCCTTAAATTTTGCACATTGGACGGTTTATAGGGACTGTGTATTTACACATTACCCCCTTAAACGAGTTACCAAACACTTGAGCCCCCCAACTTTCTTTTAATATTTTTTACTATATAACAGATCACAATATGAGCTAAACATAAACCTTCCGAGTAGAAATCATGGTAACAAAAACATATAGCTACAAGATACTAACCGTCCATAGGAATAACACCACTCTGGAACCGATTATTTGTGGTAACAGAAAATGGAGCAACACTTGAAGTTGAAATTGACGATATACTTTGCTTTGATGTTGATTCTACCAGATTATCCTGTTGAAACAAGACATCAAGGATGCTGCTTTTGAGGAATTTCAATTGTTTATACCTATAACATGCTATGCCTTAACTTTACACCTCTTTCTATATAGAACTACTGTCAATCTAAGGTAACATCCAATTTTGTCCAGCCTAAAACGACGAAAGTCCCTTATGGCAAGTTTTTGAACAAAAATGTAAGGGTCTCCATGGAATGAAGTTATACGCATACCTTCTTATCTTTAAACTTTCTCCCAAACTTCAGCTCATCTTGTTTTCTTCGTTTACTCTGTCATATTTTTAGTATTAATATATTGAATATATTTTCTGAAGACACTATTGTATATTAACGAACCATATCTATTGCTATTCAATTCACGTATAATTGTACAATGGTACCTTCTCACTTCTCATTGAAAACAAGTTTTGTAATTTTCAACATCTAAGCTTATGAGAACCATTATGTTGGCCAAATCGGTGGGTTGATTAAAGGGTCGGGTTGGGGTAAAAGGTCGTCGTGTTCAGAGAGGCTAAAATGGCACTGAAAAAATCTATTGATATTGAAAATTTGTATAAAGAAGCATGCGGTATCTATTGCGTAATATAGTGCAAAAGTTGTTTGTCCTTGTTAATAATTAAGCTGCCACATTCTCATCTTAATCAAAGAAAGGAAACCAATATATTATACAAGGCTTGTGATAAGCTCACCGTCATCCATTGACACCTCAGGGCAACATCACGAACAGTTTTATCACGCAATGTAGCAGCAATCTTGATATAGCTCATGATTGTCGATTCATTGGCATATCTGCATATAAGAACAAACTAGTAGATAAGCATTCATAGTTGAGACTTAAGAGATCAAGGCAACAAAGAGTGTATGAATGTGAGTATCAGAAGTGTTTGTCATTTTGAATAATCATTTTAGATAACTAGAATTAGACTATCAACTGTACTAAAATACGCTAGAGGAGACAACGTTTGGATGCAGTTGTGTTGTTCTAACTTGTAATAACGTAAGAATTTGTACGATGACCAAAAAAAGACACTTTTGTGAATTAGAAGACATTTCTTGCGAGATGGAAGTAAACATCTCTCGAGTTTTGAGTATCTGGAAGCAATTCTTTATCTGCTTATTTAAGAGTAAATGAGCAGGTTGTTACCAGCTTATTTTCAACGCAGATAAGCACTTTAAAATAAGCAATTCCAAACACCCCTAATATACACACCAGCCAATCATAATTATAAAAAACTTAGACAAAGATACCTACTTAGAAATTCCTTCCTCCAACTTATACTGTTCCTCAACAGACCACTCAACCGCCAAGCCTGCATCATGCTTCAACCCTGCAACCGCATCAGAAGCACACGCTTTCCCAATTTGCGCAAATCCTGAACTACTATTCCCCATACCAGAATTCCCAGAAAACATTATCCCTGAATTACTATTCATCCCATAATAATCCCCCATCATCATCTCACCAGTACTATTTATCGCACTCGACTGAAACGATATCTGCCTATATCCCGAATCCATACTTTATACAACCAACTATCAACACTTTATGCCACAACAATATATTCTAGATAAAAAAGTATTGATTCTATACAGGGTGTTCAATTATATAGCGTTATTTTTACCCCTAAAAAGTTAAAACCCTATATTCTCAACACATACACATCTTCAAATAATCACAAATTTATATAAATTCAAACTTATAAACATCAAATTAGCACTAAAAAAACCTTTTTGTACAAACCCATATGCAAAAAGCCCTTTTTAACATAACCCACAAAAATCTTGAAATTATATCACTAATTCAACATCAAAATGACAAAATCCCATTCAATGAAGCTGAAAATGAACAAAAAAAAAAGGACCATGTACATAAAGATTAATAAAGGTGCAAACTTTATAGCTTATGGGTTAATTATAATGTAAACTAGTGCTAATAATGTGATATTTTGGTGGTTAAACTTAAAGAATGCAAATTTGCTGAAGTGTTTGTTTATTTAGTGGTGAAGGGTGGGTTATAATAATGAAAAGAATATAAGATGGTGGGATATTGGCCAATGAGAAAACAGAGGAGTTAAAGTTGATGTGTTTGAAGAAGTGTTTTTTAATGAAAAGATTTTGTTTTTTAATTCATGGTCGCTGAGATCTTGGAGTGAGGTTATGAAAAAGTGAGAATCCCAATAACCATTTGATGACACACTTGTCATCTTTCCACCATATCAAGATGATGATACAAGTACTACTTTTAAGTTTTAACTATTCTTTTAATAAGGGTCCTTTTGGTTTATAACCGTGTTTGGAATAGGATTTTGATTTTGATTTGATTTACGATCATCCGCATTGCATCAAGTTTTTCAATGATTTGGTGTATTAATGGCAATAAATGCAAAGCTATTTTGTCTTAGATACATTTATTAATAATGCTAGCAACTAAAAACCTTTTGCTTCAACCACTTTGCTGGTGCAAAGTTTTTTGTTCAAAGCTTTTGAAAAGTCTTTCGTTACAATGGAAAAAAGATTTTGAAAAGCTTTTTTGAATAGTAAAAAGCTTTTGCAAAACCTCCAATTGCAGATGCTCTAAGATTGACCCGTTTGGTTTGAGGGGATGACATGAGTTTTAAGTAATTATTACATAAAAGTAATGTTTGGTACAAATTGGGGTTAGGTTCAAACCCTTCAAAACTACCATCTACAAAACTCACCCTACCACCTTACTTTTCTCTCTCTTTCATCTATTTGTGAGCATATGTCACACAATTCTCTCTTTCTCTCTTTATATTTATTTATTATTCTTATTATAAAATTATATTTTTTAATTAAATTTTTCTCTATCTTCATTTAATTTAAATACAAATCTAAATCTTAGGGCCCGTTTGTTTTAGTGAAATAGAATGAAAGAAATTGAATCATTTTCAAAACAAATGTTTGGTTAACAAAATTATACGGAATCACAATTAAAATAGTGCATGGATACCAATAGAATGATACCATATTAAATAGGTGGGTGTGATATTTTCTTTCTTACAAATGAGCCCTACCACTCACATAACACAACTTGCCACTCAACTTTTCATTAACAAATTTTTATACCAAACATTACTTTTCAAACAATCATATCCATTCTCATTCCACCCATTTATCAAATCTATACCTATTGTGATTCCATCAAACAAACCAAACGGCACCTTAATTTGATGTAAGATTAGGATAGAGAAATTATATATGTTTTATTAATTTAATAATAAAAATTGATTTAAAAATATTATTTAAAAATAAAAGAATGTATATATGTGTTAAAAGAAAGAGTGATATGTTGTAATTTAAATGTGTGAGAGATAAAACCCATCATCCCCCTCTACTTTTACTTTTGGTGGGCCTTATTCTCTATTCAAATGCTAAACTCATATAACAAACAACAACTTTAACCATCAATCCCAAATCCAAATCCAAAACCCTCCAACCAAACAGGCCCTAAAGTTTTAACAATTTTTAACTATTCTTAGGCTGAACACTATTTTGACCACCATGCGTATAAACAACAGGAGAGGCCAACACCACGCGTCATGGATGGTTTTTTGCACTTGTTCAGTAGCGCAGGCCATCTTTGTGTGGTATAAAGTGAAGTATTTTATATTTATGGTTTGGTGATGGGTATGAAGGTGACTAATGACAATAGCACCTAAAAGATGATGAGTTTTGTGGTATGTTTAGCGATGATGTAGTGTTTATATAAAATGATAAGTTTGGTGACCATAATGCCCTGTCTTATATGTTTGTATGTTGTTTATGAAAAATGAGTTAGTGTTTAATTTATACCGCATGTATTAAGATGTGCTTAGTTTTTAGTAAAATGTTTTGATTTACTGTCAAGACACTTAAAATCTTAATTCAAATCACTACATACACATTTTGGTTAGCGGAAAAGTAGTCGAAAACCGTTACTAGATACTTTGGTTAGACCAAGTGCATTCGAGTAAATACTTACATTCCTTAAATCAACTAAAAACTTGAAAAAAAAAAGTAAATTAAATAAAAAACTAATTGTTGTTCTTTAGTTGAAACATGCAATTTAAATAAGTTATGCCTCAAATCATGTTTGGTACTCCGTATATGTTTTTCCTTATAAATAATGTGTGTGGACTATGGAGTATAGAATGTCTAAAAGTTTGCAAACCTTATGCAAAAAGTTAGAAAGTAGATTTTAAGCTTGGGAATGCTTTGAAATACGTGAGAAGTGTTAGGTTATACATAAGCGTATCAAAAATCTATTTTTCCAAAAAAAAATAGTCGTACAAGCTCAAGTAATGTTATAGGTTGTGGGTTGTAGACTCTTAGATCATTCGTAATAGGCCAATGAAGACTTGGTTTTCACCCTATTTCGACGCGTCTAGCTTGTTACACTTCCTCCACATCACGCCTATTGGAAGGAGAAAAAAGTAAGACTCGGTCATGCAGACGACAGAGTCGTGAGAGATTTGCCCCGTGTGTGTAATAAATAGTTTTCTTGGGGTATATTTGTTTTTAAGTGTGGTATTTTTTTGTGGTAAAGTTGGTTGTCTTATTTGAGCATTAGGTACCCTCTCATGTCGTCATGTGGTGTTGTGGAAAAAGCGTTGTCACACCAGCACTTTTTCAATAACACCAAAACCTATCACACCACCCAAAACGCCCTTCCCTCCTTATTTCATGAGATACTTTATGGCACACACATAACTCACTAAAAGTCTGAAAAACAATACAACAAAAAGAAAGGGAAAATACATAATCGCTTGGCTGGTGGGAACAACGTGAGGCACGAAAATGCCGCCCTCGGTGTGCTTGTGGCGTCGTGGGGTTAACGTTTTGGGACAACACCACCTTACAATGTAAGGGTACCACATGCTCTAAAAGTTGGTGGTGAAGTTGGTTGTAGAGAGAGAAAGTTGAGTAGATGTTGAGGTAGCGATGATGAATGCCATCATGAGGCTTCATTGTTACACTTAGGGGCCATTTGGTTCGTTGATAGAAATCACAATCGGTATGAGTTTGATAGTAGTGGTGGGCCCTTAAGAATGATAGACTCATACTTAGGTCCCTTGCCTCCTTTAATGTATGGCAAATATAAGGATATGACATTACTGATTATCATGAAACAAACAACATAAATCATTCTCATAGTCATTCATTTATTCCCGTAGGTTCAAACCAAACTCACCCTTAATCTTATTATTTATTCTTTTATGTGGTATTATATTTGCTGCTTAAAAAATAAAATAAAATAAATAAATACTTAAGTAATGTCACACACCATTCAAATTGTAAGTCTCTAAGATTACGTGTACTTTATCTATACTACCTTATAATGTATTTAAGACATTTATATTTAGAAGTCTTAAAATGTTTAAGACCAAAAACATTTCTTTAATAGGAAATATGCATACGCATATAATTAAAAGCCTAAAAATTTAAGTGTCTTTAAAAATTTTAGGTTGTAACAAGTATATCTTTCAATGCTTGTAATTTTTTAAAACTTCCAAGAAAATAAGCATAATGTACACCACTGTAATGCACATATTAAAAAAAATTAATGTTATTTAATGTAGTCAATTAATTAAGTGGTCAATAAATACAATTAATACAGTTATTAAAACACCCATTACATAAGAAATAGGAGTACAAATTATCAAGCATATTGTACAACCAAATTAAACACAATTCTTGCATTAAATATCATTAATACAAATAATAAAGCATATTATACAAATACTAGCAGGGTACCCGCGCGTTGCGGCGGCGGGTACCCTGAAATATAATTTTCCGATGAATCATATTTTAGTTTATTATATTCTTTTTTACAATAAATTTATGGATATTGAGAATTTCGTTTAGCCCGTGCTCGAGCTCGTTTGGCCCACGCCCGTTCAGGCTAAATCCCATTTGACCCGTTGCCCGTTCAGGCTAAATCCCATTTTGAATAAATTGAGTTTGTGAAAGTTATACGTATTTATATTCGTTTTTATTGAAAAAATGATTTCGAGAACAATGACGCAAGTATCATAATTTTTCGCGTCCGTTTGGTACGTCAAATGGGTCCCGCAGTTAATATTCTAAAAGTTTTACTGCTTTGACACTTAAGCCCCTCCGCCCATTTCTTTCACTCCCACTCTTCTTGTTTTGATTGTCCACTTTTAGTCCATTCCATTATTTTAAAAAATCTCATTTTCTCTTTCTACCTCACTTTTAATAAACACTCCTCACACACTCACTCTTTTCTCTCTCTACCACATCGCCGGGCCATCACCGCCGCCGGCTGGCCGCCACCTTCCGTCATCGGAAAATTTTTCGGTCAAAATATTAATTTCCAGAATTGATAGATCTATCCATTGTTACCATTTCTGGAGTTTTTTAGCGCTCGACGTGCTCGTTTGACACCCAACACCATACAACCGCCGCTGTCACCGCCTCACCACGACCTCCTTTCTACTCGGTAATACCTAACACACCTTTCTCCTTTTTCCCGTTTTTATTTTACCGATTCTTTTTTTGGTAAAAACATGATCTCGTTAACCTTTTTTCTGTAGATTTCTAGGTTTTTTTTTTTTTTTTTTTTTTTTTTTTTTTTTTTTTTTTATGGATTCGTATAGATTTATATGTTTTTACAATCTCAAATTGATACAAAAAATTATTATAAATCCCAAGTTTTTTTTTTATAATATCACTGGTTTTTTAGAATCTCAAATTTATACAAATACAAAAAATTATTATAAATCACAATTTTTTTTTTTTTTTTTAATATCACAGGTGTGAAAAAGGAGGTCAATGCTGGAAGGAAATATTGTACTGTTGTGAAAAGGGAGGTCAAGAGAATTGCTGTACATGTACAAATACTTGTGCTTTAAATTCTTGTGCATTGTGTTTTATAACTTGTATTAATATGTGATGGGGTGTATTAATTGTAAGAGATATGTGGTCCTTAAAATATTTGTTCTTTGTATTTGATAACTTGTATTTTACTTAAAAATCTAAATATGGAAATCTTGAAAATTAAATAGGAGAGAAAGTGCAAAATGTATTATAAGTAGTATAGATTTAAGCCTGAACGAGCAACGGGCCAAATGGGCTTGAGCCCCAACGGGTGCGGGACAAACGGGCACGAGCCCGAACGAGCACGGGCTAAACGAAATTTTTGATATCCGTAAATTTATTGTCAAAAAAATAAAAATAAAAATAATAAGCTAAAATACATGATTTATCGAAGGATACCCTCCGCTGCAACGCGCGGTTAGTGTGTGAAATACGTACCGAACCGAAATGAGTTTTCATTTTAGCAAGGTTAGATATCGTTGACACATGTCAATTAACGACTAGTCACTATATGCCCACCAATGAGGCAATGATATATATATTGAGTGGTCACGGTATCAACATGGTATAATCACAATTTCATGTCATGTTATTGTTATGTCTTTGACATGGTTAATTAGTCTATAATATCCACATGCGCATCATCTAAGTTAAGTGCTCTAGAGTTTATCAGAAGATACATTTTTTTACCATTAGACTTTTACATATGCACACATAATTTTACAATAACATGACATGTCATCTATCCATATAAGAGGAGAGGGAGTGGGTGAGTGAAGCCTGCGGGGAGGGTGGAACCCCGCACGGGAACACCGCCGCCTCGCGGGGAACCCCGCACGGGGAGGTAAAAATCGGGAAATTTTCACGCATGCGGGGAGGGTGGAAAATAGACGTTGGGGAGGAGGAGCGGGGCTAACGGCTCTTTTTTTTTTTTTTTTTTTTTTTTTTTTTTTTTTTTTTGCTTTAAATACATAGAGGAAGAACAAAGCAAAAAAAAAAAAAAAAAAAAAAAAAACACAGCCATAAAAAAAAAAAACTCAGTGATACGAAAAAAAATATATATATATGGAGCCTAGAAGAATTGGGTCGACGCTATTGTTAGACGAGCCGTTTGAGTGGTCTAACGATAATAGTCTCGAGTTTTTTGCTAACGCGATTGACGCAAATGAGGAGGAAGATACGGCAAGGTCGACACGTACGTCAGTGAAACGTGATCGGGTCAGCGCTGCAGAAAGATTGCATCGTGATTATTTTTGTGAAGAACCAAGATACAACGAGCAAGTGTTTGAAGATAAGTATTGTATGCCTAAAATTTTATTTTTGAAAATCACACATGCTATTGAGGCTAGATTCGAGTATTTTCAGAAAGGTTATGATGCTAGACAAAAAAAAAGTTTCACAGCCAAACAAAAATGTGCGTCTGCCGTTAAGCAACTCGCAACCGGTAATCCACCGGATGAGTTTGACGAATATTTACAAATGGCTAAAAGAGCGTCATGTGAAAGCCTTCAATTTTTTTGTGATGCTATTATTCAGATATACGGTCGAGATTACCTACGTAGGCCAACAAGCCATGATATTGCATGTTTGTATGAAGCACACGAAGCTCGACATCACATTCCGGGTATGATCGGTAGCCTAGATTGCACACATTTCGATTGGAGGAATTGTCCAATCGAATTGAGGGGTCAATATAAAATGGGTGATCATCGATACCCCACGATTATGATGGAGGCAGTGGCGTCTCAAGATTTGTGGATATGACACGCGTTCTTTGGACCGCCGGGTTCAAACAATGATATTAATGTTGTGATGCAATCTCCGCTATTCCTCACCGAGCGTAATGGTACGGCACCTAAGTGCCCATTTGTTGTGAATGGCCATACATACAAGCGTGGCTACTATCTTTGTGATGGCATATATCCTTCATGGTCTACTTTTGTTAAAGCGTTCAAATTTCCTACCGACCCGCAAGAGAGAAAGTTCAAAAAACTACAAGAGTCGGCTCGAAAGGATGTTGAACGGGCATTTGGTGTTCTCAAGCAAAGATGGGGTGTACCGAGACGACCCTTATGGCCGTACACAGTAGCCAGAATTAGTAAAATGGTTTATACATGTGTGATATTGCACAACATGATTCTACATGAATCTGGTAACGCAATATCCCCCGTTCATATTCGGGATCCTCCGATCGAACCGGTGTTTGACGACGAAGCCTTAGACGAGATACGAAATGAGAACACACATTTTCGTCTCCGATTTGATCTTATGGAGCATATTCACGCTCAACAATTACCATACCTCGAGGTGGACGATGAAGCCGATGAAGTTTAGTTTTTTAGTATTATGTAATGTTATTTTATGTTTTTTAATATTATTATGTAATGTTTATTTATTTTAATGAAATTTTAGTTTTTAAATAAATTTAAAAAAAAAAAAAAAAAAAAAAAAAGTGAGTGAAGGGTGAGTGAAGGTGCCGCCTCCAAAAATGAAGTGAGTGAAGGAAAAAGTGAAAGATGATGTGACGCAAGAAGATTGGTTGTGAGTGAGTGAAGAGGAGAGGAGTGAGTAATGCACTCCCCCCACCCTAACTTTGGTTAAAGTTGTACGTGTTTCGTCCACTTCCATGTCATGCACCATTCATGATAAACATGAACATGAGTACATAACTTTTTACCTGTATTCTTGTAAATCACATGCATATGTAAATTATTGTACTACATCACATTATGTAGTTTTTGAAAAACACATGATATGACCTTCTAAAATCTAAAGTAGCATCATGCTATTTTGTTTGAGATATTGCATCTTACCTCTACGCCAGTTACAATAGTAGTCATTATAATCACATCTACGTCAGCGTTACATCACCATTTATCAAAACATAATAATACCCAACACACATGCTAATAAACAAAATAAAGAAATAATAGTGAGGGTAGTCACCATTATGTGCAAAAAATAGAGGTGATTAAGTGTTTTTAGTGATGGTCACGCATGAGGGAGGGCGTAATAAAAACCTCTCACCCACCATTGTGACTAGTCTAAGTTCTATGACCAAATTTTATCACTCTCGTGTAGTCATATATTGTTCTCTGTGACTTGTACCAAACTTTAAACTTATACACCTTTGGTTAACTATGTGTTGTTGCAATATACACCCCGACGTTTACTTTAGTCTAAGTTCTTCGACCAAAATTGACTAAAATGTCATAGATTGCTGAAATCATGGCCAAAATGGCAAAATGTCACTCAAGATGTTTCGGTAAATGAGATTTGAACTTGAGATCTTGCAAGTATGTTAGTACGTTTGATCATTAGGCTATTTTAATGATGCTTAATTGCTTAAATGACAAGAGATGATCATATCAACATGGTCTTTCAAAGCATGACAAATAATAGTGCTTTTAAAGTATAAGGACCAAAATCTCTTTTATAAAGTTGATGGATATTTGGTTAGCATTTCAAGTCACTAGCGGTTGGCTTGTTGCTTGCTAGCATAGCATCACAATTATTGGGTGGTGTCAACATTGTGTCATACAACTACGTCGCTCAACAAGTTAAACGGTCCAACATGAGCTACACTAAACAACAAGGACCATAGCTTGGGTTGCTACCAATTACTAGGCATCGTGTCGATTACGATTTCGATTCGACTGTTACTAAACTTGTCATCTATCTAACATTATTAAGTCATCTTTAACCATTTCCTCAATAAATAATTTAAGTTTGAAAGATGAAAAAATATCTTTTAGTTATATTTATCCACCAAATATGAAGGATTTTGAGCAATGCTTCAAAAAATTTCTTTGAATTCGAAGCATGATTGAAGATAGTTTGATGCTTATTTTTAAATATGGAGAAATGGAGAAAATGATGATGGGAATATCATGGTTGGAGATTGCCTTAGGGCCCGTTTCTTTTTTGTAGGAATTAAGTGGTTCAAAATAGTTTTTTTTTTTTTTTTTTTTTTTTTTTTTTTTTTGCCTTGGTGGTACATACTCTCCCGTCTCTAAATAAATGTTCAGTTTGACTTTTCAGTGATTCAACTTTGAACTTAATTTTTTTTTGTTATATAATACATGATAAAAAAAATTATATCATTGAAAAATACACTTAAAACTCAATTCATTCATATATTTTGTATCAAATATTATATAACACACACAAAAATAGTTTAGGTCAAAGTTGAACCAATTTGACTCTGAAAAGTAAAACTAGACATTTATTTAGGGACGAAGATAGTAATATTTAACACAATTAGTAAAAAAAAAGAAGAAAAAAAAGGAAAAGAAAAAAAAAATGTATATTAAGTATATTTGATTTGGTCAACTCATGTTAACAAGACTCAGACCCTTCAGTAGAAAAAGAAACAACCCCTTAGTCATAACCATATATCATAACTATGATCAAAACTTGTTGATTTTCTTGAGCATGCTAGTTGGTCGATATGATTTACATGTTACTTTGATGGGCATGTAACCGTGTATCACTCGCTAATTGTATTTTCTTTATGACTACATTTTGTGTGTTAGAATACAAGTCTTGGGATTTTCGGTGCATGGTCAGAAGATTGATAGTGTTGGGGTCGGCCTTGACCCTTTTAAAACAAATTATATCTTTAATGTGTGATTTGTTTAACTAGCTAGTGTAAAAAATTATTTACTTAGTCCGTGGTAATAAAATGATCCAAGCTCCTTTACTAGTAAAGTACTTTTAGTAATAAAGGATCATAGCTTACACGGGTGTCTTGATTTCATTATAAAAGGCCTGATCAAATTTGTAACATTATATCATCACAAACGTGAGAAAACCACTATTAAGATGTACACTAAACCCATACTATTCTCGAATGCATGATAGTGCACAGTGGCGGAGCCAGGAAATTCAGCTATGGGGGGCGAAAAGCAATACAACGTGTTGATGAAACTTGTTGAAGTATTGGTTTTTTATCATACCTCGTAACACGTTGGGTCGGGTCGGGTCGGGTTAAAGGCATTTAAACTCTAATAGAAGTGTTTAGTGCTATTCCTTTTTGTTATATAGACACCTTACAATAACAACAAAAATTAAAATGAACTTTAAATACCTAGCAAACTAAGAAAGTGGTGTCGACGTTACCCGAAACATCAAAATAAAATTCTCACACATCCAATCTTAAAGTTCACTGTCACTTAACAAATGTGTATAAATTTTTTTCACACATCCCCACTTAATAGTCAAAACAAATCTGAAAGTTCATTATGGCTATGTTTGGTACACAATATTGTTGGGAGATTGTGCTTATTTTTTCAAAAAATAAGCTACTTAAAAAATAATATTTGTTTGGCAGACATAACTTATAAGAGATTCTAAAAAAAATAATCTTTCATAATCTCTTAAAACCAAAGGTTACTTCATGTAGCTTATAAAAATAATCTCTTTTTATAATCTCCAGCACCATCTCTAGTACCAGCACCAGTTCCAGCAACAGTTATTTTCACCAAACATACCCTATTACTATATAAATCCATATGGGTGGCTTAGGATAGTAGGTACTAAAAGCTAGTATCATGTAATGTACTATTATAGTATAGTAAAAATGTCACGCCCTTGCCGAAGGCGGAAACACGAGGTGCAACGAAATCGATATACATCACCAAAGAGAAATAAGACAATACCATAATTTACATTAAGGAAAAGTATAACATTACAACATTGTTATTGCCGACATTGGCAATTTAAGACATAAGTTTAGTTTCCAAAAGATGGTATTTTAGTACATAATGAATAGTAGTGACATGTGAAAACTTCATTATGCAAGACCTTGATGACAAGCTTACTGACGATCACCTGAAATGCATGAGAGAAAACGGGTCAACTATGAAAATAGTTGGTGAGTACAAACGTTTTATATAATAATAAAACCATTTGAGAAAGTTCGTCAGGCAAAGGCATTGTAAATCCACTCAGTTCCAAGTCCCGCCATAAGAGACTTGTAACCTGTGTGTTTACAACCCACTGCCAAAAGTTATATGTCTGATAGTCAAGCGCATGTGGTCAATATAGTTCACAATATGGGTACATAGTATATAATAAAGTATGTGGCAAGGCTCCTAAAATAAATAATATGCGTTCCGTAGACAGGGGAACGAGAGGTTGGCCGACCTCAAATAGCGCTATCCATACTACCTACTGCTCCACACAAGGAAGCCGTACGAACGGTACGTATAAACTGAAGTGCGAACGGCAAACCAGTCGGAGACTAACAATTGCGGATGTACGAACAGTACATCATTCACAAACTATTATATATTATTAAGTCAAAGCTACTCCGTAGACAGGGGAGATTTTATATTGTTGCTCCGTAGACAGGGGAGACTTTAGGTCATAGTACGTACGATACATTAAGTTCAAAAGTTTAAGTCAAGTTCAAGAGTTCTAACAAGTTATAAGGTTAAAACAAGTTAAAAGAGTTCATAATAGTCAAAGGGTTGAAAACAATGTTTCAAGAGTTCAATTAATAATTCATGCATCCACCCCAAAACAATTAAAATAGTTAGAAAAAGGGGTTCGTGAATCCTCACCTGATATAAGCGATATGATAACAAAAGGTATGAACTAAAGTAAGGCGCGCACTCTATCCGTAACCTAAATGAATGATATGATCTACTTTAGATCATGAAATGAAGAAAGGAATGTACATGCACATGTTTCCTATACCACTCTTAACTTGAAAAATACTAGTTGATAACAAAATTATACATTTTCCAAGACTTGAAAAAATAAGGCAAACTAGAAAATAAAACTAGTCGAAATATATATATCGTATATATAAGTCTTAGTGTTGAAATCCTCGATTTAAAATCCTTGAAATAACGTCTTGTAGCCATAAAATATACTTGAAAACATTAATACTTCATTAGTTATGAAATTGGGCACTTGGTTAATATTTTTAGAAATTTAGAATTTACTACGTACTAAATGTCATTATTATTTCTAGTTGAAGAAAAGCTGTCAAAATAATATAAGTTTTGCCGATATTGAAACGTGAATATCTTTGTCGTTATAAGTCCGTTTTACTCATTCTTTATATCCATGGTTACGTCTTAGTATGTAGTAATATATTTTTGAAAGCTCGGCTCCTCTAGGTTACGTCTAAAGCCTCGTATTGCCCGTTGAAAAACGTCCAACAGCATGTATTTTTCTGGAAAATAGTTTTCGTCGTTAAACTTGAAAAATTCATATCTCCTTCGTTATAAACTCGTTTTAATCCGTTCTTTCGCCTACGGCTTCGTTTTTGAAAGTATTTTCTAAAATTTTTGCCAAAATGGACCTTAAACTTCCTGATTTTTCTGGGTTTACCAAAATAGGACAATAGGTATTTATACTTGTTCCAAATCCATTTTCAATGCTCAAAACTAGTTTCTAACATCACCAAATCCCTTGTAAACACCACAAAGCTAGTCTAATCTTATCATACACCTTCTTAGGGTGCCATGGGTTCCTAATCATCACTAATCAAGTGATTTTTAACAAGGGAGTACCTAAAACCAATTCTAGGTTATGTATGATCAAAAAGTTAACAAAAATAATGTGGTATAGCTAGCTTGTGCATGAAATTAAGCATGAAAATCATATGATACTAGTAAATATAAGATGAAATCATGAAAATAAATTTGATAACTTACTTTGAAATATAAGGTGATTAGATGATGAAAAACCTTGTGATTCTTGAGTTTATATTTCAAAACTCTTAATTAGAATGATGAAATGAACAACTTTTATGCTTTGATCTTTGAAAATCAATGGATTTTGGTCATGGATTGAATTTGGGTCGTGGCTTTTGAGATGAGGAAGAAGAGAAATGGGTTTTTGATACTTGATGAGTATAAGAGAAGATAACTAGATATTTTGTAGTGTTTAATTAGTTTAGTTATAATCGGGTACCGGGTTTGCTAGAAATAAATTTTAACGAAGTTAACCGTGACTTAATAAAGTTATAAAAATGTTAAAAATATGTTGGGTACAAATATTGAGTGTTCGGGTGATTATTGTTTAGTTTTCACGAAAACCGTCGTAATTTTAATAAACTTACGATATAAATAAAATAAATTTCCAAAATACTGGGTAAATGAATTTTATAACTTTTAAGATGTTATAAGGGATATAAAAATATGTCGGGACCATAGTGGGAATATTTAGATATATTCGTCATACTTATACATAAAACGTTAAATATACTAAATATATTAATTTGAAAATCCTAAGAGTGGTATAGCATGTAAATGACATTATGATGATATGCATACTATTCTAGTCCGTATGAGAGGTCCTTACTGATAATGCACGTGAATAGTGGAATTTCTTCCGGAATGAATAGTGTTATGTAAATAGTAAAATTTCCAAATGTTTCTCAGAATATCAAACGGACATAAAAAATGTTGAATAGTAAAATAATGAATAGTGTTTTGATGAATAGTAATTGATGAATAGTGAATTTCCAAAGTTTGGGAATAAACGTAGACGTGAAAAATATCGGGTTGTTACAAAAAAACACAAATGTGAAGCGTTTAGATCGATAAAATCAAGTGGCTGTGAATTATTTACTTCTCTATTTACTTTTCATCACCAAACCATCATCTTCCTCACTATTCTCTCACCATAACCAGAGAGATATAAACAAACCAATAAAGCCATAGATTCAAATATCATCTTCCTATTACTGTTATTTACTTTTTAATTAAACGACTAAATTGTTGTCATCCAACGCTCCGTGAAGATTTGGGGGCACTGTTTTTTTTGGGTTGAGGACAATGGAGATTTTTTCCTTCAATCTTGAAATTTTTTCTACTAGTAGAGTAGGTCTACAAAAGCTTTCTTGGGGGCATGTCCCCCATATGTTTCTACATGGCTCCGCCACTAGTGTAGTCACCTACTTTGCCATAGTTTCCTACAACAATTGTGTCGAAATATTTCATGTCACTATTTTATCCCTGTACTCCATAAATTTTAGATCAATGTTTATTCGTTAAATCCCAAATGGAAATCTAGTCAGACCCCAACTGTGTAAGAAAAATAAAGTATTGAAGATTTGTATGAACAACTTTTACGAAGATACATTTTTTTACTTCAATTCATATAAAATTGTTTTAAAACATAAATAGCTGCGGAGTATCTTCTTTATTTCCTCCGTCTTATGAAAAATGTCCATCTTAATACACTATTTACAGTATTACGTTTGTCTTAGAAAAAATGTTTAGTTTTTATCTATGGATAACAATTACGAATATTTGAGATATATTATTCTTCTAATCAAAATTTGCATTAATTAATCATTGTTAATTTCTAAAGTGTGAAAGTAAAAATAATTCTTTATCAATCAAGCGAACACTAATTACAAGTATCAAAATATGATTAATTTTTTGTTTGTTGAACACTCTTTTAGAACGAACGAGTTTAAAACCAAAACTAAAAAAAGAATTACACACTTTTATTTTATCTTTATATCTATACTAAATATAAAAACACACTTTTGATTAATACTTAAAACCTTAAATTATAAATAATATTGTTAGACTAGAATATCACTACTTATAAAAGGCAACATAAACTATCAAATATTTAAATACTTAATTACAATTTAAACTACTAACTTTCTTCACTTTCACTTAATATACATTCATATATACATAAAATAAATTACGGCCCGTTTGGTTGGGAGGTTTGGCTTGGGTTTAAGCTATGATAGTAAAAAAATAATAATAATAATAACAAATAAATAAAAAAATTGTTTGGTATAGGGCTGAGCAAAATCACCCGAAAATCGACTCGAATCGACAAACTGACCGAAATCGGGCTGAACTGAACCGGCCTTACTTTGTTCGGTTCGGTTCGGGTCAAAACACATTTTTTCGGTTCGAAATAGCTTTTTCTCAGTTTTGGTTTCAATAGTTTTTTCTCTGTTCGGTTCTCGGTTTACCCTTATTCATTTTGTTGTGGTCGGGTCTGTTTTGATCGATTTGGATCGGGTTTGGCCCGTTGCTCAACCCTAGTTTGGTATGTGCACATGGGTTTTGAAAATAGGACTCAATGCATAATATTTGGAATCTTCTAATACCGGACATAAGGTTAGTGTTTCTGAAAAGCTCCCTTGGTGGCCCACTAGCTCACTCACATATATGTTTGAAGTGTCTCTTTTTCAATTAAATATATAGCACATTTATGTTAAAATATACGGAGTAAAAATTATTTATATTTTAAATTATAAAATAACTTTAAATATTATTTTTTTCTCACCTATATCAAATCTTAATTTAAACCCAAATCCTAGAGCTGGCAAATAATACCTAAAAGTCAAATTCGGGTCAACTGGGCCATTTTTTTTAAGTATAATGGTCAGAATGGGCTCAATGTTTTATTCCTTTTAGGCTTTATGGTCGGCTGAAAATTGATAAAACAAAGAAACGGGTATAGCGGTCGGAGACAATTACATGATGGGTATTTTTTGCCCTAACACTCTCAATTTCTTGAACTGATCGTACTCATTATACATTTATACCCAACATCCACCACTCCACCAGTAGTCACCGGTGTTACATCTAGGTATTATACTATTTTTTTTTCTATTTTCTAATTTTACTATATTTTGGAATTTTTATCCACTAGTTGATTTTTACTAAATAAGCATGTGTTTGGGACTGTGTTTTATTGCTGAATCAAAGGGGTGAATGGTTATTTTTGTTTAGGTACATTTAGTTATTAAGGGGTGTTTGAGACTTTTTTCCATTGCTGAAAAAAGGGTGTTTGGGACTATGTTTATAGTTGAAACAAAAGGGAGTTTGAGCTGTTTTTGTTTTGGGATAATTTAGTTATTAAGGGGCGTTTGGAACTGCTTTTCATTGTTGAATAAATGGTGTTTAGGACTACGTTTATTGTTGAATAAAGGGTGTTTTCTTATTTTATTGAAGGAAATTTCTTAATATGCCGGGACAACAAAGTATGCAAGGAGATAACGGAGACGAGGCTTCTTCAGTGACTTCAAGCAAAGACCGTTATTTGGTATGGAAGTGCTTTGATAAAATTGAAGGCGAGACTCCTGCTGATAAAAGTGCAAGTTTCAGCAATTGTGGCAAGGTGTATAGTGTCAACGCAAGTTCAGGAACATCAAATTTGGGCGGGCACATGCGTAGTTGTTTCGACTTTGAAGAAGATGGACGACCAACAAAACGTGCCCTTTTGGAGCAAGACATGTATAAAGAGAAAATGACAATTGCTACCATTAAACATAACTATCCATTTAGTTATGTTGAACATGAAGTAACAAGATAATTGCACAAATTTTTACATTGAGATGCGAATCCTATTACAAGAAATACAGCAAAGGAAGATGTCTTAGCTATATATAGGAGGGAAAAGTCGAATCTAAAAATGAAGTTAGAAAAGGTAAGCAGTAGGATTTATTTCACGACTGATTTTTAGAGTTCAATAACAAGTGATGGATACATGGCGTTGACTGCTCATTATGTTGATGAAGATTTGGTCTTAAGAAAGAAAGTCTTAAACTTTAGATTTGTTCCGCCTCCTTATACAAGTAAAATTTTAGCATCGGTTTTGATTAGATTTTTGTCAGATTGGGGAATTGATAAGAAGGTCTTCACTGTCACACTAGATAATGCCAAATATAATGATGGTTTAGTAGAAACTGTAAAAAGTCATCTACGTTTGAATAATGTGTTAGTTTGTGATGGTAAATTTTTACATGTGCATTGTGGAGCACATGTACTAAGTCTTATTGTACAAGCCGAGTTAAAGGTGAAGGATCCATTGAGAAAGTTCGAGATTCAGTGAAGTATGTCGGGGAAGTAGTGCAAGAAAGAAGTGTTTTTAAGAATGCATTCAATACTTACAGTTGCAATGTGGGAGACTTGTTTGTCAAGATGTGGTAACGAGATGGAATTTGACATACATGATGCTTGATTGTGCATTAGCTTATCAGAATGCTTATGCACGTTTGGATCTAATTGATGAAAATTATGAAAGTTTTCCATCAGAAGATGAATGGATAAGAATTAAAAGAATCACCATGTTTCTTAAACCTTTTTATGATATCACAACATTGTTTTCGGGGAACTCTTATCCTACCTCAAACTTATACTTTTTGAAAGTATACAAAATTCAGTCGAATATTGAACAAGCAATGCACAATTTAGATCCCATTATAAGTAAAATGGGAAAAGAAATGAAGACGAAATTTGACAAGCACTGGGATGTGTACTATAAAGTGTTGTCTTTTGCTATTATCATGGATCCTCGGTATAAGGTTAAAATCATTGAGTATTGTTTCTCGAAACTTGAAATGGCAGTCGAAGTATGTGACGAAAAAGTGGAATAGATAATTGAATGTTTGTATGAGCTATATACTGAATACGAGTTCAATTTTGAGACGCGCAATGATCCATTGGGGGGCTAATAATGAAAATGTCAGTGATGGTGACACGGTAGACGAGTTAGATGAGTTAGGTGGCTTTGAGTCTTTTCGTAGTCGGTTTCGAAGAGTTGAAACAAGTAACAAGTCGGAATTGACATTGTATTTAAAGGAGCCTAAAATTTCTAGAAAAACAAAGATTGATGTTTAGCAATTCTTGAAAGAAAATCAAGCAAGGTACCCGGGATTCGCTTTCATGATTCGTGATTTATTGAGTGTCAAAATAACAACAGTAGCTTCCGAAACATCATTTAGTATCGGGGGTCGGATCTTGAGTAAATATTGAAGCTCATTGTCTCCATCAAATGCCGAGGCTCTGTTGTGCAATCGTGATTGGCTTGATTTAAAAGGTATATTATTTCATTCTCTTTGTAACTTAATCGTTATGTGTTATTTCTATGATTATTTATAATATAATATAAGGGTAAGTTTGGTTTATACCTTTTGGAACGAGGTAATTGTTTCATTCAAATATTTAATTGTTTGATTCAAGCTTTTGGGAATTCATGTTGGCCCAAAAATAATAGATTGATACATAACATATAAGTATCTTTTGTAAAAAAAAAAAAAAAAAAAAAAAAAAAAAAAAAAAAAAACATATAATTGGTCCTACATTTATATCTTCACTCACATTATATATATAAATTAATTATTAAAAAATAAAACTACTAAACTTTTTCTTTAATAAATTATTTTATCAACTATTAAAATAAATTTTTTAATACAATACTAATTTTTTTCTCTTACTTCATTTTCTTTCATTCTAAACCGAATTCAAATCCTTTTACAAACCAAACGGGCCCTAAGTATTGAATCAAAATGAGACTTTATCTCTTGTAACGTATTAGATGACGAGGAAGAAATGGAAGGTATTAGAAGATCTTGAAGATTATGATTATAACTAATATTTTTTAAGATTATAAAACTATTATTTACATTTTGATCGGCATAAATAATTGTAATATGACAACTACAACTTGTTTTTGAATGTTAGTTTAAGTGCTTGTGAATTTATGCGTGCTAACTTAACTCAATTGTCTCTGTCTCTGTTTTTACGAGCACTAGTTTACCACACTACTTAACACAAATGAGGTTCTGAACTTCTTATATATAAAGATCAAAATGCAATACAAGCTTATTTTATTCTTGGGCACTATTTTATTCGCATAAACATGTTCAAAATTACATCAAATAAGGTATGTGCATATTGGAATGGAAGTATATTGTTGATTTTCTTTTGGCAGGATATGTACTCTTAGTTTGTTACTATTATTTTGTACATTGTGTTATGATTTCAGGTCTAGTTGTCTAGCCAACAAGAAGACTGTTACCATTTAACCAACTGAAAAAGAGAAAAGACCAATTTGTTCTTCTTACAACTTCCAAGACCAATTTGTTGTTTATTTCGGCATTCAGAAATTTAAACTTTGGAGACTTTTTGTTTAGTTTATTTTTCTATGTATTTAACTTTAATATATGTTTTACTTTGGCAATTGGATGTTCGACTTTAAAGTTTGTTTCTCATTAACTAGTTATTTAAATATGAGGTGTTTGGCTCGAGGAAATTTTTTTGTTTGTAGAAAATTTTAGTCTTTTGATGTCTTTTTTTGCCCGTTTGACCTGAGACCGTTTGGCCCAAATTTTAGAAGTCGCTCGTTTGGACCATGCCCGTTCGGCCCACACCCGTTTGACCAGTTGCCCAAACCCGTCATATCCGCCACCTCTCTCAGATCCTAATCCTAAACGGGCCCTAAAAGTTACACTCTGTTCCCGAGTATAAAACGGAAAGAAAAGAGATGGAGAGGAAAAAAGGAGTGAAGTAAAGAGGAGAATAATAAGAAAGTATTTTTTTATCTTGTGTTCCCGAGTTGGAAAGAAAAGAAAAGGAAGTAACAAAAAAATAGCTTTAAAATTAACACCACTCCATTTCATTCCAATTTGGGAAGTAAATTAGGAGAGTAATTTTGATGTAATTTACTATCCTTTACTTTCCTTTTCCCTCCTAAAAAAAATCTCAGGAACATAATTTTTTTTACTACCATCTCAAACCTTTCCCTTTCACTCCAAAAAAAATAGACTCGGGTAATAAACAGTTAGAAAAAAAAAAGATAAAATAAAATAAAATTAGGGCTGTTGCTTTTTCCCCCAATTTTAAGCTTTCATTATCAATCAAAAAAACTCTCATTCGATCGGTGATCGGTTTTCAGGTACCGACAAAATTCATCTCACATCTCCATAATACTATCACAATCACCTATCTGAGATTAAACTTATAATTTTCTAGTAAATTAAATGTTTGTTGAATTGATTATTATGTTATAATTTTGTTTCAGGCTGAGAAAATATGTATTCATCTAACGCTAGTGGTTATGGACAACAACAGCAGCAACAGTCAAAGTCTCAGTCATATGTAACCTTCATTCTTTTTATTAATATTATTATTATTTTTTTAATCTATTTTTATTGTTATCTATTATATGCTGAATGAAACCGAAACCGAAAACAGTTTGCTATAAACTCTCAAAAGTATGTTAGGTGCTGTGCAAATGTTCATGAGTAAGTAATTAGGTTTGGACCGTAGAAAATGAACACGTTATAGTGATCGTTTGCGCGGAAAATATTCACTTTGATTGAGCAGGTTACACATAGCGGCATTATGAGTTATAAATCTATATGGATGTATGGTGCATTTTGCGCTAAAAGTTAGATGTTAAATTGGCCATAACATTTACTCTATAATCTAGAGAATTAATGCACGAAGTTTTACAACCCCCTAGGCAGTGTGCCTAACTTTTGTAGTGTAGTAAAGGTAAGACCGGGGGATTGATCGTTCTCTAGGGGAATAGTGGGGTAGGCTCGTAGAGTATGACGAATTGATCTAAAAGACGGGAGAAGATTGTCTTTATTTATGGATATCGAGTTTCGAGAGATTATAGTTTTCGAAACGATGCCTTTAATAAGTTATAGGTCAAGCACAAATGTAAAGCACTTGTTTCAATGAAAATGACAGCTAATTTAATTATTTCATTGTTTCTTTATGTGAAGCTGGGACCGGATGATTTAAGGCATTCGGCTTTGTTAGGTGGCCATCCATCTGCTGAATCTCATTATGGTGGTCAGTATGCTTCAGTGTATGGTTCATCCGCACTCAACACTGCTCTACAGGTCAGTTAACTGCATGATATTTTAATTTTTTTAAGTTTTTATGATAAACCTTCTCATAGATCTTTTTTTAGTATATTTTGACTAATTGCCCAGCAGTCACTTAGGTACTGCTTCAACCATGTTTCTAACGTTGATTGTTGTCATACTAACGTTTTTCAATTGGCATCACGTTTGTTACTGCTTTGGGAGGGGTAAGAAAATATGGGATCATTTCAAAGTATTGAAAGTTGATGTTTACAGGCTGGAAAAAATTGCTAGTTTTGATGCCTTCAGAATATGAGATCTTAGTGTTAGCTTATCGAGTAGGAAATATAACTCTTCTCAGTTTATCTATTCAGAATTTCATTCTTGTAGAAGGATTATGAAACTTTCCGTATCTTTTATGTGATAGTGTGTGATTGAGTATGGAAGTATAGAGTATGTAAAGTGTAAACTTCATGGTCATCTGTAGGTTCCAGCTACAAGTGCCAAAGGAGCTGGACCATCTGGCTTGGAAGGTCGAAGTGGGTATGGTTCAACCATGCAAGATTCACCAGTGGATAGACTCCTGTATGCTGAACGACCAAGTGCGTATTCCGCTCGAGATTTGCAGCACGAGTCAGCTGTTCGGCTTGCTGATTCAATTGCTTATGGTCATCAACAAAAGGTTTTGGGTTTAGAGATATTTGTTGCTTGATAAATTTGTCTTCCATTGTGCATCAATTCTTTTTTAATACTGCACTGACCTGGTATATTCCTTTGACTCATTTTGTGGTGTTCCTGGATAGGCGGATATATATGATCGGTTAGACACGGCAACAGCAATACGGCAAGAATTGCTGCATGCTCAGTCACTTCAGCCAGTCTCTGCCGATGGGAGTTCAAGGTTTGCATGTCGTCTACTTTATCCATTTGTTTTATTCTTTTTTATACTGTGTATTTGAAGCATGTTCATGGATTTCGTTTGTTATGTTTGGTCCCATGCGTAAGCGTTAAAAACTGTGATCACTAATGGCGAGATACTATAGATGTACTAAATGCTGATACACTGTAAATGTCAACAACTTCACTAGACGAACACTTCAAGTAAACTTTCATAAGTTAATATCTTATAACACTAAGTAGCAAAAAATTTATGGCAGACAAGCTGATTATCTAGCTACAAGAGCAGCTGCCGTTCGTCATGCGGGTCAAGATCTATTGCCTTATGGTGGGAGATTGGGTGCTGATCTTCCTTCTTTGTCATTGATAAGTGGTACACAACATGCTCCATCGATTCTAGGGGCTGCTCCACGACGAGACGTGGAAGATCTTTTGTATGCTCATAGTTCTGCGAATCCTGGTTATGGAGTTGCTCTACCGCCTGGCAGGGCCTATGCTTCAGATTATCCCGGAGGCGTATTTGCGCGTGCTGGTTATGCAAGACTTGATGATCGTAAAGATGATCTGGAATATGCTCGAGAAATCGAGCGAAGAGAGGAAGATTTGCGCAGGGAGATTTTACGTGAAAGAGAACGAGAACGTGAGCGGGAGCGCGAACGGGATCGAGACCGAGAAAGAGAAAGGGAGCGAGATCGAGAAAGAGAAAGGGAGCGGGAGCGAGAGCGCAGGAGGGAACGGGAAAGAATCTTGGATCGGCGGGAGAAGGAAAGAGTTAAGCGGGAACGAACTCCACCGAGAGTATCAAGGGACCGAGGCCGTTCGGTATCTGTAAAGGCTGGGAGATCTTCAAGACTGGAATCACCACGCGTTGAAGCTTCACATAGGTGGTGTTTGTTGCTTACTTTTGTGCCTCCTACTATTCTGTATGGATAGCTTCTTGTGTATCTTGCAACCTTAATAACTAACTTGGTATTCTGTCATGCTGAAGGCGGCATTCACCTGTTAAAGAAAAACGACGAGATTATGACTGCAAGGTAAAAAGCCCACATACGAGCTTTTCTTGTTAAATCTAAATCTTCTTTTGGAGTAGCGGGTGGAAGGCTCTATGTATTGACGGACTTGATCTTCAATTATTTTTTTTTTTTTTTTTTTTCTTTTTTTGTTGTCTTTTCTGTTGACTCTCATCCCTCTGTGTTTGATATGTGTCCTCACTTTCATGGTCTTTATATATGAGAATGTCTTTCTTCAGTTCATCTTTACCGCTTGCTGTGATTAAAGGTGGATGTTGGTTGACTTGAAAATCTGTGTTGAGTTTACATGGCTTCATCTTTCGGTTCATTCTCTTTGAAAGAATTATAATAAGACATTTTTTAAATATTTTTTTAACATATCCATGACTATTTTCGATGCATTTATCTGGATGTCACACTTAATGATGTTTGTTAGTTGTTACTACACATTTCAATGATTTGAAGTGATTCAATTGCAGGTTTATTCATTCAACTTGCTGGACGCCGAGAGGGATTATTTGTCCATGGATAGACGGTATACTAGGCTATATGTTTCTCCAGAGTGTGCCAAGGTACATTTTGTTTCTTTGAATTAGCATCTTTTCAATTCTCTATTATTGACATTGACTTGATTTATAATTTGTTTCAGGTGGTTGTTAATTGGTCAAGGGAGGACCTTAATATTCCTTTCAAGACCCCTATCAGGTTTGATTGCTCTTAAATTGTTTTAAGTTTAATTTTCTTTCTTTCTATATCCTTTTTTTTTTTTTTTTTTTTTTTTTGCTGCTAGAATATGTGTCAACTCGTCAAGTATAAACATCTTTACCTAACTTATGTTTATAAAGTCTGGCTTTTGAGCCATTATGTGAAGCTGCCAATTTGTTTGCCAAACTTCATGCCTCTTAAATGTGCATTTTCCAATAGGTTTAAAGTTTGAAAATTGAACTGCTAATACTAATGTCCCTTTAGGAAGTTAAATTCTTTTACGAGATTGTCATGTAATCTAGATTTGAAAGAATGGACCTGATTTGGCGTCATTAATGCATTTATTACATGATACTGCTGGAGTAACGTATATATTTGGATGTTTATGAGCAGGTGATTTTTCGATGCAAAAAAAAAACAATCCTGCCATTGTAAGGCTATAACTGCAGAGTATATAGTATATACCATTGCATCTTCTGATTCCATTTTACATATTGTCATCCCTTTTTAAGTGGGAAACAAATAATGGATGGTGTTATAATATGATCAGTTTGGTGATTGAACTTATGGTCGTGTTCTTGATCTTTACCTCTATGATATTATAGGATGTGGGTTGTATTATGTGATATATATTTTCTTGGGTACTCTTTGACAATAATTCTTTAAAGGAACAGAGATTTAACAAATTTGATGCTGTTGAACAGCTTTGAACATGATTTTGTGGAAGAGGAGACGCGAACTGAGGCATCTACCAAAAAGGGGGCTGATGACCGTGTTAGATTGGAAAGTGGAACTACGCGATGGAATGCGAAGGTAGACAATTTTTACTCTGATGTTGGTAAAATCTTGACAATTTAGACCAACACTGAGTATAGAATGTTTAAAAATAATTGGAGTTACATGTTTGAAAAATAATTGGGGTATTTGTTAAGTAACCAAACGTCTTCTGCGAGTCATTAGCACTTTCTGGTACTTGGGTGATAGCTGATTACTGTCTAGAACACTTTACAGAGACGTGTCAGTCTAGAACTCTAGACTTTTATCAACTTTAACTGGTTTCCCTAAATAGGATTTTGGTACGACATCCTCTCAGATGGTTTCAACTGAGTGAGTACTTAGTAGTTTGTTATCCACCAAATCTATGTTTTTTTTTTTCCCCTCCTTGTGAGGCTAGGTTCTTTTAAGTGATGAATTGAGCCTCCAAGTTAGTGTGATGTCTTATGAACTCTCTTCCAATATGTGTGTGTGTGTGTGTGGTTCGTATGAGTGTTTTTTCCCCCTCTACACGAGCATACATAACGAGGTTTATCTGTTGTTTTAATTGCTTTCCTGTATGTACGATGTTGCATCATAAATGATCTGCTTTGAATGTTTAATTAGATGCTACTGATGAGTGGGCTTAGTCGTAATGCATGGGAGGAACTATCATCTGAAAGAAGTTATGAGGACCGGATTCCCCATCTTTGCAATATGCTTAGATTTGCTTTACTTAAGGATGGGAGCTCGTTAATGGCTATTGGAGGTTCATGGGACACTGTTGATGGCAATGATCCTTCACTAGATAAATCTTCTCTTGTTCGAACTGTTTTGAGGTTGGTTCTTGTATGATCGGTTTTGTTCATATACATCATCGGTTTCTGTTATAATCAAATTTTGATCTCTAGGTATACCAAGGAGCTCACAGGACTTGACTTGAAGAACTGCAGACACTGGAATCCATTTCTGGAGGTATTCTTCTTCTTCTACCATTTTTCTTTTTCTTTTCTTTCCTTTCATTTTTTTTTTTTTTTTTTTTTTTTTCTTTTTTGGGTATAGAGCTACCATCAAAATGCAAACACAAAAACGTAGCCTAAATGGTTGTCTTGATCGTAGTATGCCAATATTCTTGGAAAGTTGCATGTCAATTTTTGACCTGTCATTCCTTGCTAAGATTATAAGTGAACTCACTTTTGGTACGATACTCAAAATTTATAATCTTTTTTACCTGTGCAGATTCACTATGACAGAGTCGGAAAAGATGGACGTTTTAGTCATAAGGAAGTCACTGTACTCTATATTCCTGATTTGTCGGATTGCTTACCTTCAATAGATGCATGGAGAGATCAATGGCTTTCGAACAAGAAGGCTATTGCGGAACGAGAACGCCTGCAAGCTCTTAAAGGAGAGGTATACTGTTGTATACATTACCTCTGTACAAATAAAATATAAGCTACCAAAGAGATTGTAGAAGAGCCCAGCAACCTGTTTTCAAGGATTTTTCTGATACTAACTTTATCTCTTCTTATTTTAATCTTTCAGAAATTGCGTGAAAAGAAGGAAGCTCCTAAAGGTAAAGCTTGTTTAAAAGTCGATTTGGAGGCTATCATTTTTGCTTATTGTTACTGTAATTTTGGCTTACGTAGACATTTTGCTTCTGAGCAGACAAGGAGCGTGGGACGACGAAAGATTTGAAAAAGGTTGATAAAGCAGATAAAAAGAAAGAGGCCGGATCAGATTCAAAAGTTAATGAGAAAGGAAAAGCTGGCACCAAAGATAAAGCAAAGGAAGCTGTAAAAGATGACAAAACTAATGCAGTGATTGAGAAGAAAGAAGGGGCTGAGATAGTCGGTGAAGGCAGTAATTCTGGAAAGAAAAATTTGACAGACAACGCAGATGTTCAGACACCTGGCAGTGGAAAGAAAAAGATAATAAGAAAAGTTGTCAAAAAGAAGGCTGTTGCTGAAAAAGATGATACAGTGGATTCGAAGAATGTTGAAAATACTGCTGCAAATACAGAGGTCGTTAATGATGGTACTGAGCCATCTGCTACTCCTTCTACTGTTAAGACTTCTACCGATAAAAAAACTACTGAAAAGACTCCAGTGGTGAAAACAATCAAAAAGGAAGATGAAGTGAAGGAATCCGAGTGTTCTGAGGATAAGACAAAGAACACAGATATGGTTGGCGCAAGCGTTAAAACTACTGTTAAGAAAAAAATAGTTAAAAAGGTTGCTAAGAAGAAGGTAGCCAATAAGGATGAAATGGCCAAGGAAAACATAACGAGTACAACTATTGGGGAGCAAACTGCAGCCTCGAAAAATCAGGAAACTGAAGTCAAGTCTGAGAACAATAAATCGGTATCTGAGAAGAAAAAGGAAGAATGTGGTTCAAAGGAAATCAAACATAAAGATAAGAAGATACCAGTTAAGGAAGAGAAGAAAGCTAAAGCGGATGGTGGTCAGTCTGACAAGAATAAGATATCTATGGATGGGAAAGAGAGAAAAGACAAAGATGGTAAAGTTGAATCAAAGATTAAAGAGGTGAAAGATAAGAAAAAGGCCGAGGAGCCGCCTAGGCATCCGGGGTTTTTCATCCAGACAAAAGGACGCAAGCATTCTAAGGTAAGTGTTTTTAACATTCTTTTGTCTTGCATGCATATTCTAAAATATTTACTGATGAAATTGTGCAGCGTTTCATATGTTTGCATGGGTTATTTAACTGTCACATTTCCTGCAACAGCTCCGTTCATTGTCACTTTCGCTAGACTCGCTTTTGGATTATACTGATAAAGATATTGAAGAATCAACATTCGAGGTTTGCCATTTCTTAATTACCGTTGTTCTTTGTACGTTAATAATTTTTTCTCGTTTAACTAGTTTTATGATATATTTTTTTTGGCAGCTATCTTTATTTGCTGAAACATTCTATGAAATGCTACAATATCAAATGGGTTCTCGGATATTAACATTCCTCCAGGTTGGTGTTTGGTAATGATATGACAGTTACTGTCTGGTTACTTTTCTATGATCCCTCTTTCTTATCATATCTGTGCCATCTTTTATCTTTTCAGAAATTGAGGACCAAGTTTTTGTCCAAAATGAACCAAAAGAAGAGGCAGAGGGAAGAAGTTTCTGACAAGAAGAAAAAGGAGAAAACTTCGTCTGCTAAAAAACCATCCCCAAAACGCTTGAAAACTGAAGATGGTGCTGTCGAAAGCAAATCAGTTAAAACTGAAACATTACAAGAAGCCTCCTCAGTGGATGAAAAAACTGTTGTCAAAGATGAAAACATGCTTACTGATAATGTGGATAACACGAAGCCAGAAGATGAATTAGATAAAGAAGATCCTGAAGATGATCCAGACGAGGATCCAGAAGAGGATCCTGAAGAAGATCCTGAGGAAGATCCCGAGGAAGATGAAAACATGGAAGAAGCAAGTACCCAAAATGATGCAGAAAATGAGGCACGTTTTGTTTTTTGTTTCACAAATACTTTCTCGTTTGTCACGATTCATAATTGTGGTTTATATACAGGAAAAAGCTGGGGTTGAAAAAGTTGGCATGGAAGTGAAGTCTGAAAACATGGATACTATAGTGAAAGAAGAACAAGAAGAGACCACGAAAGTAACTGTGAGTTCGGATAAGTCACAGGTTGAGAAAAAGGAAAACCCAAAGGTGGACACGAAGAAGAAAGAAGCTCCATTTGACAAGGAACTGCTGCAGGCAAGTCATCTTCAAAATGTCATTCCAGTGATGTTATTGACATATAGAGTATGTTTTTATTCCAATTTAAATTTTGCTTGGTTTAACAGGCTTTCAGGTTTTTTGACCGAAATCGAGTGGGCTATGTCAGGGTAAGTTTAGTTGATTGATAAAAACGCTTCTTCAGCAAAGGGAAGAATGTTAAAATTAAATTAAAGCCACTTGTTTTGCAGGTTGAGGATTTACGGTTGATCTTGCATGCATTGGGGAAGGCCATGTCTCACAGAGATGTCAAGGTAATATATTTAGGCTGTTGAGTACTGATTTTTACTTTTAGTAGTAAATCCTTTTGTTTTGTTCTCTGACCTATTATCTTCTTCGATTCAGGAACTAGTACAAAGTGCATTGTTGGAAAGCAACACCGGGAGGGATGGTTGCGTTCTTTACCGTAAGCTGGTGAAGATGACCGACATCTGAATATAGGAGACTGTCATTTTAGTGATTACTCCAGAATGACGTTGCTTGATTAGAGGTTTCATTTATAGACCTTTTGAACAGCAGAACTTCTTATTTACCTAAAGTTATCAAATAGAAGTTACAGCTTCAGTGGTAATTAAGCAATTGACTATGTAATTAGTACAACGATAAGTGCGTTTGCTTTTGTTTTCAACCATGACTATCAAAATAATATGGAAGACAGAAGTTTGTCGTGGTGTCCCCCATCCCGTTATGAGGGAATTTAGATGATCACCAGTCACCAGAGACCGAACCCAACCAAATATGAGTTCATACTTTCCGATTTCAGAACAATTAATACGGAGTATGTCAGACTCACAAGTTATAGGTTGTTTTTGTGCCTATAAAAAATACTGTAACAGTTAAATAGTTTGATCTTATAATGAATTAGATTAATAGTACCTAACAGTATATTATACACGAATATAAATCTAATCAAATTTGATACTCATTTAGAACTAATATAAAAGTGCAAATGGTTATATAACTTTTACATAAATCATTTGACGAAAATGTCTTATGCTGAAGCTGAACCGGTAATTCACTCTTTTTAACACTCTTTTGAGTTTTCGCCTAAAATGTATTGTTTTTTGACAGTTATTTACTACCAAAGTACCAATTAATAGAATCTGCCAAATATATTTTCCAGTTTACCGTGCTATATTTTCCCGTTTGTTTTATTTTTGGAAAATCTTTACCCAATTGTTTCACTTTTATGTATAATATACCTGTGGTTAACCAGCTGCCTTAGGCAGTTGGCCACCAACTACCGCAAAAGCGCGCGGTTGACTAAGTCAAAGCTTAAAGGCGGGGGTTCGATTCCGGACTCCAACTTGGTCAGCCAGTGTTGCCTAGGTAATTTACCGGGATATGCCTTCCTTGTTGGGTGGGGGGCTCGGTGCCAAAAAGGTACACGGACTTGAGATTAGAGGTGCAAAAAAATCGGTTTTTTTCGGTTTTCGGTTAGTTATAAAAAAACCAGTTTTTCGAATAACCAGTTTCGGTTCGGTTTCGGTTTTTCGGAATCGGTTTTCTTCGGTTATAAATGTTCGGAATCAGTTTTTTTCGGTTATAAATTTTCGGAATCGGTTTTTTTCGGTTTTTTACCGGTTCGCTTTTTTCGGTTAAAAATGTTCGGATTCGGATTTTTTATCGGTTGTTTACCGGTTTGTTTTTTTGGGTTCGTTTTTTTCCGGAATTTTACTAAAAGCTTCGAACATTTATTTAATAAAATTGTTAATTATCAAACATATAATTAAACAATATTCTCATAACTTTTATTTAAACAATACAATTATACAACAAAAAAATACAATCATAACTTTTATTTATACAATACAATCATAACTTTTATTTAAACAATACAATCATAAAAACATATAAATACTAATACATTTTGCGAGCTTCGGCATGGCCATCACCCGAAAACATATTAGTGTAATCAAGTATATCGAGCTTCGGCATTGCCATCACCCGTTATACTCAACTAGTCACTCAAGTCGTCATCAAGATCATTTTCTTCCAGAAAATCTTGTACATCTAAATCTTCAACTTCAAATTCTTCAAACTCACCTTCATCTAATTCGCCTTCGGTATTCGTAGTCGAAGACGAAGGTGATATCCCCGCTTCTTCTTCTTCTCTTATTATACCTTCTTCAACATCTTCATCTATTATTGGACCTTCCAACGACGATTCATGTTGTATCCTATCTACTCCGTCCAAATAATCTTTCAAACATACACATACTTCCACGGATTCGCATGTTAGTCTTGTCCTTCTATCCGATATAATTCGACCACTAACCGAAAAGGCCGATTAGGAAGCTACCGTCGAAGCTTGGACCACTAATAAGTCACGAGCCATAGCGGATAAAACCGGATATTGGATTTCCCTTTCTTTCCACCAAGCCAAAATGTCAAAGTTTGCAAACTCATTGGGACTTAAAGTTCTTAAAAAGTTTGTAGCCATATATTGTCCCAATTCGCTTGTTGGGGCCGATGATCGTTGACGCCTTGTAGCGTCTTCAAATAAAGAATTATAAAGGTTTATATTAATGTCTCTTGTTTGGGATGATCCGGCCCGCATTTGGTCAACAATTGGGTTTTGTTGGTGACCATATTTTGTTGCATAAATGCCAAACAATTTTTGAAAATGATCGTTAAATCTAAAAATTTGAGATGTTATATAGTTGGGGTCTTCACCGTCTAACCCAAAAGATAAGTCTAAATTTTCCATTATTTTTGTTATTAAATAATCTACACCTCCAACATTTAAACATGGATTAAGTGCGGCGGAACAAGTAAAAATTAAAGGTAAACTAGCAAAATATTTTATAAATTTCTTTTTTATAATTTTAACCATTTTTCTAAACATTCGTGAAGGTGAGTTTTTTAAATCATATAAATTTTCCGTCATAGCATAAATTTGTTTTAAAACTAATGGGCTAGTTGGGTAATAAACACCCGATAATATAGTTGTTGCCTCTTTAAAAACTTGTAAAAACATAGTTAATTCATTTAGTCGATCCCAATCTTGGTCGTTTAGTATTATGTTGGACAAATTTTTATTAATAAGTTTTTGATTATAAGCATGTAAAGTCGCACGTTGTCGTAATATATTTTCAAACATCATGCAAGTAGAATTCCATCTAGTATTAATATCAAGGCAAGGTCCTAGGGGTTGTTCATTACACATTTTACGAAAACGTTTGTAACAATTCGCAATTTCAGGTTAATTACTATTCCCGGAAAATTTTACTATTCATTTTTACTATTCATTTTTCCCGAAATATTCCCGAAAGTTGATTTTTATTTCATATTCTCGAGTGATAAATCATTTCCATGGCAAAATAAATGTTTGACATTCGTCAGATCATTTTCGTGAAAGTTATTAAGGAAATACACGTTTTAGGGTAAAACGTCATTCAGAAATTCCACGCACAACGAAATTCGACCCCGTCAGGTGACCCCACATCAGAAAAATGTTTGACACACTCATGATTTATTTGAGAATAAATCATGACTGAGAAAAATATGACCAGAATAAACCTCGGCCGTGAAAAACTGGAATTTTCAGTTTTAAGCGTTTTTACTCAGCCGTAACCCTAGCCTATACCTGCACCGCGTTTCTAAGATGATTTGAGTTTTCAACTTATTAGAATAAGTCAACATATTTTTTCTTCCTCCATTGACCAAAAATCATCCCTTGATGTTATAAGTCATTTCGTGATTTTTAGACTTACAGTTTGATGTCTAAAAGACATTTAATACCAACCGACACTAGACTGAGCCCAGTCTAGACATTATAAATCATTTTTAACCTATTAGAAAAGTAACATTTTACTTTTCTCAATTTTACGCAATATTCGTACATTTTACGTATTACGCGTTTTAGACCCGTGTTTCCAGTTTTAGCAGGGTTTTACCACCCAAATGGAACCTACCACTCATTTTATATTTTATTATGGGACATATGGACATGTTTAACAATACTTTCGAGTTTCATAATTTTACGACACCCGGTTTTACGTTTTGAGGCCTAATCATTTACGGTTGTCATTTCCCGGAGTCAAAACTAGCAAATATCTTAGGATAATACCAAGCCAAGCACACCTCACCCCCCTAGCTCTTGTGAACCGCCAATAGGGGGGGGAGGAGGGAGTCACACCCTTGTGTGGCTTGATCTTGTATCAATTGGCCTTGGATGGTTACATGTGTATTTTGGCTAAAAATATCTTAAGTAAACTAACCTCCTCATGGACCTATAAAAGCCCCCTCCCCTCCCATTCTTGCCGTGCACCTCCAACACCAAAACCATTCCATCTTTAGTTTATTTCCTTCAAAGTTCTATCAAGGTTCAAGAGCTAGTTCAAGATAGAAACCCTAGTGTGATCTTAGGTTTCCAAAACACTTCCAAACCTAATATACTTGGTGATTTCTCTTGAGTTTAAATCCACTCAATTCATCTCAACCTTCATCATCCATCTTTCAAGATTACAAGGGTAGAAAGATTGCATGAAGTGAAAAAGGGTTGAAGCAAGTCTATCAAAGTCCATTTCCTTACTTGTTACTTCCTTTCTTTATTAGAAAGCCAAAAGTTGTAAGCCTAAACCTAACATGCTTCTTGTTAATTAATCATGTTCATATCATTTACATGTTATTATTGCTATATTATGTCTTGTATTAATGTCCATAGTGTATAAAAATGAGTAAAAGATGTTGTTATAATTGATTGTTAAGATAAGTTACTAAAACAAGCAAACTAGTGACTTTCTTGGTAAGACCTGATCAAAATGGTAAAAATTTGATATTGGATTATTACATATTACAGTATAGGACTTAACAAGGAAACCATAGCAACTTGAACCACCTAAAACGAGTATACGAGTCAAAAGTTACGCCCATTTGAAGTTACCAAAGATTTCCGGCAAAACTGCCTAAAATGTTTCTGTGACAGAACCTAAAACACGCAAAAAGAGGCCTTTCTGGTCCGTTTCATGAAAAAGTTAAAACACGAAAGTTGTCCGGAATCACGTTTTCCTTCAGGATTAAAGAAGCTCGAGCCTTGAAAACGCTTTCTGAGTGAGATATTTCTCAGTTTCTTAACAGCTATTTACATATATATAAGTCACTATATATTGGTTATACTTTAAAAGGAACAAGAGCACTATGACCTATAATCAAGACCACCACCATGGCTAGAGCCAAGGTTGTGTCTCATGACCTTGGAACAAGGACCAAAGGTCATAGCTAGGCCATGACGAAATGACCATACCAACTTACATAGGCGTAAACATGAAACAATGAATTAGGCGATAACGTGAACAAGCAATTTGGATCTACTTCACTTAAAAAGGAACCATGAGATATTACCAAGAGAAAATGGTCATACAAGACTTATGAAACTACCCCTAATAACAATCTTCATGTACTAATAAACTTTCCTAAGTTTATTCAAATATCGGACATGTAACTTTTCGGATCAAAACTTATATCTATATATTTTATCAACTACTACAATAGTAGGGAGCCTCATGTGAGGAGTTCATTATGTAAGCCGTCGAGTTAAGTTGTGGATTTACGAATTAAAGTGTCCTGGCTCCTCGAACGCTTACTAACATGACTTCTGAATTATGTCGGCCCGAACGGTAGTAAACGATATACAAAACATACATGTTCATGAATCTTTTCTTTCAAGGACTTACAATATACATCATACCACATCATGGACTAAATGCAAGATATATATATAGGCACTCCGTTATATTCATTACTCAAATCCTAAGTCGCGACATTCTATTATAGGTTGCTCGTAGAAACCTACACGATCCAATCATCACCTTCATTACTTGCTATCCTACTTAAGGTGAGTTCATAGCCCCACTTTACATTACTTCAATGTTTTACAAACCCTTGGGGGGAATACATGCTACTTTTAAACCGAACACAATGCTTTGAAAATGTATGCTGCCTGATTGTTTTATTATTACTAATTACCTACCTTGCCAATCCTAGGCCCCTATCATGAACCATTTAATCACTAGAATTAGTGAGCGCGAGTATTGTGAATAGGCCTATTGGGATTGACGAATCCCATTTGTTTGAGCAAATTAGTTCAAACGAATGCACTATATTTAAACATTAAGTATGACGGCAAAGTACTTACCGGGGCAACAAAACCGCCGATTGATGTTGGTACCCGTTAACGTATTGGTTGCATGAGCTTAGTATATAATAATAACTGTTTTGTTTTCTAACATGAGTATGAGTCTAATTAACTCTTACTACCGACATATTGTGTTCAACCGTTAAACAAACTCTATGAATATCACTCAACCTTTGTGTTGATCCTTTTAAGCATGTATTTCAGGTCCATGATAATCAAGAATGGAGCGGAAGGGCACGTACCGAAGGAAGAAGGCTATAAACTATTATATCATTCGATAAAAACATCAAAGACTTTATATTGATGTATTTTGAAACATGGAACCTTTTGGGACCTTACTATGTAAACTCTGATATATTTGAATAATATGAATGACAACTCTTTTTATTACGACTCGGTTAGAGATCGTTTTCTATTATTATGACTGTTGTGCCGTCGAGTAACACCCAAGTTGAATTCCGCTGCATCATGAATTGGGGGTGTTACAACGTTTATAGTTTATTTGTCGTTCGTTGCTCGATTTATATATCAATACTAATAAACCCCTAAATTTCGTATATAACTTATCACATATTTTTAATGCCGCTTGTACGGATAAATTTATAACATGAGCAACACAACGGGAATGAAAAAAAGCACCATCTAAAATAGGTTTTACACGTAATTTTAACAAGTCCATAGCTCTAGTATTATTTGATGCATTATCTAGTGAAATCGTAAAAACTTTATCATCTAAATTATATTCAATTAAAGTGTCATGCAAAATTTTTCTTAAATTACATCCCGTATGAGGATAACCAAATATTTTAAAAGCGATTGTCCGTTTCATTAATAACCAAGATTCGGGATTAAACCAATGAGCCGTAACGGTGAGATAAGAATTTTCCGTACCATGTGGTGCGGTCCAAGTATCCGTAGTTATAGAAACACCATATTTATAATCACGAAAACCTTCAATTATTTCTTCTTTAGCCGTTTTTTTATAATTTAAAAGCATCACTTCTAAGAGTAGTACGACTTACATGTTGATACCGTGGTTGTAGCCTCCTTTTGATGATCTCCGTAAGCTTGACGTTGTCGAAGTGGTTGAATGGAAGCCCTTGTTGAATGACAAACTTCGTAAAATCAAATCGAAGCGCATCCACATCATATATAAAAACTTGACCATCCGCACCAATAGTAGCTTGCGAACTAGTATTTTGACCCGCCTTACAACTACCAATATGATTCCTAAGTGTAGAGTTAGACCCGGTGCTATAAAAATTCCCACATTTCCGGCAACGCACTTTTACGTTACCATCTTTCATAACACACATATCGAAATTAGTCCACACATCACCTTTTCGGGTGGTTGGTCTAACATGTTCAACATCATCGTTTGTGTAATGTTGTTTTCGGACATTGCTAGTAGCAACGGAGGGAGTAGTGGAAGCTTGTTGTGATTGTGAGTTTTCCATTATAGCGAAAATGCGAAATAGCGATTTTTGAGCGTTTTTTAGAGATTAGAGAAAGAAATGAGATTGTTTTTGATGTGTTTTCAACCCCAACACATTACCTCTATTTATAGTGCCTTAAAACTCCCCAAAACCCTCAAAAAATTCAAAAAAAATGGCTATATTCATACTAGCCGTTTGGCTCGGTATTCTTTAAAAAAACCGGTTAAAACCGGTTTTTTTTCAAACGGCTACTTTTTTTTTTTTTTTTTTTAAAAAACGGTTATATTTTTTTGAAAAAAACCGGTTAAAACCGGTTAAATCCGGTTTTTTTTTTTCAAACGGCTACTTTTTCTTTTTCTTTTTTTTTTTTTTAAAAAAAACGGTTATATTTTTTTGAAAAAAACCGGTTAAATCCGGTTTTTTCAAACGGTAACATTTTTTACTTTTTTTTTTTTTTTTTTTGTTAAAAACAAATAAAACCGGTTAAAACCGGTTTTATTTTAAAACCCGATAAAACCGGATAAAAAACCGGAAAAAACCGGTATATTATGAAAACTCATAACCGGTCTAACCGGATCGGTTTTAGAAAACCGGACCGGTTTTTTATAAAACCGGTTTTGTGAAAACCGGTCACCGGTTTAACTACCGGTTAAAAAAAAAACCGGTCGGGGACTTGCACCTCTACTTGAGATGTTTCTGCCAAATACCATTTTTTTTTTATACCTGTATGTTATGCCTCAAGTAGTCAAGTTGATAAACGTGTATGTCGGGATATACATTGCAAAACTCATTATAAGAAACCGATCATCAAACCATCATCTATCGTGAGTATACCACCACCAATGATGCAACCACCTATTATGTCATTTTATCACCAACCACCCCCATTTCATCGCCAACAAAGGCAGTGTATCCTCCATTACCACCACCACCACTATTTTCTACCTATGACAGAATGCCGCCATATCCTCCTTTTAGTGGAGGATATATACTCATATAGAGATCAATATTGATCTATTTGAGTGATAGATTTCAAGTTTGCAATTTAGTATAAAAAGCTGCATATTTCAATAAAGAACACAGTTTGTACATATTATGTTTGGTTTTATATTATGATGGTGTGCTAGCCTGTACTTTATGCAATTTTCGCGTATTTTGTATTTGTAGTTATTTAGCATCATTGAAAACCAATGGTTTGGAAAGGTGTCTTTTTACTTCAGTAGTCATTAAGCCAGCCATCAAAATAAGCTCGATGTCCCCATCTCATTATGAGAGAATTTGGATAACCCATTGATTTTTGTCATGGTGGTAGATGTAAAATGAGATCATGCTTTCAGAATAGGATAACATGTCACAAAATATAACTTGTTTATGTGCATTGTTGGTTAATTTTAAACTTTATTCTGAACTATAGTGATCTTGGAAGACTCATATTGGTGTACAAACCAACTTTTGATGATCAAATGAGCGAAAGGGACTGACGATAAGAATTGAGATTTAAAAATCATATGAGAACTTTGGTATGCTAGTCATGAAATGGGAGGTAACACGGAAAAATGTTATGCTCTAAAAGTAGTTTCAAGCGAAGTTTGACATAATAACTTGATTTTCTAAATTTTATCTGTCGCATTTTGTGTGTATTAGTTTACAATAGTTAACTACTACATCCAAACATGGGTTAGCTGTCCATGGTCGGCACTGAACACTTTCTCTAAGCAGAAGCACCAGACAACTTGTTTAAAAATTCGGCTTTGGGTAAACACTTGTTTTGCATACTTGACTATTCAATTCATAATAGCTCAACTATAAAGTTATGCCTTTGTATGTGTTTGATCTCTTTTGAATAAAAAGGGTTGGTTGCTCATGATGTTTGGAGTACCATATCAAGTCAAATCTGTACCAGATCTGTGTGCAGTAAACAAAACTTGATAGCTGATCAACCCATATGTGGAATTGACCATAATTTTGATATTATGATGCATGTTTTGGCTATGAATCCAAAATATAGTCAGCATCTCATTATTCACAAAGACTACCTAAGCATCAATCCACTCTCTTTGACCAACATATTCTAGCCAGCATGACGTTTGAGGTTTAGGCTGTAATGGTTCAATCTTTAGTGGAGACAAGGTTCAATCTTTAATCTTTATGGAGTATTGGTCTATGGGTGCTTGCAAATATATTTTGTATGGTTTTGACCCAAAACTTTTTGGCATCCAAGTCTTTAAATGAGTTGTTCAGTATTAGTATAGTACACAACAAAGACAGAAATAACCAAAAATCATTCATTGGATTTCACATTTGGCCAAAACTATTCAAGATATTACTAGAGGTAAAAAAGAGTTGCTTTCTACAGAAACTAATACTCCACTTAAAACTCCCAAATCAAAACCTAATCTATTCATCATCATCAGCCACTTCTTCCACCTTCTCAGGAGTAGCATCATCCTCATCAGCCACCTCTTCCTCCTTCTCAGGAGTACCTTCATCATCATTTGCTTCACCTTCCTTGTCAGTTTCTTTTGCAGCCTCAGTTGGATTCTCCAAAGCCTTTTGGTACTCTTCTTTGAGTTCAGCAGCCTTATCAGTATAGCACTTCTTTTCCTAAAACAACAAGTCATAAAAACATATCAGTATTTAAAGTTTTAAACAACAATAACCAAACAAATGTTTAAAGTTTTGCAACTCACTTCATCAGTCATAGACTTCCATTTCTCACCACCTTCTTTCGCAACCTACATTTCCAAATTTAGAAAAACATAAAACCACCAATAACCAAATATCGACACAAGGCGACATAACAGAACATAAATAAATATTACCAAAGAAATTTTTTTGTTATCAGGGTGTGATTCCTTGAACTCCTTCCTAAAATCATCCCTATACCACAACAATAAATTCCAATTAATTACATCAAACTAAAAACACTCTACAACTTTATAAATTTGTATACTTACATAAACAAAAAGAAAGCGGTAGGTGGCCTTTTCGGCTTGCTTGGATCCCTCTCCTTTTTAGCTTTCTTCACAGTTGGCTCCTTCGCTTTCGCCGCCTTCTTTCTACAGAATAACAAATTATATAAACAAAACATAACAAACTAAAATTATAAATAAATTAACCTAATAGGATAAATTAATTACTTTTCTGCAGCAGGCTTTTTAGCAGCTGGTTCAGTAGGTGTTTCAACAGCAATTGTCTCTGTATCAATACAAATACATTTATTTATAAAAAAAATAAAAAAATAAATAAAAAAATAAAAAAATAAAAGTTAATGAATTAATTAGTACCGAGATTCATTTTGATTTTGGCTTCAAATCCACAATCATGCATACTAATCAACGCAACAGCTACATCTTTGTTACACGCATCACTGTAAATTATAATTCAATTAAATTAAATAAAAAATAAAAAATAACAGTATGTAACATATAATTGAAAACATAAACAATACCATCGCGTAAACGCGCTGCCGTTTTTAGCGCGTTTAAGAGTAGTGGAAGCAGTGGTGGTGGTAGTATCTGCCTCAACTCTCTTTCGTGCTCGTGTCGCGTTGACGGATTTTGATGAATCGGAAGTACGGGCCATTTGTAAAAGATTTAAGAATTGTGTGTTTGTTTTTGTGTGTGAGATTTTGGGTTATGAAAAATGAGTCTGGAAAATGGGGGTTTTAAGAAGAGGGGAAATTTTTTTAGAAATAAAAAGCGGTAGAAAAATGGCGCCTTTTATTTTGGATGGGAAAATTTGGAGTCAATTTGCTAAAATTTGAATTTTGTGTATCATGCGGATTGCCAGCGTGGCAGAAAGTGCGCCGTTGGATTTGCTTTTTACTTTTCATTCTTTTTCTTCTATTTTATTATGCAAGTACTCCGTAGTTAATAAAAGTTAAAGTAAAACGATTGTTTTGCAATCTTGTTTAGAAAATACTCGGTAATTAATTTGTTAGACATTTTTGGTGCCTAAGGCTGCAGTAATGATTCATAATAAGGGTCAATCCTTTTTATTTTCGATGTCACGTCAGCTTTCTCTCTCCAGCGATCTGCAGGCGATTCAGTGCCACAGTAAAAGCGATCAAGTTCAACTTTTTTTTTTTTTTTTTTTTTTTTTTTTTTTTAACAAACTTAATAAAACATTAATTTCATAAATAATTTTTAATACAAACACAAATTTTATTAATAAAACGTAAACATTACATAAACGAAACGATACGGAATTAAAACAAATAAAACACGATACGACAAGATATTACCTTTATCTTCTTTCGAGGCTCATGACATAGACCACCTTGTCATTCCGACAAGATATTACCTTTGGGATGTATTAACCGAACCCTCCCTATGGGAGGCAAGTAACAAACCCTCCCATAGGGTAGGGTGTACTTGTGTACTTTGTTTTGTCCTTTTTTGTCTTTTTTTTGTCCAACAGTCAAGTCCAGGTTTTCCCAAAGCAACACAAGCAAACACAAGTCCAGGTTTTCCCAAAGCAACACAAGCACACAGTCCAGGTTGTCCAAGTCCAGGTTTTCCCAAGTAACACAAGCAACAAAAGTCTCAAGTGCAGGTTTTGACACAATCAACACAAGTAACACTAGCAAAAATTCCAAGTGCAGGTTTTTGTCCAAGCAAAACAAGTAACACAAGCAAAAAAACACAAACAGAAAAAAAAGTCCAAAGTGCAGGTTTTCGTCATCGCCGAAAAAGGCTCGGACTTGAAAACATAATTTAAAAAAAAATAGTTTTAGTAAGGCTCGAAATTGAAGGTTGCAAACGTAATTGTTTGCCATCCATTCGGGGTTGAAATCCCCATTCGTCATCGCCTTTTGGACACAAGGTCCAGGTTTTGACCAAAGCAACACAAGAAACACAAGCAACCAGCTTAGATTCACCAAAATCCCAACAAAAGCCACAAAAGCCAACATAGCTCAGATTCTGCAAATTCCCAACAAAAGCCAACACATGTACAACAATATTCTCACAAGGGATACACCTCACAAGCTCAGCAACAAAAACACAAGCAACATAGCTCAAATTCCCAACAAAAACCAACACAACTCAGATAGCCAACACAAGTACAACAATATTCTCACAACAAATGCTCAGATTCCACAACCTACCAAGTTCACAAGCTCAACAGTATCACCACATGTTACACAAGTGAAACAAGTTTCACAAGAGAGTTAGTATATTAGAATAGGGAGTGTCAGTATATATCACCCACCACAATGGATACACCTCACAAGCAGCACAAGTAACACAAGCAAAGAAAGTCACAAGTGCAAGTTTTTTTCACCCAAGCATCAAGGGATGTTAACCAAACCCATACCACAGGTTTACAAGTCCAGGTTTTGACACAAGTAGCACAAGTAACATAAGCAAAGAAAGTCCAAGACAACAAATGTCGAACTCATCATTTAACACAGAACAGGTAAAGGCTCAGATTCATATATATATATATATATATATATATATATATATTGCTCATCATGTTTGGCTGCAACTTCAAATGTTGCAAATTAATAGTTTATTTGCCTGTCCATTTGGAAATGCCATGCCAAAATCTAGTTTTTTTTTATAAAATCATCATTGCCTTTTCTGTTATTTAAAAAAAAAAAAAAAAAAAACTCACAGTTTCATCACAAGTTTGTGGGGAATGGGGTAGGCCAGAGCAGGTATTCATACCACTCTATGGTGGCAGATCAAGGTGTTAACCTACCCACATAATCACCACAGAACCACCATAAGGGGTAGGATATACTAACCCTCCCTACTTAGTATCACATATCACAAAAACCTGCACCAATGAACCACCAAAGCAGTCACATATCACATATAATCCACCACATAACCACCAACAATATCAAACAACATCACCAGATAATCACATAATACACCACAGAACCACCAACAATATCAAACAACATCACCAGATAATCGCATAATACACCACAGAACCACCAACAATATTAAACAACATCACCAGATAATCACATAATACACCACAGAACCACCAACAATATCAAACAACATCACCAGATAATCACATAATCCACCACAGAACCACCAACAATATCAAACAACATCACCAGATAATCACATAATACACCACAGAACCACAAGTATTTCACATAATACACCACAGAACCACCAAACCATATAATCACATAATACACCACAGAATCACCATATAATCACATAATACACCACAGAACCACCAAACCAAACCCTAATTTTTAATGTGACAACTGGCAAATTAGGGAGCCATTTTGAAAACCCGCATTACTTTAAATTTAATGATTTTTGGAATATTTGAAAAGTTTATTCGTGATGAGATTTGTAAATGTAGGATTGTGATTTTTAAACCGTACGTTATTTTTGGAATTTGAATTATTGGTTTGGTTTCGTACGTTTCATGATGATTTATTTGTGAGAAATTTATTTCGCACTACATTGACTACGGCACTAGGTTAACCTAACGAATTTTAATCTTTTACATAACGGTTGCGATTCTCCGTTAAATGAACATTATATTTTTCATACATGTCTATATGTTTCGGGAAATGTTTTTGGGAAATTATTGACGACGTGTACGAATATGTTTGGCGAAATTTAATACTTTTATGAACAAGTAATCGTGTTACGGGAAAACCGATTAAAAATAATTCACTAAACATTAAGGTTATTGTGGCTAGTTTTGGAAAAGTGAAACATAAGGGACCAATGTGTAAAATTCGGGCATATAACCCCTTTCCCCTAACCCTAACCCTCATAATAATAAAAAACAAACACACCCTTCTCCTCCCATTTCCTAGCCGCCGGCTGCCACCCACGAACCATCACCACCGCCGACCTCCACACAACACCACCACCACCAAAATACTCCCCATCATTTTCTTGTTCTTGTGGTGTGAAACACGCGCCAACACAAACACCTCTCCCCTCCGTTTTTATTGATACCGCCGCACCCAAACACCACCACACCATCAATTTTCTTGGTTTTCATTCGAATAGAAGGTGAGAAATCGCGGGTATTGCGTCGGGTTTGACTATTTTGAGTTGAACCCGAATTAAATCTTGATATTTTGGGTGTTAAAATTTGAAATGATAATGGATTTTAATATAAAGATGAGTTTGGTATCCATGGGGGTCAATTTTTGATTGTTTTGGTGCTCGGATTGGAATTTGGATGTGTTTGGTTTTGTGTTTAGCTCGTGAGAGCTCAACCGAGACCCTATGGTCTCGGTGTGGTATCATCTTGGCTCGTTTGGGAGCCTAGCATAACTCTTGGTCCGTTTGGTTTTGTTATGTGGCTCGATCTAGAGCTCAACGTGACCCCTTGGTCCGTTGGTTTGATTATTGACTCGCGTGGGAATCGATTTGATGCTTGTTTTGGATTTTGGTTGTGCCACGACCCGAAGGGTCCGTTTGGCAGTTTTGGTAAGGTTCGAGTGAGCCTAAGCCGAGACCAAATAGGTCTTGGGTTCGAGTCTTTGTGACTCATGGTCTAGCCGAGACCAATATGGGTCTCCCGGCTCGGGTTTGGCGTGGTAAACCAACCCATATTTACATGTAACTTGATTGGTTCTTGTTGTTGATATTATTGTTGTTGTGACATTTCGTTTTTGGCCGATGCATTGGATGGGTCGAGACCCTTTGTGGTCTCGACAAATGGTATACTTATTGATTGATTATGGAGTTGTGTTGTTGAGTTGATATTGGGGACCGATTGTGAGACGGTCAATTAGATGATAGAGATAGGTTAGTTGGGTGCCGTAGTCGGACCCTATTGTTGTAGCACGTGGAATGGGTTTGATATTGGACGGAGTTGGATTATTTATTTATGACTTGGTTATTTTATTTTTGGACTTGGACTATGAGCCGAGATTGATAACTCGGACATGTGACCAATTTCTTATGACTCGATAAATATCCAAAACCAAATATTAATAATAATACTCGTAATAATATTATTGATAATATAATCGTTTATATACGTATATAGACGTGAAAAACATATATATATATATATATATATATATATATATATATATATATATATATATATATATATAAATGCTTATATTAATAATAAAACGACCACGAGTAAACGTTATAATAATATAACGATAAATATTGTACTATGCGAATAGTGAATAAATGTCGGGAGTATTATTATAAATAAATAACTAGAAATAATGACGAGAACTAATACGTTGGGTAATTAATAAATAAAACATGATTTTTTTTATATAAATTTGGTAAACTTATTGAGTTATACGGAGTTGTGATTACTTAAGTCCAAGTGAACTTTATTATAAGACTTTTGTGTTGTCACGGATATATGACGATTAATATATCCATTTTCTATAACTACGTAACTTATTTAATCTACGGGTTAAATCGAGTTTATTTAGCTATATAAAATGAGTATATTAATGGGCATCGTATCCCACGACGCCCATAGGTTATGCTACGTGTATTAGGATAATAAATTACTAAATATCTCGTGGAGTTGGCTAAATTGACGAATTTGGCAAATTTGACGATATATCTAGCGAATTTATTGGACTACGATATTTACCATATAGTATTCTTTGTGCTATGTGATTTAGGTTGGGTATAATCTTGGAACGATATATTACGTAAATAAATATGGGGGATTACCAAATCGACGGATTTGATAAACTTCGATGATTTATTTAAATAATATATGGGGCTAGTATTAGACCTAAAGATGGTTTATTATTTCTTTTCGTTGTGGCTTCTTGGTTTGAGTTGTGTCGACCCTCCACTCGTATGGATACCAAACGTCAAACTTCAAATTAATATGAAGATAATTCGAGAAATGGATATTTTTGGAAAGTTAAATGGAATACGTTCGGGATTGGGAATATTTGATTTTGTGGAAATGATTCTGAACGAGTTTGATATTGTTAGGAAGTGCCGAGTCTGTAGTTGCCGTTACTTGAGTTTGCTTTACGTCTTTCATCTATCGATTTCTTTTGCGGATTGCTGGACTTGAGGTGAGTCATAGCCCCACTTTTATTCTTGAACTTTGTTTTCAATACTTGGGGTGAGAAACGTGCGAATGTTTTATGTGGACTATTATCGCTTCGTTTATTTTTAAAACTTGCTATGCTTATAGAACTAGGTAAGATTTAGAGCGAGGCCTAGTCCCGAACTAGGTAAGATATTGTTTAGTTGTAGAGCGAGGCCTAGTCCCGAACTAAGTAAGCTGTTGATTGGTTGTTGAGCGAGGCCTAGTCCCGAACTAGGTAAGCCATTGGATTGGTTATAGAGCGAGGCCTAGACATGATCTAGGTAAGCTATGGATTATATTGATTTGAGCTATAGCGTGCACCTATAGGGTTGGTTAGATTTGGTTGGATTATTTTGGTTGGATGATTGAGGCCTAGTCTAGCTAGCAAGCGTTTTGCGTATATGTCCACTTGATTTAGTTATGAATTTAAACCTATGATCTCACCAGCGAAAGCTGACTTTTAGCGCGTTTTCTCAGGTAATTAAGAGATGCCCTTGGATGCTTGGATTGGAGGCTTGGCAATGGCACCTGGTTTATGGATCTATTTTCTAAAACTCTGATAAATAATTGTGGACCTATATTCATTTCTTTTGGGCCTGACTTTGATTGATTTTGGGATGAATGTAACTTTAAAACCCCGCGTGGTTGAATTTTTCTCTTGTTTACTTTATCTCGTTCTTTTATGTCTTGTGTTGGATACCAATCCCCGTAGCACCCCGAAAGCTTGTTGAGTCTTCCGCTGTACCAAATTTTGGGGATCTTACAGATTGGTATCAGAGCCAAGGTTATTGAGAACTAGGTAAATAGACACCTAAACTATACCCGATTTTTATAGAAAACGATCCTCGACCATTGCCTGCCAGCCCGCCAAGCCGAAGCATCATTGTTATTATTGAGGTATATTGAGATGATTAGTAGATATGGGATTCTTGAGATGATTTGAGGATTTGAGATTTATTGATTTAGTGATATGATGGCATTTTGAGGAATTATATGGCTTAATTGTTTTATGAATGATTTTAGTAATGCGGTATTTTAAATATTTCTTGATATATATGATTTGGATTTATATGATGATTTTGATACGGTATTTTGAGTTCGCGGTTTAGTTGTTTTGAAACACTTACACCTACCCTACGTCGTTGTCACAGACTATGGTCTCCCGTACGTTTGACGTTGTTGAGGATATTCTTACTACACCTGTACGCCCAGTACAGATCACCATGGCTCCTGATGATCCTTACAGGATTGCCATGCATTCACCTATTGTGTCACCGACAACTTCTACTTCTGTACCGCCTGCTGCACCTACGCAGGGACCCTTATCTTCTCTAGGGCTCCCTGATACTTCGAGGCAGCTTACTCTTCATCAGGCTTTGGCTCGTGTGGCTCCATGTTCTGCTGGAACATTTCCACCTGTTTGTGCTAATGGATGTAACTACAAGGAGTTTCGAATTTGTGGACCAATTGAGTTTGGTGGGACTGAAGGAGTGGTCTACTTGGTCAGGTGGATAGAGAAGACTGAGTCAGTGTTTAATGTCAGCGGTTGTGCGAAGAATTCGAAGGTAAAGTTTGCTTTTTTTACTTTCAAGGATGATGCTTTAACTTGGTGGAACAATTACCGTAATTCGGTTGGGAGTGATGTGGCTTATGCTAGACTTGGGAGCAATTTAAGTCTTTGCTGATTCAGACTTACTGCCCAAGGAATGAGGTTAAGAAGCTAGAGATTGAGTTCTGGAATCAAAAGGTGAAAGGTCTGATATGGCAACTTACAATCGCCGTTATCGAGAGTTAGCCTTGCTTTGCCCCGATATGGTTAGGACTGAGACTCAAAGGATTGAGCGGTATACCGATGGGTTGCCGGTAGCTACAAAGAACGATGTGATTTCTGCTAAGCCTGCAAATATTCATGAGGCTATCACAATCGCTCAACAATTAATGGACTTGTTGGTATTGGAGGAAGCCGAGAAGGACAAGAATGGAAAGAGGAAGAGGGATAATCACTCTAAGGGTAATGATCATCGAAACAAGCGACAAACAACTACTAGAGCTTATGCTATGGGAGATGGAGATAAAAAGAACTACAATGGAGATGCACCCAAGTGTAACCGATGTTATAAGAATCATTCTGGATGATATACTGTGATATGCAAGAATTGCTCTAAGATGGGACACATAGCTGAGGATTGTAGAGCTCGACCACTTGCTATGGTTCAAGCTACTCCTGAAACTATGAGTAAGGCAAATGTTACTTGTTATGGATGTGGAAAGAAGGGATACTATAGGAATGAGTGTAGGGAATCGTGGAACCGAGGAAATCAAGGATCGGGTGGTAATGGGTATAATCATGGAAACCGCGGAGCTGGAGGAAACCGTGGATGACAAGATAACGGGGACCAACGTGTGGAAGCTGGAGCTGCTCATGGAAGAGTGTATGCACTTGGGAACGAGAGAGGAGAAGATCCGAACGTCGTTACTGGTACGTTCCTACTCAATAATCGTTATGCTTCCATACTATTTGATATTGGTGCCGATAAGAGTTTTATGTCCACTACGTTTGCACCCTTACTAGAGAAACCCCCGATGGCCTTAGGAATTGGTTATGATGTAGAGTTAGCTAATGGGAACATAGAAAGGATTAGGACTATTATTCGCGGTTGCACGTTAAATTTTCTGAATCGTCCTTTCAACATAGATCTTCTACCCATCATGTTAGGAAGTTTTGATGTCATTATTGGTATGGATTATCGAAGTATCGTGCTCATATACTTTGCGATGAGAAGATCGTGCATGTTCCTTACGACAGGGAGATTCTAAATATACCAGGAGATCGAAAGGAATTGAGAGGCCCATCTAGATTAGCGGTCATATCTTGCACTAAATTACCGAAGCTAATGGAAAAAGGATGTTGCGTTTTCTTAGCTCAAATCTCTGAGAAAGAAGGAAAGGAGAAGAAGGAAAGATGCATTGGAGATGTGTCTATAGTTCGTGATTTTCCCGATGATTTGCCGGGAATCCCGCCTACTAGACAGGTGGAGTTTCAAATTGAGTTGATACCTGGTGCTGCACCTGTGGCACGAGCGCCTTATCGTCTTGCACCTACTGAATTGGAAGAGTTATCGAAACAACTAGCGGAGTTAGCCAAAAAAGGATTTACAAGACCAAGTTCTTCGCCTTGGGGAGCCCCGGTCTTATTCGTGAAGAAGAAGGATGGATCGTTTCATATGTGTATTGATTATCGAGAGTTGAACAAGTTAACGGTGAAGAATAGATACCCGTTACCGAGGATCGACGACTTGTTCGGTCAGCTTCAAGGATCGAGTGTGTATTCGAAGATCGATTTGAGATCGGGATATCATCAGCTTCGAGTTCGCGAGGAAGATATTCCGAAAACGGCTTTTAGAACCCGTTACGGGCATTACGAGTTTCAGGTGATGCCGTTTGGGTTGACCAACGCACCGGCGGTATTCATGGATCTCATGAATCGGGTGTGTAAGCCTTACTTAGATAAATTCGTGATTGTGTTCATCGATGAAATTCTAATTTATTCGAAGAGTGAGAAGGAGCATGAGGAGCATCTAAGGCTTATCTTAGAATTGCTCAGGAAAGAGAAACTGTATGCCAAGTTTTCTAAATGTGAATTTTGGATTTCGACGGTACAATTTTTGGGTCATGTGATTGATAGGCAAGGAGTTCATGTAGATCCTGCTAAGATTGAAGCAATTAAAGATTGGGCTCCACCAACGACCCCAACAGAAGTTCATCAATTTTGGGGATTAGCCGGTTATTACCGAAGATTCATTGAGGGATTTTCGAAGATAGCAAAACCGTTGACCAAATTGACTCAAAAGAGTGTCAAATACGAATGGGGAGATAAGGAAGAGGAAGCATTTCAATTACTTAAGGAGATGTCGTGTAGTGCTTGATGAGTGTTTAATCACTCATCCTTTTTAGACCTAAAATCAGACCAAATACACCAAATACTAACCAAAAATGCCAAGAGAATGTCTGTTTTTGTATTTGTGTATGTGCAGGTACGGATATGTGAAAAATGAACAAAAACAAAGCAAAACCGACAAAAACGAGCTCGAGATTGGAAAAAGGTCAATAGCCGAAGCCGAGGAAGAAATTTATCCAAGAAAAGCCCAAAATGACAAAAGTAATCCTTAGAGATTCAGAGAAAAACAAAAGAGACTCTTAGTTGAAATATGAAGACCTTTACAATAATGGCCCTCCAAGTTTCAGCAAGTTGTCAACTTTGGTCCTTTGAAGAACTTTGGAAGAAAAGTCAACTCAACTCCTCCAAGTTACAAGATCGTTACGTGTAGTATTTAGTTGCATTTGTAGCGTTTTAATATGTTTTAAGTAGTTTTCTCATGTTTTGTAAAAGTCTAGGGGCTAATTATGCAACAAACTCAAAGATTAGAGAAGCCCTAGCCCCTAGCCTATAAATAGATCTCATAAGCCTCATTTGAGAGGTTGGTTAGTTTGGTGGTTAGTTTTAGGGTTAGGCTTAGGGTTGTTGAGGGTTGGTCCTCATAGTGGTAGGAGTAGTGTAGTTTTATTTTTATGAAGTATGTGTTTTATTTTACTTTCTCTCTCTAGCTTTATCTTTCTAAAAATCTTTAATTTTTAGTTGTTAAAATCTTGTTTTTATTGGTGGGATTTAAAGTTTATGGTTAAACTAGGTTGTTTAGTAATAAATTTGGTAGAAAAACATTAGTTTTAGGCTTTATTTTGGATCAAAATAGTGTTTTGTTAAAATTTTGTCGAGTTAGATTTAAAAAAAAAGAGTTACCGAGTTTGGTTTTTGAAAAAAAATAAAAATAAAAATAAAATATCGAGTTAGATAAATATAGTATCGAGTTAGGAATTAAATAATCAATTGTTACCGAGTTTCGTTTTCGTCAGGGACCAAGTTGCAAATAATTTCTTTCGAGTTTGAGTTATTTATACTGTTTCCGAGTTTGAGGAATTTTTGTTTACCGAGTTTCGTTTTCGGTTTACCGAGTTAGGATTTTATATATACTACCGAGTTTGAGATTTTTTTTGTTAGGGACCATTTTGCAATTTTTCACTTTCGAGTTTGGATTTTTTGTTTACCGAGTTTGGCATTTTGACTTTCGAGTTTGATTTTTTTCTTTTATACCGAGTTTGATTTTTTTTATTTCATTTTTTTATTTTTTTATTTTTACCAAGTTTCATTTCTTTTGGCGAGTTAGCCAAGATTATCGAGTTAGATAATCAATACCTCATCGTTTATCGAGTGAGGTTCTTTTATGCTTTATGCTTAGGCGAAACTCTGCCGAATTTTATTTTGGCTTATCTAGTTTGTTTCTTTTAACGAGTCTTTTTCTTTTATCAAGTAACTTTATTTTATTAATATGAGTTTCGAGTAGTTTTATTTAGCGTTTGCTTGGTGGCACGAGTTTGTGAGTTAAGTGTGGATTAAAAGGGGTCGTGATTAATAATCGTTATGATTATTTAGACTTGTAATTTTATTATTTGAAGGGCAAAAGCCAGAGAATAATCAAATTACACATCTAGTAATTATTTTCTTTTTAAAGGATTATTTTCAAAATAAACCAACGTTGTGAGAAAATAGTCTTGTTTAAGGAAAATAATTCGTCGTCAACCCTTGACCCACACTTGATGAACTTATTCACGCCGCTTTGCAAACATATTGTTTTTAAAGTCTTTTCCCGTCTTAATTTCTTTTCGCGTTTTAAATCTCGTTTTCTTTAGTTATTTTATCCAATGCTTGTTTTATTTGTTTGTTTCCTTTGCGTCGTTTTATTGTTTCTTTTTTACTTTAACTGCGTTCTAAATCCTTTTAGTAGTGTAATCAAAAACCAACCAAATCATCTTTTTAATTCCATTCACTTCACAATCACGCGACTCAAAGCCGACTCAATCGCCATCTTACCTTCGTTGGGACATAACGACCCGGGGAACATACTTTCACGAGTGATCCTTCGGTAAAACAAACCTATACACACAAAACGACTATATCAGTGCTCTTATCTTAGCGTTACCTGAAGGTAGTGAGGACTTTGTCGTCTATTGTGACGCTTCTCATAAAGGTTTGGGAGCTGTGTTAATGCAACGAGAGAAAGTGATAGCTTATGCTTCCCGACAGATCAAGAAGCACGAGAAGAACTACACCACCCATGATTTGAAGTTAGGTCCTGTGGTTTTTGCCTTGAGGGTATGGAGACACTATTTGTATGGAATCAAGTGTGTTGTGTTTACTGACCACAAAAGTCTACAACACATCTTGAATCAAAAAGAGCTCAACATGAGACAGCGACGTTGGATTGAGTTGCTAAGCGATTATGATTGTGAAATTCGTTATCATCCTGGTAAAGCAAACGTTGTTGCTGATGCTCTTAGTCGAAAGGAGAGAATACCACCGCTACGAATTAGGTCATTGGGAATGACTATCGTATCGCCGTTACCGTCTCAAATATTAGAAGCTCAAACAGAAGCGTTGAAAGCAGAAAACCGACCTGCTGAGAACATATTTGGGATGGCTGAAAATGAGAAAGGATTTGTTAAGCGTTCTGATGGAGTATTGTGTTTTGGAAACCGAAGTTGGGTACCATTGTATGGAGGAATTCGAGAGTTGATTATGTATGAGTCGCATAAGTCTAGATACTCTATTCATCCTGGGTCTGACAAGATGTACCAGGATCTTAAGAAATTATATTGGTGGCCAAATATGAAGGCCGATATAGTATTCTACGTTAGTAAGTGTTTAACTTGCTCTAAGGTTAAGGCCGAACATCAAAGACCGTCAGGATTATTGACGCAGCCAGAACTCCCGGTTTGGAAGTGGGAGCGAATTACGATGGACTTTATTACCAAATTACCAAAGACAGCTAGCGGTTGTGACGCTATCTGGGTAATTGTGGATCGTTTGACTAAGTCTGCTCATTTCTTGGCGATTAGTGAAGATGATAGTGTTGATAAACTTGTGAGGTTGTATGTGAAGGAGATTGTTTCTCGTCATGGAGTTCCGATATCGATTATTTCTGATCGCGACAGCCGCTTCACGTCAGCATTGTGGCGATCACTTCAAACCGCTTTGGGGACGAGACTAGATATGAGTACTGCATATCACCACCAAACCGATGGTCAAAGTGAGAGAACTATTCAGACCTTGGAGGATATGCTTCGTGCATGCATAATAGACTTTGGTAAAGGCTGGGAGAAGTATCTACCCCTTGCGGAGTTTTCTTACAATAATAGCTACCACACAAGTCTTAAAGCTGCACCATTTGAAGCCTTATATGGTCGTAAATGTCGTTCGCCTATTGGTTGGGCTGAAGTTGGAGATAGCCAACTCACAGGCCCTGAGCTTATTTTGGAGACTACTGAGAAAGTGACGCAAATTCGAGATCGATTACAAGCAGCTAGAGATAGGCAGAAAAGTTACGCCGATCAGAGACATAAACCCCTAGAGTTCGAGGTTAAAGACAAAGTGATGCTGAAAGTCTTGCCTTGGAAGGGTGTGATACGTTTCGGGAAACGTGGGAAACTCAACCCTCGCTATATTGGACCATTTCTCATTTTGGAAAGAATTGGGCCCGTGGCTTATCGGTTGAAATTACCAGAGGAACTGAGTAAAGTTCATGATGTGTTTCATGTTAGCAATTTGAAGAAGTGTCTTTCGGATGAAACACTGGTTATACCAATTAAGGATATTCGTGTGGATGAGAGTTTGAATTTTGTGGAGGAGCCGATTGAGATATTGGATAGAGAGATTAAACGACTTAAGAGAAGTCGTATTCCACTCATCAAAGTTCGTTGGAATTCGCGGCATGGACCGGAATTCACATGGGAACGTGAGGATGAGTTTCGAAAGAGATATCCGAAGCTTTTTACTTTGTAGATGTATTGTTCCGAGTGAAACCCGGGACGGGTTTCTTCTGAGGCTGGGAGGATGTGACAACTGGCAAATTAGGGAGCCATTTTGAAAACCCGCATTACTTTAAATTTAATGATTTTCGGAATATTTGAAAAGTTTATTCGTGATGAGATTTGTAAACGTAGGATTGTGATTTTTAAACCGTACGTTATTTATGGAATTTGAATTATTGGTTTGGTTTCGTACGTTTCATGATGATTTATTTTTGAGAAATTTATTTGGCACTACATTGACTCCGGCACTAGGTTAACCTAACAAATTTTAATCTTTTACATAACAGTTGCGATTCTCCGTTAAATGAACATTATATTTTTCATACATGTCTATATGTTTCGGGAAATGTTTTTGGGAAATTATTGACGACGTTTACGAATATGTTTGGCGAAATTTAATACTTTTATGAACAAGTAATCGTGTTACCGGAAAACCGTTTAAAATATTTCACTAAACATTAAGGTTATTGTGGCTAGTTTTGGAAAAGTGAAACATAAGGGACCAATGTGTAAAATTCGGGCATATAACCCCTTTTCCCCAACCCTAACCCTCATAATAATAAAAAACAAACACACCCTTCTCCTCCCTTTTCCTAGCCGCCGGCTCCCACCCACGAACCATCAACACCGCCGACCTCCACACAACACCACCACCACCAAAATACTCCCCATCATTTTCTTGTTCTTGTGGTGTGAAACACGCACCAACACAAACACCTCTCCCCTCTGTTTTTATTGATACCGCCGCACCCAAACACCACACACCACCACACTATCAATTTTCTTGGTTTTCATTCGAATAGAAGGTGAGAAATCGCGGGTATTGCATCGGGTTTGACTATTTTGAGTTGAACCCGAATTAAATCTTGATATTTTGGGTGTTAAAATTTGAAATGATAATGGGTTTTAATATAAAGATGAGTTTGGTATCCATGAGGGTCGATTATTGATTGTTTTGCTGCTCGGATTGGAATTTGGATGCGTTTGGTTTTGTGTTTAGCTCGTAAGAGCTCAACCGAGACCCTATGGTCTCGGTGTGGTATCATCTTGGCTCGTTTGGGAGCCTAGCACAACTCTTGGTCCGTTTGGTTTTGTTATGTGGCTCGATCTAGAGCTTAACGTGACCCCTTGGTCCGTTGGTTTGATTATTGACTCGCGTGGGAATCGATTTGATGCTTGTTTTGGATTTTGGTTGTGCCACGACCCAAAGGGTCCGTTTGGCAGTTTTGGTAAGGCTCGAGTGAGCCTAAGCCGAGACCAAATAGGTCTTGGGTTTGAGTCTTTGTGACTCATGGTCTAGCCGAGACCAATATGGGTCTCCCGGCTCGGGTTTGGCGTGGTAAACCAACCCATATTTACATGTAACTTGATTGGTTCTTGTTGTTGATATTATTGTTGTTGTGACATTTCGTTTTTGGACGATGCATTGGACGGGTCAAGACCCTTTGTGGTCTCGACAAATGGTATACTTATTGATTGATTATGGAGTGGTGTTGTCGAGTTGATATTGGGGACCGATTGTGAGACGGTCAATTAGATGACGGAGATAGGTTAGTTGGGTGCCGTAGTCGGACCCTATTGTTGTAGCACGTGGAATGGGTTTGATATTGGACGGAGTTGGATTATTTATTTATGACTTGGTTATGTTATTTTTGGACTTGGACTATGAGCCGCGAGTGATGACTCGGACATGTGACCAATTTCTTATGACTCGATAAATATTCAAAACCAAATATTAATAATAATACTCGTAATAATATTATTGATAATATAATCGTTTATATACGTATATAGACGTGAAAAACGTATATATATGTGTGTGTATATATATATATATATATATATATATATATATATATATATATATATATATATATATAAATGCGTATATTAATAATAAAACGACCACGAGTAAACGTTATAATAATATAACGATAAATATTGTACTGTGCGAATAGTGAATAAATGTCGGGAGTATTATTATAAATAAATAACTAAAAATAATGACGAGAACTAATACGTTGGGTAATTAATAAATAAAACATGATTTTTTTTTATATAAATTTGGTAAACTTATCGAGTTATACGGAGTTGTGGTTACTTAAGTCCAAGTGGACTTTATTATATGACTTTTGTGTTGTCACGGATATATGACGATTAATATATCCATTTTCTATAACTACGTAACTTATTTAATCGACGGGTTAAATCGAGTTTATTTAGCTATATAAAATGAGTATATTAATGGGTATCGTATCCCACGACGCCCATAGGTTATGCTACGTGTATTAGGATAATAAATTACTAAATATCTCGTGGAGTTGGCTAAATTGACGAATTTGGCAAATTTGACGATATATCTAGGGAATTTGTTGGACTACGATATTTACCATATAGTATTCTTTGTGGTATGTGATTTAGGTTGGGTATAATCTTAGAACGATATATTACGTAAATAAATATGGGGGATTACCAAATCGACGGATTTGATAAACTTCGATGATTTATTTAAATAATATATGGGGCTAATATTAGACCTAGAGATGGTTTATTATTTCTTTTCGTTGTGGCTTCTTGGTTTGAGTTGTGTCGACCCTCCACCCGTATGGATACCAAACGTCAAACTTCAAATTAATATGAAGATAATTCGAGAAATGGATATTTTTGGAAAGTTAAATGGAATACGTTCGGGATTGGGAATATTTGATTTTGGGGAAATGATTCTGAACGAGTTTGATATTGTTAGGAAGTGCCGAGTCTGTAGTTGCCGTTACTTGAGTTTGCTTTACGTCTTTCATCTATCGATTTCTTTTGCGGATTGCTGGACTTGAGGTGAGTCATAGCCCCACTTTTACTCTTGAACTTTGTTTTCAATACTTGGGGTGAGAAACGTGCAAATGTTTTATGTGGACTATTATCACTTCGGTTATTTTTAAAACTTGCTATGCTTATAGAACTTGGTAGGATTTAGAGCAAGGCCTAGTCCCGAACTAGGTAAGCTATTGTTTAGTTGTAGAGCGAGGCCTAGTCCCGAACTAGGTAAGCTGTTGATTGGTTGTTGAGCGAGGTCTAGTCCCGGACTAGGTAAGCCATTGGATTAGTTATAGAGCGAGGCCTAGACATGATATAGGTAAGTTATGGATTGTATTGATTTGAGCTATAGCGTGCACCTATAGGGTTGGTTAGATTTGGTTGGATTATTTTGGTTGGATGATTGAGGCCAAGTCTAGCTAGCAAGCGTTTTACGTATATGTCCACTTGATTTAGTTATGAATTTAAACCTATGATCTCACCAGCGAAAGCTGACTTTTAGCGCGTTTTATTAGGTAATTAAGTGATGCCCTTGGATGCTTGGGTTGGAGGCTTGGCAATGGCACCTTGTTTATGGATCTGTTTTCTAAAACTCTGATAAATAATTCTGGACCTATATTCATTTCTTTTGGGCCTGACTTTGATTGATTTTGGGTAAATGTAAACTTTAAAACCCCGCGTGGTTGAATTTTCTCTTGTTTACTTTATCTCGTTCTTTTATGTCATGTGTTGGATACCAATCCCCGTAGCACCCCGAAAGCTTGTTGAGTCTTCCGCTGTACCAAATTTTTGGGGTGTTACATTTAAAAATTAGGCGTTTAATTAAATTAACATAGATCCGTGTTAATTAACCACAAATATTTCAATCACAAATATTTCAGTCACACATAATGCTCTTATCACACACACTCACATCATAAACATCACCAAAACCACCAATTTTAGATCTAAAAAATGAGACAGAGTAGAGAGAGAGAAAAGAGAGAATATGTGGTGAGTGTGTGTGAGATAAGAGCGTTATGTGAGGTGTGTGTGTGAGAAAAGAGAGAATATGTACGGGGACGCGTTTAAACGCGTTTTTGTTTATTTATTATTATTATTTTTAAATGTAATGTATATGTAATATGTTTTGGAATATGTAAAATGTATATGTTATGTAATATGTAAAATGTATATGTATATGTATTAATGTAATATGTTAAAATGTATATGTAATAATGTAATATGTAAAAATGTAATATGTAAAAATGTAATTTGTAAAAAGTAAAAAATTATATGTAAAATGTATTTTGTAAAAAGTTAATAATTTTTTTTTGTATATTTTAAAAAGTTAAAAAGTTTATTTATTTGTTGTAAAAAGTTAAAAAATGTAATTTTGTAAAAGTTATTTGTAATTGTACATTTTATTAGTAAAAACGTAATTTTTTTCATGTTTGTAAAATGTATTTGTAAAAATTTTTCGAATTGTTAAAAAATGTACTTTCAGGCGTTCGGTTCTGACGAGCAATTAACTGAGTGGGTGCAAAGTATAGCCCGTGAGCTCGGTTTTGTCATTGTCAAAAATAGAACCAAAGCAGAAAAGGGTTATCTGTACGAAATAAATTATAGGTGTTCAAAGGGTGGAAAATATAGACCTGAAGGTAGAGGAAAGCGGCAAGCCAGTACCTTTAAAACGGGTTGTCCATTCAAATTAGTGGCGAAATATCATCTGATGGGTGATTTTTGGATTTTGAGGGTGAAAGATGATAGCCATAATCATGATTTGGCAGAGTCGTTGCATGGTTTCCCATATGCAATGCGATTAAAGGAGGATGAGTTCGGTTTGGTCGAAGAATTGGTAGTTATAATGTACGACCACGTAATATACTTTCGACAATACAGGGTCGTAATCCGGATAACGTGTCTAGCGTTAGAACTATATATAACGCAAAAGGTAAGATCCGGAAAAATCAAAGAAGGTGGTCGAACTCCAATTCAAGTCCTTTACTCACATTTAAGGGATGCAGGGTATATATATTACGATAGGGTAAATGAGCAAAATCAGCTTGAGGAACTATTTTTTGTTCACCCCACATCGTATGCTCTATGGTGTACATTCCCTCAAATCATGCTTATGGACTCCACGTACAATACCACAGTGTTTAAATTGCCGTTATTGGAAATTGTCGGAGTAACTTCGACAAATAAAACATTCTCAATGGGGTACAACTTTTTAAACAGTGAGAAAGGGTTTAATTTTCAATGGGTATTGCAACGTGTGAAGTTAGTGATAGATCAAAGATACTACCCGCGTGTTATCGTCACCGACAGAGATTTAGCGTTGGTTGGGGCGTGCAAAGCGGAATTTTCTGACGCTCACAGATTACTCTGTCGATGGCATGTACAACAAAATATTCTTCAGAATTGCAGAAATAGATGCGTTTCATTAGAGGACTATGAATCCATCAAATGGAGATGGGATCATATGATTAAAGCTCCGACACGCAGAGATTTCGCGCATCATTACGAACGCCTACAACAGCGATTGGTCAATCATGCGGGCACTTAATTATTAATTCATTGATTTTTATTATTTAGTAAATAAAAACCCGAATGACCTTTTGTTAGTTCATTATTTTTTTCAGGTATTGCTCAGTATCTGAATAACTTGTTGCAAGATTACGGTAACATGTTTGTCTCGTGTATCATCGATCAATATCACTGCTATGGCCAAACAACAACGTGTAGAGTTGAGAGTCACCACGCGTTCTTGAAATTATATTTGGACGGCACACAGTCCAATTTAGACCGGTTTTTGAGTGCGGTTGATAAAATTTTCATTGCGCAAGAAACTGCGATAAAAGAGATTTTTAATAGAAGCATGAACGAGAAATTTAATAAATGTGACATACCAATATTTTCAGAATTGTGGTACAAAGTTTCAAAACATGCTTTCAACCAAATGCATAAAGAACTTAACCGGGATATCGCCGTAGAAAAATGTGGCCATAAGTTGCGGACAGTTTATGGACTACCATGCTTCTGCGAATTTGAATTTTATCGAATTCATGGTAAGTATATTCATTTTATGACTATCTACTTATTTTTCCACATTAATATCAGTAACTTATATAAGTCACTTTTAACTCATGCAGAACGGCCCATTCCATTGGATGCAATTGATGTTTATTGGAGAACCCTATCCGTCCCGTGGCCTGTTATCAATAAGCAACCGCCTGAACATGGTCCATCTGAAGATGGTCCTTCTAGTGACAATGAAGATGATATTGCTTTTGAAGAGAACATGCGAGAATTCAAAAATGTTTTTAGCAAAGCGACTTCGTTTGTCAAGAAAAGCATGTTAACGAAGGTGAGAGGGATATTCCAACTAGAATCTGTGGACATACGTCAACCTGCTGTTCAGAAAAATACTCGTGGACGTCCAAGTGCAAAGGGCAAAAAGTCGCAGGCTACAAAAGTTCCGAACTTGAATGAAGTCCCGGACTTGAATGACTTGAATGATGTGCCAACCATGAATCACCGAAGAAGCACAAATTCAAGATCTACGAAAGTCCCGAAACGCGCCAAAGAATCTGCAAGACATAGTTCATACACGGGTCAAAAAATAAGACACAGATTTTACGTTGGAGATAAGGATAGCGAGGATTTTATTGATCGCATTCCAGAGATTTTCTGTTCACAGGTAATAAGTATTAAAAATGTGCTAGGTGACGGAAATTGTAGGTTTCGGTGCATTGCCCATTGGATTTTGCAAGAACAGAATAGGTGGGCCGATGTTAGATACATGTTAATGCAAGAGTTATAACAACATAGTATAACTTACGTGAGTATGTGGGGGGAAGAAGACTCTTACCATCTTCGTGATACATTAAACTGGTTTAATGGACCAACGCCTGAAGATTACTGGATGACGATGCCAAATACGGGTCTGTTCATTGCTTCAGCTATTCACCGACCTCTTGTATATATAGACTGTCATGGTTGGTTCACATGTTTACCCCTATTTTCTGCTCCAAACTTATCACATGGAATTGACCCCATTGTGATTGCGCGTGTGGGGGAGAACAGTGGTGCTCATTACGTTTGTCTCAATCTAGACAGAGATTCTCCACTACCACATAACCACCCACAATGGAGGTGGTTCAAACAGCCAATTGCAAACGAATGGGAAGCAATATATAACCATCGATGTATTTTATGTTGTAAATGATTATTCATTTATTTAAATGTAAATTGTTTGAAAATGTTGTAAATGATTATTCATTTATTTAAATGTAAATTGTTTGAAAATGTTGTAAATGATTATTCATTTATTTAAATGTTAATTGTTTGAAACTTAAAAGTCTGCTTTTTTGTAGAGTGTTAGTTCTGCACCAGTTATACCCCCTGATCCCGCACTGGCACCACCTAGTCCAGAAGAGGATCCAGAGATGGATGATGATGAGATGGATCCACAGATGGATGATGATGATGATGAGATTGTTGCTGCAGATGATGAGATTGTTGCTGCAGATGATGATGTTGATGAGATTGCTGCTGCTGCTGATGGTGTTGATGAGATTGTTGCTGCTGATGATCATGTTGATGATGAGGAGGTTCTTCCTTTGCCACCTTATCAGATATCACTTATGAGTCAGACACTTCAGATGCCTTAGGTCATGCACTTGAGACGGAGGTCAGATCTACTTTTGAGGTTGGCGAATCTTCGACCAGACCACGAGTTTCTCCTGCCAAACTTAGGGCAGAGTTGAGTCGTTTGAGGGATGACATCTCTTGGTGTCGGAGTTGCTATGTGTCGATGTCGAGGAGGTTGTGTGAGCGACAATCTGATGTCAAAGGATTGAGGAAGGAAGTTAAGCGTGATAGGAGAGATATAGGTGATGTGTATGTTACGTTGGATGAGCACGCATCTAGGTTGAGTGATTTAGAGAAAGCGGCTGTAGAGTTTCGAGAGCAGTTAGAGTCTTTTGAGAAGAGGGTGAAAGAGATAGAGAAGTTGCTGGAGCATGTGGACAGTGATAGTAGTTAGTATCTTGATAGTAGTTTACCTTTGTATGTCTTTATTTTCAATGTGTATGTTATTTGACAAACATTTGAATTCTAACTGCTTATTTATTTAATTCGAATGATTTTTTTTATTATTACGTGTTTAAATTAGTAATAACATTATTGATTGATGATGTAAATTATTATGCAAATTCTTTGGTCAGATGAGCCAAAGAAATCCTTTCTGGTGCCGATGTAATAGAGGATTTATTGTAGAACGGAAATCCTGGCAAGATGGTAGTCGTGGGCGACTGTTTTATGCATGTCCTCTTTCAGTGGTAAATAATCATACGTTTGCTTAGTTATGTAAATAATTTGTTTGTTAAAAATACATTTCTTATTATTTTCTTAACATGTAACAGCCAGGTACAAAAGACTATGGGTGTCGATACTTCAAGTGGAAAGATGAATTTGAAGCAGAGCACTTTAATCAAGCATCTTCTTCAACGCATTGCTCAAACTGCGTTGCTACAAAAAATGAGAACTAGTTGTTGAAGGCAAGAATAAAGGCGCTGGAAATGGAGTTAGAAATGGCAAAGAATCCTGAGGATCACGCTTGTCAATCAAGTGCCAGGCTCCATGATCTTTTAAATGAGATGAATAATCTTCATATGTCGTAGATGTTGTAGCTTTAAATAATGTGTTAACGATGTTGTTTAATTAAATAATAACAGGTGTTGTTGTAATTATTTAATGTGGTAATTTTTAACGTGACCGTTGTTATTATTACTTAAATAAAATACATTACACGTCAATTATATAAATATTATATAAAATACATACAAAATACACCCTAAAATATATTATACAAAATATTTTTAAAAAAAAAGAAAAAGTACAAAAGTACAAAAAGTAAAAAAAAAAAGTACAAAAAAATAAAAATAAAAGGTACAATCGTACCACTAGGGAGGGTTAGTATATGAATATAGGGAGGGTTAGTATATCCTATGCCTTACCTTTTTGCCCCCTCATTTTTTGACATTGATCGAGCTGTGAAGTTCATTCACAGTAAGTAAAGCACAGTTTCCTTGCTAGTATTTCATTGGTACTACTATGAACGAGTTACATAACTGTCTTTTTTTTGTTATAGGCAATGCAACCAGCGGAAAGACCACATACGTTCACTGCAAAGCTGGCAGGGGACAGAGTACGACAATTGTGCTTTGCTATTTGGTACCACCTTTTTCTTTTTTAAAGATATATACATTTCAATAAGGCGGTATAATGGATATTTTGTGCATTAAATATACACTTTGGGTGACTTTTGAGTTTTGACCATTGACCCTTGACCCATATTCTTATAAAACATCTTTATTTATGTTCCATTTTGACCTGTTAGAGGCAAAATATAACCAAGTCGACTCGTCTAAACTTCTTGTTTATTTCCCTTTTGACCTGTTGGCGATGTGTTCATACTATCTACCCTAAACTTTCGAATTTACTGAGTTGGCTCTAATGTTTCACAGGTGGAATACAAGCACATGACTCCTGATTCTGCACATGGCTCTAATGTTTCATAGGTCGAATTAGCTCTAGGGATGCAATGGAGGCGTGGGCTAATCAATAGAAAGGGAAAAAGTCATACATGGTATATTTCAGACATTAATAAAGTTATGTACCCTGAAAATTATTGCGTTTCTCAACCAAACCCATGAATGCAAGTTTAGCTACTCGAATTTACAAGGACACGCAGTTCGAAGATCTTGAAAAGGCTAGTGTTGCGGTAGAATTGCCATGTGTGCTGTTCCATTTTACTTTGCAACTTGGGAACAGTAAGTATTGCAAAAATAGCCCTTTTTTCCTTTTACTACATCCGTCTCAAAATAATTGTCCCTATTTCCTTTTAGGGATGTCTCAAATTAATTGTCCACTTTCCATTTTAAGTAAAAACTAGAGAATAAAGTAAAGGAATATTCTCTTTGAGTGGTTAAAAATTAAATTGGCCCCACTTTTGTTAAACTAAGTGACTCTTGTCTCCTGACAATTATTTTGAGGTGGAGGGAGTATATTATAGTAGTACAATAGAATATATAATTACTAATCCTTAAAATTTTGTGCATGTTGCAGCTATTTCACCAACACCTTAATCCTTCCGGTAGTAAATGGACCTACAGAGGGCTTGCTGTTAAGCTGGTACTCTCTATTGGCTTTTATTTATTAATATAAGGAGTGTTTGGATGTGCTTTTTAAAGTGATTATCGAATATTGAATGATAATGCTTTATGCGATGCTTGGGTGTGCTTTATCGAAATTGTAATAAGATTTTTTAATGGTGTTGACCTGATAGGAAAATAGTTGCAGCACAGGTAGAATAGACATGTACTGTACCTAAAGTTGTTATTTTGCACTAATATGTCGGTATTTTTTTTGTTACGGGTAAAATAGCCCACCTTCTTGCTTGGAGTTGAGCTCTTGTCTTGTCCTCTAAATGATATCTGTTGCTTTTCCTAAAATTTTAGCCTTTCACGACTTGGGGTGTTTTGGTCGATGTTGAATGTGTTTATTTATTCTTTCCTTTTGTGTGGATCAGATGCTTAATTATATGTACTTGCTGCCACATGTCGGGTTACTTGTTGGGTGACAGACAATTAGCACCATTATTTCTTCTTGAGCCTTATGAGGGTGGCAGTGGACAACGGCATCACCAACGGCATGCCCATGCCGGCGGTGAACACCGCCGCCACCCCACCGGTATGATCCATCGGCATGCTTCAGCGGTAATATTTGATTCGGAAGCATGAAGAAGGCATGAAGAAAAAGAGACGTTGGAATATGACCGTTTGTGGCTTTAGTTGGGAGGTATGAAAAAGGCATGGTTGCCACTAAAAAAGGGTTGGGAGATATAAAAAAAGTATGAATGAGGTGAAATGAGGTGAAATGATATTATTGGTGGATTTGGGAGGTATGAATGATTTCGGAAGCATGACTGCCACCATTCTTAGTTTCCAGAGTATGTAGATGCTTACTTGAGGCTTGCTGCTATTGCGAAAGCACGAAATAATGTTCCTTTAAGCATTGAACCGGTACTCGAGCTCTTTTCAGTATCATTGTTTATATTTACTTTTTATCCATATGCCTTCAATGTTTACATTTACTTTTAAATCATTATTTTCTCAATGAATTTAGAAAAAAAAAAAAAAAAAAAAAAAAAATTCTACAACTAAACGACACATAAATTTTCTCCAATCTCTCTCCCTCTTTGCACTTACTAACCTCGCACTTTTCTTTCCAAAACTACGAAACAAAAAACCAACATACACCAACAAAAATCGCAAAAATTAACGCAGTTTTGGGCGAGTACTATTATAACTTGCGTGTTTATATACGTGTGTATGTCTATGTTATTGGCACATTCCTTTCAAAATATAAGTCCAGTTTGACTTTTCTAATCGAATTTTGACCTTGAATACTTTTGTTTGTTTATATAATAGTTGATGCAAAATATATAAATAAATTGTGTTTTAAATATATTTTCATTTAGTATAATTTTCATAAGTGTTATATAATACAAACAAAAATAGTTAAGGTATTCAAAAAGTCAAACTGTACTTATATTTTGGGACGGAAGTAGTAGCAAACTAGAAACGACTTCACAAATTCATTAGTAAGCCAGGAAAAAAAAAAAAAAAGTCTCTTTGCTGCAACTTTGCATATTTGTTGGTAAATAAAATAATCGTAAGTCAAAATACAGTTGCAACTCCTAGCTAGTTATTGCAATACTTAATCAAAAGAAGAAAGAAACAAAACTTAATACAATGAATAACAAAAGAACTTGAGTAAATTACTTAACTGAACGTTTTATTCAACTCCTTTACACATATAAACATCCCACGTAAAATTATTCAAAATGAACATCTCATATATTATCCGTTAGATCTATTACTATATTAGTTTCTAACCGTTAGATTTAGTAAAAGAAATCCTAGGCGAGGTGCATGCGAGGCAGAAAGATAAGAGGGTTTAAGCTAGGTGATGGTTCAGGCGAGGTATACGCGAGATGAATTGAATTGTGTTACCAAGCGAGAAACTAGGCGAGGTGACAAGCGAGGTGCTACGCGAATTGAATTGTTTTACCAGTGGGCGAAGCCCTAGGCGAATTGAATTACAAGTTGTCAGGCGAGGATCTAGGCGAGGATGCACAACAGTTATGAGGACATAGGCGAGGATGCACAAAGAAAACCATGGTTCTAGGCGAGTACATAGGCGAGTATGAATACATAGGCGAGGATTCACAAATGAGGACACATGTGAATGAACTAGGCGAGGTTATCATTGGTGAGTAAATAGGCGAGTAGTATGTTTTTATAAAGTATTAAAGGGTGAGCTGTAAGATCAAATATGATTCTGTAATAATGGTTTTATATTGTAGTACGTGTATGGTTTTAATGTTTTATATTACAGTATGGTTTTGTAAAGTCAATATGATTATGTTTGAGTTGTAGTATGGTTAAATTATCTACAATATGTGGACAAAAATGTATAGCATGGTCAAATTATTTAGCTTAGTTTTATTATAGCATCATTTTCTCTCAATAAAGTCAAAGACACCTTCATGTATAGCATGTGGCTCCTGCAAAGGTGGCTGGATATAATGTGGCTCAAGCTGTTTGAAGATGGTTTTGCACTTGTGCTAGAAAAAAATTTCATGGCATGTGAAGATGGTTGAATACTTGAATGTTTTTGAGATATGAGTGAGTGATGAAAGAAAAGAAAGAAAAAGAAAATGGTCCCTTATATTGATATGAGTGGATGAGGGGCACTAGATGACTCACAAAAATCAAAGGACTTGTGGTCTAGTGGGTGGGGCTTAACTTGTTAAGCGAGCCACAAGTAGGAGTAGTACCGGGTGGGTGACATTCCGGGAAGTTCTCACTTGTGGTCCACTTGTTGACCATAATGCTCCGGAGATATTTGGCAATGAAGAGGAGAGTCTTTGAGCCATTGTTGCGGAGACTTGAATCCGAGCCGGCCCCGGTTTTCATCCGGATGTTACTCCAGCGAGTATTCTCGTGTGGAGGCAGAACGGTTTCTGGGCGGAAGTCGATGAATCCCCACTACGCCAGCGTGGGCCCGGTTAAGACAACATAGTCTGAGTATGTGGTGGATGAGGGCCTGCCTATGGCAGATGTGACTCTCTAAACCAAAAATTGAAAGTCACCTTCCAAAAAAAAAAAAAAAAAAAAAAGATGACTGACAAAAGAAAACAAAATGGTCCCCTATATTAGAGAGTTGATGTGACACTTTTTGGTCATTCTTGTAAACTATTGAAAAAGAGTTTGTATTTGTAAAATGAGTTTTTTTTTTTTTTTTTTTTTTTTTTTTTTTTTTTTTTTTAGTTGATAGTTATATAATACTGAATTGAATTTACCTAGTGGTGAAAGGCAAGCGAGCAACAAGCTGCACCGCTAGCCCTTTTTGAATTGTAAAACTAATTCTCTTAAAAACGACATTTGTGGATCTAGGTGTTACAACATTACTATAGATAGCACGTTGAACTCTATTGAGTAGCTCCACTGCCTCAGGTGCAAGAAAACCAAAAGTATCAAACGCGAAAGGAATAAAAACATGCTGATTTTCAATGCACGCTTTCTCGTGTTTTGCCACTTTGTACGAGGCGGCTTTCAAAGCAGCCTGTCCTACTGTAAAACCCCCGCTACTCAACCCCACAAGAGGAGAAACCCTGGTTAGATTCACACACGCATGTTTCCCTCCAACCCACCCAAAAACCAAAACGTCTGCTGGTCTGAGTGTGGATCTTCCATCTATTGGGTCAGTCAAAAAGTTCACAGGCGCTTCTTTCTTGACAGAGATCCCGGCACGCCTAAATATGTCAAAAAGGACGTCCCTAACCATATCATGCCTGTACTTAAGCCCGAGAACTCCTTGCAATGAACCGCATGTTCCTCAAAGGAATCCAAACATGCCTTGTGACAAAAGTGGACTAATTCCTAACCCAATTTACAAGAATGAACCAAAGTCTTGAAATTTACCAAACCAGACCATGGTGCACCCTACGTGATATTTGCGCTGTGCGCTTGATCTTTTATATATACATATTGTCTCAATCATCTATGTGGTCCATAGGATATGATAGAATCCATGTGGGGTCATCAACTTAAAACACGTTTATTATTTATTATTTGTTTATTTTTTCTGATCAAACCATGTATCCATTTATTATACTCCATTTATTTTTGAACTAACTCTCACAACATTAAATATTGTTTATTTAAAAAAAAATTGTTTAGGTTCATGCGCAATAAATGAAACAAAATGCTTTGATGTGCGCTTGATATTTAGAGTTTTGTGATTTTTTATGGTTCATGTGGACAAATTAATGAAGCAAAATGTGCGTTTGAGCGTTTGAAATTTGGACGTTTGTGTTTTTTTCTTTAATTTCTTTCCCTTTTTACTATTTCACGCGCACAAATAAATGAAAAAGAAATATGTGCTTGTGTGTCTGAGATTTGTACATCTGTGGTTTTTAATGGTTCACGCGCACACAAATAAATGAAACTGAATGTGTGCTTGTGCGCTTGAGATTTGGAATCTTGTGATTTTTGAATTTTTTTTTGATTAAATTCTATTTTTAAAATTAAAAAGAAAATAGAAGCAGCGCACAATTAGCGCGCTTACTTTTGTGCGCTTGAGATTTGGACTTTTGTGTAGCACACAGTTAGCGTGTTTTTATGTGGAGTGTGTGGTCTTTAAAAAGTGCATAAACTCTGTGCGCGTTTTAACACATGTCAATATTATATTCATTGATTGATGACTTGTCTTTCATCCATTGGAGGCGCACCTTTTATAGATCATTTTCGTAAATTTTATACGCGACCATTTTGATAAAATGAGATAAAAAATAGTTCATTTAAAATGAGTATTGAAATAGATTATTTAGGTAATTACTTTAAAGAACTTCACATTTAAAAGGCATAAATTATAAAAGAACTAAATACATAAATTATATAATTCAGCTAAAGATCTTCACATGTCCGAGAGAGGTGTTGAGAAAACTGGAATACTTTGTGGGTGCCTAAAGAAGTTATCTGGATCAACTCTAGCCTTGATTTGTATCAACTTCTTAAAATTGTCACTCTTCCAATACCTTTCGCCCCAAACACTCGCTTCTTCATAAGTATCACTGCCAACTCCTAAATCCAAATCATTGTAGTTAAAATACACCTCCCTTGGGTTACTTGATACGTACGGCTCTAAAAACTCTTCAAAGCTTTGAAGCCAATCTCTTCGTGCAAGTGATGTTGGAGTTGTGTATGAAGGTTGGTCGCTAAAGTCAACAGTCTTGAAAAACTGGTACAAGACCCCAGCTCTATGAGGATACGGAATTGCTGTCTCGGAGTACTCATTCATCATTCCCCCAAACGGGTTGATGATAAAAGTCTCTGATCCGTCGTAGGTGAACCTCCGTGGCCACAAGGGGAATAATTTCCTCCCCATTGGATTCGAACCCTTGACCTCCTCTTTGGAATGATGGTATTCTTACCGCTGGGTCACCCCTTGTGGTTGTTATTAAAGGCTTAATCAGAGAGTGAGTTACCAAGTCGTGTGGAGGAATAGGACTAAAGCCCCGAAAAAGTTTATATGAAGGAAAACCTAACCCTGGGTTCAATAGGACAACCTAATTGTATAAACCGAGGGAGGTCACTGTGGGGGAGTTGTCAATTCTCCATCCGTTTAAGGGAGTTAGTAAACTTCCTAATCCATTCCTATAACAGTGACAATATAAGGTTAAGCTTATCAATTTTAATGATTCAATTGAAATCACCTATGTGGGAGAGAAGTGGGGTCGCTTCGAAGGGAAATGTGGGGGCGCAATTCCTAAAAGCTCTCGCAGAACTAGGCTAGTGTTCATGACCATAACGAACACGACTATGAGGATTTGACGATGTCAGGGGGAGTCCTGTGTGAACTTATATTGTCGTCTATATAAATAGCAGATCAGTTCAAAGACATCGCGTTCTACTGGCAGCTACTAGGCTAAGTATATTTCACAAGGGAAGGTTCAAAGGGTAACACCTACCTATCCTATGTAGGATTCAACTGTTGGGATTTTCATTGGAAATGTGTGTGTTTTCGAATCGATCTCCATTCATGTGGGGGATTGTTGGAAAACTTTAGTTGAAAATTGCATTTTCGCCAATTGTAGTGTGAATGGGATATCGATCTCAAATTGTGGTGTCTGAAATGAAATGGTGTAAACTTTGAAAGTGTAAAGTTGTAACAACATATTGATGGTCGGTTAATAACTGATTAATATTTCGATGAATGGCATGGTTTATGGTTGTTGATAATACAATAATTATGACCATTACTCGAAAATTAAATCAATTTTTATGGTAGTTAATTGCATATTAACTATGAGCGGTTTTTGAATCACCTATATAATCTAGCTATATGTGATCATTGAAAAGATAAGAGAAAGCAACACCACACTAAAGATAACACATACAAAAGTTCGCTCTTGGGTTTTATTTTTTCCATGCGAATCACAAGTTTGTCCGATGAGAATTTGAGGCATAACGTCAAGTCCGGCAGTACAACTGCTTCGATTGTTGTACCCTGGGAAATAGACGCCGAATAGGTGGCGAATTTGTTTTAAGGGAAGCGTGTCAAACACGTGCCTCATTCATGTTCTTGCATTCGGTTACATCTCACAAATCTGGTTTGTTATAGCTTTTCGATTTATACATTTTTCTTATTATATTGTTTCTACTTCGATTACACATGACAGTTAATACAACAGCAACTCCTAGCTAGTTATTGCAATACTGAATCAAAAGAAGAAAGAAACAAAACTTAATACAATGAATAACAAAAGAACTTTACATTTAAAAGGCATAAATTATAAAAGAACTACATACATAAATTGTATAATTCAGCTAAAGACCTTCACATGTCCGAGAGAGGTGTTGAGAAAACTGGAATACTTTGTGGGTGCCTAAAGAAGTTATCTGGATCAACTCTAGCCTTGATTTGTATCAACTTCTTAAAATTGTCACTCTTCCAATACCTTTCGCCCCAAACACTCGCTTCTTCATAAGTGTCACTGCCAACTCCTAAATCCAAATCATTGTAGTTAAAATACACCTCCCTTGGGTTACTTGATACGTACGGCTCTAAAAACTCTTCAAAGCTTTGAAGCCAATCTCTTCGTGCAAGTGATGTTGGAGTTGTGTATGAAGGTTGGTCGCTAAAGTCAACAGTCTTGAAAAACTGGTACAAGACCCCAGCTCTATGAGGATACGGAATTGCTGTCTCGGAGTACTCATTCATCATTCCCCCAAACGGGTTGATGATAAAAGTCTCTGATCCGTCGTTTTCAAATATCTTTTCCCATATCTTTGTAAGCCCCTCTATGGAGATTGGTGCTCGAATATAGTCTGATTTACCTTTGAAGTTCAGCTTGGGAATGGCTGATCGGTTAGCGAGAATCTCGGTGGGGGTTGAGGTTGAAAAGCCTCCAAATAGAAGGCTTGTTTGGACCATTTTCACTTCTTCACATATCTCACGTGTTACATTGAGCTCTGGGAAGTTTTCTTCTAGCAACGGCATCAACGTGTCGACAGTTCCTTGATAAATTCCTTCAAACGCCATTCTTATGGTTTTCTGGGACGTATTTCCAACATTTTCGCCAAACATTTGAATCCTTATGTGCAAGTTTCGATCAATATTTGGCATAACAGTTTGATATTTATGGAAAATTTCTGTAGCGCCTTCTTCCAAAGTTTTATCAACTACAAAAACAGTCACTAATTCCGGAACCGGAACCAACCTCAGTTTCCATGCAAGAACAATTCCAAAACTAGAAGCACCGCCACCACGAATCGCCCAATATGTGATCTTAGCATCATCATAGATCTTGTATTAAGTAACCAATATGTGCTAGTTTGATGTTTTCATAGACTAGTGAATGTTAGTTGTATTTTGGTTCATGGGTATGTTCCTAACCATTGTTTCACTATTTGTTGTAAATTTGGGAAGTTAATAAATGTACACCTTTTTCAAAATAAATAAAAATAATACTAATAATTTCAATAACCGATTATTTATTTGACGGTTATGGAGACTTTAATTTCTAAAGAATTTCTTGTTTTCAAAATATTTCATCTCAAAGAAGCTGGAATTTTCCATCTATCCTTCCTTTTTGTTTATATAATGAAACTCCACACTTTTTCTTTAACTTTATTATATCTACAACAAGATACTGTATTATTTCTCTTTCTTTATACCTCAAAACAACTATCTAATGCTTTTTATATGTTTTATTTTATTGCACTATTTGATTTATATAAAGTTTAACTTTTAAAATAAAGGGTGTTCAAAATTTTTGTTAAACCGACAAACCAAGTTGACCCGCTCAATCCGAAACCACAAAAAACGATAACCAAGAAACCGAAACCGAAAAAATCCACAACCGGAATAACCCTCTTATCACGATTCGATTTCGGTTTTTAATTTGAAATATCTGCGGTTAACCGAACAACCGTGTTTATATAGATGTAGTTTTTAACAATAAATTTATAAACAGGAACGGACCTAGGATTTTTAAGAGAGAGTTGCACAAAATTTTCCCTACCATAAATACAAAATTTCGTAAAATAAATTATTTTTTGTTAACCTAAAGTTGCACAATAATAAAAAAAAAAAAATAACACAAATATCGGGGGTTGCACATAATGAAAAAAAAATGCTTTTTGAAAATAAAAATACATTTCTTGACCCAAAATCGAGTGTGTTCCGTGTCACACCCGACATGCATGTAGGTTTATCCCTGTTTAGAATGTCTACAATCATTGATTCTATGTATTCAAGTTTATTCTGTTTGTTTGGATTGTGCTTTAAGCTTTATTAGTGGTAATGTTTAATATCGTATTTATAAGATGTTTTAGTACATTAAACACATTAAAGAAAAGAAATGTCATTTTTTTTATTATATTATTATATGTAGCATAGATGAACGAACATATGCTAAAAATATTACTCCGTAATATATATAGTACATCTAACAAGACTATCCTATCCAGAAACTTGAAGTCAATTCTTATCATTGAAATAATTCCCACCACGAATGTTCCTTTCATAAATATTTTAACTCCATTTGCACTTTGCAGGCCACCCTTCACTCTATATAAACACTTCATTTGCCATAATTCCATCAAAACACACAAAAACTTACATTATGAAGTCTCAATTTATAAGCGCCTCTTATGTTCTCCACTTGCTTCTAGTTCTTTGCTTCTCGGCTTCATGCCGATCTTTAATCTCAAACCTTGATGATGTTACACCTGGTTCCGAAGATTTCATAACATGTCTTCAGTCGAACTCAAACAATATTACCTCCATCTCTCAACTCATTTTCACTTCCGCCAATTCATCCTTCTTACCGGTTTGGCAAGTAGCCGTCAACAACGCTAGATTCAATCAACCCGACACTCCCAAACCATCAGTCATTGTCACTCCTGTTGATGAATCCCAGGTTCGAACTGCTCTTTTATGCACCAAGAAACATGGATACGAGATCAGGATCAGATCCGGGGGTCATGATTTTGAGGGTCTCTCGTCCACTGCTGACGTGCCCTTTGTCATGATTGATTTCACCAACATGAGATCTATAGACGTGGATGTTGCAAATAGCACTGCATGGGTCCAGGCTGGTGCTGCGCTTGGGGAAGTATATTATACTATTTCTCAAAAGACTGATACGTTGTATTTTCCAGCTGGTGTTTGTCCCTCAGTCGGTATAGGTGGGTACTTGGGTGGTGGTGGATACGGGAATCTGATGAGAAAATATGGTCTTGGTGCTGATAATGTTGTTAATGTTCGGTTTATGGATGTTAATGGTGATATTCTTGATAGGAGATCGATGGGTGAAGAATTGTTTTGGGCAATTCGTGGTGGTGGTGCTTCTAGTTTTGGAATTGTTCTTGCATGGAAGCTGAGGTTGGTTCCAGTTCCGGAATTAGTGACTGTTTTTGTAGTTGATAAAACTTTGGAAGAAGGCGCTACAGAAATTTTCCATAAATATCAAACTGTTATGCCAAATATTGATCGAAACTTGCACATAAGGATTCAAATGTTTGGCGAAAATGTTGGAAATACGTCCCAGAAAACCATAAGAATGGCGTTTGAAGGAATTTATCAAGGAACTATCGACACGTTGATGCCGTTGCTAGAAGAAAACTTCCCAGAGCTCAATGTAACACGACAGATTTGTGAAGAAGTGAAAATGGTCCAAACAAGCCTTCTATTTGGAGGTTTTTCAACCTCAACCCCCACCGAGATTCTCGCTAACCGATCAGCCATCCCCAAGCTAAACTTCAAAGGTAAATCCGACTATATTCGAGCACCAATCTCCATAGAGGGGCTTACAAAGATATGGGAAAAGATATTTGAAAACGACGGATCAGAGACTTTTATCATAAACCCATTCGGGGGAATGATGAATGAGTACTCCGAGACAGCAATTCCGTATCCTCATAGAGCTGGAGTGTTGTACCAATTTTTCAAGACAGTTGACTTTAGCGACCAACCTTCATTCACAACTCCAACATCGCTTGCACGAAGAGATTGGCTAAATAGCTTTGAAGAGTTTTTAGAGCCGTACGTATCAAGTAACCCGCGGGAAGTGTATTTTAACTACAATGATTTGGATTTGGGAGTTGGAAGTGATAGTTATGAAGAAGCGAGTGTTTGGGGCGAAAGGTATTGGAAGAGTGACAATTTTAAGAAGTTGATACAAATCAAGGCTAGAGTTGATCCAGATAACTTCTTTAGGCACCCACAAAGTATCCCAGTTTTCTCAACGCCTCTTTCGGACATGTGAAGCTCTTAAAATTCTTAAAATTCTATTATCTTGCAGAAAGATAAAGTATCTAGGAATTGCAGATACAAATAATTTATTTGTTGTATTAAGTTTTGTTTATTTGTTTATTTAAAATTGGAATGTACACATATCGGGCACGATAAGATACAATATATGTTTCAATGAATTTTATTCTAAGTTTCAATGAATTTTATTACTAATAGTAGCACAAAATTTCTGAATACTACGTATCGATCAGAAAGTCTATACTTTTTACTAGTTTACACTACGTGCAATAAATCATTTGGTTCCAAGAACTTCGAAAACCACCCTAGGTACACCGTTGACAACTTATGTTCAATGCCTTAGTAGTTAAATTTAAGCTCACCTGAATGATTTTTTGGCCTTACTTCTTTAGCCTTCATGGAGTGAAGGGAATACATTTTCTATATTTTTAATAATATAAAGGAAAACGATTATTTTGGAGTTTAATTGAAAAAAACATGTTTGCTTGACAAATAGGGGAGCTCGATTTAAAAGTCAAGTTTTATTATTAGCTAATAAAAGTCAAAATTGAGTTGTAAATTTGTTAAACCTTGAGAACTTTGATTTTCAAACAAAATGTTTATAAAAATCAATGCTCAAATTTTGTTAAAAAAAAAAAACACTTTAAAAGAATTTAAAGAGAAGTCTTTTTTGAAAATTGTACATGGCGACTAAATTTAAATTCAAAAAACCATCAAAAATAATAAACTCACTTCACTCCATTTTTTTGGAAAATTAATATCTCAAAAAATGTTGATGGTTAAGCGAAAAAATTATGCTATCGTAACGAGAATTTAATTATCTTTTAATAGTTGTAACTTATGATATATTTTTGTCGAATTTTTCTTTAACTCTTTTCACATTGGTTATTTTCAACTTTTTTCATTATTGAAATTTGGATGATAAATTAGATGTGATTTAACTTTTGTTTAATAGTTTGGACATCTAAACCTTTAGTAAACTTCTATAAAATTGCAAAAAATCGCAATTTATTTATTGAAAGCTAGACTTAAAGAGTTTGATATCAAGTGAGTGGAAGTCCGGAGCTTCTTACAACATTGCAATTTCATTTGATTAAGTTGGGCTTTGCTATGCAGATTCAAAATTAAAGAAAGGAGTGGCAAATAAGAAAATAAGAGCTTCCGTTCGTAAAATTTGTCCTGATTTCAAAATTTGAGTTTTCTATATATTATGTTGTTTTATCAATCAGATTTTTGTTTTTCTTTCCGTGATCTGTAAATCTCCATGTTATATGCAAACAACCCGATCGAGGGGATGGGATTCTCGAACGCGGAAAAGGATCCAATTTAAGAATCTCATTGCTTTAGTTAAACGATTCCATTTGAATTGGAATCATTCACTATGACCAGCTAAACATCCATGCCTGAATGGTTAAAGCACCCAACTCATAATTGGCGAATTAGTAGGTTCAATTCCTACTTGATGCACGCCAATGGGACCCTCTCCCCCAAATAGTCCAAGTTTTCCTCCACGGTGATAAGGGGCTAAAAGATCTACTACTTTAATTGAGGTTTCAAAAATAGATAATTTTATATCCTTTTGATGGGCCTGGAATAGGGGGTACATGTCAAGTATCGGCTTGGGACCATGTCTTCATCTACGGTGCTGACGTTAGAGCATTGAGAGGACCTTTCCCTAGTATTAGAAGACTGGGAAGGACGCACCTCCGGTGTACCAGTTATCCTGCCCGATATGTGTACATTCGAATACATATATTGATATATAGCTAATCAAGCAAGCAAGTAACACATGTTTTGTTTTGTTAGTTGCGAGGTTAACCTACGTGTTCAATAAGGCTAGAAAGTTAAGTTAAGTATATGAAGATATCTTCTTAAATGTGATCACACAAGTTTTTAACTACATGTATCTCCTGGTGACAAAAAAATTGGAAGCTTGTTGTTGTGGTGATTTAAATCATTCTCTTCTCAATGGACTTAGAAACGGAAAAAGAGGAAAATTTTTCTACAACTAAACGACACATAAATTTTCTCCAAACTCTCTCCCTATTTGCACTTACTAACCTCGCACTTTTCTTTCCAAAACTACGAAACAAAAAACCAACATACACCAACAAAAATCGCAAAAATTAACGCAGTTTTGGGTGAGTACTATTATAAGTTGCGTGTTTATATACATGTGTACGTCTACGATATTGACACATTCCTTTCAAAATATAAGTCTAGTTTGACTTTTCTAATCGAATTTTGACCTTGAATACTTTTGTTTGTTTATATAATAGTTGATGCAAAATATATAAATAGACTGTGTTTTAAATGTATTTTCATTTGGTATAATTTTCATGAAGTGTTATATAATACAAACAAAAATAGTTAAGGTCAAAGTTTGATTCAAAAAGGCAAATTGGACTTATATTTTGGGACGAAAGTAGTAGCAAACTAGAAACGAATTCAACAAATTCATTAGTAAGCCAGAAAAAAGTCTCTTTGCTGCAACTTTGCATATTTGTTGGTAAATAAAATAATCGTAAGTCAAAATACAGTTGCAACTGTTGGAAAACTTTGGTCGAAAATTGCATTTTCGCCAATTGTAGTGTGAATGGGATATCGATCTCAAATTGTGGTGTCTGAAACGAAATGGTGTAAACTTTGAAAGTGTCGAAGTTGTAACAACATATTGATGGTCGGTTAATGACTGATTAATATTTCGATTAATGGCATGGTTTATGGTTGTTGATAATACAATAATTATGACCATTACTCGAAAATTAAATCAGTTTTTATGGTAGTTAATTGCATATTAACTATGACCGGTTTTTGAATCACCTATATAATCTAGCTACATGTGATCATTGAAAAGATAAGAGAAAGCAGCACCACACTAAAGATAACACATACAAAAGTTCGCTCTTGGGTTTTATTTTTTCCATGCGAATCACAAGTTTGTCCGATGAGAATTTGAGGCATAACGTCAAGTCCGGCAGTACAACTGCTTCGATTGTTGTACCTTGGGAAATAGACGCCGAATAGGTGGCGAATCTGTTTTAAGGGAAGCGTGTCAAACACGTGCCTCAATCATGTTCTTGCATTCGGTTAAATCTCACAAATCTGGTTTGTTATAGCTTTTCGATTTATACATTTTGCTTATTATATTGTTTCTACTTCGATTACACATGACAGTTAATACAACAAACTTAAAACAGATTCTTTCTCAAGTGTTTAAATCAGAGAAGAACAATACGATTTATTAAAGTTCGGAAAGGTTATTTGATAATAACATTTAGCTGTAATTGTTTTTATGATAAGTAAAAACCTTTTATATACTATTGTTAGAGTATGTTTTGACTGTGGGTTTGAAAGCAAGATTGAAGTGAAGAATGAATTTTGGGAATGCCTCAGTAGGTGAATTTGTTTATTCCATGTTGGAGGTTTTAAAGAATAAATTTACTATACTACAATTAGTTATTCATTTTTTGTTTATGGTCTGTTTAAATGAGTAACCTTGTGAACCTGGAAAGAATTTTCTCTTTCGATATATATTTGTTATGTTATAGTACATGCCCCAGGAATCTTTACAATTTCTCAAAGTTTACATATGCAAACATAAGTGATATTTTTTATTTGCAATTTTTCCGAATATTTTGAGTTTTCTTGCATAATCAATATTGGATACTTTATACCATTTGACCTCTTATGAGTTGAAATGCCAATGATTTTATGTTTCAAATTAGTGTTTGATAACTTGGTGGACCGTTATGGAGTCATGATAACCAAGTTTCATTTTAGTACCTACAGTCCCTATCCTAATAGTCATTGTGCCAAATTTTGCGACCATTTTGTGCAGAATATGTTTCTCATGGGGGGAGAATCTTAGGTCTATTATGTGAATTTTTTTTTGTTTTATTAACTGAAATAGTGTGCAGATTCCGGCTTAAAAGTGTTGTTTTGGATGATAAAATTCACTACAGAAAAAGTGATTAATAAGGTTGTTCAGTTGCTCGATTTTTATGCAGTAAAAGCCTTTTCGGTTGATGGTCTTTATATGCAGAGAGTTGGCCTTTAGGCTGCCGAGTTTTTCTGCGGAAATTAGGCACTTATGTTGTTGATTCTTATGCATAAAACGACAGTTTTGTTGCTGAATTTTTGTGCAGAAAAATTCACCTTTTATTGCTGGTTTTTTTACGAAGAAAAAACCAGCTTGGTTGCCGAATTTGTATGCAGTAAACGGATCTTTATTGGGCTGTTTTTGGTGCTTAAATTTTGTGCAGTAAAGTCAGTTTAAAGGGATGTTTGCTCGCTAAATTTGTTTGTGCACAAACGGTTTTTTAAACGCGGCTTAGTTGCTGAAATTTTAGTGCAGAAAAAAAAAATGGATTTCTAAACAGCAGCTTGGTTCTTGAGAATTTAAGCCTTTGGTGCTGATTTTTTTTTACGCAGTAAAAGTACCTTTATTGGGTTGTTTGATACTAAACTTTTTATGCAGAAAAAAAAATGTTGTTTAGTTGCTGAATTTTGTGCAGAAAAGTATCTATAAAGCGCTGTTCGGTACTAACATTTTTTTATGTTGAAAATTGGCATTTTGGTTGGTGACTTTTTGTGCAGAAAACAGGCTGTTTAGTAGCTGAATTGGTTGTTTAGTTGCTGAAATTGTGTGCAGCAAAGTGACGTTAAAAGGGCTATTTGGTTGCCCATTTTTATGTAGTAAAGTGACTTTAAAATGGCTGCTTGGTTGCTTAAATTTTTATGCAGAAAAAATGGGCAGTTTTGTTGCTGATCACTTGGTGTTGTTTAGCGCAAAAGTACTAGTGTCGTTTAGTGTAATGATGCCGGTTTAGCACTATGAAAATAAACAAGTCGCTTGATTTTGTATAAGTATTGGAAAAGTTTGGATGTTGCAAATACTGTGTTGTGAACATTGTTGCAAATAATCAAGCTATTTGTTGTTTTAAAAGGTATGAATAACAGTTAAGACTTGTTACCACTCAATTTAACGGTTTATCATAGTGTAAGATGTGACTAAAGGTTATAGATAACCGTTGTTGGTTTATGTAACCGACTAGAATGGCGTGATTATCATCTAAAGTGAGCTTTTGTCCATTTATTGCATTGGACATATTTTGAATGTATGGAATGGTAACGTGTTGAGATCATAGTCACATAATAAAATTGGGATTACATATGATTATATGATCTCAAGTGAATTTGGATGACATGTTGTATATGAATCAAGTGCTGATGTATGGGATCCACCTAAAACATTTGTGGATTAAGGTGGCGAATGAATCTCATATGTAATTTGTCTTACGAAAGAATGTTAGTAGGTGAAGCAATGAAAAAATTAGAATGATGCATCTTCTGTTCATATGCTTGATTCCTTGTCTATAGCATGCTAAACATGGAATTTGTTAATTATGATATGGAAAATAATTAATATCAAACATTCAAAAAGTGTATACACAAATATGAAACTTGTGTAGTGACAAATTACTAAGGTTACTCGTGTCATAAGAGTATCTCTTAAATGAGATTGACGTGGAAAGGAAGAACCCTTTCTACATAATTCTTGAGATAGGTTCAATGTGGGGGATTCCGGCCGAGCTAGAGTTCAAATGACACCAATCAACATCTATTCAAAATAGAGATGGAGGTGTAACCCACTTGAAATACTCATGAATTATTAGGAGAACCACAGTTATGGGTTTGTTTAGAGCAAAATATAACTACTATTTGATGGGTAATTAATGTTATTAATGAGCATCTGATTTCAAATCATGGGTGGCTATGTATACACTCTTTCTTGAAACGACCACTATATTTTGGATGTCTTCTAGACATAAAATATAGTTAGGTCCATGACGAATTATGAGTTTATCGTGATAGATAAATTTGGATAAGAGACAAAATGTCTACGGTTAATATAAGATGACGCACCAACGATCGTAGAATGGTAGTTGTGTACAATGTGGTGGCCATTAAAGAATTGGCAGAGCCTATATCACAATGTATAATGGTGAGTCAAGACATATTATGGCAATACGACAACTACTCTCAACATGATTTATTACTTTTGACAATGTAAAGTCAAATGGTAATAATGCGGATCCGCTTATAAAAGGCTTAATCTTTTTTTTGGTAAACATGGGTTTCCGACTCGACATTGCGAGCCGATTAATCCCACGGCGACTACCCTTTTTGGATAGCCCGGAGTCGGCGCAGGTGAACCTCCGTGGCCACAAGGGGAATAATTTCCTCCCCATTGGATTCGAACCCTTGACCTCCTCTTTGGAATGATGGTATTCTTACCGCTGGGTCACCCCTTGTGGTTGTTATTAAAGGCTTAATCAGAGAGTGAATTACCAAGTCGTGTGGAGGAATAGGACTAAAGCCCCGGAAAAGTTTATATGAAGGAAAACCTAACCCTGGCTTCAATAGGACAACCTAATTGTATAAACCGAGGGAGGTCACTGTGGGGGAGTTGTCAATTCTCCATCCGTTTAAGGGAGTTAGTAAACTTCCTAATCCATTCCTATAACAGTGACAATATAAGGTTAAGCTTATCAATTTTAATGATTCAATTGAAATCACCTATGTGGGAGAGAAGTGGGGTCGCTTCGAAAGGAAATGTGGGGGCGCAATTCCTAAAAGCTCTCGCAGAACTAGGCTAGTGTTCATGATCATAACGAACACGACTATGAGGATTTGACGATGTCAGGGGGAGTCCTGTGTGAACTTATATTGTCGTCTATATAAATAGCAGATCAGTTCAAAGACATCGCGTTCTACTGGCAGCTACTAGGCTAAGTATATTTCACAAGGGAAGGTTCAAAGGGTAACACCTACCTATCCTATGTAGGATTCAACTGTTGGGATTTTCATTGGAAATGTGTGTGTTTTCGAATCGATCTCCATTCATGTGGGGGATTGTTGGAAAACTTTAGTTGAAAATTGCATTTTCGCCAATTGTAGTGTGAATGGGATATCGATCTCAAATTGTGGTGTCTGAAATGAAATGGTGTAAACTTTGAAAGTGTAAAGTTGTAACAACATATTGATGGTCGGTTGATAACTGATTAATATTTTGATGAATGGCATGGTTTATGGTTGTTGATAATACAATAATTATGACCATTACTCGAAAATTAAATAAGTTTTTATGGTAGTTAATTGCATATTAACTATGAGCGGTTTTTGAATCACCTATATAATCTAGCTATATGTGATCATTGAAAAGATAAGAGAAAGCAACACCACACTAAAGATAACACATACAAAAGTTCGCTCTTGGGTTTTATTTTTTCCATGCGAATCACAAGTTTGTTCGATGAGAATTTGAGGCATAACGTCAAGTCCGGCAGTACAACTGCTTCGATTGTTGTACCCTGGGAAATAGACGCCGAATAGGTGGCGAATTTGTTTTAAGGGAAGCGTGTCAAACACGTGCCTCAATCATGTTCTTGCATTCGGTTACATCTCACAAATCTGGTTTGTTATAGCTTTTCGATTTATACATTTTTCTTATTATATTGTTTCTACTTCGATTACACATGACAGTTAATACAACAGCAACTCCTAGCTAGTTATTGCAATACTGAATCAAAAGAAGAAAGAAACAAAACTTAATACAATGAATAACAAAAGAACTTTACATTTAAAAGGCATAAATTATAAAAGAACTACATACATAAATTGTATAATTCAGCTAAAGACCTTCACATGTCCGAGAGAGGTGTTGAGAAAACTGGAATACTTTGTGGGTGCCTAAAGAAGTTATCTGGATCAACTCTAGCCTTGATTTGTATCAACTTCTTAAAATTGTCACTCTTCCAATACCTTTCGCCCCAAACACTCGCTTCTTCATAAGTGTCACTGCCAACTCCTAAATCCAAATCATTGTAGTTAAAATACACCTCCCTTGGGTTACTTGATACGTACGGCTCTAAAAACTCTTCAAAGCTTTGAAGCCAATCTCTTCGTGCAAGTGATGTTGGAGTTGTGTATGAAGGTTGGTCGCTAAAGTCAACAGTCTTGAAAAACTGGTACAAGACCCCAGCTCTATGAGGATACGGAATTGCTGTCTCGGAGTACTCATTCATCATTCCCCCAAACGGGTTGATGATAAAAGTCTCTGATCCGTCGTTTTCAAATATCTTTTCCCATATCTTTGTAAGCCCCTCTATGGAGATTGGTGCTCGAATATAGTCTGATTTACCTTTGAAGTTCAGCTTGGGAATGGCTGATCGGTTAGCGAGAATCTCGGTGGGGGTTGAGGTTGAAAAGCCTCCAAATAGAAGGCTTGTTTGGACCATTTTCACTTCTTCACATATCTCACGTGTTACATTGAGCTCTGGGAAGTTTTCTTCTAGCAACGGCATCAACGTGTCGACAGTTCCTTGATAAATTCCTTCAAACGCCATTCTTATGGTTTTCTGGGACGTATTTCCAACATTTTCGCCAAACATTTGAATCCTTATGTGCAAGTTTCGATCAATATTTGTCATAACAGTTTGATATTTATGGAAAATTTCTGTAGCGCCTTCTTCCAAAGTTTTATCAACTACAAAAACAGTCACTAATTCCGGAACCGGAACCAACCTCAGTTTCCATGCAAGAACAATTCCAAAACTAGAAGCACCGCCACCACGAATCGCCCAAAATAATTCTTCGCCCATCGAACTCCTATCAAGAATATCACCATTAACATCCATAAACCGAACATCAACAACATTATCAGCTCCAAGACCGTATTTCCTCATCAGATTCCCGTATCCGCCGCCACCCAAGTACCCACCGATACCGACTGAGGGACAAACACCAGCTGGAAAATACAACGTATCTGTATTTTGAGAAATAGTATAATATACTTCCCCAAGCGCAGCGCCAGCCTGGACCCAGGCAGTGCTATTCGCAACATCCACGTCTATAGATCTCATGTTGGTGAAATCAATCATGACAAAGGGCACGTCAGCCGTGGATGAGAGACCCTCAAAGTCATGGCCTCCGGACCTCATCCTGATCTCGTATCCATGTTTCTTAGTGCATAAAAGAGCAGTTCGAATTTGAGATTCGTCAACAGGGGTGACAATGACTGATGGTTTGGGAGTGTCGGGTTGATTGAATCTAGCATTGTTGACGGCTACTTGCCAAACTGGTAAGAAGGATGAATTGGCGGAAGTGAAAACGAGTTGAGAGATGGAGGTAATATTGTTCGAGTTTGACTGAAGACATGATATGAAATCTTCGGAACCTGGTGTAACATCAAGGTTTGAGACTAAAGATCGGCATGAAACCGAAAAGCAAAGAGCTAGAAGCAAGCTGAGAACATAAGAGTTTATAAGTTGAGACTTCATCTTGCAAGTTTGGGTGTGTGTTGGTTGATTTATTGCTAAGGATGTGTTTATATATAGTGAAGGGTGACATATATGCAAAGTGCAAATGGGGTTAATATAATCATGGAAGGAAGATTCATGCATGGTGAGTCTTTTTTCAACAATATAATTGACCTTGATCTTCTTGTTAATTTAGAAGGTGAGTTTTGGATGGTCTTTTTAGATGTACTATTCCTATGTTGGTCATAATATATACTCCTATTTTATAAATACAACTTGTTGCATTGTATCCACACTACAACGAAATTCCTCTTTCTTAACGGTTATGCATATATAAATATATGTTTAAATAACCTGCACATGTTCATATATATATAAACATCTATTTATGGGTCAAACAAGTGTCAACAAGTAAATGTACGCATAATGCATATGCAAACGAGTAAAATGGATTAAGCAGTCAAAAGTATTTACCTAGTACTACGTACATCATATGCATATACAAAATTGATCAAATGGTCAAAAATAGAATTCTAGCTACACGTACATATACATAAACATTGTATAGCTTTGATATGTGGAATTTTTTATTTTATTATTTATTTATTTATTTTTTTGACGGAAAAAGGTATATATAAACTCACAAATTGCTAGAGTAAAATACATTTACAAGAGGCTATTACAAACATCAATCGGATCATGGATCCACACATGACACACATATACCAATTTGGATGAAAATCATTGTTCATACGACTAATTAATCCAAGAAAAAGATAAAGTCACTAGTAGAGAAAGGTTATTTTACAACGGACTTTTTAAAACGGTTTTCAATTCCACTGCACTAAATAATTTGAAAAAGATAAAATATAACGGATAATATAAAGAATTAATATAAAGAACGTAATATAAAATATATCATTTATAACGGTTTCTTTCTCTATTTAATTTCTTCTTGCATAGAACCGTTTTAAAACAATTCAATATTTTATAATTAGATCCTATTAATTCTATTTTTTACAACAGTTCCATATAAGTGTTTAAAAGAATTTCAATAACCATTGTTCCTCTTGGTTCTAGCATTGCACTACTAGGAGGTAAGGATGGTTTCTCACAAAGGGTGTGTGTTCCTTGGCTTATGATGCCTAGTTTTTTTTTGCCTTTGATCCATATTAGTGAGGATGTAGCTGCTAATGTGTTTTAAGGGCATTAAACTGGGAAATGTAGTCAATTTAAGTATAGCCCCTTTGTGGGGAGTCAGGGTGCTATAGTCCTCACAATGATGCCTGGATTGAGCTACTATATATTATTGTGGATGCGGGCTGAATCATATATGGTAGTTTCTTAGTCACGAAATGTAGTTGTGGGACTATAGTAGGTGAAAATAGGTGAACTTTGGAAGCTATGTAAGGAGAAGCAACCAGTGATTAAATGCTGCATCAGATAGATGATCTTAGCATCATCATAGATCTTGTATTCAGTAACCAATATGTGCTAGTTTGATGTTTTCATAGACTAGTGAATGTTAGTTGTATTTTGGTTCATGGGTATGTTCCTAACCATTGTTTCACTATTTGTTGTAAATTTGGGAAGTTAATAAATGTACACCTTTTTCAAAATAAATAAAAAAAATAATAATAATTTCAATAACCGATTATTTATTTGACGGTTATGGAGACTTTAATTTCTAAAGAATTTCTTGTTTTCAAAATATTTCATCTCAAAGAAGCTGGAATTTTCCATCTATCCTTCCTTTTTGTTTATATAATGAAACTCCACACTTTTTCTTTAACTTTATTATATCTACAACAAGATACTGTATTATTTCTCTTTCTTTATACCTCAAAACAACTATCTAGTGCTTTTTATATGTTTTGTTTTATTGCACTATTTGATTTATATAAAGTTTAACTTTTAAAATAAAGGGTGTTCAAAATTTTTGTTAAACCGACAAACCAAGTTGACCCGCTCAATCCGAAACCACAAAAAACGATAACCAAGAAACCGAAACCGAAAAAATCCACAACCGGAATAACCCTCTTATCACGATTCGATTTCGGTTTTTAATTTGAAATATCTGCGGTTAACCGAACAACCGTGTTTATATAGATGTAGTTTTTAACAATAAATTTATAAACAGGAACGGACCTAGGATTTTTAAGAGAGAGTTGCACAAAATTTTTCGTACCATAAATACAAAATTTCGTAAAATAAATTATTTTTTGTTAAGCTAAAGTTGCACAATAAAAAAAAAAAAATAACACAAATATCGGGGGTTGCACATAATGAAAAAACAAGGCTTTTTGAAAATAAAAATACATTTCTTGACCCAAAATCGAGTGTGCTCCGTGTCACACCCGACATGCATGTAGGTTTATCCCTATTTAGAATGTCTACAATCATTGATTCTATGTATTCAAGTTTATTCTGTTTGTTTGGATTGTGCTTTAAGCTTTATTAGTGGTAATGTTTAATATCGTATTTATAAGATGTTTTAGGACATTAAACACATTAAAGAAAAGAAAAAATGGGCAGTTTTGTTGCTGATCACTTGGTGTTGTTTAGCGCAAAAGTACTAGTGTCGTTTAGTGTAATGATGCCGGTTTAGCACTATGAAAATAAACAAGTCGCTTGATTTTGTATCAAGTATTGGAAAAGTTTGGATATTGCAAATACTGTGTTGTGAACATTGTTGCAAATAATCAAACTATTTGTTGTTTTAAAAGGTATGAATAACAGTTAAGACTTGTTACCACTCAATCTAACGGTTTATCATAGTGTAAGATGTGACTAAAGGTTATAGATAACCGTTGAGGCATAGTGAAATGTCAAGAGTTGTGACAACTGGCAAATTAGGGAGCCATTTTGAAAACCCGCATTACATTAAAGTTCGTTTATAAATTATATTTGGAATTTTATTCGTAACGAACTTGAAAAACCAATATTTTGGTTGATTATATCTAAAAATTTTATGGAATCAATTTGGATTATCGATGTGATGAGAATTTATTTCGAGATTTTATTGGCACTACGTTGACTCCGGCACTAGAATAACCTAACTAAAATTTTATGTCTTGAGTTTACGGACTCGACTATATATATTTATTTATGGAACGTCTCGTGAGATAGTAATGTTTTGAAACGAGTTACGGGTTTTGGTCCGTGTAATTTACACCTAGCCACCTTACCCTAAATATAATAATACATTCATCTTTATTATTAATATTATTTGTATTATTATTATTAGTATTAGTAAAAAGAAAGAAATAAAAAGAGTTAACAACAATTGGTCCTTGTGTTCCTGGTCATTTCAAACAAACACAACCTCACCATCTTTAATATCTCTCTCACTCATTTTAACCTAGCCACCGCCACCTTAATCGACCACCACAGCCACCACCGCCACTCCCATGTCCAAGATAACACCACCATATTAACCATCTTGTCCCGATCTATCTTTTGGTATAACTCACGCGCCCTACAATCACCTCTAGCATCACGTTCTCACCACCACCGCCACCTAAATATCATCTTTTTCATCTTTTCATGTTGGGTTTTTGAAGAAACATATTCTTGGAGTCTTTTTGAAGGCGAGTGACACGAGTTTCAACTCGTGTGTTTCGATTTGGTACCCAAATCATGGGTACACTAATTTTCTTGAATGGGTTTTGCAAACTTCTAATGGGAAATGGTATTTTGATGATGCAATGATAAGTTTGGTATCCGGGTTTCTTATTTTCTTGGTGTGGTCGAGACTCAACCGAGAGCATAAGCTCTCGGCATGTATTTTTGGGCTTATGTGCATTTCTTGTTATTATTAGTTGAGAAATTATGATTTTGGGAATGTTTGGTTGTATATCTTGGTGATTTGGACTCATTTTGAAGTAATGAGATGGTATTTTATTGTTGTTTGTTGGTGCCGAGACCCTTTGTGGTCCTTATGGTTCACGATATGGAATGGGGTAGCCGAGCCGAGACCCTTACGGTCTCGGCAGTGGGCTGCTACTCTTGTGATATAGTGCAGTTCTTTCTTTTTAAAGTTGAGATACCTTGTTGATAAGTGTGGTTTATTTTTGTTGTTGTTGTTTATTGTTGTTGTTGTTTTTATTGCTGGCCGAGAAGAGAAGAGGCCGAGACCCTCGTGGTATCGGCAATGGACTTATATTGTTTTGGAGTTGTGTTGACGAAAAGTGGTATTGGGGACCGATTGTGAGACGGTCACTTAGAATGACGGAGATAGGTTAGTCGGGTGCCGTAGTCGGACCCTATTGTTGTAGCACGTGATTTGGGTATTGTTGGACGGAGATTAATTATTTGGTTTGACTTGATTATCATTTTTATTTGGACTTGGACAATGAGCCGAGAGTGATGACTCAGACATGTGACCATCTCATTAGACTCGATAAATATTTATAATCAAACGCTAATAATAAAACTCGTAATAATATTATTGGTAATATAAACGTTTATATAAATATATAGACGTGCGTATATATAAATATATAAATGCGTATATTAATAATAAAACGATCACGAGTAATATTATAACAATAACGTGACGATAAATATTATACTATGAAAGTGGTGTAGTAAATGTCGGGAGCGTTATTATAATTAAACGACTATAAATAACGATGAAATCTTGATGTTAAATAAACATTAAATAAAATAATTTCTTTTAAATAAATGAGGGAAACTATCGAGTTATACGGGGTCGTGGTCACTCGAGTCCAAGTGGTTTATTATTTGTGACGTTCGTGTTGTCACGGATATATGACAATTAATACACTCACTTTCGATAACTACGTAACTTATTTAATCGACGGGTTAAATAAGAGCTATTTAGTTATTTAAATTGAGTATATTAATGGGCATCGTATCCTACGACGCCCATAGGTTGTGGTATGTGTACGAGAATAATAAATTACTAAGTATCTCGTGAGGTTGCCAAATTGACGAATTTGGTAAGCTTAACGGCATAATTAGAGAATTTATTAAACTTTGATATATACCATATAGTACTTTATGTGCAATGTGTGACCTAGGATTCGGGTATAATCTTAGAATGGTATATTAAGTAAATAAATATGGGGGATTACCAAATTGACGGATTTGATAAACTTCAATGATTTATTTAAATAATATATTGGACTAATATTAGACCTATAGATTGTTTTATTATCCTTTTGTTGTGATTCCTTGGTTTGAGTTGTGTCAACCCACCACCCGTATGGATACCAAACGCCAAACTCCAAACTAATACGAGATTTATACGAGAAATGGATTTTCGGAAAGTAAAATGGAATACGTTCGGGTTTGGGAATATTCAATTTTTGAGGAAATGTTTTCTGAAAGAGTTGATATTGTTAGGTCATGCCGAGTCCGTAGTTGCCGTCTTTTGAGCTACTATACATCTTACTTCTACCGATTTCTTATTGCTGATTTCTGGACTTGAGGTGAGTCATAGCCCCACTTTTTACTCTTGAACTATGTTTTCAATACTTGGGGTGAGAAACGTGCAAATTATTTATGTGGACTATTATCGCTTCTATATTCTTTCTAAAACTTGCTATGCGTATGGATTAGGATGTATTGTCAGCTTTAGTCACATATATTTTGTGTGTACTATTCAAGGTTGGCTTATTTGGAATTGTCAGCTTTAGTCACACGGTTTCGTGTGTACTATTCAAGGTTGGCTTATTTAGATACTATAGTGTGCACCTATAGGTTAGCAATACTTCGGAAGTTATCCGAGTATTTATGGTATTGTGGGGGTTACCCGAATATCTATGTTAGAGCGGAGGGTATCCGTGTGTTATGATTGGAGCGAAGAGGGTATCCGCAGTCTTTTAGTGAATCCTTAGTCTAGCTAGCAAGCGTTTTGCGTATATGTCCACTATATTGATTATGAATTTAAACCTATGATCTCACCAGTGAAAGCTGACTTTTAGCACATTTTCTCAGGTAATTAAGTGATGCCCTTTGGATGCTTGGATTGAAGGCTTGGCAATGGCACCCGGTTATGGATCTATTTTCTAAAACTCTGATAAATTATTGTGGACCTATGTTTACTTCTTTTGGGCCTTACTTTGGAAAATTCTTGGGATAAATGTAAACTTTAAAACCCGTTTTGGTTGTGTTTTTCTTATGTTTACTTTATCTCGTTCTTTCATGACTTTGAATGGATACCAATCCTCGTAGCACCCCGAAAGCTTGTTGAGTCTTCCGCTGTATCAAATTTTGGGGGTGTTACAGATTGGTATCAGAGCCAGGTTATAGAGAACTTGGTATATAAACACCTAAACTATAACCGATTTTTATAGAGAACGATCCTCGACCATTGCCCGCCAAGCCGAAGCATCATTATTATTATTGAGGTATATTGAGATGATTATTAGATATGGGATTCTTGAGATGATTTGAGGATTGAGGTTATTGATTTAGTGATATGATGGCGTTTTGAGGAATTATATGCGTTTTGAGGAATTATATGGCTTAATTATTTTATGAATGATTTTAGTAATGCGGTATTTTAAATCTTTCTTGATATATATGATTGGGAATTATATGATGATTTGATATGGTATTTAGAGTTCGCGGTTTAGTTGTTTTGAAACACTTACACCTACCCTACGCCGTTGTCACAAACCATGACCTCCTATTCGTACGATGTTACTGGGGATGTTTATGCTGGTACGCGTCGCCCCTCGTAGATCACTATGGCCCCTGATGACCCATACGTGTTGGTCATGCGTTCGGCCACTACTTTATCGTCTCATTGACGCCCTAAGTCACCGATTTTATCGCCTCGTGGTTCACCTGCTCAGAGATGACGATTGATGGAGTACCCCTCCGACGAGGAGTATGAGGAGGAGTACGAGGGTGAGCAGAATGATAACCCTCAAGATGAGGAAGAGAATGATGACCCTCAGGATGAGGAAGAGGATGATCCTCAGGAGGAGGAGATGCCTGATGATGATGGGTCGCTAGCACATTCAGTTCATTCTGCGAAGCCCGATTCCCCGATACATCCGTTAGAGCCTGTTTCACCTGATCATCCGTTTTTGTTTGATTCGCCACCTGGTAGTCCTGTGGCATCGGATGCACCTTCTGAGGTTTCTGTTGAGCATGCAGAGTTAGGTGAGACTGGTAGGATGTGGACTCGGATTACTGTACAGGGCGAGAAGATCTCGCGGGTGTCTGACCGACTTGAGATGGTTATTGCTGAGTTTGTTGCGGAGTCTACGCCAGCATCATGGCTAGATCGATTTGGATTTGTGTTGTTGTTATGTTGCTTCCTAAGCCAGGGAGTACTTGGTTAAGAGAGATGGTTATTCTATCCCTTAAGTCATGTTATTCGGATTGTATGTTCGTTTCGTATGGAACGATTAGTATTTATTATGTCTTTTGGTATTTTGGAGCGAAGTATCGACCGCTACTTGTATGGACGATGGTGATTTCGTATGATATTCTACGGTTTTTGGCATACATGGAGAATTGTGTTCCTATTTGCGTGGCTGATATTGTATTGGTATTACGTTCGTATTTCGACTTTCACCAATCGGATTCTTGTTAGACGTTATGGTACGTGTTAGTGGAGACTTACGAACCTTGTATTGTGACTTATATTAATTGCCCCACGACGAAACCCTGTTAGAGCTACCAGAACTGGTCCTGCAACGACTACCCCTAGTCGTCGAGGACGCCGTCTTACTCGAAATGTTAAAACCCCTACTTCTGATAACCTGGACACTACTAACCGCAACAACAAGAATCAAAATGTTGATGTTCAGGGAGACAATGATCATGTTCCACTTAACGCACCTACTGTGGATCAAGCAATGATCAATCAACTTGTGGAGCAACGAGTTGCTGAGCTACTAGCTGAGTCAAATCATTCCAACAATTCTGCTGGAACATTTCCACCTGTTCGTGCTAATGGACGTAACTACAAGGAGTTTAAAATTTGTGGACCCATTGAGTTTGGTGGAACCGAAGGAGTGGTCTACTTGGTCAGGTGGATAGAGAAGACTGAGTCAGTGTTTAATGTCAGTGGTTGTGCAGAGAATACGAAGGTAAAGTTTGCTTCTTTTACCTTCAAGGATGAAGCTTTAACTTGGTGGAACAATTACCGAAATTCGGTTGGTAGTGATGTAGCTTATGCTATGACTTGGGAGCAATTTAAGTCTTTGCTGATTCAGACTTACTACCCAAGGAATGAGATTAAGAAGCTGGAGATTGAGTTCTGGAACCATAAGGTGAAAGGTACTGATATGGCAACTTACAATCGCCGTTATCGAGAGTTAGCCTTACTTTGTCCCAATATGGTTAGGACTGAGACTCAAAGGATTGAGAGGTACACCAATGGGTTGCCTGTGGCTACAAGGAATGATGTGATTGCTGCTAGACCTGCAAATATCCATGAGGCCATCACAATCGCTCAACAATTAATGGATTCGTTGGAATTGGAAGGAGCTGATAAGGATAAGAATGGTAAGAGAAAGAGAGACCATCACTCTAAAGGTAAGGATCACCGAAACAAGCGACAAGCTGTTGCTAAGGCTTATGCCATTAGAAATGGAGATAAGAGGAACAAAAATGGTGATACACCCAAGTGTGGTCGCTGCCACCAGAATCATTCTGGATGGTGTAGTGTAATATGTCAGAACTGCTCAAGGAAAGGACACACAGCTAAGGATTGTAGGGCTTGACCTCTTGCTATGGTTCAAGCTACTCCTGAAGTGAGAAGTAAGGCAGATGTTACTTGTTTTGGGTGTGGAAAGAAAGGACATTATAGGAATGAGTGTAGGGAATCGTGGAACCGAGGAAATCAAGGATCGGGTGGTAATGGGTACAATCATGGAAACCGTGGAGCTGGAGGAAACCGTGGACGACAAGATAATGGGGACCAACGTGTGGAAGCTGGAGCTACTCATGGAAGAGTGTATGCACTTGGGAACGAGAGAGGAGAAGATCCGAACGTCGTTACTGGTACATTCCTTCTCAATAATCGTTATGCTTCCACACTATTTGATACTGGTGCCGATAGAAGTTTTGTGTCCACTACGTTTGCACCCTTACTAGAGAAACCCCCGATGGCCTTAGGAATTGGGTATTATGTAGAGTTAGCTAATGGAAACATAGAAAGGATTAAGACTATCATTCGCGGTCGCACGTTAAATTTCTTGAATCAACCTTTCAACATAGATCTTCTACCCGTCACGTTAGGAAGTTTCGATGTCATCATTGGTATGGATTGGTTGTCGAAGTAGCGTGCTCATATACTTTGCGATGAGAAAATCGTGCGAGTGCCTTACGGCAAAGAGATTTTAAATATACAAGGAGATCGAATAGGTTTGAGGAACCCCTCCAGATTAGCTGTCATTTCTTGTACTAAGCTACCGAAGCTAATGGAAAAAGGATGTTGCCTTTTCTTAGCTCAAATCTCTGAGAAAGGAGGGAAGGAGAAGAAGAAAAGGTGCATTGGAGATTTACCTATAGTTCGTGATTTTTCGGATGTGTTTCCCGATGAATTGCCGAGAATTCCGCCTACTAGACAAGTAGAGTTTCAGATTGAGTTAATACCTGGTGCTACACCCGTGGCACGAGCGCCTTATCGTCTTGCACCTACTGGATTGGAAGAGTTGTCGAAGCAATTAGCGGAGTTAGCCGAAAAGGGATTTATAAGACCAAGTTCTTCACCTTGGGGAGCCCCGGTCTTATTTGTGAAGAAGAAGGATGGATCGTTTCGCATGTGTATTGATTATCGAGAGCTGAACAAGTTAACGGTGAAGAATAGATACCCGTTACCGAGGATTGACGATTTGTTCGATCAACTTCAAGGATCGAGTGTGTATTCGAAGATCGATTTGAGATCAGGAGATCATCAGCTTCGAGTTCGCGAGGAAGATATTCCGAAAACAGCATTCAGAACCCGTTACGGGCATTACGAGTTTCAGGTGATGCCGTTTGGGTTGACCAACGCACCGGCGGTATTCATGGACCTCATGAATCGGGTGTGTAAGCCCTACTTAGATAAGTTTGTGATTGTGTTCATCGATGACATTCTAATTTATTCGAATAATGAGAAGGAGCATGAGGAGTATCTAAGACTTATCTTAGAATTGCTCAGGAAGGAGAAATTGTATGCTAAATTTTTTAAATGTGAATTTTGGATTCCGACGGTACAATTTCTGGGTCATGTGATTGTTAGACAAGGAGTTCATGTAGATCCTGCTAAGATTGAAGCGATTAAAGATTGGGCTGCACCTACGACCCCAACAGAAGTTCGTCAATTTTTGGGATTAGCCGGTTATTACCGAAGATTCATTGAGGGATTTTCGAAGATAGCAAAACCGTTGACCAAATTGACTCAAAGGAGTGTTAAGTACGAGTGGGGAGATAAGGAAGAGGAAGCATTTCAGTTACTTAAGGAGATGTTGTGTGGTGCTCCTATCTTAGCGTTACCTGAAGGTAACGAGGACTTCGTCGTCTATTGTGACGCTTCTCATAAAGGTTTGGAAGCTGTGTTAATGCAACGAGAGAAAGTGATAGCTTATGCTTCCCGACAGCTCAAGAAGCACGAGAAGAACTACACCACCCATGATTTGGAGTTAGGTGCTGTGGTTTTTGCTTTAAGGATATGGAGACATTACTTGTATGGAACCAAGTGTGTAGTGTTTACTGACCACAAAAGTCTACAACACATTTTGAATCAAAAAGAGCTTAACATGAGATAGCGACGTTGGATTGAGTTGCTAAGCGATTACGATTGTGAAATTCGCTACCATCCTGGTAAAGCATACGTTGTTGCTGATGCTCTTAGTCGAAAGGAGAGAATTCCACCGTTACGAGTTAGGTCATTGGGAATGACTATCGTATCGCCATTACCGTCTCAAATATTTGAAGCTCAAACAGAAGCGTTGAAAGCAGAAAATCGACCTGCCGAGAACATATTTGGGATGGCTGAAAATGAGAAGGGATTTGTTAAGCATTCTGATGGAGTATTATGTTTTGGAGAACGAAGTTGGGTACCATTGTATGGAGGAATTCGAGAGTTGATTATGCATGAGTCGCATAAGTCAAGGTACTCTATTCATCCTGGGTCTGACAAGATGTACCAGGATTTGAAAAAGTTGTATTGGTGGCCAAACATGAAGGCAGATATAACGTTGTATGTTAGTAAGTGCTTGACATGTGCTAAGGTTAAAGCCGAACATCAAAGACCGCCAGGATTATTTACGCAGCCAGACCTCCCGGTTTGGAAATGGGAGCGGATTACAATGGATTTTATTACCAAATTACCAAAGACAGCTAGCGGTTGTGACACTATATGGGTAATTGTGGATCGATTGACTAAGTCTGCTCATTTCCTGGCGATTAGTGAAGATGATAGTGTTGATAAACTTGCGAGGTTGTACGTGAAGGAGATTGTTTCTCGTCATGGAGTTTCGATATCGATTATTTCTGATCGCGACAGTCGCTTTACGTCAGCGTTGTGGCGATCACTACAAACCGCTTTGGGGGACGAGACTTGATATGAGTACTGCATATCACCCCCAAACCGATGGTCAAAGTGAGAGAACTATTTAGACTTTGGAGGATATGCTTCGTGCATGTATAATAGACTTTGGTAAAGGTTGGGAGAAATATCTACCCCTTGCGGAGTTCTCCTATAACAATAGCTACCACACAAGTCTTAAAGCTGCACCATTCGAAGCTTTATATAGTCGAAAATGCCGTTCGCCTATTGGTTGGGCTGAAGTTGGAGATAGCCAACTCACAGGCCCCGAGCTTATACTGGAGACTACTGAGAAAGTGACTCAAATTCGCGATCGATTACAAGCAGCTAGAGATAGACAGAAAATTTACGCCGATCTGAGACGTAAACCCCTAGAGTTCCAGGTTGGAGACAAAGTGATGCTGAAAGTCTCACCTTGGAAAGGAGTGATACGTTTCGGGAAACGTGGGAATCTCAACCCCCGCTACATTGGACCATTTCTAATTTTGGAAAGAATTGGGCCCGTGGCTTATCGGTTGGAATTACCGCAGGAACTGAGTAAAGTTCACAATGTGTTCCACGTTAGTAATTTAAAGAAGTGCCTTTCTGATGAGACGCCGATTATACCGATGAAAGATATTCGAGTTGATGAGAAATTGAACTTTGTGGAAGAGCCGATTGAGATATTGGATCGAGAGATTAAACGACTCAAGCGAAGTCGCATTCCACTCGTCAAGGTTCGTTGGAATTCCCGACATGGACCGGAATTTACGTGGGAACGTGATGACGAGTTCCGAAAGAGATATCCGAAGCTTTTCACTTCGTAGATGGATTGTTCCGAGAGAAACCCAGGACGGGTTTCTTCTGAGGCTGGGAGGATGTGACAACTGGCAAATTAGGGAGCCATTTTGAAAACCCGCATTACATTAAAGTTCGTTTATAAATTATATTTGGAATTTTATTCGTAACGAACTTGAAAAACCAATATTTTGGTTGATTATATCTAAAAATTTTATGGAATCAATTTGGATTATCGATGTGATGAGAATTTATTTCGAGATTTTATTGGCACTACGTTGACTCCGGCACTAGAATAACCTAACTAAAATTTTATGTCTTGAGTTTACGGACTCGACTATATATATTTATTTATGGAACGTCTCGTGAGATATTAAATGTTTTGAAACGAGTTACGGGTTTTGGTCCGTGTAATTTACACCTAGCCACCTTACCCTAAATATAATAATACATTCATCTTTATTATTATTATTATTATTATTATTATTTGTATTATTATTATTATTAGTATTAGTAAAAAGAAAGAAATAAAAAGAGTTAACTACAATTGTTCCTTGTGTTCCTGGTCATTTCAACATTTCAAACAAACACAACCTCACCATCTTTAATATCTCTCTCACTCATTTTAACCTAGCCACCGCCACCTTAATCGACCACCACAGCCACCACCGCCACTCCCATGTCCAAGATAACACCACCATCTTAACCATCTTGTCCCGATCTATCTTTTGGTATAACTCACGCGCCCTACAATCACCTCTAGCATCACGTTCTCACCACCACCGCCACCTAAATATCATCTTTTTCATCTTTTCATGTTGGGTTTTTGAAGAAACATATTCTTGGAGTCTTTTTGAAGGTGAGTGACACGAGTTTCAACTCGTGTGTTTCGATTTGGTACCCAAATCGTGGGTACACTAATTTTCTTGAATGGGTTTTGCAAACTTCTAATGGGAAATGGTATTTTGATGATGAAATGATAAGTTTGGTATCCGGGTTTCTTATTTTCTTGGTGTGGTCGAGACTCAACCGAGAGCATAAGCTCTCGGCATGTATTTTTGGGCTTATGTGCATTTCTTGTTATTATTAGTTGAGAAATGATGATTTTGGGAATGTTTGGTTGTATATCTTGGTGATTTGGACTCATTTTGAAGTAAGGAGATGATATTTTATTGTTGTTTGTTGGTGCCGAGACCCTTTGTGGTCCTTATGGTTCACGATATGGAATGGGGTAGCCGAGCCGAGACCCTTACGGTCTCAGCAGTGGGCTGCTACTCTTGTGATATAGTGCAGTTCTTTCTTTTTAAAGTTGAGATACCTTGTTGATAATTGTGGTTTATTTTTGTTGTTGTTGTTTATTGTTGTTGTTGTTGTTTTTATTGCTGGCCGAGAAGAGAAGAGGCCGAGACCCTCATGGTCTCGGCAATGGACTTATATTATTGTGGAGTTGTGTTGACGAAAAGTGGTATTGGGGACCGATTGTGAGACGGTCACTTAGAATGACGGAGATAGGTTAGTCGGGTGCCGTAGTCGGACCCTATTGTTGTAGCACGTGATTTGGGTATTGTTGGACGGAGATTAATTATTTGGTTTGACTTGATTATCATTTTTATTTGGACTTGGACAATGAGCCGAGAGTGATGACTCGGACATGTGACCATCTAATTAGACTCGATAAATGTTAGCATTAAAAATATGTATTATGAAGTGATGGTCATTCTCATATTGTAACTTTGTGTCGTTTGTCAAGATTAGTAATAGTTTAGTCATTGGGCCTTGGACTTGGCAAGCTAATATGTTATATGCTATGTTTCATAAGCCTAGTTATCCAACCATGTAACCAAGTCCAAGCCCAAGCCCATAGAAAGCCCATAGGGCATCTCATGTATCTTACTATTTAAACACCTCAAAGGCTCATTTGAGGTGTGTGCTTGTGTGTGTATTTGTGTGTGTTTTCTTAATAAAAGCTCTCTCATTTCCATCTCTCTCTCTCTATATACGAATCACATATAAGTCACCAAGTCACCATCTTTCTTCTTCTAATCTTCTATATTTGTGATAAAGTTGGTTAATCTAAGGTCCTACAAGTGGTATCAGAGCCTAACAATGATTTATGAGTGTTGGGTGTTTGTGTTTTTCGTGTTCTTTAAGCTATATTTCACGTTTTTTTTTAGAAAAGTTCCTACTTTTCTTGTTTTTTTTTGGTTTTTAACACTTTTTTGATTACAAACTCGTGTTATAAACCTTATCTAACAAGAAAGTTTTAATCTTTTTGAAAATTTCTAGCTTAAAAAATTCGACTTTGATTTTGTACTTGTTTTCGAGATCTCAAAAAGTTTGATAAAAATCATCAAGTTTGGAACTTTCTTCAAGTTTTGGTGATTTTATGCATAAAAGTACAAGTTTCTTGGAACACAAACTTGATTTTGGAGTGCTTTGAGCTACACGATTTGGCTACCATTTATCGAGAATCTCATCCTAGTTATCATCATACGATTTCGTGGCTTACTCGGTGTTATTTTTCCTTGTATAAGTTAGAAAAAACACTTCGACTTGGGATAACTTTCTAAATTGTATAATTTAGAAAAGTATTTATTATTCTCGATAAGTGTAATTTTCGAAAAATATTGCATAATATTATCGAGAATCTGTGTTGTAATATTATCGAGAAACACTTGGAAATTTTTTTCGAAAACTTAAAATTTTCGAGAAACACTTGGACAATTTTTCGAGAAACACTCATATTTTCGCAAACCTGATATTTTCGAGATCTTAGACAAAGTTTCGAGAAACACTTGTAATATTCTCGCAAACCTGATATTTTCGAGAAACACTTGGACAATTTTTTGGAAAACTTAAAATTTTCGAGAACCTGGACAAAGTTTCGCAAACTTATAATTTTCGAGATCTTAGACAAAGTTTCGCAATCTTGTAATTTTCGAGAACTTTGTCATAATTTACGAAAACTTGGAACTTGGACATATCTCGAGAACTTGGGAATACTCCAAACACAACTCCTTTTTCGTTGGAACGATCCGACAATCAACTTTATCATATTTTCAAAAAAAAAAAAAAAAGTTTTTTGGCGGGAAAAGTTGAGTAAAATTTATTTTTCACACGAGACTTAACGTTCAATTTTTACGCGAGATTCAAATTTTGGTATAAGGTTGAAAATTTTGGCCCGAAATTTAAATTTTTAGGCCAAAATTCAAATTTTTTCGGTAAAATTTGGCGTCAAAATTTTTTGAAACTCAAATTTTTCTGTAACCTTAGAATTGCATTTCTAGGTGTTTTCAAAATTCTGGGAAAGAAAAATTTTCAAAATTATATTTCGGAGGGAAACGTAGATCTCACTCAAAAACATTCAAAATGCCTTTTCTAAACAATTTCTTTCCAACAATGGACATGGAACCTCTTGTTCAATTCTTTGCTCCATATCCTAAGACTGACAAGTCGATTACTGAGACTGTGCAACTATGGAATGAGACTGAGAAGCCGTTAACTGATACTGAACAAGACGTTGATGAAAATGAGCTTCCAGAGTACGTAAAATATCTTGACCTGAGATTTCCATTCACACTCGTTGAGCATATGAAGCGACCACCATTGAGTGTAAAGGCACAAAATGGTAAAGAATCATGTGAACATAAGTCAGATGAACCTGAAAACGTAGAACCTTCATATGACTCCGACACACCAAAAGAGAAGTTGACAATGCAAGTTGAGACTGTTGAACCTAGTTACGATCTCTTTGCAACAACTGATACGGAACTTCCAGAACCAACCTTTTCCCCAGATTCTGAGAATCAACATAGATATGCTACGAGTACACAGACGGGGATTCAGATAAGGGAATATGTTGGAGATCCGATGGATCAGTTTGTGAGTCAGAATGTGGTTAATCAAAATGGGAATGATTGTTTTATGACTTCAATTCAAAAGCCTACATCTGAAATTCACCGCAGTGATGCAATGACGAGGGTAGAAAAGATTCAGTACTTGATTATGCTAGCCAATAAAGAAGAATCGGGAATACCATTGACTGCTGAGGAACATGAGTTTAGAGCTACAACAAGAGTTAATGACAATTCAGCAGACCTTAATGCAACCTACAACTTTATGGCAAATCAGCAGGCAACAACATCAAGCAGTGATTCTGATCTTCCTCCTACTTATGATTCAGATTCATTCCATGAGGTACCAAATTATGGTAATAATGCTAATCTGTTTGCTCATGAGAAGCCACATTATGTACCACCTGAACCTAATTATGATACATATGTGGGGGAACAAGTTAATAGCAATGTTAACTATGAAACTACATATATGGATCCTAATGGAGTTCAAGTTGCACAAAATGGTGCTAATGATGAGGAAACACGTGCTTTGTTTGAATCATTATTGAATAATTGTCGTATTGAAATTGAGAATGTGCAAAAGGTCAATCGCGATGTTAAGGCCGCGAATGTTAAATTGACCGCTGAGCTTGAGAGTTACAAATCCACCGTTAAAGCTTTTGAATTTCATAACAAAAGATTGTCTGATTTAGAAACTGGTTATCAAAATTCCGTTTCAGAGAAACAACAATTGCAACTCAAGTTTGACACACTTGATGTTAATTCTTTCAAAAAGATAAAATCTTTAAACACGGAAATTTCTGATTTACAAAACCAACTTTCTAAACAAAAAACAACTTATTCCAATCTTGAAAAAGAAATGGATGAGTTGAAAAAGGATTTTGCAAAGAAAGAAGACAAACTTTTGGAAGAAATCGTAGAGTCAGAACACATGATTGCTCATTTAGAGGAATTAGTGGTTAAGTCGGGTCAGTCGAGTCAAACAATGAAAATGATTTCAAATCAAATTAATCCGATTTACCATACGAAACATAAAATGGCTCTTGGTAACAACACCCCTTGTAATCTCAAGAAAGCTCAGCAAGAACAGAATGTTTTGTACAATGGTAATGTGATTTATACCAAACATGATCCTCCCGTCGTTCGGGATTCTGTGCTAACGATTGAACATGTCGAAGAGAGCATTAATAAAATGAAACAAAAGGATTTGAAACCCATTGATTACAACAAATTGAACAAACTTTCGGGAATCACTTTTGTTCCACAAACAGAACCACCTGCGTTTTCCATTAAATGACCATTTGCGAAATTCTTGTCTAAAAAGAAAGTTGTTTCCAAATCTCTTTCAAAATTAGAACAAATGTCCTCTAACAACACTTTTAAAACAAGTGAGGCTAGAAACATTCTCGATGAAGTTAAAATGAGAATTCAAGAACTTCAAAAAATTGTTAAATCTAAAACTTCCATCGATATTAACAACTGGCATTCTAGTTTTCACATCGAACAACAAAAGGTGTTTCAAAACGAAATTACTATTCCACTGAATAACATCAGCGCGAGTGTAAAAAATTTTGAACTCGCTTTTTTAAAAGAAACGGCCGACTTTGTCAAGGACCACAAATCTCTGGTAAACGAAGCTAATGATGCTCGTGAAAACATGAATGTTTTGGAAAACCTAAATGATTCTCTCTTCGAAGCTGTTATGACGACTGACATTATGTCCATCATTTTACAAACATATTCTGTTCAAGACGATGAAAGACTGAGAGCTGAGACCTCCGAAATTGTTTCAAAATATGAAAATGCTCTTATAAAGCTTGAAAAAGAAAATGTGTCATACTTTAAACAACTTGATCGGAAAAAGGAAGAATGCAAGTATGACAAACTGTCGTATGAGCGTGCTTTCAAGAACATGAAAGAGCAAAATGACCTTTTGAGGGCTCAGCTTGAAAGTATAAAAGGGAAGGCTGTGGATACTAAGTTTGCAAAACCATCGACTTCGGAGAAACCAAATGTTTCAAATACGGTTCAAAAACCAAAAATGTCAATTTCACGGTTTGCTCCAAAAGTCGATGAGAAAAAGGATTTGTCAAAACCAGTCACTCCACAACCCTTGCCCAAGGAAAAGGTAATGGAAAAGATTGTTGAAAAACAAAAATTGTTTGTTGAAAGAAATAAAAATGTGATTTCACCTGGCTCTTCTAGGAATAGTACATCAAATGTGACCACAAAATCTGTAAAGGAATCTGTTGGTTCTAATGACATGGTCCAAAATCAACATCTAGAAGAAGCTAGGAAAAAGGCACGACGTCGAAAAGACGGAATTTTAGGCTCAAAACCTAGTGTGATGAATTCTACAAGATTCCAAAGTACTACTAGTAGTAGTAAACCATTACCTAGGAACAATCAACAAAATACTAGGGATTGGATTGCATCTAAGAGTAGTGACACAAAAGAGAATGCTAGGAATGTAGAATGCAACACAAAGAATTCCAGGGTCTCATCGAACAACAAACAATTTCCAAAAGACTGTAGTGACAAAGTTAAAGTTGCTGTGTTAAACAAGAATGTTGAATTTGTCTGTCCTACATGTCAAGAATGTGTTTTTTCAGCTAATCACGATGCATGTGTTGCACAATTTCTCAAGAAAGAAAAATCAAGTGTCACGGCACAATCCACTAAGACGCCAAATAGAAACACACCCGTTGATAACAAGAAAATGGATAAGAAACCTAATAGGTGGATATCTAAGGGATGTAGTTTGTCAAAAACTGAGACTTCCGCTGCATCTGATAAGGAAACTACGTCTAAATCTTACCTTAGGTGGATTCCCACGGGAAAAGTTTTTAATACTGTTGGTCTTAGATGGATTCCCACAGGGAAGATTCTTGATAGTTGCACAAAGACTAATGATAGTGTTCATCATCATGATAAGGAAGTTGAAACCACAACAACCGTTGATAGCATACACCCTCTATGTGAGGAAACATGTACTTCTAACACTGTTATTTGTGCAAACTCTTCTTCTGTGGATGCAGGTACTTGTGAAAGTGAAGAGAGTGCATACACCCAATATGGTAAAGAGGAACTTTACGCCAGCATCGCATATGGACATCCTTTTCTAACTCCACTCTTAACCCCACTTTTACTTGTTCAAGCTTAATTTTTTCTTTCTTCAATTCTTCTTTGTAAATATTTTTGAAAAACAAAATACAAAATTTGAAAAACCAACAAAAACAAAATACAAAAATATAAAATTTTCAAAAAATACAAAAACAATATAAAATCAAAAATCCAAAAATATTCTTCTCACGACATGTCTCTTGTATAATCGATATTCTGTACGTTTCTAGAAATGTCATTCAACAATGATACGGATATGTACAGATGCTTGAGCGAGAGTTCTTTAAAATGTTTTTTTTTTTTTTTCTAAAACATGTCGTTTCTCAAAAAGTTTCTTCACAATGGCTTTCGTATACTTCAGTACGAAACCCGGACTTCAACAACGACTTCTTAGTATTTCAGCTAAGGACTCGTTCTTCAAAGAAAGGAAAGTACTTAACAAAAACAAGGTTTTAAATATTTCTCGAGCACTTATCCTAAAAACAATAATTCTCTTTTATTTTGAGCACCAACTTTTCAAGATTCTTCAAAAAGATTTTCAAAATCTATCAAAATCGGTGCTCATCATCAAAATGACTTGTGTACACCTTACAGTGCACAACTCAATTTTTCAAAGAAAGGAAAGTGCTATACAAAATGATTTTCATCAACAAAGTGCACTTATCCTAAAAATGGACACTGTTGTACGCCTCAGTGCGACATTCTTATTCAAACAAAGAGAAGTCTTTGTTTTTCATAAAACCTTGATGCAAAATTCAACAAATCTGGAACTTCTTTATCTTTCAGAATTTTGCTTCAAGAAGACTCCTTCCCTCTAAACCTTAAAAAGTTTAACATTCTCAAACACATATGCGAGTTTTGAGGGGGAGTATTTCTCTAAAACAAAAATGTTCCAAATTCATGCAAAAACAAATCTGTCTATCTCTCCAAAAGCTTTTTCTTAATCAGTTGATATCAAAAATATCACGATATGCTGTTTTTGAGGGGGAGAAGACATGATTAAAATGTGATCAAAATTGTGGAAAACTAGAAGGGGGGGGGGGTTGAATAGTTTTCCCTTCTTTTTCGTTTTATAAAAACTTTGTTTCAAAATGTTGATTAGAATTTATTCAATTGTTTGTTTGAAAAACCTTCAATTAGATTTTAGTATAAAAGCAACATATAATCAATATGATCAATTATATATGTGAACTTTTAGATTAGTTTTCAAAACTTAGTTTTATGAATGAAGCATATATCAAACTTTATGTGTATAAGTTTTCCTTTTAAAATCTTAAAACGTTTTGTATCAAATTATCGATTAAGTTAAGCTCAACATGAGAAGTGTTAAATATATATATTAGTCCATTTGACCATAACATACAATAATATGTCCTATCACACTATTAACTTCTATGTACAACACATTCAATCATCACAACAATATAAGCAACAATTAAGACATATAGGCAAGCATAGATATAAAGCGATAAATGCAAGAATGAATGAAAAGAGATGAGAGAAAGAACATGCAAACCGAACACGATGATTTATAGTGGTTCGGCTACAAGGACACCTTCCTTGTTCCTACTCCACTCCCCGAGTCACCTACTCGAGAGTTTTCTTCACTACTCAACAAGCTCCCTTTTGGCGGAGAAAACCTTACACACCAATTTACACACCACAATAACTTCACACCTTAATCACAACCACTGCACACCAATTCACTACTTAATCACACCACTTCTTCACACCTATCTTCTACACACCAATATTCTACACACCAATCATCTACACACCAATCTTCTACACGCCAATCTTCTATACTCTTCACACCTATCTTCTTCACTCCTAACTTCTTCACAACTTAATACTTCCTAACTCTTTCTTCACACCAAGAGTATATTCACACCTTCAAGGCACTAATGTCTTGACACCTTCAAGCCACTAATGTCTTCACAACTTCAATGCACTAATGTCTTGACACCTTCAAGGCACTAATGTCTTCACAACTTCAATGCATTAATGTCTTGACACCTTCAAGCCACTAATGTCTTCACAACTTCAATGCATTAATGTCTTGACACCTTCAAGCCACTAATGTCTTCACAACTTCACATAAGCACTAACTAGATCCTAATACATCTTTGGGTTTATGATAGGGAGGATACTTCTCTTGCACTTTAAGTGATGAAAGATTGGATCACTTGAAACAAAGATTAATAATCTTATGATCAAAGGGTTTTAGAAGGATGTTTAGAGAGAATTGGATCTGAAAATATTTGTGCAAAAGGTTCGAAAAATTCCAGGTTTGAGGTGGTATTTATAGGGAAAAATTTCTGACAAAATCTGACAGGGGAGCGTGGCCGGTCCCCTTAATTGTGTGCCGGTCCCCTTAAAATTAAGGGGGCCGCCCTACTGAAACGGCCAGATTTTCTGTCTTTTAGTGGGGAAAGTTTATTTGGTGAAAAACTAACTAATTTTGGTTAAAAGTTTGAAATCATATATTTAGTATGATTAAAATATTTTTCTTTATTACCAAAAGTGTTTTTCAAAAATATATAATAAGTTTATATAATTAAATAAACTTTGTATTAGTTAATTAAATACCCCTTTGATCATGAAATGTATTAAACACTTGTTTATCCATACCTTAAGTGATTGTTGAAGCATACTTGAGACGTTGAGATGTCGAGGCTTGTTGACGTAAGAATGCATAGATGAATTGTGATCACAAGTAACTTAAGCACTTTACGTTATATGTTGTAACTTACATTTTTGTCATCATCAAAACATGAAGAGGATGTTTAGATTAAATATCGTAATATTCATGCCAACAAAAATGTGTGGCTGAATCTCAAAAGAGCTCGACTCAGATAGTACCAATGAATTGACGAAGCTTAAAATGTCAGTAATCGAAAAGACTTGTCCTGGACGGGTAATAATTTCAAGCTAGTCTAACTAGTGATGTAAGCGTGTCTCGAATAGGACTTGTCTGAGTAGAATGTACCGTATCGAGAGACTCTCTTTGGACTTGACCAGGACGGGTAATAATTTCAAGCTAGTCTAACTAGTGATGTAAGCGTGTCTCGAATCGGTCATGTTCGCTGAAAGTGGATCAATTCAAAAGTGCAAACTCCTCTCGCATGTGCAAATTTCTTAAAATTACATGAGCACATGTGAAGGGGGAGTCCTTCAAAAGAAATGCAAAACTCTCGAAGTGTCAACAAAATGTGTTTTATTATCATAAACACTTTGAGAGATTTTCAATAAATGGTTTCATGGCAATGATAGGATAGTCATGCAGTTATAAGGTGACTAAGGTTAGGGAAAAACCGTCCTATGATCCGCCAGAGCCGGAGGGATCTACCCAAGGACAATTCCAATAGATTAGAATTAGAAGTCCTTAGGTATGATTGAAAAAAGGAGAAAATGAGAAAGGAGAAAGAAGGGGTTGAAGAATTAAAAGGAAAAGTTATGAAAAAGGGTGAAAAGAAATAGCCCTCCATATGTTCAACCTTAGGGCAGACACCGGGTTCAATTCATATGCTACTGGTTGTTACTAAGGTGACACCGGTATTGAAGATAAAGACGTCATGGACCCAGTGACGCACTGCACTAAACCTTCTAGCCACTCAAGTTCTCTTAAAAGAGCTTGTTTCATTCTCACGGGGAACCGGTGTAATCTATCGACCTGTCTCTTAGAGATGGTTGATATTGAAGCAGGAGACCTCTCCCTAATCTCCGCATAGGAAACCAAATGTGCACTTATCAAGTCTAGAGCCCCGAGATTCATCAAAAGATCTCATAGGAACACATAATATTTCTACACTGGTTGTTCAACAATAAGGACGCCAGATGTAAACTTAAGAGTCCTACACAGATCTTAGCAATCTGCCAGAACATTTATGAGAGGATTCACTTTTGTGATTCTCAATGATTGAATGGAAATTCCTGCCAGGGTCAACATCAAGCAGCCCTGACAGCAGGTCACTTCGGTAATTCTTTATGGGTTACGCTTAGTGTTCGCGGTGGTTTCAAACGGTCTACAGTCATGGAGTGATCCCCAGCGACTCGCCCAGTCATTGAGCTACTTGGTAGGTCTTGTAAGCTCTCTCGAGAGTATCTGACATGGGAACGGCCTTGGTAAGGGTTAGAAGGAGTCTTCACACTATGCTGTTGACGATCTCTAATTCTTATCTGTAAGTACCGGATGTTTTATTGCTAACTGTTTATATGCAGGGACACTTCATCTCCATGGCAACAGATTCCACATGCTCATACATACATCTGGAAGTTAAAGAAAGCTCCCTCAAAGAAAGATTCTACGCCAAAAAGAAGAATCTACAAAGTATAAAGACTAAAGATCAAAGTGAAAGAAAGGGAACTACGTGCATATGAATATCAAAGTCCAAAGATGTATGAGCATGTTGGAATGGCAAACAACCACCACAGATGCAGAAGTGACGAAGGCAGATAACTCCACATCGCAAAGGAACAAAGAACGATGAAAAATCAGTTATCAAAGATCACAAAGCATGAAGGAACAAAGACTAAAGACTACTCTACAACGACACACAAAGTTAAAGACAAAGAACACGGAAGACCCACTCACGTGGAGCATCATTCGAATGACCACCCCTTAGGGGGAGATTGTTAGCATTAAAAATATGTATTATGAAGTGATGGTCATTCTCATATTGTAACTTTGTGTCGTTTGTCAAGATTAGTAATAGTTTAGTCATTGGGCCTTGGACTTGGCAAGCTAATATGTTATATGCTATGTTTCATAAGCCTAGTTATCCAACCATGTAACCAAGTCCAAGCCCAAGCCCATAGAAAGCCCATAGGGCATCTCATGTATCTTACTATTTAAACACCTCAAAGGCTCATTTGAGGTGTGTGCTTGTGTGTGTATTTGTGTGTGTTTTCTTAATAAAAGCTCTCTCATTTCCATCTCTCTCTCTCTATACGAATCATATATAAGTCACCAAGTCACCATCTTTCTTCTTCTAATCTTCTATATTTGTGATAAAGTTGGTTAATCTAAGGTCCTACAATAAATATTTATAATCAAACGCTAATAATAAAACTCGTAATAATATTATTTGTAATATAAACGTTTATATAAATATATAGACGTGAATAACGTATATATAAATATATAAATGCATATATTAATAATAAAACGATCACGAGTAATATTATAACAATAACGTGACGATAAATATTATACTATGAAAGTGGTGTAATAAATGTCGGGAGCGTTATTATAATTAAACGACTATAAATAACGATGAAATCTTGATGTTAAATAAACATTAAATAAAATAATTTCTTTTAAATAAATGAGGGAAACTATCGAGTTATACGGGGTCGTGGTCACTCGAGTCCAAGTGGTTTATTATTTGTGACGTTCGTGTTGTCACGGATATATGACAATTAATACACTCACTTTCGATAACTACGTAACTTATTTAATCGACGGGTTAAATAAGAGCTATTTAGTTATTTAAATTGAGTATATTAATGGGCATCGTATCCTACGACGCCCATAGGTTGTGGTATGTGTACGAGAATAATAAATTACTAAGTATCTCGTGAGGTTGCCAAATTGACGAATTTAGTAAGCTTAACGGCATAATTAGAGAATTTATTAAACTTTGATATATACCATATAGTACTTTATGTGCAATGTGTGACCTAGGATTCGGGTATAATCTTAGAATGGTATATTAAGTAAATAAATATGGGGGATTACCAAATTGACAGATTTGATAAACTTCAATGATTTATTTAAATAATATATTGGACTAATATTAGACCTATAGATTGTTTTATTATCCTTTTGTTGTGATTCCTTGGTTTGAGTTGTGTCGACCCACCACCCGTATGGATACCAAACGCCAAACTCCAAACTAATACGAGATTTATACGAGAAATGGATTTTCGAAAAGTAAAATGGAATACGTTCGGATTTGGGAATATTCAATTTTTGAGGAAATGTTTTCTGAAAGAGTTGATATTGTTAGGTCGTGCCGAGTCCGTAGTTGCCGTCTTTTGAGTTACTATACATCTTACTTCTACCGATTTCTTATTGCTGATTTCTGGACTTGAGGTGAGTCATAGCCCCACTTTTTACCCTTGAACTATGTTTTCAATACTTGGGGTGAGAAACGTGCAAATTATTTATGTGGACTATTATCGCTTCTATATTCTTTCTAAAACTTGCTATGCGTATGGACTAGGATGTATTGTCAGCTTTAGTCACATATATTTTGTGTGTACTATTCTAGGTTGGCTTATTTGGAATTGTCAGCTTTAGTCACACGGTTTCGTGTGTACTATTCAAGGTTGGCTTATTTAGATACTATAGTGTGCACCTATAGATTAGCAATACTTCGGAAGTTATCCGAGTATTTATGGTATTGCGGGGGTTACCTGAATATCTATGTTAGAGCGGAGGGTATCCGTGTGTTATGATTGGAGCGGAGGGTATCCGCAGGCTTTTAGTGAATCCTTAGTCTAGCTAGCAAGCGTTTTGCATATATGTCCACTATATTAATTATGAATTTAAACCTATGATCTCACCAGCGAAAGCTGACTTTTAGCACATTTTCTCAGGTAATTAAGTGATGCCCTTTGGATGCTTGGATTGAAGGCTTGGCAATGGCACCCGGTTATGGATCTATTTTCTAAAACTCTGATAAATTATTGTGAACCTATGTTTACTTCTTTTGGGCCTTACTTTGGAAAATTCTTGGGATAAATGTAAACTTTAAAACCCGTTTTGGTTGTGTTTTTCTTATGTTTACTTTATCTCGTTCTTTCATGACTTTGAATAGATACCAATCCTCGTAGCACCCCGAAAGCTTGTTGAGTCTTCCGCTGTATCAAATTTTGGAGGTGTTACAAGAGTGCTCAGTCTTATAGATGACAACACACTATGTTGGTTTATGTAACCGACTAGAATGGCGTGATTATCATCTAAAGTGAGCTTTTGTCCATTTATTGCATTGGACATATTTTGAATGTATGGAATGGTAACGTGTTGAGATCATAGTCACATAATAAAACTGGGATTACATATGATTATATGATCTCAAGTGAATTTGGATGACATGTTGTATATGAATCATATGCCGATGTATGGGATCCACCTAAAACATTTGTGGATTAAGGTGGCGAATGAATCTCATATGTAATTTGTCTTACTAAAGAATGTTAGTAGGTGAAGCAATGAAAAAATTTGAATGATGCATCTTCTGTTCATTTGCTTGATTCCTTGTCTATAGCATGCTAAACATGGAATTTGTTAATTATGATATGGAAAATAATTAACACCAAACATTCGAAGTGTGTATACACAAATATGAAACTTGTGAAGTGACAAATTACTAAGGTTACTCGTGTCATAAGAGTATCTCTTAAATGAGATTGACTTGGAAAGGAAGAACCCTTTCTACATAATTCTTGAGATAGGTTCAATGTGGGGGATTCCGGCCGAGCTAGAGTTCAAATGACACCAATCAACATCTATTCAAAATAGAGATGGAGGTGTAACCCACTTGAAATACTCATGAATTATTGGGAGAACCACAGTTATGGGTTTGTTTAGAGCAAAATATAACTACTATTTGATAAGTAATTAATGTTATTAATGAGCATCTGATTTCAAATCATGGGTGGCTATGTATACACTCTTTCTTGAAATGACCACTATATTTTTGATGTCTTCTAGACATAAAATATAGTTAGGTCTACGATGAATTATGAGTTTATCGCGATAGATAAATTTGGATAAGAGATAAAATGTCTACGGTTAATATAAGATGACGCACCAACGATCGTAGAATGGTAGTTGTGTACAATGTGGTGGCCATTAAAGAATTGGCAGAGCCTATATCACAATGTATAATGGTGAGTCAAGACATATTATGGCAATACGACAACTATTCTCAACATGATTTATTACTTTTGACAATGTAAAGTCAAATGGTAATAATGCGGATCCGCTTATAAAAGGCTTAATCTTTTTTTTTGGTAAACATGGTTTCCGACTCGACATTGCGAGCCGACTAATCCCACGGCGACTACCCTTTTTGGATAGCCCGGAGTCGGCGCAGGTGAACCTCCGTGGCCACAAGGGGAATAATTTCCTCCCCATTGGATTCGAACCCTTGACCTCCTCTTTGGAATGATGGTATTCTTACCGATGGGTCACCCCTTGTGGTTGTTATTAAAGGCTTAATCAGAGAGTGAGTTACCAAGTCGTGTGGAGGAATAGGACTAAAGCCCCGGAAAAGTTTATATGAAGGAAAACCTAACCCTGGGTTCAATAGGACAACCTAATTGTATAAACCGAGGGTGGTTACTGTGGGAGAGTTGTCAATTCTCTATCCGTTTAAGGGAGTTAGTAAACTTCCTAGTCCATTCCTAAAACAGTGACAATATAAGGTTAAGCTAATCAATTTTAATGATTCAATTGAAATCACCTATGTGGGAGAGAAGTGGGGTCGCTTCGAAGGGAAATGTGGGGGTGCAATTCCTAAAAGCTCTCGCAGAACCAGGCTAGTGTTCATGACCATAACGAACATGACTATGAGGATTTGATGATGTCAGGGGGAGTCCTGTGTGAACTTATATTGTCGTCTATATAAATAGCAGATCAGTTCAAAGACATCGCTTTCTACTGGCAGCTACTAGGCTAAGTATATTTCACAAGGGAAGGTTCAAAGGGTAACACCTACCTATCCTATGTAGGATTCAACTGTTGGGATTTTCATTGGAAATGTGTGTGTTTTCGAATCGATCTCCATTCATGTGGGGGATTGTTGGAAAACTTTGGTTGAAAATTGCATTTTCGCCAATTGTAGTGTGAATGGGATATCGATCTCAAATTTTGGTGTCTGAAACGAAATGGTATAAACTTTGAAAGTGTCGAAGTTGTAACAACATATTGATGGTCGGTTAATAACTGATTAATATTTCGATTAATGGCATGGTTTATGGTTGTTGATAATACAATAATTATGACCATTACTCGAAAATTAAATCAGTTTTTATGGTAGTTAATTGCATATTAACTATGACCGGTTTTTGAATCACCTATATAATCTAGCTATATGTGATCATTGAAAAGATAAGAGAAAGCAACACCACACTAAAGATAACACATACAAAAGTTCGCTCTTGGGTTTTATTTTTTCCATGCGAATCACAAGTTTGTCCGATGAGAATTTGAGGCATAACGTCAAGTCCGGCAGTACAACTGCTTCGATTGTTGTACCTTGGGAAATAGACGCCGAATAGGTGGCGAATCTGTTTTAAGGGAAGCGTGTCAAACACGTGCCTCGATCATGTTCTTGCATTCGGTTAAATCTCACAAATCTGGTTTGTTATAGCTTTCGATTTATACATTTTGCTTATTATATTGTTTCTACTTCGATTACACATGACAGTTAATACAACAAACTTAAAACAGATTCTTTCTCATGTGTTTAAATCAGAGAAGAACAATACGATTTATTAAAGTTCGGAAAGGTTATTTGATAATAACATTTAGCAGTAATTGTTTTTATGATAAGTAAAAACCTTTTATATACTATTGTTAGAGTATGTTTTGACTGTGGGTTTGAAAGCAAGATTGAAGTGAAGAATGAATTTTGGGAATGCCTCAGTAGGTGAATTTGTTTATTCCATGTTGGAGGTTTTAAAGAATAAATTTACTATACTACAATTAGTTATTCATTTTTTGTTTATGGTCTGTTTAAATGAGTAACCTTGTGAACCTGGAAAGAATTTTCTCTTTCGATATATATTTGTTATGTTATAGTACATGCCCCAGGAATCTTTACAATTTCTCAAAGTTTACATATGCAAACATAAGTGATATTTTTTATTTGCAATTTTTCCGAATATTTTGAGTTTTCTTGCATAATCAATATTGGATACTTTATACCATTTGACCTCTTATGAGTTGAAATGCCAATGATTTTATGTTTCAAATTAGTGTTTGATAACTTGGTGGACCGTTATGGAGTCATGATAACCAAGTTTCATTTTAGTACCTACAGTCCCTATCCTAATAGTCATTGTGCCAAATTTTGCGACCATTTTGTGCAGAATATGTTTCTCATGGGGGGAGAATCTTAGGTCTATTATGTGAATTTTTTTTTGTTTTATTAACTGAAATAGTGTGCAGATTCCGGCTTAAAAGTGTTGTTTTGGATGATAAAATTCACTACAGAAAAAGTGATTAATAAGGTTGTTCAGTTGCTCGATTTTTATGCAGTAAAAGCCTTTTCGGTTGATGGTCTTTATATGCAGAGAGTTGGCCTTTAGGCTGCCGAGTTTTTCTGCGGAAATTAGGCACTTATGTTGTTGATTCTTATGCATAAAACGACAGTTTTGTTGCTGAATTTTTGTGCAGAAAAATTCACCTTTTATTGCTGGTTTTTTTACGAAGAAAAAACCAGCTTGGTTGCCGAATTTGTATGCAGTAAACGGATCTTTATTGGGCTGTTTTTGGTGCTTAAATTTTGTGCAGTAAAGTCAGTTTAAAGGGATGTTTGCTCGCTAAATTTGTTTGTGCACAAACGGTTTTTTAAACGCGGCTTAGTTGCTGAAATTTTAGTGCAGAAAAAAAAAATGGATTTCTAAACAGCAGCTTGGTTCTTGAGAATTTAAGCCTTTGGTGCTGATTTTTTTTTACGCAGTAAAAGTACCTTTATTGGGTTGTTTGATACTAAACTTTTTATGCAGAAAAAAAAATGTTGTTTAGTTGCTGAATTTTGTGCAGAAAAGTATCTATAAAGCGCTGTTCGGTACTAACATTTTTTTATGTTGAAAATTGGCATTTTGGTTGGTGACTTTTTGTGCAGAAAACAGGCTGTTTAGTAGCTGAATTGGTTGTTTAGTTGCTGAAATTGTGTGCAGCAAAGTGACGTTAAAAGGGCTATTTGGTTGCCCATTTTTATGTAGTAAAGTGACTTTAAAATGGCTGCTTGGTTGCTTAAATTTTTATGCAGAAAAAATGGGCAGTTTTGTTGCTGATCACTTGGTGTTGTTTAGCGCAAAAGTACTAGTGTCGTTTAGTGTAATGATGCCGGTTTAGCACTATGAAAATAAACAAGTCGCTTGATTTCGTATAAGTATTGGAAAAGTTTGGATGTTGCAAATACTGTGTTGTGAACATTGTTGCAAATAATCAAGCTATTTGTTGTTTTAAAAGGTATGAATAACAGTTAAGACTTGTTACCACTCAATTTAACGGTTTATCATAGTGTAAGATGTGACTAAAGGTTATAGATAACCGTTGTTGGTTTATGTAACCGACTAGAATGGCGTGATTATCATCTAAAGTGAGCTTTTGTCCATTTATTGCATTGGACATATTTTGAATGTATGGAATGGTAACGTGTTGAGATCATAGTCACATAATAAAATTGGGATTACATATGATTATATGATCTCAAGTGAATTTGGATGACATGTTGTATATGAATCAAGTGCTGATGTATGGGATCCACCTAAAACATTTGTGGATTAAGGTGGCGAATGAATCTCATATGTAATTTGTCTTACGAAAGAATGTTAGTAGGTGAAGCAATGAAAAAATTAGAATGATGCATCTTCTGTTCATATGCTTGATTCCTTGTCTATAGCATGCTAAACATGGAATTTGTTAATTATGATATGGAAAATAATTAATATCAAACATTCAAAAAGTGTATACACAAATATGAAACTTGTGTAGTGACAAATTACTAAGGTTACTCGTGTCATAAGAGTATCTCTTAAATGAGATTGACGTGGAAAGGAAGAACCCTTTCTACATAATTCTTGAGATAGGTTCAATGTGGGGGATTCCGGCCGAGCTAGAGTTCAAATGACACCAATCAACATCTATTCAAAATAGAGATGGAGGTGTAACCCACTTGAAATACTCATGAATTATTAGGAGAACCACAGTTATGGGTTTGTTTAGAGCAAAATATAACTACTATTTGATGGGTAATTAATGTTATTAATGAGCATCTGATTTCAAATCATGGGTGGCTATGTATACACTCTTTCTTGAAACGACCACTATATTTTGGATGTCTTCTAGACATAAAATATAGTTAGGTCCACGACGAATTATGAGTTTATCGTGATAGATAAATTTGGATAAGAGACAAAATGTCTACGGTTAATATAAGATGACGCACCAACGATCGTAGAATGGTAGTTGTGTACAATGTGGTGGCCATTAAAGAATTGGCAGAGCCTATATCACAATGTATAATGGTGAGTCAAGACATATTATGGCAATACGACAACTATTCTCAACATGATTTATTACTTTTGACAATGTAAAGTCAAATGGTAATAATGGGGATCCGCTTATAAAAGGCTTAATCTTTTTTTTGGTAAACATGGGTTTCCGACTTGACATTGCGAGCCGATTAATCCCACGGCGACTACCCTTTTTGGATAGCCCGGAGTCGGCGCAGGTGAACCTCCGTGGCCACAAGGGGAATAATTTCCTCCCCATTGGATTCGAACCCTTGACCTCCTCTTTGGAATGATGGTATTCTTACCGCTGGGTCACCCCTTGTGGTTGTTATTAAAGGCTTAATCAGAGAGTGAGTTACCAAGTCGTGTGGAGGAATAGGACTAAAGCCCCGGAAAAGTTTATATGAAGGAAAACCTAACCCTGGGTTCAATAGGACAACCTAATTGTATAAACCGAGGGAGGTCACTGTGGGGGAGTTGTCAATTCTCCATCCGTTTAAGGGAGTTAGTAAACTTCCTAATCCATTCCTATAACAGTGACAATATAAGGTTAAGCTTATCAATTTTAATGATTCAATTGAAATCACCTATGTGGGAGAGAAGTGGGGTCGCTTCGAAGGGAAATGTGGGGGCGCAATTCCTAAAAGCTCTCGCAGAACTAGGCTAGTGTTCATGATCATAACGAACACGACTATGAGGATTTGACGATGTCAGGGGGAGTCCTGTGTGAACTTATATTGTCGTCTATATAAATAGCAGATCAGTTCAAAGACATCGCGTTCTACTGGCAGCTACTAGGCTAAGTATATTTCACAAGGGAAGGTTCAAAGGGTAACACCTACCTATCCTATGTAGGATTCAACTGTTGGGATTTTCATTGGAAATGTGTGTGTTTTCGAATCGATCTCCATTCATGTGGGGGATTGTTGGAAAACTTTAGTTGAAAATTGCATTTTCGCCAATTGTAGTGTGAATGGGATATCGATCTCAAATTGTGGTGTCTGAAATGAAATGGTGTAAACTTTGAAAGTGTAAAGTTGTAACAACATATTGATGGTCGGTTGATAACTGATTAATATTTTGATGAATGGCATGGTTTATGGTTGTTGATAATACAAGAATTATGACCATTACTCGAAAATTAAATCAGTTTTTATGGTAGTTAATTGCATATTAACTATGAGCGGTTTTTGAATCACCTATATAATCTAGCTATATGTGATCATTGAAAAGATAAGAGAAAGCAACACCACACTAAAGATAACACATACAAAAGTTCGCTCTTGGGTTTTATTTTTTCCATGCGAATCACAAGTTTGTTCGATGAGAATTTGAGGCATAACGTCAAGTCCGGCAGTACAACTGCTTCGATTGTTACCCTGGGAAATAGACGCCGAATAGGTGGCGAATTTGTTTTAAGGGAAGCGTGTCAAACACGTGCCTCAATCATGTTCTTGCATTCGGTTACATCTCACAAATCTGGTTTGTTATAGCTTTTCGATTTATACATTTTTCTTATTATATTGTTTCTACTTCGATTACACATGACAGTTAATACAACAGCAACTCCTAGCTAGTTATTGCAATACTGAATCAAAAGAAGAAAGAAACAAAACTTAATACAATGAATAACAAAAGAACTTTACATTTAAAAGGCATAAATTATAAAAGAACTACATACATAAATTGTATAATTCAGCTAAAGACCTTCACATGTCCGAGAGAGGTGTTGAGAAAACTGGAATACTTTGTGGGTGCCTAAAGAAGTTATCTGGATCAACTCTAGCCTTGATTTGTATCAACTTCTTAAAATTGTCACTCTTCCAATACCTTTCGCCCCAAACACTCGCTTCTTCATAAGTATCACTGCCAACTCCTAAATCCAAATCATTGTAGTTAAAATACACCTCCCTTGGGTTACTTGATACGTACGGCTCTAAAAACTCTTCAAAGCTTTGAAGCCAATCTCTTCGTGCAAGTGATGTTGGAGTTGTGTATGAAGGTTGGTCGCTAAAGTCAACAGTCTTGAAAAACTGGTACAAGACCCCAGCTCTATGAGGATACGGAATTGCTGTCTCAGAGTACTCATTCATCATTCCCCCAAACGGGTTGATGATAAAAGTCTCTGATCCGTCGTTTTCAAATATCTTTTCCCATATCTTTGTAAGCCCCTCTATGGAGATTGGTGCTCGAATATAGTCTGATTTACCTTTGAAGTTCAGCTTGGGAATGGCTGATCGGTTAGCGAGAATCTCGGTGGGGGTTGAGGTTGAAAAGCCTCCAAATAGAAGGCTTGTTTGGACCATTTTCACTTCTTCACATATCTCACGTGTTACATTGAGCTCTGGGAAGTTTTCTTCTAGCAACGGCATCAACGTGTCGACAGTTCCTTGATAAATTCCTTCAAACGCCATTCTTATGGTTTTCTGGGACGTATTTCCAACATTCTCGCCAAACATTTGAATCCTTATGTGCAAGTTTCGATCAATATTTGGCATAACAGTTTGATATTTATGGAAAATTTCTGTAGCGCCTTCTTCCAAAGTTTTATCAACTACAAAAACAGTCACTAATTCCGGAACCGGAACCAACCTCAGTTTCCATGCAAGAACAATTCCAAAACTAGAAGCACCGCCACCACGAATCGCCCAATATGTGATCTTAGCATCATCATAGATCTTGTATTAAGTAACCAATATGTGCTAGTTTGATGTTTTCATAGACTAGTGAATGTTAGTTGTATTTTGGTTCATGGGTATGTTCCTAACCATTGTTTCACTATTTGTTGTAAATTTGGGAAGTTAATAAATGTACACCTTTTTCAAAATAAATAAAAATAATAATAATAATTTCAATAACCGATTATTTATTTGACGGTTATGGAGACTTTAATTTCTAAAGAATTTCTTGTTTTCAAAATATTTCATCTCAAAGAAGCTGGAATTTTCCATCTATCCTTCCTTTTTGTTTATATAATGAAACTCCACACTTTTTCTTTAACTTTATTATATCTACAACAAGATACTGTATTATTTTTCTTTCTTTATACCTCAAAACAACTATCTAATGCTTTTTATATGTTTTGTTTTATTGCACTATTTGATTTATATAAAGTTTAACTTTTAAAATAAAGGGTGTTCAAAATTTTTGTTAAACCGACAAACCAAATTGACCCGCTCAATCCGAAACACAAAAAACGATAACCAAGAAACCGAAACCGAAAAAATCCACAACCGGAATAACCCTCTTATCACGATTCGATTTCGGTTTTTAATTTGAAATATCTGCGGTTAACCGAACAACCGTGATTATATAGATGTATTTTTTAACAATAAATTTTTAAACAGGAACGGATCTAGGATTTTTAAGAGAGAGTTGCACAAAATTTTCCCTACCATAAATACAAAATTTCGTAAAATAAATTATTTTTTGTTAACCTAAAGTTGCACAATAAAAAAAAATAAAAAATAACACAAATATCGGGGGTTGCACATAATGAAAAAAAAATGCTTTTTGAAAATAAAAATACATTTCTTGACCCAAAATCGAGTGTGTTCCGTGTCACACCCGACATGCATGTAGGTTTATCCCTGTTTAGAATGTCTACAATCATTGATTCTATGTATTCAAGTTTATTCTGTTTGTTTGGATTGTGCTTTAAGCTTTATTAGTGGTAATGTTTAATATCGTATTTATAAGATGTTTTAGTACATTAAACACATTAAAGAAAAGAAATGTCATTTTTTTTATTATATTATTATATGTAGCATAGATGAACGAACATATGATAAAAATATTAATATATATAGTACATCTAACAAGACTATCCTATCCAGAAACTTGAAGTCAATTCTTATCATTGAAATAATTCCCACCACGAATGTTCCTTTCATAAATATTTTAACTCCATTTGCACTTTGCAGGCCACCCTTCACTCTATATAAACACTTCATTTGCCATAATTCCATCAAAACACACAAAAACTTACATTATGAAGTCTCAATTTATAAGCGCCTCTTATGTTCTCCACTTGCTTCTAGTTCTTTGCTTCTCGGCTTCATGCCGATCTTTAATCTCAAACCTTGATGATGTTACACCTGGTTCCGAAGATTTCATAACATGTCTTCAGTCGAACTCAAACAATATTACCTCCATCTCTCAACTCATTTTCACTTCCGCCAATTCATCCTTCTTACCGGTTTGGCAAGTAGCCGTCAACAACGCTAGATTCAATCAACCCGACACTCCCAAACCATCAGTCATTGTCACTCCTGTTGATGAATCCCAGGTTCGAACTGCTCTTTTATGCACCAAGAAACATGGATACGAGATCAGGATCAGATCCGGGGGTCATGATTTTGAGGGTCTCTCGTCCACTGCTGACGTGCCCTTTGTCATGATTGATTTCACCAACATGAGATCTATAGACGTGGATGTTGCAAATAGCACTGCATGGGTCCAGGCTGGTGCTGCGCTTGGGGAAGTATATTATACTATTTCTCAAAAGACTGATACGTTGTATTTTCCAGCTGGTGTTTGTCCCTCAGTCGGTATAGGTGGGTACTTGGGTGGTGGTGGATACGGGAATCTGATGAGAAAATATGGTCTTGGTGCTGATAATGTTGTTAATGTTCGGTTTATGGATGTTAATGGTGATATTCTTGATAGGAGATCGATGGGTGAAGAATTGTTTTGGGCAATTCGTGGTGGTGGTGCTTCTAGTTTTGGAATTGTTCTTGCATGGAAGCTGAGGTTGGTTCCAGTTCCGGAATTAGTGACTGTTTTTGTAGTTGATAAAACTTTGGAAGAAGGCGCTACAGAAATTTTCCATAAATATCAAACTGTTATGCCAAATATTGATCGAAACTTGCACATAAGGATTCAAATGTTTGGCGAAAATGTTGGAAATACGTCCCAGAAAACCATAAGAATGGCGTTTGAAGGAATTTATCAAGGAACTATCGACACGTTGATGCCGTTGCTAGAAGAAAACTTCCCAGAGCTCAATGTAACACGACAGATTTGTGAAGAAGTGAAAATGGTCCAAACAAGCCTTCTATTTGGAGGTTTTTCAACCTCAACCCCCACCGAGATTCTCGCTAACCGATCAGCCATCCCCAAGCTAAACTTCAAAGGTAAATCCGACTATATTCGAGCACCAATCTCCATAGAGGGGCTTACAAAGATATGGGAAAAGATATTTGAAAACGACGGATCAGAGACTTTTATCATAAACCCATTCGGGGGAATGATGAATGAGTACTCCGAGACAGCAATTCCGTATCCTCATAGAGCTGGAGTGTTGTACCAATTTTTCAAGACAGTTGACTTTAGCGACCAACCTTCATTCACAACTCCAACATCGCTTGCACGAAGAGATTGGCTAAATAGCTTTGAAGAGTTTTTAGAGCCGTACGTATCAAGTAACCCGCGGGAAGTGTATTTTAACTACAATGATTTGGATTTGGGAGTTGGAAGTGATAGTTATGAAGAAGCGAGTGTTTGGGGCGAAAGGTATTGGAAGAGTGACAATTTTAAGAAGTTGATACAAATCAAGGCTAGAGTTGATCCAGATAACTTCTTTAGGCACCCACAAAGTATCCCAGTTTTCTCAACGCCTCTTTCGGACATGTGAAGCTCTTAAAATTCTTAAAATTCTATTATCTTGCAGAAAGATAAAGTATCTAGGAATTGCAGATACAAATAATTTATTTGTTGTATTAAGTTTTGTTTATTTGTTTATTTAAAATTGGAATGTACACATATCGGGCACGATAAGATACAATATATGTTTCAATGAATTTTATTCTAAGTTTCAATGAATTTTATTACTAATAGTAGCACAAAATTTCTGAATACTACGTATCGATCAGAAAGTCTATACTTTTTACTAGTTTACACTACGTGCAATAAATCATTTGGTTCCAAGAACTTCGAAAACCACCCTAGGTACACCGTTGACAACTTATGTTCAATGCCTTAGTAGTTAAATTTAAGCTCACCTGAATGATTTTTTGGCCTTACTTCTTTAGCCTTCATGGAGTGAAGGGAATACATTTTCTATATTTTTAATAATATAAAGGAAAACGATTATTTTGGAGTTTAATTGAAAAAAACATGTTTGCTTGACAAATAGGGGAGCTCGATTTAAAAGTCAAGTTTTATTATTAGCTAATAAAAGTCAAAATTGAGTTGTAAATTTGTTAAACCTTGAGAACTTTGATTTTCAAACAAAATGTTTATAAAAATCAATGCTCAAATTTTGTTAAAAAAAAAAAACACTTTAAAAGAATTTAAAGAGAAGTCTTTTTTGAAAATTGTACATGGCGACTAAATTTAAATTCAAAAAACCATCAAAAATAATAAACTCACTTCACTCCATTTTTTTGGAAAATTAATATCTCAAAAAATGTTGATGGTTAAGCGAAAAAATTATGCTATCGTAACGAGAATTTAATTATCTTTTAATAGTTGTAACTTATGATATATTTTTGTCGAATTTTTCTTTAACTCTTTTCACATTGGTTATTTTCAACTTTTTTCATTATTGAAATTTGGATGATAAATTAGATGTGATTTAACTTTTGTTTAATAGTTTGGACATCTAAACCTTTAGTAAACTTCTATAAAATTGCAAAAAATCGCAATTTATTTATTGAAAGCTAGACTTAAAGAGTTTGATATCAAGTGAGTGGAAGTCCGGAGCTTCTTACAACATTGCAATTTCATTTGATTAAGTCGGGCTTTGCTATGCAGATTCAAAATTAAAGAAAGGAGTGGCAAATAAGAAAATAAGAGCTTCCGTTCGTAAAATTTGTCCTGATTTCAAATTTTGAGTTTTCTATATATTATGTTCAGATTTTTGTTTTTCTTTCCGTGATCTGTAAATCTCCATGTTATATGCAAACAACCCGATCGAGGGGATGGGATTCTCGAACGCGGAAAAGGATCCAATTTAAGAATCTCATTGCTTTAGTTAAACGATTCCATTTGAATTGGAATCATTCACTATGACCAGCTAAACATCCATGCCTGAATGGTTAAAGCACCCAACTCATAATTGGCGAATTAGTAGGTTCAATTCCTACTTGATGCACGCCAATGGGACCCTCTCCCCCAAATAGTCCAAGTTTTCCTCCACGGTGATAAGGGGCTAAAAGATCTACTACTTTAATTGAGGTTTCAAAAATAGATAATTTTATATCCTTTTGATGGGCCTGGAATAGGGGGTACATGTCAAGTATCGGCTTGGGACCATGTCTTCATCTACGGTGCTGACGTTAGAGCATTGAGAGGACCTTTCCCTAGTATTAGAAGACTGGGAAGGACGCACCTCCGGTGTACCAGTTATCGTGCCCGATATGTGTACATTCGAATACATATATTGATATATAGCTAATCAAGCAAGCAAGTAACACATGTTTTGTTTTGTTAGTTGCGAGGTTAACCTACGTGTTCAATAAGGCTAGAAAGTTAAGTTAAGTCTATGAAGATATCTTCTTAAATGTGATCACACAAGTTTTTAACTACATGTATCTCCTGGTGACAAAAAAATTGGAAGCTTGTTGTTATGGTGATTTAAATCATTCTCTTCTCAATGGATTTAGAAACGGAAAAAGAGGAAAATTTTTCTACAACTAAACGACACATAAATTTTCTCCAAACTCTCTCCCTATTTGCACTTACTAACCTCGCACTTTTCTTTCCAAAACTACGAAACAAAAAACCAACATACACCAACAAAAATCGCAAAAATTAACGCAGTTTTGGGTGAGTACTATTATAAGTTGCGTGTTTATATACATGTGTACGTCTACGAGATTGATACATTCCTTTCAAAATATAAGTCTAGTTTGACTTTTCTAATCGAATTTTGACCTTGAATACTTTTGTTTGTTTATATAATAGTTGATGCAAAATATATAAATAGATTGTGTTTTAAATGTATTTTCATTTGGTATAATTTTCATGAAGTGTTATATAATACAAACAAAAATAGTTAAGGTCAAAGTTTGATTCAAAAAGTCAAATTGGACTTATATTTTAGGACGGAAGTAGTAGCAAACTAGAAACGAATTCAACAAATTCATTAGTAAGCCAGAAAAAAGTCTCTTTGCTGCAACTTTGCATATTTGTTGGTAAATAAAATAATCGTAAGTCAAAATACAGTTGCAACTGTTGGAAAACTTTGGTCGAAAATTGCATTTTCGCCAATTGTAGTGTGAATGGGATATCGATCTCAAATTGTGGTGTCTGAAACGAAATGGTGTAAACTTTGAAAGTGTCGAAGTTGTAACAACATATTGATGGTCGGTTAATGACTGATTAATATTTCGATTAATGGCATGGTTTATGGTTGTTGATAATACAATAATTATGACCATTACTCGAAAATTAAATCAGTTTTTATGGTAGTTAATTGCATATTAACTATGACCGGTTTTTGAATCACCTATATAATCTAGCTACATGTGATCATTGAAAAGATAAGAGAAAGCACCACCACACTAAAGATAACACATACAAAAGTTCGCTCTTGGGTTTTATTTTTTCCATGTGAATCACAAGTTTGTCCGATGAATATTTCAGGCATAACGTCAAGTCCGGCAGTACAACTGCTTCGATTGTTGTACCTTGGGAAATAGACGCCGAATAGGTGGCGAATCTGTTTTAAGGGAAGCGTGTCAAACACGTGCCTCAATCATGTTCTTGCATTAGGTTAAATCTCACAAATCTGGTTTGTTATAGCTTTTCGATTTATACATTTTGCTTATTATATTGTTTCTACTTCGATTACACATGACAGTTAATACAACAAACTTAAAACAGATTCTTTCTCATGTGTTTAAATCAGAGAAGAACAATACGATTTATTAAAGTTCGGAAAGGTTATTTGATAATAACATTTAGCTGTAATTGTTTTTATGATAAGTAAAAACCTTTTATATACTATTGTTAGAGTATGTTTTGACTGTGGGTTTGAAAGCAAGATTGAAGTGAAGAATGAATTTTGGGAATGCCTCAGTAGGTGAATTTGTTTATTCCATGTTGGAGGTTTTAAAGAATAAATTTACTATACTATAATTAGTTATTCATTTTTTGTTTGTGGTCTGTTTAAATGAGTAACCTTGTGAACCTGGAAAGAATTTTCTCTTTCGATATATATTTGTTATGTTATAGTACATGCCCCAGGAATCTTTACAATTTCTCAAAGTTTACATATGCAAACATAAGTGATATTTTTTATTTGCAATTTTTCCGAATATTTTGAGTTTTCTTGCATAATCAATATTGGATACTTTATACCATTTGACCTCTTATGAGTTGAAATGCCAATGATTTTATGTTTCAAATTAGTGTTTGATAACTTGGTGGACCGTTATGGAGTCATGATAACCAAGTTTCATTTTAGTACCTACAGTCCCTATCCTAATAGTCATTGTGCCAAATTTTGCGACCATTTTGTGCAGAATATGTTTCTCATGGGGGGAGAATCTTAGGTCTATTATGTGAATTTTTTTTTTGTTTTATTAACTGAAATAATGTGCAGATTCCGGCTTAAAAGTGTTGTTTTGGCTGATAAAATTCACTACAGAAAAAGTGATTAATAAGGTTGTTCAGTTGCTCGATTTTTATGCAGTAAAAGCCTTTTCGGTTGATGGTCTTTATATGCAGAGAGTTGGCCTTTAGGCTGCCGAGTTTTTCTGCGGAAATTAGGCACTTATGTTGTTGATTCTTATGCATAAAACGACAGTTTTGTTGCTGAATTTTTGTGCAGAAAAATTCACCTTTTATTGCTGGTTTTTTTACGAAGAAAAAACCAGCTTGGTTGCCGAATTTGTATGCAGTAAACGGATCTTTATTGGGCTGTTTTTGGTGCTTAAATTTTGTGCAGTAAAGTCAATTTAAAGGGATGTTTGCTCGCTAAATTTGTTTGTGCACAAACGGTTTTTTAAACGCGGCTTAGTTGCTGAAATTTTAGTGCAGAAAAAAAATGGATTTCTAAACAGCAGCTTGGTTCTTGAGAATTTAAGCCTTTGGTGCTGATTTGTTTTTACGCATTAAAAGTACCTTTATTGGGTTGTTTGATACTAAACTTTTTATGCAGAAAAAAAAATGTTGTTTAGTTGCTGAATTTTGTGCAGAAAAGTATCTATAAAGCGCTGTTCGGTACTAACATTTTTTTTGTTGAAAATTGGCATTTTGGTTGGTGACTTTTTGTGCAGAAAACAGGCTGTTTAGTAGCTGAATTGGTTGTTTAGTTAATGAAATTGTGTGCAGCAAAGTGACGTTAAAAGGGCTATTTGGTTGCCCATTTTTATGTAGTAAAGTGACTTTAAAATGGCTGCTTGGTTGCTTAAATTTTTATGCAGAAAAAATGGGCAGTTTTGTTGCTGATCACTTGGTGTTGTTTAGCGCAAAAGTACTTGTGTCGTTTAGTGTAATGATGCCGGTTTAGCACTATGAAAATAAACAAGTCGCTTGATTTTGTATAAGTATTGGAAAAGTTTGGATGTTGCAAATACTGTGTTGTGAACATTGTTGCAAATAATCAAGCTATTTGTTGTTTTAAAAGGTATGAATAACAGTTAAGACTTGTTACCACTCAATTTAACGGTTTATCATAGTGTAAGATGTGACTAAAGGTTATAGATAACCGTTGTTGGTTTATGTAACCGACTAGAATGGCGTGATTATCATCTAAAGTGAGCTTTTGTTCATTTATTGCATTGGACATATTTTGAATGTATGGAATGGTAACGTGTTGAGATCATAGTCACATAATAAAATTGGGATTACATATGATTATATGATCTCAAGTGAATTTGGATGACATGTTGTATATGAATCAAGTGCTAATGTATGGGATCCACCTAAAATATTTGTGGATTAAGGTGGCGAACGAATCTCATATGTAATTTGTCTTACGAAAGAATGTTAGTAGGTGAAGCAATGAAAAAATTAGAATGATGCATCTTCTGTTCATATGCTTGATTCCTTGTCTATAGCATGCTAAACATGGAATTTGTTAATTATGATATGGAAAATAATTAATATCAAACATTCAAAGAGTGTATACACAAATATGAAACTTGTGTAGTGACAAATTACTAAGGTTACTCGTGTCATAAGAGTATCTCTTAAATGAGATTGACGTGGGAAGGAAGAACCCTTTCTACATAATTCTTGAGATAGGTTCAATGTGGGGGATTCCGGCCGAGCTAGAGTTCAAATGACACCAATCAACATCTATTCAAAATAGAGATGGAGGTGTAACCCACTTGAAATACTCATGAATTATTAGGAGAACCACAGTTATGGGTTTGTTTAGAGCAAAATATAACTACTATTTGATGGGTAATTAATGTTATTAATGAGCATCTGATTTCAAATCATGGGTGGCTATGTATACACTCTTTCTTGAAACGACCACTATATTTTGGATGTCTTCTAGACATAAAATATAGTTAGGTCCACGACGAATTATGAGTTTATTGTGATAGATAAATTTGGATAAGAGACAAAATGTCTACGGTTAATATAAGATGACGCACCAACGATCGTAGAATGGTAGTTGTGTACAATGTGGTGGCCATTAAAGAATTGGCAGAGCCTATATCACAATGTATAATGGTGAGTCAAGACATATTATGCCAATACGACAACTACTCTCAACATGATTTATTACTTTTGACAATGTAAAGTCAAATGGTAATAATGCGGATCCGCTTATAAAAGGCTTAATCTTTTTTTTGGTAAACATGGGTTTTCGACTCGACATTGCGAGCCGATTAATCCCACGGCGACTACCCTTTTTGGAAAGCCCGGAGTCGGCGCAGGTGAACCTCCGTGGCCACAAGGGGAATAATTTCCTCCCCATTGGATTCGAACCCTTGACCTCCTCTTTAGAATGATGGTATTCTTACCGCTGGGTCACCCCTTGTGGTTGTTATTAAAGGCTTAATCAGAGAGTGAGTTACCAAGTCGTGTGGAGGAATAGGACTAAAGCCCCGGAAAAGTTTATATGAAGGAAAACCTAACCCTGGGTTCAATAGGACAACCTAATTGTATAAACCGAGGGAGGTCACTGTGGGGGAGTTGTCAATTCTCCATCCGTTTAAGGGAGTTAGTAAACTTCCTAATCCATTCCTATAACAGTGACAATATAAGGTTAAGCTTATCAATTTTAATGATTCAATTGAAATCACCTATGTGGGAGAGAAGTGGGGTCGCTTCGAAGGGAAATGTGGGGGTGCAATTCCTAAAAGCTCTCGCAGAACTAGGCTAGTGTTCATGACCATAACGAACACGACTATGAGGATTTGACGATGTCAGGGGGAGTCCTGTGTGAACTTATATTGTCGTCTATATAAACAGCAGATCAGTTCAAAGACATCACGTTCTACTGGCAGCTACTAGGCTAAGTATATTTCACAAGGGAAGGTTCAAAGGGTAACACCTACCTATCCTATGTAGGATTCAACTATTGGGATTTTCATTGGAAATGTGTGTGTTTTCGAATCGATCTCCATTCATGTGGGGGATTGTTGGAAAACTTTAGTTGAAAATTGCATTTTCGCCAATTGTAGTGTGAATGGGATATCGATCTCAAATTGTGGTGTCTGAAATGAAATGGTGTAAACTTTGAAAGTGTAAAGTTGTAACAACATATTGATGGTCGGTTAATAACTGATTAATATTTCGATGAATGGCATGGTTTATGGTTGTTGATAATACAATAATTATGACCATTACTCGAAAATTAAATCAGTTTTTATGGTAGTTAATTGCATATTAACTATGAGCGGTTTTTGAATCACCTATATAATCTAGCTATATGTGATCATTGAAAAGATAAGAGAAAGCAACACCACACTAAAGATAACACATACAAAAGTTCGCTCTTGGGTTTTATTTTTTCCATGCGAATCACAAGTTTGTCCGATGAGAATTTGAGGCATAACGTCAAGTCCGGCAGTACAACTGCTTCGATTGTTGTACCCTGGGAAATAGACGCCGAATAGGTGGCGAATTTGTTTTAAGGGAAGCATGTCAAACACGTGCCTCAATCATGTTCTTGCATTCGGTTACATCTCACAAATCTGGTTTGTTATAGCTTTTCGATTTATACATTTTTCTTATTATATTGTTTCTACTTCGATTACACATGACAGTTAATACAACAGCAACTCCTAGCTAGTTATTGCAATACTGAATCAAAAGAAGAAAGAAACAAAACTTAATACAATGAATAACAAAAGAACTTTACATTTAAAAGGCATAAATTATAAAAGAACTACATACATAAATTGTATAATTCAGCTAAAGACCTTCACATGTCCGAGAGAGGTGTTGAGAAAACTGGAATACTTTGTGGGTGCCTAAAGAAGTTATCTGGATCAACTCTAGCCTTGATTTGTATCAACTTCTTAAAATTGTCACTCTTCCAATACCTTTCGCCCCAAACACTCGCTTCTTCATAAGTATCACTGCCAACTCCTAAATCCAAATCATTGTAGTTAAAATACACCTCCCTTGGGTTACTTGATACGTACGGCTCTAAAAACTCTTCAAAGCTTTGAAGCCAATCTCTTCGTGCAAGTGATGTTGGAGTTGTGTATGAAGGTTGGTCGCTAAAGTTAACAGTCTTGAAAAACAGGTACAAGACCCCAGCTCTATGAGGATACGGAATTGCTGTCTCGGAGTACTCATTCATCATTCCCCCAAACGGGTTGATGATAAAAGTCTCTGATCCGTCGTTTTCAAATATCTTTTCCCATATCTTTGTAAGCCCCTCTATGGAGATTGGTGCTCGAATATAGTCTGATTTACCTTTGAAGTTCAGCTTGGGAATGGCTGATCGGTTAGCGAGAATCTCGGTGGGGGTTGAGGTTGAAAAGCCTCCAAATAGAAGGCTTGTTTGGACCATTTTCACTTCTTCACATATCTCACGTGTTACATTGAGCTCTGGGAAGTTTTCTTCTAGCAACGGCATCAACGTGTCGACAGTTCCTTGATAAATTCCTTCAAACGCCATTCTTATGGTTTTCTGGGACGTATTTCCAACATTTTCGCCAAACATTTGAATCCTTATGTGCAAGTTTCGATCAATATTTGGCATAACAGTTTGATATTTATGGAAAATTTCTGTAGCGCCTTCTTCCAAAGTTTTATCAACTACAAAAACAGTCACTAATTCCGGAACCGGAACCAACCTCAGTTTCCATGCAAGAACAATTCCAAAACTAGAAGCCCCGCCACCACGAATCGCCCAAAATAATTCTTCGCCCATCGAACTCCTATCAAGAATATCACCATTAACATCCATAAACTGAACATCAACAACATTATCAGCTCCAAGACCGTATTTCCTCATCAGATTCCCGTATCCGCCGCCACCCAAGTACCCACCGATACCGACTGAGGGACAAACACCAGCTGGAAAATACAACGTATCTGTATTTTGAGAAATAGTATAATATACTTCCCCAAGCGCAGCGCCAGCCTGGACCCAGGCAGTGCTATTCGCAACATCCACGTCTATAGATCTCATGTTGGTGAAATCAATCATGACAAAGGGCACGTCAGCCGTGGATGAGAGACCCTCAAAGTCATGGCCTCCGGACCTCATCCTGATCTCGTATCCATGTTTCTTAGTGCATAAAAGAGCAGTTCGAATTTGAGATTCGTCAACAGGGGTGACAATGACTGATGGTTTGGGAGTGTCGGGTTGATTGAATCTAGCATTGTTGACGGCTACTTGCCAAACTGGTAAGAAGGATGAATTGGCGGAAGTGAAAACGAGTTGAGAGATGGAGGTAATATTGTTCGAGTTTGACTGAAGACATGATATGAAATCTTCGGAACCTGGTGTAACATCAAGGTTTGAGACTAAAGATCGGCATGAAACCGAAAAGCAAAGAGCTAGAAGCAAGCTGAGAACATAAGAGTTTATAAGTTGAGACTTCATCTTGCAAGTTTGGGTGTGTGTTGGTTGATTTATTGCTAAGGATGTGTTTATATATAGTGAAGGGTGACATATATGCAAAGTGCAAATGGGGTTAATATAATCATGGAAGGAAGATTCATGCATGGTGAGTCTTTTTTCAACAATATAATTGACCTTGATCTTCTTGTTAATTTAGAAGGTGAGTTTTGGATGGTCTTTTTAGATGTACTATTCCTATGTTGGTCATAATATATACTCCTATTTTATAAATACAACTTGTTGCATTGTATCCACACTACAACGAAATTCCTCTTTCTTAACGGTTATGCATATATAAATATATGTTTAAATAACCTGCACATGTTCATATATATATAAACATCTATTTATGGGTCAAACAAGTGTCAACAAGTAAATGTACGCATAATGCATATGCAAACGAGTAAAATGGATTAAGCAGTCAAAAGTATTTACCTAGTACTACGTACATCATATGCATATACAAAATTGATCAAATGGTCAAAAATAGAATTCTAGCTACACGTACATATACATAAACATTGTATAGCTTTGATATGTGGAATTTGTTATTTTATTATTTATTTATTTATTTTTTTGACGGAAAAAGGTATATATAAACTCACAAATTGCTAGAGTAAAATACATTTACAAGAGGCTATTACAAACATCAATCGGATCATGGATCCACACATGACACACATATACCAATTTGGATGAAAATCATTGTTCATACGACTAATTAATCCAAGAAAAAGATAAAGTCACCAGTAGAGAAAGGTTATTTTACAACGGACTTTTTAAAACGGTTTTCAATTCCACTGCACTAAATAATTTGAAAAAGATAAAATATAACGGATAATATAAAGAATTAATATAAAGAACGTAATATAAAATATATCATTTATAACGGTTTCTTTCTCTATTTAATTTCTTCTTGCATAGAACCGTTTTAAAACAATTCAATATTTTATAATTAGATCCTATTAATTCTATTTTTTACAACAGTTCCATATAAGTGTTTAAAAGAATTTCAATAACCATTGTTCCTCTTGGTTCTAGCATTGCACTACTAGGAGGTAAGGATGGTTTCTCACAAAGGGTGTGTGTTCCTTGGCTTATGATGCCTAGTTTTTTTTTGCCTTTGATCCATATTAGTGAGGATGTAGCTGCTAATGTGTTTTAAGGGCATTAAACTGGGAAATGTAGTCAATTAAAGTATAGCCCCTTTGTGGGGAGTCAGGGTGCTATAGTCCTCACAATGATGCCTGGATTGAGCTACTATATATTATTGTGGATGCGGGCTGAATCATATATGGTAGTTTCTTAGTCATGAAATGTAGTTGTGGGACTATAGTAGGTGAAAATAGGTGAACTTTGGAAGCTATGTAAGGAGAAGCAACCAGTGATTAAATGCTGCATCAGATAGATGATCTTAGCATCATCATAGATCTTGTATTCAGTAACCAATATGTGCTAGTTTGATGTTTTCATAGACTAGTGAATGTTAGTTGTATTTTGGTTCATGGGTATGTTCCTAACCATTGTTTCACTATTTGTTGTAAATTTGGGAAGTTAATAAATGTACACCTTTTTCAAAATAAATAAAAATAATAATAATAATTTCAATAACCGATTATTTATTTGACGGTTATGGAGACTTTAATTTCTAAAGAATTTCTTGTTTTCAAAATATTTCATCTCAAAGAAGCTGGAATTTTCCATCTATCCTTCCTTTTTGTTTATATAATGAAACTCCACACTTTTTTTTTTAACTTTATTATATCTACAACAAGATACTGTATTATTTCTCTTTCTTTATACCTCAAAACAACTATCTAATGCTTTTTATATGTTTTGTTTTATTGCACTATTTGATTTATATAAAGTTTAACTTTTAAAATAAAGGGTGTTCAAAATTTTTGTTAAACCGACAAACCAAGTTGACCCGCTCAATCCGAAACCACAAAAAACGATAACCAAGAAACCGAAACCGAAAAAATCCACAACCGGAATAACCCTCTTATCACGATTCGATTTCGGTTTTTAATTTGAAATATCTGCGGTTAACCGAACAACCGTGTTTATATAGATGTAGTTTTTAACAATAAATTTATAAACAGGAACGGACCTAGGATTTTTAAGAGAGAGTTGCACAAAATTTTTCGTACCATAAATACAAAATTTCGTAAAATAAATTATTTTTTGTTAAGCTAAAGTTGCACAATAATAAAAAAAAAATAACACAAATATCGGGGGTTGCACATAATGAAAAAACAAGGCTTTTTGAAAATAAAAATACATTTCTTGACCCAAAATCGAATGTGCTCCGTGTCACACCCGACATGCATGTAGGTTTATCCCTGTTTAGAATGTCTACAATCATTGATTCTATGTATTCAAGTTTATTCTGTTTGTTTGGATTGTGCTTTAAGCTTTATTAGTGGTAATGTTTAATATCGTATTTATAAGATGTTTTAGGACATTAAACACATTAAAGAAAAGAAAAAATGGGCAGTTTTGTTGCTGATCACTTGGTGTTGTTTAGCGCAAAAGTACTAGTGTCGTTTAGTGTAATGATGCCGGTTTAGCACTATGAAAATAAACAAGTCGCTTGATTTTGTATCAAGTATTGGAAAAGTTTGGATATTGCAAATACTGTGTTGTGAACATTGTTGCAAATAATCAAACTATTTGTTGTTTTAAAAGGTATGAATAACAGTTAAGACTTGTTACCACTCAATCTAACGGTTTATCATAGTGTAAGATGTGACTAAAGGTTATAGATAACCGTTGAGGCATAGTGAAATGTCAAGAGTTGTGACAACTGGCAAATTAGGGAGCCATTATGAAAACCCGCATTACATTAAAGTTCGTTTATAAATTATATTTGGAATTTTATTCGTAACGAACTTGAAAAACCAATATTTTGGTTGATTATATCTAAAAATTTTATGGAATCAATTTGGATTATCGATGTGATGAGAATTTATTTCGAGATTTTATTGGCACTACGTTGACTCCGGCACTAGAATAACCTAACTAAAATTTTATGTCTTGAGTTTACGGACTCGACTATATATATTTATTTATGGAACGTCTCGCGAGATATTAATGTTTTGAAACGAGTTACGGGTTTTGGTCCGTGTAATTTACACCTAGCCACCTTACCCTAAATATAATAATACATTCATCTTTATTATTATTATTATTTGTATTATTATTATTATTAGTATTAGTAAAAAGAAAGAAATAAAAAGAGTTAACAACAATTGGTCCTTGTGTTCCTGGTCATTTTAAACAAACACAACCTCACCATCTTTAATATCTCTCTCCCTCATTTTAACCTAGCCACCGCCACATTAAACGACCACCACAGCCACCACCGCCACTCCCATGTCCAAGATAACACCACCATCTTAACCATCTTGTCTCGATCTATCTTTTGGTATAACTCACGCGCCCTACAATCACCTCTAGCATCACGTTCTCACCACCACCGCCACCTAAATATCATCTTTTTCATCTTTTCATGTTGGGTTTTTGAAGAAACATATTCTTGGAGTCTTTTTGAAGGCGAGTGACACGAGTTTCAACTCGTGTGTTTCGATTTGGTACCCAAATCATGGGTACACTAATTTTCTTGAATGGGTTTTGCAAACTTCTAATGGGAAATGGTATTTTGATGATGCAATGATAAGTTTGGTATCCGGGTTTCTTATTTTCTTGGTGTGGTCGAGACTCAACCGAGAGCATAAGCTCTCGGCATGTATTTTTGGGCTTATGTGCATTTCTTGTTATTATTAGTTGAGAAATTATGATTTTGGGAATGTTTGGTTGTATATCTTGGTGATTTGGACTCATTTTGAAGTAAGGAGATGGTATTTTATTGTTGTTTGTTGGTGCCGAGACCCTTTGTGGTCCTTATGGTTCACGATATGGAATGGGGTAGCCGAGCCGAGACCCTTACGGTCTCGGCAGTGGGCTGCTACTCTTGTGATATAGTGCAGTTCTTTCTTTTTAAAGTTGAGATACCTTGTTGATAATTGTGGTTTATTTTTGTTGTTGTTGTTGTCTTTATTGCTGGCCAAGAAGAGAAGAGGCCGAGACCCTCGTGGTATCGGCAATGGACTTAGATTGTTTTGGAGTTGTGTTGACGAAAAGTGGTATTGGGGACCGATTGTGAGACAGTCACTTAGAATGACGGAGATAGGTTAGTCGGGTGCCGTAGTCGGACCCTATTGTTGTAGCACGTGATTTGGGTATTGTTGGACGGAGATTAATTATTTGGTTTGACTTGATTATCATTTTTATTTGGACTTGGACAATGAGCCGAGAGTGATGACTCAGACATGTGACCATCTCATTAGACTCGATAAATATTTATAATCAAACGCTAATAATAAAACTCGTAATAATATTATTGGTAATATAAACGTTTATATAAATATATAGACGTGAATAACGTATATATAAATGCGTATATTAATAATAAAACGATCACGAGTAATATTATAACAATAACGTGACGATAAATATTATACTATGAAAGTGGTGTAATAAATGTCGGGAGCGTTATTATAATTAAACGACTATAAATAACGATGAAATCTTGATGTTAAATAAACATTAAATAAAATAATTTCTTTTAAATAAATGAGGGAAACTATCGAGTTATACGGGGTCGTGGTCACTCGAGTCCAAGTGGTTTATTATTTGTGACGTTCATGTTGTCACGGATATATGACAATTAATACACTCACTTTCGATAACTACGTAACTTATTTAATCGACGGGTTAAATAAGAGCTATTTAGTTATTTAAATTGAGTATAGTAATGGGCATCGTATCCTACGACGCCCATAGGTTGTGGTATGTGTACGAGAATAATAAATTACTAAGCATCTCGTGAGGTTGCCAAATTGACGAATTTGGTAAGCTTAACGGCATAATTAGAGAATTTATTAAACTTTGATATATACCATATAGTACTTTATGTGCAATGTGTGACCTAGGATTCGGGTATAATCTTAGAATGGTATATTAAGTAAATAAATATGGGGGATTACCAAATTGACGGATTTGATAAACTTCAATGATTTATTTAAATAATATATTGGACTAATATTAGACCTATAGATTGTTTTATTATCCTTTTGTTGTGATTCCTTGGTTTGAGTTGTGTCGACCCACCACCCGTATGGATACCAAACGCCAAACTCCAAACTAATACGAGATTTATACAAGAAATGGATTTTCGGAAAGTAAAATGGAATACGTTCGGGTTTGGGAATATTCAATTTTTGAGGAAATGTTTTCTGAAAGAGTTGATATTGTTAGGTCATGCCGAGTCCGTAGTTGCCGTCCTTTGAGCTACTATACATCTTACTTCTACCGATTTCTTATTGCTGATTTCTGGACTTGAGGTGAGTCATAGCCCCACTTTTTACTCTTGAACTATGTTTTCAATACTTGGGGTGAGAAACGTGCAAATTATTTATGTGGACTATTATCGCTTCTATATTCTTTCTAAAACTTGCTATGCGTATGGATTAGGATGTATTGTCAGCTTTAGTCACATATATTTTGTGTGTACTATTCAAGGTTGGCTTATTTGGAATTGTCAGCTTTAGTCACACGGTTTCGTGTGTACTATTCAAGGTTGGCTTATTTAGATACTATAGTGTGCACCTATAGGTTAGCAATACTTCGGAAGTTATCCGAGTATTTATGGTATTGTGGGGGTTACCCGAATATCTATGTTAGAGCGGAGGGTATCCGTGTGTTATGATTGGAGCGAAGAGGGTATCCGCAGTCTTTTAGTGAATCCTTAGTCTAGCTAGCAAGCGTTTTGCGTATATGTCCACTATATTGATTATGAATTTAAACCTATGATCTCACCAGTGAAAGCTGACTTTTAGCACATTTTCTCAGGTAATTAAGTGATGCCCTTTGGATGCTTGGATTGAAGGCTTGGCAATGGCACCCGGTTATGGATCTATTTTCTAAAACTCTAATAAATTATTGTGGACCTATGTTTACTTCTTTTGGGCCTTACTTTGGAAAATTCTTGGGATAAATGTAAACTTTAAAACCCGTTTTGGTTGTGTTTTTCTTATGTTTACTTTATCTCGTTCTTTCATGACTTTGAATGGATACCAATCCTCGTAGCACCCCAAAAGCTTGTTGAGTCTTCCGCTGTATCAAATTTTGGGGGTGTTACAAGAGTGCTCAGTCTTATAGATGACAACACACTATGTTGGTTTATGTAACCGACTAGAATGGCGTGATTATCATCTAAAGTGAGCTTTTGTCCATTTATTGCATTGGACATATTTTGAATGTATGGAATGGTAACGTGTTGAGATCATAGTCACATAATAAAACTGGGATTACATATGATTATATGATCTCAAGTGAATTTGGATGATGTGTTGTATATGAATCATATGCCGATGTATGGGATCCACCTAAAACATTTGTGGATTAAGGTGGCGAATGAATCTCATATGTAATTTGTCTTACTAAAGAATGTTAGTAGGTGAAGCAATGAAAAAATTAGAATGATGCATCTTCTGTTCATATGCTTGATTCCTTGTCTATAGCATGCTAAACATGGAATTTGTTAATTATGATATGGAAAATAATTAACACCAAACATTCAAAGAGTGTATACACAAATATGAAACTTGTGAAGTGACAAATTACTAAGGTTACTCGTGTCATAAGAGTATCTCTTAAATGAGATTGACTTGGAAAGGAAGAACCCTTTCTACATAATTCTTGAGATAGGTTCAATGTGGGGGATTCCGGCCGAGCTAGAGTTCAAATGACACCAATCAACATCTATTCAAAATAGAGATGGAGGTGTAACCCACTTGAAATACTCATGAATTATTGGGAGAACCACAGTTATGGGTTTGTTTAGAGCAAAATATAACTACTATTTGATGAGTAATTAATGTTATTAATGAGCATCTGATTTCAAATCATGGGTGGCTATGTATACACTCTTTCTTGAAATGACCACTATATTTTTGATGTCTTCTAGACATAAAATATAGTTAGGTCTACGATGAATTATGAGTTTATCGCGATAGATAAATTTGGATAAGAGACAAAATGTCTACGGTTAATATAAGATGACGCACCAACGATCGTAGAATGGTAGTTGTGTACAATGTGGTGGCCATTAAAGAATTGGCAGAGCCAATATCACAATGTATAATGGTGAGTCAAGACATATTATGGCAATACGACAACTATTCTCAACATGATTTATTACTTTTGACAATGTAAAGTCAAATGGTAATAATGCGGATCCGCTTATAAAAGGCTTAATCTTTTTTTTTGGTAAACATGGTTTCCGACTCAACATTGCGAGCCGACTAACCCCACGGGGACTACCCTTTTTGGATAGCCCGGAGTCGGCGCAGGTGAACCTCCGTGGCCACAAGGGGAATAATTTCCTCCCCATTGGATTCGAACCCTTGACCTCCTCTTTGGAATGATGGTATTCTTACCGATGGGTCACCCCTTGTGGTTGTTATTAAAGGCTTAATCAGAGAGTGAGTTACCAAGTCGTGTGGAGGAATAGGACTAAAGCCCCGGAAAAGTTTATATGAAAGAAAACCTAACCCTGGGTTCAATAGGACAACCTAATTGTATAAACCGAGGGTGGTTACTGTGGGAGAGTTGTCAATTCTCTATCCGTTTAAGGGAGTTAGTAAACTTCCTAGTCCATTCCTAAAACAGTGACAATATAAGGTTAAGCTTATCAATTTTAATGATTCAATTGAAATCACCTATGTGGGAGAGAAGTGGGGTCGCTTCGAAGGGAAATGTGGGGGCGCAATTCCTAAAAGCTCTCGCAGAACCAGGCTAGTGTTCATGACCATAACGAACACGACTATGAGGATTTGACGATGTCAGGGGGAGTCCTGTGTGAACATATATTGTCGTCTATATAAATAGCAGATCAGTTCAAAGACATCGCGTTCTACTGGCAGCTACTAGGCTAAGTATATTTCACAAGGGAAGGTTCAAAGGGTAACACCTACCTATCCTATGTAGGATTCAACTGTTGGGATTTTCATTGGAAATGTGTGTGTTTTCGAATCGATCTCCATTCATGTGGGGGATTGTTGGAAAACTTTGGTTGAAAATTGCATTTTCGCCAATTGTAGTGTGAATGGGATATCGATCTCAAATTTTGGTGTCTGAAACGAAATGGTATAAACTTTGAAAGTGTCGAAGTTGTAACAACATATTGATGGTCGGTTAATAACTGATTAATATTTCGATTAATGGCATGGTTTATGGTTGTTGATAATACAATAATTATGACCATTACTCGAAAATTAAATCAGTTTTTATGGTAGTTAATTGCATATTAACTATGACCGGTTTTTGAATCACCTATATAATCTAGCTATATGTGATCATTGAAAAGATAAGAGAAAGCAACACCACACTAAAGATAACACATACAAAAGTTCGCTCTTGGGTTTTATTTTTTCCATGCGAATCACAAGTTTGTCCGATGAGAATTTGAGGCATAACGTCAAGTCCGACAGTACAACTGCTTCGATTGTTGTACCCTGGGAAATAGACGCCAAATAGGCGGCGAATTTGTTTTAAGGGAAGCGTGTCAAACACGTGCATCATGTTCTTGCATTCAGTTACATCTCACAAATCTGGTTTGTTATAGCTTTTCGATTTATACATTTTTCTTATTATATTGTTTCTACTTCGATTACACATGACAGTTAATACAACAGCAACTCCTAGCTAGTTATTGCAATACTGAATCAAAAGAAGAAAGAAACAAAATTTAATACAATGAATAACAAAAGAACTTTACATTTAAAAGGCATAAATTATAAAAGAACTACATACATAAATTGTATAATTCAGCTAAAGACCTTCACATGTCCGAGAGAGGTGTTGAGAAAACTGGAATACTTTGTGGGTGCCTAAAGAAGTTATCTGGATCAACTCTAGCCTTGATTTGTATCAACTTCTTAAAATTGTCACTCTTCCAATACCTTTCGCCCCAAACACTCGCTTCTTCATAAGTATCACTGCCAGAGACGGACCCACATGGGAGCTGGGTGTGGCACAGGCCACACCCCATTTTAAGTCACGAAGTGTAAATTTTTGATAATTGTGTCATTTTTTTTGCACGTGCAACCCTCAATTTTTCTGATAAATTCTTCATCAGGCAACTTTAGTACTTATAATCATTAAAAAAAATTGTGCAACACCCTCTGAAAAATTCTGGGTCCGTCTTTCATCACTGCCAACTCCTAAATCCAAATCATTGTAGTTAAAATACACCTCCCTTGGGTTACTTGATACGTACGGCTCTAAAAACTCTTCAAAGCTTTGAAGCCAATCTCTTCGTGCAAGTGATGTTGGAGTTGTGTATGAAGGTTGGTCGCTAAAGTCAACAGTCTTGAAAAACTGGTACAAGACCCCAGCTCTATGAGGATACGGAATTGCTGTCTCGGAGTACTCATTCATCATTCCCCCAAACGGGTTGATGATAAAAGTCTCTGATATGTCGTTTTCAAATATCTTTTCCCATATCTTTGTAAGCCCCTCTATGGAGATTGGTGCTCGAATATAGTCTGATTTACCTTTGAAGTTCAGCTTGGGAATGGCTGATCGGTTAGCGAGAATCTCGGTGCGGGTTGAGGTTGAAAAGCCTCCAAATAGAAGGCTTGTTTGGACCATTTTCACTTCTTCACATATCTCACGTGTTACATTGAGCTCTGGGAAGTTTTGCTCTAGCAACGGAATCAACGTGTCGATAGTTCCTTGATAAATTCCTTCAAACGCCATTCTTATGGTTTTCTGGGACTTATTTCCAACATTTTCGCCAAACATTTGAATCCTTATGTGCAAGTTTCGATCAATATTTGGCATAACAGTTTGATATTTATGGAAAATTTCTGTAGCGCCTTCTTCCAAAGTTTTATCAACTACAAAAACAGTCACTAATTCCGGAACTGGAACCAACCTCAGCTTCCATGCAAGAACAATTCCGAAACTAGAAGCACCACCACCACGAATTGCCCAAAACAATTCTTCGCTCATCGAACTCCTATCAAGAATATCGCCATTAACATCCATTAACCGAACATCAACAACATTATCAGCACCAAGACCGTATTTCCTCATCAGATTTCCGTATCCACCACCACCCAAGTACCCACCTATACCGACTGAGGGACAAACACCAGCTGGAAAATACAACGTATCTGTCTTTTGAGAAATAGTATAATATACTTCTCCAAGCGCAGCGCCAGCCTGGACCCAGGCAGTGCTATTCGCAACATCCACGTCTATAGACCTCATGTTGGTGAAATCAATCATGACAAAGGGCATGTCAGCAGTGGATGAGAGACCCTCAAAGTCATGGCCTCCGGACCTGATCCTGATCTCGTATCCATGTTTCTTAGTGCATAAAAGAGCAGTTCGAATTTGAAATTCGTCAACGGGAGTGACAATGACTGATGGTTTGGGAGTGTCGGGTTGATTGAATCTAGCGTTGTTGATGGCTACTTGCCAAACTGGTAAGAAGGATGAATTGGCGGAAGTGAAAATGAGTTGAGAGATGGAGGTAATGTTGTTCGAGTTTGACTGAAGACATGATATGAAATCTTCAGAACCTGGTTTAGCATCAAGGTTTGAGACTAAATATCGGCATGAAACCGAAAAGCAAAGAGCTAGAAGCATGCTGAGAACATAAGATGTTATAAGTTGAGACTTCATCTTGCAAGTTTGGGTGTGTGTTGATTGATTTATTGCTAAGGATGTGTTTATATAGAGTGAAGGGTGACATATATGCAAAGTGCAAATGGGGTTAATATAATCATGGAAGGAAGATTCATGCATGGTGAGTCTTTTTTCAACAATATAATTGACCTTGATCTTCTTGTTAATTTAGAAGGTGAGTTTTGGATGGTCTTTTTAGATGTACCATACCTATGTTGGTCATAAGTATCCACACTACAACGAAATTCCTCTTTCTTAACGGTTATGCATATATCTACCTATTATATAAATGAGGGCTTTTTTTTCTATAGGTCACTGAGAAGGTGCCACGTAAGCCCATCAAAAAATGACACATAAGCACACACAAAAATGACACATGTTATTGTTTGCTTTAAAACAAGAGGACAAAGGCACTCTCTTCATCCACATTATTACTCAACCAACCATCTGCCTTCTCTTTCTATCCTCCATTTCATTTTACCCACTTCATTCTCTCAATCTCAAACTATTCCTCGCCCGCTTATTCTGTTCCGGCGATACTGTTTTAGACGACGATGATGCCACCTTTCTTATCCATACCTGGTATAAGTACTCAGTCAACTTAACAAATTCATTTCATCCATTCCATCCTATCTAAAGGTCTCAACTTCTGCCCACTTGCCATTTTACGACGAAGGTAACACCAGCTTTCTTTACCATAACTATCTTTTACTCTTTTCCATTGTACATAATTTTGGAATGTTTGTTTTCTTTGGCTTGAATTTTGGTGTTGTGCAAGGGACGAAGAAACAAGAAAATTAAGTAAGGATTGTACTTGGCACTGGTTATGAAGATTTTTAGCAATGGTGGATTGGACGATTGGTGGAGCAAAGCTTTGAGAAATACTTTAAGTACATTGTTTATTTAATGTAGATAAGAAATTTGATTCCCGTGTGCTTAAGGATATACGAGTTTGTTTTTTTTCTTTTTCTTTTTTTTTTTAGTGCTTTTGAGAGTTGATAGATATTGGTATTTCATATGTCTACTGCCGCATAATTTATTTTGGTTCTTGTAGATTTTTAGTGGATTGTAGCACCTTCATGATTTGATCCTTTTAAGTCATTGTTTCCACTGCTTCTCGGAGGACGTCTTATGTAGTTATGTAAGTCTTTGTCTTGTTTTATTTTGAGGTCGTTTTGGTTTCTATTTTTTCCAGTGTTCTAAAAGGCGTCGCCAAGGCGCGAGGCGTGGCATCGGCGCCACGAAATGGACCAAGGCGTGAAGTCTAGGCGTCGTGTGAAAAGGCGTAGAATAAGGCGCGAAAAGGCGTGCCAAGGCGCGCCTTATCGTATGGCGTGGCGCCATTTTTAGAAGGGAATGATGTGGGCTTAAATTTTGGGCCTAGTAATTTCTAAACATAGTTCAAATTTTCACTTTATTTCTTATGCATATCACTTTTTGTAAGCTCATCTTTTGTAAACTCACCTTTTGTAAACTCGATATGCATATAAAATATGATATTATAGCATAAATGATAAATATATAAATATTTTTTCGCCGCCTTAGTCACGTCGCAAAAAACGCCATGGCTTCGCCATGGCGCATAAGGCTTGAGGCGTGGCCTTGCCGTCACGCCACGCCTCACGCCATTTATAACATTGATTTTTTCTACATTTCTTGGTTTATGTTTGGTTGAGATCTAATCACTTTAAGGTGAGATGATGCGATTAGAAGGAAGAAGATGCTACAGCAGTATGTAAAATGTATTTATTAACTTTTGTTGCTTCCCTAATACTATAAATTTTAGTCGAATCTACTGTAAAGGAGCTTCATCATGCCTTCTTGGTGGCGTGTTAAGAGGAGGACTTTAATTATAATTATGGGCATGCAAAGACAAAAGTGTTGGTGCTAGGAGTCTTAACAAAAAAAAAGGGTTTTTATTATTTAAACATCGTGGATACATGTGTTATTCTTTGGAACTTATAGTTGTTTGCTGTAAATTGACTATATTGTAATGATATTTCTAAACTGTATAATGTCAAATTTGTTTTAATATTTGTGTAAATTTATTTTGGATAACTAGAAGGGTACCTGCGCAATGCAGCGGCAGGTCCGGGGACTATTTTTGTGGCGAACAAATGTTTTTCAAGGGTCCGGTGGTGGAGGGGTCTTGTGGTGGCGAAAGTAAGTGAGCCGAGAGACTGAGAGAGAACCTGTTAGTGGGTTGTGTGTGTTTTTTATGTGGTTGGTGTGTGATAGGCTTATGTGCGGTATGTATCCTTAAGGTTGGGGCAATGCTTGATTTTAATGGGCTGTTACAAGTTTTTAGCGGGCTGTAACAAGTCTTCATATGGTTTAAATGGGATACATCAATATTGGAGGATGTTACAAATACGAGAATTTAAGACATTAATTATGTATATGCTGAATTTTTATGCTTAGCAAAAGTAACTTCCTTCTTATAGAAATGTTTTTGGTCTTAAAATTTTAAGACTACTATATTTAGAATGTCTTAAACCCTTTATAAAGGAGTATAGATTATTGTACACTAAACATATAATTACAATTGTCTATTGGGTGTAACTTAATGCTATTGTTACATCCTGTTCAATATTGCAACTTTTTTTTGAACATGTTCAATATTGTAATTTAATGCTTATTGTTCCATGTTGTTCAACTTTTTAATGTTGCTAAATTATTACGGAGTACTACTGTACGGAGTATTATATTTGTACTATCAACCAACTCTTACTTACCATCCGACATAGTACATCCATGGTAAGGGTCAAAACTCAAATATGTACTTATATTGCGTGAATCAAAGAAGGGTGGTAGAAAACAGTGAGTTAGCTAAGTGAACAGAGGCATGTGCAAAATCTTGTAAGATCACTAAATATTATAGTGAAAAATATATTACCAAGAACGAGTATATATTTATACCATCTACTGAAACAAAAAAACATAGTATTTCAATGATGTATATTAAAGGTGTATTTCAATGATGTATATTAAAGGTGTGCTTTGGTTAAGGGGTATCGTCCATAAAAAATAAGTAACATAATGAACAATGATGCTTGGTACTATATAATGCAATCACCCATTACTCACTTTTGAGTAATAAGTCATTACCCACTAACTTGAGGATAATGAATTTGATTACCTTTATATTCCTTTTGCCATTCCCTTTGCTATTCCCCTTAACTAACGGATATTTACATCATAAAATTGTGTAGTTTTCACGATATATTTTTGTTAAAAGGGTGAATTTTGAGGCCCAAATATATAATGAAATATATATTTTAAGCAAACATAAACCTATCCTCGTAGCATTGAAACATTTTTCTAAGACTTCGACATAAGGCTGGTGGTAATAAGGGTGGGTTTCATGACGTTGTGGGGTATTTTTGAACGATGAAGTTTTGTGTGCATAGAGAGAAATTGTATTTTGTGTTTGTGAGTATACTGGTATTTTTGGATAATGCAGTTAGTTGTTTTATTACATTATGATAGTGGTGAGTGAAAAGTTTAAGTGATGTTGAGTTAACGGTCATTTTTGTGGTCAGTGTTACTACGAGTCTACGAGACTAAAAGACCATATCATTACATTGAAATTAATAATCATTACCATCTAAAGGAAAAATACTACTACGTAACTTCTAATAAAATAAAACTAAAATTTGGTGAAACTTTATAAGCCAAATTATCACCAGAAAGTTGACTCCATTTTAAATCCATTTGTTTTATCGATCACATATAACTCAAAGTTGGCAATAACCTATATATATATATATATATATATATATATATATATATATATATATATATATATATATATATATATATATATATATATATAGAATAATTCAACTTGTAAACAAATGTTGACGTTTTGGGTTGATGCACAGCCAAAAAGACAAACTATATGTATAGTTGCAAAGGTAACGTGAGATAACGAGTGAGGTATGGCTTGGTGTACTTGTAGCTTTTTGAAGGAGCATGGTGATTGGTGACTCATGAGTGTGTGGATTCGTTTTGTCGTGTGAGTACTACTGTTTCATTGAAATTCTCATGTATATACACCCATACATTTATACGCTCATTCTGATTTTCCATTTTAGGAATGACATATGCCCGACCTTAAAATCCACATCGAGTACTATTGTCGTGTGAGTACTATTGTTTCATTGAAATTTTCGTGTATATTCACCCATACATTTATACACTCATTCCGGTTTTCCATTCTAGAAACGACATATACCCGACCTTAAATTTCATTGAAATTTTCGTGTATATACACCCATATATTTGTACACTCATTCTGATTTTCCATTCTAGAAACGACATATGTTCGACCTTAAATCCACATGGACGGCCGGAAAGATTACCTAGTAAATATATGTTTAAATGGGTCAAAAAGATTAACCTGCACACACACACACACACACACACACACACACACACACACACACACACACACACACACATATATATATATATATATATATATATATATATATATATATATATATATATATATATATATATATATATATATAAACATCTATTTATGGATCAAACAAGTGTCAACACGTAAATAAATGTATGCATAATGCATATTTAAACGAGTAAAATGGATTAAGCAGTCAAAAGTATTTACCTAGTGTTACGTACATCATATACATATACAAAATTTGATCAAATGGTCAAAAATAGAATTCTAGCAACACATATACATAAACATGGTACAACTTTGATATGTGGAATTTTTTATTTTAATATTTATTTTTTTTTGAACGGAAAAAGTTTTATATAAACTCACAAATTACAAGAGTAAAATACATTTGCAAGAGGCTATTACAAACATCAATCGGATATTTGGATGAAAATCATTGTTCTATGACTAATTAATCCAAGAAAAAGATAAAGTCACTAGTAGAGAAAAGGTTATTTTACAACAGACTTTTTAAAACGGTTTTCAATTTCACCGCACTAAATAATTTAAAAAAGATTATATATAATGGTTAATATAAAGAACATAATATAAAATATATCATTTTATAATTTAATCCCCATTAATGCTATCTTTTACTATGGTTCTATATAAGTGTTTTAAAAGAATTTCAATAAGCATTGTTCCTCTTGGTCCTAGCATTGCACTACTAGGAGGTAAGGATGGTTTCTCACAAAGGGTGTGTGTTCCTTGGCTGATGATGCCTAGTTTCTTTGCCTTTGATCCATATTAGTGAGGATGTGGCTAATGTGTTTCAAGAGCATTAAACTGGGAAATGTAGTCAGTTTAAGTATAGCTCCTTTGTGGAGAGTCAGGGTGCTATAGTCCTCACAATGATGCCTTGTTTGAGCTACTATATATTATTGTGGATGCGGGCTGAATGATATATGGTAGTCTCTTAGTCATGAAATGTAGTTGTGGAACTATGGTGGGTGAAAATAGGTGAACTTTGGAAGCTATGTAAGGAGAAGCAGCCAGCGATTAAATACTGCAATATGCTTCAACAGATATATGATCTTAGCATCATCATAGATCTTGTATTCATTAACTGATATGTGCTAGTTTGATGTTTTCATAGACTAGTGAATGTTAGTTGTAGTTTGGTTCATGGGTATGTCCATAACCATTGTTTCTCTATTTGTTGTAAATTTGGGAAGTTAATATATGCTCAACTTTTTCTTTAAAAAAAAAAAAAAAAATTCAATAAGGGTTATGGACACTTTTTAATTTCTAAAGAATTTCTTGTTTTCAAAATATTTCATCTCACAAAAGCTGGAATTTTCCCTCCGTCTTTTTTATCTTTCCTTTTTGTTTATATAATTAAACTCCACACTTTTTCTTTTACTTTATTATATCTACAACAAGATAGTATATTATTTCTCTTTCTTTATACCTCAAAACAACTATCTAACGTTTTTTATATGGTTTGCTTTATTGCACTATTTAATTTATATAAAGTTAAGCTTTTTAAATAAAGGTTGTTCAAAATTTTCGTTAAACTGACAAGCTAAGTTGACCCGCTCAATCCGAAAAAAAAAAAAAACGATAACCAAAATACTGAAACCGAAAAAATCAAAAACCGGAATAACCCTTTTATCACGATTCGATTTCGGTTTTTAATTTCAAATATCCACGGTTAACCGAACAACTGTGTTTATGTAGATGTAGTTTTTAACAATACATTTATAAACAGCAACGGACATAGGATTTTCGAGAGGGAGTTGCAAAAATTTTTCCCTACCATAAATACAAAAATTCGCAAAATAAATTATTTTTTGTAAAAATAATGTTGCACAAATAAAAGAATAACACAAAAATCGAGGGTTGCATATAATAAAAACAATGCTTTTCGAAAACAAAAATACATTTCGTGACCTAAAATCGGGTATATGCCTTGTGCCACACCCGACATCCATGTAGGTTTATCCTTGTTTAAAAAGTATACGATCATTGATTCTATGTATTCCAGTTTATTCTGTTTGTTTGGATTGTGCTTTAAGCTTTATTAGGGGTAATGTTTAATATCGTATTTATAAGATGTTTTAGTACATTAAATACATTAAATAAAAGAAATGTCAGTTTTTATTATTATATACAATGTTTTGAAACCCGGGTTTGGGATCGACCCGGCCGAGTTACCGGGTCACCGGGTCAACCCGGTTAGACCCGGTTTTACGCACATTTCCAAAAATCGATTTTACGCACAAATATGAGTGAATAAACACCATAAGAAAGTCATATCAAACAAAAATAGCACCTTAATAATGACAAATAAATAAAAAAGAGTCAAAATTTAAATTAAAAAAAAAAAAAAAATAGAGAAAATCCAAACCCGGCCGGGTTTCAAAACCCGGGTCAACCCGGGTCACTCAAAACCCGGCGGGTCACACCGGTTGACCCGGTTTTAGAAACCCGGGTCAAAACAACCCGTTTTTTGACCGGGTTCCGGTCCGACCGGTTCGACCGGCCGGGTCGACCCGGGTTTCAAAACGTTGATTATATAGTACATCTAACAAGACTATCCTATCCACAAACTTGAAGTCAATTCTTATTATTGAAATAATTCCCACCACGAATGTTCCTTTCACAAATATTTTTAACTCCATTTGCACTTTGCAGGCCGCCACCCTTCACTCTATATAAACACTTCACTTGCCATAATTCCATCAAAACACACAAAAACTTACATTATGAAGTCTCAACTTATAAGCGCCTCTTATGTTCTCCACTTGCTTCTAGCTCTTTGCTTTTCGGCTTCATGCCGATCTTTAATCTCAAACCTTGATGATGTTACACCTGGTTCCGAAGATTTCATAACATGTCTTCAGTCGAACTCAAACAATATTACCTCCATCTCTCCACTCATTTTCACTTCCGCCAATTCATCCCTCTTACCGGTTTGGCAGGTACCCGTCAACAACGCTAGATTCAATCAACCCGACACTCCCAAGCCATCAGTCATTGTCACTCCTGTTGATGAATCCCAGGTTCGAACTGCTCTTTTATGCACCAAGAAACATGGATACGTGATCAGGATCAGATCCGGGGGTCATGATTTTGAGGGTCTCTCGTCCACTGCTGACGTGCCCTTTGTCATGATTGATTTCACCAACATGAGATCTATAGACGTGGATGTTGCAAATAGCACTGCATGGGTCCAGGCTGGCGCTGCGCTTGGGGAAGTATATTATACCATTTCTCAAAAGACCGATACGTTGTATTTTCCAGCTGGTGTTTGTCCCTCAATAGGTATTGGTGGGTACTTAGGTGGTGGTGGATACGGGAATCTAATGAGAAAATACGGTCTTGGTGCCTGGGACGGATCCATAATTTTTGAGAAAGTGTTGCACAAAATATTTTTTTATGTAATACCCCCAAAATTTGGTACAGCGGAAGACTCAACAAGCTTTCGGGGTGTTACGGGGATTGATATCAAACACAAGACATAACAGAACGAGATAAAGTAAACATAAGAAAAACACAACCAAATCGGGGTTTTAAGGTTTACATTTAGCCCAACATCATTCAGAGTCAGACCCAAAAAGAAATAAACGTAGGTCCACAATTAAATATCAGAGTTTAGAAAAATAGATCCATAAACCAGGTGCCTTAGCCGAGCCTTCCAATCCATGCATCCAAATTATCACTTAATTACCTGAGAAAACGTGCTAAAAGTCAGCTTTCGCTGGTGAGATCATAGGTTTAAATTCATAATTCAATATAGTGGACATATACGCAAAACGCTTGCTAGCTAAACTAAGGATTCACTAAAAGCCTGTGGATACCCTCCGCTCCAACATAATACACGGATACCCTCCGCTCTAACATAGATATTCGGGTAACCTCCGCAATATCATAAATACTCGAATAACCTCCGAAGTATTAATAACCTATAGGTGTACAATATAGTATCTAAATAAGCCAACCTTGAATAGTACACACGAAACTATGTGACTAAAGTTGACGATTCACCAGTATCCAAATAAGCCAACCTTGGATAGTACACACGAAAATATGTGACTAAAGCTGACAATCCACCAATATCCAAATAAGCCAACCTTGAATACTACACACAAAAATATGTGACTAAAGCTGACAATACATCCTAGTCCATACGCATAGAAAGTTTTAGAAAGAATATAGAAGCGATAATAGTTCACATAAAATAATTTGCACGTTTCTCACCCCAAGTATTGAAAACATAGTTCAAGAGTAAAAAGTGGGGCTATGACTCACCTCAAGTCCAGAAATCAGCAATAAGAACTTGGTAGAAGTAAGACGTATAGTAACTCACAAGACGACAACTACGGACTCGGCACGACCTAACAATATCAACTCGTTCAGAAATCATTTCCTCAAAATCAAATATTCCCAAACCCGAACGTATTCCGTTTTATTTTCCGAAAATCCATTTCTCGTATTAGTTTGGAGTTTTACGTTTGGTATCCATACGGGTGGTGGGTCGACACAAACAAACCAAAAAGTCTCACAAAAGGATAATAAAACAAACTATAGATCTAATATTAGCCCAATATATTATTTAAATAAATCATCGAAGTTTATCAAATCCGTCGATTTGATAATCCCCATATTTATTTACGTAACATACCATTCCAAGATTACACCCATCCTAAAACACATAGCACAAAAATACTATATGGTATATATCGTAGTCTAATAAATTCCTTATATACATCGTCAAATTGGCCAGATTTCACGATATATATATTTAGTGATTTATTATCCTATACATATACCACAACCTATGGGCGTCGTAGGATACGATGCCCATTAATATACTCATTTCACATAGCCAAATAACTCGGTTTAACCTGTCGATTAAATAAGTTATTTAGTTATAGAAAATGTTTATATTAATTGTCATATATCCGTGACAACACAAAAGTCACAAACAATAACTCACTTGGACTCAAGTGGCCACGACTCCGTATAACTCGATAGTTTTTCCTCGTTATATGTAAAAGATATTATTTCATTTAATATTTAGTTAACGTCGAGAATTTCTCGTTATTTATAATATTTATTCATAATAACGCTTCCAATAATATTACACTACTCTCGTAGCATAATATATTTAGTCGCATTATTGTTATAATACTACTCGTGATTTTTGTTATTATTAATATACGCATTTATATATTTATATATACGTTATTCACGTCTATATATTTATATAAATGTTTACATTACCAATAATATTATTACGAGTTTTATTATTCACGTTTCAAATTGTAAATAATTATCGAGTCATACGAAATGGTCACATGTCCGAGTCATCACTCTCGGCTCATTGTCCAAGTCCAAAATAATATAAGCAAGTCATAAATAATCAATCCAACTCCGTCCAAATCAATCCCAATACACGTGCTACAACAATAGGGTCCGACTACGGCACCCGACTAACCTATCTACGTCAATCTAAGTGACCGTCTCACATTCGGTCCCCACTTTATCATTCGTCAACAACTTCTCAATATTACAATAAATCCCTTGTCGAGACCAAAAAGGATCTCGACTCAACAAAGCATTCAGCCGAATCAAAAGTACCACAACAACAACAAGTTAAGTCCACAAAAACATAACAAGAAATAAAATATCAACAAGGTCAAATTTCGGGTTGGTTTACCAAGCCAAACCCGAGCCCTTCGACTCACTTGAGTCTCGGCTCACACCAAGAGTCACAAGGACTCGAACCAAGGCCAATAGGCCTCCAAAAATAAGCTCCAAAGAGCCTACCAAAACTGCCCAATTCGACCCACTTGGGTCGTGGCATCAACAATCATAATCGGCCAAAATATATCAAGACTCAATCGAGTCTAGCAAAGCTCCCAAGCAAACAACCATAAAAAACACGAATCTAAGGCCACAACAAGATCAATAACGAGCCACAATGCTCGAACCCACATCAAGCCGTGAGTCCTAGACTCACGGTTCACTCGACCCACTAGAGAAATCATCAAGACCCGGATACCAAACCCATTTTTATCATCAAAAACATTATTTCATAACATATCAATTCGATTCCCATGAAAAACCTCCATGTACCCACGGATTTAACACCAAGTCGAGGCACCCAAGTGCCAAAATCGAGCATACTCACCTTCTTGAACCTCCAAACGTATGGATCTAGTAAAAACAATAAGATTTGGATCGGATTTGATAAGATTTCGAGATGTTAGGGTGGGTTATATGGCGCATATTATATACCAAATGAAAGGAAAAAAGATAAGGAACAAGATGGTGCTGGTGGTTTAGTTGTGAGGGCGACGGTATGATGGTGGTGGCCGGATTTGGTGTTCGGCGGCTAGGGTTAAGGAGAGGGGAGAGAGAGAGTGTTTTGGTGAGGGTGATGTGTTGTGTGTGTGGTGAGTTAACCACATGGACGATTTTTGTAATATTACTCTAAAAAAAAACATCTTTTTTTTTTTTTAATAATAATAGTAATAATAATAATAATAATAATAATAATAATAATAATAATAATAATAATAATAATAATAATAATAATAATAATAATAATAATAATAATAATAATAATAAAAATAATATTATTATTATTATTACTAATATGAGTGGGTAAATAAAGGGTGAGTGTAAAATACACGGTCCAAAACCCGAAACTCATTTCAACACGTTTAATATCTCGCGAAACGTTCCGTAAGTAAATAAATATTGTCGAACTAGTAAAATCAAGTCATAAAATTTATGTTAGGTTATCCTAGTGTCGGAGTCAACGTAGTACCAAGTGAGAATTCAAAAATAAATCACCATGTATATTTCCATAACAAATCTGTGGAAAACTAGAAGGGGGGTTGAATAGTTTTACGTCTTTTTTATTAGTTGTAAAAAGAGTTTTAGTGTTTACTTAATTTTTAAAACTTAGATTCGATAATATGTGATATCAAGTATTGCACAATACAAACAAATATCAATATGAAATATATAACAATGATAAGTAATGAAATAAGTAAGAGATGGAAAGATCGAACCGCGAGACAAGAGATTTATAGTGGTTCGGCTACAAGGACACCTTCCTTGCCCTACTCCACTCCCCGAGCACCTAACTCGAGAGTTTTCTTCACTATATCAACAAGCTCACTTATGGCGGAGAAAACCTTACACACCAATTTACACACCAATGTACACACCAATTTACACACCAATAATCACACCACAACACCTTCACACCTAAGTCACAACTTCTACATACCTTCTTCAAATCAATCTACTTCACAACTAACTACTTCAACTCTATCTTCTTCACACCAATAGATTTCCTAGCTTTTCTTCTTCACACCAAGCTATCAACTAATCACACAATCTATATCTAACACAACTATCTACAAGCAAATATTCACAACAATCATCACAAAGAATATGTAAATAATCTTGATGATACACCAACAAATTGGATGTGGAGATCACAACAAGTTGTAATACTTCTTGTCTAGGAAGATAGAAGTATTCTTCTCTTGCACTTGAGAGGATGGAAATTGGATCACTTTGAAACAAAGAATATATACACTTATGATCAAAGGATGAGAGAATAGAGAAATAGATCTGGATCAGAAAGTTTAGAAGTGCAAAAGGTGAGAAAAATCTGAGGGATGAATCAGTATTTAAAGGGGGGGGGGGGGGAAATACTGTTCTGGAGCGTGCCGGTCCCCTTAATTGTAGGCCGGTCCCCTTAATGATTAAGGGGGCCGCCTAGTAAAATTAAGGGGGCCGCCCTCCTGAACGTTTCAAAAGTTTTTCTGGATAAAATTTGCCCTTTTTGGTTGGAAATTTGAAATCATATTTTTGTGGTTTAATAAAGCTATACCAAAAATGATTTACAAATATATATAAAATGTTAAAATCATTTTATATAATGTTATGTATTAATATAAAATTTCCTTTGATCATGAAATGTAATAAACTCTTTGTTTATTCATACCTTAAGTGATATGGAAGCAAAGACAAGTATTAAGCACCAAAAACTTGTTTATGTCATAAGTTTTAGATTAATGAGTTTATGCTTTGTAATTATCAAAACATAGAGACATTGTTAATATGCTAACAATGTTTTAAGACATTATTTATGTCAACAATCTCCCCCTTTTTGATGATTACAAAACCTTAAACTCATGAGGTCTAAAACATAATTTTTAGACAAGAATTTAGAGTTTAACATTCTCTTCTCCCCCTTTTTGTAAAATCAAAAAGGTAAATGCTCCCCCTTGATGTAAACTCCCCCTCATTTGAGAGCATCAAAGGAATGAGCTATGGAAGTCTTGGCTACACAAAATATTAGAAAAGAACAAGGCACATATATATGCAAAGCAATAGTTATAAAAATAGATTCATTCAAGCATCATAGAAAACATTACAATATTTAATATGCTTAAGGCATATTAATCATAATAAAACAAAAGGAAGAACATAGTCCTAGATAGCCTAAAGAAGCACTTGGACTTGCTTGCAACTCATAGTTGATAGTGTTATTTGCTTGAATGGAAACATAAGCATAAGGCTTAGATGTTTGATTGAGAGGGATATGGGGTGGAGTATGGAGCGGAAGAGGTGGATCTCACGATGTTGTATCGTGTTAAGGGTGGTATTGGATGATTATGAGTGAGAAGATATTCAATCCAAGAAATATCTTCACTCAAGTAGAGGATTTGTTTTTGAAGGAATATGCAACAAGGGAAAAAGTGAGTGTGGTTGGTAACTTGATCCAAATTGAGAGAGTGGGGAAGGCAATTTGCATAGGGTGATGATGGAGGTTGCCCTTTGTTGCGTTGTGCAAGATGCATAGCAAGGAGATCACTAAGATCATGGATTTGGTTTATTTCATCACGGAACTTTTGCTTTTCCGTGGCAATGTGAAGAGGATCATAGGTTTGGTATGGATGTGTTGGATTTGTGTAGTTGGAATTGTAGGAAGATGGTTGGCCAATGTTGCATGGTTTGTAAAGAGGATCAAATGAATGACCTTGTGGGTTTGAGGTAAAGTTTGGGAAGTAAGAAGTTGGAGGTGTTGAATGACTTCCAATCTCATTGGTTATGATGGATTTGTTTCGAGGGCTTTTTCTTCGCCAAACGGGTTTTTCCGTCATCCTTGCTAGCCTTGAGGCTTTTGATTTTGGTTTGTTTGGAGAGTTCATGATGGGATGAATGGATAGTTTTGAGGATTGGGGATATTTATAGTGTAAGATTTGTATGTTTAAGGATGGATAAGGTTTGTTTGGAAGATTGGGACAAAGTGTGTTGGTTAAAATTGGGAAATGTAGGTTGAAATGGGCTAAAAAGCAGAAAAGATTCTGTAAACCAGACCATCAGATGGCCGGTCCCCTTAATTAGGGGGCGGTCCCCTTAATAATTAAGGGGGCCGCCTTACATAATTAAGGGGGCCGCCCATCTAGTGATTTCCAGGTTGCCAAAATTGGGTTTTTGGCAGAAAATTTTCAGAAAGGTTATGTGTTTGGATTAGAGTTCAAGAAAGTTCAATTCTCCTAGGCAATATAGAATCTAATCTAATTAAGATATGGCATGCATGCAAGAAGACACATAATCAACACATAATAAGCAATAGGAGGTAAGTAAAGGCAATCACACTTAAGTTTCCTAAGGCACCTATCTTAGATAAAAGGCAAAGGCAATTAGTGAGTGAAAAGCTAGTGATGGATCAAGATGACATCATTATTAAGGAATTTGTCCTAGTGAGTGTCTATATGCAACAAATGTGGAGTTGTGATTGTTTCGACTCCTAGATGCACAATGAAATGACGATCCTAAGAAACAATCCAAATGATCTCCTTGATTCAATTTTTGCTCGATCATGAATGTCAACGACATATATTAGATTATATACCTTGACAATTTATGTGCGAGTTTATGCATGATTTCGAAAGACAATATTTTTTTTTACACTTTGTCAACAATGCAAGGAAAATGATCTTCATGTGATTCCTAGATTGTGAGAATAATTTTTAGAAAGAATTGATTGAGTTTTACAAAAAGGTTTATGCAAAGAAAATGAATCTTCTCAATCTTTAATTTTGTGCGAAATAGATTCCTAGACTCAGAAAAGGTGAAATGAAAAAACATAAATTTCATGCAAGTACAAACTTGAATAAATTCAATATAATTTAGTCAACTTGTTCCATCATTCCTAATCCTAAACGCAAGTGGTTGAATAATTCACGCTTAAGGGGTTTTGTGAATATATCCGCAATGTTGTCTTCCGATGCAACCTTTTCTATAGATATATTTCCTTTTTGTACATTATCCCTAAGAAAATGGTGACGTATTTCTATGTGTTTAGTCCTAGAGTGTTGCACCGGATTTTTACTTAAATCTATTGCACCTTTGTGATCGCACATAATGGGGACATTTTCTAACCTAATGCCATAGTCTACGAGAGCTTGTTTCATCCATAGTGCTTGTTGACATGCCTTTCCGGCGCTTACATATTCGGCTTCGGTTGTAGAAATAGCAAGAGCGGTTTGCTTCTTCGAAAACCAAGACATTAGACAACATCCCATAAACGTGCAAATACTGCTAGTGCTCTTTCTATCTACGTAGTCTCCCGCATGATCCGAATCCGCATAGACAATGGTTTCTATGCCGGATTCCTTAGGATACTGTAATCCTAAGTGTATAGTGCCTTTAACGTATCGGAAGATACGCTTAACCGCTTCTAGGTGAGAGGTTTTGGGATCCTCTTGAAAACGGGCACAAAGGCAGACACTAAACATGATATCGGGTCTACTTGCCGTCAAGTATAGTAAACTACCTATCATTCCTCTATACTTGGTGTTATCTTCGGACTCACCTTCATCGTCCTTTGTGAGCTTTACCTCCGTAGACATGGGTGTTTTTATGGGTTTTGAGTCTTCTAGGCCAAATTTCTTAAGCATTTCCTTAATGTACTTAGATTGGGTAAAGAATATTCCATCTTCTAATTGTTTTATTTGTAATCCTAGGAAGAAGTTAAGTTCACCCATCATACTCATCTCAAACTCATCATGCATGATTTTGGCAAATTCATCACACATGTCTTGACAAGTCGATCCAAATATAATGTCATCAACATATATTTGAACAATGATGAGATTAGGGTCTTTCCTTTTAGTGAAAAGAGTGTTATCTACCATTCCCATGGAATAATCATGTTTAATAAGAAAAGCTTTTAATCGATCATACCAAGCTTTGGGAGCTTGTTTGAGTCCATACAAAGCTTTCTTTAACTTATAAACATAATCAGGTTTTGCGAAGTCAATGAATCCTGGAGGTTGTGCCACATATACCTCCTCATTGATAAAACCGTTAAGGAATGCACTTTTCACATCCATTTGGAATAACTTAAAATCTAGGGCGCAAGCATAGGCAAGTAATATCCTAATTGATTCTAGTCTAGCTACGGGGGCATAAGTTTCATCATAATCAATTCCTTCTTGTTGATTATAACCTTGGGCAACTAACCTAGCTTTATTCCTAGTAACTATTCCATTCTCGTCTAACTTGTTCCTATATACCCATTTGGTTCCTATGATAGTCATATCCTTTGGATTTGGGACTAGTTCCCAAACATCATTTGCCTTAAATTGATTTAATTCTTCTTGCATAGCTATAATCCAACTTTCATCCTTTAAAGCCTCGCTAATATTCTTAGGTTCTATTGCTGAGAGGAAACAAAAGAAGTTGTTTTTATCTTGGGCTTGTGACCTAAGGGTTCTTTGGTTAAGATATCCTATTATATTATCTAATGGATGTGATCTAGATTCTTTAATATTAACGGTTTTGTTATTTTCTAAGTGAATGTCTTCATTATCATTTCCTATGGGTTTTGTTTTACTAACCTCAATGGCTTCATCTTCGACTAAATCATCATCTTCTAAAGGTAGCGTTTTAGGAGGTGGTGGTGTTTCATCAAATGTTACATTTAGTGATTCCTCTACTTTCATGGAGTGTTTGTTAAGTATTATATATGCTTTACTATTTTGTGAGTATCCTAAAAATATTCCTTCATATGATTTTGGATCAAACTTAGTGAGGTAGTCCTTAGTGTTTAAGATATAGCATTTACTTCCAAATACCCTAAAGTAGCTTAAGTTTGGTTTTCTATTTCTTAATAACTCATAAGGAGTTTTTCCTAGAATTCTTCTAATTGATACCATATTTAAAATATAAGTCGATGTATCTACGGCGTGACACCAAAATTTTTGTGGAAAGGATTGTTCATTTAACATAGTTCTACTCATTTCTTGTAGTGACCTATTTTTTCTTTCTACTACCCCATTTGATTGAGGAGTACGAGGAGCGGAGAAATTGTGAGATATTCCATTTAACTCACAATATTTTCCGAATTGTACTTCGTTATCAAATTCCCTACCATGGTCCGTCCTAATGGTAACTATTGAGCATCCTAATTTATTTTGAATCATTTTACTAAATATTTCGAATTTTTCAAAGGCTTGGGTTTTGTCACTTAAAAACCTAGTCCACGTGTATCGTGAGTAGTCATCTACTATTACTAAGGTATATTTGTTTCCTCCATAGCTCCGCACAGCGGATGGACCAAAAAGATCCATATGTAATAATTCTAGGCACCTAGTAGTGGATACTACATTCTTAGCTTTGTGACTAGCATGAGCTTGTTTTCCAATTTTACATGCATCACAAAAATGTTTGTCATATTTTAGATTAGGCAAGTTTCTAACTAATTCCTTAGAGGCCAAAGATTGTATTTGTTGCATGTTAGCATGTCCTAATCTCCTATGCCACAATGTGGAGTTTTCGTCTAGGGTCGTTAGGCATATCCTATCTTCAGGTTTGTTTCCTAGTTTCATAACATATACACCTCCTTTCCTAATACCTCTACCTATAATTTTTCCATTCTTAACTATTTCGCTATCTTCTTCAGAAAAGATAACTCTACATTTATTATCGCATATTTGGCCTACACTAAGTAAGTTATATGTTAAATTATTTACATGTTCAACATTTTCAATAGTAAGTGAGTCTTGAGAAATCGTACCTTTGCCAATAATTTTTCCACGCAAGTCACTACCAAAAATAACGTTACCTCCGTTGTATGCCTTATCTGTAGAGAATAGCTTTCGGTTCCCTGTCATGTGCCTCGAACATCCACTATCCTTGATCCATTCGTCAGGCTCCAAGTCAATTCCAAGGCATATTTCGTCGGTTGCTTTTGCCATGAAACACTTTTCTTCTCTTGATTTTTCCACTTCTTCTTTGTCACTATCACTCCATGTTCTACTAACAAATGCACCTTGATTATCATAACTCGGTGGCTTTAGACATTCACCAACGAGATGATTTGGACTTCCACATCTAAAGCATTTTCTTTTCACGTAATTGTCACTTCTATTTCTTTGGAACAATTTTCTATCGTCATGTGATGATCTAGTGAATCTTCCTCGTCTCTTGAAGAATTTCTTGAATTCTCTTACGGCCATTGCATATTCTTCATCTTCACTCTCGTCACTTGAGTCACTATCATCACAAAGTTCCTTTTTGGCTTTTAGAGCAACGGATTTGACTTGTTCTTTCTTGACTTTAACCGTTTCCAAATCTTTTCTTATAATTTCTTCATGGACCTTCAAGTTGCCAATAAGCTCATCTAGTGACAATGTCATCAAATTCTTTGATTCTTCAATAGCCGTGACTTTAGCTCGCCATTTCAGATGCAATGCCCTAAGAAATTTCCTAACACAATTTTTACTAGAAAATGTCTCATCAAGTGCTTTTAAACTTGTGATAATGGTGTTAAATTTAGCAAAAGCATTATCAATTGATTCCTCTTCCGGAATCGTAAATTGTTCATATTGTTGTACAAGAAGATCTATTTTGTTATCTTTAACTTGACTATTACCTTGGTGAGTGATTAGTAAAGAATCCCAAATTTCTTGTGCGGTTTTACACATAAAAATTCTTTCATATTCTTTGCGTGGTAACGCATTATAAATAACCATTTTAGCCTCATTATTTTTTGCTAGTTTCTTTTTCAAATCATCATTTTGTTTTTCAAAAGCTACAATTTCATCCATTTTAGTTTCAACATTATATTGAATAGGGGGAAAATCACCAAAGGTAATAATATGCCAAAGATCAAGATCTTTTGATTTCACATAGGTTTCGAATCTATTTTTCCAATATAAAAATCCTTCACTTTCAAATAGTGGTGGTCTTTGCATAAATTGCCCTTCTAAATATTTTTCAGATTCCATAGATCGTTACAAGTTTTAAAATACAATATATTTTAAAATTCTTGCTAGACGTGGCTCTTGATACCAATTGTGGAAAACTAGAAGGGGGGGTTGAATAGTTTTACGTCTTTTTTATTAGTTGTAAAAAGAGTTTTAGTGTTTACTTAATTTTTAAAACTTAGATTCGATAATATGTGATCTCAAGTATTGCACAATACAAACAAATATCAATATGAAATATATAACAATGATAAGTAATGAAATAAGTAAGAGATGGAAAGATCGAACCGCGAGACAAGAGATTTATAGTGGTTCGGCTACAAGGACACCTTCCTTGCCCTACTCCACTCCCCGAGCACCTAACTCGAGAGTTTTCTTCACTATATCAACAAGCTTCCTTATGGCGGAGAAAACCTTACACACCAATTTACACACCAATGTACACACCAATTTACACACCAATAATCACACCACAACACCTTCACACCTAAGTCACAACTTCTACACACCTTCTTCAAATCAATCTACTTCACAACTAACTACTTCAACTCTATCTTCTTCACACCAATAGATTTCCTAGCTTTTCTTCTTCACACCAAGCTATCAACTAATCACACAATCTATATCTAACACAACTATCTACAAGCAAATATTCACAACAATCTTCACAAAGAATATGTAAATAATCTTGATGATACACCAACAACTTGGATGTGGAGATCACAACAAGTTGTAATACTTCTTGTCTAGGAAGATAGAAGTATTCTTCTCTTGCACTTGAGAGGATGGAAATTGGATCACTTTGAAACAAAGAGTATATACACTTATGATCAAAGGATGAGAGAATAGAGAAATAGATCTGGATCATAAAGTTTAGAAGTGCAAAAGGTGAGAAAAATCTGAGGGATGAATCAGTATTTAAAGGGGGGGGGGGAATACTGTTCTGGAGCGTGCCGGTTCCCTTAATTGTAGGCCGGTCCCCTTAATGATTAAGGGGGCCGCCTAGTAAAATTAAGGGGGCCGCCCTCCTGAACGTTTCAAATGTTTTTCTGGATAAAATTTGCCCTTTTGGGTTGGAAATTTGAAATCATATTTTTGTGGTTTAATAAAGCTATACCAAAAATGATTTACAAATATATATAAAATGTTAAAATCATTTTATATAATGTTATGTATTAATATAAAATTTCCTTTGATCATGAAATGTAATAAACTCTTTGTTTATTCATACCTTAAGTGATATGGAAGCAAAGACAAGTATTAAGCACCAAAAACTTGTTTATGTCATAAGTTTTAGATTAATGAGTTTATGCTTTGTAATTATCAAAACATAGAGACATTGTTAATATGCTAACAATGTTTTAAGACATTATTTATGTCAACAAAATCATTAAATAAATCTCAAATCCCATAACGATATTAAATATAATCAACCATAAAATAGGTCTTACAAGTTTGTTACGAATAAAATTTCAAATAAAAATTTATAAACGAACTTTAACGTAATGCGGGTTTTCAAATTGGCTCCCTAAATTGCCGGTTGTCACATCCTCCCAGTCTCAGAAGAAACCCGTCCCGGGTTTCTCTCGGAACAATTCATCTACGAGGTGAAAAGCTTCGGATATCTCTTCCAGAACTCGTCCTCATGTTCCCACGTAAATTCCGGTCCGTGTCGGGAATTCCAACGACCCTTGACGAGTGGAATGCGACATCGCTTGAGTCGTTTAACCTCACGATCCAAAATCTCAATTGGCTCTTCCACAAAATTCAATTTCTCATCAATACGGATATCCTTCATCGGAATAACCGGCGTCTCATCAGAAAGTCATTTCTTCAAATTACTAACGTGAAACACATCGTGAACTTTACTCAATTCATGTGGTAATTCCAATCGATAAGCCACGGGCCCAATTCCTTCCAAAATAAGAAATGGTTCAATGTAGCGGGGGTTGAGTTTTCCACGTTTCCCGAAACGTATCACACCTTTCTAAGGAGAGACTTTCAGCATCACTTTGTCTCCAACCTGGAACTCTAGGGGTTTACGTCTCTGATCGGCGTAACTTTTCTGCCTATCTCTAGCTGCTTGCAACCGATTACGAATCTGAGTCACTTTTTCAGTAGTCTCCAAGATAAGTTCAAGGCCTGTGAGTTGGCTATCTCCAACTTCCGCCCAACCAATAGGCGAACGACATTTTCGGCCATACAAAGCTTCAAATGGTGCAACTTTAAGACTTGTGTGGTAGCTATTATTATAGGAGAATTCCGCAAGGGGTAGATACTTCTCCCAGCCTTTACCAAAGTCTATAATACATGCACGAAGCATATCCTCAAAAGTCTGAATGGTCCTCTCACTTTGACCATCGGTTTGGGGACGATATGCAGTACTCATATCAAGTCTTGTCCCCAAAGCAGTTTGAAGTGATCGCCACAAAGCTGACGTAAAGTGGCTATCGCGATCAGAAATAATCGTATAGGGACTCCATGACGAGAGATAATTTCCTTCACATACAACCTCGCAAGTTTGTCGACACTATCATCTTCACTAATCGCCAGGAAATGAGCAGACTTAGTCAATCGATCCACAATTACCCAGATAGCGTCACAACCGCTAGCTGTCTTTGGTAATTTGGTAATAAAGTCCATCGTAATTCGTTCCCATTTCCAAACTGGGAGTTCTGGTTGCATTAATAATCCTGACAGTCTTTGATGTTCGGCTTTATCCTTCGAACATGTCAAGCACTTACTAACATACAACGCTATTTCTGCCTTCATGTTTGGCCACCAATATAACTTTTTCAAATCCTGGTACATCTTGTCGGATCCAGGATGAATAGAGTACCTTGACTTATGCGACTCATGCATAATCAACTCTCGAATTCCTCCATATAAAGGTACCCAAATCCGATCTCCAGAACATAATACTCCATCGGAACGCTTAACAAATCCTTTCTCATTCTCAGCCATCCCAAATATGTTCTCAGCAGGTCGGTTTTCTGCTTTCAACGCTTCCGTTTGAGCTTCAAATATTTGAGACGGTAACGGCGATACGATAGTGATGCGTGGGAATCGCACCTTGCTTTACCTCTCGAGGGATCTCGAGAAGCTTACAACCCCCACCAGGCAGTGTACCTGATCGTTGTAGTATAGTATAGTGACAAGTACCGGGGGATTGATCGTTCAGCTTAGGAATAGTGTCGCTAGGATTAGAAAACCTAATTAATAGTTCTAAAGGTGAGAGATGATTATTTTTGTATTTTTATATTTTTATGAAAGCAAGTAAAATCTCGGGTTTTGGAAGAGTGGGCGGAATTAGTTGATATTCAACTAACCCAAAGCTATTATATAATTAAAATAAAATACTAAAAATGAAATTAAACTAAATTATACTAAGGTTGTGAGCAGTGGTTGGAGAAATTATGTTTACTTAGACTTCACTACTCCCTAGATATCTTTTATACGTTAATTACTTGTTACACTTGTATGGATGACGGATTGTATTCCTTAACACCATTCGTGGGGTGGCATACATAACTCCCCAACTCTATGAGCTCTTATCTCCTCCTACACCATGACCCAGCACAACTATAGGGATTGTAAACAGTGGCTCATGCATTAAATACAACCAATAAAGACCTAGTACGCCTCGGTTCATGTTTCTTAAGACGTTCAAGCATGTTACCATTTGGAGATCTGCCAGTTTTCTTAAGCCTAACATATAAAATCATTCATCCAAGACAAGAATAGACAAGTAATCAACACATAATCAACATCTAGGTTTCATTAGATCTAAGCAAACACAAAAGAGATCTAGCCTAGCATAGTAGAATTGAGACAAGAACAAGATATAAACAACCAACACATAGACATATTGATTGAATTGGAAGAACACTTATCTCAATTACAATGCAAGGTCTCAAGGGTTTGGAACCCTTGAAAAACCTGTAAAAGATACACCAAATTCGTCTTTAGGGTTTCACCAAAACTTCTCTCCTTTTAATGAAAAAACTAGAAAACTATATATAGGAAAAGTAGGCTGACGGCGTCAAGAGTTACATGTGACGCCGTCACCTCGTCGCCATATACTTCCTCGGACGGCCTTGATCTACTTATGACGGCCTATGTGACGCCGTCACCGACCACGGTATTTTATTCTTGCCACTTTGACGCCGTCACGAAGGCGTTTGACGCCGTCACCACCTTCGGTATTTTAATCTTCATGTCTGACGCCGTCAAGATATTACTCTTGACGCCGTCACCTTGTATCTTCAGCATGGAAATTTGGTACTTTGCCGTTTTCTTCACTTTTATGCTCCAAAAACGTCCAAAATGGCTTCTTTTCCAGAATTCACTCTCCAAACACCTAAAATCACAAAAGGAACGATTTAGGGCAATATTTGATCAAATAAATTCGGATTTGGGCTTAAATGACCCCCTAAAAACGGATCATTTTTCGCCTCATCATATACCCTTACACTTGAGATTTGCTTGTCCTCAAGAAAATGTGCTTTTATTCTACTCAAAAGACAAGTTAGGGGTCATTTAACACTAATATAAAAGTAATTACAACAAATAATCGTTCCACTAAAGACCAATAGACAAGCACGGAGGTCATACACAAGCACCTCACAAATAGTGTTTAGATACTCACATCTCTCGGGTGTAATAAAGTAATATAACATTATGGAAATGGAAGATATCTCTCACTACCTGTCATAGCAAAATAGATTACCATAGGCTTGGGAAAGGATCAAACCTCCACCACATGGCGTAAGCACCTAGGATAAACTATCAAAGAGGTCTTTTAAAGGGTTGTAACGTTAGGTATAGGGATATGAATTACACGGTTTTGTTGGATAAAGGAAATTTTACTGGTGGCGAGTTAACAAACTTGGTTAATTACATGTACAAGATGGCGTTGCTAAGCCAAGACTAGACTCGACTTAAGCTAGCAAATCAAAAATAACAAAAACATAAAATAAACATAGAATAAAAACGGGATGGTAGTCCGTATGTTTTTTTTTTCTTTTCTCTTTTTTTTTTTTTTTTTTTTTTTTTTTTTTTTTTTTTTTTCTTTTCTATTTTTTTTCGTTTTTTTTTCTTAATTTTTTTTTTTTTTTTTTTTTTTTTTTTTTTTTTTTTTTTTTTTTTTTTTTGCATACACTCTTACCCTACCATCCAAAATAATACATCATAGGGGTATAAACGTTCCCCTTACACTTGAATCTTTACATACTTTACAATTAACTAATCTAATGACTCGAATTAAGAAAATCAAAACACTTGGAGCACTTTTAAGATTAACGCACATATGGGGGTAATATATTATGTTCTTCCCCATTACTCCATAAAATAAGTACTTACCCATGAGTCCCAAAACAATATGTACAATGATATGACTCGACTTAGCAACCATGTAATCAATTAGAAAGTTAACTTAGGGTTTAACAAATAACAATAATGCACTAAAAATGAGCGCATACACGGAAGGCTAAGGCGATTTAGGTGTACATTTAAGTGGGGTGTAACAAATTCTTCCTTTAAGTAAGATGCTTAAAGTTAGAAACGAAAAGATAGGCTCGGAGGGGTGTACTAGGGGTTTCGTGTACTAAAAATGAGTACAACGCAAAGGGTGTGGGAAAAATTAGTTGACTTAACTAGCCAAGTAATATGACTTAAATGGTCAAGTAATTATAATACGAGTTTAACACAAGGGTGATCCTAATGCCTCTTATCATGTAGTAAATCCTACCACACGAATGTAGTCTCACTAGCGGTCTCGGGATGCATCACTAACGCAAGTTCTAGAATCTAAATGCTACCGGTACACTCATAAGCACTAATAATGAATGCTTTTCCTATCAAATCTAAAGGCGAACCTCACATTTTTGGGTGGAAAATTTTTCTGAATATACGGTTATGTGCTAGTCATACAATCTCCTATCCATGAGACGCGTGCTATGGTTAAAGTTTCACTCCTAAATGTTGTAAAAAATTTTAAATTTGGCGCTAAAATTACACTAACAAGTGTTTCTCATAGTTTTATTACACATCTACTATCAAACAAAACAAACTCAAGCGAAAGTGCATATGTAAGGTATCATCTTTTTACCCTCCCCTTACACTTAGGATGAACATTGTCCCCAATGTTCAAGTAAAGAATGTAAAAGTTAAGAGGTAAAGAGAATGAAATCAAATACTCCCCTGATTCGCTCGGTATGGATTATAGGTTGGCCAGGTTAAATCTTCCTCCAAGAAAACGAACAATCAAAGCTTCCCTTCCAGAATATAAATCATCTTCTTGTCATAAATAACCTGTAAATCCTGACAACAATAGACAAGGCAACCTCGCGTAAAATCGGCGGCATCCTATATAAGTTACTAAATCCTAGAAAGCAAAGTAAGATATAATGCTTGTGGAATGTAGTTTGCAGATTTCCTGGAGATTATAAAACTTAATGATGCACAAAAACCATAAGACTCCGTTAGAAAAACAAAACCGGTAAAATTTCCAGATTTTAACTACTGACGCCGTCAAGAGCGATACTCTGACGCCGTCAGAATGGACCTGCAGAAATTCTTATGTTAAGTTTCCGGAAAATTTCTAGAAAAAACTTTGTCCTACTTCCTGGAAAATCCTGCAAAACTTCATTATGACTCAATACAAGCATTTGACTCTAACAAATATGAATATACATGTTCATTAAATATTGTGGAGAATCATGATCGGTTTGTTTCTTAAAAACATATTTGGGGTTTCCCCTTACACTTATCTTTTGCAAAAATACCTTTAGGTTGAAGTTAAGACTAGGCCAAACAACATAATAAAGTATTTCCACATTTTAATTGAGAAACATGATCAACCAACAATAAAAATAAAACATGCATACGGAAGCAAATAACAATCAAACAAATAAAATCACACAAAACATGGGTTGCCTCCCAAGAAGCGCTTTTCTTTATTTACGAGTCTTGTAGCTAGACTCAAAGTCATGGGTTAACGTGTATCGCTTATGCTCACGTAACCAAGTGTGAGCCATCTAATAGTCGCCTCATCTTTCTTATATTCGTCTCCTAACTCTAAGCACCCGCGATAATATCTTTTATTCTTTTCGTGCGTGTACTTAAGTCCTTTTCTCTTATCATTCTCACTTAGCATTTCCATAGGCGGATACCTACTACACTTTTCCATGGAGAAATCCTTGAACCTAGGGTGTGTGCGGGGCATTTGATAGACAAATTCTTCATCCCCACCCGAGAATGTAATTAACCCTTCTATGAGTTTTTCATCGAGGTTGGTCAACCGTTTGAAAGGTTTTCCAAACACAACTTGGGTCAATTTATCATCAATAAATTCTCCTAGATTCTCCATAACCATGAACTCAACAAGATAAACCAAACTCCCTACAAACACATGCAATGGTATAGTCCTAGCCACAATGTTTTCTCCTTTGTATTCCAACTCATATAATGATTTTATTGTATTCATTACGTGAGATTATGTTCATTGGAAGAGATGAGTTGAGATAGGCGTTAAAGCTTTTAAATCCAATCTTACAAGGGAATTGCATGTTAAATGAACTATCACACTCAATCCTAGTTCTAGGGTCAACATACCTAAGAGGGTTTATTTCCTATTCCATTCTATCCTCATTAATCACGACACCATCATCAAGATCCTCATCGGAGTCTGAATAGTAAAAAGGACTAGCCCTATGGTCATCATCATGATCAGACTCTTCTAACTCAGAATTATTGTCAAAGTGGTGATTGGGTGAGAGGTTAGGTGGGTTCTCATTTTCTACTAAAGGAAGTGGAGCGGGCATTTGGAAAATCCTACGACGAAAAACACGAATAATAGGAATCGAGCGATCAATGTTACTGTTATCCATCGAAAAAGTTTACGAACAAAGACACAAAGAAATGAGATAGACAAAAGAAGACCTAAAAATAAAAATAAAAATCTTACTAGAAAGGAATCTAGCAAGTAGACCTAATAAAAAGAAATCCTAACCTAGACACTAACTATTCCCCGGGCTGCGGCGCCAAAAACTTGATGCGTGGGAATCGCACCTTGCTTTACCTCTCGAGGGATCTCGAGAAGCTTACAACCCCCACCAGGCAGTGTACCTGATCGTTGTAGTATAGTATAGTGACAAGTACCGGGGGATTGATCGTTCAGCTTAGTAATAGTGTCGCTAGGATTAGAAAACCTAATTAATAGTTCTAAAGGTGAGAGATGATTATTTTTATATTTTTATATTTTTATGAAAGCAAGTAAAATCTCGGGTTTTGGAAGAGTGGGCGGAATTAGTTGCTATTCAACTAACCCAAAGCTATTATATAATTAAAATAAAATACTAAAAATGAAATTAAACTAAATTATACTAAGGTTGTGAGCAGTGGTTGGAGAAATTGTGTTTACTTAGACTTCACTACTCCCTAGATATCTTTTATACGTTAATTACTTGTTACACTTGTATGGATGACGGATTGTATTCCTTCATACCATTCGTGGGGTGGCATACATAACTCCCCAACTCTATGAGCTCTTATCTCCTCCTACACCATGACCCAGCACAACTATAGGGATTGTAAACAGTGGCTCATGCATTAAATACAACCAATAAAGACCTAGTACGCCTCGGTTCATGTTTCTTAAGACGTTCAAGCATGTTACCATTTGGAGATCTGCCAGTTTTCTTAAGCCTAACATATAAAATCATTCATCTAAGACAAGAATAGACAAGTAATCAACACATAATCAACATCTAGGTTTCATTAGATCTAAGCAAACACAAAAGAGATCTAGCCTAGCATAGTAGAATTGAGACAAGAACAAGATATAAACAACCAACACATAGACATATTGATTGAATTGGAAGAACACTTATCTCAATTACAATGCAAGGTCTCAAGGGTTTGGAACCCTTGAAAAACCTGTAAAAGATACACCAAATTCGTCTTTAGGGTTTCACCAAAGCTTCTCTCCTTTTAATGAAAAAACTAGAAAACTATATATAGGAAAAGTAGGCTGACGGCGTCAAGAGTTACATGTGACGCCGTCACCTCGCCGCCATATACTTCCTCGGACGGCCTTGATCTACTTATGACGGCCTATGTGACGCCGTCACCGACCACGGTATTTTATTCTTGCCACTTTGACACCGTCATGAAGGCGTTTGACGCCGTCACCACCTTCGGTATTTTAATCTTCATGTCTGACGCCGTCAAGATATTACTCTTGACGCCGTCACCTTGTATCTTCAGCATGGAAATTTGGTACTTTGCCGTTTTCTTCACTTTTATGCTCCAAAAACGTCCAAAATGGCTTCTTTTCCAGAATTCACTCTCCAAACACCTAAAATCACAAAAGGAACGATTTAGGGCAATATTTGATCAAATAAATTCGGATTCGGGCTTAAATGACCCCCTAAAAACGGATCATTTTTCGCCTCATCATATAGTCATTCCCAGTGACCTAACTCGTAACGGTGGTATTCTATCCTTTCGACTAAGAGCATCAGCAACAACGTTTGCTTTACCAGGATGGTAGCGAATTTCGCAATCATAATCGCTTAGCAACTCAATCCAACGTCGTTGCCTCATGTTGAGCTCTTTTTGATTCAAGATGTGTTGTAGACTTTTGTGGTCCGTAAACACAACACACTTGGTTCCATACAAGTAATGTCTCCATATCCTCAAGGAAAAAACCACAGCACCTAACTCCAAATCATGGGCGGTGTAGTTTTTCTCGTGCTTCTTGAGCTGTCGGGAAGCATAAGCTATCACTTTCTCTCGTTGCATTAACGCAGCTCCCAAGCCTTTATGTGAAGCATCACAATAGACTACGAAATCCTCATTACCTTCAGGTAATGCCAAGATAGGAGCACTACACAACATCTCCTTAAGTAATTGAAATGCTTCCTCTTCCTTATCTCCCCATTCATACTTAACACTCTTTTGAGTCAATTTGGTCAACGGTTTAGCTATCTTCGAAAATCCCTCGATGAATCTTCGGTAATAACCGGCTAAACCCAAAAATTGACGAACCTCTGTTAGGGTCGTAGGTGCAGCCCAATCTTTAATCGCTTCAATCTTAGCATGATCTACATGAACTCCTTGTCTATCAATCACATGACCCAAAAATTGTACCGTTGGAATCCAAAATTCACATTTGGAGAAGTTGGCATACAGTTTCTCCTTCTTGAGCAATTCTAAGATAAGCCTCAGATGCTCCTCATGCTCCTTCTCATTCTTCGAATAAATTAGAATGTCGTCGATGAACACAATCACAAACTTATCTAATTAAGGCTTACACACCCGATTCACGAGGTCCATGAATACCGCCGGTGCGTTGGTCAACCCAAACGGCATCACCTGAAACTCGTAATGCCCGTAGCGAGTTCTGAAAGCCGTTTTCGGAATATCTTCCTCACGAACTCGAAGTTGATGATATCCCGATCTCAAATCGATCTTTGAATACACACTCGATCCTTGAAGCTGATTGAACAAATCGCCGATCCTCGGTAACGGGTATCTATTCTTCACCGTTAACTTGTTCAGCTCTCGGTAATCAATACACATACGAAACGATCCATCCTTCTTCTTCACGAATAAGACTGGGGCTCCCCAAGGTGAAGAACTTGGTCTTATGAATCCTTTTTTGGCTAACTCCACCAATTGTTTCGACAACTCTTCTAGTTCAGTGGGTGCAAGTCGATAAGGCGCTCGTGCTACAGGTGCAGCACCAGGTATCAACTCAATCTGAAACTCCACTTGTCTAGTAGGCGGGATTCCCGGCAAATCCTCGGGAAATACATTAGGAAAATCACGAACTATAGGCACATCTCCAATGCACCTTTCCTTCTTCTCATTCCCTCATTTCTTAGAGATTTGAGCTAAGAAAAGGTAACATCCTTTTTCCAGTAGCTTTGGTAACTTAGTGCAAGAAATGACTGCTAACCGGGATGGGCTCCTCGAACCTTTTCGATCTCCTAGTATATTTAGAATCTCCTTTCCGTAAGGTACACGCACGATCTTCTCATCGCAAAGTATGTGAGCACGATACTTCGACAACCAATCCATACCAATGATGACATCGAAACTTCCTAACGTGACGGGTAGAAGATCTATGTTGAAAGGGTGATTCAAGAAATTTAACGTACAACCGCGAATGATGGTCTTAATCCTTTCTATGTTCCCATTTGCTAACTCTACATCATACCCAATTCCTAAGGCCATCGGGGGTTTCCCTAGTAAGGGTGCAAACGTAGTGGACACAAAACTTTTATCGGCACCAGTATCAAGTAGTATGGAAGCATAACGATTATTGAGAAGGAACGTACCAGTAATGACGTTCGGATCTTCTCCTCTCTCGTTCCTGAGTGCATACACTCTTCCCTGAGCAGCTCCAGCTTCCACACGTTGGTCCCCATTATCTTGTCGTCCACGATTTCCTCCAGCTCCACGGTTTCCATGATTGTACCCATTACCACCCGATCCTTGATTTCCTCGGTTCCACGATTCTCTACACTCATTCCTATAATGTCCCTTCTTTCCAAACCCATAACAAGTAACGTCTGCCTTATTTCTCATTTCAGGAGCAGCTTGAACCATAGCAAGAGGTCGGCCCTACAATCCTTAGATGTGTGTCCTTTCTTTGAGCAGTTCTGGCATCTTACACTACACCATCCAGAATGATTCTGGTGGCAACGACCACACTTGGGCGCATCACCATTTTGGTTCCTCTTATCTCCATTCCCAATAGCATAAGCCTTAGCTTGTCGCTTGTTTCGGTGATCATTACCCCTAGAGTGATGGTCTCTCTTTCTCTTTCCATTCTTATCCTTATCAGCTCCATCCAATTCCAATGAATCCATTAGTTGTTGAGCAATTGTGATTGCCTCATGGATGTTTGCAGGTCTAGCAGCAATCACATCATTCCTTGTAGCCACAGGCAACCCATCGGTATACCGCTCGATCTTTTGAGTCTCAGTTTTTACCATATCTGGGCAAAGCAAGGCCAACTCCTGGTAACAACGATTGTAAGTCGCCATATCAGTACCCTTCACTTTGTGATTCCAAAACTCAATTTCCAGCTTCTTAACCTCATTTCTTGGGCAATAAGTCTGAATCAGCAGAGACTTAAATTGCTCCCAAGTCATAGCATAAGCCACATCACTCCCAACCAAATTTCGGTAATTGTTCCACCAAGTTAAAGCTTCATCCTTGAAAGTAAAAGAAGAAAATTTTACCTTTGCAGTCTCCGCACAACCACTGACATTAAATACTGACTCAGTCTTCTCTATCCACCTAACCAAGTAAACCACTCCTTCAGTTCCACCAAACTCAATAGGTCTACAAATCTTAAACTCCTTGTAGTGACATCGACTAGCACGAACAGGCAGAAAAGTTCCAGCAGAATTGTTGGAATGATTTGACTCAGCCAGTAGTTCAGAAACTCTTTGCTCCACAAGTTGGTTGATCATTGCTTGATCCACAGTAGGTGCATTAAGTGGAACATGATCATTGTCTCCCTGAACATCAACATTTTGATTCCTGTTGTTACGGTTAGTAGTGTCCAGGTTATCAGGAGTAGGGGTTTCAACATTTCGAGTAGGACGGCGTCCTCGGCGACCAGGGGTAGTCACTGCAGGACCAGTTCTGGTAGCTCTAACAGGGTTTCATCGTGGGGTCATTGATCTGAAACATCATACAAGGTTCATGAGTCTCCGATAGAACTTATCATATGCTCAACAAGAATTAAATCAACGAAGCCAAATCATGGAAAGAATATCAACGATACACCACAAAACATCAATATAGCAAATAGGGACTCAATTTCCATAACATCCTAAAACCCACAACCATATAATAATAACCATCAACCATACAATAGAGATCCAACATCGTTCCAACTACCGGAAAACACAAAATATGCTAATCGTTCCAAACGAGACGAATACTGAAAGAAAAATTCATCAAAATATGATAACTAGCTTTTCTAACCGAACACTCCTCGGTGTAGAAAGCAACAAGACAACATAACCCAAACATCTAGCCACGCTGCTGGCGGAGGCTCCTCAACTCCTGCCTCAATCCATCAAGATCTCTCCATAATGATCCTAACTCCACACTATGGGTGTCACTGTCTCTCTTGAGGTCTGCTACCTCCTTCTCTAGCTCGGTGTTCCGCTGCCATAACTTGCGGTCGGCCTCTCGAGCTGTGATAAAACCTCGCTGTAAGCTCTCGATCTGCTCGTGAACCTCCATCAAAACTCTCCTCATCTCAGTCATCCTGCCCTCAACCACAGTCATATCAACTCTCAAATCCGCTATAAACTCTCCAATAACCCTCTCAAGTCGATCAGATACCCGCGAGATCCTCTCGCCCTGTGCAGTAATCTGAGCCCACAACCTGCCACTCTCACCTAACTCTGCCTGCTCAGCAGAAACCTCAGATGATGCATCCGACGCCACGGGACTACCAGGTGGTGAATCAAACAGAAATGGATGATCAGGTAAAATAGGCTAAATCGGGTGTATAGGTGAATCAGGCTCCTCAACCTGAGCTGGTGGCACTAACAAATCATCATCATCAGGCATCTCCTCCTCCTGAGGGTCATCCTCCTCCTCCTCAGGGTCATCATCACCCTGCTCAGCCTCCTGAAGGTCATCAGCCTCATCCTCACCCTCGTACTCCTCCTCCTCCTCCTCATCGGAAGAGTACGTCATCAATCGTCGTCTCTTAACAGGTGAACCATGTGGAGATATGGTAGGTGATCTAGGACGACGACGCAATGATGTAGGTGGCGCCTCTGACAAAAGAGAGTGAGCATCTATCTGTAAAGGTGGTGGAGTAGGGCGTACCGACATATGTGCCGTAGCTCGGTGGGCAAAGCGTGGAGCCACACGAGCCAAAGCCTGATGAAGAGTAAGCTGCCTCGATGTACCAGGGAGCCCTAGAGAAGATGAGGGTCCCTGCGTAGATGCAGTAGGCGGTGCTGAAGTAGAAGCTGTCGGCGACACAGTAGCTGAATGCATGGCAACCTGGTAAGGATCATCAGGTGCCATAGTGAACTGTGCTGGGAATACCGGTGCAGTAAGAATATCCTCGACAACATCGGGCATATGGGAGGCCATAATCTGTGACAACGGCGTAGGGTAGGTGTAAGTGTTTTAAAACAACTAAATCGCAACTTAAAATACCATACCAAAATCCTCATCATATAATTTCAATCATATAATCTCAATAAAGAATTTCAAATACCGCATTACTAAAACATTTATAAAACAATTAGACCATATAATTCCTCGAAATGCCATCTTATCACTAAATCAATATATTCCATAATCTCAAGTCATCTCAAATATCTCATAATACCTCAAAATAATCGAAGATGCTCCGGCTTGGCGGGATGGCGGGCAATGGTCAAGGATCGTTTTCTATTAAAAATCGGTTATAGTTTAGGTGTTTATTTACCTAGTTCTCTATAACCTTGGCTCTGATACCAATCTATAACACCCCCAAAATTTGGTACAACGGAAGACTCAACAAGCTTTCGGGGTGTTACGGGGATTGGTATCAAACACAAGACATAACAGAACGAGATAAAGTAAACATAAGAAAAACACAACCAAAACGGGGTTTTAAGGTTTACATTTATCCCAACATCATTCAGAGTCAGTCCCAAAAAGAAATAAACGTAGGTCCACAATTAAATATCAGAGTTTAGAAAAATAGATCCATAAACCAGGTGCCATAGCCGAGCCTTCCAATCCATGTATCCAAATTATCACTTAATTACCTGAGAAAACGTGATAAAATTCAGCTTTCGCTGGTGAGATCATAGGTTTAAATTCATAATTCAATATAGTAAACATATACGCAAAACGCTTGCTAGCTAGACTAAGGATTCACTAAAAGCCTGCGGATACCCTCCGCTCCAACATAATACACGGATACCCTCCGCTCTAACATAGATATTCGGGTAACCCCCGCAATATCATAAATACTCGGATAACCTCCGAAGTATTAATAACCTATAGGTGCACACTATAGTATCTAAATAAGCCAACCTTGAATAGTACACACGAAACTATGTGACTAAAGTTGACAATTCACCAATATCCAAATAAGCCAACCTTGAATAGTACACACGAAAATATGTGACTAAAGCTGACAATCCACCAATATCCAAATAAGCCAACCTTGAATAGTACACACAAAAATATGTGACTAAAGCTGACAATACATCCTGGTCCATACGCATAGCACATTTTAGAAAGAATATAGAAGCGATAATACATAAAATAATTTGCACGTTTCTCACCCCAAGTATTGAAAACATAGTTCAAGAGTAAAAAGTGGGGCTATGACTCGCCTCAAGTCCAGAAATCAGCAATAAGAACTTGGTAGAAGTAAGACGTATAGTAACTCACAAGACGGCAACTACGGACTCGGCACGACCTAACAATATCAACTCGTTCAGAAATCATTTCCTCAAAATCAAATATTCGCAAACCCGAACGTATTCCGTTTTATTTTCCGAAAATCCATTTCTCGTATTAGTTTGGAGTTTTACGTTTGTATCCATACGGGTGGTGGGTCGACACAAACAAACCAAAAAGTCTCACAAACGGATAATAAAACAAACTATAGATCTAATATTAGCCCAATATATTATTTAAATAAATCATCAAAGTTTATCAAATCCGTCGATTTGATAATCCCCATATTTATTTATGTAGCATACCGTTTCAAGATTACACCCATCCTAAAATACATAGCACAAAAATACTATATGGTATATATCGTAGTCTAATAAATTCCTTATATACATCGTCAAATTGGCCATATTTCAGGATATATATATTTAGTCATTTATTATCCTATACATATACCACAACCTATGGGCGTCGTAGGATACGATGCCCATTAATATACTCATTTCACATAGCCAAATAACTCGGTTTAACCTGTCGATTAAATAAGTTATTTAGTTATAGAAAATGTTTATATTAATCGTCATATATCCGTGACAACACAAAAGTCACAAACAATAACTCACTTGGACTCAAGTGGCCACGACTCCGTATAACTCGATAGTTTTTCCTCGTTATATGTAAAAGATATTATTTCATTTAATATTTAGTTAACGTTGAGAATTTCTCGTTATTTATAATATTTATTCATAATAACGCTTCCAATAATATTACACTACTCTCGTAGCATAATATATTTAGTCGCATTATTGTTATAATACTACTCGTGATTTTTGTTATTATTAATATACGCATTTATATATTTATATATACGTTATTCACGTCTATATATTTATATAAACGTTTACATTACCAATAATATTATTACGAGTTTTATTATTCACGTTTCAAATTGTAAATAATTATCGAGTCATACGAAATGGTCACATGTCCGAGTCATTACTCTCGGCTCATTGTCCAAGTCCAAAATTATATAAGCAAGTCATAAATAACCAATCCAACACCGTCCAAATCAATCCCAATACACGTGCTACAACAATAGGGTCCGACTACGGCACCCGACTAACCTATCTCCGTCAATCTAAGTGACCGTCTCACATTCGGTCCCCACTTTACCATTCGTCAACAACTTCTCAATATTACAATAAATCCCTTTTCGAGACCAAAAAGGATCTCGACTCAACAAAGCATTTGGCCGAATCAAAAGTACCACAACAATAACAAGTTAAGTCCACAAAAACATAACAAGAAATAAAATATCAACAAGGTCAAATTTCGGGTTGGTTTACCAAGCCAAACCCGAGCCCTTCGACTCATTTGAGTCTCGGCTCACACCAAGAGTCACAAGGACTCGAACCAAGACCAATAGGCCTCCAAAAATAAGCTCCAACGAGCCAACCAAAACTGCCCAATTCGACCCACTTGGGTCGTGGCATCAACAACCATAATCGGCCAAAATATATCAAGACTCAATCGAGTCTAGCAAAGCTCCCAAGCAAACAACCATGAAAAACACGAATCTAAGGCCACAACAAGATCAATCACGAGCCACAATGCTCGAACCCACATCAAGCCGTGAGTCCTAGACTCACGGTTCACTCGACCCACTAGAGAAATCATCAAGACCCGGATACCAAACTCATTTTTATCATCAAAAACATTATTTCATAACATATCAATTCGATTCCCATGAAAAACCTCCATGTACCCACGGATTTAACACCAAGTCGAGGCACCCAAGTGCCAAAATCGAGCATACTCACCTTCTTGAACCTCCAAACGTATGGATCTAGAAAAAAAATAAGATTTGGATCGGATTTGATAAGATTTCGAGATGTTAGGGTGGGTTATATGGCGCGTATTATATACCAAATGAAAGGGAAAAACATAAGGAACAAGATGGTGGTGGTGGTTTAGTTGTGAGGGCGGCGGTATGATGGTGGTGACCGGATTTGGTGTTCGGCGGCTAGGGTTAAGGAGAGGGGAGAGAGAGAGTGTTTTGGTGAGGGTGATGTGTTGTGTGTGTGGTGAGTTAACCACATGGACGATTTTTGTAATATTACTCTAAAACAAAACATCTTTTTTTTTTTTTTTTTTCTTTCTTTTTTTTTTTTTTTTTTTTTTTTTAATAATAATAATAATACTAATAATAATAATAATAATAATAATAATAATAATAATAATAATAATAATAATAATAATAATAATAATAATAATAATAATAATAATAATATTATTATTATTACTGATATGAGTGGGTAAATAAAGGGTGAGTATAAAATACACGGTCCAAAACCCGAAACTCATTTCAACACGTTTAATATCTCGCGAAACGTTCCGTAAGTAAATAAATATTGTCGAACTCGTAAAATCAAGTCATAAAATTTCTGTTAGGTTATCCTAGTGCCGGAGTCAATGTAGTACCAAGTGAGAATTCAAAAATAAATCACCATGTATATTTCCATAACAAATCATTAAATAAATCTCAAATCCCATAACAATATTAAATATAATCAACCATAAAATAGGTCTTACAAGTTCGTTACGAATAAAATTTCAAATAAAAATTTATAAACGAACTTTAACGTAATGCGGGTTTTCAAAATGGCTCCCTAAATTGCCGGTTGTCACATTTTATAACTATGAGTACTAAAGTTGTCCGATAAGGAATTTATTGGGTAAAATTGGGTGTTGCACGAGCCCAGAAAAGTCATATTTTATAAAAAATTTATACTTCGTGAAATAAAATTGGGTGTGGCCCGTGCCACACCCGGCTCCCATGTGGGTCCGTCCATGCTTGGTGCTGATAATGTTGTTAATGTTCGCTTTATGGATGTTAATGGCGATACTCTTGATAGGAGTTCGATGGGTGAAGAATTGTTTTGGGCAATTCGTGGTGGTGGTGCTTCTAGTTTTGGAATTGTTCTTGCATGGAAGCTGATGTTGGTTCATGTTCCAGAATTAGTCACTGTTTTTGTAGTTGATAAAACTTTGGAAGAAGGCGCTACCGAAATTTTTCATAAATATCAAACTGTTATGCTAAATATTGATCAAAACTTGCACATAAGGATTCAAATATTTGGCGAAAATGTTGGAAATACGTCCCAGAAAACCATAAGAATGGCGTGTGAAGGAATTTATCAAGGAACTATCGACACATTGATGCCGTTGCTAGAAGAAAACTTCCCAGAGCTCAATGTAACACGACAGATTTGTGAAGAAGTGAAAATGGTCCAAACAAGCCTTCTATTTGGAGGTTTTTCAACCTCAACCCCCACCGAGATTCTTGCTAACCGATCAGCCATTCCAAAGTTGAACTTCAAAGGTAAATCAGACTATATTCGAGCACCAATCTCCATAGAGGGGCTTACAAAGATATGGGAAAAGATATTTGAAAACGACGGATCAGAGACTTTTATCCTAAACCCATTCGGGGGAATGATGAATGAGTACTCAGAGACAGCAATTCCGTATCCTCATAGAGTTGGAGTGTTGTACCAATTTTTCAAGACAGTTGACTTTAGCGACCAACCTTCATTCACAACTCCAACATCGCTTGCACGAAGAGATTGGCTAAATAGCTTTGAAGAGTTTTTAGAGCCGTACGTATCAAGTAACCCGCGGGAAGTGTATTTTAACTACAATGATTTGGATTTGGGAGTTGGAAGTGATAGTTATGAAGAAGCGAGTGTTTGGAGCGAAAGGTATTGGAAGAGTGACAATTTTAAGAAGTTGATACAAATCAAGGCTAGAGTTGATCCAGATAACTTCTTTAGGCACCCACAAAGTATCCCAGTTTTCTCAACACCTCTCTCGGACATGTGAAGCTCTTCAGAAAGATACAAATTATTTATTTGTTGTATTAAGTTTTGTTTATTTGTTTATTTAAAATTCTATAATCTTGGAGTAACTAGGTTGCAATTAATTTTTTCTAAGTTTTTCAATGAATTTTACTACTAATAATTTGCGAGGTCTTCTTCTCTCTCTCTTTTTATTTTATTTTATTTTATTCTTTTTTCTTTTTTAGTTTATTATTTATTTATTTATTTATTTTTTAAGCTGCCATAAGTTTGTTGCAAAGTCGTTTCATAAAATTAAAAGCAAGAACTCTCCGATCAACATTACTTTCATTAGCATTGGATTAAATTAGCCAGGAACAATTACTTATTGTATATTATTGGGTAAAATAAAAGGACAAATAGATTAGATCCGTTGCTTTCTTTTAATTAAGCCAAGAAACTAAATATGATTTTTACATCAGAAAAGTTACTTTTATTTTAGTTTCACAGTTGGAGGTTGTTGGCATAATTACTTTCAACACACAATTCCAAACAACCAGGAGTAACCTAATAAATAAAGGATAAATAGTATGTCAAACATTGACGGACCCAGAACTAAATATCATTTAGAAAAAGCTAAGTAAGACAAGTAACACAAATTTTTTGAATACTATGTATCGATCAAAAAGTCTAAACTTTTTACTACTTTACATTGCACGCAATAAATCATTTGGTTCCATGAACTTCGAGAACCACCCTAGGTACGCCCTTGACACCTTATGTTCAATGCCTTAGTAGTTAAATTTAAGCTCCTCTAAATGAGTTTTTGGCCTTACTTCATTAGCCTTCATGGCGTGAAGGGAACACATTTTCTATATTTTTAATAATATAAAGGAAAACATTCATTTCGAAGTTTAATTGAAAAAACATGTTTGCTTGATCAATAGGAGAGTTCAATTTTAAAGTCATGTTTTCTCATTAGCTAATAAAAGTCAAAATTGAACCGTAAATTTGTCAAACCTTGAGAACTTTGATTTTCAAATAAAGTGTTTGATGAGTGCTCAAACACTCATCATTTTTGTCGTATTTAAACTGCCAAAACATCCAAAAAACACTCTAATGTGCATCAAAATACAAAAAATATCCCAGGGATTGTATTTTATATGTTTCAGATGCAAAATGAGTAAAAACAATGAAAAATGAACAATGTTTGCACAATTGGCAGTTTCAGTCCTCCAACTTTCTAAAATTGACAAAACTAGTCCCTAAGTATTTGTTTTGTAAGAAAAGTCAACCTAAGGCATTTAAAAGTCAAAAGTCATCAAATATTGTCCTTAGGTGAAAACTTTGGGAAAATTACATATTTGGTCCCTATACTTTGCAAGTTGACAAAATCAGTCCCTTGGAATTTTGAGGTGTAAAATATATTTTGTGGCCCTTATGTTATTGGAATGTGGCAAAAGTGACCCTTGGAGTTATTTTGAAGAAATGGCAGAATTGGTCCCTTGATTTTCAGCATATTACATCAATGATCCTTGGGCTTTAATACTACTAAACCTAATGGACCCTTTGTATTATGACAACCAATCCAAACACAAGCATGATACTGATCCAGTCCATATCCATACCCAGGCCCAACACAAACAAACCCCACCCATCCCATTTTTATTAATAAAACACAAAAGCAGGGTCAACCTAAGTCAACCCCATCCCCTACCTTTCTTCCCCGCCAAAACATCCTGCCCCAATCACTGTACCTTCTCCAACATCTTTGTCCCCCACCTCCTTTCTCCAACACACCCTACAACAGCCACCCTACCCCCATAAGTCAACCCCAACACACCCCACTCACTCTTATCATCCACCCTGGCAATCCTTGTATTAAGATTGGGCGCCAAAACAAATTGGAGGGATGAGATTACTCTAAAAGCTAATTGATGGCTGGGATTCAATGACAAGAAACACAAATGGGTCTCAGTGATGTTTGTACACTCAGAAGAAGCACAAAGAGGAGAAGGAAGCCCTAGTTTTTCTAGTATAAATAGGTCTCAATGTAAGCCTCAATGGCAAGTAGTTTTCAGAGTAATTTTCTAATTCAGTTAATAATCTTAGTTTGTAATCTTTTCAATATCAATGCAAGTATTTTAGTTTCTTAAAATTCCAAGCAATTATTTTCTGTTTCTATTACATAGTTCAAGTTTTTGTGTGATCCTGATATGAGTTCAAAAATTGTTGTGTTATGCTTACATAAGCTCACTTAAGTTAATTGAAAGCTTTCCCAAGTTCATTTATTAGATTACTCAGTTTCTCATAGAAAACTAAAATAATAAAATAAAAAATAAATTAAGTAAGTCCAAATAAAAAGTAAACCAGTGAAGAAGAAGACAGGAAGCTATGGATATGGAATGCTTGGGTTTAGAGCTCATGGGAGCATAGGGTTTTAGCCTGGTTTCTGGTTCTCATTGGTCTGTGACTTGGCTCAATTTGTAAGCCATTCTCCAATTTTTTAGCTTCATCTGTGTTATTAGTTTTAATAGTTATTTAAAGTTTGTTTCTGCATATTTATGTATGTTTTAGCCTAGTATAAGCTGGCATTTTAGTTTCTTTGTTTGGACCCTTGATTTGCTGTGTTAAACTATCATAACAAACCTTAAAGGGGTGTTTGGGATAACTTTGTACCCTGTGTTCCTGTGAGTGTTAGGTTTAAAAACTTGTTTAAACAGAACACATTAGGCAATACTAGGACAATGTTAGCATAAAATCAATAGTTTTTAAGTTAGAAAGTCAAATTAGCTTTTAAACTTCATATTTCCTTCACTATGGAAATTTTTGAATGCCAAAGCTTTAATATAGGTTTAGAGACTGCTAATCTAGCTAATATTAGCTTCATTTTAGGTTTTAACATCATTAGAAGTTGCCTAGGGTTAATTAAAATTCAGATTAGTCAAACTTGTAAAATTTTCAAAAGCAAAAAATACTAGAATAGGCAGAATCCCATTTTTTGGGATAATTTTCTTGATTTTTCAAGACTGAATGAGGACCTGAAACTTGTTGTGCTTGTAGTATGTCACCTAATCTACAAGAACCTGTGATGATTTCATTTTTAGAATTTTTTATGAGATGTGTGCAGCCAACTGTTTGAGGGTGCAGGGAAGGAATCCTCCCATGTGCACCAGTTTCACCCAAGTTTAAATTGGTCTCATCTTGTTCATTAGTTTACCATTTTACTTGATAATTGGTGTTTTGGATAGCCACCTAGCTTGTCTTGTTGGTTGCATATCTATTTTCCCCTTAAGTGCTTATTCATTAGCTTATCTTGGCCACATAAAATTGATCTTTGGTCATTGTTTCTGTTGGGGAATCAGTGTACACAAAGTTTGTTGAATTGGATGTCTGCTTGAACTAGCTTGATTGATTGTAGATTTAAACTTGTTTTGTCTCTACTAAGTTAGAATAAGACTGTGTTTGATTTGGCTTTAGCTTGTGTGACCCATTGTTAAGTTCCCTGTCCCAATACCTCACTTTGCACCTTTTTCTGACTGACCCTTTTTCCCAAGCCTACAATAAGCTCAATCCTTGAGCTTACTAACTGTTCCTGGGTGTTTTGAGAGACCCTCCTAGCTAACTTTGGGTTCTACCTTCATTTTGAACCCTAGGTCACCCCTGTGGGTCCCACCTTGGGCTGCAGTTGCCACAATTTGGCCCTTTGGCCTTTGTTAATGGGCATAAGTGCTTATTTGTGGGAATTGGCTTAATTTAAGTGCCTAGCAGGTTGTTTTAGCTTATTCCATTTTCCTTTCAGTTGTTAGTATCTTTGTCGTCAGCCCATAGTTTGTTAACAACTTCTTGGTCAAAAATCCATCTTATTCAAGCTTATTAAGCTCTATGTCAAATTTTGATGCTTGTTACACTACTTAATTAAGTTAATGTAAAAGTTCCTTTGTAAAAAGTGCTTAATATTAGTTGTAAATTAGTTGTGTAAAAGAAAAATTAAGAAAAACAAAAAATAATTAAAGTGATAGCTTCTATTTAAGCCCTTTTGGCTTATTTTCTGCTTATTTATAAGCAACATCTAATTTAATTTTTCTAGGCTTCTTATTACCTGTAGGATTTTCAGTAATTTTTTCAGATTTTTCTCATTTCTTTTAGTATTTCTTGTAATTTAATCTAGTTTAAATCAATTAAATAATTAGTTTTAATTAGTAATAATTAATTAAAAAGTAGAAAAAATAGATTTTCTGTTCTAAAATTAGTTTTATAATATTTTAGATTTTTCTAAATTAGATTTCCATTTTTCTAGTTAAATTTCATAATTAGTTATAAATTAGTGTAATTTAGTTAATTAAAAAGTAATAAATAAATAGTAATTAATTAAATAGTTGTAAAAATAGTTTTAATTTTCCAAAAATTTTCTTATATCATTAGGATTGTAAAAATATAATTTTCATATTCATAGGACTTTATTTGCTCACATTTCATGTTTTATTTCGCGCACTCGCGTTTTCTTTAAGTTAATTTTTACGTTTTTAATCCTAGCTTACGTTTTAAGGTTCCCTAATTCCCTATTATGTTTCCCGTAGTATCTTAGGTAGTTTTTAAGGGTTAATTTTCATTTCCATTATAAATTCACATTTAGGTTACGTTTTCGTTCGTTAATTCTTAATTTCCGTAAGTTTAACGTACCACAATACCAAATAACCTTTCTCAACCAAACATATAAGATTTTAATCTCGATCTTTTCACGAAACTTTCCATTCACACCTTGTTGGGGTACGACCCGGGAAATCACTTCCCGGTCTCACAATTTTACTATCACTTTCACGAGTTTTTGCGAGGTAATCTTTTTCCTAAAAGGTTTACTCGTAATTCTCTACGTCTAGTTGTCTCACGATAACTTAGACCTCACGTTTGTTGATATATTGATAAATTGTTTTTGCACACCAAAATACAACGAATCAGTGTTTATAAAAATCAATGCTCAAATTTTGAAAAAGAAAAAAAAAATAATAATAAAAACCATTTAAAAAGAGAAGGTTATTTTGAAAATTGTACATGGTGACTACATTTAAAATTAAAAAAAAAAACCATCACCGCACAATAATAAACTCACTTCCACTCAATTTTTTTAGAAAATCAATATCTCAAAAAATGTTGATCGTTAAGCGAAAAAATTATACTATCGCAACGAGAATTTAATTATCTTTTAATAGATGTAACTTATGATATATTTTTGACGAACTTTTCTTTAACTCTTTTCACATTTGGTTTTTTTTTTAACTTTTTATTTTTATTTTTTTTTATTGTTGAAATTTGCATGATAAATCAAATATGATTTAACTTTAGTTTAATAGCTTGGATATCTAAACCTTTAATAAACTTTTATAAAATTGCAAAAGATCGCAGTTTATTTTACTGAAAGACTTAAAGAGTTTGATATCAAGTGATTGGCTGTCCGGAGCTACTTACAACATTGCAATTTCGTTTGATTAAGTGGGGCTTTGCTATGCGAATGGAATATCGATATGTGTACATCTTAATACATATATATTGATATATAGCTAATTAAGTTGGCAACGTTTTGTTTTGTTTTGTTAGTTGCGAGGTTAATCTACGTGTTCAGTAATACTAGTACATGTTTAAGGCTAGAAAGTTAAGTTATGTTTAGGTGTCATGATTGCTTAAAACCTGAAAATTTGATGTATTTTGTTGTATGTACGTATTTCACATGATCAATCAATACAAATAAAGATAGCAAACATGATATAAAGCTTACTATCTTCTTAAACGCTATAGTTGCAATCCAAAAATAATAAATAATATTAAAATATACAAACTAAGAACTTTTTTAAAATTGATAATGTAAAATTCCCAGGATTCAACAACTAGATATTTTAGAAGACGAAGTCAACTTGTAAACATTATTGAATCCCACTTGTCAATGTGAACTTGTGAAGTCAATGCGAAGTCAATGCAGATCGATAGATCATGTGTCTCGTTGATATATATGTTAAACACTTTGGGAAAGATATTAAGATGGAAAGGTTTTCTCAAAAACTAATACTTTTGGTATTTGTTTTTGTGTTACTACTTGATCATCATCGTCAAGCTAATGCTGTCCTTCAAGGTAAATAATATTACTTGTTTCAAGTGTAAATCATTTGGTTAATAACTTTTTATAAAATTCACACTCTAAACTAAAATTATTTTTGTCATGAGTATTAATGAAACTATAATTTTGCTAATATATATTATGTCTATAGTTTCTAATAGAGACTTGTGGTGTATAAATAGATTATGATTTGGAATGTGTGCAAGGATCAAGGAAGTTGATTCAAGGTTGGCAACAAAAAATTGCAGTTCCAACAAAAAACGAAAGAAGACTAAGAAGGGTTTCATCTCCTCCACCACCGGGGGGCAACTCCAATAGAAGACCAAAACCAACACCAAAACCATTAGCACGACCACCACCACCGCCACCTCCCGCAGCTTTGACTTGAATACTATAATATTCTAAAGTTATATTAATTGTTCTTGTTATGCGTGGCATACTTTCTTTATTGTCTTTCAATAAATGGGATTGTTAAATATTTTTTATATTCTAGTTGGAATTGGTAATCGAAATGAATCATCTTGGTCTATTGTTTCTACTATCTTACGCTTCTAGAGTACCATATAATGGATTAATAAAATTGTTGAAAACTGCTTTTTTGACGTTATAAAAGCATACAATATATACTAGCTGTAATTTGGTTTCAAGTCTTGATCGAGTGAAAACGTTTATTAAGTTTACTTTCTAAGGTATACTGGTGCGAGATTACTGATATCTACTAAATTCTAAGCCCTGTAGTTTTGGTAATCCAGATCCGGGTGAAACCAAATTTCTATTCTGGTACTGACTTGGTTCTGCAGGTTCCGAGTTTTTATTTCAACTGGAACAAACGTACTACTGTAAAATACGTAGTGATTTGGTATCCTATGATGGATGATAAATTTATGAAATGAAAACATACTATTTTAAGTATCAAGGGTGAAATTAGTGTTACATTAATGTATAATTTGCAATGTGATTGTTACATCCCGTGCCCGCTTTGTCCAAAAATTAAAACTTTAACGCAGAAACGACTTCACTTTAACGGACCCTTCGTTACTCTTTTAACCATTACCAAAAATCTATAACATTTCAGACCTTGAAACCATTTTTAAATGAAACAGACTTAATTATCTTTGAAATGCTGGGTGGCACGACCCGTGACGACTTACGGTTTAAAAGATATGATTTTCCTAAAATCGAAAAAATCCAGAAAATATTCCATTTATACACTGACAGAAACATATACCCATATGCCAAAATTTCATATGGCCATATGTTGGCCATATGACCCTTTACTAAAAATCTGATACAACCATATGGCCATATGCAGAAAATACCATATGGCCATATTATGGTCATATGCCCTAGTTAAACTTTCTGAAGCAGTCATATGGCCATATGCTGAAAAATCCAAATGGCCATATGGGACCTGCAGAAAACTTTATAAAACAATTCTTTACACCTTTTCCGGAAACCATACTTTCGAGACTCAAAAATAACGAAACTTTCCATAAATCTTTAACATAACATAATAAATCATTTCCATAACCATTTGACCCGTTACAATCCAAAATGGGTAGAAACACACCTTAATCCAAACACCTCTTTATTCATTATCATAAATACTAAACTCCATTTACAACATGAACCATTAGACATACTCAACTTTAACATACCATAACATAACTTTGACACATGAGTACACGTATACAACTCGATAAGAGACTCACGGGGGTACGATACCATCACAGAGCTCGGTATTCTATACTAAGCTCCTAAATGCGTACTACCTTCTAACCTTCCGCATAATCAAACCTTACTCCATATATCCAAGCCATCCATAAAAACGTGCCAACCTACAAAACGGTTAGACAACTAAACCGTAAGCACAAAGGCTTAGTAAGTAAAACGATCATAACAAAACATCATAACTCATTCACACATTAAGCATCATAATCCACTTATTTCATCGCAATACTAACATAACACATACCTTGGCCACTTCAAGCCTTATCATTACATCTCAATCTTTCCTACTCACTTAGACTAGTCCAACTAAACTCTCAATCTCTTTTGCTAGTTATGCCAAACTAGCCTTACATCTACTTCTTCATCACATCATCATTCAAACACTATAAACCATCTCATCATAACAATCATATAACAAAAAATGTAAGAAATCATTATAATGTCAAATCATAACCGGTTTACTTACCTTGAATCCAAGCTAAGCTAACAATCATTATTTCACCACCACCATCATCATCCTCACTAGTCATCATCATCATCATCATCATCATCACCCTAGGTCCATAATCATCACCACATAACACTTAAAACAAATAACTAAATAACTATAACAAGGGTTAGCACAACCATAACTCACCTCTAAACACTCCTAATCATCATATAATCATATCTTGATTATATGATGATAAATCCCATAACTAACTAGTTAAAAGAGATTACTTACTTGTGATAATCATGATAGGGATTAACCCTTTGCTTTGGGACCTCAAACCCTTCATGGATTTACCATCCAACTCCATCTTCTTTCCCTCTCTTCTTTTATCCAAAATACGGACACACAAATACATCCACACTCTTCTTTTATTCTCTCTAATCCTCCACACAATATAATACTTACACATCTTTGGTCCCTTGGCACCTTAAGTCCCTCCATTCCTATTCTTCCTACTTTAGCCACCAATAAACTTATAACACTTACATTATGCGACAACATAAGCCCCTTGAGTTTGCTTCCATTCTAACTAAATATGCCTCATTATGTTTTCCATAATTAATAACTCATTCATTGACTATTAGTTTGACTATCATGTTTGACCACTACGCAACATTCGTTGACTGGCCAATCACATAAAGTCCTTAGTCAATTCCATCTAGAGTAGGGCCTATTTGTATTCTGGGAAATGGGTCTAACAGTGATACCCGACAATGATATCAACAGTCTATTATATGGTTGGATTGCTCATAAGAACTTTAAATTACACTTTAATTGGTATGATTGGATCATTGTTCCATGTTATGTGTTAGTAGGAATACTTAGGAGGGTTAAATGTAACTTAGACAATAATAAGGGGATTAATTGTATTTAGTTTAAATAAAGTTTAGGATTTTACTTAGAATTAGGAAACTAGTTACTTGGCTTGCAAGCTAAGGTTTCTACCCCCTCATCTCTATAAATATAGATGAGGGGGGATGCTAGTTATTCATTCTTCTTCCTCAAATTGTAAGCTTTATTGGTTGATTAATAAAGGGGTGTTTGAGGGTATATCGTGTGCATATTCTTATCGTTCTTTTGTAGTCTCTCGTGTTTGCTACGGGTGCTTGATATAACTCGCGATCTAGCGTTCCACGATCGAGCTTCGGATTGTTTTCGAGGTATTTTTCCAACAAGTGGTATCAAGAGCCGCGGTTATTGTGGTCATTGAAGTTCGAGTGCTAGTTCGAGGTGCCGAGTTGGTTTCGAGGTCAAAGCAAAGAAATCGATTTCAGGTTTTCGAATCGGTTTCGTTTTTGTAGCAGGAGGTTACACGAGGTTGAAAAAGAGTATATGCCTTTGCATGCTCATCACGTAAATACTACAAAATTCAAATAGGTTGTGGGGTCTTTGACGAATTTTAACAATATTAAAATTACTTCATTAATTAAGTTTAGTATCTAGACTTGGTTTGTCGTTTTTGGGGTTTGTCAAAGACGTGTATTGAAGGGTCAAAGAGTTTGAAATTAATTGTTAAATCGAATTTTTATTAATTAAAATTCAACTTCATTCTTGATCGACTTTTGGATTTATTAAAGTCGATTAAAATTTGAAGGTTCTTGTTGCGATATTTTCTTGTGGTCCAAGTTTGATCGTGGTTAGCTTGGGTTTCAAGTTTACGGTCGGGTTTGCTTGTTCGAAATCGAGGGTTTAGGCTTATTCTAATTAATTCGATTTGCAAGAAGGGTTTATAGCAACAAGGGGAATATTGCACACGGCTTGTGAGGCTTGTCGGTAAAGTTGGTTAAAAAACAACTTGACAAGGTTTTTAGCAAGGTATAAAAAGAATGGCTAGTTCTATAACTAGGTTTGACATCGAAAAATTCGATGGGAAGAATGACTTTGGGTTATGGCAAATAAAGATGTGACAACTGGCAAATTAGGGAGCCATTTTGAAAACCCGCATTACGTAAAAGTTCGTTTATAAATTTATATTTGAAATTTTATTCGTGACGAACTTATAAAAACCAATATTGTGGTTGATTATATCTAAAATTTTTATGGAATCGAGTTTGGTTTATCGATGTGATGAGAAATTATTTCGAGATTTTATTTGGTACTACGTTGACTTCGGCACTAGGAATAACCTAACAAAAATTTTATGTCTTGAGTTTACGGACTCGACTATATATATTTATTTATGGAAAGTCTCGTGAGATATTAAATGTTTCGAAACGAGCTTCGGGTTTTGGTCCGTGTAATCTACACCTAACCACCTTACCCTTAAATGTTAATAATACTTTTATTATTATCATTATTAGTAGCATTATTATTGTTATATACAAAAGAAAGAAAAGATTTTTTTTAAAAAAGAGTATAACTACAAACGTCCTTGTGGTTTGCCTGGTTCCACCACACATAAAACAAACACAAACTAAATTATTACACATCTCATCTCCCTCAACTCTCCCCTTTTGCTAAACCTAGCCGCCACCTCAATTCCAGCCAAACCACAGCCTCACCGCCGACCATCAACACTCACGACCACAACCACTTTAATCCCCATCATCTATTCTCTCAGATCCACTACTACACGCGCCCTTTAACCCCCTTATTTCATCTCGTTTAAACACCAAGAATCACCACCATCTTCTTGTTTTCGAAGTTTGACACGTATTGGGTTTTAAAGATCAAGGGTAAGACGAGTTTCACTCATATTTTTGGTAAAAACGTGACCCAAGGGTCACGAATTTAACGATATTCATTTGGTTTATGGGTTAAAACACGAAATACTAATGGGTTTTGATAATATGGGTTAAATAAATCCGTTTGGTATCCGGGTTGTTGCTTGTTTTTTTGGGTCGATTCGTTACACGAGCCGTGGCTCACGGTCTCGTGTGGTTCGAGCCCTATGGCTTGATTTCCTTGTTGGGATTTGATCTCGTAGACCTGGTGGCGAGGATCTTGATTTTGTGGAAGGATTGTTTCACTTGAGTCTTGATCTCTATATGGATCCTTGTTGTTGGCCTTGTGATGTCGCGGCTATAAGAGTCCATTTGGCTGTTGTGGGCGTGCTTGTATGAGCCTAATCCGAGACCAAGAGGTCTCGAGTTTGAGTCTTTCTTGACTCGTAGTCTAGCCGAGACCCAAGTGGGTCTCTTGGCTCGGGGGTTTGACTTGGTAGTCGGCCCGGATAACATGTATTATTTGGTGATTTTATTTGGTGTCTTGATATTTTTTTTTCTTGTTATTATTATTGTTGAGGTATATTACCTTTGGCATTGTTGTGTTGTTGTCGTTGCTTGGGAGCCGAGAACGAATGATATAATGGTTATTGATATTGGAGTTGTGTTGACGATATGAAATGGGGACCGATTGTGAGACGGTCAACTAGAGTGACGGAGATAGGTTAGACGGGTGCCGTAGTCGGACGCTATTGTTGTAGCACGTGTTTTGGGAACTGTTGGACGGAGATTGATTACTTGATTTTTGACTTGGTTATATTTTTATCTTGGACTTGGACAATGAGCCGAGAGTGATGACTCGGACATGTGACCATTTCGTATAACTCGATGAATATTTATAATTAAACGCAAATAATAAAACTCGTAATAATATTATTGGTAATATAAACGTTTATATAAATATATAGACGTGAATAACGTATATATAAATATATAAATGCGTAAATTAATAATAAAACGATCACGAGTAATATTATAACAATAACGTAACGATAAATATTATACTATGAAAGTGGTGTAATAAATGTCGGGAGCGTTATTATTATTAAACGACTATAAATAACGATGAAATCTTGACGTTAAATAAATATTAAATAAAATAACTTCTTTTAAATAAATAAAGGAAACTATCGAGTTATACGGGGTCGTGGTCACTTGAGTCCAAGGGGATTGTTATTTGTGTCGTTTGTGTTGTCACGGATATATGACAATTAATACATTCGCTTTCGATAACTACATAACTTATTTAATCAACGGGTTAAATAAGAGCTATTTAGTTGTTTATATTGAGTATATTAATGGGCATCATATCCTACGACGCCCATAGGTTGTGGTGTGTGTACGAGAATAATAAGTTACTAAGTATCTCGTGAGATTGCCAAATTGACGAATTTGGTAAGCTTAACGGTATAGTTAGTGAAGTTATTAAACTTTGATATATACCATATAGTACTTTATGTGCAATGGGTGACCTAGGATTCGGGTATAATCTTAGAATGGTATATTAAGTAAATAAATATGGGGGATTACCAAATCGACGGATTTGATAAACTTCGATAATTTATTTAAATGATATATTGGGCTAATATTAGACCTATAGATTGTTTTATCATCCTTTTGTTGTGACTTCTTGGTTTGAGTTGTGTCGACCCACCACCCATATGGATACCAAACGCTAAACTCCAAACTAATACGAGATTTATTCGAGAAATGGATTTTTGGAAGTAAAGGGAATACGTTCGGGTTTGGGAATACTCGATTTTGAGGAAATGATTTCTGAACGAGTTGATATTGTTAGGTTGTGCCGAGTCCGTAGTTGCCGTCTTTTGAGTTACTATACATCTTACCCCTACCGATTTCTTATTGCTGATTTCTGGACTTGAGGTGAGTCATAACCCCACTTTTTACTCTTGAACTATGTTTTCAATACTTGGGGTGAGAAACGTGCAAATTATTTTATGTGGACTATTATCGCTTTTATATTCTTTCTAAACTTGCTATGCGTATGGACTAGGATATATATTGTCAGCTTTAGTCACATATATTTTGTGTGTACTATTCAAGGTTGGCTTATTTGGTTATTGGTGGATTGTCAGCTTTAGTCATACATATTTTGTGTGTACTATTCAAGGTTGGCTTATTTGGTTATTGGTGGATTGTCAGGTTTAGTCACATATATTTTGTGTGTACTATTCAAGGTTGGCTTATTTGGTTATTGGTGGAATTGTCAGCTTTAGTCATATGGTTCGTGTGTACTATTCAAGGTTGGCTTATTTAGATACTGTAGTGTGCACCTACAAGTTATTGATACTTCGGAGGTTATCCGAGTATTTATTGGTATTGCGGGGGTTACCCGAATATCTATGTTAGAACGGAGGGTATCCGTGTGTTATGTTGGAGCGGAGGGTATCCGCAGGCTTTTAGTGAATCCTTAGTCTAGCTAGCAAGCGTTTTGCGTATATGTCCAGTATATTGTTAGATGAATTTAAACCTATGATCTCACCAGCGAAAACTGACTTTTAGCAGGTTTTCTCAGGAAATTAAGTGATGCTCTATGGATGCTTGGATTGAAGGCTCGGCTAAGGCTCCTGGTTTATGGATCTATTTTTCTATACTCTGATATTGAATTATGGACCTACTTTTATTTCTTTTGGGCCTGACTCTGGATGATGTTGGGATAAATGTAAACTTTAAAACCCCGTTTTGGTTGCGTTTTTATTATGTTTACTTTATCTCGTTCTATTATGTCTTGTGTTGGATACCAATCCCCGTAGCACCCCGAAAGCTTGTTGAGTCTTCGGCTGTATCAAATTTTGGGGGTGTTACAGATTGGTATCAGAGCCAAGGTTATAGAGAACTAGGTAAATGGACACCTAAACTATAACCGATTTTTATATAAAACGATCCTCGATCATTGCCCGCCAGCCCGCCAAGCTGAAGCATCATTGTTTATATAGAGGTATATTGAGGTGATTATTAGATATGGGATTCTTGAGATGAGTTGAGGATTTGAGGTTTGTTGATTTAGTGATATGATGGCGTTTTGAGGAATTATATGCATTTTGAGGAATTATATGGCTTGATTATTTTATGAATGATTTTAGTAATGCGGTATTTTAAATCTTTCTTGATATATATGATTGGGAATTATATGATGATTTTGATATGGTATTTTGAGTTCGCGGTTTAGTTGTTTTGAAACACTTACACCTACCCTACGCCATTGTCACAAATCATAGCCTCCTTTGCACGTGTTGTTATCAAGAATTGTTATTACTAGTACGCGTCGCCCCTCGTAGATCACTATAGCCCCTGATGACCCATACGTGTTGGTCATGCGTTCGGCCACTACTTTATTGTCTCATTGACGCCCTAAGTCACCAATTTTATCGCCTTGTGGTTCACCTGCTCAGAGATGACGATTGATGGAGTACCCCTCCGACGAGGAGTATGAGGAGGAGTACGAGGGTGAGCAGAATGATAACCCTCAAGATGAGGAAGAGAATGATGACCCTCAGGATGAGGAAGAGGATGGTCCTCAGGAGGAGGAGATGCCTGATGATGATGGGTCGCTAGCACACTCAGTTCATTCTGCGAAGCCCGATTCCCTGATACATCCGTTAGAGCCGGTTTCACCTGATCATCCATTTTTGTTTGATTCACCACATGGTAGTCCTGTGGCATCGGATGCACCTTCTGAGGCTTCTGTTGAGCATGCAGAGTTAGGTGAGACTGGTAGGATGTGGACTTGGATTACTGTACAGGGCGAGAAGATCTCGCGGATGTCTGACCGACTTGAGATGGTTATTCTATCCCTTAAGTCATGTTATTTGGATTGTATGTTCATTTCGTATGGAACGATTAGTATTTATTATGTCTTTTGGTATTTTGGAGCGAAGTATCGACCGCTACTTGTATGGACGATGGTGATTTCGTATGATATTCTACGGTTTTTTGGCATACATGGAGAATTGTGTTCCTATTTGCGTGGCTGATATTGTATTGGTATTACGTTCGTATTTCGACTTTCACCAATCGGATTCTTGTTAGACGTTATGGTACGTGTTAGTGGAGACTTACGAACCTTGTATTGTGACTTATGTTAATTGCCTCACGACGAAACCCTGTTGGAGCTACCAGAACTGGTCCTGCAACGACTACCCCTTATCGTCGAGGACACCGTCCTACACGAAATGTTGAAACCCCTACTCCTGATAACCTTGACACTACTAACTGCAACAACAGGAATCAAAATGTTGATGTCCAGGGAGACAATGATCATGTTCCACCTAATGCACCTACTGTAGATCAAGCAATGATCAATCAACTTGTGGAGCAACGAGTTGCTGAGCTACTAGCTGAGTCAAATCATTCCAACAACTCTGCTGGAACATTTCCACCTGTTCGTGCTAATGGATGTAACTACAAGGAGTTTAAAATTTGTGGACCCATTGAGTTTGGTGGAACTGAAGGAGTGGTCTACTTGGTCAGGTGGATAGAGAAGACCGAGTCAGTGTGTTAATGTCAGTGGTTGTGCGGAGAATGCGAAGGTAAAGTTTGCTTCTTTTACTTTCAAGGATGAAGCTTTAACTTGGTGGAACAATTACCGAAATTCGGTTGGGAGTGATGTGGCTTATGCTATGACTTGGGAGCAATTTAAGTCTTTGCTGATTTAGACTTATTGCCCAAGAAATGAGGTTAAAAAGCTGGAGATTGAGTTTTGGAATCACAAAGTGAAGGGTACTGATATGGCGACTTACAATCGTCGTTACCAGGAGTTGGCCTTGCTCTGCCCAGATATGGTTAGAGCTGAGACTCAAAAGATTGAGCGGTATACCGATGGGTTGCCTGTGGTTACAAGGAATGATGTGATTGCTACTAGACCTGTAAATATCCATGAAGCAATCACAATTGCTCAACAATTAATGGATTCATTGGAATTGGAAGGAGCTGATAAGGATAAGAATGGAAAGAGAAAGAGAGACCATCACTCTAAGGGTAATGATCACCGAAACAAGCAACAAGCTGTTGCTAAAGCTTATGCTATTGGAAATGAAGATACGAGGAACCAAAATGGTGATACACCCAAGTGTGGTCATTGCCACCAAAATCATTCTGGATGGTGTAATGTAATATATCATAACTGCTCAAGGAAAGGACATGTAGCTAGGGATTGTAGAGCACGACCTCTTGCTATGGTTCAAGCTACTCCTGAAGTGAGAAGTAAGGCATATGTTACTTGTTTTGGGTGTGGAAAGAAACAATACTATAGGAGTGAGTGTAGAGGATCGTGGAACCGAGGAAATCAAGGCTCGGGTGGTAATGGGTACAATCATGGAAATCGTGGAGCTGGAGGAAACCGTAGACGACAAGATAATGGGGACCAACGTGTGGAAGCTGGAGCTGCTCATGGAAGAGTGTACGCACTTGGGAACGAGAGAGGAGAAGATCCGAACGTCGTTACTGGTACGTTCCTTCTCAATAATCGTTATGCTTCCATACTATTCGATACTGGTGCCGATAGAAGTTTTGTGTCCACTACGTTTGCACCCTTACTAGAGAAACCCCCGATGGCCTTAGGAATTGGGTATGATGTAGAGTTAGCTAATGGAAACATAGAAAGGATTAAGACTATCATTCGCGGTTGCACGTTAAATTTCTTGAATCACCCTTTCAACATAGATCTTCTACCCGTCATATTAGGAAGTTTCAATGTCATCATTGGTATGGATTGGTTGTCGAAGTATCGTGCTCACATACTTTGCGATGAGCAGATCGTGCGTGTGCCTTACGGAAAGGAAATTCTAAATATACAAGGAGATCGAAAAGGTTCGAGGAGCCCATCCCGTTTAGCGGTCATTTCTTGCACTAAGTTACCGAAGCTAATGGAAAAAGGATGTTGGATTTTCTTAGCTCAAATCTCTGAGAAAGGAGGGAAGGAGAAGAAGGAAAGGTGCATTGGAGATGTGCCTATGGTTCGTGATTTTTCTGATGTATTTCCCGATGATTTGCCGGGAATCCCGCCTACTAGACAAGTGGAGTTTCAGATTGAGTTGATACCTGGTGCTGCACCTGTGGAACGAGCACCTTATGGACTTGCACCTACCGAACTGGAAGAGTTGTCAAATCAATTAGCGGAGTTAGCCGAAAAAGGATTTATAAGACCAAGTTGTTCACCTTGGGGAGCCCCGGTCTTATTTGTGAAGAAGAAGGATGGATCGTTTCGTATGTGTATTGATTATCGAGAGCTGAACAAGTTAACGGTGAAGAATAGATACCCGTTACCGAGGATCGACGACTTGTTCGATCAGCTACAGGGATCGAGTGTGTATTCGAAGATCGATCTGAGATCGGGATATCATCAGCTTCGAGTTCGCGAGGAAGATATTCCTAAAACGGCTTTCAGAACCCGTCACGGGCATTACGAGTTTCAGGTGATGCCGTTTGGGTTGACTAACGCACCGGCGGTATTCATGGATCTCATGAATCGGGTGTGTAAGCCTTACTTAGATAAATTCGTGATTTCATTCATCGACGATATTCTAATTTTTTTCAAAGAGTGAGAAAGAGCATGAGGAGCATCTGAGGCTCATCTTAGAATTGCTCAGGAAAGAGAAACTGTATGCCAAGTTTTCTAAATGTGAATTTTGGATTCCGACAGTACAATTTTTGGGTCATGTGATTGATAGGCAAGGAGTTCATGTAGGTCCTACTAAGATTGAAGCGATTAAAGATTGGGCTGCACCTACGACTCCAATAGAAGTTCGTCAATTTTTGGGATTAGTCGGTTATTACCGAAGGTTCATTGAGGGATTTTCGAAGATAGCAAAACCGTTGACCAAATTGACTCAAAAGAGCGTTAAGTACGAATGGGGAGATAAAGAAGAGGAAGCATTTCAGTTACTTAAGGAGATGTTGTGTAGTGCTCCTATCTTAGCGTTACCTGAGGGTAATGAGGACTTTGTCGTCTATTGTGACGCTTCGCATAAATGTTTGGGAGCTGTGTTAATGCAACGAGAGAAGGTAATAGCTTATGCTTCCCGACAGCTCAAGAAGCATGAGAAGAACTACACCACCCATGATTTGGAATTAGGTGCTGTGGTTTTTGCCTTAAGGATATGGAGACATAACTTGTGCGGAACCAAGTGTGTTGTGTTTACTGTCCACAAAAGTCTACAGCACATCTTGAATAAAAAAGAGCTCAACATGAGACAACGACGTTGGATTGAGTTTCTAAGCGATTATGATTGTGAAATTTGCTACCATCCTGGTAAAGCAAACGTTGTTGCTGATGCTCTTAGCCGAAAGGATAGAATACCACTGCTACGAGTTAAGTCATTGGGAATGACTATCGTATCGCCGTACCGTCTCAAATAATAGAAGCTCAAATGGAAGCGTTGAAAACAGAAAATCAACTTGCTGAGAACATATTTGGGATGGCAGAAAATGAGAAAGTATTTGTTAAGCGTTCTGATGGAGTATTATGTTTTGGAGATCGGATTTGGGTACCGTTGTAGGGAGGAATCCGAGAGTTGATTATGCATGAGTCGCATAAGTCAAGGTACTCTATTCATCCTGGGTCTGACAAGACGTACCAGGATTTGAAGAAGTTATACTAGTGGCCAAACATGAAGGCAGATATAGCGTTGTATGTTAGTAAGTACTTGACATGCTCTAAGGTTAAAGCCGAACATCAAAGACCATCAGGATTATTGACGTAGCCAGAACTTCCGATTCGGAAATGGGAGCGGATTACAATGGACTTTATTACCAAATTACCAAGGACAGCTAGCGGTTGTGACGCTATCTTGGTAATTGTGGATCGATTGACTAAGTCTGCTCATTTCCTGGCGATTAGTGAAGATGATAGTGTCGACAAACTTGCGAGGTTGTATGTGAAGGAAATTATTTCTCGACATAGAGTCCCGATATTGATTATTTCTGATCGCGATAGCCGCTTTACGTCAGCTTTGTGGCGCAAACCGCTTTGGGGACGAGACTTGATATGAGTACTGCATATCACCCCCAAACCGACGGTCAAAATGAGAGAACTATTAAGACTTTGGAGGATATGCTTCGTGCATGCATAATAGACTTTGGTAAAGGATGGGAGAAATATCTACCCCTTGCGGAGTTTTCCTACAACAATAGCTACCACACAAGTCTTAAAGCTGCACCATTTGAAGCTTTATATGGTCGTAAATGCCGTTCGCCTATTGGTTGGGCTGAAGTTAGAAATAGTCAACTCACAGGCCCCGAACTTATTTTGGAGACTACTGAGAAAGTGACTCAAATTCATAATCGATTGCAAGCAGCTAGAGATAGACAGAAAAGTTATGCCGATCAGAGACGTAAACCCCTAGAGTTCCAGGTTGGAGACAAAGTGATGCTGAAAGTCTCGCCTTGGAAAGGTGTGATACATTTCGGGAAACGTGGGAAACTTAATCCCCGCTACATTGGACCATTTCTTATTTTGGAAAGAATTGGGCCCGTGGCTTATCGGTTGGAATTACCACAGGAACTGAGTAAACTTCACGATATGTTTCATGTTAGTAATTTGAAGAAGTGTCTTTCTGATGAGACGCCGGTTATACCAATGAAAGATATTCATGTTGATGAGAAATTGAACTTTGTGGAAGAGCCGATTGAGATTTTGGATCATGAGATTAAGCGACTCAAGCGAAGTCGCATTCCACTCGTCAAGGTTCGTTGGAATTCCCGACATGGACGGAATTTACGTGGGAACGTAAGGATGAGTTCCGAAAGAGATATCTGAAGCTTTTCACTTCGTAGATGGATTGTTCCGAGAGAAACCCGGGACGGGTTTCTTCTGAGGCTGGGAGGATGTGACAACTGGCAAATTAGGGAGCCATTTTGAAAACCCGCATTACGTAAAAGTTCATTTATAAATTTATATTTGAAATTTTATTCGTGACGAACTTATAAAAACCAATATTGTGGTTGATTATATCTAAAATTTTTATGGAATCGAGTTTGGTTTATCGATGTGATGAGAAATTATTTCGAGATTTTATTTGGTACTACGTTGACTCCGGCACTAGGAATAACCTAACAAAAATTTTATGTCTCGAGTTTACGGACTCGACTATATATATTTATTTATGGAAAGTCTCGTGAGATATTAAATGTTTTGAAACGAGCTTCGGGTTTTGGTCCGTGTAATCTACACCTAACCACCTTACCCTTAAGTGTTAATAATACTTCTATAATTATCATTATTAGTAGCATTATTATTGTTATATACAAAAGAAAGAAAAGAAAATATATTTTTTTTAAAAGAGTATAACTACAAACGTTCTTGTGGTTTTCCTGGTTCCACCACACACAAAACAAACACAAACTAAAATATTACATATCTCATCTCCCTCATCTCTCCCCTTTTGCTAAAACTAGCCGCCATCTCAATTCCGGCCAAACCACAGCCTCACCGCCGACCATTAACACTCACGACCACCACCACTTTAATCCCCATCATCTATTCTCTCAGATCCACTACTACACGCGCCCTTTAACTCCCTTATTTCATCTCGTTTAAACACCAAGAATCACCACCATCTTCTTGTTTTCGAAGTTTGACACGTATTGGGATTTAAAGATCAAGGGTAAGACGAGTTTCACTCGTATTTTGGTAAAAATGTGACCCAAGGGTCACGAATTTAACGATATTCGTTTGGTTTATGGGTTAAAACACGAAATACTAATGGGTTTTGATAATATGGGTTAAATAAATCCGTTTGGTATCCGGGTTGTTGCTTGTTTTGTTGGGTCGATTCGTTACACGAGCCGTGGCTCACGGTCTCGTGTGGTTCGAGCCCTATGGCTTGATTTCCTTGTTGGGATTTGATCTCGTAGACCTGGTGGCGAGGGTCTTGATTTTGTGGAAGGATTGTTTCACTTGAGTCTTGATCTCTATATGGATCCTTGTTGTTGGCCTTGTGATGTCGCGGCTATAAGAGTCCATTTGGCTGTTGTGGGCGTGCTTGTATGAGCCTAAGCCGAGACCAAGAGGTCTCGAGTTTGAGTCTTTCTTGACTCGTAGTCTAGCCGAGACCCAAGTGGGTCTCTTGACTTGGGGGTTTGACTTGGTAGTCGGCCCGGATAACATGTATTATTTGGTGATTTTATTTGGTGTCTTGATATTTTTTTTTCTTGTTATTATTATTGTTGAGGTATATTACCTTTGGCATTGTTGTGTTGTTGTCGTTGCTTGGGAGCCGAGAACGAATGATATAATGGTTATTGATATTGGAGTTGTGTTGACGATATGAAATGGGGACCGATTGTGAGACGGTCAACTAGAGTGACGGAGATAGGTTAGACGGGTGCCGTAGTCGGACGCTATTGTTGTAGCACGTGTTTTGGGAACTGTTGGACGGAGATTGATTACTTGATTTTTGACTTGGTTATATTTTTATCTTGGACTTGGACAATGAGCCGAGAGTGATGACTCGGACATGTGACCATTTCGTATAACTCGATGAATATTTATAATTAAACGCAAATAATAAAACTCGTAATAATATTATTGGTAATATAAACGTTTATATAAATATATAGACGTGAATAACGTATATATAAATATATAAATGCGTATATTAATAATAAAACGATCACGAGTAATATTATAACAATAACGTAACGATAAATATTATACTATGAAAGTGGTGTAATAAATGTCGGGAGCGTTATTATTATTAAACGACGATAAATAACGATGAAATCTTGACGTTAAATAAATATTAAATAAAATAACTTCTTTTAAATAAATAAAGGAAACTATCGAGTTATACGGGGTCGTGGTCACTTGAGTCCAAGGGGATTATTATTTGTGTCGTTTGTGTTGTCACGGATATATGACAATTAATACACTCGCTTTCGATAACTACATAACTTATTTAATCGACGGATTAAATAAGAGCTATTTATTTGTTTAAATTGAGTATATTAATGGGCATCATATCCTACGACGCCCATAGGTTGTGGTATGTGTACGGGAATAATAAGTTACTAAGTATCTTGTGAGATTGCCAAATTGACGAATTTGGTAAGCTTAACGGTATAGTTAGTGAAGTTATTAAACTTTGATATATACCATATAGTACTTTATGTGCAATGGGTGACCTAGGATTCGGGTATAATCTTAGAATGGTATATTAAGTAAATAAATATGGGGGATTACCAAATCGACGGATTTGATAAACTTCGATGATTTATTTAAATGATATATTGGGCTAATATTAGACCTATAGATTGTTTTATCATCCTTTTGTTGTGACTTCTTGGTTTGAGTTGTGTCGACCCACCACCCATATGGATACCAAACGCCAAACTCCAAACTAATACGAGATTTATTCGAGAAATGGATTTTCGGAAGTAAAATGGAATACGTTCGGGTTTGGGAATATTCGATTTTTAGGAAATTATTTCTGAACGAGTTGATGTTGTTAGGTTGTGCCGAGTCCGTAGTTGCCGTCTTTTGAGTTACTATACATCTTACCTCTAACGATTTCTTATTGCTGATTTCTGGACTTGAGGTGAGTCATAGCCCCACTTTTTACTCTTGAACTATGTTTTCAATACTTGGGGTGAGAAACGTGCAAATTATTTTATGTGGACTATTATCGCTTTTATATTCTTTCTAAACTTGCTATGCGTATGGACTAGGATATATATTATTAGCTTTAGTCACATATATTTTGTGTGTACTATTCAAGGTTGGCTTATTTGGTTATTGGTGAATTGTCAGCTTTAGTCACACATATTTTATGTGTACTATTCAAGGTTGGCTTATTTGGTTATTAGTGGATTGTCAGCTTTAGTCACATATATTTTGTGTGTACTATTCAAGGTTGGCTTATTTGGTTATTGGTGGAATTGTCAGCTTTAGTCATACGGTTCGTGTGTACTATTCAAGGTTGGCTTATTTAGATACTGTAGTGTGCACCTATAGGTTATTGATACTTCGGAGGTTATCCGAGTATTTATTGGTATTGCGGGGGTTACCCGAATATCTATGTTAGAACGGAGGGTATCCGTGTGTTATGTTGGAGCGGAGGGTATCCGCAGGCTTTTAGTGAATCCTTAGTCTAGCTAGCAAGCGTTTTGCGTATATGTCCACTATATTGTTAGATGAATTTAAACCTATGATCTCACCAGCGAAAGCTGACTTTTAGCACGTTTTCTCAGGAAATTAAGTGATGCTCTATGGATGCTTGGATTGAAGGCTCGGATAAGGCTCCTGGTTTATGGATCTATTTTTCTAAACTCTGATATTGAATTATGGACCTACTTTTATTTCTTTTGGGCCTGACTCTGGATGATGTTGGGATAAATGTAAACTTTAAAACCCCGTTTTGGTTGCGTTTTTATTATGTTTACTTTATCTCGTTCTATTATGTCTTGTGTTGGATACCAATCCCCGTAGCACCCCGAAAGCTTGTTGAGTCTTCCGCTGTATCAAATTTTGGGGGTGTTACAAAAGATGCGTGCTTTAATGGTACAGCTGGGATGTGATGCTGCATTAGAGACATTACCCGCGGACATGGAATTAGGAGAAAAAGCTGCTTTGATGAAGAAGGCATACAGTACCTTGATTCTTTTCTTGGGAGACCGGGTTTTACGGGAAGTTACCAAGGAAACATCTGCTGCAGGAATTTGGACAAAACTGACTAGTCTTTATATGGCTAAGTCCTTAGCAAATAGACTGTATCTAAAGAAGAAGCTGTACACATACTATATGAGTCCAGGTAAGAAACTGGGTGATCATATAGATGAGTTTAATAAGTTGATGCTTGACTTGGCGAATATTGATATCGAGATTGAGGATGAAGATCAGGCACTTATGTTACTTACGTCGTTGCCATCGTCTTATGAAAACTTTGTGGAGACATTGTTGTATGGGAGGGAATCCTTGACAATGGAGGATGTTATGGCGACTCTGAATTCAAGGGAGTTGAAGAAAAGAACTGAAGGCACAAAGGAAGAAACTGGTAACGGGTTATACGTAAGGGGAGGGTCAGATCATTCAAGGAAAGCTCATTCTGGTGGAAGTTCACGGTTCAAGTCAAGGGGTGGAACTGGTAAACTCAAGTGCTTCATATGTCATTCAGAGGGTCATCTGAAGAGAGACTGTACAAAGAAGAAGTCAAGTGGGTTCGTCAGGAAGGGTAAGCATGATCAGGATTCTGATTCTTCTGATGACAAGGGTAACGCCTACTTTGGAGAAGCCTTGGCGGTGGTCGGGAATGATGAGATGACTGAATTGGTAATGGATTCAGGTGGGTCTTATCATATGACACCTAGGAAGGATTTCTTGTATGACTTCAAGGATTTTGATGGTGGTTCAGTTCAGTTAGGTGAAAACAGGACATGCACTATCAGAGGGACAGGAAAAGTGAAGATACAGTTGCATGATGGTTCAAGCTTTATACTGGAAAATGTCAGGTATGTTCCAGGGTTAAGAAAAAGCTTGATTTCATTGGGTACTCTTGAAAAAGAGGGTTATACTGTGAAGATGCAGATGGGTAAAGTCAAGGTGATCAAAGGTTGTCGGGTTATGATGACTGGGATCAGGAAAGAGAACTGTGTGTATACTCTTGAAGCAAAAGTGATGACTTTTGGTGTACAAAAGCATGGAGGTTCAAAACAAGTTGGATTCAAGCAACTTGGTCATAAACAAGTTGGGTTCAAACAAATTGGTCATAAACAAGTTGGGTTCAAACAACTTGGTCCTGGTGTTAAAACAGGAGTCCATGGAGTACAGGTTAATGAACGTGTTTGGTTTGAGGTGGAACTGCAGGGAGTTCAGGGGAATCTTGAAGCTGAGGATGTTCAGGTTAGTAACGATGATGCTGCAGTGGCTCAAAGACGGTTGGAGGACAAGCAACTTGAAGAAAAGACAAACACGGGCTGCTTGGTAAATGAGCAGGAAAAGATACACCTTGGTATAAAGGTGGGGGTGGACATTACGGAAACCGGAGTACCTGGTCAAGAGGGTGCAGAGGGTAATGTTGCTGAAAAGAAGAAAATGAAGGAGTCTAAGAAAGCTAAACTTGGGAATTTACTAAAGTACAAGGCCTGGTTTTCAAGGCGGTCCCCGGTTCGAGGTTTCAGCATTAGATGAAGATGCTGAGTATCGTTAATGCCTAAGTATTACTCCTAAGGTGGAAATTGTTATGTGTTAGTAGGAATACTTAGGAGGGTTAAATGTAACTTAGACAATAATAAGGGGATTAATTGTATTTAGTTTAAATAAAGTTTAGGATTGTACTTAGAATTAGGAAACTAGTTACTTGGCTTGCAAGCTAAGGTTTCTACCCCCTCATATCTGTAAATAGAGATGAGGGGGGATGCTAGTTATTCATTCTTCTTCCTCAAATTGTAAGCTTTATTGGTTGATTAATAAAGGGGTGTTTGAGGGTATATCGTGTGCATATTCTTATCGTTCTTTTGTAGTCTCTCGTGTTTGCTACGGGTGCTTGATATAACTCGCCATCTAGCATTCCGCGATCGAGCTTCGGATTGTTGTCGAGGTATTTTCCAACATTCCAAATAAACCGCAGGCTCATGACGTGGCGTTAAGAACGCAAGAAATAAAACAAAATGAATGAACCGTCACTCTAATCAAAATTTTTACGTTCTTGGTCTTAAAACTGAAAACATTCATGGTGTCTACACATTGGGTCAGGGTCAGTTTGATACCACCTATTTGTGCACTGAGATTGCAAGCGGTATATTATGCCTGCAAATCAATCTCCAAAAGGGGAGTTGATCATGATCATCAACTGCCTCGGCCTGCGAAGTATGCACAAGAGAAGTCGGTTCAGCAAGTGACAATGACGACACAGGAAGCACGGGTGGTGCTGAATGGATAATTTGTCATGAGATTATTAAGATCTTATAGTTCACTAATACTAGAGAAGCTAATAGGGAGTGGAGATGGACGAAACGATCATGTTCTTCAGGTATGCCTGCGTTCTGTAGCTTATAGCCGATGGCCCATACAAACTCTAGCTTGATTGTTGAAGCCTAAGCAGTTTAGAATAGCATGAGCATATCTTACCTATATGTTGTTGATGTAGGATTTTATAAGAACTTATGCATACTATGAGTTTGCAGTGGCACTTATTTGATGCTGCAGAGGATTAATAACACTTGCAGTCAACTGTTATAAGACTCTAAGAGAGAGTGGACAAGTATAAGGGAATAAATGTGATGTTACAAACTTATAATGTAGTATTGCAGTAGCGAACTTATATTAGGACACATGCATTTGCGTATGAAGATATATGGAAGATCCTGAATGTACATGTGTCCATGATTCACTTGATACACAGGGTTCATAAGAGTTGTTATATTTCTGACACTACGTTTGCATCACAAACTTTAGCTAGGGCGTGTTTGTCTTTCCATTTTCATATTACTTAACTCATAGTAATCAACTTTTAGTATTTCATACAGATTATTGTTTCGGCAAATTTCAGCAGGGTGAATAACTCATATGTTTGCAGTGCATCATCAGGGTGAACAACTGCTGGCTGGTATATGTGCATGTAAATAAGCCATGTATTAGTATTAGGAAAATCCTTTATTGCCACAACATATACACAGATGGTTTAGATCATACTAACTTTTTGCAACTAACTTCTTGCAATGTGCTGTTGTCACAGTTGTTAACCAAGAACATGGTCCGTCACTGTCAGCAAATGCACAATTACGGTTACTACCCAAGATCATGTTCAATGCATGCCATATACTGTAAGCATCGTTGCAAGTTATCTTTTACTGTGTGTAAAAGTGTTCAGACGTTTAATGAGTGCAATAATGATCATGTTATGTTATCATGGGAAGAAATGGTTTGCCGCTGGCTTTTTTAAATCATAATGCGTGTGTGTTTGTGTTTTGAATGGTTATGTAGGTGTGTACATACTGACAGAGTCAGCAAGGGCCAGGGGATTTGGTTTCGTGAACTGCAACAGTGATGAACCGGCTAACGGGGCAATGAAAGCCATGTATGGACACGTTAGAAAATAATATCAGTCGACATCTTTTTTAATTGCACACCTGTAGTCGAGAATTTGGTTAAATTTAAGGAAGTAAGGAACATGTTTTCCAGAATTGGGGTTTTAATATTTTTATTTTTTTATTTTATTTTTTAATTTTTTTTAGGAAGAAAAGAATTGTTGTGAGGTTGCGGTGCGCCTATCATGCTTTTAATCCAGGTAAATCATTCTCTTCCCAACACATGTATATTTATCATACCTCAATTCGTATATCTCAGAATGCTCAACAAGATGGCTGTGTCGGTAATCATTTTTAAGTTTCTTCATACTTGATATAAGATGTTTAGGTGCCTTCTGAAAAATGATATGATATTATGGTCTGTTTAGTATGATGGGTCAAAATAAATGGGTCAACTTTTAGGACATGGCAAAAGGATTTTGGTTTGGTTGACAGCTTAAAAACTTTTTTTTGGGTTTCATACACTTAACTGTTAAATATTAGTTTTTATTGTTATTGAACGACACTATCCAACTCGTTTATTGCATAATTCACTGAATCAGTTAACTTAACTTCTTTTTGTTTTAATTCACTGCCCTACTTATTGCATAATTCACTAAGCCACTGAGTCATGCATTACTATATGTCACACCTCGCCAAGGCGGAAATGCGAATGCAACATCATGAATATCATCACAAGACATGGCGTGTATATAGAGAATTTCTACATGCAATAAAATAGAGCAAAGTATAGACACAAAGTGTTATAACAATACCCAAAAGAAAATAATAAAATAAAACTCCAAAGGTTTCTTTGACATAACATACTAATCAAATGACAACCAAAGTATCATATCCAAAATCCATAACCAAATCATAATCCAAACATAAATGATAAACCACTTCCAATGCAACTAAGGTCTTGCCTAGTCACTTCCTTCTATCTTATCCTTATGACGCTCACTTGAAAATGATGCTTAAAAAACTCAACATAAAGTTGGTGAGGTTCATAGGTTTAAGACACAAAATTTAGCTCATTCAGATCAGTTCACTGTGATTATAAAACATACATGGCAGGACAGTAAAGTTAGTTATCATACAAACTAGCATGTAATCATAACCAGCCAAGCAACAAACGGGATGGAACGTGCCCACGATCCAAGTTCACATTAATGGGTAATCATTACCCTCAGATCGGACCACATAGAATAATAGTGGTAGAGTTACTACCCTCCAATTGGAGTAATGGATAGCCACAGCAGTTCAATTTCTTGCCTTGTTTTGTTTCCAGATACATTTTTTAACTACCTTACCCTTAGTTTTATTGAGTTGTTATTAATGTAATCCGGTATAAGTGTCGATTGCAGCACTTATATTTATATCTACGATTGCAGTTGTGACACAAATTGCTCATACCGATCAGGAACAACTCTATTCTTATATTCCTCTGCTGACGTGCACTACGGAATGTGACCATATGGGATTTATCGATGTTACAGTTGAAGGTGAATTATAGTTTTTTAATGTTCTGCATCAGTTGTTTATAAAAATATTGTTTTGTGATTCATCATTATACATGTTGGTTGTGATTCATCATTCCCTATGTTTTATTAAAATTTGGGATCTCTATGATTTAAAAAATGGTTTGTTTGACATCATAGTCACATAATTTGCTACAGTAGCCACGAATTGCGATCTAGTTCGTTCGATCCAAAACATGGTACGAAATCGATCCGGATCGACTGGGATCGCGACTTGGATCGGTGATAATAGCGTTCCAGAATTTAATTGATATTCGAATCAGACCTGAGCAATTCGCGATCCAGTTAGTTCCGATTCGCATTCCAATTAAATTCGATTCGCGATTTATCTACATTAATTTTGTGAGCTGTCATGATTTCAAATATATACTTCTATTTATAAAGTGAATATATTTCTGTGTCAATTATGATTTCCTTATAGTTATTTTGGAACAAGATCCTCTGTCAATAAACATTATGGCAGAAATACAATATATAAAGAAGGTCTCAAGATATCATTCTATGTCAAATAACGTATTTTCATTAGCACAAAGTTGTAAGAATGGTGTTTGGTAAAACTTTTTTATTATGCTTCTTTGAATGAATTATGAGAATATGATTAGTATTATATTATGAATGTTTGGAACTTCGGATTTCAAATTTATAAAAATATGTTGATTATTAGCTACATTGGTACATCGTACCACATTACTTGGTACACCGTACCGAAGCGATCCCAAATGAACCTACCCCCCTTCAAACCGAATTTTAGGTGCCTAGCGAACCACGATCCCGATCCCCGATCCCGTACCGGAGCGATCCCCGTTCCATGTGACTATGTTTCAGATAAAGATATCAGGTATTAAGCCACATTTTAAGTGACCAAAAGATGGGTTTGCATATGAATTCGTCATGCTTGGGGAGATACGTTTCTCATTTATGACAAGGTTCGGAAATTAAACTAAAATAAGCTTAATGATAGTTTTTTTGTATCACTATATGTATAAAAAATATTGCATGATGATTCGTTACAAAATGCAGAATATAGAGCATGGTGCGATAGCACGAATACCCGCTCTTCGATATGGTTTCGACTCCTACGACTACAAGGCTTCTATGTATCATGTGGTTAGTATATGCAGTAGACTTAATATACGGAACAAATAAGTATAAGGACGAACATGGAGCTCTTAAGGAATCCTTGATACTCGAGCTGTATGAAGCAACATATAAGAAAGGAAAAGGCGAAGTTTTAATAGTTGTAAGTTCCGGATGTGTTGTCTATGCAGTGAGAAATTTTCGGATAATCGCCATTCAAGCAAACAAATTGGGATCGTTAGAGCATCATGTTATCGTTGGAGGTCCACTAAAGGATGTCGCGCTTCTGTTGTTTAAATCAAATGGGTGTGTGTTTTAATCTATACTACTTATAATAGAGGAATGAATCTCTTCAAAAAATTCCAATATACAAAAATTGATGCATGGTTTACAACCCTTCAATGCACACAATTTTCATAATTACAACCACCAAAGCATAGTGTACAACAAAAAATAGCATAGAACCAAATTCAGACCTTATACATTAATAGCATAAAAAACACCCCTATAATAAAAATTACAACCATGAATGCATACTGTACAACCCTCCATTCCAATTAATTCCCAGCCATATAAATGCATGCATTTCCTGAAGTGAATATTGACTTCATTCCAATTAATTCCAAACCATGAATGCATACTGTACAACCCTACAATCCGAGTCATAAAAATCTTCCCAATATATTGCTACTTGAATACTGCGACTAAACAACCCTTATTGCTACGTGAATACTGCAACTAAATAACAAAGGTCGCTGTCGGTTGACCTTGTTGTGGAGATATCAGTCGGCGAAGGTCGTTGGCCATAAGGGTCGTTTACTCGACCATCATACACACTCGGCCACATGTCACATACAAACAAAAAAACAACCGATTATATTATAAAAAGAAATTCATTTTTAAAGAAACACAAAAGATGTATGGTTCATAGCATGTGGGTTTCGGTTTGTGGGTATATTGTGATATGGAGATGGTGGATGCAAGGATGATTACTGCGTATTTGTTGTTGGGAGGGATGAAGAGATGCGGTTTGATGAGGATGAGAAATATTAGGTGAAGGCGTGATTACGTGTGTGTGTGTTTGATTAGTTAAAAGCAATGAAAAAGTTAGGGTATGAAGATTTAAATAGCTTGATATTAGGCCTTTATATCATATTGTTTTGGACTCTCTATCCGAATATTGGGTTGATGGATCACATAGTTGGGCTTTATCATCTCAAAATGTCATTTGGACGTGCAACAAAATAATATACAAAATTTGTTTCTGATACATAATGTTTTAGAGTCGAGTTACTCAACAAACCAAACATTCCTCACATACCAAGGGACTCATTCCCACCATCCATCTAAAAAGGAAATCAATGGTTGAGATTAAAAGGATTTTATTATTTCACCCATTTTTTATAATTTAAATATCTTTTAAACCGTTAATCGTTAAGCGAAAATAATTACACCATCGCGACGGGCATTTAATTATCTTTCTATAGACGGGCACTTTGATATACTTTCGAAAAAAAAAAAAATCGTTTTTTCACGTTTTTTTTTCCTGGCCGAAAAAAAAAATCATATATGATATTGCATATCATATATGATATTACATATAATATCATATATAATATCATATATGATATTATATGTAAAATCATATATGATATTGCACATCATATATGATATGCAATATCATATATGATTTTACACATAATATCATATATGATATTACATATCATATATGATATTACATGTAATATCATATACGATTTTTTCGGCCACGAAAAAAACGTGAAAAAAACGAAAAAAATTTTTTTTGTCGAAAATATATCAATTAGCCTATCTATAGAAAGATAATTAAATGCTCGTCGTAACGGTATATTTTTTTTCGCTTAACGATTAACGGTTTGAAAGATATTAATATTTTAAAAAAAATGATGAAAGTGTGTTTTTTAAATTGTTGGGATTAATCTCATCCATTTGATCAAATAAAGATGGAGGGAAGATGGAGGGTGGAGATTAGTCCCTTGGTATGTAAAAAAAATTTGGTCCTCAAATGATCTTTACTCAATGTTTTAAATAATTTTGGTATAAGGAATGGTATTTTGGGTTATTATATAATGTGTTTTATTAATAATGAATTTTAATTTTTGTTGTTAAAAAGTTGTAAGAAATAAAAATAAAATAACATAAAATATGCCTGTCGCTTTACTACGCCTAAAAGATCGCGCGGTTGTAGGTCGCAAGAGTTATATTTGTGTTGGTAGGGTCATGATTAATGTAACACCCCCAATTCGTGGTTGCAGCGGAATTCAAACTGGGTGTTACTCGACGGCACAATAGTCACAATAATAGAAAACGAACTCCAATTGAGTCGTTTTAAAAGATTTATCATTCAAATTATATAAATATCAGAGATTACAAAATGAGGTCCCAAATGGTTTCATGTTTACAATTTACATTAAATGAGTTTTTGAATGATAATAAAATTTATAGCCCTCTTGAGTATCCGTGCCCTTCCGTGCCATCCTTGATCGTCATGAACCTGAAATACATGCTTGAGAGGTCAACACAAAGGTTGAGTGATATTCATAGAGTTTGTTTAATGTTTGAACACAATGTGTTGGTAGTTAAATCGTTGAACAAAATAATCGTAGTGTGAGCTATAGACTCACACTCATAGTTAGAAAACAAAGATGGGCTACGTTGTTATATGCCCAGAAAGGTTATTAATTCACTAAGCTTATGACACCAAAACGTTAACGTGTACCAATATCGATCGGCAGATTTATCCCGGTAGGTACTTTGCCGTCATACCTAATGTCTCAAATATTAATGCATTTGTTTGAACTTAGTCAAAACAAATGGGATTCGTCAATCCCAATAGGCCTATTCACAATATTCGCGCTCACTCGCAAGTAACCCTCGCAAGTGATTAAATGGTTCATAATAAGGGATCTTGGTTTGGCAAGGATGTTACTTAGTGATAATAAAACATAGTCGAATAGCATAAAGTAGAAAGCATTGTGTTCGAGTAGAAAAATAATAGCATGTATTCCCCCCAAGGGTTTGTAAAATAGTTAAACAATAGAAAGTGGGGCTATGAACTCACCTTAAGTTATGTAGTGAGTAGTGAATGTGATTGTCGAATCGCGAAGGTTTCTACGAGCAACCTATAATAGAATGTTGCGACTTAGGATCGGATATATATATCTTGCATCTAGTCCATGATGTGGTATGATGTATATTGTAAGTCTTTGAAAGAAAAGATTCATGAAACATGTATGTTTTATATATCGTTTACTACCGTTCGGGCCGACATAATTCAGAAGTCACGTTAGTAAGCGTTCGAGGAGCCAGGACACTTTAATTCGTAAATCCACAACTCATCTCGACGGCTTACATAATAAACTCCTCACATGAGGCTCCCTACTATTGTAGTAGTTGATAAAATATATAGATATAAGTTTCGATCCGAAAAGTTACATGTCCGATATTTGAATAAACTTAGGAAAGTTTATTAGTACATGAAGATTGTTATTAGGGGTAGTTTCATAAGTCTTGTATGACTATTTTCTCTTTGTAATATCTCATGGTTCCTTTTTAAGTGAAGTAGATCCAAATTGCTTGTTCAAGTTATCGCCTAATTCCTTGTTTCATGTTTACGCCTAAGTAATCTTACATGGTCATTTCGTCATGGCCTAGCCATGGCCTTTGGTCCTTGTTCCAAGGTCATGAGACACAACCTTGGCTCTAGCCATGGTTGTGGTCTTGATTATAGGTCATAAGACCTCTTGTTCCTTTTAAAGTATAACAATAATATAGTCACTCGGAAAGCGTTTTCAGGGCTCGAGCTTCTTTACTCCTGAACGAAAACGGCGTTCCGGACAACTTTCGTGTTTTAACTTTTTGATGAATCGGACCAGAAGGGTGACTTTCAAAAAGTTAGAATGCAAAACAGTATGGTTTAGGCAGTTTTGCCGGAAATCTTTGGTAACTTCAAATGGGCGTAACTTTTGACTCGTATACTCATTTTAGGTGGTTCAAATTGCTATGGTTTCCTTGTTAAGTCCTCTACTGTAATATATAATGATCCAATATCATAATTTTACCATTTTGATCAGGTCTTACCAAGAAAGTCATTAGTTTACTTGTTTTAGTAACTTATTTTAACAATTAATTACAACAATATGTTTTACTCATTTTTATACATCATGGACATGAATACAAGACATAATATAGCATGAATAACATATAAATAACATGAGCATGATTATTTAACAAGAAGCAAGTTAGGTTTTGGCTTACAACTTTTGGCTTTCAAATAAAGAAAGGAAAGTAGCAAGTAAGGAAACGGACTTTGATAGACTTGCTTCAACCCACTTCACTTCATGCAATCTTTCTACTCTTGTAATCTTGAAAGATGGATGATGAAGGTTGAGGTGACTTGAGTGGATTCAAACTCAAGAGAAATCACCAAGTATATGAGGTTATGGAAGTGTTTTGATAACCTAAGATCAAACTAGGGTTTCTACCTTGAACTTGCACTTGAATCTTGCTAGAATTTGGAAGAAATAAAGCTAAGTGTGTATGGTTTTGGTGTGTGATGATGGCGTACAAAGGAGGGGAGGAGGGGCTATTTATATGGCCTTAAGGAGGTTACATATGTTGACTTGTCAACCCTTGGAGGCCAAGTTCTACACATGTAAGGATCTAAGGCCATCAAGCTTGAGATCAAGCCACCTAAAGGGTGACCCCCCCCTAAGTCGGTTTGCTAAGCTTGGGGAGGAAGGTTTGACTTGTGATGATATTATCCAAGATATCTAGTATGTTTTGACTCCGTAAAATGCTAACCGTAAATGGTTAAGCCACGAAACGTAAAACCGGGTATCGTAAAAATACGAAACTTGGAAGAATGGTTAAACATGTCATAATACTCCATAATAAAATATAAAATGAGTGGTGGGTTCCATTGGGGTGGTAAAACCCTGCTAATACTGGAAACACGGGTCTAAAACGCGTAATACGTAAAATGTACGAATATTGCGTAAAATTGAGAAAAGTAAAATGTTACTTTTCTAATAGGTTAAAAATGATTTAAAATGACTTATAATGTCTAGACTGGGCTCAGTCTAGTGTCGGTTGGGATTAAATGTCTTTTAGACATCAAACCGTAAGCCTAAAAATCAAGGAATGACTTATAAAATCAAGGGATGATTTTTGGTCAAAGGAGGAGGGAAAAATATGTTGACTTTTTCTAATAAGTTGAAAACTCAAATGGTCTTAGAAACGCGGTGCAGGTATAGGCTAAGGTTACGGCTGAGTAAAAACGCTTAAAACTGAAAATTCCAGTTTTTCCACGGCCGAGGCTTATTTTGGTCACGTTTTTCACAGTCACGATTAATTCTCAAATAAATCATGAGTGTGTCAAACATTTTTCTGATACGGGGTCACTTAACGCGGTCGAGTTTCGTTGTGCGTAGAATTTTTGAATGACGTTTTACCCTAAAACGTGTAATTCCTTATTAACTTTCACGAAAATGAGCTTATGAATGTCAAACTTTTAATTTGCCATGGAAATGATTTATCACTCGAGGCCAAGAAACAAAAATCAAATTTCGGGAAAATTTCGGGAAAAATGAATAGTAAAAGTGAATAGTGAAATTTCCCGGGAATAGTAATTAACCTGAAATTGCGAATTGTTACAGTCTCTACCCCTTACGGGGAACTTCGTCCCGAAGTTCTATGTGTGTTATACGTTGGAGTCGTATCCATGAAGAGGTGTGGTTACTTATGAGGACTAAAGTCTGGGATTACCAGTGATGCAATTTGATTTGTCATTTCAGTGTATGGCGTAGGATGAGGCTTACTTTTATGTAGGAAAGGTAGGGTAAGAGTGATTAACAGGGATTCATATAATAGTCGCATATCAAAAGAAATTGATATAGCAGTCGAATATTAATAGAAATTGATATAGTAGTTGCAATCATAGCCTAGTAGGTAATCTGTTGTTGTACCTAGTGTTTATTGACTTCATACTTATGTTATTTCGGATACAAATAAGCCCACTTGTTTATAATTCTTTATTTACATAGAGAGGCATCCCAAACAATGTAAATAGGGGAATATGAACTTATGGTTCGGTGATTTACAATTTCTTTATTTAAATGAAAAGGCATCCCAATCCATTCAAATAATTATAAATCATCCTACTTAAGAATTCCCAACCCAACATTCATACTTAGCCAGTGAGTTACAAAGTAGTGTATTACGAGATGATACTGGTGTTCCAAAAGTACAAGATGAATATTCAATCTTGTAAAGCTAATGAGGGTACTTGTGGTGTAGCTAAGGATGATTTGAGCTTTAAAAGTGCATCAAGATCTGTTAATGAGCTTGTGGTTCCAACGGTTGTGAAGATAATGATGTGATATGTTGATGAACAAAAGTGTGTAGTGTATGCTTAACATTAATATTGGTAGAGATGTCAAGTTTGCTTTGAAAATCTTAAGAGATTTTAAAATTTTATGATGGAATGGTATCCTTAGGACCTAAACAGGATAGTACATCTACGGGATAAAGAGAAGAATTGATAACTATACCAAGATAGTAGTTCGGATTATCTCATAAACGAAAACTTTCAAGAATGAAATTAGGTAGTACAAATAAGGTGTTAAGATTTCGCTAAGTGGTAAGGCACTATCGTGTCTCTAGATTCTTTTAAAGAATTCTGGTGGTTTATCGAGTTCATGAAGGAAATTAATCTGAACATAACCCTAGTACAACTATTCACAGTATTTGAAAATTTTAAGTCGAATATAGTTAGTCAGACTATATTCCACTGTCCCTAGGTTAAATATAGGTGACTAGTCTATATTTAGCCGAGGTTCGATAAAATTTTCAAATACCTAAATTAGGTATACTTGTGATATGTCCGTTGCTTTTGAGAAACTGTCCATTAAACAAAGGCGATGTCAAACCCTTCAGTTGCAAGTCCTGCCCATACAAGACTTGTAACTCATGTTTTCACATTCCATTGCATAGAAGATAGTACGGGTAGGTATGTGTGTGGAAAGGAAGTTTTAAGTAACAGTCCATACTTGGCCAGGATCACGAGCTTTTAACGATGAAGGTTTCATAAGAAAACTTTGATGAATGTAGAGCTGAACTTCAGCTTTCGTAGGTGATGGATTAATTTATCCTTTAGAAATCTCATATTTCTTATTTGGAAATCGATAGATTGTGATAGATTTTTGATATCATATGAAATGATATTGATGATGTGATGGAATAATTCCAGAGACCATTGCGCAAATCACAATGTCTCGGAAGTAGATTAGACCATTGTGTGACTCAAAACATTTGAGAAATGATTAAGACCATTGTATCATACAATGTCCGGGAAATAGGAAAGACCATTGTAATTCGTTACAATATCTTGGACATAAAATGTTGGAGTAGGAACATGATTGGGAGAATGTGGTTGTGTCGAAATGCCCTAGAATAGGCATACACAGATATGTTTAGTCCATCGTTTAGATAAATGATTGAAAATAAATCGAGTTTATATATCATTATACTAATATGTTCATGTAGTATAAAATGCTTACGAGCAAATGCTCAATTATGTTAAGGGTACATATATCCATGTGTTAACATGTTTGTGTAGTATAAAATGCTTACTAAGTCCATAATCGTCTGGAGGATGGAAGACACGGAGAGCGGAAGGCTATAAAAATGTTTTTGCTTGTAATTGTAGTTATAGTTTAGGTCTCAATTAGACCCGTTTCTCTATAACCATGGCTCTGGTACCAATCTGTAACACCCCCAATTCATGGTTGCAGCGGAATTCAAACTGGGTGTTACTCGACGGCACAATAGTCACAATAATAGAAAATGAACTCCAATTGAGTCGTTTTAAAAGATTTATCATTCAAATTATATAAATATCAGAGATTACAAAATGAGGTCCCAAATGGTTTCATGTTTACAATTTACATTAAATGAGTTTTTGAATGATAATAAAATTTATAGCCCTCTTGAGTATCCGTGCCCTTCCGTGCCATCCTTGATCGTCATGAACCTGAAATACATGCTTGAGAGGTCAACACAAAGGTTGAATGATATTCATAGAGTTTGTTTAATGTTTGAACACAATGTGTTGGTAGTTAAATCGTTGAACAAAATAATCGTAGTGTGAGCTATAGACTCACACCCATAGTTAGAAAACAAAGATGGGCTACGTTGTTATATGCCCGGAAAGGTTATTAATTCACTAAGCTTATGACACCAAAACGTTAACGTGTACCAATATCGATCGGCAGATTTATCCCGGTAGGTACTTTGCCGTCACACCTAATGTCTCAAATATTAATGCATTTGTTTGAACTTAGTCAAAACAAATGGGATTCGTCAATCCCAATAGGCCTATTCACAATATTCGCACTCACTCGCAAGTAACCCTCGCAAGTGATTAAATGGTTCATAATAAGGGATCTTGGTTTGGCAAGGATGTTACTTAGTGATAATAAAACATAGTCGAATAGCATAAAGTAGAAAGCATTGTGTTCGAGTAGAAAAATAATAGCATGTATTCCCCCCAAGGGTTTGTAAAATAGTTAAACAATAGAAAGTGGGGCTATGAACTCACCTTAAGTTATGTAGTGAGTAGTGAATGTGATTGTCTAATCGCGAAGGTTTCTACGAGCAACCTATAATAGAATGTTGCGACTTAGGATCGGAGTAAAGAATATGAATAAGTGCCTATATATATATATCTTACATCTAGTCCATGATGTGGTATGATGTATATTGTAAGTCTTTGAAAGAAAAGATTCATGAAACATGTATGTTTTATATATCGTTTACTACCATTCGGGCCGACATAATTCAGAAGTCACGTTAGTAAGCGTTCGAGGAGCCAGGACACTTTAATTCGTAAATCCACAACTCATCTCGACGGCTTACATAATGAACTCCTCACATGAGGCTCCCTACTATTGTAGTAGTTGATAAAATATATAGATATAAGTTTCGATCCGAAAAGTTACATGTCCGATATTTAAATAAACTTAGGAAAGTTTATTAGTACATGAAGATTGTTATTAGGGGTAGTTTCATAAGTCTTGTATGACTATTTTCTCTTTGTAATATCTCATGGTTCCTTTTTAAGTGAAGTAGATCCAAATTGCTTGTTCAAGTTATCGCCTAATTCCTTGTTTCATGTTTACGCCTAAGTAATCTTACATGGTCATTTCGTCATGGCCTAGCCATGGCCTTTGGTCCTTGTTCCAAGGTCATGAGACACAACCTTGGCTCTAGCCATGGTTGTGGTCTTGATTATAGGTCATAAGACCTCTTGTTCCTTTTAAAGTATAACAATAATATAGTGACTTTGGCCTAAAAATGGGATGTTTAGAATTTGAAGAATTTTATCACTCAGAAAGCGTTTTCAGGGCTCGAGCTTCTTTATTCCTGAACGAAAACGGCGTTCCGGACAACTTTCGTGTTTTAACTTTTTGATGAATCGGACCAGAAGGGTGACTTTCAAAAAGTCAGAATGCAAAACAGTATGGTTTAGGCAGTTTTGCCGGAAATCTTTGGTAACTTCAAATGGGCGTAACTTTTGACTCGTATACTCATTTTAGGTGGTTCAAATTGCTATGGTTTCCTTGTTAAGTCCTATACTGTAATATATAATGATCCAATATCATAATTTTACCATTTTGATCAGGTCTTACCAAGAAAGTCATTAGTTTACTTGTTTTAGTAACTTATTTTAACAATTAATTACAACAATATGTTTTACTCATTTTTATACATCATGGACATGAATACAAGACATAATATAGCATGAATAACATATAAATAACATGAGCATGATTATTTAACAAGAAGCAAGTTAGGTTTTGGCTTACAACTTTTGGCTTTCAAATAAAGAAAGGAAAGTAGCAAGTAAGGAAACGAACTTTGATAGACTTGCTTCAACCCACTTCACTTCATGCAATCTTTCTACTCTTGTAATCTTGAAAGATGGATGATGAAGGTTGAGGTGACTTGAGTGGATTCAAACTCAAGAGAAATCACCAAGTATATGAGGTTATGGAAGTGTTTTGATAACCTAAGATCAAACTAGGGTTTTTACCTTGAACTTGCACTTGAATCTTGCTAGAATTTGGAAGAAATAAAGCTAAGTGTGTATGGTTTTGGTGTGTGATGATGGCGTACAAAGGAGGGGAGGAGGGGCTATTTATATGGCCTTAAGGAGGTTACATATGTTGACACATGTAAGGATCTAAGGCCATCAAGCTTGAGATCAAGCCACCTAAAGGGTGACTCCCCCCCCCCCCCCCCTAAGTCGGTTTGCTAAGCTTGGGGAGGAAGGTTTGACTTGTGATGATATTATCCAAGATATCTAGTATGTTTTGACTCCGTAAAATGCTAACCGTAAATGGTTAAGCCACGAAACGTAAAACCGGGTATCGTAAAAATACGAAACTTGGAAGAATGGTTAAACATGTCATAATACTCCATAATAAAATATAAAATGAGTGGTGGGTTCCATTGGGGTGGTAAAACCCTGCTAATACTGGAAACACGGGTCTAAAACGCGTAATACGTAAAATGTACGAATATTGCGTAAAATTGAGAAAAGTAAAATGTTACTTTTCTAATAGGTTAAAAATGATTTAAAATGACTTATAATTTCTAGACTGGGCTCAGTCTAGTGTCGGTTGGGATTAAATGTCTTTTAGACATCAAACCGTAAGCCTAAAAATCAATGAATGACTTATAAAATCAAAGGATGATTTTTGGTCAAAGGAGGAGGGAAAAATATGTTGACTTTTTCTAATAAGTTGAAAACTCAAATAGTCTTAGAAACGCGGTGCAGGTATAGGCTAAGGTTACGGCTGAGTAAAAACGCTTAAAACTGAAAATTCCAGTTTTTCCACGGCCGAGGCTTATTTTGGTCACGTTTTTCACAGTCACGATTAATTCTCAAATAAATCATGAGTGTGTCAAACATTTTCTGATACGGGGTCACTTAACGCGGTCGAGTTTCGTTGTGCGTAGAATTTTTGAATGACGTTTTACCCTAAAACGTGTAATTCCTTATTAACTTTCACGAAAATGAGCTTATGAATGTCAAACTTTTAATTTGCCATGGAAATGATTTATCACTCGAGGCCAAGAAACAAAAATCAAATTTCGGGAAAATTTCAGGAAAAATGAATAGTAAAAGTGAATAGTGAAATTTCCCGGGAATAGTAATTAACCTGAAATTGCGAATTGTTACAATTAAATTGGGTTGTGTAGTTTAGTTATATTTTGGACCTATACAAATGTTGGGCTAAACATTTCGTAAGGTCAAAAAATTTAAAGGTGATTGTACTGACTACTGAATGAAAGAATCAAAAATTTTGTTTGTGATAGTTTCGGCTAACAAGAGATGGAATTATACTACTGTCTTAACTAAAGTTACTGTTATTTATAAATTAATTGTTAAAAAAAAGGTATGGCCGCATAGCATCACATTCTCATAAAGTATAATCATAGGGTACTCGCCGCCGCATCGCGCGAGTACCATGCTAATTGCTATAACTGACAATAACCTTGCATATATGCATGTTATAATGGTAACCTAAATGGTTAGTTTGTATAGCAATTAAGAGTATTACATGATGAATATTCATTTATATATTCGTAATGCAATATGTTATATCTTTAAAGTTCTATACTTAATCAATTTGGACGTTTTATTTATATCACAACCTGGTATGGATGGTGGTATGGATGGCCGCAATTGCTATGACGATGAACATTATTTGTCAGGCTTTCCGCAGTAAAGCGCGGGCTCAAAACCTCGTAGTGTTAGTTTGTGAGACCCACTTATAATAATAATAATAATAATAATGATAATAATAATAATAATAATAATATTTTAGAAAAGAATTAAAACAAAATTAAAAATTTAAGTTGTAGTTACAAAAATCGGCCTTGTGGGTTGATATGGTTAAAAAGACTATTTTGCCCTTCACATGATGAGCACGTGCCTCGATTTAATGAAAAAACTAACCCCCGTTGGTCAAAGGAGCGGTCAACTCAAAATGGACAACCAGAAAGACAACTGGCGTAACTTTTGCAAGTTAAAGACGAAACTTGCAAATATTGGATTTTAATCTTTAAAGGAAATGGTAATTGCATAAACCCCAAAAAGTACCGGCCTTGTGAAACCTAAACATCGTACGTTAACCCTGTATATAACTAGATGCTTACAGAAAGTAGTTTGCAAATAGACATTTGGTCGTGTCTCACTAACTAAGTGATTATCACAATTTCATCACTAAATCGAAGGCTTTTTTGTAAATATATTGACAATGAGTTAGTTAAAGGTGCTAACTAATACACGAGGTGTGAGTTTTTCAAGAAAAACATATTAAAAGGACGATGAAAAATTCAAAGAGTGAATTATTAAGCCCATGCCACTTGCTTAAAGTATTCGGGGAGTGAAATGAAGTTACATAATACGTTGCTAGCTTCCGGTTTCCCACCTATGCAGATCGCTAGATATCAATAAGGTATATAAACTCATATAGTATGCATCTATTATTTCAAGAAATCCGAACTGAGCACGATGAAAACAAATATGGAATTCTATACGCAAAAAGGATATTTTTGGTGATTGCCTTTTTAATAATACTCGATCATAACGCCGATACTTGTTAGTTGTTAACCCGACTTTTTTAAATGGGGTCATATAAAAACAAGCCAAACTAGCAAGAAACTATGGCCTCGCACAATACAAAATGATGGATAGAGCATTACAGTGGTTGTTAAACAACTATATATATCCAATCAAGGATGAGATATATTGATGGACGTTTTTTTCTTTTCGAAAAGTCAAAATATTCCTACCCAAGGAGCCAAACACCCGAACCCAACCCAAAAAAGGAGGAGACAGACTCGAGCCTCTCAGCAAGAACGAAACAAACAAAGGACACGCAGCAATCACCTAAAGGTTGAACCTTTGCACCAATCAACCCAGCTGCACTCGAACTTCTTATTCCTATGTGAAATTCAAAAGAAAATGTATAATTCAATCTCGAAGAAAATATCGGATATTGATGGACGTTTTGGTGCGAAGTCAATTTTTATATTATTATACATGACTCTTTGAAGTCAATGTGTAACCAATATTAAATCAGACTTGTCGATGTGAAGTCAAATAATTATATTATTTTATATGACTGGATGCAGATCAACAGGTCATGCCTCGTTGATATATATGCAGCACGTAGCTATTTGGAACAAAATCATACACTTTGGATAAGAAATAAAGATGGAAAAGTGTCCTCAAAAACTAATACTTTTGGTCTTTGTTTCTCTATTATTACTTGATCATCATCATCAAGCCAACGCCATCAATGCCACCAACAACAACGCCATCAATGCCAACTGCAACAACGTCATCACTACCACCCACACTATCACTATGACAACCACCGGCACCAGCTCCAGTACAGCTCCAGCAGCTGCAGCAACTCCAGCAGCTGCAGCAGCTCCAGCAGCTGCAGTAGCTCCAGCAGCTTTTACTTGAATATCATAATATTCTAATTCTAAATATATATTAATTGTTATTGCATGTTATGAGTGCCATAGTTTCTTTATTGTCTTTCAATAAGTGGCCAGATTGTGAAATGTTTTTTTTAATTTCTAGTTGGAAGTGATGATCGAAATGAATCATCTATGGTCTAATATTGTTTCTACTATCTTATGTTTCTAGAGTGAGTACCATAGAATGGCATAACAAAATGGTTGAAAACTGCTTTGTGGACGTTATAAAAGCATACAATATATACTAGATTTAATTTGGTTTCAAGTCTTGATTCAGTGTAAACGTTTATTGTTAGAATATTAGTGTGTAATAGTTAGGATATAAGTTTAGGGGGTTAATTGTATTTTAGCTCAAACTTAAGGAGGTTAGTCATGTATTAGGAAAGTTCCTAACCTCCTCAATTGTAGAATCCTTGTTCACCAAGGATTAGGTTTCTCCCCCCTCATTCTCTATAAATAGGGATGAGGGGTAGAGGTTTTATTTGTACTTTCTTTTCTTGCTCACGTTTAATAAACGTTTGAGTGTAAAATATCTCGTGTGTGTTGGTGCCACTCGGCATTAAGGGATCATAACCCTTTGCCGAGGTCTTGTTGGAGTAGTTCTTGATTCATGGTTCCGCTCTAGAAACCGGTTTGTTAGATTTCTTCCAACAATTGGTATCGGAGCCTCGTTCGAGAAGAACAAATCACACAACGTGGATAGAGCTAAAACAAGAGAAACGAGGAACTGGGTTTGGTTTGTCGGTTACTGTGCAGTCGTGGGAGAATTGGCGCTGCGGGTTCGTTAACCGTTGGATTTCTACGAAATTCGAACTGTAGGTTGAAGACACATAGATCTAGTATTTCACCAGAGGGATCTTGAATTGGAGCTTCCAGGAAGAAGATATAGCTTGCCAAATTTACTGATCTGGTTGGTGTCTTGTTTGTCGTTTTCAGTTATTGTTTGGCTATCGTTGTGTAGATTACAAGGTTCAAGGTTTCTAGGTTTTCGAGTCAAGATTACATGGGCAACAAGGTTCTTGACGTTGTCTTGCAAGGAGGTGGATCGAATCTCCTAGGGTTATAGGAAATCGTTTTCTTTTGTTACAAGGTTCTTGAAGTTTCGGCTTTGAGCTTCAAAGGTGACAAGGTTTTGCAATAAGTTTCAACTTCAAGTTTTCGATTTCTAGGAGTTCAAGTCTTGGTGGTTCTTGGAAGACAAGTAAGGTTTAAATTTGTCTTGGGATTCAAGAAAAGTGATTACTTCGAGTACAAGGTATATCAAAGTTGTAGACTTGAGGTGGAAATATCGAAGCTTTAGGGTTTTTCTAAAGGTTAGTAGATCAAATTATTACAAGAAAGCGGGTTTAGCACACGGCTTGCGAGACTTGTTGGTAAAGTTGGTTAAAAAGCAACTTAACAAGGTTTGTAGCAAGGTTAAAGAAGAATGGCTAGTATGAATACTAGGTTAAACATCGAAAAGTTCGATGAGAATACTGTACAAAAACATGGAGGTTCAAAACAAGTTGGGTTCAAGCAACTTGGTCTTGGTGTTAAAACAAGGGTCCATGGAGTACATGTTCAAAAGCGTGTTTGGTTTGAGGTGGAACTACAGGGAGCTCAGGAAAATCGTGAAGTTGAGGTAATTCAGGAGAGTAACGATCATGCTGTAGTGGCTCAAAGAAAGTTGGAGGTTAAACAACTTGAAGAAAAGACAAACACATACTGCTTGGTAAAAGATCATGAGTCATTAACTTTCAGGAATGCAGTTGCTTGTGAGGTAATTTCCAAGTGGATGGCTGTAATGAAAGGAAATATGGATACTCGGTCTGGTATGTGTATGCTCAGCAACAGTTTCAGACGAAGCAGCCACGACAGCTTCATATATTACTGGAATTATGCACCAGGTTTGTTCATATATCTATTCCTATATATAGATTATATGGGGTTTACTTGTGAAAGCAAGGCTGAGATCTGGGTTACCAAGGGTTTGTTGGATGAAGCAAAGGAAATTATACTTGGTATGGAGATCTTCAGAACTCAGAGTGGTAATACTCTGAGGGTGTCACGATTCAGGTTTTCCAACGGGATGTCGGTTCGGATATTGTTGGGGGGGACACTCTACGCTGTCGTTAGAGGATGGTCTATCAGGGAATCGTGATGAAGAAAAGAAGAGTAAGGGGTCATGTATATATGCAGTTGGAAGTCATGAGTATCAAGTGGTCTGCACGAGACCTGACATAACATCTGCGGATGTGGAAATGTTAGATAGGTTTGATCGTGGATTACAGACGGACGTACAGGCTTTTGTGGATTATGACTACGCAATGGGTAGATCAATCACAATGTACGGGTTTAAGATACAGGAATGTGCTGTGAGCTGGGAAGCTATGTTGCGACACATGAAGACTTTGTTAACAACTGAAGCGGAGTATATGACACTTACTGGAGAATTGAAGGAGAATACATGGCTAAAGGGACTCTCTACAGAGTTAAGATTTGAGCTAAGGTTAGTAGCGGGTATTGCTACTGGTGCCTTGACGAAGGCGGTCCCCGGTCCGAGGTTCCAACACTGGTTGAAGCTACTGCGTATCGGAGAAGGCTAACTATTACCACTAAGGTGGAAATTGTTAGAATATTAGTGTGTAATAGTTAGGATATAAGTTTAGGGGGTTAATTGTATTTTAACTCAAACTTAAGGAGGTTAGTCATGTATTAGGAAAGTTCCTAACCTCCTCAATTGTAGAATCCTTGTTCACCAAGGATTAGGTTTCTCCCCCCTCATTCTCTATAAATAGGGATGAGGGGGTGAGGTTTTATTTGTACCTTGTTTTCTTGCTCACGTTTAATAAACATTTGAGTGTAAAATATCTCGTGTGTGTTGGTGCCACTCGTCATTAAGGGATCATAACCCTTTGCCGAGGTCTTGTTGGAGTAGTTATTGATTCGTGGTTCCGCGCTAGAAACCGGTTTGTTGGATTTCTTCCAACATTTAATACGTTTACTTATGAAGGTTTACTTGTGTGAGATTACTGATATCTACTAAATTCTAGGCCATGTAGTTTTGGTAATCCGGATATGAGTGAAACTAGGGATGAGCACGGTACCAGTACCGGTACCGTAACGTACCGAATTAGTGGTACCGTTTTTTTTTCCCGAGCATGAGAAGGAGTACTGGTACCGTACCATACGGGATTTCGGTACCGAGAAATCGATACCAATCCGGTAATTCCCCCTTTTTAAAATAAAAATAAAAATAAAATCATAGCTCGTGCTAGTAAAAATAGGACAAAACATATCACCAAATTTATCGTAACTTACAAACGTTCCAAAACGACTAAAATTCCACCAAAAACATACGAAATCGTTCAAATAAACATACTAAACCATTTTCAACGAAAGACAATTAATCGTTTAATCTTGTGAAACTCCCTTCCCTTTTTCTTTAGTGTTTTGCTTGGCAATCCCATCTTCGATATCTACACATATGACATAACAAACATAGTTAATAACAATCATTATAAAAGATTTTGGTTTCATCACTATTGTAGTATCTTTGTAAATTCCTATAAAAAATGTAGAACAGTGGATTCAAAGTTATAGTTAAACATTGAATATATACAACTAATATATTTACAAAACAATGGATTCAAGGTTAGTAGCCATGGAAAGAATTTGATATATACAACTAATATATTTACAAAACATTAGTAGGTCACTAGCCGTATAAAGAAATTGACAAGTTTTTACCTTGTGCAACATCGTCATCATTTAATAGATCGTCTATGTCGTCTATTATAATTTTTTTTGGACTTTCTTACCCAATCTTGGGTATATATCAACGCCTCAACTACGGCATAAGACAAGGTTATTACCCAAGGGAAAAAAAAACCTTTTGTATTCGGTACCGAATAGGCAATTCCCGATTAGTCCCGTACCGATTCCGAAAGGTACTGAATTTTTTTTGTCTTATTTCTTGGTACCGGTACCGTACCGTATATCGGGAATCGGTACCGTTTCGGTACGGTACCGGTACGATTCCGGTTCAGTTCTGGGATTCGGTTCGAAATGCTCATCCCTAATAAGTGAAACCAAATTTCTGTTCTGGTACTTTGCATGGTTCTGTAGGTCCAATATTTTATCTCAACTGGAACAAACTGCTGTAATACATAGTGATTTAGTATCCTATGATGGATGTTATATTATTTAAGAAAACATACTTAAGTATCAAGGGTAAAATTTAGTACATGTATCATTAATGTATAATTTGCAACATCATACCCACTGAGATGATATCAAGACTCTATCGTATTGTTGAATTGCTCATAAGAACTCCAAATTGTGCACTGATTGGATCATTGATCCACTTTCTATTTGTAACAATCGTATGTAATCATTTTTTAGCTCATGGATCCCTTTAAGAAAATTATCAGCCTTTAACAAACAATAGTTTGCAATATCATATTGGACTTCTATGAACCAAAATGTAGAGGTTTAGTTATAAATATTACACGGAACTAAATAATTGTTCATGTAAACGTATAATAAATACCAAATGGAAAGGTCAAATGTCTTGACTCGCGGACAAGTCATAAGTCATTCACTCTATCTCTTCCACGCTTTGAATCACGGATTGCACAATCTGAATGAAAGGTTCGAGCTTACCGAACTTATTATGAATTTTCACTTGTGCTTTTGAATGAAGTATATGCGCAAAAGTGTTACTGGCAACAATTGTTGATCATATATGAGTTATGAGTGTAACACCCCAAAAATTTGGTACAACGAAAGATTTAATCAAGCTTTGAGGTGCTACGGGGATTGGTACACAACACAATCATAAGAAAACGGAATAGCATTATCCATTAATTAAAACATTACAACCCATGTAATTCAAGTCTACATTTATTCCATAATACGTAAGTAAGCTCAAATTAAAACATAAAGGTATGTCCCCAAACAAGTTATGAGAGTCTTAATTGATCCTTCAACCATGCCGCTTGCCAAGCCTTCAAATACTAGCTATCCAATACAAATATCATCCATTACCTGAGAAAACTTGCTAAAAAGGTCAGCTAACGCTAGTGAGTTCATAGGTTTATCCTAACTAATAATAGTGGACCAGATCAATCAATAAATGTGCTATACTGGACTAAGTCACACAATCAATACCTCAAACTCACACATAAGTATCCCAATCCGCAATAATGATTCCTATTGGTGCACCGTATAGTCCCGCACTAAATGCAGCACATACAAATATAATCCCGCACAAATGCAACACATACAATGGTAATTCTGCACAAATGCAGCACATATAACACTTAACCGTTAGCCAGCTAAAATAGCAAATATATCAAAAGCATAAATAACATTTGGTCTATTCAAAACGATTTTGCGTGTTCTCTCACCCTAAGTTTCAAATATAGTAATATAAGTGTAAAAGTGGGGCTATGAAACTCACCTCGGTCCAACAATGCAATACAACAATATCAGGAGTAGAATAGCACAATAATCAAACAGTAGAACAACACTACACCTTAAGGGTAATATAGCACAACAACAACTATAATAGCACGACAAAACGGACTCGGCACAACCTAATATATAAATACTCGTCTTTATTAACATATCATATGGATATACTCTAGTTGTCACTTAATAGATAATTAGAAAGTTATAGTTGTACACATTTATTAGTGATTGGCCTTGATTAGTTGGGATTACCCAATATAGTTTTTTCATATCTCCTATATGTAGTTATCGATTCATTTGTAATTGACAAGCAAAATCAAATAACAATCATTCAATATACTTTCATTGTGTATATTCTTCATCGTATCAGAGCAAATCATAAACCGATCCTAAAACTCCTCCATTAATCGTCTTCTTCCCTATCCCTGTCCCTCCACTATCTGCCGCTTCTTCATTAAGAAAAAACACTAAAGGTACAAATGTAACACCCCCAAAATTTGGTACAGCGGAAGACTCAACAAGCTTTCGGGGTGCTACGGGGATTGGTATCCAACACAAGACATAAAAGAATGAGATAAAGTAAACATAAGAAAAACACAATCAAAACGGGGTTTTAAAGTTTACATTTATCCCAACTTCATCCTAAGTAAGGCCTAAAATAAATAAACGTAGGTCCACAATTATTTATCAGAGTTTTAGAAAATAGATCCATAACTAGGTGCCATAGCCAAGCCTCCAATCCAAGCATCCAAGGGCATCACTTAATTACCTGAGAAAACGCGCTAAAAGTCAGCTTTCACTCGTGAGATCATATATTTAAATTCATAACTAAATCAAGTGGACATATACGCAAAACGCTTGCTAGCTAGACTAGGCCTCAATTATCCAACCGAAACAAACCAACCGAATCTAACCAACCCTATAGGTGCACGATATAGCTCAAAACAATCCAATCAATAGCTTACCTAGCTCATGTCTAGGCCTCGCTTTATAACCAATCCAATAGCTTACCTAGTTCGACTAGGCCTCGCTTGAAATCAATCAATAGCTTACCCAGTTCGGGACTAGGCCTCACTCTATAACTAAATCAATAGTTCACCTAGTTCAAGACTAGGTCTCGCACTATAACCTACCTAGTTCTATAAGCATAGCAAGTTTTAAAATAAACAAAGCGGTAATAGTCCACATAAAACAATTTGCACGTTTCTCACCCCAAGTATTGAAAACAAAGTTCAAGAGTAAAAGTGGGGCTATGACTCACCTCAAGTCCAGCAATCAGCAAAAGAAATTGATAGATGAAAGACGTAAAGCAATTCAAATAACGGCAACTACAGACTCGACACTTCCTAACAATATAAACGCGTTCAGAATCATTTCCTCAAAATCAAATATTCCCAATCCCGAACATATTCCATTTTACTTTCCAAAAATCAATTTCTCGTATTATCCTCATATTAGTTTGGAGTTTGACGTTTGGTATCCATGCGGGTGGAGGTTCGACACAACTCAAACCAAGAAGCCACAACGAAAAGAATAATAAAACAATCTATAGGTCTAATATTAGCCCAATATATTATTTAAATAAATCATATAAGTTTATCAAATCCGTCGATTTGGTAATCTCCCATATTTATTTATGTAATATACCACTCTAAGATTATACCCAAAACCTAAGTCACATAGCATGTAGAGTACTATATGGTAAGTATCAAAGTTTAATAAATTCCCTATATATATTGTCAAGTTTACTAAATTCGTCAATTTAACCAACTCCACGAGATATTTAGTAATTCATTATTCCTGTACACGTACCACAACCTATGGGCGTCGTATGATACAATGCCCATTAATATATTCATTTTATATAGCTAAATAGACCCTATTTAACCCGTCGATTAAATAAGTTACGTAGTTATAGAAAATGGATGTATTAATCGTCACATATCCGTGACAAACACAAAAGTCACATAGTAATAATATAGTCCTCTTGGACTCAAGTGACCACAACCCCGTATAACTCGATAGTTTTCCTCGTTTATTTAAAATATATTTTATTTAATATAATTACTCAACGTTAAAGATTTCGTCATTATTTATAGTTATTTATTTATAGTAACGCTCCCAACATTTATTACACTATTCACATAGCATAATAATTATCGTCACGTTATTATAATATATTACTCGTGATCGTTTTATTATTAATATACGCATATATATATATATATATATATATATATATATATATATATATATATATATATATATATATATATATATATATATATATATATATATATATATATATATATATATATATACGTTTTTCACGTCTATATATTTATATAAACGGTTATATTACCAATAATATTATTACGAGTTTTATTATTAACGTTTAATTACAAATAATTATCGAGTCATACGAAATGGTCACATGTCCGAGTCATCACTCTCGGCTCATTGTTCAAGTCCAAAAATAAAATAGCCAATTCAAAGTCAAGCAATCCAACTCCGTCCAAATCAATTCCCAAATCACGTGCTACAACAATAGGGTCCGACTACGGCACCCAACTAACCTATCTCCGTCAATCTAATTCGACCGTCTCACAATCGGTCTCCAATACCACTTCGTCAACACAACTCCATAATCAAAATCACAAGTCCAAATGTACCACTTCAAGCTTAAAGTAACCATGATCAAATAATAACAACACGACAACAAAAATAATCCGACATATATATAAAGCAACCAAGTAATATCACACTTACGGGTTGATTTACCAAGTCAACCCGGGTCAAAATGAAACCACATGAAATGTGATCTCACCCGAGACCTCTTGGGTCTCGGCTTGCTCCATACGAGTCAAACCAAACGGACCATAGTGGTCGAAAATCATCACAAGTCACAATAATATTCGACCGGACCTAAAGGGTCATGGTCTTGCTCTCAACGAGCCAACACAAGCCAAACGGACCCTTGGGTCGTCGTCCGTAAATACAAACAACAACAACAAGGTGCAACGAGGGACCCCTTGGGTCTCGGCATGAATAACGAGCCACAAAACGCGACCCCGAGACCTCTTGGGTCTCGGTTATGCTCAATTCGAGCATCAAACCCACCAAGAAACATCCAAAAATCAAATCCTTCCACAAATTCGAACCCAAATCGACCCAACCCGGATACCAAACGAGTTTTTATCATAAAATTTTTTTTCCCACTTTAATCTTACAAAACCCATTCAAGCAAAACCATATACCCACGGTTTGGGTGTCAAATCGAGACACACGAGTTGAAACTCATGGTCACTCACCTCCAAATCGTCTTCAAAACGAGTTTACTCCAAAAACCCAACAAGATTTAATAAAAATGGTGGTATTTAGGTGGTAGTGGTGATTCGTACGTGGTGTTAAAATGGGTTTTAGGGCGCGTGTTTTATGTCAAAAGATAGATCGGGACGAGGTGGTGATGATGGTGGTGTTATCTTGATTTTGAGAGGGGCGGTGGTGGCTGTGGTGGTGATTTAGGGTGGCGGTGGTGTTGTAGTTTCAAGAGAGAGAGAATAAAGATGGGGTGTTGGTGTGTTTGTGTGTCCAGGTTTTCACAAGGACGATTTTTGTATTAACTCTAATAATAATAATAATAATAATAATAATAATAATAATAATAATAATAATAATAATAATAATAATAATAATAATAATAATAATAATAATAATAATAATAATAATAATAATAATAATAATATTATTATTATTATTATTAGTGGTTAAGTGGGTGAGCTAACTAGGTGTAGAATATACGGACCAAACCCGAAGCTCATTTAAAGTAAAATGACTCTTCCGAACCGAGCTCATTCCAAATATCCAAAATCTCATGATACGTTCCAGAAATATATATACTAATCGAACCAAACATTTAAAATATATAAAATTTTGTTAGGTTATCCTAGTGCCGGAGTCAATGTAGTGCCCAATAAATATCTCAAAAATAAATCATCACGAATATACCAAACCAAACCAATAATTAACAATCAACTTCCATAAATATCACAAGGTTTAAAATCACGTTTCAACGTTTACAAAACTCATCACGAATAAACTTTTCAAATATTCCAAAAATCATGAATTTTAAAGTAATGCGGGTTTGTAAATTGTTTCCCTAAATTGCCAGTTGTCACAACAAACCTGAAACTCGGCATCTATGGTTGTTGGTGACCACACCCCTCCTCCTACATCCCAACATCCAATCATAAAGATACTTCTAATGATTCCGTTAATAAATCTCAAACCCTACCACAACTATGTAATCACTTCAATAATGGAACATGTAAATTTGGTGATCGATGTAAATTTATACACGATTGCAAGGATAGACCTGGATTGGCTTCTAACGAATATGTAGGGAATAATGCCACTGGACGCATGTTTAATATCAATGGAGGAAATTTTGTTTACTAAGGAGGCATCTTTGGTCTCGTGTCTGCTATCCCAACTCTTCACCAAAACCAACATTGGGCCTCTCCTAGTTTCTACGACACACGAGTCACACAACAGACCCCATACCCCAATCATTTGGGCCACCAGCCCATTTCAATACTCTGCGCAGCTCCCTTATATCACCAGCCAAATATTACACCACAAGGCCAACATCAATATCACCTACCACACGCCCCACAGGCCCAAAACACATATGTGGCCCAACAAATTCAGCAGCCTATACTAGCAACCCAGTACCAACAACAGCCATCCTCCAACAGTATTCTCGGACCCAGACCCGCACCCGCCTTGTACCCATCTCAAGCTACCTCACCTCCTAGTGCTTTTAGCACTATGACATTGCAAGACCCGACATGAAACATGGATACAGGTGCCTCTTCTCATTTAAATTCTACTGCAAGTAATTTAAGTACTCTTTTTAATAAACGTTTATGCCCATCTGTTTACGTTGGTGACGGTAATTCTACTCCCGTCACTAACATCGGCCATAGCATTATTCCCACTCTTCATCGTCCTCTTCACCTTCATAATTTACTTGTCACCCCTAATATCATCAAAAACCTTATTTCTGTTCGTCAATTTACTGGGGATAATAATTGCACTATTGAATTTGACGTATTTGGTTTCTCTGTAAAAGATTTTTTCACTCGTCATATCCTTCTTCGGTGTGACAGCTCGGGTGATTTCTATCTAGTTACCAAACTGTCAATTATCCCTACTGCCTTTGTATCCACAAGCCCCTCCACGTGGCATCAACGTCTCGGACATCTCGGTGACAAAGTGCTACGGTCTCTTGCTTCTCGTAAATTTATTTCGTGTAATAAAGAAAAGTCTCCTCATGTTTGTCACGCATGCCAGCTTGGCAAACATGTGAAGCTTCCTTTTCATAGTTCCAAGTCTATTGTTAAACATTGTTTTGATATTATTTATTCTGATTTATGGACATCTCCAATTATTAGTAAAATTGGTTTCAAATATTACGTATTATTTCTTGATCATTTCTCTCATTAATTATGGATCTACCCCTCCGTAACAAATCTGACATGCTTGATAAATTTCTGCATTTTTGTAATTATGTTAAGAATCAATTTAAATGCGAAATAAAAAGTTTCCAATGTGACCATGGCAGTGAGTTTGACAATAACCGCTTACATTTTGTTAAACACGGTACACAATTTAGATTCTCTTGCCCAAAAACCTCTCAACAAAATGGCAAGGCGAAACGCATGATTAGAACCATCAACAATGTCATTCGTACCCTCTTGTTTCAAGCCCACCTACCCCCACCTTTTGGGTCGAGGCCCTACATATGGTCTCTTATCTCCTCAATCTTTTACCCTCCACAGCCATTAACAACGAAATTCCCTACACACGACTTTTTCACAAAACACCCGATTACTCCAACCTACGTATCTTTGGGTGTCTTTGCTACCCCCACCTTTACTTACCCCACAAACTTTCCCTACGAGCAACACCATGCATTTTATTGGGCTATCCCGCCTATCACCATGGCTTTCAATGCCTAGACCTTGAAACAAAGAAAACTTTACTTTCCCGCCACATCACCTTTGATGAAACCCAATTCCCCTACCGCTCCATGACACCTGATTCCCCACCTTCCTACACATTCTTAGGCACTACACCCTCCCCTCTACTTCACCAAGTACTCACTCAACCCCCTGCCCCAACTCCATTATAAGCCGCTCCTCATATCAATACTGAGCCCACTACACCCACCAGCCCACCACCTGTCAATTCTCCACAACCCCCACAGCCCCCAACCTGAAGCACCAAATCAACCATCAACAACCCAACAGCCTCCTACCCAACCACTCAACGCCCCAAACCAACATCCCACGGAACTACCCCGCACGCACCGCATGGTCACTCGGTCACAATTAGGCATTGTCAAACCCATTGAACGTCTTTCCCTTCACACATCTTCTATCTCACCACTACCTAAATCTCCCTTCCTCGCTCTTCAGAACCCTCATTGGAATAATGCTATATATGATGAGTATAATGCGTTAGTTAAAAATGGTACTTGGATTCTTGTACCACGGACCCCTAGTATTAATTTGGTACGCTCTATGTGGTTGTTTAAACATAAATTTCATGTTGATGGAACTCTGAGACGTTATAAGGCTCGTTTGGTTGCCAATGGTAGTAGTCAGCAACTTGGCATTGACTGTGAGGAGACTTTCAGCCCAGTGGTCAAGCCGGCTACCATCCGCATAGTTCTCAGTCTAGCGGTATCCCGCAAGTGGCTTATTCACAAGCTTGACGTTAAGAATGCTTTTCTTAACGGGGATTTATCTGAGATTATATATATGCACCAACCACTAGGATTTGTGGACCCTCGGTACCCTCACCATGTCTGCCTTCTACAGAAGTCTTTATATGGTCTGAAATAGGCACCCCGTGCTTGGTTTCAGAGATTTGCAGGTTATGCTACTCGCGTTGGATTTTACAATAGCCGCTGTGACTCTTCTCTACTCATCCTTTGACAGGGCTCTCAGGTTTCTTATTTACTTATCTATGTGGATGACATTATTCTTACATCTTCCTCTATAGTCTTACTATAGCAGATCATTACTTCTCTACACAGTGAGTTTGACATGACTGATCTCGGGGCACTTAATTATTTTCTTGGTATTTCTACTACTCGCCATTCTACAGGGTTGTTTCTATCTCAGAGGAAGTACGCTATTGAGCTTCTTGAGCATGCTCACATGGCCAACTGTAACCCTTCATGAATACCAGTTGATACAGAATCCAAACCGGGTCCCGAAGGTGTTCCAGTTTAGGATCCTACTTTATATCGCAGTCTCGCAGGTGGTCTTCAGTATCTTACATTTACTAGACTAGATTTATCCTATGCAGTGCAACAAATTTGTCTTTATATGCATAATCCTCGTGAGCCTCATCTCCCTGCCCTTAAGCGTATCCTACGCTACGTTCGAGGAACTTTGGACTTTGGATTTCACTTGTATACTTCTAATACCACCTCCTTTGTTGGATATACCGATGCAGATTGGGCCGGCTGCCCCTCTACAAGGCGGTCTACTTTAGGTTACTGTGTCTTTTTCGGAGATAGTTAATCTCATGTCTTGGTCTTCTAAGCGCCAGCAGACTATCTCCCGTTCTAGTGCCGAAGCTGAATACCGGGGCGTTGCAAATTTCGTGGCTGAGACTGCATGGCTTCGTAACCTTCTTCAAGAGCTACACTCTCCATTGTCCCCTACAACCCTTGCCTACTGTGACAATGTTAGTGCCATATACTTGTCTTCCAATCCAGTTCAACATCAATGGACCAAACATATTGAGATCGACATACATTTTGTCCGTGACATGGTTACTGCTGGTCAGGTACGAGTTCTCCATGTGCCCTCCCGCTATCAGTATGCAGATATCTTCACCAAGGATCTACCTTCTGCATTATTTGAAGAGTTCAGATCCAGTTTGAGCGTCCGGCTTCCTCCCGCTCTAACTGCGGGGGAGAATTAACATATCATATGGGTATACTCTAGTTTTCACTTAGTAGATAATTACAAAGTTATAGTTGTACACATTTATTAGTGATTGGCCTTGATTAGTGGGGATTACCCAATATAGTTTTTCATATCTCCTATATGTAGTTATTGCTTCATTTGTAATTGACAAGCAAAATCAAATAACAATCATTCAATATTCACTCTCATTGTGTATATTCTTCGGTCTTAACGTATTTCCATAAAATAACCAAATGCGCAAAAGTCCCCAAAAATTAACCATTCCCGATAACCAAATTCCATTTCCAAAATAAATCAAGTCTCTTTTCCATTAATAATCTTGTTTTAGTCCATTTTATAGGGTCCGGTATCATCATTCGTATAACGGGTGAAAGACACGGACTCAAGTGTACACACACCAAAAAGAAAAACAAAACAACGGAATCACCGCGGTGGAGATGACGGAGATAATCCAAGGTTCTCATAAATAGCAAACACACAAAATAAGATGAATAGACTGGTAGTCGTCGGTATTCTTCCCAAATATCCCATTTAGTTATAAAACATAGTTGTTTTATATTTTAAAACACTATTTCACCATGACTCGTTCGTTATGTCGAACAATTTATAACTTTCCAAATATGTTCAAGTAACAAATGTTATAAATATCATTGTTCGTTAGACATTATATTCCATTGTTTATCCGTTACGGCTCGAATACATCAAATTCATTACGAGACTAATGTATTGTAGTCATTTCGTGTCCAATAGTCTAGAATGTCGAAAGTCCAATAATACCTTAAGTCAAAATGTATATTCCTAGTCCGGTGTTGCGAATATCCCAAAGTAATCCGACTACCAAATCAATAATCACAAATAACTAATCTAACAAGTAATCCAATAAATTCAAAAATAGCATCCTACGGGAAATGTATCTCGAAACGTCCAATAACCCAACATGTGTCTCGACTTCTAAAAGTCAACCCCGCGTTTATTTTTATCCAAACCATTTTGTGTCACAGTAAGTTTTAATAGCACATTAACTTTTGCAAATTAACCTTACCCAATTAATTTTTCTTTTTTTCTCTTTCGTCCAAATCAAATTCAAATATTATTGAGTCACATGGGTCATTTTCCATTTCGAGTCACATCAAATATCATTAACGGGTCAAAACTAAAAGTCAACAATCCATAACATCACCGTTTCTTTTTTATATAAATGTTGGTTGTACGTGTATAAAAACTTAATATCACTGTGATGCATGATTTACTGACCAGGTTTTAAATTTATATTTTCTCGATTACCTATGGTCTACCTTAATGCACTAATGGACAATGTATCTGGTCGTGTGTAGACTAGTAAATGGTAAAACCGAGGTCGTCCCAAGAGCTAAGGTGCGGATATTACCTAAGTTTAATGTCACTAGTTTAAAAGGGGGTTTTGATTGTAGATTAATTAAACTAAAAAAAATGACATGAAAAACAATAAAGCAAGTAAATAATGAAGAGAAGTCAGATGGGGAGAATAGTGTTAACCTAATTACTACTCTTGTTATTAACATGACAATTTTTCTAAATGTGCATCCTATCATTTCATCTGGGGGTTTAATTCGATAGACTCAGATGGTCAAATCGCCTAATCCTATCTTACACCTTACCCTATTCTCATAACCTATAATTGCAAGAGTTTACTGGTTGGCCTTTGGCCTACGAAATTGATGCGTGGGAATCGCAACAGGCTTTACCTCTCGAGGGATCTCGAGAAGCTTACAACCCCCACCAGGCAGTGTACCTGATCGTTGTAGTATAGTATAGTGACAAGTACCGGGGGATTGATCGTTCAGCTTAGGAATAGTGTCGCTAGGATTAGAAAGCCTAAATATTAGTTCTAAAGGTGAGGGATGATTATTTTTGTGTTTTTATATTTTATGGAAAGCAAACTAAAATCTCGGGTTTGAAGGATTTGGGCGGAATTAGTTGCTAATCAACTAACCCAATACTAAGATGCAATCAAAATAAAATACTAGAAATGAAAATAAACTAATCTATACTAAGGTTGTGAGCAGTAATTGGAGAAAATGTGTTTACTTAGATTTCACTACTCTCTAGATATCTTTTACATCTTAATTACTTGTTATAATTGCATGGATGACGGATCGTATTCCTTAATACCATTCATGGGGTGGCACACATAACTCCCCAATTCTATGAGCTCTTATCTCCTCCTACACCATGCCCAGCACAACTATAGGGATTGTAAACAGTGGCTCATGCATTAAATACAACCAATAAAGACCTAGTGCGCGTTGGTTCATGTTTCTTAAGACGTTCAAGCATGTTACCAATAGGAGATCTGCCAGTTTTCTTAATCCTAACATATAAATCATTCATCCAAGACAAGAATAAACAAGTAATCAACACATAATCAATATCTAGGTTTCATTAGATCTAAGCAAACACAAGATAGATCTAGCCTAGCATGATGGAATTAAGACAAGAACAAGATATAGACAACCAATACATAGACATATTGATTGAGTTAGAAGAACACTTATCTTGATTAATCATGCAAGGTATCAAGGGGTTGGAACCCTTGAAAAACCTGTAAAGTTACACCAAAATCGTACTTAGGGTTTCTCCCAAAACTTCTCTCTTTAAATGTGAAAAATTAGAAAACTATATATAGAAAAAGGGGTCCGACGGCGTCAAGACCAAATAGGTGACGCCGTCACCTCGCCGCCAAAACAATCCTCGGACTGCCTAGATCTACATTTGACGCCGTCAACTACAAAACATTTCCAGGCCGTCATGACTTTTACTCTTGACGCCCTACCTTCATGACGCCATCAAAACTCTTCTGGGTCGTCATGGAATTTTACTCTTGACGCCGTCAGGGAACTACTCTTGATGCCGTCATGCACTGTTCCCAGCATGGAAAATTAAGACTTTGGCGTTTTCTTCACTTTTATGCTCCAAAAACGTCCGAATTGCTTCCTTTTCCATATTTCACTCCCAAAGTACCTAAAATCACAAAAGGAACGATTTAGGGCAATATTTGATCAAATAAATTCGGATTCGGGCTTAAATGACCCCCTAAAAACGGATCATTTTTCGCCTCATCATATACCCTTACACTTGAGATTTGCTTGTCCTCAAGCAAATGTGCTTTTATTCTACTCGAAATACAAGTTAGGGGTCATTTAACACTAATATAAAAGTAATTACAACAAATAATCGTTCCACTAAAGACCAATAGACAAGCACGGAGGTCATATACAAGCACCTCACAAATAGTGTTTAGATACTCACATCTCTCGGGTGTTATAAAGTTTAAATTACAATATGGAAACGGAAGATATCTCTCACTACCTGTCATAGCAAAATAGATTACCATAGGCTTGGGAAAGGATCAAACCTCCACCACATGGCGTAAGCACCTAGGATAAACTATCAAAGAGGTCTTTTAAAGGGTTGTAATGTTAGGTGTAGGGATATGAAATACACGGTTTTGTTGGATAAAGGAAGTTTTTACTGGTGGCGAGCTAACAATCTTGATTAATTACATGTACAATGTGGCGTTGCTAAGCCAAGACTAGACTCGACTTAAGCTAATAAATGAAAAATAACAAAAACATAAAATAAACATAGAATGAAACGGGATGGTAGTCCGTATGTTTTTTTTTTCTCTTTTTTCTTTTTCTATTTTTTTTTATTTTTTTTATTTTTTTTTTTTTTTTGCATACACTCTTACCCTACCATCCAAAATAATACATCATAGGGGTTGAACACTCCCCTTACACTTGAATCTTTACATACTTTACAATTAACTAATCTAATGACTCGATTTAAGAAAATCAAAACACTTGGAGCACTTTTAAGATTAACGTACATATGGGGGTAATAAATGATGTTCTTCCCCATTACTTCATAAAATAAGTACTTACCCATGAGTCCCAATCGTCCCAAAACAATATGTACAAGGATATGACTCGACTTAGCAACCATGTAATCAATTAGATAGTTAACTTAGGGTTTAACAAATAACAATAATGCACTAAAAATGAGTGCATACATGGAAGGCTAAGGCGATTTGGTTGTACATTTAAGTGGGGTGTAACAAACTCTTCCTTTAAGTAAAATGCTTAAAGTTAGAAACGAAAAGATAGGCTCGGAGGGGTGTACTAGGGGTTTCGTGTACTAAAAATGAGTACAACGCTAAGGGTGTGGGAAAAATTAGTTGACTTAACTAGCCAAGTAATATGACTTAAATGGTCAAGTAATTATGATACGGGTTTAACACAAGGGTAATCCTAATGCCTCTTATCATGTAGTAAATCCTACCACACGAATGTAGTCTCACTAGCGGTCTCGGTATGCATCACTAACGCAAGTTCTAGAATCTAAATGCTACCGGTACACTCATAAGCACTAATAGTAAATGCTTTTCCTATCAAATCTAAAGGCGAACCTCACATATTTGGGTGGAAAATTTTTCTGAATATACGGTTATGTGCTAGTCATACAATCTCCTATCCATGAGACGCTTGCTATGGCTAAAGTTTCACTCCTAAATGTTGTAAAAAATTTTAAATTTGGCGCTAAAATTGCACTAACAAGTATTTCTCATAGTTTTATTACACATCTACCATTAAACAAAACAAACTCAAGCGAAAGTGCATATGTAAGGTATCATCTTTTTACCCTCCCCTTACACTTAAGATGAACATTGTCCCCAATGTTCAAGTAAAGAATGTAAAAGTGAAAAGTAAAGAGAATGAAATCAAATACTCCCCTGATTCGCTCGGTATGGATAATAGGATGCCCAGGTTAAATCTTCCTCCAAGAAAACGAACAATCAAAGCTTCCCTTCCAGAATATAAATCATCTTCTTGTCATACATAACCTGTAAAACCTGACAAAATAGACAAGACAACCTCGCGTAAAATCAGCGGCATCCTATCTAAGTTACTAAATCCTAGAAAACAAGATAAGATATAATGCTTGTAGAATGAAGTTTGCAGATCTCCTGGAGATTATAAAACTTAATAATTCACAAAAAACCATAAGACTCCGTTAGAAAAACAAAACCGGTAAAATTTCCAGATTTTTAAATCCTGACGCCGTCAAGAGTAAACTCCTGACGCCGTCAGAATTGACCTGCAGAAATTCTTATGTTAAGTTTTCGGGAAATTTCTGGAAAAACTTCGTTCTACTTCCTGGAAAATCCTGCAAAACTTCATTATGACTCAATACAAGCATTTGACTCTAACAAGTACAAATATACATGTTCATTTAATATTGTGGAGAATCATGATCGGTTTGTTTCTTAAAAACATATTTGGGGTTTCCCCTTACACTTGTCTTTTGCAAAAATACCTTTAGGTGGAGTTAAGACTAGGCCAAAACAACAAAGTAAAGTATTTCCACTTTTTAGTTTAGAAACATGATCTACCAACAATAAAAATAAAGCATGCATACGGAAGCAAATAACAAACAAACAATATAAAATCACACAAAGCATGGGTTGCCTCCCAAGAAGCGCTTTTCTTTATTTACGAGTCTTGTAGCTAGACTCAAGGTCATGGGTTACTACGTGACTTCATCATTGGTTCCACTCTCTAGGTCGTCCTCTAAACCAGTTTTGTATTCCGGACCTAGTTGCAAGCATTCCTTGTAGAAACCAAGCATTATATTCTTTACATACTCTACTCCTCTACGTCTATCCTCCTCATTCTTATAATAAGCCGCTTGCTTGTGTTCCTTTTCGAAATTGGAGAGAAGGCGGTATTGCTCAATCTTGTAGGGCATTTGATAGGCAACCTCATCATTCTCTTTCTTAAATCTAACTATCCCTAAAGTCGGGTCATAACTCATCCTAGTGGCCTCAACAAATGGTTTTCCGAATATTACTTGGCTTAGGTAAGCATCTATCACCAGACGAATGTCTTCCACTATCATCAAATCGATCTTATAGGTGAGATTCCCAATAATCACATGCAGTCCCTTCACTCTTCCTGCAAAATTACTTATCAGATTCTTACCGGGTATCATCCTAAAATCAAGTTGCTTCTTCATCACCCAATTGTAATAAGTCCTAGTCATGATGTTAACGGGGGATCTAAGGTCGATGTAAGCTTTCCATATATGCATGTGTCCGATATTGCATGGGATGTTAATGTTAGAGGGGTCTCCCATTTTGATAAGGGGTGTGCCGAAGATATATGGTCTCTCGGGACTATCGAATAAATCCTTATGGTACTCCCGTTCTTCCTCGGTGGGCAACTTATCAAAGTATTTTTCTATAGGCTCTACCTCCTCTAATTCCTCTTCCTTGTTTTTCTCAACTTCCCTACTCTCATCCTTAATCTTGGCTTCTACTCTAACTTCATCCTTGTCACTCCTCTCTATCTCCATATCTATCGGCTTAATGGTGACAACATTGACAAAGTGGACATGTTTAGATGATGAGGGGTCCTTAATTTGGACTCCACTATTGGTGTCCCTAGTGTCCTTCCTAGGTGTGATTAACGCTTGGTTGTTGAGGGCTTTCAACAAGTTGTCAATCTTGTTGGTCATCTCCGTTTGTTGTTGGTTGAATTCGGTTTCAAACCTAGCTATGCGAGCTTCTTGAGATGCCATGAACTTTGACATCAATCCTTCAAGATTGTTGGTACTACCATAGTTGTTAGAAGGATTGTTGTTGAAAGTACGGTTGGATGGTGGACCGTTTGGTTGGTAACGATTTGGCGGATTGGAAGAATTTGGTTGATTTTGTTTCCACCTAAGGTTTGGGTGATTTTTCGATGAGGGGTTGTATGAATCACCGTAAGTGTTTGGCTCGGGCTTGAAAGTGTACCACTTATCTCCCGCTTCGTCGGTACGCGTGGATGCGTAGTCCGCAAAAGCTGTTCCGGGGAGTTCCACACAATCACGAGTGTCGTGGGGACCACTACATAATTCGCATGAAGAAGTGATTTTGTTCACTTGGATTGAAGGTTTAGGAGCTTCGTAAGATTTCATGAGAAACTTGACTTGGTCCTCAAGTTCCATGATCCTACGGTCGGGAGTGCTCGAATTGTTCGAAGGCAAAGATATTGCCTTGACCATTTTGTTCAAATCACGGGGATCATTCCAACTTTCGTTGTCATAGAGAGCAAGATCTTCTATGAGTTCCCATGATTGTTCCGCACTAAGATCACGTAGCTTACCACCGGCCGATTGGTCAATGGCTCGCCTCGTGGAGATGTCGATATGGTCATAAAAAATTTGGACTTGGAGCCAAAGATCTATGCCATGATGAGGGACTTTTTGGAGTAAGTCCTTGAAATGAGTCCATGCTTCATAAAGAGATTCATTTTGACGTTGTTGGAACATCAAGATGTCATTTCTAAGCTTACTAGTTCTCCCCGGTGGGAAGAATTGAGCAAGGAAACGAGTGGTGAGATCATCCCATGTGGTGATGGATCCCGCGGGTAAACGCTCAAGCCATTGACTAGCTTGATCCCGTAGAGAGAATTGGAATAGATGTAAACGGGTGGTCTCTCTAGTTTCAACACCTAGGTCTATGGAATCTACGATTTTGAGAAAGTCCTTAAGATGTTGGTTTGGATCTTCGGAACGAAGTCCATGGAATGCACATCCACTTTGCACCAACCGGATGGTGTCAGATCGCAAGGGGGTCACATTGGCTCCGGTGAGCTCAATGGTGTTTCGGTAGCCTTGGTGGCTAGGTTGGGAATACTCTCCTAAGGTTCGGGCCCTAAGGGGTTCTAATGGTGGGTTTTGTTGTGGTGGGATGACGGGTTCAAAGATGTTACCACCTTCCATGATGTCGGATGGTAAAGAGTTACGAACAAAAGCACAAAGAAATGAGATAGACTAAAGAAGACCTAAAAAAAATAAAAATAAAATCTTACTAGAAAGGAATCTAGCAAGTAGACCTAATTAAAAGAAATTCTAACCTAGACAATAACTATTTCCCCGGGCTGCGGCGCCAAAAACTTGATGCGTGGGAATCGCAACAGGCTTTACCTCTCGAGGGATCTCGAGAAGCTTACAACCCCCACCAGGCAGTGTACCTGATCGTTGTAGTATAGTATAGTGACAAGTACCGGGGGATTGATCGTTCAGCTTAGAAATAGTGTCGCTAGGATTAGAAAGCCTAAATATTAGTTCTAAAGGTGAGGGATGATTATTTTTGTGTTTTTATATTTTATGGAAAGCAAATTAAAATATCGGGTTTGAAGGATTTGGGCGGAATTAGTTGCTAATCAACTAACCCAATACTAAGATGCAATCAAAATAAAATACTAGAAATGAAAATAAACTAATCTATACTAAGGTTGTGAGCAGTAATTGGAGAAAATGTGTTTACTTAGATTTCACTACTCCCTAGATATCTTTTACATGTTAATTACTTGTTATAATTGCATGGATGACGGATCGTATTCCTTAATACCATTCATGGGGTGGCACACATAACTCCCCAATTCTATGAGCTCTTATCTCCTCCTACACCATGCCCAGCACAACTATAGGGATTGTAAACAGTGGCTCATGCATTAAATACAACCAATAAAGACCTAGTGCGCGTTGGTTCATGTTTCTAAAGACGTTCAAGCATGTTACCAATTGGAGATCTGCTAGTTTTCTTAAGCCTAACATATAAATCATTCATCCAAGACAAGAATAAACAAGTAATCAACACATAATCAATATCTAGGTTTCATTAGATCCAAGCAAACACAAGATAGATCTAGCCTAGCATGATGGAATTAAGACAAGAACAAGATATAGACAACCAATACATAGACATATTGATTGAATTAGAAGAACACTTATCTTGATTAATCATGCAAGGTATCAAGGGGTTGGAACCCTTGAAAAACCTGTAAAGTTACACCAAAATCGTACTTAGGGTTTCTCCCAAAACTTCTCTCTTTAAATGTGAAAAACTAGAAAACTATATATAGAAAAAGGGGTCTGAGGGCGTCAAGACCAAATAGGTGACGCCGTCACCTCGCCGCCAAAACAATCCTCGGACTGCCTAGATCTACATTTGACGCCGTCAAGTACAAAACATTTCCAGGCCGTCATGACTTTTACTCTTGACGCCCTACCTTCATGACGCCGTCAAAACTCTTCTGGGTCGTCATGGAATTTTACTCTTGACGCCGTCAGGGAACTACTCTTGACGCCGTCATGCACTGTTCCCAGCATGGAAAATTAAGACTTTGGCGTTTTCTTCACTTTTATGCTCCAAAAACGTCCGAATTGCTTCCTTTTCCAGATTTCACTCCCAAAGTACCTAAAATCACAAAAGGAACGATGTAGGGCAATATTTGATCAAATAAATTCGGATTCGGGCTTAAATGACCCCCTAAAAACGGATCATTTTTTGCCTCATCAGAAATGCAAGAGTCATTAAGCGCCTCTACTAACTTAGATAGTCTAATGGGATGCGGCCAGTCGGAACTTACATCCCCTCTAATTCCTTAAGCAAGTCTGTTTGATAGGTGGTCGTTCGTTGAATTTTTCACATGGATGGTGATATTACTACCACCAAGACACACCCTTATCCGCTATGGGTCCTATGGTCAATTCTCCTAGCCTCAATGGAACTACCAAACATCACCACTTCCAAAACTAGAGTGTCCTAAGACATGCTAAGAAAGTATTCAAATAAAACGATAATAGATGCGAGAAAACTAAATCATGGCAATAACAATTTCATAATAAGGCTAACTGATGAGGCGAAAAATGAACCACTTTTAGGGGGTCATTTAAGCTCGGAATTGAATTTATTTGATCAAATATTGCCCTAAATCGTTCCTGTTGTGATTTTAGGTACTTTGGGAGTGAAATCTGGAAAAGGAAGCAATTCGGACGTTTTTGGAGCATAAAAGTGAAGAAAACGCCAAAGACTTAATTTTCCAAGCTGGGAATAGTGTGTGACGGGGTCAAGAGTACTTACCTGACGGCGTCAAGAGTAAAGATCATGACGACCCAGTAAAGAAATGAAGGCGTCACAAAGTAGAGCGTCAAGAGTTAAATATGTGACGGCCTGCAAAAGTGGATAACATGACGGCGTCAGATGTAGATCAAGGCAGTCCGAGAATTATTTTGGCGGCGAGATGACAGCGTCACAAGGTTGTTCTTGACGCCGTCAGCCTCTTATATATATATATATAGTTTTCTAATTTTCATTCATTAAAAGAGGAACAAGTTTGGAGAAACCCTAAGGTCGAACCATATACGTATTTTACAGCTTTTTCAAGGGTTTTCAGCCCTTGAACCCTTACATGTGTTATTGAGATAAATATTCTTTTAATTCAATCAATATGTCTATGTGTTGGTTGTCTATATCTTGTGCTTATCTTGATTCCACCATGCTAGGCTAGATTTATCTTGTGTTTGCTTAGATCTAATGAAACCTAGATGTTGATTATGTGTTGATTACTTGTTTATGGTTGTAGCTCTAGGTTTAGCTACGCCGTAGCCTTCGTAAATGTTATCTACGCTGTAGCTAGATCATGTGCTACGGAGTTAGTTCTTGTATTAGCACTTCTACGGCGTAGTTTTGTTGGAAACTACACCGTAACTTCTTCTATGGCCACGAATATTCTTACTGTCTAAAATAGAGACCTACGTCGTAGCTGGAATGGTTGCTATGTCCATAGAAGTCTTTAAGGGATAACTACGTTGTAGTTATGATGTGTACTATGCCGTAGATCACACATAAGCATTGACTGGTCTTCAGTGAGTGCTACGGCGTAGGTAAATGAAACCTCTACACCGTAGTTAGTGCAAAATCCGCATACTTCAATTATTTTCATATTAGTCCTTCCAAATCCGCGTCTTTTCATTCCTATGCTCATCTTTACCTTGAAAACAGAATATCACCAAATAGGAGTATATATCCTAACATATTAACACAAAAGATGAGTAATCTAAGGGGAAATTAACACTAAAATATCGGTATTATTTGATGTTATCAAATATCCCCCTCTTGAACTCTACTTGCCCTCAAGTAGACCTTATTAGAATAATTCTTAAAAAGATGTCTTCTGAGAAACTAGAAGATATGAATCTAAAAATTTCCTATGCTAGAATATATCAAAGCCGAACACCTCACGAAAATGGGAACAAACACTTACTTCCGGCTTTGAACATGTTTCAATTCTTTGGAGATGATGGAGTTGTTAACAAGTCTTCTTAATTTATGCAACCAATGTCAATTCATTATTATTCTAATGTAACCAATTGTTTGAGATATCTACATTATGTCATTAAGTATTGATGCGGGATTACAGACTCGCAAAATTTTTACTTCTCAAGGGATCTTGAGAAGCTTGCAATCCTCCAGGCAGTGTACATGACCGGTGTAGTATAGTGAGTGGAAAGTACCATGGGATTGATCGTTCTCTAGGGGAATAGTGTCGTTAGGATTTAAAGCTATGTCAACTAGGTCTAAATGTGAGGGATGATTCTTTTTGTATATTTGTATTTTATAAAAGAAGTAAAAATCTCGGGTATTTGGAAGATTGGGCGGAATTAGTTGCTAGTCAACTAACTCAAAAACTAATAATAAACAAAATAAAATAAAATAACAAGAAAATAAATGCGGTGGATTACTTATAGGAGACAACTGTGTTTACTTAGATTTCACTACTCCCTAGTTATATTTTACTAATTTATTGGTTTGTTACAATTGTTTGATTGAAGGATTGCATTCCTTAATACCAGTCGTGGGGGTGTGTATGTCCTTCCCCAACTCTATGAGTATTTATTTCTTCTTATGATGACACATTTAGTGTCCTACCATAGAATCATCAACAACTACTCATGCATAAAATACAATCAATAAAACCGTAGTACACATCCAATTATGTTTCTTAAGACATTCAAGCATGTTACCATATAGGAGATTAGCCAGTTTTCTTAAGCATAATGTTAGTCAATCAATCAAAACAATCAATAACAAACCAACAATCAATAATCAATAACTAGGTTTCATTAGATCTAAGCAATCACTAATAGATCTAAGCTAGCATGTTAATGAAAAGAAAAGACAAACAATTAAATAAACAACACATAGACATATTGAATGATTAAAGGAGAACTTATCTTTCAATTAAACATGGAAGAAAATAAGGTTTGAAACCCTAAAGTTGTTGAGAAAATCGTGCTAGGGTTTTTCTCCAGTTACACACACCAAGCGGCCTCAATTCCATAACAACTAATGCCGTCAGGTGTTAACTTCAATAATTCTTTAGGGCGTCTCATATATGCAAATCCACTGGTTCTAATATCAAGCAACGGCGTCAGCGTTTAAAGCCTAACGCAGTCAGGTGCAATTTCCTGACTTTTCTTGTTTTTTTTGTTTTCTTCATTTCTTGAGCATAAAAACGTACGAAAAGCTCCAAAATGCTCTATTTTCCAGAATTCACATCCCAAGTACCTAAAATGACAAAAGAAGTGATATAAGGTAATATTTGACCATAAAAACACGATTTAGGGCTTAAATGACCCTGATGAGTATGTAAATACTCATCATTTTATACCAATCTGAGCTGCCAAAACATACAAAAACACCCGAATATGTATCAAAATGCTTAAAATATCTTAGAGGTGTGTTTTATATGTTTCAAACACAAAATATGCAAAAACAAATGAAAAACGTACAAAGTTTGCATAATTGGCAGTTTCAGTCCCTCAAGTTTCATAAATTGGCAAAACTAGTCCCTGATCACTCAAAACTTGTAAAAATATCATAAAAGGTCCTTGGGATTCATAAGTTGTTAGGAAAAGTCCTTTGAAGTTAAAAATCATAAAATTACAACTATGGTCCCTCAACTTTGGAAAAGTGTCAAAATTAGTCCCTAAGGTTTAAAAAATAAGAAAATATTCAAAATAAACCTTATACTATTTATAAATGACAAAATTGGTCCTTTGTGTTAACATTTGATATTTACAGGTTTAACCCTTCACAAATTCAGAAAATTACAAGAATGGTCCCTGGAGATTGGTGAATTTACAGAAAAGGTCCCCGGGTATTTAAAAATTGAAAAAACATTAAAAATACCCATGTACTATGCATCCTTGTCAAGATTGGTCCCTATGATAATTTTGGGAAAGTTACAAAACCAGTCCCTCAAGTTTGCATTTATTACAAATTTGGTCCTTTTGTTATTTAAGCTAAAAAACCAAACCGGACCAAATATAAACTAAACCTAAGTCCACTCCAGGCCCAATCCTAATCCTAAGCCCAGTTACAAACCAGCCCACCCCCAGGTCAAACCTCCCAGTCAAACAACCCTCTCCCTTCTCCTCTTCCCTCTCAGACTCACACACACACACCACACTTGCAGTCGACCTCCCCTCTCCTCCAATCACAAGCTACTACCCCCCACAATAAATGCTCCCACCTCCCTATACCTACCCATGACCCCCCACAATTAATGCTACCCCCCTCCTTTGCGTGTATCAGACCAAAGATGCAAAAGCAGATTTTCCCGCCAAATTACGTGGAGCATCATGAGTGGACCAAAGATTGAACAAAAAGGTGGGAAATGATTGAAATGCAGTGGTGAACCCTAATTGAGGGCTATAAATAGAAGATGGATGCAAGAGGAAGAGTAGTTAGTTAATATAGTTTTAGTTAATGTCGTATTATTTCAATTCTCAATTTTAGGGTACACCCAAGCTATTAAGCAGTGGTAACCTTGTTTTTAATGTATTGTAACTTGTTTTAAGTTATTAATTTTAAGGTTCCTTTATTATTACATCTATTGCAATTTTAATCATATTTCAAGTTTTCATATTGTTCAGTTGTTGTATTTGTAAGCCTTATGTATTGGACTCTTAGCTCATATAAGCTCCCCTAAGCTTGTTTAAGCTTTAGAGACTGCTAAAACTCAGAACTAGTAGAGAGAAAACAAAAAAAATAAAAAAGTCAATGATGGTCAACTGTTTTGTGTTTAATGTTTGTTTCAGGTTCTAAGCACATTGGGGAATTGGATTGAGTTTGATATTGCCTATTTAAAGATAGGCAACTGTGGAGAAAACCCCTTGTTCAGCTAGGGGTTGAATGTAAGATTTGTTTTATTTTTAACTTTCCACTAAATTCATGATCCATAGTTAGATTATAGATTGCTTGATTGTATCTGTGTTAAACTTGTTCTTGTGTAATCAATTGGTAGAATTTAGTTATAATCTAGCATAATTTAGTTAAGTTGGTTGTTAAAATTAGTTGTAGTTTAAAATCTTGATTTCAAAGTGAAATTAGTATAATTGTCATTTATATGATTCATACTGATATGGCTGTTAAATTGTGCTTCTATGGTCTCAATAAATAGTATTATAAGCTTTTAAATCTGTATTGGGATCTCAATCACCAATTTGTAGTGGAAATCACAAAAATCTGTTTTCAAAGAGGGTGTTTGGCTCAGGTTTGCTCAGTGAGCTTAACTGAGTTTTAGGGTAAATTTGTGTTTCATAATAGTAACATAGGGTCATATAAGCTCAGTCAGTCCATCTCTTTAGGTAATATACAAGGTAAAAGTCAAAATCACTCACACCATTAGGTTATAACCAACTGTTACACAGTTGGTGTCCAAGAACCCTCACCTTAGCTTATATTGAATAGTTCTAGCTTAATTTAGTCCTAGTATAGCTTAACTAACTTAAATCAATCAGTAATATAGCTTAGAAATCCATAAAAGTCAACTAGTTCAAAATTTCTTAAAAAGTCAAAGTTACCCATTCCCAGTTTTCACCAAACTTACTCAAGGATTTCTGAATTTTGTGATTTAATTGGTATTGTGAAAATTGGAGTTTTAGTTCTTTACCAACTCAAGTTTGAGAATATGTTTTCATTTCATAATTAGAAAATTTATTCTAAGTCCCATTCAACCTCAAAGACAACTGCAGGGCAAGCTTGTGCCCTGCTCACCCAGTCACCACCTCAACACCACCACTTTGGTGGTGTTTTGTGACCAACCCAGTAGGCCCCACACCTCCTAAATAGGATTTCCCAACCCCCCTCCTACCAGGCTCCATACATTGACTATTTGTTTGACCTTCACCCCAGTGGACCCTACCTGAAATTGCTCACCAAGTCTGTCCCAGGTCTGAGTCAAAAGTGAAAAGTGCAAAGTGCTTAAGTTAGCTTATTCAGCTTATTTGTGTTGTTTATTAGTTGTATCTGGCTTATTTGAGTGTACTTAGCTTGTGTGTATCTGTTTTAACCATTGTGGACCCCACCCAAGGCCATTTGACCTTATTTGACCAATCAGTCAACCAAAGTCAACTGAGTTGGTTAAGGGGGTGTTTACAGCTTATTTATAAGCTAAAGTTCAAAGTGTTTTCACAAAAAGTCTTTTATTTTAAGTATAAAGTTAGTTTGTAAAAGAAAAATCCAAAAAAAATTAGTTTTAAAACAAGTGATAGTTTCTATTTAATTCCATTTAAGTTTAATTTTCATTTTTAGATTTTAATTAAGTAACTAGTATTTTTATATTTTTATTAAATACCTCATATATTAAAGTAGTTATAATAAATTTTTCAGATTTTTATTTTGTCATTTAGTATTTATTAGATTTAATTTTAATTTTCTTTATTATTAATTATTATCAAATATTAAATAGCTTAATTAGTTTTTATAAGGTTAAATCTAGTTTTTATAATTTTTCTAGTTCTAATATAGTATAATAAGTTTTTAGAAAATAAATTTTGAGATTCTACTGTTCATTTTCTATTTTCCTTATTTTATTTGTTTAAAATAGATTTAAGTTAATTAATAGATAAATAATTAGTTGTTTAATTTTAAAACATAATTTTAGAGTTTTTATAATTTTGTAGGATTCCAGTGATGGTTAAATACTTTTATAAATTTTATCTTAATTTTCTAAGTTAATTTAGTATTAATATAAATTAAAAGTAGTTTAAATAGTTTAATTAAGCTAAATAGTTTTTAATTAATTACAAAACCACAAAAAGACAAAAATATTATTTTTAATTTTTTATACTTTCTTCAAGTTCTAATTTAGGTTTAGAAAATATTTTTATAAATTTTTAGTATAATTTAAATCATTTGTCATTTTTAGTTTAATTAAATTAGGTTTTAATTTAGATTTTAAATAGTTTAATTCATTAAATAATAGTTTAATATTATTTTAATCACTTTTATCATTTCTTTTTCATTTTTAATTTTAAGTTTTGAAAAGTGTCAAAAACACCCCCTGTAGTTTCATAATTACCAAAAACCCACTTTTCCAGTCCGATACGTGATCTTAATTGTCAATTTGTGCATATTTCTGCTATCTGATTATTGTGAATATTATATCTGTTTGTCAACACCAAAATAACAGTAGCAATATCATTCCTACATCATCTGGCTACTGTCCTCAGTGCCACTTTCTCATAAACGATTCCAAAAGCACCATTTCAATCTCGTCGGGACTTTAACGACCCGGGAATACACTATACTATCACCGGAGTATTGATTCTAGGCTGTCTTTGACTTGTTGACCTTGGTCAATAATAATAAGATGGTTCGGGCTCAATCAAAATTTGGCGCCGCTGCCGGGGAGGTTGTTGCGTGTTTTACAAAATCGTTTTAAGTTTAGTGGTTTTTAAACCCTCCCTGTAAAAAGTTTTTTAAAACATAATCATATCAAAAACGTTCATTAACACTTTTCCTGAAGTGTTGAGAAACACCAAAAAAAATTAAAAACAATCAAAAACAAACTGTGAAGTTAAATTACTTCGTGTTCTTTAAGATTACAACCTGAAACAGTTGGTTTAAGGTAAGTTCTGACATTAAATTGCGAACTGAAGAGGAAACCTATTTACTTCCTCCCGCCAGCCTGCGAGTAATCTTAAAGGGACGATTTCGGTTAACGAATCAGTTCCAAAAATATTTCCCAAGTTTTCTGCACACACACCCATAAGCCTAAAGCAGTTTTTCAAAAATCAATTAATAAACCCATAATAAGTTCCCAAACTTAAGATTAAAACTTGCCTTTGTATCCCTGTGAGTAGTGTACCTTTTTCAAAGAAGCTGCTCACTTGTGATTATTGGTTTAAGTTCACTGTGGTTTTGCCTCGAACTTGTGTTGAAAAATTGTTTTTAGTGCATGCGCACTCGGTCTCAAACAAAGAATAAAAAACAGAAAGACGTACCCGAGTTACGTTCTAACACAGAAACCGAAATGGCCGCTGGGCCACCCCCACCACTTTTACCACCCCCTGACCCTCCTAGGGATGAGCCAGCTCCCGATCTCCGAACTATGGAGGAGCTGTGCCAACCTACCATGCAAGGGCGGGGTGGGCCTATTGCACCACTCACTATTGGGGCTGCGGACTTTGGCCTCAAGCATCACATGATCCAACAAGTCCAGAATTCGTGTCAATTTCACGGATTACCGGGTGACGATGCCAACAAGCATCTTGATAAATATCTCACGGTCACCCAAAGCATGAAACAGCATGGTGTCACCGATGATGCCCTTCGGCTGTACCTCTTCCCTTATTCTCTCGCTCATCATGCCACTGCATGGTTTGACCGACTTCCCAAGAATTCTATTCGAACCTTTGATGAAATGGTAACCAAGTTTTTAGCAAAATATTTTCCACCATCCATGGTTACCAAGTTACGTAATGATATCAGCAACTTCTGGCAACTTCCCGATGAGTCTCTTTTTGAGGCTTGGGAACGTTATAAGCTAGCCATTGATCGGTGCCCTAACCACAATATGTTACAAGTTACCATCATAGATACCTTCTATAATGGTCTGACATTGAGGCACCGAGACATTCTCAATGCTGCTGCTGGTGGGACCTTTATGAAAAGGCGTCCCGAGGAGTGCTATGACTTAATCGAGAACATGACTGCCCATCATAACTTTTGGGATTCCTCTGCGGAGAGGGAAGCGTCATGTCATTCCGTTACTCCCTCATCATCATCATCTCCTGAAATAATCGCTCTTACCAAAAAGATGGATGATATTTCTACGGCTGTGTTGAGAATGAACCAAACGATACAACATCAGGCTCAAAATCAACAAATAAAAGCCGTGGCCCGTAGTTGTGAAACTTGTGGGGGCCCACATCTGTATTCCGAGTGTCCAGCTACTGCTGAATTTTCTCAAGAGAACGTTTATGCTGCTAACGGTTCCTACAACACGGGAGGTAACTCTTACCAACCGCAAGGGGACCGTAATCTCTTAAGCTATCGTTCCAACAATTTTCTCGGACCTCCAGGTTTTAACCAAAATCAAAACCGTAACACGAATCAGAATTTTAACCAAGGTCAAAACTCAAATTTCCAAAACCCGAACCAAAATCAAGGCCAGTTTAATCAAAACAATTTTCAAAATGGCAATCAAAACCAAGGTTTTCAAGGAAATTTTCAAAGAAACCAGAATCAAGGGAATTACAATCAGGGTAATTTCAATCAGAGAAACACTTTTCAGGGTAACAACAATCAAAACCAAGGGAATTTTCAAAACAACCGTGTTCAAAATCCCCCTGTTCAAAATCAAAACGTTGTTCCACCCCCGTCTTCCTCAGATGCTGAAATTAAACAATTCATGAAAGCACAAGAGGAAACAAATCGATTATTGATCAAGACTATCTCTGAACTTCAGAAGTCTTTAAATGATCGACCCTCGAGCTCTGGTACATTACCGAGCAACACGATCGCTAACCCGAGGGGCGATGTCAAGGCGATCACTACCCGAAGTGGGGTATCATACAATGGACCCTCGATTCCCTCTACCTCTTCTTCTCCTCCTAAGGTAGCGGAACGTGAACCTGAGGTTACTACGGACACGGTACTTCCTACTAATAACGGAGGTACCAACAACGTCCACCCTCAAGTTGTCCCGGTCCCGGCTCGTAAGCCGAAAGTTGTATTTGATCCTCCTGTGTGTCCTGATGAAATCTCAAAGAGCAACCCTAAGCCGTCAATTCCATATCCTTCACGAGTGACTGAACAAAAGAACCGCGAGAAAGCTAACCATCAGATGGAAAAATTTTATCAAATTTTCCAAGAATTACACTTTGATATTAGCTTCGCGGACGCTCTTCTTCTCATGCCTAAGTTTGCTTCAACAATCAAAAATCTGATAAGCAACAAAGAAAAACTGTGTGAGATGGCAAAAACTCCTCTTAACGAGCATTGCTCAGCAGTGCTCTTGAAAAAGCTTCCCGAAAAGCTTGGAGATCCCGGGAAATTTCTCATTCCATGTATTTTCCCTGGGATGGTTGAATGCTTTGCCTTGGCCGATCTTGGCGCAAGCATTAACCTGATGCCTTACACAGTCTGGAAAAGACTTTCTCTACCTACTCTCACTCCGACCTGCATGACACTCGAGCTTGCAGACCATACCATATCCCGTCCTCTCGGCATTGCCGAAGATATCTTTGTGAAAGTAGGAAAGTTCCACTTTCTGGCAGATTTCGTGATTGTTGATTTCGATGCTGACCCACGAGTCCCTCTCATTCTCGGGAGAGGATTCTTAAGAACGGGTCGTGCTTTGATCGATGTATTCGAAGAAGAAATCACTCTACGTGTTGGTGGCGAAGCCATAACATTCAATCTTGATCAGACTTCAAGATATTCCTCCAATTATGACGCTGAAACGGTTAGCCGTATTGACATCATCGATATTGCGTCGGAGGAATCATCCCAAGAAGTCCTTGGTTTCTCATCCAGTGGCAGTCTTTCTACTGACCCTATCATTTCCGACTCTTCCCCTTCCCTCACTCCGTTTGAGGGAGGTGACTTCCTTTTGGAAGAACTCGAGGCTTTTCTTGCTCAAGATAGCTCAATTCCCGATGGAGTTGATGAAAACTATCTTGACCCGGAGGGGGACATTCTTCTCCTTGAAAGATTGTTAAATGACGATCCTTCACCCTCTCCGTCACCACAAATTCTTCATAAAGCGGAAGTCAAAAATGTTGAAATAACTGAAGACTTTCCCGAGGTTGAGCTCAAGGACTTGCCTCCTCATCTAGAATATGCATTTCTGGAGGGTGATAATAAATTACCCGTCATTATTGCCAAAGACTTAAAAGATGAGGAAAAGGCTGCACTCCTGAAGGTTCTTAAGTCAAACAAACAAGCAATTGCTTGGAAACTCTCCGACATTAAGGGCATAAGCCCGAACTTTTGTACTCATAAAATCTTAATGGAGGATGACTTTAAACCAGCTGTGCAACATCAGAGAAGGGTAAATCCAAAAATCCACGAAGTTATCAAACAAGAAGTTCTTAAACTTCTTGATGCGGGATTGATTTACCCTATATCTGACAGTCCTTGGGTTAGCCCAATTCATTGTGTTCCCAAAAAGGGAGGCATCACCGTTGTCACCAACGAGGATAACGAGTTGATTCCAACTCGTTTGGTCACGGGTTGGCGGGTTTGTATTGACTATCGAAAGTTGAATGAAGCCACCCGTAAAGACCATTTTCCTCTCCCTTTTATGGACCAAATGCTCGAAAGACTTGCGGGGAATGAATACTACTGCTTCCTCGATGGCTTCTCGGGTTACTTCCAAATCCCCATTGATCCCCAGGATCAAGAGAAGACTACCTTCACATGCCCCTACGGAACTTTTGCCTACAGACGTATGCCTTTTGGCTTATGTAATGCACCAGGCACGTTCCAGAGGTGCATGATGTCCATTTTTTCCGACATGATCGGGAAAACTATAGAGGTATTCATGGATGACTTTTCGGTCATCGGGGATTCATTTCAGACTTGCCTCTCCCACTTGGAACAGATGCTTAAACGTTGCAAAGAAACGAATCTAAGTCTCAACTGGGAGAAGAGCCACTTTATGGTCAAGGAGGGCATTGTCCTCGGCCATAAGATTTCGAAAAACGGGATCGAGGTTGACAGAGCTAAAATCAATGTCATTGCCAAATTACCTCATCCCACCACCGTAAAAGGTGTTCGGAGCTTTTTGGGTCATGCCGGCTTCTACCGTAGGTTTATCCAAGATTTTTCTAAGATTGCCCGGCCTATGACCCATCTCCTCGAGAAGGATGCTCCTTTCATCTTCTCTCCTGAGTGCATCGAAGCTTTTGAAACACTAAAGAAAAAGCTTACCGAGGCACCGATTCTTGTTGCCCCCGATTGGGACCAACCTTTTGAGCTTATGTGCGATGCTAGTGATTTTGCCATAGGTGCGGTCTTGGGGCAACGAAAAGCAAAATACTTTCAGCCCATACACTACGCAAGCAAAACTATGACTGAGGCTCAAGGTCATTACACCACCACTGAAAAAGAACTCCTAGCTGTGGTGTATGCCTTCGAGAAATTCCGGTCATACCTAATCTTGACTAAATGCGTAGTGTACACAGATCACTCGGCTTTGAAATACCTATTTGCAAAACAAGATGCAAAGCCGAGGCTTCTTCGTTGGGTTCTCCTCCTTCAGGAATTTGATATCATTATCCGTGATAAAAAAGGAGCCGAGAACCTTGCTGCTGATCATCTCTCACGATTAGAGAACCCTCATCAAGATGTGTCCGAGAAAAAGGAAATAAATGAAACATTTCCTCTCGAGACACTCAATGCGGTTGCTTTTCGTGGTGACTCTACTACCCCATGGTTTGCCGACTTTGCAAATTACCATGCAGGTAACTTCATAGTGAAGGGGTTAACGTCCCAACAAAAGAAAAAATTCTTCAAAGATGTTAAACATTACTTCTGGGACGACCCCTTTCTCTTCAAAATCTGTGCCGATCAAGTCATCAGGCGATGTGTATACGGACAGGAAGCCACTGATATTCTCAAGGCTTGCCATGCTGGACCCACCGGGGGCCACCATAGTCCTAACTACACCGCCAAAAAGGTGTTTGATTCCGGTTTCTATTGGCCCACAATCTATAAGGATGCCCACGAATTAGTCAAAACCTGTGATGCTTGTCAGCGTCACGGGAATATTTCACAAAAGAACGAAATGCCGCAAAATGCCATTCAAGTTTGTGAAATCTTTGACGTCTGGGGCATTGACTTTATGGGGCCATTCCCATCTTCTCACGGAAACAAATACATACTCGTGGCTGTTGACTATTTGTCAAAATGGGTTGAGGCTAAGGCCTTACCCACTAACGATGCCCGAGTAGTTGTGAAATTCTTGAAATCCCTCTTTGCTCGTTTTGGAACCCCACGTGCCATCATTAGTGATCGCGGTACTCACTTTTGCAATGATCAATTTGCAAAAGTCATGCTGAAATACGGTGTTACTCATCGTCTTTCTACCGCGTATCACCCCCAAACAAGTGGGCAGGTGGAGGTTTCCAACCGTGGTATTAAACGGATTCTTGAGAGGACAGTAGGTGAAAACCGTGCTTCCTGGTCGGATAAACTAGATGATGCACTCTGGGCCTTCCGTACAGCTTACAAAACACCCATCGGGTGTACTCCATACAAGCTTGTATACGGGAAGGCGTGTCATTTACCGATCGAGCTCGAGCACAAAGCCTACTGGGCCTTGAAACATGCTAACTACGACCTTCATAAAGCGGGTGATCACCGTAAGGTTCAAATCAATGAATTAAACGAACTTCGTGATCAGGCCTACGAGAACTCTTTGATCTACAAAGAAAAGACAAAGAAGATTCACGACTCTAAGATTAAGAACCGAGTTTTCAACGTCGGTGACAGAGTCCTTCTTTTCAATTCCAGATTAAAGATCTTCTCGGGGAAATTAAAAACCCGATGGACTGGACCATTCACTATTGCTAAAGTATACCCATACGGGACTGTTGAGTTATCTCAACCCGAAGGTCCCAACTTCAAAGTGAATGGTCACAGATTGAAACATTATTTTGGAGAGGACACACCACCCTTGATTGTCCCGGATCTCCAAACTTTCCCCATGGACCAATGAATTCGGGGATCGAGTCAAGCTAGTGACTCGGTGAACAAAAATTAGCAACATATATGGGTTGTCACCCGTATTTCTGACTTCTTTCTACTTTCTACCACCCTAGTGTGGGGGAGTGGCCATCCCCCACCGTTTCAAAAGTAAATATTTTTCAAAATTCAATAAACATGTTTTGTATGTATATTATGTCATTCAAATCCCGGGCTGTCAGGACAGATTTACTACAGTTAATCATTCACAAGTGATTAGCTAGCGTGGTAAACTTGACACAAGCCTGGGAAGTGTATGTATATTATTATTCATCTTTCAGGCTGTCAGGGCGAATTTACTACAGTTAATCATTCACAAGTGATTAGCTAGCGTGGTAAACCTGACACGAACCTGGAAGGTGTATGTATAAACTTTATCATTCAACTCCCGGGCTGTTAGGACGAATTTATTACAGTTAATCATTCACAAGTGATTAGCTTGCGTGGTAAACCTAACACAAGCCTGGGAGGTAGTGAAACAAAAGCAAAAAAAAAAAAAAAAAAAAAAAAAAAAAAAAAAAAATTGTATGTACAGATAAAATAAAGTGAAAAATAGAAATTTCCACAGTTAGAATCAAATATTAGCTTTTCCATTTAGAGATTCGGCATAATAGCCGGGACTTTGAATATTGAGGACAATATTCAGTTCTAGTGTGGGGGGGAAATTCTTACGAATTTTATCATAAAACTTTCCAAGTACCCCCATTTTAGGCCAAAATTTTTCAAAATTTTTCACTTTATTCCAAAATTTTTGTGGTTATCAATCCACCAAAGTCTAAATGACAAAGGGATTGGCTAGTCCAGGAGCAAACGGCTCTTGGTAAAGACATCTCAAATCCGTTGATGGCTGGCAGTTTGCCAAAAACTTGCATGGTTCCTCAGCTCCCCCGCATCCTCATAAGCAAATGAGCTGGCTAGCCCACAAGATTATGGCTTGTGGTAAAGGCCGTGGAAAAACCATAATTGGTAATCAGCTCACCAAGATGTTGACTTAGTCCATCAAGATGCTGGCTAGTCCAGAAGCAAACGGCTTTTGGTAAAGACTAATCAAATCCGTTGACAGCTGGTGGTTTGCTCAAAATCACACGGTTATCAGGTGTGCCACAGTTCTTACAGCTGGCTACTCCAGAAGTGATGGCTTTTGGTAAAGAGTTCTTTCAAATCCATTAAAACTTCATAAAATATTGCTAGGGACTAGCAATAGTTTAGTGTGGGGGATTGATGAGTATGTAAATACTCATCATTTTATACCAATCTGAGCTGCCAAAACATACAAAAACACCCGAATATGTATCAAAATGCTTAAAATATCTTAGAGGTGTGTTTTATATGTTTCAAACACAAAATATGCAAAAACAAATGAAAAACGTACAAAGTTTGCATAATTGGCAGTTTCAGTCCCTCAAGTTTCATAAATTGGCAAAACTAGTCCCTGATCACTCAAAACTTGTAAAAATATCATAAAAGGTCCTTGGGATTCATAAGTTGTTAGGAAAAGTCCTTTGAAGTTAAAAATCATAAAATTACAACTATGGTCCCTCAACTTTGGAAAAGTGTCAAAATTAGTCCCTAAGGTTTAAAAAATAAGAAAATATTCAAAATAAACCTTATACTATTTATAAATGACAAAATTGGTCCTTTGTGTTAACATTTGATATTTACAGGTTTAACCCTTCACAAATTCAGAAAATTACAAGAATGGTCCCTGGAGATTGGTGAATTTACAGAAAAGGTCCCCGGGTATTTAAAAATTGAAAAAACATTAAAAATACCCATGTACTATGCATCCTTGTCAAGATTGGTCCCTATGATAATTTTGGGAAAGTTACAAAACCAGTCCCTCAAGTTTGCATTTATTACAAATTTGGTCCTTTTGTTATTTAAGCTAAAAAACCAAACCGGACCAAATATAAACTAAACCTAAGTCCACTCCAGGCCCAATCCTAATCCTAAGCCCAGTTACAAACCAGCCCACCCCCAGGTCAAACCTCCCAGTCAAACAACCCTCTCCCTTCTCCTCTTCCCTCTCAGACTCACACACACACACCACCACTTGCAGTCGACCTCCCCTCTCCTCCAATCACAAGCTACTATCCCCCACAATAAATGCTCCCACCTCCCTATACCTACCCATGACCCCCCACAATTAATGCTACCCCCCTCCTTTGCGTGTATCAGACCAAAGATGCAAAAGCAGATTTTCCCGCCAAATTACGTGGAGCATCATGAGTGGACCAAAGATTGAACAAAAAGGTGGGAAATGATTGAAATGCAGTGGTGAACCCTAATTGAGGGCTATAAATAGAAGATGGATGCAAGAGGAAGAGTAGTTAGTTAATATAGTTTTAGTTAATGTCGTATTATTTCAATTCTCAATTTTAGGGTACACCCAAGCTATTAAGCAGTGGTAACCTTGTTTTTAATGTATTGTAACTTGTTTTAAGTTATTAATTTTAAGGTTCCTTTATTATTACATCTATTGCAATTTTAATCATATTTCAAGTTTTCATATTGTTCAGTTGTTGTATTTGTAAGCCTTATGTATTGGACTCTTAGCTCATATAAGCTCCCCTAAGCTTGTTTAAGCTTTAGAGACTGCTAAAACTCAGAACTAGTAGAGAGAAAACAAAAAAAATAAAAAAGTCAATGATGGTCAACTGTTTTGTGTTTAATGTTTGTTTCAGGTTCTAAGCACATTGGGGAATTGGATTGAGGTTGATATTGCCTATTTAAAGATAGGCAACTGTGGAGAAAACCCCTTGTTCAGCTAGGGGTTCAATGTAAGATTTGTTTTATTTTTAACTTTCCACTAAATTCATGATCCATAGTTAGATTATAGATTGCTTGATTGTATCTGTGTTAAACTTGTTCTTGTGTAATCAATTGGTAGAATTTAGTTATAATCTAGCATAATTTAGTTAAGTTGGTTGTTAAAATTAGTTGTAGTTTAAAATCTTGATTTCAAAGTGAAATTAGTATAATTGTCATTTATATGATTCATACTGATATGGCTGTTAAATTGTGCTTCTATGGTCTCAATAAATAGTATTATAAGCTTTTAAATCTGTATTGGGATCTCAATCACCAATTTGTAGTGGAAATCACAAAAATCTGTTTTCAAAGAGGGTGTTTGGCTCAGGTTTGCTCAGTGAGCTTAACTGAGTTTTAGGGTAAATTTGTGTTTCATAATAGTAACATAGGGTCATATAAGCTCAGTCAGTCCATCTCTTTAGGTAATATACAAGGTAAAAGTCAAAATCACTCACACCATTAGGTTATAACCAACTGTTACACAGTTGGTGTCCAAGAACCCTCACCTTAGCTTATATTGAATAGTTCTAGCTTAATTTAGTCCTAGTATAGCTTAACTAACTTAAATCAATCAGTAATATAGCTTAGAAATCCATAAAAGTCAACTAGTTCAAAATTTCTTAAAAAGTCAAAGTTACCCATTCCCAGTTTTCACCAAACTTACTCAAGGATTTCTGAATTTTGTGATTTAATTGGTATTGTGAAAATTGGAGTTTTAGTTCTTTACCAACTCAAGTTTGAGAATATGTTTTCATTTCATAATTAGAAAATTTATTCTAAGTCCCATTCAACCTCAAAGACAACTGCAGGGCAAGCTTGTGCCCTGCTCACCCAGTCACCACCTCAACACCACCACTTTGGTGGTGTTTTGTGACCAACCCAGTAGGCCCCACACCTCCTAAATAGGATTTCCCAACCCCCCTCCTACCAGGCTCCATACATTGACTATTTGTTTGACCTTCACCCCAGTGGACCCTACCTGAAATTGCTCACCAAGTCTGTCCCAGGTCTGAGTCAAAAGTGAAAAGTGCAAAGTGCTTAAGTTAGCTTATTCAGCTTATTTGTGTTGTTTATTAGTTGTATTTGGCTTATTTGAGTGTACTTAGCTTGTGTGTATCTGTTTTAACCATTGTGGACCCCACCCAAGGCCATTTGACCTTATTTGACCAATCAGTCAACCAAAGTCAACTGAGTTGGTTAAGGGGGTGTTTACAGCTTATTTATAAGCTAAAGTTCAAAGTGTTTTCACAAAAAGTCTTTTATTTTAAGTATAAAGTTAGTTTGTAAAAGAAAAATCCAAAAAAAATTAGTTTTAAAACAAGTGATAGTTTCTATTTAATTCCATTTAAGTTTAATTTTCATTTTTAGATTTTAATTAAGTAACTAGTATTTTTATATTTTTATTAAATACCTCATATATTAAAGTAGTTATAATAAATTTTTCAGATTTTTATTTTGTCATTTAGTATTTATTAGATTTAATTTTAATTTTCTTTATTATTAATTATTATCAAATATTAAATAGCTTAATTAGTTTTTATAAGGTTAAATCTAGTTTTTATAATTTTTCTAGTTCTAATATAGTATAATAAGTTTTTAGAAAATAAATTTTGAGATTCTACTGTTCATTTTCTATTTTCCTTATTTTATTTGTTTAAAATAGATTTAAGTTAATTAATAGATAAATAATTAGTTGTTTAATTTTAAAACATAATTTTAGAGTTTTTATAATTTTGTAGGATTCCAGTGATGGTTAAATAATTTTATAAATTTTATCTTAATTTTCTAAGTTAATTTAGTATTAATATAAATTAAAAGTAGTTTAAATAGTTTAATTAAGCTAAATAGTTTTTAATTAATTACAAAACCACAAAAAGACAAAAATATTATTTTTAATTTTTTATACTTTCTTCAAGTTCTAATTTAGGTTTAGAAAATATTTTTATAAATTTTTAGTATAATTTAAATCATTTGTCATTTTTAGTTTAATTAAATTAGGTTTTAATTTAGATTTTAAATAGTTTAATTAATTAAATAATAGTTTAATATTATTTTAATCACTTTTATCATTTCTTTTTCATTTTTAATTTTAAGTTTTGAAAAGTGTCAAAAACACCCCCTGTAGTTTCATAATTACCAAAAACCCACTTTTCCAGTCCGATACGTGATCTTAATTGTCAATTTGTGCATATTTCTGCTATCTGATTATTGTGAATATTATATCTGTTTGTCAACACCAAAATAACAGTAGCAATATCATTCCTACATCATCTGGCTACTGTCCTCAGTGCCACTTTCTCATAAACGATTCCAAAAGCACCATTTCAATCTCGTCGGGACTTTAACGACCCGGGAATACACTATACTATCACCGGAGTATTGATTCTAGGCTGTCTTTGACTTGTTGACCTTGGTCAATAATAATAAGACGGTTCGGGCTCAATCAGACCCCCTAATAAAAAACAACCACGTCTTTTGACATTTGTGATGACATGAGCCATTATGAATAATTAATCAAGAAAATGACCACCAACCCCACCTAAAATGACAAAAGAAGTGATATAAGGTAATATTTGACCATAAAAAATGATTAGGGCTTAAATGACTCTCTAAAAGCGTATCAATTAAATCTTTATCAGTATTACAAGGCAAATGTCAACAAATGTTATCCAAGTTAGAGGTCATTTCCGATCAAAGTATTTAGTGTTTTATTTATTTATTATTTTTTTAGGCATAAAAAGAATGCCAACTTATTTTTTTTGTGTATGTGACCAATTTGGGACATTCCGGTATATATTTAATGATTATTTGTTATATTTTACATTTTGAGTCCACCATCACCTATCATCGTCGCTACCGCCAACCCCACCCACCACTACCACCACCGCCTCCAACACCACCATCACTACTGCCACCACCACCACCACCCACCATTCACCACATCACCTCACTACAATGGTGATGATGGCTGAGGTTGAGGATTATGACGGTTGTGGGTGCCGTTGGGGTAAACCAATGATGGGTGGGGTTGGGGGTGGCGGAGGTGGTTGGTGGTGGTATTGATGGGTGGGTGGGGTTAGTGGTTGCGACGGTGGTTGGTGGTAGTAGTGGTGGGTGGATTAGAAAATATGATTTACTATTGAATTGATTTATACTAGGGACCGCTAAATTAGAATATGATTTGATGATGCTCATAATGCCTAAGTGTATGAGGAAAGTTTGAACTAAGAGTTATATATTTTATAGGTTATGAATTAGTTTGTGGTGAACGTGGATAAGCGTTACCCGTTTGATATTTTCCTTATTATGACAAAGTTGATAGGGATTTGTGGTTTGTTGATATATCCATTGTTACAAGAGTCCATCACAATACCATTATTTAGGTATTTGTGGATTGGATATGTGTTCGTTTGTTCTTTTATTTATAATAATCACATATAGATTCTCATGTGAGTTTGGAAGCCAGCTTGTACCCTGTCATAAATTTATGTTATCTACTTTCATAATGGCTCATGTCATCACAATTGTCAAAAGATGTGGTTTTTTTTTTTACTTGATTAATCTTTATCAGTAATGTTGCTTACCATACTTGATTAATCTTTATCAGTAATGTTACTTTCATAATGTAGCTTTTGGCCGTGAAAACTTGACGATGCTCTGTGGGCTTAGAACCGCTTGTAAAACCCCAATTGAAACCACACCTTACAAACTTCTGTATAGAAAAAATGTCATTTACTGTTTGAAATAGAACATCGTGCATAATGGATAATCAAACATTGTAATGCAGATCTAATAGCAGCCGGTAAGAAAAGAATGTTTCAACTTCATGAGTTGGACGAACTCCGTCTCCAAGCATACAAAAACTCTCATGTGTATAAAGCAAGATGTAACACCCCCAAAATATCGCAACGGAAGATAATGTAACTGGGTGCTACCTCATAGTACAAAGTTCAAGTCATAGAATACGACCTCTAAGTGAGATGTTTTAAAAGATTTCCATTCAATAATAAACATTAGAGGTACAACAAAAGAGGTCCCAGGGTACAAGTTACAAAAATATTTTAAATATCATCGAATGGTACAAAGTATGCATGCATAAAGTCTTTAAAATATGCCATGAGACTCAAAAGCTCCACCCCAAAATATCGCCTTATGGACCTGAGATAAACATGCTGAAAACGTCAACAAAAGTTTTTAGTGAAATTCATAGGTTTAAAATTAAAGCATTGGACCATAAGCTTTCAGGGTTTTGGCAACAATTGTAACATGTACAAAGTTGTAAAGCATTTAGTATTGCACTAAGCTCATGACACCGTAAACTTTAACAGGAGTATCATTATATTAATATAATAATAATTGCCCTAGTATGTAATTTTCCATTTTCCTAACATCTCAAATACAGTGCGTCTAGTGCGTCTGGTTGTCTATCCGGCCAACACAAACAGGATTCGTCAATCCCGATAGATCTATTCACATTATTCACGTTTACATAATAGGGTCTTTCTGGCAATAGCGGTACTTAGTGTCAATAATAAGTTTAGTTCAAGTATCCAGTTTTAAATCACTTGTGTCCATAGTAAAATAGCATGTATCTCCCCGAAGGAGTTTATAAAATAGTTAAACTAGTAAAGGTGAGGCTACGAACTCACTTTATGCAATGTGATAACGAGAGTGCAATTAAAACGACGAGTAAGCCGAAACAATCCAACGAGCAACCTAAAATAATATTTTGAGTCTTAGTTTTCAAAAATGATAACGTAAAAATGCAAATGAGTTTTACAAAGTTTTGATACTGATTATACCATTGTACATAATTTTTATAAGGTTATTAAAAGGACAGAGACTAATTTTGACAAGTTTACTAAGTTTTACGAGCCCTAATATATTGGAAGTTAATGACAAAATCAGATAAATCAGTTAGTATACAGTATGTAATAAACGCAAAGCCTAAGGGCCGAACATGTTATTTTGTTAGTTAATAACCGAATAGCGGTTATAGTTAGTTAGAAAGTTAATGGTAGTTATTGGTGAAGGGTCACAATGGTTCATAGAACCTGTTAGTGTCTTTTCGGTATGTATATATATGGTCAAGTGTCTGTAAGAATGTATGAACACGAAAATTGCAAGTATCAATCTAGTATAGTCATATATATTACCATATATATTACCTGTGATTTGGTCATCATAGCAAGTGTTATTCCAACAATTGGCATTAGAGCCCAAGGCTAATCGATCAAGGGAGAACATTTCCACGGGTTTAGAATAGAATATGAGGGAAAGAAAGTAAGGAAGAAGGAATACCTATTCATTCATCGATTGGAGAAGTAAGAAGACAATAAAAAAAAAAGTAACAAGCGACTAGAATCTCTAATTGAAAAACCCCCGCAGAGGCGGAGTAAGATCAGATCGATTGTAGAAGAAGGAAAACCCTTTTGATAATCATACCAACCGATTCTTAGAAAGAACGATTGAAGAGATCGAAGCATACATCACTATTTAGAACCAAACATCAATTGTCGAAGGAAGCAAACTCGATTGGAGAGGAAAAGGAACAATTTTGGTATTTTGCTTGTACTTTCTGATTTTAACCTAGAATTAGATTTAAGATTTTTAGAGAAATGGGAAAGTAAGGGGGAAGAAGAAGTAGAAAGCAGGGTAAGTGTCGTGAAAGTCAGATTATCAATTTGGATTTGGGAAAAGATTTAAGTACTTATTTATTTATTTATTTTTCTTCAATTTATTTTATTGATTAGAAAAAATCAATTGTTAGAAAGAAGAAAGAAAGATTAAGTCTTGTATATTTATTCTAAAGAAACAAAAAAAAAAAAAAAAAAAAAACATTTTTTTTAGATTAAAAATACAAAACTAGTAAGAAGTAAGAAACCTAACCCTTGTGGTTCACATAGTAAGAAGTAAAAAGAAACCTATCATTTTTAAGGAACCTAGTGTTTAACGAAACCTTGGGGTTTCGAAGTAAGAAAGAAAACTCTAGTGTTTCCTAAGTAAGTAAGTAAGTGAAACTTTAACATTTCAAAGTAAGTAAGAGAAAACCGTAGTGTTTCACCCCGTAAGAGAAACCTCAGTGTTTCAACCAGTAAGAGAAACCATAGTGTTTTGACCATTAAGAGAAACCTCGGTGTTTCAAAGCAAGTAAGAAAGTACGCAAGTAAGAAAGCAACAAAGCATGAAGATAGGATATACATCTACACAAACTCGTGAGCAAAATATAGCACTTCAATGTCCGAAACTGAATGAATAAAACTACACCACATGGGCAATTATGATGGAAACAATCTTAAAGGCCTAGGGACTTTGGGAAGCGCTTGAAGATACAGAAAAAGTAGATGAAAGAAAGATGCATTCAACAAAAGCAATGATCCTCACAACATTGTCGGAAGATATTCTAATGCAAGTTGCACAGTACGAGACTACGAAGAAAGTATGGGAATCAATTAAGGTACGATATATTGGAGCAGACCAAGTTCAGAAAGCACGTCTACAAACTTTAAGAAGCGAATTGGAGACCTTAAAAATGAAGACCAACGAAACCGTGAACGACTTTGCGGGAAAATTGGGAAGCATAAGAGGCAAGGATAAAAGTCTTGGTTCTAATCTTAATGACAAAGTACTAGTAAGAAAGTTGTTGAACTCAGTTCCAAAGAAGTTTCTACCAATTGTGGCATCCATCGAGCAATATTCGGAAGTTGATGAAATTTCATTTGAAGAAGCAATGGGAAGAATAATAACTTATGAAGAATGCCTCAAGAGTCAAGATGAGCCACAAGAAGATTACCAAAGCAAACTTCGAATGGCAAGTTCAAGTAATGAAGGCCGTGGTAGAGGTCAAGGAAGAAACTTTAGTAAAGAAGAAAGAGGACGTGGAAGAGGTACAAGTCGAGAACAACACAAGAAAGAAATGAGATGCTATGAATGTGGTGAATTTGGTCACTTTGCATACAAATGCACCAAATGGAAGGATAAAGACAAGAAGCAAGAAGCACATCTCATTTACCAAAGCGACGAAGAACCTACATTGTTGTGATGACACGTCAAGAAATAAAGGAAGTACTGATTTTGTCATTAGGGGGGAATATTGGAAGTTAATGACAAAATCAGATAAATCAGTTAGTATATACTATATAGTATGTAATAAACGCAAAGCCTAAGGGCCGAACATGTTAGCTTGTTAGTTAATAACCGAATAGCGGTTATAGCTAGTTAGAAAGTTAGTTAATGGTAGTTATTGGTGAAGGATCACAATGGTTCATAGAACCTGTTAGTGTCTTTTCGGTATGTATATATATGGTCAAGTGTCTCTAAAAATGTATGAACGAAAATTGCAAGTATCAATCAAGTATATTCATATATATTACCTGTGATTTGTTCATCATAGCAAGTTTTATTCCAACATAATATAATTGCTGTTTGGATTTTAGAAAATTATCCGACTTAATAAATTCACTACTCAAATCGTAAATGGTTATGACTCGGTTTTTACGTTCACAGAAAGGTATTTGAGTCTACTAATCAGATTTGCGAGTCCACTGTTCTAAAAATTACATAACCTGTGTGAAATTACTATTTTTTCCTTACGTGGCAAAGATGGTAATTAACACCCGAACCCAACCAAAGGAGTAGACAGACTCAAGCCTCTCAGCAAGACCAAAACAAACAAAGGACACGAAGCAGTCACCTGAAGGTTGAACCTTTGCACCAATCAACCCAACTGCACTTGAACTTCTTATTCCTATGTGAAATTCCAAAAGAAAATGTATAATTCAATCTTGAAGAAAATATCTGATATTGATGGACGTTTTGGTGCGAAGTCAATTTTAATATTATTATATACGACTCTTTGAAGTCAATGTGTAACCAATATTAAATCAGACTTGTCAATGTGAAGTCAAATTTTTATATTATTTTATATGACTGGATGCAGATCAACAGGTCATGCACTAGTTGATATATATGGAGCACGTAGCTAGTTGGAATAAAATCATACACTTTGGATAAGAAATTAAATAAAGATGGAAAAGTGTCCTCAAAAACTAATACTTTTGGTCTTTGTTTCTCTATTATTGCTTGATCATCATCATCAAGCCAACGCCATCAATGCCACCAACAACAACGCCATCAATGCCAACTGCAGCAACGTCATCACTACCACCCACACTATCACTATTACAACAACCGACACCAGCTCCAGCACAGCTCCAGCAGCTGCAGCAGCTCCAGCAGCTTTAACATGAATATCATAATATTCTAAATATATATTAATTGTTATTGCATGTTATGAGTGCCATAGTTTCTTTATTGTTTTTCAATAAGTGGCCAGATTGTGAAAATTTTTTTTTTTTTTTTTTTTTTTTTTTTTTTTTTTTTTTTTTTAATTTCTAGTTGGAAGTGGTGATCGAAATGAATCATCTATGGTCTATTGTTTCTACTATCTTATGTTTCTAGAGTGAGTACCATATAATGGCATAATAAAATGGTTGAAAACTCCTTTGTGGACGTTATAAAAGCATACAATATATACTAGATTTAATTTGGTTTCAAGTCTTGATTCAGTGTAAACGTTTATTAAGTTTACTATGAAGGTTTACTTGTGTGATATTACTGATATCTACTAAATTCTAGGCCATGTAGTTTCGGTAATCCAAATCTGAGTGAACCCAAATTCCTGTTCTAGTACTTAGCATGGTTCTGCAGGTCCAATGTTTTATCTCAACTGGAACAAACTGCTGTAATACCTAGTGATTTAGTATCCTATGATGGATGTTATATTATTTAAGAAAACATACTTAAGTATCAAGGGTAAAATTTAGTACATGTATCATTAATGTATAATTTGCAACATCGTACCCACTGAGATGATATCAAGACTCTATCGTATGGTTGAATTGCTCATAAGAACTCTAAATTACGCATTGATTGGATCATTGATCCACTTTCTATTTGTAACAATCGTATGTAATAAATTTTTAGCTCATTGATTCCTTTTAAGAAAAGGGAAATTGGCACAAAAAGGCATCATACTTGCCACTTTTTGTCATTGTATTTAGCGTCATTTTTTTTTATTGTAGCACTAACATTTCTAAATCGTGTCATTGTGTGTACTTTACGACTTTTTAGCCATGTGAAATGACCATTTTACCCTTCAAAATTTGAAAAAAGTAAGGGTAAAATGGTCACAAAGTACACACAATGGCACGATTTAAAAAGGTTAGTGCTACAATAATAAAAAAAAGACGCTACATACAATAACAAAAACTGGCAAGTAAGATGCCTTTTTTTGCCAATTTCCCTTAAGAAAATTATCAGCCTTTAAAAAACAATAGTTTGCAATATCATATTGGACTTCTATGAACCAAAATGTAGAGGTTTAGTTATAAATATTACACGGAACTAAATAATTGTTCATGTAAACGTATAATAAATACCAAATGGAAAGGTCAAATGTCTTGACTTGCGGACAAGTCATAAGTCATTCACTCTATTCCTCCCACGCTTTGAATCACGGATTGCACAATCTGAATGAAAGGTTGGAGCTTACCGAACTAATTATGCATTTTCACTTGTGCTTTTGAATGAAGTATATGCACAATAGTGTTACCGGCAGCAATCGTTGATCATATGTGAGTGGGGTTGTGTTAGGAACAGCTATATGCACAATAGTCACCAAGGCACATAGGAAATATAGCATGCACACAAGCACATGGAGACAGGCGACGCATATGCACATTCTCAACGATAAAGATTTAAAAAACTTGAATTGCAAACTGTCTCAACATTTGCAACGATAAGGATTTAAAAAAACTTGAATTGCATACTGTCTCAAAGTGCTTTGGAACTCCTGCGAGCTGCATGTTCTTTTGAAGCCATAAGATCTGCCTCAATTTCAAAGAAATATTTTCATTTGATAGTCTCAAGTCATCCAGTCGCCAAAAAGAGGCTGTGGATGTATGAGAAACTTCTAGTAATAATACTCAGCTGAAACAATTCTATTGGGGTGTTACGTGCTGACACTTATGCTGTTAATTCACATGCCTAGCACTGTTGGGGCTGCGGTGATACAAACCCATGTAACCAATTATTTTAAGATATATCTTCCTTATGTCATTAAGTATTACAAGGCAAATGTCACACCAAAAGTTATCCAAGTTAGGGGTCATTTCCGATCAAAGTATTTTATTTATTTATTTATTTTTTGGCATAAAAAAGGTAGCCAACTTATTTTATTTTGTGTGTGACCAATTTGGGACCTTCCGGTATATATTTAATGATTCTTTGTTATGTTTCACATTTGGAGTCCACCACCACCTATCACTGTCGCTACCACCAACCCCACCCACCACTACCACCACCAACCGCCGCCGCCTCCACCACCGCCGCTGCCACCATCACCACCCACCATTCACCACATCACCCCCACTGAAATAGTGATGATGGCTGAGGTTGAGGGTTATGACGGTTGTGGGTGGTGTTGGGGTAAAACAATGATGGGTGGGGTTGGTGGTGGCGGAGGTGGTTGGTGGTGGTATTGATAGGTGGGTGAGGTTGGTGGTTGTGACGGTGGTTGGTGGTGGTAGTGGTGGGTGGGGTAGTGAGTATGATTTACTATTGAGCTAATTTATGCTAGGGACCGCTAAATTAGAATATGATTTGATGATGCTCACAATGCCTAAGTATTTGAGGAAAGTCCTAACCAAGAGTTATACATTTTATAGGTTATGAATTAGTTTGTGGTGAACGTGGATAAGCGTTACTAGTATGATATTTTCCTTATTATGAGAAAGTTGATAGGGATTTGTGCTTTGTTGATATATCCATTGTTACAAGAGTACATTACAATTTCATTATTTAGGTATTTGTGGATTGTATATGTGTTTGTTTGTTCTTTAATTTATAATAATCACATATAGATTCCCTTGTGAGTTTGGAAGCCAGCTTGTACCCTGTCATAAGTTTATGTTATCTACTTTCATAATGGCTCATGTCATCACAACTGTCAAAAGATGTGGTTGTTTTTTACTTGATTAATCTTTATCAGTAATGTGGCTTACCATATGGTCTAGTCGAGAAACCTTGACGAAGCTCTGTGGGTTTTTAGAACCACTTATAAAACCCCAATTGAAACCACACCTTAAAAACTTCTGTATAGAAAAAATGCCACTTATCGTTTGAAATAGAACATCGTGTATACTAGATACTCAAACATTGTAATGTAGATCTCATTGCAGCTGGTGAGAAAAGTGTTTCAACTTCATGAGTTGGACAAACTCCGTTTCCAAGCATACGAAAACTCTCATCTATATAAAGCAAGATGTAACACCCCCGAAATATCGCAACGAAAGATAATGTAACTGGGGTGCTACTTCATTTTACAAAGTTCAAGTCATAGAAAACGACCTCTAAATGAGACGTTTTAATAGATTTCCATTTGATAATAAATATCAGAGGTACAACAAAAGAGGTCCCAAGGTACAAGTTACATAAATATTTTAATTATCATCGAATAGTACAAAGTATGCATAGTCTTCAAAATATGCAATGAGACTTTAAAGCTCCACCCCTAAATATCACCTTACGGACCTGAGATAAACATGCTAAAAATGTCAACAAAATTGTTGAGTGAAGTTCATAGGTTTAAAGTTAAAGCAGTGGACAACAATGTAACATATATATACAAGGTCGTAAAGCATTTATTATTGCGCTAAGCTCATGACACCGAAAACTTTAACAGGAGTATCATTATAGTGATATAATAATAATTGCCCTAGTATGCCATTCGCCATTTACCTAACATCTCAAATAAAGTGCGTCTGGTTGTCTATCCGGCCAACACAAACAGGATTTGTCAATCCCAATAGAATTATTCACAGTTTTGTGTTTACACAATAATAAGTTTAGTTCAAGCATACAGTATTAAATCACTTGTGTCCATAGTAAAATAGCATGTATCTCCCACAAGGAGTTTATAAAATAGTTAAACGAGTAACGGTGAGGCTATGAACTCACCTTATGCAATGTGATAACGAGAGTGCAATTAAAACGACGAGTAAGCCGAGAAAATCCAACGAGCAATCTAAAATAATATGTTAAGTCTTAGGTTTCAAAAATGATAATGTAAATATGCAAATGAGTTTCTTATACCATTGTACATAGTTTTTATAAGGTTATTAAAAGGACAGGGACTAATTTTGACATGTTTACTAAGTTTGACTAGCCCTAATATAATTGTTGTTTGGATTATAGAAAATTATCCGACCTAATAAATTCACTACTCCTAAACCGTAAATGGTAATGACTTTGTTTTTATGCTCACTGAAAGGTATTTTAGTCTACTAATAAGATTTGTGGGTCCCACTGTTCTAAAAATTACATAACCTTTATGAAATTACAATTTTCTCCATAGGTGTCAAAGCTGGTATTTATATATCAGAACCAAACAGTCCCACAAAAACGGCTCTACCTTTTGATCAACAACTCCTTTTGACTCAGTTCAAAAAGGCCACATTTAAGTTAAGGGGGCTACTATATTAACGGGGGGACAAGGGTGTCAGCCCCTTGTCTCCTCTTTTGTCCCCTTTTTTTTCCAGCGTAGCTCAGTTTCTGTTCCGTATTTTTAACAGTTTTAAGCGTTTGACATATTAAACTTTATATTTTATGTTCCGCACTTTCAGGTTTATAGCTTTTTGATATAAACAAAATTATAAAAATAAAAAAAATAAATAAAAAATAAATAAAAAATAAATGCTACAGTACCCCTACGGGGGTAGACCCCGTGAGACTAAAAAAGTAGCCACCGTTATTATAACGGGGGCTACTATATTAACGGGGGGACAAGGGTGTCAGCCCCTTGTCTCCTCTTTTGTCCCCCTTTTTTTTCCAGCGCAGCTTAGTTTCTGTTCCGTATTTTTGACAGTTTTAAGCGTTTGACATATTAAACTTTATATTTTATGTTCCGCACTTTCAGGTTTATAGCTTTTTGATATAAACAAAATTATAAAAATAAAAAAAAATAAATAAATAAAAAATGCTACAGTACCCCCTACGGGGGTAGACCCCGTGAGACTAAAAAAGTAGTCACCATTATTATAACCCAACCCTTAAGTTAAAGTGCCATCTTCATTTTCTCTTTGTACATCAACAGTTGGTTCTGTAAAAAATTTTGGGCTTTTTACCATTTAAAATCTGTTACGCAAATCTGGAACACTTTTACCAAATATTTTATAATGAATTCATCGGGTATCGTTACAGATCACGACACCATGAAAATCGAAGCTAAGACATAGAACTACAACCTTATATTTTTATCTGAGTCTCTAAACCTACTGATGTTTCTCGTTCCAACTCACTGATCAAAACTGTCCCAACAAATAAAGTCCAAAACATGTTTTTATAGTGTTTCAAGCTATGTACAATGTATAATCAAGTCAAATAAATGTATATAATATATAAAATGTATAAAAACACAGAAATGGAGATGAAAATAGAGTTTCCTTACAATAGTTTTAATGGTGAGAAAGAACACAAAACAATGATCACTAAAACCAAAATCACTAACAATAATCCCAATACTTCCAATCTTTTTTTAACCAACCCTTGTTCTAATAATTTTAACACATGAAAAACCCTTGATCAATCAACCCAAATAATCTTTCAAACCCTTGTAAATCTTCTAGTAGGCCCAAGAAAGGATGAGGTTAGAGATGATTTATGGTGGAAAAGAACCAAGAATGCTACTGCAAGTATCTAAACCTTCAACAAAACAAGAAAGTAACTAGCAAAAATCAAGTGAATGGTATGTTATGGTGTTGGTGATGGTACAACAAGGAGGAGAGCAAGAAGAGAGAGTGAGAGTGATTAGATCAAAATGAAAGAGATAGTGTAGTTGTTAATTTAGGACATGCAAAGTAAGACATAACAAATGTCTTAATGGTATCTAACTTGCTTATCCATGAGACAAGTGTCTCATGGGTGGCAAGTTTATAAAAGTTTAGTAAAAATTATTGTATAAGTTAGGTATAATGCTAATTAGTGTAAGAGTATTAAAGCTAAGGTGCAAAGGTGTTGCGGGTATAAATTAAAATGCAAAACGTGTAAAGGTTTCTGTAAAAAAATGGAAAAATAAAAGTATGACATATAAAATATATATGTAAGGAAATTAAAATGTATAAAATATGTAGACTAAGCATAGTCTAGAGTTGGTTCAAGTTTAATGTATGTGTAACGACGTACGCGAGTGAATCTAACCGGTTACTCGTAAAAGTAATTTTTTGCAAAATTAAAATAAAAGTAAAAGTAATTGGTTAAATAATAACCCAAAAAATACGAATTGTTATAGTCCATCCCCTTAAAGGAATCCCGACCCGGGATATAGTTTATGTTGGCTATGTGAGGGGTGTCAATGAAGAGGTGTAGGTACTTGTGGTGGATTGTTTCTAGGTTAACTAGAGATTTAGTTTGACTCGTCTTCTTGGTATACCGTGTGGGACGAGGTTGAATTTTTGTGGTAAGAAAGGGTAAGAGTCCATCCCCCTTAAAGGAACCCCAACCCGGGATACAGTTTGTGTTGGCTATGAGAGGGGTGTCAACAAAGAGGTATGGGTACTTGTGGTGGATTGTTTCTAGGATAACTAGTGATTTAGTTCGACTCGTCTTCTTCGTATATAGTGTGAGATGAGGCTGATTTTTCGTGGTAAGGATAGGTTAAGAGTGTGCTTAGTTAATGTGTTCAATCGTACGAATACTCATGAATTGTTTATACTCACACAAACTTTGATTTAGGGATATAAGTGAAAGGTTGTTTTTTTAACAAGATTTACAGATAACTGCTCCCAACATAACATGATCCATCCTGAATTAGACATGGGTGATCAAGCTATATATAATTGGGGCTTGATGATCGGTTTAGTCAACTAGTTTTATGGCTCTTAGAGTTTAAATAGTATTAACCAATAGTAGTCAAAATTGTTTATATAGTAGTAAAACACTTTATAAGATTATATCAAAATTAGTTTATATGAAAATGGCAAAATGATTTTATAAGATGATAACAAACTCTTTTCAGAATGGTAGTAAAATAGAAAATGCAATAGCTAGAAATTTTCACAACATGTTGATACAAAATAGTAAATAGTCATAAATCAAATAAATCCCACAACTCGGGATAAACATACATGATATACGACGAAGTTCATGATAAAGTACTAATGTTAATCTCTTAAGGGATACAACCCAAGAGAATCTAGACTTAAGTCTTATTATGCAAGGCACGAAAACTCTTTCTCTAAACATCATCATTCAGTAGCGTAGTTAGGGTCCTAGTGAGTTTCTCTTCCTCCTAGCACACATGCTTTCCCTCGAGCCCTTTCTTCATTTGGTTCTTCAGTTTTGAGCAATCAGTCCTAAGGTGCCCTATTTCACCACATTCAAAGCAAGTCAACGGGGTAGGGACCCTACAATCTTTAGCCGGGTGACCGACCTTTTTGCAGTTCTAACATGTAGCGGGGCAAGGTCCAGTGTGATGATATTTGCATTCATTGCACTCAGGTAGGGTTCCAACATACCTTTTCTTGTTACCTGGCCTAGCAGCACAAGTCTTGATCACTTATCGCCTCTTTTTTGCCTCTTGTTTTGTTGTTTGCTAGAATTTCCTTTTTGATTACTTTCCCATTTCCTCTTGATGCCAACACTCTTGGAATTTTTGGCTTTACGCTCTAATGCCTTGAGGCTCATACCCATACACCTCATACGTCACTTAGGGAACACGACATACAACATAAGTCATCATTACAAGAAAACTTATGAGTCAGCCTAGAAAAGCAAGTCCTGATACGCGAACCCCAGTTGCCTGGCACAGGGCTGGGGTAAGTCATTTACTTCAAAGTCAAGCATTATCTCACTTGTACATGACATAATACTAGAATGGGGGCTTGATTACATATATATATGGCACTACATAAATTAAGTCCCCATGTTTAGACAAAGCCCATTGTTCACATAATGGCCCAAACCGTGGACAAGACCAAAGCCCCCCATCTCATCACCCCTTGCCCTAGTTCCACACTATATATACCATATGATATAGGGACCTAAGGTAAGTAAGCTTTACACGAGAACATACTTCACTTTAAAGCCTCCTTAGGCTCCTCTCCTATCAATAGTGGAACTGAAACAATTTAATTTCACACTTAAACGATTTAATTCTACACTATATATACCATATGATATAGGTACCATGATCACACTGAAACGATTTAATTTCACACTTAAACTGAGTACGAACATAACTACGAAACAACTGAAATTTAGACAAAACATCAGATTTATTCATTAACGGATAAACCCAAACATACTCAGAATAATGATCCATAAACAAAATATGTTAGCCTCGCTCTTTTATAAAGATAACGTCACATACATGAATTGGACTAGATATGTAGTAAGTTGCACCCGTAAGGACTACTTATGTTAGACGGGACAAAGTAACAGTATGTTGAGCCTATAAATACCCCTCATGACTCTCCATGAGGGGTGTGGGAAATTGTGTAAGCTTCATTTCATTTACTCATTTATCATAAATGAATTGGGGATGTCCACAATTCCGAGTGAACAATATCAAAATAAGAAGTAACAGAACTAGACGAGAACTAACAAACGGAAGCTTCACATGTTTACCAAGCTGACAAGGATGGCAAAGAACGGGAAGCTTCTCTTTATTACAAGAAATGGAATCACTAGACACTAGATGCCGCAACACTTCACTCCCTGGATGTCCAAGTCGTTGATGCCACGTATACTGACTGGTAAGATACACTTGATGAATGGGAGAAGGCTTTGTAACAGGGTAGAGATCACCCGTGCTATCACAACGGAGGAGTACCCGTCGAGTTAGGAAGTCCTTCATAGAAAAACCAAAATGATCATATAATTATCACGAACAAATTGACGCACATAAATTAGATTTTTTTTACAATATGTGGAGTAATTAAAACATTATTTGAACATAGAGGACGAAAAGAAGTAGACAAAATACTATGACCAGAGTTAGTGACGGGAATGAAACGCCTATCACCAACCGCTATAGAAGGATAAATGCACTCATTAAGAATATCACTAAGACAATGCACAAAATCATTAAGGTGAGAGCTCGCACCTGTATCCATATTCCAATTGCCAGCATCCGGTTCCTAAAGAGTGGTAGTAGTAAAAGCATTCGGTAAAAGTCTCTTGACCCGAACCCTACGAACCTGTCGCTAGTAGTTGACCCGGGTGAAAACTACCTGGCTAGGGTCCATACCTGGACCGAACTGAACCCTAAGTCGTGAACCTGCAAACTGAACCCCCTGTGGTAGACTGTGAACAACTTGCGGCTGCTGTGAACCTGAAGTAAATGGAACCCCCTGCGCAACGGGAACCCCCTGTGGAAACAGACATGTCATCCCAAATTGAACCCCCTGTGGTAGACCATGAACTCCCTGCGCAACATTATGACCCACCCCCTGTGGTAAACCATGAACCCCCTGTGGAAACACTTGGGCCAAATATAGAGGCTGGGATTGGTATGGTAGTTGGGCTGGTACATAAGGATTGTTATTTATAGTATAAGCAACATGAGAGGTATTTGTAGTATAAGCAACAAGAGGAGTTGTTTGGCTAGGCGGAGAGCTAAAGCCCAACTTAGCCAACAAAAATCGCAAGGTATCCATATCCGACAGAGTAGATGAAGAACCGGAAGTACGTAGGAGTAAAGTAGACTTACCATGAACACCATTGTGAAGATACCGACACGCCTCACCAAAACGACAATGACCTTTAGCAAAAAGAAAACAAAATTTGTTCACTTTTTCCAAAGGATTAGACGAACACCGAGCATTTTGCCAATAGGACCATAGGAAACCTTGAATTTCATATGCATCTCTTGCATGGTCAATAAAGAACGAACCGTCTTGAGATCGAGAAAGGGTTCCCGACTAGCAATAACTGTAGAAATCACATCATACGTGTTTGGCAAGCCTTCAAGTGCAAATGTAACAATATCATCATTACTAAGAGGAGAACCAAGACTATTTAACACCGAAGCAATTGACTCAATTTTCTGAAAGTATGCATCAATTGTTAAGTCCCCAAGCTTCAAATTCCGTAGCTCCGCCTTCAAAGCCATAGCTGTTGGGCTTTTATTTTCTTCGAACATCGTTTGAAGGTACACCCACGCCTCTTTGGCAGTTTGGGAATTAAGAACAACCTACCGCTTTTGAAGATTCGATGCAAGTGTGGAAAAAATCCACGACTGAATAATGAAATCAACCTTTAGCCATTCCGGATCCCTAGTTGGTGGTGGAGGATGTGTAGTAGAGGAGGACTTAGGTGGATCAACAAGATGGTCCAAGATGCCATAGCCATGACAAAGGTGAGAAAAATAATACACCTATGAGGAGTAATTCATCTCATCAACATCAAGTTTGATGGGAACAAAAGTTGTTAGGTGATTCATAGCCATAAGTTTATCCGATAAGGTGAGAACCGGTGTGGGGAGTCGTATCCGTAGTCATGGTGATGGTTTAGGGTTTGTTGATGATATCAGAGAAACAAGGTCAATAATAATTGTTGATGTTTTACGGTTTAGGTCGACAACACAATAACAAAGTCGACAAATATTATTGATGTTTGAGGGTTTAGGTTGACAACACACGAACAAGGTCGACAAATATTACTGATGTTTGAGGGTTTAGGTCGAAAACACAGGAACAAGGTCAACAAAGATTATTGATGGTGTAGGGTTTGTGGATGATAACACAGTGTTTGACAAACAAGGTCGACAGAAACTACCACAGAAACTTTGAAACAAGGTTGACAACAAAGTGGTCGACAAACAACTAAACACACAAGTCGACAACACACTTTGATCGACAAACAGAAACTTGTAAACGAAACAAAAAAGAAAACATTTGAAAGTGAGGGTTTAGGAGATCGGCAGAACTAGGGTTGTGGAGAGGATCGACCAAAAAAGGCCTGACACCAGGTAGAATAATAGAAACGTATGTTTATTGAATAGTAGGAATGTACATATGAGAGTATATATAAGATACAATACAAAAGGGCCTAATACATACGGGCCTTACTACCCTAAGACTTATCGTCTAACATATAAGGGCGTTGATATATAAAAAAAATATATAAAAACATACATAAAAACATGTATAAAAATGTATATAAAAACATAGATAAAAAGCATATATAAAAATATAGATAAAAACGTATATAAAGCATAGATAAAAAAGTATATAAAATGCATATAAAAGCGTTGATAAAAACGTAGTTATATCAGAAAAACATATATAAAAATGTTGTTAAAAACATAGATTAAAACGTAAATAAAAATATGTATAAAAATGTGTGTATAAAAATGCGGACTAAAAGTGAAGCACCTGACAAACAACAATGACCAAAAATAATGTAGCTAACTCTTTTATTTTACAATATAGATGAAAAGACAAAAATGCCCTCAGATTTAACCGTCAAAATTAGTCAAACTAATGGTCAACAAAAAATTGGATCAAACCTGTTATGTAGCGTCGGATTCTGGATAAGATCCGTTACTTTTTAAACTATTGGACCAAAACTGTTATACCTGGTAAACCACAATGACCAAAAATGTAATTAACTCTTTAGTTAATAATACTTTTAGCGACGAAAGGTGTCGTCGCTAAAATATGAATCCTTGGTCAAACTTATACTAAAAATCTTCGTTGAAAGTGTGGGTCCTACAAGCTTTTAGCGACGTCATGCGTCGTCACTAAAAGATGGCCATCGTGTAAAGTGGTTCTTGTTGTAGTGAAAGGTGCAAACTAATAAACGACGTGCGTTTTGTTCAAGAAAAACATATTAGAGTACAATGAAACATTAAAAGAGTCAACTAAGCCATGCCACTTGCTTACAGTATTCAGGAAGCGAAATGAAGTGAAATATATATATATATATATATATATATATATATATATATATATATATATATATATATATATATATATATATATATATATATATATATATGTATATATGGAAGAGATCAAGTAAGAAGAATAATTAAAATAAGAAGGGTAAGAAGTAATTCTAGCCACACATTTCAAATTAGGAGGGAAATTTTGAAGGAAGATGCATCCACTTCTTATTTGATCCTAACTCTCTCTCTCTCTCTCTCTCTCTATATATATATATATATATATATATATATATATATATATATATATATATATATATATATAGGGGGCTTTATTTTCATAACCATGTTAAGTGTGAGAACTCCAATTTTGTATTATAAAACATGCATGTTCATATAAAACATGTATGTTTTCTTACATACACCTTAATACAAATACTTGCGTAACATACATGTTCATATAAAACCATTTTGCATTGATATGTTGCACTTAACAGGGTTTTATATGAACATGTATGTTACGCAGGTATGTGTATTAGGTTGTATGTAAGAAAATATACATGTTTTATATGAACAAACATGTTTTCTAATGCAAAATTAGAGTTCTCGCAGTTCCCGCACTTAACAGGGTTCTGAAAATAAAGATACACTATATATATATATATATATATATATATATATATATATATATATATATATATATATATATATATATATATATATATATATATATATATATATATATATAGGGGAGGGTTAATGTGAGATCAACCTTAAAGTTGTAAAAATAAGATCTACCCTAAACAACCACTAAAAACATTTATAAATAACCATTTTAGCAATAATACACAAAAAAATAAAATATTAATACAAATTAACATTTTTACGACTAATAACTAACTGATACATGAGTTTGGATTACTGATACACAATTAAATTTACTTGTCGAACTGATACACATTCCATGTCGAATCAAAGTGTATCAAATTGGTTTCGTCAAATTTAAAAAGAAAACTATCGGAACTTTAACAATTTTAGTTGTAATTAATAAAAATTTTAATTTTATATTAACGAGAGTGTCAATTGTAAAATTTTAGTTGGATCTCATTTTTACAACTTTAAATTTGATCTTATTTGATCTAGATTCTATGTATATATATATATATATATATATATATATATATATATATATATATATATATATATATATATATATATATATATATATACACACACGTTGCTAGCTTCCGGTTACCCACCTATGCAGATCGCCAGATATCTCGGTATATAAACTCAGCGTATGCATCTATTTTAAGAAATCCAAACTAAGCACGATGAAAACAAATATAGTATTATACACGCAAAAATTGATATTTTGGTGATTACCTTTTTATTAATACACGATCATAAGTCATAACACCAATGCTTGTTAGTTGTTAACCCGACTTTTTTCTGAATGGCCTCATATAAAAACAAGCCAAACTAACAAGAAACTATGGCCTCACAAGACACAAAATAATGGATAGAGTGTTTACAGTGGTTGTTAAACCACTATATCCAATCAAGGATGAGATATATTGATGAATGTTTTTTTCTTTTCGAAAAGTCAATATATTGCTAACCAAGAAACCAAACAACAACAACAAAACATCAGCAACTCCACTGCCTATAACTCCTATAAGACGACACAAGGAGCCAAACACCAGATACCCAACCCACCAAAGGAGTAGAGAGACTCGAGCCTCTCAGCAAGAACGAAACAAACAAAGGACACGAAGCAGTCACCTAAAGGTTGAACCTTTGCATCAATCAACCCAACTGCACTCGAACTTCTTATTCCTATGTGAAATTCAGAAGAAAATGTATAATACAATCTCGAAGAAAAGATCCGATATTGATGGACGTTTCAGTGCGAAGTTAATTTTAATATTATTATATATGACTTAGAAGTCAATGTGTAAACCAATATTAAATCAGACTTGTCAATGCGAAGTCAAAATTTTATATTATTTTATATGACTTTATGCAGATCAACAAGTCATGCCTCTGGTTGATATATATGCAGCAGACGTAGCTATTTGGAACAAAAAATCATACACTTTGGATAAGAAATAAAGATGGAAAAGTGTCCTCAGAAACTAATACTTTTGGTCTTTGTTTCTCTATTATTGCTTGATCATCATCAACAAGCCAACGCCATAAATGCCACCAACAACTACATCATCATTGCCAGCGGCAACAATGTCATCACTACCACCGACACCATCACTATTACAACAACCAGCACCAACAACAGCGCCTTCACTACCACCCACACCAACACTATTACAACAACCATAGACAACAGAGCCATCACTCCCACCAACAACAGCTTCATCACTCCCACCAACAACAGCGCCATCAATGCCCTCAACTACAATGTCATCAATGCCACCGGCAACAACGTCATCACAACCACCCACACCAAAACTATTACAACAACCACCACCAACTCCAGCGCAGCTCCAGCAGCTCCACCACCAGCAGCTCTACCACCAGCTCCAACCACACCAACAACAGCATCATCACTGCCACCAAAACCAACAATATTTCAACAAACACCACCAACTCCAGCGCAGCTCCAGCAGCTTTAACTTGAATATCATAATATTGTAAAGTTATATTAATTGTTACTGTTATGAGTGCCATGGTTTCTTTATTGTCTTTCAATAAGTGGCTGGATTGAGAAATACTTTATAGTTTCTAGTTGGAAGTGGTGATCAAAATGAATCATATGTGGTCTATTGTTTCTACAATTACATGCCTGAATAAGTAAATTTTATAAACGTTTACACTCGATCAAGACTTGAAACCAAATTAAAGCTAGTATATATTGTATGCTTTTATAACGTCCACAATGCTGTTTTGAACCATTTTATTATGCCATTATATGGCACTTACTCTAGAAACATAAGATAGAATAAACAATAGACCATAAACGTTACATTTCGATCACCACTTCCAACTAGAAATTCAATAATATTTCACAATCCAGCCACTTATTGAAAGACAATAAAGAAACTATGGCACTCATAACAATAACAATTAATATAACTTAGAATATTATGATATTCAAGGTAATAGTGTATTGAGTAATGGTGCTCTAAATTAGCTCATTACAGCTACTACTGTTACAGAGGCAGCAGTTACTATCTTTTATTATGTCTTTCATGAGTTTATAGGAATTAGAGAGTAATGTTTGCAATAAGTTTGCTTTATGTTTCCTAATTTCAGTTATGTTTTTCTAATAGTTGTAAGCCCATATAATGAGGCCTTGTATCTGGTTTTTAGTATCAACTGAAATAATAAGAGTATTCTCTGTTTGCTCTTTAATCTCTACACAATTCATAACACTTCCTCTTTTACCAACAAATTTGGCATCAGAGCTAGTTTTACCTTGTTCCTCCCACATAAAATTGTGTTCCTACCCTCGTTTTGGCACTAATATCCATCATGGCAATGAACGGTACTTCCGCCTCTTCACAGCCCCTTATCCCAATATTCAGAGGTGAAAACTATCACTTTTGGAGTCTAAAAATGATGATGTTGTTCAAGTCTCAGGAGTTATGGGACTTGATTGAGAATGGGTTCGAGGACACGCATCCAGAACAACCTAACCAGCAGCTACGAGAAAACCGAAAGAAAGATGCCAAGGCTCTTTTCTTCATCCAACAAGCGGTGGATGATCTGATTTTCCCAAGAATTGCAGCAGCTACAACATCAACAGAGGCATGGGAGACTCTAAAGCAAGAGTATATGGGTGACAAGAAGGTAATTGCTGTGAAAATGCAAACTCTCATGCGAAAATTTGAAACTTTGGGCATGCAAAATAATGAAAAGTGCAGGAGTATTTATCTCGAGTGTCTGGGATTGTGAATCACATGAAGTTGTTTGGTGAAAGCTTAAGTAATGAAACTATTGTTTGCAAAGTTTTGAGAAGCTTACCACCAAAGTTTGATCATCTGGTGGCTGCAATTGAAGAGTCTAAGGACTTATCTGTTACAGGTCTTTAATCTCCAGAATCGAATGATCATAACAACAATCGTGTATAAATAATGCAAAACAGAATCTAATAAATAGAGACAAAGAATATGGGTTGAACCCCTTTATATTGATATTCAGTAATCGAATTGGGTTGATGTTTACAGAAATCCTAGACCTATATATAATAGATGAATCGGTGCTTCAAAGAGGCATAACGATTCAGTATAACTTTGTAATCTATCTAATCGTTGTAACCTATCTAAAACGTTGTACCGTTATCCTATAAAGTAAACGTTGTATAAAGTAAACGTTACAACCCTACTAAACGTTATATGACCCAGCCCAATACATGGGTCGGCTTTACAGAATAATTATCATAAATATACACTAAACTACCCTATTCTTTTCTTCTATAACATTAAGGTCCAACATTCACCCCCCTAATGTTATAGACTTCAATCAAGTCTTCTTTACTTGTCTTTACAGCAATGTTGGTTCTTCGTCTTGTGAGATGAGAAGTTCTTCTTGCTCTTTGTCTTTCTCCTTCCATTTGATGCACTCATATCCAATGTGTCTATAGTTGTTGCATCTATAACATTTTATGTCTTTCTTGTATGTCTCTTCCTCTACTTCTTTCACTCTTTTCCATGCTGTATTGCTTTCTTACTTGCGTTCTTTTTACTGGTCGACTTGCGTTCTTGCTTGCTTTCTTACTTGTGTTCTTGCTTGCTTTCTTGCTTGCGTTTCTTGCTTGCTTATAATCAGAACCGAGATGGTTTCTGGTTTTCTTGCTCTTGTGTTTGATCAAAAGATCGAATCCTTTACTTGCTATTGGTCAATTTATTAACCAGGTTTTCTTGCTATTTGAACCTAAAAGGCTCGAAACTTGCTATTTGAATCTTAAGGCTCGGAACTTGCTATGAACCTAATGATTCGGTTTAACTTGCTATGAACCACAAAGGGTTTGGTTTAACTTGCTATGAACCACAAGGGTTTGGTTTAACTTGCTATGAACCACAAGGGTTCGGATTTGACTTGCTATGAACCAAAAAGGGTTCTGATTTGACTTGCTATGAACCAAAAGGTTCGGATTTGACTTGCTAAGAACCACAAAGGGTTCGGATTTGACTTGCTATGAATCACTAGGATTCGGGTTATCTTGCTATGAACCACAAAGGGTTCGAGTTATCTTGCTATTTGGTGAAAACGAATTTTTGAAGAATTCGCTTATCTTGCTATGAATCTAAAAGAAATCGATTTTTGCTATTCTAAACAATCCGGTGTTTTTTGCTAATGGGAATTTCTATCTTAACAAAACTTTTCTTAATTTATATGGAGTATTTAGAAAAAAAATTAAAGAGTTGAAAGAATTTAGAATAACCGGTTGATTAGAGAAAGCAGTAGGCGTGTGTTTCTTCCTTCTGATTCGTGATTCCAAACAGGTTCAGTAAATAGATTTCGAGGCAGAAACTTTCGTTCTTCTATCTTGCTTTTGTTTCCGTTCTTCCCTGGATCGATTTGCCTTGGGCTCTGATGCCAATTGTTGCAGGTCTTTAATCTCCAGAATCGAATGATCATAACAACAATCGTGTATAAATAATGCAAAACAGAATCTAATAAATAGAGACAAAGAATATGGGTTGAACCCCTTTATATTGATATTCAGTAATCGAATTGGGTTGATGTTTACAGAAATCCTAGACCTATATATAATAGATGAATCGGTGCTTCAAAGAGGCATAACGATTCAGTATAACTTTGTAATCTATCTGATCGTTGTAACCTATCTAAAACGTTGTACCGTTATCCTATAAAGTAAACGTTGTATAAAGTAAACGTTACAACCCTACTAAACGTTATATGACCCAGCCCAATACATGGGTCGGCTTTACAGAATAATTATCATAAATATACACTAAACTACCCTATTCTTTTCTTCTATAACATTAAGGTCCAACATTATCTGCTGACACCTTTAATGAATTGATGGACTCTCTTTTGGCCCATGAAGACCGACTATCGAGACCACATGAGAATGTGGATGAGAAGGTTTTTCAAGTAAAAGGTGACTCCTCTCATAAGGGAAAGGCAAAATCTTCAGGTGGACGAGATTACAACAGAAACTCTAACCGTGGTAGAGGAAGAGGACGAGCACAAACATGCGAAGTTTGCTGAAAAGTTGCAAGAGGAAAACTACTTGTTTATGGTGAAATCCACTAAACAAGGTGTACTCAAAGACGTGTGGTACTTAGACAGTGGTTGCTCAAATCACATGTCAGGTATAAAGTCTATCTTCAAGGATATTGATGAATCGCAAAAGCCAGATGTTACTCTTGGTAATGACAAGCTTATAAAGGTCGAAGGTAGAGGTACAGTCGCAATTAAAACCTCACTTGGTCATACGAAGCTTGTTCATGATGTGCAATATGCCCCACTTCGGGCACATAATCTGTTAAGTGTTGGCCAGTTGATGGAGAATGGATACTCTTTAGTCTTTACTGTTTGATGATGGTTATTGTAGCATTCAAGAAAAAGTTTCTTGCACAAAACTATTTGATGTTCCAAGAAGGAAATGGTGCTATGGTTGCAAGAGAAAACGCAGAAGCAAATAAGTGGCATCTAAAGTGTCAGCGGGCTGAAATGGTTAGGGAGTAAAAATATGGTTCTCAGGCTACCAAAGATTGATTATGTTGATTTCTGTGAAGGGTGTGTATATGGAAAACAAAGAAGGGCTGCATTCCCTGTTGGAAAGTCTCGAAGGGCTTCAATTTGTCTTGAGCTCATACACTCAGATTTGTGCGGTCCAATGTCGATTGAATCCTTAGGAGGAAGTCGATATTGTATGTTGTTTGTTGATGATTATAGCCATATGAGCTGGGTATATTTCTTGAAATCGAAGTCAGAAGCCTTTGACAATTTCAAGCACTTTAAAGTTATGGTGGAGAAGCAATGTGGGTGTCACATAAAGACTCTTCTTCGAACAGATCGAGGCGGTGATTATCTCTCAAAAGAGTTCAATACTTTCTGTGAGGATAACGGAATCCACAGGTAGCTCACAACACCCTATACGCCGCAACAAAACGGTGTATAGGGTCCAATTTGTCTTGAGCTCATACACTCAGATTTGTGCGGTCCAATGTCGATTGAATCCTTAGGAGGAAGTCGATATTGTATGTTGTTTGTTGATGATTATAGCCATATGAGCTGGGTATATTTCTTGAAATCGAAGTCAGAAGCCTTTGACAATTTCAAGCACTTTAAAGTTATGGTGGAGAAGCAAAGTGGGTGTCACATAAAGACTTCTTCGAACAGATCGAGGCGGTGAGTATCTCTCAAAAGAGTTCAATACTTTCTGTGAGAATAACGGAATCCAAGGTAGCTCACAACACCCTATACGCCGCAACAAAACGGTGTTGCAGAACGTAAGAACCGTACTATTGTTGAAATGGGAAGGAGTATGATGAATGCAAGAGGTGTTCCAAAACATTTTTGGGCTGAGGCAGTAGCTACTGCTGTGTACATCTTGAATATTTCTCCAACAAAGGTTGTTTATAACAGGACTCCTTATGAAGCATGGAGAGGTACTAAACGCGAGGTAAGCCATTTACGTATTTTTTGGATGTGTAGCTTATGCTTTGGTAAACTCGAGTTCTCGAAAGAAACTCGATGAAAAATCTCAAAAATGTGTTTTTGTCGGGTATAGCACACAATCCAAAGGTTATAAGCTATATGATCCTGTGAATGGTAAATCTTTGATTAGCAGAGACGTTGTTTTTAACGAAGAAGAAAGTTGGAATTTCACGCCCATGGATACTAATAGCAGTTCCAAAATTCCATATGCTAGTCAAGATGATGTTTTTGATAAACGTGTTATTCACTCTTCACCTGAAAGTTCTCCACCTGGTTCAATCCCATCTTCCCCAATAGCAAACAATAACGTTAATCGTTCAGGATCATCAAGTACTTCTGATGATGAAGCGGGACCACCATACAAGTCACTTGAAGACATCTATGCATAATGTTCATTTGCCCTCTTTGTAACATAGCCTGCATATTTTAAAGAGGCAAGTGAAGTAGCTGAATGGAAAGAAGCAATGCTCGATGAACTGAAAGCAATCGAGCATAATCACACATGGGAATTGGTTACTCTACCAGAAGGGAAAACACCTATTGGTCTCAAGTGGGTGTTCAAAATTAAACATAATGCAGATGGGAGTGTAAAGAGGTACAAAGCGAGGCTTGTGGCTAAGGGATACTCTCAACATCAAGGTATAGACTACGACGAGACTTTCTCAACTGTTGTTCATTTTGAAACAGTGTGTATTCTATTGTCTATAGCTGCTATGTTAAATTTGCCCGTTTATCAGTTTGATGTGAAGTCAGCTTTTCTGAATGGTGAGTTACAAGAAGAGGTATATGTTTCCCAACCTGAAGGTTTTGAAGTTTGTGGAAATGAGCACAAAGTTTATAAGCTTAAAAAGGCTTTCTATGGACTAAAGCAAGCGCCACGCGCATGGTACAAAAGAGTTGATTCATACTTTCTGAAAAACGGTTTTCTAAGAAGTGAAAATGAGCCCACTTTATATGTGAAAAGGGTTGGAAAAAATGATTTTCTAGTGGTTGTTATCTATGTAGATGACATGATTTATATGGGCTCAAATGAATCATTAATTGATGACTTTAAATCGAGCATGCAAAGTGAGTTTGAAATGACAGACTTGGGGAAATTGCAATACTTTCTTGGTCTTGAAGTGAAACAGGAGACAGGTGGGATATTTCTTTCACAATCAAATTAAAGTATGCAAAAGACTTTCTTGTGAAGTTCAATATGCACAATTGCAAGGCAGTAGGTACACAGGTTGAAGATGGTAATCCAAGTCTTTATCGTAGTATAATAGGTGGACTAAACTATCTGACACATACCCGCCCAGATATTATGTATTCTGTTAATGTGTTGTCCAGGTTTATGCATAAACCTACAAGACTACATTTGGGTGCAGCTAAAAGGGTATATGTTGCTGGAACTGTTGATTTTGGACTTTGGTATTCAAAGTCAACAAATGGTACTATATATGGGTACAATGATAATGATTGGGGAGGCTGCGTAGATAATAGAAAGAACACTTCTAGTCAAGTTTTCTACTTGGGTTCTATAGCAGTTTCTTGGAGTTCGAAGAAGCAAGATGTGGTCGCTCTATCATCATCTGAGGCAGAATATATTGCTGTAGCATCTGCAGCATGTCAAGCAATATGGCTGCAAAAGATGCTAGTTGATTTTCACAATGAACAATATGGTCCAACGACAATATTTTGTGACAACAAAGCAACAATCGCAATGACGAGGAATCCAGCTTTTCATAGCCGTACGAAGCATATCGATATTCGCTTTCATTTTATTCGTGATCTTTCATGAGTTTATCCTGTTAGGAATTAGAGAGTAATATTTGCAATAAGTTTGCTTTATGTTTCCTACTTTCAGTTATGTTTTTCTAATACTTGTAAGCCTATATAATGAGGCCTTGTTTCTGGTTTTTAGTATCAACTGAAATAATAAGAGTATTCTCTGTTTGCTCTTTAATCTCTACCCAATTCATAACACTTCCTCTTTTACCAACCTAGTGTTGGTGAGGGTGGTAGTGACGACGTTGTTGCCGGTGGCATTGTGGTTTCGGTAATCCAGAATTACTGGTGTGAGATTACAGATATCTACTAAATTCAAGGCCATGTAGTTTTGGTAAGATTTGAGTGAAACCAAATTTCTATTCTGGTACTTAACATGGTTCTGCAGGTCCCAATGTTTTATCTCAACTGGAACAAACTGCTGTACTACGTACATAGTGATATTGTATCCTATGGTGGATGAAATGTTATTTAACAAAACATACTCTATTAAGTATCAAGGGTAAAATCTACTACATGTGTTACATTAATGTATAATTTGCAACATCATACCCACTGAGATGATATCAAGACTCTATCGTATGGTAATTGCTCATAAGAACTCTAAATTATGCATTGATTGGTATGATTGGATCATTGATCCACTTTCTATTTGTAACAATCTCATGTAATCATTTTAGCTCATGGATCCCTTTTAAGAAAATTGTCAGCCTTTAAAAAACATTAGTTTGCAATATCATATTGGACTTCTATGAACCAAAACGTAGAGATTTAGTTATAAACATTACACGGAACTAAATAATTGTTCATGTATATGTATAATAAATACCCAATGGAAAGGTCAAATGTCTTGACTTGCGGACAAGTCATAAGTCATTCACTATATTCCTTCCACGTCTTTGAATCACAGATTGCATAATCTGAATTCAAGGTTGGAGCTTACTGAACTAATTATGCATTTTCACATGTGCTTTTGAATGAAGTATATGCACAATAGTTTTGCTGGCAGCATATAAAAACAAGCCAAACTAGCAAGAAAATAAGGCCTCACAAGATAAAAAAAAATATGGATAGAGCTTTGTAGAAATCAACGGAATGTTGAAAACTATATTATTATATTCAATTAACTAATGCAGATTACAAAATATTAAATAGACTACAAAACTACCTAACCCTAGTAACTAAACGGCCCATACCCAACGGGCTTGCAGGCCTTTATTATCTAACACCTCCTCTCAAACTCGTAATGCTTAAGAGTTTGCCAAACAGAAAATAAACTAAAGCTGAAAAACAAACGAAAGAAGAGTGCCCCAAAGTGCATTCTCGGTGCTAGACAGAGTCTCAATCCAATGCAATGCAAAAGAACCAAATGCAGACAGGTGCAGAGCACAGAGCAACATAAATTCGGAGATGAACGAGAGTAGAACAGGCAAACAGACATATGTAGATTCAGACATGCAAATTCAGACAGACAGGTGGAGATAGAACCAGGCAGAACTAGATGCAGAACCACGTGTGAAATCAGATGCAGAACCACGTGCAGATCCATACAGGTTGATGCAAACAGACAGATTCAGATAGATGCAGCAGACAGACAGATTCAGATAAAACCAGTCGAAACCAGATGTAGAACCACATGTGAAATAAGACAGATGCATGCAGAACTAGACGTAATGCGGAACCAGACATATACGGATGCGGAGCCAAAACAAGTTGATGTCGAGATGCAACACATAACTACTCATGTTATAGTCAGATTAGTTAAGACTATTGCATCACACCATCACCAATAATCCATTATAACCAAACAAATATAACTGCGATTACCAAATACCAATACCCATACTAATAACCAATACCAAAGATAATCCAATTATTAATATCAATACCATTACTTTCGAACTAATCAATCTCTAATCGTAACCAAAATTAATATGCACCCTTTGACTTTTTATAGTACTTGCTTCTGAAAATCAAATTAAACCAAATAATCCAAATGAGTAGCAAATCAAACGCTTCCTAAGTAAAAGTCCTCACCGTTAAGTTTATTTTATCATATACTTGAACAATTCCTTGAATACCATATACGAATAAACATTAATTAAACAATACTAATCACTAATCACGAATCACGAGCAGGAATAAGAATCAAATCAAAGGAAATACTTCCCTATCACCACATGTCCATTGCATATAACATATCAAAATTTTACCATTCAATTTTTCCATCAAAGATGAATAACACTTGACGGCCAAAGGTGAAACAAACAATTTACAAATCTGATTCCAATAGGCAACCCAGAATTGTGGCCGGCCGATTTTGTTCTTCATTTTTTTTTTTTCTTTTTCATCTTTGACCTAGATCTTGATACCATGTAGAAATCAATGGAATACTAAAAACTATATCATCATATTCAATTAACTAATGAAGGTTACAAAATATTAAATAAACTACAAAACTACCTAACCCTAGTAACTAAATGGGCCACACCCAACGGGCTTGCGAGCCTTTATTATCTAACAAGCGGTGGTTGTTTTAAACCACTATATCCAATCAAGGATGTGATATATTGATGGAACGTTTTTCCCTTTTCTAAAAGCCAATATATTACTACCCAAGAATCCAAACAACAACAAAACATCAACAACTCCACCGCCTATAACTCCTATAAGACACAAGGCAACCAACTAAGCTAAACAAATTAAAGCTCTAAAAGAACCAACTGTAGCAGCATAGGGACTAATACTAACAAAAAGGAAACCCAAAGCCAAACCACCAAAGGAGACTCGAGCCTCTCAGCAAGAACGAAACAAACAAAGGATACGCAACAGTCAAGGTCGTCCCGTGAATTTTGGAGACCCTGTGCCATAAGCAAAAAATAGACGCCTCAAATGGGCAAAATTTTTCTAAGTGCATTAATAGTTCATTACTTACACGAGTTGTTATAACCTTTAAGGGGCCATTTGGTTTGTTGCAAGGAATCACAATATGTATCAGATTTGGTATGAGGTAAAATGATAATAGATATGAAAAAGTGTATCATTACGATTGTTTATGTTTGGATGACAAAATATGATATGAAAAAGTGTATAGATATTGAATTTTGTGATGGAAAAGAGAGGGGCAGCGGAATGGATTTCATAGACATCAAGTTGATGAGTAATGAATCTATTGCTATGATACTCATTTTATTCATGGGCCCACTAAACAAACACATTTAATCACTATGAAACATATAACCCCATTCCTATGTATCCATACCTAACGCACCCTAAGAGGGAGAGGTGTGGTGACAAGCATCAAGCTCCTCATTTGGGGCCCACGGGTGCCACATCACCCCAACACCTCTTCACAACTAACCCCTCATGTTGGGAATTATACTAACAGTTACCATGGATAAGAGAAGATGTTACAACTGCAGAAGATTGTACTTGCAGTGGAAACTCATTACCACTGCAAGAACATATATTACCACTGCTTATTAGATAACTGTTAGGAAACGTGTTTAGATAAATATAGAATAGATCTTGTGTATATCTTATTCTATTAGCTTTATACTTATCTTGTAGAAGAGGACTCCTTGTGCTATAAAAGGAGATCCTAGGTTAAAGGTTTGATATACGTTTTCTAGAGCTTCAAGGTGTAACCTTAGTGATATCAAGATCACTCGTATTATTACCATTAATAATATTGGAGTTAATAGTTTGTTTACATACATTGTTCATATACAACTGTCTTACTTACAATCAAACTTCTAAGTGTTACTAAGTAGATTCCGCATACTTAGTGATATAATTCAAAGTATCAATCTAACACAAGATCAAGGTGTTTAGATCCATCAAGTGGTATCAGAGCCAGGCTTTGATACTTTGATTTAGAAGACTCTAGTTCACTCAGAAGAATTAATGGAGACAGAAACCAGTAACTCAAACATTGCTGCTAAGCTTCCAAAGCTTAAGTTGAATGACTTTGAGATGTGGAGGCTAATGATCGAACAATTCTTTATGGTCCAAGACTACACACTTTGGGAGATCATTATGGTTGGAAATTCTTTCAAACCAAGTTCTACTTCAGAGATGGTTGGTGGCAAGGAAGTAATTAAGGTCAACACTGGACCTGTTACTAATGATGAAAGACTTCAACTGAAGAATGATCTGAAGGCCAGAGGTTTGTTGCTGATGACACTTCCCAGAGATCAAGTTCTAGCATTCAGCAAGTTCAAGACTGCAAAGACTCTTTTTGATGAGATCTGTGAAGTTTTTGGTGGTAATGATTCCACCAAGAAGACTCAAAAGACCTTGCTAAAGCAGACTTATGAAAACTTTGGTTCAACTAGTAATGAATCTCTTGATAGCATCTTCACAAGGCTACAAAAGATTGTTACTCAACTCACTGTTTTTGGAATAGAGGTGGAAAGGGAAGACCTAAATTTAAAATTCTTAAGAAGCTTACCCTCTGAGTTTGGAACCAATGTTGCTATATGGGAAGATAAGCCAGAGTTGGAGACCATGAAACTTAATGATTTGTACAATAACTTCAAGGTTATTGAACAAAGATTGAAGAAAGCTGGCAAAATAAGTTCAAGTTCAGGAAGTGTAGCACTCATATCATCATCTATTGATGATAGTTCAGATGAAGAAAGTGATAGTGATGATGACAGTGCTAACATTATTGTTTCCACTGGTAGTGTAAGTGTTTCCACTGGTATCTCAAAGAGACAGATTGCAGGACTTAGTGACACTACTTTTTATGCCTTTATATCAAATCAAGTGGGTGGTTCAATTCTCAATCATGAGGATTTGGATCAAATTGATGAGGATGATATGGAGGAGATGGACATCAAATGGCAAGTAGCATTACTAAGCCTAAGAACAAAGAAGTTTTGGAAGAAGACTGGAAGAAAGATCAACATCAGTGGCAATGAAACAGTAGGTTTTGACAAAAAGAAGGTAGAGTGCTACAATTGTCATAAGAAGGGGCACTTTGCCAGGGAATGTAGGAAGCCAAGGAAGTCTGACAACAGGTCAACTTGGTACAAGCAGGACAAGAAGAAGGAACCTACTACTGATGAGCCAAAGGGGCTATTGGCCATTGATGGAGTGAGCTTTGATTGGAGTTTTATGACTAAGGAAGAGGAAGATGATTCAGAGTCTGCAATGGTTGCTACAGAGCTTGCACTAATGGCTTTTTCTGACTCTGAGGTACAAATTGATAATGCTTGTTCTAAATCTTGTAAGGCCTTAAAAGAGTATGAGAAACTTAAATCACAATTTAATGAGCAACACATAGAGTTAACTCATACTAATTATAACTTAGCAAATCATAAAAGAGGCCTAGGAGTTTTAGAAACTCAATTAGAGCATTATAGGGAAAATGAATCTAAGCTCAATGATGATATTGCAGTATTAAGAAGATACTTAGATTATCAGGTTGCTGTTAATAAGGTTCTTAGAGAAGAACTAAAAAAGGTTAAGATGGCTAGTGAGAATATAATGATAACTAAGCAAACACTGGATCATCAATCCAAGTGTATTGACAAGATTTGGGAAGCCCAAGTTGTGAGCAAAGCCAAATCAGGAGTTGGATACAAAACTGTTCCACCACCTCTAAGAGGTGTTCCATCACCTCCTGGCATTGACTTAGCTCACACAGGATTAGAAGAATTCCAGGAATCACCTATGACCTATGGACCAAAATTTGTTAAACTAGTTAAAATTGAGAAGGTTCAGGTTGAGGTTGATGTATTTGATAGTGCTAGTGACTCATCTCTTAAAGATGAAAATTTAAATGTTGAGTCTAAACCTAGTGTTCCTGAGAATGTTAAAGTGGAGGTTAAAAGAAGTATTCCTGATGTAGTCAAAGAGAAGCCTAGGTCACAACCTAATTTCACTAGGCCCACTACTAGATATGCAGAGATGTACAGAAGTAGGTCACCAACTCCTAGGGGTAATATGAGGAGTTGGAATCATGTTAAATTCAGGCAATTTGGTAGTGACTTTGTGTTCAATAACAAACCCTGTCATATATGTGGTAGCTTTGACCATTTGTCTTATAGCTGTACCTACCACTTGGGAAGAAGGGAAGTGTTTGGGAATACTAGGGTGAATGGACAAAATGCTAATAACTTAACTCACCTAAATCCACTTAGCAAGATTATTCCCAGGTCTGTTTTGGTTCATTCTGGCATTAAACAAATTTCCACTGCTAGACAAGCAGTTTCCACTGCTAAGCCAGCAGTTACCACTGCAAGGCCAAAGGTTACCACTGGTGGGTCTGTTAACAAGAAAAGGGTAAATATGGGAAATGTTGTTAAGGCCTCAGCACGTTGGGAATGGAAACCAAAAGGAACCATCACCTCAAACAATCCCAATGGTGTATCAATGACCTTTGATAGATATAATTATATTGATACACGAGGCAGATCCAAGTCATTTGTGGCTTGGGTCTCCAAAAGGAACCAATTCCTTTATTTTGTGTGCAAGGACATTCAAAGACTACTAATGATCAAGGATACTCAGACAGTGGATGTTTCAGGCACATGACTGGCAATAGGTCCTATCTTTCAGACTTTCAACCTTATGATGGACAATTTGTCAGCTTTGGAGGAGGAATTGGTGGCAAAGTTTCTGGCAAAGGAACAATCAAGGCTGGAAACATTGATTTTGAAGATGTGCAGTACATGAAAGAACTCAAGTACAACCTCTTTAGTGTGTCACAGATGTGTGACAAGAAGCATAGAGTTCTTTTCACAGAAGATGAATGCTATATCTTATCTAAGGATTATAAGCTTCCTGATGAATGTGATATTTTGATTAAAATCCCTAGAAAAGGAAATCTATATAGCATTGACATGAAGAACATAGTGGCTAATAATGATGTTACTTGCTTGCTTGCTAAAGCCACTTTGGATGAATCAATGCTTTGGCATAGAAGATTGGGTCATGTTAACTTCAAGACCATCAACAAGATTGTGAAAGATGGACTTGTCAGAGGTCTACCAGAGAAAAGATTTGAAAATGACCAAACTTGTGTTGCCTGTCTCAAAGGAAAGCAACGCAGAGCTTCATGCAAGACCAAAGCATTCAATTCTATTAATCATCCACTCTTTATGCTGCATGTGGACTTGTTTGGTCCTACTTCTCTGAGCAGCATCAATTTGAAGAAGTATTGTCTAGTTGTGACTGATGATTTCAGTAGATTCACATGGGTTTTCTTTTTGAGTACCAAGGATGAAACCACAGGCATTCTTAAGACATTCATCACTCAAGTTGAAAATCAATTGGAAAAGAAAATCAAGATCATCAGGTGTGACAATGGGACAGAGTTCAAGAATAAAATTATGGATGATTTCTGCATAGACAAAGGTATTAAAAGAGAATTTAGTGTTGCAGGAACTCCTCAACAAAATGGAGTTGCAGAAAGAAGAAACAGAACACTAATTGAGGCTGCTAGAACCATGTTAGCTGATTCCAAGCTTCCAGTGACTTTTTGGGCTGCAGCAGTTAACACTGCTTGTTACATTCAGAACAGAGTTTTAGTAGTCAAAACAAAGAATAAGACACCTTATGAGTTGTTCAGAGGAAGATCTCCTACTTTGGAGTTTATGAGGCCATTTGGGTGTCATGTTACTATTCTCAATACCATTGATCATCTGGGTAAATTTGAAGAAAAGTCAGATGAAGGCTTCTTTGTTGGATACTCTATGGTTAGCAAGGCTTTTAGAGTCTACAATTTAAGAACAAAGAAGATTGAAGAGAACTTGCATGTTCAGTTCCTTGAAAATAAAGCAAACATGGCAGGTTCAGGACCAGATTGGGTATTTGATCTTGAAACATTATCAAATACAATGAATTATATACCTCTCACTTCAAGCACTGGAGACAAAGATCTTGAAGATTCAGAAGAATTCATTGATGAAGATGAAGCTTGCAAAGATGATGAAGATCAAATTGTTATGCCACTTTGGGACTTTGTTGATAATTCTGAAAAGACAAGTGATGCAGATGGTGTGAATTTTGATATTCTTACTAGCAGTGGTAACTCCATTCCCACTGCTACACCAGAAGTTTCCACTGTCAGCCCAAATGTGGAACATACTTCTCAGGAATCACCAAGTGATGATGTAGAGATCTCAAACATGCCTACAACATATGATATTCCTAGCACATCACAGTCTTCAATTCACAAAGTGCATCCACTTGATAATGTTATTGGTGAACTTCAATCAGGTGTGAAGACTAGAAGACATACAAAGAAAGATGATATTCATGGGTTCATAAGTGAAGTGTATGAATCCAAGAAACATAGCAAGAAGAATGAGTGTTTGTTTTTCTGTTTTCTCTCACAGGTGGAGCCTAAGAATGTGTATATGGCTCTAGGAGAATCTAGCTGGGTTGAAGCTATGCAAGATGAGTTGCTGCAGTTTAAACTTCAAAAGGTTTGGGTTCTTTGTGATTTGCCTGATGGTATGAAGGTCATTGGTACTAAATGGGTTTTCAGAAACAAGAAAGATGAAAGAGGTATTGTAATCAGGAACAAAGCTAGACTGGTTGCTCAAGGATACACTCAAGAGGAGGGTATTGATTATGAAGAAGTGTTTGCTCCTGTTGCAAGGATTGAGGCTATTAGATTGTTTTTAGCCTATGCATCATTTATGGGCTTTACAGTCTATCAAATGGATGTTAAGAGTGCTTTTCTTTATGGTACTATTGATGAGGAGGTATATGTGTCTCAACCTCCAGGCTTTGAAGATCCTCAACACCCAAATAAAGTATATAAAGTGGTTATGGCTCTTTATGGCTTACATCAGGCTCCAAGGAAGTGGTATGAAACCTTAGCTAATTATTTGTTGAATAATGGGTTTCATAGGGGCAAGATTGATCAAACTTTGTTCATCAAGAAAGACAAGGGTGATATCCTACTTGTGCAAGTATATGTTGATGATATTATATTTGGATCTACTAAACAAGAGATGTGCAAAGAGTTTGAGAAGCTGATGAAAGATGAATTTCAAATGAGTTCTATGGGAGAACTTACATTCTTTTTGGGGTTGCAAGTACAACAGATTAAGGAAGGCATATTTATCAGTCAAGACAAATATGTGGCTGAGATTATTAAGAAGTTCAAGTTTACTGAAGCAAATCTTCAAATACCCCTGCTGACAAGACCACTCACTTATTGTTGAAGAATGGTAGTGGTGCTAATGTTGATGTTCACACTTACAGATCTATGATTGGTTCTTTGATGTATCTTACTTCATCAAGGCCAGATATTATGTTTGTTGTATGTGCTTGTGCAAGATTTCAAGTGACTCCAAAGACATCACATATGACAGCAGTGGAAAAGATTTTTAGATACTTGAAGACTTATCCTAATCTAGGATTATGGTATCCAAGAGACTCTCCAATGGAATTGATCACATACTCAGATAGTGACTATGCTGGTGCAAGTTTGGATAGAAGATCAACTACTGGAGGATGTCAATTTCTTGGATGTAGATTGGTGTCATGGCAGTGCAAGAAGCAAACTATGGTTGCTACTTCAACCACTGAAGTAGAATATGTTGCAGCTGCTAGTTGTTGTGCTCAGATCCTTTGGCTTCAGAATCAATTATTGGACTATGGGTACAATTTCATGAACACCATTATCTATATAGACAATAGTAGTACCATATGCATTATTAAAAATCCTGTGCAACACACTAAAACTAAACATATTGAAATTAGACATCACTTTATTAGAGATTGTTTTGAGAAAAACCTTATTAATGTTGTCAAAATTCATACTGATGACAATTATGCTGATTTATTAACAAAAGGGCTTGATGTGTGTAGGTTTCAATACTTGGTAACAGGTATTGGAATGCTCAATCCATAAATCTTTGATGTCTAATACTTTTCAGTGTTGCAGGATAGTTTTTAGGTACTAATATTGTTTGTATTGTATGTATGGTTTTCTACTAACTTGTATGCAGAGTTATCAAGAGCACAGTGGTAATTAACATACAACAGTGGAAAGATTGGTGATAACAGCAAGAACAAAAGAGTACTTTTATTGATCATTAAGAAGAGTACATCACAAACATCAACAAAACATTGTCACCATTACAGAAAACCATCACACAAGACATGAACCTACAACCCAACACCTACTCCATAGGTTTCTTTCCTTTTCCTTCATACTGATGCTTGCCTTTGGAAGTCTTCTTTCTATTGTCATCAAAATAAAGTTGTTTCCTTGGACAAGCCAGTCCCAGAACTTGCTTGGGAGGCCTTGGTGCTTGAGTTGGCTTTTCAACAGCTGGCCACTTCATGTTGTTTATTGCTATAGTCAATGCTGTGGTGAGGGCCTTTGGAAGCTCTTTGGACAGGTCAAAGGTTGGATCATTATCATCATCTGATGAAGAGCTAGAATAAAACTCAAGTGATGGAGTAGGATCAACTAAAATCTTCTTGTTGGGCTTCATGCTTGAAGTTGTAGCAGTTGCAGCACTTGGTGGAAAATATCCACTCCATCCAGTTGACAGTTCTTCAGAGTCTGAATAATAACTGATTTCCTCATCTGAAGAGTCATCAGAAGAGATGTAGATTAATGGAAACCAACTCATGATGATGTTTAGGGTTTGTGTTGTTGAAGTTGTTTGTTGATGAGAGATAAAAGGTTTGAGACCCCTTTTATACACAAAGTCAAGGTCGAATTCTAATTAATGAAGAATATTTACTCCTACTTGTTTTGGTAGGTTGGAGGAGTAAATTTGGTTATTATCGGGTTGACTTTTGGAAGATATTTTTGTGAATAGTGATGAGGCGAAAAATGATCCGTTTTTAGGGGGTCATTTAAGCCCGAATTCGAATTTATTTGATCAAATATTGCCCTAAATCGTTCCTTTTGTGATTTTAGGTCCTTTGGGAGTGAATTCTAGAAAATGAAGCATTTTGGACGTTTTTGGAGCATAAAAGTGAAGAAAACGCCAAAGACTTAATTTTCCATGCTGAGAACAGTACCTGACGGCGTCAAGAGCATTTTGGTGACGGCGTCAAGAGTAAAAGTGGTGACGGCCCAGAGAGAATGTGAAGGCATCACCCAAGGCCGTCACGTGTTAACTTGTCAAAACTTGCGCACAGAGTAGCTGATATTGTTTTGGTCATAACTTTTGCATACGAACTCGGATTTAGGTGATTCAAAAGCCCACGCGAAGAGGACAAAGAGATCTACAATTTGGTGAAAAAATGGTCTTGACGGCGTCAAGAGAACGAGCTGACACTGTCAAGCCTTGCCGACAGAAAACATGCCTATAAATATAACTTCATAACTTCACTTTTTGTAAGCCCTAAACCCTAAGGTCGGTTCCTGGGTTTAGGTGGGTGTTTTTCTAGCAACTTAGAGGGTTTCAATCACTCCATAAACATCATGTATTGGTTTGATGATTCTATCTTAATTATGTTTTCCATTATCATTGTTGTTTGCTCTTCTTTGATGATGATTTGCTAATTCACCTTGTGTCTACTTATGATTATGTGAAACTTGTATATAATTGCTTAGATCTCATTGATTTCTTGTTGATGTTGTGTCTATCTCAATCAATTAAGGCGTGACAACTTCAATAGATCTAGTTGGTTTAGTTTATAATCCTTGTTTCCTATTGATTCTTGTTTTGATTGAATGATTTATATGTTAGGCTTAAGAAAACTGGCAGATCTCCAAATGGTAACATGCTTGAACGTCTTAGGAAACATGAACCTATTGCACTAAGGTCTTTATTGGTTGTATTTAATGCATGAGCCACTATTTACAATCCCTATGGTTGTGCTGGGCATGGTATAGGAGGAGATAAGAGCTCATAGAATTGGGGAGTTATGTGCGATACCCCATGAATGGTATTAAGGAATACAACCCGTCAATTAAAACAAGGTTACAATTCAATAGGTAGGATTGGATAGCTAGCAAGGAGTAACATATCATGGGTAGACATGCTTCACTTATCTTGTAGAACCTTAGTTTATTTTCTTGTTTATTAGTTTAATTAGTAGCTTTTGGGTTAGTTGATTAGCAACTAATTCCGCCCACTCTCCCAATACCCGAGATTTTTACTTGCTTTTCATAAAACATAAAAACATAAAAAGAATCATCCTTCACCTTTAGACCTAGTTAGATTAATTTCAATCCTAACGACACTATTCCTAGCTGAACGATCAATCCCCCGGTACTTGTCACTATACTATACTACAACGATCAGGTACACTGCCTGGTGGGGGTTGTAAGCTTCTCAAGATCCCTTGAGAGGTAAAGCCTGGTGCGATTCCCACGCATCAAGTTTTTGGCGCCGCTGCCGGGGAATAGTTATTGTCTAGGTTAGAATTTCTTTTTATTAGGTCTACTTGCTAGATTCCTTTCTAGTAAGATTTTATTTTTATTTTTAGGTTTTCTTTAGTCTATCTTATTTCTTCGTGCCTTTGTTCGTAACTCTTTACCATCCGACATCATGGATGGTGGTAACATCCTTGAACCCGTCATCCCACCACAACAAAACCCACCACTAGAACCCCTTAGGCCCCGAACCTTAGGAGAGTATTCCCGACCTAGCCACCAAGGCTACCGAAACACCATTGAGCTCACCGGAGCCAATGTGACCCCTTGCGATCCGACACCATCCGGTTGGTGCAAAGTGGATGTGCATTCCATGGACTTCGTTCCGAAGATCCAAACCAACATCTTAAGGACTTTCTCAAAATCGTAAATTCCATAGACCTAGATGTTGAAACTAGAGAGACAACCCGATTACGCCTATTCCAATTCTCTCTACGGGATCAAGCTAGTCAATGGCTTGAGCGTTTACCCGCGGGATCCATCACCACATGGGATGATCTCACCACTCGTTTCCTTGCTCAATTTTTCCCACCGGGGAGAACTACTAAGCTTAGAAATGACATCTTGATGTTCCAACAACGTCAAAATGAATATCTTTATGAAGCATGGACTCGTTTCAAGGACTTACTCCAAAAAGTCCCTCATCATGGCATAGATCTTTGGCTCCAAGTCCAAATTTTTTATGACCATATCGACATCTCCACGAGGCGAGCCATTGACCAATCGGCTAGTGGTAAGCTACGTGATCTTAGTGCGGAACAATCATGGGAACTCATAGAAGATCTTGCTCTCTATGACAACGAAAGTTGGAATGATCCCCGTGATTTGAACAAAACGGTCAAGGCAATATCTTTGCCTTCGAACAATTCTAGCACTCCTGGTGTGTATTAATTACACACCTCTTTTATTACCAATTATCAACCCATTATGACTATTTGAGCTAACAAATGCCAAGAAAACACGTGTTTTTATATTTGTGATGTGCAGGTACGGATATTATGAAAAACCGAACAAAACAAAGCAAAAACGGGCACGAGAGTATGAAAAGTGTACAAAAGCCGAGGCCGGGAAGCGTTTTTCAAGTCCGAATCAATAATCAAGCTCAAAGTGCCAAATTAAGCCTTGAAGAATCATCATATGTCAAGAATGATCCTTGGAAGCATTTTGAAATAATGGCAGAATTTACCCTTGGAATTTGGAAGTTTTACATATTTGGTCCTTACACATTTTATACAAAAATCTGAAAATTAAAACACAACTTAGTCCAATCCATTTCATAAACCCAAGCCCACACCACTATACCCCAAAGCCCAACCTACCAAACCTGACCCGGTCCTCTATATCATAATATAATAAAAAAAACCACCCCGCGCCATTTTTCACCCCCAAATTAATCCCGTCCCCAGAAATAAGAACCCTAAATACCAAATCCCAAAATTACCCCAACTCCCACTCTAATTAACCTCGTATTAAGGGTCTTATGGTCAATTCCCACACCCTGACACCCTGTCAGAAGTCTGACAACAAGGAATGACATGTGGATGATTGTAAGTGGCTGAGACGCGTCACCACAAGGATTTGAAGCCTCTGATTGGTTGGGACGAGTCACAAGGGATCTAATGGGTATATTCCTTTGGAGATACCATTTCTGGATGCTTCTGAGCTCCCCTCTCAGCTCCTATATAAGGAACCTCCTCTCCACGCTTTGAAGACTGTTAGTTAGGTTAGATAATTAGTGTTAGTATTAGGAGTAGTGTAGCTAGTTTTAGTATAAAGGCACTCTGCCAAATTTTAGTTTGATTGAATTTAGCTTAATTGTAATCTCTTTTAGAATTAATAAAATTCAGTTCAAGTTTTCAGTTTTTGTCATTTGATTTCCAAGCACTTTAAATTTCAAACCTGTTTTCAAGTTCATGTTATTTGATTTCAAAAGTTCATTTAAATGTCAAAATAGCTTGTAGTGATCTCTTTTACTTTTCTACTGTTTTGAATTGATAATGAAGTACTAGTCAACTGTTATTCATGAGATGATGATTCTGGGTTATTGATGATAGACTTTGGTTACAGAGGTGTTGTATAAGCCTATCTAAAGATAGGCTATGGTCTGAGTGTTTTGTCCTATTTCAGTTAGGAATTTGAACTTGTAAGTCTCATTTCTTCTTTCATGATCTCATAACTGCTTGTGTAGTTTATATTGTAATGATTTAGTTGATTGATACATCTGTTAGTGTAATTTGAGTAGCTTAGTTTGGATGATCTTTTGCATTGCAGTCTTAGTTGTAGCATAGTTCTGTTCATTCTAGTTTATACAATAGTAGATTTGATTAATCTGTGTTGGAGTAGTAATATGCAGTAGTTAATTGTTCTATTTACTTTTGTTTATTATTAGAACATTGTAGTAATCATAATTTTGGAACTTAAGGCTTAAATCAGTTTGATGTAGTGTAGTTTGACAGTTAAGAGGGTGTTTGGATTGGCCATTTGCTGTGTGATGTAGTTGTTGTTATGTTGATTACCTGTTTCATTTTTACTTTAGTAGAATAGTAGTAGAGTTAGGAATAATAAAATCAATAGGTTTTCTACTATAAAGTCAAAATTAGATTTCTTATTCCTTCACTGTTTGCTTTATTGAGATTCAGTAGTAGTAGAGTAACAGTAGTGCATTTGTTTGATCATAGTTGCTTATATTAGAATAATATTAGCTTATTATTAAACATTAGTGGTAGTAATCAACAGCTAAATTTAGATTTGGTCAAAGCTTAGAGGTAATTTCAAAAGTCAAAATAGTCTTGAACTCAGTTTTTTGTAGATTTTTACAAACATTTGTAGGTTTCATTATTGAATTGAAATAGTTTAGGTTTGTTAATCTGTGTTCTCTAGTAGGTAGTTAATCAATATCAGGATTAATATCTTTGTTTAGAACTCTTTAGCTTATTGAAATATTAGCTTGTATTAGCCTGTGTAGGAGCTTACCTCCCCTGCACCACAGGTGTAGGATCTCTTTCATGATATCATTCAAGTTAGTTGTAGTTAGAATTAGAACCTGATTCTTGATTTACAGATTCTTTGCATGGTAATCTTTAATTTGATCCCATAATTTCATAGTGTAGAGCTTATTAGTATAGTTTTTTAAAGCCTGCAATTAGTGGATCTGAGCTAGTTTCTGATTTTAGCATATAGCTATATTTGTTTGATTGGGCTTGTTTTTCTAGTTTCATTAGTGTATATGAGTTGGATTATAGTTGTATGAGTAGAGTTTATGGTCTGCTACTGCTAGTTTAATCTGTTTGAGCTTGTGCTTATTAATTAGCTTAATTGTCCTATTCATTGAGCTTTAACTTGAATCTGTGGAGTTTCTGTGTTTCATATGTTCATTTCTGAGTTCCATTGAGTTCATAGTAGTATAATTCAGTTGTGGAAACATTTTGGTAAAGTTTTGTGGCAAGTGCTTATTAATAAGCACTTGCCATAAGCTGATTAGCACTGTTTAAGCACTTCTGTTCATCTTTATCTTTCCAAAATTTTTCTGCAAGCTCTCTATTATATTTTAGAATTTCTGGTAATTTTTCATAATTTTCTGAGCTCATTTGCTATTTTTCTTAATTTCTTTCAGTTTAAAATCACTTTTTAATCATTTTTAAATTCCAAAAATCTATAAAAATTCAGAAAAAGTCTTGAAAAATACAAAAATAATTTTAGAATTTCTTTTATGGTATTTTAGAATTTTTAGAATTTAATTTTTATTTTTCCAAGTTATTTTTCTATTTTTCTTTATTTTTAATTCATTTTTAATTCCAAAAATAGAAAATAAATTCTAGAAAATAAATAAAAACTCAAAAAAATATTTTTCTTTTTCTTAAAATTCTTTTTATTAGTTTTAAAATTTTAGAAAATATTTTCAAGTTCGTAGGATTATTTTTCATTAAACATTACGTTTTAAATAACGCGTGTGCGTTTCCGTTTTCACGTTTTTAACATTCGTACATACCTAGATTGTAAATTCTTCATATATCATCATTTCTTATCATAACTTGAATTCCAAAATCATATTTTTCACTTTCCCGCTTTTCTCGACACGATTTCTCGATTCGGTTATTCACGATTCCATTTCACCTTCGCTGGGAGAACGACCCGGGAAATACTTTCACCGGTATTTCCTCGGAATAATTTTATACTACGATAAGACTTTATCAAAATGGCGCCGCTGCCGGGGAAGGTGGACGTGAGTTTTGAATATTCGTGTTCAAAAATCGTGTTGCGTTAAGTTTTTAACTATCTTGTATATATTTTCTATAAAAATATAAAAATTTAAAAAATCAAAAACATAAATAATCTTCTTATCCTCTTATATTTGATTCTTCTTCTCAAACCCTCTCACGTTTAATTCTCATGGATCCGATTTGTACCAATTGTGGAGAACCGTTCTTCGGAAGGTTGTGTGTATGGTGTACATGCGACGAATGTGGAGATAATATTCGAGATGGCGTTTGTTTGAATTGTAATTCTCACTCGTATGATCAAAATTCGTTCAACAATCCGTCTAACATTCCCGATTTTTATACACCACCACCACCTGCGTTTTATTGCTATAATTGTGGAAACCCGTCCGAAGAAGGAAGGCTGTGTGGGCGATGTTTTTGTGACGGATGTGGATACACCGATTGTATGTGCTATGCTCCGAATGCTCACACGTCTTACGATTACGACTCGAGCTTTAATAATTTTCCTCAAAATGATTTTTATGAGCAAAATTCGTATTACAATGGTGATTTTCAAAATACATCGAGTTTTGAACATTGTGGGGGATCGTTTGAAAGTTCTTATCATGAACCTAATTCTTGTTACGATTCTAATGGTTTTTACCAACCCCCACAAACTTCCAATTTTAATAATGATATTTTTGAACTTAAATCTATGATGGATAAGTTGAAAGAGATGGTGAATAGTCGTTATACATCTACTCCCGAGCCTAATGTGAAATCAATGGAAGAACCTTGTACTGAAGAAAGGAAATTCCAATTTTGCGAGTGTTGTTTATACGATGATGATTCCACAATTACGATCAATCTTAATCCTCAAAATGATTCTATCTCTTCTCCCGTAGAACCCGAAGACTCTCTAACAATGGGGGACGGGCATCTTGACACTATTCCGGCAACGGAATCGGATGAATTCAATAAGTCAAGTGTTGAGAACCTCGTTCCAATCCCAAGTGAGTCCGAGGAGATTTCTAACAATGATTCTGAATTTGTTGAAAATAATCGTTTTGATGATCATATTGAAACACCGGTTGAAGGGAGTGATGTCGTTTTAGATGAGATCGAGGCATTTCTTGCTAGTGATGCCATTCCGACAATGGTTGACGATGCTAATTTTGATCCGGAGGAAGATATTCGTGTACTTGAAGATTTATTGAATGAAGAACCGTTAACTTCTCTTCCTCCGATGAACAATGATGATTATGATGAAGTCGAAAGTTATTCCGATTCTCACAATGAGTATATTACGAGTGATGAAGACTCTTGTGTAGATATCGAAGATTATGAAGAAGATGTTGATGTGGAAATACGAGATGAAGCTTTACGTGAGACATTGTTAAATGTCCATCTTCTTATCTCTCGAATTGAAGCATTGAATAATCCTCAGATTTTTTCTCCTATCCCCGATATGGATAGTGATTCTTTACCCGAGCTTGAAATTTTTCGATTTGAAGAGACGAGTAGTGGCAATCCCGCTATTCATGCTTTCTCTCTTCCGGATTATGAGTGCTTTACCTTTGAGATTGATTCTATTCCTATTTTCAATAATCCGTTACGTGACTCTCTTTTAGAGGATGTTGATCGATTTCTTGCTGCGGATGACTCGATACCACCGGGTATTGAGAATGATGAGAATGATATTTCTTTCGATTCTTCTTCTTCTCGTCCACCTGCTAAACCACCCGATGAAGTTTTTAAATCCGGTACAGATAATGATATTTTTGGAGTGGTGGATGAGATGTATGATTATGATATTATCATCCGGGTATTTCACCCATTCTTTGTTTATCCCATCACTTCGTCACTTTTCCACTCCACCGGGAGTGAGGATACCATATTTGATCCGGGCATCTCTATTTTCAAGTGGCCGTTTTATCTGCTCTCCCCAAGGACGAATTAATTCGGGGATCGAGTCAAGCTAATGTGACTCGGTGAACAAAAACAAGCGCTTCGTGGGTGGCAACCCATGCTTATCCTATTTCATCTTCTTATATTTCTATTTTCTAACACCTAATGTGAGGAGGGGGTGCCTCTTCTACTCTTGTGTTTCGTGGTTGTTTGTGATGATTGTTCAGGATTGTCCGCGATTTATGATGACTCTCGTGCTCGTTATTTCTTCACTTGGAGTCTCATTCATCGGTGCTATTTGGAAATCCTATATCCGTTAAATCTTATCGACTAACGTTTTCTTTGGCATAATTAATAAACGGCCTAGAATTTTGTTAGGATTACCTTAACCCATAAAACATTGAGGACAATGTTTCGTTCTAGTCGGGGGGAGGGTGAATCTTCGATTCGATTTTGACCTAGCATTTTTCACATGTCGTGCACTCTTGCAACTCCGTTTTTCCACCAAAAATAAAAAATTGAAAAAATGAGAAAAATTTCAAAAATTTTGATGAAAAAGTCATGAAAAAGTACAAAAAGATGTGAAAAAGTTGAAAAAGTTATGTAAAAAATATAATAAAGTTTGAATAAGTGTTTTGACACCTTGTTGACTTTCTTGCTGGCGAGAGTAGGAATAAATATTTTGACTTGACCGGGCGTGTTGAGCCCTAGCTTGTTTCCTTAACCAATGATGATCACATAAGCTTGTGCTAGTTTTGTACACAAGGAGCTATAAAATGCGAATTCTTTCTTAAGAATCTGCAAGTTCCCGTATTTGACTTTATACATGCGCAGCTTAAAAGCTTTCGCTAGTCTTTTACATCAGGAGCTAGAAAACGCGAATTCTTCTTCTAGAATTTGCAAGTTTCCGTATCTGACTTTATATATGCGTGGCTGATTATCGGCTAAGTATTCGCGGGTTTCATTATTTGAAATCTTAAATTGCGAAGAGCGAGAAATGATAGAGTTTATTTAGAAGTTAGATGCTAAACGTGGAGTAGTGGTTCTCTTTAGAGCTCATGAGAGGTACTTGTGGCTTTTTACTCCCATCAGATACGTCACCAATATAAAATAGATGTTCTAGGTTAATTAGTGGTATTTCGGTTTGAATAATATTTAGTTCTTTGTTTTCTTAAGAGAATTTTTGCTTTAGAAGTTGGGTACATATCAAGGAACACCAAAAATAAGAGCAAAAAGTGAAAAAAAATCAAAAGTCAAAAGTTGATTATCTATGTGGTTTTGGAGCTACCCGTTAAGCTTCCATTTATGTTGAGAAAAAAAGTCAAGAAAAGAAAAAAAAGTGAAAAGTAAAAAAAAAATGAAAGTTGTAGTATTGTCAAATAAGAGCTATGTATGTATCAATAAGTTGTTGGCGCGTGAGGTGCATGTGATACGTGATTAGTAATCAGTCACATGAGGTGCACGTGATCGTACTCCGCAACTTATATCCTTGATATTGTATGTACCCCTCATTCCTTGAAATGGACCGAATTTCTATTGCAGTAGTTCTTAAGAGAAAATGAATAACTACTTATCATTTTAACTTAGGTATCACTATCGGACTAAAAATTATCGAAACGAGAAAATATGAAGCAATTCATTTCTCAACAAAGTAAAATATTGAGATACAAAACCTAGGAATGGGAGTAAGAAGTTTCCACAAGTAACTGTTATGAGTAGTGTTAGCATGTAATTTGTAGATAAGCTGTGATCTCGTTTGTACGCTTAGTTTGGGGACTCGTGAAAAGTCAAGGATGACGATTTTTATCCGTATGGTCACTTCTTAATTAGAAGTGTTTCTACTCGTTGACCCTAATAATTATTGCAAGATAATGAAAGTTCAACAAACCGTCATAAGTTTGAAGTATGGAAAAGTCCAAAAATAGAAAGTATAAGTGGAATAAAGAAATAAAAGGAAAATTTTGGAAAACGGAGCGTTTTTCGGGAATAAATGATTTTATTACTTCTTTCGAACCTCCTTGCTACTTTACAAAGTTAGTAAAAAGAGTTTTCAAAATTATTTATCCCAAGAGCGTGAATTGATCATATTGCGTGAGGACACGACAATACTTTAGTCGGGGGGATTTTGGTGTGTATTAATTACACACCTCTTTTATTACCAATTATCAACCCATTATGACTATTTGAGCTAACAAATGCCAAGAAAACACGTGTTTTTATATTTGTGATGTGCAGGTACGGATATTATGAAAAACCGAACAAAACAAAGCAAAAACGGGCACGAGAGTATGAAAAGTGTACAAAAGCCGAGGCCGGGAAGCGTTTTTCAAGTCCGAATCAATAATCAAGCTCAAAGTGCCAAATTAAGCCTTGAAGAATCATCATATGTCAAGAATGATCCTTGGAAGCATTTTGAAATAATGGCAAAATTTACCCTTGGAATTTGGAAGTTTTACATATTTGGTCCTTACACATTTTATACAAAAATCTGAAAATTAAAACACAACTTAGTCCAATCCATTTCATAAACCCAAGCCCACACCACTATACCCCAAAGCCCAACCTACCAAACCTGACCCGGTCCTCTATATCATAATATAATAAAAAAAAACCACCCCGCGCCATTTTTCACCCCCAAATTAATCCCGTCCCCAGAAATAAGAACCCTAAATACCAAATCCCAAAATTACCCCAACTCCCACTCTAATTAACCTCGTATTAAGGGTCTTATGGTCAATTCCCACACCCCTGACACCCTGTCAGAAGTCTGACAACAAGGAATGACATGTGGATGATTGTAAGTGGCTGAGACGCGTCACCACAAGGATTTGAAGCCTCTGATTGGTTGGGACGAGTCACAAGGGATCTAATGGGTATATTCCTTTGGAGATACCATTTCTGGATGCTTCTGAGCTCCCCTCTCAGCTCCTATATAAGGAACCTCCTCTCCACGCTTTGAAGACTGTTAGTTAGGTTAGATAATTAGTGTTAGTATTAGGAGTAGTGTAGCTAGTTTTAGTATAAAGGCACTCTGCCAAATTTTAGTTTGATTGAATTTAGCTTAATTGTAATCTCTTTTAGAATTAATAAAATTCAGTTCAAGTTTTCAGTTTTTGTCATTTGATTTCCAAGCACTTTAAATTTCAAACCTGTTTTCAAGTTCATGTTATTTGATTTCAAAAGTTCATTTAAATGTCAAAATAGCTTGTAGTGATCTCTTTTACTTTTCTACTGTTTTGAATTGATAATGAAGTACTAGTCAACTGTTATTCCTGAGATGATGATTCTGGGTTATTGATGATAGACTTTGGTTACAGAGGTGTTGTATAAGCCTATCTAAAGATAGGCTATGGTCTGAGTGTTTTGTCCTATTTCAGTTAGGAATTTGAACTTGTAAGTCTCATTTCTTCTTTCATGATCTCATAACTGCTTGTGTAGTTTATATTGTAATGATTTAGTTGATTGATACATCTGTTAGTGTAATTTGAGTAGCTTAGTTTGGATGATCTTTTGCATTGCAGTCTTAGTTGTAGCATAGTTCTGTTCATTCTAGTTTATACAATAGTAGATTTGATTAATCTGTGTTGGAGTAGTAATATGCAGTAGTTAATTGTTCTATTTACTTTTGTTTATTATTAGAACATTGTAGTAATCATAATTTTGGAACTTAAGGCTTAAATCAGTTTGATGTAGTGTAGTTTGACAGTTAAGAGGGTGTTTGGATTGGCCATTTGCTGTGTGATGTAGTTGTTGTTATGTTGATTACCTGTTTCATTTTTACTTCAGTAGAATAGTAGTAGAGTTAGGAATAATAAAATCAATAGGTTTTCTACTATAAAGTCAAAATTAGATTTCTTATTCCTTCACTGTTTGCTTTATTGAGATTCAGTAGTAGTAGAGTAACAGTAGTGCATTTGTTTGATCATAGTTGCTTATATTAGAATAATATTAGCTTATTATTAAACATTAGTGGTAGTAATCAACAGCTAAATTTAGATTTGGTCAAAGCTTAGAGGTAATTTCAAAAGTCAAAATAGTCTTGAACTCAGTTTTTTGTAGATTTTTACAAACATTTGTAGGTTTCATTATTGAATTGAAATAGTTTAGGTTTGTTAATCTGTGTTCTCTAGTAGGTAGTTAATCAATATCAGGATTAATATCTTTGTTTAGAACTCTTTAGCTTATTGAAATATTAGCTTGTATTAGCCTGTGTAGGAGCTTACCTCCCCTGCACCACAGGTGTAGGATCTCTTTCATGATATCATTCAAGTTAGTTGTAGTTAGAATTAGAACCTGATTCTTGATTTACAGATTCTTTGCATGGTAATCTTTAATTTGATCCCATAATTTCATAGTGTAGAGCTTATTAGTATAGTTTTTTAAAGCCTGCAATTAGTGGATCTGAGCTAGTTTCTGATTTTAGCATATAGCTATATTTGTTTGATTGGGCTTGTTTTTCTAGTTTCATTAGTGTATATGAGTTGGATTATAGTTGTATGAGTAGAGTTTATGGTCTGCTACTGCTAGTTTAATCTGTTTGAGCTTGTGCTTATTAATTAGCTTAATTGTCCTATTCATTGAGCTTTAACTTGAATCTGTGGAGTTTCTGTGTTTCATATGTTCATTTCTGAGTTCCATTGAGTTCATAGTAGTATAATTCAGTTGTGGAAACATTTTGGTAAAGTTTTGTGGCAAGTGCTTATTAATAAGCACTTGCCATAAGCTGATTAGCACTGTTTAAGCACTTCTGTTCATCTTTATCTTTCCAAAATTTTTCTGCAAGCTCTCTATTATATTTTAGAATTTCTGGTAATTTTTCATAATTTTCTGAGCTCATTTGCTATTTTTCTTAATTTCTTTCAGTTTAAAATCACTTTTTAATCATTTTTAAATTCCAAAAATCTATAAAAATTCAGAAAAAGTCTTGAAAAATACAAAAATAATTTTAGAATTTCTTTTATGGTATTTTAGAATTTTTAGAATTTAATTTTTATTTTTCCAAGTTATTTTTCTATTTTTCTTTATTTTTAATTCATTTTTAATTCCAAAAATAGAAAATAAATTCTAGAAAATAAATAAAAACTCAAAAAAATATTTTTCTTTTTCTTAAAATTCTTTTTATTAGTTTTAAAATTTTAGAAAATATTTTCAAGTTCGTAGGATTATTTTTCATTAAACGTTACGTTTTAAATAACGCGTGTGCGTTTCCGTTTTCACGTTTTTAACATTCGTACATACCTAGATTGTAAATTCTTCATATATCATCATTTCTTATGATAACTTGAATTCCAAAATCATATTTTTCACTTTCCCGCTTTTCTCGACACGATTTCTCGATTCGGTTATTCACGATTCCATTTCACCTTCGCTGGGAGAACGACCCGGGAAATACTTTCACCGGTATTTCTTCGGAATAATTTTATACTACGATAAGACTTTATCAACTCCCGACCGTAGGATCATGGAACTTGAGGACCAAGTCAAGTTTCTCATGAAATCTTACGAAGCTCCGAAGCCTTCAAGCCAAGTGAACAAAATCACTTCTTCATGCGAATTATGTAGTGGTCCCCATGGCACTCGTGATTGTGTGGAACTCCCCGGAACAGCTTTTGCGGACTACGCATCCACGCGTACCGACGAAGCGGGAGATAAGTGGAACACTTTCAAGCCCGAGCCAAACACTTACGGTGACTCATACAACCCCTCATGGAAAAATCACCCAAACCTTAGGTGGAAACAAAATCAACCCAATTCTTCCAATCCGCCTAATCGTTACCAACCAAACGGTCCACCATCCAACCGTACTTTCAACAACAATCCTTCTAACAACTATGGTAGTACCAACAATCTTGAAGGATTGATGTCAAAGTTCATGGCATCTCAAGAAGCTCACATAGCTAGGTTTGAAACCGAATTCAACCAACAACAAACGGAGATGACTAACAAGATTGACAACTTGTTGAAAGCCCTCAACAACCAAGCGTTAATCACACCTAGGAAGGACACTAGGGACACCAATAGTGGAACCCAAATTAAGGATCCCTCATCATCAAAACATGTCCACTTTGTCAATGTTGTCACCATTAAGCCGATAGATAAGGAGATAGAAGAGAGTGACAAGGATGAAGTTAGAGTAGAAGCCGAGGTTAAGGATGAGAATAGGGAGGTTAAGGTTAACAAGGAAGAGGAGTTAGAGGAGGTAGAGCCTATAGAAAAATACTTTGATAAGTTGCCCACCGAAGAAGAACGGGAGTACCATAAGGATCTATTCGATAGTCCCGAGAGACCATATATCTTCGGCACACCCCTTATCAAAATGGGAGACCCCTCTAACATTAACATCCCATGCAATATCGGGAACATGCATATATGGAAAGCTTACATCGACCTTAGATCCCCCGTGAACATCATGACCAGGACTTATTACAATTGGGTGATGAAGAAGCAACTTAATTTTAGGATGATGCCCGGTAAGAATCTGATAAGTAATTTTGTAGGAAGAGTGAAGGGATTACATGTGATTATAGGGAATCTCACCTATGAAATCGATTTTATGATAGTGGAAGACATTCGTCCGGTGATAGATGCTTGCCTAAGCCAAATAGTATTCGGAAAACCATTTGTTGAAGCCACTAGGATGAGTTATGATCTGACTTTAGGGATAGTTAGATTTAAGGAAGAGAACGATGAGGTTGCCTATCAAATGCCCTACAAGATTGAGCAATACCGCCTTCTCTCTAATTTCGAAAAAGAACACAAGCAAGAGGCTTATTATAGGAATGAGGAGGATAGACGTAGAGGAGTAGAATATGTAAAGAATAGGATGCTTGGTTTCTATAAAGAATGCTTACAACTAAGTCCGGAATACAAAACTGGTTTAGAAGACGACCTAGAGAATGGAACCAATGATGAAGTCACGTGATAACCCATGACCTTGAGTCTAGCTACAAGACTCGTAAATAAAGAAAAGCGCTTCTTGGGAGGCAACTCATGTTTTGTGTGATTTTATTTGTTTGATTGTTAATTGCTTCCGTATGCATGTTTTATTTTTATTGTTGGTAGATCATGTTTCTAAACTAAAATGTGGAAATACTTTACTTTGTTGTTTTGGCCTAGTCTCAACTCCACCTAAAGGTATTTTTGCAAAAGATAAGTGTAAGGGGAAACCCCAAATATGTTTTTAAGAAACAACCCGATCATGATTCTCCACAATATTAAATGAACATGTATATTTGTATTTGTTAGAGTCAAATGTTTGTATTGAGTCATAATGAAGTTTTGCAGGATTTTCCAGGAAGTAGGACCAAGTTTTTCCAGAAATTTTCCGGAAACTTAACATAAGGATTTTTGCAGGTCAATTCTGACGGCGTCAGGGGTTTACTCTTGACGGCGTCAGGAGTTAAAATCTGGAAATTTTACCGGTTTTGTTTTTCTAACGGAGTCTTATGGTTTTTGTGAATTATTAAGTTTTATAATCTCCAGGAGATCTGCAAACTTCATTCCACAAGCATTATATCTTATCTTGTTTTCTAGGATTTAGTAACTTATATAGGATGCCGCCGATTTTACGCGAGGTTGTCTTGTCTATTTTGTCAGGTTTTACAGGTTATGTATGACAAGAAGATGATTTTTATTCTGGAAAGGAAGCTTTGATTGTTCATTTTCTTGGAGGAAGATTTAACCTGGCCATCTTATTATCCATACCGAGCGAATCAGGGGAGTATTTGATTTCATTCTTTTTACTTATTTCACTTTTACATTCTTTACTTGAACATTGGGGACAATGTTCATCTTAAGTGTAAGGGGAGGGTAAAAAGATGATACCTTACATATGCACTTTCGCTTGAGTTTGTTTTGTTTGATGGTAGATGTGTAATAAAACTATGAGAAATACTTGTTAGTGCAATTTTAGCGCCAAATTTAAATTTTTTTACAACATTTAGGAGTGAAACTTTAGCCATAGCAAGCGTCTCATGGATAGGAGATTGTATGACTAGCACATAACCGTATATTCAGAAAAATTTTCCACCCAAAAATGTGAGGTTCGCCTTTAGATTTGATAGGAAAAGCATTTATTATTAGTGCTTATGAGTGTACCGGTATCATTTAGATTCTAGAACTTGCGTTAGTGATGCATCCCGAGACCGCTAGTGAGACTACATTCGTGTAGTAGGATTTACTACATGATAAGAGGCATTAGGATTACCCTTGTGTTAAACCCGTATTATAATTACTTGACCATTTAAGTCATATTACTTGGCTAGTTAAGTCAACTAATTTTCCCACACCCTTAGCGTTGTACTCATTTTTAGTACACGAAACCCCTAGTACACCCCTCCGAGCCTATCTTTTCGTTTCTAACTTTAAGCATTTTACTTAAAGGAAGAATTTGTTACACCCCACTTAAATGTACAACCAAATCGCCTTAGCCTTCCGTGTATGCGCTCATTTTTAGTGCATTATTGTTATTTGTTAAACCCTAAGTTAACTATCTAATTGATTACATGGTTGCTAAGTCGAGTCATATCCTTGTACATATTGTTTTGGGACGATTGGGACTCATGGGTAAAGTACTTATTTATGGAGTAATGGGGAAGAACATCATTTATTACCCCCATATGTACGTTAATCTTACAAGTGCTCCAAGTGTTTTGATTTTTTAATTCGAGTCATTAGATTAGTTAATTGTAAAGTATGTAAAGATTCAAGTGTAAGGGGAATATTCATTCCCTATGATGTATTATTTTGGATGGTAGGGTAAGAGTGTATGCAAAAAAAAAAAAAAAAAAAAAAAAAAAAAAAAAAAAAAAAAAAATCGAAAAATCAAGAAAAAGAAAAAAGAAAAAAAATAGAAAAAAAAAAGAAAAAGAGAAAAAACATACGGACTACCATTCCTTTTTATTCTATGTTTATTTTATGTTTTTGTTATTTTTCATTTATTAGCTTAAGTCGAGTCTAGTCTTGGCTTAGCAACGCCATCTTATACATGTAATTAACCAAGATTGTTAACTCGCCACCAGTAAAACTTCCTTTATCCAACAAAACCGTGTATTTCATATCCCTACACCTAACGTTACAACCCTTTAAAAGACCTCTTTGATAGTTTATCCTAGGTGCTTACGCCATGTGGTGGAGGTTTGATCCTTTCCCAAGCCTATGGTAATCTATTTTGCTATGATAGGTAGTGAGAGATATCTTCCGTTTTCATATTGTAATTTACACTTTATTACACCCGAGAGATGTGAGTATCTAAACACTATTTGTGAGGTGCTTGTGTATGACCTCCGTGCTTGTCTATTGGTCTTTAGTGGAACGATTATTTGTTGTAATTACTTTTATATTAGTGTTAAATGACCCCTAACTTGTCTTTTGAGTAGAATAAAAACGCATTTGCTTGAGGACAAGCAAATCTCAAGTGTAAGGGTATATGATGAGGTGAAAAATGATCCGTTTTTAGGGGGTCATTTAAGCCCGAATTCGAATTTATTTGATCAAATATTGCCCTAAATCGTTCCTTTTGTGATTTTAGGTCCTTTGGGAGTGAATTCTGGAAAATGAAGCATTTTGGACGTTTTTAGAGCATAAAAGTGAAGAAAACGCCAAAGACTTAATTTTCCATGCTGAGAACAGTACCTGACGGCGTCAAGAGCATTTTGGTGACGGCGTCAAGAGTAAAAGTGGTGACGGCCCAGAGAGAATGTGAAGGCGTCACCCAAGGCCGTCACGTGTTAACTTGTCAAAACTTGCGCGCGGAGTAGCTGATATTGTTTTGGTCATAACTTTTGCATACGAACTCGGATTTAGGTGATTCAAAAGCCCACACGAAGAGGACGAAGAGATCTGCAATTTGGTGAAAAAATGGTCTTGACAGCATCAAGAGTACGAGCTGACGTTGTCAAGCCTTGCCGACAGAAAACATGCCTATAAATATAACTTCATAACTTCACTTTTTGTAAGCCCTAAACCCTAAGGTCGGTTCCTGGGTTTAGGTGGGTGTTTTTCCAGCAACTTAGAGGGTTTCAATCACTCCATAAATATCATGTGTTGGTTTGATGATTCTATCTTAATTATGTTTTCCATTATCATTGTTGTTTGCTCTTCTTTGATGATGATTTGCTAATTCACCTTGTGTCTACTTATGATTATGTGAAACTTGTATATAATTGCTTAGATCTCATTGATTTCTTGTTGATGTTGTGTCTATCTCAATCAATTAAGGCGTGACAACTTCAATAGATCTAGTTGGTTTAGTTTATAATCCTTGTTTCCTATTGATTCTTGTTTTGATTGAATGATTTATATGTTAGGCTTAAGAAAACTGGCAGATCTCCAAATGGTAACATGCTTGAACGTCTTAGAAAACATGAACCTATTGCACTAAGGTCTTTATTGGTTGTATTTAATGCATGAGCCACTGTTTACAATCCCTATGGTTGTGCTGGGCATGGTATAGGAGGAGATAAGAGCTCATAGAATTGGGGAGTTATGTGCGATACCCCATGAATGGTATTAAGGAATACAACCCGTCAATTAAAACAAGGTTACAATTCAATAGGTAGGATTGGATAGCTAGCAAGGAGTAACATATCATGGGTAGACATGCTTCACTTATCTTGTAGAACCTTAGTTTATTTTCTTGTTTATTAGTTTAATTAGTAGCTTTTGGGTTAGTTGATTAGCAACTAATTCCGCCCACTCTCCCAATACCCGAGATTTTTACTTACTTTTCATAAAATATAAAAACATAAAAAGAATCATCCTTCACCTTTAGACCTAGTTAGATTAATTTCAATCCTAACGACACTATTCCTAGCTGAACGATCAATCCCCCGGTACTTGTCACTATACTATACTACAACGATCAGGTACACTGCCTGATGGGGGTTGTAAGCTTCTCAAGATCCCTTGAGAGGTAAAGCCTGGTGCGATTCCCACGCATCAAATAGTAACTTGGTTAAAAAAAGTTACTTTGGGTTAAATTTTATGGGTTAAGTTGAGTTGCTAAATACAACCCATATTATTGGAGTCATCGGAGTAATAAGGTGTGTATCATGGACACACAACAAATGGTTATTGATTCACCATGTCTAATCCATATAAGAATCAACTAGTCCAGAGCAAACGGCTACTAGTAAAGACTTATCAAATCCGTTTATGGTTGATAGTTTACCAAAAACTAGGTTATCAACTCACCATACATCCAAGTGATCAAGAGTTGGCTAGTCCATAGCAAATGGTTAATGGTAAAGACATATCAAATCCGTTGATAGCTGGTAGTTTGCTAAAAACTATGATAAGAGAAGCAAATTTTCATGTTTTATTAACCACTGCTCTTTGATATGTTGTGAAAATTTTACCACTGCTAGTTACCACTGCAAGAGTAATTTTTTCACTGATGAACTAGCCGTTACAACTGTTGTGTCAGTAATCCATTTTTTACTAGCCGTTGTAAATATAACCGTCTTTCCTTATTAATAGGGTAAAATCTTTTGTGAATTATCTACTTACTTATTACAAATTATCCTTTTCCAAAGATAATTCTTTCCAAAGATAATTCACATTGCGCAACCTCCTCAAACCCTATTAGTATAAATTGATCATCATACGGCTTGCTTTTTATCTTGATTACTAACATTTTTATTCTCTTTTTCACAAATATCATGGCGATTCTAAAATTTGTCGAGGAGCACAACCAAGTGGCCTACTTACAAAAGTCAAACGACAAGAGTAGCCCTGTTTTTCATCAGATTGTGGATTTTCTAAACACAACACATATAAGGTATGCTTTAACTATTAATCCCACAATCTATGTCTCTCATATCAAACAGTTTTGGAACACTGTGGAGTCCATAACTCTTGAACAGGGAGACACACAAGAACCTGTGGATGCTCTAAGAGCCACAGTTGATGGGGTAACTATTGATGTTACTGAGTCATCCTTGAGGAGAATTCTCCAATTGGATGATCTCAATGGTCTCATCACATTACCCAATTCATATATTTTTGCCAATATTGCTTTAATGGGGCATGATACATCTGAACAAAAGGTCACTTTTAGAAAAGGATGTTTTTGTCCCCATTGGAGATTTTTAATTCACACTCTTTTACATTGCCTAAGTACTAAGAAAACATCTTATGAACAATTTGCATCAACCATGGCTTATCCTTTGGTTTGTTTGGCAACAGATAGGACTTTCAATTTTTCAAAGTTTATTTTCAATAATATGAAAGGCAATGTAAATAGTCAATATAAATTTTTGATGTATCCAAGGTTTGTGCAAGCAGTGTTAAATGAGTTTCAACTGCACCCTCACAATAGAATTTATGAACCTTCCAGCCTAAAGCCAAAAGTTTTTCAAAACATGTGTAAGGCTTCAGATCTTTGGAATGGGGAGGTTCATCCACTTTTTCCTCAAATGCTTGCTAAAATTAATCAAGTACAGGGTGAAGATGCAACAATCCCAGTTGTATCTCAAAACACACCCACCATTGTTTTTCCACCAATTCAACATACCCCTGTTGTAACTCACACTTATGAGAGAAGGTCTAAACAGCCAACTTCTCTCATCTCAACATTGCATGTTGCTGAACCTTTTGGTTTAGGGACAAGCAGTGGTGGTTCAAGGCTTAATCCTAGTCCCACTAGGGAAGAGCCTGAATCAATGCCTCATGATTCACCTCTCCCAGCAGGTTACACAGTTGGAAGTGATGAAGGCAGTGTGCAACTACCTGAATTGATGGATATTTGTACCAAGTTAGTCAAGCAGGTTCAAGCTCTGGAGAAAGACCTGGCACAGACCAAAGAACAACATGCCACAGAGCTGAATCAATTGAAGGATGAGATTCAAAGATTGCAGCATGAAGTTGAGAATCTCAAGAAGAAAAGATCTAAAGTTGTGTTATCTTCATCATCTTCACCTCAGGATGAGTTTTCTGCCAGTTCTACTAAAGTCTTGGGAGATTCTTCCAAACAGGGGAGGAAAGATGCAGAGCTTAAGGGGAGGAGTAAAAATTTTGATAAAGATTTTGCTGAGCTTACTGATTCTGATGATGCTCAAGCAAAAGATGATGTAGCTAACACTGAGGGGAGGAAATTAGATTTTGAAAATATGGATGCTGATGCTGGTTTTAACTTTGATGATTTAGTTGGAACTGCTCAACCAATTTCCACTAAGCAGAACAAGTTCCCACTGATCAATCTTTTCCCACTGCAAGAGAAAAAGTTACCACTGCTACTCAAGAAATTACCACTGTAGAGGAAGAAGCTGCCAAAATAAGATCAGTTTAAGGAAAGGCTATAGTAATTGCTTCAGATCAAAAGACAAGAAAGATTTCTAAGTATGAACAAGCTCAGATTGACTTTGATGCAAGATTAGCAGAGCAACAACAAGCTGAAGAGTATGAAAGAAAGAAAAAGCTTGAAGAATATGAAGTTGCTAGTTTTATGGAAGCTAAGAGGTTGGATAAACTTGAAGTAGTAATGGCAGAACCAATTTCAAGTGTATCACCAACTGTCATACATGAGAAACCTCCATTGTTCACTTATGTGCCTACAGAAGAAGAGATTGATTACTTGATTAACAATGATCAAATAATCAGGAAGAAGGCCATTGAACTGATTGCCAATACAACATTGAATGAAGATCAAAAGTCTGCTCAACTTAAAGATTTTAGTCAAATGAAGAATCAGCAAGCTCTTGATGAAATTATTGGGGATGTTAGAAAAGGTCAAAAGAAGCCAAGAAAACCTACAAAGGCACAGATTATTGCTGAGATGAAGACTTTTTGTTGTCATGTTGGTAATATGAAGATGGCTCAATTCAAAGGAATGTCACATGATCAGATTGAAAGAATTTATTACAGAATCAAAAGACAAGATAGTAAATTCATTCCAATGGATCAAGAACTAATAACATTGAAGGCAAAAAGGACTGGAGTGAGTCTTGAATCAAAAGATGCAAAGAAGGTGAAGACTCAGAAATCATTTCAAGCTGAAGAAGGTCCTAGCAAGTTGACAGAAGAGCAAGTTACAAACATGGTGTTCATGGAGACTGATGTACTAAATATTGAACCTCTACAAGCAAGATATCCAGTAGTTGGTTGGGAAATCTTTTCTGATAGTTTTGGTGTAGCTTGGAAGATCATCAGAACTGGAAGTGTCACAAGCATTTGCAGAGATTTTGAAGATATTGTTAGATCTTGTGATAGAGAAGATTTGGATACCTTGTGGAGAATTGTTCAAGATCAGTTTAAGAAGGATGAACTTGTTGATGTCAAAGCTAAGGAGTTATGGGTTCACTTCAGAAGATTATATGAACCTGATCCAAGTGATAGATATTGGAGATTTGAAGCTCATGGTACAAGAACTTTGTGGAAGTTTTATGATTCAAGTTCTGTGCATCATATTTCTACTCAAGATGGAGTTGATGTCTTTATGTTGGCTGAGAAAGAATATCCATTGAGAGCTGGAGTATTGACAGTGATGTTGTCAGAAAAGCTTAGGTGCTGGGAAAGAACTCAAGTCATAGATGATTTGATACAAAGGATTTATGATCAAAGTGTGAGAGCTGATAAAGAGTTGTTAAGAAGAAGATAAGTGTTTGGAAGAATTCCCATATCCTCATGGTTGCTGTATACTTGAAGAAACTTATTGATTTATTTATTAATCATAAGTTAGGGGAGGATTGTTGGGAATTATACTAACAGTTACCACGGATAAGAGAAGATGTTACAACTGCAGAAGATTGTACTTGCAGTAGAAACTCATTACCACTGCAAGAACATATATTACCACTGCTTATTAGATTACTGTTAGGAAACGTGTTTAGATAAATATAGAATAGATCTTGTGTATATCTTATTCTATTAGCTTTATACTTATCTTGTAGAAGAGGACTCCTTGTGCTATAAAAGGAGATCCTAGGTTAAAGGTTTGATATACGTTTTCTAGAGCTTCAAGGTGTAACCCTAATGATATCAAGATCACTCGTATTGTTATCATTAATAATATTGGAGCTAATAGTTTGTTTACATATATTGTTCATATACAACTGTCTTACTCACAATCAAACTTCTAAGTGTTACTAAGTAGATTCCGCATACTTAGTGATATAATTCAAAGTATCAATCTAACACAAGATCAAGGTGTTTAGATCCATCACCTCCTCACTCTAACTAACCTCAACTTACTTATTATAGTTTTGACATTCATCATTCATCCTACCCCATAGAGCCGTAATACTATTTTTATTACGGTGCGGACCATCACGTTGATTGTTGAACCTTTCTGTAACTTCATTCCAAAAGGAACGTTCAGTCACAGCGGATGTAGAATCATGAACTTCAAGCCAAATGGTAGCTAGCACGTATTCTTCTTCCATTGACCAACGGTTTGTCATTGTAATGTGTGTAAATATTGCAGTGTGTGTAAAATTGAATGATATTGCTTGGTATAAATAGGGGTTTATTGAAAGCGGGATACATTTCAAATTTTGAATTTAAAAACAGAGGGCGGGATACATTTGAAATTTTGAATTCAAAACTCTGAGCGGGATACTTCCACCTCCTCCTTCTATTTATAACCCATTGGGGAACCTTGCTGAATACACGCACAATTCACACTCACATTCATCAAAGAATTCTGTCTAGTTCTTCAAAAAGAATGTCTCAAAACGCATCACCTGAAAACGGATCGGTGTACAACACACCACCTGAAGACAATTCCCCATAAAACACACCGCCAGAAGATCTGTTTTCGGTGTTTTAGTATGACAACCCACCACCTCCAACTCCACCAGCAATTATGTTTCCACCGCCAAACAATCAACCTCCAAACTTTCCACCTGAAAACCAACCCATCATTCGTCAATTGACTGAGGAAGAACAGTATGAGCCGGATATGGAAGTGGTTTTGGAGTATGAAGCTGAGCAAGCCCGTCGGGAAAGGGAGCGTGAGGCGTACCTCAAAGGAAAACAGGATCGGAAGAACAGAAGAGTAGAATGGCGTTGAGCTCAGGAACTTCCACCTATGCCATCGAGTGAGGACGACTCAAGTGTATCCTACTCGAGTCATGAGGGATATGTGTCAGATGATTCATTTTATTGAATCATAGTTTTATGTTTATTTATCATATCGTTTTTTAGTGGTTCGAATTTCTGTTTCTTAGTTATCGTATCGTAGGTTATTGTTGTAGTCGTTGTTTCAAGTAATATCAATGTTATGCTTAATCGGTGTTTCACAATTTCATTCTTCACTTAACATTTCATACAAATCATTTTCTACAAAATACATACAAAAACAATATAACCAAAAAAAAAAAAAAGAAAAAAAACACATTTGCAGGGTTCTCCCTCGTCACACAGACGACGAGATCCTCTTTGGCGAGCCACAACGAGTTGTAGCTGGTATGGTGGCGAGCCTTGGCGAGCCCACACCTCTCCCTCTAAGTATCTACAACCATAACAAAGTGCATTCCTTTCACATACGTTGTAATTTATTATTTTAATTGTGTATTTCTTTTATAGCATTATTAGGAGTAAAGTGATCGAAACTCAGTTATATATAATTACCTTTTTCATATAGCCAAGCCTAACTTTGCTCAAAAAAAATATAGCCAAGCCAAACAATTGTTTCAGTAAGTAAAGAAAAATAAAAACAATAACCATAAACCTAAACAATGATTAGAGACATAAAAAAAAAAATGTACCTGAGATTTAGATATAGTGGTTGGATACTAATCACGAGTTCATGATTAAACATACGAATTTGCACTAAAATAGTAGCAGGTCAACTTTTGGAATTAACAGTATTGACTATTTTAGTGAATGACAATATCATCATTTTAACTTTGAAAGTGTTTGTGATTTAAATTTCTGGTTCAAATTCCGCTACTTCATGTTAGAGAAATTATACACAAATTGGGCTTAGAATCTTGAGCTATTCTATATTAAGATAATCCAGTGTACCTTTTAAATAGGTTTATAACATGTCAAATCATTAATTTATAAACTATAAACCTATTACCACCATGTATAAACCTTTTGTAATTATATAAAATGTTCAACCATAACACATGCATTAAATTATGAAAAGGTCTAAGATTTTGGACCTCTTCATTCCACATAGACATAAATTACAAGCTCAATATGGTTTAAACAAAAAATAAATCTTTTCGTAGCTTTTAGACCTTTTTATAAACCTCTTATAGCTGATGCCCTAATATACAAAAATAGGGGTGTTCATTGGTTCGGTTACCAGATTGTTCGGTTTATTTGTTTCGATTAATTCGGTTAAAATTTTTTGGTTAAAACCGAAAACCGAACTGAATTCAAATTATACTTAACCGAATCCGAAATCCAAACTGAATTCAAATTAATTTAATTATAAAGATTTTTAGCAAAAAAAATTATTTCAAGCTTAAAATTATACTAGAATATAATTTATATGAACTCGATTATCAGTTTAGATTGCCAAAATCATATCCAAACCGAAAATCGAAAATATAATTCGGTTCGATTTTTCTTTTGTTCGGTTTTAGTTTTCGGTTCCTGTAGATATTACCCAAATTCTGAAAACCCCTACACAAAAATATATTTTGAGGCTGATGTTGGGCCCTGCGCAGTTACCCATTTGCACAGGCCCAAATCCCTCTTTCGCAATAGTCACGTAAAGGTTGAACAAATTCTTATTCCTATGTGAAATCCAATAGAAAACGTATAATTCAATGTCGAAGAAAATATCCGATGGACGTTTTGGTGCGAAGTCAATTTTTATATTATTATACATGACTCTTTGAAGTCAATGTGTAACCAATATTAAATCGGACTTGTGGATGCGAAGTCAAATATTTATGTTATTTTATATGACTGGATGTAGATCAACAGGTCATGCCTCGTTGATATATATGCAGAACGTAGCTATTTGGAACAAAATCATACACTTTGGATAAGAAATAAAGATGGAAAAGTGTCCTCAAAAACTAATACTTTTGGTCTTTGTAATTTCTCTATTACTGGTATTTCTTTCTCTATTATTTCTTGCTCATCATCATCAAGCCAACGCCATCACTGCCACCAACAACAGGGTCATTACCAATCTTTTAAAAACCTGTTTTTTAACTGACCCAGTCAAGCCACCGGGTAACGGTTTAACCGTCTGTTCAACCGGATTTTCTTGCTCAAAACCGGCTACCGTCCACCAGACCGGCTCACGGTTCAACCAGCCCACCAACACTATTACAACAACCACCAACAACAGCAGCCAACAACAGTGCTATCACACCCACCAACACTATTACAACAGCGCCATCACTCCCACCAACAACCCAATCTATGCCACCAACAACAACGCCATCAACGCCACCGGCAACAACGTCATCACTAACACCCACACCATCACTATTACAAAAACCACCAACAACAACGCCATCAATGCCACCAACAACAGCGCCATCATTGCCACCAACAACAATGTCATCAATGCCACCGGCAGCAACGACATCACTACCACCCTCACCAACACTATTACCTTGAATATCATAATATTCTAAAGTTATATTAATTGTTATTGTTATGAGTGTCATAGTTTCTTTATTGTCTTTAATAAGTGGCCGGATTTTGAATGTTGGAAATGGTGATCGAAATGAATCATCTGTGGTCTATTGTTTCTACGATTACATGCCTTAATAAGTAAACTTAATAAACGCTTATACTCGATCAAGACTTGAAACGAAATTAAAGCTAGTATATATTGTATTCTTTTATAACGTCCACAAAGCAGTTTTCAACCATTTTATTATGCCATTATATGGTACTTACTCTAGAAACATAAGATAGTAGAAACAATAGACCACAGATGATTCATTTCGATCACCACTTCCAACTAGAAATTCAAAAATATTTCACAATCCGGCCAATTATTGAAAGACAATAAAGAAACTATATGGAACTCATAACAATAACAGTTAATATAACTTTAGAACATTATGATATTCAAGGTAATAGTGTTGGTGAGGGTGGTAGTGATGACGTTGTTGCCGGTGGCATTGTAGTTTCGGTAATCCGGATTTACTGGTGTGAGATTACCGATATCTTAAATTCTAGGCCATGTAGTTTCGGTAATCCAGATTTGAGTGAAACCAAATTTCTGGTACTTAACATGGTTCTGCAGGTCCCAATGTTTTGTCTCAACTGAAACAAACTGCTGTAATACATAGTGATTTAGTATCCTATGATGGATGAAATATTATTTAAGAAAACATGCTCTATTAAGTGTCAAGGGTAAAATCTAGTACATGTGTTACATTAATGTATAATTTGCAACATCATACCCACTGAGATGATATCAAGACTATCGTATGGTTGAATTGCTCATAAGAACTCTAAATTTCGCATTGATTGGTATGATTGGATCATTGATCCACTTTCTATTTGTAACAATCTCATGTAATTGTTTTTTAGCTCATTGATACCTTTTAAGAAAACTGTCGGCCTTTAAAAAATAGTAGTTTGCAATATCATATTGGACTTCTATGAACCAAAACGTAGAGGTTTATTTATAAACATTACACGGAACTAAATAATTGTTCATGTAAACGTATAATAAATACCCAATGGAAATGTCACATGTCTTGACTTGCGGACAATTCATAAGTCATTCACTATATTCCTTCCACGTCTTTGAATCACGGATTGCATAATCTGAATGCAAGGTTTGAGCTTACCGAACTAATTATGCATTTTCACATGTGCTTTTGAATGAAGTATATGCACAATAGAGTTGCTGGCTTCAATTCATATGTGAGTGGGGTAGTGTTAGGAATAGCTATATACACAATAGTCACCAAGGCCCATAGGAAATATAGTATGCACACAATGTTAAAAGTTACGTATAAATATTAATTAGTAAATGACTAGTATTGAACCCGAGACCTCGGGATTGCACACATTACAAACGAGAATTAAAGATTAATAAATATTAATCGTTATGTATATTTATTAATAACATAAGTATAAGGACTAATGATCGTTAGTGATTAAACGTATGGACTAACTATCATTAAATAATAAGGAAAAGGACTAGAATGTAATTTCGAAGTCAAGAAGGTTCCGGAACACCCTTGTGGGTTGTGGGTGTATGGCCGGTCGATCCTAGGCCCAAGGGGGTCGACCCATGCTTGCTTGCTCTCCAAGAATTCTTCTAGTATATATACAAACCCAGGGTCGATTGTTTCTCACCTTTTGTGCACACACAATACCCTAAAGTTTGGTTTTTCCCTTTCTTTTTCCTTGGCCGATCAAACCTATAAACCCTAAGGGTTGGATCGATTTTTTCATAAGCAAAAATATTACTTGTGTTTAATCTTGCAATCACTTTAATTCGGTATTAGTTTGTGTGTACAAGAACGAGGTAATTACTCACTATAGTAATTATCAAGAGATCGATAAACAAAAATGGTAAGGGGTTTATCATTGATCTAGTTTACACAAGATTCAAGATTTATTGAAGTGCATCGGGTACGTTACTATTTATGTTTTAGTTAATCTTTATACTTGTTATACTTGATCCTAGCTTCCGCATATTTGTGTACTTTGATTGTCAAACTCTAACAGTGGCATCACGAGCCATGTATAAAATGTAATTGATTACTAAAATGTAATAAAAATCGGATCTTTAATTGTTTTAGATACATGTTTTTTGATCTAGGGTTTTTTCTTTAATTTTTTTTAAATAAAAATTTGAAACCCTAACCCTAATTTAAAGGGGGGTCGATTTTCCACATAAAACTCTAATTAGGGTTTGTGGTTTACTTGATTAATATGTAATCACTAGAAACCCTAGGTCTTAAACCGGTTTTGTGAACGTATCTTGTGACATGTGTGCTAATTTTTAGGTTTAATCCATGACGAAACATGCATGTTAGTCATGGATCTTGTTGTTTTTTTTTTATGTCACATGTTTTAGATAGATCTAAAATTGGGGAAGACTCCACTACATAAATATTAAAATCAATTTATATGCTATGTGGTGTGTATATTAGCTTTGGCTTACGCAATTGATTCATCAATGCATGTGGCTCTCTTCCATTAAGAGGAGAAGGCCCTAGTTAATTACATGCATATTTATACCTAGAATTGATTTTATTAGGATCTTTTTAATATGGTTTGCATGTGGCTAATTGTTTCACTTTATTATTATTATTTGTTTGTTTTTTCTTTAATTACTTGTTTTATTGTTTATTATTGTTTGACTTGATGTAAGCAATAAAAGGGTAATTTTTCATAAAGAAAATAATACGGACTAATAATGGTGAAAACCTGAGTGATAAAGATTGAATCTTGCGGAGTCTTATGTGCCAACAACGGTTCGCTTCGCACGGTAATTTGCTCCAAGGTTTAGACTAGCAAGATTCATACTTTATTGCATGCTTTGAGATTGAATCCATAAACTTTTGCTTGATTGATGTTTTGTACAAACATGCTTTTAAAATTAACTCTTTTAAGACTTAATTCGTAACCGTGATATGAAGGCTTAGAAAAGAGCCTTAGAGTCTGTCTTGGTTATCACAATCTTGAATATGTATTAAATGAATTTCTTTTAAAATCATGCTTGTAGAAAGTCATCTTAGGGTTTTTTTTTAAACCTCAAGTAAAACTTTGTGTATTAATTTCACGAATTGGTAATAAAAAAGGTTTTGAAAACTTATGCTATAAAGATGAGTGCATGCATCTTTATACATATTTTGATTTACATATCAAAATTGAATACCCTTAAAATTTAAGTTACGTGTCATCTATCTATAAGGAACACTTGGAATTTTAATTTATTGGGTGAAAGTTGAAAACACGTAATATCGTTTTTCAAAACACTCAATGTACGCAATGAACTCTCAAAATTGTCAATGTACGCAATTTATATTCAAATTACGTACAATGTACGCAATATGACCGGGAATGAACAAGTTACCAGGTAACACATGACACGTTGGCATGTTTTGGTATTTTTTTTTTTTTTTTATACACATGGTGACATGGTGACACGCTGGAGTTTGACCATACAACAACTTTGACCCTCACCCACAATATAACACACACAATCCACTCACCCACTTTTCAGACACAAACATTATCCACTCACCCACTTTTCAATTTCTCACAGATTGAAGTGCTACAAATGTTATAAAAGGTATGAAATTTGTGTCATGTTTATGTTTGAATTCCCCAATTACTTTACGGGTTGAAACCCTAACTTTTAAGTTATTAATTTAAAACCCTAATTTTAATTTTTAGGTCAATTAACACAATTCAATGGGTGACATCACTGTGAATCTCTACCATGATGGGGTTTTTGTTCCAAATCGTCTCAAGTACATGGAAGGCGAGTGTCAGATTATAAATGATGTACGATTTGAAGAGATGCCAATTGGTGAGTTGTTTGAGCTTGTGAAAAGGTTAGTGCTTAATCCTCCCAAGAGACTCTACTATCATGTACCTGGTACAACTCTTACTAGAGGAATTAGGGAATTGAAAACAGATGATGATATGAATGACTTTATGAAGGTAGCTTTTGAGAATGGTTTTAAAATAGATATGTACACTGAATTTGCTGACTATGATGTTATGGAGAATGTTAGGAATGATAGGTTGCATATTGATAATGTGAATGAGGGTGATTATGATTGTGATGAACCTGATGAAGATGATGTAGAGGTTGCTAATGTTGATTTTCATACTCAAGGTGAAGAAAATGTTGTTTTTGAAAGGCTGACAATTAATGACCCTTTTCTAAACAAACTGGTTGGTAATGGTAACTTCATAGGCAATAGAGATGACCCTATACCCCCTTTAAGTGGTAAATATTTTGTTGAAGAGACTGACCCTGATGATGCTATGATAGATGAAAGATTCAAGGTTAAAAAAGGTGTTAAGTACCCTAGTTATAATCCAGAAACACCATGGGAAGAAAATAAACCAATACTTGGTATGAAATTTGAAAACCCTCAACAATTAAAAAATTTGTTGGCTGATTATGGTGTAAAACATGGTTACCAGCTGTGGTATTATAGAAGTGATAGTAACTCTTTGCTAGTGTTTTGTGGGAGAGACTTAGAGTTGGGTAGGTGTGCTGGTAGGAGAGACAGGGTTAGGAAGAGTAAGAAGAGGGGTATAGATAAGAAACCAGGTAAAAGTGAATCACCTAGAAAAGTTGCTGTGAAAGTTAAGCCTAAGATCAAGTGGACCGGAATGAAAGTTAAAGAACACAAAGGGTAAAACTTGTTAGATATGTGTGCAAAATATGGCACATCTTTTGTAACCACTTTGTGCCTATAAACACTATCATTTTGCATATCTATCTAAACAGTTGCTTTAAGATCATGCAAGGTTCTAATGCTAATGTGCAGTTTTTAATGTATTTGTTTGATGTGTGTTGTAGTTTTACCCTTATGTTAAACACTATCCTATGCTGTTACATATGCAGTTAACTTGTTTAGCCTTTTGTTAAACAAAAATTTAACTAAACCATACTTCATTACACTTCATAAGTTTCATACACCCACAAGCTACCATACATCCATTGTCTACCAAAAGCTGCCCATTTGCATCCAACATTGTTTACCAAAAGCTGCCTACAACACTACTACTACCTACACTACTAGAATAGCTAACAACAACACCAACATGACATATAGTAGACACATCATGAACCCACACATCTTCCTCCAACTAGCCACATTTGACTTTGCACTTTGAATTTCATCAGCCATCCTTGCCACCCTTTCTTCCATCACTGCAAGTGCAATCTCCAACTGATGATTGTGGACATTATCTTCAAACACTTCTCTATCTTGTGCACTCATAGAAACATACATCCTATGCATAGTGTGTTTGTACCAATCACTGTATAACTCTCCATCAATCCAAAAAAAGTCTTGACACCCTTGAGGATAAGACTACAACAAACAAAAAACATATGCACAATGACCAACTAATGTTGAGGCAAAACAACTAATTCAAAGTTTGGGCAAAACAAGAAAACAAATATACATACTGATGGTCTTGGACAAACCAAAAAACGACGACCTGGATTTCTTTTAGTCCAAGAAATACGTCTTGCCAAACGAAGATTACAACTGCAATGAGTTGGAAGAGTACGCATAAGATATCGAGATCGATTATTGGCAGATGCGTTGTTATTGGAAGATGACGATGCCATTGCAATGTGATTAGTTGTTAGGGTTATTTGAGGGTCAATTAAGGTTCTTGTTGTTATTAATTAGGATTTCTATTTAGGGTAGAAAATATGTGTAATTAGGGTTCATGTGTTCATGTGTTCCTGGGTTTTTTTGTTTGTGTTTTGAAGTGGGAAATTTCAATTGGGGGTAAATGTTTGATATGTTTTATTATAGGTGGGTGAAAGTCAAAAGATACATGGGTGGGTCAAAATTTCTGTATGGTCAGGTCCAGCGTGTCACCATGTGTAAAAAAAAAAAAAAAAAAAAAAAAAAAAAAAAAAAAAAAGAAAAATATATATATATACCAAAACATGCCAGCCTGTCATGTGTTACCTGGTAACTTGTTCATTCCCAGTCATATTGCGTACATTGTACGTAATTTGAATATAAATTGCGTACATTGACAATTTTGAGAGTTCATTGCGTACATTGAGTGTTTTGAAAAACGATATTACTTGTTTCCAACTTTCACCCTAATTTATTAAACGTGAGACCTAGGCTAAATTATTATAACAAGGTAAAATTCTTTTAGTGCGTGAGACCATAATTGTAATTTTACAGTTTCTAAGGTAGACGACTTAATTAAGTTGTGCGTGAGACCTAGAACTTAAGGCATGAGATGGGATGAAACACGCTTACAAGGCAAATTGATGAATCAATTTGAAGTAAATCCCAAAATGGTCTAGGAATTGGAAATCTTATTTGCCAATTATTGTTCGACAGATTACCATCTTTTGTACTTTCACCACTAGCAGATCAACTGATGTGGTGGAACTATGTAAAGTTGGATCCTAGATTTTCAAGAAAATTTTGGTGGTTATAAGAATATAGCCTATGGGTATTTTATTTTCTTGAAGATATTTATTATCGAAAATACTAATGTTTGAACTTTTATCTGTAGATATGGCTCAACCCGATAACCCAACTGTGATTTCTGCTTCTTGAAAGAGAAAAATTGACTGGAAAGAATTTCAATGATTGGCACTGTTCGCTCAGAAAGCTAGATTACTTGACCGATGAATGCCCAGCTGAGCCTGCTGCTACTGAACCAGAAGCAGTTAAGGTGGCATGGAAGGTGGAACATGCTAAGTTTAATGAGGTTGCTTGTTTAATGCTCACTAGCATGAGTGCTCAGTTACAAAAGAAGTTTGAGTACTTTTTCCCTAAAGATATGCTTGAAGTACTTAAGCAGTCTTATGAGAAACCACCTGCAGTTGAATTGTATGATGAACTTGACAAGCTACACAACTGGAAGCATGGTGATGGTAAATCAATTGAAGATTATGTGACTGAGATGAAAGAATCTTTTGATCAGCTTCACAGAATTGGATTTGGTTACCCCGACAATGTGCAAGTGCACTTGATCAACAGGTCCCTTAACAAGGACTTTGCTGGTTTTGTGCAGAATTTCAACATGCACTGCTCGGGGAAGATAGTCTCAGAATTACTCGCACTGCTTGTTGATTATGAGAAAAGTCTACCAGCCAAGGTCAAGGCCCCTACCCCGCAAGTGTTGGCGATTCATGGGGGAAGAATCCAGAAGAAATCGCATGTGAACAAAGGCAAGGGGAAAGGTGATAAAGGCAAGTAGGTCATGGCATATCAACCTCAACCAAAGATGCCCAAGGTGAAGCAGCATCAGCCTAAGTAGAACAAGGTGAATCCACCAAGCAAGAAGGATCAGGCTTGTCACCATTGTCATGAAAAGGGCCATTGGAAGCACAATTATCCTCTCTACATTCATGACTTGCGACTCAAGAAGCAGGGGAATGAAGCTGGTAACCCCAGTTCATCAGGTGCGTTCTTTATGATTGAATTATTCACTCTTACTCCTAAATTGAATTCATGGGTATATGATACGGGATGTGGCATTCATATTTGCAATACCTTGCAGGGGTTTAGAGTTGAGAGAAAGCTGTCCTACGGACAACAATTCCTGCATGTGGGTAACGGAGCACATGCAGCAGTTGAAGCTATAGGAGTTTTTAATTTAGTGTTGCCTTCGGGCCTAGTACTATCTTTAAATAATTATCATTATGCACCATCAATTGTTAGAGGTGTAATTTAATTTTCATGTTTGTTGAACCTTGGTTTTCATCATACTGTTTCTAGCAATGGAATTTGAGTTTCGTTAAATGGTGTTTTTTATTTTAATGCTATTGCTGTGAATGGTGTGTTTGAAATTGATATGAATGATAATGATAATGCTTTTGTTAATAATAATTCAATGTATAGCATCAATAACAAGAGAATCAAGAAAGGTCTGGATTCGTCTTATCTTTGGCATTGTCGACTTGCTCATATTGGCAAGGCTCGCATGAAAAAGCTGAAACATGATGGGCTTTTAGAAAAGATCAATGATGAATCATTTGATAAGTGTGAATCTTGTATTGCTGGGAAGATGACAAAGAAACCCTTTAAAAATAGGATTAGAAGGGCTAATGATCTACTTGGTCTAATTCACACAGATGTGTGTGGACCACTTAGACATGTGTCAAGGAGGGGTGCTAGTTACTTCTTAACATTTACGGATGATTACAGTCGTTATGGTTATGTTTATTTACTTAAACATAAACATGAGGTGTTTGAAACATTCAAAGTGTTTAAAGCAGAAGTAGAGTTGCAACTTGGAAAGAAGATTAAAGCTCTTCGATCCGATAGAGGTTGTGAATACCTGAGTCAGGAGTTCATAGATTACTTAGCAAAGGAGGGAATTGTCCAGCACCTTACTTCTCCATATACTCCACAACAAAATGGTGTATCTGAGAGAAGGAATCATACGTTGCAAGACATGATACGATCTATGTTTAATCTAACAACTCTTCCTTACTCGTTTTGGGATTATTCCTTGGAATCTGCGGTTCGCATGCTTAATATGGTTCCAACAAAGAAGGTTGATAAGACTCCATATGAGTTATGGACTGGAAAAGCTCCTAACTTGTCTTATCTTAAGGTCTGGGGTTGTGAGGCGTATGTTAAACGTGACTCAGCAGACAAACTCCAACAAAGATCTGTGAAGTGCATCTTAGTAGGATACCCTAAGGAAACTATGGGTTACTACTTTTATTACCCAACTGAAAACAAAGTTTTTGTTGCAAGGTATGGAGACTTCTTGGAAAAGGAGCTCATATCTCAAGAATTCAGTGGGAGAGTATATGATCTAGAAGACGATCATGAAGATGTAGAACCTTCTGAAAACACTAGCCAACTTCCTGTGGAACCTGAAAGTTTAGGTCCTCCACCTGAAGTTGAAGTGGTTCCCATTCGTAGGTCAACTAGACCTGTGAAAGCACCAACACGTCTATGTCTTAACATGGAGTGTGATGATAACTTGATAGGGGATCTTGATGAACCTACAAGTTATAAAGCTGCCATGAATAGTCCTGAAAAGGAAAAATGGCAGGCTGCTATGAATAGGGAAATGCAATCCATGGAAGACAATGAAGTCTGGGAAGAAGTAGACCTACCTTCGGGTGCCAAGTTAGTTGGGAGTAAATGGCTCTACAAGAAAAAGACTGATATGGATGGCATTGTACACACCTATAAGGCCCGTTTGGTAGCTAAAGGCTATACTCAAACTTTTGGTGTTGACTATGAGGAGACCTTTTCTCCTGTAGCTGACATTAGGGCTATTAGGATTCTTATAGCCATAGCTGCTTACTATGACTATGAGATTTGGCAAATGGATGTCAAAACCGCCTTCTTAAATGGTCGCCTAGATGAAGACATCTATATAGCGCAGCCTGAGGGGTTTGTGAATCCAGAATTCCCAAATCGTGTATGCAAGCTTAAAAGATCCATTTATGGATTGAAGCAAGCATCACGACAATGGAATAAAAGATTTGATAGTGAGATTAAAAAGTATGGATTCACTCAAAATCTTGATGAGCCATGTGTATATCACAAAGCTAGTGGGAGTAATGTAATTTTCCTTATTTTATATGTTGATGACATATTGATCATGGGAAACGACATTCCAAGTTTGCAAAAGGTTAAGGCATATCTTGGAAGTTGCTTTTCTATGAAAGATTTAGGGGAAGCTGCATTTATTCTGGGAATCAAGATATATAGAGATAGATCTCAGCGATTAATTGGATTAAGCCAAAGTGCTTACATTGATAAAATATTGAAGAGATTCAATATGCAAAATTCCAAGAAGGGATATTTTCCGATGCAAGAGCAACATGGCTTGAGCGAGAAAGTTTGTGCTTCAACACCTGAAGAGGTGCAACGCATGAAGAGAGTCCCTTATGCTTCGGCTGTGGGATCTATTATGTATGCGGTGAGAAGCACAAGGCCTGATGTGGCGTTTGCTAAGTTCATGGGTTATTCTTGTAGTCAAGAGAGAATTTGTTCCTTCTGATTTGTTAAGAAGTTTAATACTGCTGGGCCCCTCGTAGGGTTGACAAAATGTTTGCGTGGCCACGCCCAAAGTCTATGTGGAATACGTTCAGATGTTTTGGTAATTTTGTTCAATCATAAAGAAACGAGAAACAGAATATTAATAAAGAATCTCACATCTTTATGAAATGTAGTATTAGAAACAAAAGGATAATTATAATGATGAATCATTAAAGATTTTCCAGGAAACCTAGCTCGAGTCGTGCTGGGGGCATTGGAGTGTTGCAAGACGCCAACCAATGTCATTTTACTATTAATAGATATACGAGTGGGAGCTGTTAAAAGTTACGTATAAATGTTAATTAGTCAATGACTAGTATCGAACCCGAGACCTCGGGATTGCACACATTACAAACAAGAATTAAAGATTAATAAATATTAATCGTTATGTATATTTATTAATAACACAAGTATAAGGACTAATGATCGTTAGTGATTAAACGTATGGACTAACTATCGTTAAATAATAAGGAAAAGGACTAGAATGTAATTTGGAAGTCAAGAAGGATCCGGAACACCCTTGTGGGTGTATGGCCGGTCGATCCTAGGCCCAAGGGGGTCAACCCATGCTTGCTTGCTCTCCAAGAATTCTTCTAGTATATATACAAACCCAAGGGTCAATTGGTTCTCACCTTTTGTGCACACACAATACCCTAAAGTTTGGTTTTTCCTTTTCTTTTTTTTGGCCAATCAAACCTATAAACCCTAAGGGTTGGATCGATTTTTTCATAAGCAAAAATATTACTTGTGTTTAATCTTACAATCACTTTAATTCGGTATTAGTTTGTGTGTACAAGAACGAGGTAATTACTCACTATAGTAATTATCAAGAGATCGATAAACAAAAATGGTAAGGGGTTTATCATTGATCTAGTTTACACAAGATTCAAGATTTATTGAAGTGCATCGGGTACGTTACTATTTATGTTTTAGTTAATCTTTATACTTGTTATACTTGATCCTAGCTTCCGCATATTTGTGTACTTTGATTGTCAAACTCTAACACACAAGTGCGTGGAGACAGGCGAAGCATATGCGCATTTGCAACGATAAGGATTTAAAAAACTTGAATTGTATACTCTCTCAACATGTGCAACGATAAGGATTTAAAATACTTGAATTGCATACTGTGTCAACATTTGAAACGATAAGGATTTATAAAACTTGAATTGCATACCGTCTTGGAACTCCTGTCAGTTGCATGTTCTCTTAAAGCCAGAGGATCCAGAGACTGCCTCAATTTAAAAAGAAATATTTTCATTTGATAGTCTTAAGTCATACCAGTTGCCAAAACGAGATTGTGGATGCACGAGTCAGTATGTGATAAGTACCAAAACACAAAGATAGTAAACAACCAGGAATTACTCGAAGTTGTTAAGAAACAATTCAGGATCTATCAAAATGAGAATCAAGATTGAAAAGTAGTTTCTTGGATTATTGTAACTGAATGATTACAAGTGTTGTGATTGAGAGTAGAGAGAAAATGACAATTCAAAGATAATTACTAATAAGCAGTCGACAACTATTTAAAAGGGTGGATGGGCGGGAAAAGTGGTTAAGGCTCACAAGTGGTAACAAACACGTGCACCTCATGTGGCTGAGATACGTGCACCTCATGTGTCCCTAATAAGCACTTAATCACTAAACATTGCTTATCAATCCACCCCTCTTAAAAAATTCTTGTCCTCAAGAATTGATTTGAAAATCTAGGTAGCTTTGAGCAATTTGTCCAAAGGCTCCCATGTTGCATCCTCCACAGCCACATTGGTCCATTGAATTAGACCATACACTGCAATTGCATTGTTTTTCTTGACCACCTTTCTTTCCAAAAGTGCTAGTGGCTGAGCTGTCAAAAGACCATCTTGGTCACAATGTGGAATGGACACTTGCTGAACATCTAGCACATCTCCTCTATGTTTCTTCAGTTGAGACATGAAAAACATTATGAATTAATGCGTGTGGATTCAATGCCAACTGGCAAGCCACTTTTCCAACCTTAGCTGTCACCTTGAAGGGGCCATAATATTTGGGAGAAAACTTGTGTTGCTTTCCCATCCTCACAGTGACCTGCCTGCCTGCCTGTGTGGCTGCAGTTTCAAAAGCACCCAATCTCTAACTTCAAAACCCCTCTTAGACCTCCCTTTGTCAGCTTGTTGTTTCATTCTATTTTAAGCTCTCAACAAGTGAAATTTTACTGTTTGTATGGAATCTTCTCTTGCTTTCATTGTTCTGTCCACAGCTTCCACTTTACTTAGTCCCCCCCCCCAAGTAAGGAACATGTATTGGAGGAGGCATGCCATATAGAATCTCAAAAGGAGTTGACTGTGTAGAGGTGTGAAAGTTAGAATTGTACCACAGTTCAGCTAGTGACAACCATTTTGTCCATGCCTTTGGGTTCTCACCAGCTATACACTTTAAGTACCCTTCCAAACATCTGTTAAGGACCTCTGTTTTCCCATTTGTTTGAGAGTGGTATAAGGTTGACATTAACAGCTTCACTTGCATAAGCTTGAAGAGCTCTTTCCAAAAAGTACTCAAAAAGATTTTGTCTCTATCTGAAACTATAGACTCAGGTAAGCTATGCAGCTTGTAGACATTGTCTAAAGCTTGAGCTACTTGAATGGTTGTGAAGGGGTGAGTTAATGCTATGAAATGGGCATATTTGCTGATTCTATCAACCCGCACCAAAATTACATTCTTGCCTTGAGATTTTGGTAGCCCTTCTATAAAATCCATTGAGATATTGGTCCAAATGTTGTTTCGGATTAGTAAAGGTGATGAAGACACTAGGCCAAAAACTGGAATTGGTTACACCAAATATGTGTGACGATATACATATAGTCACACATGGTTTTTTTCGTATGTGTGACTAAAGGTCGTGTGACCATAGGGTACCTACGGTCACATGTTTTGGTTCTTTTTAGTCTCACTTAAAAAAGAGTAACCAAAACGTTAAAATGTGCGACTAAATAGGTACAATTTTAGTTGGATTAATCAGCTTTGTGTGACAAAAAACTCTTATAGTCACACGAAGCATTTTCTTTTTGTATATTTAGTCACATACAATTAACCATAAAGTGGCCAAAAGTGTTAATAAGTGTGACCATATGGTGTTGAAAGTGAAGAAATGTATGGTTTGTGTGACTATAGATCATCCAATTGCCACATAAATTTGGTTTTCGTGTGGCCTTTTGTACCATTTAGTCACACAACTCATGTTTATTTTGGGTATTTAGTCACATACAATTAAACATAAAGTGGCAAAAAATGTGAATAAGTGTGACCATATGTTCTTTAAAGTGAAGAAATGTGTGTTTTGTGTGACTATTGATCATCCAATGGCCACATGAATTGTATGTTTGTGTGGCCTTTTGTACCATTTAGTCACACAAAGCATTTTTCTTTTGGGTATTTAGTCACATACAATAAATCATAAAGTGGCCAAAAGTGTGAATAAGTGTGACCATACGGTGTTTAAAGTAAAGAAATGTGTGTTTTGTGTGACTATTGGTCATCCAATGGCCACATGAATTGTATGCTTGTGTGGCCTTTTGTACCATTTAGTCACACATATCATGTTTCTTTTGGGTATTTGGTCACATACAATTTAGCATAAAGTGGCCAAAAGTGTGAATAAGTGTGACCATATGGTGTTTAAAGTGAAGAAATTTGTGTTTTGTGTGACTATTGATAAGCCAATGGCCACATGAATTGTATGTTTGTGTGGCCTTTTGTACCATTTAGTCACACATATCATGTTTCTTTTGGGTATTTAGTTACATACAATCAAGCATAAAATGGCCAAAAGTGTGAATAAGTGTGCCCATATGGTGTTTAAAGTGATGAAATGTGTATTTTGTGTGACTATTGATAAGCCAATGGCTACATGAATTGTAAGTTTGTGTGGCCTTTTGTACCATTTAGTCACACATATCATGTTTCTTTTGGGTACTTAGTCACATACAATTAAGCATAAAGTGGCCAAAAGTGTGAATAAGTGTGACCATATGGTGTTTAAAGTGAAGAAATTTGTGTTTTGTGTGACTATTGATAAGCCAATGGCCACATGAATTGTATGTTTGTGTGGCCTTTTGTACCATTTAGTCACACATATCATGTTTGTTTTGGGTATTTAGTCACATACAATTAATCATAAAGTGGCCAAAAGTGTGAATAAGTGTGACCATATGGTGTTTAAAGTGAAGAAATTTGTGTTTTGTGTGACTATTGATAAGCCAATGGCCACATGAATTGTATGTTTGTGTGGCCTTTTGTACCATTTAGTCACACATATCATGTTTGTTTTGGGTATTTAGTCACATACAATTAAGCATAAAGTGGCCAAAGGTATTAATAACTGTGACCATATGCCGTTTAAATTGAAGAAATTTGTATTTTGTGTGACTATTGATCATTAAATGGCCACATGAATTGTATGCGTGTGTGGCCTTTTGTAACATTTAGTCACACAACGAATTAATTATACAGTCACCAACAAAAAGCCGTAAATAATAAAATTCAATAAAATTCAAATATATAAAATTAAACAAATTCAAATACAATAAAAGTGGAATGTATATAAAATTGTGATGGCGTAAATAATAAAATTCTCATAAATATAACTTCTTAGTCTTGATCATCTTCTGAGCAGCTTCACTTTTCATGGCTTCAATAGAGACGTAGTTGCGTTTCCATGCTAATTTAGGTGGAACTTTGTTATGCTCACTAATCATTTGTATGGTACTTGGTGGTGTAGCCTGTAGGAAACAAAAAGCCGGGTGTATCAAATACTGAATTAATTATGAGAAATTATATATATATGTAGGTTGATAAAATAGATGCTTGTATGTACCTGATCTTCCAAAATAACTTGCTCATTTGGCCATGCATAAAAACCACCTACTGCCTTCATAAATGTTTTGAAATCGTTACCTCCTACATCCGGTATGCAAGCTGCATCCTGTAAGGATTTATCAATAGACACTTTGTAGCAATCCTTGGGGAGTGGTTTGTTATGAACCATTTGTTTTCCATCACTCATGTATACTCTGCCTAAAGCAATAATAGTTGTTCTCTTTGAGTGCCACAGTTTGCAGTTAATTACCTAAAAAAATGATTTGTTGCATGTATGTATCAGAAATCAGTTAAACAAATAATATATGAACATGTTTAAATACATACTTGTGGTAGTACTAGTAATGAAGACTCATCTTCTTGTGATTGGGAAGCTTGACGTGCATCCTTTCGTTTTGCTCTAGTCGTTTTCTTAGATGCAACAGATTTAACAATTACCTATACATATAAAACACAGTAAATAAGACATGCATGTAGATTTAAAAAATCACATGTGGAAGTTTTATTACTTACACTTGTTTCCTTTTCCTTTTCCAAAGTTGGTAGTCCGTTAGACTTCTGAATGCTTGCAACTTTTTCACATCCAGAAACATGTGTTCCGGCATCCGCATCAGCATTGCTGTTTATATGATTAATGTTAACCGGAGACACCTGCAATAAAAAGTGTTTAAGAAGACTGCAGCAGTTTTTAAAAGGGTCAATAAAAGATGGAATGTTACTTCTGGTGGTGTCAATGGACTTGGCGTCAATGGAGTTGACGTCAATGGAGTTGTTGCCAATGTAGTTGATGTCGATGGACTTGATGCCAATGGAGTTGACGTTGAGTTCGACTGCCCCTTTTGTGCAGCCAATTGCTTCATCAAATCCTGGATTACCGCATCTTTTTCTTGACGTTGGCGTCTCTCATTTTCAAGTTCACTTTGAAGTAACACCACTCTTTCATCAGATGCTTGTTTGTTTCGAGGAAGATCAAAATACCTCCTGTAGGTTACTCCACCTCCCACTCCTCTCGCATATCCTCCCTTTTCCTTACCTAATACAACTGTCATGGCATCACTGCCATGATCAACCTTCAAGGTTCCTTGTTTGATCTTGTCCTCCGTTTCTTTCTGCACACACAATATGGGTAATAGGTTATTATATGTTGATCCCACTTTAATATAAGAAGAAGACTTTTTAGCCCCACTATGCACATTATAATAAAATATGCAGTAAAACTTACAATTTTTCCTCCCACGGCTCTAGTATCATCATCGTAAAAATCTCCGTCTTTGTTCTTCCTTCCTGACAACCACAGCGTGGTACGCGGTGGTTCTTCATCTGGTTGAATTTCTTTACGATCGATCTTATAAACATCAAATGCACACACGTAAGATAACCAATTTAAACGCAAGTATTATGCTATTAACTGTAAATGTTTCAAGTTACCATTTGATCTATCACAAGGGCGTATCCACCTCGTCCCATTCTATGCTGATAAAGAAACTAGGAACGCGCCACTTTTGTTGCAGCTGATTTCACCTTGCAACACAAAATCAAAAGGCGTTTGGATGTAGTAATGATTATATACTATAGAACTAATACATATGGAAATAGCAAATGCTTGAACTTGAATAAAAAAGTACTAATTAACACCTTGTATTCATCGCTTTGTGTATAATTTACAAAATTGACCCAATCATCAGCTGATATAATTGCATCATAATTAGTCGGGACTTCATTTAGTTTAGAAGGTGTTTCTAGGTTGGGCAATATGTAGTTTTGTGTCAATTTACTTCTGAAATTGCGTAGAAGTTGACCAAGATGATTCATTAACACTTTTCTGGCTATCAAGTCAACATCAAAAAATCACTGCAAAGATTAACACAATGTTCCTAATTAGTTGCACATAATGTAAATGCTACATATATATTTCATGCTATATTACTGGGTTAAAAAATAGTATAGGTTTACCGTGATTTCGTCCCACATTTTGTCTCTTGCTTCTGAATCAACCTTCTTCCAGGATATAATCCTGACACCTATATGCTCACGAACCAAGTCTCCCAAAAAACTAGAAAACAATGCTCGGTGTTTTCCTGATATCCTATTCATAGCATCGAAGGTTACACTGAGCTTCTCTCCACCTGCTTTTCCATATTCCCTTCGAAACTTTGCTAACCTGGTTATGCCCCTCTTTTTGACATAACCATTTGATTGGCTGTTATCACGTTCACCATCATCAGAATACTGCTCCGATTCATATCCCAAATCCTGGTCAGGATGTTCATTATCAGAAAAATCAATATTATCACGATCATTCTCTTGGGTTTCCATGATTCGTCTGAAGCAATGTGTAAAAGAATAATACTAAACTAAATTGTTGAATAATGGTTTAAAAATTTATTGATTTAATGTTTTGAAGAAGGCTGATTTTTTGGAGAAAAAAAAAGGGCATATGATGGGGCAGTTTTTCGTTTAAGGAAATCACAATTTCCATAGTTAATTTTGAAAATTATGTTTGAGAATTTAAACATTTCACGAAAATATTTGGCTCCAAAATTTTTAATTAAGAATTTAAATATTTCATTAATATTTTGGCTCCAAAATAACACCCATGCATATAACTTTGCATGACATAAGTTGTGCTTACACACAGTCCCAAACACCCATATATCTTCAAACCCGCTGTCCCAAACACACATATAACTGCATAAACACAAAATGGCGCATACAAATGAACAAACACGATATGAAAAATGAGGAGAATGTATAAAACATGTAGAAACGGTCTAAAACATGATTAAACGGGCGAGAACGTGTAAACACGAACTAAAACGTATAAAAACCGACTAAGAATTATAAGACGTAGGAAAAATGAGGAAAAATATGAAAAAACATGAAAATGACAAAAACCTACGAAAACGGATAAAAACGTTCGCAAACATAAATAACGTATAAAACTAAAACTGAAAAAAATGTCAAAGACGTACGAAAATTAATAAAACGTATGTAAACGTATCGAAACGAATAAAACGAAAAAAGTGCACAAGGGTCGGCTTACCGACTTACCGTGCCCAAGTTATGTAACGCCACCCAAATAAAGACATATGCAAAAAGACGATAACGTAAAAAAACGTACTAAATGGGAATAAAACGTGTGAGAAAGTAAGAAAATGTATGAATCGTAAGAAAATGTAGGATACTGTCTAAAATAGACAAAACCGTATGAAAACGGAGGAAAACGTCTAAAATATATGAAAACGGCTATAAAAGCTCGGAAACGGACAAAAAACGTGTAGAAACGGACTAAAGCATGAAAAAACGGACGAGAACGTGTACACACAGACGAAAAACGTGTACACACAGACGCAAGGTAACATATAACCTAAAGAAACCCTAAAGACAATATCACACAGTCTTCATCATAGTACATATGACTTTACTGGTTTTATGGCCTTCTCAATTGTCAAAATTAACGTGCCCACCTTTAATAACTTTAACATACTTCATATAACCTTCACACTATAACTTTACAGCTACAAAGTCTATGCAACCCATGGATGACCGGTGATAATGGCTAATTGACATGGTGGGTCATGTGTATTAGGTATTTGACACCATATGGGCATTGGTCTATAGTTGCTAAGGTTGACATGTTATGTGATGATTGCATCAATAGTATATATAATATATATTATATTATGATAAACGGGGGATAACGTGTAAACATGGACGAAAACGTGTACACACGGACGCAAACGTATCATATAACCTAAAGATACCCTAACGACAGTAGGACACAGTCTTCATCATAGTACATATGACTTTACTGGTTTTATGGCCTCCCCAAATGTCAAAATTAACGTTCCCACCTTTAATAACTTTAAGACACTTCATATAACCTTCACAATATATACACATACCAAGTATATGCAACCCATGTATGACCGGTGATGATGGCTAATTCACATGGTGGGTCATTGGTAGTAGGTTATAACTGGTCACATTCATTAATGGGTATTTGACATCATATGGGAATTGGGTTATAGTTGTTTAGGGTGTCATGTTACGACATGATTCAATGAATAGTATACGTATGTATAATATTATGTGATCAAAAACCCGATTGACCGAATGGTCAAGATGCTCGCTCCCTGAGATATTCCCTGAGAAATGCAAATTAACTTGTCTTATGTCCTAAATGACAAAAAATAATTTTAGGAAAAATAATTTTATTTTTTTGACTTTTATTTTGTTTTTTAATAATTAAAAACTAATTCAAAGTAATAAAATGATTAAAAATATTAAACTTATGAATAATACACAAGAAAAACGTGAAATAACTACTTAAAGTGTTGAAGTTTGAAGGAAAAATAAAAGTGAGAAAACAACTTACTTAAATAAGCTGTAATAAGCTTGCTTATTTAAATAAGTAGTAACAAGCTAAAAAGGAAAAAGATGTTAAAAGAAATAAAGAAGAAGTGTATAACAAGAAAGTCCCAAGGGCAGAGATGGTGTTGTTGTGTGTTGTTAAGTTTGAGGTGTTGTTGAGGTCACTGGTTCGAGCCTAGTTCACCCCTGACTTCATATATATATATATATATATATATATATATATATATATATATATATATATATATATATATATATATATATATATATATATATATATATATATATATATATATATTGTTGAAGTGCAATATATATATATATATATATATATATATATATATATATTGCACTTTTTGTTTAAGAAACTTGTTTATTACCTTTGCTACTAGTTGTTAAACGTGGCTAAAGATACATTCCCTCCAATATTTTCGTGAAATTTTTGTAAATTTTGTAAAAATTTGAATGTATTCCCCCAAAGTTTTCATCAATCTCATTCTAAACTAATCACCAAAATTTCAAAACTCCTCCTATCACAGCCAAGAATACCTCTCATATTACCACAAATCCCGTCACCACCACAACTCTCCTTTCATAGACCCACCACACCCGTCACCACCACAACTCTCCTGTAAATTTTGGTAAGTATTCTTATGTTTGTTTTGTATACGTACAGTTATAACCATATTAGGTAATTCAACATGTGTTTTGAGACGATAACCTCTTGTAAATTATGTCACTTTCTTGGTAAATGTATATAGTTAATTGGTTTTACAATATAAGTAACCCTGTAAAGGCTTTTACTACATGAACATGGAACAAGAATTTAGCTTCTTAATTGATTATCCCTCCTTGACCCAAACACCCCTTTAGGAACTGTTTCATTAGACTTCATTGAATTATTAGCATAATTCAATACCACATTCCATCTTTTATATATGTTCCTTACTTGGACTACTTGGACTGTCTTTTTATTTTTTATGCTCATCAATTGGAGTTACATTTTGTCGTTTATAATCATCAATAACTTGGGCTGTCTTTTTAAACTTGCCTGCAGGGAGCTCATTTATAAACATGGACAAGACTTGGATGGTAACTAAAAGGACCACCAAATCTTATATTGATGGAGTAGAGGCGTTTATTAATTATGTAGTAGACAACTTGCGTAAGATGGGGAACATTGACCCACGAGTTAATAAACTTCATCTTAAAATGCCATGTCCTTGTTCAAACTGTTGTAACCACATAAACCGAAGAGTGGAGGAAGTGCAGTGGCATTTATTCTGTAATGGGATTGATCTAACCTACATAAAGTGGACCAAACATGGAGAGAAGGATGAGCCATCAAAAAGTTCCCCAAAACCTGTTGACGTTACAACAGAATTTGTTGACGACACGGATTTTGCTTCATATATTCCAACAGATGGCCCATCAACGGTAGATATGGTTAACGCTACAAAAGATAATTTTGAAACAGAGAATGACCTTGTCAAGTTTCAAGAACTATTATTAGATGTAGAGAAGCCTCTTTACGAAGGATGTCCCGACTTCACAAAGATGTCCGCAATAGTTAAACTACTCAATTTAAAGGGTAAGTACGGATGTTCTGATAAGTTCTTTACTGAATTACTAGGATTATTGAAAAAGATGCTACCTGCTGGTAACGAAATGGTGGAAAAAACATATGAAGAAAAAAAAGTTGTGAAGTTGATGGGTTCAGGATACAAAAAGATACATGTATGTATCAACAACTACCTTCTTTACTGGAAAGATGACAAGGATTTGACTGAGTGTCGAACTTGTGGGACATCAAGATGGAAGGTGAATGAGAAGACACATAAAGTGTACGAAAACATTCCAGCAAAGGTAATGTGGTACTTTCCAATTATACCAAGACTGCAACGACTATTTAAGATAGAAAGAATTTCCGAAGATTTAAGATGGCACGCCACACGGAGGATAACCGACGGTGTCTTACGTCACCCCGCAGATTCACAGGCATGGCATACCATAGATGAAAAATTCCCGGAAATTGCTGAAGATCCAAGAAATATACGGCTGGGAATATCGGCTGATGGGGTTGATGTACACACGGGTAATAGGCATCATAGTGTATGGCCAGTTTTAACTGTCATATACAACCTTCCTCCATGGTTGTGTATGAAAAGAAAATTTATCAATCTTTCGGTATTAATATCGGGATACCCGGGAAATGATATCGATGTGTTTTTAGAACCATTGGTAGATGATCTGCACACCTTATTCGAAGAAGGGGTTCATACATATGATGCATCCACAAAAGATTACTTTAACCTACGTGTTGTTGTGTTATGGACAATAAATGATTACCCTGCACTTGGTACACTATGTGGATGCCCAATCAGTGGATTCAAAGGTTGTGTGGTTTGCGGGAAAGATACAAATTGTCTTAGACTTTCTGCCTCGTCCAAGCAAAGTTATATTAGACACAGACGATATCTACCATATGACCATCCGTTCAGAAGGCAAAGGAAGGCATTTAATGGACAGCCAGATTTGCTCCCGGCTCCAACTCCAATGACCGGGGAACAAATATACAACGAGGTACAACATATTGAAAATAAGTGGGGAAAAGGAAAACGAACAAACAATAATGCATCAGAAGACCAACAACATACGGGAGGCAGAGGTGGGAAGATTAAAAAGCATAAAAAAAACACAACAGACGAAGAGGGTTGTTCAACCCAAGCAAATGGACAAAACGGTGCGTATTGGAAGAAATTCAACATTTGGTACCGAAAACTTAGGTATTGGAGGCATCATTCTGTTCCACATTGTATTGATTTTATGCATGTGGAAAAGAATGTTGCTAAGAGCCTCGTCGGAACTTTGCTAAATGTTCCAGGAAAGACGAAAGATGGACTGAATGCTCGATTGGATCTGGCTCAGTTGGGGGTAAAACAAGAGTTGTTTGCTAGGCAAGAACAAGACGGTACAACACTACCTCCAGCAGGTTACACATTAAGTAATGCTGAAAAAGACATTTTTTGTGATACGCTACACAACATCAGGGTACCTCAAGGCTATTGTTCAAATTTCTCTAGTTTGGTCAGCCTAAAGGATAGGAAGCTCATTGGCCTAAAATCGCATGACTATCACATGTTAATGCAAGAGTTTCTGCCCGTTGTAATACGTTCAATAATGCACCCACCCACACGATATGCTATTATCAGGTTTTGCTTTTTCTTTAAATCGATATGTAGCAAAGAAATAATATCGCAACAACTAGATAATATGCAAGCAGAACTAGTTGTGACACTCTGCCTACTCGAGAAGTTCTTTCCTCCATCTTTTTTTGATATTATGATACACTTGACTGTGCACCTTACTAGGGAGGTCAAATTATGTGGTCCCATATGCTTTCGGTGGATGTATCCATTCGAAAGATGTATGAAGGTTATTAAAGGACATGTGCAAAACAGGAATAGACTAGAAGGATGCATTGCTGAGGAGACTATTGCGGAAGAAACAATATAGTTTTTTAGCGAATATCATAAATCCATGGAAACTATTGGTCTCCCACATGATAAACATGAAACTGATGAAAATGAGGACGGAAAGCCATGGTCGGCCGGCAAATCAAGTGAAGTTTCTGCGGAACTCTTTCAGAAAGCACATTTGTATATAATACAGAATACAGATGAAATTGTACCGTATATCGAGTAAGTTTTAATAACACATGTCTATTTCCTTACTTAAAATGATCTATCAAATATAATAATCAAACACATTGTTTCAGGCGACACAAGCAGGTTTTGAAAACACAAAACCCGGGTAAACGAATGGCATTTCTGGAGAATGAACACACTAAATCTTTTGCTAAGTGGTTACGCAAAGAGGTAATTAATCTTATGCTATTTATAATTGACTTTTTTTTTCACTGCCATATACATAGTTTAGTTTTCACTGCCAGACATAGAATGAATGTGTGTTTGGGAATGCAATTAGGATGCCATACTAAATCCTTCCAACTTGTAATGAAATTCAGGTTGAGAGACAGTTGAACATCGACAAAGAAAGTGTATCAGAAACTGTAAGGTGGATATCATATGGACCACGCGCCAGCGTAGTGAAATATGATGCATATATCATCAATGGGTATACCTTTCGTACAAAACCTCATGAAGGCAAAGTTTACCAGAACAGTGGGGTTAGTGTTGAGGCATTAGATATGCACATATCTAAAGAAGTTGCAACCACAAGGCAAGCGTTTTATTATGGGGTTTTGCAAGAGATATGGGAGCTAGATTACCGTTACAGGCAAATTCCTCTTTTCAAATGTGATTGGGTTAATCGCAAAGGTGGTGTGAAACGCGATACTATTCTTGGGTATACATTGGTTGACCTGAATAATTTAGGCCACAAAGCTGATCCGTTCATATTAGCCTCACAAGCACGACAAGTTTTTTATGTGCAAGACCAGGTAGATAAAAAATTGTCTATTGTGTTCAAGACACCTCCCAAGAATTACAAAGATAAGTATGATGAAGTCGATGAGGAATTTAGTACCGTCATTCACCAGCACAATGATAACATATTGCCACGTGTGGATCGACGTGACTTGGGTCATGAATCACGAACTGACTACTATCGAACCGACTGTGGAGGTGTTGTTATACGAAAATCCAAATGAACCATGTTATGTAATAAGAGCTTGGGGAATTGTCCAATGTATTTAGGTGATTGTGTTATGTTATGGCTGTATAGTTTTGTTTGGTTGTTGTTTCATGTAACATTGCCTTTATGGCTCACTTTCTTAATAAATTTACCTTAATTAAGCAACCTTAATTAAGCAAAAAAAAATGTTTGAGCTGTTATTTATGCGTATTTTGTGTGACTATTGTTCATCGAATTGCAACATGACATTGATATTTGTGTGCCGTTTTGTAACATTTATTCACACAAAGCATGTTTTTTTTGGGTATTTAGTCACACACAACTAACCATAAAGTGACCAAAATTGTTAGTAACTGTGACCATATATGTTGTTTAAAGTCAAGGAATGTGTATTTTTTATGACTATTGATCATCCAATTGCTACATGAATTAGTTTTTTCTGTGGCCATTGGTAACATCTAGTCACACAAACCATGGTTTTTGGGAGTGTATTTACTCTCATATAACTAGCCATAAAGTGACGAAAAGTGTTAATAAGTGTAACCATATGATGTTTAAAGTTAATGAATGTGTATTCTGTGTGACTATAGATCATCCAATTGCCACATAAATTTGGTTTTTGTGTGGCCTTTACTAACATTTAGTCACACAAAGCATGTTTTTGGGAGCGTATTTAGTCACATACAACTAACCATCAAGTGACCGAAAGTGTTAATAAGTGTGACCATATGCTGTTTAAAGTGAAAGAATGTATGGTTTGTGTGACAATAGATCATCCAATTGCCACATAAATTTGGTTTTTGTGTGGCCTTTACTAACATTTAGTCACACAAAGCATGGTTTTGGGAGTGTATTTAGTCACATACAACTAACCATCAAGTGACCAAAAGTGTTAATAAGTGTGACCATATGCTATTTAAAGTGAAGGAAAGTGTATTTTGTGTGACTATTGATCATCCACTTGCCACATGAATTTGGTTTTTGTGTGGCCTTTGGTAACATTTAGTCACACAAAGCATGTTTTTGGGAGTGAATTTAGTCACATACAACTAACCATCAAGTGACCAAAAGTGTTAATAAGTGTGACCATATGGTGTTGAAAGTGAAGGAATGTATGGTTTGTGTGACTATAGATCATCCAATTGCAACATGAATTTGGTTTTTGTGTGGCCTTTACTAACATTTAGTCACACAAAGCATGTTATTGGGAGTGAATTTAGTCACATACAACTAACCATCAAGTGACCAAAAGTGTTCATAAGTGTGACCATATGCTATTTAAAGTGAAGAAAGTGTATTTTGTGTGACTATTGATCATCCACTTGCCACATGAATTTGGTTTTTGTGTGGCCTTTGGTAACATTTAGTCACACAAAGCATGTTTTTGGGAGTGAATTTAGTCACATACAACTAACCATCAAGTAACCAAAAGTGTTAATAAGTGTGACCATATGGTGTTGAAAGTGAAGGAATGTATGGTTTGTGTAACTATAGATCATCCAATTGCCACATAAATTTGGTTTTTGTGTGGCCTTTACTAACATTTAGTCACACAAAGCATGTTCTTGGGAGTGAATTTAGTCACATACAACTAACCATCAAGTGACCAAAAGTGTTGATAAGCGTGACCATATGCTATTTAAAGTGAAGGAATGTGTATTTTGTGTGACTATTGATCATCCACTTGCCACATGAATTGGGTTTTTGTGTGGCCTTTGTCAACATTTAGTCACACAAATCATGTTTTGGCTACACTTAAATAATATGTGACAAACTGTTTACTGTGACTATATGTACTGGATTTTGGCTACACTTAAATAATGTGTGACAAAATGTTTTGTGTGACCGTATATGGCATTTGGTCATACTATTAGAAGCAAATGTGACTATAAGTTTTGTGTGACCATATATGGCATCAAGGTTACTTGTATTTGTCACACGTTCCAAATGCATATGTGACTAAATGATCTGGAACAAAATCACCAGTTACGTTTAGTCACATAAGGGTCGATTGTGTGGCAATAGAGGTCTTATGGTCACACATTCGAAATGCTCATGTGTGACTAATTCGTAAATGCTGTCAATTTTCCTACCTTCAGCCACACATATATTTGAATGTGTGGTTGTTCCAAATCGAGCATGTGTGACCATATGTCATTTTTGGCCTAGTGAGAGTGAATTGGAGAAACATTGAATTCCTAGCAATGTCCCCTTAGGTTAACCACAAGCTTTTTGTAATAAGTAGTGTTAAGATCATGTATTGGCCTTGTTGTATGCCCTACATGTTGTGTGTTTAATAAAATGCTTGTGTATTTATTGTGTTATTGTTATATGTCTCTTGGTGGTGGTATTTATAGTCCAACATGCATATATCCTTAATATATATATATATATATATATATATATATATATATATATATATATATATATATATATATGTGTGTGTGTGTGTGTGTGTGTGTGTGTGTGTGTATGTGTGTGTGTGTATGTGTGTATGCGTGTGTGTGTATGTGTGTGTGTGCAGTATCATGCTCAACAAATGGTAATTTGAAGTGATAATGGACAAATAATATATATTTTTGTGAACTAACACATGTTGTAAGTATCCAAGTGCTAACTTAACCCATTTTGGATTTCGACATGTGAGGATTGTTTGTTTTGTTGCATGTTAGTTTGTTTTCTTGTGTAGCTAGGCCGCAAAGGTGAGGCTTTTGACCCATGGATCCCTGCTTTAGAACAAAGGGGAGCAACGATCTAGGGGAGCTATGATCAAGGGGGTCCATTTTCGGGTGCATGTACGTGCTCCATATTATTCCACATGCCCAAGTTCGAAACCTGGCTTGATTGGTAGACCCGCCTTTTTGATTCGACAAAAAGAGGAGAAAGAAAGCAAAGAGCACAAGCTCGGTGAAGACCATTCTAGATAAAGTTCGAAGGCTTCATCAAATTACAAGAGCAAGATCAAGACGCAAGCTACACCAAATGCATTGTTAATCTTCGCTACTTTTTGTAATTTATTTGCTTTCGGAATTTATTTGTCATCATAAAAAGGGGGAGATTGTTGGGACAACATTGACTAGATTTTCTTATGTTCTAATGATGACAAATAAACCTTCGAAACACATAAAATAACAAACGTTAGCCAGAATTCTCCCAACCTCTCATGCTCCTTACGCGCTGCCCGCGCGCCGACGGGCCAGGCTTCTGAGTAGTTCGGGACGAATTTTGAAAGTCGGCTTTCCCCTTACCCGACAAATGTGGATCTTTTAATACAGGTATTAATATGTTATGTGCTTAATTGGGAACACTCGAAATGAGTTTTAGAACTAGAGAGATCCAAGTTTTCAAATATCCGTTTTCCACATAACGCCAACTCAAGTATTTTGAATGCCTCTAGCCAAGGCTTTTCTAAACCTAGGGAACTTATATTCACGTAACATCAAGTGAAAGTATTCATATGGCCATAACCCGTGCTTATGTCTTCTCTAATCACGTAACAGGTTTACTCCCTTATTGGTCAAACTAAGTCAAATGTCCCTTTGCGTAAACGCATCCTTTCCCGTATGGGATATGCTTTACAATGATGCAAAGCACTTAGCTTGTTTGCATCAATGTGATTATTGGATACGTCGAGTCGTGAAAATTCACGAGTTATGAGATTATGAATACTCGACGTTGAGTTACTTGGAATTATAAGTAACCTTTGATTTTCTAATCTTCTTCTCAACCCATAATCATAATTGTCAATTCTTTTCTTCCTTAATGACATTATGATTATATTCTAATCAATCCCTTGATTATTCTCAACACCAAACAAATCCTCCAACCCTTTCAAAATCCTCCCAAATTTTATCCCCAACATTCTCTAATATTCCTTGTACTTTCATGTACTTCTTGTACCCTATATTCCCACACCAAATCTCCAAAACATTCTCTTCACAACATTCCCATTCAACCACTAGGATTTCACCACATCTCCATCTTTCTCATCCAACCCTTCATTTCAAAACCAAATAAACCATCCCCACATACACTCACACATACACACACACACACACACACACACACTCTTTGGATTTAAAATTCATACACACTCACTCACAAACCCTTTCCCACACATACTACTTACCCACAACATTTCAAATTTTGAATCCCTTCCAAAGGCTCCCCATCACTTCACTCTTACACACTCCAACTCATCCTTACACACATCTCATCCTATACAACTCACTCCCTTACACCTCCAACAACTATATTTTCAAATTACACACACTCCACTCACAATCCTCTCCTCCCTCACACACTATCCAACTCACTCCCATTTCATCACATGCCTAATTCAAATTTGAATCCAAAGGGAAGGCTCCCCATCACATCCTTGTTACACATCCAACTCATCACCTTACCTCCTCTTTTCTATTTAAACATACGGGGAATTGTATTTCAAATTCAAATTTGAATCCAACCTTAGGCTCCCTTTCATCTTAACCATCCATCACACCCTAACTCATCTCAACCCTTCATCACACACATTCTCTCCAAGGATGGAATATTCCTTTGCATATCCCTCTTAACTCAACCATGGTTTGTTCTCAACACACGCTCTTCTCACCCAACCATGGTTACTCTTCTAACTCAACCATGGTTCAACCTAACCCAACATTACTCTCTCACTTCTCCCTCTCACACCATTTGAATTTCAAATTTGAATTCTTCTCTCTCTAACATCCACACTTCCTTTCCAAGCAAAGAAATATTCCATTGCATATTGTTTCTCTCTTTTCTATGCCATGAGAGGAATACCCATTCTACCTCTATCCAATTATCCTTTCTGCCATTCTCTCTTTGATAATTGGTTTCTCTTAAACACTTCAAAACATTTTTACAAAATGGGTATTTGAGTTGGTAGACCTTTAGAATGATTAATGTTAAGATCTAAATGTGTGAAGTACAAATGGGGGTTTAGCAAGGTTGGATATTTAAAAGGAAAAAATCCCAAGAAGAAAATGTTAAAGTGGTCCTGACGCGCTGCTCGTGCTCCGACGCGCAGGCGATGCGCCAGTCTCGTTAACATTTTCCCGCTTTGGTATTTTTTCCTATAAGTACCCACCCTTACCTCTTGTATTCCTCACCCCTTGACATTATTCTTTCTCTCTAATCCTCTAATTCTATCTTGTGTTCTTAATCTTTCACATTAACATTCTTGAAAGAACACATCTCCTTGCAAGGGAAGAATCACAAGAACCTAATCCACTCTTGTGATTGTGTTGAGGGTCTTCTATCTCTTTACCCTTTCTATTAGAATCGAGTCACAAGGTTAGGTTAGGGCTTGATTAAACAATCAAACTTATATTCATTTGATTTGGTTGTAAGGGAAGTCTTGTGCCTCGGTGACCAAGCCTAGATCATTGGGGATCTAGTTGGGGTTTGATACTTTCGGTGGGAAGTTGTGTTGGTCTTAGTGACCGTTGGAGTCGTCTTAGTGATACTAGTGGTAAGTCGAATCGCAAGATTTTTTTGGGTGGTTTGCGAGGGTGGAATACGATTGGGAGTAGCTCCTTCTTAGTGAGCATCGATATTTTGGAATATTGGTTGAGTGAAGTTGTAATGGTTTGTAGTCCACCAAAAGGATTATACTTAGTGAATAGGATCGGTGTCGTGCATTCGCAACTGGATGTATGGATGGCATAAACCCCCATCCCGAACCAGTATATATCGTTGTGTTCTTTACTGGCTTTATATACTTTGGTTGTGTTTGTGATAGTTGGATTAGTGTAGAATCACTTGTTGATCTTTGAGGCTTGAAGTCTTTAAACTTCGAAGAAGCCGAAAAGACCGTATTCACCCCCTCTACGGTTCTACAATTGTAACTGAATGATTACAAGTGTTGTGATTGAGAAAAGAGAGAAATGACAATTCAAAGCTAATTACTAATATTCAGTCAACAACTATTTAAAAGGATGGATGGGCGGGAAAAGTGGTAAAGGCTCACAAGTGGTAACAAACACGTGTACCTCACGTGGCTGAGCAGGGCCGGTCCTAAGTGTTTTGCTACCTTGGGCGAGGGCGAGGGCTAGGAATACACGGAAATGCCGCTGGGATGCCGTATCACGTACCCGAAACGTCCCGGAAATGGGAAACGCGGGGAAACGCCCGGGAAACGTTTATATGTTACTGTAGATGTTTTACCAGCGTGATGGTGGTTAAACACAAGGGCAAGCTGGGCGATGGCCGAGGGCATCAAGTATTTGGGGGCATCATATTTTAGATTCATGTTATAATAGGATAAGAAAATACGAAGTTCATCTGGGTTCTTGTTTGATAATATTTAGATGATACAAGGAAGATGATGATCATATTAGACTATTAGAGAGAGAAAAACAAAGTGAAATAAAGTATTGGAAGTACTTTTATATTTGTTGTGTGGGAAGTTGTGTAGAGTTTACCCACGTGGGTGAGGGGTAAGTAAAAAAACAATCAATTTTCTTTTTGAACATCCTATACCTTTTCCAAAATTTTCAATCTTCTGCTTAGTGCAAAATATTTCAATTTTTTTGCAAAGTACAATATATCCATTCAGCATTTGCTATGTGGAATACAACCTAAAGATGATGTGTTTTAGTTACATAGCATTATTTTCTATTAGTTAACTACGTATATTAGCATTTTAGAGTACATATTGATTCTATTATCTATTTTATAGAGTTAAGATCTATAAAAGATGTTTTCAATCATTTATAGTTAATTACATCAACTTTTTCATAATCACGTGTTCATTTAAGCAATTTTCAATTGTGAAAAGATAATTGACGGTTTTTGTTATATAATCTAATAAAAGGAATTTTATTAGATTGTTTATCTGATGTGATATAATATAATTAATAGTGTTTTTATAAAACACATAGACGTTTCCTCGCCGTACCCGTTTCTTGAATTTCAGGATGTTGCCGTTTTCGGTACCCGTCCCCGCCCCCGTTTCCGTCCCCGTGCAACTTAGGCGAGAGGTTAAAAAAAATTCCCCTGTTAAATATTGTAAACAAACAACGCAATATTCCTACGGGTTTAATTTAATATATAAACTAACAAAACATAGAAACATTTGATTATATGTAAAGATAAACATCTAAAAAATGTTAGGTATTTGTAAACATGAAACAAAGGTGTATAACATGCCTATATTTATAACATTAATATCATTGGACATCCTTAGGGAAAATTGTAAAAAGTGTAGAAAACGGTACCATTTATAAACATTGGACCCATTTTAACAATGTTTTCGCAATTGGGTTGAAAGTGTCAATTATGTAAACTCATTTGTACATATGTAGAAATAAAAATAAAAGATTAGGATAAAAGTGATAAAGTCTAAAAACCTCAGGGTGTAAACTGAATATTTCTCAAAACTATCTTCTTCTCCGATCGCAGAAAGCCAGAAACCCAAACCTCTATTTTCTGTCCTTTTTTATTCTTTTAAATTACTAAAACTCATCCATGTTTCACACAAGTTTTAAAAGTTGAGGGACTGAAACTGCCAATTATGCAAACTTTGTTCATATTTCATCTGTTTTTGATCATTTTGCATTTGAAACATATAAAACACAATTCTGTGATACTTTCAGTATTTTGATGCATATTTGAGTGTTTTTTGATGTTTTGGCAGCTCAGATTAGGTAAAAATGATGAGTATTTACACACTCATCAATGGTAATATTTATTTTCTACTAAGCTACCACCATTTTTATACCCAAAATCAACCCATTATCTTCTAATCTTTATCTATGCACAAAACGATATCTAATCACATAACCAAAGGAGTACCTTGAAGATCTCAGCAGCAGCAAGGGAACCTACAAAAAAATTAGGGAAAAAACCAAAATTAACAAAACCCCTAAATTCTAACAAAACCCTAATTTCCATTAATCAGCTAAAAGTAAACCATAATAATAAATTAAAAAAATAATAATAATAAAAAAAAAAAAAAAAAAAAAAAAAAAAAAAAAAAAAAACGTACCTGGAGTAACCCTAATTTCAGAAAAGCGATTGATTTGGTCTCTGCGCGTGTGTTATTTTGGGTTGATGTGTGCTAGTAACACACACATACAAAGATCGAGAAAACCTATTTGTGAGTTAGTGTGATCTGATAATTGCGTGCGTGTGTGTGTGTGTGGAAGAAGCTTCAAGAACACCCTCGTTATTTTTTTTGATAGTTGATTAATATGTGTGTCTGTCTATGTGGAAGAAGACTTTGGAAGGAAGCAAAACCTGTACATATATACTCTATGTACTATAGTAATTAAAAAAAAATCTGTGGGGGAGCAATTTTCATAGTAAAGCATGCTAACATGCTTGTACCACAAAGTGTGGCTATAGCAACTTGGCTAAATTACACTATTCATAAGCGAGCATGCTTGTACCACAATGTGTGGCTATAGCAACTTGGCTAAGTTACACTATTCATAAGCTCTTGATAAATGTAATATAGTATAATATATCATGTAAAAAATAACATATATTAAATTTAAGGCAGAATTGCATATATATCCCTCCGAAAGTGAATAATTGCATATATATTCTTTGTACAAGTTTTTGATACACATAGTACAATGGTTTTTATGTATGCTTTGGATATATACGCAATTATGCATTTTCGGGAGGATATATATGCAAAAACCCCTAAATTTAAGCATGCATTTTAATCAGATTTATGCTAAAACAAAATCTTAGTGAGCCCTTTGCTCAAACTTGGCCCTGCACTTCATTAGAAACTTGAGGCCCTGTATTTTTATGATGCCCTGGCCCCTAGGCTGCCGCCCGCACTGCCCATGGCCAGGGTCGGGCGCACACTGCCCATGGCCAGGGCCGGCCCTGTGGCTAAGTTATACTCATACACGTGCACATGGGCGGAGATAAAAGGGGGGCACAAGAGGCAGGTGCCCCCCTAGCGAAAAAAATTGTAGTGTAAAATTTTGAAAATATTTGGCTTTTTTCGTAATTTGCCCCCTTTAAGTACTAATTTATAGTGTAGTTTCTAAAATTTATCAAAGTGTGCCCCTCAACCAAAAATTTCTGGCTCCGCCCCTGCACGTGCACCTCACGTGTCACTAATAAGCACTTAATCACTGAACATTGCTTATAAGTATGCAATTCAAGTAATAATACTCGGCTGAAACAATTCTATCGGGATGGGAAGTGCTATTAATTCACAGCCCAGTCATTCTTTGAGGCTGAGGTGATAGTAACCCATGTTACACATCTCATGAAGATTAGATCACAAAGTCAGTACTGTGTGAAGTGTGAACTCACTAGAAGAGCTAGCTAGCCAACTTTGAACAAGTTTCAACTCTTTGGCCTTGATGGAAGCACATGACTAGCAGACTAGCTTTTTGGTTTTTGCAACCAATGTGAATTCAGCATTCTAATGTAATCAAGTATTCAAGTCATCCACATTATGCAATTAAGTATTATAAGTTCTATGTTCAAACAAATTAAAAAAAAATAAAAAAAATAAAAAAAATAAAAAAAAAAAAAAAAAAAAAACACACACACACACATTTTTACCAATTATCTCTGATTTTAATTTCGACAAACAAGTGCTTAATCCCATAATTAAAAGGCAAAACTCTTAGGGGCCGTTTGGTTGGGGTAAATTCAAGATAATTGAAGGGAATTGAAATTAAATTTGCTTCAATCAACTTGTTTGGTTCACAATAAATAAAAGTGGGTCATTTTAATTTCCTCCCACATGGAAAGAATTTACTTTAAATAATGCCATTTGTTGGTTATTAAGTGTTAACAAGTTTCCAGATTAGGGTTAAGATAATCAATAAAGGTACCTGATATTCACTTGAAATCGTGGTATCACTTTCCAATAGAAATTATTCGACCCTATGCCTGGGTTACACGAATATCTCTATGGGATAAGACCAAGTGATGTTCTTGTTTTAGGCACAAACCAAGAACCAGATGCGTATTCAAGTGTTTAGGGTTTTGTGATTTCGTATCTCCATGCAGATGTATTATGACCTCTATTTATAATAGAGAATACTCAAACCTAGCCTATGGAATTATGTATAATTAACGGCCCATTGATTATAACATAATACTTTCCATAATAGTAGGAATCAGTGGTTAAAAACGAGCAGCAGAATTGCTGATGCCCTCAGCAGAATCATACTAGCAGCAGATTCTACTAGCAGAATCCATCATCAGCAGAATCTCTCATCAGCAGAAACAGATTCTACTAGTAACCACTATTGAGTCAGGGGATTCAGTGACCAAATGGGTGTACACTTCGTACCTCCAAACCCATTACCAGGTGTGAATTAATCCCTCAAATGCACTAAATTTCTAACACCATTTATATATTTTGAACGAAACGCACCCTTATAGTCTTATATAATCTAAACTTCTTTTAACGTGAGTTCTATCTTTACAAAGATATTTTCAAACAAGTTAAATGTGGTAAAAAAAAAGTGAAATACGATGAAACATTCAAAGTTCAGAGTTGACGTACCAGAGCCCACATGCTAAAGTAATGAAAGTGGATAAAACCAAATGCATGTTTGCTTCCAGTTTCCCCCATGTACACATCTCATTAATTTGTACATATATAAACTCAACCAATGAAGTTATTTTATGAAACTTAGGCAAAACATATATGGAAAAGTTTTCTGAAAAATTGATACTGTTGGCATTTGTATTCCTATTGTCACTTGATCATCATTACGCCATTGCTGCCGTTGCAGGTAAGCGATCATTGTTCCGTGTGTTAATCATTTAGTCAATCATTATAATCGCTATTTCATTGCTGCAAACTGACTACTTTTTTGTCAAAGTATAACAGACTACAGTATGCCACAATTAATTCAAAATACAAAGCCTTGCAATTTATAATGTCTATGTGCCTCTTTTGTTACTTTATTAACTATGTTAAGGTGTGTCCAATTAGACAATGGCATTAGATGTACTCAACAATCGAGGAAGTTGGTTCAAGCTTGGAAACATAAATTCATGGATTCGAAGATTCAAAGAAAGCTAAGAACAGCTTCGTCTCCACCAGTGCCAATGCTCAGCCATGGTCCTAGTTTCGGCAACAAACCAACACCACCTTTGAGATGAACTTCATAATATCCTTAAGTTAACTTTTGAATTTGATTTCTCATCAATGTTGAAGTTGAACTCGTTCTGCTCAAAATCAAAATCCATTGCTATCTATTTATAACTTGGATTCAAAAAATATAGATTTGAGCTGATTCACAAAATAGTGAATCACTAATGTAAATTTAGTGAATTAATGTTGTCTTAACTTTTCTTATTTGTGATTCTCAATATGAAATTCTGTATATTTATAGTTTCACAGTATCCATTGCAATAGTGCATTATGTCATACTTGTTTTAGTCTACCTAAACTTCTCATTTGATAAGCGTTACTAATGCATCCTGAAGGCTATTTTCTCTTTAGTTATGGTGACTTATTTACTGGCAATACAGTGTGATAGACTTAACTGGCTTATACCAGTTTCTTAAGGCTAGTGACAGTGGCAACCCATATTGCATCATCTTTCCGGCTGCCACCTCAGCTTTCTCTCTCCTCAACCCATATTCACCTCTTTCATTACAGTGGCAACCCATATTGCATCATCACCTCTCTCTTCCGGTTTTTAAATATTCAAACGCAACAAAATCCAAATGTTTCTTTGTTTCACATCGGTTGAATATGCGAACGATTTGTCAGTTTTCCTCCGGCAACCGATATTGTCACAGTGGTGACAACCGATTTGGAGATCGGTCGAACGAAGTGAGCGAACGATTTTTTCCAGTGCATTGTCACTAGCCTAAGTAAAGGTTCCAAAAAAAAACTCAGCTCAACTTGCACATGTTTCAGTTTCATTTCATAACCGGCTAATGTAACATTACTCATATTCTCCATTGAATCAATTTGCATTGCCCCTTTTAATGGTTGATGCTGACCTATGTCACTAAGATCATTGGTAAAATATGAAATTTTAGCTACTGACTTTCTAGTTTAAGCTAATGTTTTAATTTCATAATTACAGAGACCTTTTAATAAAAATAATGTCGACTAATGGAAATCCAAGAAAACATTTAAGGAGTTGACAGAAGGTCAAAATCCCACTTGCTAAACTATCCCACTTTGACACTAGTGCAAGTGGATAATAATTTCAACTATATGTAACTTTCAGTATTCCGCAAAGGAGTTGATATGCACACATATCAATTTGATTCATACACATAAATATATGAGTTAATTACTTAAATGGTCTCTGTAGTTTGTCAGGTTTAACGAAAATGGTCCATAGATTTTTTCTTTCCAGGATCCTCTCCCTATGGTTTTGACCCGTTAGCTGAGCGAACGAAGACCTTGTGCGCAGTGGCGGAGCTAAAAAAATCTGGGAGGGTCGAAACAATTTTTTTTTTTTTTTTTTTTTTTCCCCGGGAAAACCACATGAAATCGCAAAAAAATACACTAACGGGCTTAAGCTTAGGCCTTAGGGGGCGGGACCCTTCCGAGTCCCTTAATAGCTCCGCCATTGCTTGTGCGAAAACTTAGATACACTGGTTGGATACCAATCACGAGTTCATGATTAAACATGGGAATTTGCACTAAAATAGTTGCAAATCAACTTTTGGAATTAACAGTATTGGCTATTTTAGGAATGACAATATCATCAATTTAACTTTGAAAGTGTTTGTTCCTGGTCCAAATTCCGCTGATTCATTTTAGAGAAATTATACACAAATTGGGCTTAAAATCTTGGGCTTTTCTATACTAATACACAAAAATAGGGGTGTTCATTGCTTCGGTTATCGGGTTATTCGGTTTATTTGGCTCGATTAATTCGGTTAAATTCTTTTTAGGTAAAGCTGAACCGAACCGAAAACTAAACTTCAATTCGGTTCAGTTTTCAGGTTAACCCGAATTACATCATTTATATATGTATTTTTTATTTATTTAATAATAAAGATTTTTAGCAAAAAAAAAAAAAAAAAAAAAAAAGTTATTTCAAGCTTAAAATTATACTAGAATCTTTTATATAATAAAAGAATTACATCATTTCGGAGTGTTTTTACAAAACCCTTCTCAATGAAAAATAAATTAGACCAATAGGAGAGCTCGATTTTGCCACGTAGGGAAAATCGAGCAATATGATTGGTCAATAGAAAGTCAAAATTAAATTGATTTTGGTCAAACTTAATAAATTTTGTGGAGAAATTTGGTTAAGAAAAAAAATGCATAAAAATATAGGTGTCAAATTTATGAAAACAAAAACTTAAAAAAAGAGGAAGTAATTAATAAAACTTTAGTGGTTGAATTTTAAATAAATTATATAGAGCTAAGTGTAAAATTACAAATTTCTATGTTTTTTAATAACTTTAGAAAAAACACAAATAACCCCTTACACTTTATATCCCATATACTTTATAATATTAAGTTTGTTTAAAATTACATCAGTATTAGTCTTAGTTTTTAGACTTTCATCAAATAAAATTACAAAATTTGGAAAATACGCGAATTAGTTTTAATATTGTTAGTTTTAGACTTTCATCCACTAGAATATCTTTTTAAATAAGGACTCGTGTTATTCTATTTAAAAGTTTAATTTATGCGTACACGGGTTTGAATATTAAATACGGCTAAATTATTAGTAACATGAATATAGATATCAAATGGTAAGCACGAGTTACTCTGATATGAAAATAAATATACGCGATTCTACTTATAACAACGACTCTTGAAATCAACATATTTTGCGCACCATATTTTAACTTCATTAACGCTCATTATGTGCTACTAAACTCGCACATTTTGTACAATATGATATTAATAGTTAAAGTTAAACAATAAAATCAACATTAACCTCATCATGTTTGTCAGTTAAAAACGTTATACATATCTAATTTACTCATTTTGACAAGTGATACGCTCTATTAGGATGCACCTTCTATTTTTAATTACTTTAGCAGAAAGTGTATTTTGCGTGTTGTTAAGTCGGAAAGAAATGAAGAAAAAAAAGTATACGTTTTGTGCCAATAGTTTAAGTATTAGCTAATTGATGTTTCTTTCAGGATGTTTTATATATCAGTTGGTCCTTATCCGTTGTTTATTCGAACTTGACACATTAAGAGACCGGGAATACAAGTTAATCACCAAGTATGCTAAAGTAGGAACCATAAAACCCCCTGAAACTACACCTGATGCATCAACTACGGATTTACGTTGAAGGTTACTTAGAACATATATTTGGTATAATAATTTGCTTATATGGTATATGTGTTTATTGAATTTTAAAATCAAGATGTCTCTTGAATTTGCTTATATGGTATATGTTGTATTAACCTTATTCCAAAGTTGCAAAAATAAAAAATAAAAAATAAAAAATAATAATAATAATAAATAAAAATAAATAAATAAATAAAATATCACAAGTATTTGATGAGTTAATTGCTTTTGAATTTGTTGTAATATAAAATAATGATGATCTAGAAAGAGATGTAACTAATGTGTTTTATCCATTTGAAAATCTCATGCGAAGAGAATGAGCCGGTTTACTAAAGTAAGACTTGCTTAAGTTATTGGAGTTTGGGACTGTTATATTCTACTAATTATAGTAAGTTTTTAAAAGGTTTTGAGACCGTCTTAATAGTTAGATTCAGTAGTGACTAGGATTGTTATAATGGCTGTTTTAATGGTTATTAAAGGGTTTTTATGACAGTTTTAATTTCAGAATTCAAGGTGTTTGGGACTGTTTTTTATAGTTGAATTGATGGGTGCTTGAAACTGCTTTGATAGCTAAATTCAAGGGTGTTTGAGACTATTTCAATTGCTAATTTTAGAGGTGTTTGGAATTGTAAAAATAGCCGCATACAGTGGTGTTGTGACTATTTTTAATAAGTATTGTTATTGCAAAATAAATTTGACTTATACTAAATTAATAAATGTAAAGTTCAAAACATTTTAAGATAATATATTCGGTATTAAATACATGATAAAATTTTTATGTCAAAACCCCGTGCGTGCACGGGTATTATAACTAGTATAATTAATATGAATTTGTTTTCCGGTTTAGATTGCCAAAACCATATTCTAACCGAAAATCGAATATTTAATTCGGTTTGGTTTTTTTTTGTTCGGCTTTAGTTTCCGTTTCTTGTGTTTATTACCCAAATTTTGAACATATTTTGAGGCTCCTTAAGAATGTTAGGCCATGTGCAGTTGCCCACTCTGCACAGGCCAAAATCCGGCCTTCGTAGCAGTCACGTGAAAGTTGAACCATTGCACCAATCCACCCTAGCACTCGAACTTCTTATTCCTATGTGAAATCCAAAAGAAAACGTATAATTCATTATCGAAGAAAATATTCAATATTGATCGGAAGTTTTGGTGCGAAGTCGATTTTTATATTATTTTACATGACTCTTTGAAGTCAATGTGTAACCAATAATAAATCAGACTTGTCAATGTGAAGTCAAAATTTTATATTAGTTTATATGACTCGATGTAGATCAATAGGTCATACCTTTCGTTGATATATATGCGGCAAGTAGCTAGTTGGAACAAAATCATACACTTTGGATAAGAAATAAAGATGGAAAAGTGTCCTCAAAAACTAATACTTTTGGTCTTTGTTTCTCTATTATTTCTTGGTCATCATCGTCAAGCCAGCGCCATCACTGCCACCAATAACAGTGTCATCACCAATATTTTAAAAACCTGTTTTTTAACTGACCCGGTTAATCCACCGGGTTTAAAAACCTGTTTTTTAACTAACCCGGTCAAGCCACCGGGTAACGGTTCAACTGGGTTTTTAGTTCAAAACCGGCCAGTCACCCGACCGGTTCACGATTCAATTGGTTCAACTGACCAGGTCAACCCGGATATTACAACACTGGTCATCACTACCACCCACACCAACACTATTACAACAATCACCAACAACAGCGCCATCAGTCCCACCAACAACAGCGCACTCAATGTCACCAACAACAAAGCCATTAATGCCACCGACAACAATGTCATCACTACCATCCACACCATCACTATTACAACAACCACCAACAACAGAGCCATCACTCCCACCAACAACTGCGCAATCAATGCCACCAACAACAAAGCCATCAATGCCACCGACAACAACGTCATCACTAAAACCCACACTATCACTATTATAACAACCACCAACAACAATGCCATCACTCCCACCAACAATAGCGCCATCACTCCCACCAACAACAGCATCATCAATGCCACCAACAACAACGTCATCAATGCCACTGGCAACAACAACATCACTACCACCCTCACCAACACTATTACCTTGAATATCATATATCCTAAAGTTTATTAATTGTTATTGTTATGAGTGCCATAGTTCTTTATTGTCTTTCAATAAATGGCCGATTGTGAAATGTTTTTTAACTTCTAGTTGGAAGTGGTGATCGAAACGAATCATCTATGGTATATTGTTTCTGTTAGACAAAGATAAAACCCCTTAGGTATAATTTTATTATGGGCCATTATTTATAATGGTGAAAACCCTAGATCCCATAAACTCACAAACCGGCCTTGGGCCTATTTATCCACAAATACTCCTTCGTAGTCCGAGTGGCGAAATCGCTAAAGCTCCGACTAGAGTAGCAAACTAGAAAAGAAAAGATAAACAAACATTAACGTAATAAAACCATAACTTTAGTCGACTCGTAAAAACCGTACCAACGGTCAACTTTAGTCGACAGGTACCAACGGTCAGCTAAGTCGATTGGTAACACGACCGTACCAACGATCGACTTTAGGGACCGGTACCAACGGTCAACTTTAATCGACTGATAACAAAGCCGTCGATCTATCAAACAAATAATAAAACAAATATAACTTTTTTTTTTAAACAGAGCTTAAAGAAATATTAATATAATAAAAGATTTAAGATCATTTGAGGACCATTTTTTTTTACATACCAAGGGACTAATCTCCACGCTCTAGCTTCCCTCCACGCTCTAGCTTCACTCCATGTTTATTTGATCTAATTATCTTTTTATAGATAGGCACTTTGATATATTTTCGACAAATTTTTTTTTGCTTTTTTTCACTTTTTTTTGTGGCCGAAAAAATCACATATGATATATCATATATGATATTACATATCATATATGATATGTAATATCATATATGATTTTTTCGGACACGAAAAAAAACGTGAAAAAAACAAAAAAAAAAAAAAAATTGTTGAAAGTATATCAAAGTGCCTGTCTATGTCTATAGAAAGATAATTAAACGCTCGTCGTGATGGTGCAATTATTTTTGCTTAACGATTAACGGTTTAAAAGATATTTAAATTATAAAAAATTAGTGAAATATTAAAATATTTTTAATCTCAACCATGGATTTTTTTTTTTTAAATGTATGGTAGGGATGAGTCTCTTAGTATATAAAAAAAAATTGGCATTTAATATAACTCTCTTCTATAATCTTTTATATAATAAAACAAAACCCATGAATTTTTCATTTCAAAAAAATCAATTCATTCCTTATTTAATAATAATTTTATTTAAAAAAAAGATTATTTTCTTATTAGGTAACATTTTATATTTATCTATAACGCAAGTAAAAGATAAATACAAAAAATATAGATAAGATATTTAAAAAAACGTTTACTCCGTATTTTCTTATTAAGTAACGTTTTATATTTATGCATAACACAAGTAGAAGATAAATACAAAATATATAAATAAGATGCAATTAACAATAGGATTAAAATTTTTAAATAATTATTAAAAAAAAAAAAAAAAAAAAAAAAAAAAAACACGCATGCATGGGCATTATAACTAGTAAAAAGGATAATAACTAATGTCAACCAAACATCTCAACCACAAGACTTATCATTATCATGTTCCTTCAAAACTTCACTGCTACTGATTGGTAAAAACCTTCTATTGATTGAAATTAAAGCCACCAGCAAAAAAACGGAATTAGTACCTTCAAAACCAAAACCAGGTGGCGTCCTATCCTCCTCCTCAAACCAATATGCCTAAAAAAAATAAAATAGAAAATATAGTTGAATTACCGGTTGAATACTATATTGTCTTGTTAGTGATAATAACTATCAATAAATTGTATATGAGTAATTAGGAGTTGATTGGTTAGACGGTTTTGGTTTTGCTATTGGATGGAATGAAAAGTTTAAAGACCTTTTATTCATAAATGTACATAGATGAAAAAACCAAGACACTTCAGTTTCATCTTATCTTGTTCACATTGCATAACTTATTGCAATAAGTTAATAAAAAAATTAAAAAGATTTGCGATGTTGCGTTGTTAGATAAATAGCTATTGATTGTTAATAACTGATTTATGAATAAGAGTATCGTAAAAGGAAGTATGCATACATAAATTTACGAGTTTGTATGTTTTGTTTATAAAGAGCATGAACACCGGTTATGATAGTTAATGTTTTAATTAATTATGTGACCTTGACTTGTGTCAAAGAAACTAAATGAATTTGCCTTTGCTATGAAAGGATTTGTGATTATTATGACACCATTACGTAACAACTGGTTGTACACATTTTTTCGAACTTGCTAACATGATTTTGATTTCATGAAAGATGATGAATAGCTTTCTGAAATCTTGTTTAGGATTAAACCATTTCGGGTTGTTTGTCCTCTATTTTAAATTTTGTGAATCAACATTATAATTGAACAATACACTGTTCAAAGCATGTTAGCCAAAATCTTGTCATGATACTGGTTTGTGTAACTAGTATTGGTTTTATGACTAAATATTGAGATTAACTCATTCTTGCGGAATGCGAATTTTGGTGTTATTTAAAATCCAAAATAACTGTGGTCACAGCTACGCAGTCGCGGAAAATGTGCTTTGTTCGCATAGTTAACAATGAGTTTCGTACCCAATTTTTATATTGCATAGGTAATACATTTAACTTGATTTCTGAGCTTAGACAGATTGTTTGGTCACAATTTATATTTTCGTACAACATTTCTTTTTGGACAGCTTTGTTGTCACAAGTGTATAGTCGTGGAAAAAAGGTATTGTTTGCATAGTAAATAAATGATTTTTGCACGGACACTTCAGTTTCATCTTATCTTGTTCACATTGCATAACTTATTGCAATAAGTTAATAAATAAATTAAAAAGATTTGCGATGTTGCGTTGTTAGATAAATAGCTATTGGTTGCTAATAACTGATTTATGAATAAGAGTATCGTAAAAGGAAGTACGCATACATAAATTTACGAGTTTGTATGTTTTGTTTATAAAGAGCATGAACACCGGTTATGATAGTTAATGTTTTAATTAATTATGTGACCTTGACTTGTGTCAAAGAAACTAAATGAATTTGCCTTTGCTATGAAAGGATTTGTGATTATTATGACACCGTTACGTAACAACTGGTTGTACACATTTTTTCGAACTTGCTAACATGATTTTGATTTCATGAAAGATGATGAATAGCTTTCTGAAATCTTGTTTAGGATTAAACCATTTCGGGTTATTTGTCCTCTATTTTAAATTTTGTGAATCAACATTATAATTGAACAATACACTGTTCAAAGCATGTTAGCCAAAATCTTGTCATGATACTGGTTTGTGTAACTAGTATTGGGTTTATGACTAAATATTGAGATTAACTCATTCTTGCGGAATGCGAATTTTGGTGTTATTTAAAATCCAAAATAATTGTGGTAACAGCTACGCAGTCGCGGAAAATGTGCTTTGTTCGCATAGTTAACAATTGAGTTTCGTACCCAATTTTTATATTGCATAGGTAATACATTTAACTTGATTTCTGGAAAATTTAAGCTTAAACAGATTGTTTGGTCACAATTTATATTTTCGTACAACATTTCTTTTTGGACAGCCTTGTTGTCACAAGTGTATAGTCGTGGAAAAAAGGTATTGTTTGCATAGTAAATAAATGATTTTTGCACCCAATTTTTACAGTGATTAGGTAACATTGTAAATTTAATTTATGTAGAAAAAATTTGAGCTTAAACTAAAGAATCATTTTATTGCAGTTTGTGTTTTAGTACAACAGTTTTTTTTAAGCGGTTTTGTTTTCTTGTTTTGAAATTTCGGGAGTTTGGGTTCATACATTTAAGTTGTTTGGTACGATATCATCCGGTTGTTTTAGGCAGAATTTTGCGATGTTCAACGCAAAATTGTTTGTTTTATTTGATGCAAAATATTGTGGCAAACTAGTACCTATTTAAAGTTATTTGGTGCGGTGTTGTGCAATTAATTTTGTAACATGAGAATAAACAAGTCGCTCGATTTTGTATCGAGTATTGAAAGTTTGGATGTTGCAAATATTCTGTTGTAAATATTGTTGCGAATAATCAAACTACTTGTTATTCTAGAAAGATGAATAACTGTCAAGACTTGTTATAACTCATATGCTAATAATCTAATGGTTTGTCACTATGTAAGAAATGACTATATGTTGAACATAACCGTGTAGGACATTGTGAAATGTCAAGAAACAACACACATATAGATGACAATAAATTACGCTGGTTTATGTAACTGACTTGTATGGTGTAATTGTTATCTAAAGTGAGCTATTCTCCTTTCGTTACATTGGACATATTTTGATTGTGTGAAATGATTACACATTGATTCTATATGACTATAATCACATAATAAGTCATGATAATCATATAATGATAAGAGACTAAATGTAATTACACACACATACACACTAGTGAATTTGAATGACATGTCGTAAGTGTAAGACTTAAATGGTAATTTGACTAAAAGAAGAATGTTAGTAGATGAAGCTATGAGTAATCAGAATGATGCATCTTCTGTCATACGCTTGATTCTTTGGTCTATAACATGCTAGATTTGGAATCTTTTAATTATGATATGGAAAAATAATTAACATATAACATTCAAAATGCGTGTATACACTAGTATGAAACATGTGAAGTGACAAACTACTAATGGTCTTGATATCATATATTTGTGAGAAAAAACTTATAGACAAGATTAATACATTGAAAGGGAGAACCTATCTTCAAAATTCTTGAGATAAATTTCATGTGAGGGATTACGGCGTAGCTAGAGTTCAAAAAGACACCAACGAAGGTGAAGTTCTTTCCTAGTTGGAATACTCAAGAATTACATGGAGCATGATATATTTAAGGAGTTGAACGAAACTCAAATCTGTACAGACATATTATGTCGATACGACAACTACTCTCGGCATGAGTTATCCCTATTGACAATGTGAAGTCATAGAATAACATAGCGGACTCGCATGCGAAATGCTAAATGAGAAAGTTAGTTAGCAAGTCGTGAAGAGGAATGGGACTAAAGCCTTTGAAAGTTTATATGATCGAAAACCTAACCCAGCTGACCAAAGATCCGGTTTCAATAAGACAACCTACTTGTATAAACTGAGGTCACTGTGGGGGAGTAATAAACTCCATATTCATTTAAGGGAGTTAGTAAACTTCCTAGTCCATTCATATAACAATGACAATATGAGGTTAAGTATATTGCTTTTAATAATTAATGGAGAATCACCTATGTATGAAAGAAGTAGGGTCTCTTCGAAGGGAATTGTGGGGGAACAATTCTTAAAAGCTCTCGCAAAACCAGGAGATATTTGTGTGAACCAAAATAAGTCAAGGAGATATTTGTGTGAATATATATTGTCGTCTCCACAAACAGCAGACAGTTCAAAAACATCGAGTTTTACTGGCTACTAGGAGTCTAAGTATATTTCACGAGGGAAGGTTTAAAGGGTAAAACTAAAACCTACCTATCCTATGCAAATATCAACTACAAAACTCTAATACAACATCGGGTTTTTGATTTTATTTTATTTTATTGTTATTTTTATTTTTATTTGTTTCCCATTATCAATTTCATTCATGTGAGGAATTCTTGGAAAATATGGTCAAGTTATTGGTTTGAATAACAACTAATGGTCATCATCTTATATTATATAAAGCTTAAGTAGCATTATAAATGTAAAGGGGTCATAATAAATGTCCCAAGAATTGATTCTATCATATGAAGCCTTCAACATTGATTCCAAGCAACTCAAACATCTCAATTAGTATGTGCATTGATTTCAAGCAACAGAAACATCTCAATTAATAGGAGTTAGTCTTTTTACCTTCCCGTCCATGAGTTACAAATATTTTATCAACTATATAATGTGTCAAAAATCACACACAACAAACCACAACTTCCTCCACACCGCGTGCACATTGGGCTACAACTTATTATGGTGGTAAAGTAAGCATCATATCGTCTTACTTATTTAGCATATTGATTTATATTTTTTATATAAATTTCACTTGTGTTTTGTGTGTGAAACAACGCAGGACATAAAGATGGTGCTTAGGAGGTATGGTAGTAACATTATCTTCTCTAATGGTTTAAGAGATCCTACACAACATTGTGTTATCAATTAAGTGGAACATGCACGAACATTTTCAATTTGATCGAAAATGCAATATATTGATTAATTGTATTTAAGTTACTTACGATCAACTATACCTAATTGTTTTTTGCAGCGCGTCAAGAAGCATTAAAGAAAGAGATTGAGAAGTCACAAAAATTGTATCAAGAACAAAACAAGCAAGCTTTAATGATATCAGGCGAATCAGGAATAGGAGTGGGGTTATCCCCTAAGGAGAGGCTCGCGGTTGGTATCTCTGCCCGAGGATACGACACTAACTCGAGCCAACAGCTAACAACGAACCCGCCGTTCAAAAAAATAATAATGATAAAAAAAAATAAAAATAAAAAAAAAATAAGGAACAAAACATGCAAAAGGCCAATGAACAACAACTACAAAGACAACGACAACAACAACAACAACAACAACGCCACGACCACCAGTGGAATGAATACTTAGCATTCAAGAAGCATTAAAGAAAGAGATCGAGAAGTCAAAAAAAATTGTATCAAGAACAAAACATGCAAGCTCTAATGATATCAGGCGAATCGGGAATAGGAGTGGGGTTATCCCCTAAGGAGAGGCTCGTGGTTGGTATCTCTGCCCGAGGATGCGACACTAACTCGAGCCAACAACTAACAACTAACCCGCCGTTCAAAAAATAAATAAATAAAATAAAAAATGCAAAAGGCCTATGAACAACAACGACGAAGACAACAACAACAACAACAAGAACAACAACAAGAAGAAGAACAACGCCACGGCCACCAGTTGAATGAATACTTAGCACTCATATTAATAGTACGTTACAAATTAAACATGCAATATTTTACTTCATGTAATACCGATAAACGGGCTAATACTATTGATTCGTTAGCAAGTAAGTTTATTGAAAATAATGTGTCGAGCATTCAATTTTTAGTCAATAATTATTACTACACTTTGTTGGTGCATTTTAATATTTTTGCTCTTAATGTAGTTTTTTGTCTTGCGGTGTGTTAATATCACTTTCTTAATTAAACGTCTTGGAATATTGCGTGACTTTGATATTTGATATGACTGTGTAAATTATGTCGATGTTACATATTGAAAATGGGGTAATATATAATAAAAATATCTTCACACTATCATCTTAACAATGAGAATCTTCTGAATCGAAGAAGTATATAAATGAGAAGAAAATTGTATTTAGTTAAATGTCGGGTCTATTGATTGATTGGAGCGGGTTTTTGATTCAGACTTGGACCATTGGATCTGATTTTTTATTATACGAGTTATAATTTATACTCTTGAATATACTAATTACTTTAATATTTTATGTTTTTATAGTTTTGTTAAAAAGAAAATTTGTTTTATAGTTCGCTTTTAATAATGTCATTTATTTGAACAACGAAATCCGTCTTTCACAAAAAATGAGAGTTTCAAACATGAACCGAAAATTAGTCCCGAACATTACGAAGAAAACAATTAGATCCAACATGTGTGCATTGCATGGGTCCTGAGGCATTTCAAACCTATATGCATCGCACGGGGATGAATATAAAAGGTCTATAACATTAATGTCATCGCTTCATATTTAAAATAATTTATATAACTTATACATATTAAAAAATTACATGTGAAAAGACTCTTTTTAATATAACATCTTCAAAAAAGTCTCTTCACATATACTCTTTTAATGTCAATAAACTATTGTTGTATAATTGAGCCTCACAATCATACTAACAACCTGATAATTTACACAATCATTTTTGCACGGGTCCTGAGGCAAGCCAAGTTATTTATGACAAAAATTAGTGGCAAACATAGTTTTTGACTCGACCTCAAAGGAACCAATATTTTTCATGCCTTGCTAACAAAAGTTGTGGTAATATCACAACTTAGGAACTTATTGACCAACAAAAGTTGTGGTAACATCACAACTTAGGAACTTATTGTCAATAAACTACTTTAAATGTGTATCATGCTTAGTAAAGGTGTGATACCATCACAATTTAGATATATAATGATGAAAATAAGTGTCGAAGCTTACATGTCAATAAACTATTTTAAATGTGTGCCATGCTTAGAAAAAGTTTGATACAATCACAACTTAAATATATAATGACGAAAATGTGTGCCGAATATTACATATTAGTTTTATATCAAAATATAGGGATGTTACAATGTTAAGAATAAATACAAAATCTAAACTTTATAAATAACTACTAATATGTCATAAAAAGTTTAAATATAAAATTTACCGATCAACTAAGGCCATACTTACAAAAGTCTAATAACGAAAAAAATTAATTGACATTACACTATTACCAATTAGATAGAGCCCGTGTGCAACGCACGGGTCTGAATTACTCGTGCATAATAATGAGAGTTAATTACAAAGGTTAATGTTTGGTCATGTAACCACCGAATTAACTATGAGTTCATGAGCCATTAGTAAGATTAAAGGTGTTAATTAATCCCACCGTTTTTTCCTTTACCTCCTTCCCCTATATATTGAGAGTGTCCTTTAATTTTTTGATATACCGAAAAACATAACTAATCCTCTCTATTTGTTTTTGACCTCCATCTCGATTATTTTTGTATCGGTTCATAATAGAGGGAAGACACGTATTGGTTTGCTTTGATAATCCGTTTGTGGTAACGGGGTTATCCGTTGTTGTTGTATCCTGGGAGATAGATGTTTGTAATTCTCAAGCACCGTAGAGAGGACGAACCTGTCTTAAGGAAACTGTAAGCATCATAGGCCTCAACATTTTCCTTGTTTGTGTTTGTCGAGTCTAAAAAATCAAACGGTTTACGGTACTATTTTTTACACTTCATCTTTATTGTGTTATTATCGAGTTTGTCTTTGTAGCAAGACACTCATAATATCTAACAGTGGTTTCATTAGAGGGTTCATGTCATAGTGAGTGAACTTCTCAATGAGCATACTCAGGGAGCTACCCTCTCAAGGGCAATCTAATCAGCGAGTGTAACAACATGCTGGGACTGAATCATAACTAACTTGTAACAGCTCTGACCTATTGAAGTGGCAGTTATAACTGTATTAATGACCACATTTAACTAGTCATGTAACAACTAATCCCTACTATCATTTTACCGGGGTGAATTAACCCTTTTACCCAAAAAACTAATCCCTACTATTATGGAGGCTAATTATGTGGTGATAATGGGCCGTTAATCACTCATAATTCCATTGACTAGGTTTGAGTGATCTCTACTATAAATAGAGATCATAACATGTGCACGACAAAAAACATAAACACGTGGATGCTCAATGGTTATTGATTTGTGCCTAACTCAATAGCAAACATTTGATCTTATCCCAAGTAGATATTCGGGATACCCTAGCATTAAGGTCGAATAGTTCACTTTGGAAAGTGATAACACGAGGTGATATCCGGTAACCATTCATTGGTATATTGATTGCTATTGATTATCTCCACCATGTTCTAGGAATACAACCACCAACAATGGGGGTGGCAAGGATTGAACCCTTGACCTTGTGCTTGTTGTTGGAATATGTGAATCATAACAATAATATAAACACATAAACATCATCAAGCACGCAGCGGAAAAGATCAAATACATGTAATTGAAATTAACCGAATATAAAAGAAATATGCGTACCTTTGTGATTTCTAGCAAGAACAAGAAATCAATTGAACAAGAACTATATAAACCCTAATTGGGTTTAAGGAGGATCGACTATGGTGTTAGTCGAAATGGCAATCATAACGTTAGCAAAAGTATGCCAACACTTCGTTCTCGAACACACGTACTATTAGCGTTTCAATAAGAAAAGCTAGATTCTTAATTCACGAGCAAGCACTGCTACTTGAGCCTTAGTTGATCAAAGATGATCACCTATAGCTCAAAGAAAGAGAGAAGGAAAAGAGATTTGGCTTGCAAGTGAACCAAAGGATGAATGAATGAATACATGAGGTCATGTATTTATACTAGTCCAATCTTGGAGCTCAAGAAAACAATCCCAATCCCTTTAGGATGTGGGTCGGCCGAAACTTAGCACAAGTGGTCCTTCCGGATCCTTCTTGGCTACTATTTCACTCTTAGTCCTTTATCTTTCATCTAACGGTCGTTAGGTACCGTTAAGTGTCTATTTCGTGAATTTAATAATTATTCGTAACTAAAACAATAATTATTAATTAATTGAAATTCATACGTAAAGTGTGCAATCCCGAAGTCTCGAGTTCGAGTCCGGACATATTCATTAAGTTTATCCGTTACTTCTAACACTTGTTGGGTGCAAAGATGCCCCGACCCATTACCAACTTAGCTACGCGCCATTGGCTTCTTATTCCTATGTGAAATCCGAAAGAAAACGTATAATTCAGTATCGAAGAAAATATCCGATATTGATGGACGTTTTGGGGCGAAGTCAATTTTTATATTATTTTACATGACTCTTTGAAGTCAATGTGTAACCAATATCAAATCAGACTTGTCAATGTGAAGTCAAATTTTATATTATTTTATATGACTGGCTGCAGATCAACAGGTCATGTCTCTGGTTGATATATATGCAGCACGTAACTAGTTGGAACAAAATCATACACATTGGATAAGAAATAAGATGGAAAAGTGTCCTCAAAAACTAATACTTCTGGTCTTTGTTTCTCTATTATTGCTTGATCATCATTGTCAAGCCAACGTCATCAATGCCAACGGCAACAATGTCATCACTACCACCTGCACCAGCACTGATACAACAACCAGCACCAACTCTAGCAGCTTTACTGGCCTTGATCATCAACATCAAGCCAATGCCATCAATGCCACCGGAACCAACATCATCACAACCACCAAAACTAGTACGACAACCACCACCAACTCCGGCTCAACTCCAGCAGCTCCAGCAGCTTTACCTTGAATATCAGAATATTCTAAAGTTATATTAATTGTTATTGTTATGAGTGCCATAGTTTTTTTTATTGTCTTTCAATAAGTGGCCGGATTGTGAAATGTTTTTTAATTTCTAGTTGGAAGTGGTGATCGAAGTAAATCATCTCTGGTATATTGTTTCTACTATCTTATGTTTCTAGAGTATGTACCATATAATGGCATAATAAAATGGTTGAACACTGCCTTGTCGACGTTATAAAAGCATACATTTTACTAGCTTTAATTTGGTTTCAAATCTTGATCGAGTGCTCACGTGCATTTATTAAGTTTGCTTATTAAGGTTTACTGGTGTGAGATTACTGATATCAACTAAATTACAGGCAATGTAGTTTTGGTAATCCAGAGTTGAGTGAAACCTAATTTCTAATATGGTACATAAGTACATAACATGGTTCTGCAGGTCAAAAGGTTTTATCACAACTGGAACAAACTGCTGTAATACGTACATAGTGATTTAGTATCCTATGATGGATGATATATTTATGAAAACACACACATACTCTATTAAGCATCAAGGATAGAATCTACTACATGTTTTACTTCGATGTATAATTTGCAATATCATACCCACTGAGATGATATTAACACTCGTATGGTTGAATTGCTCATAAGAACTCTAAATTACGCATTGATTGGTATGATTATTGGATCATTGATCCACTTTTTGTTCGTAACAATCACATGTAATTGTTTTTTAGCTCACTATCCTTTTTAAGAAAATTATCAGCCTTTCAAAAACAATAGTTTGCAATATCATATTGGACTTCTATGAACCAAAACGTCGAGGTTTAGTTATAAACATTACACGATACTAAATAATTGTTCATGTAAATGTATAATAACTACCCAATGGAAAGATCAACTGTCTTCAAATGTCGAGCTAGAGCAGCAGTTATGGATTACTTATTTTCTTTGATTGTGCTTTTAATTAAAAAAGGTTGGGAAAATGCACGTAAACGTAACCAACTTGTCACCTTTTGCTTTGTTGTGTCTTCATCTTTATTTTTTTCAATTGTAGAAATCTTAGTTTTGAATTTCGTCTATTGTATGTATTTTATGATAATTTTCCCTTCTCATTGATCAACACTCCTATTAGAAGGTAGTGGCAAAATGATCGTAAGATACATACAATAGACAAAATTCAAAAATATAATGTATACAATATGAAAAAAAAATAAAATAAAATAAAATAATGACTACACAACAAAGCAAAAGGTGACAAGTTAGTTACATTTTCGTGCTCTTTGCCCAAAAAGTTAAACATAAGTTACTTAAAAATAAGCAATTCATTAAAAGGGCAAACAACATAAAAATGTTATTAACTTGCCAAATTTTTACTTTGTTATTTAGCTATCTTTTCTTTTCCTTATTTTATGCATTATATTTTTGAATTTCGTTTATTATGTGTATTTTGTGCCATTTTACACTTGCATTTATCAACACTTATTAACATAGAGGGGTAAAATGGTTATAAGATACATACAATAATCGGAATTCAAAAGTACGATATAAACAATAGGAAAAAAAGTTAAATGACTACGCAACTAAGTAAAAAATTGCAAGTTGGTCACGTTATCGTGCTCCTTTCACTAAATTATATATTTATGTTTGGTTTTTCTTATTTAGATTCAGTTAGAATAATACTTCAAAATTTAATAACTTGTTGAAAGATTATCGTTTACAATAAAATCCATCTATAAGGTTGTAAGTGATGTTCTCGGATCAACTATGTTTGGTAGTGATGATCCGTTTGTGGTAACTGGGTTATCCGTTGTTGTTGTTGTATCATGGGAGATAGACGTTCATAATTCTCAAGCACCGTCGAGAGGACGAATTTGTCTTAAGGAAACTGTGAGCATCATAGGCCTCAACATTTTCCTTGTTTGTGTTCGCCGGGTCTAAAAAATCAAACGGTTTACGATACTATTTTCTACACTTCATCTTTATCTTGTTATTATCGAGTGTGTCTCTTGTAGCAATACACTCATAATATCTAACATGGTTTCACTAGAGGGTTCATGTCATAGTGAGTGAACTTCTCAGTTAGCACACTCAGGGAGCTACCCTCTCAAGGGCAATCTAATCAGCGAGTGTAACAACAAGCCGGGGACTGAATCATAACTAGCTAGTAACAGCTTTGACCTATTCAAGTGGCAGTTATAACTATATTAATGACCACATTTAATTAGTCATGTAACCACTAAACCCCAGTATTATGGAGGCTAATTATGTGGTGATAATGGGTCGTTAATCACTCAAAATTCCATTGACTAGGTTTGAGTGATCTCTACCTCTGTTGCAAAAATCGGTCCAGCGGCCGGTTAATCCTCGCATAATCGCTGATCGCTCACTAAGCACCTTGATTTATCATAATCGGCCTATTTAATCGTTTTTGTCAAAGATTGCTTAAAAATCGGTCAACAAACCGATTAATCGGACAAAATCGGTCTAATCGGATTAATCAAACAAAATTGCTTAAAAATCGGTCAACAAAATCGCTTAAAAATCGGTCCACAAACCGATTAATCGGACAAAATCAGTTAAAGATCGCTTAAAAATAGTCAACAAACTGAGTAATATCTATGTTTGACTTTAAACTTTGAAGAATTATGTATTATGTTTATATTTGAATACTTGAAATATTTGAATTTTGATGCATTATGCTTATCGCATACATACAATATAATATAATATTAAAAGATTACAATTTTGTGCATAAAAATTTCAATCCGATTAATCCCCGATTAATCCCCGCCTAACCGATTAATCGCTAGCCTTTACCCAACCGCCTCACTAGCGCCTAGCGATTTTTACAACCTTGATCTCTACTATAAAAAGAGATCATAACATGTGCACGGGGATGCGCAATGGTTAATGATTTGTGCCTAACTCAATAGCGAACATTTGATCTTATCTCAAGTAGATATTCGTGATACCTTAGCATTAAGGTTGAATAGTTTACTTTGGAAAGTGATAACACGAGGTGATATCCGGTAACCATTCATTGGTATATTGATTGCTATTGATTATCTTCACCATGTTCTAGGAATACAACCACCAACAATGGGGGTGTCAAGGATTGAACCCTTGACCTTGTGCTTGTTGGGTGCACCCCCACCCATTACCAACTTAGCTATGCGCCATTGGCTTCTTATTCCTATGTGAAATCCAAAAGAAAACGTATAATTCAGTATGGAAGAAAATATCCGATATTGATGGACGTTTTGGTGCGAAGTCAATTTTTATATTATTTTACATGACTCTTTGAAGTCGATGTGTAACCAATATCAACTTTGTCTATGTGAAGTCAAATTTTATATTATTTTATATGACTGGATGCAGATCAACAGGTCATGTCTCTGGTTGATATATATGCAGCACGTAACTAGTTGGAACAAAACCATACACATTGGATAAGAAGTAAGATGGAAAAGTGTCCTCAAAAACTAATACTTTTGGTCTTTGTTTCTCTATTATTGCTTGATCATCATCATCAAGCCAACGCCATCAATGCCAGCGGCAACAATGTCATCACTACCACCCACACCAGCACTGTTACAACAACCAGCACCAACTCTAGCAGCTTTACAGGCCTTGATCATCAACATCAAGCCAATGCCATCAATGCCACCGGCAACAACATCATCACTACTACCAAAACTAGCTAGTACGACAACCACCACCAACACCGGCTCAACTCCAGCAGCTTTACCTTGAATATCATAATATTCTAAAGTTATATTAAATGTTATTGTTATGAGTGCCATAGTTTTTTTATTGTCTTTCAATAAGTGGCTGGATTGTGAAATGTTTTTTAATTTCTAGTTGGAAGTGGTGATCGAAGTGAATCATCTGTGGTATATTGTTTCTACTATCTTATGTTTCTAGAGTAAGTACCATATAATGGCATAATAAAATGGTTGAAAACTTCTTTGTGGACGTTATAAAAGCATACATTTTACTAGCGTTAATTTGGTTTCAAATCTTGATCGTTTGCTCACGCGCATTTATTAAGTTTGCTTATTAAGGTTTACTGGTGTGAGATTAATATCAACTAAATCTATACTACATTATAAAGCATTTTGGACATTCCTAAAATAGAAAGCTTAAAAAATTAAGATTTAACACTTGCTTACATTGGCAAGTTTGAATAAGTACACCTATAATAGCATTAGTTGCAACACTTTAAAGCACTCTTTGTAGAGATGTTTTTTAAAAAATAATAATAATAAAATACAAAGCAATTTAATGCAAGAAAAAAAACGTCTAAAACAATAATTACCTAATAAATGTTATTTTTAAAACACCCTAATATTAAAAATACTTGTTGTTACACATATTGTACAAACTAATAAAACACATAAAACTTCATACATTTTATATGTAAACAAGTTGATGGTACATATTGTTTTAACAAACGGACTGGACCAATGGGTTCAACCGAGAACTGGAGTCACCACTGGTTCGGCTAGCCCATAAAAGTCATCCAAAAACGATATTAAATCTATAGAGTTTCAAAATGCATACTAAATTACAATGTTCAAAAAATATTATTAAATTGCAAGAGTGTCTCGAGAACCAACATATAAACCTTTTAGAATTTTTTGATAAAACTTACCGTAAAAATTAATAAACTTTGTTTATAAAAATTGGACGATTTTTTCAAAGCAAATGATGCAAATGTGCAAAATTATAATTGTTAGTATAATGTAAGTGATTATTAAAACCCGTTATGGTGTTATTATTTAATAATAACTTATGAATACATGTTATTGTCAACTACTTTAACCTCATACCTTTTCAATATACCAGCTACCAACTTAGTATTGTCACAACATCACGTGTATAATCTAAAGTTTTTATATGAAAAATATTTTTATTGCATAAAATTATTCAAAACTAAAATTGTATCATAAAATATAGAACTAAAAAAATTTCGCTGGATATTTTATTTGCATAGTACCCGTCGCTGCAACGCGCGGGTACCCTACTAGTTATAGGCAATGTAGTTTTGGTAATCCAAAGTTGTGTGAAACCTAATTTCTAATTGTTGGAATTATGATATCATGACAATCATATAAAATAAACCAAACACATCAAGAGAGCATATGCGGAAGCGTTATAACGAGATCATATAATATGTAATTAATTAATCAAATATAAATAATAAACGTACCGTAGTGATTCTAGCCCGAACAAGAATCAAATGCAATCTTCAACTCAAGAACCCTAATTAGGGTTTATGTGAACAAATCCAAGAAACAAACAATGATGTGTTTGATTCACGACCTTGTACACACGTACTGCTTCAAGTAAACGTTTATGCAAGTAAAGCAAGCACAAACACTAGAAGAGTACAAAGTTTTCGACTCCCTTAAACTTTAATGGGGTGTCGAAATCTTTGCTAGGAGAAGAGAAGAGAAAACTCACAAGATTAGGTGTTTAAGTTATGAGAAAACAATAAAACCTTTTGTGTTCATATAGGATAGAAAACTTGGAACAAAAGCTTCACCAAGCGATGTGGGACACCCTTAGCCAATCGACCCTAACCAACCCACAAGGGTTCTAGAGCCTTCTTGACATTCCAATTTTCATCTATAGTCCCTTTCCTTTTATTTGTCTAATGGTCGTTAGCCTTTTCCATTAAATGTTAGCGATCATTACGTGTTTACGTTCTAATAATTAATATAACATTTATATATAATTATTATTCATTTACTTTTCATACGTAAAGTGTGCAATCCCGTGATCTCGAGTTCGATCCTAACATACAACTACTAAAATAATGTCCATGATTTAACAGCTCCCACTTGGACATATTTTAATAGTGTAATCACATCGGTTAGCGTCTTGCAACACGCCGATGCCTCTAGTACGATCTCGAGTAAGGCTCCTGGAAAAACCTTTTAATGATTTCTCATTATTATTATCCTTTTGTTTCTAATACCACGTTAATAAGGATATGGATTAAAGTCATTCCTTAATTAACCATTCTGTTTCTCGTTGTTTATGATTGATCAAGATTACCAAATCTTCTGAACATATTCAGGGAAGATCTTGGGTGCGGCCTCACATGCATCTTACCAACCCTACGAGGGGCCCAGCAGTATTAAACTCCAAAAATAAATTTGAAGGAACAAATTCTATCTTGACTACAAGCAAAACCCACAAACTTTGTACACTTTCGAAAACAACCCTTATGACTACCAGTTACGTATAGCGTTAAGTTGTTCCACAAAAATATACTACATTCATGACACTTATCTTGCATCTCAAGTCTGAGGATAACTTCTCATGATTTACTTAATGACAAGATCCATAAAGTAACATCATGTAGTTGGGATAAGTCCTATATTTGGTATCATTGAATATCATCTGAAATTGCATGACTACGCATCAATATACTTTAAGTATATTATACCAACCTTCAGATTTGTCTTGATTTAATAATATTCCCATATTATTAACTGACAACGGACAATTTAGAATAACATTTATTCATGGATTAAACATGTAAACACAGGATATAATATATTATAAATTAAACATACCATGTATTTAAATTTATTATAATAATTGTTTAACATCCTTTATCCAAATACTAAATAGATCAATGCATGATAACTCTTGTTGATGAATTATGTATCAAGTAATGACATTCATACTTGTTGAGAAGGCATAAATCATCTAACTTTGATCTATCGGAATTTTAAGAATACTTATTTCAAGAATTCAACTATTGAAGTTCTTGTATATGCATACTCAACTATTTTGATAATGCCATATTATATTTCATAAAATGTGTGTCATCCTTAACCACCAATTTATGATAATCAAACTTTCAAACATTTTAAAGTTTGAAGTATTCTTATTCTCTTAATGCCTAATGCAACTATGCTCTTATTAAGCACAACTAGTACATATAGCCAAGGATGAAATCCTTGCCATAACTAGTATTGAGTGTCATCTCAATTTCATTAGCATCATTGTATGCAACAACAATATGCTATTAAAAACTTCCGTAAACATTAATATCTATAGTGTAATGTTTGATGTTCTTCATACTTTCAAGTTTATTGGCTATCACAATTTTCACAACAATTGAAAAATTGTTCATCTATAGAATTTTGAAGCGGTTCCAGATTTAGGATGTGATTCTATAATCAAACATATTCTTTTAAGAATATTACACAAGTTATCTAATAACTTTTAATTAGATATTAATATTGCCAAATCATCTTGTAATCAAGCATGATACAACAAAACATGATGTGCATGAAAAATCTTTGAGTCATACTTAGATTTTATTTATGTCATACATATCTATTTAGACTTTCTAAATAATATATCATGTTATATTATATTTATTTACCGCACATGTTTCAACAATAAACATTCATTCCAAGGTTGTATGTCTTATTTTCTAAATCTTACAAGTAAAGTTTCATTTCAAATTAAGACTTAACTTTTAACTTATATGAAATGTTACTTTTTATATGTTTTACAACATATATGATTTAAGAAATTAAACATAATACTCCCACTAGCTTTTAGGAATACTTAGAAATTATCTTATTATAATTATAAATCAAAACATGGATTTAATAATTAAACATAAGAGTAATCTTCTAGATGCATGCATTTATCTATCCATGGATTATTGCACTTTGTACACTTCCAAAGATTTATTTGAATTCATAAACTCCTTTTGATTACTTATCGTCCTCGCTCAAGTAATCACTCAAGAAAGAGTTTTGATATTCCATTGTCAATTTCATAAATATGACAATCATAATCTTTATATATTTAATGTATTTAGAAAAGAATATTCAATCACAATTAATCGCTTAAATGTGATTAATAATCTTGTCATAAAACATGCATTAAATACGTGTACATTATTGTCCATATGATTTCTATACAAAGATTTAAACCACAAGGGTTACCTAATCTTTGAAGAAACTCATCTTTATTTTCTAGTCTAACTATTAAGATAAACCACATTTCTAATATTTATTATCTTTATGGACAACATCTTAATCATTCATATCATGTATACTTTACCCAATTACATATTTGGTAATGTATCATAATGATTATCAGGTTTATAGTAATCCTGTAAATCATAGCCCTCAGCATATTAATCAAATATCTAAGATATATTATTATTCTATGAATGATAATTCCATCATCTTGAGATTTAACATTTAAATGTTAAACTTTATTATCATGTTGAGATTTAACATTCAAATGTCAAACTTCATCATGATATTCAATAGTATATTTTAGAAGATTATGTATCTTGTAATTTTATCTTTTAAAGATCAAAACTCCCACTTGCTTTAAGCAATTTAAAGGCTATCTTTAAATACTTAGCAAATAAAGCAACAATACAATGTTCTCTTTTGGGATATTACAAATACTTATTGACTGTTCCTGACTTTACTTTGTTAATAACCTCTTCATAAGCAATTAAACAAATTTAGAACTTCAATTTAAGACTTAATGTAATTCATCACATTCATCACATTCCATCATATGATAATGTCTTATTAATCTTCTAGGTTGGAGTTTTATTAAGTATGTCAAAGTCATACTCAACATTCTAACCTTGATAACTTTTGGAAGAATAGAAGTCATAGTTATCTTTAATCAAACAATATAACTAGAGTTTGATTTTCCTAACTGAACATACCATAAACATTTGGTATTTCATTAGTATTAATATTGTAAGACAATCTAACAATATTTAAGATAACCATATTTCCTTTTGGCTTGTCTATTTACCAACTAAGTCTTTTTAATGGTATAATAGTATTTCCAAGTCAATTACATGCTTAATTACACAAGTACTTTTGACAAAGTCACTTCATGTTCATGTCTCTACAAGAAAACATAAACTATTGTAATCTCACTATACGTTATAAGTCATTTAACAATTTAATAACTTCATGTATATGTCTTAATTAAAAAACAAAACACGATAACGTCTTACTTTATTATAAGTCTTGTAACAATTAAAAGACTTTATGTTTATATATTTACAATGAAACATAAACATGTTTAACTAAAGTAATTATGAACACCATCTTTTGGTTTCAATAGTAATTTCAAGTTAATATATTACTTCACAATAATGTAAATAACATTATTTCATTATTTAGTTATGTCATTTCAAGAACACATAAATATTCAGATTGAAGCAGCATTAGATTACTTTATTAATTTATATTATTCCATGAATTCATAAATATACAAATTAGAGTAGTCTTAATATCATATTGTCACATGTTCTAATAGGTATCTAATTTAGAAACTGCAAATTCTCATAGTTCCATTACATCAGTTGATCTGCTAGTAATGAAAATACGAAATTCACGTTGTTGTTGCAATCTAGCTAAGCTCTCACATAACATAAATTGTAACACCAAGTGTTTCTTGAATTAGATTAGTATAGTTCATATTAGAACGTTATTCTCTTATCTTTTAGTCAAGAGAATCCATTAAATCATATCTTTATGAGTTGTTTCTTGCACACATTAAAGATAACATTTCTCCCACTTGTGCATGAAACAGCCTCATATAGTTGATAAACAACACGCCATGCATTTGTTTATAGAACAACAATGTCTAGTAAGGAAACGTACAAGACTATCCTTAAAAGTATGAGTGTCTACACTTGGAAAGTAATTATTTTTAGCTACCAAGATGTCAAAGCTTGTAACTCCCACTGAATTAAAGATCATTACAATAATTCCTTATTCAGTAATGAGTACACAATACTCCCAGTGAATTTGACAACATTGTAAATGTTTCATATCCAGTGAAAACAAATATTGTGCTTTTAACTTTCCTACACCTTTGAATGTCTATACGTAACAATTACTTATGCACTAAAGAGTGTATCCTACTACGTAAATGATGGACTATACACCAAATGCGATTAACTTGAAAAATTGGGCATGCAATTTCTTCCTTAATAGGTCTACCATCCTACAATGTATGTAGCACCTTTAAAATAGTCAAAACAACTAGTTTGTCTTTAAACATTTTGTGGTAATTAATCTAGCTTCTAAATATAATAACTCATGCAATGTCATACATAATTTTCTGTTAACCAAATATCATATTTTTTACTAAGAATTTAATCACCGAATGAGGATGATGAAATCCCTATGGAAAATATTCACAATTTTCTTAACTATTAAAAATTTGCTATGAGTTATATATTAGAATTTAGACATATCTAATATTCCTATTATCATTTTTCATTCATGAAAAGAAATAGGATTGTGTCTCACTCTTTCTTCATAGAAAGGAGACTTCTTTTGTCTTTTAAGTAAATTATTCTTAATCAAACATATGTTTGAAAACAGAACTAGATCAATTTACCAAAGCCCAAAGTGCGTTTACGGTTTGAACGTTGCATTAATACATTAAAACGAATTACAAAATTCAATTTCAGTATTATTGATAATTAGGTTTTTAAGAAAATAAAATAGCCATTGGTAAATATATTCATATAAACCATAGTATTTCTTAAAGCTAGGATCCTAATTGACATAGTACCATTACATCAGTTGATCTGCTAGTAATGATAGTATTCAACAAGGTAATTGTCGTACAATAATTGGCATAACATTTGTCCAATTCCTAGATTTATAGGATTTACAATCACAAAACATTTGTATTGTAAGCATGTTTGATCCCCATCTTAATGCCTTGAGTCCAAGATCTCACTTCCTACTCAATTTAAGTCGTCTAACTTAAAAACTGCAAACTCATAAATCCATTACATCAGTTGATCTGCTAGCAATGAAATTATGAAATTTACCTCTCCATTGCAATCTAGCCAAGCTCTCACATGACGTAAACTACAACTTAAAGTGTTCTTAATTAGATGGCATTCGACTTAATTTTATAAGGGTATTAATTTTGATGTGCGTAATCAAAATAATGTATGAAGAAGCATGCATACAACTTCATAACATTGGTTTTATAAAACATTTTTATTACCAATTTACTAAGAGTAAAATAGCAAAGTTTTGATTGAGGTATCGGGTTCACCAATTAAAGAATTACCAACAATTATCATCCACTTATATCGTACTTTTGCATAAGCCCTAAAACTTAGTGTTTCGGATAATAATTGTGGAATTGTGGTCAATTCACCCTTAAGATGACAATGTACATGTAATGGTTGTTCGGTAAGTCTAATTTACACACAAATGAGCGTTAAGACAGAATGTTGTCTATCTAAGGCTACATTTTAATGCGAAGCCAACCTTATACTCATCTTGTAGTGTGTAAACTTCGGTCGGGCCTAGTTAATTATTATGTACAAAAACATCAATCAACCAATCCTTTGAAATTTAAACTCTTAAAACCAAAACAATTTCGCCATTTATTTAGTCCATATTATTTTTCTATTCAAAATTACCCTTTTCGTTTATAAACATGTCTAACATAATAATAAACAAAAACAAGTAATATATAATAAAAAATAAACAACCAAATAAACATATACATAACATAACAATTAATATTTATAAAACATGTAGGCACATGCAAATTTATTCAATAGTCCTATTAATAATCAAGTTTAGGTGTATTATGCATTTATTCAATTAAGGCTTTCTTCTTCAAAGGAAAAAGAGCCACATACATCGATAAATCGATTGCGTAAGCCAAAACCAAACAAATACCACATAGCACATAATTGATTACTTAATATTGGAGTCTTCCCCAATTCGACATCTATTAATAAATTTACATGTTTCGATATAACTTAACAATTAATTTATATATCTAATTTAAACCATTTAAATTTTCACAAAATAAAATCGATGCAAACATGCACTTTTCATGGATTATGCTTAACAATAAACATATTGCACCAAGATCGTTTACTAAAACGCATAACCAATTACATGACAACCTAGGGTTTCTAATCATATTAAAAATTCAAAAGCGAAACCCTAATAGGTCAATCGACCTAATAAAAAAATTAGGGTTAGGAATCAAAAAACCCTTAAAAACATGTAATAAAACGAATCAAAATTCAATTTTTATGCGTTTCGATAATTAATTACACATTATAACGGCTCTAGATGCCACTGTTAGAATTATGATATCATGACAATCATATAAAATAAACCAAACACATCATTATTGGATCATTGATCCACTTTCTGTTTGTAACAATCACATGTAATTGTTTTTTAGCTTACTGATCCTTTTTAAGGAAATTATCAGCCTTTCAAAAACAATAGTTTGCAATATCATATTGGATTTCTATGAACCAAAACGTCGAGGTTTAGTTAAAAACATTACACGAAACTAAATAATTGTTCATGTAAATGTATAATAACTACCCAATGGAAAGGTCAAATGTCTTCAAATGTCGAGTTAGAGCAGCAGTTATGGATTGCTTATTTTCTTTGATTGTTCTTTTAATTAAAAAAAGGTAGGGAAAATGAACGTAAATGTAACAAACTTGTCACCTTTTGCTTTGTTGTGTAGGGTAAGGATACAGTGAGAAGAAAACTTATAATGAGAAGGATGAGAAATAAATATAACTACATATTTGAGATGCGTCGACTTGAATTAGATGCATCTCTATTCATTTAGATGCATCCCAATTAGTTTCGAAAGTAATTTTGAAGTGAAAACGATGCAAAGTAGTACTAGCAACAAATTTGACCCGCAGAGGACGAAAAATACATATGATTTTTCTAACTTGCTAAAATGCATCTAATATATGTATATGCATCTAATTTTTAGTTAGAAAATATATTAAGATGCATCTAAAAGATTAGGGATACATCTAATTCAAGTCGATGCATCTCTAATATGTGGTTATAGTTATTTCTCATCCTTCTTATTTTAATAGTTCTTCTCATTTGATCCTAAGTCTTGTTGTGTATTCATCTTTATTTTTTTCTATTTTATAAATCTTACTTTTGATTTTCGTATATTGTATGTATTTTATGACATCAACACTCCTATTATATGGTAGTGGCAAAATGATCGTAAGATACATACAATAGACAAAATTTAAAAATATATTGTATACAATATGAAAAAAATAATGACTACACAACAAAGCAAAAGGTGACAAGTTAGTAATATTTTCGTGCTTTTTGCCCAAAACGTTAAACATAAGTTACTTAAAAATAAGCAATTTATTAAAGGGCAAACGAAACGAAAATGTAATTATTTTTCTAACTTTTTACTTTGTTATTTATCTATTTTTTCTTTACCTTATTATTTTATTTTTATTTTTTTGGTAAAAGGTCAAATTTTCTTTTCCTTATTTTATGCATTATACTTTTGAATTTCGTTTATTACGTGTATTTTGTGTCATTTTACCCTTGCATTTATCAACACTCTTATTAACATAGAGGGGTAAATGGTCTTATGATACATACAATAAATGGAATTCAAATGTACGATATATACAATAGGAAAAAAAAATTAAATGACTATGCAACTAAGTAAAAAATATTAATCTAAATATATTTAGATTAATAAAAAATTGCAAGTTTGTCACGTTATCCTGCTTTTGCCCTTTCACTAAATTATATATTTATGTTTGCTTTTTCTTACTTTGAGTCAGTTAGAATAATACTTCAAGATTTAATAACTTGTTGAAAGATTATAGTTTACAATAAAATCCATCTATAAGGTTTTAAAAATGTTCTCGGATCAACTATGTTTGGTCCATGCTTAATGGCCTATACCAATTCCTTACCCATCACATTTTTAGCACCCATTAGTGTTTCTTACATTCTTGTACAGCTTTTGAAATTAACATTGTTAATTCAGCTTTCAGCATTTGTATTTCTCTATAGAAGGTATAGTTAGAAGCAATAGGTAGAAATTACTGCAAAGTTTAAACATTGTAGCAAGAACGTAACTAGTTTGAAGTTTACTTTTGAGTCCCATCACCGTTTGTCCGTTTGTAAGTTGTTTTCATTAATTTATATTTTGTGCGTATAATTTATAATACAATGTAAAGTTGAAAATCATGCATAAGACTAAAATGTTATATTCATGAAACGTTACAGAATACATAAAATTGTGACTGCCTTAGTTGGAGATGAAAATTTAGTACGTATATTAGAGGCTCTTATTTTCGTCCTTCAGTTGTACGTAAATTTGTTTGAGATCATACTTGATAAAACTTATGTTGTTTAGCAAAATTAAAAAACGTTTTAAGCAAACAAGAAGATCGAAAAGCTTTCCAACTTTGAATTGGATAAATATAGCAACTTGCACCCAATGTGAATTCAGTATTCTTCTGTTAGAATAAGTATCCAACACATGTAACTATGTAAGAACTATAGCTAGCTACTCCATATTTTACTAGTAGGTACCCGCACATTGCGACGGCGGATATCCTAAAATAAAATTTTCCGATAAATCATGTATTCTAATTTATTATGTTCTTTCTGATAATAAATTTACGAATATCAAAAAATTCATATGACGTATTCCAACTCTTACATAATGACAATGTTTTTCATTATACAATTATGATAATAAATATTTTAGTGAGCAATATTTTTCGTCGTATAAAGCTAAGTTTTATTAATACTGGTGTTAAAAATCATCTGTGACAAACCGAGCCGACCCGCTCGATCCAAAACTGCAAAAATTATAACTAAGAAATCGAATGCGTAAAATCCAGAAATAGGATAAACCACTTATCGTGGTTCGATTTCGGTTTTTATTTTTAAATATCAGCGGTTACTCGAATTGAACCGTGTTTTATACACATGTAGTTTTAAATAAATTGGGGATGGATTAAAAATACATGCAGTTAATAAAATTTAAAGAAAAATATTTTGTACTTTTAGCTTTATTATATGTATTTCTTAAATTGTTGTTTTGGGTTTAAATAATTTGTATATAATATGTTTTATTGTTTGTATTTTTTAATTTTAAGTTTTAAGTATTTTAGTGTCATTTAATGCAAAAATTTTATATAATATATTCAATAATTTGTATTTCTTATGTAAGAGATGTTTTAATAACTACATTAATTGTATTTATTAACCAACTAATTTATGTATGTAATTGTGGAAAACTTAATTGTACCTAATGCTTTATAACATGTGTTACTTAAAATTAAGTTTATGAGTGGAGTAATATTTTTACCATAAGCTTTATAATATGTAATACTTAAAATTATGTTTTGTGCATTTAATGAAAGGGTGAAGTGTCGTAAAGTTTTGTATATTAAACTTGTAGAGTCGTAAAACTTAAAATTAAGTTTGAGGAATTAAATAATTTCAGAGTGTTTTTGCAAAACTCTTCTCTTTGAAAAATAAATTGGACCAATAGGAGAGCTCGATTTTGACACATAACCAAAATCAAACAATATGATTGGCTAATAAAAGGTCAAAATTGAATTGATTTTTGTCAAACTATAATAAATTTGATGGAAAACTTAATTGAGGAAAAAAAACACATAAAAATATAGGTGTCAAATTTATAAAAACAAAATTACAAAAATAGGAGGTAATTAATAAAATTTTGGTGGTTGAATCTTAAATATATTATATAGAGTTAAGTGTAAAATTATAAGTCTCCATATTTTTTAATAACTTTAGATAGTAAACAAATAACCCCTTACACTTTATACCCCTTATACAATTACATAAGTATTAGTATTAGTTTGAGACTTTTATCAATTAACATACAAAATTTTGTTAATATACGAATTAGTTTTAATATACATTAAATATTTTTAAATTAAATATTAGTTTAAACTTTATTTTTTTTATGATATACGTCAAATAAAGACTCATGTTATCTTATTTAAAAGTTTAATCTATGTGTACACGGGTTTGAATATTAAATACGGCAAAATTATTATTAACGGTAATATAAATATCAAATGCTAAGCACGAGTTACTGTGATACGAAAATAAATATATGCAATTATACTTATAACAACGACCCATATAATTATTATTTAAAGTTTATATACGGATATTCGGAAAAACATTTTCAAAAAACTTTACGGAGTATATTTTAAATTCATCAACGCTCATTATGTGCTACTAAACTCGCATATTTTGTACAACATGATATGAATAGTTAAACAACAACATCAACTTCAACCTCAATATCTGTGTCAGCTTAATAAAGTGAAAACTTTCATCCAATAAATTTTTTTAGAAAATATTAATAGATATTAATACATAATGAAACAATCATGCATATTTATTAGTTGTACTTATATCACAATTTTTACGGGGAAATTCTTATATGTCTATATAGTAAACTAAAATTTTAAAATAAATTTGATTTATGTGTAAACCCCGTGCGTGCACGGGACTTATAACTAGTTTTATTAGTATAGATATAGGTATGGTATCATTTATAATTGACCAAAATGTTCGTCAACAAATTGGAATTGCTAATTGTGCAGATGCGTGTATAGTTTAGCAATAGATATTTGATCTAAACCTTATACAACATGTCTAATTAACCAAGAGATTGTGACCTCAAATCACAAGTAAGACAAGGTGTGCTAGTCTGTTATTCAAGAAACACGTATTTGAAATACTATGTATGAAACATTCAACTTAATTGTCAACTAAACCCATATGTTTAAAGTCTTCCACGTGAGATACGAAATTTAACTAATGCATTGCTTCAGTTTCCCACTTAGGCATGTCAGATATAAGAACTCAATATACACATCCATTTCTAAGAAATTGAAACAAAAGACATACTTAGAAAAAAAATGGAATTCTACTCTCAAAAACTGATATGTTTGGTGGTTGTGTTATTATTAACACTTGATCATCATTATACCAATGCTCACTACACCACAAAAGACTTTTAGAGACGGATCGATTTGGAGACAGCAGAAGGTTGTCACTAAAGGTTAAGGGGGGCCCACAATATTCAACACTTTTGCAATGCTTTGACCAAACTTTTTTGCGACAAGCCCATGTTGTCGCCAAAAGTAATAATACAATTTTTTATTTTTTGGCCAAAAATAAATTGTGGAAAAAAATTAAATAAAAATCTGCCACACTTTTTGCGACAACCCAAGTTGTCTCCAAAAGTGAAAGTATATTTTAATTTTTTTTACCTGAAAATAAAATAGACCTGAATATTTAAAAAATCTTGCCTTACTTTTGGCGACAACATGAGTTGTCTCTAAAAGTTAGTTTACAAAATTTAATAATTTTACCGAAAATAAAATAACCGCGAAATAAAATTAAAAAAATCCGGCAACACTTTTAGCGACAACATCGTCGTTGCTAAAAGTTTAATTCAATTTTTTTAATAAAATTATTTATAGTTGTTAAAGTTTTTTTTTTTTTTTTAAATATGTAAATTAGTTTATTCAAAAAGTTACTATTTGATTAAGTTATGAAAATTAGATTTGTAGTTGAAGTGTATTTAAAATTATTTATACTTGTTAAAATTAATTTTATAAGATATATAAATTTGTTTATTCACAAAAATAATATTTTATTAACGTATTAAGTGGATTTCTATTTAAAATTGTTTTTAAAATTATTCATAATTATTAAAAAAAATAGAAGATATATAAATTAGTCGAGATGATATTGATATACAATATATGTTAAACGGGTGAGTTAAAATGATATTGATATACATTAAATGTTAAACCGATGACTCGAGATGAAATTGATATACAAGTTATGTTAAACGGATTGGTCGAGATGATACTAAGGCAGTTGTAGGAGAACTCGGATAGACTGGGGAGTTGGTTCAGATATTGAACATACAAAAACTATCTAGTAGTAGTAAGCTTGGGAGTCTAATCGAAAAGGTTGGCGTAACTATGACGACTGTGACAGAAACCAAGAGTTATGCACATTTGGACTTCCTAATGTTTTACGATATGCAACTTAAACCCGATTGAATATAAGAAGAATGTTGCTTGGTGGTTGGTGTTAATGTTGTAGGTTAGTGTTGGTATTCAGTCTCTTCCCCACCCCGAACTCACACCCACAAACACCAATCAAAACAGTAAGCGAATTGATAAACTGGTTATTGGGTTTTCAATGTGTTTAGTATACTACTAAAAAGAGAAACTTAGTACACCTTAATTACAAATAAGCCTACTGCCTATTTATAAGCTAACTAAACTAATAGTAACTAATGGAAACAAAGCAATACGTGAGTGCATGATTTAATAAATAACATGAAAACAAAGCCCATTATCTCCTATTTTACTTCCATGCAAATAGGTATCCCACTTTCTTTCATAATACTCGGTCAAATATGTTACCAAGTCACTGACCCAAATGCTGATCCATGACCCATAACCAAACCATGACGTGACCCATCAAGATTACCCAACAGTTAGTACAACTTTTTGGAAATTATATGTCAACTTACATTAACAATAACACATTAAACAACAACTACTACTACAACATCAATAACCAGTGTTCTAAAAGGCGCGTGGCTTAACCTCACCGTCATGAAATAGACCTTGGTGTCGGCTTAAGGCGTAAAAAGGCGCGCAAAGGCACACATATCGTAAGGCATGACGCCAGTTTTAGGAGCATTTAAAGGATTTGGGCTTTAATTTGTAGTATTTGGACTATTTCTTTTGGGCCTAGTAATTTTAAAACTTAATTCATATTTATGTTTTCAATCAATGTAATAGTCTAATAGTATCTACCACTCATTGACCTTGGCATTATAAAGTATAAACTAATAAAGTGATAAGGTTCGTTTTTTACTTTTTACCTTTTTAGATCTAGGTTTTTTACTATGAACCCTCAAGTCTCACCTGCAACTTGGAAAGCCTCTCCCCATCATCCTGCCGTCCACAGTCCAACCACCACCACTCATCGGTAAGTTGCCAAGTTCAAGTTGTATATGATTTGGTTGAACTTTCATTGTAGTTATCATTTGTGTTGAATATTAATTTACCACATTATCATTTGTGTTGCAAACATACACGTAAGAGTATACATTATGTAGGGTAGATTTTCAAGCGATATGATGAGAATAACCCCATAAAGTATGTGCAGTACAAAAATCATGTTTCGTATATGTAAAAGCTACATGCGTTTACACCATCATAGATATATATTATGTGCATAAACTTTATGATTAACTAAAGGACTTTTCAAGAAACAAGAAGAAAAGTGGGCACAAAATGGTTGTTCAGTTATGACATATGGGTGGACAGATCGAAAGCGAATAAGCATAATGAATTTTGGTGTGAACTCTAGGGAAGGTACAACTTTTCTTTCTTCGGTTGAATGTTCCCTAAAATCTCATACAGAGGAGTTTATATTTGATTATGTTGACAAAGGCATTAGGATGTTGGGTCACAAAATGTTGCACAAGTTGTAACCAATGTTTTAAAACCCGGGTTTTTAATTGACCCGGTCGACTCATCGGTTCACCGGGTCACCGGTTCAACCGGTTGAACCGCCGGGTCAAACCGGTTTTATGCCAAAAGATAAAGATAATGGTATTTAGTGTGTTAATAATAAAGGTGTAATACATTTTATGTTTCCAAGATCAGACCAAAACAATATTATACAAAATATGCGAAGTATCCAAAGTTTTTATACATTTAAAGATAATTATGCAAATACTTTTAGTAAAATAATTCATTTTAATAAGCATTATCAAAAAGATTATGTATATGTTATGAAAAGTCAAATAACTAGACCACATGTTGGGTGGCTCTCTTCAAATCCACATAAAGCTTTTGAGTGTTTTATTTTCACTCACTACACACGTTACTGTAACAAATTAAAACTCATAAGACACACACTACTCCATTACTCCTCACAAACATAGTCATCGCCATTTTCAGTCGCTACCACCATCCACCGCATCTTATTACTATAAGCCAACTTACAAGTAATCGAAGCAACCACCGGTCGATCTATAACAAGACGAAAAGGTGTAACAGAATTACATTAATTGCACAATCAACATCTCTGTTTACATGCTCTACTAATTACACCAAAGTTCTTTTTTTTTTCCTGTCATGAGGTTGAACCGGCTGGTTTCCGGTTCGGTGGTTCAACCCGAGTCGACCAAAACCCGGCGGTTCAATCCAGTTTGAATTTAAACAAAAACCCGGCATACAACGGACCAGCCATCACTCCGGTTCTCGGTTCAACCGGTTGAACTGGCACTGGATTTATAATTAAGTAAAATTATTTTTAACATAACTTAATTTATTTAAAAAATGGCAAATAAATTTTAAAATTATTTTTAATTAAAGATAATTAAATGAAACTATTTATAAAGTTAATAAATTTTTAGTGAAAATTTCATTTCCCTCTAACTTTATGCGCCAAAACTGATCCCACCTAAAATTCGGATCTGCGATTTTGAAAGTGTATATCATTTACTCATCTCCCCACTCACACAACTCATCCACCTAAAAAGTAAAAACCGCCTTCACGCCTTCACCCCTTCACCTCCACACCGCCACTGCCATCCCACCACACTAGCACCCAATAAGAGGCAAATGGTTTTTGTTGGTTTTGTTTTTATTTGATTTGAATTTTATTTTTAATTTGGTTTTGGTTTATGGTTAGGTTTATGATTTTGGTTTGGTTTATGATTTTATTTACTTTCTCATAGCCACCGCTGCCGTTTACTACTACCGTCGCTGACCTACCGCCATTCGCTGTTGCCGTCTGACACCGCCGAACACTACAGCCACCCCAACTATTTTGTTTAAAGGTTCGTGTTTTGTTTTATTAATGTTTGAAGGGTTTTTATGTTTTTGTGTTTCATTTGTTACTTTATGTTTGTGTTTGATTTTGGTAGTACCTATTTTTTTCACTGCACCCCTTATGTCTGTTCCCATCAATGTTTAAATCATCATATAGTTTCGGTACTTTCATCTTGATAGTCTTTCTAGCCAGATGACGAGATATAATTAAGAATATACTTTGAATGTAAACTTGCAAACACCTCTTGATAAGCTACATTAGCTGTGGTAGTCAAAATCAGAGAAGATCATACAGAAACTACTGAATAAATTCTGTAACTTGATATAGTTATCTATTTTACTTTTTGTAATCTCAGTTAGTGGTCCTTTGTATTTGTCTCATTTCACTTTAGTTGGTAATATCTTTGAATTTGGAATTGCAACATGATTGTTCAAAATAAACTTTTCAAATGGGAATTAGGATAGTCTACTGCAAAGGTATTTTTTTTATTTAAATATGCATAATACATATTGTGTAATGGGAAGTAGGGGTGTTATCGGGTCGGTTGGGTCGGGTTGATTCGGGTTTTGGTGTCCCAAATATTGACCCTAACCCGACCCTATAAGATATCGGGTTATCAGGTTTCGGGTCAAAACGGGTCGGGTTGAATCGGGTTGGGTTATCGGGTTGTGGCAAGTTGGCTGTCCCAAACACAAAATAAAACACAGTTGAATAAAATTAGACACTTTTCAAAGATATGTATGCAAACTAATGAGCTTTTCAATGTACTATTACGTGCTTATTTCTTTCGTGAATTAGACTAACTTTTATCATTTTAACTCTTGTTACGTTGCTAGTCTTCAGTTATGACTTATGACTAATGTGAAATAATAAAGTAGTGTATAAGTAACTAAAGCTCAAGTAAAGTGGGCTTGATTATTACACATGTACACTACAATGATGATATATCAGGTAGAAATGTTAAGTGTTTGCTTAAAATAAAAAAAAATAATAAAATAAAATAAACCGAGGAAGGCTTATACATTTATCGGGTTATCGGGTTGAACTCGAACCTGATAAAGTATGAAAAATACTAACCCGACCCTATAAGACTATCGGGATGGTCGGGTTGACCCGATAAGCCGAGTTGGACCCGAATGAACCTGACCCTATAAGGCTTTATTGGGTTCGGGTCGGGGTCGGGTCGACCCATTTGACACCCCTATAATAATGGGAAGTCAATCATTTTGACAAAATAATTTCTAATAAAATAATATGGGGTATTATAATCTGACATTTTATCTGATTATAAATACTTAATATAGATTCAAGTTACTTGATATTAAGACTTTAAAATATGTCTCCAATTGGTGACAATTCCGCCTGTTAAATGTGTGCATATGAATGTCTTTGAAGTCTTGGTCCAACTCTTGCCACTAATATACCGATACAACATAGGTCATGTTTGAAACTCAATTCTGACTTTGGAATATTAGCTTAGGTACTATATAGCACTCTAAAGTAGAAAACTATTAACCATATCACCATATGAAGAACAGATCCAAGAACAAAGTGACGACACACCAAGGATCGATGTTTTTCGCGAGAGGAAGACACAAATTCGTATGGTTCTTTATTTTTTAAATTATTTTAAAGGTCTTTATATTGTTTATATATACTTTGCTGTTAATTTGTTTTATATTGTTTGTTTATAGTTCTCAACAGAAAAGAAACACGAGGACTTGGTCGAGACTTGGAGGAAAAATCATACGGACAAAAAGGGCCAGTTCACGACTAAGAAAAACGAAACGATATACGTAAGCCCACTTTTTTGTCATGTGCTATATTCTCCTCTGGTGCATGTGCTATGTATTCTTTAGTGTCCTCCAATACTATTATCTGCTCGTGAATTAATAAAGGGCCAAATTAGGGGCTGCTTGGTTTGAAAATGATTAACTGATTGGTATAAGCAGATGCATATAACCACCTTTAATAAAAAGGTCTGCTCAATAGAAGTTGGCTGCTGTAAATTACAGCCTGTAATGGAACTAATTCCAGTGATGTATGCTTATTTGTTAATTGACACAAAGAACTTATTCGCATATCTGAACGTATTCGTCATTTGTAATATTAACGTTCTGTTATTTTTGAACTACACAGGGAGAAATGAAGGTGATTCAAGATGCAATCAAAGATAAAAAGATGGATCCAAAGACAGACCGCCACATCATCGATAAAGTCCTGGTGTCTCAAAATCGGGGACATATTGCGGGTGTAGGCAGGGTGGTACCGGGCACGGGCTCGAGTTCTAGAAGCTCACAAGTTAGTATCATGATTGGATCTTCTTTTGTAATTTGAATTACTTAAGTTTATTACGGAAATTATTAGTATTTGTATGGATCTTCTTTTGTAACTTGTTGGTTATGAATGAATGAATGAATGAATGAATGAATGAATGAATGGAAGCATTTTGTATTATTGATTTGGGTCATTTACAGCATTGATTTTGGTAGATTTTTTCCGGAAAAAAATTCCGGAATTGCAGCAATGCTGCTGCTCTTTTTTACTGCAGACACTTATAGTGACAGCCTTGTTGTCTCCAAAAGTGAGACTTGTCGTCGCAAAAGGTCACCCCCGACTCAATACATAAGACCACTTTTGGTGACAAATGGTATTGTCGCCAAAGGTTTCCCGCCTTTTAAAAAAATTTATTTTAATTATTAATATTTATTTAATAAATAATTAATGATAAAAAAAATAAGTTAAGGAAAATGTTTTAGCGACAAATGGTGTTGTCACTAAATGCATGGGCCCACTCTGGTCAAAAGATTTTGGCTGAAAATTAGTGGGTCCCACTGTTTGACACCAAAAGTAGAAATCTGTTGTCACAAAAACTTTCTGTGACGGACTATAGGCGACAACACTTTGGGCGACAACCTTCTGTCGCCAAAAGCATCAGCGACAACAAAATCCCACTTTTGGTGACAACTCTTTCTGTGGCTAAAAGTGGTTGTTGTTGTAGTGGCTGTCGTTTCAGGTAAACAATATATCATTGTTCTTGAATCATTTCACTAATCATAAAGATCACAACTTCATTGCAAACTAACCATAATATTTGCCAATATATTGAAAAAACTACATCATATATTCTTGGTGATCTTAGTGCATCAACTATTTTAGGTGATTTGTGAGTTACCAGAGATTAATGAGATTTCATATTATGCTCAGATACGAGTAAGAGAAGCTAAGTGTGGAGTGCACACTCGTTTGAGCTAATGTGTTTCCAACCACAATAAAAAAGCGTAGGGGTCAAGGGGCAGCACCTCGACCCAAACGGTATATTTGGTGTTCCATATGAGTTACCCATTTTTCCCACCATAATCCAACCAGTTATGACTATTGGTTTCTAACCGATGTTAACCACGTCTAACTGTCCAAATAATCTTTACATAACCTACTCATTTGTCTCATTTTAACATACAAAAAAACTAACATCAACTCTTTGTTTTGCTTTGTTCTTTGTGTCTATAAATAAAGTGTTATTGAATTATCCCAATAAAAATTTCGTGATACCCAAGCATTAAAAGGTCAAAATACTTTACCCGAAGAGTAAACATACACAATTTGACAAGATTATCAAATAATATCATAAAACTTCAAACCCATACCCAATTTCTAACATATATACCGAAAAAGTTAGTTAAACATGACATGATATCTGATATAACGAGTTAATTACCATGTTACGTTTATATCTTTTACGATAAATTCAAAATCGCAAATGTACGCCATTGTAGTTTTATCATAAATTAATTTACATCATTTTAGAAGTTTGCTAATCATGTGTGTGTTATTTGATAAAGATTTTGAATATATGCAAAGATCAAGGAAGTTGATTCAAGAGTGGAAACATAATTACGTGGTTCGAAAGAGTGAAAGAAAATTAAGAAGGGTTTCTGCCCCACCATCACCAGAATCTAATTTTAGTAGACTGCAGTTTCTTCCTCCAGCACCATCACCATCACCTTCCAATTAATGGATGAACATAGTATTCCCAACATAGTTTGTGATTGCTTCGCTGCATGTGGTTGTGTTGAAATAATATTTATAGTTGATGTATATTAGTATATATGCAATGGTGAAATAAATCATGTTTGTTCTTTGTTTGTCAAAATACATATATGTTACTAAGACAGTGTTGCAAAACAAGGCCTACAAGGCCGATTAATCACCGCCTAGGCGCAACAAAGCCATCAACCTTTTCGATTTGTGTAAATTGGTCAAACAACTTGGTCAACTATGGTCAACGACGGTTAATGATGGTCAGGTGGTCAAGCTGGCCCGAAACCTTCAAACCTTGCTAGAAATGCCTAAATCTCGCTGTAACCTGGTTTTATAAGTTATATTTGTTGTTTATATCTATTAAAAGATGTTTTGTTAAAAAAAATCTTGCAAGTAATACTTAAAATTTGTCGGAAATATCTAAAACTTGACGGAAATATAGAAAACTTGTCGAAAATGCCAATTCGGTTAATCACAGATTAATCCCACCTAGACCGATTACAAGCTACAGGGGGTCGACCGCCCCACTACCAATTCACGATTTTTGCAACCTTGCTATCCGACATATCACACAATTAGTTGCATCTTGCATTGTATAGCTCTTTAATTGTGTGCATTCACTTGAGTCTCGACGAGTCGCTACTGCACACACACACACACGTTGATACCAAACGCTAATAACTAACTAATTTGGAAAGAGATTTTTGGAAATAGAAATGGAATATGTATTCGGGGATAGAAAATATTGATTTGGAGATATATATTAAGACAAATCTATATTATTAGGTTGTGCTGAGTCCGTAGTTGCCATGGCGTGTTAGCTGCTATTCCGCTTTGCTTCTGTTGATTATTTGTGCCAAGCTGACTTAGCTACTGTTGTGCAAATCTACTTTTGAGCTGTTCGTGCTATTCTTTTGATTAGATTGTTGTGCTAGTCTGCTTCTGTTATATTTGTGATTGTGCATTGCTTAATTGAGGTGAGTTCATAGCCCCATTTTTTGCTTATATTACTATTTTATTGAAATATTAGGGTGAGAAACATGTAAAACATTTCATGGACCTAAACTTCATTTATGCTTTTATCAAACTATTACGTAGAATGAGCCTGTCATAGAATCCCATTCAAGTGATTATGAGTTAAAGGTGCCAACTAATACACGATGTGTGTGTTTGTTCAAGACAGACATATTAAAGTACGATGAAACATTCAAAGAGTCGACTATTAAGCCCATACTACTTGCTTATATTATTCTGGGAGTGAAATGAAGTTAAATATATGTGCCTAGCTTTCTGTTTCCCACCTACTCAAATCGCTTTATATATAGGTATATAAACTAGGGGTGTAATCGAGTCGAGCCGAGCTCGAGCTTAACAGGCCTTGAGCTTGGCTTGAAATTTATAAGTTAGACTTGAGCTTGGCTTGATGGCTTGACGAGCTTTAATCATCCAGGCTTGAGCTTAGCTTGAAAATTTTGATAAAAGCTTGAGCCTGGCTTTAAAAGCTTGAATGTATATAAAAATATTGTATCTAATAGTCAAACCTATCAATAAATATATGTATAAAGTAAAATAAACCTAAACCATAATAACCAAACTCACTAGTGTGTTACACAAATGATAACACTATTACAGTCCACAGCCCAAGAAGTGTAAAGATACATAAACTACTATACAAAACGTTTGGATTAATTAGGTTTAAGTGACCTTCTAGAATACATGTTTAATTATTTACAACGTAAGTCATTATAATTATGTCATTAATACTCAAATTTTCCCTATTTAGTTATATAAATTTATAATGGAAATATATTTATATTAAAGCTCAAAAAAGCTTGATTCGAGCTCGAGCCGAGCTATCAAAAGCTTGAGTTTGGCTCGTTATATGTTTCGAGCTATTTTTAGGCTTGAGCTTGATAAAAGCTTGACTTGATCAAGTCAAGCTCGAGCTCGAGTTGCTTGATAAAAGCTTGACTTGATTGCAGCCCTAATATAAACTCAACGTATGCATCTATTTTAAGAAATCCAAACAAAGCACAACGAAAACAAATATGGAATTCTTCTTTAAAAAACTGATATTTTGGTGATTGCCTTTTTATTAATACTTGATCATAACCCCAATGCTTGTTAGTTGTTCGCCCTATTTGTTTGAATGGTGTCATATAAAAACAAGCCAAACTAGCAAGAAACTATGGCCTCACAAGATACAAAATGATGGATAGAGCGTTACACTAGTTGTTAATGTTATATATTACGTGTATTGCTGTTAGAGACAAATTAACAAGAAAATATAATGTGTAGAGAACGATACTGTAAAGTTTTTGATTGTTAGACACAAAAACACATTAGAAAATGTTGAGGCCTATGATGCTGATAGTTTCCTTAAGACAGATTCGTCCTCACCACAGTTCTTGAGAAATCATAAACGTCTATCTCCCATGATACAACAACAACGGATAACTCCGTTAGCACAAACGAGTTATCAAGGCGAACCAACGCGTGCCTTCTCTCTATTATGAACCGGATACACACAAGGTCAAGATGAACAATAAACAAAAGAGATGAGTGAGTTGTGTTTCTTGGTGTAATGAAATGAGAGAAGAGCTCTCAATAAATAAGTAAGAGGGATGAAATAAAACAGTCCAATTAATTAACATAATTAATTTTACTAGTGTCTCATGAATTCACATAAACCAACAATTAATTTTATTCTTAATTCACATTAGTAGGTATGATGAAGACCACATTTTCCAACAGTTAAACCACTACATTCAATCAAGGATGAGATATATTGCTGGACATTTTTTCTTTTCGAAAAGCCAATATATTACTACCCAAGAAACCAAACAACAACAAAACATCAGCAACTCCACTACCTATAACTCCTATAAGGCGCAAAGACACGGAGCCAAACACCAGAGATTTAAAAAAAAAGGGCAAATGATGTTAAAAGGTATTATACTTGTCACAAATTCATCGAATGGGTAGTGAACTAAAAAATTTGACTTTTGGCACCATTAACTTATCTTTTTTTCTTTTTGTGGGTATTTTTACCTTGTATAGCCGGTGGGGCTCCACGTGTACAGGTAGGTTGCCACCCAGAAGAAGAAATTGTGGCAAGTTTAATACCTTTTTTAAGAATTTGCCCTACCGGTAAATCCTTAGTTTATATATCCCAAGTGTTTTGGTCACCGGAACACCACTGCCACCAACATGAACACACTACCACCATTTCCTTGATCTCTATCACCACTCGTAACTCAACCACAGGTACACACCCACCACCGAAAACATCTCTCTCTCTCTCTCTCTCTCTCTCTCTCTCTCTCTCTCTCTCTCTCTATGAACTTTCGAGGGTATTGGAGTTTAATAACGAATAAAAACTAATAAAAATGTAATAAATAATGGTATGGTATTATGTTGGTGTCGAGAGGAATGATTCGGTATGTATGCGAAATGTGGGATGTTTCGGGTTGCAATTAAGGTGTTTGATGAAATGCCTGAGAGAGATGTGGGGTGTTGGAATACGGTTATTTCGAGTTATTTACATGATAGGAAGTAAATAACGCCGTCTGTTGTGGCAGTGGTAGTGGTTTCAGGTTGAAATAACGGCGGCTGCTGTGATGGTGGTGGTGGTTTCCGGTAGAAATAACAGCGGCGAATGGTGGAGATGTTTGGGTTTTTTTTTTTTTTTTAGATTATGGTTTGTGTGATGATGAAGGAGGAAGAGAGAGGAAGGAGAAGGTGGGTGGTGGGTTGAGGTGGCCGGAGTGGGTGGTGATGGGTAGTGCAAATTATTAAAAAAAGTATTATACTTGCCAACTTTTCATCTTCTGGGTGGTGGTGCAACCTGCTACCGGTTGAGCAAGTCACATAATACCCACAAAAAGAAAAAAAGACAAGTTAATAGTGCCAAAAGTCAAATTTTTTAGTTCACTACCCATTCGATGAATTTGTGGCAAGTATAATACCTTTTAATATCATTTGCCCTAAAAAAAAAAAAAATAATAATAAAAAAATAAAAAAAAATAAGTACTAAAAAGAACCAACTGCAGCAGCATAGGGACTGATACTAACTAAAGGGAAACCCGAACCCAACCCAATAAAGGAGGAGACATACTCGAGCCTCCAGAAAGAATGAAACAAACAAAGGACACGCAGCCAGTCACGCAAAGGTTGAACCTTTGCACCAATCAACCCAGCTGCACTTGAATTTCTTATTCCTATGTGATTTCATTCTCAAAGAAAATATCTGATTGACGGATGTTTTGGTGCGAAGGCAATTTTTATATTATTTTACATGACTCTTTGAAGTCAGTGTGTAACCAGTAATAATTCACACTTGTCCTGCTAAGTCAAACTTTTATAGTATTTTGTATTACTGTTTGCAGATCAACGGATCATGCCTCTCGTTGATATATATGCAGCACTTAGCTAGTTGGAACAAAATCATACACTTTGGATAAGAAATAAAGATGGAAAAGTGTCCTCAATAACTAATACTTTTGGTCTTTGTTTCTCTATTATTGCTTGATCATCATCATCAACATCAAGCCAATGCCGTCCTTCAAGGTAAATATTTACTTGTTTTGTGTGTGTATGATCATTAGGTTAATAATTATTACAAAATTCACACACTAAGCTAACCAATATATTTGTTTTATTCTATCTAGTTTAACGACATTCTTTTTCAAGCACCTATACCACCAATCTCACAAATGTTTTCCACGAGATTTGAACACACAACTTTTTGGTTAGTGAGCCACTCACATACATACCGTAGACCTAAGGCTTGGTTAACCAATATATTATAGTTTTTGATAGAGAATTGTTGTGTGTAATTAGATGATGATTTCGAATGTACGCAAATACCGAGGAATTTGATTCAAGGTAATTGGCAACAAAAAGTTTTGATTCCAACAAAGAATGAAAGGAAACTAAGAACAATTACATCTCCTCCAGCACCGCAGGCTAACCTTCGTAGAAATCATGATCCTGTTCCAAGGCCGCCACCACCACCAACAACAACGCCATCACTGCCAGCAAAACCAAAACCATCACAGCAACCACAGCTACCTTCAGCAGCTTTGACTTGAATATCATAATATTGTCAAGTTATATTGTTATGGGTGCCATACTTTCGATATTGTCTTTCAATAAGTGGCCAGATTGTGATTTTTTTTTTTTTTTTTTTTTTTTATAAATTTATTTTCTAGTTGGAAGTGGTGATCGAAATGAATCATCTGTGGTCTATTGTTTCTAGAGTAACTGCAATATGATGGCATAATAAAATTGTTGAAAACCGCTTTGTGGAGGTTTTAAAAAGCATACAATATATACTAGCTTTAATTTGGTTTCAAGTCTTGATCGAGTGTAAACGTTTATTAAGTTTACTTAATAAGGTTTACTAGTGTGAGATTACCGATATCTACTAAATTCTAGGACATGTAGTTTCGGTAATCCAGATTAGAGTGAAACCAAATTTTTGTTCTGGTACTTAATTGTCATGGTTTCTGCAGCTTCCAAGGTTTTATCTCAGCTTGAACAAACTAATGCGTATAGTGATTTAGTAGACAGCAAATCTGAAGTTCGCTATGCGGAACTCTAAATAAAGATTTGCATCTAGCACAAACGACAATTAATTGAACACAAATTCTTTGTAACAACAGACACGTCTTCAGCATCATGTTGAGCTGGCACTCCAATGTCTGCCCCACATTTATACTAAGATGTAACCTTTCATGTAGTCCGTGTTGTCTTTTCTTCAAGTTGTTTAACTTCGAACTATTTTTGAGTCACTGCAACGTCATTGTTTCTATCCTGAATAAGCTCAGCTTCACGATTTTCTTGAGCTCCTTGTAGTTTCATCTCAAACCAAACACACCTTTCAACATGTACTCCACGGGCTCATGTTTTAACATCAGGTCCAAGTTGCTTGAACCCAACTTGTTTTGAACCTCCATGATTTTGTACACTAGTCTCGTCGATCTTTTTTATGTTAAACTTAGTACTCGTACTAGCCATTCTTCTTTAGCCTTGCTGAAAACATGTCAAGTTGTTTCTTAACCAACGTTACCAACAAGTAGTGTGTTATGAACCCCGCTTCTTGAAATCTAAATCTACTAACCTTTTGAAAACCCTAAAGCTTTGATCTTTCCACGCCAAGTCTACAAAACTTGAACTTTTCTTGAATCCTCAAGAAAGCTAAACCTTGCTTGTCATCCAAGTTATCACCTTGACTTGATCTTTAAGAAACCCACGAAATTAGAATTTCAAGATTGATTTTCAAGAACTCAAAAAATATACAAACCCTTGAAATGACCTTTTAGGAATCGATTTCCCCTCCAAGTTCTCAAATCAAACATTAAAAAAATCCTACCTAATCAAAAAACCTTTGAAGCTTAAACTTTGACGATCTAAACAATACTACCCTTGATTAACTTCAAGCTTCTTGCAAAAACAATCGACAACCTAAGCCTTCAAAACCTCATTTTAGAAACCCTAAAGCACGAGACCATTTGATTACCACCTTTGTAGTAATCTCGTCGGCTTGAAAAACCTTAAAACCTTCTCGTTCAGAACCTGTTGCATGCACCAAGAACGCACCTCGTCTTTGCTCAATCACTGAACTGGAACACGGACATCAGAGACCACAAAACCCGAGGCTTTGATACTACTTGATGGACAATTATGTCAATAAACCTGAAGTTCCTAATGTAGAACCTTAGATCAAGATTTGTATCAAGCACAAGCATCAATTAATTGAACACAAGGGACACAAGATACACAAAGAAATCGACCAGAATAAAATAACACACGAAATAGTAAACCTATAAACATTACGGAGAGTTATATTAAATACCAAACTTTTCTTACATACTAAGGGACTCATCCACACTATCCATCTAAAAAGAAATCAATGGTTGAGATTAAAAACATTTTAATATTTCATCCGTTTTTTATAATTTAAATATCTCTTAAACCGTTAATCGTTAAACGAAAATAATTACACCATCGCAACGAGCATTTAATTATCTTTCTATAGATAGGCTATTTGATATATTTTCGACAATTTTTTTCGTTTTTTTCATGTTTTTTTAACCATATATGATATTACATATCATATCATATATGATATTACTTATCATATATGATATATAATATATCATATATGATATGTAATATCATATATTATTTTTTCGGCCACGGAAAAAAAGGTGAAAAAAACGGAAAAAAAAAATTGTCGAAAATATATCAAATAGTCTATCTATAGAAATATAATTAAATGCTCATCGTAACGGTATATTTTTTTTCGCTTAACGATTAACGGTTTGAAAGATATTAATATTTGAAAAAAAAAATGAAAGTGTGTTTTTTAAATTATTATGATTAATTTCATCTATTAGATAAAATAAAGATATAGGAAAGATGGAGGGTGGAGATTAATCCCTTATAAAAAAAGTTTAGTCCTCAAATGATCTTATATCATAAACATTTTGCCTTTATTTAGAAAGTTACCAACAGATTTAGTGGAAAGAAGAATACAATTGAAAAACTAAACCAATGTCGATATCCCTAAGACCCAAGTCGGTTTTTGATTCTTTTCGTTAGTGTACCATCATTAACTTCCTAGTTTTCAATAAACATTCCTTAAACAATTGACTATATACATAATGCCCCTTAACGTATTAACCAGTATTACTAACACTATGTTGGATGATATATTTAAGAAAACATACTATATTTAGTATCAAGGTAAAGCGGAAGTTTTACATTAATGTATGATTTTCAATATTATATTGGACTTTCTATGAACCAGAACTTAGACGTTTAATTACAAACATTACACAAAAGCTAAATACTTGTTGATGGAGTATCAATATACACAATAGGTTGTCATGCATATGCTTGTTTATACATCATGTTGATCGAATTTGAAATTTCATAATTTAAAAATTATGATTCTAATAGTTGTTAATTGTTTGGAAAATAAAAAAGCACTAATTTAATGAAATCAGAGTGAATTTGGGTACCTTTTGGAATCGTTGGCTAGCCAACTTCATTTGTTTTCTAACAAATATATTTCATCACAATTAAGTCAATTTGGCTAGTGAGACATGATACAAGTTTAATACAGATGATAAAATAGCTTAAATAGCTGTTAAATTTTAAAATAATTATCTTAAAATGTAACTGAGTTGTCACTTTTTCAAGTGTGGCGTAAGCAAACTCTTTTTGTGCTATTATATATAAAAACTTTTGAATTTCAACATTTGTACATTTTTGTGGCCATTTTACTGCTACATTTTACACCAGTGAAAGGTAAAATGGTTATTATATATTAATAAAATACACAGAAAGTTTGAAGTTCAAAATTTAAGGTATATAATAGAAAAAAGAAAGAATGAAAAAATAAATAAATAAATAAACAAATAAAAAAAAATACACAACACACCAAAAAGTGACAAATTAGTAACATTTTCTTGTAATTATCCCTATTTTTTTTTAAACAAATAACCCACACACCCATTTATACTATGTTCCTTTTCAGTTTTCTCTACGGTAGAAAAGAATTTTTAAATCTATTAATAGTCAAAATCTAATTCACAAATGCCAATCACATTTTATCATTGTTATCTTCACTAGTTATAATACCCGCGCACACGCAGGTTTTTAAATTTTTTTTAATGATATATTTTTATTTATTAGAAAACAAATAATTTAATCTTTGTTTTGTTTAATTTATAATTTTTAATTATAGTTTTTTATTATTAAAGATAATCATTTAAAAAATTTAATCCTATTGTTAGTTGTATTTTATCTATATTTTTTTGTACATATCTTGTACTTGTGTAGCATATTACTAACAAAATGAATTTTTAAATTTATAAATTTAAAAATAATAATTAAAATATTACCTAATAAGGAAATAATTCTTAAAAATAATAATAATATTTAATTAAATTATTAATAAAGAAATATTCTTTTTTACGAAGTACGAAAATCCTCACTAAAAGTTTTGTTTTATTATATAAATAAGTATCTGAGTACATTTTTTATAGCTTTGTTTTATTATATAAATAAGTATCTGGGTACATTTTTTATAGCTATTTCTACAACTAAGCAAAACTATATTTTTATAAATGCTTAAATACGGAATTACTATGAAACCTTCCAAAGTAGTTCACCGAACGCACAAAAATTATTAATTTTAACCAATAAAATTCAACTCTATGATGGTGGCTGTATTATACTATTATCCCACCTATATTGTTCATTCATCTTGTTGCCTTTTAGATATATAAAGTCAACCTTTGTAGTTAACTGAAGAAATCTAAAGATAACACATGAAACAAAGATGGAAAAGCTTTCTCCAAAACTTGAAATTTTGGTGTTAGTGTTTCTACTTATACTTGATCACCATCATGCCAATGCTGCTTTTTTAGGTAAGGAAACCTTGTTTTGTACGTGATGTTCTTGATGTAACTAATAGCTTAGGTTATTCGTGACTGGTTTTGAGTGTTTGTGATGTTTTGATCTACACCTGGTAGTTTTTTGGATTATATGATTATTAAATCATTTCCGGTAAGGATTGAATGGATATGTTGATCATCCTAGATCGGCTTGTATCATATCTTTATAATCTCTTCTTGTATGTTAGCCTAGTGTCTTGCTAGTTTTTACAGAAAATGCCATAAAAAAAGTAGTTTTTTGCAACACCTTATGTTTGGTTTTTGGTTATGTGTGTATGTTTTTGTTGAGCTCTGATACCTGCTCTATGTCTTGTAGAGGAGTAGCTTTGTTTATTTTATTTTATTTTAACGGCAATTTTGTATTAAAAGTTAGCGAGAAGCTAGAAGTTACAAACCATGCAAACATACAAGAAACACCTACCAAACTACCAAAAACGACACCCAGTAATAAAATGCAGTTAAAAGAAACACTCTTGTAGAGGAGTAGCTTTGTTTATGCTATTTGTACTTGTATCTTATTCTTTGTTTTGGTAATAAGATGCAGTTAAAAAAAAAGGTCTTAGTTTAACTACTTTATTTTTCCTTAATTCCTGCATAACAATGTACAAGCATTTTTATTAAAAATTACACAGCTAACCATGCTTGAAAATTTGTTATTTCGTATATTTATGTATAGGCTTCTATAATAAATATCGTTGTTTTGTGTAATTAGATAATGATTGTGAATGTTCTCAAAGATCAAGGAAGTTGATTGAGGCTTGGCAACATAAGTTCATGGTGGGTTTGAAGGATGAAAGAAAGCTAAGAACGGTTTCGTCTCCACCACCACCAAGGATCAGCCGTACTCGTACTTACAATAAGCCTTTACCACCTCCTTTGAATTGAAGTTTAAATATTCTCAAGTTAACATTGACCTTGAGCCTTCTTCTATGTTGAAGTTGTATATATTCTTTCTTCTGGAAGTTAAGAAAAAACTTTTCCCATCATAATCTGTTTATGTTTCTCCTTCAATCAAATAAAGGAAATAAATAAAATTAGTGCAAAAATGCACAAAACTGTAACAACAACACATGCACTAATATCATTGGACGCAAAATTATTGTTTTCGATTTTTGATGTTTCTTTTACATCATTAAAGAGTTCTGGATTATAATTTATATGTAACTAGAACTCTCATAGCGATCTCAAAATGTTGCAAAAAAAGATAGTATCAATGGTAAATACTTACCATTTTAAATTCAGGGTAGTCATATATCTTACCTCAAATGGCAATGGTCATAATTAATATGCTAAATCTACTTTTCTTTTATATAATGTTGTTAAACTTTAAGCTTGTTGAAATTAAAAAATAGTAAACAAACTCGAAAATTTAACAAGATTTGTTAAAGCTTTTAATTTTGTCTACGTCCCCAAACAACACAGCCTCCTATAAAACTCCTAAGTTAGAGAAGCAGAGTTGAGATCCATGAAGAACCCATACATACCATAAAACCTATCAACCAATCATATCCACTCATTTATATTTTTCACATTTTTTTTAAAACAACATATCTTGCAAACGATAAATCTTCAAGCTACAAAAAAAATACTATCGCGATGAGAATTAAATCATCTTTTTATAAATATGCATTATTATATAATTTCGACGAACTTTTTTTTTCGACAAATTTTTTTTTTTTTTAAATTTCCGCCCAGAAAAATTATTTATGATTCGTAAAAATCACATATGATTTGATTTTTACAAATCACATAAAGTTCGTCGGAAAAAAAAGGTTCGTCGAAAATATATAACAATGCATATCTATAGAAATATAATTTAATTATCGTCGTGATTGTGATTTTTTTCACGTAACGATTTACGGTTTGCGTGATATTTAATTTTTTAAAAAATGGTGAAAATTTAATTTTTTTTGTTTTGATAAAAAAAAAATTAATGACTAATATTGCTTGATTAATTCTATGATAAAACTTGGTTCTACATGGATCTTTTGGCTAGAAAAGTATATAACAGAAAATAGAAAACAAATTACACTGTCTAAAAGTCAAAGTAAATTAAGATATATTTATATTTCATAGGCTCCAAAAGAGAGTAATTCGAAGTATTATATTCAAACCATTCCAAATTGCTACTGTCTTTCTTTATTTGAGTCAATGTATCAACAGTGTGCATGTATAAGTGTTTTGCATATTTTATTCTTCCTTGAATTGTAACCTTGGTCTTCATGGAAATTTGGATTAGATAAACGTACACACTTGGTCTTCATGGAAATTTGGGTTCGTTAGTTTATAGACTTTTTCCAACTTTGAATTAGTTTTATAGACTTCATGGAAATTTGGGTTCGTTACTTAACCAAAATGACCAAACTGACCTTACCCTTAGAAGTATAAGTCAAAAACATCTAACAATAAATATGCAAATTAAAACACTTTGGGAAAGAAATTAAGATGGAAAAGTTTTCTCAAAAACTAATACTTTTGGTCTTTGTTTTTCTGTTACTACTTGATCATCATCGTCAAGCCAATGCTGCCCTTCAAGGTAAAGAACAGTACTTGTTTTGAGTGTGAACCATTTGGTTAATAATCTTTTATAAAATTCACACTATAAACTAAACTTATATTTGTCCTGAGTATTAATGAAACTACAATACTGCTGATATATATTATGTCTATATTTTCTAAAAGAGATTTGTGGTGTATAAATAGATTATGATTTCGAAGGTATGCAAGGATCAAGGAAGTTGATTCAAGGTTTGCAACAAAAAGTTGCGGTTCCAACAAAAAACCAAAGAAGACTAAGAACGGTTTCATCTCCTCCACCACCGGGGGACAACTTCAGTAGAGTCCCTTCTCCAATACAACAACCAACACCACCACCACCACCTCCATCAGCTTTGACTTGAATATCATAATATTCTCAAGTAGTCAAGTTATATTAATTGTTATTGTTATGAGTGCCATAGTTTCTTTATTGTCATTCAATAATTGGATTATGAAATGTTTTTTATTTTCTAGTTGGAAGTGGTGATCGAAATGAATTATCTTTGGTCTATTTATTATTTTTAGAGTAAGTACAAAATGGCATAGTAAAATTGTTGAAAACTGCTTTGTGGACGTTTTAAAAACATACATATTACTAGCTTTAATTTGGTTTCAAGTCTTGAGAGTGCTTGATCACTCGCATATACTCCGTATTAAGTTTACTTATTAAGGTTTACTGGTGTGAGATTACCGATATCTACTAAATTCTAGGCGATGTAGTTTTGGTAATCCAGAGTTGAGTGAAACCAAATTTCTATTCAGTACCTGCTTTGGTTCTCAGGTTCCAAGGTTATCTCGACTGAACAAACGTACTACTGTAATAATACACTAATACATAGTGATTTGGTATCCTATGATAGATTGATGGATGATAAATTTATGAAATTAAAACACTCTTTTAAGTATCAAGGGTAAAATTTAACCAACTGACTTAGCTTGAGTTCCTTCTAGAGCTTGGGGAGGGGTTTTACCCCAGTTTGAGTCTCGCAAGTGACAAAGAAAACCCGTATTTTTCTCTTAGTGCAAACCCGTGAGTTCTAGGGGTTCCCTTCGTGGGTCTCTCCTTGTGGTTCGGGTCACAGGGCTTGCCCGTTTGGATAGTTTAACTCGGTGATCGGATTTCAAGTGAGGTGCCATTAAAAAAAATAAATAAATAAATAAAATAAATAAATAAAAAATAAAATTGTACGTGTTACATTAGTGTATAATTTGAAATATGGTACCCGCCGATGATATCACACTCTATGTCTATTGTATATGTATGGTTGGATTGCTCGTAGGAACTCTAAATTATGCATTAATTGGTATGATTGGATCATTGATCCACTTTCAATCTTATGTGATCCTTTTTTTTTTTTTTTTTTTTTTTTTTGATATCTAGCTCGTTAATTATTAACCTTTAAAACTAAATAATTGTTCATGTAAGAATCGTACAAAAATGTAGAGTGCGTAAAATAAATACCCAATAGAAATTAAAGGTCAAATGTCTTCAAGTGTCAAGTTAGAGCAACAGGTACGGATTGCTTATCTTCTTTGCTTATGCTATTAATTAAAATAATCACAAGTTACTTAAAAGTAAGCAATTCATTAAATTGTATATTTATATTTGGTTTTTCTTATTTAGAGTCAAATAGAATAATGCTTAAAAAATGCAAAACTTCTTGAAAGATTATAATTACAATAAAATCCATCTATATGGTTTTAACTTTTAAATGATGCTCTTGGATCAACCATGTTTGGTCCATGTTTAATGGGCAATAACACCAAATTCCTTACCCATCACACTTTTGAGCACCCATTAGTGTTTCTTACATTCTTGCTTCAACTTCTGAAATTAACATTGTTAATTCAGCATTTGTATTCCTGTATAGAAGGTATACTTAGAAGCACTAGGTAGAAATGAGTACAAACTTTAGATATTGTAACAAGAACTAGTATGAAGTTTACTTTTGAGCCCCATCACCATTTGTAAGTTGTTTTCATTAATTTATATTTTGTGCGTATAATACGATATAAAGTTGAAATCTTGCATAAGACAAAAATGCTATATTCATGAAACGTTACAGAATACATAAAATTGTGACTGCGTTAGTTGGAGATGAAAATTGAGTACGTATTAGAGGTTCTTATTTTCGTCCTTCAGTTATACGTAAATTCGTTTGAGATCATACCTGATAAAATTTATGCCGTTTTGCAAAATTAAAGATCATTAAAAATCAAAGTTGAAGATCGAAAGCTTGCCAACTTTGAATTGGATGAATAGAGATAGCAACTTGCACCCAATGTGAATTCAGTATTCTTCTGTTAGAATAAGTATCCAATAAATGTAACAACTATATAGCTAGCTACTCCATAATTTATATAGGTACGAGGCAGCGTGGCCCGTGCGATGCACGGGCTTCGTTTCACATATTCTTCTATCGTTTGTCTTTATTTCTTGGAATGATCCAGCTCCTTTAATAATGTTTAATAGAGTAACATCTTTAGATGATATCGCTCGCCTGATGAGAGGTTACAATAATAATGTGCCAAATGCATTCTCTTTGTTTTTTAGGCTTTCAAACTTTCTCTTTCTCATGCCACACATATTTTGCTGGCAATTGCAATAATATATTATGTGTATACCTTTTCGTAAAGGGAAAAAGAAATATAAACTCTTTTATGATATAAGATATACTCATTAATTAATTCATTATCGGTAAACAAAATTCAAAAGCCCATTTTCTCCCAAGCAAATATACAAAACGCATGAAGAGAATGAAAGGAGTTGTCATTGTATTTAAACTTTAACAGTAAGACTCGGAAAACCAAAATGTTCGTACTACGCATGACTTATTTTGTTTTCTTTCTTTTGATATTTTAAAGAGAATGACATGTGAAACGAAACTCTACGTATCACCTGCGACCCTCGCCTTTTATCTCTAACGATTCAAGCAATAGATATTTAAGCAATAGATCTTTAAGCACTGTTGTTTGATTATTAAAAAGTTTGTAGCCAATTACTTTCTTTCAACATGTAATTTTATTTCTTTCATTTCATCCCCTTTTAGTTTGGAAATTGATAATCTCCTTTCTTTATAGGGGGTGTTCGTTTTAGCTTATATAGTGGGCTTATGAGCTTATTAGCTTATATGACTTATATAAGCCCAAACTTAGTGTTTGACTAAGCTTATATGAGTGAGCTTATGAGCTTATATTTTGGCGTTTTGATAAGCCACAAAAGTGTGGCTTTTTTGTGAGAGTTTAGGCTTATATAAGAAATTTACAAATATACCTAAATCTAAAGTCATATTTTTTTTTCTTTATAGACCTCATTTTATTCAAATGCGGAGCTATAGCTAGACAGAAGAGGGTGCTGGCCCCCTTAAATTAGGCATGTTAATGCATAACTCTTTGCATATCATGTGTTAAAAAAATCATATTTACCTTCGCCCTCCCACTTAAAGCCTAATAAAAAATTGGCCCACCCAAATCCAACTACTAGTATTATTCACTAGCTACGTATTAGGGGTGTTCATCGGTTCGGTTATCGGGTTGTCCGGTTTATTCGGTTCGATTAATTCGGTTAAAACTTTTTTTTTGGTATAACCGAGAACCGAATTCAATTTGATTAAACCGAACCGAATACCCGAAAACCGAACTGAATAACTCGAATTACATAATTTTAATTATTTATTCATATATTTATATAGATTTTTAGAAAAAAAAATATTTAAAGCTTAAAGATGTTATATTTTATAGTATGAAAGAGTTTTAATATCTTTTTTTACATATAAATATATAAAAATTATATATATATTTATTTGATTTCGGTTTTTGGTTCAGTTTTTGGTTTAGATTGCTAGAACCATAACCGAACCGAGAACCGAATTTTTAATTCGGTTTGATTCGGTTCGGTTTCGGTTTTCGGTTTATTTGGGTATTACCCAAACCATGAACACCCCTACCGCGTATATAATACCAAAACCCATCTTTCAAATATATAATTTTTTTATTAAAAAATAAAACCCCCAAACTGGAGTGCTAATTGACGATAAAGAGCAAAACACTCCCTCCCAGTCACTCCTAGTGTAGTCACCATCATCAACAATTTCGAGTGGTCATATCCTGGAAATTTTTACTTTTATTCCAATTTTCATCAGGTACTCCGTATTACCTTGATCTTTATTTATCATTTTTATGTGCTGATCATTGTGAATATGCAATTTGAAATGGGTTTTTGTTTTTATAAATGGATTTTTGATGAATTGTCAGTCTGTGTTATGGTTTGGATTGACTTGTGGCTAAAAAAATTAGTCTTTTTGAGAATTAAGATTTATTTTATATATGGTTGTATTGAGTCTTTATTTAGTTTAATCTTTGTTCATAGGGTTTTAGTGGTGTTTCGAAGTGCTTATTAACTGCTTATTATGTTTGATACAAATAAATAATTTTGAAGGTGTTTGCGTGTAGGTGGTAAAGTAATTTGATTTGGTACTCGTTTAAGTAGTTCGAGAGTAGGTAGAGAGGGTTTATTGGTTCGCAGAGACGTTAAATTATCTGCGAGCCGCAAGTCCTCTCATTTTTTGGTGCTACTTTAAGTTTATCATCATGGGTGCTGTTTGTTGCTGTTTGCATAACGACTGTGAGGATTATGTTAATCCGAATAGTTCGATATACATAAACTGCATTTGTCTCAGATGCTTTCTTTAGAATTTCTTATATATGATACGTGATCACTAATTAGTACTTGTCCAATGTTTCATCATTGATTATGTTATTTATATCATAGTACACATCATAATGTTATTTGAATAGTACACATCATAGTTTCAAAGAGGGGAAGAACACATGAGGCTTCCGAGATCTTCATCCATTCAAGGGATAACGTCTTTTAGCTCATCAACATCATTTGATAGTTCTTTATCTGGGGAGTGAATGGAATAAAACAAAGTCTTCTCTTAAGCTTTCAACCACAAAATTTTAATTATTAGATATAAAATGTTGATTGTCAATTTATCTTAGTCTTGAATACGAAGTTTTCACCTAATCGCCCTCTTTTTTACGTAGGTATCAGAAGATGAAGACGTTTGTCCAACATGTCTTGAAGGTAAATTTATACATGTAACATCTTTTTTTACTGCAGCGACCGCTCCCTATTTTATTGGAAATTAAAACCTTCTAGCTCACTACGTCATTTCCAACCATTAATCCAAACACCCAGATATTGGGTTACTTCAAATAGATTTTTTAGGTACAACGATGCATCATCCGTAGCCTATATATGGAAACATGCCAACAGACAAACGAATAATCAAACCAAATTTATACATGCACCTCATCCGGCCCATCCAAAAGTGCTTTAGCATTTGACTTTGTTAACTCCGTAGCCGTCTCATCCCACATCAAGAACACAGTATGGGCAGTGTCATCTTTCACATCAACCTCACACCTAAACCTGATGATGCAGGAAAACAACACATTAATTGTAAGTATTCAAAGTAAAATTTGTTTTAGTAAACTGCAAAACATATTATGATCTTGATCTAGGGTAGTTTACAGGCTGCTCGCACGTGGTGCACCAAAGTTTGCCATCTTTCCGGGTCACACCCTTTTAGCACTTGCCACCACCACATGCTGGTAGTAAATACATGATAACGAATACCTAATTTTTTATTTAAATTCTACGACTGCAGGAATTTCATCACTGTCTAGAATAAGTGTTGATGAACACGAAAGTGTGGCTGGCAAATATCATGCAAATGTCGTATTTATATTCAATGGTGAGGAGATGAAAGGGGCTGTCAAAGTGGCATGGAAACATGAAAGGGTATTGTTGCAGGGCAGTTTCTTTTTTGTTTTTTTAAAATTGTCAATGTGGGATGGATTCAGTGTAACTGCAACAAATGAATTTTTGTCAAAGGAAAGAATTGTTTACCAATCAAATACTTTTTTCTGTAGGTTGGATGTCCTCAAAGTCCATAAGCCAAAGGGATGCCTAACAAAGCAATCGTTGTAGGTGGTAGCTTTTCTGACTAAGGTTGAACCATTAAGCTCAATCAAGTAAGTGTTATCTTTCATGATTCGGTATTCATCTTTTTTATGCACGGTAAAATATCTCATAGAAACAACAGAGCCTTCTTGCAACTTATCGATAAAACAATGCGATATATTACTTTTCATAGCGCAGTGCATCACATTTTCCTGCAAAACAGCAGGTTATAATTTATATATCATGAAAAAACATTTATCTATTTTACCTTCTCATATGAAATGACAAAGTGGGTACTAAGGTATCTCCCATTAATATTATGGACATCTCGTTTCCTGCAGATCATGACTACAATGGGACCTTCATCATCTTCCTTTAATTGGTCCAGGCTGTAGGCGCATAGATGACCTTTTTGCTGTTTCGACATACTCTTGGATGAGTTGGTGTCCAGATATTATTAAGTGGTTGTATTGTAAGTACAGACTCAATAACATTTATATTTATGTTGTTGTCCTTAATTTTCATTGTTTGTATAATACAACCTGAAGTACTTGTTCACTTATTAACACTTCAGATTTAGCTGATGCAATTGGAGCTAGTTGTTTCGTGGCACATGAAGTTGCTACAATGTGGGAATTTTCAAAGCATGAATTTGTTGGTGGCTTGCAGTCTCTCGGGTAAATAGAATAGAGTTTGATTTATACCATATTTTCTGGAACAAAATTGCTACATTATCGAGCTCACTGAAATTCATTTATAAACTTTCCTAGCAGGATAGATTCACCGGAAAAGTTCCATGATCGGATTACCATATATGGAATACAACAAAAGCGTATGGTGCTATTAGCTTGTGCAGATAATAGGATTATGGGATTTGACTGAGTATAAGCAGCATATTGAAAGCAAGTGTATGAGTGTACTACTAAATCCTGGCAACTTCAATCTTTTTATGGTAAAGCTCAGGTAATGCACACTTAACAGCTTTCTTTTTCAATTTCATTTTTCAGATAATTCTGTTATTGGGTATTTTTTGTGGACCATTTACTCATATTAAGCCCATGATGGTTTTCTTAGGTGTTTTTGATTTTCTATCACCATGTTAGACCACTCCCTTGTCAAACACGTTTCTGATTTCACTTAAATTATGTTGAAAATCGAAGTGGCTGAAGCCATAACAAAAACAAAGATGTGATGGACATGTAGCACTCATTTGAATTTCATTACATATAGCTTAATTAGATATGCTGCAAATGCAAGGGGTATATGGGAAATAGTATCTGGATTTTATTGAAATAAAAAGCTGAGCACAAAACATTTCCCAGCCCATGATGTTCATACTTTAGTCCACAAAATTTTGACACAAAAGTTTTTGTGAGTTGAGGTCCATACTCTTCATCTTCTTTAGTATGCTTATCCACCGGGGCTATTTCAACAGGCTCTCGCTCTCGTCCTCTTGCCCTGAATCTTCTTCAATGTACCTTAAATGATGTGTAAAAAACAATTGTAGTTGCGTGCAAGATTCATTATTCAACCTGAAATTTTGTATTGTATCCTAAGGCCTAGCCTTTTTTTCTTTTTTGGCTCAAGATGCCTTGGATGGAGTACATATTTTTGGGCATGGTAAAAGACCTCATAGAAACAATAACTTCTTCAATCTTTTGAATGAAACAACACACATCAGTCATAATACCTGCAATGATGCAAGAACATGCCTTTATCTTACCTTTTCATCTGAAACGACAAAGTCGATGCTAAGGTATCTCCAATTAATTAATATTATGTACGTCCCATTTGCTGCAATATTACCACAATGGACCCTGATCTCCTTCCTTCAATTGAGCCAGGATCAGTGGGTGCATATAAGAGGATTATTGGATTTGAGTTACAAACGGAAAGAGCTGAGTTTAAGCATCCAATTGAAAGAAAGTATATGAGTGTACTACCAAATCCTGGAGACTTCAATTTTAGTATGGTGCAGCCCAGGTAATGCACACTTTACAGTTTCCTTTTTCAATTCCATTTTGACACCATTTTAAATGCTTTTTTAAAAGGGTTTTTTGATGTTCAATTTGACACCATTTTAGACCACTCCTTTGTCAAACACATTTTTTATTTCACTTAAAATATGAGGACAATCTAAGGGACTGAACATTTGAATAAAGATAATAATCCCGGCAACATAATTTGAAGAATATGTTCCTCATTAAACCTGTGACACTTAAACCACGTTTAAGGAAAGCATACATTATTTATGCATGTATTTTGAATCTGGCAACATAGTAGGGTATCTCAAATATGTGATTATACAAAGAATATACTACCTTTCGTTTGTAAGGGCAAAGTCAAGTGTTTTTTTATCCAGCCCTTGCCTGTGCAGATTTCCTACACTTGTAATGAACCCAATAACATCTGCAACACAAATAACATGCATGTCAAGGAACCAACACTTATGTAACTGTAATGCACATTTTTTTGGTTAAATCAAATAATTTTTTGCCAATGAGATTTTTTTTTTTTTTCTGTAGGTTGAATGCTCTCAAACTGCATAAGCCGAAAGGAATGGCAAACAAAAGAACCACCTTTGGTGACAACTGTGCGGACAGATGTGGAACATTAAGCTCAATCAAGTAAGCATTGTCTCTGATGATTCGGTATATATCTTTTTTCTGCACGGTAAAAGACCTAACAGAAACCACAACACCTTCTTGGATCATATAAGTGAAACAATGTGATATGTTGCTTTTCATAGTGCAGTGCATCACATTTTCCTGTAAAAAATCAAACCCACATCAGTTACAATACTTGGAATGATGCAAGACCATGCAATTATTTTACCTACTCATCTGAAATAATGAAGTCATTACTAAGGTATCTCCCGCTAATATTATGCACGTCCCATTTCCTACAAATCGTTACCACAATGGGACCCCATCTCCTTCCTTCAATTGATCTACTGTCATTAATGTTATGCATATCCCAGATTCAGCAAATCATAACCACAACGGGGCCCTCATCCCCCTCTTTTAGCTGATCAAGGGTGTAATTTCAGACATGTTTTTTGTTTTGCTTTGACATATATTCGTACGCCAGATGTAGATGGAATTATGGAAAGGGTGGATGGCTAACATGGCCCAAAAGGCCTATTTATATTATTAAACCAAGAGCAAAACATTAAATGATGAGAAGATGGAAGGAAGCTATTGATGCTGGCATTTACAAGTTACTAAATGTAGATTCTTAAAGACAGCTTCTTGAGTTGCCCAAGAATACGAAGTGAAAGAGTTAAATGAGCCTTTATTTTTTGGGTTTAATGTATGACTATTAAGAGTGGATTGTAATGAGGTATATTGGAAGTGTCTTAAAGCCAGCCTTTTAATTATGAGTATTACAATAACCATACGCTTAGATCACTTATTTCCATTAGCCTAAACCACTTATTTGAGTTTCTTGGCTTGTAGCATTAATGCTAACATTCAATATGGGAACTCAATCTTTATATAAACTAGGCAGAATTGCCCGTGCGATGCACACGGGCTTAATAAAAGTTGTTAAAGTGTAATTTTTTGTATTTTTTTGCGTCATTTTATATTTAAGTTGTGATGTTATCATAAATTTTGTTACCTTTATACGTATTTAAAATACTTTATTGAGTTGCATATGGTTTGTATATAAGTTTTTATTGCGTAATATTTGAGACGTATGCTGTATAGAAATTGTGAGAGTGTAGTAGTTGGCTTTTATTTTCGGTATTTTATATTTAAGTTGTCATGGTATCTCACATTTTCTAAGCTTTATATATATATATATATATATATATATATATATATATATATATATATATATATATATATATATATATATATATATATATATATATATATATATATTTAAAATGGATGTATCCGGGATAGCCCGTGCGATGCACACGGGCTTTGTAGAAGCTGTCAAAGTATAGTTTTTTGGGTTTATGTTTGTCCTTTTAGATTTTAGTTGTCATGGTATCACAAACGTGTTAACCTTTAAACGTTTTTAATAGACTTTTCTTTGTTGCTTTAGGGTTGTATATTAGTTTTTATATCTTAATATTTGATACGTATGTTGTGTAAAAGTTGTCATATTGTTACTCATTTTCTAAGGTTTATAAGAATAAAGTACTTTATTTAGTTGTATATGAGTTGCACATGGGATGTATATAAGTTTTTATATCGTAATCTTCGGAACTTATTTTCGTCATTATATATCTAAGTTGTGATCACATTTCTAAGCATGACATACATTTAAAATAGTTTATTGACATTAAAAGAGTATATGTGAAGAGATTTTTTTTCAAGATATTATATTGAAAATAGTCTCTTCACATGTAAATTTTTAATATGTATAAGTTATATAAATTATTTTAAATATGAAGCGATGACATTAATGTTGGAGACCTTTTATATTCATCCCCGTGCAATGCAAACAGGTTTGGACTGCCCCAGGACCCATGCGATGCACACAGGTTGGATCTAATTGTTGTTTTCGTAATGTTCGGGACTAATTTTCGGTTCATGTTTGAAACTCTCATTTTTTTTGTAAAAGACGGACTTCGTTGTTCAAACAAATTACATTATAAAAAGCGAACTATAAAACAAATTTCTTTTTTAACAAAACTATAAAAACATAAAACATTAAAGTAATTAGTATATTAAAGATTATAAATTATAATTCGTATAATAAAATATATTTCATATAGTAAAATATTGCATATTTAATTTGTAACGTACTATTAATATGAATGCTAAGTATTCATCTATATTGACACCGGTGGCCGTGGCGTTGTTCTTGTTGTTGTCTTTGTCGTTGTTGTTCATTGGCATTTTGCATTTTTTGTTCTTAATGCAATTTTCGTGACTTCTCGATCTCTTTCTTTAATGTGAAGAGGTTTTTTGCAAAATGTTATATTTAAATGAGGCTTTTCATATGTAATTTTTAATATGAGTAAGTTACATAAATTATTTTTTAATTAATGCATTATTACAACATTTTTCCATAAACTATAATATCGAATTTGGAGCATTCATTAGTAACTCATTCTAAGTATTTACAGTATGACGACATGAATCACATGATCTCAAACTCAAATGAATAATGCTTACCTCGTGATAGGTGTAGGATAACATTTTAAATACAATTTTCTTCTCCTTTACATACTTCTTCGGTTTAGAAGATTCTCATTGTTATGATAATAGTGTGAAAATATTTTTATTATATACTATCATTTTCAATATGTAACATCGACATAATTACACAGTCATATCAAATATCAAAGTCACGCAATATTCCAAGACGTTTAATTAAGAAAGTGACATTAACACAACGCAAGACAAAAAAAAACTACATTAAAAGCAAAAATATTAAAATGCACAAACAAAGTGTAGTAATAATTATTGACTAACAATTGAATGCTCGTCACATTATTTTCAATAAACTTACTTGCTAACGAATCAATAGTATTAGCCCATTTATCGGTATTACATGAAGTAAAATGTTGCATGTTTAATTTGTAACGTACTATTAATATGAATGCTAAGTATTCATCCCACCGGTGGCCGTGGCTTTGTTCTTGTTGTTGTTGTCTTTGTCGTTGTTGTTCATTGGCCTTTTGCATTTTTTGTTCTTGATACAATTTTTGTGACTTCTCGATCTCTTTCTTTAATGCTTCTTGACTCGCTACAAAAAAAATTAGATATAGTTGATCGTTAGTAACTTAAATACAGTTAATCAATATATTGCATTTTCGATCAAAGTAAAAATGTTCGGGCATGTTCCACTTAGTTGATAAGAAAACGATGTGTAGGATCTCTTAAACCATTAGAGAAGATGATGTTACTACCAAAGCTCCTAAGCACCATCTTTATGTCCTACATTGTTACACACACAAAATACACGTGAAATTTTCATAAAATAATATAAATCAATATGCTAAATAAGTAAGATGATATGATGCTTACTTTAACATCATAATAAGTTGTAGCCCAAATGTGCACGCGGTGTGGAGGAAGTTGTGGTTTGTTGTGTGTGATTTTTGACACATTATATAGTTGATAAAATATTTGTAACTCATGGACGGGAAGGTAAAAAGACTAACAATTAATTGGTGTGTTAAATTTATGCATTCATGGCATTTTTGGTTTGTATTCTTTGAGGTTTAGAGATGGCTTGAAACATGTTGTACTATACAAACTTTTGTGCACGATTTCTATGTACTTACCCTTATGCATGACTATTAAATCAATGTACTAACATATGAAGCCTCCACATTTCACTTTTAATTCATGAAACATTTATTGGTTTAGAGATGGCTTGAAACATGTTGTACTGTACAAACTTTTGTGCACGATTTCTATGTACTTACCCTTCTGCATGACTATTAAATCAATGTACTAACACATGAAGCCTCAACATTTCACAATCAATTCAAGAAACATTTATGGAGAGCACTTTGCATTTATAAGACAACTTAAGCTTTTAGTATATAAGAAAGATATAGATATAGATATAGATATAGATATAGATGTTTCATTATAATTGAACAAGTGGGAACTTTCGTATTTCAGAAGAAAATATATACAGTAGTTTACAAGTAGACATTTGATCTAAACCTTATAGAACATTCCTCATTAACCAAGTGATTGTAACCTCAGATCACAAGTAAGACAAGGTGTGCTAGTCTGTTATTCAAGAAACGCGTATTAAGAAACTCGTACTGAAATACGATGTATGAAACATTCAACTGGTCAAGTAATCCCATACGCTTAAGTATTCCAGGTGAGAAACGAAATTTGACTATGCATTGCTTCCAGTTTCCCACTTAGGCATATCAGATATATAAACTCAACATGCACATCCATTTTTAAGAAATCGAAACAAAAGACATACTTAGAAAGAAAAAAATGGAATTCTATTCTCAAAAGCTGACAGTTTGGTTATTGTGTTATTATTAACACTTGATCGTCATTATGCCAATGCTGTCATTTCAGGTAAACAATATATGTATATATCCTTGTTCGTGAATCATTTCACTAATTATTAAGATCACAGCTTCATTGCAAACTAACTATAATAGTTGCCAATATACTGAAAAAACTACAGCATATATACCAAAAAAAGTTCAATTAAACCATGATATGGTATCTGCTTTAACTAGTTAATTATCATGTTACCTCTATATCTTTTACAATAAATTCAAAATCGCAAGCCATTGCTAATCATAATGTACGTCATTGTAGTTTTTTCATAAAAACTGATACTTTAAAAGTTCGCTACATATAGATAAAATCCATGCTTGGAAGTTTGCTAATCATATTGTTGTGTGTTACTATTGCATAAAGATTTTGAACATATACAAAGATCAAGGAAGTTGATTCAAGAGTGGCAACAGAATTACGTGGTTCCAAAGAGTCAAATAAAATTAAGAACGGTTTCTGCTCCACCACCACCAAAATCTAATTTGAATAGAGGTCGTTGCGGACCTGGTTGCGTGATGGCTGATCTTTCTCCAGCACCATCGCCTTCAAATGGATCAACATAATATTATATTCCCAACTTAGTTTATGACTGTTTCATGGCGTGTCGTTTCCTGTCATCTTTATGTGGTGAAATAGTTTTTTTATAGTTGATGTATATTAATATATATGCAATGGTGAAATAAATCATGTTTGTTCTTAATTAGTTTGTTTCTTATACCCTGTAGTGTATTCAGGTGTATATATAATTGTTATAAAAAATGTAGAATATACAAGCGGATCAGCCATAAGTTTTTATTTTAACTTATTGGTGGTATCTTTTAGATTGAAGTAGCAGAGTATTAGCTATTTTGGAATTGTTTTTTCTTGATTGGTTCACTAACTCTCTAGATTATTCATAAAGTTGTCAAACTCAATTCTAAACGGTACGGCAAATGTTTCATAAGGTAGTGGAACATGATGGGAGTACAATAAGGAAGCAATGAAATAACCCATTGATCATACGCATGCATATTACCAAATAGAAGAGAAAAGCTAATTGGCATATCTAACACCATAAGTGGGTTAGAATCTTATAGGAAAAAGCCAAACCTCACCCGCCTTATAATGGTTGATAATACAGGCTCAAGGTTAATTTGAGTAGTAATAATGCACAGGCTCATAACTTCTTGGGCTTAGGTAATAGTACCAGCTTGTCTCATGAAGTCCACCTTTTACATGATCCAATACTTTGGCAGCGTTTGTAATTGAACATGAACTCCGTAGCATTTCCTCTGACTTGGGAACTGTCCAAATTTTCTTTCGTATTTTTTTCTCGTCTTGCCTTACCTATTTTTCAACAATAACGTCGTACAAAAGTAATTGTCTTGTTGGTTTCAATGTTCTGCAGGTCAAGCTTCTTGTCCTTTGAGGTGTTCACCCTCAACTTGTGCTTACAACTAAATATTTGTTAAGGTGTTTGGCTGTTGTTGAAGTGGGTTTATGTTCCGTGTTTGCTCATCGTAAGTAACTTTATGGCTTCAAATCCGAGTTGGGCCATTCAAGTAATCCATTCAATGGAATTCACGGCCCACTCGGCACTCATTTTGCCGTGTTCTAATTTTCGATGTCATATGAGTTTTGTTCGACTTTAATGCGATTTGATTTTTTTAGGCTAGCTGGTTTTTTTTATTTTAATTTATTTAGTTATTTTTTTCAAGTTTCTAAAGTTAGTAATTACGTAGTATCAATGTGTTTTTCAAAGAGCCAAACACCATCATATCAAAAGTTTTAGGTTTCCAAGTAATGTCAAAATCATTCAAATCATGACAAGTATTTCATTTTTATTTGTTTATTATTATTATTTTTGTGCAAAGGTGAAATATACATTATTATATCTTGGAAATTAATTGACTGTCCACTTTTAAGCCTCAATGTCAGTAATCAATAGGCCTTGTTGGTAATTGTGAGCTGCATTGACAAGTTTACAAGACAACAATTGATTGAAATCCATAAAGTAGGTTCCCAATGTGAGAAGGGTAAGTGAGCTTTGGTGTGCAGTGTATGAAGATAGAAATAGTGAGGAGTGAAAGATGAACCTATTGAGTCCTATCTATACACTGCCAAGGAGAAAATGGTTGATTCTCACTGCAAGGTGTGTGTTCCCAACTTTAGTTTTTAAAAGCTAGTAACATCAAGGGTTCAAGCTCAAAAGCAAGGAACATCAAAATTTCAAGTCCAAAAGCAAGCAAAATCAATGATGCAAAGTTCAAGAGCAAGCAAAATATCGGTAAAAGATTGATCAAGTTCAAGTGATGACGTATAGTCTATAGTTGGGCCACGGGCCCAAATGATATACATTACTAAGCCCAAATCCACCACGAGTGGGCTATCATGACAAATGACTTGGGCCATAATACCAATGGCTTAGACTCACGAAGTCCAAAGCCCAACCAAACTACCCGGTTATAGGATAAGGATCTTCTATTTACGGAATAGATATCCTTACCCCGGATAAGCACCACGTGTGCGAAGAGTAAGGAGCAAGAAACCTACACGGTCTCTGCGCCCCTATATATAGAATAATATATTCTCATTAAAGGTACGATTTACATAATCCCTAACTCTTCAACTAAACCCTAAACCGATTACTTACTCTCACGCCGGAGTCTAATCGTGGGAGACAATCCCATGATAAGCCTAACGGTGTTGTTTGCTTTCTTAGTGCGCAGGTTTCATAAGCACTAAAGTTCTAATTGGTACGAGAGCAGGAGTCCAAACAAGGTAAACCCAACTTTTGTATCAACAAGTGGCGCCATCCGTGGGACCCTACACTAAGAACTCAAGACCAGAATGCCAAAAAACAAGAACTCAAGGCAGCGGACTCCGCAGCCGGAGAAAACACGTGATGATTCACATAGGAAGAAACATCAAGATTCGACTCCAAGGCCAATCTCTGGAACAACCAGTGCGCCTAGTCATCGCGAGTCGAATATAACTCAAATCCCTACGACGGTAGAGTTGCCCTTGGGGATAACCCAAGCCACTACCGTAGTCTCAAGCGCTGAGGACATTCAGCTCACTCTCTTCACCACTCCTCACCAAACGGCACCCATAGTGGACAACACTGTGCCACCAGGAGCACCTAATAGAGAGAGGGAACCCCGTGTGGAGACGGACATCCTCGCAGTAGAAGAGGATGCACCTGAGGTAACATTAAATGATTTTGTGTCCTAACATTACGAGACTTTAACTAGTCTCATGCGAGAGGAGGCAAGAAGAAGGTCAAGCCACGGCCTGCAAAACCGGCTAGACTTTAGCCAAGAAAAATCTCCACTGCGTCACTATGAGCGCAGAAACAATGAGAGGCGCACCAATGTTCATGATAGACTTGGTACAGCATTTAACTCTCAATACTCGGAGGATTACGTAGACAACGCGAGGCACACCAATGTCCACGCTAGGCTTGGTAGCCGCAGGATAAAAGATAGACTTGGACGACAACGCTCACCGAGCGTAAGCGTCTCAAGGTCAGGAAGCAGAAGAATCCAAGATAGGCTTGGGAAACACTACTCCCCAAGTACAAGCCCTTCAAACTCGGACTCCGAGGAAAAACGGCGCAAGCGCCACAGAAGGAACAACTCCTCTTCAAGTAACTCCTCGGACAACAAGGATAGAGAGACGGGACATTGGAAATCTAAAAATCGACGTCGGTACGAGGAGGATGAAGATATTTCCCTTCCCTGGCGTTGCCAAAAGGTTGATGCGTTCACGCGACGCATAAGCGATTTCTCAGATGACAAGAGAAGGCGCATGCCCACTGTGGAAAACTAGAAGGGGGGGTTGAATAGTTTTACATCCTTTTAAATTTATAAACACAAGTTTGTTTTAAAATTTTCAATTCTAGTTTATGTGAACTCACTACTTGCACTATATGAACAATTGTATGGTAACTAACTAACAAAGCTAATATAGTAAAGGTAAATAAATAAGTAATGAGAAGAGTTAGAAAGATCAAACCACAACACAAGGATTTATAGTGGTTCGGCTACAAGGACACCTTCCTTGTTCCTACTCCACTCCCCGAGTCACCTACTCGAGAGTTTTCTTCACTATGTCAACAAACTCCCTTTTGGCGGAGAAAACCTTACACACCACACAACTTCACAACTTGATCACAACTTCTACACAACTTCTTCACACCAATCTTCTTCACAACTATCTTCTACACACCAATCTTCTACTTCACACCTATCTTCACAACTAACCTACTTCACTACTTATCAACTTCTATTATCTACACAACTTCTATATCTTCTACACAATTAATCACAAGCACAACACAATATTCACAAATGAATATATATACACTATGCACAACTACTCTTCAACACTTCTTGAACTTGGTTGTAGAAAGAGTGTTCTTCTTTTGCACTTTGGATGAGAATGGATGATGAGGGATTGAATCACTTGAAACAATGATTAATATACAAATGATCAAAGGGTTTTAGAGGATGTTTAGAGAGTTATAGATCTGAAAATTTCGTGCAAAAGGTGGGGAAAAATTCCAGAATTAAGGTGGTATTTATAGGAGAAGAATTCTGACATTTTCTGACAGGGGAGCCTGGCCGGTCCCCTTAAATCGTGGCCGGCCCCCTTAAAATTAAGGGGACCGCCCCTTATAATTAAGGGGGCCGCCCAACTGTAACGGCCAGAAAATTTGTCTTTTAGTGGGGAAAGTTTATTTGGTGAAAAACTAACTGATTTTGGTTAAATATTTGAAATCATATATTTAGTATGATTAAAACATTTTTCTTTATGACCAAAAGTGTTTTTCAAAAATATATAATATGTTTATATAATTAAATAAACTTTGTGTTAGTTAATTAAATACCCCTTTGATCATGAGATGTATTAAGCACTTGTTTATCCATACCTTAAGTGATTAAGTCGGATATAGTGATATAAACTAGCTTAATACTTGTTTACGTAATAATTATACGATTGACGATTTTACATTTTGTGATCGTCAAAATATAGAGATATCGAAAGATATGAATAACGTTTTCACACATTATTTATGTCAACACCCACCAATGTTAAAACATATGATGGCACAGGTGATCCTGATGATCACCTAAAAATTTTTGAGTCGGCAGCTGCTATCGAAAACTGGCCACAACATGTGTGGTGCCATATGTTCAACTCTACCTTAGTAGGGAATGCATGAACATGGTTTAGCAAGCTTCCACGACGAAGCATAAATGGATTTGAAGAGTTGCGGAAGGCATTTCGCCTAAATTTCATGCAACGAAAGAAGTGCGCAAAGAACCCTGTGGAACTAGCCAGAGTGAAACAATGCCAAGGGGAATCCACAAGCTCTTATATGGAGCGCTTCAAGGATGAATGCATGCAAGTCAAGGCATCCCCCGAGGTATTAAAAATCTCAGGGTTCATGAACGGGATCAATAACCCAGAGCTGATACGGAAGCTAAACGATAAAGTCCCCCAAAGCTTTGATGAGCTAACAAAGCGCACCAGATCCTTCATCCAAGGGGAAGCAGCGGCGGCAGACAGAAAAAAAGGTTACTTAACCTTTAAACCACAAGAACAGTCTAGGAGACAATCCAATGATCAAAGTGGTAACCACAACAGGAATTACCGCAACCGAGGCAGTGGAAGGGATAACGACAAGTACGTTCCACTCACAAAAACCCCTAAGGAAATATTCACAACAGAAGGAGCAAATTTTCCAAAACCCCCACCTATGAGCACTCCAGAAGAGAAGCGCATAGGAGGAGGATACTGCGAATACCATGGGCAGAAGGGTCACACTACTAACGAGTGCGTTCAACTACGTCAGCTAATTGATAAATTAGTGAAAGAAGGGAAGATGGACCACCTCGTTAAAAATATTAAAGAGGGAAAAGATAGACAAAAGAATGGGGCCAAAAAAGAGATACCAAAAAATAAGGCTGACACAATATACATGATACAATCATGGCAGCGAAATACGAAACAAAAAGTCAGCCAAAGATTTTCCAAGGGAAACCAAATCTCTTTCCCCACTCTTACTGCGGACAACGCAGTGGTAGAATCACTCACCATCGAGATACAAGCGGGGGGGTCACAATATTCACCGCATGTATGTTGACAGAGGAGCGTCTGCGGATATCATGTACGAACACTGCTTCAAGAGGCTACAACCTGAGATACAAAACCAGTTAATCCCGGCCACGACGACGCTGACTGGATTCACATGTGAAAAAATTTGGCCCATGGGACAATTACGCATACTTGTGGTAATCGGTAATGAATACAATTCCACAACAGCCTGGATGAACTTCATGGTAATCAGGTCTCCCTCGTCATACAATGGCATTATTGGGAGACCAGGGATATCAGCCATGCGTGCAGTTCCATCCACAGCACATGGGATGCTCAAGTTCCCAGTGGAAGGAGGGATCGTCACTCTCTACAACACCACTGCATCTCCAAGAGAATGCAACATAGTGACAGATGAAGTTCCGCGCGCACCAGAACAGCACACGACCAAGGTGACAAACCTGAAGGTTCCAATCCACCCAGATTATCCTGACCAAGAGATATCAATTGGGGGATCACTGTCCGACAAGGGCAGAGCAGCTGTGTGCGCATTACTGCAAAAGAACCTAAACATCTTTGCATGGGAACCCAAACACATGACCGGAGTGCCAAGAGCCATTACGGAACACAAGCTAGAAATCCGACAAGGATATCCTCCAATACGGCATAAAAAACGTGGCCAGGCTCCAGAACGCGCAAAAGCTATCCTGGAGGAAGTGCACAAACTCGTGGACGCAGGTATCATGCGAGAAGTTTATTACCGCGATTGGCTTTCCAACCCAGTGATGGTAAAGAAGAGCGATGGTAGCTGGAGAATGTGCGTGGACTTCACCGATCTCAACAAAGCATGTCCACAAGACTGCTATCCGCTACCAGAAATTGATTGGAAAGTAGAATCCTTGTGCGGGTATCCCTTTAAATGCTTCCTAGACGCATACAAAGGATACCATCAAATTCAAATGGCCAAGGAGGATGAAGAAAAAACAGCCTTCCACACCAGTCAAGGGGTGTATTGCTACACAAAAATGCCCTTTGGCTTAAAAAATGCAGGAGCCACATACCAACGGTTAGTGGATAACGCATTTGAGAAGCAAGTGGGCCGCAATTTGGAGGTCTATGTTGATGACCTAGTCATAAAAAGCCATACCGAAGAGGAATTGGTGCGTGACATAGAGGAAACGTTTAAGACATTGGGAAGAATAATCATGAAGTTGAATCCCAAGAAGTGCACTTTTGGAGCAACAGAAGGCATGTTTCTTGGATACCTAATAGAACCCGATGGTATTAAACCTTGCCCAGAAAAAACAAGAGCGGTCATCGAACTACCTTCACCGCGCACACTAAAAGAAGTCCAGTCACTAAATGGCAAATTAGCCGGACTAAATCGATTCTTGTCTAAATCAGCAGATAAGTCACTTTCTCTCTTTAAAACACTCACGAAGTGTACAAAAAAGGGAGATTTTCGATGGACTCCAGAAGCGGAAGAAGCTTTCCAACAACTCAAACAAAACCTAGCAGAGCTACCCAAGCTTGTCGCACCCCGACAAGGGGAAGAACTGATCATGTATCTATCAACGACCCATGGAGCAGTCAGTGCGGTGCTACTGACAGACATAAACTCTGTTCAAACACCCATATACTTTGTAAGCAAAGCTCTCAAGAAGACAGAGACTAACTATGGAGAAACTGGTCCTAGCCTTAGTATTCGCAGCTAAGAGACTGTACAGGTACTTCCAAGCGCATCCGATAGCTGTAATCACGGACCAACCCATCAAGTAGGTTATCTCTAAACCTGATGTATCAGGGCGGCTACAAATGTGGAGCGTGTTATTGAGTGAGCATAACATCTCCTATAGGCCGCGGACCTCGGTCAAGGGACAGATATTGGCTGATTTCATTATCGAGAAGCCAGATGCTAATACTCCATCACCAACGGTTGACGTACCACTACAAGAACCATGGGTTCTATTTCCGGATGGATCCTCGTGCGCAGAAGGGTCAGGCACAGGCCTTATCCTTACCAGCCCAGATGGAACAGAACACACTTACGCACTGCGTTTTGAATTCATAGCCACAAACAATGAGGCAGAATATGAAGCATTACTGGCTGGACTCCGCATAGAAAATCAAATGGGTATACGCAACCTAGAAGCCAATGTGGATTCACGATTAGTAGCTAACCACGTGTTAGGCGAGTATGTGGCCCAAGAGGAACACATGATCCAATACCTCGATAAGGCCAAGTCTTTGATCAAGAATTTTGACAAGTTTTCCATCAAACAAATCCCACGAGGAGAAAATAAAAAAGCAGATGCGCTAAGTAAAATCACATCCACAAGCTTCGCACACCTGTCAAAACAGGTATTGGTGGAAACCTTGAAGAACAAATCCATCTCTGAGATGGAAGTCTCCACAGTGATAGAGGAAGAGCATCCTACATGGATGACACCCATCATAGATTTTATTAGCAAGGGAACACTCCCCCAGGAACAAAAGGACGCTCGATGGATACGGCGCACAGTGCAGAGATTCGAACTTCGAGATGGTATCCTATATCGGCATTCATTCCTACAACCATGGCTTAGGTACGTCGGACCTCTTCAGGCAGACTACGTACTCTGGGAAATCCACGCCAGATCTTGCAGCATGCACTCAGGACCACGGTCTGTTGTAGCGCGTGCGCTGCGATCCGGGTACTATTGGCCTACCATGCACCGCGACGCGCGAGACATGATTAGAAGATGCAACGCTGCCAAGTCCACAGACCCATTCCACGTCGACCACAACATGAGCTAACACCCATCACCTCACCATGGCCATTCCATAAATGGGGAATTGACATTGCAGGACCCTTTCCAGTCGCGGCAGGAGGACTTAAATTCCTCATTGTCACCATTGACTACTTCACCAAATAGATCGAGGCAAAAGCAGTGGCAAGTATCACAGGCAACCAGGTCAAACGATTCGTTTGGGATAACATTGTATGCCGCTTTTGCCTACCTAGAGAGATTATTTCGGACAACGGAAAACAATTCTGTGATAACCCATTCAAAGACTGGTGCGCGCAGTTAAACATCACACAGCACTTCGCGTCAGTTAAACATCCACAAATAAATGGATTAGTAGAATGCGCGAATCGTAGTCTGGGTGAAGGAATTAAAGCGTGCCTAGACAAACATAAAGGAAGATGGGTGGACGAATTATCGCATGTTCTGTGGGCCCACCACACAGATATCAAAGTCAGCAACGGCGATACACCTTTTGCTCTTGTTTACAGGACAGAAGATGTTATACCAGCAGAGATTGGAATGCCAACAATCCGTACATCGGAAGTCAACGTCACAACAAACGATGATGAATGACGCATTGACTTAGATCTGTTGGAGGAACGACGCGAAAGGGCATCTATACACGAAGCAAAAGCTAAATCAAAGATGAAGAAGTATTATGATGCAAGAGTCAGAAACACTTCTTTCAAACCAGGGAACTTTGTATACCGCGCCAACGATGCAAGCCACGCAGAAGACACGGGCAAACTCGGACCCAAATGGGAAGGACCTTACGAGGTCACAGAGGCATTAGGCGACGGTGCGTACAAAGTGCGCGACATGAAAGGCAACGAGCTACCACACACCTGGAACATTTGCAATCTCTAGAGATGCTACCTTTAGGCTACGGCCCACACACTGACACCCCTGCACTTTAGTAAGCGATCAATAAATGTCTGTGTATTTACTTTCCCTTTTAGGAAATTGTCTTTACTTTTTTAACTTGCAAGAATTAATAAAACATTTTGGTTTTTAGCTAACTCCACAACACATTTCAACATTATTGCTTACATCTTCATTTATGTTTCAATTCTGTTTATTTATATTATTGCCTACATGGCGTGCATGCACATATTAAGACCACACGAGGGCAGACAGGATGAGTAAACCTACTAAAATACTCGTTGAGTAAGAGGGTTGCAAACCCATCAACATCGGATCACGTATCCCTGTTAAACACCTTACTATCAAGACGTTGGAGTAAGTTAAAAGTACATCCCATGATGGACGCACTTTAACGCACACTGTGCGCGTTTAACAAAACATGGATTCAAGAAAATTTACTCCTAAATAGTGGAATTCGCAGTACGCTGCATACCACCACATGGATTCAAAACAATTGACTCCTAAGTTCGTACACAAACTCACTAACTTCATACAAGACTATGACTTTAGTACGCATCCCACAACGAATGCGCAACAACAAGTTTAGACGAACTAAGAAACCAAGACACTTGGTTACTAAAAATGATAAATGTAGCACGCTACACATCTACTTGCACGTTTGTTAAGGTTATGGACCGCAAACGTTTATTTATTAAGTTACGGACTTAATGCATAAGTTATGGGCTCAATACAAGATATTATATGCACATCGTAACTCTGGAAAAGTCTTTCACATAATAAAGACAAAAAATCTAAGTACAAAACGATATATGCATGCAAAAAGTTCCATACTTTCATTTACCAAAAACCACGAGTTTTTACAACGATAACTACAAGTTATACATAAATATCTACAAGCTACGGTAGCGCTGAGGGCTGCGTCCTTGGTCAGTAGAACTCCCAGCCTCCTGGAGTTTCTTCAAAAGCAACGCATCTTTCGGGGACACGGTCGCCACACTGACCGCAACCCCATCCGACCTAGGGATATGCGCAGCACCTACACCGCAGAGAGTGGTTTTTCCTTTGACACCCTTCTTCTTGGCCGCCCTCTCTGCATGACGCTCCAAGACCTCCTTTAGAGGAACCTCTGTCTCAATAGCGAAGGGGTTCAGAATGTCACGCGGCTGCGCGAACACTGGAACCTGCAACTGAGACTCATCAGGCTTCAAGAAAAAATCAGGTTCAGCCTCCGCGTTCTCCACTATGTGCCTCCCAAGAGTTAATCCTGCATAATTAACTTGATAGGATAATCTTGGTCACGCTCCAGCCGCACAATGTGTGGAAGCTCGAAGAGCTTCATCCCCTCCATCACCTTTACAAGCTCCTCAAAAGCATCAGCATTGTATCCAGGAACCTCAGCGAGGGGAACGGTCAGCAGCTGACCTTCAGCAAGCTCATCCACAGCCTGCGCCTTGCCACGAGCAACGGCGCACTCCACCACCCTACCAAAGGCACCCACGACCTCTGGGGACTCCAACGTGCCCATGGCAGCCAGGCGCAAGCCATGGCTGATCAACCACCTACAAAAACAGCAAAGAACGCATTAGAAAGGAAGGAAAAAAATACAAAAATCAAAGGATAATATACAACAAGTACCTGCGCTCCGAAATCATGGACATAAGATGAGGATAAAACTCTTCATCATACTCTATGCTCAACTTGCGCAGCTTTTCCTCCTGCGCCTCCACAGAGCTCTCCACTTTCTTGCCAAAGGCAGCAAGTTGGCCGCAGAGCTCATTCTTCCTCTCCTCAAGGTACTTTACCCCCCCCCCCCAGGTGAGGTCAGCCATATACTGCTGCGACTCTCCACGCTCGCGCCGCAGCTCAGCCATCACTGTCAACTTCTCCTCGGTACCCTTCTTGGCGCGCTCATCGGCAGCCAACACCTCTGCCTGCGCCTCAGCCAACTGCGCCTTAAGCAGGGCAATCTGCTCATCCTTCTGAGCAAGGTTACCTCCCTCCACAACAGCCCGCGCCTTTAGCTGAGTGACCAACTCAGCTTGATGAGCAGCACCAACAGCTAGTTCCTCCACCAACTCATGCGCAGACATCTGCGCCGCTGCCTTCAAAGGCTCCTCCACATGAGCAGTCTGCGGTGATGCGGCACGATCCGCAAACACCGCATCATCATTCACAGCATGGTCACTACAAAAAAAAGAGGGTAAAGTTAGTGCGAAGATACAGCAAATAATGAAAATGAAAATTGTAAATACTTACACAAGAGGTGGGGACTTGGGCAGATTCTTCTCGGCGTCAGAAATGGATATCATCCTGCGTGGCAGACTCTTGGAAGTGCCAGTACCATAACCACCAGAAGACGCTTCCTTGCGCTTCCCTCTCTGAACCTCTGCAACAGGTTCCAGGATCTCCACGCTGTTGGACGATTCAACATGCGCCTCCTCCTCTACGGGAGACTGCTCCCCAGTAGGAGGAACACTCTGCACCGGCACAACAAGCGCGGCTGCGGGTGGAGAATTTTCACGCGCAACGGGCCCAAATACCGTTAGGTGCCCCTCAATAGCCTGTAAAATGGGCTCCTCACCTTCCCTCAGAGGACGCACCCCCACTGTCACGTGGTTGGGCTCCTTCAACTTCACGAAAGCGAATAGGTCTATCTCTGCGACAGACAAAAATTAAATAACAAGAACAACTTAGTTATTCAAGCAAAAAAAACACTTACATTTATAGAGGCAAAGGCAAGAAATGATGAGCACCCACCCTGGTTGTTCTCATCAATGAAGGTTGGAACCTCGTCCGCACCATCAAAATAGTTGCGACTCAGTCCTATATGCACCAAAAACTCCTCAGGATAGGAGTTAATGGGAATGCGGTTACTATCAATTATATCCGCATCTGCGGCGCTATACGAACTAGGGATAGGACGCTCATCCCTCGGCAGCGACCCTTGAGTATAGAACTCAAAGCAGGATGGAAACACAACATCATCCACCCAGAAGAAATATTCTCTCCAATGCCTTAAGGAATCTACTTTATCGGTATAGCATTGAAGGCGCCCTGAGCGCTTTGCAAAAGAAACCCACCCATGCGACCACGTTGTGTGGTAGAACGCACGAAATAGGTCGACTGTCGGATTGATGGCAAGTAACCGACAGTTTATTTCAAAATTGGATATCTTCGCCGCACCTATACAGGGCAGCTGTGAGATATGGAGTTGGTAGTAATTGAGCACGTTGCTCAAAAATATGGATATTGGTACGCGATAATTCGCGTAATCAAAAAATCGTGTATATAAACCTATCCTCCCATCGGGGAAATCGGCAATACACGCATCCACATCTGGTGCTTTAGGATGAACGTCGAGAGGAATGAAGTAGTCAGAAGAAAACTGACATACGTCATCCTCATCCATCCTAGAGCGAAACTCGTGTAACTGAGCAACCATTTTAAGATATAAACAAGGTGTACTAAATTGCGCACACACAGTTACCTAGTAGAACAATAGATCGAAGGAAAAAGCTTTGAAAGGTTTAAAAATGGTGGAAATGTTTTTTACTGTGTGTTCCACAGTGAAAGGATGCGGTCACTTTTATAAGCATCCAAAACCCTAAAAGGGACGCCACGTGGATTCCACTAACAAAACGTGTGGCTGGGAGGAGAAAAGGTACAACACTTTTTCCCTCTTCTTAAGGCACACGTGGACACTCTCCCCGTTTTTCGAAGCACTCCTTATGCTTGCCATGCTTGCCGCTATTCTCACTAGTCTAGTATTGCACTCTCCCCGTTTTTCGATTCCACTAACAAAACGTGTGGCTGGGCGGGAAGTATTTGATCTTTTCCCGCCATGCTTGCCGCTATTCTCACTAGTCTAGTATTGCACACTAGACTGGGGGGACATGATGACGTATAGTCTATAGTTGGGCCACGGGCCCAAATGATAGACATTACTAAGCCCAAACCCACCACGAGTGGGCTATCATGATGATGCATGGGAATCGCAACAGGCTTTACCTCTCGAGGGATCTCAAGAAGCTTACAACCCCCACCAGGCAGTGTACCTGATCGTTGTAGTATAGTATAGTGACAAGTACCGGGGGATTGATCGTTCAGCTTAGGAATAGTGTCGCTAGGATTAGAAAGCCTAAATACTAGTTCTAAAGGTGAGGGATGATTATTTTTGTGTTTTTATATTTTATGGAAGCAATTAAAAATCTCGGGTTTGAAGGATTTGGGCGGAATTAGTTGCTAATCAACTAACCCAATACTAAGATGCAATCAAAATAAAATACTAGAAATGAAAATAAACTAATTTATACTAAGGTTGTGAGCAGTAATTGGAGAAAATGTGTTTACTTAGATTTCACTACTCCCTAGATATCTTTTACACGTTAATTACTTGTTATAATTGCATGGATGACGGATCGTATTCCTTAATACCATTCATGGGGTGGCACACATAACTCCCCAATTCTATGAGCTCTTATCTCCTCCTATACCATGCCCAGCACAACTATAGGGATTGTAAACAGTGGCTCATGCATTAAATACAACCAATAAAGACCTAGTGCGCGTTGGTTCATGTTTCTTAAGACGTTCAAGCATGTTACCAATTGGAGATCTGCCAGTTTTCTTAAGCCTAACATATAAATCATTCATCCAAGACAAGAATAAACAAGTAATCAACACATAATCAATATCTAGGTTTCATTAGATCTAAGCAAACACAAGATAGATCTAGCCTAGCATGATGGAATTAAGACAAGAACATGATATAGACAACCAACACATAGACATATTGATTGAATTAGAAGAACACTTATCTTGATTAAACATGCAAGGTATCAAGGGGTTGGAACCCTTGAAAAACCTGTAAAGTTACACCAAAATCGTACTTAGGGTTTCTCCCAAAACTTCTCTCTTTAAATGTGAAAAATTAGAAAACTATATATAGGAAAAGGGGTCTGACGGCGTCAAGACCAATTAGGTGACGCCGTCACCTCGCCGCCAAAACAATCCTCGGACTGCCTAGATCTACATTTGACGCCGTCAAGTACAAATCATTTCCAGGCCGTCATGACTTTTACTCTTGACGCCCTACCTTCATGACGCCGTCAAATCTCTTCTGGATCGTCATGGAATTTTACTCTTGACGCCGTCAGGGAACTACTCTTGACGCCGTCACCTACTGTTCCCGGCAAGGAAAATTAAGACTTTGGCGTTTTCTTCACTTTTATGCTCCAAAAATGTCCGAATTGCTTTCTTTTCCAGATTTCACTCCCAAAGTACCTAAAATCACAAAAGGAACGATTTAGGGCAATATTTGATCAAATAAATTCAGATTCGGGCTTAAATGACCCCCTAAAAACGGATCATTTTTCGCCTCATCATATACCCTTACACTTGAGATTTGCTTGTCCTCAAGCAAATGTGCTTTTATTCTAGTCAAAATACAAGTTAGGGGTCATTTAACACTAATATAAAAGTAATTACAACAAATAATCGTTCCACTAAAGACCAATAGACAAGCACGGAGGTCATACACAAGCACCTCACAAATAGTGTTTAGATACTCACATCTCTCGGGTGTAATAAAGTGTAAATTACAATATGGAAACGGAAGATATCTCTCACTACCTGTCATAGCAAAATAGATTACCATAGGCTTGGGAAAGGATCAAACCTCCACCACATGGCGTAAGCACCTAGGATAAACTATCAAAGAGGTCTTTTAAAGGGTTGTAACGTTAGGTATAGCGATATGAAATACACGGTTTTGTTGGATAAAGGAAGTTTTACTGGTGGCGAGTTAACAATCTTGGTCAATCACATGTACAATATGGCGTTGCTAAGCCAAGACTAGACTCGACTTATGCTAATAACAAAAACATAAAATAAACATAGAATGAAACGGGATGGTAGTCCGTATGTTTTTTCTCTTTTTCCTTTTTTTTTTTTTTTTTTTTTTTTTTTTTTTGTGCATGCACTCTTACCCTACCATCCAAAATAATACATCATAGGGAATGAACATTCCCCTTACACTTGAATCTTTACATACTTTACAATTAGCTAATCTAATGACTCGAATTAAGAAAATCAAAACACTTGGAGCACTTTTAAGATTAACGTACATATGAGGGTAATAAATGATGTTCTTCCCCATTACTCCATAAAATAAGTACTTACCCATGAGTCCCAATCGTCCCAAAACAATATGTACAAGGATATGACTCGACTTAGCAACCATGTAATCAATTAGAAAGTTAACTTAGGGTTTAACAAATAACAATAATGCACTAAAAATGAGCGCATACACGGAAGGCTAAGGCGATTTGGTTGTACATTTAAGTGGGGTGTAACAAATTCTTCCTTTAAGTAAAATGCTTAAAGTTAGAAACGAAAAGATAGGCTCGGAGGGGTGTACTAGGGGTATCGTGTACTAAAAATGAGTACAACGCTAAGGGTGTGGGAAAAATTAGTTGACTTAACTAGCCAAGTAATATGACTTAAATGGTCAAGTAATTATAATACGGGTTTAACACAAGGGTGATCCTAATGCGTCTTATCATGTAGTAAATCCTACTACACGAATGTAGTCTCACTAGCGGTCTCGGGATGCATCACTAACGCAAGTTCTAGAATCTAAATGCTACCGGTACACTCATAAGCACTAATAGTAAATGCTTTTCCTATCAAATCTAAAGGCGAACCTCACATATTTGGGTGGAAAATTTTTCTGAATATATGGTTATGTGCTAGTCATATAATCTCCTATCCATGAGACGCTTGCTATGGCTAAAGTTTCACTCCTAAATGTTGTAAAAAATTTTAAATTTGGCGCTAAAATTGCACTAACAAGTATTTCTCATAGTTTTATTACACGTTTACCATTAAACAAAACAAACTCAAGCGAAAGTGCATATGTAAGGTATCATCTTTTTACCCTCCCCTTACACTTAAGATGAACATTGTCCCCAATGTTCAAGTAAAGAATGTAAAAGTGAAAAAGTAAAGAGAATGAAATAAAATACTCCCCTGATTCGCTCGGTATGGATAATAGGATGGCCAGGTTAAATCTTCCTCCAAGAAAATGAACAATCAAAGCTTCCCTTCTAGAGTATAAATCATCTTCTTGTCATACATAACCTGTAAAACCTGACAAAATAGACAAGACAACCTCGCGTAAAATCGGCGGCATCCTATATAAGTTACTAAATCCTAGAAAACAAGATAAGATATAATGCTTGTGGAATGAAGTTTGCAAATCTCCTGGAGATTATAAAACTTAATAATTCACAAAAACCATAAGACTCCGTTAGAAAAACAAAACTGGTAAAATTTCCAGATTTTTACACCTGACGCCGTCAAGAGTAAACTCCTGATGCCGTCAGAATTGACCTGCAGAAATTCTTATGTTAAGTTTCCGGAAAATTTCTGGAAAAACTTGGTCCTACTTCTTGGAAAATCCTGCAAAACTTCATTATGACTCAATACAAGCATTTGACTCTAACAAATACGAATATACATGTTCATTTAATATTGTGGAGAATCATGATCGGTTTGTTTCTTAAAAAACATATTTGGGGTTTCCCCTTACACTTATCTTTTGCAAAAATACTTTTAGGCGGAGTTAAGACTAGGCCAAAACAACAAAGTAAAGTATTTCCACTATTTATTTGAGAAACATGATCTACCAACAATAAAAATAAAGCATGCATACGGAAGCAAATAACAAACAAAAAAATAAAAATCACACAAAACATGGGTTGCCTCCCAAGAAGCGCTTGTTTTTGTTCGAGTCACGAGCCTGACTCTACCCTTATTTAACGGATAAAGGGGAGGTTATCCCTACACTTAGAATTAAGTGTGGGTGATAGTAGCGATACACACCAACTTGGTAATAGTATGCCTCGTGAGAAAAGAGTGGTGGATGAATTATATGCTCAAAGGGGTGTGCTCCTATCATCATAACCTTACCTAATTTGTTAGGAATACAAATATTCCTGTAAAAGTCTCGGTCACCTAATGATTGTAATAGCATTAAGTTGGCTCGTAGTTAGTTTGTTTATTAGTTAATTAGTATTAGATTAAGTAACACCGTGGAAGAAGGAACGGGTCTTTACCCACTGTATGCCTGATCCACAGCCCGGGAGTGGGTGTAATATTGTAACTATAAACACCCCTCTCCACATGTGGAGAGGGTTGGACCTTCATTCATTTTCAATCTAACATTTTCTCTTTTTCTTTCAAGGTTCCACTCTTTCTCTCTTTTCCTCCCTCCCCCTCATTTCTACGCCTCACTCATCACCACTTGATCATGTTTCCAACATAGTTAGTATTCTACAATTGGTATCAAGAGCCAAGGTTTCATCTTAGGGCCTTGTAGAATCAAATTTGATGATGTTTTGAGTGGTTTTGTGAGTTTGGAGTCACTTTCTTGGTATACATCTTGGTTTAATCTATCTAGTGTTGTTATACAAGTTTGTGGTGTACTTTTACGTTCATTAGTGGTTGTAGAACACTCTAGGTCAGTTTGTGGTAACATATCATTAAGCTATTTGAAATTTGGAGTTGGTTTTGGGCGAATTTCTATGTTGCGTTTAAGTCCACTGTTCCATTGCTTGGTTGCGGTTAAGTTCTGAAATCTGCGGTTAGCTTGCTGCGGTTACTATTTCGAGAATACAAACAAAACGCAATGAAAGTGACAGTTTTGGATTTTTGTCTCTGCGAGTAGATTATGCGGTTAAGTCTTCCTCAGCTTGCGTATTGCGTTTAGGTTCTGCGGTTAAATAATCTGCGTTTGGTTCAAAGTACTGCGGTTAGATTCTCTGCGGTTAAGTGTATTGCGATTAACTTATTGCGGTTAAGTGTCTTGTGGTCAAGTGCACTGCGGTTAGTCTCTGCGGTTAGGTCCTGTGGTTAGCATATCTTGCGGTTATCCCTTCACATGTGATTTCCTCCTTGCAATCTTCAAATGAAAGGACCAGTATCGTATGTTGACTCTAGTGGACAATCATGCTCGGACTTTCAAGGGAATGAGTCTCCTCAGTCATGCAAACTGCTTGAACTGGCAAGAGAATGTCACATTGAATGCTTCCATACACTTCAGTCACATCTTTCTATGCTGCTTGAGGGCAATGGATTCGTAATGGGTTTTGAACGTGCATTCATGACACTTTTCGGTCAAGATGTCCAATCATTCACGGATATTATGATTTTGAATTTGGATCAATTACGACAACGATTGGTCAGAAAAGAAACATCTAACGAGGGATCCTCTGCAGCCCTAGGAGTGCTCAGCAAACAACTGAATAACTTCTTCGACTCCAAATACTCCATGGTCTATGATTACGACAGTCAGATGACTATGAAGTGCTTCGTTGAACACACAAAGATAGATGTTGATCAATATAGAGATATGCTACGTCAATACCTGGACAAGGTTAAAGAGTACGTTGAGAGACAGCCAATACTTGAACTTGGAGATGATGACAAGGCCGAGTCTCATGATGAACAAGCATGTGACAGTTTGGGGTCGGGTTTAACAGCGGATGCAAAGCCGGTCAACACTGAACTCATGGATGCAGAAAAGGATGAGAGAGTCACTTCTGCTGAATTAGTGACCCAGGCTATGGTGAACATACCCACACCAAACTCAAGCAATGAGGTATCGTCAATTGATCAATACAATACACCATCAAACGTAAGTCATCATACAGATCAAATCAATATTAGTTATAACACAAACTTGTTGAGACAGGCTGACAGTGCACTACTCTTAACTAATTCAACAAATATGTGTTATAAAGGGGGAGAAAATGATCTGTATGATGTCTTCAAAAATGATTTGTTTGATGAAAACCCTTGTCTGAAAGTTGAGTCTTCTAAGACACTGGACCAGACCACGGTTGATAAAGACGCATTTAATCAACTTCAAAAAAGGTTTTCACAATTACAAAAACACTGCATTGAACTTGAACTTGAAATACAACGTAAAGAAGAATGCTTTCAAAACTGCAAACCGTGTCTTAATCCTGAATTGCCTGATCTTAAAAAATATTTTCTGATCAACAATCTGAAAAATCAACTGCATGACAAGGACTCAACCATCAACTGTCTTAAGAATCAAATCAAGATGTATGAGCAACGAAATGACGCCGAATGGAAATACAATGCGTATGAAACTAATTGCAAAATTACTAAATTACGTGTTGAAAATGAGAATCTCAAGGTGAAATGTAATAAACTATATGAGTCACTTAAACAGATAAATGCTGAGAACATCAATCTTAATGCTTCACAACTTGCTAACTACGATGATTTCTCTGCTCTAAGTCTGACCGCATGTGCTAAAACTCCTAGTGAGCACACAGTGTCAAGCGTTGTTTCAAAGTGTCAAATGAGCCACAATCTTCCAAAACCATACATCTTGGGTAAACCTGTCCTGAAAGATGTTGATTATCAAACCAACATTAGACAACCAAATGCTTTTAGTCAAAAGAGACTCAGTCTTTCAAAACCGTCTATCTTGGGAAAACCTGTTTTGGAAAATGTTTGTTTTCAAACTACCACTAGACAACCAAAGAATTTTAGTTTTGAAAGATCTAAATTCTTGAATAAACGATGTGTTTCTCAGGTGGACGAAAAACGTGATTTGACTAACCCTGTAAGGCCTAAACCCATATCTCAGATATTAAATAGTCTTAAACCTGTTAAACCTTTGAGACATAGACCAAGGAAATATGCCCATAGTACTACTCATCACAAGAATGTAACCATGCATGAAACTCTTCACAAGTTTAGATCTTCTGGGTTATGGATACCAACTGGTAGAACGTTCGTGATGAATGGTCACAAATGGTCATGTGTGTGCACCACTAACACAGGTGTTACAAAGGGATTACACAACAGGTCAGCTAAAACCTGCGTGTGGAGTCCAAAGACACTGACATCTCCTGCTACTAGAGACATGTCTACTCACACGTGAGTTGACATCATGTGGACTCCTGACTACTTAGTCTCAGGACTCGGGCTAATCTGTTCACCCACTAACATGCTCACTGTTTATACCCTATGTCTGTAGATGTGTGTACATATTGTGTGTTTGTTTTACATTTATTATATTTGTTTTCTGGGTTATCTTTATGTGTACATTCTTTTATTTCACATTGTGTTTTAGTACTTGCTCTATGTAGTCGGGTGCATCTCATATCTTGCATCATGGTATTTGTTGTTAGTTATGTGGGGTTCCTCATCGCTTGAGCATCTCTCATGACTACAGGGACCAATCTTGTGCACTTGGATTATTGTCTTTTATGTGATAAGTGTAGTACAGGGACTTGATGTGTCAATATGCAAATTGTGTTTCATCTCATATTTAAGAAATTTTATTTCTTGCGTTTAGAAAAAGTTAACCACAACTCATATTGCTATTAACTCATCTCTACTTGTGTGCTGCGTTTAAGTCTTGATTGTGTTCCCTGTGTGCTCGATTCTTGGTATGTCAAGTGCTTCTATCTTTACATTTTCTATTTCCTTCCATGTTTTCAACCTCTCACTCGTTGTGTTATCTTAGGTGGATACACACGGTGATCACTGTCTCGCGTTAAAGAACTTGTGTCTAATAGGTTAGATCATGCTGGTTTTATTATACATGTATTCGTTCATCTTTTTGCGTATATGTATGATTCACAGTCATGTGTGTTTAGATCTTGGATTTGTTGGTCTTGCGGTTAGGTCGATAACTCCACGGGTAGTGTTTTTGATAGTAGGTAGGATAAGAATGATGTAGTTACTTAGGAAAATGGATCTCAGTGCTGGTTATGGTGTCGAATGTTTGTTCAATTGGATGATACGAAGTGTGGAGAGTGTTCTTGATTGCGTTTAGACCAATTTCTTGATTGCGTTTAGACTATGTTCTTGATTGCGGTTGGACTATGTTCTTGATTGCGGTTAGACTTATTTCTTGATTGCGGTTAGACTTATTTCTTGATTGTGTTTAGACTATGTTCTTGATTGCGTTTAGATTTGATTCTTGATTGCGATTAGTTTAAGATTCCTGATTGCGATTAGATTAAGTTCTTGACTGCGGTTAGACAAAGTTCTCAATTGCGGTTAGATTAATTTCTGTATTGCGATTAGTCTATGACTCTTGAACTGCGGTTAGATTAATTTATTGACTGCGGTTACCTATACTTGCGGTTAACTTGATGAGCGTTGACCATGTGTTGCGGTTCAGTTGGTTGCGGTTATCTTGACTTGTTGCGGTTAACTTAGGTTGCGACTACAACGTTGCGGTTAAAAATTTGAGTCTGCGTTTAATTGAGTCTGCGTTTAAGTGCTCTGCATTTAAGTCTAACTGGGAACTTTCTTGGCACACTTTGTCTTACACTTATTGGTTGTGGTTAGCATGTGTGCTATTGTATGGGCGTCTAAGTTTTTATGCATGGGTTGGTATGTTTGACACTCATTCTTAAGTGTCTATACTACTATTCTACATGTTGAATGATTATCTTGAGTACTTATTACTTGCCGTACATAACCCTTGGCCTTGTTCCTACTGCCTTACCATTTAATTCTGGGGTTTCTCCTGCTGCTAACACTCACCTTCACATATGGTTTTCTTCTGTGGTGATATTTGTCAAATGCAGCTCCTATGGCAGAATCTATTGTCGAAGTGCCTTTAGCTCCACCTGTTCGTTCTGACGATGACATTTTGCCTTTCAACAAGTGGGTTCCTATCGGGAAAAGTAACTGCTATGTTAAGACAGATAGATCTCAGAATCATCCCATATTCAGAGTTGCACTAGACATACTGAAAAACACCACCTTCTACAATGCCTTTACCGCATCCTCCTCTATCCCCTCCATCTACATCCAACAGTTCTGGAACACTATATGCCTTGACAGAACAACCAACATGTACAAGTGTCAGCTGGATGAGCATTGGGTGAACATCACCATGGAAACACTTGGTAGCGCTCTGCAGATATTACCAACGGGTGATAATGTTGAATTTACTCCCCCACCTACTCCAGCTACTCTTATTGATTTTGTCAATGAACTTGGATACCCCACTCAAGTATCTACACTTTCCACTGTCATCACACATGACCTCTATCAACCATGGAGAGCAGTTGCAAGCATAATCAATTTTTGTCTGACTGGTAAAACATCAGGATATGAAAGACTTAGAGCTCCTTCTCTACAAATTCTCTGGGGTGTTGTTAACAGCGAGAACTTCAATTTTGCTGAACGTATCTGGGAGGAATTCAGTCAGTCTATTCACTCTTTCTTGGTCGACAAGGCTAACCTTGAAGCAAACAAAGACGGAAAGAAAAGATCAGCCAAGCTTTCGATCCCAAGCGTTCGGTTTACTAAGCTGATCATACTTAGCCTTCAGCGATCTCTAAAATTTCACCCAAGAGAAGAATCCCCTCTTCATCAACCTACAGACGAACATCCACTTGGGTTCCTCAAATATGATTCAAAGAGCACTCACGAGATCATATTCGGCATGGACATTCCCACTGCCCTTCTTACCCGTGATATACTGACTGCTCAATATTATGAGGAATATCTTAAACTTCTGAAGAAAAGTCGGGAATCACCCCCAAATGAGCCAGCCGTATCCACTAAGTCCGCAAGATCTGCATCTAAGAAACGCAAAGGCGGTAATACCTCAGCTGCTTCCTCTTCAGGCTCTAAAAGGGTTAAGAAGGCCACTGGAGGTAAAAGAACCAGCTCGAAAACTAAATCTCCAAGTGCCGAAGACCCCAATGTTGCACTTTGCTCCACTCAGTTGCCTCTGACTGAAGAAGAAATGGTACAAATGGCAACTGCTGAAAGCTTGAAGGAAGCATATATGCCACCGGTTCCACCAGTCAGTGGGGTCATCATTAGAGAACCTCAATCTGATAGAGCTTCACAGATCCAGCACGTGACCGGTAAAGGCAAGGATGTTGCCAAAGAAGAACAAGCAGCACACACCCTATTGAAAATATCATCTCCTGCCTCCAAATCAACCAGCACCAAGTTTATTCTCAAAAGACGCTCACCAACATCCTCATCTGCCAAGCTTTCTTCTGATAATGTCTCCTCGCCAAGTCTTGGACAACCCGATAAAGCCAGCAGTTCTGAGACTGACACCAATTCTGCTCCCAAAGGTGATGAACCACACCTCTCCACACAAGATGTAACCAGCCAACAACCTGTACAGGATAAACCAACTGATTCCGTTCCCCCGGTTGATCCACTCGATGACGAGTTTGTTTCTACTGCATATCCGGATATTCAAGGTAACCTCAAAATGAAAACAGATGATCCTAAGCTCGAGGTGATACCTGACAGCCCCACTGGTACGCTATCATCGTACAAGAATCTGGACACTTATGGCGATCAATTCCTCATGGATAAGCCAGATGATGCTGAAGGTGAAAAGTCCGGTGATGAGCATGCAGAAGTTGTGTCAATGATTGATGTGCCTATTGTGCAAGACGACTCCACCATTCCTACCAAGTCTGCACCAACGTCTACTGCTGGTCCCAACAACGATAACATCCCACAAGCTGATGACACCCAAGAGAAACCGTCTGCATCTGCCGCTCCTGCTGACACTGAGAAGAAGTTAGATCTGGACACCTTAACTGCTTTGACTGCTGATGCTGTTCAAGAAAATCTTGCCATTCGTGAGAAGTTGGACAAGCATGCCTCTCTGCTTCAAACCCTAGTAAACCTTAAACTGCCACAAACAATCACCAATCATAGCCGCAGATTATACAAGTTGGAACATCTCGATCTTGAACAACAAGTATCTAAGGCAATCAACGAACAAGTTGCTGAAGCTGTCAATATTGCTCTCGAAGCCCCTCTCAGGTCCAGGTTCAAGGACCTTCCCATTAATGACATGAAGGTTATTCTGCAGCACAGTATGTATCAGCAGGGTCAACATACAGGACACGATGCTCACGTACAGCTGTATAAGGCACTGGAGGCCTCAATTCTACAAGATAATGCTGAGGAACATGCCCGAGACATGGAAATTGAACGTAAAAGAAAACAGCGGCGTCAGGGTCAACCCAAACCACCATCTGGTTCACCTCCTCAACCACCTCCACCTCCACCACCTGTTGGGGCGTCTGGTCCATCAGGAACTTCTTCACTGCCTGGTGGGTCACAAGCTCCTAGCAGATCATCACAACCCACCTCATCACCATCTCAAAAACACCAGACTGACAAGTCAACCAAGTCAGCTCAGTCTAAACAAGCAAAACATGTTAAGTATGCAGCTTGGACTACTTTTGACGCTGGTGTAACCTCCATTGCATCTCATGCCCCTGAAGATCATGTCTTTAATGAAGCTTCTGTCACTCCACTACACGATGAGTCATCCGATGACGAAGATGATGATGCTTCTACAACTCACATTCCTGGTAGACAATGGTGGAAATCTTTCACCAGAACTGACACCAATGATCCACCTCGAGTTCCCTTAACCAAGGATGACAAAGAGACATGGTGGAAACCAGATGACAACAAACCGCAATCACCTGAGCCCGACTGGACGATTCCTTCCTCTGATGTACCAACCAATGATAGTAACTGGATCAATGCAATCACCACCAGTTTTGTTCCACCCTCTGAAGATTCCCTACTTTCCCAAACTGGTGATATGGGAACATTCATCGCATGGTTCTGCAAGAAACGGGGTCTCTCAAAGCTCACTCAGAAGGACCTGGAAGGCCCTGCATTCAACATTGTCAAAGCCTTTCATCAGGATGTTAATCATCTACAATACCAGATGGAAGAGTGCCACAAGATGTTCAATGACATTGTGAATGAAGGAATAATGAAGTATAATTACAACACTCCACTTCCCTTGGGTGGCCCTCCAGGAAATGTCACTATCCAAGCTGAATTCTTCTTCAACAAAGACCTTGACTATCTTAAGCTTGGGAGTAGACAATGCAAATCAGCTTTGTCCTTCACAAAGATGAAAGCTGCCCATTATTCTGACATCGGGTTGGAACAGTTAGTCCCCGACAGTATGTGGAGTACTCAAGAATGCGACTACAACATCTCGGCATCTCTGGGCATTTCACACTGGTGGTTGAAGAAGCAACAGTTCTACATTGATCGGTTTCAAGCTCCAGGTGACCGAAAGTCAGTTCGCTCACCACTTCAAATCATCAGTGTGGTTAAAGTTCTTATACATCCCATCTATGGATATGACTATCTCAAGAGCATCACACTCAAACGCGCAGACTTCAAGGACTACACCATATCCGAAGGGGATTTCAAACACCTACGCCCTAATGATTTCGAAGACTTGTATCTCCTCCATCTTCAAGGAAAGCTGCATCATCTACCTTCACGTGAAATGAAGACTCTTGTGTTTGCTGTACTTCACTGGATCCGGGGCATCGTCATCAGGAAACGGGTCGAAGACTTTCAGCTTGGTATCGAAAGCTACCAATCCCAGCTCAACCTCACAAGACCCCTATGGAATGTTAATAGTCTGGAATGGGTTGCGGACTTTACAGTCATTGAATCTCCTCTAGCAACTGTATTTCGAGACAAGTACAATGTGCCCATAGTTTTGCGATTCAATGAAATACACAAGTTCAGTGACGGTACCTTGCGTCTGGTCGAAGAGGCACTGGACTTCAGAGTGAAAGAATACCAAGTTTATGCCCAGGGAACTAGACGGTATACCAATAACTGGACTGCAAATGAGTTAACCCGAAACAAGAGGTTTTTGGCTGGCATCCGCAAGAGATTAAAGATACGAAGAATCTTCCGAAGCCTGGAGTGCTACGTTGGTGGCAGAGTTCGTGAAGGGGACTACCGTCTTCTCCAACGTACTGAATAATAAGATCAGTAATGGGGTGCAGTGTCTCAATTATGTGTGTTGGTTGGAGTGTTTGTGTTGTACTGTCATATGTTTATGGCCCTCCTTGTGTATCCTTATAAACATTTCTCTTGCCTTCTGCACATCCTATCTCGCATAATGTACATACTTCTATATATATATATATAAATAGAAATATATATAACCATAAAAAAAATTATATAGTAATACAAAAAATACAAAACTTACAAAAATAGTCTTCTCACGACATGTCTCTTGTATAATCGATATTATGTACGTTTCTAGAAATGTCATTCAATAATGACACGGAATCATACATATGCTTGAGCAAGAGTTTTTCGGTTTCAAAATAAAGTTCTTTTCCAAAAACATGTCGTATCTCAAAACATTCTTAAAATATGGTTTGCTATTACTTCAGATAGCAACCCGGTTTTCAAAATTAAGGAAAACACGTCGCCAAAAAGACGGTTGTTCCTAACAAAGGGTGCCGTTCATCCGAGTGTGAATTACTTTATATTCATGCACCCTCGATCTAATGTACGCTTCAGTGCATTATTTCTTCATAAAGAAGAGAAATCTTCTTTTTCTCGCCAAATACTTTCCCTTCTATGATTTTTCCGGAAAGTGTTTGTGCAAAACTTGGTGGTACCATGAAATTTTGAATGACAATCAAATTGAACTCAAAAGGTTGATAAAATTTCCACTCAATCAATGACGTTAATAGTTTATGAAAATATTTATGCTTTAACAATCCGTCATTGATTGAGGGGGAGAGTGATTTCTCAAAATTTTATGTATCAACAAAACTCCCCACACTTTGTACAAAACAAAAGCAATACGATTTGTGATGGTTATGTGTCAGAATGAGTAAAATTTTCAAAGAGTTTTCGCTAAAACTTCGAATCTTTTTCAAACTCTTCACATCTGACACATAACAACCTCCCTCACAGTTTGAGGGGGAGCTACAAAAAGTTCCTTTTATCAGAAAAATATTAAAATTGACCGCATTTCTCTTCCTAAAACGTCTTCTAAATTATTTAAATCAATTGAGATCAAAAATCTCAAAAGATTTGAAATTTTTGATCGGGGGAGAGAATGTGATTTAAATATGAAATCTGATATCATATGTGATCTTTTGGACTCAATAATAGGCTCCCACATATGTGCTAAACTCTTTCGTATATCAATGCACATATTGAGGGGGAGCAAACGGCGTTTGTCGAAGTTACACCAATGACCGACCATTTATCTTTATGCATGGAGTTACAAGGTTGGTTAAGGTTAGGTATGAATTCCCATGATCCACCAGAACCGGAAGGATCTTCCCAGGGACAATCCTCTAGATAGATTAGAAGTCCTTAGGAATGATTGAAAAAAGGAGTAAAGTGAGAAAGGGAAGAGTGCGGACTGAGATAGAGCTAGGACTGGAACAAACCCAACAAGGTTCTAGTGATGAAGTCTCGGTAAGCACTGAAGGGGTTGAAGAATGAAAAAGAAATGAAATGAGAAAGGGTGAAAAGAAATAGCCCTCCATATATTCAACCTTAGGGCAGAAACCGGGTTCAATTCACAATCTACTGGCGGTTACTAAGGTAACACCGGTATTGAAGACAAGACGTCATGGACCCAGTGACGCACTGCACTAAAACTTCCCAACCACTCAAGTTCTCTTAAAAGAGCTTGTTTCAATCTCACGGGGAACCCTGTGCAATGTATCGACCGCTCATTGCAAGCTATGTTGATACCTAAAACAAGAGACGCCTCCCCAGTCTCCAGGAGCGGATCAAAACGCACTATTGAGTCTAGAGCCATGAGATCATCCATAAATCTCGTTAGGACACATTCCAAATATGCTTATTGTTTCACATAATGTGAAAAATAAGATAAAATATTTAGAGTCCTACGCATTATCCTTGTGGTATTGCCAGAACATCCGAGTGATATGAAAATATTCACAATGACGATGGAAATCCTTCTAGAGCGAACATCACTCAAGCTCTTGGTGGGTGACATGTGAGATCCATCTTGGATCAATGATCAAGTGACAACTGGAAAGCAACAATGGTGCGATTCAAATTTGAATCAAACTTGTTCCAGGATATGGATTGACGGATACTTTTGCCAAAACCTCTCAATGTGCTCACCAACTTATCTTTCGAGCACATTGATTGTGTAATATCTTTCAAACAAAAGTATTTTTGATGGAAATGTGATTCAAAGTATAAAACTCTCGTCGTGTCTCAAAAATGTTTATCATATGACACGCGAGTGATTTCTATAAATCAATTTCTCATCAATCCGTGAATATCTATTCACCGATTCACTCTATCGTGCTGTCTGCTTTGAGACGTTCCGGTATGAGAACATGCTAAGTATGAAGATTCCGAAGTGGATTCTTTGGAAAATTCATTACTACAAGCTGGAAATTCCTGTCAAGGAGAGTCTTCTTTAAAAGAGACTCTACCTGATCACAGGTCGGTTCTCACAAAACCGGAGGGTAGTCTGTCCTCGCAGAACGAATGACAAAGCCATATTCGTTCTCTATCTTTAGTGCTAACTGTTTTATTTCAGGGACACATATAAAGATGGCGTTGATGGCTCCAGTTTCTAGCTGAATCGGGTCAATCCATACCTCATGCTCACACATCCTCCACACTATCAATGAAGATGAGAGACTTGCTACAACAAATGTTGAGAGACTACTAACAACGTTTCCGCAACTCTGATGAAAAAGTCTCCTGATCTACAACTGTAATGCAACGTTTCCTGATATAGAAGGGTGTGAGCATGATGGTCTTTAGTCACTACATCACATGAAGGCAATACAACTATGGATGAGCTTGGAGATTTACTTTGGCTGATGATCTCAAAGGAAGCTCAAGGATCACATGTCTCAAAGGAATTCATATCACAAGTTCGGTTGCTTGAAGTACAAAGTGTGAAGAAAAGTGAAGAATCAGATCCTACGAGCTACAAAGACTAAAGAATGCTTAAAGACCAAAGAGCTTAATTTCAAAGGTGACCTCGCTTAGGGGGAGATTGTTAGGAATACAAATATTCCTGTAAAAGTCTCGGTCACCTAATGATTGTAATAGCATTAAGTTGGCTCGTAGTTAGTTTGTTTATTAGTTAATTAGTATTAGATTAAGTAACACCGTGGAAGAAGGAACGGGTCTTTACCCACTGTATGCCTGATCCACAGCCCGGGAGTGGGCGTAATATTGTAACTATAAATACCCCTCTCCACATGTGGAGAGGGTTGGACCTTCATTCATTTTCAATCTAACATTTTTTCTTTTTCTTTCAAGGTTCCACTCTTTCTCTCTTTTCCTCCCTCCCCCTCATTTCTACGCCTCACTCATCACCACTTGATCATGTTTCCAACATAGTTAGTATTCTACATAATTCAATCGGGTTAATGGGTGGATTAAGATTTTCTCCTAGAAAGGGATCATTTTCAATCAACTTCAAGAGATTACTAGTTGGGGATCCATCTTGACCTAATAAACCCGGTTTAAACCCATAATGTTTCTTATGATCAATCATAAATGGGTGATGTAAGCATGTAAGGTCATTTTCCACTCCTATATTGGTTTCCTCTCTACAAGGCTTAGAGTCCACTACCTTTATCCTAGGACTACCCGGACTATATGGTTTGATGGGTGGATCGGAACCTATCTCAATTCCTAAATTCACATCCAAGAATGGAAGATTAGGTAACGGTTTTGGTTGAGGCTCCGGTTCATCAAAACTAGGAACTTCCCTAGAACTAAGAGTAAGGTTATCATTATAAGTATTCAAACCTATATCCTCTAGTTGTGTTTGATCCAAGGGTTCTACCTCTATTGGGGTTCCTATAGTCTCTTCTACTTCTTCCGGGTAAGTCACGGGTGGTATGTGTGCCTCAAATGATAGTAGGACTTGTGGGGTACTTTGCGGGCTCATGTTATTTACTTCATCACTCCTTGTGTCAAAATCACCTATATCCTCAACATGTGTTTTATTATAATCTAACCCTAACATTTTCCCAAGTATCTCACGTGCTTCCCTAGGCATCTCAACTTCTATGTCCGAATCATAAGGATCATCCTCAATATTCTGACTGCCATATACAAATTGCCCAAAAGATTCTTCATCTGTTTCTTGAGATTCATCATCATCGATCATAAAACCTAGGTCTTTTTGATCAATGTGATCATGTTCGGCTACATTCTCCATCACATCAAGGTCACCTATGTGTTCATCCTGTATTATGGTAGGGCCTAACCATGACATGCAGCTAGGTGGCTCATACAAAACTATCCTAGGTGAAGGCTCATATGGTGCATAGGTTTCACTAAGTGAGGCATTTTGAGGGGTTGATGGAGCTCCTAAGGTGAATTCTTTAAAAGTCTTATGCCCTTGGCCTCTTTTCTCAAGGTACTCAATAAAATCAATGTAAGATCCTGTCCTCCTCATTTCATTCATCCATCTTGGTATATCCAAACTGGTGTAATTATATTTTTTCTGGTAAAACTCTAGTGTCGGACTTGGTGGATTCGCGTTCTCCATAGTGGTGAACGGAATAGTCAATGAACTTAATTTACTAACAAAGGCACAAAGAAAAAGATAGACTAAAGAAAACCTAAAAATAAAAATAAAATCTTACTAGAAAGGAATCTAGCAAGTAGACCTAATAAAAAGAAATTCTAACCTAGACAATAACTATTCCCCGGCAACGGCGCCAAAAACTTGATGTGTGGGAATCGCAACAGGCTTTACCTCTCGAGGGATCTCGAGAAGCTTACAACCCCCACCAGGCAGTGTACCTGATCGTTGTAGTATAGTATAGTGACAAGTACCGGGGGATTGATCGTTCAGCTTAGGAATAGTGTCGCTAGGATTAGAAAGCCTAAATACTAGTTCTAAAGGTGAGGGATGATTATTTTTGTGTTTTTATATTTTATGGAAGCAATTAAAAATCTCGGGTTTGAAGGATTTGGGCGGAATTAGTTGCTAATCAACTAACCCAATACTAAGATGCAATCAAAATAAAATACTAGAAATGAAAATAAACTAATTTATACTAAGGTTGTGAGCAGTAATTGGAGAAAATGTGTTTACTTAGATTTCACTACTCCCTAGATATCTTTTACACGTTAATTACTTGTTATAATTGCATGGATGACGGATCGTATTCCTTAATACCATTCATGGGGTGGCACACATAACTCCCCAATTCTATGAGCTCTTATCTCCTCCTATACCATGCCCAGCACAACTATAGGGATTGTAAACAGTGGCTCATGCATTAAATACAACCAATAAAGACCTAGTGCGCGTTGGTTCATGTTTCTTAAGACGTTCAAGCATGTTACCAATTGGAGATCTGCCAGTTTTCTTAAGCCTAACATATAAATCATTCATCCAAGACAAGAATAAACAAGTAATCAACACATAATCAATATCTAGGTTTCATTAGATCTAAGCAAACACAAGATAGATCTAGCCTAGCATGATGGAATTAAGACAAGAACATGATATAGACAACCAACACATAGACATATTGATTGAATTAGAAGAACACTTATCTTGATTAAACATGCAAGGTATCAAGGGGTTGGAACCCTTGAAAAACCTGTAAAGTTACACAAAAATCATACTTAGGGTTTCTCCCAAAACTTCTTTCTTTAAATGTGAAAAATTAGAAAACTATATATAGGAAAAGGGGTCTGACGGCGTCAAGACCAATTAGGTGACGCCGTCACCTCGCCGCCAAAACAATCCTCGGACTGCCTAGATCTACATTTGACGCCGTCAAGTACAAATCATTTCCAGGCCGTCATGACTTTTACACTTGACGCCCTACCTTCATGACGCCGTCAAATCTCTTCTGGATCGTCATGGAATTTTACTCTTGACGCCGTCAGGGAACTACTCTTGACGCCGTCACCTACTGTTCCCGGCAAGGAAAATTAAGACTTTGGCGTTTTCTTCACTTTTATGCTCCAAAAACGTCCGAATTGCTTCCTTTTCCAGATTTCACTCCCAAAGTACCTAAAATCACAAAAGGAACGATTTAGGGAAATATTTGATCAAATAAATTCGGATTCGGGTTTAAATGACCCCCTAAAAACGGATCATTTTTCGCCTCATCACATGACAAATGACTTGGGCCATAATACCAATGGCTTGGACTCACGAAGTCCAAAGCCCAACCAAACTACCCGGTTATAGGATAAGGATCTTCTATTTACGGAATAGATATCCTTACCCCGGATAAGCACCACGTGTGCGAAGAGTAAGGAGCAAGAAACCTACACGGTCTCTGCGCCCCTATATATAGAATAATATATTCTCATTAAAGGTACGATTTACACAATCCCTAACTCTTCAACTAAACCCTAAACCGATTACTTACTCTCACGCCGGAGTCTAATCGTGGGAGACAATCCCACGATAAGCCTAACGGTGTTGTTTGCTTTCTTAGTGCGCAGGTTTCATAAGCACTAAAGTTCTAATTGGTACGAGAGCAGGAGTCCAAACAAGGTAAGCCCAACTTTTGTATTAACATCAAGCAAAGTCGATTCAAGATTGTTTTATCTTCAAATAAATGGCCAGTTTCGTAATATATGGTTCAAATAGTTCAGAACACTAATTTTCTATAAAGTAAACAATTTTGGCTACAGAATACCAAGAAACATTCAAAGAGTTGTCAGAAAGTCAAAATTCCAATGTTCCAAGTGGATAATATATTAAACTTTATGTAGCTATGGAGCTTTTTATCGTTTCACATAGTCGACCATGCATGTTACTGCTTTTTGCTATATAAACTCAACCTACGTAGATGAACAAAACACAAGAAGCAACAATGGAAAAGTGTGTTTCAAAACTAACGATTTTACTGTTTGTGTTTCTATTAATACTTGATCATTATCAAGCCAATGCTGTCATTTCAGGTAAATCATCATTCTTCCATGTGTGTATCATTTCCTTATAATTTCATCGCACTCTACCAATATGCCTTTTATGACAGGGAATACTGCCTGTTATGCAATTGAAAAAGCATCATATCTATGATTAAAGATATAATATTTCATATATGTGTATACCCAATTTGTTCCTAAACTAATGTGGTCTGTAACTAGATGTTGATTTTGAGTGCCTTCAAAGATCAAGGAAGTTGATTCAGGGTTGGGAACAGGAAGGTGTTGTTTCAAAGAGTCAAAGAAAACTCAGAACGGTTTTGTCACCACCAGCACCACTGGCTAACCATTCTCGCCTACAAAACATGTCTCCACCACCACCACCTCAGCTGTAAACTTTATGATATTCTCAATTTTTTGCTTTCATGCTTGTTTCAGAAGAAGTTGACATTAATGCTCAAAATATACAGAGAGTAGTGAGTTTTTCTGAATATATTACAGTGTCCATTCATATGAAGGGAAGTTAACTTATTAGTAACAATTTTAGTTCTGTTTGAATCTCTCTGTTTTGCTTCGAAGAGTATTGTTGCAGAAAGCTAATTTCATGTGCCAGCCCTGTAGAATACATGGCTTTATTGAAGATTCCAGAAAAACAATACAATACGATTATAAATTGAAGTATAAATTAAGATAAAAAAGTTAAAAATCTCATGTTATGATTCGACTTGCGGACAAGTCATAAGTCATTCTCTATATTCCTTCAACGTCTTTGAATCACAGATTGCATAATCTGACTGCAAGGTTGGAGCTTACCGAACTAATTATGCATTTTCAGTTGTGCTTAATTTTGAAAGAAGTATGTGCACAATAGTTTTGCTGGCAGCAATTGTTGATGTGGGGTATTGTTAGAAACAACTATATATATACACAATAGTCACCAAGGCACATAGGAAATCTAGTATGCTGGAGACAGGTGAAGCATATGCACATTTGCATCGATAAGGATTTGACAAACTTGAATTGCATATTGTCTCAATGTGTTTTGGAACTCCTGTCAGCTGCATGTTCTTTTGAAGCCAGAGAATCTGCCTCAATTTCAAGAAAATAATGGCTATATTCATTTGATAGTCTCAAGTCATACCAGTCGCCAAAACGAGATTGCGAATGCACGAGTCAGTATGCAATTCAAGTAATAATACTCAGCTGAAACAATTCTATTGGGATGTCAAGGGATGTTAATTCACGGCCCCGTCATTCTTGAGGCTGAGGTGATAGTAACCCATGTTACTGTTACCAGCAGGAACTACAGATTTTATCTAGGATTCACAAAACCATAGACATTTAGACTCAAGAAAATTAAACTACACAACAGACAAGTACGACAGGTTCCATCTACGCAAGTCAGAAGCTGCCTAGCTTTGTTTCAAATCAACATTTAAACAACAAACCAAAAGATCAATCTTGGATAATAAGTATTAATAACGGTATCGGTTTGCTTGTTGACAGTTTACCATGGCCATCAGTAATAACACCATCTGGAAAATAAAAAGCACAAGCTACATCAAGAATAATGAGAAACAATACTTCACGTGTATTTACCAAGATCAACAGCTAACCTGTTCCAGCCATTTGGGTTATGAACGTCATAACCACCACCACACTTGGTCCTACCCACCATCCCGGTAACCTCATAATAGACTTCAGGATCACTCGAACGATCTTTAACAGTTTCATACATGGATCTCTTGGTGGATACCTTTAACGGATCTGCATTGGTGGATACCTTTAACAGATGAGATGGTTTACGATCCGTGAGAAGAAACATGTCCAGAGTTATGGCACCATCATTAAATTCACATTCGACCGTGCCTCTATGGTCATGTGAATGAGATACGACGTACTCAGTTTATGGCCATAGCACTTGAAGAATTGAGCCTCATGAATGTTCTCTTTGCTACTCTTCTTAACATACAACTGATGGGACTTGCTGAAGGCATCGACAGCAAAATCACCAATAAAGTAAAAGAGATCCCCCTTCTCGAGTGGCGTTATTGTTTTCTTATCAATCGGATATCGTATGCCAGCATGTGCAGTAATTCCAGGTGCTGCATGTTAGCATATTCTATATAATGTGGCCTTAATCTATTTACGTCTAATATCATTGTACATTATATAAGTTGATTTATTTAGGTAATAATTAATTGATTACCATAATGTGGCTCCTAAATCTTGATGGAAGATTTGACTAAATAAAGATTATATTACGTATTGTAATCTATACCTTATATGGAGTTGATCCCTACTCAATCTCTCACTATAAGTAGGGGATTAGTTCCACCCCATTACACACACAGAATTTCCATCATCTTGTGAGAGGATTTGGTAGAAGATCTAAGTTCCACCGGATACCAATGGCGTTCACATCTCTCAATTCATGTATGTCTTTCTTTTGTATTTACTGACTAATTGTTTATGTTATGTGTTAAACATGATTATTGGGATTAAATATTAACATGTGGCATCAGAGAGAATGGTCCGAATCATGTTTTATGATATACACATCTGTTGTTTTACGTTACTTTTACATGTTCCATCCATTAGTTTATGATGCATGTATGATATAGATAAAGATAAACCAAATAAATTATTACTATATAACAGAAGATAACTCATAAAAAGGATAAGTGATCTACCTTTTAATTATTATTATTTTCTACTCACCATTGATATTGCTTGACGTTTCTACTCCTATTTAAATTCTATACGAGTATGAGAATGCTTGATTGCATATATCTTTTGAATGAAACAGATTATATGTAAATAATGAACTACGTATAATCAATTTTGTCTGAACTTTATTGTTGTTCAAAAGAAAGAAACGTATATTAATATACATAATAAAATTGTTTTCTTTCATCATGCTTAAATAAAATAGGGTACTTAAGACATGTTTCTTTTATTTGTTAACATGTTCAGTGGCTAACTAATTGTTAAGATTAAATGTTGGCCCAACGGAAAGCACTTAATCGAAACAATTATTTGAATCAAAGTCATACTAAGTTACGTGTTGGTGTGTTCGGGATTGTGGATTATCCCAACGGATAATATCATAATTTTGACCGCCAAACGGTATTTGCAAATTAGATAGTTAGTTAACGAATATTTCTGCCCAACGGTGATATATTTTGTTGATTGATTTTGCAAAATTTAATTGTGAGGTTATTAATGGGTTGTTAATGGAACCAACGAGAAGTTAACAATTACATCCAACTTCTAATGTGAATCTAATATGGTGTTGTGGTTAGATCTCTATGACTAGCTTTTACCCTATAGCTGGTTGTTATTATTATGATACTAATATAGTCTTTATGTGATTTGTACCGTGGAAATAATTTTAGTCCTATATGAGCTTAATGAAGAATTTGTTGTTACAGCTTTGACACCTAATGCTATTACCAACTGTGTTTCTGGCATTGAACCTCTAAATGGAACTAATTTTTCATCGTGGAAAGAGCAAGTGAAAATTTCCCTCGGCATAACTGATTTGGACTATGCATTAAGGTTCGACAAACCTAATCCTCTAACGGCCACTAGCACGGCTGATCAGAAGAGGACTTATGAAATATGGGAAAGGTCGAATCGCATGTCCCTAATGATAATGAAGAACTCTATTTCGGTAGCAATTCGAGGAGCCATTCCGGACTCTGAGGATGCTAAAGAGTACTTAAAATCAGTTGAGGAACAATTTAAGGGCTCGTCTAAAGCTAATGCGAGTGCTCTTATTCTCAAAATGCTCACCACGAAATATGATGGCCTTAGTGGAGTTCGTGAGCATATCATGATGATGAATGACATGGCCTCTAAATTAAAGGGCATGGACATGGAAATATCTGAAGGTTTTCTCGTTCATTTCATAATGACATCTCTCCCCGCTCAGTTTGGTCCTTTTAAGATCAACTATAACACGCAAAAGGAGAAATGGAAAATGAGCGAGTTAATGGCCATGTGTGTCCAAGAGGAGGAAAGGCTTAAACTTGAAAAGCCGGATACTGCTTACCTTGCTACCACTAAAGGCTACAAAAAGAAAAGTTTTAAAGTTAACAAAGGTTCTAAATGGGAAAAAGGAAATTCTGACAAGGCAAGTTCAAGTAATGGCAAGGAATCAAGCCCTAAATGTCGATTCTGTAAGAATCCTGGCCATTTCCAAAAGGAATGCCCAAAGTTTCGAGAATGGTTAGATAAGAAAGGTTCGTTATTTTCCTATGTCATTTATGAAAGTTTTTTCATTGATGTCCCTTCAAACACTTATTGGATTGATAGTGGTTCCATGGTACATATAACAAATTCATTGCAGGGATTCCTTTCAAAGAGGATGCTACAAAAGGGGGAAAGAACCATTAGAGTTGGCGACGGGTATGAGAGACATGTTGAAGCCGTAGGAACTCTTAGATTAATTTTAAAGAGTGGTTTCAATATGTATTTAAAAGATACACTTTATGTCCCATCCATTACTCGGAACCTTATTTCTGTTCCTAAGTTACTTTTTCATGATTATGAATTTATGTTTGGATATTATGGTTTGAAAGTGTATTTTAATTCTCATCTTGTTGGCACTGGTTCATTAGAAAATAACCTCATTAAATTGCAATTAGATAGCAACTTTGAAAAATCCCTATTATCAATGGATGTCAATGTCATTAGTAATGGAAAAAGAAAACATTTGGATGAAGAAAGTTCCTCGAGATTGTGGCATAAACGTCTTGGTCACATATCTAAAGATAGAATGCAACGTCTTGTAAAAGAAGGAATTCTTCATCTAGATTTTTCTGATTTTAATCAATGTGTAGAATGTATTAAAGGGAAATTTGTTAAAACTATTAAGAAAGGATCCACAAGAAGTAATAATCTTCTTGAGATTATACATACAGATATTTGTGGACCTTTTATAAATGGCATAGGTGGACATAAGTCTTTTATTACGTTTATTGATGATTATTCTCGTTACACTTATGTTTACTTGATAAAAGAAAAATCTGAATCTCTTGATGTATTTAAAATCTTTAAAGCGGAAGTTGAAAATCAACTAAACCGTAAGATCAAAATAGTGAGATCAGATAGGGGCGGAGAGTATTATGGTAAACACTCTGATCTGGGTCAAAGCCCCGGGCCATTTGCTTTATTTTGTCAGGAAAATGGAATTGTTAATCAGTTTACTATGCCTTATACACCACAACAAAATGGTGTTGCAGAAAGGCGAAATCGCACCCTTATGGATATGGTGCGAAGTATGATTTGCAATTCTAGTCTTCCAGAGTTTTTGTGGACTGAGGCATTGAAAGCAGCAACTCATATACTTAATAGGGTACCTTCTAAATCTGTCCCTAAAACGCCATTTGAGCTTTGGACAGGAAGGATACCTAGCTTAAGTCACTTTAAGGTATGGGGTTGTCCAGCTGAAGCAAAGATTTTTAATCCTCAGATAAAGAAACTTGACTCTAGAACCATTAGTTGTTATTTTGTTGGATACCCTGAACGATCTAAAGGGTATCGGTTCTATTGCCCTAATCATACCACTCGAATTGTCGAAACAAGGGATGCTGAATTTCTTGAAAATGGTGAAATTAGTGGGAGTGGTAAAAGAAGCATTGACCTAAATGAAAGTTTAATGGATGCTCCTAATCAAGAGTCATCAATACCATTAGACACAGAAAACACAACAATCGTATCTTCTGATGAAGTTGTTGATATTCCAATAGTCGATGCACCACCACATGATCAAAACCCAAATCCACCTATTGACCAGCAACCATTAAGAAGGTCTGAAAGGACCAGAAGACCTGTTGTTCATGATGATTTTGTAACCTATCTAAATGAGGATGATTATGACTTGAGTAAAGTTGATGATCCCATATTCTATAAAGAAGCCATTAATAGTAACCAATCAACTCAGTGGTGTGACGCCATGAATGATGAGTTGAAATCAATGCAAATTAATGATGTTTGGGAACTTACAGAATTACCAAATGGTGTAAAACCCGTTGGTTGTAAGTGGGTCTATAAAACCAAACTAGACTCGAAGGGAAACATCGAGAGATATAAAGCACGTTTGGTTGCTAAAGGCTACACTCAAAAGGAAGGGATCGATTACAACGAGACATTTTCTCCTGTTTCAAGAAAGGACTCCTTACGTATAGTCATGGCATTGGTAGCTCATTTTGATTTAGAGTTACATCAAATGGATGTTAAAACCGCATTCCTTAATGGTGATTTGCATGAAGATGTCTATATGACACAACCGGAAGGTTTTGTGGTTGAAGGCAAAGAACATATGGTTTGCAAATTAAAGAGATCCATATATGGGTTAAAACAGGCTTCTCGACAATGGTATTTGAAATTTCATGAGGTTATGGGTAAATTTCAGTTCAAGAAAAATGCAGTGGATCAATGCATATACCTTAAGATCAGTGGGAGTAAATTTGTTATACTTGTGTTGTATGTCGATGACATTATTCTAGCAAGTAATGACTTAAATATGTTGTTTGAGACTAAAAGGTTTCTTTCAGAAAATTTTGAAATGAAAGATCTCGGGGAAGCCTCTTATGTGATTGGCATTGAAATATACCGAGATAGGTCTCGTGGGATATTAGGCTTGTCCCAAAGGGCTTATATCGACAAAGTCCTTAAGAAATACAACATGCAAAATTGCTCACCAACTGTTGCCCCTGTTGTTAAGGGTGACACTTTTGGTACATATCAGTGTCCTAAGAATGAGTTGGAACAAGCAGAAATGAGACTTATACCTTATGCTTCCGTAGTTGGAAGCCTTAATTATGCTCAAGTATGTACATGCCCTGATATCTCATACATTACTGGAATGCTTGGACGTTATCAGTCCAATCCGGGAATGAAACATTGGAAAGCAGCTAAAAAGGTTTTGCGATATCTTCAAGGGACTAAGAACTCAATGTTGACTTATCGAAAAACGGATAACCTTGAAGTCATAGGTTACTCAGATTCCGATTTTGCTAAGTGTAAGGACTCTTCAAGATCCACGTCAGGGTACATCTTTATGTTTTCAGGAGGTCCTATATCATGGAGGAGTCGTAAGCAAGAACTCACTACAACTTCCACTATGATGGCTGAATATGTTGCATGCTATCACGCAGCTAGTCATGCCATATTATTGAGAAATCTAATTTCTGGACTAAAGGTAGTTGACTCTATTTCAAGGCCTCTCAGGCTATATTGTGATAATAGTTCAGCTGTTAGATTTTCAAACAGCACTAGTTCCACTGGAGCTGGTTTATATCTCGAGACTAAGTATTTATATGTTCGAGAGAAGGTTGAAGACAATAGCATTGTCATAGAGTATATTAGCACTCATGACATGTTGGCGGATCCGCTTACTAAAGGTTTACCACCCAAGCTCTTTTTAGAGCATGTTGCTGGCATGGGTTTATGTGATAGCCAAATTTAAGGATTTTATTGTTTTTGTTTTCACATTATGTTTGAAGTTTGTTATTCTCTAGTTTGCGCACATTAATTGAGATCTTATGAACAAACAATTATTTTGGATCATTTTGAATGGATTTATTTTATTACCATTTTGTATTTTCCATTCATATACATTATGGATTATGATCATGATCATGTAGAAAAGCTAATAGTATAATTAGTAGGGGTCCCGTGTCAATAGCGATGCTAGTGACTATGTTAGTTTGCGTTAGTGATTCTATATGGTTATGATAATGTTATGAAATCAACTTGGCCAATCTAATGTTGTACAAAATGTAAATAGAAATAAGGCCAAGTGGGAGAATGTTAGCATATTCTATATAATGTGGCCTTAATCTATTTACGTCTAATATCATTGTACATTATATAAGTTGATTTATTTAGGTAATAATTAATTGATTACCATAATGTGGCTCCTAAATCTTGATGGAAGATTTGACTAAATAAAGATTATATTACGTATTGTAATCTATACCTTATATGGAGTTGATCCCTACTCAATCTCTCACTATAAGTAGGGGATTAGTTCCACCCCATTACACACACAGAATTTCCATCATCTTGTGAGAGGATTTGGTAGAAGATCTAAGTTCCACCGGATACCAATGGCGTTCACATCTCTCAATTCATGTATGTCTTTCTTTTGTATTTACTGACTAATTGTTTATGTTATGTGTTAAACATGATTATTGGGATTAAATATTAACACTGCATCCTTCTCTTTAAACTCTAGCCAGGCTTTCTGCACGCGCCATCCAACAGAGCATTTTGGACACAAGGATGTGGGTGGTGGTCGAATCGTATTTCCAATGAGATGGCAAAAATTCACATAGTTTGTAGTATTGAGCAACATTGGCGATCGTGCGCTTAACATCGTTCAATTTTGATTTCAAAACCCTCCGATTCTTACTCGTACTCTGCAGCTGCCTCTCGAGGTCCAGTGCTTCCTGAACGAACTTGTATAAATGATCTGGAATTTCAAGCTGTGTGGAACCTGGTTTGTCTGAAGTTCCACCATACCTGGTTCGACGTTTAATGACAGGCTGGTTGCACGGGAAATCCTCCTTGGTAGATGATGAACGGAGAACGAGAACAAGTTTGCACCTTACTGCTAGCCATGCGCTGCTCTGCGAAACCCTAATCCAATTTTGGGATGAATGAATGCCTTGGGTACTTTTAGATTTATTTATTTATTTTTATTTTTTTGAAGCCTTATAATAATAATAATAATAATAATAATAATAATAATAATAATAATAATAATAATAATAATAATAATAATAATAATAATAATAATAATCAGAGGGGTGGGAGCACAGCTTGTGTCTAGACACCCATCCAACTTTATGTAAATTTTATTATGTTTTGATAATAAAATTTGATTTATAATAAAAAAAAATTAAAAAAATAATAATAATAATAATAATAATAATAATAATAATAATAATAATAATAATAATAATAATAATAATAATAATAATAATAATATATTGTAAAGCTTCAAAATTTTTTTGTAATGCTTCAAAATTATTTTATTGTAATTCAGTTTCAACTTTTTGTAAGACTAAATTTTATATTTTTTATTTATTTATTTATTTATTTATTTTATTATTATTATTTTTTATCTTTATTTTTATTTGAATTTTATAGGATAAACTCTAAGTCTTTAAGAATATCAGGTAGCTAATTTTTAGGATTTTGTTAGCGTTTTTTGCGTTTTTTATAATAATCGGTCAATAAAATAATTCAGTTTCAATTAGGTTTCTAGAGATCGGTGGGTTCTCTCTCAATCGAGCCCTATTTATCTTATTACGATCGGAAGTCAAGGCAAGAGTTATTTTATATACTCAACTTTATAGAAGGGGGGGTTGAATAGTTTTATGTCCTTTTAAATTTATTTCCAAAATATTTTGTAGGTTATAAAAATTTTCGATTCGATCTTAAGTGAGTTCAAGCAACAACCAATATAAGCAAGTCTAAACTAATATTGAAAGTATTGAAATATAATGAAGAAAAGATAGAGTTAGAAAGATCAAACCACAAAACGTGAATTTATAGTGGTTCGGCTACAAGGACACCTTCCTTGCCCTACTCCACTCCCCGAGTACCACACTCGAGAGTTTTCTTCACTATGTCAACAAACTCCTTATGGTGGAGAAACCTTACACACCTTGGCTTACACAAGTTAACGACACTAAGCTAAATGTCGAGTTCTAATCGTAGCTAGAATCAATCTCACACCAAATATCACACCACGTGATCTTCACACCTTAATCACACCTTCACACCTTCTTCAAGACTTCACACCGTCTTCACACCTTGTCAATCTTCACACCTTCTTCTATGCACAACTAAGTCACAACTACTAAACTAGTTTACAACACACCAAGATTCTACAATCAACAAATATACACAACACCTTAACAAATAACTATCACTAGTACTATCTGAAACTAGCTATACACAACACCACTACAATAAGATGGATGTAGAGAAGTGTTCTTCTTCTTGCACTTGAATGGATGAAGCTTTGGATCACTTGGAAACAAAGACTTATGAAATATATGATCAAAGGATTTTAGATCTAGAGAAGAAGATTGGATCAGAAAGTTTATAGTGCAAAAAGGTGAGAAAAATATGTGGAATGATCCAATATTTATAGAGCCAGAAAATACTGTTCGGGAGCGTGCCGGTCCCCTTAATTATAGGCCGGTCCCCTTAATGATTAAGGGGGCCGCCTAGTAAAATTAAGGGGGCCGCCCTCCTGAACGTTTGAAAAGTTTTTCTGGATAAAATTTGCCCTTTTTGGTTGGAAATTTGAAATCACATTTTTGTGGTTTAATAAAGCTATACCAAAAATGATTTACAAATATATATAAAATGTTAAAATCATTTTATATAATGTTATGTATTAATATAAAATTTCCTTTGATCATGTAATGCATAAGTTACTAAGTTTATGCATACCTTAAGTGATATAAGATGTAGAGGTAAATATTTGTCACCAAATACTTGTTTATGTCTTATTCTTGACTTAATTTGATTTAAGTTTTGTGATTATCAAAACATAGGTTTATTGAGAGATATTAATAACATTCACAAACATTATTTATATCAACAATCTCCCCCTTTTTGATGATTACAAAACTTAAACTCATTAACTCAAAAATTAGTTTTTAAACAAGTATTTTAGTGAGTTTATATGTACTTCTCCCCCTTTTTGTAACATCAAAAAGTTTATGCCGACAAGTTTTCATTCGTGAAAATTTTGACGGGCAGAAACTCCCCCTTGATGTATACTCCCCCTCGTTTGGAGGCACCAAGAGAACGAGCTATGGAATGCTTGCAAAACAAAAATATTAGAAGCACAAGTATAAACATGCACACAAATATAATGTAATAAGGAAAGAAAGAAGCATTCATATTAGAGCAATGGTTGTGTCAAGACACAACAATACAAGTACAAGTAATGAAGAGTACAAGATATTAGCAATTACATAAGCTAACAACAATAGAAATACATCATCATGCAAAGGGTACATTAACTTCATAGAGCTTGCAAGCAAAAGGGATGGTAAAGGCTTTATTTATTAAGCATATCATATGCTTAATTTGGAGAGCATGATGGTGATGGTGGAGTAATGGGTGAGAATTATGGTGGAGGGATTATTGGAGAGGATGGTGGAGTTGGTGGTGGTGGTGGGTTGGTAAGCAAATGTTCAATATATGAAAACATATATTGAATTTCATCTCTAAGGCCAAAGATGACCGTGCGGTTGTGGAGGCAACAAAGACAAGTATCCCCATGGGATTCAAGTAGCCTCCAAGGTACGGGATTGGCAAAGAATGGTGGTGTAATTTGTGGTGATGAGAGATGAGCATCAAGTGGTGTTATTGGTGAAAGTGAGATGGTAAGATGAGTAGACATGGGTTCTTGTGTAGGAGGTGGTGATGATACTTGTGGTGACAAGTGTAAGTTGATGTAGTCATTGATTGATGAGGTTGAGGGTATGGATGATGAAGAAGTTCCATGAGTGGAAGGTGTTTTAGATGGTGCATTAGGTGCACTTGGGGATGAGCATTTGGGTGGAGGTGATGGTGTTTTGTTGTCTTCATTTGTTAAGTCAATGAAGAGTTGTTTTGGGGGGATGACCACAAGTTTTTGTTTCTTGGAGGTTTTGGAGTTTGAGGTGCATGGAGGAGTCATGATGATATGATGAATGATGAGATGAAGAATGGTGATAATGGAGGGAATTTATAGTATGGAAGTGGGTGATTTAGGTAAATGTTTGAAATGGTTGAAAGAGATTCTAAAATCAGTTGGGTCAAAATGGGAAATGGTAGCTGAAACTAGAGAAAGGATTCACAAGATGCAAAAGAATACAGTAAACCCAGTTCCAGATGGCCGGTCCCCTTAATTGTATGCCGGCCCCCTTAATCATTAAGGGGACCGCCTAGGGAATTAAGGGGGCCGCCCATCTGGTGTTTTCCCAGATGACCAGAAACCCAAAATTTGCAGAATTTGGCCATTTTTCAAGTTTGTTTTTCCAGCAAGCTCTATTAGAAGCATATACACTAGGAATGATGATATATAAACATATATGTATAACCAAATTTTGCATGCAAATTAACATATTATAATTCATATTTGAAAAGAAGCATAGCATAGCATGATAATTATTCAAAGACTAAAAATTATTCAAGAGATAAACAAGAGCTAACACAAGTATTTCTGAATAAGTCGGACAAGTAGCAAACCATACAAATGTCAAATAGAAACAAGTAACAAGTAGCAATACATCAAAATCTTCTACTTCTTCTTCTTTCCAAGCATCTTCCTAAACATCTTCCCAACGGATTTGAATCCTCCTCGCATCTCTTCATGCATTTGTTGTTGTTGATTGATGATGGAGGTTTGGCGAGTGTAGAGAAGTTCATCGGTACGTTCGTGAGGAAGAGGAACTGAATATTCGGAGTAATCAAGATCAGGAAGATCATCAACAAAGGTCGTGGGGGATGGAGTACTAACACGTGAGGTGTTTTCATCCTCATCATCATCGTCATCACGATGAGATGTAGAACCACGACCCCTAGAGTACAAAGGAACACGAGATTTTCCTTTGTCACTACGAGGACGACGAGTACGAACACAAGTAAGTTGATTCAAAGTGGGAAGGATATGAACGTAGTAGTCTCTTTGAAGATGTGGGTAATGTTCCATCACATAACGATAAAGTCGTGTGAGAAACATACCATAAGGAAGATTGGCATTTGGGGTGTTTTTGGCGGACATTATTCGATGAACAAAAAGATAAGCCAAATTGTATTGCTCTTCAGCAATAACACAGTAAAGCATGTGGGCAATGCTCGCCGTGACATGATCACGGTGACCACCCGTACCAAACGCATTCTCTCGAATGAGTTCTTCCCACTTCTTCATATCTTGGCTTAGCTCTTTGAGGAGGATTTGATTGGCATGAATATCGACATTCTTCGACTTGATTACTCGACTAGTCGTACGACGTTCTAGTTCGAGCATTCGACGAATGTCTTCAGGACTAGGAATCTCAGAATAGTAGGGGCCATCCTGAGGACGATTTCTTTCAAGAGTGGAAAGATCCCATTCATTTGAGAAAACGGCTTGGCCGTTGAATGGGATTCTAAGAATTTGCCCAAATTGAGCAAGAGTAAGAGTGATGAATTGATTTTGAATCATGAAGGAAATGAGGAGATGACCATAGGGATCGGTTTGCACCGTCACTTGGCTATAGAAGTCGAGGATAAAACGAGGAATGATAGGTTCGTTGATTTGGTGAACATTCGTTCGGTTTGATCATTTTCATAGAAAGATGGATCGACAATTCGTCCTTCGTGAATGTTTCTATTTTCAATAGGACGATAGAAACATGCAACTGAAGGAGACATGCCGGGAGTAGAAGAGACATTTGGAATGTATTATTTGGTTTTGGAGACATCACCAACCGTGGTCTTAGGCATTTTCACCTAAACAATATAACAACAAAAATAAAACAACTATCATGCATATGTTATATAATTATATGCACTATATGTGAAACGAAATTCTACTTCGACACAAAAAAAAAAAAAAAAAAAAAAAAAAAAAAAAAAAATGAAGTAGTTTCATGATGTTCCTTTTATTTTGATTTTAAACTCGTTTAGAATATATAATATCGAAAAGTATGATATCATAATTCATTTCGAAATAAGGCTAGATATATATTAGTCATATATCTTCCATTCCATAAGAGTTTGACACAACATAAGTTTGTCTAAAAGATTAAAATGCGAATTTTAGTTTTCAAAAATATCATTTTTGAGATAAACCAAACGCTCCCTTACTAGATAAAAACATTCTAAAACATCAGTATATATATTGATTATATATCTTGATGACGTCTATTGATTTTAGTAGTATTAACAAGTTTTATGAACAAGTTTTAAGTTTCAAATAACTACATATAGTTATAGTTTGTTCATGAACCAAACGCCCATGTTGTCTTCATGAACCATTTTCTAATAAATTGAAAAGTATGTTTTGATTGTTTAGAACGTTAAAACAATGTAATGTAGTAAGTTTAAAGTGGTTTTTAAGAGTTATATCAACAATGTGCCTTTTGAAAAATAAAATTCGACTAGGGTTTATGGGCGATTAATGATTTTGACCAGATGATATGTTATACTAATTTTGAGTTGCAAAACATCATCCTAATCCTATGAGGAGCATTTGGTAGTTCAATTTCTAGCTTCAATAACACTTAAAATCGGATTAAAATGAATTTTACTAAAATGCATAATTATTGATTAGACACCAAATCGAATGAAATGTGATGAAATGCATGTTGGAAAACTTACAAAAGATGTTGTTATATGTTTGGTTGATGTTTGCCCCTTGCGAAATAACCCCGGATTGGTGATTTGGTGAAGGATTTTGGTGGTTTTGGAGGTTTAGTTTCGTTCACAGCAGTGTAGGGGAAGAGGTGAGTGAGTAAATGGAGTGTTTGGAAATGGAATTAAGGAGGAAAACGATTTTGGAAGTGTCAGATGGCCGGCCCCCTTAAATATTAAGGGGACCGCCCTCGATAACAAGCCGGTCCCCTTAATCATTAAGGGGGCCGCCTTTGAAACTTTCCAAATTTCGCGGAATTCGTTTCTGAAACAAAAATATTTATACGTATATAATTAGATTTATAATATATCAAAAATACGTAAACGTCTATTGGCACGATGATAAAATTCTTAACAATTTTTAATTACCGTTTCGATAATTAAAATATACCTTTGACAATTTTTGGATAAAATGATCAAAGTGTTAAGTTGATGAAGGGTTTGAGGTGTGTTCGGGAATATGTGAATATGTGTGTGTATATATATATATATATATATATATATATATATATATATATATATATATATATATATATATATATATATATATATTGTTTATATATAAGTATAAATGTGATTGAAAGATGGGTTGATGAATGAGATTTGAAGGATAGTAGCGGAGATAGGATATAGTTGGCGAGAGGAGTTTGTTTCATCCATAGTGTTCGCGTGCGAAGGCGTTCTTGCATTATAAAAGTCCACTTGACTCATATCCCTTCATCATCATGAGTCTCCTAAAAGAGGACTTACTAGAATAACGTGAGGGGGGGAAAGAAAGGGTTCGATAAAGAACGATTTCTTGGAGTTCTAGAAAGTCAACAAATGACGTATCTAGGTTATGTACAAGTGAATATATATATGTATAAATATATTTAATATATTACGTATAATAGTATATATATATGTATATATAAGTATATATGTGATTCTAACAAATAGAAGACAATAACAAATTATATCTAAATAATTGACGAAATCAAACAATGCATATTTATCTAAGCATGGCAATGAGTTGTGAAAGAATGGCGTACCCGGTGGTCTTCAAAAGAAATCTTCAACATCATCAAGATGAAATATAGACTTTGAAAAAGTCTATGTTGAGAGAAAAACCAAGATTGCCTCAAGGAATGTTCGTCTAGCCATTTGATCTCCATTGTCCTTTTGGTCCAAACATGTTTAACATTTGACTCGGGTGCATGAAAGGTGGTAGAATGCCCCAAGGATTGTAGCTTTGTTGGTAGTTTCACATTTGATTACTATTGTTATTATAGTTTTGTCTATTTTGATTTCTTCTTGGTTGAGGTGTTTTAGACCTAGGATGAGAATTATTTGGTTTTCTAGGTGGTGGAGTTTTAGATCTTATTTTGGGTTTAGAAGATCCTACTTCGGTCTTTAAAGACGGTTTATAAAAATCTTTAACTTCTTCATCGTTGGCAAGAGGTATTTTCTTATCATTAATAAGTATATACTTAGGATTAGATTTTAAAGGTTTTTGTTTGTTGAGTTCACTTTCAAATTTTACATTTTTAATCTCGCTTGTTGAAGCCTCATTTGAATTAAATCCTAAGCCGGTTTTGTCTCTGGATGTACTTTGAATACTTATTATTTTACTAAGTGATTGACTACTATTTTCAAATTTGTCAAGTTTGCGAATTTCTTCCCTAAGTATTTCGTTTACACCTTTAAGCTCTTGACATGATTTATAATCTTCAAAAATTTCTTTACCTTTTTCTAGTTGATGTATTTTAATTTTTAGTTCAAGTACTTCACTTTCTAATTGATTGTTAATGTATTTTAGTGATTTGTTTTTGGCCATTACTAGTTGTCCTAATTTGCATAGTTTAATATATTCATTATCTAGATCTTTTTCATCTAATGATATACTTTCATCACTAAAATATTCGGTTTTGGAACGTACCTCATTTGGTGTATTCGCAATGAGACATTTTTTTCCTTTGCCGTTTCATTCTCATCATCATCACTATCACTCCAAGCACCTCCAACAAATGCTCTTTGATTTTGATCTCTTGTCATCATTGGACATTTTCCAATAAGGTGATTTGGATCTCCACACTTGAAACACTTTCTTTCAATCTTGTTGTTCTTGTCATCTTTACTCTTTTGAAATGTTTTCTTTTCATCATACGGTTGTCTTACGAATCTTCCTCGCCTTTTGAAGAATTTCTTGAAATCTCTTACGGCCATGGCGTATTCTTCGTCATCACTTTCGGAAGATGAGCTATCTTCGATACTAGATTCCTTTCTAGCTTTCAAGGCGATTGACTTGCTTTGCTCTCGTTTTTCCTTGACCATTTCGGAGTCCTTCTTAATGATGACTTCGTAGACTTTTAGATTTTCAATTAATTCGTCAAGTTGCAAAGTTGACAAATTCTTCGATTCTTCAATAGCCGTCACTTTAGCTCGCCATTTTGGATGAAGAGCCCTAAGAAACTTCCTAACAAAATTCTTACTAGAAAAATTCTCATCAAGTGCTTTTAAACTTGTGATGATAGTGTTAAATCTAGCAAAAGCATTGTCAATTGATTCCTCTTCCGGAATCGTGAATTGCTCATATTGTTGAACAAGTAGATCTATCTTATTATCTTTGACTTGACTATTACCTTGGTGAATTATTAGTAAAGAGTTCCAAATTTCTTTTGCGGTTTCACACATAAAGATCCTTTCGTACTCTTTACGTGGTAGCGCATTATAAATAACCATTTTTGCTTCATTATTTTTAGCAAGTTTTCTTTTTAAATCATCATTTTGTTTTTCAAAAGGTACGATTTCATCTTTCTTAGTTTCCGGGTTATTTTGAATAGGTAAAAAATCACCATTAGTAATAACATGCCAAAGATCTAGATCTTTTGACTTCACATAAGTTTCGAATCGATTTTTCCAATATAAAAATCCATCACTTTCAAATAGTGGTGGTCTTTGCATAGATTGCCCTTCTAAATATTTTTCAGATTCCATAGATCGTTACAAGTTTTAAAATACAATATATTTTAAAGATCTTGCTAGACGTGGCTCCTGATACCAATTGTGGAAAATTAGAAGGGGGGTTGAATAGTTTTATGTCCTTTTAAATTTATTTCCAAAATATTTTGTAGGTTATAAAAACTTTCGATTCGATCTTAAGTGAGTTCAAGCAACAACCAATATAAGCAAGTCTAAACTAATATTGAAAGTATTGAAATATAATGAAGAAAAGATAGAGTTAGAAAGATCAAACCACAACACGTGAATTTATAGTGGTTCGGCTACAAGGACACCTTCCTTGCCCTACTCCACTCCCCGAGTACCACACTCGAGAGTTTTCTTCACTATGTCAACAAACTCCTTATGGTGGAGAAACCTTACACACCTTGGCTTACACAAGTTAACGACACTAAGCTAAATGTCAAGTTCTAATCGTAGCTAGAACCAATCTCACACCAAATATCACACCACGTGATCTTCACACCTTAATCACACCTTCACACCTTCTTCAAGACTTCACACCGTCTTCACACCTTGTCAATCTTCACACCTTCTTCTATGCACAACTAAGTCACAACTACTAAACTAGTTTACAACACACCAAGATTCTACAATCAACAAATATACACAACACCTTAACAAATAACTATCACTAGTACTATCTGAAACTAGCTATACACAACACCACTACAATAAGATGGATGTAGAGAAGTGTTCTTCTTCTTGCACTTGAATGGATGAAGCTTTGGATCACTTGGAAACAAAGACTTATGAAATATATGATCAAAGGATTTTAGATCTAGAGAAGAAGATTGGATCAGAAAGTTTATAGTGCAAAAAGGTGAGAAAAATATGTGGAATGATCCAATATTTATAGAGCCAGAAAATACTGTTCGGGAGCGTGCCGGTCCCCTTAATTATAGGCCGGTCCCCTTAATGATTAAGGGGGCCGCCTAGTAAAATTAAGGGGGCCGCCCTCCTGAACGTTTGAAAAGTTTTTCTGGATAAAATTTGCCCTTTTTGGTTGGAAATTTGAAATCACATTTTTGTGGTTTAATAAAGCTATACCAAAAATGATTTACAAATATATATAAAATGTTAAAATCATTTTATATAATGTTATGTATTAATATAAAATTTTCTTTGATCATGTAATGCATAAGTTACTAAGTTTATGCATACCTTAAGTGATATAAGATGTAGAGGTAAATATTTGTCACCAAATACTTGTTTATGTCTTATTCTTGACTTAATTTGATTTAAGTTTTGTGATTATCAAAACATAGGTTTATTGAGAGATATTAATAACATTCACAAACATTATTCATATCAACAATCTCCCCCTTTTTGATGATTACAAAACTTAAACTCATTAACTCAAAAATTAGTTTTTAAACAAGTATTTTAGTGAGTTTATATGTACTTCTCCCCCTTTTTGTAACATCAAAAAGTTTATGCCGACAAGTTTTCATTCGTGAAAATTTTGACGGGCAGAAACTCCCCCTTGATGTATACTCCCCCTCGTTTGGGGGCACCAAGAGAACGAGCTATGGAATGCTTGCAAAACAAAAATATTAGAAGCACAAGTATAAACATGCACACAAATATAATGTAATAAGGAAAGAAAGAAGCATTCATATTAGAGCAATGGTTGTGTCAAGACACAACAATACAAGTACAAGTAATGAAGAGTACAAGATATTAGCAATTACATAAGCTAACAACAATAGAAATACATCATCATGCAAAGGGTACATTAACTTCATAGAGCTTGCAAGCAAAAGGGATGGTAAAGGCTTTATTTATTAAGCATATCATATGCTTAATTTGGAGAGCATGATGGTGATGGTGGAGTAATGGGTGAGAATTATGGTGGAGGGATTATTGGAGAGGATGGTGGAGTTGGTGGTGGTGGTGGGTTGGTAAGCAAATGTTCAATATATGAAAACATATATTGAATTTCATCTCTAAGGCCAAAGATGACCGTGCGGTTGTGGAGGCAACAAAGACAAGTATCCCCATGGGATTCAAGTAGCCTCCAAGGTACGGGATTGGCAAAGAATGGTGGTGTAATTTGTGGTGATGAGAGATGAGCATCAAGTGGTGTTATTGGTGAAAGTGAGATGGTAAGATGAGTAGACATGGGTTCTTGTGTAGGAGGTGGTGATGATACTTGTGGTGACAAGTGTAAGTTGATGTAGTCATTGATTGATGAGGTTGAGGGTATGGATGATGAAGAAGTTCCATGAGTGGAAGGTGTTTTAGATGGTGCATTAGGTGCACTTGGGGATGAGCATTTGGGTGGAGGTGATGGTGTTTTGTTGTCTTCATTTGTTAAGTCAATGAAGAGTTGTTTTGGGGGGATGACCACAAGTTTTTGTTTCTTGGAGGTTTTGGAGTTTGAGGTGCATGGAGGAGTCATGATGATATGATGAATGATGAGATGAAGAATGGTGATAATGGAGGGAATTTATAGTATGGAAGTGGGTGATTTAGGTAAATGTTTGAAATGGTTGAAAGAGATTCTAAAATCAGTTGGGTCAAAATGGGAAATGGTAGCTGAAACTAGAGAAAGGATTCACAAGATGCAAAAGAATACAGTAAACCCAGTTCCAGATGGCCGGTCCCCTTAATTGTATGCCGGCCCCCTTAATCATTAAGGGGACCGCCTAGGGAATTAAGGGGGCCGCCCATCTGGTGTTTTCCCAGATGACCAGAAACCCAAAATTTGCAGAATTTGGCCATTTTTCAAGTTTGTTTTTCCAACAAGCTCTATTAGAAGCATATACACTAGGAATGATGATATATAAACATATATGTATTGTAACAATTCACATTTTTCAGGATAATTACCATTCCCGGAAAATTTCACTATTCACTTTTACTATTCATTTTCCCGAAACTTTCCCGAAAGTTGATTTTTATTTGATTTTATCGAGTGATAAATCATTTCCATGGCAAATTAAAAGTTTGACATTCATAAGCTCATTTTCGTGAAAGTTATTAAGGAATTACAAGTTTTAGGATAAAACGTCAATCAGAAATTCTACGCACAACGAAATTCAACCCCGTCAGGTGACCCCACATCGGAAAAATGTTTGACACACTCATGATTTATTTGAGAATTAATCGTGACTGAGAAAAACATGACCAAAAACTTCCCAGCAGGTCACCCATGCCTGTACTACTCTCGCATGAGCACGCTTAACCATTTGGGCGATTAACCGTGAGACCACAAAACGCGTTTCTAAGACTTTTTGAGTTTTCAACTTATTAGAAAAAGTCAACATATTCTTTCCCTCCTCCATTGACCAAAAATGATCCCTTGATGTTATAAGTCATTTCGTGATTTTTAGGCTTACGGTTTGATGTCTAAAAGACATTTAACACCAACCGACACTAGACTGAGCTCAGTCTAGACATTATAAGTCATTTTAAATCATTTTTATCACATTAGAAAAGTAACATTTTACTTTTCTCAATTTTACGCAATATTCGTACATTTTACGTATTACGCGTTTTAGACCCGTGTTTCCAGTTTTTAGCAGGGTTTACCACCCAAACGGAACCTACCACTCATTTTATATTTTATTATGGAACTTATTGACATGTTTATCAATACTTTCAAGTTCCATAATTTTACGACACCCGGTTTTACGTTTTGAGGCTTAATCATTTACGGTTAGCTTTTTACGGAGTCAAAATGCACAAACTAAGCAAGATAACACCAAGACTCATCATCTAGTCATCTTATCCATGCCAAACCGCCATTTAGGGGGGGGAGTCACCTTGGTGTGGCTTGATCTTGTCCATTGATTCTTTAGATCATTACAAGTGTCTAAATTAACCATGGTTAAACTCTAACCCAATATATGGTTAACTATTTTTCCTACCCTATAAATACCAAGCTAAACACATGATATTTCTTGCACCACACCTTCTTATAACCTTCAAGTCCTAAAACCTAAGGCACTTTTCTTATATTTTGTAAGAAAGTTAACTAGTTTTTGAAAGAAAACTAGTGTTTGATCTTTATTCTTGGAAATTTTCTAAGAAAAGTTGTTATAACTTTAAAGTCTCCAAAAAGACGTCGTTATAATCTTCAAATAGCTTTGGACTTCAAGAAGGCGTCGTTATAATCTTCAAATAACCTCGGTTTATCATAGATTGCAAAGGGTGAAGCTAAAAGTCTATCAATGTCCTATCCTTACATGTTAACTTCCTTTCATCTTTGAAAGACAAAAGTTGTAAGCCAAACCCTAACATGCTTCTTGTTGAATAATTATGTTCATGTTATTTACATATTATTCATGCTATATTATGTCTTGTATGTATGTCCATGATGTATAAAAGTGAGTAAAACAAGTATTGATACATATATGTAACTTATGTTATTCAAACAAGTAAACTAGTGACTTTCTTGGAAAACCACGACCAAAATGGTAAAATTTTGATATTGGATCATTACATATTATAGTAGAGGACTTAACAAGGAAACCATAGCAATTTGAACCACCTAAAACGAGTATACGAGTCAAAAGTTATGGCGATTTGAAATTACCAAAGATTTCCGGCAAAACTGCCAAATAGCTTCCTGATCAAATTTGGGTTTTGAAAGTCCCACTTCTGGTCCGATTCATCAAAAAGTTAAAACACGAAAGTTGTCCGGAACGACGTTTTCGTTCAGGAACAAAGAAGCTCGAGACCTAAAAATGCTTTCCGAGTGATAAAATTCTTCAAATTCTAAACAGCCCATTTTTAGCCAAAGTCATTACATATAAGTTATGGTTTATGAAGACCAAAGGGGTCTTATGACCTAGAATCAAGACACAACCATGGCTAGAGCCAAGGTTGAGTCTCAAGACCATGGAACAATGACCAAAGGTCATGGCTAGGCCATGACGAAATGACCATACAAGCTTACCAAGGCAAATACATGAACTAGAGAAGTTGGCGATAACTTGAACATACAATTTGGATCTACTTCATCTAAAGGAACCATGAGATATTACAAAGAGAAAATGGTCATACAAGACTTATGAAACTACCCCTAATAACAATCTTCATGTACAAATAAACTTTCCTAAGTTTATTCAAGTATCGGACATCTAACTTTTCGGATCAAAAAACTTATATCTATATATTTCATCAACTACTACAATAGTAGGGAGCCTCATGTGAGGAGTTCATTATGTAAGCCGTCGAGATGAGTTGTGGATTTACGAGTTAAAGTATCCTGGCTCCTCGAACGCTTACTAACATGACTTCTGAATTATGTCGGCCCGAACAGTAGTAAACGATATACAAAACATACATGTTTCATGAATCTTTTCTTCCAAAGACTTACATTATACATCATACCACATCATGGACTAAATGCAAGATATATATATAGGCACTACTTCATATTCTTTACTCCGATCCTAAGTCGCGACATTCTATATTAGGTTGCTCGTAGAAACCTTCACGATTCAACCGTTACATTCATTACTTGCTATCTTACTTAAGGTGAGTTCATAGCCCCACTTTCCATTACTTAATTGTTTTACAATTCCTTGGGGGGAATACATGCTATTTCTAAATCAAACACTATGCTTTCTACTGTATACTATTCGACTATGTTTTATTATCACTAAGTAACATCCTTGCCAAACCAAGATCCCTTAGTATGAACCATTTAATCACTTGCGAGGGTTACTTGTAAGTGAGCGCGAATATTGTGAATAGGCCTATTGGGATTGACGAATCCCATTTGTTTTGATTAGTTCAAACAAATGCATTAATATTTGAGACATTAGGTATGACGGCAAAGTACCTACCGGGATAATCTGCCGATCGATATTGGTACACGTTAACGTTTTGGTTTCATAAGCTTAGTGTATAATACATGTTCCGGGCGTATAACAACGTAGCCTACCTGTTTTGTTTTCCAAACATTGGTGTGAGTCTACAGCTCACACTACGATTATTGTGTTCAAACGATTTACCTACAAACACTACGATTATTGTGTTCAAACGATTTACCTACAAACACTACGATTATTGTGTTCAAACGATTTACCTACAAACACTACGATTATGGTGTTCAAACGATTTAACAAACTCTATGAATATCACTCAACCTTTGTGTTGACCTCTCAAGCATGTATTTCAGGTTCATGACGATCAAGGATGGCACGGAAGGACACGGATACTCAAGAGGGCTATAAATTTACTTATCATTCAAAAACACATTTATTATACATTGTAAACATGGAACCAATTGGGACCTCATTTTGTAACCTCTGATATTTATATAATTTGAATGATAAATCTTTTTAAAACGACTCAATTGGAGTTCGTTTTCTATTATTGTGACTATTGTGCCGTCGAGTAACACCCAGTTCGAATTCCGCTGCAAACATGAATTGGGGGTGTTACAGATTGGTATCAGAGCCATGGTTATAGAGAAACGGGTCTAAGTGAGACCTAAACTATAACTACAAATCACAAACAAAAACATTTTATAGCCTTCCGCTCTCCGTGTCTTCCATCCTCCAGACGATTATGGATTTAGTAAGCATGTTATGATACACAAACATGTTAGTATATTCATATATACCCATTTTGAGCATTTCCCCGAAGACATTTTTATGCTACACAAACATAATTGCATATTGATATATGTACCCTAAACATAATTGAGCATTTCCCCGTAAGCATTTTATGCTACATGAACACATATAAGTATATTGATATATACACACTAGGCATTTTATGCTACATGAACATATTAGTATATTGATATATAAACTCGGTTTATTTTCAATCATTTTATCTAAACATATCTGTGTATGCCTATTCTAAAGCATTTCGACATAGCCACACTCTCCCAATCATGTTCCTACTCTAACATGAATTTTTCAAGACATTGTGAGATACAATGGTCTCATTCAGTTTTCAAGACATTGTGAGATACAATGGTCTCATTCATTTTCCAAGACATTGTGAGATACAATGGTCTCATTCAGTTTTCAAGACATTGTGAGATACAATGGCCTCATTCATTTTCCAAGACATTGTGAATTGCACAATGGTCTAACCTACTTCCGAGACATTGTGATTTGTGCAATGGTCTCTGGAATTATTTCACGACCTCATCAATATCATTTCTTATGATATCAAAAATCCATCACAATCTAACGATTTCCAAACAAGAAATATGAGATTTCTAAAGGACAAACTAATCCATCGTCGACAAAAGCTGAACTTTCTCTACATTCATCAAAGTTTTCTGATGAAACCTTCATTATTAAAAGTTCGTGATCCTGGCCAAGTATGTTCTATTTTAGAATTACTTCAACTTCCTTTCCACACATATCTACCCGTACTATCTTCTATGCAATGGAATGTGAAAACATACGTTACAAGTCTCTTATGGCGGGACTTGCAACTGAATGGTTTGACATCGCCTTTGTTTAGTGGACAGTTTACCGAAAGCAACGGACATATCACAAGTATACCTAATTTAGGTATTTGAAAATTTTATCGAACCTCGGCTAAATATAGACTAGTCACCTATATTTAACCTAGGGACAGTGGAATATAGTCTGACTAACTATATTCGACTTAGAATTTTCAAATACTGAGAGTAGTTGTACTAGGGTTATGTTTAGGTTGATTTCCTACTTGAACTCGATAAACCACCAGAATACATTAAAACAATCTAGAGACACGATAATGTCTTACCACTCAGCGAAATCTTAACACCTTATTTGTGTTACCTAATTTCATTCTTGAAATTTTTCATTTATGAGATAATCCGAACTACTATCTTGGGATAGTTATCAATTATTCTCTTCATCCTGTAGAAGTACCATCCTGTTTAGGATACCATTCCATCATAAACTTTTAAAATCTCTTAAGATTTTTAAAGCAAACTCAACATCTATACCTAAGAGTATTAATGTTAAGCATACACTACACACTTTTATTCATCAACATATCATAACATTATCTTCACAACCGTTGGAACCACAAGCTCATTTACAGATTTTGATGCACTTTTAAAGCTCAAATCATCCTTAGTTACACCACAAGTACCCTCATCAGCTTTACAAGTTTGAATATTCATCTTGTACTTTTGCTACACCAGTGTCATCTCGTAATACACTACCTTGTAACTCACCGACTAAGTATGAATGTTGTGTCGGGAATTCTTGAGTAGGATGATTTATAATGTCCTTATTTGAATGGATTGGGATGCCTTTTTATTTAAATAAAGAAATTATAAATCATCGAACCATACGTTTATATTCCTTTAGTTACATTGTTTGGGATGCCTCTCTATGTAAATAAAGAATTATAAACAAGTGGGCTTAATTATATCCGAAATAACATAAGTATGAAGTCAACCTACATTACATTGCTCGGGTATGGCTTGAAACCTACATTACATTGCTCGGGTATGGCTTGATACCTACATTACATTGCTCGGGTATGGCTTGATACCTACATTACATTGCTCGGGTATGGCTTGATACCTACATTACATTGCTCGGGTATGGCATGATACCTACATTTTATTCGCCACAAGAAATCCTATCTTTTTACCGACATCGCTTCAAACCATGACATAAACACTAGGTACAACAACCGATTACCTACAAGGCTATGATTGCAACGACTATCCCAATTTCCATAAGTACGAGGTTTACATTTTGGTTTTCATAATGATAGTGCAATAACAAACAAACTCGTTGCGAGGCCATGTAACCATATGCATGTGCAGTCGTACCAAACTCATTACAGGGCCATGTAACCATATGCATGGGCAGCCGTACAATTCAAACAGGACTTGGTCCAACCACATGTTCAACGCTTATTCCATGATTCGATTCTTATATCAATTTCCATTTATTGGATTCCTATGTAAATTGCTATTGTTGTTCAACTGTTATATCAATTGTTATTGATACTTGACAACTATATCAATTTCCATTTTGATATTTAACTATATCAAGTTCTATTTGATATTCAACTACTATATCGATTCCTATTAATATTCGACTGCTATATCAATTTCCTTTGATATTCGACTATTACCATACCTTTCCTACATAAAAGGAAGCCTCATCCTACACCATACACTGAAATGACAAATCAAATTACATTACCGGAAATCCCAGACTTTGGTCCTCATAAGTAACCACACATCTTTATCGACACCACTCCAACATATGATATACACAGAACTTCGGGACGAAGTTCCCCGTAAGGGGTAGAGACTGTAACAATTCACATTTTTCAGGATAATTACCATTCCCGGAAAATTTCACTATTCACTTTTACTATTCATTTTCCCGAAACTTTCCCGAAAGTTGATTTTTATTTGATTTTATCGAGTGATAAATCATTTCCATGGCAAATTAAAAGTTTGACATTCATAAGCTCATTTTCGTGAAAGTTATTAAGGAATTACAAGTTTTAGGATAAAACGTCAATCAGAAATTCTACGCACAACGAAATTCAACCCCGTCAGGTGACCCCACATCGGAAAAATGTTTGACACACTCATGATTTATTTGAGAATTAATCGTGACTGAGAAAAACATGACCAAAAACTTCCCAGCAGGTCACCCATGCCTGTACTACTCTCGCATGAGCACGCTTAACCATTTGGGCGATTAACCGTGAGACCACAAAACGCGTTTCTAAGACTTTTTGAGTTTTCAACTTATTAGAAAAAGTCAACATATTCTTTCCCTCCTCCATTGACCAAAAATGATCCCTTGATGTTATAAGTCATTTCGTGATTTTTAGGCTTACGGTTTGATGTCTAAAAGACATTTAACACCAACCGACACTAGACTGAGCTCAGTCTAGACATTATAAGTCATTTTAAATCATTTTTATCACATTAGAAAAGTAACATTTTACTTTTCTCAATTTTACGCAATATTCGTACATTTTACGTATTACGCGTTTTAGACCCGTGTTTCCAGTTTTTAGCAGGGTTTACCACCCAAACGGAACCTACCACTCATTTTATATTTTATTATGGAACTTATTGACATGTTTATCAATACTTTCAAGTTCCATAATTTTACGACACCCGGTTTTACGTTTTGAGGCTTAATCATTTACGGTTAGCTTTTTACGGAGTCAAAATGCACAAACTAAGCAAGATAACACCAAGACTCATCATCTAGTCATCTTATCCATGCCAAACCGCCATTTAGGGGGGGGAGTCACCTTGGTGTGGCTTGATCTTGTCCATTGATTCTTTAGATCATTACAAGTGTCTAAATTAACCATGGTTAAACTCTAACCCAATATATGGTTAACTATTTTTCCTACCCTATAAATACCAAGCTAAACACATGATATTTCTTGCACCACACCTTCTTATAACCTTCAAGTCCTAAAACCTAAGGCACTTTTCTTATATTTTGTAAGAAAGTTAACTAGTTTTTGAAAGAAAACTAGTGTTTGATCTTTATTCTTGGAAATTTTCTAAGAAAAGTTGTTATAACTTTAAAGTCTCCAAAAAGACGTCGTTATAATCTTCAAATAGCTTTGGACTTCAAGAAGGCGTCGTTATAATCTTCAAATAACCTCGGTTTATCATAGATTGCAAAGGGTGAAGCTAAAAGTCTATCAATGTCCTATCCTTACATGTTAACTTCCTTTCATCTTTGAAAGACAAAAGTTGTAAGCCAAACCCTAACATGCTTCTTGTTGAATAATTATGTTCATGTTATTTACATATTATTCATGCTATATTATGTCTTGTATGTATGTCCATGATGTATAAAAGTGAGTAAAACAAGTATTGATACATATATGTAACTTATGTTATTCAAACAAGTAAACTAGTGACTTTCTTGGAAAACCACGACCAAAATGGTAAAATTTTGATATTGGATCATTACATATTATAGTAGAGGACTTAACAAGGAAACCATAGCAATTTGAACCACCTAAAACGAGTATACGAGTCAAAAGTTATGGCGATTTGAAATTACCAAAGATTTCCGGCAAAACTGCCAAATAGCTTCCTGATCAAATTTGGGTTTTGAAAGTCCCACTTCTGGTCCGATTCATCAAAAAGTTAAAACACGAAAGTTGTCCGGAACGACGTTTTCGTTCAGGAACAAAGAAGCTCGAGACCTAAAAATGCTTTCCGAGTGATAAAATTCTTCAAATTCTAAACAGCCCATTTTTAGCCAAAGTCATTACATATAAGTTATGGTTTATGAAGACCAAAGGGGTCTTATGACCTAGAATCAAGACACAACCATGGCTAGAGCCAAGGTTGAGTCTCAAGACCATGGAACAATGACCAAAGGTCATGGCTAGGCCATGACGAAATGACCATACAAGCTTACCAAGGCAAATACATGAACTAGAGAAGTTGGCGATAACTTGAACATACAATTTGGATCTACTTCATCTAAAGGAACCATGAGATATTACAAAGAGAAAATGGTCATACAAGACTTATGAAACTACCCCTAATAACAATCTTCATGTACAAATAAACTTTCCTAAGTTTATTCAAGTATCGGACATCTAACTTTTCGGATCAAAAAACTTATATCTATATATTTCATCAACTACTACAATAGTAGGGAGCCTCATGTGAGGAGTTCATTATGTAAGCCGTCGAGATGAGTTGTGGATTTACGAGTTAAAGTATCCTGGCTCCTCGAACGCTTACTAACATGACTTCTGAATTATGTCGGCCCGAACAGTAGTAAACGATATACAAAACATACATGTTTCATGAATCTTTTCTTCCAAAGACTTACATTATACATCATACCACATCATGGACTAAATGCAAGATATATATATAGGCACTACTTCATATTCTTTACTCCGATCCTAAGTCGCGACATTCTATATTAGGTTGCTCGTAGAAACCTTCACGATTCAACCGTTACATTCATTACTTGCTATCTTACTTAAGGTGAGTTCATAGCCCCACTTTCCATTACTTAATTGTTTTACAATTCCTTGGGGGGAATACATGCTATTTCTAAATCAAACACTATGCTTTCTACTGTATACTATTCGACTATGTTTTATTATCACTAAGTAACATCCTTGCCAAACCAAGATCCCTTAGTATGAACCATTTAATCACTTGCGAGGGTTACTTGTAAGTGAGCGCGAATATTGTGAATAGGCCTATTGGGATTGACGAATCCCATTTGTTTTGATTAGTTCAAACAAATGCATTAATATTTGAGACATTAGGTATGACGGCAAAGTACCTACCGGGATAATCTGCCGATCGATATTGGTACACGTTAACGTTTTGGTTTCATAAGCTTAGTGTATAATACATGTTCCGGGCGTATAACAACGTAGCCTACCTGTTTTGTTTTCCAAACATTGGTGTGAGTCTACAGCTCACACTACGATTATTGTGTTCAAACGATTTACCTACAAACACTACGATTATTGTGTTCAAACGATTTACCTACAAACACTACGATTATTGTGTTCAAACGATTTACCTACAAACACTACGATTATGGTGTTCAAACGATTTAACAAACTCTATGAATATCACTCAACCTTTGTGTTGACCTCTCAAGCATGTATTTCAGGTTCATGACGATCAAGGATGGCACGGAAGGACACGGATACTCAAGAGGGCTATAAATTTACTTATCATTCAAAAACACATTTATTATACATTGTAAACATGGAACCAATTGGGACCTCATTTTGTAACCTCTGATATTTATATAATTTGAATGATAAATCTTTTTAAAACGACTCAATTGGAGTTCGTTTTCTATTATTGTGACTATTGTGCCGTCGAGTAACACCCAGTTCGAATTCCGCTGCAAACATGAATTGGGGGTGTTACATGTATAACCAAATTTTGCATGCAAATTAACATATTATAATCCATATTTGAAAAGATGCATAGCATAGCATGATAATTATTCAAAGACTAAAAATTATTCAAGAGATAAACAAGAGCTAACACAAGTATTTCCGAATAAGTCGGACAAGTAGCAAACCATACAAATGTCAAATAGAAACAAGTAACAAGTAGCAATACATCAAAATCTTCTACTTCTTCTTCTTTCCAAGCATCTTCCTAAACATCTTCCCAACGGATTTGAATCCTCCTCGCATCTCTTCATGCATTTGTTGTTGTTGATTGATGATGGAGGTTTGGCGAGTGTAGAGAAGTTCATCGGTACGTTCGTGAGGAAGAGGAACTGAATATTCGGAGTAATCAAGATCAGGAAGATCATCAACAAAGGTCGTGGGGGATGGAGTACTAACACGAAAGGTGTTTTCATCCTCATCATCATCGTCATCACGATGAGATGTAGAACCACGACCCCTAGAGTACAAAGGAACACGAGATTTTCCTTTGTCACTACGAGGACGACGAGTACGAACACAAGTAAGTTGATTCAAAGTGGGAAGGATATGAACGTAGTAGTCTCTTTGAAGATGTGGGTAATGTTCCATCACATAACGATAAAGTCGTGTGAGAAACATACCATAAGGAAGATTGGCATTTGGGGTGTTTTTGGCGGACATTATTCGATGAACAAAAAGATAAGCCAAATTGTATTGCTCTTCAGCAATAACACAGTAAAGCATGTGGGCAATGCTCGCCGTGACATGATCACGGTGACCACCCGTACCAAACGCATTCTCTCGAATGAGTTCTTCCCACTTCTTCATATCTTGGCTTAGCTCTTTGAGGAGGATTTGATTGGCATGAATATCGACATTCTTCGACTTGATTACTCGACTAGTCGTACGACGTTCTAGTTCGAGCATTCGACGAATGTCTTCAGGACTAGGAATCTCAGAATAGTAGGGGCCATCCTGAGGACGATTTCTTTCAAGAGTGGAAAGATCCCATTCATTTGAGAAAATGGCTTGGCCGTTGAATGGGATTCTAAGAATTTGCCCAAATTGAGCAAGAGTAAGAGTGATGAATTGATTTTGAATCATGAAGGAAATGAGGAGATGACCATAGGGATCGGTTTGCACCGTCACTTGGCTATAGAAGTCGAGGATAAAACGAGGAATGATAGGTTCGTTGATTTGGTGAACATTCGTTCGGTTTGATCATTTTCATAGAAAGATGGATCGACAATTCGTCCTTCGTGAATGTTTCTATTTTCAATAGGACGATAGAAACATGCAACTGAAGGAGACATGCCGGGAGTAGAAGAGACATTTGGAATGTATTGTTTGGTTTTGGAGACATCACCAACCGTGGTCTTAGGCATTTTCACCTAAACAATATAACAACAAAAATAAAACAACTATCATGCATATGTTATATATTTATATAATTATATACACTATATGTGAAACGAAATTCTACTTCGACACAAAAAAAATAAAAAATAAAAAATAAAAAAAAAATAAAAAAAAAAATCAATGAAGTAGTTTCATGATGTTCCTTTTATTTTGATTTTAAACTCGTTTAGAATATATAATATCGAAAAGTATGATATCATAATTCATTTTGAAATAAGACTAGATATATATTAGATTATATATCTTCCATTCCATAAGAGTTTGACACAACATAAGTTTGTCTAAAAGATTAAAATGCGAATTTTAGTTTTCAAAAATATCATTTTTGAGATAAACCAAACGCTCCCTTACTAGATAAAAACATTCTAAAACATCAGTATATATATTGATTATATATCTTGATGACGTCTATTGATTTTAGTAGTATTAACAAGTTTTATGAACAAGTTTTAAGTTTCAAATAACTACATATAGTTATAGTTTGTTCATGAACCAAACGCCCATGTTGTCTTCATGAACCATTTTCTAATAAATTGAAAAGTATGTTTTGATTGTTTAGAACGTTAAAACAATGTAATGTAGTAAGTTTAAAGTGGTTTTTAAGAGTTATATCAACAATGTGCCTTTTGAAAAATAAAATTCGACTAGGGTTTATGGGCGATTAATGATTTTGACCAGATGATATGTTATACTAATTTTGAGTTGCAAAACATCATCCTAATCCTATGAGGAGCATTTGGTAGTTCAATTTCTAGCTTCAATAACACTTAAAATCGAATTAAAATGAATTTTACTAAAATGCATAATTATTGATTAGACACCAAATCGAATGATTGGTATAAAATCAAAATTAAATTGATTTTGGTCAAACTTATAAATTTGGTGGAAAATTTGGTTAAGAAAAAAATGAACAAAAATATAAGTGTCAAATTTATAAAAACAAAAACTTAAAAAAAGATGAAGTAATTAAGTAAAACTTTAGTGGTTGAATTTTAAATAAATTATATAGAGTTAAACGTAAAATTACGAGTTTTCATATTTTTTTAATAACTTTAAAAGAAAAAAAAAATAACCCTTACACTTTATAACCCCTGTACTTTATAATATTAACTTTGTTTAAAATTACATAAGTATTAGTATTAGTTTTTAGACTTTTATCTATTAAAATTACAAAATTTGGTAAATATGCGAATTAATTTTAATATGTGTTAAATATTTTTTAAATTAATGTTAGTTTTAAATTTTCATCCATTAGAATGTTTTTTTGAATAATAACTCATGTTATTATATTTATAAATTTAATTTATGGTACACAGGTTTGAATATTAAATACGGCTAAATTATTAGTAACGAAAATATAAATATCAAATATAATCACAGGTTACTGTAATATGAAAATAAATATACACGATTCTACTTATAACCACTCATAAAATTGTTATTTAAAATTTATATATGGATATCCATAAAAACATTTTAAAAACTTTACGGAGCATATTTTAATTTCATCAACGCTCATTATGTGCTACTAAATAGCACAAACATATGAATATACAATTTTCCGAAAAAATACTTTAGTAAACATGGTATCATGGTTATTCATAATAAAAAAAATGAATCAATCTTCAAATCTATCTAAATATGCTACATATTTTAACGAAAATACAAGTAAAATAAATACCACAATTACAAAACACATTGTAAAATTGATAGCACGGGTTTGCAAAACTAAAAGCATATATCACTAATATCTCATGCAAGTTAAGTATTATCATGTGATTTTGCTTGAATAATAAAATATAATTTCTAATCCAAAAGCAAACCATTTTAAACATGTTAAGTGATCATTTGTTAATCGATAATAATATATAATCAAAAGAAATTTTAAAAACCTTGTATGTACACAAGTATTATAACTGGTATATTAATGTGTGTTTTTAGAAATTCAACATGAAATCTGATCAAGTGCTTATTAATGTTAAACTATAATACAAACCACAGTAATAATAAAAATATAGAAGAGAAAAAAGAAATTAACAAAGGATGTTCATGAACGAAGTGGGAACAAACTTAGATGGGCCAAGTTGGTTTAGTGTGAAAAACTAAATCAGCAACAAAAAGTGTGTAAAAATTAGATGAGCAAAGAAAAGTAAAAAAGATTCAAACGAAGGACTTCAAGCATAACAGGCCAAAGCGTTTTACACTATCCTAAGTAAGAGTTTTAGAGTGGAAGTTGCAGTGAGGAGATTCATCTCTTTATTTGGGGCTCACGTGTGTCACATTCATGGTTATCAAGATCGCGATCTTGATCGTAAGATTGTACGATCTTACGATCCTACACAAGAAAACCTTGCAAGATCGGAGTAGGATCGGAAACACCATAGGATCGGAGTAAGATCGTAAGATAGTTAGTAAGATCGTAGGATCGCTATCGATCCCGATCCTACTAAAAAACTTAACTTTTATTATTAAACATAAAAATAAGCCCACTTGGCCCATTTTTGAAGCCATGGTCACTACAAAGAAAGAAATTAAGTACGAGAACAAAAATGTTAAAGCGAGGTATTATCTTATAAGCGCATCAAACGAAGTTAATGCACTGTTTGAAGTCATAGATTGATCATTGATTACTAATGCTTTAGAATTTTGGGTTTTTGACATTTAGGCTATGATGTTTAAAGCTTCAAATAATTTTTATCATATACGACTACTCTAGTTGTATTTCTTTTATAGCCAATTCATTCAGGTAATGGTTTGAAACATGAACTAATTGCATTATTAGCACGACATATGAACTTTTAAATTTTCATTCATATCCATTTAAGTTGATTATTCTGATCGAATTTCATGTTGAACTATATATAACTACAACTGCTATTAAAAATGTCACATTTTGTAGGATCTTACGATCTCGATTCGATCTTACGATCCCGATCTTGCGGAGACGAAAACGATCCTAGTTAGGATCGCAATCTTGATAACCTTGGTCACATCACCTAATCATATCCTATTCACAACTAATCATCTCACCAACAACCTCAATTTACTCATTGGGGCCCACCATTTACACATTTATTTTATTTTCACTCACAAAAAATAATAATAATAATAATAATAATAATAATAATAATAATAATAATAAGTACACAATGTCAGACGAAAGCTTCGTCGTGCAGACGAGCAAGAACAAAGTGAGGAGGGGATGAGGAGGTTTGGATAGTGCAGTGAGGAGGATGGCGAGCTGCCAGCTAGGCACGACGAGGTGCACTGGTGAGCTGCACCTTCCACTCTTAGCTAATTATCGGCTATTAGTGCTATATACATTACGTTAGACCTAAAACTGATGCACATATTATAGTTGCTGCCGTGGGCCATCGTCCTTACCGCTCGCTACCGATGCGAGTTTTTCTTTAAAATGGTGTTGTTTGTATATTTGTTTGCAAACATGGGTCAACTTTTATTCTCTTTGCAAATATGGGTTATATTGGTAGTTGTGTACCCACCAACTATCTTTGTAGCATCTAAATTTGGTAATTAAAACCTTCAAATTATGCAAAGTTTACATTTCCACTTCTTTTTTTGTTGCAATAGTATATTCTTGATAAAATGTCATATGACAGTTTCATTTTTATAGGTATGAATACAAGCCCAAACAACAATAAGCATTTAAATTACATTTCAAGTTCCATATCTTCACCATAAAAAAGTAAAGTTATATACCATGAGCTGAGACAGTAGGAGGCATGGTGGGCACATGCCCTCTCGCAAAAAAATTTGTAGCTTAAATTTACTAATTTGTAATAAGCACTGATTGACATGCCTAAATGTATGTCTAATCTTATGTGCCAGTATTCTGTTAGTGACAGTATAAGACTTAATTTCCACAAACAAGTAAATTATTGCCATGTTGATTTAGGCACAAGTTTAGTTATATATATATATATATATATATATATATATATATATATATATATATATATATATATATATATATATATATATATATATATATATATATATATATATATTTTTTTTTTTTTTTTTTTTTGAACGGCGGGTTAGTTGTTAGATGTTAGTTGTTAACTCGAGTTAGTGTCGCATCCTCGGGCAGAGATACCAACCGCGAGCCTCTCCTTAGGGGCTAACCCTACTCCTATTCTCGATTCGCCTGATATCATTAGAGCTTGTGGTTCTCAAGTGAAGACTTCCCGGTCGGTCACCCAAACCGGTACTACTCTCACTTGGGCTCGCTTAACTACTTAAGCCTTTACCACTAGACCATAAGCCCCATAATTTTACTTTTGTAATTAAGTTTAGTTATATTTTTAGTCATCTCCATCATTTTACTTTTGTAATTTCCCCGTTCACGACAAGATTTGTTATGTAGTTTTTAAAAGTTATCAAAGCTTGACCACTCAACCATAACTTTTTAACTCCACCGTTAATTACATATTTAAGAAAAAGTGTGCTATAGAGCTTCATCAAATCTTTCTTCTATATTTTATCATTACCAATAAAAATATGTCATTAAAGAGCATGTAAAGATAATCAAGATTATGGATGCCGAAGTAGTAAAATAAAGTTGAAAAAAAATGCAGTTGCATAAGTCTAGAAATAATAATGGAGGAAAAGATCCTACAATTAGGGTTATAAACGAATCGGACGAACACAGGCGTATTGTGTGTTCATTTAATTTAAACCGGACAAAAATAAACAATCACGATAACTTAAATGATTGAATCTTCCTGTTCATGTTTGTTTATTAAGAAAATAAGGTTGCTCATGTTGCTTTATGTTCTTTCATTAAGCACTAAACGAACATAAACGTACGAGCATATATGAACATAAAACTAATAAACATGAAATTTATAAAAGTATACATAATATTGTGTTTAATAAGTGTTGTTTGTTTAAGTAAAGTGATTTTAAAAGTATATAATAAAACGATACGATATATGAACTCAACCAAATAAATGAACATTAACGAACACATAATTATTTCAATAACTTTTTTTTTTAAGTTAATTATTATGACAATTCATAAATCCATGGTTTTATAATGTTTAAAATCTTTTTATAGAATTATATTAAAATTTACACGCACGATTTTTTATATAACTTTTCCTTTATGTTTTTACATAATTTTTTTATTACATGTTAATATCGATTAGTAATATTTTGGTTTTTAAACTATTACAGTTAAAATGTAAACTTTGTATAAGTTAAAGGTTATAATTAAAATATTTAAATGCTACAAAGAAAATTAGTGGGTCCACAAAGAGCAATATAACCATATTTGCAAAGAGAACAAAAGTTAACCCATGTTTACAAACAGCACCATCCTAGAGAGCAGGAGAAGGAAGAAGAGGAAAAAAAAAAAAAAAAAAAACTTCCATAAAATAACGAATCACTAATGTAAATTTAGTGATTAATGTTGTCTTAACTTTTCTCATATATGATTCTCAATATGAAGTTCTGTATATTTACATGCTCAAAGTTTCATAGTATCGATTGCATTTATATCACACTTAAACAAGTTAAATGTGCTAAAAAGGTGAAATACGATGAGACATTCACATATAAAAGTTGACCAAAGCCGACATGGTAAAGTTAAATGTGCTAAAAAGGTGAAATACGATGAGACATTCACATATAAAAAGTTGACCAAAGCCGACATGGTAAAGTACGTAATGAAAGAGGATAAAAGCCAAATGCATTTTTACTTCCAGTTTCCCACCTGTACACATCTCATTCATTTGTACATATATAAACTCAACCTATGAAGTTATTTTAATGAAACATATGCAAAACATAGGAAAACATATATGGAAAAGTTTTCTGAAAAATTGATACTGTTGGCGTTTGTATTTCTATTAGTACTTGATCATCATTATGCCTATGCTGCCGTTGCAGGTAAGCGATCATTGTTCCGTGTGTTAATCATTTCGTTAATCATTATAATCGCAATTTCATTGCTACAAACTGACTACTTTTTTGTCAATGTATAAAAGACTACAATATGCCACAATTTATTCAGGATTACAAATCGTTGAAAATTATAATGTTTGTATGCCTCTTTTGTTACTTTATTAACTATGTGTGTCCAATTAGACAATGGTATTAGAGGTACTCAACAATCGAGGAAGTTGATTCAAGCTTGGAAGCATAAATCCATGGACTCGAAGATTCAAAGAAAGCTAAGAAGAACAGCTTCATCTCCACCAGCGCCAATGCTCAGCCGTGGTCCAAGTTTCGGCAACAAACCAGCACCGCCTTTGAGATGAACTTCATAATATCCTTAAGTTAACTTTTAAATCGGACTTCCCATCAATGTTGAAGTGTTCTGCTCAAAATAAAAATCCGTTGCTATCTATTTATAACTTCGATTCAAAAAATATATATGAGCTGATTCGCAAAATAACGAATCACTAATGTAAATTTAGTGATTAATGTTGTTTTAACTTTTCTCATTTATGATTCTCAATATGAAGTTCTGTATATTTACATGCTCAATGTTTCATAATTCATAGTATCCATTGGATTAACACACTTGTTTCACAATGAGTCTGCCTAAACTTATCATTTAAGAAGCATTGCTAATGCATCCTTAAGGCTATTTTCTCTTGGTTATGGTGACTTATTTATTGGCAATAACATTATGATAGACTTTACTGAACTGGCTTATATCAGTTTCTTAAGTAAAGGCTCCAAGAAAAACCGAGCACGACTTGCGCATGTTTCAGTTTCAGTTTCAGTTTCATTTCATAACCGGCTAATGTAACATTATTATTCTCCATTGAATCAATTTATATTCTCCAAGTCACTAAAATCCTTGGTAAAATGTGAAATGTGAGCTACTGACTTGCTAGTTTAAGCTATTGTTTTAGACTTTTAGTTTTTTTCATAATTAGACACCTTGTAATAAAAATAATGTCGACTATTGGAATCCAAGAAACATTTAAGGAGTTGACAGAAGGTCATCCCACTTGCTAAACTATCCCACTTTGACACTAGTCCAAGTGGATAATTAATTTCAACTGTATCTGTAACTTTCAGTATTCCACAATACATATAGCTGATTTGTGCTATATAAAGCAACTCCATCTGCATACCTATTTCAAAAACTATTAACAAAACACAGGAAAACAAAGATGGGAAACTTTTCTCCAAAACTGATAATTTCACTGTTTGTATTTTTACTGATACTTGATCATCATCATGCCAATGTTGTCAATTCAGGTAAAAGTTCTTTCATGCGTAAATCACTTTGTTAATCGAATAATCATCATTAACATATTTTAATCGTAATTATTGTTGTGTGTAACTAGATACTGATTCTGAGTGTACCCAAAGATCAAGGAAGTTGATTCAGAGTTGGCAACAGAATGTCAAGGCTCTAAAGAGTGAAAGAAAACTAAGAGGGTTTATATCTCCACCAGGACCACAAGCCAACCGTTTTCGCTCTTTCAACATGTCTCCACCACCACCGCCTCTTCCGATGTGAACTTTTACTATATTGTTATTGAAAGCTAATCTCATGTGAGAGTAAGATCATTACAAGGTTAATTATAAATTCCTAAAAAAAAAGCCTTAAATCTGGGAAATTTATTATATGAATTCCATAATAGGATTCGACTTGCAGACAAAAGTCATTCACCAATGTATGATGAATGAGACAACTTTATTTCACTTATAAATTCACGTGATATGCTTCCTCGTCTTTGAATTCACCAACTACCTAAACTCATCCTCACATCTTCACCATTCTTCCCACAAGTGCTATTTGAAAGACTCTCTTGGACAGTATAAATCTTATTCATATTCTCTTAATCTCTTGTACAGCTTTCACCAACTAGGACTCAATGTCTTAAAATTATTGATAAACACTAGTGATACGTCATCAACTTGGATCTGTAGTTCCATTTCAAGAATAGACTATAACCTATTGTGAACCCAAATAACCTATTTGTTTAGATAATCTATAAGTTATACTGCATAACTATTTAAGCCCCTTAGAAGCTAATCCAAACACTTAGCATGAGCTTATTCATTAAAAGCCATAATGTACAATATTAGCTTAATCCCAAAGTATAAGCTTTGAAAAACACCCGCTTAAAAGCACAAGACCCTTAGCCGACAAGAAAGTGGTTATATTCTAGAATACCAAGAAACATTCAAAGAGTTGACTAAAGTCAATAATTCACATGAGCAATTCCAAGTGGGATAAAGCCAAATAGCTGCATTCTGCTTATGCATTCCATGACTTCTACTTCTACATATAAAAGCTCAACAAACATAACTCATGCAAACAAAAATGGATAAGTTTTCTCAAAAACTAATAACTTTGGTGATTATCTTTCTCTTAGTACTTGATCATCATCATCACGCCAATGCTTTCCTTTCAGGTAAACAATCCTTCTTTCCATGTGCCAATCATTTTGTTAGCCATCGCCGTCTTAATCTTATCGTACACTAGTCATAACAATATAAGATAGACAAATTTTATAAATTGAAAATAAATTTTGAAGAATGGTTTTGTTTAAAAATTCTACTACTATTTTTCTCAAATGAGTAGCTAAAGTTAAACATGAGTTAACAGATGTTAAAAAATTATAGTTAGGTGGAAACTTTTTCACATCATTATATTCAATTCCCAAAACTTCACTTTGTGATGCACAAGGTACCTTAACCAAAGTGAATTTTTTTTTTTTTTTTTTTTTATTATTATTTTTTTTTAATTATTTTTTTTTAATAATATTATACTATGAAACTTGTCTTGACTCAATAACCCAAATACTTGCAACTAAACTTAATTGAAGTTCAATTTTTGCATTTAAATATATTCAAAACCACAAATTGTTGCTAATTGTGAAGTGTCTACGCTTCTTGATAGAAATGATACTTAATTTGCAACAGACGAATAAAGCATAACTCAGATATATATGCTTAAAATATAATTTATCATTTATGTGTATGTTGCATGTGTTTCTTAACTAATGTTGTGTGTAAGTAGATATTGATTTTGAGGGCACCCAAAGATCAAGGAAGTTGATTCAGGGTAGGCAAGAAGAAGCCGTAGTTCCAAAGAGTCAGAGAATACTAAGAACAGTTAAATCTCCACCCGCACCACAAGCGAACCGCTTTCGACATTTCAACGTGCCTCCACCACCACCTTTACTTGTGTGATTTCCTAAGTTATCAGAACATGTTTGCACCAGCGAGTTTTTATGGAATTAACTTATCAGGGAAGGGCACTAGCGAGTTTTTATGTGAATCATGTTGTACTGATCTAAAGAATTCAAATAAACTATTCTAAAAGTTAATTGCAAGTGCAAGATGGTCAATAGCATAATTGACAATTCCACCAAAACAGCATCGTACGGTAATAGGTTTAGGAACAACAATTATTATTATTATTATCCAATACGAAACGGTGACTTGCTGACAAAGGTCATTCACCAATGTAAGTTGAATCAGACATTAATTTAATTCACTAATGAATTCACATAATTTGCTTCCACGTCTTTGATTCATGGATTTCAAAATTTGACTGCAAGGTTAAGCCTTACCTAAACTAATCATACCTTCTAACTTATGCTTGTAAATAAAACTAAATTGTACTTTTTAAGTTAATGCAGTGTACGTAACAGCTATATGCGCAACAGTCACCAAAGATAACAGGAAATCAGTATGCAAACATTGTAGACAGACACATCATAAGCACATATGCAAGTATAAGGAGTTGACAAATTGATTCACGTACCAACTCAGATTCTCTGTGGAACTCCTTTCCTTCTCCATGTCTGTTTGAAGCCAGAGGATCCGAGACTCTGCCTCAATCTCAAAATAAATCATCTATTAGTCACCGAATAAGAAATTAATTCAATCCTTCATTTTTCTGTTCCCCCAAAATATAAACATCTGTTTTGATAACACTGAAAAATCCATGTCTTGAAGCTCTTCAACACCTTCATGAATGAAAATCAACTTTCTACAAGCCCCATCATTATTCACATGTCTAGCAGAGATGAAAATATACAAAAGACACAGAGAGAGTGCCATTCCCAGATTCTTGCAAGATCCAATCATACACAGACGAATTCAATCAAGTCTTTTCCATATTCTCATCATCTCTTACATGTTCACCGACACCAATACAAGTTGAATAAGAAAGAGTATCAAAGTATATATATACACAGAGACAGACACATGTACATAAATGATGAAACACATGGTTGTAAAGGATATAAAACTGTTATAAAGAGAATCAGCATGAACTTGTTAAGGGTTCGTTCTGACTCATCCAAAGGATTTGATTCTTAAAAAGACCTTCGGAACATAAGCATGTGCTACATTATAAATCAGGGCTCCTGCAATGAGTGTGTAACAGATGTATGCAATTTCATTTTGACAAAGCATTGATAATTGATTTGGTTTTCCATAATAAGAGTGATTGTCGCACCATAGAAGTGACTTATGATTTTTGAGTTCTTGTACAAATATAGTTAATCTTGCAAATAATTTTGTCAACCCAGATAAACGAACCAAGTATATAAAGATAGTTCATGAAAAAGGAGTATCAACAGTCATTTCACCTAAAGATAAGCAATTATCAACAGCAATTCAGCAAACTTCATAGTAATATAGTACACACTACACACATGCTGATATATATTTACTCAATTTAGAACCTATACTCCACGCAGAAGAATCTATATCATTAAATTGATAATATATCAAGTTATAAAAAAATTAGAAAAAACGAAAATTCTATGTATATACATCTACATAGAATCCACTACAATATCATGTACCTGCTGCACATCGAGTCTACTTATAACAGATCTGGGAAGCATTCTCTTTTTTGTGTAAAGGGATCAAGACTCGAGAAGCATAGCTACAGCCTCCCTGAGGCTGCTTTTTTTCTTTGCAAAGGTGATTGGTTTTTCGGAAATAACAGGATCATGTTTTTGACTCATAATTTCACGGGGAATTACGACATCTTTAATAACACTTGTCTCCTCTTTCCTAATCGGTTTGTTAAGTAAAGGCCCCAAAAACAGATCAAGCATGTCTTGAGCAGGATCATCTGTCGTCTTAAAATCAGTTAATGTAACTTCACTGGTATTTTCAACTGAATCACGGTGAGAAGCCGTCTCTACAATACTGTGTGTTCCTGTATCCTGAGGGGCAATGAGAGATGTTCTGGTCATAGAGGAAAATACATGTGAAGATTTCTTTTTTAATTCGCACTGTCGTTCTGGTGGCTTCTGTTTACCCTTGGTACTCTTGTCATTTTCGACAAACTGCAACAGGTACAAAAACGACTTTATTATCCACTGTTTGAAATTGAAACCATCCCGTCTTTCTAAAACAAAGGATTCTACAGGCTTCACTTATGAATGACTATACGAGTGTTTTGAAAGCGACCACATGTTTCTGAATGACCAAAGCCAGATAACCAATTGACATCAAGTTAACAAACGGGTAACCAATAAAGACGTACCTCTTGGGCGATCATTAACATATCTTCCATAGTCAGCTCATCATCATCCTCTTCATCACTCGATAGACACTGAATCTCCTCACTCCTATCAACCTCCAACTCAAAATCCTTTCCATTCTTCTTTCTCGACACGCCACGCTCTCCACCTTTCCTCCCACCTCTCCCACGCTTCCTCTTCTCACCACCACCGTCTTCTTCCTCAACATCACGACACTCAATCACATCCTTCTCAACAACTTCCTTCGTCTTCTTCCTCTTCGTCCCACATTTAACCAAAAAACTATCTCCGTCACTAGCTAAACACTCGTCTTTCACACGAGCCACACGTTTCGCCTTAGGCTTCGTACACTCAGTCACAACACTCACTTCCTCCTCTTCCACTTGAGGCTTCCGTACCATCCATGACGGCAATCGCCTCTTTTCGTCCATTACTTAAATATATCGAAATCGTTTCGACTAGCTAAACAATCATCCTACAGGTTTACAAAAGAAAGCTTACATAACCTAATAATTTCTATATACTGATATATATAAAACTAAACCTAATGTTACCAATTATTATCATTAATCATAAACTATTAACACAATTACAATTCATATATGCAAATTATATAAAAAATTAATAATAATAAATAAATTCAAATTGCATAAGAGATAATTAAGGAAATTTATAAAAAGTTACCGGTAATTAGGGATCAAATTTAACGAGTCTTTGTAACGATGGATCGATTAACACAAAGGGGAAAGGTTTATAAATTTTGTGATGTGTGTTAAAGTTTGATTGTTAACTGTTTATGTTTAAAAAAATACGATGAGTCAGCTTTTTTAGGTAGTGTTTGGTTTGTGGTGTTTGTAACAAAGGGTATGGGAATGAGTTACCGAACTGAGAAACCGGCATGAACCGGTCCTCGGTTCACTTTTTTCTTATATTTTTCGGGTCCTTGGTCTCATCCGGTAGGTTCTTAGGCGCAACTGGCCAATATATGTGTTTTTTTACCCGAACAGATCAGCGAACTGGTTCAACCAAACATATTTCGGTCTGGTCTAGTTTTGGCAAAGGAGATATGTTTTGGCAAACTCGGTTTTTAGTCCAGTCTAGCTTTTACGGGTCCAGTCTGGTTTTTAAACTGTCATTAGCGCTAGAATAATGTATGTATAAACCCATGTGAAAAGGAGGTTTTATTGTGTTTGGTTTAAATGTTGGGTTAAGAATGTTTTAAGTATTTGGAGGGAAAAAGAATAGAAAACAATGTATTACGGAGTATTAATTGAATATGTTATTAAGTTTATATCTTTACATATATTATTTGGATAACAAACTAAATATAAGTAAAAGAATATAGAGAGAATAAAAGGAGATACGTTTGTCATATAGGCCATTATAAATTTAATACAGATGGCCAATACATTTGACAATTAAAACAGCTACTTTTAACAAAAGATAGCTACTTTTGACACTTTTGACACATGATAAAGACATTTGAAGACTTTTGAACATTAGAACATTTCTTCTTTTTGAAACCCGTGATATATGAAATAATTTCACATGCGGGATATATGAAATAATTTCAAGATAAAAATTACGTTGCCAGGAATTTTTATCTTGTACTAAAGCTCAAAAACTAAAACTTTAAAGTACAAGTATTACTTAAAACACACATTTTTATTAAAATACTGCGGAAGCTTTATTACAATGGTGGTGGTGGTGATTGTAGGTGAATGGATGATTTTTAAACTTAGAAACTTATGCCCTTATATAGATGGGCTTACAAACTATCGTACAAAAATAAAAACATAAGCAATGACGATAGTTACAGGCCATTATTTAAGTTTAATACAGATGGCCGACACATTTGACAATTAAAACAGCTACTTTTGACAAAAGATAGCTACTTTTGACACTTTTGACACATGATTTGAAGACTTTTGAACATTAGAACATTTCTTCTTTTTGAAACCCGTGATATATGAAATAATTTCACGTGCGGGATATATGAAATAATTTCATATGCGGGCCCTTCGAGCTTTAGGGTAGAGGCTTGGGTCCATGGGATGATTCAATTTTTATTGTCGACCCGAGATGGGATGATTATTGTCTGAATACGTTAAAGTAAAGTTTGGATTTATGAGTTTTATATACTTTGGTTAATTCTAACCCCATAATCCAAACCCACCAACCAAACACATCACACATTTTTCCTTCACGTATCTTTTTGAAAACCGTTAACCAACCCGATACTGCAAAAAAACCTGAGAAGTGTTGCAATTAGTTTGGCTCTATCGATTTGTGGGTACTATACTAGTTTGCTATGTAACTTGTTTGTCGCTATATTACCAAACAATATCTTTCGGGCAAATCCATGAGGATATCACTAAAGTGACAAAAAAAAAAAAAAAAAAAAAAAAAAAAAAAAAAAAAAAAAGGTTTAAGAGCGACTTGGTTTAATAGGCATCTCATCCAACATCTGATTTTAAATGTCGATTCAATCAAAAAAGTGACTAAAAATTTCAAACAAACAATCAAATATAAAACAAAAACCACATAAATTCATATAAATAATTTAACACAATTGGTTTAAACAATTTTCTCCAAATTATAATTTTTAGGGTTTTAAGAAAACGAATAATTTAATTGCTGGTAATTAGGGATTGGAAAAACAATTAAAATTATACTAATCAAACATTATAATAGTCTGGAACCAAATTTTCTTAAAAAAAAAAAAATAAAAAAAAATAAAATGGTCTTACAAATTGTGCATAATGTTTTTGAGATCTCAACCAAAAATATTTCTCCATTCAAATATTTCTCCCGCGAAAACAACTGCATATTGTTTATTTTGAATCTTGTAAAGGAAGTTTCAATCATGTATAGGAATATTGAATCGTATACTAAAGATTCATCATTTTTGTTTAAGTTATGACATTTATTAAAATAATGAAATCGTTGATATTGAAACCGAGTTTTGAATTTCTTTTAACGATTTTCTTAGTTGAATGCCCAAGATTAAGGGGTACGTTAGTCTCACGGGCCCTATTTCCATTAATCAAACCCTCCCTAAACATTTAGCTCACTTTTTTTTTTTTTTTTTTACTTGTTTTTGTCGTTTTTTTTTTTTTTTTTTTTTTTTTTTTTTTGTTTAAATAGAAAGGAGTATATGTATATGTATAATAATGTAATGTATATGTATAATGTTTGGTATATTTGTGTTTAATAATGTTTTGTATATGTATAATGTTTTGTATGATATCACGTTAAATATTACCACATTAAACGACTATGACAACAAATGTTATTATTCAATTAAACAACAACGTTAACACATTATTTAAAAAACAACAACATTTACGACATATGAAGATTATTCAAATCATTTAAAAGATCATGGAGCCGGGCACTTGACTGACAAGCGTGATCATCAGGATTCCTTGCCATTTCTAATTCCATTTCCAGCGCTTTTATTCTTTGCTTCAACAACTTGTTCTCATTTTTTGTAGCAACGCACTTTGAGCAATGCGTTGAAGAAGAGGCTTGACTAAAGTGCTCTGCTTCAAATTCATCTTTCCACTTGAAGTATCGACACCCATAGTCGTTTGTACCTGGCTGTTACATGTTAAGAAAATAATAAGAAATGTATTTTTAACAAACAAATTATTTACATAACTAAGCAAACGTATGATTATTTACCACTGAAAGAGGACATGCATAAAACAGTCGCCCACGACTACCATCTTGCCAGGATTTCCGTTCTACAATAAATCCTCTATTACATCGGCACAAGAAAGGATTTCTTTGGCTCATCTGACCAAAGAATTTGCATAATAATTTACATCAGCAATCAATAATGTTATTACTAATTTAAACAAAGTAATAATAACTGGTGCAGAACTAACACTCTACAAAAAAGCAGACTATTAAGTTTCAAACAATTAACATTTAAACGATGTTGAATAATCATTTACAACATATGATTCACTATGTTTACAATGGTTTTGTCGGTGTCTCTATTATTTACAACATAAATCAGTAATTATTTACAATGGTTTTGTCGATGTGTCTATTATTTACAACATAAATCAATGAACCATTAGTCGATCGTGATACAAAGTTTCCCATTCGGCTGCAACTGGCTCTCTGAAATGCCTCCATTGTGGGTGGAGATAGGGTAGTCGAAAATCTCTGTCGAGCGTCGGTACAATGTAGTGAGCACCCAGACGGGCAATCACAATGGGGTCGGTTCCTTGTGATGAGTTTGGCCTGGTAAAAAGTGGAAAACATGTGTTCCAACCTTGATCGGATATAAATACAACAGGTCGGTGAATGCATGAAGCGATAACCAGCCCCGTGAGTGGCATCACCATCCAGCGATCGTTAGGTGCAGGTCCATTGAACCAGTTTATTGTATACCAAAGTCGGTCAAAGTCTTGTTGGTCCCACATATCTATGTATCTTTGCCTATGATAATCTAACTCTTGCAATAACATACCTCTGACTTCGTCCCACCTATTTTCGTTTTGAACAATACAGTGGGCAACGCACCGAAACCCACAATTTCCATCACCCTCAACATTATGTATGCTTATTACGAGTGGACGGAAAACAGGTGGAATATCCTTAATAAACGCATTGCTCACAGTATCTCCAGCATAAAATCTGTGGCGTAGAGTATCACCCGTGTAAGAGCTATGTCTTGCAGGTTCTTTCCGCATGTTCGGCACTTTTGTAGATCTTGAATTCGTACTTCTTCGGCGATCTATGATTGGTACTTCATCAAAGTCAGGGACTTCATTCAAGTCCGGGTCTTGTGTAGCCTTGCCCTTTTTGTCCTTTGCGCTCGGACGACCACGGGTATTTTTTTGAATAGCTGGTTCACGGGTGTCAACAACTTCAGGTTGGAATATCTCTCTCAACTTCGTTAACATATTTTTCTTGACAAACGACGTTGATTTGCTAAAAATATTCTTGAATTGTTGCACGCCATTGTTAAACGAAGTATCATCATCATCATCACCAGCTTCACTGGAATAGCCATCTTCAGGCGGAGGCCTATTGATAACAGGCCACGGAACAGATAGGGTTCTCCAAAAAATAGGAATTTCATCCAGTGGAATGGGGCGTCCTGAATTTAGTAAAAGCGACTTATGTAAATTACTGATAATAGTGGGGGAAACAACTTGATAGTTATAAATTTAATATACTTACCATTATATACATAGTATTGCATGATGTGAAAGCATGGTAGTCCGTGAATTGACAGCAACTTATGGCTACATTTGTCTGGTGTGATCGACAGTTGGAGTTCTCCGTACATGAGAGTGAAAGCATGTTTGGAAACTTTATACCACAATTCTTCAAATATATCAACATTACAATGATTTAGTCTCTCGTTCATGCTTCTATTAAAACTCTCTTTTATCCCAGTTTCTTGTGAAATGAGAATCTTATCAATTGACCATAACAACCTGTCTAATTTGGATTGTGTGCCGTCCAAATATAATTTCAACAACGCGTGGTGAGCCTCAACTCTGCACGTTGTTGACTGGCCGTAAGAGCGATATTGGTCGGTAATATACGAGACAAACTTGGGTGCGTATTGTCGCAGCCACGTGTTATACAGATACTCAGCGACATCTGCAAAAAAACCATGAATTAATAAAAGGTCATTCGGGTGCTTTTTTATTAAAATAATTAATAATTAATAATTAAGTACCCGGATGGTCGACCAATTTCTGTTGTAGGCGTTGATAATGTTGCCTGAACGATTCGAATGTCGGAGCTTTAACCATCCAATCCCATCGTTTTTTAACGGACTCATACTCTTTTGGGTCACTGAATTTATTTTTGCAAAACTTAGCTAGATTTTGCTGTATATGCCATCGACAGAGTAAATGGTGAGCGTCAGGAAATTCTGCTTCGCATGCGCCAACCAACGCTAAATCTCTGTCAGTGACGATAACACGTGGGTAATATCGTTCGTCTATGACATCCTTCACACGTTGCAATACCCATTGAAATTTATGCCCTTGTTCATTGTTTAAAAAGCTATATGCCATTGAAAATGTTTTGTTTGTTGAAGTTACTCCAACAATTTCCAACAACGGCAATTTAAACATAGTGGTATTGTATGTGGAGTCCATCAACATGATTTCAGGGAATGTACACCATATAGCATACGACGTGGGGTGCACAAAAAATAGCTCCTCAAGCTCGTTTGTATGCTCATTTACCCTCGGGTACCATGTATACCCTGATTCCATCAAATGCTCGTAAAGGACTTGAATTGGAGTTCTACCACCTTCTCTGGCTATCCGGATCTTATTTCGTGCGTTATATATAGTTCTAACACTAGACACGTTATCTGGATTACGACCCTGTATTGTCGAAAGTATAATACGTGGTTTCACGGTATAATCTGTCAATTCTTTGACCAAACCGAACTCATCATCCTTTAATCGCATTGCATATGGCACACCATGCAACGACTCTAGCAAATCATGATTATGCGTATCATCCTTCACCCTCAGAGTCCAAAATTTTTTTGTATATTGATATTTCGCCGCCAATTTGAATGGACAATTTGTTTTAAAGGTACTTGTTTTCCGTTTTCCGGTACCTTCAGGTTTATACTTCCCACTCTTTGAACACCTATAATTGATTTCGTACAAATAACCCTTGTCTGCTTTGGTTCTGTCTTTAACAATGACAAAACCGAGCCCCCGAGCTATATTTTGCACCCATTCCGTTACTTGCTCTTCAGAACCGAATTCCTGAAAGTATATTGTCGAAAGTATCATTTTTTAAAAGTAATAAAAAAAGGTATAATTTTTAAAAGTAATAATACCCTTACATATGATACTTTTTTTTTTGTAAAAAGTATACTTTTTTTTTATTACAAATGATACTTTTTTTATTTGTAAAAAGTATTTTTTTTTTATTACAAATGATACTTTTTTTATTTGTAAAAAGTATCATTTTTTTTTATTTATTACAAATGCTACTTTTTTTATTTATACAAAAAAAAAAAAAAAAAAAAAAAAAAAAAAAAAAAAAAAAAGTAATAATACTCTTCAAAACCACGCGTTCCACCCACGGTTTTATTAAACCGTCCCACGGTTTTATCTCTCTCACTCACTCACTCACTCACTCAATCCACTCTCTCACTCACTCACTCAATCAATCCACTCTCTCTCTCTCTCTCTATCACTAATAACACACGTCTCTTTTTAGATCTAAAAACTGAGATCTAGTTAACGTGATGTTGTAAGTGTTAGTGGTGGTTTGATGGTGATGTTTATGGGATAAAACTGTGGGTGGAACGCGGTTTTGAAGAGTATTATTACTTTTTTAGCGGTTAGATCTGTTTAGATCTTAAACCGTGGTGGTTTGATGGTGATTTTATGGTGATTGTTGGTTTAGATCTGTTTAGATCTAAAACTGTGGTGGTTTGGTGGTGATGTTTATGGTGATTGTTGGTTTAGATCTGTTTAGATCTAAAACTGTGGTGGTTTGGTGGTGATGTTTATGGTGATTGTTGGTTTAGGGAGGGTTCGGTTAATAGAAATATAGCCCGTGAGAATAACCTACCCCTTGGTTTGAAGGTGGTTTCTTGTGATGTTTTATTTGTGATTGATCGTTGGTAAGAACTCTGTATTTTTGTGATCTATTTTTTTTAGATCTAAAGTAAGAACTTGTTATATTTTTATGGTCATTGTTGGTTTATGGTGATTGTTGGTTTATGGTGATGTTTATGGTGATAGTTGCTAAAAACTTGAATATTGGTTAGTTGCTAAAAACTAATAGCAGTAGTAGTTTTAAAGCTTGTTACTGCTTAGTTGCTAAAAACTTGGCTTGTTGGTGATGGCTATGATTGGCTTAGTTGCTAAAAACTTGGCTTAGTTGCTAAAAACTTTGCTTGTTACTGCTTAGTTGCTAAAAACTTGGCTTGTTGGTATGGTTATTCTCACGGCCCTATTTCTATTAATCCAACCCTCTCTACTTGGCTTGTTTGTTAAACATTAACTTGGCTTGTTGGGCAACATTAAACGAGATAGGGCGATGATGATTTAAAAAAAATGATTTTGGCATGGCAAAGTGATATTTTTATCACTTTGCAGCCATATATGATAGAATAGAATAGATATTTTATCACTTTGTGACTTTCATATCCGAGCCTAACATATTTTTGGCATGGCATTCACTTTGCAGCCATATATGATATATCTTGGTAATGTGAAACTATTATAATCTGAGCCTACTCTTATCTCGATGCCTTTTTAATATGTAAAATGGAGATTACCTCTCGTGTGTAAAATTGTGATTAAGACATTTATGCAGTTTTGTGTATAATCTGAGCCTACTATTGATGCTTGCTTTGTTTCACTTGGCTTTGTTGTTTTGCTTTGTTTCACTTGGCTGCTTCGTTGTGAAGTTGTGACCTTGTGAGAATGTGACCTTTGAGCTGCTTTGTTTCACTTGGCTGCTTCGTTGTGAAGCTGTGACCTTGTGAGAATGAGACCTTGTGAGAATCTTACTTTTGAGCTGCTTTGTTTCACTTGGCTGATTTGTTTCACTTGGCTGCTTTGTTTCACTTGCATTTTATAATGGGGACCTTTGAGTATAACACCTCCCTTATACTGTTGAGCTTGTGACCTTGTGAGAATCTTACTTTTGAGCTTTGTGTCCAATCTTGTGATACTGCTTTGTTGTGAAATCTTCTTACTGTGGCACTTTTGAGCTTGTGACCTTGTTACCTTGTGTCGGATCTTATTTTGTGCAATCTTGAGAATCTTACTGTGGCACTTTTGACCTTGTGACCTTGTTACCTTGTGTCGGATCTTATTATGTGCAATCTTGAGAATCTTACTGTGAGCTTGTGACCTTGGTACCTTGAGAATCTTACTGTTGATGATTATGTGACCTTGTTACCTTTTGAGCTTGAGACTATAAGGCGATGATGATTACTTGTTAATCTGAGCCTTTGTGTGGAATAACCTGCTTGTGTTTGCACTTGGACAAAAATATTGTTATGTTTGCAGTTGGACCTGCTGTGTTAGCACTTGTGCAATTGTTTGCACTTGGACCTGCTGTGTATCTGCACTTGTGCACTTGGACCTGCTGTGTATCTGCACTTGTGCACTTGGTTGTGTATCTGCAGTTGGACCCATGGTTTTGTATCTGCACTTGGTTGTGCACTTGGTTGTGTATCTGCAGTTGGACCCATGGTTTTGTATCTCCACTTGGTTGTGTATCTGCAGTTGGACCCATGGTTTTGTATCTGCACTTGGTTGTGCACTTGGTTGTGTATCTGCAGTTGGACCCATGGTTTTGTATCTGCACTTGGTTGCGTATCTGCACTTGGTTGCGTATCTGCACTTGGACAAATGGTTTACTAATAGGCGATGACGAATGGTTTTTAAAATCGAATGGCATGGCAAAGTGATATTTTTATCACTTTGCAACCTTCATATCCGAGCCTAACATATTTTTAAAAACCGAATAAGGCGATGACGATTACGTGTTAGTCCGAGCCTTTGTGTCGAATAACCTGCTTGTGTTTTTGCACTTGGACCTGCTGTGTTAGCACTTGGACAATTGGACAAAAATATTTGGACAAAAAATAACTTTAGACAAAAAAAAAAGAAAAAAAGAAAAAAAAAATATGTAAAAAAAAAAAAAAAAAAACAGCTAAAAGACAAATTGTCAGAATTTTTGCAGCCTACTTTGACCGGGCTAGGCATAGAGCCCGCCCGGTTAACACATCCCAAGATTAAAAGTGTGCATTGTAGGCGTCGTACAAAGTAGTTAAATAAATGACACATCACCGAATTAATTGTATTTTTAATGCGTTGTAGTTTAGGATGATTGTACGAAATCTTATTTTATAATTATAGATGACTTCCGCATGCATTATATCGTTACCTAAAATAATTAGTCCCAGTCAAAATATCTTTGGTATTTAAATTCGATATTTTTGTGAAGGAACAAATAAAGATTTGATATTAAGAAAAAAGTTGTAGGGTTTCTTATATATCTTTCATAAACCCGTCTCTTCCAAATTTCTTCTCCAAACAACCGATGGCAGATGTCCATATATCCGATCATATTCTCTACAATATCCTCGCTCGACTACCTGCAGAGTCATTATCCCGGTTTAAATGCGTATCAAAACACTGGAACAGTCTGACTAAAGATCCTTACCTTATGAAATTACGATCATGTCGTCGAACGATCCTTCTCTCATACAAAAGTCTTGTTGCTATAGATGATAATGTGCATGTCGTCAGCACGACTAATTCAGTAGTCGAGGTTAGTAGTCTTTTTAAACACGCGACCATAGTGGGAACATTCAATGGTATAGTACTTTTGCTTCCTGATTGGGATATGCTTCATCAGTTGATCTTATACAATCCGTTTACTCGTGTGTCTAAGATGCTACCTAATGCACTTTATCGCTACTGCAAGTGGTCGTGGGTATATACATTTGGATTTGGCTATGGTGCAACCATGGATGACTTGAAAATTGTTATATTGAAATCATGTATCTATAATTATCAGATTTCTAATGATTGTGATGTCTTTAGTTTTAAAAACAGTTCATGGGCGAAAATTAAACACTCTAACATTCAAGACTTTCAGTTTCGTAGAGTAGATGTGGGTAAATTTTTAAATGGATTTTTGTATTGGATTGGCATTGGATATTCTAAACTTGATAAAGTGGTGATTGTGGCTCTCAATGTTACAGACATGGTACTTTCGAAGATAAATCCTCCTGTTCAATTTAGTAACAAAGATAGTCCATTAGGTTCGATAGATAGATGCCTTTGCATGATCGACAAGAGTGATCATAGGGGATTCAATGTGTGGGTGATGAAGGAACAAGGTGTAGAGAGCTCATGGACCAAAACATGGTCATTCCCGTTAAGCATACAGTTAGAAGGTTATTGTTATAGCAAGTTATACCCAGTTTGTATTTTGGATAGTGGAAGAATCTTAATCATGGATTGCTCATACCAACTCATTATCTACTACACATCGAATGGTTCATTTAACAAGCTAAATCTTCCTGAAGAACTTCAAGGATCATATTTATATAAAAGAAATGGCGTTGAGTACGTGAAGAGTCTGGTTTCACCTTCAGATTTGTGTTTTGTTTAACATTGTCATCTTCTTTCCTTTCCTTTTGATTTGTTGAAATTCTACCCCTTTAGAGATCTGGCTATCAAATCTTTTTTGATGATCTCATTGTTTTGGATCCGAATTTTTTGATCAAACTTGAAGTTTTATGGGCATTTTTGTGGCATGCATGTATAGTTATGGTAATTTTTCTTTAGTTCCTTGGGATGTTTAATATGAAACTGCATACTGATTATCAAATAATGTGGCAACAATCATCTGTATATGTTCTTAACCAAATTTTCATATAAGCCCTCATTTAACTCGTATTGGTTAAATAGTGCCACTATGCTGCTTCTATAGAGCATACTTGCGGATATAAGCCATTTGTATGTATATGGCCTAATGCTGCTGCTACAATGGGTCTTCAATCACTGATTGGAAGCCTAAAAAGGATAAAGATTGTTCTTGTTGAGAATGCAAGTTTCAGCAGATAAATGATTTAAAGATATCTGCAAGTTATCATGGTTTTTACCATTTATCAGGTATCCTTTTATCCTACAAAAAGGAGCCTGTTTTAGACTCATAACAGTTAATGGCCTTGTATCTTGGGGATGTCACACTCATTTCCAATGTTAGCAGCTGGTAAACTTAATTGGCCTTTGTTAGGCATTAAGGTAGCAGTTGATTATCATAGGAATGTGTGATGATTTGACCTAGGGGTGTAAACGAGCTGAGTCGAGCCGAGTATTGACATGCTCGAGCTCGGCTCGTTTAAAATCGAGTATTTTTCGAGTCGATCTCGAGTTGTTCACGAGTTGTCTCGGCTCGATTACACCCCTATATATATATATATATATATATATATATATATATATATATATATATATATATATATATATATATATATATATATATATATATATATATATATATATATTGGGGTGTAAATGTGTAATCGAGTCGAGTAGCTCGCGAGTTGTCTCGGCTCGTTTAAAATCGAGTCGAATCGAGTATTTTTCAAGTCGATCTCGAGTTGCTCGCGAGTTGTCTCGGCTCGTTTACACCCCGAATTTGACCCATAAAGTAGGTTTCTAACTGTGTAGGGTATATGAGTTTGGTGGGGTGGTGTATGGAGCATGGAATAGTGAGGAGTGAAAGATAACCTTGGTCCATGCAATACACTGCCCAAAGGAGGTTTGGATGGTCCTCCCTCAAGGTGTGTGTTCCCTGATGGCTGAAGCCATTTTTAAGAGATGGAAATGTAGGTCATCAGGTATAGCCCTTGACATGGAGGGGTAATGGGTTCCTAACGAAGCCTTCCAACTTCCTACCTTGATCATTGTGGTATCAGGTTGAATGGTCTTGTGTGGGGAGTTGAGAGGGAAATGTAGTTAGATGGTAGGTGCTTTCTAATAAGGTGAATTGTCAGCAACAGAAGTTGAAGTTGCTGTGGAAGATGAAGGTATGTTTTTGCTATGATTGCCAGACTAGTTGTCTGAGATCCAGTGAAGCTTCATCAGATATTGGATAGGTTGTATCAGGTTTTAGTTGTATTCTGAATTGAGCCTTGTCCAATCAGTGTTTGTTATCTTTATATGATTTACAAAAGTTTGGAAATTAATATAATTCACCTTGCACCCAAAAATATATATATATATATATATATATATATATATATATATATATATATATATATATATATATATATATATATATATATAAAAAAAAAACTTACAATACATGTTCATGTTTAGACTCAAAAACATGCCTACGATCCAAACATAACATGAGATATAAACTTTGAAGAGGTGGCAACACAGGCAAAGTATTTAACCAAGTTTCAACATATTTTAACCAAGTCACACGCACACTCTTAAAAAGAGGTGGCAGGACAGGCAAAGTACACTAGTTGGGTAACGGGTCAGATCAGGCCTTTCTCTATGGTTGGGCTGGGTTGACCCAGAAACACTTCTTTAGTGATTTTTTTTTTTTTTTTTTTTTTTTTTTTTTTTTTTTTTTTTTTTTCTTGTTCTCTTATAAGTGCAAAGGTTATAGCAGAACACGCTATTTGGACAGTGAATAACTATTGGAGCATTTGATTTCTTTACAGCAGCTATTGTTGTCAGTTACCAACTCTATAGTAAAAACGGGCATTAAGTAATTTCGTATAATAAAAGTTAACTTTTTCTTTTTGTGCAGCCTGAAGGAGCACCTGTTGGTAAATATGTCATACAATACGCCTTAGCTATGGTACTCAAAGAGAGCTTTAAAATATATTGTGCAGTAAATGATGAAATTATAAATCTTATTGATAAGGTGATTTCTGCAGGCTGGGAGTCTTTCCGACTTCTATGAAGTTTGTAAAGGATTGGAGCTCACTAGAAACTCAGTTTCCTGTTCTTAGAGACGTAAACATGCAAACACGTTTCATGCAATTTACTATATTCTGTTCATTTGTTACGTTGTGTAAATGTGGGTCAATGGGTATAATTGGTAATTTCAACTTCTGCAGCCTCCATAATCCTTTCTTGCAACAATGGAAGAGTATATAGGAGAAGTATCACGGATGGTATCTATCCGAGCAGAGACAATGGTGCATATACCATGTTAATGTTTATATGCCTTTAATATTTTTTACAGTATGTGATTTTTTTTTTCTGATTTTATTTTGCCTGTCCAGGAGTTATGGCAACAACATGAATAAAGTCAATTAACAATGAAATCACAACAAGATGAATCTATTGCTCAATCTACTATACGAGATTACTAGTCGTTTTCAAGACAAGGCTCTGCTTATATGCAGATAGACATGCAAGAATACAAGTTTACACATCTATGTTGTTTCTCGGTACTTATATAATACTACTGATAATTCTACTTGCTCCATCAAAATTGGCTTCCGAGTCTAAACCTCACAAAAATGTAGCTGTATTGGAATCTCATACTGTGGTTGAATCTGGCTCTATTGTTGATCGCAGTCCTTTGCGCGCCATCATCTGAGCATAGAACTCTGCATGTTCCTGTTCACAAGAAAAAAAATAAGATACAGGACTTCAAGTCATTTTAAGCATAGTAACAATGGGCCATGATGGGGCACCAATGCATTTAACACGACCTTCTGGATTCTGATCACAATATCAAAGGGTATGTATCATTTACTCGCTCAATGTGCTAGACAGGTAATCTGAGATAATATATAGTACAGGTGGCAAAACTATGGTAAAATGGGTAGTTTTTTTAGACATGTCATAACAGGTCGGGTCGGATTGGGCTGAGAAAATGATTTACAAAGATGTATTTAAACTACCCATTTTCAGTCTTTCTGTATAAGAAATTTTACCCGTTCGACACATTAGAGGCAAAGTGTAACTCAAATCAATCCATCTATAGTCATAAGGCCCATAACTGTGTAAAAGATGCCACCTCTAGTGCGGGGGCATAAATCCCTTTTCCCTTTATATATAATCACTGGCAATAGAAAACATACCTTGACTGTAACTAGAACCACTGCCAGACCATTTTCTCGTGATACATGAAATAGTTTGCTGGCATCATCAGGTGTAACAGCTGGAACAGCCTGAGGCAATGCTTTCACCACTGCATACAAAAATATATATTGTTAAATGACAATTATGTCACTGTTACACGATTTCTTTCATCCTTCTAGCATTTGCGACAATTAATAGTTTTAACTGTTAAAGGAATGTAAAAAGTATATTACCTAGCTTCTCAGTATGACGTGCATCGTCAATCAAAAGCACTTTGTAACTGTCTCCGCTGCCAGTGGTTTTCTTGTCTTTCACACGTCCAATATCTCCACCTACAACATAAAAGTGACCATCAAGAAAAATATTCATATTTGAAGACTATAAGATTCTATATTAAATGGACACATATTAAAATCTCTTTTACGTAAGGATAAAAATTTATCAGTCTTATAAGTTTCTATGCTCAGTTAGGTTAATGAGTTTATCCATAATCTGCCTGCAATTTATCAGTCTTATAAGTCACTTTTTAGTCAAGTTAAACATTGTTAGTGGCCGCTGGTGAGAATTTATAAAACCCACACCAACCGTTGACGACAAACGTTAAATCGTAGAACCATTCCTAAACATTGAAGCTCATGGTGAATTTGTTTATATTCCGCTCCAAAACAAGTAAAACTATGATTTATTTAGCAGAAAAGTATATGTCTCACCCCTTGACCATAGTACCTTTTCTCTTTTTATTATTATTATATTTTTTTTCTAAAGTCTACGGGGTGTTTGTTTCGGCTTATATAGCCGGCCAGAGGCGGAGCCATGTGTATGGTAGCGGGGGCCGTCGCCCCCAACAAAGTTCTCGCGGACACAGAAACCACGTAGGAAAAAAATTAAATTAGTAGAAAAAAGATGTTGTGCCCTCATGAAAATAACCCGAATGCCCTCAACACTCTCTCAGATTTCCAAAAATGACATTGTTTTTTAATGCAAATAGTATTTTCCGGTGGTATGGTTTAACGGAAAATTTTGGATAAGAAGAGTTCTATATGGGAAAGTGGAACAATACTTGTACAGTGGGATTAGTGGGGTAGCGTGATTGGGTAATTGGGTGTGGCAAAGCGACAAAAACTTTCAATTAATAGTACTCCGTATTAATCACTTACAATAGTAAATATAATTTGATATATAGTTTAAATAATAACTGTATACCTCTTTACTAGTAGTTTTTATCTCTCATGTTTATTTCATGGAGTATGATAAAATTTTGTATTGCTATGTTGTTTTTAATATGTAAGTTTTAATACGTAAGTATTTAAAAAGAAAATAATTAAAATTACGAATCAAAAGCTATTTTATAAACATCTGCGCATATACTAAGTGTTATCTACATGAAAAAAGGACTATTAGTGCCATTAATCAAACCCGACCCGATTTGTTCAAGTCGTACTAAAACCATTTTATCGCTGATGCCCCCTGTAATCATAATTTCTGGCTCCGCCACTGTAGCCGACTTATGGCTTATTTGGTTTTGGGCTTATGTTTCATAAGCTCACCTTTTGTGGCTTATTCTGAAATTTTCGGCTTATATAAGCTTATTATGACATACTAAACTTATATAAGCCGGAAAATTTCAAAATAAGCTACAAATGAGCTTATGAAACATAAGCCCGAAACCAAATAAGCCATAAGCCGGCTATATAAGCCGAAACAAACACCCCCTACAATTTTAGTAACATCAGCATATTAAGTTATTAACCCATTATGCAATGCCTAGTAAAGTAAACTATTCATTATACAAGTGAGCTTACGAAACATAAGCCCAAAACCAAAAAAGCCATAAGCCAGCCGAAACAAACACCCCCTCAGTAAATAATAACATACGGGAATTTGTCATGAAAAATACTAAATTTGCCAATTATCCAAAGGTAACATAAATTCAATTTACAAACAAAAAAAACATAAATTTAAATTTCTTACAAAAAAAAGGATAAAAAATATTTATCGAAATACAAAAACTTGGTTCTTGATGTGCAATTTTCCTTAACTATAAGCTCTAATTACTCTTTAAACAAGATTACTTAAAATTAAAAAGAAATGAAACCCACGCACCTTCTTGAACCTGGGTAGCAGGGTCAAACTGAGACTGGTCAAAATTAGGCCTTTCCAACACATTAGTTCCACCACTTCTTAAAGACCCAAACCTAGCTTCAAAAGACCCATTTGAATTTGATACCAAACCTGAAGCTGCTGTAGATAAAGATGGCTTTATTGTAAAGGAAACATTTGGTACTTTAGGTGGTTGTGATTGATGAATTATAGCAGTTGACAGAGGAACAACAGAAGATACTGAAGCCATAAGATTGGTTTTTTAATATTGTGTTATTACAAGGGAAATTTGTGTCAAGATAAAAGTGTGTCACGGAATAGTTAAAGTGGTGTTTTTTGTGGTTGGTTGGTAAAGGTAAAGCCCCTTTTAAAAGAAAGATTTTGGTAGCCACATGCAACTTTCTTTCACATCAAATATTTGAGGTCACAATTTTATTTTATTTTATATTTTGTTTTTTTTATAAAAGAATTGGTTGGTAAAAAAAAATCAGAACTTTCTAGATTTAGGTTTGTTAGACTTAGTGCCGAGCAAACGACTCGAATGGACCGGACCGACCGAGGCCGGACCGGATCGATCACATTCGGTCCGGTCCTCAATCTTGACTTTTTAGCTAATTCGGTGCTCAGTTCAGTCAGGTCCGGACTACAAACCGATTATTTTGCTTTGTTGGACCGGACCGACCACATTCGGTCCGGTCTTCAGTCTTGACTTTTTGGCTAATTGGGTCCTCGATCCGGTCTTGAACCGATGCTCACCCCTAGTTAAAAATCCTACTTTTTTTGTTTTCTTATGAAATTATAAATTCACATAACTGAAAAATATTTCTTCCATCTTAAAATCATGTTTTCAGTTTAAGATGTCTCATAATAAATATTTATTTTGCATTTCAACCAATCAAAAATATTTGATTGATGAAGAATATAGTTATTGAGATTTTCATAAAACTTTGTGCATCTATAAAGTGAACATTTATTTTGAAACGCAAAAAGTATATGATTCGCATATAATACAAGCTTGTCTAACAAGTGACTTGTAGCACTTGTTAAATAGACCCATAATATAATATAATGTAATTGTAATGTAGATTTCAATCTTGCTTGGTTGTCACAAAGTTATAGAATTGTATGATGACGTATATGGCCGGAAGGCCCAATAACCGAAAGGCCTATTGGCCAGACTGACCGTTGATCTGTTATCTTGTCTGACATCTAGTGTAGGAACAGTGTCAACGACAACGGCAGGAACAGTGTCAGATATCCTCCAGAGACAGTGTAAGGAACAGTGTCAACGACAACGGCAAGAAGAGTGTCAGAGATAGCGACGGAAACAGCGACTGGACGACGACCACGTATAGCAAGTGAGTATTAACACAATTATTCACACCTAGGTAGCATTTATTGCACTCACACTAACATTTATTACTTATACCTTCCGGTTAAACCTATACTTACTCTCGTAGCGGGGTTTGGTCCTTGGGTTACACCCGAGGCGAGGATAATGCGTTTGTTACATCCATATAGGTATCCGAAGCGCTTAGTTGCACCAAGACCGGAGGATATTTGGAACATCTTATCACCCCACAAGGAATTACTTCAACATTGTATGTGACATATGAATTTATTTTTTTATTTTTATTTTTATTTTTTTGGTTTTGTGAACGAGGATAGTAAATTCATAATTAATAAAGGAATTTTGATTACATAGCAAATCACACTCAAACCGCTTTTCTATTTCGTTTTCATTTACATTTTGTAAGGGATAAATAGAATAAACGAACACAACTGGATACTGTTTGAATCTCTAAAAAGCATGTGAACACTTTCAGATCGAATCAGTTCGATCGTTCTTCCGAATTATTCACAATTCAAAAATTATGAACGTTTTGAATGTTTTGTTTGAGATTTTATGAACCAGAGAGAATATATTGACCAATAGAGAAAAACGTATATCTATATGAAAACGGGATTAGGGCACTAATAACCGCCTTTTGGGCCGTTTTCAAGGGTTTCAAAATCGTCAAATTTAGTCCCTCAATTTTTGAAAATTTAATTTTTTGAGAAATATTTGACATAGCAACTTCGTGGAAATAAAAAATTTTCAAGCTGACCAGGCAGCTCGACCCCATCCAGGGGCGTTGCCCCTTAGACCCTACCAGGGGCGCTGCCCCCGGACCTCAATCCCTTAGGGGCTAAGATCATAATAAATTCAAATATTGGTGTGCACTCTGCACCTCCAAGCCTAAATGATGTTTTATTATGATAAAATTGGTCCAACAAGTTAATCCAATTACACTAAAATATCCAAACACATTTTGTGGCAACCAAACGTGTAATAGTTCAAAAAAGAATTGTAATTTCAATATCACGAGCATCCAATTACCGCACATTAAAACTTCTTAGATTACAACTCCTTCAAATTACATTTACTTCAAAAACACTATTCAAAGCAAACGGGCTCTAAGACTTGCTTTTTTCTTCAACCTCACTTAGGTCTTAGGCACTTGTTTTGAATATTTTTTCTCTAGCAAACTTGTTTTGACATGTTTGTTAATGTTTTATCTACGTAATTACGTTGAGCCACATATTAGTTATTGTGGTTTACAACATTTATGACACGGTTATCTTTCATATTTGGTGGTTTACACTTGAACATGGTATCATTCACAATTTCATTTTATGTGGCTTATGTTAAACCAAGTTCATTTCAACAAATACAAACAAAATTTTACCAATCACGGTTTTTTGAACGTCTAAATAAAACTAATGGTGATCGATTTCGCATCTAATCTTTAAGCTCATCACTGAAACCTACAAACCATCAATGAAAAGCTTAAATGGAAGCTTTTGTTCCATACGAGTTTCTTAAGCTCATTAACCAAAAAGTGCAGCTTCATGATATAAATTCTATGCTAGTCGAGTTAGTTATAATGAAGAGGACTTCATGTTGTATTAGTGACAGGTATCCCAACAGTGTAAACAAAAGAAACATTGTAACATTAATAAGGGTACAACATACAAACATCATTCCCTTTACGTATGCATCAACATCGTAACATTAATTAGTGTACAACATACAAACATCATTCCCTTTACGTATGCATCAAATATACACGTTCACACCCTAATCGTCATCAACAGCAGTAACATGACTCAAGACTTTGTATATCTAATAACATCACATGAAGCATCAGATGACAAATACAGTACAAGTGAAAATCTGTGTTGGCACTGACTAAAGTACAAAAGTATCACATTCCGTCCATTATAGGAGACACGACACCTGTATCAAAAATATCAAGTGTTAAATATCCTCGGGGTCTTTCCCCTTTCTCCAGTAACCTGATCTGTGATTTACCTGCAGCTCATTAAGGACTAATCAGGCAATAGATAAGCTTCACTTCCCCTCAGAGAGCAAAATTAATAACTCGTCATCAGTAATTGCTCCTATCTCCATAGCTCGTTCTAGGGCACTCCGCCCTCCACCGTCTTTGATTGATCCAACAGCCCCTCTGAAACAACATACACGTTAACAAATAGGATCTTCAAATGGATAGCGAAATCATTTAGTTAAAGAGATATTACCGTCTTAGCATATATTTTGCCAATTTGTTATTTCCGGAGAAGATGCAATGATGAAGTGGTGTCCTACCATGGTAATCGCACTTGTTTATATCAGCACCAAATTGTAGCAATAGTTCGAGCATCACCTGATAACCAGAGTTACAAGCTAGATGCAACAGTGTACAGCCTGTGAGACAACTATCAGGTTTGCTAGGATTCTTTATCTTTTTACAGGATAGTGGACCATTCTTTTCTGCAAGGTCATGTTCATGAATATTGTGGAACAAATCGGCATCAGCCACCTCGTTGTATGTAGTGTTGACGATGTTTGTATTTGATGTAGCAATTAGACGATATACTTCCCGTATATCGTTACACTTGACTGCTTCCCAGATTCTGGTGGCATGTGAAGGGGTAGTAGTGGAGGTTTCTTCTCGAGACATTAACCGCTTTTCGACATACTGAATCAAAACAAACCAAAAGACATTATTTGCATTAGAGATGACAAAAATCCACCCAATTTTGAATTCGAAATTGTTATATCAGTAATGGGTCATAGTCAAACGGGTCAAAAGTTGCCCAAAGTGTATTTTTACATAGCTATTTAGAAACTAGATTATGATCGTAATGATAATAGTTCGTAACTTTGTGTAATCATATTTAACACATCCTTCATTTATAAAGAATCTTTTAAACTGGGGAGAAAGTGTTAACCCGATCCATTTAAACGTATACTTAAAAGCACTAGTTTTGACCTGAACCCATTTTAACTCATTACCCAACCTACCCATTTATGCACCTCTAAGTTTGCTTACAATAAATTGGCTAAAGCACATACCTTTGAAATGATATACTTCTCCCTCTGTTGAAATGCATCTCCAGGACTAGGCTTGCTAACTGCAAAAGCATTTGATCCATCTTGGCTGCAAAATTAATATAGAGAACCGAAGTCAGCGAGATGATTATCATTTAATTGTATTTGCAGTACCAAATATCTACATCACTGTGTGGATAGATATATCTATTTTGAACTAAAGTAAACTCACCTATCAGCTTGGAGTAGATTCTCCCATATGGAATTGCAGAATGTATTGCCCAAATTCCGAAACAAATCCATTAGAGTAGGTTCCCAAACCTTGACATCAAGAGTTATTGATCTAACCTGCCATAGTATAAAACAAAATTAAAGTTATTAGTTATCAAGGGATCCATTCCTTAATCCAGTTTGATGAGGTTATTCAAGAGATGGCACAATGGGCGGTCGGCTCGTCAAAACGGGTGTTCGAAATGGGCCCAGGCAAGTTGACCCATAAACACTTTCGGTCTATAAATCCATTTGCTTAGAAATATGTTGTTCGTTAAATTATAATTCAGAAAACAATATTTACAATGATAATCTAAATCTTTGAACCTAACGATTTGGCATTTTGAATAGATTACAAGTAGACTTTTTTGTAACTTCCAACCTGTTTGACAGTCCCTCTAACATCTAGATTTTTTTTTTTTATTTGACCGCGATTGAGATGACACACTACCCAGATATACAATAACGAGTCGAAAATCGCCATCGCTATATAGCCGTGTGTTAAAGAAGGGCACCTTTGATATGTGAACCCCTAGATTTCGGTGTACACCAGAGCATTCAATGCACATTAATATGCCTAAATTAAGAGATGCCCAATCAGGTTCACGAGCACCACATTCTGCACATAGATCATTTCCAGGGATCTCTCGAAGAATGCTAGAAACAGAATCTGCTGAATTGATATTCGTGTTATCGAGTATAGATCCCATGTTATCAACTTCTGAAGCATCGAAATCTTCACCAACTGATTCAAGGGTACTTCGCAGATTACTTCGGTTGAAATGTGTCTGCAGATATTACAGTAATATAAGAACACAGAAACTGATACAAACCAATGAAATCAAGAAGAGTTTAACCTGTTTTAGGTGGGAATTCAAGAGAGATGCAATCACTCCGGTAATCTTGTTCATCCAGTCAATCCTCTCACCTTCATTTTCAGCCTGCCAAAACCACGCAAAGAGATAGGCTACATTACACTAGCAAAATTTAACATGATTCAAGAATAACAATATTAGAAAGAGTAAATTGCAAGAATCGTCCCTGTGGTTTGCCCAAATTGCAGATTTCGTCCCTGAGTTTTCGAAAGTGCAGGCGGCCTCCCTGTGGGGAGTTTTTGGTTCCGTTTTGGTCCCTGTGTTTTGCTCAAAATTGCAAGTTTAGTCCCTGTGGTTTGCTCAAAATTGCAGGTTTAGTCCATGGACAGGGACCAAAATGGAACCAAAAACTCCCTACAGGGAGGCCGCCTGCACTTTCGAAAACTCAGGGACGAAATCTGCAATTTGGGCAAACCACAGGGACGATTCTTGCAATTTACTCTATTAGAAAAGATTATGCACAACTAAATATAATATAAATAGTTTCCACTTTCTTTCCATATAAAGTAAGAAGTAGCAGTTCAACTATATACTACTGTAATAAAAGGGTCGATTCGGGTTATGATTTATCTCTAACAAGACAAACATATAAAATAAATAATATATAATATAGCTACAGAAAATAAGTCAAATGTCCACACAAATGTATCAAAGCAAAAAAACCTCTTATATCATTTTATTCAAATAAATAGATATTATTTATTACTTTCCAAAGAAAAAGATTGACATAGCTCATTTTGCCCCCTTGATCTATTAATCTATCATGCATGTTCTCTAAGTTGGTGCAAAAGGTCGATCCATTTCCCAAATCATTTTCTACATGAGGTTACACATTTGAACCAATCTCACCTGCAAAGTGTATGTTTTCATAGGTGAAATTATCCTGAAACACAAACGCAAATCTGAATCCTCAGCATCAGCTTTTATTGTTGAAGTACGAAGATCTACAGTATGACATTCCAAGTTATCATCATCGTGTGATGCTGCCCTGCTATGCCTTGATCTAAATCTCCCAAATACACGACTTTGTTGTTCAGTAGATTGTAGTGAATTGGTTGATTGCGTACCCTAAAACAAGGCTCAGAAGATGGAAAAGTAAGAGATCATCAGAAGATTTTAATATATAAAAAATGCACTTTAACCTACCACAGGTTTGTTAGGCAAAATCCTATGGTAATATAAGTTCCCGCGACTATCAAGTACAAAGAATCGTCTCTTCCAATCTGCTCTCAAACTTGAAGACCGTTTTAGAAGATACCCTTGCTTGATGGTCTGGACCTGAAACATACATGAACAACATCATTATGGGCTTTCGATGTTTGTTCTGCAACTAAATACATGATTTATAACCATCATATTGTACAATGCGTTGTAATAAAACGGATAGTATGAGATGGTGTTTGGATGTGCTTTTGATAGATGAAGTTGCAATGATTAGATAATCAGTTGTTTGAATCTTTAAAATTTGCAAATTTAATACATAAAATGATCAAAAAAGACATTCACATGAAAAATGACATGTCTTATGAGATGTGAGAAAAAATCATCACAGTGGGCTAGATGGAGGTAAAATTAGGTGATTTTCTAATAGCTTTTCATAATCAATTATGTTGGAATGGTATGACACCGTTGATTTGGCTCAGAAACATAATGTGTATACCCCAAAGTATAAAAGTCCATCAGAGGTCGCAAGAATCAGAAAACTAGTTCAAACTCAAATCCAAATTTATAAACTACATGTGATGCATCAAGCCATCAACTACAAGAGAGTAAAATTTGTATCTTTTAAGGAATCAAAGCATGAAATTGCACAAATTAATATTCCAGCAAGGATGCACCCTGACAGATGCAGTGATGCACTAGAAGCAGAAGAAATGAAATGCATGGAGGAAAATCGACTTACTGTTCCTTTTGTAGTAGACTGCATTATCGCGTCTATATCTTTATCAGAACTCATTCCGACACCGTTCACGTTAACATGTCCCACATTACTAGGCACTGCCTCCTTCATTTCTGCTTGTGTCCTAAACTCTTGAATTCTCTTTGCAAGTCTATCGTGTTCAATGCTTGCCTGTTCCTTAGATTGTTGGGCATATGTCAACACCTGATATTCAAACAACCACGTGTATTTAGATGGTTGGTTACTACTTAACACAAAAACAGCAATAGAGCAAACAAAGATATTACATATATGTCGTATTTTGTTATAGGAAAATGGTGAAATAAGAACCTGATGAATGAAAGGCTCCATTTGACTCAACAATTCATAGCCCTAGAAAGTCAAAACAGAGTGCTTAGTAACAAATCCAGCACATCAAATACAAGATAATGTTTGAACTTTCCAAACAACACACCAGTTTAAAATATCTCAAATGAGCATCCATTATTGCACTGATAGATTCCAAAAACGTGTACTTCTTTTTCGCTTCGATATTCATGAGAGAGTTTACCTGCATTCCTTAAAAAACACCAAGGAGCAAAATCTTAAACCTTAAAAATGTATAATATATGGCAAAAATTAAATAAAACAAAAGGGACTGCATAATCATTAGACATACTAGATTAAATCTGCTCCTTTCAAATGCAGATTTTGAGTTTTGTAGGTCCTGCAAAAAGTGATTACAAATAAGCTCCTGAACAAGTGTTCTGTAATAATATCTTGTATATGTATCACTAGAACAAACTTTTTGTGCTTATATTTATACAATTACACATGTTACATAAGCTTTTTTAGAAAATTTTAAAGTGAGTCTATGAGTCAACTCAGCACGTATTTCACATTAAAACATACCATACCTCTTCTAATTCAGCAACAACTTCATCTCGTGTACTTTTTTTCAAAGATGCAACCTTCTCACGAGCCTGCAGTCATAAAGATTAGTCAATACTCGTATGTAATATCACTTTAGAGTAGTGGCACACAATGTTGAAGTATAATTGCTAATATGATGAACACGACATCAATGCATAATAAACATGATGATACAAAAATTTGTCCACAAATGCAATGTTTGGGGTTCAAATGTTCTCTCTTTTTTTAGTAGTGCTACATCCACAAAAATGTTCCCACAAAATAAATTCACAAAATGACTTGGATCTCTTTGATTGGCTTAGTACAAAAGAAGAGAGAGAACCTATACCCAAATACACCGATCAAAGACATACAAGTCATTTTGTGGATTTATTTTGTGAAACTTTTTTGTGGATCTAGCACCACTCCCCCCCCCCCCCCCCCCCCCCCCCCCCCCTCCTCCCTCCTAGAAAGACCGGTAATCACTTACTAATAAAAAAGATTCACCTACATCGAAGATCAAAACAAGAAAAAAGATAACAAGAACTCAAAGCGAACCTACCTGATCATATGCAGTTGCAGCTTTGTCAAATCGTTTACGTGACTCCTGAGCAAAATAAGATGGACTACGATAAGATGGAGAACCAAATGACATGAATGCATCACGATAATAAACTAATACATAACAGCAAATAATGTTATTTGATTGTAAGACTAGGTTTTTACTAGACACTCAATGGAAATAAAGAAAAAGATACAGCAACAATTGAACTACTAATTACAGTAGTACTAAAGGCCTTCTATATATAGAACATATAAAAAGTAGTTGTGAAGGTCACCTTCGTGTCTTGAAGATCCTCGGCCAAAAACTGACTCAAACGGTCAACAAGCAGATGTTCAACCTGGAAACACAAGATGCAGTTGCTTCTCAGATATAAAAAGTTAAAGTCACTCCTATATGTAAGAACTTGCATAATGTGCCTTATTACGAGGTATTCACGATGCAGGACGAATAATTATTATGTCATGAAGCTCAAATTTCCATTAACAATCATTAGCTGCGACACGTTCACTTACTTGAGAGCGAAGAAGCTCCTTAAACGTTTCAATCTCACGAAAAGCAGAAACGAACTTGGACATTATCGGACCTGCACATATAAAAACAAAGAAATGGGTAAGTTCTCATGTGAATATGTTAGATGACAGGCATATAAGGTCCATGCAACTTACCTCCAATAGATACACTTGTAGGGTCATCTTGACCACCACCAAATGCCTCTAACGCGTCTGCGAATATATAGTCCATATTGCACGCTTCTCCAAGACCGTCCCTATAATAAACAATATAACTTACACGCATCAAAGCCCATTATATTATCAATAAGTTAAACCGTAAATTCACTCATTACTTACATATACTTTTTGCTCCCTTTATGTAGTTTCTGACAACGCATTTTGAGCTCATCGGTCGTTTGCTCAAGATACCGCACCTATCCGAAAACAAGACAAGTTAAGACATGAAAAACTAACTTCCATGCCCTCTTATAACTTGTTTATGTACCAATAGCAACAAACCCCAATTCTTCAACTAAGGCGGTGTTTGGGATTGCTTATTTTGAGACAATATGTCAAAGAGCTTATTTGATATGAAACTATAACTGCTTATTTTTATCAAAACTTTTATAAATACATTTGATTGACATCTTTCAACAACGACTTTCCATTTTCTACAAAATAAGCAAATCCAAATACCATTTCGTTCCGAAAGTGCTTATTCTTAAGCAGCTAATAAGCAGAAAAAGTAAGCAGTCCCAAACACCTTGTGAAATCGATAGATTATTACATTTTCTACAAAATAAGCAAATCCAAACACTCTTTCCTCCCTAAATTGCTTATTTTTAAGCAGCTTATTTAGTAGTAATTGATATATTAGATGTCACATTGTGCTCAAATAACTCTAATCATACACACACGGTGATTCTAAAGACTGAGTAATATATAATTAATTTCATGATTACTACTAGTAACTAGTAATTCAAATATTTATATTTAATTAAATCACTAGAATAATCGAAATGACTTAATAAACAAGAATAGAAAACTAATTAATAGATTAATTAAGATGGAAGCAAAGCCCTAAACCTGTTTGTGAAACATAGGGGAATCATCGAGCTTGATAAAAGCAGTCATGGGATCTGTTAAGTTTGGAGGAAGGTATCGGATTAAATCTGGTAACTCCTTGTAATTTATTCCTTTTGTTTTCCCTTTTGCAGGTGCTGCTATTTGCTCATCAGATCCCGCTAATGTCATTTCTCTTTCTTTTATTTTATTACTACTATTAATTATTTTATTATTATTGATTTAATTAATTAATGATTCGGTGGTGGTGATGCTGGCGGTGATTGGGTAATCAATTGGGGTAAATTTGGGTTTAGATTGTCTTGCCTTTTTGTGAAATTTTTACTGAAATGAAAAACACAAGGGTGAAAGAGATTTTACTGGGGCCAAATTTGTGGTAATTTTCGTGTTTTGTTTATGTTTTTAGGTAGAAATTTATGAACCTGATTGGGGTGTTTGAAAATAGTTGGTGGTTGAATTAAAAAGTGATTTTAATTTAAATTAATTGCTGGAAAGTTGGTGAATATACTGTAACAAATTAAAATGGTCTTATTACATGTTTGGTCACTTCATTTTATTTCATATCATAACATAATATTTGTGAACCAATATATTTGGTTTCTTTCTTGTGATGTATAAAACTCAAGCTATAATTTTTTTTCTGATTCATATGTACGCGATTTCATCAAGTTAATTTCGGGACCGTTTTTTACTTTTCTCGACAACCTTTGAGTGTATACATTTTAACAAGGTTTGACCTCTTGTGAGGAAACAAAGAACTTTACCGCTAGAATATTTGATGATGATACACACTAGGGGTGAGCAAACGAACCGAATGGACCGGACCGACCACATTCGGTCCGGTTCTCGGTCTAGGCTTTTCGGTTAATTCGGTCGTCGGTCCGGTTCGGTCCGAACAAAAAACAAAAATATTGCCAAAATCTTGCCTTTTTAGACCGGTCCGACCAAAAAACCAAAAATCTTGCCAAAATCTTACTCTTTTTGGACCGGACCGGACCGACCATATTCGGTCTCGGTCTCGGTCTCGGTTTTTACCTTAATTCAGTCTCGGTTTTTGGCGGTCCGGTCCGATCCCGGACCGATGCTCACCCTTAATACACGCAGATATATATATATATATATATATATATATATATATATATATATATATATATATATATATATATATATGTTTTTTTTTTTTTGGCAATATCACATCCCCTCTTAAAATCTTGAAGATTTCATATTTACTCAAATTATTCATTAAAAACATTGCAAAATGCATTCAATAGTTATATGTTCAATATATATGATATTAATCATGAAAAGAAATGTCCACATAATATTCTCCCAATGTTGGTTTGGGGTTTTTTTTTTTTTGTTCTTTTGTAGTGTTCAAAAACATACATGATCACGATGCACACAGTGGCGGATAACTTATATGTATACGATACACACATGCGTATTTCTAATAGAGCTAGGTGCAGACACGCATCAGTTATTGGATTGTCATCTCAACATACACTTAATAACACCACAATAATTAAAACACGCTACTCAGTTATAATTGTAATTGGTGCATGTGAGTCCCATAATAGATCATCAAAAATACCCCACTCACTCACAAAAACAACAACAACAACGGTCGTGAATAGCTTAGCAAGGGGACGAATGGCGTGCAAATGGCGGTGGAGGGGGTGCAGAACGACGGTGCCATTGGGCAAAAAATGCCCAATGACATGTGGTTTTGCATTGCACCGTGCACTCTAAGGCTTGTGTAAAATTTCAAAAAATTTATGTTAGTTATTTAATTTTGAAGTTTAACACTAAAAGTTTATCTCATGTATCCTTCCAAAAGAATAATAATAATAATAAATAAAAATGCATAACATATATAATAAGTTTATCTCTGCGTACATCCGAGTTAAAAAGTTGTCCAATCTAAGTTCTTACTCGCTCTTGTGAACACATAAATGAATATTGTGTATTGAATTCTGATATACAACCCTGCCAATAGGTCACCACCCAAAAAAAACTTTTGTTAAACCACCCTCACCAATAAAAAGAACACTTTGAACAAGTAGTAAAATATGGTTTATTTTTTAACATTTGGCCCATAGTCAACCAACTTTGTTTAGACTAAAACTCAACAAGACATGAAGACATTGTATAATCGTTCCCAACTAGTAACATCAAACCTCCAAAACAGTTGTTTTAAGAAAAATCAAACCTCCAGAACAGCAATAAATAAAAGCCGAAAACTTACAATCTATTCAACCCTCCGATTATTGTTCGATCGAGTTCTCACGATAAAACATCAACTAAAGTGCAATGAAAATAGAAACTGAGGTTGCTGGTGTTGGAATATTGGATAAATATTAGTTAGTTAAATGTCTAGTATCGAACCCGAGACCTCGGGATTGCACACATTACAAACGAGAATTAAAGTTTAATAAATATTAAATGTTATGTATATTTATTAATTAAACACAAGTAAAAGGATTAATGATCGTTGGTTATTAAACGTATGGACTAACTATCGTTAAACGCAAACGTAAAGGACTAGAGATGAAATATATAGCAAGAAGGATCCAGAATGCCTTCCTAAGGCCTATGGCCGGTCGACAATGGGTTGGGGAAACCCAATCCCATTCAAACTTGGACAACAAGTTTACTAGGCTATATATACAAACTCAAGGGTTATTTGTTTCACACCTTTTGTGCACACAAATTATCCTTAAAAGTTCTCTCTTCTCCCTCTCTTGCTAAAACCGATCGTACAACCCTAAACCTTAGGGTTGTCGATTTTCTTGACTTCAAAACATTGTGTTTTATGTTACTAGCATCACCTTTAATTCGTTAGTAGTTTGTGTGTACAAAAACGAGGTAACAACATACTTTTGTTGTTATCAAGGGATCAATTAACAAAACGGTAAGGGGTTAATCATTGATCCATATAAACCCTAATTAGGGTTCATCATATTGTTCAAGATTAATTATTGATTCTTGTTTTGCTAGAATCACTAAAGGTACGTTCCTATTTAATTTATGTTAATCACTTATATGTTATAGATGTTTCTACGCTTCCGCATATGTGTTTACCTATTTTATGATTGTCATGATTCTTATATTCTAACAGTGGTATCACGAGCTTGCTATAACATGTAATTGATTACATAAAACACATAAAAAACGAATTTTGATTGTTTTAGATACATGTTAGGTTGTTTTATAGATCTAGGGTTCTTTTAAATTTCCTAAACCCTAAAAATTTGGGGGGGGGGGGGGGGGGGGGGGGGAGGAGTCGATTTCCTCTTTATCCAAATTAGGGTTTGTGGTTTTTAATATTAATTGGATTAGAAACCCTAGGTTGCCTACATGTTTATGTGTTAGTTGGGCGTATCCTTGACCTAATTGATAATTGTTATGCTTTGATCCGTGACGAAACATGCATGTTAGTCATGGGTTATTAATTGTTTTTAATTGTTATGTTTTGTCACATGTTTAGATAAATCTATATTGGGGAAGACCCCATTATAAATATTAAAATCAATTTATAAGCTATGTGGTGTGTATATTAGCTTTGGCCTACGCACTTGATTCGTCAATGTATGTGACTCTCTTCCATCAAGAGGAGAAGGCCTTAGTTGATTACATGCATTATTATACCTAGACTTGATTTTATTAGGATTTTTTCTAATAAGGGGTGCATGTGGCTAATTGTTTCACTTTATTATTATTAGTTGTTTGTTTTTCTTTGATTACTTGTTTTATTGTTATTGTTTGACATGATGTAAGCAATAAAAGGGTGATTTTTTATAAATAAAATAATACGGACTAATAATGGTGAAACCCTAAGTGATAAAGATTGAATCTTGCGGAGTCTTATGTGCCAACAACGGTTCGCTTCGCACGGTAATTCGCTCCAAGGCGAGACTAGCAAGATTCATACTTTATTGCATGTTTTGAGATTGAATCCATAAACTTTTGCTTGATTGATGTTTTGTACAACATGCTTTTAAAAGTAACTCTTTTAAGACAAATTCATAATCGTGATATGAAGGCTTAGAAAAGAGCCTTAGAGTCTGCATTGGTTATCACACTCTTGAATACGTCTTAAACGAATTTATTTTTAAAATCATTCTTGTAGAAAGTCATCTTAAGGTATTTTACCTCAAGTAAAACTTTTTGTATTAATCTTATTAATTGGTTATAAAAAGGTTTTGAAAACTTATGCTATAAGGATGTGTGCATGCATCTTTATACATATTTTGATAGTCACATCAAAAAATTGAATACCCTTAAAATTTAAGTTACATGTCATCTAACTATAAGAAACACTTGAAGTTATTATTTAGTAAACGTGAGACGCAGGCTAAATTTTAATGACAAGGTAAATTTCCGAGTGTGCGTGAGACCACACATGGAGAATTTGCAGTTTTTAAGTTAGACGGCTTAATTAAGTTGATGCGTGAGACCTAGAGCTTATGGCACGAGATGGGATGAAACATGCTTACATGACAAATTGATGAATCAATTTGATGTAAATCCCATAATGATCTAGGAATTGGAAAATTGTTTGCCAATTATTGTTCGACAGATTACCATCTTTTATACTTTCACCACTAGCAGATCAACTGATGTGGTGGAATCTATGTAAAGTTGGATCCTAGATTTTCAAGAAAATATGTTGGTTATATGAATATATCCTTGGGTATTATATTTTCTTGGAAATATAAATTATCGAAAATACTAAAATTGAATTTTGTAAATTCTTTAAATGTATTAATGCAACATTAAAACTGTAAACGTAAGTTATTCTTTTCACAAGTAAATTGATCTACACCCATATGGGTTTTTTTGGTTAGAGTCAATTTTACTAAAAGAATAAACCTAGTCTTCTTTCCATAGGAGAAGTGTGAGACTTAATCCTATTCCTTTTCATGAATGAGAAAGGTATAATAGGATGATTAGAATTGTCTAAATTCTAAATATATAACTCATAGCAAAATTTAATAGTAAGATTATTTGCACTATATGAGTTGTTAAATTAGAAGCTAAACTGATTACTGCACAATGGTAAAAGACGAATTAGATTATTTTATCTAGTTGTTTTGATTTGACCATTTAAAGATACTACATACAATTGTTGAAATGGTAGATCTCTTCAGGAAGAAATTGCATGCTCAATTTTTCAAGTTAATAGTTTGGAATGTGATGAATCACATTTATGTAGAAGAATACATTCTTTTAGCACATAATTAATTATTACGAATGGGTTTTCTCAAAGATGTAGGAAAGTGAATATCACACATTTTCTTTTCACTGGATTAATGAAACATTTACAATGTTGTCAAATTCAGTGGGAGTATTATGTGTATTACTGAATAAGGAATCATAGTAATGATCTCTAATTCAGTGGGAGTCACAAGGATTGTTATCTTGGTAATACTCTACTTTATCTTTGAACATCTCAAGATAAATACTTTACAAATATAAACACTAATATTTTCAAGGATAGTCATGTGCGTTTCCTTGATTGATTGAGTAAACTCTATATCTACTGGTTATACTAATGACACGAATCATATTATTCACATTAACAAGCGCGTGCGTGTTGTTTATGTGGTACATGATGTTGTCCCATGCACAAGTGGGAGAAATCTACATTATGTGCAAGGTACAACACATAAGAATATAATTTAAAGGATTCTTTTATCTGCTAAGTAAGAGACTATAGTCCTAATATGATTAATATAAATCTTATCTAAGAAACACTTGGTATTGAAATTTAGTAAACGTGAGACGCAGACTAAATATTAACAAGAGTAAATTACATGGTTGGTCCTTGTGGTTTGTCCAAAATAACAACTTTCGTCCCTATCTTTTAAAAGTTGCATGGCTAGTCCCTCAGTACGTAAACAAATAACACCACGGATCCCTTGGTTTAACTGGTGTTAACTAGGTTAGTTAAAATTTACAGGTTAGCCCCCTTTGGTTAAATAGCGCTGTATCGTTAAGCCTTTTACTTAACGGCTGTTATAATTTACTTAACGGCTGTTATAATTTACGTTTACGCCCGTTTTTGTCCCTTTTTTTATGTTTTCGCCCGTTTTGTCCCCTTTTTTTACGTTTTCGCCCGTTTTTGTCCATTTTTTTACGTTTTCGTCTGTTTTTGTCCATTTGTTTACGTTTTCATCCGTTTTTGTCCATTTTTTGTACGTTTTCCTCCGTTCTTGTCCATTTTTTTTACGTTTTCGCCCGTTTTCTTACATTTTCGCCTGTTTTTGTCTAATTTTTTCGTTTTCGCCCTTTTTGTCCATTTTTTTAACGTTTTCTCCTGTTTTTGTCCCTTTTTTTTACGTTTTGGCCCCTTTTTGTCCGTTTTCGCCCGTTTTTTTTATGTTTTCGCCCGTTTTTGTCCAATTTTTTAACGTTTTCGTCCTTTTTTTTTCCATTTTTTTACGTTTTCGCCCTTTTTTGTCGATTTTTTTAATGTTTTCTCCTGTTTTTGTCCCTTTTTTTTACGTTTTGGCCCGTTTTTGTCCCATTTTTTTACGGACAAAAAATTCAATAAAATATAATTTTGGATTTTTTTTTTAAATAATCATCGAAAAAAATGTTTTTGAAAAAAAAATTAGGTAAAAAAAGTTTCTAAAATATATTTTTCGAAAAAAAAATTTGGGTAAAAAAAAGTTTCTAAAATATATTTTTCGAAAAAAAAAATTTGGGTAAAAAAAAGTTTCTAAAATATATTTTTCGAAAAAAAATTTTGGGTAAAAAAAAGGGGAAAAAATGGGCGAAAACATAAAAAAGGGGAAAAACGGGCGAAAACGTAAAAATAAAAGGACAAAAATGGGCCAAAACGTAAAAAAAGGTACAAAAACAGGAGACAACGTAAAAAGAACGGACAAAACGGGGGAAAATGTAAAAAAAAGGACAAAAATTGGTGAAAACATTAAAAAGGGGACAAAAACGGGCGAAAACAGAAAAAACGGGCGAAAATGTAAAAAAAATGGACAAAAACGGGTCAAAATGTAAAAAAAGGGACAAAACAGGAGAAAACGTTAAAAAAACGGATAAAAAATGGCGAAAACGAAAAAAAAAATGGACAAAAACAAGCGAAAATGTAAGAAAACGGGCGAAAACGTAAAAAAATGGACAAAACGGACGAAAACGTAAAAAAAATGGACGAAAACGTAAAAAAATAGACAAAAACGGGCGAAAACGTAAAAAAAAACGAACAAAAACGTATGAAAATGAAAGAAAATGGGCGAAAACGTAAATTATAACAGCCGTTAAGTAAAAGGATTAACGATGCAGCGCTATTTAACCAAAGGGGGCTAACCTGTAAATTTTAACTAACCTAGTTAACACCAGTTAAACCAAGGGATCCGTGGTGTTATTTGTTTACGTACTTAGGGACTAGCCATGCAACTTTTAAAAGATAGGGACGAAAGTTGTTATTTTGGACAAACCACAGGGACCAACCATGTAATTTACTCTATTAACAACAAGGTGAATTTCTATGTATGCGTGAGACCAACATGGATAATTTACAGTTTTTAAATTAGACATCTATTAGAACATGTGTCAATAACAGTACTACTTCAACTTTAATATTTATGTATTATTGGAATGACATAAATGCATGAAGTAATATAATACTACTTCAATAATTATGTATTCTTAGAATGACACAAATAAAAGAAGTAGTGTGTTAACTTGAAAATATTATTGAAACCAAATGATAGTGTTCATGATTACTTTAATTATGCTTGTTTATATTTTATTGTATAGTTATAAACATGAAGTCTTTTAAATTATTACAAGACTTATAATAAAGTAAGACGTTAGCTTGTTATGATCTTTTAATTAAGACATATGCAAGAAGTCATTGAGTTGATCAATGATTAATAACGTAAAGTGGGATTATAACACGTTTATGTTTTTGATGAGACATGAACATGAAGTGATTTGGTCAAAAGTACTTGTGTTATAAAGCATGAAATTAGTTTGGAAATACTATTATACCATTAAGTTGACTTAGTTGGTAAATAGGTATACCAAAAGGATTATGGTTATCTTATATATATTGTTAGATCTTCTTATAATATTAATTCTAATTGAAATACCATATTTTATGGTATGTTCAGTTAGGAAAATCAAACTCTTGTTAGATTGTTTGATTAAAGATAACTATGACTTCATTTCTTCCGAAAGTGATCAAGGTTAGAAAATTGAGTATGGATTGAATATACTCAATTAGACTCCTAGAAGATTAATAAGACATTAAGAAATGTGATGAATCACATTAAGTCTTAAATTGGAGTTCTAAATTTGTTAAGCTACTTATGGGTAGGTTGTTAACAAAAGAATGTCAGGAACTGTCAATGTGTATTTGTAATGTCTTAAAAGAGAACGTCGGATTGTTGCTCTAATTGCTAAGTATTTTATTCTATATAATACTAAAGGCAAGTGGGAGTATTTTATCTTGATAAGATAGAATTACAAGATACATAATCTTCTAAAAACACACTAGTAAAAATCATGATGAGGCAAAACATATAAATGATAAACCTCAAGATGATGGAATTATCATTCATAAATCCACTTGGATATCTCAGGTATTTAATTAATATGCTGACGATTATATGATATAGTAGTACCAAATAATGAATTGGGTAAAATACTCATACTATGAATGTAAAAGATGTTGTTCATAAAGATATTCAAATTTAAAAATTTGGTTTATCTTAATTCTTAATGGTTAGAGAATGAAGATGAGTTTATTCAAAGATAATATAACCATAGTGGTTTAAATTTTTGTGTAATAATCATATGGACAAAAATTGTACACATATCTTAATGCATATCTTATGACAAGATTATTAATCATAATTAAGCAATTAACTATGATTGAATACTCTTTCCTAAGCACATTAAAGATACAAAGATGGTAATTGTCATATTTACATGAATATGAAATTTGACAATGGAATATCAAAAACTCTTTCTTGAATAATTACTTGAGCGAGGACGATAAGTAATCAAAAGGAGTTTATGAATTCAAATAAATCTTTGGAAGTGTACAAAGTGTAATAATCCAAGAATGGATAAATGCAAGCATCTAGGAGATTAATTTTATGTTTAATTATTAAATAGATGTATTGATTTATAATTAAAATAAGATAATTTATAAGTATTCCTAAAAGCTAGTGGGAGTATTATGTTTGATTTACTAAATCATATATGTTATAGAGTAACAATCCATATAAGTAAAAGGTTAGACTTTATTTGGAATGAAACTTTATTTGAAAGATTTAGAAAATAAAACATACAACCTTTGAACAAAAGTTTATTATTTAATAAACATATGCGGTAAATAAATTCTAATAGAATATGATATATTATTTTGAAAGACTAAATGGATATACATATTAGTAAAAATAGAACATGAATAAAATCTAAGTTTGACTGAAGGATTTTCATGTGTATCATATTATTGTTATATCATGCTTAAGTGCTTAATGATTTGACAATGTTTGATATCCAATTCAAAGTTATTATATAACTTGTGTAAGAGATATTCTAATGAAATATGTTTGAACTTAGAATAATGATCCTCAACCTGGAATAGCTCCTAAACATTACACAATGGATATTAAGTTTACGGAAATTTTAAAAAGCATATTGTGTTTAATATACAATGATGCTCGTTTAATTGAGATGACACTCAATAACTAGTCATGGAAGGATTTCATCCTTATTAATAGCCATGAGAACTAGTTGTGCTTAACTAAGAGCATAGTTGCATTATATACATTAAAGAATTAGAATACTTGAAACTTTAAAATGTTTGAAAGTTTGATTATCATAAATTGGTGAATGAGGATATCACACTATTTATGAAGAATTATGTAGTTATATCAAAATAGTTGGATGTACACATACAAGAATTTTACTTATTGAATTCTTGAATTAAGTAATCTCAAAATTTGGATAGATCAAAGTTAGTTGAAATAATGTCTTGCCAACAAGTATGATTGTCATTACTTGAGGCATAATTGTCTTCAAGTTATTACTTGAGACAAGATTCATTAACTAGAATTATCATGCATTGATCTATTTTGGTATTTGGATAAAGGACATTAAGCAATTATTATTTATAATGAATTAAAGTACTTAGTACGTTTGTTTTCATTAATAATATATTGTGTCCTATATTTGCATGTTTAAAATCCGTGAATAACTTATGTTATTCTAAATTGTCCATTGTCGATTAATGATATGGGAATATCATTAAACTAAGACAAATCTGAGTATTGGTTAAGAATATACTTGAAAGTATATTGATGCGTTGACAAACCAATTTCTCATGATATTCGATGAATTGAATATAGGACTTATCCCAACTACATGATTTTTACTTTATGGATCTTGTCAGTAAGTAAATCATGAATTTGTTATCCTCAGACTTGAGATACCAGATAAGAGTCATGGATGTAGTGCATTTTTGTAAAGCAATCTACCGCTCACCGTAACAGGGAGTTATAAGGGTTGTTTTCAGAAGTGTTGCAAAGTTCATGGGTTATTCTTGTAGTCAAGAAAGAATTTGTTCCTTCAAATTTGTTTTGAAGTTTAATACTGCTGGGCCCCTCGTAGGGTTGACAAGATGTTTGCGTGCGCACGCCCAAAGTCTATCTGGAATACGTTCAGATGTTTTGGTAATCTTGCTCAATTATAAACAACGAGAAACAGAATTGTTAATTAAAGAATGACTAAGATCCATATCTTTATTAACATAGTATTAGAAACAAAATGATGATTATAATGATGAATCATTAAAGGTTTTCCAGGAAACTTAGCTCGAGTCGAACTAGGGGCATTGGAATGTTGCTAGACGCTAACCAATGTCATTTTACTATTAATAGATATCCAAGTGGGAGCTGTTGGAATATTGGATAAATATTAGTTAGTTAAATGTCTAGTATCGAACCCGAGACCTCGGGATTGCACACATTACAAACGAGAATTAAAGTTTAATAAATATATATTTATTAATTAAACACAAGTAAAAGGATTAATGATCGTTGGTTATTAAACGTATGGACTAACTATCGTTAAATGCAAACGTAAAGGGCTAGAGATGAAATATATAGCAAGAAGGATCCGGAATGCCTTCCTAAGGCCTATGGCCGGTCGACAATGGGTTGGGGAAACCCAATCCCATTCAAACTTGGACAACAAGTTTACAAGGCTATATATACAAACTCAAGGGTTATTTATTTCACACCTTTTGTGCACACAAATTATCCCTAAAAGTTCTCTCTTCTCCCTCTCTTGCTAAAACAGATCGTACAACCCTAAACCTTAGGGTTGTCGATTTTCTTGACTTCAAAACATTGTGTTTTATGTTACTAGCATCACCTTTAATTCGTTAGTAGTTTGTGTGTACAAGAACGAGGTAACAACATACTTTTGTTGTTATCAAGGGATCGATTAACAAAACTGTAAGGGGTTAATCATTGATCCATATAAACCCTAATTAGGGTTCATCATATTGTTCAAGATTAATTATTGATTCTTGTTTTGCTAGAATCACTAAAGGTACGTTCCTATTTAATTTATGTTAATCTCTTATATGTTATAGATGTTCCTACGCTTCCGCATATGTGTTTACCTATTTTATGATTGTCATGATTCTTATATTCTAACAGCTGGAAGATTTTGCAGGTGTGCAACACTGTCTATTTAACTTCTTGTAGGCAATCTTCAATTTTTGCATCGTGGAAACAACATCATCATTTACAAGCACAACCTTAGGACCATTGATACGGAATCAAACAGTCTCGTATAGTTCTTGTTTAAGTGTTACGTGAGCTTCTTAATCTCAATCAATTCATCGGGTCCTTACCGTTCTATACGGGAAACCAAACAAAACCATTCCCATCTCATCTCATAAAACGATTTACATACAGTACGTAAACAAAGTTCAACCTGCGATTCAATACATTTCGAAGTAATTAGGAAAAGACTCGAAGAATGCCACACAAATAAGACTTTATGTAATGGTGATCGCGCACTCATCACAATCACATCAAAATCCTTCACACCACCAAACCCGTCATATAAAAATACTCCGCTTAAGCAAAAACATACCACACAAACACATTCACACACACAAAATAACCAAAATTTGATTCGGTCAAGAAAGTGACCAAATCATCTCCAAATCTGATGACCACACGTGAAGATCTGATGATGCATTGGTGGTTGACGTGTGAAGCAAAGGTTTGACGTGTTCAAGGTGGTTCCATTACGAGTGGTCTAGCAGTTAAGTCGTGCACTATGGATAAAGTTCTATTTTCCCTCGAGTTTGTAACGGTCATCACATTCACCACCGTCACCTCAGCTTTCACTCATTTCACCAAACTAACCAACAAACAGCTGTAGTGGTGACCACCAAACCAAATACGCGGACACACACCATTTAAATACAAACATACCCACAATATATACCTCACACACAAACAACTACCCACGTCTGGTGGCATGCACTATCAAACCGAGTCCAAAATACTCACTTAACGCGTGATATGAGGGAGGTGTAGTGTGGTGACGCCGGCTCCACGATTACGAAAGGTAATAAATATTTTTTTTCTTTTTTATAGACAAAACAAGAATAGGCAAATCCCAAACACCACCTCACTCCAAAAACCTCTCCATTAAACAACCCATTCTTAAACCCTTAAACGAAACCCTAAAAACTGTCACTTTGAAATGCTGAGAAACAAAAAACCATCAGCAAACAATAACGAGGATTTTATAAGCCAGTTACCAGACGCACTCCTTATACAAATCCTGTCCCTTTTGCCCGAATCCGATGCAAATCGAACACGCATTTTATCGAAAAGATGGAAGAACCTTTACGCGTTTCTTCCGAATCTTCATTTTGTTTTGCAGTTTCGTTGGCCAATGGAACAAGTCATCAAGTTTTATGATTTTATTCATCAAACCCTTTGTATTCGTAACAATATGCCCATTCAAAGCTTCTTTCTAGACTCTTTTGAAAACTTCGAGTCTACGCATTTATATCGTTGTCTTTCTACTGTTGTTCATCTTAAAGTTAAACAGCTTTATATTAGGTTACCCAATGATAGTTACTGGGTGTTGTTTAAGACGTGTAATACGCTCGTTGAGTTAACTTTGACAGGCGGATTTGTGTTAGCTGTGCCTAAACAAGCTGGTTTGCTTTTTCCTAGTTTGAAGAAATTGGTTTTGATTACTGTTGCTTATTCGAGTGAAGCGTTTACAAATCTGATTTCGGGTTGACCTGTTTTAGAGGAATTGATTGCGGAGAGGGAAAGTATTGGTACATGTGATGATTTTGGTACGTATATCGTCTGCTCACAGTCTTTGAAGAGATTGACGATACGTTTCTCTTCGATTTGTGTTTATAAAGTTGTGATTGATGCTCCCAAATTGGAATACCTTTACATTTCGGATAATAAGATCATATACTTTGTTTTAATGGAGCCGTTGTCTCTTGTTGAAGCTCACATTAGCTATGCCTCTCATGATGTTGATCAACTTGTATCACGCCTCTCCTCTGCTAAAATATTGACGTTGACTAATACAACTATACGGGTTATATTTTCTTATTCATTGAAATTTTTATCCATTTAAGACGTTTATTACTATGCCGCCCAACATTATTAAGTTTCATGGAAATAGTTAAAGATAAGTGTTAAAAACTTTTGGCATGTATTTAGCTTCGGGATGATAATGTCTAGTGTTTGGTTTGTGCAGGCTCTCAGCTACAATTATGTTAATCTGCCCATGCTCCCTAACTTGGTCAAACTTGTGATTGGTATCGACTGTCTTCGGTACTCACATCTGCTGCTGCTACTCCTAAACAGGATGGCTAATCTTGAGCATGTTACCTTTTCTGATGTAAGTTTTTGTAAATTAACAACAAGCTAAATAGATTTTAAGGTCTGGATTTTTTATTATTATTTATTATTCATTAATTAATTAATTAATTTTTTTTTTTTTTTTTTTTTGGGGGGGGGGGGGGGGGGGGGGGTTGGATTTGGGTTTTGAAACTCATTATCTTCTTATTGTGACGCTGTTATAGTTTTTCAATAAACACACTCTATCTAAATATACAATTAATTATGGGTGATAATATTAGTTTATGTTACATCCCATTCCGTTTTGTTACAACTGATTACATGATTTTGATTGTTGAGTATTACATAATCACTCTCAAAGCAGACATGCAAACACCCACGTTGTCACAAATTTAACTATGAATCTTTGTTCTATTGTCTGTTATGTATAGTTATCATAATTCTTCAAAAGACAGGTTCTATCAATTTTTATGTTGAAAATAATTTGTTTGACCTTAAAAAAGAAGTGTATGTGTCACTCTACATAGGCTCATATCTGATTATTGGTATTTGTTTGCTTATCGCTAGGGGATTTCTGCAAAGGGTTTGTCCAGCAGTTCATGGTACCCACCACTCGACCCTCCGGCTTGTCTATGCTTTAATAATATAAAGGAAATCATAATACAGAATGGGGAAGCTGTAAGACAGGAAGAGTTGACTTTTATCAGCTATCTACTGAAACATTCTTATAAGTTGGAGAAGTTGACGATAATTGCTCATAATATTGATCCCGAGAAGCAGGAGCAGTTGTTAAACTTCAGTCGTGGTTCCATGTGTCAGATTGAACTCGTTTAAAGAAATATGTTTACACTCAAAAAGTAAAAGAAGGGACTAAGGAAAGTGGACTGAATATAGGTGGGTAATGGTATGCTTCAGGATTTTACTTTTGTCAGAGGGTTTGCAACCGGTTCTGGTCTTTGGTCACTTATTATCTGTTTATTTTATCAAAGGTTTGTATTGGTCAATGTATCCCATACCTGCTATCGGTAGTCTTGGTCGTACTTTGATATAATGAACTCTGGCTGCTTAAAAAAAAAGTTAAGAATTATAGTTTGCTATCAATTTATGAAAGTTGATGGTCATTTATATTCGGTACTATATGATTTTGCATCTTTGATGTAGCTGGAATTCAATTGGATGGTCTTATGTCTTTGTCTGTGTTACATTGTGTCTGGAGTTATAATCCGTGCTTATAAATGCTTATAAATATAGTGAAACAAGTGGCGGCACATGGTTGGCTAAATTCAAGTTACCAAGGCAACTGATATAGAAAAGCAAACACAAAAGATTTCATCTAAAAAACGTATGCTTTGAGAAACCGGGTCATTTTGAGCATTATCCTTATATTTAAATTTAGTAATTTAAAATATAAAATTGCTAATGTCATGCAAATCATATATAGACAATAATGCGTTTAGAGCACTGAAGCTTGCTTATTTAAAAATGGTGCTTGGCAGCTTGAAATTCGACTAGGAGTGGAAACAATTAGAAAGTGGGAGTTGGAAGAAGGCGCCGGTTTATTGTTACTGTATCCCTTTGAGTAAAGTTACGTTTTAAGCCATTAACCCACACGTTACAGCTACAAGTCTAGAGCCTTGTAGTGTTTCGGCCTCATGGTTAAAGTCTGAATTTTGACTATTTGCAATTTTTACTTTGTTAGTTGACTCGATACAGTATTTGCATTTGTAATTTGTAATTACGCGAGTGAGACTTTAATGAGATATCATTGGTGAAATAGGTACAAATGTAATCTTTAAGTATCGGTTTAGTGTGGGCTTACAATACTTGAGCTTTTGTCGAATATAATTGTTTTAGCCTTAAGAATAACTGGTTTTACATTCTGTTCTAGAGTATAAAACGGAAAGAAAGAAATGAAGAGGGGAAAAAATAGAGAAAAGAGAGGAGGAAATAAATTTTATTTTTTATTTTGTGTTCCCGAGTTGATGTAAGCAAAAAAAAAAAAAAAAAAAACTTTAAAATCACTTTCTCTCCAAATCATCTCAATTTAGAAAGAAGATTAGGAAAAAAGTTTTAACATAATTTCCTCCGATCTTATCTTCTCTTCAGAGAATGCATTTTTTTTTTTTTTTAATTTTCTCTCCACTTATCTTCTTTTCTCTCCAAATTAAAAATCGGAAACAGAGTGGTCCCTCGCGCATGCGTGACTTTATTTATAGTTTTTGTATTCTATGCTAGTTGCTTGTTTTCCTTTATCCTCTTTTGTTTGGGGTCTTGTTATAATGAACTAAAATGGACACAGACATTGTTAGTTTCAGTGTTCGCGTTAGGTTATTTGTTTGATGAAACGTAAACAAATGAAGAAACCCGTTCGTTCTAGATCAAGTCACAAGGAAATTTGATATTTTTTTTCTCCTTTTTAATCTTGAATGAACTCAGAGTTTATGATACTTATTAGTTTTCTATTTGATAGTTGAACGTTCATATAATCAAAATCATTTGAAAAACTAAAATTACACACAATTTTAATCGATCAGGCCCTGCTTTAAAACACCGTTTTAGGCTTCCGACGAGCTTGAGCTGCCCCCGTACGGTATGCACGTGCATATCTCTAAGCGCTGTCTGTGGTGTAATTTTGTTTTACTACAAAAAATGCTTTGTTAAACCACCCTCACAAATATAAAGAAAGCTTCAAGTAGTAGAATATGAATTTTTTAAACATTTGCCGTATAGGGCTATAGTCAACCAACTTAGTTTCAACTAAAAACTCAACAAGACATTGCAAAATGGTTCTTCCCAAGAAATAACATCAAACCTCCAAAACAGCAATAAATAAAAGCCGATAACATACAATCTATTTCACCTTCCAAATATTGTTCCAGTTCTCACAATAAAACATCAACTACAGTGCAATAAAAATAGAAATCAGAGGTTGTTGGAAGATTTTGTAGGAGGTGCGACACTATCTATTCAACTTCTTGTAGGTAGTCTTCAATTTCGGCTGGAGTCAAGACTCTGCAACATGGAATAAACCACATCATTTACACGCAATCAAGGGTTTATTGTCAGCTTTTATAAGCTTTATAAGGGATACATCTGACTATTTGAGTATTTTCAAATGTTACTTCCCCATTCAACAGAACAAGAAGAAAACCCAATCCCGCCGGAGCAGGATAAAGGGCTCCCCCATTCAATAGGATTTCAATTTTTTTTATTGGAATGTCCTGTGCAAAAACTCAACCTTTTCGCCCAAAAGTTGCAATTTTCATGGAAGTAACAGAATTTCATTCTGAATAGTTAATAACTAAATTTTGCCAACTGCAGTTGTATGGAAACAAAAACAGCAAATTGATCTGTAAGGTAAATAGTAAACATGCCTGAATGTTTTGTCGGTGCTAATAATCCCAATCTCAATGTTTTTGCTAGAGATTTGTCCTTCAAATCTGTGATAAAACACAAATCTTAGTTACAAAATAGCTACACCGTTACTAAATAGCACTACCCTAAACAGGTGACAATCACAGAAAAATGGAAGAGCCAAATCATATAACTGCTGTGAACAAGAGAAACGAGGTTATTTCTCTTAAAGCTATTTGACATGAAATACACAACGAACTTGGTCTAAATCAATGTTTCAATCCAAGTTTTTTGTTTTTGTTTTTTTTTTTTTTTTTTTTTTTTTTTTTTTTTTTTTTTTTTTCGTATCACTTAGAAACATTTATACCAATGGACACTCGGTAAAAAGAAAACGTGATATTCTTACCCCTCCTTCAATGTCAAAATTGCTGTGTGTACTGCATCATCAAGTTCCATATCATCCGTGTACCTATAAGAAAATTTGTTTAATTAGCTGCTAAAATCCCATGAAACAAACAATGCAGGAAACACACACATTAGAACAAAGAAAAAAGTGTTGCTCTCTAATCACTGAAAGTCAACACATAATCATAGATTGTACTAACTCAAAAGAAATTGGTTAGTTCAGTACTTTACTTTGGTCAAGCCTAATATATAGAAATCAGATTGTGTATAAAATTATCCAATCAGAAGTTAGCATGCATTTATAAAAGATGTAATGATGTACCTCTTCTCTAGAAATGTTTTCGCATTAGACACATTCTTTCCCATGGCCGAAGCTTTCCAAGAGAAGTATGAACCTGAGGGGTCCACCTGCAGAATAAAGCCGATGATAGAAGATAAATGAGCCTTGTATAAGATAAAATATCACAAACAAATTTCAATAAAACGAAATCTCAAATAAGGCATCATTTAAAATCAGTGAACTATGGAAAACATCAAAATTAGCAATAAACATGCTAATTTTTCTATTTGCAAAGAGGGAGAACATTCTCTTTCCATTTCCACAAAAAGGGTAAAAACAAAAAAACATAGAAACGTGTTGGATGTTACATATTATGTAGAGGTGGCAAATGGGTTGGGTTGGGTCGGTTTGGTTCATGGGTCAAATGCGTTATGGGTCAAATGGGTCATGGGTCAAATGGGTCATGCTTTAAGAATGGGTTGAATGGGTCATGGGTCAAACGGGTTAGGTCGGATTGGATCGGGTCGACTCGTTACATTTTCACTGTAATCATGCTACTATACTACTATAGTATGTTTTGTCTGTTTTTTTACGTTTTAGTACGTTTTTTACGTTTTCGTCCGTCTTTCTATATTTTTGTTCGATTTTTTACATTTTCGTCAATTTTTTTTTCGTTTCGTCCGTTTTTTTTACGTTTTCGTCTGTTTTTTTTACGTTTTCGTCCGTATTTTTATGTTTTCGTCCGTTTTTTTACGTTTTCGTCCGTTTTTTTACGTTTTCGTCCGTTTTTTTAGGTTTTCGTCCGTATTTTTAGGTTTTCGTCAGTTTTTTTACGTTTTCGTCAGTTTTTTCACGTTTTCGTCCGGTTTTTTACGTTTTTGTCAGTTTTTTTTACGTTTTCGTCAGTTTTTTTTACGTTTTCGTCCGATTTCTTACGTTTTCGTCCGATTTTTTACGCTTTCGTCCGATTTTTCACGTTTTCGTCAGTTTTTTCACGTTTTCGTCCGATTTTTTTACGTTTTCGTCCGTTTTTTTTACGTTTTCGTCAGTTTTTTTACGTTTTCGTCAGTTTTTTCATGTTTTCATCCGTTTTTTCACGTTTTCGTCCGTTTTTTTTTACGTTTTCGTCATGTATTTTACGTTTTCGTCCGATTTTTCACGTTTTCGTCAGTTTTTTCACGTTTTCGTCTGTTTTTTCACGTTTTCGCCCGTTTTTTAAGTTTTCGTCTGATTTTTTACGTTTTCGTTAGTTATTTTACGTTTTCGTTCGATTTTTCACGTTTTCGTCAGTCTTTTCACGTTTTCGTCCGTTTTTTTACGTTTTCGGACGAAAACGTAAAAAACCGGACGAAAACGTGAAAAAACTGACGAAAACGTAAAAATACTGACAAAAACGTAAAAAACTAGACGAAAACGTAAAAAAACGGACGAAAACGTGAAAAAACTGACGAAAACGGACGAAAACGTAAAAAAACGGACGAAAACGTGAAAAATGGGACGAAAACGTAAAAAATCGGACGAAAAAGTAAAAAAATGGACGAAAACGTGAAAAACTGACGAAAACGTGAAAAAACTGACGAAAACGTAAAAAATCGAACGTAAACGTTAAAAACCGTACGAAAACGTAAAAAAATGGACGAAAACGTGAAAAATCGGACGAAAACGTAAAAAATCGGACGAAAACGTAAAAAAACGGACGAAAACATGAAAAAACTGACGAAAACGTGAAAAAACTGACGAAAACGTGAAAAATCGGACGAAAACGTAAAAAAATGGTCGAAAACGTGAAAAAACTGACGAAAACGTACAAAAACGGATGAAAACGTGAAAAAACTGACGAAAACGTGAAAAAACTGACGAAAACATAAAAAATCGGACGAAAACGTAAAAAATCGGACGAAAACGTAAAAAAACTGACGAAAACGTGAAAAAACTGACGAAAACGTAAAAAATCGGACGAAAACGTAAAAAATCAGACGAAAACGTAAAAAATCAGACGAAAACGTAAAAAATAGACGAAAACGTAAAAAAATCGGACGAAAACTTAAAAAAACTGACGAAAACGTTAAAAACCTAATGAAAACGTTAAAAGAGTGACTAAAACGAAAAAAAAAAGGAAGAAAACGGAAATAAACAGACGAAAGCGTGAAAAAATGGACGAAAACGTAAAAATTGAATGAAAACGTGAACAATCTGACGAAAACATCAAAAAGGACGAAAACTTATAAAAACATAAAAAAAGACACATAGTGGTGGTTGAGTTATCATCCGACCCTTAAGTGACCCATTCGACCCATTTGTTGACCCATTTGACCCATTTGTTGATTCATATAAATCTAATTGTTGACCCATTTGACCCATTTCTTTGTGGAAGGGGTAACCCAATCTAACCCATAAGTTGTTATTTTTGACCCAAACCAACCCATTTTTCTTTAAATGGGTTGTGATTGCCACCTCTAATATTATGCCTTTTAAAAGCTTGTTTTCGGTTAATTATAATTAAAAAATGGAATTATACTTCTTAAAACAATTAAAGTTATCATGAAAAAGCGGAACCAGGTTTAGTCAAACATGCTGCAGTATAAGCTTCTTTTAAGAACAATTGGGCCGATAAGTCCAATACGAGCATTTTAAGTTACTTTACCTGATACAGTTGAGGACCTTTATCATCAAATCCAGCAACAAGGAGTGATACGCCAAAAGGTCTTACACCACTACAAGAAAAAGACATATATTAGACCCTGATGTTCCATATGTTTCAAGTTAAGACTCCATGTTCAGACAAAAAGAATCAATTTAATGTCTGCTTGACTTCTCTTCTTAATTGACGATGCTTATGTAAAAGAAATCAGATACAACTTGAATTTATAAGCATGTCTAATTAAAGTATAAATCACAAAGCATGGTCGCTCTTGCAATGACAGTACCCATTACTTCACTCAAATCATGTTCTGACGTGTCAGCATAGATGATTCAAATGGAAAAAAAATATGGAAAAATCATGGGAATCATCATCCACTATTTTATATATACACGGCATTCTTTGCTGGTATACAGAATTACAGATGTAATGTTTATTGGAGCTTTGATGTTAACTTTTTTTTGGTGTATCATGGTTCTGTTAAAGCACAACAAATGTTCAAACAGATATAACATTTTTTTAATTTATTTGACAAGGTCGACAGTCAACAAAGCCTTACCCTGACTGAGTAAACTCTTGCATAACAGCAGCTGTTTCCCTCACAAGTTGTGTAACAGGAATTGGTTCCTGCAAATACCAATATCACAACATTTAAGCAACATGATGTAGTTATAACATAACTTAAGTACACAAACCAAATAATGAATTTCTTAACCACTAAGGAAATTACATGCTGAGAAAAGTAACATACATAACAAAGGCTAAAAAATGGTACCTTGTATAATCTGTGATACTGTTCTGCCTGCTTCCGACTTTTTCTGACCAAAACTCGGGAATCAGGCCCCATGCCACTGCAGAAATTTGAAACGTCAAGACATGTAGATGCTATAGATCTAATGTTTCATGTCATCCCATATCAGAACATCAAAATAGATACCGATATTAAGAATTTATGATGCCATACCTATATACCACTCCGATGTTAGGAGTCAGAAGTTGAATCTTTTGAACCTGAAGTCAAGTAGATCAAATTTCAAAATTCTTGTCAAATTTTGTAAATAAGAGAAAGATCAAGCAAGAAGCTTTGCTGCAAATTGAAACACCAAGTTGGATGGTACTGGCTTACAAACAATGGCGTTATATTATCAAGATAACACAAGTGAAACTACTAAACGGGTAAACGGATGAGGTTTAGATTACCCAGGGAGGGCAAGTTTTTTGACTCAGATATTCACGGCCTAACCAGGGGTAACCTCGTGACCGTTTCCGGCCCTTCCCTGGCCACCCCCAAATGTGTACCTAGTGAGGTTCAAACCCTTGACCTCTTGTGAGGAAGTCAAGCGCCTTACCAGACCATTTGGTGATGATTAAATGTGAAACTACTAAACCTTCATTCAGCTATTTCGGTATCAACTAAAACAGATTATTCAAACTTCCTACCTAATCGTTTAATATAGATTTCTGGTTATGATTCTAAATTATCTATCTACCATTAATCATTAAGTAACTTGTAGCTACATCCAAAGAGCTACGTATTACCAACTATCATGAAAGCTAAACACATTACCATAACATACAGGGTTCTTTTCTAATAATTGAAAACCATAGTGCATTAGCTACAAAAGAAAGATCAATAAAAAATATATTTAAAGCATAAACGTGGACTCACAGAAGTCTCGTCAACCAAAATGGACGGCAATTTCTTTTCCGTTGCAATGACAACACCATTGGAAGCTGCAATTTAACACGCAGACATATAAGCAACAGAACAACCAACATAAAGTACAATAAATCATCACCACAGCTCGTAAATCACCTTTAATTCCTAACGACGTTTGACCAGAGCCAACAGCAGTCAAGGCGTGTTCAATCTGAACAAGCTTCCCAGAAGGACTGGCAATAACAACAAACACTCAGTAAGACAAATAAATCTTAAAACTTTAACTATATGAACTATATGAAAATCCGAGTAACGCAGCGAAAAGTAAAAGTAATGGTACCTGAAAGTAGTAAGAGAGAAAGAGTACTGACTATCACCCATGATCCAATAATAAACTTCAAACAATAATCTGCCTGTTTAAGAAATCACAACAATTCACTAATTAGGGGTTGAATTTTCAAATGAGATTTAACTATTGACACAAGCAATGTGACACAAGATGCTCCTGATTAACTATTCACAAATGAAAGTGACAGCTGTTAAGATACTTACGTTGGTAGGTAATCTGGTATGGAAGGAGAAGTGAGAATTATGAGGTTATGATCGCCGGAAGTTAAGTTAGCTTGGAGCGGAGGTTATTTGATGTCTTTCTTTTTCTTTTTTTCTTTTTTGGAGTTTTTAACTTCTTATCTTTATAAACTCGCCACTAAACTTTCTAAACTTACACTTTCATCACCCAACCCTTTTGAAACCAATGCAACCTCACGCTCGGTTCAAATAAAGTAATTGGAATGGGAAATGTAAAAGGTATATATAATGAACCATTTTCATTGCATTGATACTGCTTGGTTCAAAAAGATATTGACTTATACGGAGTAATAACTAACTCATTTTTTGAAAACTACTTTTTTAAATTTTTGTAAGCCACCTTGAAACGGTCAATTTCATGCACTGTGCAACCATTTTTAGATGTTTACATTGTGTAGAGAGAAAAAAAAAAAAAAAAAAAAAAGGCCTCGTAAGTATATATGAAAAAGTATGTGCATATCATGTTTGATATAAATTTACAGATTCAATATAGAATGTAATTCGGAAAATATGTGTATTTACAAATTATAAACAAAATAAAGAAATATGAGGTAAGTTAATTTGGAAAAAATGAGAGAAATAAAAAAGCAATATAAAAATGATTACTTGGTCCATAACCCCCCAAACATAAAGGAATGGTTCACTACCCAAAAGAGGGTAATGGTTCATTGCATTATAGGATAACAACCACCATTAATCATTATCATTATCATTCTTCACCTCTTAATACCCCCAACCAAGCACCCCCCCAGTTGTTTTAGAGCATTAGGGGTGCGTTTGGTTTGTAAATATGAATCACAATTATACTCTTAAGTATTTTTTTGGAATGAAAGGTAAAATAGAGAAAGCAAAGTAAAGAAAGGGATGAGAGAGGAAGTAAAGGTAGTGAAAAAGATTATGTTCTTAAGTTTAGAGTAGAGAGAAAGTGAAACATAATATGTCGGTCACTATTTTATATCCTTGAGTTTAGATTTAATATAATACTCTTAGAGTATGGGGTATGGTGGGTGGTGCCATCACCACCAGCCGAGAAAAGGCCATGGCGCACCGTACCCATGGTGGTGCCGTCGTCCCTTGCGCCGTCACCATGGCTCAGCGCGGTGGGTGTTTTTTTTTTTTTTTTTTTTTTTTTTTTTTGAACTTTCAGGGGGTTTGTGTTGTGTTTTGGAAGGAAGACAAGAATTATTTTTTTTTTCTTTGAACTTGCAGGTTAGCGATGGAGATGGAAGGAAGAAGATGAATAGTGTGTTTTTTTAATTAATGAAGTTTATTGTAGTTTATATTGTGTATATTTTATTTTATGTAAAAAAAATGGTTGACGGCACCAGAAATTCTGGTGCTAACTGATACCCCTGAAATGTGGTGCCGTGGGGTTTCTGGTGCCATGGAGCTTTTTGCTGATGTGACAGCAAAAAAATCGCACGGCACCAAGCCATGGCACCAACGGTACCCAGTGCTCTTACGCACACAATAAATACAAATTGGTGAGGGGTATTTTTGTCACAAACCTTCTTGTGTCTCACTTTTCTTCATTTGCAGCCTGAATATAGGCAGAAAGTTTTATTTGAAAAAAAAATCAAAAAGCCATATGTCCCTTTCACTTACCTCCACTCACTTTACTTCCTTCAAAAAAACTAAAGAACATGAAAATTTTTTTGTGTGACCCTTCTTTACTTCTCATTCTTGTATCGGTTTAATAATAGAATAGAATCGAAAAAAAGTCTCATTAAGGGGAAATTTGGTTTGAGGGGTTAGAATAAAACATTAGATTTGAGCTCAATTCTAACGTTTGGTAAGTGAGTTTAAGGAAAAATAATGGATTCATTTCTAAATCTCATTCCATATATGATAGGTGCTTTTTGAGATAATTCCATATGACAAACATTTGTTAGCCACACAATCTCACTTTTTGTTTGATTTTATTTATCTCTTTCTTAGAAGATTTTTAAGTCAAACAATAAAAAATCATTAAATAAATATATAATTAAATATTACTATTAATTTTCTCTATCTCTTACTTTTCTTTCAACCCATTCTAAAATCCAAATCCAATTATAATCCCATTTAGAAACCAAACGGTCGCTAACTAAAAGAAGCTGTTTGGATTGCATATTGGGTTCTATGGATCTTGAATGCAAAAGGATGATATAACAGGCTCCCATATATACGTAGTATTTAAAAAAGTTATAATGGGACCACATGAATGGTTTGTAAAAGTTAACTCAGTTGAGTAGAATAGTTCTATAGGTCTTGAATAATAGTTTAACCATCTAGTTCTTAACCAAACAATTAGAATCACAATGAATGTCATTATTTGATAGTTAAACACATCAAACAAACAGTCCTAAGTATGGTAACGTGGGTTCAGCGTCAAACACACGTGGAAAGAATTTGGCTTGAGCCAAACCGGTGCCACCATTACCACCCCCCCCCCCCCCCCTCATGTGCCGATGTCCAAGCCAAAGTGTTGGCGTACGCCAATAGCAACTTTAAAAAAAAAAAAAAAATGTTGAGTTTTTGTTTTAATTGGGTATGGTGAGTCTCAAAAGAGGTGTATTGCCTTGAGTTATGAGTGAAAGGTATTTTGGTGTATGAATGTGAAAAAGTATCAATGCAAAGGTGGTGGTGATGTGACACTTTGGCTTGAGTCATAGTACCTAACGCTCTTATACGTAAATGAAACTTACGTCAAACTTTCTCTTTTACGGTCTTACATTTACACTGATGGCTTGAGTCATAGTACAAAGTTGCTATATATAGAGTTTAAATTTGAGATGTCCACTAGATACTCTCAAGCTCTCATTAGAGAAAAGTTCGCCATAGATCATAAATTCTCCAATGGTCAAATTTTGACCATTCATTTTTTATCAAATTAAAAAAACCCACTTTCATTTTTTTCTAAAAATTAAATATTTCACAAACCGTTAATCGTTACGCGAAACGAATCATACCTCGCGACTAGAATTAAATCTCTTTCTATAGATAGGCAACTCTATATACTTTCAGCAAACAGAGTCTTAGGCTCTAACGCTTTAATAGAGGCTTCGATGCTTTAATATAGGCTTCTTCAGCAAGCTTGATCTAGTCACTTTGTCAGAGGGACAAAAGCTCTTTGGTTGTAATTGGAAGCATGGACTTGGTCTATATGAAGTTTGTCCGGCCCTTGGATTGTATTCTTGGGGAGAAAGCTAGGGTTCGGGTTTCACCACTATCAATACCCTGTTAATGTAATTGTAAACTTTGAGAGTTGGATCATGCAATTTGGCGCAGAGCTAATGCAAATTAGCACAAAGCTTAATAATATTTCTCTAGTTTGGCTTCGTGGACTGCCACCATTATCCTAGTCGTGGATACCACGTTATATCCTATGTCGGTTTATAGTTTGTAAGCTTTGTTTTTGTTTCTTTGTTGTTATAATGTGTGTGTAGGTTAGCGTTCCACATTCCTATCTAGGCGGAAAAGCCTTGATTGATACATATAGGACGTGGTTTTGATTCGGTCATGTATAGCCTTTGTATTAATATCTTTGAAAAACCATACCTTTGTAAGATATATGACTTTGATGGGCAGATTCCTTTATGGTAGCCTTTGTTACAGGGGCGGTGCTGAGAACGTCCAAAAAAAATTAGGCCCGACACGAAAAAAAAATGCTCCTATATTATAATATCCATAGACCGCCCATGGTTCCGATTGAATTTTCCCATCATGTTGGGCATAGTACATATAATAGGTATAAAAAAATTTAGTGCCCCTTAGTGGGTTGGGCCCGGCTCGATTGCTGATGGTGCGCCGGCCCAAAACCGCCCATGCTTTGTTAATATGGTAAACATAGCTTTGCGCTAAAAGAGACTAATTTGCAATTGATGCACATCATTTTTGTATTAGTTTAGTTTTGGTCAATACTATAAACTCGTCATTTAACTACCCTTGAAGTTGTTGAAGAGTTACAACTGAACTTTCTACAGCAACTATGCAAAAAAATAACAATAACAATAATAATTTTTTTTATAGCCTGCATGGCTGCATTGTATTAAATGGAAAATGAGGTGGGATAAATGTATCATATCACTCAACTTGCATTTGATACAGATTAGACTTATACAAGTACATAACTTATTTATCCTTTTAAATAATCATTGTCTAAGTTGTTAATCAAGAGACCGATCCATTTCTTATTCAAAACTACATTTACAGCTATAACTAATGTCAATGTCACATTACTTTTTTGTAACATTGCTTCGTCATAGCTAGGTATCCTATGGCCTTCCTTTATTTAAACATTGCATAACCAACTACAATAACAGCATCACAGCTGAATGTCTTGGTTGCTAATGCAGTAATGCAACCCCTTGAGCATGATTACCAGCAGACGAGCATATGCCTTTTGCTCGTTGTTCCATTTTGAGCTTTGCCATCATATTATATGCTCCTCTGAGATTTCCGACCGCCTAGGTGTCAACATGTGGCGTAGAAGAGAAGATCTTCAGCCTGTAAGTCTTATACATGTATTAAAAAAAAAAGAAAAAAAAAAAAGCTTATTTGAGTTTTTGAGGGAAATTAAAATTTCTATGAAATAGACCACCTGGGCACATTACTTCCGAGACCCTTTTTTTGGGCGTGCTTTTTTTAGACCGGTTGCCTTGGCAACTTGCACTACCCAACCATATGTCACCATCTGTCCGACAAGATTGTACTAAAATTGGGCAAATAAGAGAATTTGCCCAAAAAGTACACCAGTTGCCCTATGACTTAGCACCTTGTAATCAATAAAGTCACACTTGTCACTTAGGGGGTTGAGTTGCCCACTGTCTAGTTTCGGATCACCAAAAAAAAAGGTCTCATAAGTGATGTGCCCATGTGCAACTGGTCTATTTCGGGAATTTTCCCTTTTTTTGAAGATCATATTTCTGAAGAAACCTTATTTGAAAGGGTTGTCATCTTTTTAAGGGTGTAAAGTTTGTTCCCAGAAAGTCGACCTGTTGGAAACTTATTTTGGGAATGCATAAGCTGTTTTCAATACTTATATATGCTCTAATTAGCCTGTTTATTGTATTGGAAAACGAGTGACCAAGTTACACTTTTTTGTTGGTTACTATACGTTGAAAGAATGCATGTGCTTAACAACATTTTGGATGATAATTGTGTATGCAGTTTTCAGTTGTTTTCATTTGGGCATCCTGGAACATATAATATGAATGCAACACTCAAAAAGGAGCAACTGGCAGAAGCTGTCATATGCTCGTCCGATGGTAATCATGCTCAAGGTGTTGCATTTCTCGTTGTCATGCCGGTTATCACCCCCCAAATCAAAGTTTATATTTCTTGGTGAAGCACATGCAACTTATTTACACATATACTTATTTGTTCATATATAATAATCCTAATAATGACATGAACTCGAGACCGATAATGAATAATTCAAGCTTCTGGCAAAGGTGGATCTTACCGACCAAATGACAGTGAACCTGTATCGCTTTGATGGCATTTGATTTTGTATTTATCTTTGATTATTAAAGCACTATGTTTGTAAGGCCTATCCAAATAAGCTCTGTAGTTCGATTTTCTGATGAACCATATTTTTAGAGGACCTTTGTCATCAACTCCCAACTTACATGATGTTAAGATCACCTATGTTATATCATCCAAATATTCGTTTGACATTACAAGAATTTTGGCTTTTTGTTTTTCTTGAACTCCTCTAATTCGTGTAGGAAAAGCAGGAGGTAACCCCTTTAGTGATCTAGGAGTGGTTCAAGTCCACTTAACTGGCCTTGACCCCTATAGACATATCTACTTTGAAAATGGAAGTAGATTCTATCAAGCTTCATTTTGGTGAAACCTCTATATACCAAATACAATATGTATGACAAAAAATAGTGACCCAAAGGTCACAATAGTAACAAAAATAATCACTGTATGCTCTCAAGAACTTATCTAATTCAAGCCGCCATACACACATCTCTTCTTGATGAAGTGATTTAACATCGAGCTCCTTCCTACCTTGTTGAATAGCAATTGGAGCTGCCCTGGAAATAATGATAATTGGGTTAATAGGGAACACCAATAATGTCTTTGTACAATGTTTAGCTAGAAGAGTTTGCAGTTGACTTTTAATAGTCAAATAAGTTACCTTTAAACAAGAAAATTAAGAAGTGTTGAACTTGTTGCAAAAAAGAAGTCTAACAAGCAAGTTAATTATATAAGACTTGTTACAAACTTACAACAGAAACACTTCAATGGGTAGAATCTAAAACTCTTTATGTTAGATTGAAATCTAGAAAGTCAAACTAGATTTGACCCTGTAAAATCTTAAGTGGATTCAGAGTCTAAACAGTAGCTAAAGAGATAAAGGGATACTTACTAGAAAAACTGAAGCTTCTTGCATTGCATCAGGGATTGAAAATACTTGAGCCGCCCACGTTGAGTGTTATAAGTATCGAGATACTTGTGATCACCGCAAGCCAAATCAAGACTTGTCCTGTAGATATATTCATAGTTGGGTCAATATAACACACGTAAAGGAGCCAGTGTGGCAAAATGGTCAGTGTTGGATGGTTGGGTAACAATTTGAGGGTCAAAAGTGGATAATTATTGTAATAACAAGTAATAACATAGTAAATGTAATTATATTTAAAAGCTAACTATTATACTATACTAATTTGAAAACAAATGTTTCAGATCAGCACTTTTCAACCAATGCCAAAAATTTACTTGTTTCGACCTAATCTCATTTGACGCGCCAAGATAGAATAGACCCATACCTCTAGAACTACTCTCGGATTCCTCAAGGTCGGATGCTGAAACAGGACCACGGGGTGTCTCGTTTGACTCCGAATTCCTAACATCAGTGGCATATTTAGCATTGGCTGTTTCAGAAGCCACAATGCCTTGAAATTCTTCACTAACAAGTAACGCTGCCAAAACATCCATAAAAGCTTCTTTGCTGGTCCCACTTTGATTTACACGTGTGCCATATGTAGCAGCAGCTTGCTCCATATCAGATAATTCATCATCAGATGCATCAATGTCTTTACTTACAGCCTCGACCTTCTCATCCTCTTCATCTTCAACATATGCTTTATAGGTTAATCGAAGTAAGATCTCTCCCGCGTATCCTTTCCTAAATAGTCGCCAACCGCCTCTAAGGGTCACAATTTTGTCTGTTGGTACTGTGTCTTTTAAAGATCCAAGATCAATCTGAACAGAAAAATTTTACATTTTTACATTCAAAATTAAAATTTAAACCTAGTACTAAACTACTAAGTCTGTGGGTATAAAGATGTGAGTTTTAAATCTAATTATCTGATGTTCAGGAATCAGAGAATAAGCTGATATAAAATGGGTTATATGGATAGTGTTTGGACGTGCTTATGTTGTTTGGAATACTAATAATAAACACTCAGTTGCTTCAACCTTTAATGTTTGAAAATCACTTTTTAAATCAAAGACATGGGAATATTTACTCTACCTTGAGAGAAGTCGAACACAAGTTCCAAAAGGGTCATTCATTTAGAACAACTTAACTTAATGCTCAGTTGCTAAACAAAGTGGTAGAGGATGCTTAACTTTGAGGATTCCGAACAAGCCTTTATTAGAATATTAGTATTATAATGGATCCATAATGTTACACAGTCTTATACTCAAATATTAGAGACAAGCATAATGATCACTTTATAATGATTATAGACCATTCAAAATTATCAAATATACCAAATAAAGTTTCAAAAACGGGTGCAGAAGTAAAATAAGTTTACCTCTCCTGAGCCTACAGTTGTATCTGCAAATCCAAAAAAATCCTTCACTTGAATTGACAATTTCTGTTTTCTAGGGTTCGTAACTAGCATGTAAAAGTCCTGTCAGAGGAGCGACAAATTTACATCACTTATTTTACTTTTTAAGTAAAAGTCAAAATATGCAAACAAAAAGTCCAAATTCTCACCTGATTCCATATTGGTTCACCGGGAGCCCCAATAACAGTTGTCTGACTGTTCTTTTTGCTACGTATTACCTGATCTCCTAGCCTTAGTACAACATAGGGATCTGATTTTCCTGAATAAAAGGAGGGAAAATAGTAAGTTTAAGAATATCCAAGACGTTTACATACAAACCGGACAGTTTTGAGAAAGAGGGCATATAAGTCAGAAGAGATACCAAAGAAGGCATAAGGGAGCTTCCTAGCATCAACAAGAGTGACTGATAGTTCGCCAACAAAATCTTTATTTCCTTCTTGCACTTCTCCTGTCTTGAAATCATTTCGGACTGGACCAACGGCTTTCCCTTTTTGAAAGTCTAAGACAATCTTATTGGGACGAACAAATAACCGTGGTAAATCCTCCGTCAAAAGTTTTGTCAAAAACCTAAGTTTCCATACAACTTTGATTCAGACATGGATTTCCCGCGTAGATTGCAGGAATTATTTCAAAATGATTCCAAAATTATTACATGGGGTATGAATTTTATGATAAAATTTAGAACATGAAATATCACTTACAAGGAGAGCACAGGGATTGCTGGTGTTGCATCAACATCAGTACATGCGTGAAAGAAACTAGTTATATTTTATAAAATTCATGAGTATTAAGAAAACAGTGATTAAGAGCATAAGGAAAAGACATACCCATAAGATTAAACAAACGAAATGGTGACAATTCAAATTTTATCTTTGGAAGCGAAACAAAAGCCCATGAAACAGCTCCCACCCATGGCTCAGATGGAATTAACCGCAGTTTAACCCAAAGTTCTCCATCAATGTCAAAATCCCGAATCCCCACAGGAACCATGATTGGAATGATACCAAATTTTAGTGATAACATTAAAAGCATCCGTGCACCGCCCGTGTATCGGAGTCCTATTTGGTACCTTGATAATAACATCAAACAACGTAAGGTATTAAAAGTCAGCCAAAACATTTAGTATGGCATAAACTTGATAAATTTGGCCAAGATCTTGGTATATATTTCTAGTATTGCATAAACATATATGTCAATCGAAACTAGAGTAATATAACTGGATAAAACTTACTGTAAATCATTGACGCGGCGTGAAGTCCTCCGTTCAACATTCCTAACTGATAACGGCTCATTACCCAATGAAAACTGCTTTATTTGAACTCTTTCAACATAATCCGGTTTCTTTAAGTCATCAATAACCGGTTGAAGCAACCCGATTACCCAATTTTCAAGCCCGCCTCTATAAACCTTCCATAACTTCCCCAACACCATATTCACCCACTCGACCGACTCTTTCCTCTGCAAATCCTTCTCAAGAAACAAAGAAAAACTCGTGGGAACTTGTGGCCACATCCCGGGCACCGCTTCATCTCTCGATTTATTCCTTTTCCTTGATGTCCAAACTTTATCAAACACGACTCCAACAAAGAAAAAGAATACAAATAATCCAACAATGTTCCGATTAATCGGAGGTGATGGCATAGGATGTAAAACACCAAGCTGAGTCCTGAGCTTATCTACAATAGGGTCCTCTCTAAAGTTAGTAAAATTATTTGAATTATTACCCAACGGAATCGCCTCATCTTCTTCAACTAATTCACTCGATATTCGACTCTTTACATAGTCCGCACCACCCCTTTTCGCCGAATTCACAAACTTCAAATTCAAAGTATGCTTCTTTCCATCATTAGGAACCACACAAGCCCAAACTAAGCAAAATTTCCTTCTTCTACCTAACCTAAAGCTACGAAAACCCGAATCAATTCTTCGGTTACATGGGCAAATTGGTGGTGATGACACCCATAAAATCTGTGAACTATCTTGATAAACCATTTAAATGTGTCCAACACTAGACACATAAAGAAACTGAAATAGTACTAAAACAAGATACATAAGTACAAGAACCTTAATGGACCAAAAAGATAACAACCCAGATGATGAAATTAACTAAAGTTTAGTAATTTATCAAATTGTACCAGCATAAGATACACAAGTACAAGAACCTTAAATGAGCAAAAAGATAGCAACCCAGGTGATAATATGGATTAAAGTTTAGTGATTTGATATGGGTTTTTTATAAAGATTAATAAAAATGTAACCTTTATGGTTTGGGGGGAAGATAAATGTGTTTGAAGTTAATTTTCATGAGAAGTACAGTAAAGAGATTTGATTGGTCCCCTGGTACTTGAATGAAGTAGAGTTGGAAGCATCTTCATCACCAGTTGAGATTCGTGAGGATCATGTTTTCAACAAATTTGATAACCGTAAAACCCAACCCACAAACATTTTAAATATTCATTTTTGTTTTTTATTATTTTATGGTATTTTTAGGAAAAAAAACGGGTGAAAATAGATTTGTGGAGGAAAATGGATGCGGTTTAAACAAGTTATTCGTCTGGCTCTAACGGCCAGTTATGACTTTATACATTTTGGGTGATACATAGTTAGTTGTATTGCGAAGGCTAGCCATAATGGTGACAATAATTTTTATGGTCGCATCAACATTCAACATATCATCATTTCTATCATCATTAAGTACATTATTACTTCTCTCATCTTTTAGTCAAATAGTCACCACTTTCTTCATCTCAAAAAAATATCACACTTTATACAAATCTTTTATATAATAAACCAAAACCTCTATTGGGAATTTTGCATTTCAAAAAAATCAATTCATACCTGATTTAGTAATAATTTTATTTAAAAAAAATTATTTTCTTATTAGGTAATATTTTATATTTATCCATAACACAAGTAGAAGATAAATACAAAAAATATATATATAAGATATTTAAAAAATATATTATTTATTTTATATTTATCCACAACACAAGTAGAAGATAAATAGAAAAAATATAGATAATATGCAATTAACAACAGGATTAAAATTTTTAAATAATTATTTCAAAAAAATTTAAAAAAAAAAACCCGCGCGTGCGCGGGCATTATAACTAGTACAAATACATAATAAAAATGTGAATTGTGAGCACATCCTCACTCCTTATCTCCTTTTTTCCTCTGCTAGCGCGTGACTCAGTGGTGACCCCAATGATCTTCAAGTGCGACAATGAGAGGGTAAGGGTGATGGCTCACCTTCCATTGTGTGTAGTCTTAGATACGGTAAACCTTTGTTTGTTGTCTTACAAGAATCATAAGTTGTTCCTAATGCACGTGATAATCCAACTAGATGTGATTAGAATTTTGATCTCGCATAAATACACGAGTTTTCGAAATATGTTAACACATGAAAACAAAAAACTAGCATAATTATTTATATGAACATGTAGATGCAATAATATGCACCATTGATATGAAGGAGAAGTTCGGGTCTTCAAGTATGTTTGGATCGACTTAGGTGCTCCAAACCTCGAGGAACTTCGTACCTCTTGCTAAGTCTTGAGTTGCGATGAGACAACCAACACACGTTAGCCTCGCCCTGGTGTTTAGTTCGAAACCCAACCTCGATGTAAGAATGAATACGAGTAATATGAATGAAGTATGAAGTATAAAGTAAGTATGAAAATATAATCATTTTGGAGTAATTCCTTCTGAGAATATGATGTCCCTAACTGTTAATGGTTGAGGCTATTTATAGTGCTTACTTATTTTGAGAATTAAGCACGGGCTCAATGGGCTTCTTTGTATGACCCTATGGCTAGGATGACCTTTTTAGATAGTGACAAATCTTCAGACCGTACTTTTGGTTCATCACTTTGTATCATCTTTTTGGATCGTCCTTTTGTATCGTCAATGGATCACACATTAGTTTTTAGCGAATCACACTTCGATTCGCCAATGGATCACACTTTGTATCGTCAACAGATCACACTTTGTTTCGTTAGTGGATCAAACTTTGATTCGTCAGGAAATTGGGTCCTCAAGGACCTGATACACCGTCTGAACACTTTTCCAATGTTACAACTATCCTAAAAATTGAAAACCTTCTTTTAAGAATGAAAAAGATGATAACAAGTCTATAACAATTAAACTTTACATAGAAAACTAGATTTCTTTTAGTAACAACGCATGGCAGTGACGGACCCAGGAAAATTCGATGTGGGGGGCAAATTTTATTTATTTATTTACTTATTTATTTTTTTGACAATAGCAACAAAGTAAGAAAAAACTATGATCGTAATGATAAATCAAATATTTTTACTTAGAGACGAAGGATTTATAGGGATTTAGAGTGTTGAATGTTAGATTTTAGTATGTGGGTAGAGGGCAATTTGAGTTTTGAGTGGGGGCATTTTAAAAAAAAAGGTAAAAAATAAATAAATAAATAAATAAATCTTAACCTTTTCGGATAGCCATGCGGGCGTCGCCCCCATACCTTGTACATGCAGGGACGGAGTAAAGGGGGTGCCCACGGGTGCACGTGCACCCCATGGATTTTTTCGATATAGTGTTAATTTTAAAAAAAATTATCGATTTTACATAAATGTATCTTAAATGCACCCGGTGCATTAAATGTGTCTCTAGTATTATTTAGTTCGTATACTTTAAATATAAAATTTTGTAAACGTCCAAAGATAAAACAAGTTTAATAAATTAAAGCACAAAAGCCAAAAGATGAAATATGTTTATTAATGGAACAAGTTTATTCATCATCCTAACAATTTACAAAATCCAAAATTTAACCAACACACAAAGATGAAACAGGTTCGTAAGTCGTAACATATACATTTCATTTGTTTATTATGTCTTTTAAAGTTTTCATGTTTTGATTTTTTGTATGAAATCTTAACTAATAACTAATATGTTGGTTCTGTATAGTCTATCATCATCAATAAGGGCTTAGGGCAATAAGAATAAGTGAATAACTTTGCAGTTTCTATTAAGACAAATATGGATAATAAGTTTAAGTGATAGTCAACAATATATTAGAATATGAATAGCACCCCAATTGTGTTGTCAATGACATTTTTATTGTTGTCGTAGTTATAATATATATGAAAAGTAGTGCTTAATTGAAGTTGGCTTTAGTCTTGCTTGTTGCAACCGCTACGGTTGAAAGATGTTTTTTTTTTAAATGAAGCTCATTAAAACTGATTTGCGAAATCGGATGGGTGATGATTATTTTAATGGCGCTTTAACTTGTGTGCTATAGAGAAAGAAGAACTTATTAATATTAAAAACGAGGGTGCACGTAAGTGTTATTTTGCTAAGGGAGATCATAGAATCACTAATTAGAAGGTAATATGTTCATTTATTTATCGTTTTAATGAAATCTTCGTTTTAATTCACATTTTAACTATATTATATTACGGTTCAAAAAAATTTGTGCACCCGGTTATATTTCTTTCTGGCTCCATCCCTGTGTACATGCATCCATCCCTTACGCATGGTATCATAGCGTATGATGATAAACCCAACCAATGCCTAGGCCAGACGCTATAACGCACCACAAGATTAGTGAACGAAAGTTTATATGCGTGTTTTTCTGACTATGAATGGTATATTTTATGTGGCCTAAAAAGAGTTAAAAATCTTTACAAAATGATGTGATTGTGTATTATTAGTATTTCTCATAGTTATTTTTTGCCTTATCTTTAATAAAAAAAGAAATGATATACCCACAAAAATAAATCCATAAAAGTTATAAAACCATTCATAAAAGGACATGTTTATTTTTTTACATTTTCTTTCTATTCTCTCTAATGTAGCGGGTCAAGAAGTGACACCTCCTTTTGACTTTTGTAGATGATTTTGTGGGTCTGTCATTCCCCTTATAAAAAAGGGAATGTCTAACCAATGCCCTTAGGACATTGATTAAGATTTATCTTATTGTGGTTTTTAATTTTTAATTTTTATTCATATCTAAATATGCACTTTTGTGTCAACTACAAGGACCATTTATGTAATTAAAAACCATAAGAAGACAAATCTTAACCAATGCCCTTATGGCATTGGTTAGACATTCCTTATAAAAAATAGGTTTTGACATGTTGCAAATACTCCGAACCGGATCCTTAAACCCACACCCGAATAGGTTTTAGTAAATAAACAGGAGGGACCAGTAAAAAAATAGTAAATAAATAACAAAAGCCCTAAAATTGGAGTGAGCTCCGAATCTTGTGTCACCGGTCGTGCCATCATCTGTCGTTCACAACACAGGTTGGTTTGTTCACAATTAATAATTCAGTATTAATAATGAATTAATAGTAATACGTTTTTAATTGGTGAATCATGAGATAGCTGTGTTTCTTGTTCTATAAAATACTTAGTTCAAAATGTATCTAAAGGGGGGTATTTGTATTAGCTTATTGTTGCTCCAGCTTATTGAAGATTTCAAACCCCAATTAGCTCATAAGCCATTATAAATTAGCTTATTGGGTTTTCAAATCTTCAATAAGCTCGGCCAATAATAAGCTAATCCAAACACCCCATAACTTGCCACGTGTTATTTAGTACACACAATAGGAAGATTAGGCAGTTTGGTTTATTAATTAAATATGATCATTTGGTACACACTATAATGCAGTTGGTGTATTTAATAGGAAAAACGCGCTAAATAATCTTGTGATTAGTTAGATACATTTTGATCGATCTAAATATCCCCAAAGAGTATAGGGTATGGGCTGCGGGAAGAGAAGGCAAACATGCTACCTCAATGGCAAGTTGCGGGGAGTTTATGCGGAGTGAATTAAGATAGAGAAATAGTGTGTTGGGAGTGTTTTTTATTATGAAAATTCGGGAGAGGGTGAATGGAGGATAGAAAAGGTGTTATGGGGGTTTTAGTGATAATGTATGGAGGAGGAGGAGGAGAGAGGAGAGGGAACCACTCCCGTCACCCTAACTTGTGATTTACTTTTGAAGTTATTGAAACTGATATGTTTAATGAACATCTTTTTTGCCATGCCGTATTGGCATCATCTTGGTTTTCTATCGCTAGGAGTCACCCTGTTGTAACAAATACGCTCATAATATGCATCCATAAGGACATTTATTACTCATTGTCAAAAATTGTAATTTGGTATTGCAGTATTATGTAATTTGGTATTGCAGTATTATGAAATAATAGTTGGAATAGAATTGTAATGATTGGTGCATTCAGTGATCCCATCGTTTACTTTTAGAGTTGTGTAGACAATGCTGTGAATTTTGATCAACTTGGCTTAAGTGGTGATACTATAGTGAATCTAAAGGACTTAAATAGTGCCAGCCTTAATACTGGTCTCACCATCTTATATAAAGAATGTTTAGGCCATACGAACGAGTTAGATATTACACGTAAGAAATGGAGACAGTAATTTTAGTTACCTTTAAAATTTATATTTCATGAGCTCTAAGACCGTTTTTCCCTTTTTCGAATTGCATTTTGCAGATCTGATAGATAATGACATCTCAAGGGTCTGGCGCTGACCCACCTGTCGAAGCAAAATCTTCTCCGTCTTCGGCTCCAGATGCTGCGCCTGATTCGGTTATTGATACACCCACCTCAATGGATGGAGACGTGAGCACTGATCCAATGGATGTCACGGACTCAGTTAACCGTGTTAATGCACATAATCATGGTGCCTCCAACCCTTCATTTTCTTACAATGTGCCCCCAAATGTTAATACAAATTCTGAAAGCCCTCGTCAATTATCATCCAACACTGTTAGTTGATACTTTTGCAACCTTTCATTTTTTCCTCTTGCTAGAAATGTTTTAATCAGCCATATATTTATCAAATACTCTTTTTAAATTGATGGAACTTGCAAGCCTTTTGCATTTATCGGTAACTAGCTTTTTTATTATTACTGCAGGGTATGATAAATTCACCAGGTTCGTCATCATTTCCGAGACCTTCTGTTCCTGGCGTTTCTGATAGTTCCGGACCTTCATTTTCATATAATATACCCCAAGCCAATAACCCTTTATCTGGTGGTCACTCATTTCAGCCGAGAATGGTAACGTTTGGTTTTGAGTGACAAAACTTCAGTTTGTTTCAGTTTTCTTCTAACTTGAATATCAGACTCGTAATGGTGTGAAAGCCACTTAAGTTAGATTTGTGTTCCTGTTTTAGTGTTGCTTTATAGAGGTCGTTGCTCAATCGTATTTTTAACTTCCCTCATTTCTGAAATAATAAAATTAAGCATTTTGCAACCCGTGAAGACTTTGACCTTAGTAAACTCACTAAGATCAACCATTTTGATCACCTGGCTTTTTAGGAGAACGCTAGTTATGTTTTCTGATAATTGCTTTGCAATTCTGTGACATTTTCTTCTTGTCCTTGTCAGGCGGTTAACTCACCGCAGTCTGAAGGGTCAATGAATGCCTCACTTTCTGCTACATCCTCGCAACCTCATGTTTCTGGCCAGTTGGCACGTCCAACATTTTTGAGAGGAATGACACCACCTTCATCTGTTGCTGTCCCGAGAGAAGCGTCATCCAATGCTGCTAATTTTTCTTATAATGGACATCAACAGTTGCTGCAGAATGATCAGTCTATACCATCTGTATGTGCATCTCTCTGAAATCTACAAACAAAGCTGTTTATAGGCATGACTAATTACAGCATACAGTTTTTTCTTAATCAGCCAATTAACTTACTCTAAGATTCATTAAACTGCAAAACATTATCATGTCATAATGGCATGTGCATCCATTACCTATAAAAGTAACCCATCCAAATGTACTCTACATTCAAATCGGTCTAATAAAATATGTCTTGTAGGACTACATACTGCTCCACCAGTACATGTATTTCCAAAGATATTCCAGGTTGCCTAAGTTGTTTAGTGCTTGCTAGAATGATAGCTATTCTTTTGCACTTCATATTCCTCTCATTTCAATTCTACATGAATGTATTTGGTTATTGGCTTTGTATAGCAAGTTGGGCAAAAATCTAAACTTGAAAATTATGACATATCTAGTTTCCAGGTAACAATGAAGCTTTTTGCAACAACTTGTGGGTTTTTAGGAGCACATTATACTTACTATTTACCGCCTACTCAACAAAGTTAATACAGACTGAAATTTGACTAACTTTCAACTTAAACTGATTAGAAAATTCAATTATTACTGCGACTAATTACATTGGTCTTATGTTACTAATCAAATGTTATAGTGTACTTTCTTTCCGTTTTTGGGAATTAGGTGGATTTGCAGTGTATAATAGCGGACCATAATCCCATATTCTAAAGGATGCTTTAGGATGCTAGTTTATTATTTTAGTATACTATATTCGTAAGAATGCAGTATGAAGCTAGTGGTTTATATTTAACAATCTTTAACTGGACTCAATTCTTATGGCTAATATCTATTTTGTAACAGAAAGCTACAGGCCATCTCGCTCAAGGACCTGGTGGACCTTCTGCGTCACCTGTCACTCTCTCAGGTTCACATCATGGTCACTTAACATCAGGTGCCACACCTACAACTTCAAACTTTTCTTCACCACCGTTCTGGACGCCAGCTGCGCCACATTTTCAACCGGCTCCAGGTGCACCAAGAATTCCCGTAACATCTGGTCCGCCAGGCAGAGCTCCAGTACCATCTCCTCTTAATACAATTAACTCATCTCCTCAGCAGCCATTTTATGGCACTTATGCCTCTAATCCTCCTATGATGGCCCCACCTCAGGGAGCCTGGCTCCAGCCTGCACCAGCTGGTGGCTTGCCAAGACCCCCGTTTTTACCATATCCTCATGCTATTCCTGGTTCTTTTCCTATGCCAACTCAGCACATGCCACTCTCCTCAGTCCCACCATCTGATGCTCAGCCTCCTGGTACTTCATATGGAGTTCCTGGTGTATCACCTGCAGTCTCAAACAGCATGCCACCGGTTGGTTCTGGAATGTCGCATGAATTACCTCCAGGAACTGGTATGTGTGAATATTGTGATAACCAGAACTTCATATTTGCATACTTGAATATCTATTTATGTTTGTCTGCTAACTTTCACAGACAATAGCAAGAATGCGAGTGCTGTTGGTATTAGAGAAGAAACAGTTGCTGTTGAGCAGGTGGATGCATGGTCAGCCCACAGGACTGAAACAGGAATCATATACTATTATAATGCTGTGACAGGACAGTCTACATACCAAAAACCTGCTGGTTTTAAGGGAGAGGTATGTTTTCTTGTATCAACTGTTCTCTGATCATGATACGATGATGCTCAAACTCAGGAACTGTATATAAGCTTAATACCCGTGCAAGAATTACAAATGTGCATGATGTCCTTGATAATTGTACATCTAACATGTTCCGCACTTCACTCATGTATGGCATAGTTATTGATAAAATATCTTGCTAGTTTTGAACCCATGCTTAGCATAGAGAACACATAAATAAGTTAATTGATGTGTTTGGTAGTACTTGCATGTTTTATTTCACATTTTGTATTTTATATATTTGATAGTTTGTGACACGGATATCTATACTTGAAGTTTATAAGGAACTATGGAAGTGTATTATTTCTCTATTTGATTTTGTAGTGTCCCTTTACTTGATAATTTATTTCCATTTCAAACACTACTTGGGGTGTTGTCTTACCTATGTGGCTGGCCAAAACATTGTTAGCTCTTTATATGTGGTCAAAGCAGTAGGTAAGCCAAATAGAATAAATATTCCCTCCGAAAATAGCCAGTACTTTTTCCCCCCCTTCTTTTTGGTTTTCTGTATTTGCTTCTTTTGTGTAAGCAGTCTGGTTGGCGAGGTTGGCCCTTAACTTTGGTGGGTGGGGGGGGGGGGGGGGGGGGGGGGGGGGGACTGACGACTTACGTGAGGAAAATTTGACAAAAGTTTGACGCACAGTAGGGTAATTGGGAAAAGCTTTAGAACGTATTCCCAGAGAACTTTAAAATTATATTCTACTTGGTGTCCAGTTTTTCTCTAGTTGCTCGTTCATGTTTTTGTACTTGCTTGTTCTGTTGGCGGCGAAATTCTAACCAGCTTGATATATGTTAGCATCTTTGTAGTGATTGGATTGATTAATGATTTTTTATGTGCCTTTCCAAATGGACTGATATATACTTTATGTTTTTGTACTTTCTTTTGGCAGCCTGATAAAGTCTACTCACAACCGACTCCAATTTCATGGTGAGTGCTTGCATGCTTTACATGGATACATTTCTATTACTATTTAGTATTTACTCTTACCCCTGTTTAATTGTCAAACAACCAAGTTTGGTTTTGGTTCTGTGGAGTTATTCTTTTCTGTGTGAGGCTGGATATATCTATCTCTACTATTGATCTGTATGCACGAGCTGTATTGCTCTTCATGATGTGGAGTTATGTTTTCCTGAAAAGACAAGTGTATTTCAGTTTCTTGCAGGCCTTTTTGTTATGCTGTCTGTTTTGTAAAATGCAAGTTTGACATGATTGAATATGGTATTTGGTATATTACAGTCATCTTGGATTCTATATATGGGGTTCTCTCCATACTTTGTGCAACTAGAATATTAATCGTTTGATTGTTTCATGTTTTAGATCAATTGTGCTGTTCCAAAAAAATGTTTTAGATCAATTGTATAGCATTGCCATAGGCATTGGTTTCTTATTTTTTCTGTTATATTTTGTGCAGGGAGAAGTGTGCTGGCACAGATTGGTCATTAGTCACTACAAATGATGGCAAAAGATACTACTACAACGCTAAAACCAAGGTAACTTGAGCTCTTGTTTCAAATCTATTTTTTATTAGTAAGGTAACAAGTTGAACATGTGCGCAAGGTATTCTGGTGGCATTATTACTTTTAGTCTGTTGGTTATATCTGGGCTGACTTGTTAAATCAGTTTCATAGTTTGCAATATTCTATTTGCTATTATTAAGTGAATATTTGCCTGCTTTGGTCAGTTGAGCAGCTGGCAAATACCTACAGATGTGAGTGAGCTAAAAAAGAAGCAGGAGATGGATGCTTTGAAAGAACAATCAACATCAGTGCCTAATGCTGCCACATTAACTGAAAAAGGATCCGCTCCTACAAGCTTAAGTGCCCCTGCTATTAACACAGGTGGCCGTGACGCCATATCTCCTGCAGTATCAGGTGTACCTGTATCGTCATCTGCACTGGATTTGATTAAAAAGAAACTGCAAGATTCCACCGCCCCGGCGACCTCATCACACACAGCCCCAACAGGACCAATCTCATCTGAATTGAACGGGTCTGCACCAGTTGATCAAGCAGGGAAGGGATCACATAGTGAGAATGGAAAAGATAAGGTGAAAGATGAAAATGCTGATGGAAATCTATCAAATAGCTCTTCAGATTCAGAGGATCTAGACAGTGGACCATCTAGTGAGGACCGTGCCGCTCAATTCAAGGTATTTTCTAGTTTTTTTTATTATTTTCATAAAGAAATCAACATTTATAAATTTATTGGTCTTGCCACGGCTTTCTGGTGGTGGGCTACAAGCCTACAACCATGATAGCTCTTATATTTGAACATGATACATATACATGTTCAGAAACCGACATACTCTAAATATGAACAAAAAAAAGAGTTTAGGTGTGAGACCAACTTACGGGCAGTGTATACAAACAGCGTGTGAGGTTGGAGCTGATTGGCAGAAATGGCGTTTTGATCTTACATGTTACACCTATTATCTTATCAAAGCGTGGTCGGTTTTCTGTGATGGGTATATTCGGTTAAAATTGAAAATTCTGTACTTCATTAAGTAATAGATCATGCCGGTTATCTAGGAAATTGATAATACTTGATATTTTATTTTATTTTATTTTTTTCAGTAAAAGGTGAATTTTATCGCTACAGAAATATACCAAACAGTTTACAAATTTGATTTCTTTAGCCAAAGGACAAACCCCTTAGCACCATTAATTCTAATATCAGATTAATCAACATTCAAAATCTATCTATACTATAACTAAAACTAAGGGCCTGTTTGGTAAGGGCTTTTTGGGGGAGCTGTTAGCTTTTTGTTACAAAAATAATCTCCTTTAAAATAAAAGCTCCGTTTGGATACATTAACTTCAAGCTTTTATGTCAAACAAATAGCTCCTAAATAAAAAGCTGATCCATGAAGCTTTTTATTTAGGAGCTATTTAAATAAAAGCTGATCCATGAAGCTTTTTAAACTTCTTAGAGCTGTTAAAACTTTAAATTACTGATATACCCTCCAAATATTTATTTATAATTATAGATATACACTTTTATGTCATTTTACATCTTATAATTACATTTAACAGCTAAATTACCAAACATTTTTATTGAAAAAATGATACAGCCTGTAGCTCATGTTAACAGCTTTGCAGTTAACAGCTTACAGCATACAGCTAACAGCTAATTTTGCCAAACATACCCTAAACCTGAACCAACATCCGAACTTCCAACCGCAGTATTGATAACACTTAATCGTATTGCATTTAATTTTAGTTTTTTACTTGTGGAATATCCAGGAGATGCTCAAGGACCGTGGGGTGGCCCCATTCTCGAAATGGGAGAAGGAACTTCCGAAATTTGTATTTGATCCACGTTTTAAGGTTTGCCAAGTTTGAATCGTCACTTTTTTTGGTTAACACCTAAAACTATTCGTCAACAGGATTTCCTGCAACATGACATTATACTGGAAGTTTTGAAATATTTTTCAATCATACTTTTAGCTTTTTTTCCATGCCATATGTTAGTAAATTGCAATATGCTCCATGCAGCTTTGTGTGTATTTTAATTCTAGGGCATTGAAGATGGTTTGCTAATGGTTCTTAGATGCCATGCTTAGAAACACTGGTGTAACATTCACTATTTTTGCCAGATCTTGGTTAATAGGTGCATATGGTGATGGTTAACACCTCACATATTTTTTAAACTCATGACAGAGCTGTTTCTCATGCGTACATTAGACAAGGAAGTCATTTTTTCACCATGATAATCACTATTTTGGACCTGTCATTTCTTAAGGTTGTTTGGTAGACAAAGGTTTATCATCCCTATTACTTTTATGTAGTAATTTGAAGCTGGCTTTATGTAGACCATTGTGATCTGCCATATATTAGCTACTGTCTCTGTCAACTTCTAGTCAAAGAGCTTACTTCAATTGAACTAGAAACCAAAATGAGACCTTACCAATCCATAAAAATTCGAAACTATGAGTTTTTGTGCTCTACTTCTTGTTACGTTTTTTCTATATGAATACTGTGCTAGTTCTTTATTTGCGGAATGTATATAAACAATATCCATTTGTAGGCAATGCCAATTATAGTGCTAGGAACAATATTAAACTCCCGTTTCTGTCAACTTTTCGTCAAAAAACATACTATAATTGAACTATGCATTTAAAATTCAAAACTATTATATTTTGCCCTCTACTTCATGAAAGGTTTTTTTGTTATTTTTTCTTATATATAAAAATACAGTAATACACTGATAATTCTTTATTTGCAGAGTATATTAAAACAATATCCTTTTGCAGGCAATACCAAGTTATAGTGCTCGTAGAGCTCTATTTGATCATTTTGTTCGAACACGTGCTGAAGAAGAGCGCAAAGAAAAAAGAGCAGCACATAAGGCTGCGATAGAGGGTTACAAACAGTTACTGGATGAGGCGAAGGAGGTTTGATTTAAGTCTGTCTCTAATTTAAGTCTCAAAAATTTCTTTTAGATAATCACAATCCATTAGATAAATTAATTTTGAATTGAGTTATAATTTGTTGCCATCCTGTCATCTATTCAGGATATTGACCACAACACCGACTATCAAACATTTAAAAGAAAATGGGGTCATGATTCAAGATTTGAGGCTCTCGACCGGAAAGAGCGAGAATCTTTACTCAACGAAAGGTAACTATTACATAATTAAATGAGGCTTTAAGTGATTTTTTTTAAATAACCGCCGACAATGTGTGGGTCAATGAGTATTTATAATGCGGAATCTTGTATAGTGACATCTTCATAGGTGTTCTAGAATTCTGATTTATGTATTTCGTGCTCGGCTATTTCAATATCTTTGTGAAGCTTATAGTTCTTCCCCCTTTTCAGGGTTCTTGCACTAAAGAGGTCTGTTGAGGAAGAGGCCCGTGCAAAACGTGCAGCTTCTGTGTCTAGTTTCAAGTCGATGCTTCGAGAAAACAGGGAGATTTCTGAAACTTCTCGTTGGTACAAGGTTAGAAGAAATTTTAAGGCTGTAATAGAACATGAAATTTCATTTTAATTAACAGCTACTTCAGTTCTAGATGTGCATTATGAACCAATGGTGAGATCACTAAAAAAATATGAAAGCAGTCCATTTCTGTGTTGAAAATGGGCTTTTAAAGTATCACTTGTTGATGCTTTTGCTATATGATGGTCATGGTGATACCTGCCAAATTGATATCTTTCTGTTAACAATCTTGTCTTTTCACAGAATAAAAGTAAAATGTGTTTGTTATTGCTATAACTTTGGACAAGCTCATGCATCGTGCTAAGATTTCAGACAATGTAGATCTATAGATTTTTTTATGGTTATGTATTTATTTGTTTCATCCTCTCATGTGAAGGTTAAGGATATTCTAAGAAATGATCCTCGATACAAATCTGTTAAGCATGAGGATAGGGAAGCTATATTTAATGAGTATATCTCTGAGCTAAAGGAATTTGACGAGGAAGCTGAAAGGGAGTCGAAGGCAAAACGGAATGAGGAGGTATTAGAATATGCTTCAAGTGTATGCTATTATTGATTTAACATCCTTTCTATATAATCACACTTGTTAGTTGTCATAATTTAGGAGATACAAGTTACTTAGTACTGCTCATAAGGAAAACGAGTAATACTAGAAGTGCCAAGTGCAATTTTTAGCCTTTTTTTATATATAAAACATAGTATTTGAAAAAATCTCTGTTGATTATGTCATAAAGTTATTATTTATACTTGAAAACAGGAGAAGTTGAAGGAAAGAGAGCGAGCATTGCGTAAGCGAAAGGAGCGAGAAGAACAAGAAGTGGAGAGAGTGCGTTCAAAAGCCCGTAGAAAGGAAGCCATCGAGTCGTATCAAGCATTATTGGTAGAGACAATTAAAGATTCACAGGTACTCCTTAATCCATTTTTGTTAGTTAAATTCTTGTAAGTTGTGCCGGTTTAAGAAGCAAAGTAATGACTCAGACTCTAAAGAAATAATGTGAATACATCTTTATCAGTATTTACTTATGATAACATTATATAGGATTATCTATATCAGACGGAAATAACCAAATTATAAGTTGTCTACCCCAGAACACTCACGCAGAATGAAACGTAATAAGCTTGTGGATAAGGACCAATCCTTAGATGGTTGTAAGATAGTATTTCATTTTGCAATCTCTACGTTTGTTTTTCAGATTTCGTGGACGGATGCAAAGCCTAAACTAGAGAAGGATCCTCAAGGACGTGCAGCCAACCCTCATTTAGATCAATCAGATCTTGATAAGCTTTTCCGCGAACACATCAAGTCATTGTATGACGTAAGTTAATAGGGTCTTCAATTACTTTGTGTAATTTGCTCTTTGGTTCATATTTCTAGTGTTCTTCAAAAGTTCATGTAGGATCATAATGAGGATGAAGGATTCGGTTTGTAAATTATAATTTCAAAATATAACTAACATATTAGATATGATCACAAAAAACCTAAACCTTTGAATAGAACAAAATTTGGAGGTTTTATGCATTAAAAAGACCTTGGGGGCAAATCTTACCCGTTGACCGACTCCCCTTTTAGCTAGGTTTTCAATTTGATCATTTTGACCCTTTTCAATATACAACCAAGCCACTAAGTTATAAGTAAGTAGAGTCTAAAGTGTCACTTCTAGATTTTGTAATGTCTTTTAACGTGTTGGCGTGTTGCCATATGTTTCAGCGGTGTGCAAATGAATACAAAGCTTTATTAGCTGATGTGATATCCACGGATGCAGCTGCAAAAGAGTATGAAGATGGCAAGACGGTTTTTAATTCATGGTCAACAGCCAAACGACTTCTTAAAGATGATGCCCGATATAACAAAATGCCGAGAAAAGATAGGGAATCGTTGTGGCGGCGGCATGTCGATGATATGCAACGAAAGAGAAAATCAACGGTGGACCAAGACATGGAAACAGTTGATTCTAGGAAACACCTTTCAGGGTCTAGGAGAACCTATGATCGTTGATAGCCTTGTTTGGAGCTATATCCTTTTGACATCTTATGCCGTCTATGATCTCTTATATTATCTTTTTTGTTTTATTGTATGCCATATTATAGCTAGTCATCGTATCATTTGTTGAGGTCTGGGCATGTAGCTGTTAGTAATGTTTAAAATGCTAACGAGAATTTTGTTAAAGTAGACATTTCAACTATAGAAGTCGACTTTATGTAGACATTGCATTTAGTTACAATGTACAATCTTAAGCCATTTATTGTTTTGAGAGGTTGTGAGTTCAATTTCTAGTCGAGATGATGTTTGAGTTGACGTTACTATTTGCCGTTAAAAAAACACATCAACTGAATTCTTGGGTTTGACTTGTTACAACCTTCCCGTGAATAACTCGTCAAAGCAAATGACCTATTCTGATCAAAGTTCCATCAACTCATCTCTTTCAAATATAGAAAGTATGGAATGAGACGTACTTTTACTGTAAAGTATTTAGTTCGTCTATGGAAACTGATCTTCCTGTTGGCTAAACAAACTCGTTCCATTGACTAGAAACATATTTTCTAATGTATAACGTACACTTGCTTATAATAAAAAGGATGTCTCCATTGATTTTGTGGAAGACATGAATGGAGAACCAACCGAAGTCGGTTTCAGATGGGTTTAAATACTTTTGGCGTGTTTTTCTTGTTTTTAACTTGAACCGAAACTGAAAACCGTAAATATATAAAACCAAAAACCATGCGGACTAGGGTCGATTTGGTTTGTTATGGTCAGCCCTAAGTCCAAAGTAACAAACACATGTGTAAGATAACATAGTATCAACAAAAAATGAGTGTGGACCATAGAAGAGAATAGAATATGGTACCTCATTGCACTCGAGACGCTAAAAGTCTCGTCCGTACAAGAAGTGTATTAGCAATAGAAATGTACGTAGTACTTAATATATGGGCCACCCACCCATGTGCCCTCCTGTCTCCACCACTCCACCAGCTCAATCATTTCCTTCACACCCCAAAGAAAACATTGATGATCCGGGTGCACTTACACCAACCTATCACAACACCATAAAAAGTAACAACTAATCACTTCATTTCATTTAGAGTAAATTACACCATTCGTCCTTGTGGTTTGCGTTGACCGCAGCCGTTCGTCCTTTGACCAAAAAAACTGCACCGTTAATCCTTAACGGGCATACGTTAGGCGCCATTAGTCCCTCCATCACTAACGCTCGTTAAGTGTTGTTACATTTTAAGTCCTATGATGGTATACTGACCAAAAGGACGAACCGTGCAATTTTTTTTTTTTTTTTTTTTTTTTTTTTTTTTTTTTTTTTTAATATGTTCGTAAGTTCCGTTTTCGTCCGTTTTTTTTTGTTTTCGTCCGTTTTTTTACGTTTTCGTCCCTTTTTTTACGTTTTCGTCCATTTTTTTCGCTTTCGTCTGTTTTTTTACGTTTTCCTCCGTTTTTTTTACGTTTTCCTCTGTTTTTTTACGTTTTCGTCCGTTTTTTTACGTTTTCGTCCGTTTTTTTTACGTTTTCGTCCGTTTTTTTTCGTTTTCGTCTGTTTTTTTACGTTTTCCTCCGTTTTTTTATGTTTTCGTCCCTTTTTTTACGTTTTCGTCCATTTTTTTCGCTTTTGTCTGTTTTTTTACGTTTTCCTCCGTTTTTTTTTATGTTTTCCTCTGTTTTTTTACGTTTTCGTCTGTTTTTCTACGTTTTCATCTTTTTTTTACGTTTTCGTCCGTTGTTTTACGTTTTCGTCCCTTTTTTTACGTTTTCGTCCATTTTTTTCGCTTTCGTCTGTTTTTTTTACGTTTTCATCCGTTTTTTTTTACGTTTTCCTCCGTTTTTTTACGTTTTCCTCTGTTTTTTTACGTTTTTGTCCGCTTTTGTACGTTTTCCTCCGTTTTTTTACGTTTTCGTCTATTTTTTTACGTTTTCGTCCGTTTTTTTTACGTTTTCGTAAAAAAAATAGAGGAAAACGTAAAAAAAAACAGACAAAACCGAAAAAAACGGACGAAAACGTAAAAATAAAAGACAAAAACGGATAAAAACGTAAAAAAAACAGACGAAAACGTAAAAAATGGGACGAAAACGTATAAAAAGGGACGAAAACGTAAAAAACGGACGAAAACGTAAAAAAAAAGGGACGAAAACGTAAAAAAACGGACGAAAACGTAAAAAAACAGAGGAAAACGTAAAAAAAAACGGAGGAAAACGTAAAAAAAACAGACGAAAGCGAAAAAAATGGACGAAAACGTAAAAAAATTGACGAAAACGTAAAACAACGGACGAAAACGTAAAAAAACAGACGAAAACGTAAAAAAACAGACGAAAACGTAAAAAAAAGGGACGAAAACGTAAAAAAACGGACGAAAACGTAAAAAAACAGAGGAAAACGTAAAAAAAAACGGAGGAAAACGTAAAAAAAACGGACGAAAGCGAAAAAAATGGACGAAAACGTAAAAAAAGGGACGAAAACGTAAAAAAAACGGAGGAAAACGTAAAAAAACAGACGAAAACGAAAAAAAACGGACGAAAACGTAAAAAAACGGACGAAAACGTAAAAAAGCGGACGAAAACGTAAAAAAAAGGAGGAAAACGTAAAAAAAACAGACGAAAACGTAAAAAAGGGACGAAAACGTAAAAAAACGGACGAAAACAAAAAAAAACGGACGAAAACGGAACTTACTAACATATTAAAAAAAAAAAAAAAAAATTGCGCGGTTCGTCCTTTTGGTCAGTATACCATCATGGGACTTAAAATGTAACAACACTTAACGAGCGTTAGTGATGGAGGGACTAATGACGCCTAGCGTATGCCCGTTAAGGATTAACGGTGCAGTTTTTTTGGTCAAAGGACGAACGGCTGCGGTCAACGCAAACCACAAGGACGAATGGTGTAATTTACTCTTTCATTTATATCAACACACATACAAAAGAAAAACACAATCAACGGCTCATATTGATGATCCGTGTGAATTCAAATCAACCAATCATAATATAGCTTGAGCCACCTATAAAAACACCATAAACAAAATAACTAGTCACTTCATTTCATTAACATCAACACACACTACTACATCAACATTTCATAATAGAAATAAATATTTTATTTTCTTTTTTTTACTCTTATTTATTTAACTATTATTATATTCTTATTTATATTTATATTAGATTATTTAGTGATTCAATTTTTATTTATAACATTTCATAACGAATCATTTTTTATGGGCCCCTATCTCGGACTTTATTGACTCGAATAAGGAATTTTTGTATTTTTTTTATATAATTTTTGTAAATTATCCATTTTTTTAAAAATCATTTTACTCATATTTGAGTTGATCCGAACCTAAATGGATCAGACTTGAGTGAACCCGTCACGAATTGACCTGAACCCGACATGTATGAAATTTTTAGCCTCAACGCGATGCGACCCGACCCAACCCCGACCCGATTAACACCCCCATTTCTAGTTATGGTAAGTTTGGTCCTTGTTTTCAAATTGGATGACTAATTTTTCTATGTTAGTGGTATTCTTGTGAATAAGTGGATCTTTATGCTGTTACCAAGCTAATGTTGTCACGTAAAATTAGTTATATCAGTTAAGCATGTCGATCAATGCATATTATTCTGAATCCATGTTTACAAAATACCCTTCATATATACATATGCTTTAACTTTGTTATAGTAATGCTTTTTATTTTATTTTATTTTATTTTATTTTATTTTTCCTCACAAAGAAAACTTCACATGTGTTTTTGTGTTACATATTTAGGAGGTGTTTGTTATGGGGTAGTGGGGATTAGGATTAGATGTTAAAGTAAAATTGGTTATTTGGTTGGTGGGTGTAGGATTTTGGATTGACCATGATGCCCAAATATGGTACTTTGTGCAAATCCTCACCCAATAGCTAGGTTAAAAAAAAAGAACCATTCTTTATTAAAAATGGCCTCACTTATTCAAATATCATTTCTTTTTTACGTTTAGAGTTGTGGGCCCATTGCATATATTTTATCTTTCTATCATTTAAAATTAATACCTCATCCGTCCCATAATAAGTGTTCATAATGGAATCTTTGCATGTCTCAAATTAAGTGTCCAGATTCTATTTCAACCAATGAGATGAGAGTTTAGTAGGTAAAATTGACATTTGATTGGTGGATAGTGTAGTTAGTGGAATTTTCTAAAACTTTGTGCATTTTGAAAGTGGACACTTAATATGAGACGGAGGGAGTATTAAGTAATCCAACAATCCTATTTTTTTTTAAAACAAACAATCTTTTAAAAACCTTTGCTTTCTCTTTGACTACCTTGTCTTTTATCCCTATATTTATTGCCAAACCCACTAATACACCAAACGGCTCCATAATGTCATAGGCATTTATGGATCAAAACCAAAGCCATTGAAGTTGTTGGTTTTGGATTGGCACGCCAAAGGAGAATCATAGCCTAAAACATCTCTAGGAAAATCATGAATAGTAAACAACTTATCATATTTATTGCATCAAACAAGTAAGCAAACAACTTAAAGAAACCAGATTACATGGAAACGGAATGTTTGAAAGTTTATACGGAGTAATACACAACACACATGGCCACTTGCAGATAAAGTAGAAGAAAAAAAAAACTATATATGAAATGAGTATTGATTGGCACACTCTTATTTTTGATCCACACACTCAAATGTACAACCTTTAAAAGCAGCATGTGATAAATATACAACTGTGTAAAGCACGGCTTTGAGTGTGCAAATCAAAATTAAGAGTGTGCAAATCATTAGCCATATGAAATTATGAATACAAGACAGAGATATTTTCCATGAAGCATCGTCATAGGCAAGATGCTTTATGACGAACCATCCACGAAACAACTGAATTCTTCAACCTCCATTGCCTTTCACACAGCACTGTTGCAAAAGGGAAAGAAAATTAGTTTCTACAAAGACAATAACCTAGCAAGACAAAAACAAAGGATACATCAAATGCATAATGTGAATTACTGGAAAAAACAAATCGAGTAATTAACCCAATGAAGTGGAATATTTTGTAGGCCTCTTATGTGTAAAATTTTGAAGATACTTGAAAAAAAGCTGAACTTATTGGATTAATTTGACTAGCGAACAGTTTTGACCCAACCCGTTAATTTTGACATAAAGGCATCTGTTATGCTTATTGCTTACCAGCCAGAAAAAAGAAGCTGCATATCCTTATGTACATATATATTGTGTTTATATACAAAAGAAAGTGTCTTGAAGCAATTACCTTAACTCTGGATCAGGTGGTTGAATTTTTAATGGATGACGCCAGTTATCAACAGATTTCATTTCTTGATGATCGAGTACTGGTAGTTTGGGTGTTCCAAACATTTCTAGTATCTTTGTAGTCCGAGCAAGAATTTTGACCGCAGACTCAACACTCGCCTCCCGTTTCTCGATTTCCTTCACCTGGCATTTTTTTGTAATGGCTTGTGGTATGTTGGAGAAGCAAGCAAACAATATATCTGCAATCATGCTAGATAAAAGCTCGAAAAAATCCACTTTCGTACTCAGTTGGCTTCTGTTTTCGTATTTAGACAAGATTGAGCGGGAAATACTTTGCATTGAGTTGCAAATCATCAACTTCAGATCAGGATAGTTCTCCAATGGTTCCACTTCCACATCGACAATGGTACCTTTGCTTGTCCCAATGGCTTCTTCTGCTTTGTCATCAAACCTTTTAAGAATCTGTGTTGGTGTTTTTCCCTGAAAAGCATCTCTTTTTAGAGAGGTCTCCAACCACCTGCACTCATCTGCAACCTCATACCAGAAATCCTTAGTTTTCTTACCTATATCTGTATATTCATGTGCACTGTTGAAGACTTCTTCCACATGACGAGTGTACGCAAGAGCTTGATCAACACTTTTAATCAACCCATTAATTTGGTCCTGGCTATCTGGGACAACCATGGCAATGCATGTTAAGGTTATCACTGGTAAGCTCCAACGTTCAAGCATAACAGAAGGCGGAATCTGAACTTGTTCGATGGCAAAGTTCTGGCCCTCTTTGTATCCATTAGACTTCCTAAGCAGCTCTAATAGATTGCTAGTATCTTTCTTCTTGGCCTCTTTGACTAACCCATCTCTAATTTTTAAGAGAAAATGCAAGGCATATTTATCATTTTTCACCTTATCTTCAACCTGCAAAACATTGTTAACGAGGTCTTCATGATCTTCTCTTGAAGCTATGGGTCTACACCAAATCATTTTAATTACACGAGTAATTATAAAGGGGATCAACCCTATGAGTCCGCATATTTGAATAACGAAAACCTGAATCTCAATCCAAATGTTTAGTAAAGAGTTTTTCACAGTATGGACATATGTTCTTCTACGACCACCTTTTGGAAAAGCTACATGCCTTCCTTGCCATTCAAACAATATCAGGTACCAATATTTCTCTACTCTTAAACTGTAATAAGAATTCAGTTTGATTCTTGGGCTGTTAATATATCTTAGTCCAAGAGTAAGGTCACCTACTATGATACCAATAAACTGTATTATAAGAATGAACAGCATCGACAATTTATAATCTGATCCAAAATTTGGCTCCTTTGCATCTCCAGTAATTAGCTTTCCAAGCACAAACAGGTAAGCAATTGTACTAGCGATGCAAATTGTAAAAGAAGCAGCGAATAATGGACTAGCAATCAAAGCAAAATGAGGGCTACCAGTTTTTGCCATGATCCAATATTTGGTCACATGCTGTTCGAGTTCCACAAGTGTAGTCGCATGTTTCTCTCTTAAGGCTTTCATTCTTACTTGATACTTGGATTCTAGAACTTTCTTGATTGATGAAATACTTACCGCTGCAGAAACCGTTATTAGTAGTAATAAGAGCATCAATGATATATAGATGAATGCCATCCATACAAAATAACTGTTCTCGTAACGCATTTTACCGGCCTTGTACTTGTCACTGAAGTCAAGAAAATGATTAAGACTTTTATGATCAATCACACCAGTGTACATCTCAACTGAGATGTTCACAGTTATGGTGACCACTTCTTATGAAGATATTTACTCACTTCTTATGAAATAATTGTTGTGCCATTATCATATTGTTACATAAGACATAAATCATCACTACTCTATGTACAACAAATGTAAACATAAATGAACAAATTGTTCTCATGAAGCAGTTAGTATTAGCACAACATAGTTAAGTAGAAGAAGCGAGAGTGCCTCTAATAAGCTAATGTGGAAAAAAGGGTAAATAGAGGCAACTTTCGAAACACGCTAGAAATACACATGTGATTATGACCTATTGTGATCAAAGTTCCACTGACTCATCTCTTTCAAATAGGGAAAATATGGAATGAGACGTACTTTTACTGAGTATTTAGTTCGTCTATGCAAACCGATCTTTCTTGCTGGCCAAACAAACTTATTCCTTTGACTAGAAACAGATTTTCTAATGTATAACATACACTTGCTTATAATAAAAAGCCAAGATCCTGAAACACCGAGTCATAATCTTCGACTAGAAACACATTTTCTATAGTTTGATGTATAACATACACATAAAACTATAATAAAACGCATGACACTGAGTCATGCTCATTATTAACTTAGAAGCAACAAATATGCAAATGCTTTACTTCAAAATTTTCCAAAAATTACAACTCTTGTCAAAATCACAAAAATATCTAGCCTCTTGAAGCTAAACGTAGTGTCTAGTAAAATACCTCTTCACACTGCTTAACAACCGCTGTATCCTACCAACAAGAGCTTCTATAGCGTACATTTCTCGATCCAAAATTACGAAGGGGCTCTTTTGCCAAATCCAGCCGTTTTAGCTTAGGAAACTTGATGGACAACCAAAACTTGTTTCGTGGATAAGGTGCATGATGCGCCAAGAGCATGACCCCTGACTTTGAAAAAAAATGTCTGCGCACACCAGGTCATCCAAACTTTACAAAGCATCCATGATCCCAAATAAGAACTGTCACACAGTGGTTTCTTCAAGACTCACCCCTAAAGAAGCAAACCAATAATTCAGTTGAGTAAAGATTTCCGTAGTGCTTTAGAAACAAAGAATAGAGTAAAAAATACTCACTAATCTAAAGTTGAAACTAGTTAGTGATCTTATCAATAAGATAATTAAAGGGCCAGAGGTGTCAATTTCGACCCAGTTACTTGAGAACAGGTCGATTTGGGTTACACTCTATCTCTAATGGGTCAAATGAGTAATTGACTAATTTCTCAAAATTTAGTTATTAGGGAATAATATTGTAAAAATGGAGTTTTGGTAATCAAGTTAAACAAACCAATTATTTATAAAACAGTTTTGGATAAAAAATGTTTCAGGTGAAAGATTTACCGGTTTGACTCAAATATGTCCGGACATCATCCAACCCACCCTTTTGCCACCTCTAACCAGGGTTAATCCATAATACATGCGGCTTTGAATTGGTATCTATAATAGGCAATCATCCAAAGAAAGTATTACCCAAAGACCATAGATTATAATAGGAAAGGCTCACAGGCAAAAGTACCTCTACGCAAGAAATAAAGCTTCCAAATAGTCGTCAATATAGGCAAGGCACGGCCAATGATCTGTTCTGATCCGAACTAAGGTTGAACTAACCCCAACTTCCATTTGAAAAAGAAGATGGGACGTTGGAGGGAGGAATATCAAAATATGAAATCGACCCAAGTTTCTTTTACTGAGATGAAGACTACTCCCTCTCTCATCTTCCTCCTCATCATACTTCAGGTAAAGCGGGCCCTCATTTATATTCGGATCCACAGCAACAACATCAAGACCAGAACCCACAGCATCATCATTCCAAATTACGTCACTTATAATCCCTCCATCTTTAACAATATTAATAAGCGGGTCACCAATGACATTAACAACAAAAGCTGATAAATTCTTTTCAATAGCTTGAACTAATGAAGCTGCAGGAACTTCAAGAAACTTTACAGATCGTGTTCCATTGACAGCTGCAACACCTTTACCTCCATTTAAAGGAAATGTCTCTCTTCCAGTACTTGATGAACTACTACAAGCTTCCCATAAAGCATTAAACAAGTCCATGTAATATCGAGGCACACCATCATCATGAATGTCGTCTGGTACAAGAGCTTTAAGAAACATGTCCTCAATGCCTACAGTAATACTTTGAAGGTGACCACAGATGATCTGACCATTTTCTGCATTTGCTTCTATTGTCACATCGATAAGACCAGGTGTTGGTTCTCTCGGTTCAAACTCAATCAAAACGGGTGCTTTAAAGCTTTCTTTTTCTTCCTCTTCTTCTTCACCTCCATGACCATTGCCCACAGGCACAATATCTAGTGAATCAGTTTGACTTTCAGTTGAAGGTATCTCATTTTTCGTAGGTTCTCCAAGAAGAAACGGTATACGACAAGGTTGAATAGACCCGAATGGTGCTGAAGAAGAAAACTTGAGAACTGTAGCATACAATGCAGGAACCTCATCAGCCCCAGAAAAAACATTTTCTTGTGAGTTGTTTCCCCATACTCGATTAAAAGGTTCCGACTGAAAGCTCAGTGTACAGGATATTCCAATTTTGATACCCGACATGTGTCTGAAATCAGGAATTGATGAAAAATGTCTCCTCAATATTTCAACAATTGCTGAAACTTTTGAATCTGTCACACGTAGGGGTTCCTGTGATTGATTGGGCCCTTCAATTGCAGGGATCATTGGAATATCGGCATTGTTATCAGGTGTTTCTGATTGCCCTGATGGGGTATTATTATCTGTAATGACTTCCAAACGACGGGAACTGTCACCATCAATGCCAAAAGAAGTAAAAGATAAGGACCAGGACTGTTTGACCAAAAGTGGAACTACTCGCTCAAGGTGGATGTAGGATGAGATATCTTTTGATTTCTTAGAATCATAAGAATATCTAGGCGACTGAACGCTGAAGAATGAGCTGGAATGAGAAGTTGGAAGCTGATCACCAGTGCTGAGTAACTGTCTGAGCTTATTTCCTGGTACACTCAGCAGCATCCGCAAGTATATTCTGAAAACAACTACATATCAGTATTGAATTGATGATTGAAAATACTTTAATCAAAATAGAGAAGGAAGTTGGTTCTTGATACCTTGCATTGTCGCGGACCTCGAGATCAGGAAAATGAAGGCTAGTAAAAGCAAGGAGACGAGATAGTCCAAGGAAGTATCGAGAGGTTTGATGATGCATCAGTATTGTCCGACAAAGAACAAGAACTTTGCTTCCCTGAGACCAGGATCTCAATCCTGTGTTTGGACCATGGTTTTCAACTAGAATACTCATGTATTTACCATATAGCTCTAGCAATCCACCTGGTGGAACCGTCTCATTTTCAGCAATTTTTTCAAACAGTGGGAAATAAGATCCCAGTTTATAGTCTATGTCAACCTTTGGAAGCAAATGATTACTAAATGTCTGAAGCAGGCGTACTCCAAAAAAGCGGTGCTTATGACACCTTAGCAAGCGGTTGACAAAAGCTACGATAACAGGAATTAATCCCCGGGACTCTAATGTCATAGTCACTAGCCTCCTCTGCAGAATGAAATTTAAATGCGAAGATATAAGAACAATACTGATTTAGAATTCATATAGTATGACATGTCATAAAGACACCACTACCAGCCTCTTTTAAAATGCTGTTTGACTAATTTAGGAATGTAAGAAAAATCACAAAGCAACTACATAGTATGCAATAAGCATCTATGGCCTCTAAAATGGCATTTTTACTTTCTTACAGATATTTCTATCTTTTGACAAGTATTAATATTACAAAGTAGCTTTTCATACGGGAACAAAACAAATCCTATAATTTCAACATACACAGTATTTTAGTTTATAAAGTTTTTGTAGGCTACGAAAAAGGTCAAATTACCTAATCGAAAGGCATATTAAGGCTTATAAAGGAATGTCTATAACTGTTACAATAAATATATTACCTAACCAGCTTCCAGATAATGCAAAGATCAAACAGCATATACGATTGTCGGTGGTAAACTATAAAGTGCCATTAACTAACTTAGCACATAAGGAGACAAAAAGCAGCTACATATTATGCAATAGATATCTAACGGCCCTAAATTGCCATCTTTACTTGCTTACAGGTATCTCTATCTTTTGACAATAAAAGTTGGTAAACATTAAGTTTTTCGTACGCTTAACCAAAGGTCAACTTACCTAATCTAAATGCATATTCAAGGCTTATAAAGACGTCTATATCCGTTACCATCAACATATTACCTAATCAAAAAGCAGAACATTGCTATAATAGGTCTTACATTGTTACCTCTGAAGCATGGAAAATTGTCGACTCCACAAGAACATTAGCAGAAGAAACAGCATCTGAATGCGAAGAAGCACCTATCAAAAGTTTATGAAACGTACGAAATGCAACAGAAGTTTCCGTGCTCCATGGTGGCAACCACTTGTAACCCGATACAGACTCAAGACCATCTTCAAAAAGCTTCACCACCGACACTTCAGAGCTATTAATATCCGAAACTATATGCCCATTTGCATCGCTTAATCTAGACATATCAAGTAGAATCGAGCAATACGCAATCAAGTCAAGTTTCAACGCTTTCAAAGCAAGTGGATCAAACACACTCGGATAAAATCTCAAAGCCGTTGCATAAATCTTCTCTTTAATAACCTTCCTTTTCGACATCACCAATCCCATAAATCCCAACAACCAATGAAGCGCAAGCAATCTAAAAACCAAAACATGCTGTGTTTCCCTAGAAATAAGCAAAAGCCGACTAATAACCTCATTCTCTTGACCACTAAACGCATCCGGAAACTGCAAAAACATTCCTAAAAACGCATGACAAAGCAACATATCAAACGTATAAAGCAACCCCGAAAACTTAACCTTCAACAACGACGCTTGCAAATCCAACTCCACCGCTATAGGCATCACAATGGACATAAACTCAAACAAACCAAACGTTGTCAAAAACTGCGGCCACTCTAGCAAAAACGACATCACTCTCCTCAAATCCTTAACTCCCAACCCCTCCCTATCCCTATCCTTATCCCTCTCCCTCTCGCCACTCAAAAACTTTGGCACATTAAACGGCACCAACGGAACCGCCGTCCCAAAAACCGACACATTAACCTTAGTCACCACAATCCCTTTCACCACATTCGCCAACAACAAAACATAGCTTTGCCCAACGTGCGTCTTCTCATTTTGACACAACAACCACAAATGCCCAACCGTCTCACACAACAAACCATTACACTCCTTCTCCAGCTCACTCAAACACTCACACGCCACTCCGCGCAAACCCCGGTCCCACCCGTAACTACTCCTATTCACTATCCCTAACAACACCTCCACCAATCCCTCCAGTTGACTTTCAAAAGTCAACCGTTGACTTCCAAAAGTCAACCCTTGACTTTCGAACTCATTATCTATAGTTAACAGTATAAAAACAGAAGTGATGGAAACTAGGAGCTGTTCTTTAAGGGCGCACGTGACTGTCACGTGATCGATGGGTTGAGAGATGACGTGGCTTAGGGTGTCGAGTAGCTGGGTCAAAATGTGTTGGGTGGGGGGTGGGGGTGATGACGTGGCGTGGAGTATGGTGACGAGGTGTTGTTCTAGGAAGATGATGACGTGGAGCTTGAGGGGTAGAGGGGTGTCTTTGCGGGTGATGGTGGTGAGGGATTGTTGGATTAAAGTGGGCCCGGGGTAAGGAGGGGGGATCTGGCCGTGGTTGTTGTAGTCGTTGATTAGGGTTTCGAGTTCTTGTTGTGTAAGGGGTTTTAGTGGTGGTGGTGGTGGTTGTGTGGTGGTTTCCATTTTTGGATTTGTGTTTTTTTAGATTGTTGTTTGGTTTGGATGTTGGGGAGATGATGTTCCTAACCTCGGACTTGAGTTACTCATCTGAACCCGAACCCGAACCCGAATTGACCCAAACTCGAGTAACCTGATATCTAATAAGATCAGGTTCGGGTATGATATTTTTAGTCTCAACGCGACCCAACCCGAACCAGATTAACACCCCTATTTCTAGTTATGGTGGGGTTTTCAAATTGGATAACTAGTTTTTCTATGGTCGTAGTTTTCGGGTTTGTGAAGAAGTGGATCTTTATGCTGTTATTGACAGAATGTTGTCACGTAACATTAGTTATACAAGTTAAGCATGTCGATGAATGCATATTATTCTGATAATCCATTTTTACACAATACCCTTCATACAAATATGCTTTAACTTTGATTAGGCCAATGCTAATGGTAAGGTTGCCTCCCACCCAACCGAGTGAGTAGATGACCGCGTTATCCCCATTAGTCCAACCGAACAATGACCCCCCCTCCCCCCTCCAACCTTTTCAAAGTTATGGTTGGTTTGCCAACCGCAAGTTTCAATTGTTGTGTGTGTGATTGTTTTTCTTTCCTTTGTGGGGTATGTTTTTGGTTATGGTTGCGGTTGCCTATTAGCAAATTGCGGTTGGTTGTAGTTATAGAGAGAGAAAATTGATGTCGCGAGGAGTGACCACAATATTACAGTTACCATTAGCATTGACCTAGTAAATGCCTTTTATATATTATTATTTATTTTTTTCACACAGAAAACTTCACGTGTTTTGGACTTTTGGCGTTACATATTTAATGTTGTTATAGGCATTTATGGATCAAAACCAAAGCCATTGAAGTTGTTGGTTTTGGTTTGGCATACCAAAGGAGAATCATAGCATAAAACATCTTTAGGAAAATCAAGAATAGTAAACAACTTATCATATTTATTGCATCAAACAAATATAAGCAAACAACTTAAACAAACCAGATTACATGGAAACGGAAATGTTTGAAAGTTTATAATACATGAACACACTTGCAGATAACGTAGAAAAAAAAACTATATATGAATACAAAACAGATATTTTCCATGAAGCATCGTCATAAGCAAGATGCTTTATGACGAACCATCCACGAAACAACTGAATTCTTCAACCTCCATTGCCTTTCACACAGCAGTACTGTTGTAAAAGGGAAAAAATAAAATAAAATTAGTTTCTACAAAAGACAAGTAGACAACCTAGCAAGACAAAAAAAAAAAAGAAAAAAAAAATCGAGTAATTAACCCAATGAAGTGGAATATTTTGTAGGCCTCTTAAGTGTAAAATTTTGAAGATACTTGAAAAAAAAGCTGAACTTATTGGATTAATTTGACTAGCGAACAGTTTTGACCCAACCCGTTTTGACATAAAGGCATCTGTTATGCTTATTGCTACCAGCCAGAAAAAAGAAGCTGAATATCCTTATGTACATATATGCATATATATTGTGTTTATATAAAAAAGAAAGTGTGTTGAAGCAATTACCTTAACTCTGGATCAGTAGGTGGTTGAATTTTTAATGGATGACGCCAGTTATCAACAGATTTCATTTCTTGATGATCGAGTACTGGTAGTTTGGGTGTTCCAAACATTTCTAGTATCTTTGTAGTCCGAGCAAGAATTTTGTCCGCAGCCTCAACACTCGCCTCCCGTTTCTCGATTTCCTTCGCCTGGCATTTATTTGTAATGGCTTGTGGTATGTTGGAGAAGCAAGCAAACAATATATCTGCAATCATGCTAGATAAAAGCTCGAAAAAATCCACTTTCGTACTCAGTTGGCTTCTGTTTTCGTATTTAGACAAGATTGAGCGGGAAATACTTCGCATTGAGTTGCAAATCATCAACTTCAGATCAGGATAGTTCTCCAATGGCTCCACTTCCACATCGACAACGGTACCTTTGCTTGTCCCAATGGCTTCTTCTGCTTTATCATCAAACCATTTAAGAATCTGTGTTGGTGTTTTTCCCTGAAAAGCATCTCTTTTTAGAGAGGTCTCCAACCACCTGCACTCATCTGCAACCTCATACCAGAAATCCTTAGTTTTCTTACCTATATTTGTATATTCATGTGCACTGTTGAAGACTTCTTCCACATGACGAGTGTACGCAAGAGCTTGATCAACACTTTTAATCAACCCATTAATTTGGTCCTGGCTATCTGGGACAACCATGGCAATGCATGTTAAGGTTATCACTGGTAAGCTCCAACGTTCAAGCATAACAGAAGGCGGAATCTGAACTTGTTCGATGGCAAAGTTCTGGCCCTCTTTGTATCCATTAGACTTCCTAAGCAGCTCTAATAGATTGCTAGTATCTTTCTTCTTGGCCTCTTTGACTAACCCATCTCTAATTTTTAAGAGAAAATTCAAGGCATATTTATCATATTTCACCTTATCTTCAACCTGCAAAACATTGTTAATGAGGTCTTCATGATCTTCTCTTGAAGCTACGGGTCTACACCAAATCATTTTAATTACGCGAGTAATTATAAAGGGGATCAACCCTATGAGTCCACATATTTGAATAACGAAAACCTGAATCTCAATCCAATAGTTTAGAAAAGAGTTTTTCACAGTATGGACATATGTTCTTCTTCTACGACCACCTTTTGGAAAAGCTATATGCCTTCTTTGCCATTCAAACAATGTCACGTACCAATACTTCTCTACTCTTAAATTGTAGTAATAAGAATTTAGTTTGATTCTTGGGCTGTTAATATATCTTAGTCCAAGAGTAAGGTCACCTACTATGATACCAACAAACTGTATTATAAGAATGAACAGCATCGACAATTTATAATCTGATCCAAAATTTGGCTCCTTTGCATCTCCAGTAATTAGCTTTCCAAGCACAAATAGGTAAGCAATTGTACTAGCGATGCAAATTGTAAAAGAAGCAGCGAATAATGGACTAGCAATCAAAGCAAAATGAGGGCTACCAGTTTTTGCCATGATCCAATATTTGGTCACATGCTGTTCGAGTTCCACAAGTGTAGTCGCATGTTTCTCTCTTAAGGCTTTCATTCTTACTTGATACTTGGATTCTAGAACTTTCTTGATCGATGGAATACTTACCGCTGCAGAAACCGATATTAGTAGTAAAAAGAGCATCAATGCTATATAGATGAATGCTATCCATACAAAATAATGACTCTTCTTGTAACGCATTTTACCGGCCTTATACTTGTCACTGAATTCAAGCATATCATTAAGACTTTTATGATCAATCACACCAGTGTACATTGCAATCGAGATGTTCACACTTATGGTGACCACGAGAATGGCCAAAGCTGTGAAGTTTGATTTAAGCGTCTTGGTATCCATAGATGCCAAATTAGGAATTAAATTAGCCAACAATGTGCACATAAATACCAGGCTTCCCAACTTCGTTGCTTGATCTAGGAAACTTGGCATTTCATCAGTCAAATCTAGGGGCAATTTCATTGCGATGTTAAGCATGGTGATAGTAAGCGCATCAAGAGAGAAACGTTTATATGGAATGTGACGTACACTGTTCGGAACAGCAAACCACAAATCAGTCACCATGGCAGCGACGCAAACAGCCGATCCTAGTGCGATGTACACCCCGATCCACACCAGAGGTCCGCTAAACTTGGCGTTGGCTTCGGCTTTATACCCCTCTTTACAGAAATACAACAAGTTATCCACATCCTTAACAGTAACGTTTACAAGAGAAGTGGAAACTTGAGCGAATAAGTTGGTTACAGTACGGTTACACTTTTCAGGTGACATGTATTGCAATGATATTAAGTGTGTATAATGTTTAGTATGTACTGCATGTGATGTATACACACACACACTCCGCATGCATTATTTATATGCAAAGCTCGAGAGCCTGAACCGGCGCCTTACGGGTTTTTTTTTTTTTTTTTTTTTTTTTTTTTTTTTTTTTTTTTTTTTTAAAGAAAAGCAGCCTAAACCTGCGGCTTACGTTATTCGACTATTATTTTAATATTTAAATATTACATCATTACCTTTGGAAGATGGTACGAAATTGGGGTTTTCTAATCTCTTGTAGAGATACGGCAGCCTTAGTGAGCGGATAAAAAAAATTACTACATGAAATCATGAATCGAGTTAAGCCAACAACTAGTTTTAGAGGTGTTCACAAATGGGGTAACATCTACAGAAACCAAAAAATCAAAATCAAACCGAAACCAAAAAAAGAACCGAATTTGCCAAAAAAACAGAATTGAACCGAATTAAATATTTGGTTTTCAGTTTTAATATGATTTTGTCAAAATGAGAACTGATCGAATCAAATCCAAAACGGTATTCACATAAATATATAGATTTTTTTATATATTTATATATATAATTGAAAATCATTAAACATATTTCCTAGTATAAATATAATACTTTTGATTTTTTTTATGCTAAAAATCAATATAATTAAATTAAAAGGAATACTAGTACTTATATAAATTATGTAATTCGCGTTCTAGTAAGGTTACACTGATCAAGTGAAAAAAAAAAAAAAAAAAAAAAAAAAAAAAAAAAGTTACACTGATCAAGTGACATATATGAATCATTAGCCATGCTCATAAAGTAGTCATAAGTACTATGCCTGCTGCATGTGACATATTATACTGTATATACGCACACTCAGTATTGTTATTTATATGCAAAGCTCGTGAGCCTAAACGTATCATAGTGAGTGGTTACATGATTACCGTTTCATCTAAGTGATTTGAGTTAGAGCCAAAAACTGGTTTATGATCATGTATAGTTACTTTTGTCAAAAGTTTCCGCAATTCATAAAGTTATTGTCATAAAAAATGTCTAACGAACAAAATCGCTTGACAAAAATCGTAACTACTTTTTCTTCGATGTTGTATCGCGTGGTACCTTGCCAGTTTAAAAAATAGAGTATCATCCAAAAGTCTTGGTTATCCCTAATCACATGGGCCTGTTTGCTAGAAGCTTTTTGAGGGAGCTGTTAGCTTTTTGTTGAAAAATAATCTCCTCTAAAATAAATAGCTCCATTTTGATACATTAACTTCAAGCTTTTATTTCAAACAAATAGCTCTTAAATGAAAAGCTGATTCATGAAGCTTTTTAAACATCTTAAAGCTGTTAAAACTTTAAATTACTGATATATCCTCCAAATATTTATTTACAATTATAAATATATTTTTTATGTCATTTTACATCTTATATTTACATTTAACAGTTAACCTACCAAACACTTTTATTGAAAAAAAGATACAGCTTGTAGCTCATGTTAACAGCTTTGCAGTTTACAGCTTATAGCTTATATTTACAGCTTACAGCTAATTTTGCCAAACATACTCGATAAATAAACAACGGGGTGTAAAACCAGAAAAGAGGGCTGCTGTGACTCTGTAGTTTAGGTGGGTCCCACCAGAAGACACAAGCATTAAAAAAACTCGACTACTAAGCTGCCATGAATTTGCTTATAGCCTTTCACTAATAGAAAAAGAAAAAAAAAATATTTTACTAGCAATACCGACGAGACCTACAGCTAATTTTGCCAAACATACTCGATAAATAAACAACGGGGTGTAAAACCAGAAAAAGAGGGCTGCTGTGACTCTGTAGTTTGGGTGGGTCCCACCATAAGACACAAGCATTAAAAAAACTCGACTACTAAGCTGCCATGAATTTGCTTATAGCCTTTCACTAATAGAAAAAGAAAAAAAAATATTTTACTAGCAATACCGGCGAGACCTACAGACAACACTGACAAGACATGAGAAGGCACGCCACAACCTACAAGCAACTTGGTGAGACCTGGGAAGGTGATGCACATAATACAACACATCTCAAGCATCTTTCGAAACAATTTTCAATACCCGCCAAAAGAATTAAACAAGTCAAAATAATTAAATCACTAATGGGAATATTTTCTTAAATGTAAACCTAGCTTATTGTAAAACATGTGAATGAAAATTACTATTATAATCGATAACTACTAATATACATTAAAGACCTAAATTGTGACTATTTTTTTTTAAATTGAAGTACATTGAATTTTCATGTGTTTTAAAAAGATGAAGGTAGAGATTTTTTATTTAGTAAAAAAATGGTTACTCAAGATAGAATGAATTCACCTCTATGAAATGAAAGGAATCATTACGTGAAGATGGGTTAAAGAAATGGCATTTTCATTTTTGTGTTCACGACATCATCAACAACTACCGAGGTCGTGTCGTTGTTATTGTCTAACTTTAACAATCACAATTGGTTTCTCCGCTTTGATACTCCTGCATCGTGCGGGTATTGTGCTATAAAAAAACATATAAACTTGATTGTAAAAATAATGAGAATTGCTTTGCATACTTTGTTTTATATTAGGACACGTCATTTTTTGCTTTAAGTAGTTGTATTAAATTCACAGGCTGTTTTATCTGCTTGTATAGTGAATTGTGCAAATCAATAAATAATAGGGTTTAAGACATAATAGATGTGTAATTTCTCAAATGTATCGTTATGGTATGTGTACTCAAAATACTACTCGTGTGATACATCAACTTTTGTTTTTGTACCATTATGATACGTGAATAACAGGTAAAGCGGCTAAATCGGTCAAAAAGTGATTTTGGCGAAAAATTGTCCCTTGTGATTTGTTTTTGTTTTTTGTTTTTTTTTTCCAAAATAGGCCCCTTTTGATTTTTTTCATTTGCAAAAAAGGTCCTAGCATTTTTTTTTTCATAATAGGTACTTTTTTTGTGTGTGAGTGTGAAAAAGCTTAATTTTACTATATTCAACTTTTTTTAAAAGCAATTTTTCACACTCTATACCACCTATCTCACAAGACAAAATATTACTACGTAATATAGATCTCATATTTGACATAGATCCAATGAACCATTCTTAGTCATCCATTTTTATCAAAATTAATAGAAAATTATTTTCCACTTTTTTTTTTTTTTTTTTAAACAAACATATCTTGCAAACGGTAAATTTTCAAGTTATGAAAAATATATCATCGTGATGACAATTAAATTACATTTGTGTAGATATGTACTTCTATATACTTTTGACGATTTTTTTTCTTATGTGATTTTTTCGAATCACGTGTAATTTTTTTAGGAGGAAATTTAAAAAAAAATCGAAAATATATAAAAGTGCATATATATATATATATATATATATATATATATATATATATATATATATATATATATACATACAGGGACGGAGCCACTCATGCATTGGGATGGGCCATGGCCAACCAAACCCTCTATTTTGTAGCGTAGATATTATGTAATTTTGGTATTTTGGTTCACATCATAAAAGTTTTGGCCACCCATTCAATAATCAAATTTGTCATACTTTCAAAGATAGTAACTCTTTTTTATATGCGTTTTTGTAAATTTTTGCTGTCATCAAATATAAATAAAAATTAAGTTTAAGTTAAACAAGATTAACAAATTTTCATTGAACATTTTTTTCCGAATGTTGTGGTGCTTAATTAATTTGTCAAGTTACATGTATGTAGTGACAAATATATATAGTAAGTTTTTTTAAACAAGATTTTGGTTTGCGAAGGATTGTTTTGGCCCACCCGGCACCCAAATCCTAGCTCCGTCACTATATATATATATATATATATATATATATATATATATATATATATATATATATATATATATATATATATATATATATATATATATATATAAAGATAATTTAATTCTCGTCGTGATAGTATGATTTTTTTCTCGTAACGATTAACGGTTTAATTTAAAAAAAATTGTGAAAGTTTATTTATTTATTTTTTGATCAAAAAATGAATGGATATGATTGGTTTATTGGATATATGGCAAATATAGGTTATATATTGATCTCAACTCTCACTCACAAATGCCTCCGGTAAAACTTGAACCCACAATCTTTAGGTTGATGATCAATTCATATATTAATAGACAAAAAAGGCTTGAGTACTTTATTCAACCATATATCAACGTTCGACAAACAATGCTAGAAAACTTGTTACATTTTCTTTAAGGCCGAGGCATGCTCTTCATCATTTATTTAGGTCTCATTTTCATTTTTCGCACAAAGACTCCGTATACTCCGAACAACATATTGTAGATCATAATATACTACGTACACGATGATGAAATATATTAAGCAATATCTCATCATCACATGCATTTAATTCTACTATTCATTTTATGTCTTTTTTTCTTGTACCATTATTCCATTGTTTACAAGACACACCTTAATTTCAATACAATGTGTTTTGGTGTACGCATATTCATGTACATATCAATTACAGATTGCATATCAAAACCATATCACTAAAATTAATGGTTGATTCGCATAATTTGTTCCTTGTCATCATGGTAAATTTTGAACCTAATTTGATAAACAACCAAATCTTTACGTATGCTGCTTTTAACTCAAATTACACCGGTGATAATTATTTAATTAGGTAAAGCTGGTTTTTATGGAGGGTGAGTCATCACCTCCATCACGCTTCTCCCTCAATTAAAGAGGTCCTCATTACCTTTAAAAATTGCACATAGTGGTGACTACCGTCATTTTTTAATTTTTTTTTAGTGTATATTTTTTTATGGTGGTGGCAATAAAAGGTAAAAGCTTAAAAGGTGATGGATTTGATGATATGCTGAATGATGATATGACACTGACGTGAAAGTAATGACAATAGTTATCACAAAAAATGAGAATTGATTTGCCGACATTGAGAATTGATTGGGATACACCAATCCAAACATCAAATACTATCATACTTTAACTGATTTTACATTTTTTTAGAACGTCATCACACTTAAAATCCGATCCCCGAGTTAAACCATCTAAACGGGCAAGCCTCGTGACCCGAACCACTAAGAGAGACCCGCGAAAGGAAACCTATAGAACTCACGCTATGAGGAAAACCTGGATTTTTTTGTCTCTTACGAGACTCGAACCTTGGGTAAAACCTCACCAAGCTGCAGAAGGAGCCCAGGTGACTAACTGAAAATAAGGTATCCAAATCATCTCCTAAAAAAAAAAAAAAAAAAAAAAAAAAAAATTAAGGAATTTTCGTTTGTTTCTTTAAACAAGTGGTGAAGCAAACCGTCTAAAAGACAAAGTTTATGGAATCTTCGTTTGTTTCTTTAAACAAGTGGTGAAGCTAAAAGACAAAGTTTAAGGAATCTTCGTTTGTTTTATTAAACTAGTGGTGAAGCAAGTGTCTAAAAGACCAAGACTTTACAGTAGAATTTTATAAGTCAAGCGAATCAAAAGATGTTTCAAATTTACAATTTTCTTCCGTTCATGTCTTTAACGATAAACGTTCTCAACCATCTTGTCTTTTAGCTAACAATTAAAAGCAAGTTGCTAAAAAAAGAATTAAAAACAATAAAATCCAAAAGAAAAAAAAAAAAAGGCAATATCCGCGAATAAGTAATGGGATGGAGTTTACTTGAGACTTGAGAGTCCTTGAGACACACCCAACCCGAAGCTCTCAAACTCATTTATTAACCTTTACTTTGTCATCTCGTGCTCAGGTCACATTATTTTTGGATCAAAATGAATTTTAGTACTTTGAAGTTTGCTAAGTAAAACTTTTAAATGCGTAAAATGATACTCTAAACTTGCTTTAGTGAAAATTTTACTACTCTATACTCACTTAATTGTTAAGTCTGTTATTAATTTAACAATCGTTATCCGCAACACTAAAATATATATACTATAACTACCAAATCGAGTCGAGCCCGAGCTTATCAAAGCTCTAGCTCGAGCTCCACTCATTTACGATCATAAATCGAGCTCAATTCAAGTAAAGAGGTTTCTATTTCTTCCTTCATTGAAATATTTTGATAAAAATTTATGTGGTATCACAAAATCATAAATCATAAAGAAAAGAAGAAGATAGAAAAGCTTGCCAACTTTGAATTAGATTATATATAGCAACTAGGCCACTAGTACATAACAGACAATTCCCGACGACTATTTTTCGACTGTACCGACGTCATGACGTCGGCATTTAGCTTATGCCGACTAAACTTCGTCGGCCGGCGTTAGTCGGCAATGCCCCATCGGGACTTACTGTGCCGACGTCATTTCCCGACGCTAAGGTGGGGTCCACAGCCATTTTCAGTCAAACGAAAACGTGGTTCGACAAATAATATGCCGACGTCCATTCGTCGGTATTTTAATTATAATTAACAAAAAAATGATTAACTAATTGGTCAAATAGTCAACAAGTCAAACGGTCAATCTCTTAAAATACCGACGACATGTCGTCGGTACAAAGTGCATTCATTCAAAAAAAAAACAGCAGCAAAAATGCTGCAAATCCAGATTTTTTCCGGAACAAATCTACAAAAACAAAATATGGAAATCAACCAAGACCATAACACAAAATGCATCCGTTCATTCATTCATTCATAAACGACCAAAGCAAGTCATAGTATTCGTTTATAACGATACAATAAGCTAATATAGTAATCCGATAATGCCAATAATAATAGGATGTCAATAACAATATAAACAAGTTCAACAAAGCAACCTACTAGTCTCCGGATTATACCCTCGTCTTGTTCCCAATACTTGGGACTAAATTTCTTCATTGGTCATCCTCACCTCTCGACCCTATTGCCTCTCTCAAATCTCAATCATCTAGTTATGTAAAGTCACAAAACAGGTTAAACGGGTCAAAACATTGAGTTGAGTTTGTCCAGGGAATAGTTCAGGCTCATACTGAAAACAGAAACAAAGTCTTTAAGCACGGTAACAGTAGTGTTGTGTGCTTGTTTTATACTATGGTGTTTGTAAGGGTTCGTCATTTTATTAATAATTTCTTTTACAATGTTCGTGTACCTTTCTTGCTGCCAATTTTGATGATTGTTCACTTCTGGCACCTGTACAAACCTGAAAGCCAAAACACAATTAAAAGAATGACGTAACAGCCAAACATAGGGTAGTAGTCTTTAACCCATGTTGATCATTGTTACTGTCTTGCATAGCACATGTAAATTAAATCTAACACTCGAAAAGTTCTATAGTTTTGAAATTCAGACTATGTTTGATAAACAATATTGCGTTATATAAGCCGAAATCAAATAAGCAATCCCAAACACCCTAACCACATCTACTAAGTTACTAACATTATATTCCTTTCGGGGCTATATATATTCCTAACCGCATCTACTAAGTTACTAACATTATATTCCTAACAATTAACTCAACAAGCAGCCTAATATTTTTAATCAACAAGTAATTCAACAAGAAACTGTCTCGGCTAACAAAAACTCAACAAGCATAAAAATAAAAAAACAATACGAATATGTAAAAAGGAACAACATACTGTCTCGGCTCTCGGGTTGTGGTCACTCGGTCTTCTTATTATTTGTCTCTTGGGCTGAAGTCAAGTGAAGTGGTCGTCAGGCTTGGTTTCAGCTGTATATATATAAAAAAAGCAGAAAAAAAAAAAAAAAAAAAACAAAAACAGAAAACAACATCAAAAGATTATTAACCAACATCAAAACTTTAATAAAAAAATAACAAAATATCAAAAAAAAAAAAATACCTTCGGTTTGGGTGGAATTAAGAAGAATTAAATTGGAGAAGAAGAAGATGAATTAAATTGGAGAGGGGAGGAGGAGGAGGAGGAAATGCGCGTGCACAGTGGTGCGAGTGTCGGAGGTGGAGTTGTGGAGTAATGATGTGGTGTCGGAGGTGGTGACTGTGGAGTAGTGATGTGGTGTCGGAGGTGGATGCAAGTGTCGGAGGTGGATGCGAGTGTCGGAGGTGGATGTGGTGTCGGGCTGCCGGCGAGAGATGAATATGAGAGTAAAATTTTTATAACTTTTTTGTCCAAGTGTTTTCCACCCTAGATCTGGTTTAGATATGGTTACAAAATGCCGACGACAATTCGTCGGTAATTATAAAAAAATTTGTCGCTTTTTTTATTTGGCGGGCCATTTGGAATTTTCACGAAATTTTTGGAGGGATATATTAAAATATACCGACGACACTTCGTCGGGATTTTAATTATTAAAAAATCGATTTCTTTTATTTAAACGGATGAGTCGAGATGATATGTTATACACGAGATGTTAAATGATCAGGGGGTTTAGTGACCGGAGTTCATTTAGTGGGGGTTCAGGCTTATTGACCGGGTTCAGAAAGTAGGGTTCATGAGATCTAACTAATCTCAAGATGGTATGGCTGGTTATACACGAGATGTTAAATTAACGAGTCGAGATGCAATGGTTATACATGAGATGTTAAATGAACGAGTCGAGATGCAATGGTTATACACGAGATGTTAAACGAACGAGTCGAGATGATATGGTTATACACGAATGAGTTGAGATGTTAAATGATCAGGGGGTTCAGTGACCGGAGTTCATTTAGTGGGGGTTCGGTCTTAGTGACCAGGTTCAGAAAGTAGGGTTCATGAGATCTAACTAATCTCAAGATGCTATGGCTGGTTATACACGAGATGTTAAACGAACGATCCGAGATGCTATGGCTGGTTATACAGGAGATGTTAAATGAACGAGTCGAGATGCAATGGTTATACATGAGATGTTAAATGAACGAGTCGAGATGCAATGGTTATACACGAGATGTTAAACGAACGAGTCGAGATGATATGGTTATACACGAATGAGTTGAGATGTTAAATGATCAGGGGGTTCAGTGAACCGGAGTTCATTTAGTGGGGTTCAGGCTCAGTGACCAGGTTCAGAAAGTAGGGTTCATGAGATCTAACTAATCTCAAGATGCTATGGCTAGTTATACACGATATGTTAAACGAACGATCTGAGATGCTATGGCTGGTTATACAGGAGATGTTAAACGAACGAGTCGAGATGCAATGGTTATACATGAGATGTTAAATGAACGAGTCGAGATGCAATGGTTATACACGAGATGTTAAACGAACGAGTCGAGATGATATGGTTATACACGAACAAGTCGAGATGTTAAATGATCAGGGGGTTCAGTGACCGGAGTTCATTTAGTGGGGTTCAGGCTCAGTGACCAGGTTCAGAAAGTAGGGTTTATGAGATCTAACTAATCTCAAGATGCTATGGCCGGTTATACACGAGATGTTAAACGAACAATCCGAGATGCTATGGCTGGTTATACAGGAGATGTTAAACGAACGAGTCGAGATGCAATGGTTATACATGAGATGTTAAATGAACGAGTCGAGATGCAATGGTTATACACGAGATGTTAAACGAACGAGTCAAGATGATATGGTTATACACGAACGAGTTGAGATGTTAAATGATCAGGGGGTTCAGTGACCGGAGTTCATTTAGTGGGGTTCAGGCTCAGTGACCAGGTTCAGAAAGTAGGGTTCATGAGATCTAACTAATCTCAAGATGCTATGGCTGGTTATACACGATATGTTAAACGAACGATCCGAGATGCTATGGCTGGTTATACAGGAGATGTTAAACGAACGAGTCGAGATGCTATGGTTATACATGAGATGTTAAATGAACGAGTCGAGATGCAATGGTTATACACGAGATGTTAAACGAACGAGTCGAGATGATATGGTTATACACGAACGAGTTGAGATGTTAAATGATCAAGGGGTTCAGTGACCGGAGTTCATTTAGTGGGGTTCAGGCTCAGTGACCAGGTTCAGAAAGTAGGGTTCATGAGATCTAACTAATCTCAAGATGCTATGGCTGGTTATACACGAGATGTTAAACGAACGATCCGAGATGCTATGGCTGGTTATACAGGAGATGTTAAACGAACGATCCGAGATGCTATGGTTATACAAGAGATGTTAAACGAACGATCCGAGATGCTATTGTTGTTGCTGTTTGTTGTGTTATTGTTGTTGTTGTTTAATAAAATGTTATTGTTGTTGTGAAATCTTGCTCGAAGAGTTCTTCATCAGTCAATCCAAATGTATTGGGTTGGTTTTCCACTGGTGGATTGTTTACCGGTTATTCTCAGCTGGAGTGTTTTGTTGTTGATTTTCATTTTCTGCAGGTGGAGTGTTCACAATCACCGGTTCGTTTGGAGGACTTGGGAATTGTTGTGAGAAATCTTTGTGAGGACTTGGGAATTGTTGCGAGAAATCTTTGCGAGACATCGAGAATTGGACTTGGGAGTTTTGATTTTGTAAGTTTATGTGTGTTTTGTCGAGTTAAGGATTATTCGGTATATATAAAGTAAAAAATAGGTGGGACAAAGGGAAAAATGAGGCGGGAAAATATATCCCGACGTCAAGTCGTCGGTACCAAATAGGCGGGAAAAAACCCCGCCAAAATATTCGCTATTATTCGCAAGCGCGGGGCGACAAAAAAGGTTCTATTAAATACCGACGTAATGTCGTCGGGATTTCAACAAACAAAACGCGTTAAACGCTAATCAAAACGCTAATCGTAATAAATTTTTTGTTAATAAAATACCGACGACATGTCGTCGGTATAATTTTAGCGGGTCAAATTCCCGCCCAAGATTTCGTAATTATTGGGAAAGTCAAATTTGACCAATAAAATACCGACGACATGTCGTCGGTATTTTAAAGTCCAAAAAATTCAACGCGAGTTTGGCTCGGTCAAGCGAATTTTTTGTCATTTAGTGTAATATGCCGACGCCCTTTGTGTCGTCGGGATTTTTTCGTCGCCAGTTCTCCTTATTCTAGTAGTGGGCCTTCCTCGACTTTGAATTGGAAATTTGTGAAAATGCATAGCAACATGCACCCAATGCATGTGAATTCAGTATTATTCTCACAATACACTTAACCTTCTTAGATGAGTAGGTTAAGACCCAAGCCTAATTGATGTTTTTTTTCGAAAAGCAGAAATTATTCGTAGTATGTTACGAGTAATTGAAAAAAATAGTTACAATACTATAGAGTTGGAACTCACAATTGACTTTTTAAATCCATTATGTACCGGTTCTTGAGTCAACCTCTTCTAAACAACACGTATATTCAAGTACGAAACTAGAACTAAAAATGACCAGGTTCATTTATGGAAAACTTAATAAGACTATAAACACATATACCAGGTGCATTCCTGAAAATTTGAGACTTTTTATAAGAATTAGCACAATGCCGTAAAAAATAATGAGTGTCCGAGGAACTCTCGGACCCACCCTGGTTCCATCACTATGTATATCTCTAGGTAGTCAATTGTCGAGAATGCATAAAATAGATTGAATAACAAGGTTAATCTAAGCTACTTTAAATATGGGATACGTACTGCATTCAAAAGTTTAGCATACATCAGTACGTTGTTCCTATCCTATCTACATGGTTGCTGGTCAAGTTTCAATAGTTCATATAACTAACTTTTTATAACTCGAATTACTTTCTTTGACCTGATAAATAACGCATAAGAAATGAGAAACCGTTAATAAACACTATACTTCTGGGACTGGAAGTGCAAATGTGCCAAGATTTAACAATACAATGAACAAAAATGCGTTACTTGAGATATATTACTTGGCCCGAGGATCATCACTTTCTATAGAAACACCACGCGGATCTTCCCTCACTAGCATTGCCAAAACATTATGGGAACTCCATATTTTGGTCAAATTTGTACTCGAGTCATTTAAAGTAATAGCGAAAACGGCGTCAAATCCACCTGCACCAGGAACTCCACCTAACAAGACACCTTCTGTGTCCATGGTCACGTCCAGGAGTCGAGTTTGTGATTCAGGTTCGATCTGCAAATGCATATAATTAGTACTTGAGCCACTTAATTAACTGTTACACCAATAAAAATAAGTAAATAGATTTTAGATATTAGAACTAAAGTGAGGATAACTAACATTGACAAAAGTTAAAGGATATATATTTTTAACATGAACGAAATAGGTTTAAGGAACTGACCGGGATGCCTGCAGCATCGCCCATCTGCCTCATGTGGAACCGGATCTTAAGCATGGCATCTCTAGCTCCCAATAATGCTTTAACAATTTCTGCATGAGTTGCTTCACTGAATTGCTCCATCCACTGCTCAAATATTCAACAACTTCAAATCAATGTAATTGGCACAAATACATTTTTTTGAATATGAAGAATCATGGAGCTGATTTCTTTATACATGAAAAGAAATGGTTTGGCTGGAGGGTTATAGATTTTAAGCATCTTAAACATCGAGGATTTAGCATATATTGACTCCTAGGGTGGATAAGTCAAGTAATTTGTATAAGTTAAAATCGAAATAGAATATCAGTTAACATACTTTTAGCGTACTACTAGGATAAATAAATGGAACGTGGACCTTTTCTGTTTTTAACATGCTGCAGCCGGTGATGACAGCTTTGTATGAGTCCCAGTTATCTGCAGCTAATTTACTTAACAAGTTAAACTGTGCTTCAAGTGCCGAATTTGCATCTGACAACTTGTTCCATGTATCCTTTGACTTTTGTGGGTCAGACTTTTGCCATTTCTTGACAGCGCCAACCATTGACGGTGTAGACGATCCTCCACTTCCTGGTTCTCCCAAAATCTTCAGCAAAAGGTTCGATAATTAGTATATCAACTTATAACTAATAATCAGTAGGTTGTACAAAGTACTACAAACAAGAAAAGAACACATAAATAAAACAAATACAGTACTCGTATTTTCAGTCTATTTATATGGAAGCTAGTCAGTTAAGCTCGTATTTTCATAACGGGTCAAGTTCTTACAATGTTCTGAATCATTTTATTTCAAAGAAATTACCTTTTTAATTGACAAGAATATGAAAAATGAGCAGAAAGAGTTGGCAGGCCCGGCGCCCTTTTGCCTCACACCTAAAATTACCTTTTTTTATCCAAAAACCATTGTGAACCATTACCCAACCCACATGTTTTTGAACCACTATAATGTATTATGTATATAATACATTTTATTGAGCAATTCAATTAGCTATAACAGGAGAAGCGTAATCACCAGATTCATTAATGGTGGCAACGAGAAATTAGTCCGTTCGTGATCCCACTTTCCTTTCAAGACGTCACCAATGACTTCATCTAATGGTGTGGTGTCGACAGCTTCCTGCAATTATGAACCAACCTTATGTTTACATATCCTGAGCTAATTAGCACAAACATAATAAATATTCTATCTTACATAGAAAAGAGAGACACCTGAGCTGAAGATATGACATTTGGCGAAAAACGAACATAACGATGACTGCCATAAACAGCAGAGCTAACGTCAAATCCACTGCCAACTTTTCCTTGAGCGATACAATGCGCTGTTTGAGCGATCATATGCACTAAATCAAGATCCAAAATTTTATCATTCTTTTGATTTGCACTATAAAGTGGAAGATCAACAACTCCAAGATAATTTAGCAAAGCAGCTACTACAGCAGTTGTCATAGCTGCAGACGACCCTAATCCAGTTTTTGCAACTTCTGGTTTGCAATTTTCTACATTTGATTCTTGAGCGTTGAAAGTAATTGATGTGAATGGCTGAAGAGTGGCCAATGATTCTGGGACTAAAGGGAGCCCACGTGCTTCAATCTAAATTAGTACAATTTTCTTGTAAAAAGTTTAAATAGCAATAAGTTAAATATACAATATGGATGGATATATACCTGATTCCGATATGAATAGAAGTCATTGCAACCTAAGATTGTAATATCCATACCTGCATAAATGACCGGTTAGTCATGAGAATATCGAGCTAATTTTTAATTCAGTGATACGTGCAATAGGCTAAAGAATTTTACCTTGTGACAGTAATTTTAGCAATTGACTCCTTTTATTCTTGTCGAGTTTGGAGTATGCTGCTGCTATGGAATATTGAACTGCATACTCGACAAAGGGGTTCCTTGCAGAGACGGAGACAGTGGGGGAGCCAGGGGGTGCTCGGCCCCCTCCAACACGCCCAATCGCTTTGCTGTTTACCTTATAAAATTTAAGCATATGACGCAACTATAGCCAAATGACCCCCTTAACCTTTGAGAAAAAAAATTCCGGCCTCCCTTATTCCTAATTCCTGGCTCCGTCCCTGCCTTGATTCACTGATATTTAGACACAAGTCAATATAGATCAGTAAGACTTTAAGCCGCACAATACAAGACCAAAATCATCGCATTTTTTAATAACTAAGTGCTGTACATACTGATTCAAAACACTTGACTCGAACACTGAAGTGTAAAATCTTTCAATGACATTTTGTATATAGTTTCTCTTGACATTTGAGGAGAATTGACTTTAAGATCCATCCACTCCTGAGCGGTAAAATGTATTTAGACCAAATATTTGAAGCTAATTTGTGTTATAAACCATAAGGCAACACGAGTTATCTAAGATATATCACTAAATGTTATATTATATTGCAAGTTAGTTGCATCAGCAATTATACACTCACCACTGTCAAACTATCAGATTCAACTTCATCATAAAGAGGCTTAAGAATCACGTAAAACCGAGCATTAGTACTAAGCACGATTCCTGCATTAGGCCTCTCCAATACCAAATAACCACCAGCCATTCAAACCTTCCCGGAGCCGAAGCAACCCTAGAAAAATATCAAAAACTCAAATTCAACAACAAATTATTATTTAATCCTCTATAATGAACCATATTCAAAGTAGTATAGTTCAATGTAAATCACAACATTAGAAACTTACACAGCCATATTTTTTTTTCACAAGTTATAAGTCTGTGTTCAAAAGATTAACCTGGAACAACCTGCCAATACAATCAAACTCAAATGATTTCATTAAAACAAGGATTATAAAACCATATGTAACCGTTTTTTAGTACTTTTTATATTTATCCACTTTAGACTCTTTTGGGATTGCTTATTGTAAGCTACACGTATAAAAAACCTGTTTATCAAATTAAACATATAACGACTTCTACAATCAATCACAAACATCACTTAAACTCAACTTATAAGCAGGGAACTAAACTACTAAAAACTGGTTACATAATCAACAACAATAACAATACAATCCTGTCGGGGTACGAGAGAGGTAGGATGTAGACAGTCAACAAACCTTTAAATCCAACTTTTTAAAATTAAGCAACTCATCAAATGTCACATAAAATCCCATATCAATGACAAAACATAACAAGTCCTAAAAGTGACCAACATTATAAAAAACACAACTTAATGAATACTATAAACATGAAGATTGATGTTACCTAGAACAAGTGATGGATTATTGGACGGAGATACTTTAGAACAATCAAATGTGACTGAGACTGAAACAATAACCGTTTTATATTACTCCTGTTAATATAGTTTTTTCATATTTGAAGTTCAACTTTGTGTCACTGTTTGGTAAGTGAGGGCCCACATTGTAGTAGGGTAAATGATACATATTATCAATGTAATTTTAAATTTGTGCCGACTTGAAACACGTACTATTTTATTTAAGGACTTCAACAATGAACTTTCAAATTCTATTCCAAGATAACCAATATGATTGAAATTCTGTTCCAAGATAACCATTATGATTGGAATATTTTATTAACGTAGTGTTTGGTACGTTGTAATCAAAGGGGGAATGGAAAAGATGATTACGTTGGAATGATAAAATATTATTTGCTTACATATATATGGAATGTAATGATTAATTACAAGTAATAACCTATTACAACAAAATCATTCCCTAGGCCCCCCTTGTTTTTTTTTCATTACATCCGTAATGAAATCAAAATTATATAAAACCCCGTTAATAACTAACCATATTTAATAAACTTTCTATTATTAATGCGGGCATTCAAGTCTTTCTATTATGATTCCATTACGTCTTATCAAACAAACCAAACATGATTAATAATTGTAATGAATAATTACATTACATTATTTATTCCATTACGTCATTTATTCCATTCATTTGACATTTCATTACGTCCTACCAAACGTACCCTAAATGACTTCAACGCTACATGGTCATATTAGTTATCTTGAAACAGAATTTGAAAGTACGTTGTTAAAGTCATTGACTAAAATAGTACTGTTTCAAGTCGGCACAAATTTAAAAGTACGTTGATAATATGTAGCATTTACCCTTTGTAATACACTTTTCACATCTTCCACATTTTGTGCTCTTTTTTGTGTTGTTGTGACAAAAATATCGTAATTCAGCAGGTCTTTTTTGAAATAAATCCAAAAGTGGCTCATCAGTTTTTGTTTCCCTTTATGATAATGTTTAATCCGTTAAAAAATATATAACGAGGCTTTATTCCACCCGTGCGTTGCACGGTCTTTGGTTGAATATTTACGTGTTTTGTATGTAATGTTGGTGCAGATGGTTGAATGAGCAGATGGCGGAATTTAGATGCCTTTTAGAGAAGGTTTTTTTTTTTTTTTTTTTTTTTTTTTTTTTTTTTTTTTATGTAATTAGTTATATGTAATGTATTGTATTTATTTTAGTTGATTTGATTGTGATGTTATCATAACTTTTGTATTTAAATTAGTTTATTTACATAATAAAACTTCCAACAACTTGTTAATTAAAAAACTAAATCAATATATCATAAGCTATGCTTCCGAGGTTGCGTAGATGCCCGTCTTGAATGTTATTATCTGATGTTGTAACTACCTACTGTTTCACAGCCACTCATGCTTAGCTTATTATTTAGAAGATTAAAAAAGAAACTTGAAAAGTAAGTTTTCTTTTGGCACAACAAAACTGATTAATAGGGTTAATGCAAACAATGCCAACGTACTTATCTCAATGTTTACCAAGATATGAACTTAACTAATACAAAAAGGTACAATTTTAAATACAATTAGAATTAGTCACGCAATGTAATACAAATAACTGAAATAAGCATCATTGAATAAAACTTAACTATAGAGCATAATACAATTCAATCATAATTTTCTTTACAATATAATAGATCGTACAACTTTATATTTGAAGGATAACAATATAATAATTCCAAAGTAAAAATTAAAACTTGAACATCAGAACTAAGTAAAAATTACTATCAAACTTCAATTATTTTGAATAATGACACAGCCAAATTTATAAGCTTAGCTAAGGGTAAATTTTTATCTATATATGGACATAAGAGAATGTCTAATTATTTTTAGGTGGTTATATGTTAGCAAGGTCGATCATGAGATTAATAACTCAACCAAAGTTTATGTTTGTCAAAGTTGTTTTTATTCGAGTTGATTATTTTCATGCCTAGTTAAATAGATCAAAAGGGAGAGTATCAAATATGCATGTAATTAGGGCATCCACTATTGTTAAAATTTATAAAGCTTTATAAGTGTTCCATGTCATCACATATCAATAAATTATAAACCTTTTGAGTTTATAAACCTTTTCTCATTATGATTAAAAATGTGTTACAACTTTATACATGATCCACATTACACATGCATTAATTGTGTTGAGTTTATGAAGAGGTCCAAGAACTATGACCTTTTCATGTCACATAGATTTCTCACTATGGTTGAAACAAAATATAAACCTTTTCAAGTATCTTAAACCTATTCATGGACCTCTTACAGTGGATGCTCTTAAGACTTGAAACCGAAATTTGATTAAGTCCCATAAATCTCATTAACGTCACTTTAAAAACTTTCCATATGGAGCCACGCTCCATATGCATAAGAAAGAAACACCATTTGACTCTCCCATCACTCCTCTTGATATGTATCTCAATCACAAAAACACACAAAAAGAAAAGAAAAAAAACTATCTCTAAACTCTTCATCATAATCGACCTGCTGCTAGTTCCATCTTGATTGAACCAAAAGGGAATCGTTAGGAGGCTGCTGTGGGGTTTTTATTGGCTCGTGTTAGGGTTTAGATAGTGGGTATCATCCTTATTCTTGTTCCTTTCATTCGATTTTTCCAAGGGTATCATCTAGTTAAGGGGAAATCATACCATCTAAGTAAGAGCAAGATGTCAAAACATGTTACGCACGGGTATCATCTAGTTAAGGGGATGCCAAAACATGTAATCATGGTTTGGGGTTCGTAATCCGTGTTCTTGATTCTCTTTTTCATAAAGAGGTCTCGGGTAGGGTGTATTAGTTGTTTCTTTTTTGTGTTTCATTGAGCAAACCAAATAAAGAACATAACAGATTTGTTATGATTCTTTCTTTATTTTCGGATATAAAAAGAAGCAAAGCTTTTCATAGACCGATGATGAGTTTTTTTCTTCTTCGTGTTATTGATCTGTAAAGGTCTTAAAATAATTGTAATACACGAAAAAGAAAGTTGAGATATTTTGGTTCTTTATTTTCAGTTTGTATTCGAGTCGTGTAGATGGTTGTTGTTGTTATGATATTTGTGAAGAGATGGAATTGTTGTTTGTAGTATGTTGTGGTCGTTTAGATGATGGGATTGGACTTAGGGTAGTCGTTGTTGATTGTTGTTGTGGTTCTTTTGATTTTGTATTCGATATAAAACACGAAAGAAATACTGTAGCATGTTCTTATTTGTGTTTGAGTCGAGTCTTGATTGTTGTGTTTGAGTGAGATGGGTGGTTCCGTGGCTGTGGTGGTGGAAGTGTATTGTGCTATTTATAAGGAAGTATAAAGTCTTCCAAGAAGAAGTTGAAAGAGGAACAATAATTACATTTTGTGTAATGATTAATTGGAGATGGTTTGTATACTTTGAGGTTTTAATGTTGCAACCTTTTGTTTTTTTGTAACACCTTTTTGGAAGCATTGAATTGAACCATGAATCTATTTATTGATAAATGCATTTAAGGTGTTGCTTTAAGCATGTTACACCATACTTTCTTTTGTGCACAACCTCTCTTGCACATTAAATTAAGGGGGTAAGCTTTAAGTATTATAGATGTCATGAAATAATAAGACATATACTTTGTTGTTTAGATTGATTTTTTAGAAATATTTTGAAGCATGTATAAATCAACTATTATAGTCCGATCGGACCAATATAGTGACTCGATTTTATAAAAATGCTTTGTTTTTGTCGTTTATTGTCGAACTGGAGGAAAAAAAATTAAGATACTTTATACAAACAGAAAGTACACTTTCTGATTTTATATTGATAAAATTTTCTATCATTAAGAGGTGGTAAAACGGGTGGGTTGAACGGGTTCGGGCTACGGCACCAAACGTGCACGGGCATGGGCTTAAATGGACATGAGCCAAACAGACTTATGTTAAACGAATAGCATTAGAAAAAATTTAAAACGACGAAAAAAATTTCTCAAACCTAACACATCATTTATATTTAATAACTAAATATATTATAGTTATAAGTTAAAAAAAAAAAAAAAAAAAAAAAAAAAAAAAAAAAAAAAAAAAAAAACAATTGTCATGTTCTTCAATTGAGAGAAAACATGTATGTATTAATGGCCATTTAACTTTTGAAAGACCCATAGATGCCCATTTCCAAAAAAGGAGGAGACTAAATGTGAAAATCTTTTACAAAAGGAATTAAGCTACAGAATAGCAGTGAACTTTTTCAAATGTCCTGGTATGTGTAATTTTTTAAATTGTAAAATAGCAATATACATTTTAAAGTGTCCCGTTTTGATATGTGTATTTTTTTAAGCTGTAGAATAGCAATGTACTTTTCATACGTGCTCCAATTTGGTACGTCATCGCACGTACCAAATTGGAACACTTATGGAAATCACATAGAACAAATTGGAACACTTATGGAAATCACATGTAACAAATTGGAACACTTATGGAAAGTACATTGCTATTCTACAACTTAAAAAAAGTGCATGTACCAAATTGAAACACTTATGAAAGTACATTGATATCAAATAAGAATCTTAAAAGTGAAAAATCTATGAGTGACAATTTGAATCGAATCATAATAACCAAGGTTGTAAAAATCGCTAGGCGGTAGCTGGATGGGTACCGACTAGCGATTAATCGGTTAGGCGGAAATTAATTGGATTGGATTTTTTATATATACAATTGTAAAATCTTGAAACCATATGCCCGATTTGGCCGATCTAGCCGATTTTTTCCCCAATTTAGCTGATTTATGCCTGATTTAGCCGATTTCTATCTATAATCGAGTTGGACGATTTATCCGATTTTTGTCCGATTAGGCCGATTTATGCTCGATTTGGCCGATTTTTATCCGATTAATCAGTATGTTGACAAATTTTTGACCAAACCGATTAATAAGGCCGATTATTGAAAATTGGGGCGGTTAATCCCCGCCTAGCGATTAATTGGCCGTTTAGGCCGATTGTTGCAACATTGATAATAACTCAACTCCTACATGATCTGTTTAGATAATCAGGTTAATTGATAACTCACTATAAATTTGTTTTGTCCTACTCGCGAACACGACTCAACACCTGTCAAGTGGGCTGACCTGAACACGACCCAACACCTGCTTATACTAAAATTAAACATGTTTATTTTCATTTCAACTTATCGTGTTTCTGTGTCATGTAAGGCTGCCCCTAACGGAGCAAGAGTGAGCAACTAGCAAGCTTTACTCATGCACCAAAGCCATCCATTGGAATAAAGAGTGAGCCAATGGCAAGGAGAGAGAAATAAGCAACCAAGGAGAATTTCACCTTGCGGGCACCGTGCCTTTCAGAATTTTTATTATTTGTTTTTTTAGTTATGAATGTGTTTGGAATATTTAGTGGGGTATTTTAATGAATAAAAAATGTGTTGAAAGGTAGAGTGGTATGATATGGTTAGGAGTGAAAAGTGAGATAGTAGTGAAGGAGTGAGAAAGGATGTAGTGTTGATATGGAAGGTGAAGTAGGGTGAGGTTTGGGGGTAGTTTAAGGAATTATGACACAATGGAGTATGGACAATTTCTTTTAAAAGGGCCTAAAACATAAACTTACTAATACTTGAGGTACCATTTCGCACAAACATCATATTTCAATCTCTTAAACCCTTAAAACTGATCTTGAACCAGTGTCTTAAACCCTACAAAACACACAAACACTTTAACTTTAACAATCTTAACCACAATCACTAAAACAAGACACAAATCCATGTTCCAAACATAACACCATTCAAAACCAAATGCAAACCCCATGTAACTCCTATGTGGATTCATCTACTCAGATCAGTTTTTCGCCGTAAAATCGCCAAAAATTACTACATTTTTTGATATAATTCACTTTCATCGCTTGCCCAGTTACCGTTATCCGATGTTTCGGACTTGGGGTCCGACGGAAACTATACATTTGCGCGTAGTAATGTTGGGACTGACTTATTTGATCATGCCCACCAGGTCTTTGATAAAATTACAGAAACTTTAGAGTTTTTAAAGAGGAAGCCTAAGACAGCACTGTTTTTTATTGCCCACTTGAGGGAACGTGGTTTTAAGCATGATGTCGGTAGTTATATGTGTGTTGTAAGGTTTTTGTGTTATTAGGGTATGATTGGGAGGTTAAAGGGTGTGTTTTTAGATGTTATTGAGGATAAAGATGGGGTGTTTGTGTAAACTCCCGTAAATTTCCCTATAAATAATAAAAGTAAATTGAAGACTAATATATCATTTTGTTAATTAATAACGTTTTTACCAATAACAATTTTTTTTTATATATTTTATTATCAAATATGCTATGTTACTTAAAATCACTACGATATTCATGGTTCTTTTTGCTTGGAACGATGCTCACACATGTACCACTATAGTCAAAAATCGCGAGAATATTAAAATTTTCTTGTATTCGTTACGAACCTGCATTTTCGAGACATTTTTCAAAAATTACTATTCATCGGTTACTATTCACCAAACACTATTCATCTAAGGATTAAGGGCTCAAAGGTTTAACGATTCTTGTTAGGGTTTCGTTTTTTCTATTGTGTACAAGTGTATTGGTGCTACTTGCTGTTGTTGTGTATCCATTCATATTCGATACCCTGGTTTAGGGTTTGTGATTAAGCGTGCAAGTTGTGGTTGTGTGCATTAACGTTTTATTCAATTCTGCGTGGAAGATAGTGTGGTACAAAACCCTAATTTTTAGGGACTGGTTTGTGTCGTGGTCTTATTTTGATTATTGATTGGAAGTGGGTTTATGAGAGAGATGGAGAAAGGTTTTCTCAACAATTCGAATAGGGCTTCAAAGATGATTGATGGTAGTTCGGTGTTGAGTGATTTGTCTAAACGGTTTAAAAAATCTGATGGTACTGGTTCGGGGAGAGATAGTAAACCTAGGTTGCCATATCGATGTCTTAATACTAGTGAACCTGCTATTGATTTGAATGATGACACAGCTGCATTTGTTAACATGGATTCTAATGATGATAACCACATGTTTGTAGCTGCTAAAGTCGATGTTAATGTCATTGAGTCCAAGATGGACGGTTGTGAGGTGGGATGCTCTACATCTACTTCTGTTTTGATTGATGAAAATAGCCATGTTGCTGCTGGTATTCCGAGGGTCGATAAGGTTGTTAATCATGATGCTAAGGTTGATTTAGCTTTGGCTGATGTTGTAATACCGCATGAAGAGGTGGAAACGGTTTGCTCACGATTTAATAATTCTCTTTATGGCTATTTTGTTGGACAAAGACATGCGTTTCCTGTTGTCCAAAATTTTGTGCGTAACGTTTGGAAGAAATTTGGGCTTATGCATGTCATGATACATCAAGGGTTCTTTATGTTTCAGTTCTCAAGTAGGGAAGGTATGGAAAATGTTCTTAATCATGGTTCTTGGCGAATTAGGTCTATTCCACTCATTCTCCACATTTGGAACCCTAATTCTGATTTGATTAAACATGAAATTAAGATGGTTCATGTTTGGGTTAAAATGTATAACGTGCCGGTGGTGGCATATTCTAAGGTGGGGCTGAATCTGATCGCGACTAAACTTGGACGAATCATTATGTATGATGAACACACAAGTAACATGTGCCTCAAGTCGTGGGGTATGAATTCGTATGCTCGAGTTTTAGTTGAGATTTCGGCTGATAATGATTATGTGGAATCTCTTGTTGTGGCAGTTCCTATTCCAAAGACTAATGAGCATCGTATGGTTAGAATTGATATTGAGTTTGAATATAAGCCGCCTCGATGTTCTATATGTAAAATTTTTGATCATGTTGATAAGGAGTGTCATAGGAAAGAGAAGGAAGTTAAACGTACATTACGTGTGGATGATGGTGGCGGGGCTGCAAAGAGTAAATCTAAGGGTGTTAAAAAGGTGAGGGTGTCGGGTAAGCCTAAATTGATATATCGTCCCGTTTCTAAGCCTAGTAATAACAACCAGGCTACTACGTCTATACCTAAGGATAATTCCCCTCTTATCTCTATGGAGGGATTGGAGTTGGTTTGTGATAAGCCTAATGACACTAAACAGCCACATCCTACTCCAAAGGTGCCTAATGATGTTTCCAACAGCTCTAAAACTGATGGAAAGTACTTCAAAGATGACATCAACTTGGCTGAATTGAAGAGTTATATTGATCAACGTATGGAGAATGGTAAAGTGATTGATATTCCTAAGGATGATGTGCCTAAGGATGGTAATAATGGTTGTGTAATGGCGGATACTAATTTTGTCTCCTCCATTAATGATATTTCGTTACATGAGCCGCCTGGAAGTTTACTTTTGGATAAGGGTAAGGAGGCTGGTCCGTCTAGCTCATCCTTACCCCTTGTTAACTCTACTACTAAAAGAAGTAACCTTTTCTCTAAGGTTGGTGATGTAATTGATTCTGACAGTGAGGTGGATGAGGTTCTTAATCCGTATGATGAGTCTGTGAATTTATTTGATATGCCCAAGGGTACATTATCATCAACGGGTGGTGGACAGGACCAGGAAGAGTACTACGAGTATGATGACTTTACGGATCAGCTACACGAGATACCAAGACACTTGGCTGTCTATTATGATGATTTCAAGCTCCAAGGTCGGACTAGGTAGTAGTTGGTCTTATTGTAGTCATGTTTTGTTTATGTGGTAGTGGTTTTTTTCTTGTTTCAAAGAAATGTTTATGCCTATGTAACGGGCTTAGATATGGGATTTCACCCATATCCATTGTACTTAAATGATTTTTGGTTAATGTGATTTACCAGGGTACAGGATTATTCCCTTTACCCAAAAAAAAACACTATTCGTCATTTCACTATTCATCGTTTTTGGAGTCGGTTAGTGATATTGAGATATTTTTCAAAAGTTTTACTATTCACGAAACACTATTCACTCTCAGACTCACGTAAACGTCTCACAAATTAATTTCTAAACTTTTCACTAACTATAATTTATAAATTTTACTAATTATAATTACCCTAACCGGACCCTTAATTACACATTAAGCCCAAAAACAATTCCTGGCCTGTTACTATTCACGGCCCAAAGTAAACTTAGCCCATTTCCCCTTTGCTTTGTTTTCATTCCACTCGACTAGGACGACTAGAAACGAGCTTAGTATGCTCAAATCTTACACACGACACACACTTATTTTTACACATACTCATTACTCCCCTAGCCAATATATAGAGTGTCGAATTTTAATTCCCCATGTCGAGTCTAACAACATTTTTACTAGGCAAAATGTTTTGTCCAAAAACGATTTCATATAATTTCAACTAATCCAAAAATAAACCGTTTTAAACCCCGTTTGTTTCTATAACTTCCTAAAATCATTTCTAAACACAAACTAGTGTCTAAATATTTCAAAATTATCAAACCTCACGAACTATACATGAGTTTACAAATCGGTTCACAAAAGAAATGTTGGTCGACATATATTTACAAGACAAACTAGTACTCCCTTAAATCAAGCACACTCAAGATCATATTATATTCACTAGGCATAGTACCATAACCTTTTATAATTGTTGGGTCACTGAATTCCCCAAATCTTCTAACAAGGATTTGAACGTAAAATCCCCTAAGTGTAAACAAGTCACTGAGTGAACAGTAACTCAGTGAGTCACCTTCAGGGAGCTAAGACCGAGCCTAAGAAGAAAGGTTCTCCATTCAGTGCGGCGGAACTCAGTGAAGTGTGATCTAAGCCAAGAAGAAGGTGATGGGTTCAGTGAGGATGACAATAACTCACTGAACCCCAATGACTCCTCAACAACTTAATCGTACTAAAGACTGATGACATGAAGACTGAAGTTTTGGCGGGACTGGGCGGGAAAGTCTGAGCTGCTTTATTAAAGTGATTTATCACTTTAATGTCAGACTTTCCCCAAATGGTTAAAATTAGTCTGTCATCAGAAAGTGCCTTTTGGATCTAACTCAATGAAGGTTCCTTGCCAGAAGAATAATATCTTTCAAGATATTGTTAAGGAAGCTTTAGGTCCAATGTATATTTAGTTGTTCTATACTTGTGTATAAATAGGAAGCAAATGTGAGGAGTAAAAGTTGACAAGTTTGTGCAATTAATGCAAAGCATTCACAAACCACTTTTACTCCTCCAAAGAACAACACAAGCCCCTGAGATAGCTCAGTGGGTAATTTAAGTTGTCACTCAACATAGTTGAGTTTAGTGAGGAGTCCATACCATACTTGTCAATTCAACCCCAAGTGTTATTCCGCAAACACTTGGGTACGATTCTTTTGATTAACTTCTAATAAAGAATTAAACGTTGGAAAATATTATCTCTTTTGTTTACATTTCTTTATTGTTAATCATTTTCTACATTTGTGTTCAAGTCATACAACTTGGTTACTTTAACTTCTTAGTTACGGTTAACCAAGTAAAAGGGACCAACAAGTGGTATCAGAGCCTCTGATTTGTAAAACTTTTACACGTTTTCAAAACCTAAAGAGTGCTCAAGTTTTTAAAATCAAGATCCCACTATGACTGACATAGATGTTCCCCAGCTTGTTGATAAAAAGGGTGGAAGTTATTCAGCAACTGCCCCTCGACTTGAAGCTGGCAAATTTAACAAGTGGAAAAAGCGAATGCTTTGCTACTTAACTGGGATGGAACCTTATTATATCAAATTGATTAATGAGGGTCCATATATCCCAACAACTGCCCAAGGTTTAATCAAACCTGAAGCTCAGTGGACCCCAGATGAAAGGAGGGTGGTCAATCAAGACCAGCGCCTGAAAAGCATCATTATATCATGCCTTCCTGATGATATAATGGAATCAGTAATCAACTGTCCCACTGCCCAGCAGACATGGACTGACCTGGTTCATAGCTATGAAGGGCCTTCTGATACCAAAGAAAATAGAATCATGGACCTGAAGCTTGAATTCAATACCTTCAGGGCCAAGGATTCTGAAAGTCTCTCTGAGACTTATACTCGGTATAAGACCCTCCTGAATGAGCTGACCAATGATGGTGTTATACTGTCAAAACATGAAATCAATGTTGGTTTTGTCAACAGTCTCCCTGAGAAGTGGTTAAACTTCTCTCAGGGATTGAGAAATGCAAACCACATTCAGAACCTTGAGCTCCCTGCCATTTATGGGAAGTTTGTCTATGAAGACAATCTTATCACCAGGAGATACCCTGGTAAAGCTCAGGAGACCAAAAAGGCCTTGACAATCACACCCATATCAACTGCTTTCTATTCTAAAGGTGTTGTGCAGGATTTTCAGGATGGTTCTGATGATGAGGTTGACCAAAGAACCAGTGAGGAGTATCTTAATGATCTTCAGATTGAATTTCATGAAAGAGCACTCCTTGCTAATTCAAAAAGATTTTTTAAGAAAAACAAATTTCCTTCTAAAGCAAATGACAATACTGAATGCTTTAAATGTGGCAAAATGGGGCATTTTGCTAAAGATTGTTTTTCAAAAACAACCTCAGAACCATCCTTCAAGTTTTCAGGAAATAACTCTTTTTCAGGCCCCAACAAATTTCAACCAAAAATGCTTCAGTCTAGTCAAAGATTTGAAAAAGTCCCTCAAATTGACTTTGAAGCAAAGTACAGAAAGGCAAAAGCCAAGCTTGCCCTTCTTGAATCATCCTCAACAGTCTCTCAGCCTCCTCAGGCTCCAAAGCCTACTCAAGCCAAGAACAAAGGGCTTGTTGCTGAAACATATGACTGGGATGAGGTTGAAGTGTCCTCTGATGATGATGAAGTTCACATCAGTGCCCTGATGGCTCTGTCAGAAGACAACAAACTTGCTGTGGGGAAGAGTCATGCAAGAAATGGTGAATGGGTCAACATCACAATGAGGAAGGTAAATCTTTTACTTTCTATGGATGATAATGATGATTGGAAATCTTACTTAGACTATATTAATGTTGATCTTAAGTATGTTGAAGAGCAAAGACTTAATCTGTTTTCAAAATTTAACAAACTCAGTTTTGAATTAAATCAGTGTAGAGATGAATTACTTGTCTTAAAACAAGCCAAACTTGAAAGTGTCACACTTCAAATTCAAAACTCTGAACTTGTAAAACAAAATCAAGCTCTTCAGGAAGAACTTAAGAAAGAAAAGGAAATTATTTGGAAGTGGACTCAGAAAAACCCCAAACTTTATGAAACACTGAGTCTCTCACCCAGCCCCAATAAGGCTGGTCTGGGTGATGACCAACTCACTGAAGTTTCTGGGGAGAGTAGCCATTCCACAACTTTTCTATTAACCAACATACTCTCTAGCAAGGAACTAGCTCCCAAACCCAGTGATTGGATTGAAAGAAACAATCCTGATAGTAAATTGCCAAATTTTAACACTGGAAGAATTCTGGAGCCTGAAAGTCAGGCTATCAAGGAGCTGCTAGGAGTCACTGATGAACTTAGTCCTACTGAGTCCATCACAGAGTCTAAGTCTGATTCACCACTTCCTCCACTAAAACAACTTCAGGGAGCAGAACCCAATTCTAACCTTGCACCATTAGTCTTTCAACCACATTCTCCTAAAGAGAAATCAGGGTTGGGAAGGACTATACTGAAGAGACCTACTCCTGCACCCACTAAACACCAAAAACCTTCAGTAACTACTGAAGTGAAGCTTGAAAGCACTGATTCTAAGGTTGATCAGCTTGCTGAACTTGTTAGGATGCTGAGTGAGAAAATTGAGTCTACTGAGAAAAACTCTGACTCTAAATCTACAAAGCCCTCAGTATCCTCAGGTTCTTCCAAACCAAAAACCACACCCAGACCCTCAGGAAGATGTGAACTGTGCAATTATCCAAATCACAGCACTGATAAATGCTACAGAGTCCTGTTTTGTATGATATGCAAACAAGAGGACCACAGAACTTGTGATCACATCCCCCACACTGCCTCTTTAAAGGCAAAGGGTCAATACAAAACCCAAGGCTATCAGTATGCCACACCTTCCAAACAAAGATTGAAGGCCAAGCCTTTCTCACCATGTCCTCACTGTGGTTTCAATGATCATCTTCCTGATGATTGTATGATGAAAATATGCTGTGACATCTGTGGAGATCCCTCCCATGAAACCAGGGGGCATGACAAAGTGATTCAGTCCAGAAGGAAAAACCAAATCAACACTTCTCAGTCACCTGATGCATCTACATCCACAAAATGTAAAACATGTGGAAGCTCAGGTCACATTACTTCAGACCATGATTCACTAACTGAGTTCAAGAAGTCCCTGAGGACTAAGCCCACTAGAAGGTGGGTCAACAAGCAAAACTAACCCAGTTTACTGTTTGTGCAGAAACACATCAAGGATCCTACCTGGCATCTAGACAGTGGATGCTCCAGAAGTATGACTGGTGTGAAAAGTTTTCTGCACAAATACGTGGAAGAACCAGGACCCAAAGTTGTATTTGGTGATAACTCATCAGCTCCCACTGAGGGTTATGGTTCAGTAAACTGCAATGGTATAGTTTTTACAAGAATAGCTTATGTTAATGGTCTGAAGTACAACCTGATAAGTGTTTCCCAACTATGTGATGCCAAATACATAGTTCAGTTTGATGACAAGAGAGGGACCATCTTTAATGCCAATAAGGAAGTTGTGTTGATTGCCCCCAGAAGGGATGATGTATATGTCCTTGACATGTCATCCCTGACTCAAAATGGGACTTGCCTATTCTCAAAGGCAAGTGAGACAATCAACTGGCTATGGCATAGGAGACTCTCTCATCTCAACTTCAAAAACATCAACAACCTGGCCAAACAGAACAAAGTTCTGGGCCTTCCATCCCTGGTGTATACCAAAGACAAGCCTTGTTCTGCTTGTGAAAAAGGAAAACACCACAGGGCATCATTCAAAACCAAACAAACCTTTTCCATCAAAAGCTGCCTGCATCTTCTTCATATGGACCTTTTTGGACCTGTCAGTCCAATGTCCATACACCATGAGAAGTATACTCTGGTCATAGTGGATGAATACTCAAGATATATACTTGGGTTTACTTCCTGACCAAAAAGAGTCAGGAAGCTGAAACCATCATGTCATTTGTCAGGAACATTGAAAATCAAAATGATGTCAAAGTTAAACAGATCAGGACTGACAATGGCACTGAATTCAAAAACCAAGACCTTGAGTGTTTTTGTGATGAGAAAGGAATTTCTCAAAATTTCACTTCTCCCTATACTCCTGAACAGAATGGAGTAGCTGAAAGGAGAAATAGAACACTCATTGAGGCAGCAAGAACAATACTGAATGGCTCAGTCCTCTCAAAACATTTTTGGACTGAGGCAGTTAAAACAGCCTGCTACACTCAAAACAGGTCAATCATTGTGAAAAGGCACAATAAGACACCTTATGAGATATTCAAAGGAAGGATTCCTGACATCAGCTACTTTCATGTATTTGGGTGTCCTGTGTTTATACATAATCACAAGGATCACTTAGGTAAATTTGATGCCAAAGCTGATGATGGATACTTCCTGGGATATTCCTTGGTCTCTAAAGCCTTCAGGGTGTTCAACACAAGGAGACAGCAAACTGAGGAAACTTATCACATTACTGTTGATGAGAGCACTGAATCCATCAGGTTCTCAAATTCCTCAGTAGAAGAGATTGGTATTGATGACTCATCAAGATATCCTCCTGATGAGTATCATCCTGAGAACAATCCCTCAACTCAATACCAAGCTGATGCTGATGTCTCCTACTACATCATCCCTCACAACCTACCCCAACCACCTATCAGTGAGTTCATAGAAACTCAGCCTGTCTCAAATGAGACTGACACCACTGAACTAAATGTTCAGGAACCCACAGAACAAATTGTTCCTACAGTTGTCACTGAAGCACATATTGATGAGTTACCTCATGTTCCTGAGACTGAACCTATACAGGCTCCTACAAGCTCAAATTCCTATCCAAAACCCCAGGATAGCTGGACTAGATCCAAAATCATTGAGCTTGTGAACATCATTGGTGAACCCACTGAAGGCATGCTCACAAGAAGCAAGGCTGCCAAACTCAAGGCTGCCACTGCCAATATATGTCTTTATGCTGACTATCTCTCAGAAATTGAGCCTAAAAATGTCAAAGAAGCCCTGACTTATGAAAGTTGGGTTCAGGCCATGAGAGATGAATTGGAACAATTTGACAGAAATGATGTCATGACCCTTGTTGAATGCCCCCAGGGTGTTTTAATCATTGGTATGAAATGGGTCTTTAAGAACAAGACTGATGAGAACGGCACAGTCATCAAAAACAAAGCAAGACTGGTTGCCAAAGGATATAATCAACAGGAAGGTATAGACTATGAGGAAACCTTTGCACCTGTTGCAAGAATGGAAGCCATCAGGATCTTCCTTCCCTATGCAACTTACATGAACTTTAAAGTTTACCAAATGGATGTTAAAAGTGCATTCCTGAATGGTAACATCAAAGAAGATGTTTATGTGCAACAACCTCCTAGTTTCGAGAGTAGTGAATACCCTAACCATGTCTATAAGCTGAACAAAGCCCTTTACGGACTGAAACAAGCACCCAGGGCATGGTATGAAACTCTTTCAGCCTTTCTGATCCAAAACAAGTTTGTCAGAGGAAGAATTGACAACACACTGTTCATCTACAGAACAAAGGATGATGTCATTCTTGTCCAAGTGTATGTTGATGACATCATCTTTGGCTCAACAAGTTACAAACTTTGCAAACAATTTGAAAAACTTATTACCACAAAGTTTGAAATGAGCATGATGGGTGAACTCACATACTTTCTTGGACTACAAATTAAACAAACTGAAAAAGGAATATCCATTTGCCAAGAGAAATACCTCAGGAACCTACTGAAGAAGTATGAGCTCACTGACTGCTCTTCAGTAAAGACTCCTATGGTTCCTCCAAACAACCTTGGCCCTGATCTCACTGGTAAATCAGTGAATCAAACCCAATACAGAGGAATGATTGGCTCCCTGATGTACTTACTTGCCTCAAGGCCTGATATCCAATTCTCAGTCTGCCTGTGTGCAAGATACCAGGCTGACCCAAAAGAATCACATCTCACTGCTGTCAAGAGAATTATCAGGTACCTGAAGGGTACTCCAAACCTTGGTTTGTATTACCCAAAATGTTCAGGATTTGATCTCAAAGGGTACACTGACTCTGACTATGCAGGATGTAACATGGATAGGAAAAGTACATCAGGATCCTGCCAATTTCTTGGTGGTAAACTTGTGTGTTGGAGTACAAAGAAACAACAATCAGTGGCCATGTCCTCAGCTGAAGCTGAATATATGGCTGCTGCAGGATGTTGTGCAAATGTACTATGGATGAAAAGCCAACTGAGTGACTATGGCATTCAGTATAAGATGGTACCTATCTTTTGTGATAATACAAGTGCCATAGCCATATCAAACAATCCAGTGCTTCATCAAAGAACCAAACACATTGACATCAGATACCACTTTATCAGGGACCATATATCTAATGGAGAAATTGAACTACATTTCATCCCCACTGAGTATCAGCTAGCTGATATCTTCACTAAACCTTTGGATGAACCCACTTTCACTAGATTGAAAGCTGAACTGGGCATGTTGGACATAGAATCAGGGAACTGATCGAAAGTGTTCCAACATGATGTATATTCTCTAGGTTCCTGATCACACCCTTCCTGAAAAACTTATTTTTATTGAATGAAAATTCATTCAGGGGGCTCAGGATGAAAAATGGCATTAAATACCCTAACTAAATGCTCTAAGTATTTAGTCAGTTAATGTCCCAGGTAGGTAACTGAATCCTATTAAATATAGGAATATATGTCACTTACACAACTGGCATCCACTCGTTGGGCCCCCACATCCCTCTCACCAAACATTACTGAGCATTAAATGCTCCCTCACACACAAAAGTTGTGATGATTTTTTCTCTGCAAAAGTGCATTATTTGCAGAGCTGCACAACTGTTCATCCACGATGTGAGAGAAAATAGGGTAATGGGAATCGTGATATTTAATGCGGATATCAAACCAAAATTATTTATGCCGTTTCGATTAAATAAATTAAACTTTTGGTATCCGCAACATCACCACCCAAATCTTTACCCTATAAATACCCCCACAAAAGGGAAACACACACACGCTTTTATAATCTTAACAAAACTCTTGCAAAATTGTTTTCAAAACCGTGTGTTTTCCTCACCAATACCATTCTTTTTTCAAAAACCAGGCCTTTTATTACCAAATGGCTTCTTCTAAGGTCATAAAATACGCACCCAATGTGGATTTCCAAATGGAAAGCGTAGACCTTACCAAGAACAATGTGGTGGGGAACTTTGCCTACCCTGCTGGGTACCCTGAATACAGGGATGCGGTGAAGTTCCTTCAGAACTGCTTCCTGACCACCTCATTCACTAAGACCCCCTCAGTCATCTATCATGACTACTTGAGGGAATTTTGGTGCACAGCGGTGGTTGAAAACCCTGATGCGCCAAAAGAGGCCAAAATCAAGTTTACAGTCAAGAATGGAACTAAGTCCCTAACTCTTGACTATAAAACTTTTGTCAAAGCCACTGGGCTTGACTACACCACGACCTTCACTGCCCAACCCTCTGAGAAAGAGGTAAAGGAGGTCTTGCTGGAATTGGGACCCTATGACAAAAATCACCCTGAGGTGACACCAGGGTCCCTATTATCCAAAGCCCCAATAATTAAGACCTGGTTCCCAGCTCCCTGGAGGATTCTAATGACCTTTGTCATTCAGGTTCTCTGGGGGAATAAATCCTCGACTGAGCAATTAAACACTACTTAGGCAATGATAGTGTTCTGTCTCATTGAGGGTAAAATGATAGACCTTGGAGAAATCATCTTCAGGGACCTCATAGCAAAGTTAGGGGGGAAGTCTAGGCAAAAACATATGTCATATCCTAGATTTGTTTCTTGTGCCCTACAAGACTTGCTTGGGTCTGAGTATGATAGGCCTGACGCAGTAGGTTTTGAGCCTGACGTCCTACACAAGGCAAATTACTCACGTGACCCTTTTGAGGTTACACCTGTCACCATGACATTGTACATGCGTACTGCTATCCAGGGTGACAATAAAGTATCACCAATTCCCTCTCCCACCAAAAAGGTGAAGAGGAAGAAGGGTCAGGGGTCCAGGAAGGTGGCTTAACCCAAGTCACTCGACACTGAGACCTCTGACCCTAAGGTTGCCCAAAAGGGGCCTGAAATACCGCCCTTGACTGCGGACACCCTGAGAATAATAACCCAGTCACTAGGCCTGCAACTAAAGCCATCGGAGGGCACTGAGACATCACACTCAGTGTCCTCGGGCAAACCCGTTTCCAAAGTCTCTACTGTCATAAACAAGACAGTTGAGCCGAAACAAACCAAACCTTCACATCCTGTTAACGTCTCTGGCAAATCACAACCAGGGTCTCAGGGAGTAAGGGATCCTAAATCCTTGGTGGGGCAGCACTACTCCACTGAGAAGGGGGTCCACAAACAATCACATCCTGCTAAAGGCTTGGGTAGATCAAAACCCAAGCATCAGGGAGATCAAGTCCCTGAACCTTCGACAGACCAGAACAAGCCTGTTGGAAAGGGGGACTCAACCACTCATTTTCCTGATGAGGACATTCGCAAATCAAAGCCTTTGTCTGAGGGCACCCCTACTCCTCCCCAAGACTCAGTGGGAAACAAACAACCCACTGATAGGGACACAACATTCACGGCTCCTATTGATGGCACTGGAAAATACCCATCAGTGTCTGAAGGGGTCACGGGGGACAAAGACTCAGAGGGATATACACCACCCGCTGATATGGAACCCAAAACCACTCCCGGAGGTGCGCATAACTTGGGAACTGGCCTTAAAGACCAGGTAGGTAAAACCCAACCTACCGGATTTGAGGGGTCAGGACCTGGCCAAAACGAAGGCAAATCTTCTTTTGAAGAGGAGCCGGATAACCTCCAGATGTTGCAGATTACCTCCCTGGCGGATGCTCAGGCATTCCTCTTTTCTGATGATGAATTTAACAGTGACGAGGAGGTCTTCACGGCCGGAGATGATATGGAGGATGAGGAGACAGTCCCTGAACCTGTTACTCAGTCTCCTCAAACCTCTAACCATGACGCAGATGAACAACATTCCAAGCCGGAAACCTCAGAAGACGCTTCCACTCCTCTCACTGAAAGAGCCTTCCAAAAGTTCATCAAGAAAATGACTAATGTTTTGTACAGGGGGTCACTGAAGAGGTGTTTGACATGCATACTGAGCAAGCAGTCCAATATCACCTCCTCAAGGATGCTGTTGAAGACTACAATGATGATGTCAGGGAGCAAAATTCCACTGTCTCTCACTCCCTGACACAAATGACTTCACACATCAATCAGTTTTTGGAATCCCTTAAGGAGCTGGCTACAGGGGTTAAGTCAGTTCAAGAATCAGTCAAGGATGATCCTGAGCTCAACAAGAAAATTCTTCAGGCATCTGAGACGTATCAGGTCAACTCAGCGGCTCTTACTGAGTTACTTGGCTTGATAAGGGATTCAAATGTTCAGAATCTCAGCTCCATGGTGGAGTCCCTCAAGTCTTCCTTCAATCAGTTGGAAGCATCAGTGACAGCTCAATCCCTGAAGTCCACATCTCTGGCATGGACAATGGGATCCAGGATGACTGCCCTTGAAACCTCTCAGGCTTCACTTGACTCCAAGGTATCTCTCATTCATCAGGATACTGTGGAGATCAAGTCCATGGTGACCGAAATGTTTCAAGCCTTCAAGGGTACTTCTACTTCATCTTCAGTAACTCCAACACTTGCCATCACTGCAGCTCCGGCAATTGTTGAGGGGGAGAATGTTCCTGAAACCCCTGTTACTGATGAACAAGAAGCTAGACAGCCCTCTCAGACTGAGGGGGAGCTTGTCACTGAAGCCACACCAATCTCACAAGTTCCACCACAAGAGGAACCAGTCTCCTCCACTCTCCTTCAGGACAAAGGAAAAAGCATAGCCACCACCTCAGAACCTGAAGTAACACTACAGCCTGCCTCCACAATGGTGAGAACTGACCCTGATGAACCTATCAGGGTCCCATTTGCAATCAATGGAAAAATCTATCATCTCACCAATGAACAAATACAAGATTACATGGAGAGAACTGAGAACTTGGCAAAGGTAGCTGAAGAAGAGAGGTTGAGCAAGCCTGAACTAATACAGGTTGTTAATGAGGAGGCTGAAAAGATTGGTCTGGATACTGAGGCACTGGCTACTGAGCAAGCTGGTGCAGCCTTTAAAAAGTCTCAGGAAGAACAGATGATTGCTCTGAAAAAGGAAAGGGAATAGAAGCTGAAAAGGCAAGCTCATATCAGAAAGACCAGGGTTGAAAGATATCATTGGGTGATGAAGGAAAGATTGAAGCCTGAAACCATCACTGACATCAAAATCCACAGGAATACCAAACCTGCAATGGTCACTGTCTTCAGGGGGACTGATAAGAGAATAATGGACATTCATAATCCATTCAAATTCGCTGACTTTGGGATCACTGAACTTGATGAACTTCGTCCCATCATTGCCAAGAAAAATGGTGTCGTTGTTGATCAACTTCTCAAGTCACTGAGCGAAAGATATGACAGACTGAGAGCAATGCCTGAAGCCCTCAACATTCCCTCCCTTCTTCCTGCTCCAACAACAGGAACTGCTTCATCAACAGCCACCAGGAGAAAAAGGAAGCACATTGAGTCTGAGCCTGAGATCAAGGTCCCAGGATTGGATTGTGACAGATCCGTTCCTGAAGGAATCACCTTCGTGAATAACACCGTGCTTGAACACCCTGAACGAGGTCTATGCTTCACTGATGAATATGGAGAGCTTGCTTTCCAAAGATGGTCCGATATAGACAAGGCAGGGGTCACAGCAATGGTAACATACCTGATGTTGGCTTCTCCTATACAAAGTGGTGCAAACCAAAGGTTCTGTAAGGACCTACGGGAAAAGATTGAGAAGCATCCTGAGAAACACCTACTGAGATCAAAGAAAGCTAAGATTGAGGGACTTGGCTATCATCTGAACATCTGATCGGCAACAACTATCTTTTTTTTTGTTTGTAATTTGTAGGAAAAAGTAATAGCTATGAATAAACTGATGTTTTGTTTTAAAGTTATGTCCTACTTACAATTACAACAAACATTCAGCAAGAGAAGATGTACCCTAACAACTCATGCTGAATCAAGTATCACTTAGGCTATTTGTATGTTCAAATAGGGGGAGATTGTTGGGTCACTGAATTCCCCAAATCTTCTAACAAGGATTTGAACGTAAAATCCCCTAAGTGTAAACAAGTCACTGAGTGAACAGTAACTCAGTGAGTCACCTTCAGGGAGCTAAGACCGAGCCTAAGAAGAAAGGTTCTCCATTCAGTGAGGCGGAACTCAGTGAAGTGTGATCTAAGCCAAGAAGAAGGTGATGGGTTCAGTGAGGATGACAATAACTCACTGAACCCCAATGACTCCTCAACAACTTAATCGTACTAAAGACTGATGACATGAAGACTGAAGTTTTGGCGGGACTGGGCGGGAAAGTCTGAGCTGCTTTATTAAAGTGATTTATCACTTTAATGTCAGACTTTCCCCAAATGGTTAAAATCAGTCTGTCATCAGAAAGTGCCTTTTGGATCTAACTCAATGAAGGTTCCTTGCCAGAAGAATAATATCTTTCAAGATATTGTTAAGGAAGCTTTAGGTCCAATGTATATTTAGTTGTTCTATACTTGTGTATAAATAGGAAGCAAATGTGAGGAGTAAAAGTTGACAAGTTTGTGCAATTAATGCAAAGCATTCACAAACCACTTTTACTCCTCCAAAGAACAACACAAGCCCCTGAGATAGCTCAGTGGGTAATTTAAGTTGTCACTCAACATAGTTGAGTTTAGTGAGGAGTCCATACCATACTTGTCAATTCAACCCCAAGTGTTATTCCGCAAACACTTGGGTACGATTCTTTTGATTAACTTCTAATAAAGAATTAAACGTTGGAAAATATTATCTCTTTTGTTTACATTTCTTTATTGTTAATCATTTTCTACATTTGTGTTCAAGTCATACAACTTGGTTACTTTAACTTCTTAGTTACGGTTAACCAAGTAAAAGGGACCAACAATAATGTATTTCACAAAGTACCGTTTCATTTTTAAAGTTCAAAACCCACGTTTTCTTTTGATGGAGCATGTCGACACATAAGAAAACAAGAACATGGAGTAACTTGTTTACTTGTACAACTTTAGGACTTTTTGGATACAAGTTACAATCACATCACATTAAGTTTTAGATACAAGAACACACTAGGTTCCATATATAAACCCATGCATGCATGCTTCGTTTTCCATTTCCATGCAAACCAAATATTTCTAAGTAGTAAACTAGGCATTGGGTTGAAGCTTTGGGTAGGAATTCAAGGAATTCGTGTGGGTTTAGGAGGAACAAATTGTTGTTGTGAACCTTAGTCGAGCACACATACACACTACGTACTCATCTCACTCACTTCTCGACTCTACGTCTTGTTTTACCCACCATTTTGGTGTCGTAAGTTCCTAACGAAACTCTTTTCAAAATTTATATAAAACTTTCATTTGCATTATTTTTATACGCGACACACACAAATGCACCTCATTATTCGAAAACTAAATATACAACATATATATATTTTACGTTCGTCTATATATTTCACACCTTAACAAACAAACTATGTAGATTTTTGAAACTAAAAAGCTACGTACGAACCAATTTGGAGTACATTCCTAGCGTACCACAACAAGTATGAAAAACCCTTAAAAATTTCTAAGTCTTTTCTTATAAAAATTCGACCCATGCTACGCCCAAAACGCACGTATACCTTTAATATTTACTTAACGAGCATACCGTTTTATTTCACAAAGTAATAGTCCTTATGACAAACAATCATTTTCGTATAAAAACTTTATAATAAAAATCGCGTTTTGAACCTATAAAAGTCACCAAACAAATCGACTTGGAAACTAGTTTTGGAAAATTATTAGTATCGATTGGGCCTTAAGGCCCAATCATTTCAAAATAAGCCGAGCGAATAAGCTGAGGCTATAAGCTGTTGGACAACTTTTTCATACTCCTAACATTAACCAAAAACAAGGCCCAAAACTCCCGTAGGCCCATTGGATCTAAAAATGCTAACGGGCCTTACATTTCGTTAAAAGACCATAAGCTATCAAATTAACTTTTCGAACTAATAAGCTCAATAAGCTGTTTTGAAACTATTTAAGAAATAAAAACATTAAGTTTTGAAAATTGTGAATTTTGGACTAAATTTGCAAATTTTATGAAAATCGGGTTAAAAGTGTCAACTTTTCAAAGTTTCGGTATAAAATGTCATTTCATAAATTAAAGGGTGAAAACTGATTTTTATAAACTCTAGGGTGAAAGGTGTAAGAAATATAAAGTCTTGGACGTAAAATGTAAATATATTTAATTTTGGACTAACGGCGTAACGCTAACGCCGTTAGGGTAAAAAGTGTAAATTTTTAGAAAAAACAAGGGCCATATATATAAAATTAGTATTTTTATTTTTACTTTCCATTTTTACAAATTCACGTAGCGACATTACGTTTATTTTCAAACTATTATTATTATTACTATTATTATTATTAAACGTTACGTTTATTTTCAAACTATTATTATTATTACTATTATTATTATTAAACGTTACGTTTATTTTCAAGCTATTATTTTGATTACTATTATTATTATTAAACGTTACGTTTATTTTCAAACTATTATTATTATTAAACTATTATTATTATTATTAAACGTTCCGTTTATTTTCAAACTATTATTATTATTACTATTATTATTATTAAACGTTACGTTTATTTTTAAACTATTATTATTATTACTATTATTATTATTAAATGTTACGTTTATTTTCAAACTATTACTATTATTATTATTAAACGTTACGTTTATTTTCAAACTATTATTATTATTACTATTATTATTAAACGTTACGTTTTATTTCAAACTATCGTTATTATTATTATTAAACCATATGTTATATTTATATATATAACTAAACTAAACGAACAATATACTATAAAAACCAAAAGTTTTACTAACGTTAAATAAACAAATCACGTATTCAAAAACTACTCGCGATTAAAACATTTAGACTATCAAACCCTAAAACTTGCCATATATTATCTAGGTCGTGTGTGGAGCCGTTCCCATTTTGCAAACTGAGTATCGATAATTTTATTCACTAAACCACTAAGGTGAGTTCATAGCCTCGCCTTTACATATTTAAATGTTTTATAAACCCTGCGAGGGGGATATATGCTAGTTTTTACAAATTGAACACAAGTATTTTTCTTGGTATGCTTTACCTGATATCGTTATTGCTTAAGTCCCTTTTTGCCAAAAGCCCCTCATATCATGAGCCTTAGTCACCCAGAGAGGTGAACGTAAATAATTGTGGATAGATCTATTAGGGATTGACAATCCCCGTTTGGGCGTTGAGAAAACAACCGAACGCACTTTATTTGAAATCTAATAGGTTACTGGCAAGGACCTATCCCGAGGGCCCCCTGTTACTATAATCCATCATTTATGACGAGATCTGTTAATCGGCTTAGCGTCATAAGCTTAATGCAATAACAACTGTTTTCAACTTATAATTGTATGACGGTGCAATTATCACTTATAACTTGTGTTCAACTATTAAACTAAAACCTATGAATATCACTCAACTTTTGTTGATTTTTAGCATGTTTATCTCAGGTCTATAACGAGCAAGGATGGGACGGAGGAGCACGAAATTCTTACAAAGGCTATAAAATTTTACTATCATTCGAAAACCTATTTAACAAATTTTGAAAACCACTGGGACCTCATTTTGAAAACTCTGATATTTACAAAACTTCGAATGATAAATGTTTTAGAAAATCATTTTCTACTGAAAAACTATGAGCTGTGAAGTAACACCTAATCTTTATTCCGCTGCAAATATTTTAAAATTGGGGGTGTTACAGTTTGGTTTTGAGGTTTCAGAGTTCGTTGAGGGGTTGTTGGGAAATGTTAGTGTGGATGAGGGGGTTTGTTGGTTAAGGCGTTTGTAAGTGCTTGAAAGCTGTATGAGGCGTCTGATGTGTTGGTTAAGATTGAGGGACGAGTTGTTCCATCTGTGCTTACGTGTAATCTTTTGATGAATCGGTTGGTTGAAGAGAGTGAAGTGGATATGGCTATGGCGGTTTATGAACATTTGAAGATGAATGGGTTTTGTCCGAATGTGTACACGTAAGGAATTGTGGTTAAAGGGCTATGTAGAAATGGGCGTGTGAAAGAAGCTGGTGATGTTTTCAGCGAGATGAGTGAAGCTGGAGTCAAGCCAAATAATTACACTTTTGGTTCTTTTACTGATGGGCTTTGCTCAAATGGTGACACAGACTCGGGTTTTCAGTTGGTTAAAATGTTGAAAGAATCAGGCTCACCCGTTGATTTTTTTGCTTATGCTTGTGTAATTCATGGTTTTGTAAAAGAGTTGAAGTTAAGAGGATGCTGAAAACGTTTTATTTGACATTAAGCATTTGGGAGTTATCCCAGATGCATTTTGTTATGGTGCGTTAGTTCAAGGGTATTGTAAAAAGGGGATATTCTCAAGGCACTGGAAATTCATGAGGGAATGTGTTCGAATGGTATCAAAACCAATTGTGTGATTACGAGCTTGATTATGCAAGATTTGTGTCGTTTGGGGATCTTGTCTGAAGCTGTATACAAGTTCATAATGCAATGGAATCAGGTGTTATGCTTGATAAAATTTCGTTTAATATCGCGATTAATGCTTTATGTAGATTAGGGAAATTGAGTGAAGCAGTTTTGTTTTTTGAAGAGATGAAACGTAATCAAATAGAACCAGATGTTAAGCATTACACAACCTTGATTAACGGATATTGTCTTCATAAAGATGTTGAAAATGGCTTAAAAATCTTCAGTGAGATGAATGAGAACGGTTTGAAACCCGATAATGTTGCTTTCAATGTGCTTATTGGCGGGTTATCAAGATGTGGGCTTTTTGAGGAGACTATGATTCTTTTAGATAATATGGTAGCACATGGTTTAGAACCAACAAGTGCTACATATAGCATTGTCATTGAAGGGTATGTAAAGGTGGAAAGGTGAATGAAGCGGGATTGTTTTTTGATAATCTCGAATGGCCCGGAATAAGGAGGTGGGATCTGGCTGTGGTTGTTGTAGTCATTGATTAGGGTTTCGAATTCTTGTTGTGTTAGGGGTTTTAGTGGTGGTGGGGGTGGTTGTTGTGTGGTGGTTTCCATTTCTGGGTATGTTTGTTTAGATGGTTGTTTGGTTTGGATGTTGGGAAGATGATGTTCCTATATAATTTTTATAAATTATCTATGTATACTTATAGAATTAGCCATTTTTTTAAACTCGTATTTGAGTTAATATGAGTTGATCCAAACCCGAATTGACCTGACCTGAATGAACCCGTCACAAATTGACCCAAGCCCGAGTAAGATCGAGTTTAGGTATGATATTTTCAGTCTCAACGCAACCCGACTTGACCTGAACTCGACCCGATTAACACCTCTATTTCTAGTTATGGTAACTTTGGTCCTTGGGGTTTTCAAATTGGAGCGACTAATTTGTTTGTGGTAGTGGTTTTCTGGTTTGTGAAGAAGTGGATCTTTATGTTGTTATCAACAGAATGTTGTTCAGCATGTCGATCAATGCATATTATTCCGAATCCATTTTTACAAAATACCCGTCATACACATATACTTTAACTTTGCTTATAGTACTGCCGTTCCTTTATTTATTTATTTATTTATTTATTTTTACAAAGAACACTTCACATGTGTTTTGATGTTACATATTTAATTTCATAGGCATTTATGGATCAAAACCAAAGCCATTGAAGTTCTTAGTTTTGGTTTGGCATACCATTGGAGAATCATAGCATAAAACATAGTTAGGAAACAACTTATCATATTTATTGTTTGCCGAAAAGTGCGATTTGGTTACTATTGTTTTTTTGGTTACAAGGAGGTAACTTAAGTAAACGGGTTTGTCATTTGGGTTACTCAAAGATTAAACATGTTATATAAATGTTACTGTGAGGGTGGGCAACCGGCTGATTACCGGTTCCCCTTGTCCACGTCAGCACCATATTTTAAAATGTTACAAGGAAGTTACTATAGTTTACGGGTTTATTAAATATGTTACTGAACCTTAACAAAAAGTTACAATGCTTTTTTTTTTCTTTTTTTCTTTTTTTTTTGTAATTTTTTTATTATTTTTTTATTTTTACATTTTTCTCATTCGCATATCTTTGTATATTTTCATACATTTCTATCCGTTTGTATACGTTTATGTACGTTTTTCTCATCTGTTTTTTGTATATTTTCATAGGTTTTCATAATTTTTTTTATTACATTTGTGTGCACATTTATACGCTTGTTCACGTTTCATACGTCTTTTTACGTTTTCATACTAGTTTAACATTTTTCTACACCTTTGTATGTTATATACGTTTGTATGGTTTATACTTGTTATGTTTTATACGTATGTAAAAATGTGTATAAAAATATGTGAAAACATGTAAAAACAAACAAAAACGTATGAAAACGAAAAAAACATAAGAAAACAGAAAAGAAAAATGTCTAAAAACGAAAAAAAGTAAGAAAAGCAGATAAAAACGTAAGAAAAATATACGAAAACGTAATAAACTGGGCGAAAAGGTATAAAAACGGACAAAACATATAAAAGCGAAAAAAACGTAAGAAAAAACGGACAAAAACGGACAGAAACGTATGAAAACGGAAAAAAACTTAAGAAAAACGGATGAAAGTGTAAGAAAGTGGGCGAAAACGTATAAAAACGAACGAAAACGTATACAAAACGTATGAAAACGGAAAACCAGTAAAAAATGGTCAAAAAACGTAAGAAAAACGGACAAAAATGTATGAAAACCAAATTTTGAGTTAAGTATAAACGGTCGTTAGGATAAAGGTCTAACAGTGCAAATGTTTGTTGCAAACGGCCGTTAGCTAACGGAAAAAACTAACGACAGTTAGTCTGAGGGACCATTTTTGAAATTAACGAAAAAAAACCTGTAGTAGAAGGTTAAAACATACATAGTAACTTATTTAATCGGTGACCAAACTTGAGTAACCATTTTGTAACCAAAAAAACTTTAGTAACAAAATCGCACTTTTTGGCAAACTTTAGTATCTTTTGTGTCTAATAACCCCAAACAAGTAAGCAAACATCTTAAACAAACCAGATAACATGGAAACGGAAATGTTTGAAAGTTTATAATACATGCACAACACACTTGCAGATAAAGTAGAGAAGGAAAAAAAAAAAAAAAAAAAACAAAAAACTACGGAGTATATATGAATACAAGACAGATTTTTTTCCATGAAGTATCGTCATAGGCAAGATGCTTTATGACGAACCATCCACGAAACAACTGAATTCTTCAACCTCCATCGCTTTTCACACAGCACTGTTGTAAAAGGGAAAAATAAAATAAAATTAGTTTCTACAAAAGACAACCTAGCAAGACAAAAAAAAGGATACACATCCAATGCATAATGTGAATTACTGGAAAAAACAAAGCTAATACGAGTCCAATGATTAAGCCAATGAAGTGGAATGTTTTATAGGCCTCTTAAGTGTAAAGCTTGAAGATACTTGTAAAAAAATCTGAACTTATTTGGATTAATTGACAAGCGAACTCTTTAGACCCAACCCGTTTTGATATAAGGCATCTGTTATGCTTATTGCTACCAGCCAAAAAAAAAAAAAAAAAAAAAAAAAAAAAAAAAAAAAAAAAAAAGCTGCATATCCTAATGTAACAAAAAAAAGTGTTGAAGCAATTACCTTAACTCTGGATTAGTAGGTGGTTGAATTTTTAATGGATGACGCCAGTTATCAACAGATTTCATTTCTTGATGATTGAGTACTGGTAGTTTGGGTGTTCCAAACATTTCTAGTATCTTTGTAGTCCGAGCAAGAATTTTGACCGCAGCCTCAACACTCGCCTCCCGTTTCTCGATTTCCTTCGCCTGGCATTTTTTTGTAATGGCTTGTGGTATGTTGGAGAAGCAAGCAAACAATATATCTGCAATCATGCTAGATAAAAGCTCGAAAAAATCCACTTTCGTACTCAGTTTGGCTCCATCTTTGTATTTAAACAAGATTGAGCGGGAAATACTTTGCATTGACTTGCAAATCATCAACTTATGATCAGTATAGTTCACCAGTGGTTCCGCTTCCATATCGACAACGGTACTTTTGTTTTTCCCAATGGCTTCTTCTGCTTTATCATCAAACCATTGAAGAATCTGTGTCGGTGTTTTTCCCTGAAAGTGCTAAGCATCTCTTTTTAAAGAGGTCTTCAACCACTTGCACTTGGTTTTAAACTTGTACCAGAAATCCATAGTTTTCTTATGCATATTTGCATATTCATCTTCACTCTGAAAGCCTTCTTCCACAAGATGAGTGTACTCAAGAGCTTGATCAACACTTTTAATCAGTTGGTCCTGAGTCTCCTGCCTATCAGTGAAAACAATGGCAATGCATGTTAAGGTAATTACCGGTAAGCTCCAACTTTTAAGCTCAACAGAAGGCGGAATCTGAACTTGACCAATGGCAAACTTCTGGCCCTCTTTGAATCCATTAGACTTCCCAAGCAGCTCTAATAGTTCCGTATTTTGTTTCTTCTCTGCCTTTTTGACCAACCCATCCATAGATTCTTTGAGATAATGCATGGCATATCTATAAAGCTTTATATCACCTCCAACACACAAAGCATAGTTTCTGAGGTCTTCATCACCTGACGAAGCTATGGGTCTGCTACGAATAATCTTAAATACGAAATTAAATATTTTTAGAGAGGCTGACCCTAGGAGTTTGTATATTAGAACAAATACAAACTGAAATATAATAAGAAGGTTTAAAAAAGTGCTTCTGACGGTATGAACAACTGTTTCTGCTGCAGCTGGAAGACGTATATGCCTTCCTTTCCATTCACACAATTTCGCGTACCAAAACTCCTCTACTCTTGCACAACTACAATAATTCCGAAAGATTTTTGAGCTTTTATAATATCTTAGTATAAGAGTACAGTCACCTGCTGCGATACCTAATGACTGTACTACAAAAATGACTCTCATCGACCACTTATAATCTGATGCATATTTTTCGCCAAATGGATCTCTACGAGATCGCAAAATTACGTATGTAACTGAACAAACTATGCATATAAATAAAGAAGTAGCGAATAATGGACCACTAGTGAAAACAACAGGAAGGCTACCGGTGTTCGCCATGATCCAATATTTGGACACATGTTGTTTTAGTTCCACAAGTGTGGTAGGTTCCTTACTAACTAAGGCTTTCCTTTTGACTTGATACTTGGATTCTAGAACTTTCTTCATTGATGGAATGGCTACAGCTGCTGACACAGATATTACTAGTAAAAAGAGCATTGACCCTATATAGATGTATGTCATCACTGCAAAATAACCTTGGAAAATACTTGTATCATACCTATACCCCGTGCTCCTTTCTAATTGATCATTATCGGCTACTGAAAGTTTACGAAGTATTGGATGACCATCAACCACACCAGTAACCATCTCAATTATGAGATTCACAATTATGGTGATCACAACAATGACCAAAGCTGTGATGTTTGAAAAAAGCGTCTTGGAATTCATAGATGCCAAACTTGGAATTAAATTAGCCATCATTGTGCACATAAATACTAAGCTTCCCAACTTCGTTGCCTGATCTAGGTAACCCGGCATTGAACCAGTCATATCTAGGGGCAATTTCATTGCGATGCTAAGCACAGTAATAGCAAGAGCATTGAGAGGGAAATGTCCATATGGAATTTGACCTACTCTTTTCCAAACAAACACAAAATCGGCGACCATGGCAAGGAAGCAGCCAGCTGATGCTACTGCGATGTACACCCCGATCCCGACTAGAGGTTTGCTGAACCTGTCGTCGGCATCCTTTTCATACGCCAAGTCACATAATCTTGACAAGTTATCATGAAGCATAGAACCGTATTCATTATTATAACGATCTAAATTAAACTTTTCGAACAACTGGGCTACAGTATTGGTACAGTTGTCACCAGCCAATGCCATGCTTATATGGTTTGGCCAAGTAGTAGGTTGTGTTTTTTGTTATGCAAGCATCGATAGTAAGTGTATACACAAATGTTTACTATGACTACTGCATATGATACACACACACTCCGCATGCATTATTTATATGCAAAGCTCGTTCGTGAGCCTAAACAGGCGGCTTACGTTATTTTCACCTACTATTAATTTAAGAATTAAATATTACAACATTACCTTCGGAAGATGGTACGAAATGCGTGGGGTCTTCTAATCTCTTGTAGAGATACCGCTAGCCTTAGTGAGCGGTTTACAAAAATTATAACATAAATCGAGTTGAGCCAACAACTAGTTTTAGGGGTGTTCACAAAATCAAAACCGAACCCAAAAAATAAAAAAATAAAAAATAAAATAATAATAATAAAATAAAATAAAATAAAATAAATAAAAAAATTTGACAAAACTGAAAACGAATTAAATATTCGGTTTTTGGTTTGAATATGTTTTTGACAAAATGAGAAGTGATCAAATCAAATCAAAAACGGAATTCACATAAATATATATAGATTTTTTTTATACATTTATATATAAACATATTTCCTGGTATAAATATAATATTTTTTGAGCTTCGAAAAATTTTTTATGCTAAAAATCAATATAATTAAATGAAAAGGAATACTAGTACATATATAAATTATGTAATTCGGTTATATAAGGTTACTCTGATCAAGTGACATATATGAATCATTAGCCATGCTCATAGTAAGTGTATACAAATGTTACTATGACTGCTTCATCTGACATACTGTATATACGCACACTCAATATTGTTATTTATAGCAAAGCTCGTGAGCCTAATTCCTAAACGTACATGCATGATCACCTTTGGAAGATGGTCTAAATTGGTGGGGTTTTCTAATCTCTTGGACAGATGATCATAGTGAGTGGTTACATGATTACAGTTTCATCTAAGTGATTTGAGTTAGAGCCAAAAACTGGTTTATGATCATGTATAGTTACTTTAGTTAAAAGTTTTCGTAATTCATAAAGTTATTGTCACAAAAAATGTCTAATAAACAAAATCGCTTGACAGAAATAGTAACTAGTTTTGGATAACTACTTTATCCAAAAGTCTTGGTCATGCCTAATCACATGATAAATAGACAACAGGGTGTAAAACCAAAATGAGGGCTATTAATGACTGAGTTTGGGTGGGTCCCACAAGATGACACAATCATAAAAAAGGAATCGACTACTAAGGTGCCATGAATTTGCTTAGGGTTGACCCCTCACCCCTCACTCCAAATCCCTTCACTCACTTACAACCAATCCCTTTATGCCACATCATTCTCTCATTTTTTCTTTCACTCACTCATTTTTTGTTGGCATCACACCCCTCATCCTTCACTCATTTTTTTTTTTTTTTTTTTTTTTTTAATTCTATTAAAATTTATTAAAAAACTAAAATTTCATTAAAATTAAATAAACATTACATAATATTATTAAAAAATTAAAATTCCATTAAAACATAAAAAACATTACATAATATTTTATTTTGCTTGATATTTAAAACCTTGTATGCTGGCTTTTTTGTATCTTTCCAACTTATGATAAAATATTTGTCAAGTAGTAGAAGTTTATTTTATCGTTGACGATGACCCAACTACCACTATCCATTTCCATTATTGGTACAATTAGTAAACGAAGACTTTCATCATTCTTCATTCTTCCTTTCATGCTTCCATATCTTATCCCGTTTTAATGGCGTCCAGTTCTTCAGGGGGGTATGTTAGCAGATATGATGTCTTTCTAAGCTTTCGAAAACTATCATTCATTAGTAGCAAATCTCCAGAAAAATATTAATGTCCAACTTTCACTTTTTCTTCCCTCTCCGTGCGGTAAACTTCCCCGCACAAGCTCCTTACCGTGCGGTAGGAGGACACCAACGGCGGTGTTCCCGCAAGGGAAGCTTGCCATTCCGTGCCTCCCCGCATGCACTGCCAACCCCCTTATAGCCTTTCACTAATAGAAAAAGAAAAAAAATTATTTTGCTTGCAATACCGGCCAGACCTACAAGCAACACCGACAAGACCTGAGAAGGCACATCACGACCTACAGGCTACTCGGTGAGACCTGGGAAGGTGATGCACATAATATAACACATCTCAAACATCTTTCGAAACAATTTTCAATACCGGTCAAAAAAATTAAACAAGTCAAAATAATTAAATGACTAATGTGAATATTTCTTAAATGCAAACCTTATTGGAAAACATGTGAATGAAAATTACTATTATAATCGAAAATTACTCATTTACATTAAAGACCTAAATTATAAATTATGACTATTTTTTTAAAATTTGAAGTACATATTGAATTTTCTATGTGTTTTGCAAAGATGAAGGTAGATATTTTTTATTTAGTAAAAAAAATGGTTATTCCGTGATAAAATGAACTCACCTCTACGAATGAAAGGAATCATTACGTGAAGAAGGGTTAAAGAAATGACATTTTCATTTTTTTGTTCTCGAGATCATCAATAACTACTGAGGTCGTGTCATTGTTACTGTCTAACTTGTATTGTGATATAAAACACATATAAACTTGATTGTATAAACAATGAGAATTGTTTTGCATATTTTGTTTTATATTAGGACACGACATTTTTTGCTTTAAGTTGTTGTATTAAATTCATAGACTGTTTTATGACTTTTATTTGTTTGTACAGTGAATTGTGTAAATCAATAAATAATAGAGTTCAAGACATAATAGATGTGCACTTTCTCAAATGTATCGTTATAGTATGTGTACTCAAAATACTACTCGTATGATACGTCAACTTTCATTTTTGTACCATATGATACGTGGATAACTGGTAAAGAGGTTATATAGGTTAAAAAGTGATTTTTGAGCCAAAATTGTCCCTGTAATTTGTTTCTTTTGCAAAATAGGCTTTTTTTGATTTTTTTCCTTTGCCAAAATAGGTCCTTGCAATCTTTTTTCACAATATGTTTTTTTTTTTTTTTTTTTTTTTTTTTTTTTTTTTTTTTGTGTGTGGAAAAGTTTAACTTTACTTTATTCAACCTTTTTTTTGAAAGGCAATTTTTCACATCATATACCACATATCTCACAATATATCTATATTACATATAAAGAGTGTATGATCAAACCTTAAAAAGTGAAATTTTGAAAGTCAAAGGTGAGAGAAATGTATAGTGTAATTAATACTCTTATTAAAACACCCCATAACCTAAAAGTACAATAATTTATTACATTGTACAACAAATTAAAATCATATATATTAAATTAAAATCAACTAATTAAAACACACTTTAGTAAAAAGTACAATAAATTTTTTACAATGTACAATTTAAATAAGCTACAACATAATCTAAAATATAAAATAATTAAACATACTTATTAATGTTATTTTTAAAACACCTCAAAATGAAAAGTATATGTTATTATACAAATTAATAAAATATACAAAAGCTTTATACAAGCTAACAAGTTGATGGTACATATAGTTTTGAAAATTGAACCGGACCAACGGGTTCAACCGAGAACCGGTGTTGTCACCGGTTTGACTAACCAATAAAAGCCATACAAAAACATATATTTTAAAAAGAAACTATTAATACACATCGAAAACCGGATTGACCCAGGACACTTCAAACCCAGCTGGTTGACCCGGTTTAATTTGACCCGTTTTCGACCTAACCCGTCCGGTTGACTCGGTTTAAATCGACCCGTTTTTCTACCAGAACGGTTCAACCGGTTGAACCACCCGGGTCGAACCGGGTTTCAAAACATTATGTTTAATCCCAAAATCTTTAAACTTTTACTGTATTATTTTTCTTTTATAACACATAAACTTTTTTTATCACTAAACGATCTGTCGCTATAAAATCTCGTTGCTATGCACGTGTACTCGTCTAGTCTTACAAATGCCTGCAGTAAAACTTGACCCCACAATCTCTAGGTTGATTAGCAACTCACATACCACTAGACTAAAGGCCCAAAGTATTCAACTATATATCAAATAGAGAAACTCGTTAATAACCACGTTCGACAAACAATGCTAGGAAACTTGTTACATTCTCTTTAAGGACGAGGCATGCTCTTCATCACTTATTTAGGTCTCATTTTCATTTTTCACACAAAGACTCTGTATACTCCGAACAAAATACCGTAGATCATAATATACTACGTACATGATGATGACATATATTAAGCAATATCTCATCATCATATGCATTTAATTCTACTATTCATTTCTCGTTTACTTTGTCATCATATCATTTATATGTTTCTTGGTTATGTCTTTTTTTCTTGTACCGTTATTCTATTGTTTACAAGACACACCTTAATTTCAATACAATACAATGTGTTTTGGTGTACGCATCATGTACATATCAATTACAGATCAGAGATCAAAACCATATCACTGAAATTAAAGGTTGATTTGCATAATTTGCTCCTCGTCATCATGGTAAGGCTGATTTTTATGGAGGGTGAGTCATCACCTCCATCACGCGTCACATTAATTAAAAGAGGTCTCAATGTCTCAATCACTTTTAAAAATTGCACATAGTTCTGACCACCATCATATTTTTTATTTTTTTTTGTGGTTTGTGAATGTATATATTTTTTATAGTGGTGACAATAAAAGGTAAAATGTGATTGATTTGATGATGTACTGAATAATGATGTAACACTGACGTGAAGATAAAATAAGAATTGATTTGGCTGAGAATTGATTGGGATACACTAATTCAAACATTAAATACTATCCTACTTTAACTTATTTTACATTTGCATGTGCAAATAAAAAAAAAATGTTTTGCTAACAAGTGGACATAAGCTGGTGTATAGTTAATAAACACAAACTTTCTTAATTTATTAAAAAAAAATGTATTAAATACATATTAAATAAAGTGATAAATTACTATATTTGAATATATTTTTCCCTTAAATGAATCAGAACATATTTTTTATCAATGTTGCAAAAATCGTGAGTTGGTATATGAGGCGGTTGACCACCATTTAACGTGTAATAGCCGATTACAAGGCCAATTACCTTGTAATTACCGATTACAAGACCAATTACCTTGTAAAAATCAACAAGATGGAAGACCGTGTACCTTGTAATCGCCGATTACAAAGCCGCATAAGCCGATTTTTGCAACATTGCTTTTTATATACACGTTAACAAGTGCCCGTTAGCAAAATCCATACAAAAAATAAGGTATCCAAATCATCTCCTATAAAAAAAATTTATGGAATCTTTGTTTGTTTCTTTAAACAAGTGGTGAGGTGAAGCAAGTGTCTAAAAGACCAAGAGTTTACAGTAGAATTTTATAAGTCAAGCGAATCAGAAGATGTTTCAAATTTACAATTTTCTTCCGTTCATGTGATAAACGTTCTCAACCATCTTGTCTTTTAGTTAACAATTAAAAGCAACTTGCTCAAAAAACAATTAAAAACAATAAATTCCAAAAGTAAAGAAGAAGAAAAAAAAAACACAAGGCAATATCCGCGAAAGATGGAGTTTAGTTGAGAGTCCTTGAGAGACACCCAACCCGAAGCTCTCAAATTCAATTATTAACTTTTTCTTTGTCATCTCGTGCTCATGTCACATTATTTTTGGATCAAGATGTAGTTTAGTATTATTTCAAAAAAAAAAAAAAAGAAAAAAAAAGATGTAGTTTAGTACTTTAAACTTTGCTAAGTAAAATTTTTGGTATCATAAACTTTTAAAAATGAAAAAAACTTTTAGTATCATAAACTTTTAAATGCGTAAAATGATACTCTAAACTTGCTTTAGTGAAATTTTTACTACTCTATTCTCACTTAACAGATAAGTATGTTAAAAATTTAACAATCGTTATCCGCAACACTAAAATAATAACTACCAAATAATGATAGCAAAAAGTCGAGTCGAGCTCCACTCATTTTACGATCATAAATCGAGTTCAATTCAAGTAAAGAGGTTTCTATTTCTTCCTTCATTGAAATATTTTCCTTATGTTAATGAATGGAAAACTGAGTCGTAATTCATGGTGAAGCATGTATATTGTAATCAGTTAATGAATGGAAAACTGAGTTATATAGCACGAAAAATACTGTAAAAAGAATCAAATAAACTTAAAAGTGAATAGAAATACAAAAATACCACTAATGGTAAATAACTTTTCTAAAAACATTTAATTAGTACGTACAATCTATTGTGACTGCCTCAGTTAGAGATGTAAAGAGGTCTCTATTTTCTTCCTCCATTGATACTAGTAAATTCGTTTGAGATCATATTTGATAAAAATTTATGTGGTTTCACAAAATCATAGTAAATCATAAAGAAAAGAAGAAGATAGAAAAGCTTGCCCAACTTTGAATTAGATGAATATATATAGCAACTTGGCCTTCACTTTGAACTGGAAATTTGTTAACATGTATAGCAACTTGCACCCAATGCATGTGAATTCAGTATTATTTTCACAATACACTTGACCTTGTTAGATGACTGGGTTATAGACCAAGCCTAATTGATGTTTTTTTCGAAAAGCAAAAATTACTCGTAGTATGTTACGAGTAATTGAAAAAAATAGTTACAATACTAGAGTTGGAACTCACAATTGACATTTTAAATCCATTATGTACTGGTTCTCGAGTCAACCTCTTCTAAACAGCACGTATATTCAAGGACGAAACTTTCATTTATGGAAAACTTAATAAGACTATATAAACACATACTAGGTGCATTCCTGAAAATTTGAGATTTTTTATAAGAATTAGCGCAACGCCGTAAAAAATAATGAGTTTCCCGGGAACTCTCGGAAGTCGGACCCACCGTGGTTCCATCACTGCGTATATCTCTAGCTAGTCAATTTTCGAGAATGCATCAAATAGATTGAATAACAAGGTTAATCTAAGCTAGTTAAATATGGGATACGTACTGCATTCAAAAGTTTAGCATGCATCAGTACGCCGTTCCTATCTTATCTACATGGTTGCTAGTCAAATTTCAATCGTTCATATAACTAACTTTTTATAACTCGAATTACTTTCTTTGACCTGATAAATACGGAGTAATGCATAAGAAATGAGAAACCGTTAATAAACACCATACTTCTGGGACTGGAAGTGCAAATGTGCCAAGATTTAACAATACAATGAACAAAAATGCATTACTTGAGATATACTACTTGGCCCGAGGATCATCACTTTCTATAGAAACACCGCACGGATCTTCCCTCACTAGCATTGCCAAAACATTATGGGAACTCCATATTTTGGTCAAATTTGTACTCGAGTCATTTAAAGTAATAGCGAAAACGGCGTCAAATCCACCTGCACCAGGAACTCCACCTAACAAGACACCTTCTGTGTCCATGGTCACATCCAGGAGTCGGGTTTGTGATTCAGGTTCGATCTGCAAATGCATATAATCAGTTCTTGAGCCACTTAATCAACTGTTACAGCGATAAAAGTAAGTAAACAGATTTTAGAAATTAGAAATAAAGTAAGGATAACTAAGATTGACAAAATAGGTTTAAGGAACTGACCAGGATGCCTGCAGCATCGCCCATCTGCCTCATGTGGAACCGGATCTTAAGCATTGCATCTCTAGCTCCCAATAATGCTTTAACAATTTCTACATGAGCTGCTTCACTGAATTGCTCCATCCACTGCTCAAATATTCAATAACTTCATATCAATGTAATCAGCACAAATAATTTTTTTTTGAATATGAAGATTCATGGAGTTGATTTCTTTATACAAGAAAAGAAATGGTATGGCTGTAGGGTTAAGTCAAGTAATTTGTATAAGTTGCAATCGAAATAGAATATCAGTTAACATTTTTTTAGCGTGCAACTAGGATAAAATAAATAGAACATGGACCTTTTCTGATTTCAACATGCTGCAGCCTGTGATGACAGCTTTGTATGAGTCCCAGTTATCTGCAGCTAATTTACTTAACAAGTTAAACTGTGCTTCAAGTGCTGAATTTGCCTCTGACAACTTGTTCCATGTATCCTTTGACTTTTGTGGGTCAGACTTTTGCCATTTTTTTACAGCGCCAACCATCGACGGTGTGGACGATCCTCCACTTCCTGGTTCTCCCAAAATCTTCAGCAAAAGGTTTCATAATTAGTATACCAACTTATAACTAATAATCAGTAGGTTGTACAAAGTACTACAAACAAGAAAAGAACACAAATAAAACAAATACAATATTCTTAAGTACAAAAAATAATACCATAAAATACACATTACATTACTACAGGTGACGGTTTCAGTCCATTTATATGGAAGCTAGTCAGTTAAGTTCGTATTTTCAAAACGGGTCAAATGGGTAAAATTCTTACAATGTTCTGAATCATTTTATTTCGAAGAAATTACCTTTTTAATTTGCAAGAATACGAAAAATGGACAGAAAGAGTTGGCAGGCCCAGCCCCCTTTTGCCCCACACACAAAATTACCTCCTTTTTTTTCTTTTCTTTTTTACCAAAACCATTCTGAGCCATTACCCAACCCGCACGCTTTTGAACCTCTATAAGTATTATGTATATAATACATTTTATTGAGCAATTCAATTAGCTATGACAGGAGAGTTTATGGCATAATCACCAGATTCATTAATGGTGGCAACGAGAATTTAGTCCTTTCGTGATCCCACTTTCCTTTCAAGACATCACCAACGACTTCATCTAATGGTGTGGTGTCGACAGCTTCCTGAAATTATGAACCAACCTTATGTTAACATTGTTGGAATTATTATATCATGACAATCATATTAATAAACCAAGTACATCAAAGTGAGCATGAGCGGAAGCAATTATAATAGATCGAATAACATGTAATTAATTAATCATTAATTTAAATAGCAAACATACCGTAGTGATTCTAGCCCGAACAAGAATCAATGCAATCTTCCGGAACCAATGAACCCTAATTAGGGTTTATAAGGATTATATGAATTACCCCTTACCTTTTTGTAATTCAATCCAAGAATCAAACAATAGTGTGTTTGATTCACGTTCTTGTACACACGTACTAATTCAAGGAAAAGATTATGCAAGTAAATTCCACAAAACAATTTTTGATGCAAGAAATTCGAAACCCTTAGGGGTGTTCGGATTTGGTTCGACCAAAGAAAGAGAGAAGGAGAGAAAACCCAATTTGTGTGTGTACAAGTTATGAGAAAACTCTTAACCTTGGGTTTGCTTATATACTAGAGATTACTTGGAGCTCAAGGCACAAAGGAGGTGGATCCTCCCTTTGGCCGATCGGTTGGAAGCCCACAAAGGGTGTTTCGGAACCTTCTTTTGTTTCCATGTAATATCTAGTAATTAGTTTCCTAATCTTCGTTTAATAATTAATTAGTCATTAATCAATAATACTAATTATTATTTAATTGTTTTGTGTTTAATAATTAATTATAACATATTATAAATAATTATTACATTTCCTCTTCATACGTATTGTGTGCAATCCCGTGATCTCAAGTTCGATCCTAACACACGACTATTATTATTTTGTCTATAAAACCAACAGCTCCCACTTAGACATATCATAATAGTGTGATCACATCGATTAGCGTCTTGCAACACGTCGATGCCTCTAGTACAACTTGAGTAAGGCTCCTGGAAAACCTTTTAATGATTTCTCATTATTATTATCCCTTTGTTTCTAATACTACGTTAATAAGGATATGGATCTAGGTCATTCCTTAATTAACCATTCTGTTTCTCGTTCTTAGTGATTGACAAGATTACCAAATCTTTTGAACCTTTCATCAAAGACCTTGGGCATGGCCATGCAAACACCTTGACAACCCTACGAGGGGCCCAGCAGTATTAAACTCCAAAAATTAATTTGAAGGAACAAATTCTTTATTGACTACAAGCAAAACACACAAACTTTGTAACACTTCCGAAAACAACCCTTATTACTAACATTTACGTATAGCGTTAAGTTGTTTCACAAAAATGTACTACATTCATGACCGTTATCTTGTATCTCAAGTCTGAGGATAACTTCTTATGATTTACTTAATGACAAGATCCATAAAGTAACATCATATGGTTGGGATAAGTCCTATATTCAGTATCATCGAATATCATCTGAAATGGCATGACTACGCATCAATATACATTAAGTATATTATACCAACTTCATACTTGTCTTAATTTAATAATATTCCCATATTATTAACTGACAACGGACAATTTAGAATAACTCTTATTCATGGATTTAAACATGCAAAAATAGGACAACAATAATTAACAAATGGAAATAAACATACCAACATATTTTATTTCATTAAAATAATAATTGTTTACAATATCCTTTATCCAAATACTAATCACAGTTATGCATGAAACTACTAGCTAATTTAAGTCCAATTCCATTGGCTAATTCATTAAGCTTTTCTTTCGCCAAAGCCTTAGTGAACGGATCAGCTAAGTTATCATCTGTGTGAACTTTCAACAGATTTATTTCACCTTCGTCAACCTTTTCACGAACAAAGTGATACTTCCGTAGAAAATGTCTGGTGCCTCTCATGACTCCAGGTTCATTGGCAAATATGATTGCAGCAGAATTGTCACAATACATATCAATAGGTAATTCAATTGAAGGCATAACACCAAGCCCAGAAACGAATTTCCTAATCCAAACAGCCTCCATAGCAGCTTCCGAAGCAGCAATGTATTCAGCTTCTGTTGCAGACATCGCAATTGTACTCTGCTTCTTGCTCCTCCATTGATAACAAAGACATAACCCGTCTGAGACTTCGAATCATCTTTATTACTTTGAAAGGATGCATCACAGAAACCTGTAACACAAAGTTCTGTAGATGGATTTCCACCATATACCAAAAACATATCTTTTGTATTCCTCAAATACTTAAGAATATGTTTAACAGCAATCCAATGTTTTTCACCTGGATTCTGTTGAAATTGACTGGTAATATTTTGAGCAAACGCCACATCTGGCCTTGTGCACTTAACCGCATACATAATAGATCCCACAGCCGAAGCATAAGGAACATTACTCATGCGATCCACCTCTTCAGGTGTTGAAGCACAATACTCATTACATAAGCCATGTTTTACTTCTATCGGCAAATATCCTTTCTTGGAATTTTGCATATTGAATCTCTTCAATATTTTGTCAATGTAAGCACTTTGACTTAATCCAATTAACCGCCTTGATCTATCTCTATAGATTTTGATTCCCAGAATGTATGCAGCTTCTCCTAAATCTTTCATAGAAAAGCACTTTCCAAGATATGCCTTAACAGCTTGTAAACTTGGAATGTCTTTTCCCATGATCAATATGTCATCAACATATAGAATTAGGAAAGTTACATTATCACTCCCACTAGCTTTGTGATACACACATGGCTCATCAAGATTTTGAGTGAATCCAAACTTTTTAATTTCAGCATCAAACCTCTTGTTCCATTGTCGTGATGCTTGCTTTAATCCATAAATGGATCTCTTAAGCTTGCAAACACGCTTTGGAAATTTTGGATTTTCAAACCCTTCTGGTTGTTCCATATAGATGTCTTCATCTAAATAACCATTTAAGAAAGCGGTTTTCACATCCATTTGCCAAATCTCATAATCATAGTACGCTGCTATAGCTATGAGAATTCTTATAGCTCTTATGTCTGCTACAGGAGAAAACGTCTCCTCGTAATCTATTCCAAAAGTTTGAGTAAAACCTTTAGCAACCAGACGAGCCTTATAAATGTGTGCATATCCATTCATGTCAGTCTTGATTTTGTAAAGCCACTTACTCCCAACTACCTTGGCACCAGGAGGTAAGTCAACTTCTTCCCAGACTTCATTGTCATGCATGGATTGTATTTCCCCATCCATAGCAGCTTTCCATTTAGCTTTTTGAGGGCTTTTAATGGCAGCTCTATAACTAGTAGGTTCATCAAGATCCCCTAGTGTATGCTGATCGACCTCTACATTAAGACATAGACGGTCAGGAGCTTTCACAGATCTCGCAGATCTGCGAATGGGAATTACTTCAACTTCCGGTGGAGGACCCAGACTTTCCGGTTCTATAGGAAGTGTGCTAGTGTTTTCTGAAGGCAATGCATTATTTAGATCATCTTCTAAATCATATACTCTCCCACTGATTTCTTGAATGACAAATTCACTTTCAAGAAAATCACCATATCTCGCAACAAACACTTGGTTCTCAGGTGGGTAGTAAAAATAGTAACCCATAGTTTCCTTAGGGTATCCTATAAAAATGCATTTTACAGATCTTTGTTGGAGTTTATCTTGTGAGTCACGTTTAACATATGCCTCACAACCCCAGACCTTTAAATAAGACAAGTTCGGAGCTTTTCCAGTCCATATCTCATATGGTGTCTTATCAACCTTCTTGGTGGGAACCATATTCAAAATACGAACAGCTGATTCAAGAGCATAATCCCAAAAAGACAAAGGAAGATTAGTAAGATTATACATTGATCGAACCATGTCCAACAATGTACGATTCCTTCTCTCAGATACACCATTTTGTTGTGGAGTATATGGAGATGTGAGATTCTGGACAATTCCATTCTCAGTTAAGAAATCTTTAAAATCTTGACTAAGGTATTCACCACCTCGATCAGAACGAAGAGCTTTAATCTTCTTTCCCAATTGCAATTCTACTTCTGCCTTGAAAACTTTAAATGTTTCAAACACCTCATGTTTATGCTTAAGTAAATAAACATAACCATAACGGCTGAAATCATCCGTAAAAGTTAAGAAGTAGACAGCACCTCTCCTTGACACATGTCTAAGTGGTCCACACACATCCGTGTGTATTAAACCAAGTAGATCTGAAGATCTTTCCATATTACTATGAAAAGGTTTCTTCGTCATCTTCCCAGAAATACAAGATTCACATTTATCAAATGACTCATCATTGATATTATTCAAAAGCCCTTCACGTTGCAGCTTTTGCATGCGAGTCTTGCCTATATGGGCAAGTCTACAGTGCCAAAGGTAAGACGAATTCAAGTCATACTTCATTCTCTTACTTATGTTGTACATCGAATTATTATTATTGTTGGAAGTCACACAATTATTCATATCAATTTCAAACACACCATTCACAGCAACAGCATTAAAATAAAATACACCATTTAAAGAAACAGAAATTTTATTGCCATCAATAGTATGAGAAAAACCAAGATCCAACAAACATGAAAAGGAAACAACACCTCTAATTATAGAAGGTGCATAATGACAATTGTTTAAACAAAGTACTAAACCCGAAGGTAAAACTAAATCAAACATTCCTATGGCTTCAACTGCTGCTTGTGCTCCATTTCCCACATGCAGAAATTGCTCCCCATAAGCTAGTCTCCTTTCCTCTCTAAACCCCCGCAGTGTATTACAAATATTAATACCACATCCAGTATCATATACCCAGGAATTTATCATACGAGATAAAGTAAATAATTCAATGACAAATAAGTTACCTGAAGTGCTGGCGCCCATGTGCCCAGTCTTCTTAACCTTATTGTTTCGCAAGTCATCGAGATAAAGAGGACAATTCCTCTTCCAATGGCCCATCACCTTGCAGTAATGGCATCCTTGATCCTTCTTTGGATTATTCTTGATCGAAGGGTTCTTCTTTGGTGGAGGTGGTTGATAAGCCATAACCTGCTTATTCTTATCATCCTTCTTCTTTCCTTTACCCTTCTTCTTGTTCGCATTTGGCTTGTTAATTCTACCCCCTTGTATTGCTAGTACTTGGGGCGTAGGAGCCTTTTGTGGTGTACCTTTCTCATAATCAATGAGCAGTGCGTGCAATTCACTTACAGTCTTCCCCACGCAATGCATATTGAAGTTCCTCACAAAACCACTAAATTCCTTATCAAGGGATCTATTGATTAAGTGCACAGCCATATCATTGTCATAGGGTTTCCCAAGTGTTTGTAGTTGATCCATGTAACTTTTCATTTTCAACACATGAGCACTCACAGGTTCACCAGGACCTTGCTTACAACCATGGAGAGCTTCCATCAAATCGTAAATCTCTACATTTGTTGGTTTCTCATAGAGTTTCTTGAGTTCATCAATCATGTCCTTGGGAAAATACTCCTCAAACTGTCTTTGAAGAGCTGTGGACATTCCCCCTAACATCATTGCGGCCACATCAATATGTTCCTTGGTATCAAGATTCCATTTGGCCTTAGCAGCTTCAGTTGCTGCTGCGCCTTCTGGTTCAGCAGGACAAGGCGTTTTCAAGATTTCGAGTTGACCAGTCACTCGCAGGACAATCCTTAGTGAACGGTACCAATCATTGAAATTTTCCGAGCCAGTCAATTTTTCTCGTTCAAAATAAGTTTTGAACACAGAACGTAAGTTGGTGTTATCAGTTTGAGCCATTTCTACAGATAAAGAAAGTTCAAAACATAAGTATTTTCGATAATACAATTTTTCAAGAAAATTAAAATACCCAAGGAATGTAAATCCATAGAATAATCTTGAAAACTAGGATCCTCCATAAACATAGTTTCATCACATTCAGTTGATCTGCTAGTAATGAAAGTATAATATGAGGTAACTTGTCGTACAAGTAATTGGCATAACATTTGTCCAATTCCTAGATCTATGGGATTTACAATCACAAAACATTTGTATTGTAAGCATGTTTAGTCCCCATCTTAATGCCTTGAGTCAAGTCTCACTTCCTACTCAATTTAAGTCGTCTAACTTAAAAACTGTAAACTCACAAATCCATCACATCAGTTGATCTGCTAGCAATGAATTTATGAAATTTACCTCTCCATTGCAATCTCGCCAAGTCTCACTATGACGTAAATTACAACTTCAAGTGTTCTTAATTAGATGGCATTTAACTTAATTTTGTAAGGGTATAACTATTTTGATGTGATCAAAATAATGTATGAAGAAGCATGCATACAACTTCATAACATTGGTTTAACAAAACATTTTTATTACCAATTTACTAAGAGTAAAATAGCAAAGTTTTGAATGAGGTATCGGGTTCACCAATTAAAGAATAACCATCAATTATCGTCCACTATATCGTACTTTTGCATAAGCCCGAAGGCTTAGTGTTTCGGATAATCATTGTGGAATTGTGGATTATTCACCCTTAAGATGACAATGTACATGTAATGGTTGTTCGGTAAGTCTAATTTACACACAAACGAGCGTTAAGACATGAATGTTGTCTATCTAAGGCCACAATTTAATGCGATGACATCCTTATACCCATCTTATAGTGTGTAAACTTCGGTCGAGCCTATTTAACCATTACGTACAAAAACATCAATCAACCAATTCTTTGAAATTTTAACTCTTAAAAACCAAAACAATTTCGCCATTATTTAGTCCGTATTATTTTTTCTATTCAAAATTACCCTTTCGTTTAAATAAACATGTCTAACACAATAAATAAACAAAACAAGTAATAGACAATAAAAAAATAAAAACAACTAAATAAACACATATACATAATCATAACAATTAAATATGTATAAAACATGTAGCCACATGCAAATCTTATTAAAAGGTCCTATTAATAATCAAATCTAGGTGTATAACGTATTAATTCAATTAGGGCTTTCTTTTTCTTGGAAAAAGAGCCACATACATCGATAAATCGATTGCGTAAGCCAAAATTAAATAAATACCACATAGCACATAATTGATTACTTAATATTGGAGTCTTCCCCAATTCGACATCTATTAAAATTTACATGTTTTAATATAACTTAACCATTAATATATATAAGCAATTTAAACCATTTAAATTAACACAATAAAAATCCATGCAAACATGCACTTTTCATGGATTTAGCTTAACAATTAACACATTGTACCAAGATCGTTTACTAAAACGCATAAACAATTACATGACATCTTAGGGTTTCTAGTCAATTTTATATAAAAAAAAAATAAAAAACAAACCCTAAAAACCCCTTAGGTCTAATCGACCCAAAAATTAGGGTTAGGGTTAAAACACATAAACCCTAAAAAAAACATGTAACTATACGAATCAAAATCCAATTTTTATGCGTTGCGATAATTAATTACACATTATAACGGCTCTAGATGCCACTGTTGGAATTATTATATCATGACAATCATATTAATAAACCAAGTACATCAAAATGAGCATGAGCGGAAGCAATTATAATAGATCGAATAACATGTAATTAATTAATCATTAATTTAAATAGCAAACATACCGTAGTGATTCTAGCCCGAACAAGAATCAATGCAATCTTCCGGAACCAATGAACCCTAATTAGGGTTTATAAGGATTATATGAATTACCCCTTACCTTTTTGTAATTCAATCCAAGAATCAAACAATAGTGTGTTTGATTCACGTTCTTGTACACACGTACTAATTCAAGGAAAAGATTATGCAAGTAAATTCCACAAAACAATTTTTGATGCAAGAAATTCGAAACCCTTAGGGGTGTTCGGATTTGGTTCGACCAAAGAAAGAGAGAAGGAGAGAAAACCCAATTTGTGTGTGTACAAGTTATGAGAAAACTCTTAACCTTGGGTTTGCTTATATACTAGAGATTACTTGGAGCTCAAGGCCCAAAGGAGGTGGATCCTCCCTTTGGCCGATCGGTTGGAAGCCCACAAAGGGTGTTCCGGAACCTTCTTTTGTTTCCATGTAATATCTAGTAATTAGTTTCCTAATCTTCGTTTAATAATTAATTAGTCATTAATCAATAATACTAATTATTATTTAATTGTTTTGTGTTTAATAATTAATTATAACATATTATAAATAATTATTACATTTCCTCTTCATACGTATTGTGTGCAATCCCGTGATCTCAAGTTCGATCCTAACACACGACTATTATTATTTTGTCTATAAAACCAACAAACATATCCTGAGCTAATTAGTACAAACATAATAAACATTCTATCTTACATAGAAAAGAGAGACACCTGAGCTGAAGATATGACATTTGGCGAAAAACGAACATAACGATGACTGCCATAAACAGCAGAGCTAACATCAAATCCACTGCCAACTTTCCCTTGAGCAATACAATGCGCTGTTTGAGCGATCATATGCACTAAATCAAGATCCAAAATTTTATCATTCTTTTGATTTGTACTATAAAGTGGAAGGTCAACAACTCCAAGATAATTTAGCAAAGCAGCTACTACAGCAGTTGTCATAGCTGCAGATGACCCTAATCCAGTTTTTGCAACTTCTGGTTTGCAATCTTCTACATTTGATTCTTCGGCATTAAAAGTAATTGATGTGAATGGCTGAAGAGTGGCCAATGATTCTGGGACTAAAGGAAGCCCATGTGCTTCAATCTAAATTAGTACAATTTGCTTGTAAAAGATTCAAATAGCAATAAGTTAAATTTACAATATGAATGGATATGTACCTGATTCCGATATGAATAGAAGTCATTGCAGCCTAAGATTGTAATATCCATACCTGCATAAATGACCAGTTAGTCATCAAAGTATCGAGTTCATTATTATTCAGTAACATGTGTAACAGGTTAAAGAATTTTACCTTGTGACAGCAATTTAAGCAATTTATTCCTTTTATTCTTGTCGAGTGTGGCATATGCTGCTGCTATGGAATATTGGACTGCATACTCGACAAAGGGGTTCCTTGATTCACTGATATTTAGACACAAGTCAATGAAGATCAGTTATAAGACTTTAAGCCGCAACTTAAAAGACCAAATCATTGCATTTTTTAATAACTGAACTGCTGTACATACTGATTCAAAACACTTGCCTCGAACACTGAAGTGTAAAATCTTTCAATGACATTTTGTATATAGTTTCCCTTGACATTTGAGGAGAATTGACTTTAAGATCCATCCACTCCTGAGCGGTAAAATGTATTTAGAACAAATATTTGAAGCTAATTTGTGTTATAAACCATAAGGCAACACGAGTTATCTAAGATATATCACTAAATGTTATATTATATTGCAAGTTAGTTGCATCAGCAATTATACACTCACCACTGTCAAACTATCAGATTCAACTTCATCATAAAGAGGCTTAAGAATCGCGTAAAATCGAACATTTGTACTAAGCACGATTCCTGCATTAGGCCTCTCCAATACCAAATAACCACCAGCCATTAAAACCTTCCCCGGAGCCGAAGCAACCCTAGAAAAGATCAAAAACTCAAATTCAACAACAAATTACTATTTAATCCTCTATAATGAACCATATTCAAAGTAGTATAGTTCAATGTAAATCACAACATTAGAAACTTACACAGCCATATTTTTTTTCACAAGTTATAAGTCTGTGTTCGAAAGATTAACCTGGAACAACCTGCCAATGCAATCAAAATCAGATGATTTCATTAAAAGAAGGATTATAAAACCATATGTAACCAGTTTTTAGTACTTTCTATATATATAATGTCATGAAATAATAAGACATATACTTTGTTGTTTAGATTGATTTTTTAGAAATATTTTGAAGCATGTATAAATCGACTGTTATAGTTTGATCGGACTAATATATTTAATAAAAATGCTTTGTTTTCGTCGTTTATCGTCGAACTTCAGGAAAAAAAAAGTTATGATACTTTATGCAAACAGAAAATACACTTTTTGATTTTATATAGATAGATTTTTCTATCATTAAGGCTAATGCTGATGGTGATTACTTTCTCACCCAAGCAACCCGTCACATCAGCGACATATCATCTTTCTCTTCCCACAACTTTACCCCAACCACAATTAGCTAGTGATAACCATAACTACCATATTTACTCCACAACCTTCAAAAATTACAAAAGCAACCCACAATTGTTTCGGTTGCATCACCAACCGAGTTTTGGAAAAAATCATCAAGTGACATGTTGCATTGGGGAGTGCTAGGGGAGAGGCACGCTGCTTTTAGGGTTGCTTGATGAAAACCAACGCACATTATCATTAGTCTAAGACTAATGCTAGTGGTGACCACTTTCTCATCCAAGCAACGCCGTCACGTCAGCTTTCTCTCTCCACAACTCCACCCTAACCACAATTAGCTAGCAACCCCATAACTAACACATTTACTCCACAACCTTCAAAAATCACAAAGGCAACCCCACAATTGTTTCGGTTGCATCACCAATCGAGTTTGGGAAAAAATAATCAAGTGACGCGTTGCATTGGGGAGAGCTAGGGGAGAGGCACGTTGTTTTTGGGGTTGCTTGATGAAAACCAACGCACATTAGCATTAGTCTAAGACTAATGCTAGTGGTGACCACTTTCTCACCCAAGCAACGTCGTCACGTCAGCTTTCTCTCTCCACAACTCTACCCCAATCACAATTAGCTAACGGTAACCACAAAAGCAACCTCACAACTTTTTTTTTATTAAAAAATTTCATTTAATAATTAAATAAACATTACAATAAATATTTAACACATTTCGTAAACCATTAAATAAAGAAACCATCTACTAATTCTAATAAACGCAAATACTTTACAAGTGCCCTAAAGCGCACACTGCAATCAATATCCTGACGTGTCTTCTTCCTCATTGGCTGCATAATCAATGCGTACAACCCACACACTGCACCTCCTTTGAGTCAAACTCTGAAGAACCCTATATGGTAAGTCATTTATGTGATTTAATAAATCATAACAGCAAATCAATTCACTTCAATATCTTTGATTTGGTAAGTATTTATTGCAATACACGGTTTTGTAACCGAGACGCTTCACCATATCAAAACAAATGCATCATTCAATCAATCGAATAAACACACACATAAAGCCTAATTTTGGGATGGATTGTAAGTTTTTTTTTATTTTGAATGTCATCTGGGTTGATATTAATTTTGAATGTTTAGGGTTTTGAATTATTAGTTGTTTTTGTTGCAGAAGTATTATAACATACTTCCCATTGATTATGTTCAATTTTAATTGTGTATTATATTTGATCTTGTAGATTATGTTTCTTCAAGAACATCCATGAAAGTCTTGGTGAAGAACATTTGTTTCCCAGGTAAAAACAATCGATTAATTAAGTATTTTTGTTTCGATTCAAATGTTTAGGGTTTCGATGATTATTTGTGTTTAATGATAACCCTAAAAAAAAATTGGGGGAAAATCACCTTGATAAAATTATTGGGTTAAAATTTGACTGCTATTGTATTCAATTTATCAGTAATCAAAGAAATTGTGCTTTGGATATAAATTGTTTTTGATGTTATCATTGCATCTGTAAATTGTTTTTCCAAACGAGTCAATTTATAATTTCTTCCTTTGTGTTGAAATTCAATGATTGTTTTTCATATATCATTTTTTATTTTTTCCCCATACACATGATATATTTCTGGAACTTTACAAACTGCATTGCGTATAAAGGAATTTATAATGGTGTGATCTATTTGCCAAGAGATTATGCTCTTCTGTTATAGTCTTTAGGTATAATTGATGATACATCGGATGTGTGGCCACTTTTGGTTGCATGATTTGTTTCTTATTAATTGATTTAGTTTCATGATGTGTATGTACTATCTCTAATAGACATGGGTGTCCAGACAGACGATGGGGTAAACCGGTGGGGAATGGCCGTGATACGGGTGTAAGAGTGAGGCCTAAGTCGAACAAGAAGAATGGGGATGGGGATGGTGACGATGTGGATCAATTGATGAAAAAAGTATTCTACTAGGTATGATTTCTTCTCCATTAACTTATCATTATCCGAACTTATTTCTTATAGGAATATAGGGGCTGTTTGGTATTGTCGTATCAGGTTAAAAACGATTTGGCAATGGTGGATTTCTTATGAAACTTTGTATATGGGTTATATGGGATTGGTTATTTGAATATTAAATGTGAATATCTCTAATAGGTAGTGGTAAACCATGGTTTTTTATTGGTTCAGTTTGGTTTTAAACCGTCTTGAAAGAATGATTCATTTATGATATGTGCATATCAAAATGGCTTATCTGAAATGGGTCAATTAGTGCTAGAGGATTAAATATAGTGAAACGGGTCAATTAGTCATGCTAATAGAGGAAGTTAATTGATGAAATCATTTGCATTTGTGGCTCAATAATCAGATGGCTCTTCCTATATTAATTTTTCTTTTTCAGGTTACAGCGGATATCCTTGAAAGATATCCCGTCCTTAGTGGCGGCTGAGTGTGGCATTTGGTTTATTAAGCTTTCATGTGATTTCCATTACAACGCAGCAGCTATAGGTATAAGTTTTCCCTTATTACATAAAAATTGATGTTGGTATTTGATGAGTGTGTAAATACTCATCATTTTGAGTCAAATCCAAGCTGCAAAACGATCAAAAATACTCAAAAACGCACCAAAATGCGAAGAAAATCCCAAAGATCGTATTTTATATGTTTCTTATGAAAAACAAGTGAAAACAAATGAAAAACAAACAAAAGTTACATATTTGGCAGTTTCAGTCCCCCGACTTTCAAAATTTTACAAAACTAGTCCCTGGTCAATCATTTTTCAAAGAAAAGTCAACTCTGGTCAAAATAAATCAAAAATGATCTTTGGGTGAAAAAGTTTTCATAAGTGTGCAAGTTTGATCCCTGGAGTTTCATCTTTGGCAAAATTAGTCCCCGACGTTCAAAGTTATCAAAAATAGTTCCCGGGGATCATTTTTAGAAAAATAATGATGAAGTTAACTTTTGGAATTGGCAAGTTGGGTCCTTATTGAAGTATGGAAAAATGGCAGAAGTGGTCCTCGAGGTTTCAACTTATTGCAAAAATAGTCCTTGTGAAACCATAAACCTTATACCAAACGGATTGAAAGATAACACCAAAGCCTTATCCATCTAAGCCCACTCCAAAATTACACCCATAGCCCAATGACTAGCCCACCTTTTTTCCCCTTTCCCCCCTTTTCACGTATTAATATCTGCAACCCCACAAACCCTAACCCTAAAAATAATAATACGAGCTCCCTCCTTCTCCCATCTCCCCCACTACACGCCTTATTAATAAAAAACCAAAGGGGAATGAATCAGTGGTCAATGAACTCATCTTTGTTATCGTCTTCCCCAAAACAAACCTTCCACCCTCGTGACTACAAACAGCCAACACAACCATCACCATCCCCCCATCACCATCCATATCTTCTCCCAATCCCACTCACCACTACTCCCCTCACAGCTCATACCTAACTCCTTCAAACCTATCACAGAAGGACATGGTGGCAATCCACAACCTCAGTTGGGCGCCAAGGTATAATTGGAAGGATGTGATGAGTTCAAGATTAATCCAAAGGCTGAGGATAATTGAAAAGAAGCACACCAGAGAGAAGACAAAGAATGGAGAAATGGTACCTACCACTTTTCTAGTTTAGTATAAATAGATAGGGCATTGTAAGCCTTAGGGCATGCTAAATTTTATCTTTTTCCTAGTTTCAATTGTATTTTCGTTTCAAAAAGTTTTAGTGTAATTCGAAGTTCTTATTTTTTTTCAAGTATTAATGAAAGTTTGGATTTAAGTCTCTCTCAATTCTTATTTAAGTTTCATTCATTTTTTTTTTTATCAAAGTCTTCTTGGGTATTCATAATAAATTTTAAGTCGTGTAAAGTAAAAGTCAGAAAAAGTTATAAACACAAAAAAAAAGAAGAGTTTGGAGAGCAGAGCTTGGATGGAAAGGTTTAGAGCCTATGGAGGCATATAGGTAGTAAATGGGTTCTTAGTTCTCATGTGGTTTCAGTCTTCTGGTTCACAAGTAATGTTTCGAATCCAACTTTCTTATGTTGTGCACAATTTATAATATGTTATGTTTGAGTATTTAGATTTGCTAGTGATAGTTGGTGGCTTACCTCATAAAAAAAAGTCATAATCAATTTCCATACTTAAGCTTACTTTCACTGTTGGGATTTGAGATTTCCAGGTCACTCATTAAGTCGAATCACCAGTTAAGATAGGTTACTCCAGTATTTTTATAGTGTTTAACATTATTTTCAGTCGAGTAGGTTCAAGTAAATCTCAAAGGAGTCTATTTTATCTTGAAATTTAAAAAGTCAAAGGTATCAACTGTTGAAAACGGTCAGATTATAATTGAGTTCCCAGGTTCGAATTCTTGTTAAAATTACAAATTCCTTGTTGTTTTGAAAAGTTGGGTAGTTGGTAAATCCATATCAAAAAGAAATTTCCAATTTGGAGCCCGTTTGGCCACTTAAATTCGAGTCCAAAGTGGACTATTCGATAGAGTTTCTGCCCTGCTTCATCAGCTTTTGACTGACTTAGGACTAGTGTAGTTTGTTCATGAATGGATCCCTCAGATTGATTCTTGTTGCGATTAGAACCACTTAGGTGTAGTTTAGGAAAACAGCTTTTGGTCCTTGCTAAACCGCGTATTTGCTGCTTGTTAAGGAGTCGTAAATTGACCATTTGCTGTGATCTACTGTTGCGAAAAGGGCAGCATAAGCTGCTGATCGATCATGCTTGTTGTTGTTCTTGTTGATTTGAAGTCTACTCATTGGTCTTGTTCTCGGATCGAAGTGCTTGTTTGATAGTCAATTGCTCGTTAAACTGCTGCTACTGTATTCTTTAAAATAGATCTTGTTTGGTTTCGTTGTTATTATCTCTTGTTGTTGTGTTGTTGCCATTATTGAATGGGCGATAATCTTGTTTAAACTTATTTAGCATTAGTGGTTCGGCTTGGCAGTCACAAAGAGGCAAAACAAAGATTTTTGAAGTCAAGTTTGATTCTAAAATTTGTTTCAAAATCAAGGGATTGCTTCAGTTGATGTTAGTTCGAATCTGCTTCCAAGTTTGAGATTGTGTTTAATATTGTGTTAAAGGATCAAAAGGGAATTTGAAAAGAAAAAAAAGTGATAATCGAATTGTGCAAAAAGTGGGTCTCGAACCCCAGACCTCACGCTTGCCCACTGACACAACACTTCCACCCCACAACCAGTTGTGCTACTCTTTCTTTTTGTTATTTGCTCCCTTGGTTGTTTATTTATCAATAGTTTCGAATTGCTTATTGATAGTTGATTAGCTTAAATTCGTGCTTATTTCAACTGCTTATTTAGTGATTTTATTTTTTCTAGATCAGATTTAGGTTCATTTATTTACCCAAAAATTTTTAGAATTTTTAAAAAAGTTTTAATATTTATTAGAATTTAATTAGTGTAAGTTAGTCTTTAATTCTAAATAAATAGAGTTTGTTGAAAAAAGTAATTTTCTTTTTCCTAAAAATTTCTTTTATCTTTTAATGTGTTAGAAAATTATTCGTAAACCCGTAGGACCTTTTTAGTTTAAAATTCACGTTTTATTTTGCGCATTCGCGTAATTTTAATTAAACGTCGCGTTTTTAATTTAGTTAAAGTTTTAGGATTCCCGATACCTAATTATGTTTTCCCGTAGTGTTTTAGGTATTTCTTAGTTAGTTAGTTGCCTTAGGTTAATTTACTTTTACCTTCGTTCGTTAATTTTCCAAATTCGTTAGTTTAACGTACCATAAAACCAAATAACCTTTCTCGACATACAAGATTTTAACCCAAATCTCACTCGAAGCTTTCCATTCACACCTCGTTGGGGTACGACCCGGGAAATCACTTCCCGGTCTCACAATTTGAATATCACTTTCACAAGTTTTGCGAGGTAATCGTTTTCCTAAACGGTTTACTTGTATTACTTCACGTTTATTTGTCTCGCGACGAATTAAACTTCACGTTTGTTGATATTTTGATAAATTGTTGTTTTCACACACCAAAACACAACGAATCAGTATTATTAAAAAAGAAAATTTGGTTTTTATATAAATATATATGTGCATTTTGGAATTCAAGGTCACAACTCAAGCCTCTACTGATGCACGTACGCTGAAATTGTGCTTTAGCTTGCATTAACACCTACCTTTTGATTGTATCAACCAGACAACCACTCCAAATGAAAAAAGTATATGTTAGAAAATGGTTTGCTTTGTGTTGCTCAATCTTCTGTTGTGGTAAATTTGCAGGCAAGAAGATTATTCCTGTAATTCATTTGAAGTTTATGCGCTTGACGGTATCTCGATATGCAAACCCTGCACATTTTCTGCATATTAGCGACATGTGTCATTGAGGATTTAATTTTCCCATTTCTAATATGCATATATGGAGTTTTTTGGAAACCAGAGCATTGATGTTGAAACAAAAAAATGGGGATCCCGGTATTCAAGGATTGGATTTCGTTAATGGATGGTGTTAAATGATACCCATGTATCTCGGGATTTTATTAGTTTATTTTGCATGAAGTTAAAATATTTTAAAAAGGTTAACTGCTTAGTTATTATCCTAAATTATTGGGAAGTATTGAATTTAGATAGAAAATGTTATTCGCGGTTACGGTTTTAAGTCAATTGTTATAATCTGAAAAAATTAATATATTAGTTTTCATCACAAGTTCATCATTTTCATCAGAAGTTAATCATTTTCTTTACTTATAGCCGTTGGCCGTAGCCATGAGCTCTAGATAGGTACAAGATGGTTAGGGAGGTGCTTCTGAGCCGAACAACAATGCTAATCCACAAAGAGTTTCATACCCTCAAAAGGTTCAACTACCTTAACTCTCTATCTGGTTTTGCTATATGCTTGATTACTGTCAAAATGATTTTTTTTAACGTATAAATCAAGTTTTATATGGGCTTTCATTGTTTGTGATAGGCCACAACGGAAGATAAACTCAATTGTATGGAACATCTTATGGATAATCATGGTGCTCTTTGTTCTCATCTTTGGACAAAAATAACACCCACCAGCTAAACATGGATGAAACATATTGAATTTAACTCCAAAAAGGCCATACACACATAGTGGTAGCCGAATAAGGTATGATTACTTTATTTTAATCTAATATGGGTAGCCTAATTTAGAGGTTTTAGTTTCACCCGATTAATTTTTTAATGGTATAATGGGTTAAATAGGAATTGTGCAAAGTCTCATAATGGGTTGCATGAAAATTTTCACCAATAAGCAATGTTTAACGGCTAACCTCCAAACTTGCCATTAGTACATCAACTGCGAGATTTGTGGGAGCAAACAACTTAGGAAGAACATCAAGCGTCGCCTTCGCACACATGATAAAGGGGTGTCTAAGGAGAATTAGATGTAGCTTTGAAGGATTCGAGTTGACTTTCTCAAATGTAAGAAATCCACGGAGTATTAGTTTGATGCTTTTAGCTATGTGTCAAAACACTTTCTTTTCAAAAATCTTAACTACTTTTTACCTGCAAAAGATATTCCATACAAGCATTAATCTAATTTCTATATAAAACAGCTGAAGGAAAATATACCCGAAATTTACTAATTAGAAATAAATAATGAGTCAACATTGCAAGTCTAATGCTTATCCTTTCTTTAAAATGCAGAATTCAAATATACGATAGCACGTAAAAGTTGCCCATTTTCAAGATAGCGCAGCTGATAGAAGAAGCTTAGTTAAGGAATTGGTACACTTTCAAGTTCTGAGTTTTGATTATTTTTTTCCTCAAAGAATCTAGGCTGAACAAGATAGTGGAACTGACAGAAGAAGCTCAGTTAAGGAAATCGACGCTTCAAAGGTGGCTGAATCAGTTTGGTAAAAATTACAGTATGGCAGTGATGGATCATACTATCAGTTGTCGTTGCCCTCATTGGCCCAATTCTTTTAAAGTGACCATTCTTTAGTACTCCAGGTAATGCTATGTCCTTTATGTACACATGTTTTTCGAACCATTGTCTGCTTAGTGTGTGAAATAATCTTCCATGATAATGATCGTTTCTGCTTAGTGTGTGAAATAATCAGAACGCCCTTTCATTTTTAAAGTTATATAAGCTTGCAGGGGCTCATTATATACCATAAGTGCTTTGGAGTGCCTCAAAACTTTATGTATGTAATTTTCGTAAATATGATCTTAACTTGGTCATGGCTTTGTTTCATCTTTTAGTAAACTCTTGAACTCTAACGACATATAAGGGGATAATGATTAAACTAATATATGTCACAAGATCATTTTATCGGTATAAATTGTGTGTCTATAACTGATAGTTTGTGTTTCTATATCTGATAGCTCTAAGTTGTTATGTAATCACTATACTTTAAGAATTGTAGGATCTTTAGTTACACTTTTTTGATGACTATCGTAGGATTAGTTGACTTCAGATGACTATCGTAGGATTATTTATTATCGCTATCTCAATTTCAGATGACTATCATAGGATTAGTTGACTTCTTTTTAGTTTGTTACTGCATTGACTCTTGGCTATTTTTTATGAATGTTCAAGAATTGCATAGGTTTTTTATAGATTGATATTGTAACTCAAACTGCGAGATTGTGTTTAAAACTCCATTGACTTATATTTATTCTCTGAGTTATCTATCTAGGATTTTCTATTAGCAAACATCAGCAATAACAAATTTAGGGGAAATGTGAGCATGCGAGACATTATTCATCAAACTTGATATGTTGTACATAGCAAGTAGGAGTGAAAGTATGTGAAAAATGTTCAATATATGGATATCAAAGTTATGAGTCCGCCACTAAAATTACTTTATAGCTGAGCTACTTCGGTTAAGGTTATTATATGGTGGACATTTCTTATCTTTGTGTTCATTAGTTACACAATGAATTGCTAATCAGTTGATGCATTGTCTTATTTCTTCTTTTGGAAAGTTCATTTTTTCACCATAGGATGACACTACATATATGGTGTCTCTTTTCCCTACACGCAGCTACCTGTATATGGCACTACATAAAGCAAGGGCGTACAGAAGTGCCATGCCTTTTTTTTGGGTAAAGGGTTTTCAATACATAACGCAAGGGCTTACAGAAGTGTCGTGCCTTTTTCTTTGGGTAAAGGGTTTTCGATACATGATATTGATGCGTCTTTTATTTCCATGCGACTTTTGGTGATTCAGTTTCGTTATTGAGGACTGACAGTAAAAAGTTTACCCGCAATAATTTGTATCATGGATGGAAAATTGACAAGATAGCATTAATATCATGTTCAGAAGGTTTTTAAAGTTGACTATTACAGTGCTATAACATGATTCGTTTCGTTATTGAAGCGCATTCGTTAAACTTTCATTTCAGTCACTATAACATGGAGATGGTTTTGTTTGTCTTTAAAGTAAACAGGTACAATGTTAGTATATATATCATTTTCCATAAATATATAATTTGCATTCAAAATTTGATAATTCCATACTTACAGGATTCTTTAGTCCTCATCTAACCTAATTCTACATCCATAAATACCATCCCTTTTTATGTTCACCATTGCATTCTAAACATGGATTTACATAATTTCATAAGAGAAGAGTTGGAGGATTCATTGGACAAATGGTTGGAAATATATAATAACTACTCCTATGCTTTCGTAGAATATTGAACCGTTTAATCTTTAGCCAGTTTATTAAATTTGACGTGCATGAAGGTTTTGTTGTAAACTTTTGAAGAAGGAAGCAATTTATCAAACCAAGGCATGTGTCTTCAACTGACACTTAAGAAATATTTCAAGAAGTGAAGGAAAAGTAGGAAGCTTTAGATAAAGCTTTTGAAGAAGAGCATTTACAAGGTATTGAGTCCTAGATTATAGATAAAAGATCACTGTAACATTCAAGTAAAAATGTACTCTTATGACAACAAGACGATCTAGAGAGACTTGAAGGCCTCTTTTAGACACCGAACTATTCGAGTTTTAAATAAATGTGTTTATTTATGTTCGTAAAGAAGTAATATTAGCTTCAACAAAAAATAAACACTTGTGCTTTTCTATTTGATTGTTTAAACAATTGTGCTCCCGATTATTGGAAGTTGGGAATCTTTATTCTCACTATCTTCACCTTACATATTACTCCGTAACTAAGATATTCATATGAAATGTTTTGTCTTTTCTTAAATTTACATGCATTATAAATCACAAACTACTTATTAACGCTCACTACATACAGGATCATCAACTTTGGAGACGATGATGCATGGACGGTTATTATATTAATAGTTACAAACACAATTATTTATAGGATCGTTGACTTATTCCTTATTATTCTTTAAAAAAAATAATGAAACATGTTTACGTTCATTGTTGTTACTTAATTCACACACTCAACTTCTTAAGGTATATAAAGAAGTTCTTCAAGGTCTATGATCAAACGATCAATAGGTATGTACATTACACATACAAATTTTTTTGTCTTATTATTCTTATTTACAATTATTTACACAAAGGAACATTTCTTCAAGTTTTAGAATCGTCACAACATCCATTTTGGTTCTCAAGACAAACATATTGTAGATCAAGATACAATCAACGTTAATTACACATATTTTATAACCATTGTATTTTATGCTTTTACTCACTTATAACTTTATTGTTCCATTAAAAGAAAATTTCACATTGTTTACGTTCTTTATTCTTTTTTATTTTATTCATGTACGTATGTTTTCTTATTCAAAAACCCTCTAAAATCCCGTGAATTTCACGGGTCTATAAGCTAGTTACCTATATATATATATATATATATATATATATATATATATATATATATATATATATATATATATATATATATATATATATCGGTGCATTCTTATTGGTTCCACCACATACTATCATTAAACAATTAATATTTTGCCACAATGAATACAAATTAATAAAATCCGTGTCGATGGCCAAACACAATTGCCACAATGAATTAAAAAATCCAAAATTTACAAATCATACCATGCATCTTTTACTTTTTTTATATAATAAACTTTATTTACCCAGTATTTAACAGATATCTCACGATTTTTTTTTAAAAAAAATACTGATGAATAGGTCTTTGAATAGTGTACAAAATGAGCCCAATATTGATATGTTTTTTTTTTTACATACTTACGATTTTAAAAAATATCTTTAAGTTTACCCTTAATCTATCAAATAAGTTTAAAATTTGTGTTATATAATTTAAAACATGTTAGAAAAAATTCTCAACCGCAACGCGGCTGGCGCCGACCTGCTTGTTAATTTATATAATAAAACAAAACCCCAAGTAGAGACTTTTTCATTTCAAAAAAACTAAACCATACCTTATTTAGTAATAATATTATTTAAAAAAAAGATCATTTTCTTATTAGATAATATTTTATATTTATCCATAACACAATTAGAAGATAAATACAAAAAATATAGATAAGATGCAATTAACAATAGGATTAAATGTTTTAAATAATTATCTTTAATAATAAAAAACTATAATTAAACATCATAAATCAAGCAAAACAAACATTAAATTATTTATTTTTTAATAAATAAAAATATATAATTCAAAAATTTTTATAAAAAAAAACCCGCGCGTGCGCGGGTATTATAACTAGTAAACATTACAAACAAAACCATGACTTGTTAGCTATAACTAATTTACAAATAAATATTATTTGAGCCAAATGAAATTAGTTGGGTCATTATGTTTTTAAAAGCCGATTTGTACCAACTAGGTTTTTATACATATAACCCTTTCTTCTCCAATCTCCACATCCTAATTAGCCACCATAGCTCTACCATTTTTCTTCCTATGCAACGGTGACATTTGACCAGCATTTACTCCACAATGGTCGAAAATTAAAGGCAAGATAGTGCAATTGTTTCGGTTGGTGATGCAACCAAGTTTTGGAAAAAATTTGAGGGCGACGCGTCGCTATAGAGAGAGCTACGGGGAGAAATGCGTTGCTTTGGGCGGTTATGGTTGCCAAGCAACGCCCACTAGCATCAGTCTAAGAGGTGGTAAAACGGGTGGGTTGGACGGGTTCGGGCCATGGCACAAAACAGGCACGGGCATGGGCTTAAATGGGCATGAGTCAAACGGACTCATGTTAAACAAATTGCTTTAGAAAAAACTTAAAACGACAAAAAAAATTCTTCAAACCTAACACATCATTTATATTTCTAAATATATTATTGTTATAAGTTTACAACAATAATAATAATAATAATAATAATAATAATAATAATAATAAATTGTCATGTTCTTCAATTGAGACTTGGGTGAAAATATATGTCTATTAATGGCCATTTAGCTTTTGAAAGACTCATTGATGCTCATTTCCAAAAGGAAGAGACTAAGTGTGACAAAATCTTTTACAAAATAGCCTATAGAAAACTCATTTTTTTGATTTTAGCCTTTTAGGCATAAATTGCCACATATCATGGGTTAGTGTTAGAAATCAAATAAGAATCTTAAAAATGAACAAAATCTATGAGTGACAATTTGAATTAACACATCATAATAACTGAACTCATACACAACTTGTTAAGATAATCGTGTTAAATGATAACTCACTATAAATTTGTTTTGCCTACTCGCGAACACGGCTCAACACCTGTCAAGTAGGCTAACCCGAACACGACTCAACACCAGCTTATACTAAAACATAAACCCATTTATTTCATTTCAACTTATCGTGTTTCTGTGTGATCTATGGAATTATGACACAATGGAGTATGGAGAACTTCTTTTAAAAGGACCTAAACTGTAAACTTACAAATACTTGAGGTCCCATTTCACACAAACATCATATTTCAATCTCTTAAACCCTTAAAACTGATCTTGAACCAGTGTCTTAAACCCTACAAAACAGACAAACACTTACTTTAACAATCTTAACCACAATCACTTAAACAAGACACAAATCCATGTTCCAAACATAACACCATCCAAAACCAAATGCAAACCCCATGGAACTCCCATGTGGGTTCATTTTCTCAGATCAGTTTTTTCGCCGTAAAATCGCCAAAAATCACTTCATTTTTTGATATAATTCACTTTCATCGCTTGCCCAGTTGCCGTTATCCGATGTTTCGGACTCGAGGTCGGAAATTGTGTAAAAAGATATCTTTTTGAGTAAAGTTTATAAATTTGTTATTGGGTTTGAAATATTTTTAAGTAAAATTAATGAGGTTTTTGTTTTTGGGTGTTAAAGAAAATTTCGGGAAAAGATAATGGGATTAGATAGTTTTCTGAATTTGACAGTTGACCAACCGATAAAACGAAGAGCCGGGCTACGGCGAAAACAAGCCGGGAGAGGTTCATATCGAGGGAGCTAGAGTTTGAAGATAGGATAAAGCAAAACGTTTTTAGATTTATTTAAATTTGATGGTTTGAGGGTCCTAATTCATTAGCTTTATAGTAGAAAGTGTTTGGTAATTTTTTCGAAAGAAGATGGAGGGTAGTGCTTTTCATCAAGCACTCAAGACTCTTTGTCTTAACACTGATTGGAATTATGTTGTTTTCTGGAAACCGGATCCTCATGCTCGAATGTAAGATCATTTGGAAAACTTCAGTTTTTATATGTTTGTTGATTGTGTTGTTTATTCATTGTATATGTTGTTTTGGTGTTATGGTACTTGATTGTAGATTTATTACCAGATCATTAGTAAGTGGATATTTAGGTTGTAGATGGTCTGTTTCTATCGTTTGGATAGAGTAAAAATGATTCCGATGATCTGATTATTAAGGGGTTAAATAACAGTTTAGGATGTGCAGTATTTAGCTTCTCAGTTGTAGACATCTTAAAACCAGTGGATCTTATATTCTGATTTTTTTTTGTGGATTGGTTTGGGATTTGTAATATTCAGTTCTGAATTTTAGATATGTTACAATTGTGGTGGATGGCGCTAGGATCCTATATGATGACTGCGTTATGTGTTCTGACATGATAGTTAAAGTATTAAGTTTCTTGATTGTAGATATGTAAGTTTTGTTATCAAATGCGAGAGAGTCATTTGTTGTAGTTGGATTGAGTTTTTTTCCCATCAATCGATCATAAGCAGCATGTTTTTCATGTTGTTGGAGATAAGAATAGAGTTGTTCATGATTAGTATCTCTAAGACCTTTGTTGAGTTTAACAGACATCACAAACCTATCCCATTCGGGTGCCATGTTGTTCACAAATTTGGAGTTCAGTTGAATGTTAGGCATTGTCATCTTAATGATCCTCATATCATTCACCAGCTTGTGAAATCGGATATAGTAGTCAGTGATGCTTTCACCCGGATTCATCTTGAAGTGCTCAAATTCATCATACAACTGAGATTCACGATCATCTTTGGTTAACTCTGACCCAGTAAGAAGCATTTTGACATTGTACCAAACTGCTTTGGCTTCAGTTTTGTAATTTATGAGCTTGTAGACATCTTTAGGAAGCTCTTGAATGACAATGTTCGAGGCTCTGATGTCAGCATCATAAAGCTTCTTTTCATATTCAGATAGGTCACTGTAAGTGCGTGGTCTGTCTGGTCCAAGAACAACAGCTTGATTTTCAATAGTTGCGACATTGTCTCTAGTGGTGCCCATTTGAAATGATCCTTCATCAATAGATTTCAGAATGTTGACGCCATTCTCTTTTCCCAAACAATAGAGTTGAATTCTTTGAGCCCATGATTCATAATCAGTTCTGTCCAGCATAGGAGGACGAGTGTCGGACCCTGCAGCTTGAATGTCATATGAGGAAGTACTTGCCATGTTGACATCTTAACACGGGATTTTATAACTTTTGTGATTTTAAACCGAAAAATCGATTCTTTCGCGGGATTTTCTAAAATCACCAAAAGAAACCATAAGATATTGAGTGCTGGGTTGAGTGTGGGATTTTAAACTTTGTAAGGTACAGTAAGTAATTTAAGTTAAGTCACAACGAGTCAAGTCACACTAAGTCAAATCACAATTAGTCAAATCGCAAGAGTAAACTCGCAACGTCAGATTATAATTAGACAAATTGCACCAACTCAAATTGTTACACTTTTCAAATTGCAAAATTGTTCAACTCACAATGAATGCACAACTCACACTAGCACAATCAACTCGCAGCAGTTTAATCAACCAACAGTGAGTGATCAACTAGCAGAACAAGTCAACTTAACTAGCAGTCAATTGTTCAACCAGCAACTATATATCAACTTGTAGTAAAGTTATCAACTCACAGTCAATTGATCAACCAGTAGCTACTTATCAACTCGTAGTGAAGGTATCAACTCGCAGTGAAATGAATCAACTCGCAGAAGTCTTAATCAACTCGTAGTCAAATGATCAACCAGCAGCAACTTATCAACTCGCAACAATAGAAAAATGCTCAACTCGCAATCAGTAATCAACTCACACTCGGCAGTCAACTCGCAGCAGCAATACGATCAACTCGCATTCACAAGGAGACACAACTATCACTTTCACAAATCTCAATTCGCAGTTGAATAGTCGAAAACTGTCCCAATCTATGCGATTTGTCATTTAACCAAAAATAGAAAAAACTACCAACTCGCATAGGCAAGTAAACATCAACTCGCATGAATCAACAAACAACTCGCATACAAGAACACCCTTCGAATATCAACTCGCAGCCTAGAACAAGTTCACAAAATCACTTGAATTGCTAAAAATCACTACAAAATGAATGAACCAAGCTCTCAAACAACAAACCTAAGCACAAACAACACATCTAAACATGAAAGTACAAGTAACTTACACTACAAGCCACAAATTAAACCTAAACTAAAGATTTTGTGGTAAAAACATTCGAACCAACCAAGAACACAACCTACCAAACTAAAAATCCGAGTTATTACTATCCCAAGGAATAAACCAAAGCTCTTGATACTAATTGTAATTAACTCATAATAAATTCATATGTTATGTGTGTATCTGGTTCAAATGTAAGTGATAATTCTAGAGAGATGTTAGAGAGAGAAAGAGGAAGAGTAGGGAGCCTTTGAGAGAAAACTTGTGATATGTAAGATTACAAATGAAATGTCCAATCCCTTCCTTGCTAGGGAAGGGGTATTTATACTTATTACAAAACGCCCTTCACTCAGGATGTGGATCAGGTATAAACCGGGTAAAGACCTGTCCTTCCTCCACGATGTTACATAAACTAAACTAAGATTAACTAATATAGTAATGACTACGAGCTAACTTAATGTTATTAGATATATGGGGTCACCGAGTCTTTTATATGAATATTTATATTCCTAACAGTAATTTTCACGGCCTCTGGCATTTTCTTAGTTCTTCCGCTTTCTGCCAAGAACCTTCTTGTGAAGTCTTCTATTGATTCATCTCTTCCTTTCTTGGCGCAACGGATTCTCTTATCCCGGTCCTTGTGTCTTTTCGTGTTAATAAAAGATTCAAGAACGCATCCCTTAGTTCGTGGGAGTTGCTTATGGACTCTTGGGAGGTGTTCAAACCATATCCTGGCTGCGTCCCTGAGTGTGTACTCGAACTTGCGGCATTGGGTCTTCGTATCCCAGTTACATATTCGTACCGCCATTTGGAATACTCCAACGTGATCCGTGGGGTATTCGCTTCCGTCATAAAACCGTATATTGCATGGCATGTAGATCTTTTTGGGTAGCTCCGCGATGTAGATCTTTTTGGGTCGGTCCCTTCCGGTGCGTATGACTACGCCTGGCCATTTTCCCCTTTATTTGCCTCGGAAGCTCTTGTGTTATTACTTGCTTTGGTATCCTCTCCATAAGAGATCATTTCTTGAGGACCTCTGTAGTTAGTCTTACCACAATATATGCATGTAAGAACGGAGCTTTTCTCTTTGGGGTTCTTTCCTTCCCCCGACCTTAGTCGTTTGTCCTCTGAGCCCTCGCCCTTCAGCATGCCTTGGTATCTCTTATTTCTTTTTTGTTTGACCGCTCCGTTTTGAACTTGACGCTGGGTCATTTCCATGCCTGGGTGAGTTTGGGTCTCTTCGAACTTTTCTCGCGGTGTTGTTGGTGGATAAGCTTCCTACTGGGCCTCTCTGGTGTCAATACATTAAACAATAATTCTTTTACACATAATTATTTAAAACGTTCATTAATGTAAGTTTAATGCTAAATTTTTGTTGGTTACAAACATTTAAAAATTATGAGAATTGCATATTCAAAAAACATTTATCATGTATGTATATATTTTAGTACAAGTTTAGTGAAACCATAATCATTTTGCTAATAAATTCGATTGAAAATAATCATACATATCAAAGTACAAAGATTTTCAGGTTATTTATAAGTATGAAAATTTGTACTCCCTCCGTCTCAAATTTATTGTCTACTATTGACTTTTTTAGTCTTTCTTCTTCAACTTTGACATTAAATATTTTTGTATGTATTATATAATATTTGGTGTAAAGTATATAAATGGATTAGATTTTAAGTGTACTTTTCAATGGTATAATTTTATCAAGTATTTCATAACAATATATATATATTTATGGTCAAAGTTGAACCAGTTTGACTTTGAAAATTCAAACTGGACAATTATTTTGGGACGGATGGAGTAATTCTTTACTACTGTAATATACATAAATAATGTCATATATAGATTTATTAGTCATATATTGCAAGAACTGATTAATTTATAATTATCTATATTTACACGTTATATAATATTTTGACGAATATTGCACAACATCTACTTGATTAGCAAGTACCTTTCGTCGTCAATGATCACAACCTCAAAATAGTACTGACTACTGTTTTTGTATTGGCATTGCTTCGGGATGCACATATACTTGACATTTTAATATGGAATAATGTGAGATAAAGTTATTCATTAAGTCATTATCACGAAAAATATGTAATCGAAATATATTACACACAAAAATTTTTGATTACATGATACTCGTCGCACAACGCGCAGATACACTGATAGTATATTTTTGAGTAAACTACATTTTTGGTCCTTGTGGTTGTATCAAAATCTCACTTTTGGTCCAAAATTCAAAAAACGTTCAAAAACAGTCCAAAAGTCCACGTGGACTTCACTTTTGGTCCAAAATTCGCACCTAGTTAGTTTAGTCGTTGCACCGTTAGTCCTTTAACCAAATGCTCGTTAAGTCAGTTGCACCGTTAGTCCTTGTTCGTTAAGTCAGTTTACACCGTTAGTCCTTGTGGTTAAAAAATTGAAAAAATTCGAAAAAAAAAATTTTTCCAAAAAAAAAATAATTTGAAAAATTAGAAAAAAATTCTAAAAAAAAAATTTTTACGAAATTTTTTTTTTCCAAAAAAAAAATTTGAAAAAAAAATTCTAATAAAAATTTTTCTTAAAAAATTCGAAAAAATTAAAATAATAAAAAAAAATTGACGAAATTTTTTTTCCAAAATTCGAAAAAAAATCCAAAAAAAAAAATTCGAAAAAAAAAATATCTAATAAAAAATTTTCTTTTAAAAATTTTGACGAAAACTTTTTAAGAAATTTTTAATAAAAAATTTTGACGAAAACTTTTTAAGAAATTTCTAATAAAAAAAAATTTCTAATAAAAAATTTTCTTTTAAAAAAAAAATTTCTAATAAAAAATTTTCTTTTAAAAATTAAAAAGGGGTTTGTATATATACATTTTAATTTTTTACATATACATATTAGAAAATTTTTTAGAAATTTTTAAGAAATTTTTTTACGTATATATACATTTTAATTTTAGTGTCAAACCGGGACAATCGTCAAAAAAAAAATTTAGAATATGTATGTCAAAAAAAAAATTTAGAAATTTTTTCGAATTTTTTAAGAAAATTTTTTATTAGAAACTTGTTTTTCAATAAAATTTTCGAAAAAAAATTTTCTTAAAAAATTCGAAAAATTTTATAAATTTTTTTTTTACGAACTTTTTTTTTCCAAAAAAAAAATTCTAATAAAATTTTTTCTTAAAAAATTCGAAAAATTTTATAAAAAAAAAAAATTTTGACGAAATTTTTAGGAAAATTTTTTATATATATACATACACATTTTAATTTTTAGAAATTTTTTTTTTGGAAATTTTTAGAAATTTTTTATATATATTAGAATTTTTTTTAATATATTAGAAATTTTTTTAGAAATTTTTAAAAGAAAATTTTTTATTAGAAATTTTTTTTTTCGAATTTTTTTTTTTGGATTTTTTTTCGAATTTTGGAAAAAAAATTTCGTCAATTTTTTTTTTTTTATTTTAATTTTTTCGAATTTTTTAAGAAAAATTTTTATTAGAAATTTTTTTTCAAATTTTTTTTTTTGGAAAAAAAAAATTTCGTAAAAATTTTTTTTTAGAATTTTTTTCTAATTTTTCAAATTATTTTTTTTTTGGAAAAATTTTTTTTTTCGAATTTTTTCAATTTTTTAACCACAAGGACTAACGGTGTAAACTGACTTAACGAACAAGGACTAACGGTGCAACTGACTTAACGAGCGTTTGGTTAAAGGACTAACGGTGCAACGACTAAACTAACTAGGTGCGAATTTTGGACCAAAAGTGAAGTCCACGTGGACTTTTGGACTGTTTTTGAACGTTTTTTGAATTTTGGACCAAAAGTGAGATTTTGATACAACCACAAGGACCAAAAATGTAGTTTACTCTATATTTTTATTGGTGAAAAATAATTTTAAAACAAATAAAAAGAGAATTGGAAAATTATTTTGGGAGGGATAAAGTATAACGACACAATCATTGTAAAAGGAAAGGAATCAAGTTAGTCAATCACTGAGCCGACATGGCGGCTACCATTAAACACAACTTTTTTGACATTAGTATATGAATAAAATAAGTCCAATAATTTTGAATGGAACAAAACTACAGACTACAGTAACACTTATAAGACTATAAAACAGAACCAAATTTTGCAAAGCAACAGCCATTGACATAGCAAAAATCGAGCATTAGCTACTAGGAAAACGAATCGTAAGGAGCAACATGAATGATGGAGCATCATCGCATGATAATTGGTTTTACGATAGTCCAGTCCATTCTGCTGTAGAGGCAAAGCTGAGAAATTTCTTGGTTAAACAACGAAATGATGATAGAATCCTTGGAATCCAGGTTTGTACGTTCTTAAATAATTATTTCATTAGTACGTTTTATGTCCTTATCGGTCAGATAATGGATTAGTCAGCCAAAAGGTCGGGTACCATAGTTACCAAAATTTTATATATTTATAGGAGTCTACTTAAGTTCTAGATTTTGTGGTCGTATGTTACACAAGCTCTCGTTATTGTGTTTCTTAGGTATGTGCATACAAAGACGGGGAAGTGATCATTGATACAGCAGCTGGGGTGCTAGGAAAAGAAGATCCTCGACCTGTTCAGCCTGATAGCTTATTTCCCCTTTTCTCTGTAACTAAGGGCGTCGTGGCAGGAATGGTACACTGGTTGGTGGATAAAGGGTATCTTTTTTGTGTTTTCATGATGCCTAGGGATGACAACATGTGTGGGTCAAGTACTATCTGGCTATCATGTCAAAACTTGTTTGTGTCTAAAGAGGGTAATTATGTGCTGGTTTAGTTGGGTCGTCCTGAAAAACTTTTCAATATTATCCAAGAATTTGTTGCTTATAAGATTTTAGTATGCTAACAATGATGATCATAAAACAATATATATAGCAATACTTAGTATAGTTATAAGTTACAGTAGTTTGTAGAATAAAAGGATTCAAGTTTCAAGAGGTTGTATGTATTCCCAACATATATTTTTATGGCAGGCTTTAATAATATGTATCTTCGTTGTAGGAAACTGGAGTTTGATGAAAATGTTGCAAACTTTTGGCCTGAGTTTGGTAAAAACGGAAAAGAGCAAATAAAGGTACTTCTAATCTTAGTTCTTATATTTCTCGTCTTCTAAGGGGATGTTTGGATATTCATTTTGAAACTATTTATCGGATTATGTCCCATTATTTAGTTCTTATTGTCTAGATCATAGACTGCCATATTGTGCTTCTGATTATTCTTAAAGGGTGTTTGGAAATTAATTTTGAAACTCACTGTTCCTCCTCTTCTGCAGGTTAATCATATACTTAATCACACATCTGGTCTACACAATGCTCTTGCTGACATTTTTGAGGAAGATCCAATGATAATTTCTGATTTTGACGAGTGTCTAAAACGCATTGCTATGGTTGCACCCGAGACAGAACCTGGCTGTGAACAGTTTTATCATTATCTATCGTATGGTTGGCTATGTGGTGGGATCATTGAGGTACCATTACATACCTCTTTTTACTTATATTCTCTCTAGAGAATTATTAACCTACAGGATTCGAACACAAGTCCTCTACGCTAGCTTTTAGAAATGCAAATAGAGTCCTTAATTATAAGATCGAGCTCTAAGCATCATATGTTTCATTCGTAACAATATATTCTTAAAAGTACAGCACGCATCGGGGAAGAAGTTTCAGGATGTTCTTGAGGAAGCTTTTGTTCGTCCACTTCAAATAGAGGGCGAGCTGTATATCGGGATTCCTCCGGGTAAGAATATGATTCCCCAAAATTTTCACTTTTCACACCTCACCATGCAAGCAAAATAAGAAAATTGATTTGGTATTTTGGACACTCGTTGCAGGTGTCGAATCTCGTCTAGCAACTATTACAGTAGATACAAATGAACTTACTAAAGCAAGCCAAAATACCGACCCCAACAAGGTTCGCGGCTCTGCCACTACCCCAATGCCATCTTCATTAACATTCAGCTTACTTGATAGCTTAACACCCTTAATCAATATACTTGATGTCCGGCGTGCCATAATACCTGCTTTTAACTTACATGCCTCAGCTCGTGCATTGGCTCGCTACTATGCTGCTCTTGTTGATGTGGATACTAAAATATTTACAAACACTAAAGCTAAAATTCATGATGCATTTATAGGAAGTGGAGATTGTAAGGATTTAATTTTACAGAAAGGCAAAATTGGGCTCGGGTTTGTCAGGCTTGTAGCAACTGATGGTGGTGTACTTTGGTTTGGTCACGCGGGATTTGGTGGATCTATAGGGTATGCTGATATAAATAATAGGTTTGCAATTAGTGTTACGCTAAACCTAGCATCTTCGGGGGCTTTGACGGGGGAGATAATTCGTTTTATTTGCTCGGAACTTGATCTTCCTGTGCCAGAAGATTATGCAGAATCAAGGGACTTCACTAAGAATCCAAAGATCAATTAAAGGGTGTTAAGTTTGATTTAAATTAACAGATCCAATAATCAAATTTGTCTGGTAAACTTATGATATATTTGTATCTTTGTAGCCATTTTGAGCTGAAACTGCTTAAACAACTGCTAATGTCTCTGTTGTGCATCAAATTTAAGTATAAATCTATCTTTTTCTCTACCTGACCTGTGTTAATCAATATAAAAAAGGTTTGCGCATTAGATTTGATCGGTGGTACGAGCACCGTGTGCGGGCACCATCAACAATGTCCCCTTTTGGTTTCATCTTACAACTGTCCACTTTTTCAAGATTTATAATTAGGAGAGAAAAAAAAAAAAGTACACACATACCCTTTCAACGCATCACTGTGGTTTAAACGTACTTGAACCAGAAAATGTGTCGTGTAATAGCTAGGATGCGAGTGCAGTATAAATTCAAATAAACTTGTTTCAGACTCGTTCCTTGTACTTGATTTTAAATAAGAGATTCACTTATTTGCAAGACTGTTATTTGTTGTCTGCTTGATTATGAACAAGAGGCGAACGGTGACATGTATTCATTATCTGAATACTATTAATGACTAGACTTTTAAATGACAGCACGTCTCCAGGAAGAAGTTTCATGAAGTTATTGAAGATGCTTTCATTCGCCAACTAAACATTAATTGAAGCTAAGTTTTACATCGGGATTTCTTCAGGCATCGAATTAAGAATCTCGTCTATCAACTCTCACAGTCGATACAGTCAATTTCAGTAAGTCGCCAAATTTATTGAAACAAGCAAAAAACCCTGGCATCATCACAATGCCTTCATCAATCACATTGAGCGTGCTTGAAAGCATCATTCCATCATCCAACACACTCGAATTTTGTCGTGCAATACAACCAGCTGCCAGTGTACTCATATCTGCAAGTGCATTAGCCCACTACTATGTCACACTCGTGGACAGTGGTGTGATCCCGGCTTACATAAATGACCCTAGTAATCTAATAGTAGCAAAACTTGATTTATTGACGATCATACATGCTCTTTTGACCCAATAGTAGCAAAACTTGAATCATTTACTAAAAGAAGGAAGAGACTATCATTAGCAACAACAATAAATATTTTTCACAAAAAACAGCAATACATATTAATCACATAAGCAAAGAAAACTGGCAAAAAGAAACGTGGCAGTGGCAACTTGCTAAATATTGCAAAATAATTTTTTTTTTTTTTTTTTTTTTTAAATCAAAACTCATTAATAAATCAATTTACATGGAGTTGAAATGCAAATGAGCAACAACTTGCGCCGCTAGTTCTATTTATATTGCAAAATTAATTCTCTTAAAAACTACTTTCAACAGAGTAATAATTCAATATGTTATATTGGAGTATTGATGAGATAGATAACATTTTTTAACGGAATGGCAAACTTGCACTAATGGTCATTGTTTAGCGGCAAATAAAGGTGGTCAAAATGAACGTGACAAATGTATATTTTTTTTGTTATAATTTAAGTGGCAAATTTGCTCTTTTAACCTAACCTAGGCCATAATTAATTGATTTGTGTACTTTTGAAACTTCATTTTTTTTTCATGAATCATGATGTCGTTATATAAAATTGATTTGTATAATCGATTAGCGTATGATTTTTGACTTTTTGTGTTAGAATAATCCTTTTAGTGTTACCTTTTAAACATTTATACCCTAAACTATGCTTTAATGACATAATCTATCATAACTATCAAATGACAGATACTTGATGGAAGTAACTACCGTAACAAACTTATAATCAGGGTTATGGTCATATTCATGTATCTTGTCAATCAACAATTTTCTCAAATCAAACACCAATAACTTGTGAGAAATCTCTCTATCGGACTATTGACATCACTACAGTAATCGATTAACTCTAACGCACAACTTCCTCATCTAATTCGAATCTTCGTCTATTCTATCATCAAGTAAGTTTATTTGATATTCTTTTATGGTATGATAACATGAGATTGCTCTTATGTATGTTTGATTAATCTAGCATTTTGCTTTTAAGTTGTTCTTGTTTGCTAGTTTGATTAAGAAACTCTTTATTCTAATTAGCCTCATATCTTATTGATAGTTTGTGACGTTTATGCTTATTTTTTTTATGAGCAATACGATGTTGTGAACATGACTTTGACATACTTCGACTTATTGTCGCATTGTGGATATAATTTGTGATGATGACTGAACCATGTGAATAACGTTGTGAATATATATATTGTGACCATGACTTCGACATACTTTGATTTATTGTCGCGTTGTGGGTATGTGATAATGACTTCGACATATTTCGACTTGTTGTTGCAAATTGCCCAGTTCTTTGGTAACGCAGTAACTAGATTTAATAGTCGTTTTTAGATATATAATAGAGTAATATATCATCCACTTGAAATGTAGTTGATACATTAAAGCACGAACGATGATTTTTGAACAATAAGAAAAGCCTTCACTTTCTTCCATTGCTTTATCATATTGAGACTAAATAAAAAGAAACAAATAAACTTGAAAGTGAATAGAAATACAAAAATACGACTAATGGTAAATAACTTTTCTAAAAACATTTAATTAGTACGTACAATCTATTGTGACTGTCTCAGTTAGAGATGTAAAGAGGTTTCTATTTTCTTCCACCATTGATACTAGTAAATTCGTTTGAGATCATATTTGATAAAAAATTTATGTGGTTTCACAAAATCATAGTAAATCATAAAGAAAAGAAGAAGATAGAAAAGCTTGCCCAACTTTGAATTAGATGAATACTCCGTCCCTAAATAAATGTCCAGTTTGATTTTTCAGAGTCAAACAGGTTCAACTTTGACCGTAAATATATTTTTTGTGTTATATAATACATGATAAAAAATTATACGATTGAAAAATACACTTAAAACCCAATCCATTCATATATTTTGCATCAAATATTATATAATACCCACAAAAATAGTTAAGGTCAAAGTTGAATCAGTTTGCTTTTGAAAAGTCAAACTGGACATTTATTTAGGGACGGAGGTAGTATATAACTAGGCCTTTATATTTGTGAAAATGCATAGCAACATGCACCCAATGCATGTGAATTCAGTATTATTCTCACAATACACTAAACCTGTCATGTTAAAAGCCAACTTGAGATAATGTTTTTTCTTCACCAATAGACATTTCCGTATCCATGATTCATGTCTCATTAACCGAGTGAGTGTCACCTCCGATTACAAGTAAGACATGGTGCGCTAGTCTGTTGTTATTCAAGAAACAAACTATGTATATGAAACATTCAACGAGTCTACTAAGGCTCGGTGTAATGGTCATCATCATTTAGAGGTCATCACATCACCAAACAGGCACAATGGTGATCATCAAACTTAATTTTCGATATAATTCACTTTCATCGCTTGCCCAGTTACCGTTATCCGACGTTTTGGACTCGAGGTCTGACGGAAACTATACATTTGCGCATATTAATGTTGGGACTGACTTATTTGATCGTGTCCACCAGGTGTTTGATAAAATGTTGGTTAAGGAAACTTTGGAGTTTTTAAAGAGGAAGACGAAAACTGCAATGTTTTTTATTGCCCATTTGAGGGAATGTGGTTTTAAGCATGATGTCGGTAGTTACTGGGAGGTTAAAGGGCGTGTTTTTCGAGGTTATTGAGGATAAAGATGGGGTGTTTGGTTTTGAGGTTTCAGAGTTGGTTAAGGGGCTGTCGGGAGAGGTTAGTGTGGATGAGGGGGGTTTGTTGGTTAAGGCGTTTGTAAGTGCTGGAAAGCTGTATGAGGCGTCTGATGTGTTGGTTAAGATTGAGGGACGAGTTGTTCCATCTGTTCTTACGTGTAATCTTTTGATGAATCGGTTGGTTGAAGAGGGTGAAGTGGATATGGCTATGGCGGTTTATGAACATTTGAAGATGAATGGGTTTTGTCTGAATGTGTACACGCATGGAATTGTGGTTAAAGGGCTATGTAGAAATGGGCGTGTTAAAAAAGCTGGTGATGTTTTCAGCGAGATGAGTGAAGCTGGAGTCAAGCCAAATAATTTCACTTTTGGTTCTTTTATTGATGGGCTTTGCTCAAATGGTGACACAGACTCGGGTTTTAATTTGGTTAAAATGCTGAAAGAATCAGGCTCACCCGTTGATTTTTTTGCTTATGCTTGTGTAATTCATGGTTTTGTAAGAGTTGAAGTTAAGAGGATGCTGAAAACGTTTTATATGACATTAAGCATTTGGGAGTTATCCCAGATGCATTTTGTTATGGTGCGTTAGTTCAAGGGTATTGTTAAAAGGGGATATTCTCAAGGCATTGGAAATTCATGAGGGAATGTGTTCGAATGGTATCAAAACCAATTGTGTGATTACGAGCTTGATTATGCAAGGTTTGTGTCGTTTGCGGATGTTGTCCGAAGCTCTATACAAGTTCATAATGCAATGGAATCAGGTGTTATGCTTGATAAAATTTCGTTTAATATCGCGATTAATGCTTTATGTAGATTAGGGAAATTGAGTGAAGCAGTTTTGTTGTTTGAAGAGATGAAACGTAATCAAATAGAACCAGATGTTAAGCATTACACGACCTTGATTAACGGATATTGTCTTCATAAAGATGTTGAAAATGGCTTAAAAATCTTTAGTGAGATGAATGAGAACGGTTTGAAACCCGATACTGTTATTTTCAATGTGCTTATTGGCGGGTTATCAAGATGCGGGCTTTTTGAGGAGACTATGATTCTTTTAGATAATATGGTAGCACATGGTTTAGAACCAACAAGTGCTACATATAGCATTGTCATTGAAGGGTATGTAAAGGTGGAAAGGTGAATGAAGCCGGATTGTTTTTTGATAATCTCGAATGGCCCGGAATAAGGAGGTGGGATCTGGCCGTGGTTGTTGTAGTCATTGATTAGGGTTTCGAATTCTTGCTGTGTAAGGGGTTTTAGCGGTGGTGGGGGTGGTTGTTGTGTGGTGGTTTCCATTTCTGGGTGTGTTTTTTTAGATGGTTGTTTGGTTTGTATGTTGGGAAGATGATGTTCCTATATAATTTTTATAAATTATCTATGTATACTTATAGAATTAGCCATTTTTTTAAACTCGTATTTGAGTTAATATGAGTTGATCCGAACCCGAATTGACCTGACCTGAATGAACCCGTCACAAATTGACCCGAACCCGAGTAACCCGTCATCTAAATAAGATCGAGTTTAGGTATGATATTTTTAGTGTCAACGCAACCCGACTTGACCTGAACTCTACCCGATTAACACCCCTATTTCTAGTTATGGTAACTTTGGTCCTTGGGGTTTTCATATTGGAGCGACTAATTTGTCTGTGGTAGTGGTTTTCTGGTTTGTGAAGAAGTGGATCTTTATGCTGTTATCAACAGAATGTTGATGTTAAGCATGTCGATCAATGCATATTATTCCGAATCCATTTTTACAAAATAACCGTCATACACATATACTTTAACTTTGCTTATAGTACTGCGTGTTCCTTTATTTATTTATTTTTACAAAGAACACTTCACATGTGTTTTGGTGTTACATATTTAATGTCATAGGCATTTATGGATCAAAACCAAAGCCATTGAAGTTGTTAGTTTTGGTTTGGCATACCATAGGAAAATCGTAGCATAAAACATATTTAGGAAACAACTTATCATATTTGAAAGTTTATAATACATGCACAACACACTTGCAGATAAAGTAGAAAAAAAAAAATTATATATGAATACAAGACAGATGTATTTTCCATGAAGCATCGTCATAGGCAAGATGCTTTATGACGAACCATCCACGAAACAACTGAATTCTTCAACCTCCATCGCTTTTCACACAGCACTGTTGTAAAAGGGAAAAATAAAATAAAGTTAGTTTCTACAAAAGACAACCTAGCAAGACAAAAAAAAGGATACATCCAATGCATAATGTGAATTACTGGAAAAAACAAAGCTAATACGAGTCCAATGATTAAGCCAATGAAGTGGAATGTTTTATAGGCCTCTTAAGTGTAAAGCTTTGAAGATACTTGAAAAAAAATCTGAACTTATTGGATTAATTGACAAGCGAACTGTTTAGACCCAACCCGTTTTGACATAAGGCATCTGTTATGCTTATTGCTACCAGCCAAAAAAAAAAAAAAAAAAAAAAAAAAAAGCTGCATATCCTAATGTAACAAAAAAAAAAAAGTGTTGAAGCAATTACCTTAACTCTGGATCAGTAGGTGGTTGAATTTTTAATGGATGACGCCAGTTATCAACAGATTTCATTTCTTGATGATTGAGTACTGGTAGTTTGGGTGTTCCAAACATTTCTAGTATCTTTGTAGTCCGAGCAAGAATTTTGACCGCAGCCTCAACACTCGCCTCCCGTTTCTCGATTTCCTTCGCCTGGCATTTTTTTGTAATGGCTTGTGGTATGTTGGAGAAGCAAGCAAACAATATATCTGCAATCATGCTAGATAAAAGTTGGAAAAAATCCACTTTCGAACTCAGTTTGGCTCCGTCTTTGTATTTAAACAAGATTGAGCGGGAAATACTTTGCATTGACTTGCAAATCATCAACTTATGATCACTATAGTTCACCAGTGGTTCCGCTTCCATATCGACAACGGTACTTTTGTTTTTCCCAATGGCTTCTTCTGCTTTATCATCAAACCATTGAAGAATCTGTGTCGGTGTTTTTCCCTGAAAGTGAGAAGCATCTCTTTTTAAAGAGGTCTTCAACCACTTGCACTTGGTTTTAAACTTGTACCAGAAATCCATAGTTTTCTTATGCATATTTGCATATTCATCTTCACTCTGAAAGCCTTCTTCCACAAGATGAGTGTACTCAAGAGCTTGATCAACACTTTTAATCAGTTGGTCCTGAGTCTCCTGCCTATCAGTGAAAACAATGGCAATGCATGTTAAGGTAATTACCGGTAAGCTCCAACTTTTAAGCTCAACAGAAGGCGGAATCTGAACTTGACCAATGGCAAACTTCTGGCCCTCTTTGAATCCATTAGACTTCCCAAGCAGCTCTAATAGTTCCGTATTTTGTTTCTTCTCTGCCTTTTTGACCAACCCATCCATAGATTCTTTGAGATAATGCATGGCATATCTATAAAGCTTTATATCACCTCCAACACACAAAGCATAGTTTCTGAGGTCTTCATCACCTGACGAAGCTATGGGTCTGCTACGAATAATCTTAAATACGAAATTAATTATTTTTAGAGAGGCTGACCCTGAGTTTGTATATTAGAACAAATACAAACTGAAATATAATAAGAAGGTTTAAAAAAGTGCTTCTGACGGTATGAACAACTGTTTCTGCTGCAGCTGGAAGACGTATATGCCTTCCTTTCCATTCACACAATTTCGCGTACCAAAACTCCTCTACTCTTGCACAACTACAATAATTCCGAAAGATTTTTGAGCTTTTATAATATCTTAGTATAAGAGTACAGTCACCTGCTGCGATACCTAATGACTGTACTACAAAAATGACTCTCATGGACCACTTATAATCTGATGCATATTTTTCGCCAAATGGATCTCTACGAGATCGCAAAATTACGTATGTAACTGAACAAACTATGCATATAAATAAAGAAGTAGCGAATAATGGACCACTAGTGAAAACAACAGGAAGGCTACCGGTGTTCGCCATGATCCAATATTTGGACACATGTTGTTTTAGTTCCACAAGTGTGGTAGGTTCCTTACTAACTAAGGCTTTCCTTTTGACTTGATACTTGGATTCTAGAACTTTCTTCATTGATGGAATGGCTACAGCTGCTGACACAGATATTACTAGTAAAAAGAGCATTGACCCTATATAGATGTATGTCATCACTGCAAAATAACCTTGGAAAATACTTGTATCATACCTATACCCCGTGCTCCTTTCTAATTGATCATTATCGGCTACTGAAAGTTTACGAAGTATTGGATGACCATCAACCACACCAGTAACCATCTCAATTATGAGATTCACAATTATGGTGATCACAACAATGACCAAAGCTGTGATGTTTGAAAAAAGCGTCTTGGAATTCATAGATGCCAAACTTGGAATTAAATTAGCCATCATTGTGCACATAAATACTAAGCTTCCCAACTTCGTTGCCTGATCTAGGTAACCCGGCATTGAACCAGTCATATCTAGGGGCAATTTCATTGCGATGCTAAGCACAGTAATAGCAAGAGCATTGAGAGGGAAATGTCCATATGGAATTTGACCTACTCTTTTCCAAACAAACACAAAATCGGCGACCATGGCAAGGAAGCAGCCAGCTGATGCTACTGCGATGTACACCCCGATCCCGACTAGAGGTTTGCTGAACCTGTCGTCGGCATCCTTTTCATACGCCAAGTCACATAATCTTGACAAGTTATCATGAAGCATAGAACCGTATTCATTATTATAACGATCTAAATTAAACTTTTCGAACAACTGGGCTACAGTATTGGTACAGTTGTCACCAGCCAATGCCATGCTTATATGGTTTGGCCAAGTAGTAGGTTGTGGTTTTTGTTATGCAAGCATCGATAGTAAGTGTATACACAAATTAATGTTTACTATGACTACTGCATGTGATATACACACACACTCCGCATGCATTATTATTTATATGCAAAGCTCGTACGTGAGCCTAAACAGGCGGCTTACGTTATTTTCACCTACTATTAATTTAAGAATTAAATATTACAACATTACCTTCGGAAGATGGTACGAAATGCGTGGGGTTTTCTAATCTCTTGTAGAGATACCGCTAGCCTTAGTGAGCGGTTTACAAAAATTATAACATAAATCGAGTTGAGCCAACAACTAGTTTTAGGGGTGTTCACAAAATCAAAACCGAAACCAAAAAAAAAAAAAAAAAAAAAAAAAAAAAAAAAAATTGCCAAAACTGAAAACGAATTAAATATTCGGTTTTTGGTTTGAATATGGTTTTGACAAAATGAGAACTGATCAAATCAAATCAAAAACGGAATTCACATAAATATATATAGATTTTTTTATATATTTATATATATAATTAAAAATCATTAAACATATTTCCGGGTATAAATATAATATTTTTTGAGCTTCGAAAAATTTTTTATGCTAAAAATCAATATAATTGAATGAAAAGGAATACTAGTACATATATAAATTATGTAATTCGGTTATATAAGGTTACTCTGATCAAGTGACATATATGAATCATTAGCCATGCTCATAGCTAGTAAGTGTATACAAATGTTACTATGACTGCTTCATGTGACATACTGTATATACGCACACTCAATATTGTTATTTATAGCAAAGCTCGTGAGCCTAATTCCTAAACGTACATGCATGATCACCTTTGGAAGATGGTCTAAATTGGTGGGGTTTTCTAATCTCTTGGACAGATGATCATAGTGAGTGGTTACATGATTACAGTTTCATCTAAGTGATTTGAGTTAGAGCCAAAAACTGGTTTATGATCATGTATAGTTACTTTAGTTAAAAGTTTACGTAATTCATAAAGTTATTGTCACAAAAAATGTTTAATAAACAAAAGCGCTTGACAGAAATAGTAACTACTTTTGGATAACTACTTTATCCAAAATTCTTGGTCATGCCTAATCACATAATAAATAGACAACAGGGTGTAAAACCAAAAGTTTTGGTCATGCCTAATCACATGATAAAAGTCTTGGTCCCACAGACACAAGCATTAAAAAGGAATCGACTACTAAGCTGCCATGAATGGGTTGTCAACACACCACTCACCCCAAATTCTTTCACTTACTTAGAGGGTTGGCAATGCATCATTCACTCCATCATCATTCACTCACAAACAACCAATCCCCTTATGCCACATCACCCTCCCACTTTTCCATTCACTCATTTTTTTTCTTTTTCTTTTATCTTTTTTAAATTCTATTAAAATTTATTAAAAACTAAAATTCATTAAAATTAAAATAAACATTACATAATATTATTAAAAAACATAAAATACCATTACATAATATTAAAAAACTAATCTTCATCGTCCACCTCGAGGTATGATAATTGTTGAGCGTGAATATGCTCCATAAGATCAAATCTGACACGAAAATGTGTATCGTCATCTCGTATCTCGGCTAAGGCTGCTTCGTCAAACACCGGTTCAATCGGAGGATCCCGAATATGAACCGGCGAGATTGCGTTACCCAGCCGTATCTTCTTCATCTTCATCAATCGCGGCAGCAAAAATATCGAGACTAGAATCGTTAGACCACTCGAACGGCTCATCTAAAAATAAAGTCGAACCAATTTTTTTATGCGCTATATACTTGCGGTTGAATCGGATTTTTTTTTGGATCGGATGCTTTTTTTTTTTTTTGAATTGGCTTTTTTTCTTTTTTTTTTTTTTTTTTTTTTTTTTTTTTTTTTTTTTTTTACTTTGGATGGTTGTTTGATCAAGTATATATACAAAAAAAAAAAAAGAAAAAGTAACCATTGGTCCCATTAATTAACTCCCAACGTTCGAATATTTTGAGTTTGCAACGGATACTTCACACTGTAAACTTTACCGCAAAACATCCCCATCGTGCGGTAAGGAGGCAACGGCGGCGGTGTTCCCGTGCGGTGAGGGTGTCGTGCCGTGCCTCCCCGCATGCGTTGCCAAGCCCCTTAGAACCAATTCTCTTATGTCACATCATTCCCCCACTTTTTCCTTCACTCACTCATTTTTTGTTGGCATCACACCCTTCACCCTTCACTCATTTTTTTTTCTTTTTTAAATTTTATTAAAATTTATTAAAAAACTAAAATTTCATTAAAATTAAATAAGCATTACATAATATTATTAAAAGACTAAAATTCTATTAAAACTTAAAAAACATTACATAATATTTTATTTTGCTTGATATTTAAAACCATGTATGTTGGATTTTTTTATCTTTCCAACTTATGATAAAATATTTGTCAAGTGGTGGAAGTTTATTTTATCGTTGACGATGACCCAACTACCATTATCCATTTCCATTATTGGTACAATTAGTAAATGAAGACTTTCATCATTCTTCATTCTTCCTTTCATGCTTCCATATCTTATCCCGTTTTAATGGCGTCCAGTTCTTCAGGGGGGTATGTTAGCAGATATGATGTCTTTCTAAGCTTTCGAAAACTATCATTCATTAGTAGCAAATCTCTAGAAAAATATTAATGTCCAACGTTCACTTTTTCTTCCCTCTCCGTGCGGTAAACTTCCCCGCACAAGCTCCTTACCGTGCGGTAGGAGGACACCGGCGACGGTGTTCCCGCAGGGGAAACTTGTCGTGCCGTGCCTCCCCGCATGCACTGCCAACCCCCTTATAGCCTTTCACTAATAGAAAAAGAAAAAAAATATTTTACTTGCAATACCGGCCAGACCTACAAGCAACACCGATAAGACCTGAGAAGGCACATCACGACCTACAGGCTACTCGGTGAGACCTGGGAAGGTGATATCATTCATTAGTAGCAAATCTCTAGAAAAATATTAATGTCCAACGTTCACTTTTTCTTCCCTCTTCGTGCGGTAAACTTCCTCGCACAAGCTCCTTACCGTGCGGTAGGAGGACACCGGCGACGGTGTTTCCGCAGGGGAAACTTGTCGTGCCGTGCCTCCCCGCATGCACTGCCAACCCCCTTATAGCCTTTCACTAATAGAAAAAGGAAAAAATTATTTTACTTGCAATACCGGCCAGACCTACAAGCAACACCGATAAGACCTGAGAAGGCACATCACGACCTACAGGCTACTCGGTGAGACCTGGGAAGGTGATGCACATAATATAACACATCTCAAACATCTTTCGAAACAATTTTCAATACCGGTCAAAAAAAATTAAACAAGTCAAAATAATTAAATGACTAATGTGAATATTTCTTAAATGCAAACCTTATTGGAAAACATGTGAATGAAAATTACTATTATAATCGAAAATTACTCATTTACATTAAAGACCTAAATTATAAATTATGACTATTTTTTTAAAAATTGAAGTACGTATTGAATTTTCTATGTGTTTTGAAAACATGAATGTAGATATTTTTATTTAGTAAAAAAAATGGTTATTCCGTGATAAAATGAACTCACCTCTACGAATGAAAGGAATCATTACGTGAAGAAGGGTTAAAGAAATGACATTTTCATTTTTTTGTTCTCGACATCATCAATAACTACTGAGGTCGTGTCATTGTTACTGTCTAACTTTTATTGTGATATAAAGCACATATAAACTTGATTGTATAAACAATGAGAATTGTTTTGCATATTCTGTTTTATATTAGGACACGACATTTTTTGCTTTAAGTTGTTGTATTAAATTCATAGACTGTTTTATGACTTTTATTTGTTTGTACAGTAAATTGTGTAAATCAATAAATAATAGAGTTCAAGACATAATAGATGTGTACTTTCTCAAATATATCGTTATAGTATGTGTACTCAAAATACTACTCGTATGATACGTCAACTTTCATTTTTGTACCATATGATACGTAGATAACTGGTAAAGAGGTTATATAGGTTAAAAAGTGATTTTTGAGCCAAAATTGTCCCTTGTAATTTGTTTCTTTTGCAAAATAGGCCCCTTTTGATTTTTTCCTTTGCAAAATAGGTCCTTGCTATCTTTTTTCATAATAGGTATTGTTTTTTTGTGTGTGGAAAAGTTTAATTTTACTTTATTCAACTTTTTTTTTGAAAGGCAACTTTTCATATCATATACCACCTATCTCACAATATATCTATACTACATAATACATATAAAGAGTGTATGATCAAACCTTAAAAGGTGAAATTTTGAAAGTCAAAGGTGAGAGAAATGTATAGTGTAATTAATACTCTTATTAAAACACCCAATAAACTAAAAATACAATAATTTATTACATTGTACAACAAGTTAAAAGCATATATATTAAATTAAAATCAACTAATTAAAACACCCTTTAGTAAAAAGTACAATAAAATTTTTACAATGTACAATTTAAATAAACTACAACATAATTTAAAATATAAAATAATTAAACACACTTATTAATGTTATTTTTAAAACACCCCAAAATGAAAAGTATATGTTATTATACAAATTATACAAATTAATAAAATATACAAAAGCTTTATACAAGCTAACAAGTTGATGGTACATATAGTTTTGAAAATTGAACCGGATCAACGGGTTCAATCGAGAACCGGTGTTGTTACCGGTTTGGCTAACCAATAAAAGCCATACAAAAACATATATTTTAAAAAGAAACTATTAATACACATCGAAAACCGGGTTGACCCAGGACACTTCAAACTCAGCGGGTTGACCCGGTTTAATTTGACCCGTTTTCGACCTAACCCGTTGGGTTGACTCGGTTTAAATCTATTAGTTGATAATTAGGCCCAAGCCCGGTTTGTGGGTTTTGGGTATTAGGGTTTCACTATTATAAATAGTGGATGAATAATAAAATTATACCCACGGGGTTTACAATATTCCAACATGGTATCATGAGCAGGTTTGGTCCCGAGACCTAGTCAGCCATCATGAGCCTACATCCCTATACCTCGTCAAATCTCTCTCTCTGTTCAATTACCTAAAATTATCTCTCTATCGAAGCTATGAAGAAAAAGAAAAAAAAATGGTTCGTGTATTCGCAATTATTTGTTCGCTTGGATCTGCACCTTGCTGTACGTCAGTATTGTTAGAAGTTTGGTTCTTTGGATTTGATTGGTTTATTTAATCAGGCAATGAGGTATTGATTGGATCAACGAAGCAGTGGTCTCATGTGAACTTTACATTCGGTTGTTTAGTTTTAATACTAGTGGTAATTTTTTACTATTTTGTGGTTTGTTACATTAAAAAAAAAAAAAAAAATGTTTAATTGTTTGTTTTTGTTTGTCGACCAAGAGTTGTCGACGATCTCTGTTTGTCGACCAAGAGTTGTCGACGGGTGCTTTGTTTGTTTGTCGACCATGTGTGTTGTCGACCGGTTTTAGTTATTTGATTGTTTGTTCTTTTTTTTTATGTCGAATCTAGGGTATCAATTCCCGAGACGATGCTTTATTTTGGTTTTTTGTTTTATTTTGCTTTCTTAGTTTACTACTCCAGTTCGAGCTTTCGCGATTTCGCCGCTCGAACTGCGGGGGAGTATTAGTTGATAATTAGGCCCAAGCCTGGTTTGTGGGTTTTGGGTATTAGGGTTTCACTATTATAAATAGTGGATGAATAATAAAATTATACCCACGGGCAAAATCGACCCGTTTTTCTACCAGAATGGTTCAACCGGTTGAACCACCCGGGTCGAACCGGGTTTCAAAACATTATGTTTAATCCCAAAATCTTTAAACTTTTATTATTTTCCTTTTATAACACATAAACTTTTTTTTATCACTAAACGATCTGTCGCTATAAAATCCCGTTGCTATGCATGTGTACTTTGTCATCGTATCATTTATTTGTTTCTTGGTTATGTCTTTTTTTCTTATACTGTTATTTTACTTTATTCAACTTTTTTTTTGAAAGGCAATTTTTCACATCATATACTACCTATCTCACAATATATCTATTCTCGTTTACTTTGTCATCGTATCATTTATGTGTTTCTTGGTTATGTCTTTTTTTCTTGTACCGTTATTCTATTGTTTACAAGACACACCTTAATTTCAATGCAATACAATGTGTTTTGGTGTACGCATCATGTACATATCAATTACAGATCAGAGATCAAAACCATATCACTGAAATTAATGGTTGATTTGCATAATTTGCTCCTCATCATCATGGTAAGGCTGATTTTTATGGAGGGTGAGTCATCACCTCCATCACGCGTAATTAAAAGAGGTAACAATGTCCCATCACTTTTAAAAATTGCACATCACCATCATTTTTTTTGTGGTTTGTAAATGTATATATATTTTTTTAGTGGTGACAATAAAAGGTAAAATGTGATTGATTTGATGATGTGCTGAATAATGATGTGACACTGACGTGAAGGTAAAATGAGAATTGATTTGGCTGACAATTGATTGGGATACACTAATTCAAACATTAAATACTATCCTACTTTAACTTATTGTACATTATTTGCATGTGCAAATAAAAAAAAAAAAAAAAAAGGTTTGGCTAACAAGTGGACATAATCTTAATTTATTAAAAAAAAATTATTAAATACACATAAAATAAAGTGATAAATTACTATATTTGAATATATTTTTCCCTTAAATGAACCAGAACATATTTTTTATCAATGTTGCAAAAATCGTGAGTCGGTAATGAGGCGGTTGACCACCATTTAGCGTGTAATAGCCGATTACAAGGCCAATTACCTTGTAATTACCGATTACATGACCGATTACCTTGTAAAAATCAACAAGATGGAAGACCGTGTACTTTGTAATCGCCGATTACAAAGCCGCATAAGCCGATTTTTGCAACATTGCTTTTTATATACACGTTAACAAGTGCCCAATGAGATGTTAGCAAAATCCATAAAAAAAATAAGGTATCCAAATCATCTCCTATAAAAAAAATTTATGGAATCTTTGTTTGTTTCTTTAAACAAGTGGTGAAGCAAGTGTCTAAAAGACCAAGACTTTACAGTAGAATTTTATAAGTCAAACGAATCAAAAGATGTTTCAAATTTACAATTTTCTTCCGTTCATGTCTTTAACGATAAACGTTCTCAACCATCTTGTCTTTTAGTTAACAATTAAAAGCAACTTGCTCAAAAAATAATTAAAAACAATAAATTCAAAAAGTAAAGATGAAAAAAAAAACACAAGGCAATATCCGCGAAGGATGGAGTTTAGTTGAGAGTCCGTGAGAGACACCCAACCCGAAGCTCTCAAATTCATTTATTAACCATTTCTTTGTCATCTCGTGCTCAGTTCACATTATTTTTGGATCAAGATGTATTTTAGTACTTTGAAGTTTGCTAAGTAAAACTTTTGGTATCATAAACTTATAAAAATGAAGAAACTTTAGTATCATAAACTTTTAAAAGCGTAAAATGATACCCTAAACTTGCTTTAGCGAAATTTTTATTACCCTATACTCACTTAACAATTAGTCTTTTAAAAATTTAACAATCGTTATCCACAACACTAATATATATATATATATATATATATATGGGGATAACTTGGCTACAATTATTGTAGCCAATTGGCTACAATACCCAATCAAAATACATAAGAAAATGAATCAGGGCCTCACAGAAAGAAGTCAGGGACCCACAGAAGGACTCAGGGACCCACAATTTATAGCACATATTGTAGGGAATTGGCTACAATGGAATTGTAGCTAATATTTTCCATATATATATATATATATATATATATATATATATATATATATATATATATATATATATATATATATATATATATATATATATATATATATATATAGTGAGACTTTCTTGCGAAAACCATTTTATATGCGAGAACTGAGAGAACCACTAAAAACATACATGCACGCCTTCAATAATTGTATTTTTGCACATATGTTCTAAAAACAACATATGTGTTTTAAAAAAAACATAGTTGTTCTAAAGAATTTGATAAGAAATTGGAAATACAACATTTTTCTTTAAAGGTGTGCATGTATGTTCTTATAAGGCGTGCAACGACAATATTGCGGCCTTGTGTAAGGTTTTTGTGAAAAAAGATGATGAGTTCATGATGATATTGAAGAACATAGTTGGATATTTACGATTATTGATTATTTGCATGTATATTTATTTTATTTTAAAAGGCGTGCATGTATGTTTTTTGTGGTTCTCTCAGTTCTCGCAGATAAAATGATTCTCGTAAGAAAGTCCCCCTATATATATATATATATATATATATATATATATATATATATATATATATATATATATATATATATATATATATATATATATCTTACATTATATATAACAGGAGGCATTTGAAGAAATATGCCACCTCATTGCCCAGTCAATGCCCAGTAATTCATTATCAGCCATGTCATCAGCCATGTCATCACATTTAGGCCATGTCAGCAATTTCAATTTCTAATTAATTTTGTATTTTTCTAATTAATTAATGTTAATTTCGAATTTGTGGTGTTGGTAACATCAACAAACTTGATAACCACTAGAACAACACATTTTTTTGTTTATATTTTGCAAGTCCAAACCTATAAACCTATACAACCAATTATTGACCATTTTAATAAGATAAAACCATATATCTAACGTAAAAAATCTCACACGTTCATAATATACTGTTTTTTCGAACCCTAATATCATCTTTTCCAGAGTCATCTCCTGTAATGATTGCGAGTTTTTATTGTGCAGTCAATTTGGAATTTAATTTCATCTATTCGTAATTCATTATTGATCTTTATAATACTTCTTTTGTATGTTTACAAGTATGTTTCAAGTTATAATCAGCACACGCACCCTATGATTCTCATTCGCTCATTAGGGTTTAACATTAGTAAGTAAAACTAATGATGAAACTTTGTTAAGAATTTTAATCCTATTTTTCTTGCAATTGCTTATATTCTTAATAACATCAGTAAGTAAAACTAACGATGAAACTTTGTTAAGAATTTTAATCGTATTTTCTTTGCAATTGCTTATATTCTTAATATTTGTAGCAGCATGATGTTTTCAGTTTGACAAAGACACGAAAGGTTTTGCATGTGTGTTGCAACTTGATAATAGCATGTTTTCACTATCTCAGTTATGATAAATAAAATAATAGATTATTAATGTTGATATTTGTAAAAATTGAAAGAAACTAAAACAAAAGTTGAAGGAAAGGCTTTCTGAGCTTTGGGTATGTTTCCGATCCCTTACATACTATTCATATATATTTAGTATCGATCGAGTTTCTCGGTATTTGGCACATATCTATGAATGTTATATATTTAGGTGCTTCATATGAGTATATTAATCCATGTTTGATAACCCTATATTGATCTTATTCATGTTCTTTTCACTATTTCAGTGACATGAATTTGGGCAAATGAAGAGGTATGTGCGCGCACGCGTGTGCCTCAGTTGTGCAAGTGCATGATAAATACACAAAGAAACTATATTCTAATATTAGACACATGTAGCTGGTTAGACTAACTAAACAAATGACCTCCATTATCAGAAGTTGTGTATCCAACATTTCTTAAAGTTATCTTCTACAAAGAACTGTACAAGTGTTCCTTAAGAACTGTGTAATTATTAACGTGACAGAAAAACAGAATGGTCGGCTCTTGGAATTGCGATTCTTGCTGCAGTTCTTGGGAGCCAAGTCATGATCAAACAAACGTTCTCTATTATCAAACAGTGTTCAACGTTAGGTTTCTTTCATGTTCTTCTTATGAACCTGATTTTTTACTATTGCTACCCATATACGGATGGTCGTTGCAGCCATGCTGGTTGCTTAGTACTGCTTCAAAATTTGCAGCCCAACATGCGACTTTTGATAATGTACATAGGTTATATCACTTTCTGATTAACTATAACAGAACACGTGTTCTCATTTCAATTATCTAAAACTTTCTGAAACAACCATTTTTTAATATTCATTTTCTATTTTTAGGTTGCTTTTATTGTTGCTGAACTCAGGCTGCAGCATGTGCAGGAGACTAAGTTTACATGTTATGCAGACCTTGCTCATGAAAAAGTATCGTTATTTCCCTTTTCTAATCAAGGAATATATGCATTCTCTGTTGTAGATGTCGTTGATAGTCATTCAAGGATGCTAATCTAATACTTATAGTGAATCCAGGTATACTAAAATAAAAGTCACACCGTATGCCACTAGAACAAACTACCGTGGTAACTGTTATAAAGATAGAAGGAGACGAAGATAATGAAGTTTATGGTTTCGTTTCTGCTCTTAACTTGCAAAGATATAAGGTGCATATTCATTTGCAACATCCAGTAATCTTTATGTATTCATCTGATGGTTTTGTATTATTATTCAGGATCATAAAATGCGGTCATATTTAGGACCACAAGCGGCTGATGTGGTCTACTGGTCTCGCAATATATAGTAAATCTGCCACCTCAGCTTCTACCACCATTGTATGATGGTCTCTTTGATGAAATATTATGGGCTACTAAAGATGAGTAGAATGTTAGATGAATATAACATAGTAATTATAGAGGTGGCAATTCCCAATTACATATAACCGGGTTGATTCAGATTAACAGGTGAATAAGGTAAAAGAGGTAGCTAAATAAGAATTGGGTAAAAAGTCGCCCAAAGTGTTTTTTGTTGCTCATAATGTATTTGATTATTTTATTCAAAAAATGAGAAAATAGCTATTTTTAATTTTATTTTGAAACCGACCTGTACCAAACACCATCATAGTGTTTACGCCTCCTTGCTATAATTGACTACAGAGTTTGATTTTTTTTTCTCTTTTGTTCCTATGAACCATTTTCTTTAACGCAATGCCAAACACCCCTAAGTTATACAGTATGTTCAGATGTTATTCATAATATTCTATTATCATGTAAGTGAAGTTGTTATGGGTTGTTCTTTTTGCATTTCTTGAGGCAATAATTGTTCATACATGACTTCGATGGGGCCTTTTATTTATTTTCATGTACTTTTAAGATATGTTTACAGTTTCTTATATTTAAGTATGCCAGTGCCAATATAATTGCTTGATGCTTTTTGTTCATATCAAACATAAGATTTAATTACTTATATACAGGAAACCGCTCATTGTGCTTTTTAGTTCTGCAAACAATACAAAAAAGGACATCTGAATTTTGCAGGCTTTGTGAGATAATCAGTAATCACCTTACCAAGCTAAACAAGTATAAAGACCAGAGGCATAGACCTGATCCAACAGCTCCGGAAAGCCTCCATTTTTATCTTAATACAAGATTTAAGCAGTCAAAAGTTGCAATTGAGCTTGAACATAATAGGAAGCTCAAGGGGTTCTATTAATTTGGAGGTATGTCGATTCTCATTTCTATTAATTTAATGTTTCTTGATCTTTTCATCATTTGAGGTAATAAATTTGAACCATTTAGTTAATTGGGTAAGTTTAGGGTGCATTTTAACTCAAATCGGTCCAACAGAAACTAGCCAAAAGGCTTACAAGTCAGATGGGTCAAAAAGGTTGAAAGTTGAAGTCTCATGAAATATATTCCTAATGACTACAAATATTTATTCTATTCTAATATTTATATTTATATTGTCTTTCTTAATTGTTTAAAACCATTACGATAAAGAGCAAAATTTCTTGAGGGTCAATCTGGTCCAACTCATTACCCATACTAAAAATGGCCCGTTTTAACCAATGACCCAACCTGCCCATCTTGCTACCTCGAATGAGAGTGAGTGAAATTTTGACCATCGAACATTCAAGATGAATTGAATATGTAATATTTGCTATGATTATTCGTAGGCTAAAGTCCATAAACACATGTCTTGAATTCTCGATGACATTCAGTCCCTGACCTCAATAAAGATCCAAGTATCAAAAGAACATATTCAAATGTCCGTGTGATTCCATTGAAGAAAGTAAAGGAGGCTGATCCCATCACACTAGCCCCAACTTAGATGATTTGCAACTACAACTTTTGGAAGATATAGCTCGCCAGCTTCAGGAGATCAGAATGATAACTTAACCAAAACAGCTCGTCCAGCCTCTTTCCCACTCATCAATTCGTCTTGGTAATTAATAAGCTATGTAGTGACCTGTACGTACGGTTTGGTAAAAGTGTAGCTACAACTACATATGGAATTCTTCCTGTTGCAAACGTCCCTCCTCCATATGCTTTTGCATCGATATCAGTTGCGCTCATGGTGAATATAAGGTTTGTACACACAGACTATTTATTTTACGCATTAACTATGAATTTCATATCAATTTACCATTGATAATTAGGGTCACAATATAATGATTTAACATACATTTTTGATGTTCCCAAACACGAGCTAAAATGAGATAATTGGAATGTATTTATTTTGTTTGCAGATAATCAAAGACAGTAAAAGGAGTTCCTTAATAGCAATGAGAACATTGGATTCATATTTCCTGTAAATTTTCGGTTCCCTATTTTCTAATGAAATATTTGGACTTCATTTTATCTATTTGCTTGCTCATTTATGCATTTTAGCATTATAAGAAGACGCTTAACCCATACTGTGGTATTAGATAATGTATTAGCCGACCAAAGAACTTAGGAGTGAGGACAGTAAGTCTATATACTTAGTATATGCATTGTTCATAGGTGCTTCCATCTCATTGCGTACGAATCTTACAAAATTGACATGAGTTAAACTGAAATTCTTTAATACTTCCAGCATAGTTATTATTAAGACTTTATGGAAATCTTTAGGTGGAACAACTTATGATTCCTAGAATGGGCATAGAGATGTTGTTGCACATGCCATAGAACTAAGCTCAGAAGATTAAGAGTAGGTGAGCTACTATCATAGAAATAATTAGTGAAGATATTATGATGTTTGTTTGCATGTGATGTTGAACTAACCTGCTTATTGAAAACTCTGTATCTTGCCTCAAGTTATTTGTTTATTACAGGTGGTCCGCGCTACATGTATTCACACTCACCATTCATGCATGACATTACGCATAGCTTTCCAGCCAAAAATCCAAGAATATTTGATATCTCACTGAAAGTAGAGAATCTGGAGGTGGCATCTCACTAAAAGTCTTAAAACTTAAATCAAATGCTACTATCGTTTGTTGGTCCCTTTCCTCACCAGTATAACAAATCCAATGAACAATACCATCAATTCCATCTCCATAAACTTCATCTAAATCATAGATCCTCAAGATTTGAGATGGAAACCTGAGTGATCAATTCCCACAAACCGTTTCTCATACTAAATATATACCTCCACTTGCAGCCACTCTCTAAAAAGTAAAGTAAAGTAACTCCTAATACCGTCTTCCACGGGTTATAGGTCCCAATACCGTCTTCCACGGTGTATGGGGGAGGTTGAGACGTAGACAACCATACCCCTACCTAAGGTAGAGAGGCTGCTTCCGGTTCTACTTAATGTAGAAAAGGACCTCCGGCCTTTTGTAGGGAGTGAGGATCGAACCCTTGACCTCTAGGTTAAGAGGCAAGGGGTTTTTCAACTGATCCAACCCTACTTAACAACGTTTAAAAAACTAACCCAAACCGATATAGTATATCAATATCACCATCTTCATTAACTGGAGCAGGCACAGTGAATGGCAGGAGAGTAAATACAGCTGAGAGAGAAGGGTTCCAAATGTGAATGACATCACGAATAGGAGATGATCGTTTAACAAAGCATATTAAGCCATTAACCGAACCAATAACATAATAGCAATCATAAACATACGGTGTTTCAACAGGGAGTTTGATGAAATTAGTGTGTTCATGATAAAGACATCAAGAAGGGTGAGCTCTGAATGGCTTATCGTGGCTACCAAAGGAAAATCCATCATAGAAAACCAAAAGAATTTCATCTCTATTGCGGATTGAATGATTAAGGTGGGACTTTATGAAGGATGGTTTAGATAAAAGATCATTCCAGGGATTATATACGCACCTCCATTGAGCAAGCATTTTTGCTGGTAGCCATTGTCTGATGATCACGGTGGGAGATTTGATCAGTCTATGTGGGAAGTGAGTGATTAATTGAGAGGATGATTTTGTTCGGATTCATGATTATCATTTGATGGTGTTGCCTACTTTCTTATTTAAAATCTTCATTATGTGAATATAATTCAAACAAAATTTTCTTAAGTGCAATATATATTAGCAATGATAAAGGGGAGGAATGTAGAGTAAAAAGGAGGGTTTAATATACATAATTGTCTAATCTAACAGCAAGCGCTAACAAATGATTAGATATTGCAGGTGGGCATTCAACGTTGGCTGATTTTTGCACTTATTTTGCAGCTTATTCTGATGGTTCATGTATACACACTAACAATGCATGAGAACCGGATAGAATGTTGGGCGAAGTACGTGGAAGTAACTCAATGTAAGTTCAGCCTATAAAACATTTAAAGTATAATATTAAATCATTTAATATATAATGTATAGATCCCTAATACGTATTTTAATGAATACTTCCTTTGATTTAATATTATACTTTATAGATCCCTAATACGTATTTTAATGAATACTTCCTTTAAACAAACTCCCTAATTCCACGGGTCTAACATATGAAAAAAAATTGGTACTTCAAGTGTTGATCCAATACACCTAATATCTTAACAGTTGCCCAATAATATGATTTGTAGAGATATTACACCTTAAGAGTAGCAAATTTGAAAGTTTCTCAAAATTCATTTGAGGACTCATTAAAGAAGCCCACAGCAAGATCGTGGAGCAAATGCACATGATTAGTATTGTATAGCCAAAGACTGTAGTTTGAGTCGTATCTATCATTTCATATTTTTTCCCCTATTCAGTTCATGTGAGCGTTTGTAGATGTTGTAGGATGTTTATGGGTTGAATAGAAAAATAAAGAAACAATGTGTTAATAATTTCTTTGGTGGTATTGTGGTGCACGTTGGGTTCCAGGTATAAATTGATTTACGCGTAGGCGCTTAGTGCATATGTAAAGTGAGCTCATGGCTTAAAGCGGTGCAGGTCATGAAGTGGTACAAGATTAATTCTGTAGTATGTATTATGTATGTATGAAGTAGATTAAATGTCTATTTTGTGACAGTTTCTACACCAATTTCATTTTAGTTTATAATCGTGTATATGTAGTTATTCCCGTTCTTAGTAAATGAAAGTAGTTAGGTTGTTTGTGCTAGCAACACTTTTTGTCATGATTTATAAAAATGTTTTTAGAAGGTTACTAATGAGTGTGCAACTGATTATTCATTGTTATTATTTACTCCAATTTGAGAGAAAAAAAATCAGTTCGTTAGTGAACCGAGTTTTGTCACTTTCATAAGCCCTTCAAAAAAGCTTAAACAAATACTTTTTCAATGTGATTTAAATATGATGCTTATTTATTGGTTATTTCCCTTAACGGGTTTACATTTATACACAAAAATAGGCTCTTTGGATATGTTATTCTCTTTCAAAGGCGTCTCTCATGAGCGTGAGCACCTGACATATTTGATAAAAACATGATTCATATGCATTAATGGAAGAAGATAATAGATGAAGACATTAAGAAAAAAAATCTAATGCATTTAACTACTTTTTGCTTAGTATGCTTCAGTGTGAAAAAGGTGTTGTGTATGTTATTATTTCTACCGGCACGAAAGCGAATGATTGTGATTACCTATGGTATATATGTTCTTTCTCATACATACTTATGCACTTTTACTTTCTTCGAATGATATGAGTACTAAGTCAGAAATTTAAATTTGGTAATAGCTATTCTTATTTTTTCAGTTTTATATTCTCTCTTGCAATATTGCTCCAATAAAATATTCAACAAGGGTTTTTTTCTGTTCTTGATCATTTGTTTAGTTTTGAAGTCAAAGTTGTTGATAGACTTATACTGAAAAAAGGGATATGTTTGTTTCAAGTTATTGTTGTAACAAAGTTATTAAATTTATTTTAGGTTTATAAAAGGGCTGTTAATAGGGTATGTTCAATACAAATAAGGCTTAAACGTACAGGTCGTGTTAGTCGAATTTTGAACATGAAAAGCCATACCTGATACTTGACCCTAACAAGCTTCGAGTATGTCGAGTACGGATTTAAACATGCTATTTTTCAGTCATATATTAGCTGTTGTAACTTTCATATTGGCATGATTTGAATTTCTTTCAGTTATCGAAGATAACAAAGCTACCAAAGGACAGCTTAAATAAGGCAATGTTGTGTATCATTTGGTGCAAGTTGTGCTATTAGCCAGGTTTGACCTTTCACTATATGATCTGTAAGATATAAATTCAGGTGTGTTTGCACTGAATATAAGCACAAAGAACATAACATGTGGTACTGCTATTCTAATTGGGCATCTTTGCATCACTTGGAAACTACAACAATAGTTATGTATTTTTCATGGTATGTTATATATTTAATTAAAACAATGTGAGTATCGTAGTCACATGGAACACATAATGGGATCGCAGATGATTAAGTTGTCTAAAATTGGTACGCGAGGTGGGGGAGGAGGGGCATGTGATCTTAGATTGACTTTAAAATTTTAAATGCAGTCATCCATTTAATTTTATAAACTTTTTATAAGTTTAGAATAAGTATTTTGTTTCAATATTCCTTAGTTGGGGAAGTTCCACATAAACTTACGCTAGGTCATGTTACATTTGGCTTCCAACATCTTTTGAAAGTTTAGTTTTAATTAATAGATACTGAAATGACCATTCTCATTTTTTTAATGTTCATTCTGTGTTCTTAGACCGTAGATTAAGAATAACACTATTAAATATAGCATCGTAACATTTAGTTACAAAATTATATTAAATAAGCTCGGTGGCGATGATTAGCATGTCCGAGTGGGCAGCCGCACAGTGCCACCATTTGTGAGGGGCCTCCAATTTAGTATATGTCCTTTAGTATTTATACATGTATAAGTATATTATGCTTTGAATTTTCCATAATAGTAAAGCTTTTCGTGATTTACATGGCCACATTCGAATTTTCCATAATACACTTATCGGATATTTTAATATTGCAAATACACCGTTGTTTTAACCGGGTTTTAACACTTATCTAAGATGTTGTTTTACCCTAGGGAGATTTGATAATTCAATTTAGCGCAATTTAATCAATGTTTTGCTAATTTCTATAGGTTTACCAAAGAAAGTTGTCATGAGAAGAAAGTATTAACATGTTATCAAGCGTTCATCTTATTTTTCGTTAACTTAAGTTTTTTAATGATATTTATAAGGCTTGCTCGCCCATCGAACAAGCTATGTTTTGATACTTTGTTCTTTCGTACCACTTTAAAACTTTATTCTCTCACATTCGATAACCGTTTATTTATTTTCGTTCTTAATGCATTCAATAAAAAATTTGATACATTTATATCTTATTTTTCGTTAACTTATACTTTTCAAAGATAATTATAAGTCATGCCCTTTCAATAAAAATTTTGGTACATTTATATCACATCCTGGAAAGACTCATTCGTGTATTGGTTATACCTATAGCTTATTTTTCATTAACTTACGTTTTTTAACGATATTTGTAAGGCTTGCTCGCCCATCGAACGGGCTATGCTTTGATACTTCGTTCTTGCGTACCACTTTCAAACTTTTTTTCTTTCATATTTGATAACCGTTTACTTTTTTCCGTTCTTAATGCAATCAATAAAAAAAATGATAACAAACAAACCCTACTTAACTAATACCTTACAAGGAACTTTATAAATCATGTATGTCTCTTTATTAATGCATAAGTTAAAACTATAAAAGATCACTGATATCCGTACATGACTAAATTAAAATGTAAATTACAAGTCATGCCCGCCCATGGGGCTGGCTTTGAAAGCTAGTATATATATATATATATATATATATATATATATATATATATATATATATATATATATATATATAATGATAGAAACAAGTCGAGTCGAGCCCGAGCTTACCAAAGCTCTAGCTCGAGCTCCGCTCATTTACGATCATAACTCGAGCTCAATTCAAGTAAAGAGGTTTCTATTTCTTCCTTTCATTGAAATATTTTGATAAAAATTTATGTGGTTTCACAAAGTCATAAATCATTAAAAATAAATAAATAAATAAATAATAATAAATAAAATAAAAAAATACTTGCCAACTTTGAATTAGATGAATATATATAGCAACTTGGCCTTCCTGGGCTTTGAATTGGAAATTTATGAAAATGTAGAGCAACTTGCACCCAATGCATGTGAATTCAGTATTATTCTCACAATACACTTAACCTTCTTAGATGAGTAGGTTAAAATCCAAGCTTAATTGATGTTTTTTTCGAAAAGCAGAAATTATTCGTAGTATGTTACGAGTAATTGAAAAAAAAAATAGTTACAATAGTTGGAACTGACAATTGACTTTTTAAATCCATTGGTGTGCGCACCACTTTTAGTATTTTCAAGATGTTTTAAACCCGTTTAACCCCTTTATAAAAAAATCAGATTATGAGGTATTATGTTTCTGTTGATATGGAAATGTAGTCAGATGGTTATATATGGTGCATTTCTAAAAAGGTGAATGTAGAAGGTCTGTTTCGTTTATGCAGCAGTGAAGACTGCAATGTATGTTTCTGTTGTTAGTAGTATATTGTATCAGATATGATGTTATCTGATTTGAAGGGTATTATGTTTCTTTGTATCTGATTTTGGCCTGTCAAATCAGTGATATGCTTATAATGTACAAGTTGAAAGTAATATATAATGATTCACCTTTTGCACCAAAAAAAAAATCAGATTATGATTTAACTATAGAGTTTTTATTACCTTATCTCAAATCGTTAATTGATAATTGAGCGGAACAAAGTGTTGGTGCTGGCCCAACACGACCAACTAATTCATTTTGCCACATCCTCTGAATGTATGTAAACCTTGTCAAAGAAGTTAAAGTCATCAAGTCAGCATTATGGTTCTTTATAACTTACTTTCGTTGTTTAATATTTTCCAAAACAGTGCATGCCCATAAAAGATAGTGGAGTTTGAAGAAAGATTAGCCGAAAAGAAGAAGCCAAAACCACGAAAACTACGACAAAAGAAAGCCGAGACAGACAAATCTCTAAACGAAGTTGATACCAAACTTCAAGAACTCCTTGAAATTGAGGGTACAACTAATAATACTCAAAAGTATCGCCTACTCGACAAACCAATAGTAAACATTGATCAACACGAGACGAAAACTGATCAAGACTGGTCAGTGCTGATCAACACTACTTCAAACAGCCAAAAGATAAAAATGACAGATAACACTACAAAAAGTTGCTATAATATTATGACAGAGGTACCGGTGGTGAATCTATCAACACCTTTGGTAACGAAATCAAACACAAAAGTTGAAACGGACATTGTTGATCTGTTGAGCCCATTTTCGGCTGTTTGTCCTATGAAACATAGAGATGCTGATGTCATTGAGTTAAGTGAGTTGGAAACAGATGTATCACCTGAACACGCGAAGAAGGCAAGAGAGCTTAGATTATTTGTAGCTAAAATTAGGAACGAATTCTAGTAACGTTCATTTATGGTTAACTGAGCTTACTTTAACTAGTTTATTCGTTAGAGTTTTTGGGGTTATATATGTATAATCTCATTTGAGTTGTGAGTGTCGAGGCTAATTATAATTAACTTTGCACATGTTTCTTGTTTGGAAGGGGCTGTTACATGAGTACTTAACTTTCTTCAGGATATGGCACCATATGATATTATTTTATGGTTGTTAGTTGTTTCATGAAATCCACTCATTCTGCCAAACATCAAGACCAGAAGAATGTAATTAGTCTACCACCAGTTGAACAGATTATTCAGACTACCATATTTCCCAGCAGAAAAGAGCTTCTCTTTGACTTTTAGAGGTCAAATACAGTACCATTTAACTTCAAAATCTGCTCGATTTCGCTTTACAATCAAGAAAATTTTCCTACAACACAAATCTTCATTACAAGTACCACAACTAAATATCTTTATAGCATTAAATATGCAACAAATTTCATATCCAAATGTGAAGTCAAATTCACAAAGATAGACCCAAGATATCTTTTGACGCACTGAATTCGTGTATCTATAGGCTATAGTTGTTGGATATTAAGTTAACTCGTTATAGGCTAATAAAATTGATTGCTTTCACGCACCGAGAATTATCATCAAACGACGCCTGCAATAGATACACAAGGTGATGAATGCCAAGTTCTTTGATGGTGTTAAAGGTGTTTGGGTTAGATTTAACTAACATATATTGAAAAATGTGTTTGGTCTATTATACCCTTGATAATATAACTCAAAACAGACGTTGACCTTAGTATTACAGGTCAAAGGATGCAATCGGCCTCAAAAACACAAGTTTTGGACGCACTATAACGTTTTTTTCAAACTTAGGGTGCATGGCGATGTTTTCTGGAAAGTTTAGGGACCAACGGTGTATTTCTGTCTATATTCAAGGACGAAACTAGAATTAAAATTGAGCAGGTTCATTTATGGAAAATTTAATAAACTATAAACACATACCAGGTGCATTTATGAAAATTTGAGATTTTTTTATAAGAATTAGCACAATGCCGTAAAAAATAATGAGTGTCCCGGGAACTCTCGGGCCCACCCTGGTTCCATCACTGCGTATATCTCTAGATAGTCAATTGTCGAGAATGCATCAAATAGATTGAATAACAAGGTTAATCTAAGCTAGTTAAATATGGGATACATACTGCATTCAAAAGTTTAGCATGCATCAGTACGTCGTTCCTATCCTATCTACATGGTTGCTAGTCAAGTTTCAATCGTTCATATATTTATAACTCGAATTAATTTCTTTGACCTGATAAATAACGCATAAGAAATGAGAAACCGTTAATAAACACCATACTTCTGGGACTGGAAGTACAAATGTGCCAAGATTTAACAATACAATGAACAAAAATGCGTTACTTGAGATATTACTTGGCCCGAGGATCATCACTTTCTATAGAAACACCGCGGGGATCTTCCCTCACTAGCATTGCCAAAACATTATGGGAACTCCATATTCTGGTCAAATTTGTACTTGAGTCACTTAAAGTAATAGCGAAAACGGCATCAAATCCACCTGCACCAGGAACTCCACCTAACAAGACACCTTCTGTGTCCATGGTCACATCCAGGAGTCGAGTTTGTGATTCAGGTTCGATCTGCAAATGCATATAATTAGTACTTGAGCCACTTAATCAACTGTTACAGCGATAAAATGAGTAAACAGATTTTAGAAATTAGAACTAAAGTAAGGATAACTAAGATTGAGGCTGGGCACAGTAAGGCAACCCAATTCCCCCAGCGACCTACAGGCGATTGGGTGCCCCAGTAAGGGCGACCAAGTTCATTTTTCTTTTTATTATTATTATTATTTTTTTTTACTTTCCAACATTAATATGCAACGGTAATAACATTGAATGCAAAAGAAATGGACTTAATGGTATCGATCGCAAGGACGACCAAGTTCAAAAAAAATCGTTGGGCGATCGAATCCCCACAGTAAAGCGATCGAGTGGGGATCGATCGAGTTTGTCGATCGGCATAGATTACTGGGGGCAGCCTGACAAAAGTTAAAGGATATATATTTTTTAACATGAACGAAATAGGTTTAAGGAACTGACCGGGATGCCTGCAGCATCGCCCATCTGCCTCATGTGGAACCGGATCTTAAGCATTGCATCTCTAGCTCCTAATAATTCTTTAACAATTTCTAAATGACTTGCTTCACTGAATTGCTCCATCCACTGCTCAAATATTCAACAACTTCATATCAATGTAATCGGCACAAGTAATTTTTTTTGAATATGAAGATTCATGGAGCTGATTTCTTTATACATGAAAAGAAATGGTTTGCCTGTAGGGTTATAGATTTCAAGCTTCTTAAACATCGAGGTTTTAGCATATATTGACTCCTAGGGTGGATAAGTCAACTAATTTGTATAAGTTGCAATCGAAATAGAATATCAGTTAACATACTTTTAACGTGCTACTAGGATAAATAAATGGGACGTGGACCTTTTCTGATTTTAACATGCTGCAGCCGGTGATGACAGCTTTGTATGAGTCCCAGTTATCTGCAGCAAATTTGCTTAACAAGTTAAACTGTGCTTCAAGTGTTGAATTTGCCTCTGACAACTTGTTCCAAGTATCCTTTGACTTTTGTGGGTCAGACTTTTGCCATTTCTTGACAGCGCCAACCATCGACGGTGTAGACGATCCTCCACTTCCTGGTTCTCCCAAAATCTTCAGCAAAAGGTTTCATAATTAGTATATCAATTTATAACTAATAATCAGTAGGTTGTACAAAGTACTACAAACAAGAAAAGAACACATAAATAAAACATATACAGTGTTCTTAATTACAAAAAAATAATACCATAGAATACACATTACACTATTACAGGTGACGATTTCAGTCCATTTATATGGAAGCTAGTCAGTTAAGTTCGTATTTTTATAACGGCTCAAATTCTTACAATGTTCTGGATCATTTAAATTTCAAAGAAATTACCTTTTTAATTCACAATAATATGAAGAATGGACAGAAAGAGTTGGCAGGCCCAGCCCCCTTTTGCCCCACACGCAAATTATCTTATTATTATACCAACACCATTCTGACCCATTACCCAACCCGTACGTTTTTAACCTCTATAATGTACAATGTATATACGTAATACATTTTATTGAGCCATTCAATTAGCTATGACAGGAAAAGCGTGATCACCAGATTCATTAATGGTGGCAACGAGAAATTAGTCCTTTCGTGATCCCACTTTCCTTTCAAGACATCACCAATGACTTCATCTAACGGTGTGGTGTCGGCAGCTTCCTGCAATTTTGAACCAACCTTATGTTTACATATCCTGAGCTAATTAGTACAAACATAATAAATATTCTATCTTACATAGAAAAGAGAGACACCTGAGCTGAAGATATGACATTTGGCGAAAAACGAACATAACGATGACTGCCATACACAGCAGAGCTAACGTCAAATCCACTGCCAACTTTTCCTTGAGCGATACAATGCGCTGTTTGAGCGATCATATGCACTAAATCAAGATCCAAAATTTTATCATTCTTTTGATTTGTACTATAAAGTGGAAGATCAACAACTCCAAGATAATTTAGCAAAGCAGCTACTACAGCAGTTGTCATAGCTGCAGATGACCCTAATCCAGTTTTTGCAACTTCTGGTTTGCAATCTTCTACATTTGATTCTTCGGCATTGAAAGTAATTGATGTGAATGGCTGAAGAGTGGCCAATGATTCTGGGACTAAAGGGAGCCCACGTGCTTCAATCTAAATTAGTACAGTTTTCTTGTAAAAAACTGAAATAGCAATACGTTAAATTCACAATATGGATGGATATATACCTGATTCCTATATGAATAGAAGTCATTGCAACCTAGGATTGTAATATCCATACCTGCAGAAATGATCAGTTAGTCATCAAAGTATCGAGTTCATTATTATTCAGTAACACGTGTAACATAACAGGCTAAAGAATTTTACCTTGTGACAGTAATTTAAGCAATTTATTCCTTTTATTCTTGTTGAGTTTGGTGTATGCTGCTGCTATGGAATATTGGACTGCATACTCGACAAAGGGGTTCCTTGATTCACTGATATTTAGACACAAGTCAATGAAGATCAGTTATAAGACTTTAAGCCACACCTTAAAAGACCAAATCATCGCATTTTTTAATAACTGAAGTGCTTTACATACTGATTCAAAATACTTGCCTCGAACACTGAAGCGTAAAATCTTTCAATGACATTTTGTATATAGTTTCTCTTGACATTTGAGGAGAATTGACTTTAAGATCCATCCACTCCTGAGCGGTAAAATGTATTAAAACAAATAGTTGAATCTAATTTGTGCTATAAACCATAAGGCAATACGAGTTATCTAAGATATATCACTAAATGCTATATCATATTGCAAGTTAGTTGCATCAGCAATTATACACTCACCACTGTCAAACTATCAGATTCAACTTCATCATAAAGAGGCTTAAGAATCGCGTAAAACCGAGCATTAGTACTAAGCACGATTCCTGCATTAGGCCTCTCCAATACCAAATAACCACCCGCCATTAAAACCTTCCCCGGAGCCGAAGCAACCCTAGAAATATCAAAAACTCAAAATCAAAAACAAATTACTATTTAATCCTATATGATCTATAATGAACCATATTCAAAGTAGTATAGTTCAATGTAAATCACAACATTAGAAACTTACACAGCCATATTTTTTTTCACAAGTTATAAGTCTGTGTTCGAAAGATTAACCTGGAACAACCTGCCAATGCAATCAAAATCAGATGATTTCATTAAAAGAAGGATTATAAACCATATGTAACCGTTTTTTAGTACTCTCTATATCTATCCACTTTAAGAAGCTTTTGGGATTGCTTATTGTAAGCTACTCGTATAAAAAACCTGTTTTTATCAAATTAAGCATATAACGACTTCTACGATCAATCACAAACATCACTTAAACTCAACTTATAAGCAGTGAACAAAACTGCTAAAAACCGGTTACATAATCAACAACATTAAAAATACAATCCTGTCGGGGTACGAGAGAGGTAGGATGTAGACGGTCAATGTACAAACCTTTAAATCCAACTTTTTAAAATTAAGCAACTCATCAAATGTCACATAAAATCCCATATCAATGACAAAAACATAAGTCCTAAAAGTGACCAACATTATACAAAAAACACCTTAGTGAATACTAGAGACATAAATATTGATGTTACCTAGAACAAGTGATGGATTATTGGACGGAGATACTTTAGAACAATCAAATGTGACTGAGACTGAAAGAATAACCGTTTTATATATTTATTTGGATACTGTTAGTTTTTTCATATTTGAAGTTCAACTTTGTGTCACTGTTTGGTAAGTGAGGCCCACATTTGTTATACGCTTTTCACATCTTCCACATTTTTGTGCTCTTTTTTGTGTTTTTGTGACAAAAGTATTGTAATTCAGCAGGTCTTTTTTGAAATAAATCCATAATAGCACTAGGTAAGTTGCCCGTAAGTTATAACATAATTCATCGTCACGTTAGCGCCACATCTGTTTTAACTTTTTAATTTTAACTCACCAAAAAATACCATGTTCCATAACTCACCTTCATTTTTCAATTTACAAATTAACCCCTTAACTATTTCATTCATTCAACAACCTAACATTTCATTAATAAACTTAAAAACTACAATACAAAAATAAAATAAAATAAAAAACGTTACGAATTAAAAAAAAAAAAAAAAAAAACACATAGGGACAAAACTGTAAACACCACAATACCACAGGGACTAAACTGCAAATGTGAAACTTATATCATCATCTTCCCCATCGTTGATTCTTTTTCACACACTAAACACACTCTAAAAAACACACACAAACAATCATAGGGTAGGTGAAAGTATTTATTTATTTATTTATTTATTTTTTAAATTCAGATCGCAGCATAACGCTGCGTTAAGCAGCTGCCGTACCATGTTAACGTGCGTTTGCCTTCAATGCCGGTAAGGCTTAACGCACTAAAAACTTGGGTGCGTTATGTTATAGGGAGGTGATTTGCACACTTCAAAAAATGATTGGGACGCTCCAATTAATTGTGTTTGGACATTTATACCCTCACAGTTACCCTTACACTTGGTATAAATGTCCAAACACAATTAATTGGAGTGTCCTAATCATTTTTTAGAGTGTGCAAATCATCTTCCTATGTTATAACGCAGGGTGCTCTAGGGGCGTAGCTATGTGGGGGTAAGGTGGGCCATGGCCCACCCACAAAGCCTTAATAGTAAGTATATGTGTTGTTGTCCAAAGCCCAATTTACTATTGTATATTACTACGTAACATTTAATCCACCTATAAACTAGATATCTCTCTATTAGTTTATGTACTTAATCCCTCATCCATCGATCGATCCATAATAAGTCATATATCTATGAATTTTGGTTCAAATTCATTTTTAGATGATTTTGGTTATGCAAATGCGTGTCGTGTGCAACAAAACCGCTGAATAAACAAATATGTTGCAACCTTTTTACATAGTTATATATCATACTCCATAATTTTTTGTGTTCCTTTCCAACATGCGGGTGTCTTTTAAATTTTTTTGACCCTCTGAAAAGAATTCCTGGCTACGCCCCTGGGGTGCTCGATCACGTTACCGAGTGGTCTAAGTGGCTCATCAGTTTTCGTTTCCCTTTTTGATAATGTTTAGTCCGTTAAAATATAATGTCATGAAATGATAAGATATATTTTGTTGTTTAGATTGATTTTTTCGTAATATTTTGAAGCATGTATAAATCAACTATTATAGTTTGATCGGACCAATATAGTGATTAGATTTTATAAAAAAAAGATTTTCTAACTTTTACCTTTAGGCACATAATAAGAATTGAATTTTTTTTGTCAAATATATATATATATATATATATATATATATATATATATATATATATATATATATATATATATAATCTAGATCAAATAAGATCAATCTTAAAGTTGTAAAAATAAGATCTAACTAAAATTTGACAAGTGACACTCTCATTAAAATAAAATAAAATTTTTGATTGAGTACAACTAAAATTGTTAAAGTTCTGATTGTTTTCTTTTTTAAATTGATGAAACCAAGGTGATACACTTTTATTCGACATGTAATGTATCAGGTTAAGGTGATACACTTTGATTCGACATGTAAATTTAAAGTTGTGTATCACTAATCCAAACTCATGTATCAATTGGTTATTAGTTGCTAAAATGTTAATTCGTATTAATACTTTATTTTTTGTGTATTATTGCTAATAAGGTTATTCATAAAATGTATTTAGTGGTTGTTTAGACTAGATCTTATTTTTACAACTTTAAGTTTGATCTTACATTAACCCTACCCTATATATATATATATATATATATATATATATATATATATATATATATATATATATATATATATATATATATATATAGAGGTTGGTTCTTTAAAAAAACCCACTTTGGTAGAAAAGTGGGAAAAGTGTACAAATCACCCCTCCCTTTCCTCCTTCTTTTTTCCTGCTAACTACAGGGGCCACTTTGGCACTTTCTTAATTTTTCAATGGTCTTTTTTGTAAATACATCCCTTTTCTTCCTAATCATATATAATGCCTATTTTTTTTCTCATTTTTTTTTTCATCTCTTTCTTCTTTCTCTCCTATTAGTTACATACTTTTCCCATCCACTGACTTTCACAATGTTCCCTGTCGCTCACCACCATTCCCCATCAGTCACCACCATTCCCTACTATTCACCATCGGTCACCACCTTTCCCCACCGTTCACCATCGTTCCCCACCATCTTGTACCCAAAATGTAATCAGATTCATCATTCAAGTTTGAAAGTAAGTTTTTTTTTTTTTTTTTTTTTTTTTTTTTTTTTTTTTTTTTACTGTTACCGTCGATTAACATGATCATATTAATCTTCATTTGCATATATATGAACTTTATTGATCATATTTTGAATAATTTATTCGTTTTTTTTTTTGGTCTAAATATGTTATATTTTGGATTTTACTTCTGAATCTTAAAAAAAGTTGAGGAAAAATAGATACAAATCATGTTCAGGAAGGCAGTACACAAGGTGATTGATAAAATGTCTAAACGAAATTTTATAGCTGTGATGGTTTCGGCGGTAGTTTTGTTGTTGAAATAGCATTTATAAATGTTAGGTTTACGGTTAGGATTAGGCTGATTAAAATTGTATCGAAAGTCGTTGCCACATTGGAGGACGGTACTTGTTATGGTTTTGTATAGATTTCTTGACATTTACACATCCGTTTACATCTAAGTTGATTGGAATATATGTATATGATAATGGCTTCAATAGACTTTTTGGTGTATCATTGATACCTGCAATCGGAGTTGGATTTTTGCTTGCGCCTGAGGGAGGTTGTTGTTTCAAACTTTAGTGGTATTAGTACCTGTAGAGAGTGAGGTGATATAGCACTTATCAAACTTTAGTGGTATTAGTACCAAACGAGGTATTTTTTTTTCGCATGAGTACATTAATCATTAATGCTCTTATGACGTGTTCTTGACACCTATATAGATCAATTCATTTGCACATATCTTATAGCTTGTAGGATCATATCATTCTATATTAGATAGATGATATATTAGCCATATGATAAGATCAATTCATTTTCACATGGCTTATAGCTTGTGGCCTATTTGATACAGATGATTTGTAGGATCATATCATTATATATTAGAACGTGTTGATAGTACCCTTCACCAAGTTAGATAACTATGTGATGCAGTAATTGTTAACTAACTAGTGCCTAAATTAGATAGTGTGATGCCTTAATTTATACAATGTGATGCACTTATATTTGATACTGGTTAAATACTTGTAGTTTATTGTGTTGCCTTTAGAAACGAGTTTAAAACTCTTGATTGCCGGTCTTTTTCGAAAAGACTCTTGACTGGAATAGATACATCCATTTTAGACATTTACTTTGTTCAATCGAAGTATCTTGTATCTTCATGGAATTGGTATACAGTGTTCATACTTAATAAACTTAATAGTAGCTTCTTTTTGCAGAATATAAATGGCTAGTAATGGGATGATTTTACTTCTTATTGGCCATCAAGAAAAAGAAAACCAGTATTTGACTGTCTTCATGTTCATCTTCATAGAAAAAGGTCCTAAGTGCCGCGTGGGTGAAAGCAAAGTGTATCTGGTTTAAACTATTATATACAAGGAAGTGTGGAAATTTCAATCTTAACATTATGTAAGAAATGCCATGTGGCATTGGTAGTGATGGAATTAAATTGAATTGTCATCTTGGTATGATAGACAGCTTGGTATGATCCATAGTTCTATGTATGGACTCATGATGGATATAGATGGTCCTGATTTTGTAAAAGATGCGAGCACCACACAGTTACTTGTGCCACGGTTGAAAAAGGTTACCTAGGTAAATCTTAATTAATAATTATAGTCTTTGTAATTCGTGATAATCAGGTAGAGCTTCTTTTGCTTTATGTCTGAAATTCATTCACTTGACCAAACGGATGCACTAAAGTGACTCAAACATATGCACTAAAGTTCATCAAACAGATGCACTAAAGTTGCGTCATATTTTATCATGTTTCTGTTTTGTATGTAATTGTCGTATTTATGGATGTTTTCTACACATGCATATAGCTTACTCATCTTATACTTGTATGTTTGACAGTGTCTGAAGTGGATGCTAAAGTGCATAACCTAATACAGAACAACATGGCACGTTCATAAAAGTTATCCCACTTATGAAACTAGCGCAAAGGCATTGGTTTTGAATAAGTGTAACAGGAAAAGTAGATAATACCATTTACATCTTGTGTTGTAAACTCCATATAGTAAAGAAATACAATCTGTATAGATCTTATATACATATATATATATATATATATATATATATATATATATATATATATATATATATATATATATATATATATATATATATATATATATATATATTAGTATATGCGTTTAGAAATATGAATTGACTTCATCTTCAAGATTTCATTATAATAAAGTTCCATATTCTATATTTGTGATTTTAATATAAATCTGTTTATTTATCACATTCATTGCTTTGGAATGTTGTTATTAGTGGATGATGTAACAGGTGGTATCTCAGTAGAGTCTTTCTTTGAAGGCTCGTCAACTTGAATCTTTGCTTGGTTGTTAACTGTGTTTGTCTTATCCTTGTTTGGAGCCTCCTTTTCATCAATTTCATGAACCTAAAAGTATTGATCTTGTTTTGATTTTATGATACAAACGGATGCACCAAGTACATAAAACGGATGCACTAAAGTTCCTCAAATAGATGCACTAAAGGGCCTTGAACAGATGCACTAAAGTTATGAGAATGAACACATCCATTAATGTAAATTATAAACAAATGCATTTAATGAATGTATCAAAAGCCTTTATAACTACAGTTGTAAACGTACTACAATGTATGTTTTTTACAGGTGCATAGAGAAAACAATGCTGAGAGGAGATAGAAGACTTCGAGTGGTATGTTAAAGAGGATCAACTGATCATTAGTTGCGTTTTTTTCTCTTTCCTTTTATTTATTTATTTATTTTCCCTCCTTTTTTTTTGTAGATTTCAGGTCTTAGTTTTCAACCATGTCTTATCGATTTATCACATAAAATGTATAGAAATTAGGGATGGATATGGATCCAATGTAACAATATCCATACATTTCTTAGGTGTTCATATGCTAATTTTTGAACTGGACATATCTGTTTTCTTTAATACATAGTCAAATTCGAATAACATGGTTACATGGTATCACATGTATGCAAACAATCCTGATAAAAAATCATGATGCAAAAAAAAAAAAAAAAAAAAAAAAAAAAAAAAAAAAGAAAAAAAGAAAAAAAAAACATGTAAATTGATACATTTGGTGGTGGCATGTTTATGTCTATTTTATAATTGAAACAAACTTTAATGCCACCAATATGCATAGTATCTGGCCACACCAGCAAAATAGATTAGATGATCTATAACTTTCTAACGTTCTACATGCCGACAACAAGATGATCAAAATAAATAAATAAATGGATTTAGTTTGAAGGATCTTGTGTGCCTTCCTCTTTGTCCATGTACTCATGTTCCTGAAGCATGTTCATTAACATGTCAACCTGGTTCAATGCATTCTGTCGCTCAACATTTGTACGCTTGCTTCATTCATCGAGTAGCCCAAACGGATGCACTAGATTACCTCAAATGGCTGCACTAAAGTACATCCCGATATGCCATTCTTTATAGAATGAACAGGACTCACGTGTGACCATAAGATATGTCAAACCGTATATCATTAATAAAGCCAGGAACTTTCCTATACTAATTGATCGACGACTGCAGTAACTTCAATAACCAGCACTTGTGGCCTTACACATTTTCCTTCTGATCCTGAACCAGCAACTGAACCTAAAATGTGATGGGTAACTTCGACGTTTGTAACCCAGTCCCGTATGGCTTCTGATCTAGCGTCCTTTAGTGTGGCTGTCCCAGAATGAATTGACGTTTTAACCTGCATTACATAGACAACATGGTATTTTTTTATGTCGGAAAACATGGACATAAACAACATAGTTAAAGATCCGTTGACTTGCATCAAGTTTAACAAATACCAAAAATACTACAATTGAAAGCTACCTTTTTATAAGTACAAAAAAAAAATAGTATCTTAAACAAAACTGACAAAAATGTACGTTACAAATGCAACTAGCCCAATTTGATTTTTGTACATTCGTGCAAGTCTACAGTCAGCTATCTAATGGTCACATAGTAGCAATGAGATACAGTAAGCTAAGGTCATGCTCTACCGGCTAGTGGATGCAAGAGCATCTGTAACAACTTTTTCTCTTTACCTAGTGTCTATGTTAACAGATGCACCAATCTGTTAACACAGATGCATCAATATGTTAACAAATAGATGCACCAAGATAAGACACAATAGTTAACAGGAGTACTATGTGAAACACGACCCATTTTTCCATTGATTATGCACTATGTAAGAAACATGATTCTTATCACGGAATTACGTGTCAGGCGCTTTATAATTTTACGTAGAGGAATTACCTGGTCCGGTTACTATAATGCTTCCAACCAAAATGTGTACTACACCACAAAAGGTCTTAACGCCTAAAAAATTATGGTTCCATTAGAAAGTGAAAAATGAATATGAAAGTACTAACAAGAACATACCCAATCCGAATAACTAATTAAATGACGACCTCGTATTAACAGATAACATACTAACCTCGTATAAATATAAAGGTATAAGTAACCAAGTAAATCAGTAGAGTTCAAGTCAAAAACTGAAAAAAGCTGGGCATCAATTTGCCAGACCTCCGCATCAGTAACTTATTCAATTCTTAAGCCTACAATAATAAAGGTGCAAGTTTGATATTATTTTGATCATTTAAACATATAGCTTATTTAAGCTACAAACCATATTTGATCCCACCTACAGCACTAATGGACTAAGGGGGTGTTTGGTTTAACTTATTTTCTAAACTAAACTGATTATCTACAACTACAAGCATTATTTTACTAAACATTAATGAAATTTAAAATGTTAATCGGGTACAAGTCCTTTATCTCTACTTACTCCTTCCTTCTCGAGCATTGAAATTTACCCTCAAATGTATGGATGAAATCTATTTTGACTTAAAATATATTTTGAAGAAGCTCAATAGGATGTGTGTATGTTTCAGGATCTACCTTGTTCCTGACTAGTCCAAAAAATTAAAAAAGATACATTAATTACATAATAAGTAATATTGGAAACTTTAAGAGTACCTCACTAAGCATCTAACCAAAAGAAAAGTCACCAACCAAGCAAAAGGAATAGGTCACATAACTAAAAAGTGCCAATACAACATCACTGGTACAAACTTTTATTTGCATTTACTATGAAGTAAAGTATGGAAATTCAGTGTCAAGTAATAAGTTTACAATATTGGATTAGAAAACTTGCAGGCTACTAGATCAGACAATAAATATATCACACACCTTTGAGAGCTAGCAGACTACACAACGAGCTAGTGCAGATGCACGATTTTTGTGATGTGATTTATCCTTGGATGCCTATATAAGCACAAAAAAGACAATCATACATACTCCAATCGGTACCTTAATGATAAACGAAAAAGGTAGCCACAAAATAAGATAACCGCTCACTCTGAGAACATACTCACTGATGCCCCAATTTGTTCATTAACGCACTAAACATACAAACAACATGTATTTGGTAAAAGAACAACAAGTATTTGGTGCGATAGGTAGAACTTGTAGAAGCTAGTACATAGACTCCATCAGATTCACAAACTATAAAAATCTACATATTTTTTTTTTTAAATATATGGTTTAACGGAGAATAATGTTTCAAGTATTAGTGATGACATGGAAAATATGCAATGAAAGCTACTATGTACCAAAGTTGTTAAACGGTTGAAGGGAGATGAAAACCTGGCATAATCCGTTCCTTTTAGATGAGTTGATGCCAACATTGCAGCATCTCTCCAGCATCCTACATCTTATAGCTGAAACATAAACGCAGATAAAAATTAACAAATCATATTGTATAATCAGTATTTCATGTTTCACATTACTTAAGAAACATTCCTTGTGCATCCAAGGAAAACAACTATACTTGCTTATGGCACCTTATATGTATCAATCTTTACTGATCCCAAAAGTCAAAACACAAACATAATCTATGAGTTCCTATTTGAGATCTATTTATTAAACTAATAAACGACTCGCACCATGTCCCTAGAGTGTTTTACCGAATGCTAAGTTTAACCAAATAACAAAGGTGATTGTGACTGCTCATTTAAGAGCTTATAGGTGTAGAAAAAGTTGGTTTAGATCAAAACTTGTTGGATTACAATTGACAAAAAACCAAATAATTCAACACTCTATCAAATAACTCTGAGATAAAAAAGGATACACGCAAAAGCAAATAGCTATTTAACATTGAAAACTAACCTGGCTGTAAACTGCACAAACCCGTATCTCTTGGCTACAGGGTTCTTTGTATACACTATGTCCCCAAAATGTATTATAATTGAAAACTAAATTATTCCATACAAATGCCTTATTATTTCAATACCATATTCCATACGGATGCACTAAATTATTACATACAGATGCCTTATTATTGTTCTAATACAGATGCATTAAACAAACAAATTGATGCCTTAATACATTATTAAAACAGATGCATTAAACAAAACAAACAAATTGATGCTTTATTTAGTTTTAAAACAGATGCTATGAACAACGATGCACTAAACATACAAATTGATACACTTAATACACACACTAATGCACACCTTAATATGTCTAACGATGCACTAACCATGCACACTAATGCTCTAATATGTTCAATGATGCACTAACTGTATAAACCTTTAACATAATGCATCAACCACAAACACAGATGCACTAAAACAACCTAATGCCCAAACATGTAATCTGATACTACAAATTTACACATATATGTCCTAAGATGTCATATACTTCAATAATAAACAAATATGCTGTAAATTAGTGCATCACTTATTAAAAATCTTACTCAGACCTTTTATCAAACACCTGGTGTGCAAATTTAATAAACATAGTTATTATGCATTTTTTTGGTCATATTTGTTATAAATAATTGAACATTAAATAAATAATTAAAGAAATAAAGTTATATAAATTAAATAATTAAAATTGTTATATATAATTAACTAACCTGAAGAAGATCATCGATGATGTAGTGTTTGCGAATGAACCGAATTTGACCGGTGGCAGTTTGACGGTGGCGTTGGTGGAAGATTGACGCGGTGGATGCACGATGGAAGACAGTGGCGATGCTGGTGGTGGTGACAATGACGATTGCGATGGTGGTGGAGTGAAGATTGATATGGTGGTTGCACGAACGAAGATGGTGGCGACGATGGTGGTTGCTCATCTCCATGTTCAGGAGAAGATGAGAGAATGAAGATCTATTATCAAATGAGATCTCTTTTAGATAACCCCATTTTTTTGTTCCTTTTTCATTTTTTATCCTTGAAGTTTATAATGTTTGCAAAATCTACCCTATAACTTTTTTTTCTCACTTTTTTTTTATCCAAATACACTTTTCTCTAGAACCCTACCCTATATATATATATATATATATATATATATATATATATATAGAGAGAGAGAGAGAGAGAGTGTTAGGATCAAATAAGAAGAAAACTTAAAATAAGAATGATAAGAAGAAACCACAACCACTCATTTTAGATGCATCTACAAAAATGGATGCATCTTCCCTTAAAATTCTCCCTCCTATTTGAAATGTGTGGCTAAAAATCCTTCTTATTCTTCCTATTTTAGTTTTTCTTCTTACCGGATCCCTACCCTATATATATATATATATATATATATATATATATATATATATATATATATATATATATATATATATATATATATATATCATGTGCCTAAGGGCAAATGTTAGAAAAACCTTATAACAATGCTTTGTTTTCGTCGTTTATCGTCGAACTTGAGGAAAAAAAGTTAAGATACTTTATACACACATAAAGTACACTTTTTGATTTTATATTGATAGATTTTTTTTTATCATTAAGAGGTGGTAAAACGGGTGGGTCGGATGGGTTCGGGTTACGACACCAAATAGGCATGAGCATGAGCCAAACGGACTCATGTTAAACGAATCACATTAGAAAAAACTTAAACGAATCATAACACATCATTTATATTTAATAACTAAATATATTATAGTTATAAGTTAAAAAAAAAAATGTCATATTCTTCAATTGAGTGAAAACATGTGTCTATTAATGGCCATTTAACTTTTGAAAGACCCATAGATGCCCCATTTCCAAAAGGGAAATTATTTGCACACTTATTTTTTTGATTAGAACACTCCACTGTATGCATTACATATTTGTACAATACATACAGTATGCTTTAACTGTTTGTACAGTTGAGTGTCTCAATAAAACCCATGCGTATCACAATCACCTCCCTTCCCAAAAAAGGAAAACTAAATCTTTTACAAAATAGCATATAGAAACTCATTTTTTTTTTTTTTTTTGGGCATAAGTTACACCTATCATGGGTTAGTGTTAGAAATCAAATAAGAATCTTAAAAGTGAAAAAAAATCTATGAGTGACAATTTGAATCGAATCATAATAACTCAACTCATACACGATCTGTTTAGATAATCGGGTTAATTGATAACTCACTATAAATTTGTTTTGCCCTACTCGCGAACACGGCAACACCTATCCAGTAGGCTGACCCAAACACGACACAACACCTGTCCAGCAGGCTGACCCGAACACGACTCAACACCTGCTTATACTAAACTAGTAAACTTAAACCCGTTTATTTTCGTTTCAACTTACCGTGTTTCTGTGTCATGTAATGGAGTTGGACAATTTCTTCTAAAATGACCTAAACCGTAAACTAACAAATACTAGAGGTACCATTTCAACAAACATCATATTTCAATCTCTTAAACCCTTAAAAGTGATCTTGAACCAGTGTCTTAAACCCTACAAAACACACAAACACTTACTTTAACAATCTTAACCACAATCACTTAAACAAGACACAAATCCATGTTCCAAACATAACACCATCCAAAACCAAATGCAAACCCCATGTAACTCCCATGTGGGTTCATTTTCTCAGATCAGTTTTTCGCCGTAAAATCGCCAAAAATCACTTCATTTTTCGATATAATTCACTTTCATCGCTTGCGCAGTTTCCGTTATCCGATGTTTCGGACTCGGGGTCGGACGGAAACTATACATTTGCGCCTGGTAATGTTGGGACTGGCTTATTTGACCATGCCCACCAAGTGTTTGATAAAATGTCGGTTAGGGAAACTTTGGAGTTTTTAAAGGGGAAGCCTAAGACAGCATTGTCTTTTATTGCCCATTTGAGGGAATGTGGTTTTAAGCATGATGTGGGTAGTTATATGTGTGTTGTAAGGTTTTTGTGTTATTTGGGTATGATTGGGAGGTTAAAGGGTGTGTTTTTGGATGTTATTGAGGATAAAGATGGGTCGTTTGGTTTTGATGTTTCGGAGTTGGTTGAGGGGCTGTTGGGAGAGGTTAATGTGGATGAGGGGGGTTTGTTGGTTAAAGCGGTTGATGGTTTGGTTAAGGCGTTTGTTAGTGCTGGAAAGCTATGTGAGGCGTCTGATGTGTTGGTTAAGATTGAGGGACGAGTTGTTCCGTCTGTGCTTACTTGTAATCTTTTGATGAATCGTTTGGTTGAAGAGGGTGAAGTGGATATGGCTATGGCGGTTTATGAACATTTGAAGATGAATGGGTTTTGTCCGAATGTGTACACGTATGGGATTGTGGTTAAAGGGCTATGTAGAAATGGGCGTGTGAAAGAAGCTGGAGATGTTTTCAGCGAGATGAATGAAGCTGGAGTCGAGCCTAATAATTTCACTTTCGGTTCTTATGTTGAGGGGCTTTGCTCAACTGGTGAAACAGACTCGGGTATTCAGTTGGTAAAAATGCTGAGAGATTCAGGCTCACCCGTTGATTTTTTTGCTTATGCTTGTGTAATTCGTGGTTTTGTGAAAGAGTTGAAGTTAGAGGATGCTGAAAACGTTTTATATGACATGAAGCATTTGGGACTTATCCCGGATGCATATTGTTATGGTGCGTTAGTTCAAGGGTATTGTAAAAAAGGGGATATTCTCAAGGCATTGGAAATTCATGAGGGAATGTGTTCGAATGGTATCAAAACCAATTGTGTGATTACGAGCTTGATTATGCAAGGTTTGTGTCGTCTGGGGATGTTGTCTGAAGCTGTATACCAGTTCATAAATGCAATGGAATCAGGTGTTATGCTTGATAAAATTTCGTTTAATATCGCGATTAATGCTTTATGTAGATTAGGGAAATTGAGTGAAGCAGTCTTGTTGTTTGAAGAGATGAAACGTAATCAAATAGAACCAGATGTTAAGCATTACACCACTTTGATTAACGGATATTGTCTTCATAAAGATGTTGAAAATGGCTTAAAAATCTTCAGTGAGATGAATGAGAACGGTTTGAAACCCGATACCGTTGCTTTCAATGTGCTTATTGGCGGGTTATCAAGATGTGGGCTTTTTGAGGAGACTATGATTCTTTTAGATAATATGGTAGCACATGGTTTAGAACCAACAAGTGCTACGTATAGCATTGTCATTGAAGGGTTATGTAAAGGTGGAAAGGTGAATGAAGCGGGATTATTTTTTGATAATCTCGAAGGAAAAAGCTTAAGTAATCATGTTAGTATGATAAACGGGTACTGTGACTCAAAAAATATAGAAAAAGCATATGAACTTTTTTCTAGGTTATCCGAGCAAGGGAAAAACGAGCTTTTAGTGTCAAAAGCTTGTTGCTCTAAACTTTTTAGTGGTCTCTGTGAAAAAGGTGAAACTGATAAAGCTTTGATGCTGTTTAAAGATATATTGAAATCAGAAAATAGCCCGTCTAAGATTATGTGCACTAAATTAACATCTGCATATTGTCGTGCTGGAGATATGCGAATGGCCCGATGGGTTTTTGATATGATGATCGCAAGAGGAATAACACCCGATGTCGTTTCTTACACGATTATGTTAAATGGTTATTATTGGGTAAATTGCTTAAAAGAAGCTTATGATCTTTTCGATGATATGATAAGTAATGGTATACAACCAGATATCATAACTTATACAGTACTATATGATGGGGAATCTAAAGTAAATAGGAAAAAGATTACTGGCAGAGACACTGGAAGAAAAGATACTAATATGTCAAAATATATCACGACCGGAAGAGAACATAGGAATTTGTCAAAATATCTGACCAAAATGCAAGAATTAGATCCTGATCTTATTTGCTACACAGTTATGATTGACAATTATTGTAAATCAGACAACCTTCAGGGTGCTATTCGTCTTTTCAATGAAATGATCGAAAGAGGACTTAAACCAGATACCGTAGCATACACATCTCTTATTAGTGGCTTTTGCTTTCGGGGTTTTGGAGAGGCTCAGGCACTTTATAATGAGATGTTATTGCAGGGGGTCCAACCGGATTCAAGAACTATGTTAGCTCTAAAAAATGTGAAAAGCAAGAATATGCGATTTAAGGGCTAAGGACTTTCTGCTATCTCTTTATACGCATGACAATTGAGGTACTTGCATATAATTAAGTTATCATCGTATGGGGAACTCTTATTTTTGTAATTACATGTTTGACAGATAGAATATATTGTTTGCAAATTTGGGCTGTGGGCGCAGTTAACTTGGAATCATTCAGGTTGAAATACAATGGAAAATGAGCCAATGTTAGTTTACATTGCTTTTGAGCAATTATCATGACTTTTGCTACACTCATTTTCTTTATTAAATAACTTATATATATTATTACAAGCTTGTTGTTTCTTGTTACTGGGTCGACCTATGATAACATGACATTATATTGGCACAGGTAAAAAGACGTAGTAGTGAAAAGTGGTGCTTGGAATATTGAGAACGACTTTGGTTTGGCAGGGGAAGTTGCTAATGAGAGGTAATTGTCTTTTCTTCAGTCTTCACCATCTCTTACATTTAATCATTGAAATCCTGTCTTTCTGAATTCTTTTATTTCTGAACACCAAGTTTCAAAGTTTGTTATGTTTCGAGTAGTTAGTACTTGAGAAACTTATTACATTACCTTTATATCCTCTAGGACTAACCTGAATTTAGCATGATATGTAATCCACGGCCACCATGATATGTAACGCACCTGGGTGTTTGAGAAAACCAGTTTTCTTGTAGTTCGAGAATTAAGTTGAAGAAGTTATAAAGCGAAAGGAAGTAGATCTAATTGATGGAAAAGTAGGTTGCTGGAATTCCAACTTCACCTAAATTTGTATAGTTGGAAGATATAAAGGGTGTTTGGTAATGCTGCAAAACTGAGTTTTGTGGCATACCGCATATGTATTATTGAAACTTTGTGTTTGAGTTTGGAACACGTGTCTTATCCACAGTGTTCAAGACACATTTAAATTTGAAAGCATGCTAACGTTTGAGTCTGTATGGACACACGTTTTTACATGCTGTAGGTTTTTTTGGGAGTTAAGTAAGAGTAAACCATGGTTTTTCACTAAGCGTTTTTCTTTAACGTTTGATTGTGTGATATACTTCTTCAGGTGAACACTTAGCAGGTTCAGTAACAAAGGAAAAGCTTGAGTTAACTGTCGGTAGATATGCTAGAAATGAAATCCTTTTTGAGGAGCCCAACAATTATTGTAGCAATTGATGTATAGCTTTTGGTAACTTGTTAAAGTAATGTAGCATGTTACACTTCTTTGGCAAGTCAATGTATGTAAGTTCTTGTGATCCTGTCCATGGAAGTATATCTTTTGTATATGAATGGTATTGAAAATACAAATATAAGTTACCTTCAAGCATTTATACTGAGCTATGGCTTCTTTTTTTTGTGTGTGTGTGTGAAAAGCACTGAGCTATGGCATGTTTAAACCTCTTAAGAATTTGAAAAGCACTGAGCTAATGAGAGGTAATTGCCTAATGGTAACGTACTTGGTTTTCTCACAAGAGGTCAAGTGTTTAAACCTCGCCAGGTGTGTACATTTGGGTGAGGGTGCGTACATCTAAGCTCGCCCTCTCCTGGTAATTTGAATAGGGAAAAATTCTCATACGTTTACTGTTTAGATATGGATTGCTTTTTCCCCATTTCACTATTTCTTTGGAATTCTAATAGTTGAAAGAAGTACCCACGATGGTAGCCATTTTTGTTGGAGACATGGAGCGTAAAGCATATATCATATGTTCAAATCAAGTTAATTAAATCAATTAAGTGATTTTCCACCCTCATATTAAACGTGCGACCGCCGGTGGGGCCACGAGAAGGGTTTCCCGTTCTTATGATATTTATTTATTTTTTAAGAAGCACTTTTCACTTTTCATTTTTCTCTTATTTGTCTGACACATTTTATTTATTTATTTATTTTTTATGTAAGTGCTTCTTTTTACTTCTCACTTCTACAAAAATTCAGACATAAACCTTCGCTTTTTTTAAAATTTATGCATAAACTTGCACTTCTTCTCATTTCTTCAACACAAACCCTATTTATTTCTCTCCTTTTATCACACCCACCTCTCACCACCACCGAATCTAAAAAACAAACGCTCTTCTTCCTTGAAGATGAAGACTTTAGATGTATCTCTTCTTCTGCAGACATAGTTTGCAGATGAAGACATAAAATATCTGAAAAAATAAATGACACTTAAGTGCACTATTATTTCTAACTTCATGCTAGACTTTAGAAATATTAGCCGTCGTTAGAAAAACTATTTATTGAAGTAAAATGTTAAACATAGGCTTAAGGGTTATGTTTAACTTTTGAGGAAATTCCCAAAAATAGGCCAAAACTTTTTGCTTATTTCAAGACTTGGTCACAAAATGACCCCTTTTCCTATTTTGGTCACGCTCGATTCCACAAATTTATTGACACGTGTCTGCTCGACTGCTTGACTTTGACTGCTCGACTTCACCCAAATTTTGACACGTGTCATTCTATTGTACTTTTTCTATTGTACTTTTTCTTAGAAAAAGTACAATAGAATGACACGTGTCAAAATTTGGGTGGAGTCGAGCAGTTGAGCGTGACTAAAATAAGAAAAAGGGTCATTTTGTGACCAAGTCTTGAAATAAGCAAAAAGTTTTGCCCTATTTTGAGAATTTCCTCTTAACTTTTTTGGACATGCATCATGTTCTTATACCAAAAATATAATACCTAGTCCTACAAATAACTATCCTCAACCAACTTAATATACAACAAAAAATGCATATATTTTCTCTTAACTTCAACCCTTTAAGACCATGGATATCAAATTCCTTTATTAAATGAATTTTTTCTGTCCCAAAAAATAATATAATAAAAAATTAATTCTAAAAAAGAGATCAACGGATTGTTGCAACTTGCGTTAGAGTCACCACATATGCGGCAAAGTCAGTCAATAGATATGATTTTGCTTCAGTGCATTGTGGCCCCTACACGAGTAATAGTAATTATTTGACATTTCATTGTATTTTTTTTTTTTTTTTTTTTTTTTTTTTTTTTTTTTTTTAATTTTTTTTGAAAGGCGGTCTTTTATTGAAACCACAACCAAAATAATACAAACAAACGGCATTCATCCTCTCCAAACAAGCCGATTTAAAAGAAGGAACCCGGACAAGAAAAAACACAAAACTGTTGGTTTTATAGACAAAATAATAATAATCGTGTGTTAGGATCGAACTTGAGATCACAGGATTGCACACAATACGTATGAAGAGAAAAAGTAATAATTATTTATAAAATGTTATAATTAATTATTAAACACAAAATAAATAATAGTAATTAGTATTTAATGATTAATGACTAATTATATATTAAACGAATATTATGAAAGTAATACTAGGCAAAATTTGGAAACAAGAGAAGGTTCCGGAAACCCCTAGGGGAGTCCATGGCCGATCGGCATAGGGAGGTTCCCACCTCCTTATGTGCCTTGAGCTCCAAGTTTTGTTTAGTATATAAGCAAACCCAAGATGCATGTTTTTCTAATAACTTGTACACACACATCTTGGTGTTTTCTCTCCTCTTTCTTTTCTTGGTCGATCCATCGATCTAAAACAAGTTTTGTGTTAATTACTTGCATAAACTTTTTCTTGAATTTGTACGTGTGTACAAGAACGTGAATCAAACACAGTATTGTTTGATTCTTGGATTGGATTACAAAAGAGGTAAGGGGTAATTCTTGTAATCCATATAAACCCTAATTAGGGTTCTTGTTCCGGAAGATTGCTTTTGATTCTTGTTCGGGCTAGAATCATAAAGGTATGTTTACTATTTAATTATTGATTAATTAATTACATGTTATTTGATCTTGTTATAATTGCTTCCGCTATGCTCACTTTGATGTACTTGGTTTATTTATATGAAGGTCATGATATAATAATTCCAACAGTGGTATCAGAGCCGTTATAATGTGTAATTAATTATCGAACGCATAAATAGTTGGATCTTGATTCGTTTAGTTACATGTTTTTAGGGTTTATTTGTTAGAATCCTAACCCTAAAATATTTTTATGGGTCGATTGACCTTAAGGGTTGTTAGGGTTTTGTTTTTTAATTTTTTTAATATGATTAGAAACCCTAAGATGTCATGTAATTGTTATGCGTTTTAGTAAACGATCTTGGTGCAATATGTTAATTGTTAAGCTAAATCCATGAAAAAGTGCATATTTGCATGGATTTTTATTGTGTTATAATTTAAATGGTTTAAATTGTTTATATGAATTAATGGTTAAGTTATATCGATACATGTAAATTTATTAATAGATGTCGAATTGGGGAAGACTCCAATATTAAGTAATCAATTATGTGCTATGTGGTATTTATTTAATTTTGGCTTACGCAATCGATTTATCGATGTATGTGGCTCTTTTTCCTAGAAGAAGAAAGCCTTAATTGAATTAATACGTTATACACCTAGATTTGATTATTAATAGGACTATTGAATAAGATTTGCATGTGGCTACATGTTTTATACATATTTAATTGTTATGATTATGTATATTTGTTTATTTAGTTGTTTTATTTTTTATTGTACATTACTTGTTTTTGTTTATTAATTGTGTTAGACATGTTTATAAACGAAAAGGGTAATTTTTGAATAGGAAAATAATACGGACTAAATAATGGCGAAATTGTTTTGGTTTTTAAGAGTTTAATTTCAAAGAATTGGTTGATTGATGTTTTTGTACGTAATGGTTAAATAGGCTCGACCGAAGTTTACACACTATAAGATGGGTATAAGGATGGCAACGCATTAAATTGTGGCCTTAGAGAGACAACATTCTGTCTTAACGCTCGTTTGTGTGTAAATTAGACTTACCGAACAACCATTACATGTACACTGTCATCTTAAGGGTGAATTATCCACAATTCCACAATGATTATCCGAAACACTAAGCTTTCGGGCTTATGCAAAAGTACGATATAGTGGACGATAATTGATGGTAATTCTTTAATTGGTGAACCCGATACCTCAATCAAAACTTTGTTATTTTACTCTTAGCTAATTGGTAATAAAAATATTTTGTAAAACCAATGTTATGAAGTTGTATGCATGCTTCTTCATACATTATTTTGATCACATCAAAATATTAATACCCTTATAAAATTAAGTCGAATGCCATCTAATTAAGAACACTTGAAGTTGTAATTTACGTCATGTGAGAATTTGGCGAGATTGCAATGGATAGGTAAATTTCATGAATCCATTGCTAGCAGATCAACTGATGTGATGGATTTGTGAGTTTGCAGTTTCTTAAGTTAGAAGACTTAAATTGAGTAGTAAGTGAGATCTTGGACTCAAGGCATTAAGATGGGGACTAAACATGCTTACAATACAAATGTTTTGTGATTGTAAATCTCATATATCTAGGAATTGGACAAATGTTATGCCAATTACTTGTACGACAAGTTACCTCATATTATACTTTCATTACTAGCAGATCAACTGATGTGATGAAACTATGTTTATGGAGGATCCTAGTTTTCAAGATTATTCTATGGATATTATTTCCTTGGGTATTTTAATTTTCATGAAAAATTGTATTATCAAAAATACTAATGTTTTGAACTTTCTTTATCTGTAGAAATGGCTCAAACTGATAACACCAACTTTCGTTCTGTGTTCAAAACTTATTTTGAACGAGAAAAATTGACTGGCTCAGAAAATTTCAATGATTGGTATCGATCACTAAGGATTGTCCTGCAAGTGACTTGTCAACTTGAAATTTTGAAAACGCCTTGTCCTGATGAACCTGTTGGCGAGGCAGCTACTGATGCTGCTAAGGCCAAATGGAATCTTGATTGTAAGGAACATATTGATGTGGCTGTAATGATGTTAGGGGCGATGTCCACACCTCTTCAAAGGTAGTTTGAAGAGTATTTCCCCATGAACATGATTGATGAACTCAAGAAACTATATGAGAAACCATCAAATGTAGAGATTTACGATTTGATGAAGGCTCTACATGGTTGTAAGTAGGGTGATGGTGAACCTGTGAGTGCTCATGTGTTGAAGATGAAAAGTTTCATGTATCAACTACAAACACTTAAGAAACCCTATGACAATGATATGGCTGTGAACTTAATCAATAGATCCCTTAACAAGGATTTTAATGGTTTTGTGAGGAACTTCAATATGAATTGCGTGGCGAAGACAGTAAGTGAATTGCACGCACTGCTCATTGATTATGAGAAAGGGTTGACACCAAAGGCTCCTACGCCCCAAGTTCTTGCTATACAAGGGGGTAGAATTAACAAGCCAAATGCGAACAAGAAGAAGGGTAAAGGAAAGAAGAAGGCTGATAAGAATAAGCAGGTTGTGGCTTATCAACCACCTCAACTTAAGAAGAACCCTCATGTTAAGAATAATCCAAAGAAGGATCAAGGATGCCATTACTGCAAGGTGATGGGTCACTGGAAGAGGAATTGTCCTCTTTATCTTGATGACTTGCGAAACAATAAGGTTAAGAAGACTGGGCACATGGGCGCCAGCACTTCAGGTAACTTATTTGTCATTGAATTATTTACTTTATCTCGTAAATTAAATTCCTGGGTATATGATACTGGATGTGGTATTAATATTTGTAATACACTACAGGGGTTTAGAGAGGAAAGGAGACTAGCTTATGGGGAGCAATTTCTGCATGTGGGAAATGGAGCACAAGCAGCAGTTGAAGCCATATGAATGTTTAATTTAGTTTTACCTTCGGGTTTAGTACTTTGTTTAAACAATTGTCATTATGCACCTTCTATAATTAGAGGTGTTATTTCCTTTTCATGTTTGTTGGATCTTGGTTTTTCTCATACTATTGATGGTAATAAAATTTCTGTTTCTTTAAATGGTATATTTTATTTTAATGCTGTTGCTGTGAATGGTGTGTTTGAAATTGATATGAATAATTGTGTGACTTCCAACAATAATAATAATTCGATGTACAGCATAAGTAAAAGAATGAAGTATGACTTGAATTCGTCTTACCTTTGGCACTGTAGACTTGCCCATATAGGCAAGACTCGCATGCAAAAGCTGCAACGTGAAGGGCTTTTGAATAATATCAATGATGAGTCATTTGATAAATGTGAGTCTTGTATTTCTGGGAAGATGACGAAGAAACCTTTTCATAATAATATGGAAAGAGCTTCAGATCTACTTGGTTTGATACATACGGATGTATGTGGACCACTTAGACATGTGTCAAGGAGAGGTGTTGTTTACTTCTTAACTTTTACAGATGATTTCAGCCGTTATGGTTATGTTTATTTACTTAAGCATAAACATGAGGTGTTTGAAACATTTAAAGTTTTCAAAGCAGAAGTAGAATTGCAATTGGGAAAGAAGATTAAAGCTCTTCGTTCTGATCGAGGTGGTGAATACCTTAGTCAAGATTTTAAAGATTTCTTAACTGAGAATGGAATTGTCCAGAATCTCACATCTCTATATACTCCACAACAAAATGGTGTATCTGAGAGAAGGAATCGTACATTGTTGGACATGGTTCGATCAATGTATAATCTTACTAATCTTCCTTTGTCTTTTTGGGAGTATGCTCTTGAATCAGCTGTTCGTATTTTGAATATGGTTCCCACCAAGAAGGTTGATAAGACACCATATGAGATATGGACTGGAAAAGCTCCAAACTTGTCTTATTTAAAGGTCTGGGGTTGTGTGGCGTATGTTAAACGTGACTCACAAGATAAACTCCAACAAAGATCTGTCAAATGCATTTTTGTAGGATACCCAAAGGAAACAATGGGTTACTACTTTTACTACCCACCTGAGAACAAAGTGTTTGTTGCAAGGTATGGTGATTTTCTTGAAAGTGATTTTGTGACTCAAGAAATCAGTGGGAGAGTATATGATCTAGTAGATGATCTAAATAATGCATTACCTTCAGAAAACACTAGCACACTTCCTATAGAACCGGAAAGTCTGGGTCCTTCACCGGAAGTTGAAGTAGTTCCCATTCGCAGATCTTCAAGATCTGTGAAAGCTCCTGACCGTCTATGTCTTAATGTAGAGGTTGATGAGCATACACTAGGGGATCTTAATGAACCTACTAGTTATAGAGCTGCCATTAATAGTCCTGAAAAGGCTAAGTGAAAAGCTGCTATGGATGGGGAAATACAATCCACGCATGATAATGAAGTCTGGGAAGAAGTTGACTTACCTCCTGGTGCCAAGGTAGTTGGGAGTAAGTGGCTCTACAAAATTAAGACTGACATGGATGGATATGCACACATTTATAAGGCTCGTCTAGTTGCTAAAGGTTTTACTCAAACTTTTGGAATTGATTACGAGGAGACGTTTTCTCCTGTAGCAAACATAAGAGCTATAAGAATTCTCATAGCTATAGCAGCGTACTATGACTATGAGATTTGGCAAATGGATGTGAAAACCGCTTTCTTAAATGGTCATCTAGATGAAGACATCTATATGGCACAACCAGAAGGGTTTGAAAATCCAGAATTTCCAAATCATGTATGCAAGCTTAAAAGATCCATTTATGGATTAAAGCAAGCATCACGACAATGGAACAAGAGATTTGATGCTGAGATCAAAAAGTTTGGATTCACTCAAAATCTTGATGAGCCATGTGTGTATCACAAAGCTAGTGGGAGTGATAATGTAATTTTCCTAATTTTATATGTTGATGGCATATTGATCATGGGAAAAGACATTCCAAGTTTGCAAAAGGTTAAGGCATATCTTGGAAAGTGCTTTTCTATGAAAGATTTAGGAGAAGCTGCATACATTCTGGGGATCAAAATCTATAGAGATAGATCAAGGCGGTTAATTGGATTAAGTCAAAGTGCTTACATTGACAAAATATTGAAAAGATTCGATATGCAAAATTCCAAGAAAGGATATTTGCCAATGGAAGTAAAACATGGCTTATGTAATGAGTTTTGTGCTTCAACACCTGCTGAGGTGGCTCGCATGAGTAAAGTTCCTTATGCTTCGGCTGTAGGATCTATTATGTATGCGGTTAAGTGCACAAGGCCAGATGTGGCGTTTGCTCAAAATATTACCAGTCAATTTCAACAGAATCCAGGTGAAAAACATTGGATTGCTGTTAAGCATATTCTTAAGTATTTGAGGAATACAAAAGATATGTTTTTGGTATATGGTGGAAATCCAGCTGCAGAACTTTGTGTTACAGGTTTCTGCGATGGATCCTTTCAAAGTAATAAAGATGATTCGAAGTCTCAGACGGGTTATGTCTTTGTTATTAATGGAGGAGCTGTAGACTGGAGGAGCAAGAAGCAGAGTACAATTGCGATGTCTGCAACAGAAGCTGAATACAATGCTGCTTCAGAAGCTGCTATGGAGGCTGTTTGGATTAGGAAATTCGTTTCAGGGCTTGGTGTTATGCCTTCAATTGAATTACCTATTAATATGTATTGTGACAATTCTGCTGCAATCATATTTGCCAATGAACCTGGAGTCATGAGAGGCACCAGACATTTTCTACGGAAGTATCACTTTGTTCGTGAAAAGGTTAACGAAGGTGAAATAAATCTGCTGAAAGTTCACACAGATGATAACTTAGCTGATCCGTTCACTAAGGCTTTGGCGAAAGAGAAGCTTAATGAATTATCCAATGGAATTGGACTTAAATTAGCTAGTAGTTTCATGCATAACTGTGATTAGTATTTGGATAAAGGATATTGTAAACAATTATTCTTTTAATGAAATAAAGTATGTTGGTATGTTTATTTCTATTGTTAATTATTGTTGTCCTATCTTTGCATGTTTAAATCCATGAATAAGAGTTATTCTAAATTGTCCGTTGTCAGTTAATAATATGGGAATATTATTAAATTAAGACAAATCTGAAGTTGGTATAATATACTTAAAGTATATTGATGCGTAGTCATGCCATTTCAGACGATATTCGATGATACTGAATATAGGACTTATCCCAACTATATGATGTTACTTTATGGATCTTGTCATTAAGTAAATCATAAGAAGTTATCCTTAGACTTGAGATACAAGATAACAGTCATGAATGTAGTACATTTTTGTGGAACAACTTAACGCTATACGTAACTGGTAGTCATAAGGGTTGTTTTCGGAAGTGTTACAAAGATTGTGTGTTTTGCTTGTAATCAATATAGAATTTGTTCCTTCAAATTAATTTTTGGAGTTTAATACTGCTGGGCCCCTCGTAGGGTTGTCAAGGTGTTTGCGTGGCCACGCCCAAGGTCTTACCTGAAAGGTTCAGAAGATTTGGTAATCTTGTCAATTTCTAACAACGAGAAACATAATGGTTAATTAAGGAATGACCTAGATCCATATCCTTATTTAACACGGTATTAGAAACAAAGGGATAATAATAATGAGAAATCATTAAAAGGTTTTTCAGGAGCCTTACTCAAGTTGTACTAGAGGCATTGGCGTGTTGCAAGACGCTAACCGATATGATCACACTATTATGATATGTCTAAGTGGGAGCTGTTGGTTTTATAGACAAAATAATAATAGTCGTGTGTTAGGATCGAACTTGAGATCACGGGATTGCACACAATACGTATGAAGAGAAAAAGTAATAATTATTTATAAAATGTTATAATTAATTATTAAACACAAAATGAATAATAGTAATTAGTATTTAATGATTAATGACTAATTATATATTAAACGAAGATTAGGAAAGTAATACTAGGCAAAATTTGGAAACAAGAGAAGGTTCCGGAAACCCCTAGGGGAGTCCATGGCCGATCGGCATAGGGAGGTTCCCACCTCCTTATGTGCCTTGAGCTCCAAGTTTTGTTTAGTATATAAGCAAACCCAAGATGCATGTTTTTCTAATAACTTGTACACACACATCTTGGTGTTTTCTCTCCTCTTTCTTTTCTTGGTCGATCCATCTAAACAAACCCTTTAGGGTTTCGATTTTCATAGATCTAAAACAAGTTTTGTGTTAATTACTTGCATAAACTTTTTCTTGAATTTGTACGTGTGTACAAGAACGTGAATCAAACACACTATTGTTTGATTCTTGGATTGAATTACAAAAGAGGTAAGGGGTAATTCTTGTAATCCATATAAACCCTAATTAGGGTTCTTGTTCCGGAAGATTGCTTTTGATTCTTGTTCGGGCTAGAATCATAAAGGTATGTTTACTATTTAATTATTGATTAATTAATTACATGTTATTTGATCTTGTTATAATTGCTTCCGCTATGCTCACTTTGATGTACTTGGTTTATTTATATGAAGGTCATGATATAATAATTCCAACAAAAACTACATGCCAAACTATCCCAAACTAGATTTTACAAACAATACCACTTGAAAGCCATGGGACCTCAAACCCACTATAGTAACCAAACAACAATTAACTCATCCCACATGGTTATGTCATACGACAAAACCACAAGGAAAAGCCAAACTGTTTGACATTAGGGACAAGTACAAAGGTGACCCATAAAATTGGCCTTCCACACTTTTACTAAGTTGCAGACTGCAGATATCAAAACCACAAACAGTAGCAGAAAAGAAATTACCAATATTAGAATCATACTATATAAAACCACACTGCTGATAGGTTGCACAAACAGACCCCATAGTTAATTCTGACATTTCACAGGATTGATTAACCAATGCTGCCAATCCAATCTTTTGTATTTCATCGATCTTCAAACTATCCACTCGTAGCTTTTTAGTTGAATATCTTGCACGATTTTGTTAGTACTTGCCACTTTTTTTCCGAACACACGAGCATTTCTCTCTTTCCAAATGTAGTAACCGGATGTCCAAATAATGGTTTGCCAAACACGGGATAAATTATTAGGGACATCAACGTTTCCATTGGATGAAAAAAATTTGTCTAACGAAAAAGCATTTACGTACCCCATCTTCCACCAACTAAAGATCTTGATCCGCACACTCATTGCAAGGTCACAAGTGACCAAGCAATGAGCACATGATTCCACCGCATTATTACAACTTGGGCAAAGCACCGAATCCAAATCGATACCTCTTTTGTCTAGCTCCTCACGAACCGGAAGTCTTCCTTTCAAAGCTCTCCACACGAAGATGTTAACCTTTTTCGGCACCAATTTGTTCCAAAGAGTTTCTTGTCTACCACTTTCAACATGTAGAATCTTGTCCTTGACCAAACTTGATAATTCTTTGACCTTGAACTCACCATCATCGGAAAGCGTCCACCTCCATCTATCCCTACAATAATTAGATACAACAACACTTTGCAATAAGGAAATTAAATCATCTAGCTCCTTGCACACTCTACCCCTAATATTTCTCCCCCAATCCCAATTCCAACACCATTCCCCATTCACCCATGACCCCTTATCAAACACACTACCCTCTTTAGTCCTATCTAAGTGGAATAACCTAGAGAATCTATCACACAATCTTTGATCACCAACCCATCTATCCGTCCAAAACATAATATCCCTCCCCTCACCTACCACACCTCTACATGAAGATGCAAACTCTATACCCAACCCCTCCATCTCTATTCCTATTCCAACGATATCCCGCCACACCCCTCTACCCTTCACCTCCTCCCCGATTACCCTATTATCGTCTAACCCACCATTACCCCCATGAATGCTTTTGATCACTCTAACCCATAAACTCCCCCTTCCTTCCTAAACCTCCACCACCATTTACCTAACAAAGCCAAATTTTTTGCCCGTAATGACCCGATATTTAGCCCCCCACCCCATGTGAAGCTAGTAATGTATCCCATTTGACCCAAGATATTTTTTTTCCCTCCCCAACCCCACCCCAAAAGAAATTTTTTCTAATTCTCTCAAGATTTTTTAACACACTCGAAGGCACATGGAACATCAAAAAATAATACAATGGCAAGCTACCGAGAACCGATTTAACCAATGTAAGACGCCCCCCGAACGACATCGTTTTAGCTTTCCAATCGGCCAAACGATTTTTGAACTTATCCACAACAAGATTCCATGCATTTATCCTCCTCATGTTCTCACCAATCGGTAACCTCAAGTAAGTAAACGGAAATTCCCCGACTCCACACCCCATCCAAATCACCATCTCCGACAATTCCCCCTCACTAACCCCAACCCCATATATCTTACTCTTATTGTAGTTCACCCGCAATCCGGAAACCTCCTAGAAACATCTAAGAATACTCATAAGGGACCTAGCATTCTCTCTATTCCATTCACCGAAGAATATAGTGTCGTCCGCGTATTGTAGATGAGACACCGTAACATTATTCGCACCAACTTTAACCCCTCTGAAAATACCATTTTCCACTGCTTGGCTTACAATTGCATTTAGCCCCTCTGCTGCCAAAATGAAAAGAAAAGGTGATAAAGGGTCGCCTTGTCTAACCCCCCTCTCCAAACCGAATTCCTCCGTAGGGGAGCCATTCACAAGAATAGACATATTCGACGATCGGAGACACACCTCCACCCATTTACACCACTTAATTCCGAACCCCATTCTATTCATTATGTTTAATAAGAAATTCCAATTAATACTATTATACGCCTTTTCGAAATCCACTTTAAAAATTAGCCCCTTTTTCCTCTTTGTCTTCATGAATTCCATAGTCTCATTTGCTATGAGAACACCATCAAGAATATATCTCCCTTTTATAAACGCGTTTTGTACTTCTCCCACCACATTATCCACTACCTTCTTAACTCTCTCCGCTAACATTTTTGCAATAATTTTATAATAGCAACCAATAAGACTAATGGGGCGAAAATCACCTAAACCGATGGGATCCGTCACCTTAGGAATAATTGTGATGAAGGATGAGTTACACCCCCTCGATATCTCCATCTTATCCCAAAACCACATGACCGCCTTCATCAAATCGGGTTTTATAACCTCCCAAAATTTTCTAATAAACTTGAAATTAAATCCATCAGTCCCACACTTTACTTTCGTTGTATTATCTTTGTCCAAAATTTGAACCCACTTGCATTATAGAAATCAACTTTTAGAAGATTAAAAATGCTTTCTTTTTTGTTTATAAAGAATTCTTAGAAACTATTGGAAACCTTAAAGAGCTTTAAAATGTTTTTTTTTATTTTCTTTTTTTAAGTCGTTAAGTTACTTTTAAATTTGTTGTAGCGTTGATTCAATAATAATGATAATGTCAGTAGTAGCCATTTTATTTGAATCAAGATGTTTAAGTTTAACTCCTATGGATATTATAACTCGCTATTGTAGATCATTAGTCTGTGTATTTAAGTCCTGAGATTGTAAGGCTTGTAGCCGGAAAATATCTGGTCGAACATTTCTTGACCGATGCGAACATCGGTCACATGACTTTTTATGCACCACAGATTTGTGGATCAGGTCAGTCAACACGTGTTGACATGTCGCGTGGTAATTATTAAGTTATGAGCTACCTCTCTCCTTTAATTTGTGGAGGTGTTTACAGCCAAATACCTTCATATACTGTAATAAAATTAGAAGTTACGCAATGTCCAAAAGACAGATGTGACATAAAGACGGACAATGGCGGCAGTTGTTTTTGGTTTATCTTTTTGAGTTAACTACATTTTTGGTAATCAAAGGACTTGTGGTCTAGTGGGTGGGGCTTAACTTGTTAAGCAAGCCACAAGTGGGAGTAGTACCGGGTGGTTGACCACCCGGGAAGTCCTCACTTGTGGTCCACTTGTAGACCATATTGTTCCGGAGATATATTGCAATGATGGATTTGAACCCTCAAGCCACTCATTGCGAGGGTTCGAATCTTGAGCATGGCCCGGTTTTCATCCGGCTGTTTCTCCAGCAAGGTAAACTTGTGTGGAGGCAGTACGGTTTCCGGGGGAAACCCGTTACCACCTGAGATCAGCGTGGACCCAGTTAAGATAACATAGTCTGGCGGGGTGACGATGAGGCCTTCGCTGTCCGCGAAGGTGGTCGTTTCTAAGTTGAAATTCACCTTTCAAAAAAAAAAAAACTACATTTTTGGTAATGTGTATTACATTTTCAGTCCAACTTTTTAAAAAGTATGATTTTGATCCAAATAAAAACACTCGTTACGGTTTGGTCTAAATTACTAACTATGTCCTTTCATATATTTTAATAAAAAGGTTATCTTTCAAATTAAAACGGCCACCACCACCATCTCCACCTCCGACAAACACCTTTTTTTTTTAGATCCACGTCGTCGGAATATTGGGTTCATTATCGAGTTTTTGGTTTATGTTTAGATCTCGCGGCGGTGGTGTGGTTTCGGTGGTGGTTATGTATTTTGGTCAATGGTTCTTGTTTGTTATAGATTAGGATTATAATCATTATAAAGGTGTTCTTATATGTCAAAATAAAATGATGTTTGGATTGGTAAAAAGGAAAGTGGAGAGTTTGGGTTGTTGAGTTTATTGATGATGTAGAACATCTTAATAGACCGAGAAGATTTGGTGTTGCTAAATGTTAATTTTTTTTTAAAGATGTCTTTATTAAAATTGCAATACTAACGGTCACAAAACAAAAGAATACAACAACAACGATAAAAAGCGAAAAAGTCTAAGCCCAACAAACAACTTAAACAACACACCAAGGGACGACACTCAATCCATATGCCAAACAACCAAATAAACTGATCGAGATACACCTTCGTTGGCCAACTTATCAGCATCATTGTTACCTCCATGGCCTCTCATCTGGACGATTAACCCAAGACACCTCATTTAGAGAATAACTTTCAACAGCTATATTAACGGACCTCAAATCCTCCTTCTCTTTAATCATATTGCATGCTTTTTTAATGGCCATCACCTCAACAACATTTGAATCCAAAACATCCGTCGGTATTGAAAAAATAGCCAAAACAACCCCCTTTGAGTTTCGTAACAAACCAGTAATACTAGCTAAACCCGGCTTACCCATAGCTGACCCATCAACGTTAAATTTTAAATGAGATGGAGCACACCAATTAAGAAGGTTTTCATACTTGTGATGAGAATGGCTCATTGAAATCGAGAACATATTGTTGGGAATTACAATTAAGTTGATAAGACAAAACATGTGAAACATGAGGGACTTATGGAAACAAAGGAAGAAACTTGCAAAGAAAGAAAAAGATTACTGCATATCTTTTTATTATTCTAGAATATCCTTTGTAACCCTAGTATCTCTATTATATAAAGAGATACAGGGAATTGATATTAGTAGTACGTACAAGATGTAAAGTCCAGAAAAAGTGTGTATGTGTGTCTAGGGCGTATAGTTATTGTAAACGCCTAGACTTGTTGATTTGCGGTTAAGCCTCAACGATCTTAGATCGCTGTTAGGATGTAACCGTGCTACACTTGATCACGTAGCATTGAGGCTTTGGTGTATGTTAGAGTAGAGATGATGACGAGAAACCTTGTTAGCAATAATAATGATGTGTTTGTTTATTCCGCTGCGTATCGTGTTCATTCATTATTATTGTGCAATCCCTAGATGAGGTCTAAACAACCTCGAGCTATAAACGATCTTAACATGTGGTATCAGAGCCATGGGGCTCGTGATCGTGGGATTAAACAAGGTTTGGTTTGTCGAAGATGGAAGAAAATTCGTAACAGGTTCGTATCTTCAAAACTCACTGCAGAGCAGTTTTCAAACATCGTTATCTCCTTCGTTAACCGTTGGATCGGGCTGAAATTTTTACTGGAGTTTCTCAACATGTCAAGGAAGAGTTCCACCGGAGGGATCTTCGATCTGAGCTCTCAATAAAAAGATAAAAATTCTCGAAAACAGCTGCTGAAGGAGGTATAAAGTTTCGAATTTTTAGGGTTTTCTATGTCATTCAACTTCAAGAATTCGTGGTTACTTGTGTAAATTAATTATGGAGGTTGAATATATGATGTTTTGTGTCAATGATTCATGAATGAAAGCAACTTTGAAGGGTGTTAAATTGATTTTTAGGGTTTCTTGGATTATAGGGTTTTGGTGTTTAATAAATATTCAGGTTTTGGTTACTAATGGTATGAAGCAAAGGGTAAATATTTATGAACTGGTCCAAAGGATGAGAATATTACTCATGGTATGATTCAACATACTACTTTAGAAGTTTCAGTTTAAGAGACTTGAGGAGTTTAAAACCCAAATTCGCTTTGACAACTAAAGTTACTAGTCACGTTTCTTTGATGGGAGTATGTCAACTTCTCACGGAAAGTAAACCTACTCATGGTAATGGTGTAACAAGTACACATGATATGTACTAGCCGGTATGTTTTGCACGCAAAGGTTGATGGGGTTGTGTGAAACCCTAACTTGTAACATGAAGGTCTGCTATTGAGCACAAGGCAGTTGAAGTTGAGTACTGTTAGAAGGAGTAATACTGTGTCGAATGGAGTTACTGGTGGTATACTAGGGTTACTAATATATAAAGTTAAATACTGCTTCCTTTGGAATGTATGTCTACTGGTACTAACTCTACTTTCTTTGGAACAAGTAAGTCTACTTTTTGAATAATACACGCATGGATTGACTGCGGTTACTAGAAAAGAGTAAGGCTACGAGTACTGCTGCAGATAGGGTCTGATATGTGACTGCAAAAGCATCTAGCATGGGTCAGCATCAACAAGTACATAGATTTGGCTACTATCATGGTTATCTTGATTCACTCAATAAAGCTGCTGCTATGTTTGTTGTCGCTTGCAAGTGATAAGTTTGAGGTCGACTGATTGGGACTGATTGGTCGGTTAAATACAAGATTTTGATTGTGACATTACATGGATTGAACGTGCGACTGATTTACTATTTGATTAATCATGGGCATTCTTGGTAAAGAGATAGTACAGTTCGAGTTAATGTTGTCAGGGGTGGTACTGCTCACTTGAATGTTACCACTGTTAGCTTTATATTTTACCACTGCTGCCTCGATCGTTACCACTGCTAGTGATTATTTTTCCACTGCTCATACAAGTTTCCACTGCTGCCTTAATTGTTTCCGCCGCTGTTCATATTTCTGAAGGGGCATGTGTTACACAAAGTGAGGGGAAGCATATATATTTGATTTGGAACAGGTGGTTCCAACACACACACATGGGATATTGGTTCACACACACAAGAGATTTGATTTTTGGATTTGGTTTCGGTTCTTAAAAGTTTCATGGCTCGTTCTTATTTATTCTAATTGGTTACGAAGAAAGGTGTTTATCACCTATTTGATGATGAAAAGGAGTTTCACAGGTTTGTGTTTTATCATACCTTTTCAGTTGGAGGTAACTTGTTCGTTCGTTCAGGTGACTACGAATTGACAAACACTTGAAGGAGTTACGTTATTGTACTCAGTGTTTCTTGTCAAGAGATTGAGATCTCCCTATACGTTAAGTATACGTTCGAAGTCAATTTTAGTACAAGATATAAGGCACAAGTTTGGGTTGTTCTACTTCAGCATCAAGTTGGTAATACTTAGTTTTCTTCAACAGTAATCATTACATAGAGCCTACATTCTATACATGGTTAACATATGGGTTTCAGGGAAAGCTTATTGTTAAAATGATTAACCATTTATGTGCTACATCAAGGTGAAGGTTTTCATGATTATTCGTTGGTATTCTTACTGAAGATTTGGGATTTTTATGTCTTGAGTTCATTTAATAAGCAAGCGTTTTGGTGTTCTTAATGATGGGTAATTCAAGACATTAAAAGACTAAATTGGATGTATGGTACTGGTTGGTGATTGTGAAGATCAAGGTTGCTTAAATTTGTCCCCTATTAGATGATGACAAAAAGGGGAAGAAGAATAGTTTTGAAGATTGCAAGATTGCAGCTTGATGATATGCATGGTTTAAGGGGAAGTCACATGTTTCATGACATACTAACTTCAGGGGAAGTTCATGCTTATTGGTTTTGTCATTATCAACTAGGGGAAGATTGTTGGGAATTACAATTAAGTTGATAAGACAAAACATGTGAAACACGAGGGACTTATGGAGACAAAGGAAGAAACTTGCAAAGAAAGAAAAAGATTACTGCATATCTTTTTATTATTCTAGAATATCCTTTGTAACCCTAGTATCTCTATTATATAAAGAGATACAGGAAATTGATATTAGTAGTACGTACAAGATGTAAAGTCCAGAAAAAGTGTGTATGTGTGTCTAGGGCGTATAGTTATTGTAAACGCCTAGACTTGTTGATTTGTGGTTAAGCCTCAACGATCTTAGATCGCTGTTAGGATGTAACCGTGCTACACTTGATCACGTAGCATTGGGGCTTTGGTGTATGTTAGAGTAGAGATGATGACGAGAAACCTTGTTAGCAATAATAATGATGTGTTTGTTTATTCCGCTGCGTATCATGTTCATTCATTATTATTGTGCAATCCCTAGATGATGTCTAAACAACCTCGAGCTATAAACGATCTTAACACATATCTACATAGAAATCTAACAGCGAAGACGAGCATGATGGAAATAAAGCTTTAATCCAACATCCTATCTTGAATTTCACAAGGTCTAAAATATGTGAGGGTGATATTTCCTTATTAGAAAACACAGATTTATTTCTTGCCTCCCAAATATGCCATGAGACCAAGAAAAATGACATTCCCCATACTTCTTTACACTTTGAATAATTAGCCATATTCATCGACCAAACAAATAGGTCTATCAAAGTCCGGGGAATCGTCCACTTAAAATCCCGCCCATCTACTAACGAGCACCAAATAAAAAGAGAGGTCTTACAATGAACAAATAGATGGTCAATAGACTCGGATTAGAGTTACATAGCGGGCAGCTACGTTGATATTTAGAGATGAATCCAAATTTGAAGAGTAAATCGCGAGTTGGGAGTGTTGCTAAATGTTAATGGTTATAAAGATGTGAACACAACAAAAGGATATGTTGAAAGTATGGTAATTAGTGTAGAATTATAAATAATAATAGTAATAATATTAAATGAAAAGGGGAAAAAGAAAAATTGAAGATGAGGGCATATTATTCATTTCTCAACATCAAGACAGGGTATTTTAGTTATTTCACATCATTTAACTGAACTCACAGTTATCGTAAAATTGGACCAAAGTGTTTCATTTGAAACATAAAAAAATTGGACTGAAAATGAGATAACGGGTAAACCACAAGGACCAAAATAGTTCACTCTTTATTGTGATACATTAATAGTCAATGGAGTGCATCATCTTGGCAATTTCTGATGTAACTATCATTACATCTATACCATATATGATGACTTATCTATTAAATAGTTGCTCACTTTCTCAATTTTTGTAAACAGCAAGTTGCATCAAATTAACAACACATCACTTGACCAAATTTAAATTCAAATATGAGTTTACCTTATTATGTACCTGATGTTGCTCCTGGGAACTGTACAATTATAGCAGATAAGGTAGGATTTTACCTATCCCAACCAGAATCGCAGACCTTGTACTACATATGTTCTATTGTGGATGATTGGGGAGTTCAAGACAAGTATAGTGAACCGATGGTGTGGATTGGGATCTACATTGCAGTAGCATCATCAGTTTGCATCCTTGCTATGGTGGCTGATCTGTGGCATGGTTTTCGAAATAAAAAATTATGGTTTCCATGTAGATATTTTTCACTCAACGCCGCATCTATCATAGTGATAACTGTCACCATGAAACTACCTGTGGATATAAGCAGTGAGATGCCAAGTTACATGGACCAAGCAGCAAAGCTAGGAAGTTTGGCTTTCATGTGCACTATGATGGCTAACCTAATGCCTTCTTTGGCATCTATGGATAACAAAACACTTCTTGCAAATGTCATAGGTTTGTCTATTCTGGTTATCACCATGATTGTGAATATTATTGTTGATATAAATACGGGTGTTATCAGTCATGAAAAATTCAACTTCTTAAGTAGCTATAGTTCCTTTTTTGACTGTGTTATGGTCACATACATTTATATGGCAATGATCCTCCTGTTACTCATAATAATGATTTCTTCATCTCTAACAATTCCAACATCAAAGGAAATTTTAGAAGCCAAATATCAAGTCACAAGCAAAACCTCTTTAACTGACCAAAGTCTGCAACAAACCCAAATGTCTATCGTTGAGAAACTTAGACAACATGTGGGACGGTATTGGGTCATGGCAGAAACCGGTAGCCCTCAATTTGTCATGGCAAGTAATCCGTTATCCACCGCTTCTGGTGTAATTTGTGTAATTGTTCTAGTCATGAACATGCTTGTGGTGCTAGAAGTTCCGTTCGGATACCATGGAAAAGAAAAAGTATATAGATCATCCCAATACTCGTATTATATTGCAAAAGGCAACTGTCATAGCGTGCAAAGTAATATGGCTCATCCCAATACTCGTATTATATTGTTGGAACTCGGTTGAGGAAAGGCTGTTTACTCCATCGATTGTCTCAACTACTGACGATCCAATTGAAGACCTTAGAAATTATGTTTTACAAATTTACGATGAGATGGAGCTTGCCGAAAGAACACTGAAGGGTATTTCAAACTCCATGAATCCCTTCATCTTAAAGGCTGAGAAGGACCAAAACAACAATCTTTTGGAGCTTCTAGAGAAATCTACTGGATTCGAGGGAGTAGAGAGATTTGACACCAATCAAGTTGAACCTCTGCTTTTTGTTGGACTGGTTAACAGTTGGAGCTTGCCAATAATAACCTTAACATGCATCGCTGTTGCGCTGCTCCCAAATATTTGTAAGGACCAAATCGATAGGTTGTTAGAGAGTGTTGGTGATGGTCTTTCGTACTCCCATCTCGTTGAAGAAAGCCTCAATACTTCAAGTGAATATGTGAATATCCGTAAGACCACTATGACCTTATGGCATAAGGTTGAATGGAACCGCACATGGTTGGAGAATGCTCTATCAAAAGCTGCTTTTGAAAGGAAAACTGCAACGGAGATTCTTAAATGGTTTGCTAACAAAGCCGAAGAAATTGTGATAGAAATCAACAAAAGTTCGAACGGAAAAATGGTGGAGAAGCCCCCTAAGGAGTTAATTGCTGCGAATTCAATGTACCGAATTGCACAAACAATCTTACTCAGAGACCAAAGCAACACAGAACCGCTTAGCAAAAAGCAATTGTTTGCCCTTTTAAATGGCATGATTGCAGACATATTTTCTGCTTGCTTCACCAACTTACCGAGGGTTATTGTAATGAAATGTCAAGAAAGTGTGATAGGGAAAAGAGAGGCAAGTGTCAAGGTTGCAGCAAGGCTTCTTGGGAACACTACAAAGATAATAGAAAGACTAGAGAAACTTGAACTGCCAAGCATGGATCCTGATAAGATGGCATATATCGACCAGTGGTGTATTTATTTGAGGCAGTCAATCCCTTAAGGTAATTTCCAGATTCCAGCTATATTATATAACATAAAGAAGAGTCTAACATGCATTGCATATTTGCACTTGATGTATATCTAGTTTTTCTTGCTTGTTTATATCTATGTTTGGTCTAACTTATTATTCTCTTGCACCTCTCTAGCTATAAGGTGATGTAGGTCGAGGAATTCATCCGCTTCATGGTTCGTTTATCATAAAGCATCTTCGGAACGATCTTTCATGCACTGAGAACTTGCATTCAAATTGTTTGTTTTTTAGTAGTTTATTTTTCAAAGGTCCTGTGAAACAAAATCCCAAGTGTCGCTGGTACATATGTGGTGTCGCTTAGCGTATTTTGAGTTTATTGTATTGAATTATATATATCTTGTTTTTCGTTAAACACTTACGGAGTATTAAACATGAAACACTAAGTTAAAGTGTGGCTTTTACTCGCTTGATGTTACTGAATCGTAATCATAAGCATGTCTGGCCTTCATGAATTAGTTCATCGTAAAAGACTAACATTGTAGGATATAATATAATTAGTAAAACTGACACAAATACTATCTTATATTATTTGAAGTTTTGAACTGATACTATTTGGTTTTGTGATATTTTAGTTGACAAATTTTGTCGAGCCGCTTGTGAATATGTCTCAAGATTCATTCCACAAAGCTAAGCTACCTTATGATATAATTTTACAAAGCTAAGTTACACTATAATATAATTTTTTTTAGGAAAGGGATCCTTTGGAAAAAAAGGTAGTTTTTGTTAATAGGGAAAGCTTTATAACACAAGTCGTTACCACCAACATCTACCCTGTCATCAGCGTCATCTAAAACCGTCACCACCACCCTCGATTTTTGGAAACCCCGACGGTAGCTACCAGAAGAACTAGACCAAGTCAAACTCTCCCCAATTCCCATCGAGATCTAATCGGGGTGCGATGCTCTCCCAGACCCGCCTGTTTTTTTCACAGATACCGTTTCACGGTTTTCATTATATTTACACCATTAGCAATATGACTTTGTGCAATAACTTGAATTGATAAAGTATTAATAATAAATTGCGCACTAGCCTTAATAAGTCTTCGACGATACTATTAAACATAAATAATGATAACGTACACCGTCACATATGGCAACTTTTATTAAAAATATGACAATAAACAAATTTCTATAGTCACAATTAAAAAAAAAAAAAAAAAAAAAAAAAAAAAAAAAACTCATATATTAGAGAAACATGTTCCTGTTACGTAAATTCAAAAATAATACAAGATGATTATAGACACATATGTACATGTAAACGTATATTTTGGATTGGGCGGGGAAGTTATGCCCCGCTTCCCGCTTTGAACCTGTGTAAAATTCCCGTTTAGGCCTCAAACCCGCCCCATAACTCTGTTAGCATGCCCCGCCCCGCCCCGCCCCAGTTAATTCTGGTTTCGGGTTTTACGGGGTTCTTGTTCTTTTGCCATCTCTATACTCTTATGCGTATGTGAAGTATAAACTAATCAAAGTATGAGTCAAATTAGAGATGACGTTATCACGTCTTTACAAATATAAAAGGCCAAAGTATATAACTATATATTAGTACTCAAAGTAAGTCAAACGAGTTATCCGTACCTAAAGTATCGGAGGTATAGCATGGTACCCCATAGTCCCATACTAGTAAACCTGGTCTTTAGTATCTGACTCGGTTAACTCGTTAACTACGTTAGTTTATTAGAGCTAATCACAGGATTATTATAATACAATAAAAATAGAATTCCAACGTAACTTTTCTTACAAACAACATGTAGATGACGTGAACATTTCATGTGTCGTCATGAGATGTTATGAACCATTAATAAACACGTGGAGTTACAAATATTTTTTTCCTAGAATGGGCAAGAACCATATATTGAAAACAAATCGATTTTTGAACATGTTTGCACTAGAAAATCCGAACTTGGTGCTAAAACTAGTACCAGATCACATGTACTCGGTTTCGGGAGAGGTATTTTAATTTTTGGCCGGGAAAATAATGATACCACCCAAACTACGCCAATTCATTAAGGTATGAGTCCCGAGCTCAACTCTATTTGCGTTTGGTACCCATTCTTGAGAATCAACTATCACTATGAAAGTGATAGTTGGTGTTTGTTTAGGGTGCCTGGGCCCACAACTATGACTATGAAAGTCCATTATTTTTCATACTTCATATATGGCTAGAGAGTGAGGAATGAAACTTTCATAGTTGAGTACTATCAAACTCATACCCATTGCCATCCTCCCAGCGTACCAAACGCACCCTTAGAATACAATTATTCCGTTAATATAACTAACATTGTTAATTATTTAATTGAGTTAGGGTATTAAAGTGACCAGATTTATTACTCGGTAGAATGGAGTATCATGTTATATCTCCAATACTTTTCGTTACTAGAAAATCACATGACTAGCTGTGACTAGCTCTAACTTATAGTTCTGCCGTTAACATTAAATAACGGAATTAATGATTTAACTGAGTCAGAGTACAAAAGTGATCAAGTTTATTAGTATGAATTACCGTGCTATACCTTCAATGCATTAAGATATACTAGATAAACCCACTTAAGATAGTTTGGGGTATATAATTTGGCCAATATAAAACATGAAAGAAAGACAGAAAGACGGCGGGCACTGATTCGAGGTCTTCTTAACAAAACAAATTTAACGAAAAATAAAAGAATCAAAACAAAGCACGTAAAGACAAACAAAACAAGACGGCACTTTAATAGTAAAGATGGAAACCAAGTCATGCATGTTAATGAACGAAATGTAACATACGCATCATTTATATCTTTTGGTTCATAACGAGACCGACTTCGACCATCAAATCTCTTCTCTTTTATGTAAAAAAAGGTAAAATAAAATGAAATGACATCTTGTTAATGATTGTAACCTATACAATAAATAATTACAACTTTCATAAAAAAGTTGTCTGGCCGGTTAAATTTCATATCATTGTGTAGCCGGTCACATGCTAAACAAAACACAAAGTACAAGATATTTCTGACTTCTCAACTACAAGAAAACTTGCTACAGTAGTATCCAAATGTCTTTTAATTAATTAATAACAAGATAATTTGGGACTCTTCCTTTTATTTTCATCGTAAAATGAAAGAAAAATTGTCTGAAAATACATTGAATTTGACACTTTTCACTTTTGTATGCATTAAACATTTTTTTTTCTTATTATATGCACAAACTTTTTTAATCATCTTATTGTAACAATATTACGGGTGTGTTATGACGTGGCAATACTTAATCACATTAATTATGGTGTAATTAATAGAATAAAAACCCGTAATATTGTTACAATAGAATGATTAAGAAAGTTTGTGCATACAATAGAAAAAAAAGTTCAATGCATACAAAAATAACAAGTTCAATTCAATATATTTTTAGACAATTTTCCCTAAAATGAAATATTCCTATTCGAGTGGTGTTTTGTTTTTGTCTTTGTTTTTGTTTTTGTTTTTTTTTTTTTTTTTTTTTTTTTTTTTAAGGCAGGCCGTGAGACACTCAATTTTCACTAAAGAAATTTTTGTCTTACTCAATTGTATCGAATAACAAAATTAGCAAAGAACCAAGAAATTAGACTGCTACATGTGACATGTAACTTGTTAAGTTATTATATCAAAGTCATGTTTTACTTTTCTAATGTTAACATAATTTTAATCGTACTAATCTTAGCATTGTCGTCCACTTCCTTTGAATAGTCAAAGTAAGTATCATCCATCGAGTAAATCCCATATCCATTGAATTGGACTAACTGGATATAAATAAACGTGATACGTAGTACTTTATAAAAGAGTTGATTGCCTTCTGTTTCTTAAACAAACAGTTTCAGTTTAGCTAGGCACTACTTGGCTAAAAAACTCCCAACATGTCCTCACCTCATTTCTCATCTGCCGATTGTCACAATATACTTGACAGTCTAATCGCTTGTAACAAAATGTCTTGTGCTGAACTCAACGGAATTGAAGAGAACTTCATGCAAGGTCTATGTTACTCTATAGATAATATTGAAGCTCACGAAGAGTATAGCAAGCCTATGGTGTTGATTGGGATCTATATTGCGATAGCATCATTGTTTTGCATAGTCGCCATGGTGGCAGATTTGTTTCATGGTTTCCAAAAGAGAAAAATATGGTTTCCATGTAAATTTTTCTCTCTAAATGCTGCTTCTATCACAGTGATAGCTGTCGCAATGAAGCTACCTGTGGATCTAAGTAGTCCAATGCCAGGTGCTCTTGACCAAGCAACCAAGCTAGGAAGCATGGCCTTCATGTGCACAATGATGGCTAACTTAATGCCATCACTCGCCTCAATGGACAACAAGTCACTTTTTGCAAATTTCATGGGTTTGGTTATTCTTGTTATCACTATGATTGTGAATATTTGCATTGAGATTAATACTGGTGTCATCGGTCACAAATATAAGAGTTATCTATTTGCAGAGGTGGCGTGCACGTATGTAGGTGTGATGCTCTTGTTACTAATTATATTGACTTCTTCAGTTATAGCAATTCCACCCTTAAAACAGATCCTGGAAATGAAGTATCGAGTCCTAAGCAAAACGACTTTAAATGATCAACATGCAACTCTTGAGAACCTAAGACAGTATGTAAGAAAATACTGGGTCATGGTTGAAACGAGTAGCCCACAATTTGTGATGGCTCATAATCCGCTGTCGTTTGCTTGTGGCATAATTTGTGTATTTACAGCAGTCCTCAACTTATCTGTCTTGTTGACTATTCTAGGACATAGTGCATATCTGGATTGTGCGTCAGATTATGAGTGGTCAATGCTTGCCGTACATATAACACAGTTCACTGGAGTTGTGGTTGGTAGCATTACCCCATTACTTAGATGTAATACGGTGTTAAGCTTCAAATTGTTCACTAAATCAGATGGAAACTATTTGACGAACTTTAAAGTAGAAGATTATTGGATCCAGATGTTGAGTGAATGGAAAGAAATTCAAATACCTTTTCTGTCAAGTCGTCGCAGATCAAGAACTCTAGTCCATAAGCTAAAAAGCCTCCTGCTAAACCTTTGCATTGGATTTCAAACGATAATTGTGGTATCATGCAAAATGATACGACTCATTCAGTTGTCACTTGTAATATTTGCAGTCTATTGTACTTCTTGTTTGAAGTCATTGAAGGAAATGTTGTATACTAGCTCCATTGTGTCAAAAAGTCATGAGACAAAAGAAGATCTTCATATGTACATTTTGCAGCTAGAAGACGAGATGAGGCTTGCTGAAAAAACACTGAAAGGCATTTCAAAATCTATGGATCACCTGATTCAAAAGGCTGAGAGGGAAGAAAATAATAATCTCTTGAAGTTTCTTGAAAAATCTATTGCATTCAACGGAGTAGCAAACTTTGACATCGATCAAGTTCAACCTTTGATATTCTTCAAACTTCCTAACAGCTGGAGCTTACCAATAGTAACCTTAACATGCATTGCTGTTGTTCTACCAAACATTCATAAGGACATAGTGAATAGTTTGTTCAAGTATGTTGGTGAAGGTCTTGTGTACACTCGTCTCATAGAAGAAAACCTGAATAGTGCTAGTGAATATGTAAACATTCAAAAGACGACTATGAGCTTGTGGCGTGGGGTTGAAGACAGCCGGAAGTGGCTGGAAACCACACTGGAAAGAAGTACTTATAACGGAAAAACATCATGGGAAATCATTGAATGGTTTTCTGATAGAGCAAAAGAAATTGTGATGGAAAACATAAGCAGAACCGATGGAGAACTTGTGGAGAACTTGTCAAATAAGTTGATTGCTGCTAATTCAATGTATCGTATTTCACAAACGTTGTTGTTAAGCTACAAAAGTAGCATCAAAACACATAGAGAAGAGGAGTTGTTTAGCTTATTACATGGCATGATTGCGGACATAATGGTTGCTTGCTTCACCAACATACCACGGGTCATAATAATGAAATGTCATGAAAGTGTGATAGAGAAACGGGAGGCGAGTGTCGAGGCTGCAGTCAAGCTTCTTGGTAGGACTGCGAAAATAATAGATAGGCTTGAAGTTCGCAAACTACCAAACATGGATCCGGATAAAATGGCATTTATTGACGAATGGCGTCTTCATTTGAAGCAATCAGTCCCTTAGAATTCATTTCTTTTGTAGGTAAATTCATAATGTCGCAGCACTTACTCTTTTAAAAGTTTAAGCAGAATAGTTCCCTCAGATATATTCAACATATTTAATTATTTATCTGTTTGCGATGTTTTTTCCGTTAGTGTTGGCAGGTAACGATAAGAAATCAACAACGATCTTTTTTTTTTTTTTTTTTTTTTTGACTGAAGCTATTATGAACCAGTTCATGTAATCTTTATTATTGCCTTCAGTTTCATGCTATAAGTTAAGCCTTCAATGTAAAAGATAAGCGCCTTATTAGAGACCATGCATCGTAATCGGAGGTCAGGCTCAGAGTCATGATTACATACCAAAGCAACATTGTAGAAATTAGTGAAGGATCGGTTGTTTATCATCATAACTCACATGATTTCAGACATATTTTCTGCTTGCTTCACCAACTTACCACGAGTCATAACAATCAAATGCCTTGAGACTTGAGAGTGCAGTAGAGAAGCGAGAGGATAGTGTAGTGGGTGCAGCCAAACTTCTTGGTCGGACCACTGAGATTATAAAAAGACTTGAAAAGCGCGAACTACCAAACATGGATCCTGATAAGATGGCATTTATCGATGAGTGGCGTCATCATTTGAAACAATCAATCCCTTAGAACTCATTGCTATTCAGAATATGTCAATTTGATTTCTTCAACTTAATTATCTTAAGGCCATTATAACACAAGTTCTTTTGTGTATGTGTGCTATGTAGGCATAGTAAAATTTGTAGTCATGTAGGTTGATCTGCTCGGATGGATGGAGTAGTATTTCTGTATAGAATTTGTGTTATTTTCAGTTTATATTAATCATGAGTTACTATTTACAAGGAAATTGATTAAAAAAAAGGCCAATCACCCAAAAAATGTATTTTATACGAACTAAACTGATGATTTTATTAATGCTGGAAAATAAATGAAACAAAGAACAAAGATAGGTTTTTCCAAGTCCTCAGACCGGTTCTATTCCCTCCTCTATAGATTACAACCCTTATCTCTAATTAAATTCCTGTATTATACTATAATATAAATGATAAAGTTGATGTGACACAAAGTAAATTTCTTAAATGTGCTTACTCCCCTTAAACATTGCCTCCATTGGTTCCCATTGTGATTAAAACATGTTTATTGACCCAACAGTGTATATTCTTGGGCTTGGCAGCAGCCCATTGGCTGCCAAACATGGAGCGTTATACTGTTCATGCTAATTCACCAAATCTGCCTTTATTTTCAAACCCACGAGGGATATAGACCTAATACAAGGTACAATTGCATGTGGAGAAAACAAGTGTCCCTAAGAGTGTTTTGAGGCATGGTGTGCCAAGGAGTGACTGTTTAGAAGGTTCATGAATCACTTTTGCAGCAAGACCTCTCTCCCACCTTCTTCAACCCACAAAACACACAGACAAACAGACACATTCCCACAAAGGATCGATCCTCTCTATTTTCTCAATTATTGTTAATCAAAAAATCAGGGAAAATAAACCCACAAATGATCGGCTCCGTTGATTTTTAGGGTTTGGTTAAAGATTTAATTGTAGTTAATCAAGAGGCAGGTTATTTATTTATTTAATCTTTTACCTAATAAAATAAAACCCCTAGTGGGGACTTTTTCATTCAAATCATTCCTTATTAAGTAATAAATTTTTTATTTTATTTTTTATTTTAAAGATTTTTAATAAAAAGAGCCTTAAATATTTCCTAATTTAACAAAAAAAAATTGTAAATTCGTTTTAGGTGAAAAGTGAGGGAAAAGTTATATGTGTCAAAAGTATGAAAAAAGAAAACTTTAAAAAGATGGGGTGAATCTACAATATCTTCAGGGGCTTAAACAAAAAATTTGAACAACAATACCACAATGAAACTCAACCGGTTTCATCATATATCGACAAAAAAAAAAAAGGAAGAAGAAAAGAAGTCAACCAACAAACCCTTGATTTACCAAAACAAAATCGAACTAATCAATTATCACGTTTTTTAAAACTCGAACGATCATGGGTTATTCATTCATCATTTAGTCAGGTTCTATTTTACTTGGTTGATTTTGTACCAATATGTTTTCGTGTTCAATCTTATGTATACCGTGTATTTATGCTTAGTTTTATACCTTCAATTATTTGTAATTATACTTATATTCTAAAACCCAGGCGCGCTGGGACAAAAAAAACATGAACAGTAACCGTTAACGCAAATGGAACGGGGGAAATTGTGGTTCACATTAGTTGTTGGTACACGGGAATAAACCAATTCAGATTAAACCAATTCAGATTGATCATTGAATGGATTAGGGATATATTGAACACAGGAATAAATTGAGGTAATTATTCTTATTTTTTTTCTGTTTTGGGTCATGCATATAAAGTGTTTGACAAAATGTCTATTTATTTTTAGTTGAAATGATGTGCGGGAGATACTACGGAATGTTGATGAAGCTGATGGATGATTTTCGGTGCCGTGTTCTTTGCGGATGTCAGGTATGTTAGTCATTTTTATGCGTTTAACACTTCAGATTGATGTATGGTTTGTGATTTACACACGCCATGTATGTACTTTAAAAAATGGATAATGGCAAAAGAATATCACAACAGCTCTTTGGAAAGGGAGTGGTGATATTAGCTCAATTACGTAAACTAGAAAGGTCCATCACTTAGTGTGTATTTGTGATGGACATGTATCGGGTAATAATCATGGTTCTGTTTTTAAGGATTTAGAATGTCTTGACTGTGATTAGGAATATTTAAGGATTTTTTACGTTAGGCTGTATGGAGTTACTTATCATCACAGTTGTTTGTGTTTTTATTCATTTGTAGTTTTCGTACTATGTTTTTAGCGTTCAATTTTGGGGAAAAGATGATGATCACAAAAAGGTGTATGCTTTATGTGAATTACGATGGTTATTGTCAAAGTGCTCGGTGTGTGACCATGTGGCTTTGTTTTGTTTATATAGTGCTATAATTGATTATGAATACTGGAAAAAAAGTTGCTGAGCATTGTTTTTTTTTGTGTTGTCAATATAGAGTTGCTAAAGTTGTGTCCGGAATTTGAAGCAACCAACGGTCTGTAAAGGTTAAAGGTCTAGACTTGAGCATGAGTGAAGGTCGCAGCAGCAAATTGTGACTTTATTTTATTATCAGCTTTTACTTTAGCGACTACTTTTAGAAAAGCACTAATAACTTCTATTGCTTTTCTGCTTATTAATAGGTACTTCCTTTTCAGTTGGATTGTTTTCATTGGGCTAAATGTCTGGGAGCGCATAATTTTAATATCAGAAGGTACCCAATGTGTCGGTCCCATTTACGATATACTTGATTCACATTTGCTGCTAAATGTAAATTTAAGATTATTGAATTTATATGTTCTTGCAGATCTTGGGTGGGATGTCGAGGCATGAGGTAGAGGAGGTGTGCTTGCTGGCTGTTTCAGTAAGTACTTATCTACTTGCGGAAATTTACTTATTCTCAAGCATAATAAACGCCTAAAATATACATTTACAAATGAGCTAGAGCTAGAAAATGAATTATTTTGACGAAAAATAGATGGAATAGAGTACAAGTCAAGTGTCTTTTTTTAACAATAATAACTTAAGATCATCTGATCATTGTGATCATATAAATTGCACTGAAGTAACAACTTTCGTTGAACTTTTCAGAATACTAACTCCTTTAATATTAGGGGCTGTTTGGCAAAGAGGGGCTGTTTGCCTTTTCAGAATACGTTTGTTTTCGACTTTTCATTAGCCATCCTGAGATAAAGCGGTTATAAGTTAACTTAAAAGCATAACTATTGGGGCATTATTTAGCATAGTTACCGTTCAAATTTTATAAGGAAAAACTTCATATCTGTTATGTATCGCTTAGCTGCCAAATATTTGTTGGAATATAGAATAATAAAGGGTATTATGTTGGCTTATATATATGTATAATTTAACAGCCCCATTCTCAATATCACCGGGTTCAAGCTCAAAAAGGTTACTATGCACACTCTCAAATTTTAGATTGTTGTTGGGTCATAGATCATAATAGTTTACAAGAACTTTCAAGTTTCACCGGTTTCTTTACTTTTAAAATCATTTCTTTGTTGAAACTATGAAATACTTTAGAACTAAATAGATGTGTTTCGTGTAGGTGTCAAGGGTGGAGCTGTTAGATGAGGTTGAAGTGCAAGCTGTGAATCTTGCTAATAGGAAAGACTTCCCCGAAGCTCCAACTTTGATGTCAGAGTTTATCGGCGCAGGTGATTTATTCTCTTTCCCCTTCTTGGCATTTGAAAAAAAAAATTAATTAATAAAGAAATAAACTTATATGATGGAATAAACTTATTATTTTACACAAGCATACACACATGAGCAAACACCTATTGTTCAAAAGGTTGTATCTGAGCATAGTGGCATGGATGAACTTTGGAAGGTTAATTGAGTTTCTATGAATATATATGTTAAAAAAAAAAAAAAAAAAAAAAAAAAAAAAAAAAAAAAAAAAAAAATCCTTTGTACTTAATATTGATTTTCTTACTTCTTATGATTTACATATAATAAAAGATGCTCTTTATGCCTGATTGACAATTGCCCCAGGTTTTGAAGCAACGGCAACGGTTAGCCTACAACTCATTTGACCTTGGTAAGTTATAAAACTCTAATTTGCAGGTTAACTGGACTTTAGTATGCATGTGGAACCAAAGAAGTGTGGTCAAGACCAAGAATGGCGTTGTTGCAACTAAAATGAGTCGTCAATTAATCTCTACAGTATGCTAGCCATTTGGTCATTAAACTGGACGAGTTCAGAGGCAGTTAACGAGGTAAGCCCAAATATTAAAATATTAAAAATTCAGTTTGTGAATGAATTGGTAAGTAAAATTATGACCTGACGTTAAACTATCATAAATTTTCATTTATAAAACATTTTAAGTTAAATGTGTTGTAACATAGTAATTTTAAATGAATATAAAAATAAACAATTTGAAATCACCCGCTTCATACATGCTTATTAGAATATGCTCATCTTACCTTAAAGTAAGTAGATAAATGGAATTAGTTTGGATTACACAAATTTGTTGCTTCTCCTAAAGAAAAGAAAATAAGCAAAAGAAACCTGTAATCCCAAATACCCAGTTTTACTGTATTTTTGTGTGTAACAAGTGATTGTTTGTTGGTGTTTTGATGTTACAGGAGAGGATTTTGTGCGCCACGTGATGTTGATAAAGTTGAAATGGTACTTATGGTTCCTAAATCAGCCTTGATGACATCTCATAGCTTAATGGTGAGTGATCATACGTTGTATGTATATGTAGTAAATTGAATCTATCATTTACTCAGGTAGAATTTTACTGAATTTAAAGATTTATTTTGAATTTAATACTTACGTAGGTGTTTGTGGTTTTAACACATTGATAAATAATCCAGACTGAGATAATTGTGTCAACATAATCCATTTTGACCCACAAAAAAAGTACCCTTTTTGACCAGTAGTGCTTAAATCAACCCGCCTGTCTAATAATCACACCTCAAAAATACCATGTAGATGGTGAATGACCAGTAGCGAATGGTATAAGTTGACGGTTAGAAACGGCCACCTATAATGTCACTTTTTACTTGATCACTGATGCATAAACAACTATCCAGGTTTGAGAAGGCACGGTCAGCCAGCAAAACTGAAAGTGAATCAATACAACGCTCTGGTATGCATAATCTGAAAGAAGTCAATCCAGTTCCAAACCACCATGGCACCTCAGGTATATTCTAACCTCTTTATTTTTAGATTTACATTATTCATTTTGTTTCACGTTTATTTTTTTTAATCACTCTAAAGATACCTAATAGCATCTACACCTTTGATAAACAATAATATCAATTACGTTCAGGGACATAGGAGTTAAAAATGTTATGCTTATATTCCCAATTTGCTCAGCAAACTACCTTAAGCTCTGTGCCAAAAAAATTACCAACATTATGCAATAGGAAACAAAAAAAAGTCACTATGCAATAACTAGACATATAGTTATGATTGTGAATATGCAATTTAATATAACTAAAAGCAAATCATAAGCTTCTCTTATTTTAATAAAAAAATATATATTTACGAGACTAATATTTGACGGGACTTTGATGCCTTTTACACTAAGTTCAATGGTTGTTATTTTCTATTGTTGATTATTTCATATCAAACCCTGTCATAATAGTGAGTGAGTGAGTTTAAACTATTTATGAGATTAAACTATTTATGAGATTGCGTTTGCGTTTGTGTGCTGATCAGAAGGAGAAATACAAGGCTGATTTCAAAAAGAAGATTACGAGGCTTCATACGTACAAAGATCAGATTAAGACATGATTACAGTCTACGAAGATAAAAAAGGATAAGAAGGTTAGCTTTATTTCCATTGTATTTGTTACTGTTTATTGATTATTAGCTGTTATGTATGAATGAGGATTGTCTAAGGCGAAGAGTGTAAATTAATGTTTGCTGAATGTTGTCACATTAGGTGTGCTTATGCAACCACGAACAAGTAGGTCCAAATCAGATGAAAATAGCAGGCTTGCAGGTTCACGGCAACGAGGTAATTTCATTATGTACTTTCAATCACATTTACTGAAATTTTAGATTCCTGTTTAGCATCCTTAAGATTGCTGATGTTATTGCAGCCATTTCAATATGCACACCAGCAAATGCAATACTTTGCGTGAAAGTAATAGGCCATCCCCTTTGTCGACTCGAGGGACATTGCTATATGATAATACTTTGTAAATGGTTATCTGTAAACTTAGTAATCTTTATGTATTAAGTGACTGCCACTGATGGCATTTTGATGGTCCTATTTGAATGTCATTAGTGTGGTCAATGCACGATTCTATTAGTCTGTTAGCTCCCGACCTCATTTTCTCCCATGATATATGCATAATTCTCAATCGACATTTACTAATGACCTATCAGAAACATAATATAGAGTTTGTAGGTCATTAAAAAGCATAATATAGAGCACTACTCTTATAAGTGAATTTTTGTTTTGTCGTGTTTAGAAATATGCAAAAATGAATAAGTGATAAGTTTGAATACATTCTGCATTTTTTAATAAATGTTTACAAAACCCCTATTGGGAATTTTCCATTTCAAAAAAATGCATTCATACCTTATTTAGTAATAATTGTATTTAAAAAAAAATTATTTTCTTATCAGGTAATATTTTATATTTATCCATAACATAAATAGAAGATAAGTACAAAAAATATAGATAAGATGCAATTAACACAAGTAGAAGATAAATACAAAAAATATAGATAAGATGCAATTAATAATAGGATTAAAAATTTTAAATAATTATATTTAATAATAAAAAACTATAATTAAATATCATAAATCAAACAAAAGAAAGATTAAATTATTTATTTTTTAATAAATAAAAATATATGATTCAAAATTTTTTTAAAAACCCGCGCGTGCGCGGGTATTATAACTAGTTTACTTATAAAAAGTTTGTGCTTTTAGTTATGGTTTGATTTAATTGCAGGTTCCAGCTTTTTTGATTGAGATTCATGGATTACGAAGGTAAGATTATCTGGATTTTTTTCAATTGGTTTGTATTTTCTATTAATTTTATTGATTATGCTAAACACTTTTATAAAATAATAATAATAATAATAATAATAATAATAATAAATAAAAAAAATCTAAGCAAAGCCTAAAAAAAATTGGGCGAAATCACCCTGATGAATTAGAGTTTTGGGGTTTTAGTTAGGGTTGATAAGGTTATGGATTTTGAAAATAGGGTTTTATTGTAGTTTGGATATATTGTTGTTTTTGTGTTAAGGATTGATAATTTATGTTATGCTCTTTTGTAACATGAAAGATGAGGAGAGGCATGAGGAGTTATGATTTCTCTTAAGCTTGCTTATTTGCAGATGAAGAGGTGATAAAGGGTAAAGTTTAATTTTTTCGCCATTTTTTTTTTTCAGTTTTGGTTTTTGATTGTGGGTTCAGGTTTGAGTGGTTTCCATCTAAAGGTAACGTTTTTTCGATGAATTTTAGTGAATAAAGTTTTTTAATTTAGGCTGATTATATGATTTTTATAAATTTGTAGTGTTAAGAAGGTGAATGGTAAAAACCTTTTATGTTCTTTTTTAGTAAAGTTTGAGCTAATCAGGCCTGAATTTGGTCAAAATATGTTGATAGTAGAAACTGAGGAGACAATTTGAGAATTTTTGTATTTGGGCTGCAAATTTTTATTACCTAATTTAGGGTTTATAATTTATAGTAATATGTGAAAATCCAGTGTTTATTGAATTCTTAATTGACTTTTTATTGACATTTTTGTAAGAAAATAACTGTGTTTTTTGTGATTTTTTTTAGTGATGTTGGGCAAAGAAGTTGATTGTTGGAAGTTAATTGTGATTTTGGTGGATCATGGGTTGTGTTTGTGGAAGCCATCTGCTATTGAAGATAGTAGAGAGAGTCCAAGGGAGAGATATGGCCAAAAATCTTTGTCGGAAGTGCGCCTGCCTCGAGTTGCATCATCGAGAAGAGAAGATGCATACAGGTTGAAACCACAATCGAATAATAATGGCAGTGGAGGTATAATACTTGACAAGCATGTTAATGGCTCGGTCAGGCTACCTGGAGAGAATTTGGAGAGGAAAAGAGATAAAGGGGATTTAGTTGTTATATCACGCCATCCTTCCGTAGGCAGTGTTCCTAGAGCAACTGAAGGGGAGCATGTGGCTGCTGTTTGGCAACCGTGGCTAGCGGCGGTTGCTGTTGAAGCGGTACCAAGAAGAGCGGATTCTTTTGAAAAGTTGGAAAAGGTTTGTTTCTTTTTTTTCCTAGAATAATTTGTGTAAGGTTGAGGATATTTGGTTGAATGCTTTGGTTTGTTCTGTGTAAAAAGTCGGAATTAAAGTCAAGAGGTTATTTTTTATGTTAGTTTTGATTAGCATTTGGTGCATGGCTTGCCCAGGAGTTACAAGTTTGTTTCCTAAAATATTGCGTTTCTCGGCATGGTGATCCTTGGACTCATAGTGTTTCACTTTGCTTGCAGCTTAATGGCCATAATGCGATTAACACATCATGGGATTTATCAACATTAGTAGTATTTCAGTTGGCTATGCTTTGGTGGTTGTTACTTCTTTATGGGTCAAGAACTTGATCAATAAAGGTTGTTTTTTTTTTTTTTTTTTTTTTTTTTTTTTTTTTTTATTATTATTTTTTTGTTGTTGTTGTATTCTTTCATTCATAACATGCTTCTAAAAGAAGTGCCAGCTTGATTTTGTTTAAGTATTAAACAGTCACAGTTACGTTGGAAATATGTATTAAAAATCACAGCTAAACACCCTCTTAATTTATGTTTTAAATCTCAGTTCAAAGGTTGGACTTATCTTCTTGCAGGTTATGATTTAGGTATTTACCACTTTAAAAGGATGGCGTTTTTATTGTTCGGATGTCATGTTGTATGTTTTACAGGTATGTTTTTCTTTGCGCGAGCATGTGCGGTCTGCAAAATGGGCCAAAACAGGTAAAATTCAATGACATGCCTATTCATGTAATATTTTTATACAATTTCATTGATGCGATATTTTAAATACATTTTATTTCAATTTTGTTATTTTGGAAACAAAAGGTGGAATTATTATTAGTTTTGCATACTATCATGTTTATTATTAGTTTCTCAGCTCAATGGTTTTTGAAAGTTGGATATACAGTGAGTTAAGATTGTATATTGTACGCTTCAGGGGGTGTGCTTCAGAGGGTGCGGTTCAGGGGCAATAAAATTGCACAGGTCTGTGTGTGGCTTTTACTTATAGTAATACTTACGCCGTTGTACAACACCTTACACTCTAGACGTCGCTGCCAAATTGACATCTACTCATGAATCTATTTTTCTATCGCTTGCAACAAGAACTAGATTAGAAACCATTATTTGAAGATTACTTAGGATACATTAGGATACACTAGACAAGCTGCCATCTGATGTTGCAATTTCAATTATGTTAATTTCTTTTACCTTTATTTTTGAAAAATCTATATATGTTGCCCTATAAAGCTGTGGATATTCGTCATAGTTGAAAAGGATTGCTTTGTTAAGGAAGGCATATTGAGAACCTCCAGGATTGGTTAAGCTTGAAACAATATTTTTTATATGTATATCTGTAGGTTATGAATATGAGGAAAATTAAATTCCCTAAAAGATAGCCATATTCGGATTTGCTATGTTATTTGCTAATAAAAAAAATATCGCCATACTACAAGTAAATTAATTACTGTTTGTAGTGATGATGGTTAAAACATTGTTGAGTAAGAATTAATTAGCATCTGATTCTTTTTTATGTTGTGTATTGCAGTGAATACTTCATGCAGTTAAATGCACTTAGGATCAAGGTTCTTCAATCACAGGATGACTTTGGTAATATCATAAGAGAGGCAGCATCAAAAGATCCTTTAAATGTCACATCACAAGTTTTAACACTACCGCAACTATGAAGGACTTTTGAAATCTCTCATCGTTCAGGTCTTTATAAATCATAATGATTAAATTATATAAATTTCTTAATACAGTATATTTAAGGAAAACGATGGACACCGTCGACCAAATTGCTGATTTGACTTTGTCTGCTAATCCTCCATGTGCATTTGAGGTACTTTACTAAAAATGTAAACATTGGATTTTGTAAGAAAGAAGGAATTCGGGAGTCGGGACGGTTCTTGATTATGCAGCTTTCCGGATTTCAACAAGACATTCAAGGTAAGTTTGGCTTCTTAAATGTTTAGAAAGTTTGGATAAAACTTCTTATTTCCTCATTTTACTATAAAACAAGTACTTAAAAGCATATCTTAAGCAGGTAAGCACTTTTAATAAGCAGTCACAAACACTGAAGCATGTTAGCAAACGAGCATCAGCTAAGCCATCATCAGGAGCAGCAAAGAAAAGAGGTACAGGTACGCGTGCACGTCTAAGAAAATGAAAGGTTATTGTCCTAAATTGGTGCTTCGTTCAACTAACCTGGACGCTGTTGAGGTCTGTGGAGGTGTTTTCCATTCGGCTTCTCCCTTTTACCATAACAATTTTCCATTCTGTAAACATAGGTATTAACTTACATGGTAACATATTCACTAGAGTCGGATGATGAGTTTAGAAAAAAGGCTGGAATTTTCGTTATCTGTTTACACTCTCATGTCTGATGACATTGTATAGAGAATAATTGCTCTTGCTAATGTTGTATATTTCATTGGGGAAAAAAATGGAATATGAGGTTATTCGAAGATGTAAGAACGTAAAAAAGAGATTTGTACAGGATGCTTTTGATAATATTAGATTGAATTTGACGAGCTTAAAAGTTAAAGATTCATAATGACAGAAATACGGAATGTCAGGTTGCATGTTAGAGAGAGCAATTGGTAAAAAGAAATAATGTATGCTGTTGTTTATGTTGTATAGATTTGTTTTAAAAATGGGTCATTTTATCAATCTTCTATTTGTTTAAATTCTTTTAGTATACCATGGGTTATCTCTCAAAACATATGTGATTTGCAAAAGTTGGCATCCAACAATAAATAAAATACATTGTTACCCAAAAGACTACATTGGTGTTCATGTAATCCTTTACTTTTTCACAAACATAGCAATAAAACGCCCACACCGCAGCATTGCGCAGGCTAATTTGTTCGTTCTTGATAAGCAAGAAAACATTAATAGGAATTTACTTATTAAACGGAAACTAAATAAATAAGATACTAAGCTTCCAGCAACTTTAATAGTTAAACCTCAAACCCCTCAATTATTCTGAAGTTTGTATCATTACTTCCCCCTCCCCCCCAACCACACCTTGTCCTCAAGGTGTGGCATTTAAATTTCATCTTAATCTATTGGAATGATGATCCCATGATTTGAAGTTAAAGTCTAGTTCATCTGCCTCATCACTCTCATCGACCAACATTACTTGCAAAGTGCGACTCGCGCACTGATGACCAGGTGTATATTTCTCATCACACCAGAAACATAGTCCTTTAGCTTTCCTGTCTTGTATTTCTGACTCGGCCATCCTTCGGAAGTTATCACCCTTAGTACTAGTTTGTCCAACTATCGCATTCACACCCTTAGATTGCATAACACCCTCGTATAACTGGTTGTCTTCAATTGTTACAGTCAATTCCATAGCATGGTTCAAACCTTCAGGTTTCATTACCCTAAGTGCTGCCCTAAGCGTAGGTTTAAGCCCTTTTGTAAAGGTGGCTTCCATGACACGTTCAGGAACCCCAACCAGTTGGCAAGCCAATTTTTCAAACAAAGCAATGTAATCTCGAGCCGATCCCTCTTGAGTTATTGCCAAAAACTGCTCATAGAGATCCCCTTCATGTGAATGTTGGAACCATATCAGCAATCGCCTTTTAAAACTGTCCCATGAATGGAATGGAGTTCGCCCCTTACTCCATCTATACCAAGCTAGCGCCTCGCCTTCCATACAAAAAAGCTGCTGCTCGTAGTTGTTCTTGTGGTGGGAAACCTTGAATTTCAAAGTATTATTCAACTCTATATATCCATCTATATGCATCTTTACCTTCAAACAGCAGCATTTTCAATTTTCTCATTCGATGCTCAAGTTGATTCGTTCCGGCGCCCTGATGCTTTACTTCTCCTGTTTGATTTGTTCCCATCATGTGTTGCGTCTCCCTATCAATCACCGCTTGCGGATCCACCCCAAAGTCCCATCTAAAACCTGTAGGATGCATTCCTATAACAAATGGTGCACCACAATCTGTACGTGGCTTAAATCGCTCACCATTCAAGTCATTTGTTTTCCTTTGATCGAATTTGCTCGATCCTTCCAAATCCCAATACTCTGGCCTCAAGTTTTTTCCAATAGTAGTGCTTGATTCACCATTAGAATTATGCAATTCTAACCCAATATCATCATAACCCCGTCGTGCTGGATGTACATACGGGTTCGGCTTTGTAGCTAGCTTCGTGGGATCATGAAATTCAAAAGTTGATGTTAAAGGTCATGGTTGCGTTGGAGCCCTATCTAAGATCAATTGTTTCAATTCCTCAAATTTCTGATCAACTTCTGATTTTAGAAGTCCAATTCCCCCATCTCACTTTCCAATACCTTCGTCAAACTTCTTCTCCAAAGTATCCATTCTTTCTTTCGCTTCTGCCTTATACACGATGAATTCAGTCAGTTCTGCAACTTTTTTGCTAGTCATGGCTTCTGATGAACAGTAATTCGCGAGGAACAGTGATTTGCGATGAACAATACTTCAGGGAAAAAATTTTGGTCCAGAATCTATAGCTCTGATGCCAATTTGATACGAACCAAACTGATGATTTTATTAATACTGGAAAATAAATGAAACAAAGAACAAAGATAGGTTTTTCCGAGTCCTCAGACCGGTTCTATTCCCTCCTCTATAGATTACAACCCTTATCTCTATTAAACTCCTGGATTCTTGATAAGCAATAAAACATTAATAGGAAATTACGTACTTATTAAAAGGAAACTAAATAAATAAAGAAAACTAAATAAAAATACTAAGCTTCCAGCAACTTTAATAGTTAAACCTCAAACCCCTCAATTATTCTGAAGTTTGTATTATTACTTCCCCCCCAAAACACACCTTGTCCTCAAGGTGTGGTGTTTAAATTTCATCTTAATCTATCTTGAAACCATGATCCCACGATTTGAAGTTAAGGTCTGGTTCATCTGCCTCATCACTCTCATCGACCAACATTACTTGCAAAGTGCGACTCGCGCACCGATGACCAGATGTGTATTTCTCATCACACCGGATCATCAGATGTCAGCTCAATATGCTGGTCAACTTCCTAGTACGTCAATTCATTACCTTATGCAATCATGATACAGTATTACTACACAGAATTCATCTACAAAGATCTATAGTTCATATAGTTGACTTTGAAAGTCGAGCAAGTAAGGCATTACAGTGCTCTCTAAGTTCCAAAAACAGGATCTGCATTATGACTTTCTATTTAAAAGTTTAAACTTGAAGCACAACATAAACAAAAATTAATTTATGCTCATATAAAAAAAATCTTACATTTCATTCCATAAATATGCATGATGTGTATATATGAATATCAAGATGACACATAACAATACTGATACGACCCGGTTAGGGGTTGTATCGGGATAGGCACCACTTTTAGCGTGTGCGAGCTCCTTAAGAAATAGAAGAGAAGAACTAGAGAATTATTGATCTTAAAACTTTGATTGATTCATTCATAATAATGATTCGGTATATATAACCGAATAGCCTAGCTTGTAAAACTAGCAAAACATAAAGACATATCTAAACAATAACACTTTCCTAATACGACACAAAGACATATCCTAAATAAATATAATATATTAATATGACATAAATCACGGGACGTATCATTCCCCACTCCTTCGAAATCACCTTGTCCTCAAGGTGTGGTCTTGAGAAATTTTTCTTGATTCCGGGATCCCATATCCTAATCCTAATCCTAGTCCTATCTTCCACTCTCGTAGTTCTCCTGCCTTCCACTACCGCAACCAACATCTTTTTCCTCTTCCGCCTTCCACTACCTTGGACATAACACAACACCATTCTTCCGCCTTCCGCTACCCATGTTGTAACACTCCCCACTCCTTCAAAAATCACCTTGCCCTCAAGGTGATACGAAGAATATGTCGATTGAGAATCCGCTAATTTCTCGCTTAAATTCAAATTTATTTCGCCCAAACGACCATCAAATTCATGACCACCCATAACAATCTCTTCTATACTTTTCTTATTTTCTGAAAATTCTCCAAACTTGCTATGAACTTCATTACTCTCACCAATATCAAAAACATCATCTATCGCGTTACTAACCGCATCAACACCAATATATTCATCAGCATCTAACGACCTTTTAACCTTAGGTGGAACAAATTCACTTTGTAATGATAGAATGGTATCTGATTTCTTTTCAATTATATGCTCTTTCTCCTTCTCTTCAATTGCCTCAAAACGAGCCTCGACTATATGGGCTAAGGAAAAAGTTTCTCCTAAAGTTGTAGGCCTTGCCCTCAACAGTTCTATTTGTAACTTCAGTTTAAGTCCGGAGATATAAAACGATGTAAGTAAAGATTCAGAGATCCATGTTACTCGATTTGCAAGTACCACAAAATCACTCTCATATTCGGCCACCGTACCGATTTGCAATAGCTTAGATAGTGCATATTCCACGTCCCGATCACATCCGCTCGATGCCATGAACATTATATCAAAAAGTTTTTTTTTTAAAAATTATGATGAACAGTAACTATGAACAGTACCGGTGAACAGTGCTTTTGATGAACAGTATCGATCGATGAACAGTAGCATCCAATGAACAGTAGCGATCGATGAATAGTAGCGTTTGATGCACTTTTTTTTTTTTTTTTTTTTTTTTTTTTTTTTTTTTTTTTTTAATTGGAACCCTAATCGGAAGCCTTCTCAACGAGAGCTCTCAATGAAAGCACCAATTGATACGACCTGGTTAGGGGTTGTATCGGGATAAGGCACCACTTTTAGCGTGTGCGAGCTCCTAAAGAAATAGAAGAGAAGAACTAGAGAATTATTGATCTTAAAACTTTGATTGATTCATTCATAATAATGATTCGGTATATATAACCGAATAACCTAGCTTGTAAAACAAGCCAAACATAAAGACATATCTAAACAATAACACTTTCCTAATACGACACAAAGACATATCCTAAATAAATATAATATATTAATATGACATAAATCCCGGGACGTATCAAATACATTATCAATTTTCATACTATATTATAAAGCATAAATGACTACTATTAATAGAATACTTAAAATAAAGCATTACAAATTTCAATGCTAAAAGTACAAGTGATTCAAGACAATTAGACATTTAATACAATAAATGAGATATAATTAGACATGTACAAGTTTAGTAGCTTCATGACACACCACTTTGTCTTTGCCATTAAAGTTTAAATTTAATGACTTAAAATTGAATTATGTACATTAAATACAATTAATTAAATAGTCAATAAATACAATTAATACACTTATTAAAACACCCCTTACATAAGAAATACAAATTATTAATCATATTGTACAACCAACTTAAACACAATTCCTGCATTAAATGTCACTAATACAATTAATAAAGCATATTATACAAATTTTTAAGCCCGAACGGGCAATGAGCCAAATGGGCTCGAGCCCGAACGGGCACGGGTCAAACGGGCTCGAGCCCGAACGGACACGAGCTAAACGAAATTTTTGATATCCGTAAATTTATTGTCAAAAAAAATATAATAAACTAAAATATGTTCACATATTTTACAAACCAAGCAAACTACTAAACAAAAACATAAAATAAATAATAAATAAAATAATACAAACTAAGCAAAATTTCATCAAACTTTTGCCATAAAAAACTAATCAGTAAAGCTATTGCCAAAAAATGTACAAATAAAATAAATTATTAACTGAAAAAATTAAATTACAGGGTGCCCGCAGCTGCATCGCGCGGGTACCCAGCTAGTATGAATAACAGATCTTTGTTGACTTAAAATGATTACAAATTCACACACATATAGGCACTATATTAAGCAGTGGATCAATAGCAATTAAGCTGTCAGCTTAAACTGAAATGACCAGAAGATAACAGATTACCAGCGAGGATCCAGACAAATGAGATTACTAGCAAGGAAACGCCTCCATGCACACTGAGAATGGTAGATTCAGGTGAGCGGTGACGTGGCGGTAGACTGGTAGCTATGGTGTGGCGAAGGAGGTACGGCGGTGGTAGGGTAGTGAGTGTATGTGTGAGCAGCGGTGGTTGTTGGTGGTTGGGAAGAAGGTGCGGCAGCGGTGGTGGTTGTCGACGGCGGTGACCGGTAACAGAGATGGAACCAGGACTAAATATGACCGGGTGCACAAAAAAAATTGAACACTAATATTAGAAACATATTTCGATGAACCGGGTGCATTTAAGAAGACTTTAGGAAAAATCGGTGTTTTTTCAAAAATTAACACTACATTGAAAAAATCTATGGGGTGCCCGGGCACCCGCGGGAACCCTCCTGGCTCCGGTGATGGTTGTAATGAGGATATGATGTAAAGGAGAAGGAGTGATTACTAGATCAATATTGTTCAGTTTAGTTATGAAACAAACAATAACAACATCCAGCTAGTCCTGCCCGAAGCAGGATAGAGAGGAAAATAAGATGTTGAAACTTGAAAGTCATACCTCGAGTAAAAAGAGTGTTTATCAAAACAAATCACTAAACTAAATTACAGTGCTACTAATATGAGATTAATATTTCAGTTAAAAAGGGTACTTGTTTAAGCTCATTTTTTAGTTTATGAGTTTATTTTCTGACTTTGAATTATAATAAGTTTATAATTAACTAATATGTCAAATAAACATAAACTTTAAGAAAAATAAATTGATTCAAATAAGCTAATAAAACAAAAAATAAGTTTATAGCTTTCTTTGTTTGACCCAGGGGTGTTCATCGGTTCGTTTATTGGGTTACTCAAGTTCGGTTAATTCAGTTAAATGAATTTCTGTGTAAAACCGAATTTGAATGTGGTTCGGTTTTCGAGTTCGCCCAAATTACATAATTTATATATATTTTTTTCTTTAAATTATATAGATTTTTAGCAACAATTTTTATTAAACTTCACAAATGTTATAGTTATATTAGAAAAGAGTTTAATTTTTTTTTAATAGATGAAAATATATATATATATATATATATATATATATATATATATATATATATATATATATATATATATATTTACGTGAATTCGGCTTTCGGTTCGGCTCGTTTTTCATTTTGCCAAAACTATATTCAATCCGAAAACTAAATACTTAATTCGGTTCGATTATAAATTCGATTTGGCTTTATTCGGTTTGGATTGGTTTCGGTTTTTGGTTAGTTTGATATTACCCGAAATGTGAACACCCCTAGTTAGACCAGAGAAAAGCTCACTGCTTTGGGCTTAATCAACCCAATAATATTGGGCTCAACCTCATAAACAGCACACACACAATCTATCAGTGATTGTAGACTTTAGTAACTGTTCTTATATGATTTTGTTAAACAGCACGACAATCTGCAACAACATGGCGACACAATTAAGCAAAAACCGAAAGGCAGTATCATTATCATCATCATTTTCATCAATCACTGTAACAAATTAAGTATAATGTTAAAGAATAGTGATTTTTATATGATTTTGTTAAGGAGTATAGTTTTGTGAAATAGAGTTGAATAGGTTAAGAGTCTGTCCATTGACTATATAGCTAAATTATATATGATAACCACTTATAATTACAAAAGGGATGTATCCAGTACTTTAAAGATAACCACTTATAGAATGGAATGACACATAAACATTAGCTTGCCCTCTTTGATAGAATGGTTCAATTCATTTTCAGTCGTAACTCTGTCGTCCTGGTTGTGACTCCCATCTGGTTCATAAACTAAGTTAGTGGAGTCAGGAGTTGTGCGCTGGGGCTCAAAATTGGTGAAGAATTTAGTGAAGCCAGGAGTTGTGTTAAGAAACAGAATTTCAGTCTATAACTCAATAATTTATTGCCTTATTTTGATCGCAGACTAGAAAAACAGAACAAGTGTTGGTTATATGTAAAAGATGGTGCACTACTTAATTTACGATACAGAAATGTCTTTATTTAATTTCGGTTGAAAGCAGGCTAACTAATTTCAAAGTTCTGTTTCCTACACAAGTTGTTTGTTTGTATCTTATGATTGGTGTTGAAACCTTTTTCTATTAGATGTTTAAGTGATAAACTTAACTGACAGAAGCTGTCTTTGATATTGGAGTTTACACTATAGCTAAGTAAGAGCATCGTGTTAGAGCTATCATGAAAGACTACTGCTTTTGTCAATATGACAACTCTAAAAGCTTTACATGATATTTAGTAGTATCTGTTTTACGTACTTTATGAAGGAAGTTTGACAAAAGTTAACACCATTGTTTTTTGCATGTTGAACTTTGTCTTCTAGGTGAGAAGGGGAGAAGGATAAGGGAGCTAACATCTCTCGTTCAAGTTCCCTGAAAACAGTGTGGAACTTTTTGCTGAAAAGGTCGACAACAGGGGTTTTGTGCGATTGCCCAGGCTGAGTCTTTGCGGTATAAGCTTCTTGGAGGCATGCTGCTTGCTGCTTGCTGTCTGCAGGTCTGTAATTGTAATTTTCTTGCACATGGAAGTATAATGATATATCTGATGTAGTAATTTCTTTCTCTGGTCATCAACTTACACCATTTGTTCATCTGAATTCGCGTCACTTTACGACTATAGTCCACATCAAGTGTGACAAGATTTCTTAAACTAATATTAATTATATTATACCATTTTTAGGGCTTGCTCTGAGGTTTGTTATGGAGAATGGAGCTAAAGGATATGAGGTATTTGAATATGCATGATTGTCATCAGGGCCGTCTTTGAGGGTGTGCAATGTGAGCGATCGCTCAAGGCCCCAAAATTTGTCCCATTAATAATTATATGCATGTGTACACATATTTTTCGCGAAGAAAAAAGTATTTAGATGAGAAAATATGTTAAATGAGTAATATGTTAGAACGTTTAGATAACTAGTTGCATATATCTTATAAACGGTGACACTTTATTTATAACATTCCTTATCGAAATGCCTCATTATTTAATTTCATCCCGGGGCCTCAAAATTTCATAAATTCATGGGACGACCCTGATCGTCATTATGTTATTCCATACAACATGTTACTGGTCTCAGCATTGTTCATCCATCAGGTGATTATACTTGAAAGCTTAGAGCACAACGTGCCAAATTTATGAAGTTCAAGGATGGGTACATGGTTTCATATGGTCAAGTGTCAACCATTCAAGGAGTATATCGACTCCGCTGTGAGACACGTGCTTCTTAGACAAGTAAGATCATCTGATCTGTGTTTATTATTTATTCATGTTTTTGACTGAATAGATTTCATCTTTCAACATTCAGATCAAAAAATATTGAACTTTTGTTTATTTCTTGTACAGGGCTTGGTATCAAGGTTAAGATTATGCTCGACCGGGATCCTTCAGTAAAACTTGGGCCCAATTAAGACTGCTCTACCTGATAATGTTGTGATTAACATGCCCATGGATATGACGTTGCTGTTATCCACACAAAGAGTTTGACGAATACAAACCACCAATTGTCGAGGAGCCGCCTTTGCCTGCACCTATGCCAGTACCTGTCTAAAGCTCAATCAAACTCAAGATCAGAAACCCATGTGATCTTCGGAATTCCCATGTCGTGAAAGATAAATTTTCGTGTGTATGTTAAGTATCATTTTGGTTAATTTGGAGTGCTGCACGTTGACAGCATTAGGTTTATGTTTACGGCTGATTTTATTTCCGTAGAATTGCAATATGAGTATAGAACATGTCATACATATTATTGCAGTTTTTGTGAGGGACATTTCTATGCTTTGGTTTTTTCATCAGTTGCACTATGAATGGCCTAATAAACTCTGGCCATGAAGAAATCCCTCTGGTATTTTACAAGAAAAAAAAAAAAAATCCCGTAATCCCATAAAATATACCGAATCCTATCTCTAGAAATGGGAAACAATATCTGCATATATTCTTTTTTAAAAACGGAAATGATTTGCTTAAATCCTTTTTATTAAGTCAAAAGATCATATATACTTATAGCACATATGGATAGTCTATCAACTTCCATAAAAAAAACGAAACTTGCATGGTTGATACAAAGGACGTATATTTAGAAAAGCATTTCACCAGATCTTAAGTCATTCTTATAAATACCATAACATTCACAAACACATACATTATAAACCCTAGAGCGAAACTGAGAAGCAATAAGAGAGGTCCAAGCATTTATTTTGGTTTCGGGTTGTAGTTTCAGTCGCCAAGTAAAGGTAACAGTATTCTCATGCATGTAATTTGAACTTAATTGTGCTGTTAGAATCACATAATACGTTAAGATTGGTCTGGTTTACGTGCTTTTAAATCATTAAGAAAAATATATGCAGTTAGCTTCTTGTGTATGCATGATATTTATAGTTTGACTGTTGGCTTAGTGTAGTGAAAGTTACAAACTTACTTTCAGAATGTTTTGTGCAGTCGGAATCATAAACTAGTTATCCGATAAAAAATAAAACTTACTTTCGGAATGTTCTAAGATAGTCAACCAATTTGTGGGTTCAAGTTCAATAACCAGGAACAAATGTGGTGTATTTTTGTCTTATGTATAGTGAGACTGGAATAATTTGCCTCTCTAAACAGCACTTTTTATCTTCCAGAAACTTACAAATAAGGTCGTTTTTCATTATTCTGTTATTATTATGTTTCTGAAAATTTGCATATGATACTGTAAAGCGTTTTGATGATAAATTTGCTCAAAGATACAGTTTCTAAATGACTGATAAACGTATATTAAACTTTGTTGAAGAAGCAGCAAAAGGGGAGCGTGACTTGGGATAGTTGCTTTAATGAACTGCTACTACTGGGTTAATTAGTTGATTAAGCTTTGTGAACTAGATTATAGTTACTTGTTATACGAACAAAGGGTTTTTTTTTTAAATACTAATTAAGAATATAATGTGCTGATAATTTAGTTAATATTGGAACAACTATATAAACTAAATTGAAGGTGATTTACTTGCGTTGGGTGTTAACCAAGAAAAAAAGAAATCAACTCGTGACCTATTGCTTATGTTAAGACTCAACACCTTTATTACCACTTACTGAGTATCATATTTGTATTGACTTCCATAAACTTGTTAAGAGTTCTAAAGTATTAATAGTTTATGTAATACGATTAGTTTTATACATATATGCGGCAGAAAAATGTACTGATGATCTTGTTTGGTTATGTAAACTTGAGTAAGTGAAGTATATATTTGTGTACATGGCCATGGCTATTTGTATCGCTGGGACACCTCTAGTGTAGAACTAGCTTAAAGGCATTAATGAGGAACTGGACCAATCAACTAGCTAGGAATGTTAAATTTTTTCAGAATATGATAAAGAGTATATTTTGTTGAAATTGTAGGAGACTTGTTTGGAAAGGAAGTGAGAGCTACGAAGATATGATGAGTTTCAAGGGGTTTTTAAAGGGGGTCGCATGTTTCTCAAGTGGATGTGTCACAGCTAGTTCAAGAGAATCAGATTCCAAAACTCTAGAAGACTCTCCTCCTGAATTCATGGTTTGTAGAAAACATCCATTGTAAATACTTCCGTCATCTCTGTGGAACCATATTTCCTAATATATTTTGTCTCTTATCGCAGCATGTTACTTTGAGGCTAATCAAAAGAGATAAAAACAATGTATGGTTACAAGAACTGGAAAAAGTAATTTCTGGCACTGAAGGTATGCATTGTGATCTATATTATCAGTTTATACTTTATATATTTTTGTGTTCTCTAAGATTAATCAAACAATTTTATTGTTAGTAAAAGGACCGAACAGGTGGTTCGTTGCTGAGAATGGGAAGGTAAATATTTCGGTTTACGTTTCTCGAACCCAATTTCTGAGGCGTTTGCAGATATTTAGTAAATATGCAAAGGTAGAGCATATGCAAGGTGGAAGAAACTGTCCATCCAACTTCGTTAGAATGAAAGAAGCGCCCTCAACTAATAAACGCACAAACCCCTCAACTAATAAAAACACAAATCCGGGCCCTCAACTAATAACGCATGCACAACAGTTGGCTATGATAATTACGGTTTTTATGGTAATGGAGGCTACAATGGGAACAGTTATAACTACCAACCGGAACCTGCCGAGTATCAAAAGAGGATTGGCTACGACCATATATTGTGCAGGGGATGCTTCTGAATGTTCTGGAGGTCATAATGGAAAGGCATTGACTCTAGATAAGACTCAAGATAAATCTTTCTAAAAATACTGTCCAAAAGTGCAAGCTCCCGCGAAAATAACTAGCATCAGATGGCAATGATCCCAAATGCTGCAAGTATAATGTGATTGAATTTATTGGACATGATGTCTTTTATTCTAGATTTCTCTCTTTCTTTGAATTATGTTTTGCCCATATTCTACATTATATTTTATATATATGGACCACTTTTAAATTTTGGTTATGGATTTATATCGTTGATTATGATGATTTTTGTGTATGCAGAACTTGTCTTTTTGTTATTTCAAAAGAACTTCTTAGCCCGCATGTTGCGGCGGGTTGAGAGGGTTGAGAAATATGCATTTTTTGATGCGCCAGGATATACTTCTTCGTGAGTTCATAGTTTTAATACACTAATTCAATTACATTAAGGTTAAAGGTCACTTTAAAATTGGATCACGAATAATCAAAGTGTGAAGCCAAATTCACGTCCACCCAATTTCATCAAGGTACAGGCTGCATTAAATGACCATGCTGAGATTTTCTTTCCCCAGGAAGACACGTAATCTGCTTTATTATATATATCAGTTCCTCAAAGATTAGCCCAGAAACTTCTGGTGTCCATCTTTACTCTTTGCAATCTGCTTCCAGCCTGCATAAACAAGAGATACCTTAGAAATTGTCTTCACATAATCATAATAAAGTAGAAGAAAGATTAGTTTACTTGAAACTTGAAAGGTATAAACATAAGTGAACTTTTTTTTGTTTTCATTCTTTTTTTTTTTTTTTTTTTTTTTTTCTTTTTTTTTTTTGGTTTCTGTTCATTCATGTCATCATATAGGTTTCTAAATTTTCTGGCTTTACTAATGTGGTTGATTTTGATTTTTAAACTAATGTGCTATAATATCACATGCATAAATACTCTTTGGTTACTTTCTGCTTTTGCATCTTCTATGTTTGCACAATCTCTACTTCTTTTGTTTCAAGTTGCACAAATTGCATTTTTGGAAAGTAATTACCTGCTTAAAGTGTTACCTTATAATCATATATCTATAATGCCTGTAAGATATAAAAATATAAGGGGTGTTTGGATCAGCTTATTATTTGTGCTTATTTGAAGATTTGAATAGTTGCGGCTTATTTGAATTCACATGCTCAACTTTAATTGTTGTTAGATCTATAAAAATGTAGGCAATGTTTGGATTACCTTATTATTCGGGCTTATGAGCTTATATGAAAATTGGAAAAAGCTTATGGATTATTTAGATCCATTATCTCAAGTTGATACACTCATAAGACAAAAAAATAAAAAATAAATAATACTAAAAAAAAAGGTTTTACGACTTTCCCAATTGAAATAAGGCCATACATCTGGAAAAATATGTTAATCCAAACACCCCCGCAGTCTTTTCCGTAAGCGCATATAGGTGTGCTACCTGCAATTGTGCAGCAAGCAGTGGAAAGGAGTTTCACATGGTGCATATAGGTGTGCTACCTGCAAATGAACACGCTAAAACTTTCAACACTCTTAAATGAAGTAGGAAAGGTTTATTGAAAAGTATGTGTTCACTGGAGCAATGTTAAGGGTATTTCAAGATAAGATTTAATCTTTTCAGTTAAGGAATTTCAGTTAAGGAACATCTTGATTTGGTTTGAGAAAGTCCTTATCTGATGTGTGAAATAATTAGGATTAGATAACTAGCTATAAAAAAATCCGGATAAGTAGTTTTTGGTACACGATGCCTACTTGCTTTAAAACTGCAACAAAGCAGTTCCTGATAGGATGTCGGCCATTTGCTTATTAAATATTTGATGATCAGTTTTCATAATGAACATTTCTTTAGCAATTTCAGTTTTTTTTGTACCCAGTTCACGCAGTTCGTTGGATGGCGGTGAGGATAATCAATCTAAGAATTTCCAGATTGTGTAGGTGTAAGACTAGATGTGTGAAGTTTGTGGATAAAACGTTGGTGAAAGGGGAAGACATGGTTCATGGGGAAGTTCAGATTATGCAGCAGTTGTCAGGGCATCTGGGTGTGGTGACGTTGAAGGAGGTTTATGAGGAGGCGTAGTCGTTTCATTTGGTAAGACTAAAAGGGAGAAGAAAATTATATACTGTATGTTTGGCTATAAAACTTAAACACGGGGCTGAAACGGGTCATTTTGGGGGCTGAAATGGCTGTAGGATCTGGGGCTGGAGTGGCGTCCAACATGGGTGCGTTTGAGGGCTCAAATAAGGGCTGAAGTGTGTGCGGTTGAGGGCTGAAATGGGTGGGTTTGGGCGATGAAAGAGGGCAGAAATGGATGTGTTTAGGGACTGAAGTGGGGGCTTAAATGGGCCAGTGTATGGACTGAAATGGGAGTGAAATAGGATGCTGAAATAGGGGCTGGTACAAGTGCGTTTAGGGGCTGAAATAGGTGTGTTTGCGGTGATGAAATATGACCGCAGTAGGTGCGTTTTGGAGCTGAAGTGTGGGGTAAAATGGACATATTTTAGGGTTGAAATGGGCGTGGAATTGGCGGCTGAGATGGATGTGTTTCAGTTAAACAGGCCCTTTATTAGGTAGAACAGAGTTTACAATCTTGGTGAACATTTAGTAGATTCACATTATATATTGCCCACTTTATATGTCTGCCAACTTGCTTATTCAAGTGCTTATATATGTATGTCAAATCAATTGCTTATACGTGTATTTATACACAGATATACTGAGATGACTTCTGAAGGTGTGAAACAAGGTCTTGAGAGGTAAATCTCATAATATCTTTATTACCACGTTAAATTGATTACTACGCTAAATCCTCTCTCTAACTTTCCAATACTAATTTTGACCTTTGTAAATGGTAACAAAGCCACTTTTTTGCATTGACTATGTTTTTATCTTGCAGCCTTTTAAAAAAACGTGGCATGGTGGAACCAACAATGTTGATGTTCAAATATAGGTGGTTTTGCTCCAAGGTCTTGAGAGGTGAAGCTCATGATATCTTTATAATTGTATTTAGTTATTGTAGCTGTGTTTTTTGTTTGAAATGATCACTCATTATTATTAAATAAAAAAAATGTATCTGCAGTTACTTATGAAAGTAACTGAACCAATTTTTTTTTTTTTTTTTTTTTTTTTTTTTTTTTTTTTTTTTTTTTTTTTTTTTTGCTTAAAATTGAAACGGATCATTAATTATGAGCGTGTGATCCAAATTTAGTTTTTATGCATACGCCCTACAATAAACTTAATTTTTCGTGCTTAAAGGATCGTATCATGATAGATTTGAATCTGATACGCAGGATCAATTTTTTTTGTTAGTGCTGAGAAGGTCACGACATTGGTGATACCAAGGATCATATATCAGCGAAGATTATTCGGAACGAAGAAGTTGATAGATCAGGTAGGTAAACGTCAAATAGATGTTACCCCTTAAAAATTGGTGGTTTGCGTTTATGATTTTATCATTTTCTCTATCCATATCTCAAGTAACCCTTGAAGATATTATTATTTGGTTTACATTATTAACCATGGCGGGAAGCTTTACATCTGAAATGTTTTATTAGCGAACATTATAATACGTTGTTTACACTAAACATAAAGGAATGAGAAAATGGTGCTTTCAAGTACTTGCAATATGGAAAAACAATATTGTTGCAGCCATGACTGTTACATATAATGCCAAGGATATTATTTTCTTTACATTATAACCGTAATCCAATGTGGTTTTAAGTCTAAAAATGCACTATAAAAATGATTGATTTTTTAAAACTTGAATGTAAAGATTTTCCACTTTATGGGGTAACAGCCGAATTCGAGGAGGTTGGTATTGAAAATAATCGTAATAAAAGAACACTTTTATTACATGTTTTCGCATTTGCCGGTTTTTTTTTTTTTTTTTTTTTTTTTTTTTTTTTTTTTTTTTTTTTTCTGCTGTAGTGTTTGTATGGGTGGCAGGAGAGGTTGTTACATATTCTGGAATAGTGCCAATAATGAACAACAATGATGATATATCTATAACTGAGCGATGGCTAAAGGTGTTGTTATTAAAGCTTCACAGGTACTTAATTTCGTTGTTGTTATTATAATTGTGTGGATCATCGGTGGCAATTTTTAACCATTTAGCAATCTTGATTTCTGCATTTATGAATGGGTCGCTTTGGTTATGTTTCATCATAAACGGGCACAAGTTGAAAGTCTTCCAAGCTGCATTTTATATGCATAGACATACACAATCAAAATCTCTAAAAGAAATTGGTAGTTTATCAATATTTTAATTAACCTGATCCAAATAGTTGTGTACTAATAAGTTGTCTTTTTCACCCATTACCCAACCCACCTGACCCCAACCTGTTTCATCCAAAAATGTAAGATTATCTCATATTGGTTATTAGTTACCCAAATATCCCTGCCTTTTAGATGACAAAATCCAGACATTCAGATTTATAACTGAGTTTATATTTTTCTGTACTGCGCATTTTAAAAAAAATGAAAACATTGACCATATGGCTTATTGGTTCTGTGTCACACCGGAACTGCTGTTTTGTATTCAGAAGACCATTCCCTCCCAAACCACGGCAGGCAACATCGATATTTGGAAGGATGACTTAGTTACTTTCTTCTAATTTCAATCCCACTTATGTCCTACATATTAGAAAACAAGGGTTTAGTAGAGATGGATGGTTGGACAATGGCTCAGATTGGATAATCTTTGTATGGGTCAGGTTGGTCCGTCACTTTGACCCAAAACACTTTGTGTCCACGTTGCACTTTACCTAAATATTGAATTAAAATCAAAAAAGAATCAAAAAAGAAATAAACGAGTAAGCAAACAACTTTTGAGTCATCATTTACACAAAAAGTTATATAGGTTCTTAATTGACTAATATTTTGAACCTCATTTCTCAGGGAAAAAAACCACAACCTTGGAATGATCTATTATTTATTAGAAGTATTTCACCATTTGTTGGATATCCGAAATGCATCGATAGTGTCAAAAGGTTTGGAGAGACTCGGTGCTTAAAGAAATTTTGTACATAAATTCCCCAGCAATGAAGTGAATTAATGATATATATTATGGGATATCCTAGAAAGGAATTACAAATTTTATTTGAGTACCGATGTAGTATTTCCATTGTAAAACAATGTTGGAAAAATATATTTTTGTTGTCCTCTGTAGAGCATGGCTGGCTAAGTTGAGTAAATAATTTTATGTCTTTTATGTGAATGAATGCAGGCAGAGGGATGTGGTTGGAGTATTACCACAGAATACGAAACTGCTGTGGTGATTAGCATTGTTGCTCATCAAGATTCGTTGCAGTGGTCATATATCCAAGAAGATTATCGAACAATGTATTCGGAAGACTTGCTTAACGTTTGTAATGTGGTACATCTGTTAGGTTTAGGTTCAATAGTTTTCAATGTATTGAAATTACTAATGTTTATAATAGATCAACTTATCATAATATCTTTATAAATCATTTGTTTCATACAAACGGGCTTCACAAGCTGTCTTAATCATAACGTCCCCGCAGCAACGCGCGGGTTACCCCACTCGTTAAGGTTAAAGGTCACTTTAAAATTGGATCACGAATAATCAAAGTGTGAAGCCAAATTCACGTCCACCCAACCAGTTTGTTGATGATGAATCAACATTCACTACAACAAAAAAGTTAACGTTTCACACTTATTAAACAATATTTTCACACTTTAAAGTTTGTGGAGTTGAAAAGTTCACAATTAAATTATGCGTGATCGGTATTGGTGAAGCAAATAATTTCACACTTGTAAATGTGGAGATTTATAAAAAATTTCATAAAGTGTGAAGATTTTAAAACAATTCTTCATATTTTCAAGTGTGATGATTTTAAAACAATTCATCACACTTTTGAGTGAACGTTTAATTCTTCACACTTTTAAGTGTACTGATTTTGAAACAATTTCTCACACATTTAATTGTGTGAACTTTTAATTCTTCAGATTTCAAGTGGGAGAATTTTGAAACAATTAGTCACACTTCTAAATATGAGAAATTCATAATTCTTTACATTTTTTTAATGTGAGGATTGCGGAAATTCTTCACACTCTTAACTATGAAGTAGCAAAAAAGTTCGTGCAAAAGTCACAAGTTTAGTCCGACTGTCACAAAGCTGTTTCACTATTATTGGGACTCTGTATCTACAATTGTACAAATAAAACATAATGATTCAACAAAAGTATAAATTGCAACAAACACGAACATGCATGGTTCAACTCAGCTTTTATTTTATTATTATACTAGATTTTAGGCCCGCCCCGATGGTTCGGCTAGCTTCATTATGTGTGTCAACTAAATTTGTTTGGTGGAGAGTGTGTAATGTTAAACATTTTTATATCTTGAAAGTTAATGTATATCATAACTTGTAAAAAACATTGTGAATGAAATTTACAACTTCATAATATTAAAATAACATCGTTCTCAAAGTAAACATTGATATCTTTTCAAATTTCATATCTTTAACGATACCAATTGTCTACTTCCCTAAATTTTCTCCCAAAAACTTCATAGTATTAAATAACATCATTCTCAAAGTAAACATTCATATCTTTTCAAATTCCATGTCTTTTACGATACCAATTGTTTATTCATATTCCGTGTCAGTATCTTCTTCAGAAGAATCCTGTTCATTTATATTGTAGTCATGTTTCATGTAATCATGATCTTCATGGATTGTTTGATTTGAATCTGAATAAGTATCTTGATCATTCATCTCAACATTATTTCCTTCATTTAAAACATGATTGTTGTTTATTAGATTTCTTTTCTTTTAAACGTGTTTATAGTTTTTTAAATTTCTCTTCTTTAAAAAGTATTTCTTGTTTCTTAAATTCCTCGTCTTTAAAACGTGTTTGTTGTTTCTTAGATTTCCATTCTTTAAAATGTGATTGTTGTTTCAGAGATATATTTTCTAAAACGTGTTTGTTGTTTCTTAGATTTCTCTTTTTTAAAACGTGCTTAAAAACATGTGTGTTGCTTCTTAGATTTTTCTTCTTTCAAACATGTTTGTTGTTTCTTATTTTATCTTCTTTAAAATGTGTTTTTTGTTTCTTTAATTTCTCCTTTATTTCAAACGTGTTTTTTGTTTCTTAAATTTCTCTTCTTTAAAATGTATTTGTTTTTTCTTAGATTTCTCTTCTTTAAAGCGTGTTTTTGGTTTCTAAAATTCCTATTCTTTAAAACATTTTTGTTGTTTCTTAGATTTCTATTCTTTAAAACGTGTTTGTTGTTTCTAGATTTTTATCTTTCAAACATGTTTGTTGTTTCTTAGATTTCTCTTATTTAAAATGTGTTTGTTGTTCCTTATATTTTTATCTTCTTCAAAACGTGATTATTTTTTCTTAGCTTTCTCTTTTATAAACGTATTTGTTTGATCCATTGTTACACAAGTTCAAGATTTCCTTTATTGATCCTTGTTCGGGCTAGAATCATCACGGTACGTTCTATTTATGTTTTGGTTAATTCTTTACATGTTATACTTGTTCCTAGCTTCCGCAAACGTGTACTTTGATTTATATGACTGTCATGGTTATTAAATTCTAACAATTGTTATTGGAAAGCTTAGAGCACAACGTGCCAAATCAATGAAGTTCAAGGATGGGTACATGGTCTCATCTGGTCAACCAATCATGGAGTATATCGACTCCGCTGTGAGACAAGTGCTTCTTAGATAAGTAAGATCATCTAATCTGTGTTTTTACTTGTTGTCATCTTGGTATCCCATCTTTTTAAAATTCGTGAGGCAAGATGAAAATGAATATGTTATTTATTCATGTTTTTTACTGAATAGATTTCATCTTTCAACATTCAGATCAACAAATATTTAACTTTTGTTTATTTCTTGTACATGGCTTGGTATCAAGGTTGAGATTATGCTCGACCGGGATCCTTCAGTAAAACTTGGGCCCAATTAAGACTGCTCTACCTGATAATGTTGTGATTAACATGCCCATGGATATGACGTTGTTGTACATCCGCACAAATAGTTTAAGGAATACAAACCACCAATTGTCGATTAGCCGCCTTTGCCTGCACCTATGCCAGTACCTGTCTAAAGCTCAATCAAACTCAAGATCAGAAACCCATGTGATCCTCGGAATTCCCATGTCGTGAAAGATAAATTTTCGTGTGTATGTTAAGTATCATTTTGGTTAATTTGGAGTGCTGCATGTTTGACAGCATTAGGTTTATGTTTACGGCTGATTTTATTTCCGTAGAATTGCAATATGAGTTTAGAACATGTTATACATATTATTGCAGTTTTGGTGAGGGACGGTTCTATGCTTTGGTTTTTTCATCAGTTGCACTATGAATGGCCTAATAATTAGAGTCGAGTTATTTAAAAAATCAAACATTCCTCACATACCAAGATACTCATCCCCACCATTCATCTAAAAAAAATCAATGGTTGAGATTAAAAGCATTTAATATTTCACCAATTTTTTATAATTTAAATATCTTTTAAACCGTTAATCGTTAAGCGAAAATAATTACACCATCGCAATAAGCATTTAATTATCTTTCTGTAGGCGGGCATTTTGATATACTTTCGAGAAAAAAAAATCATTTTTTTCACGTTTTTTTTCGTTGCCGAAAAAATCATATATGGTATATCATATATGATACTAGATTTTAGGCCCGCCCCGTTGGGGCGGCTAGCTTTAATATTTTGATAATACGATAAAATTAATAGTAAGATAAGTATAAACATGCAGTCTCATGAGACGAAAATAAATAAAATAAACATGCTATTATCAATAAAATAATAACATTAAACATCTTCATCACACAAAATACATAAAGTAATTTAAAGTTCAAAAAAGACAAGTAAACTCAGGACCACGGGAGTTAGTTCAAGTAGCAACTTTGATAATTTCATGTCACTTGGTTCAACTTCTATCGTCATTCTCTTTCTTTGTCCTATAGCAAAGAAAGCACTTTATATTAGAATAGCAAAAAATAAGTATTAAAGGGGATGAGAACATTCTTAAAAAAACAGTCATGTACCTTTTAGAATGCTCTTGTGTCTTCTTACTCTCTTCGACAGTAGGCTCTGAAGATAAGTATCATGAAGCATTAGAACATTGAGAAATACTTGACCATTATCGAATAACACTTTTAAAATAATACCGAATGATGCTTGAAACAATAGTTGGCCAATTCCACCCGTTTACTCAAGGGTCAAATGTTCTGGGTTATAATCTCTAACGAGTCAAATCGAAAACCAAATAAAGAGCCGTGAAACTGGTTGGTGGGGAGCTATTTTTTAATGCTTACAACATCCAATATCATTTTATTAGAAACATTCGATTGTTAATGTAACATTATAGTTGTTGTGATTATATTAAACACATCAAGCATTTTAAATGGGAAATGTATTTGTTTGTGGGTTAACCTCAACCAACTCGTCCCGAAACACACTAAAAACAACAGGTTTCAACCAAAAATAAAAAATATAAATTTGATGACCATCTTCAAAATTGATATACTAAAATAGTAATATACCTTATTCATTAGCAAAACTACTTTATCACGCCAATTTGGATTGTCTCAAGGAACTTTTCAAATACTAATAGCTTTTGTGGAATTCCCTTTCATGTCAAGGCGGTCGACCCCTAGCATCACCTGTAAGACTAAAAACTTTATTTATGCACTTTTCTATATAAATATGCAGTAAACTTTAAAGAAGGCATGCAAATGAACAATCTTTGCTCACCTTTCGACCCTCAAATCTCTCCTGAAATTCCTTTATGTGGTTCTTGGCTTGAGGGAGTTGAATGGCTCTTCAAGCTACAACATTTATTTTTAGCAGCTTCAAAATTATATAACATCTATATGTAAGTATAGATATGAATAACTCAATAACCGCAGCTACACGGATAAGTAAATATAACACATATATTGTTATCAACATATTGTTATGAGCATATTCAGGTTCAATTCTTTAAGATATTTTGGAAGAAACATAAGATGGTATTCATGACATAATACCTGGTACCTAATACTATCTACTTTTTGATATGCAATCCCAAACAGACCTTATACCTTATACCTAATACTAACTACTTTTTTTCTTATCGTATATGATATAATACCTGGTACAATGTCATCCTAAACTGTAGCATCTGTGGAATTTTGCCATATCTTTATGTTTTAATTCAGAACTATAGTCTCACCGGGTCACTCATTCTGTAAATATAAATAACTAATTGTCAAGGACAACACTTTACTACAAAAAAACCCCGCCACTATAAATAAACTATCCTTATTCAAAAGTACATGAACACTTTCTTCCCGTACTTTGATTAATGTATCATTATTCTTTGTTGATAACTTTATCAAGTTCAAAATCTGTACAAACAATCAATATCAATACGAAAAATTCAAAATAACATTCCCATGTTTTTTGAAAGGCAATAATATTTCCGTTTTAAAATACGAAACCAATCGTTATATTACCCTATCAAATAGTATAACAATAGCAAAGTTATAGGCTAACCGTTGTCATTTATTCAAAACCCGGTGCCATTGCCAAACAGGCATAAAGAGCTACTTCAACAGGACTTTTAAAATAGACATGATCTTTATGGTTTATGGGTCTACTTACCAACCTTTTTATCATCCTAATCCGGCAAGACTATTATTTAAGAGCCACTTCAATAGGACTTATAAAATAACTTACTTAAGCTACATTAATCTTTCGTAATCTCTTATGATTTACAAATTGAGAGAGAATGCTTATTTGTAGTTCAACACTATAATATTGTAGTACAATGATATAGGGAATAACACATACTTGTTTCGATGCCAATGGACGATGAGATAAATTCCAGCAGCTCCACCAAGAACAAACACAAGAACACACATCCTGCAGTATAGTTGCTTTTCATATTAATAAACAATTCCAATGACACCTCCTAGATCATATATGATCTTACTATACCAATTACTACTCATACCATAACATACATAAAGCTAAAATGATAAAAATCAATTCTCCCAAGAACCATACGAAAGACATCAATGATATATCATGACCACACTATACAGTTTCATATACATGTTGTCTACTTGTAAAGAGATGACATTGTACTTACAATATCCTAGTAGCGTTCCGTTTATCAAGGATATGGATACTGGATTTTGGTTTGAGACCTCCAAAATAGGATCCCATGAGATATTCACTGTTAAGCGCCTTGAAAGAGTTGAAAGTTAGTGTCGCGTCCAATTCGTCAACTCCCAGCAAATATGATTATAAAAATGGCACATGTTGTAGTATCCAAAAATAGTCATAGATTCCTTTACAACTCCAGCTATGGTCACTGTTACTCCACTTGTTACTGAGACAATGATGTAGTGCAATAAGAATGAACTCCTTGAGTCATTAACAGTGTTGTAAATATCGGTCTTGGCGGCCGATATATCAGTGATATATCGCTTATCGGCGGTCGACCGATACGATATTTCACTTATCGGTCAAATTTATCGGTTTGGTCAAAATCGGTCAAATATCGGTCATATCGGTCAAATTTCGGTCATATCGGTCAAATATCGGTCATATCGGTCAAATATCGGTCATATCGGTCAAATATCGGTCAAATCGGTCAAATTTATCGGTTTCGAGTCAATCAGTCATACATTCGAGTTTAATTGGAGTACTTTGGTAGTATACCAGTTCTCTCTTATAAGTTATAAATATAATTTATGTTTTGTTTTGTGTTGCATATGTTGCATTTCAAAAATATACATAAATTTCTTTATAATTTATGGTCTCCGATATATCACTGATATATCGCTGCCATATCGGTCTTGGCGTTTGGCGGTGGTCGACCGCCGAGCGATATTTACAACACTGGTCATTAAACATGTTTTATATTTTTGTATTTGAATTTATTGTGCATTATGAATAGACAACTATATAAGTTCTAGAGGATGTACTCAGTTATACCTGCAACACCACAACCACCATTCCAAGTTCTCGAGGCTATAGTAGTTCTCTGTCATTTCCGCACTAACATGGGATGTCTGGCGCAAAAAAAAAAAAAAAAAAAAAAAAAAAAAAAAAAAAAATTGTTCAAGAACCGAATGTTTTAAATATCAGATTATATTTAAGCCGAATTTGACATAATAAGGTTTAGCCTAAAAATTAAATAAGCAGTCTAGATGGTGTTTAGATCGCTTAATTTGAAGGGTTTATCTCATTCTTTTCGCACACATGCTTGAACAAATTGTCACAGAAAGTCAGAAGATGAAATCTCATAAATTAGTACACGCACATTTCCTATATAATAGAATATTTTTTGGTTGTACCAGGTCAACCTTAGTATGCTGGACTATAAACACGTAGCTACAACAACTAAAACTCATACACAGCTTAAATTTCATTCTCATGAAACATCTGTATATTTTAACGCAAAAAAGAAATTAATTTTGAACATAAGTGAAAAGTAGAAATGATTTATATAGATGTTCCTAAAATAAACAGGTAAAGTATCAAATAAGCTAAACTTGACATGAACAAATTGGTCAAAAGTCAAAAAAAATCTTCTTTAAAATATAAAATCAGTAAACATAATTACCTCAATCAAATAGCTTGAACCAAGTGCAACCACTTGACCATGAGCAACTGACATTTAATGAAATTTAACTCGCCCCAAGGTTTTTGAGACTGAATGATCCATTTGTTTCCAACTTTATGATAGCCTGAGTAGATAAAGGTACAATTTACATGTTAGTTAAAATGAATCAGAAAGAAGATATAAAGATGTATGTGTGTATCTATCGATATAAACTCACAGCCTGTATATCTTAAGCAATGACAAAGTATATGTCATATGTTCAAGAATACAATGAGATATGCATGCTATCTATAGGTTTTAATTGGATACTAACTTGTTAGTAAGTAGATAGATAACATCACGATATAGTGAGCGTTTGTTGAGACTTTCTACTCGGTCAACTCTTTAAAAAGCAGTTTTGTCAGCATATCATGACATACATCAAAATTGTTCGTCTTCTATTGACCTGTTAAAAAACAGAGTTGAAGTTTACTACCGTAGTTGATTTGTTAGTTATAATAGCTTTAGTATAAACAAATATTTCCTTAACATAACTTACACATAATAAATCTTCTATATAATGGAATTTCACTTTAGATCTTCTATATCCTTCTACAACCATGTCTTCTGGTGACATCTCTTTTAAATATATGTCCTTCGCATTTGTGCTTTAAGCCTGGAAATTAAAAGACACAATCAACATTCCCGTTATTTATTTATTGATGTTACTAAAGATGTAAGAACATGTTTAGCATCATAAACTCACTCTAAACCTGAGATTTGCTCATAAGTAGGTATGTCAACTTCAAGATGGATGTCCATCATCCAACGAAATGCAAAGGAACTCAGGCCATACCCACATGTAACACAAACGGTTAACACACACACAGTGTTACAATATATACGTAAATGAGACACTATACTCTTTATAAATCATATAAAGAAAATAAAGGAAATTGGACAAAGATATCTGAGCATTTGCTTCACCTTTGTGTGTCAATTGTTTCCTGTGTCATCTTTTATACCACCATCGGGACACATGGCACCAGGAGCCACCACTTTTCTTGGTGGCGTCGAAGTGCTTTATGAAAATAGCCTAATCTGTCAGCCATTGGTGCTACTATCCCTTAAACAAAACCACCTGTCACATCCAAACTTTCATAGCAGATCGAAGTTCGTCCACACTACAATATATAAATTCAATAAGTACACACCAGGTATAAATTCAATATGTATCCTAAACCAAGTATTGTTGATGCATTTTATCAAACAGATTATGTGCATATAACCCATTATAAAATTCAATCTATAATATAAAAAATAATCCAATAACAAATCACCCAATTTAAAAATATCACGATATCATATCATAATTAAGTAATAATAATAATAATAATAATAATAATAATAATAATAATAAAGAAAAAAATACATACCTTTTAACCAGTATTCGATCCATCTAATCCACAGGAACACGCTCCCTTTTAATCCAAAAAACGAAACCAAAATTATAATCAATAGATACACCAAACCTCTTCCATCGATGAATATTTATATAGGACTTTATTGGATTTTGTGAATCATAGTTCGCTTAATTGTTAGAGATCTATGTTTTTTAGCGATAAAAATCAATTGGTTTTTAGATCAATTCGTCATCAACCATTTAATGCTGGGATTGAATTGAATATTGGGGATTTTGTGTTAGGGTTTATGTTTGGGGATCTCGTTTGTATTTTCTTGATCTGGTGTTATGTTTTGGGGATATTGAATGAATAATCCCTCAAATCCTATATAAATGAATCGTTTAATATTGGGATTGAAATTGTTCCATGGATCTGATATTGTTTTTTCGTTTTCCGATTAGGATTTGAGGGATAGTGTTTTGAGAAGGGATAGGGTTTGAGAAGATGAGATTGAGTGTGTGTTTTGTTTGTTGATGTGAAAGTTGCAAATGCTTCTTTCATCTGGAATTCCGCCCCAAATTGCAAACAAAAAATCGACAGCAAATAGATTTTAGAGATTACACGTGTCAGTTGATAAGAATTTTGAAGGGAGAAATAATAGGACAAGCTTCCTTTATATAGGAGGTAGATTACATATCATATATGATGATATGTAATATCATATATGATTTTTTCGGCCACGAAAAAAAAACGTGAAAAAAACAAAAAAAAAATTGTCGAAAATATATCAAAATGCCTATTTATAGAAAGATAATTAAATGCTCGTCGTAATGGTGTATTTTTTTCGCTTAACGATTAACGGTTTGAAAAATATTAATGTTTGAAAAAAAAAGGATGAAAGTGGGTTTTTTAATTGTTGTGATTAATCTCATCCATTAGATCAAATAAAGGTGGAGGAAAGATGGATGGTGCAGATTAGTCCATGTAAAAAAAGTTTAGTATCTTATATTTAATACTGGGAGGTGATTTATACACCATTTTTATTTGCCATACACCACTAAATTATGCATAATTGTGCCATACACCATTTTTATTCGATAAATAGATTAGTATTTAAAAATAAATGGTGCACAAATTATCTCCCATAATTAATCTCTGGCCATGAAGAAATCCCTCTAGTATTTTACAAGAAAAAAAAATCCCGTAATCCCATAAAATATACCGAATCCTATCTCTAGAAATGGGAAACAATATCTTCATATATTCTTGTTTTAAAAGAGGCAATGATTTGCTTAAATCCTTTTTATTAAGTCAAAAGATCATATATACCTATAGCACATAAGGATAGTCTATCAACTTCCATAAAAAAAACGAAACTTGCATGGTTGATACAAAGGACGTATATTTAGAAAAGCATTTCACCAGATCTTAAGTCATTCTTATAAATACCATATCATTCACAAACACATACATTATAAACCCTAGAGCGAAACTGAGAAGCAATAAGAGGTCGAAGCATTTATTTTGGTTTCTGGCTGGAGTTTCAGTCGCCAAGTAAAGGTACCAGTATTCTCATGCATGTAATTTGAACTTAATTGTGCTGTTAGAATCTCATAATACGTTAAGATTGGTCTGGTTTACGTGCTTTTAAATCATTAAGAAAAATATATGCAGTTAGCTTCTTGTGTATGCATGATATTTATAGTTTGACTGTTGGCTTAGTGCCGTGAAAGTTACAAATTTACTTTCAGAATGTTTTGTACAGTCGGAATCATAAACTAGTTATCCGATAATAAATAAAACTTACTTTCGGAATGTTCTAAGATCGTCAACCAAGTTGTGGGTTCAAGTTCACTAACCAGGAACAAATGTGGTGTATTTTTGTCTTATGTACAGTGAGACTGGAATAATTTGCCTCTCTAAAAAAGCACTTTTTAACTTCCAGAAACTTACAAACAAGGTTATTTTCATTATTCTGTTATTATTATGTTTCTGAAAATTTTCATATGATACTGTAAAGCGTTTTGATGATAAATTTGCTCAAAGATACAGTTTCTAAACAACTGATAAACTTATACCAGTATTAAACGTTGTTGAAGAAGCAGCAAAAGGGGAGCGTGACTTGGGATAGTTGCTTTAATGAGCTGCTACTACTGGGTTAATTAATTAGTTGATTAAGCTTTGTGAACTAGATTATAGTTACTTGTTACAATCCATTTAAGCAATCTTTTGTACAACCCTTTTAAATCAGCTAATTAATTTTTTCTTAAAACAACACTTATTCTTAGCTTGACACGTGCACTTTAGTTTTGTGAATTGCCTTTTAAATCAGCCTTTGAAACAACGTTTTCGTTTGCCTAAAAAAATTCCCAGTCTTTGAAGTTAGACTATTTTAATATTTTATTTAAACCTTCTTAAATGAATAATAAATAAATAAATAGTAATTCAATTACAATAGTTACCCTTTATGATCATGACACCAGACAAACACGTCCTCATTTCATCCCCTCTAACCACTCATTGGTAGTCACTATAGTTACACAGATTTATTTAGCCTTATTTTCTTAAACCTTTCTAAAATTCTTTAAACTGCAGCGAGAATAATTAATCTGGGCGTTTTAATTTTTCTAATGTTTATAAGTATGTAAAGATTTCGATTGTATTACTTTTGGAATTGATTGATATAATTTAAGAGGTTTTATATCATCCCACCAAACACTCCCTAATTTGAATGTTCATCAGAATCATGCCTGAAAATATTAGCCGTGTTATTCCCTTGATTAACGATTCGATTATCATTTATGAGAATATACATTATGATAGCGATATGCAATTCAGGCTATATATAAGGCTAATCTCATTGGTACCTAAACATATACACTCTTCATTACATTCCAATACTCCCCCTGTCTTTTTTCAAAACCCTTATTGGCTAGGCTTGGTGTCGGGTTTCAAGCACCAACTAACTGAAGGCGCTGCTTGAAAATGCACAATCTTGGAGAGATTAGACCTCATTTTCACATTGTAGTAAATCTAATGAGGCTTTTGAAAAAGATGGCAATGAGCCGATGAAGCTCATTGACATTGAGTATGTAGCTATTTTACTCTTTTGCATTTTTTTAATAACATGAAGTGTTATTAAAAAATAAGAAGCTATTTAGGAAGAGTTATAATTTAAAACATAATCTATGCATTCATGTACATATACTTTGTCATTTCTATGTATTACATCGAATTGACACTTTTTAGTAATTTTACATCGAATTATTATTATTATTATTATTATTATTATTATTATTATTATTATTATTATTATTATTATTTTAAAGATGCGTTTCAAATCATGCTATGGTTCCATATCTTTCAATTATGAGTTTCTTTAATTAGCATGTGTCGATACCTGATTTGTCCTTACTAAACCTATTAAAGTTATTACACAAAATATTCAGTTAAGTTATTGGCCAATAAATTCAAATTATGCGTGGGAAAATAATTGACATAGATTTCAAATTAGAATTTGTGATTACACATAATATGCTTTGATCATACATATTGATTACGTTATTGTTTTTAGTTAAGTTTGTTATTTTATGAACCTTTTAAGTTTTTTACAATGCCTTAGCAGGGAAGAAATTGGGGTTAAGGCACCTTATAACACAGAATTATTTAGGATTGGACTTGGTACGGGTTACAAAGGCAGGTTCGTAATGGGTTACCCGGGTCAATGTGGTAAAATTAGTGGGCTAACCTATATCCAAGTCCTAAGAAATGAACACAAGTATCAGGAAGAATGGTTTCCGTTTTGACAGCTAGATGTTTTGAGATTGTAGATGATTTTGTTAAGTTATATAGTTTAGATTAAATTCACTTTAGTTATATGAAAAAATGTAATATGTAACTGTACTATATTATTTTTGTTGTGTTTGAGGTTCTTCTACATGGTACTAAGAAAAAAATGGAATATGATTGGTCTTTTAATTGGAAAAGAACTGTGCGTCGTTTATCACGACAACCAGTGACGGAACCAGGGGGTGTCTGGGGGGTCCTGGGAAACCCATGGATTTTTGTTGCGTAGTGTTAATTTTGTTAAAAAAATCTCGATTTTTCTTAAATGCACCCGGTCCTTAAAACTTGTGTTTGTAGTCTTGTTTAGTTTATTCTAAGTGCACCTGCTCATTTTGTGTCCTGGTTCCGTCCCTGACGACAACGCTACGACCACAATAACCATTTGGAATATTATGGCATGTTTCAAGCTTAGTAATACTTGTTTCAGTCTATGAAGGTGGAAATTGTTGAATGTTAGGCAATTTAGATAACGGTTTTAAAAATATAATTTTTGCAGGGGGAAATTATATTACATTATGTTCAATGAAATACTGTGTGCAAAGAATTTAATAGTTTTGTGGCCAATTTAGTGTGTAAATATGATTATAAAGTTATAATAGTTCAACCATAATGTGATTCTGTGCTAAATTATTTATAACGTATTGTACATTAAAAATATAGCTTTTGCAACTTTTAATATGTTTCCTTTTTATGCTAAACTAAGTGATATTAGTATGCGTATTTAACCCGCTAAAGAATAGATCACCTGAATCGCCCCATTTTTATGGTTGATAATTTAATATTGTGTAATGTAGCTTTTAATGTCCACATCTTTATTTTTGTAATACTAGAGTGATGTGATCATTCTTTGATAAACCTATTTTTTGCGCAAAGATTCAGCATACCATAATCCCTTGACTATTTTAGCATTTACACAATTGATATTATTTGTTTTTCGTTTGATATGCATGATAGTTTGTTAAACTTACCAACATGTATCAATATCATAACACTATGTTTGCACCGACAAAGTATGAAGCATTTTATTTTTTCGTTTTGCAAGGCTAATAATCACGTGGAGTAATGTACTACAATTATATTAATGTGTTGTTTTTTAATGCTAAATGCGTAATACATACATGTTTCATATGTATGAACTTTCTAATTAGTATTGCGTAAACTAATGTGTTTCTTTTTAACAGTTAATTGTGTGATGCCCAAGTATCTGTTTATGTTATTTATGTGATGTACCACTTACGGAGTATTATATTTGCATTGACTTCCATAAACTTGTTAAGAGTTCTAAAGTATTAATAGTTTATGTAATACGATTAGTTTTATACATATATGTGGCAGAAAAATGTACTGATGATCTTGCTTGGTTATGTAAACTTGAGTAAGTGAAGTATATATTTGTGTACATGGCCATGGCTATTTGTATCGCTGGGACACCTCTAGTGTAGAACTAGCTTAAAGGCATTAATGAGGAACTGGACCAATCAACTAGCTAGGAATGTTAAATTTTTTCAGAATATGATAAAGAGTATATTTTGTTGAAATTGTAGGAGACTTGTTTGGAAAGGAAGTGAGAGCTACGAAGATATGATGAGTTTCAAGGGGTTTTTAAAGGGGGTCGCATGTTTCTCAAGTGGATGTGTCACAGCTAGTTCAAGAGAATCAGATTCCAAAACTCTAGAAGACTCTCCTCCTGAATTCATGGTTTGTAGAAAACATCCATTGTAAATACTTCCGTCATCTCTGTGGAACCATATTTCCTAATATATTTTGTCTCTTATCGCAGCATGTTACTTTGAGGCTAATCAAAAGAGATAAAAACAATGTATGGTTACAAGAACTGGAAAAAGTAATTTCTGGCACTGAAGGTATGCATTGTGATCTATATTATCAGTTTATACTTTATATATTTTTGTGTTCTCTAAGATTAATCAAACAATTTTATTGTTGGTAAAAGGACCGAACAGGTGGTTCGTTGCTGAGAATGGGAAGGTAAATATTTCGGTTTACGTTTCTCGAACCCAATTTCTGAGGCGTTTGCAGATATTTAGTAAATATGCAAAGGTAGAGCATATGCAAGGTGGAAGAAACTGTCCATCCAACTTCGTTAGAATGAAAGAAGCGCCCTCAACTAATAAACGTACAAACCCCTCAACTAATAAAAACACAAATCCGGGCCCTCAACTAATAACGCATGCACAACAGTTGGCTATGATAATTACGGTTTTTATGGTAATGGAGGCTACAATGGGAACAGTTATAACTACCAACCGGAACCTGCCGAGTATCAAAAGAGGATTGGCTACGACCATATAATGTGCAGGGGATGCTTCTGAATGTTCTGGAGGTCATAATGGAAAGGCATTGACTCTAGATAAGACTCAAGATAAATCTTTCTAAAAATACTGTCCAAAAGTGCAAGCTCCCGCGAAAATAACTAGCATCAGATGGCAATGATCCCAAATGCTGCAAGTATAATGTGATTGAATTTATTGGACATGATGTCTTTTATTCTAGATTTCTCTCTTTCTTTGAATTATGTTTTGCCCATATTCTACATTATATTATATATATGGACCACTTTTAAATTTTGGTTATGGATTTATATCGTTGATTATGATGATTTTTGTGTATGCAGAACTTGTCTTTTTGTTATTTCAAAAGAACTTCTTAGCCCGCATGTTGCGGCGGGTTGAGAGGGTTGAGAAATATGCATTTTTTTGATGCGCCAGGATATACTTCTTCGTGAGTTCATAGTTTTAATACACTAATTCAATTACATTAAGGTTAAAGGTCACTTTAAAATTGGATCACGAATAATCAAAGTGTGAAGCCAAATTCACGTCCACCCAACCAGTTTGTTGATGATGAAACAACATTCACTACAACAAAAAAGTTAACGTTTCACACTTATTAAACAATATTTTCACACTTTAAAGTTTGTGGAGTTGAAAAGTTCACAATTAAATTATGCGTGATCGGTATTGGTGAAGCAAATAATTTCACACTTGTAAATGTGGAGATTTATAAAAAATTTCATAAAGTGTGAAGATTTTAAAACAATTCTTCATATTTTCAAGTGTGATGATTTTAAAACAATTCATCACACTTTTGAGTGAACGTTTAATTCTTCACACTTTTAAGTGTACTGATTTTGAAACAATTTCTCACACATTTAATTGTGTGAACTTTTAATTCTTCAGATTTCAAGTGGGAGAATTTTGAAACAATTAGTCACACTTCTAAATATGAGAAATTCATAATTCTTTACATTTTTTTAATGTGAGGATTGCGGAAATTCTTCACACTCTTAACTATGAAGTAGCAAAAAAGTTCATGCAAAAGTCACAAGTTTAGTCCGACTGTCACAAAGCTGTTTCACTATTATTGGGACTCTGTATCTACAATTGTACAAATAAAACATAATGATTCAACAAAAGTATAAATTGCAACTGTGACAATCGGCAGTTTAGGGAGCTATTTTAAAAACCCGCATTTCAATTTAAGTTCGTTTATAATTTTTATTTGAAATTTTCATTTCACAACGAACTTGTAAGACCTATTTTATGGATATTTTAATTAATGACGTTATGGAATTCGTGAATTATGTTCATAATTCATTTTTGGTTATACGATCGGTGATGTATATTTGAATTCTCACTTGGTACTACGTTGACTTTGGCACTAGGATTACCTAACATAGTTTTATGATTCGTCTTAACGAGTCCGTTATATATTTTAATTAATTACGAGAGGTTCTCGTGTAATATGGAAATTTTAAAATGAGTTCGGGTTCGGGCCACGTGTTTTTACAGTTACCCGCGTTACCCGCCCCACCGTAATAATATCCTTATTATTACTATTATTATTATTATTCTTATTATTATTATAACAAAAAAAAAAAAAAAGAGAAAAGTTAGTATAAGGGGCGTTTGGCCCGGTTTTTACCCACACACACAACACAAACACAAACTCACTTTACTCTCATCTCTCTCTCTTTTCTTCCCTTGCAAACCCTAGCCGCCGACACTATTCCGGCCAGCCGCCGCCGCACCTCCGGTCACCCAACAAAACTAACACCACCAATTTACTCCTCTCTTTCCCCTCTTTCTTTTGAGCTAGAACACGCGCCCTAACTCCCACATTAACACCAAATCCGAATCAAATAATCACAAGTTCATCACCATTTTCTTGTTATTTCTTGAGTACTCTTCGATTTAGTATTGTTTTGGAAGGTAGGATGAGTTTTAACTCAATTTATGGGTTCGAATCGTGACCAAGGGTCACGAATTGATGAGATCCGAGTGGGTTTTCATTTAAAACGTGATAAGCTTATGGGTTTTTGGATGAAACTACGTTTTCATATGGTTTGGTATCCGGGTTTAGTTTTCTTTGTGGGTTCGAACGAACCGTGAGTCGAAGACTCACGGCTAGATGTGGATACGAGCCACTCGGCTCGTTACTTTTCTTGTTATTTGACCTTGGAATCCTTGTTGGTTCATGTTTAGTGCTCGACCTTGATGTTTGGGTCACGTTTGGTGTTGATCGTGGCTCGTTGGAGCTTAACCGAGACCCTATGGTCTCGGTGTAATATTATTTTTTTGGCTCGGTTGAGAGTCGTATGTGACCATTGGTCCGATTGGTTTGACCCTTGGCTAGCTTGGTTACCGATTTGTATTTGTCGTTGTTATTTGGTGTCGAGACCCAAGAGGGTGTTTGGGACAGTTTTGGTTGGCTCGTTTGAGCATTTCCGAGACCAAGGTGGTCCTTGGTCGAGTCCTCCTTGACTCGTAATTTCAGCCGAGACCCAAGTGGGTCACTTGGCTCGGGTTTTGGCTTGGTAAACCGACCCAAATGTTAACCTTGTTGATGTTTTTTTTTTTTGTTATATTAATTGTGAGCATATTATTGGCATTGTTGTGGTATTATATTTTCGGCCGAATGCTTTTATTGGGTCGAGACCTTTTTTGGTCTCGACAAGGGAATTATTGTGATATTGTGAAGTTGTTGGCGAAAGTGATATTGAGGACCGGTTATGAGACGGTCGTTAGATGACGGAGATAGGTTAGTCAGGTACCGTAGTCGGACCTTATTGTTGTAGCCCGTGGTTTGAGATTGTGATTGGACGGAGATTTATTATTTATGACTTTTGCTTATGATTGGACTTGGACAATGAGCCGAGGGTCATGACTCGGACATATGACCATTTCGTATAACTCAATAACTATTAAAAATTGAAACGAGAATAATAAAACTCGTAATAATAATTATTGATAATATGAACGTTTATATGAAAGGATATACGTGAATAACGTATATATAACTATATAAACGCGTATATTAATAATAATAATAATCACGAGTCGTATTATAAATAATACGATTAGATATATATTAGGCTACGAAAGTGGCGTAATATTATTAAACGTATTATTATTATAAAAATTGTGTTATAAACGGGAAACTCCCGATAATTATGGAACGTTTAATAAAATGTTGTTTTGGATATATAACGGATAAACTTATTGAGTTAGACAAAATTGTCGTCGCTCGGGTCCAGGTAAGTTATTATTTGCGACATTCGTGTTGTCTCGGATATATGACGACTAATATAGACGCTTTCTATAAGTAAATAACCACTTAACCGTAAGGTTGAGCCGGGTTATTTGGTTATATGACACGAACATATTAGTGGGCATCATATCCTACGACGCCCATAGGTTGTAGTATATGTAAAGTGTAATAGATTGCGAGTGTATATATCGGGAAATCTGGCCAATTTGACGATATATATGAGGAATTTATTAAACTACGATATATACTATATAGTATATATGTGCTATGTGCTTTATATGTGCTTTAGTTTGAGTGTAATCTTGGAACGGTATATTACGTAAATAAATATGAGGATTATCAAATCGACGGATTTGGTAAACTTTGGCGATTTATTTAAGTGATGTATTGGGCTAATATTAGATCTATAGTTTATTTTATTTTGTTATGTGCGATCTTGTTGGTTTGTTTTGAGTCGACCCACCACCCGTATGGATACCAAACGCAAATACACCAAACTAATACGAAATGGATTTTCGGTAATAAAACGGATTCTCGTCCGGGTTTGGGAATATTATATATTTGAGGAAATGATTTCTGAAAGAGTTAATATTGTTAGGTCGTGCCAAGTCCGTAGTTGCTGTTTCGTGAGTTATCATACATCTTATTTCTACCTACCTCGTCTTGCTATTTTCTGGATTTGAGGTGAGTCATAGCCCCACTTTTTACTCTTGAACTATGTTTTCAATGATTGGGGTGAGAAACGTGCAAATCATTTTACGTGGACTATTATCGCTTTTATATTATTTCTAAACTTGCTATGCATATGGACTAGGATGTATAGTCAGCTTTAGTCACTTCTTATGTGTACTATTCAAGGTTGGCTTATTTGTTATTGTCAGCTTTAGTCACGCGGTTCGTGTGTACTATTCAAGGTTGACTTATTTAGATACTGTAGTGTGCACCTATAGGTTATTATACTTCGGAGGTTATCCGAGTTATTATTGGTATTGCGGGGGTTACCCGAATATCTATGTTAGTACGGAAGGGTATCCGTGTGTTTTGTTTGTACGGAAGGGTATCCGTGTGTTATGTTGGAGCGGAGGGTATCCGCAGGCTTTTAGTGAATCCTTAGTCTAGCTAGCAAGCGTTTTGCGTATATGTCCACTATATCTTTAGTTGAACTTAAACCTATGATCTCACCAGCGAAAGCTGACTTTTAGCACGTTTTCTCAGGTAATTAAGTGTTGAGGTGCATGCTTGGATTGGAAGGCTCGGCTAAGGCACACGGTTTATGGATCTATATTTTCTAAACTCTGATAATTAAATTTGGACCTATTGCTATTTTATTTTGGGCCTGACTCTGAATGATGTTGGGATAAATGTAAACCTTAAAACCCCGCTTTGGTTGTGTTTTTATTATGTTTACTTTATCTCGTTCTATATTGTCTTGTGTTGGATACCAATCCCCGTAGCACCCCGAAAGCTTGTTGAGTCTTCCGCTGTATCAAATTTTGGGGGTGTTACAGCAACAAACACGAACATGCATGGTTCAACTCAGCTTTTATTTTATTATTATACTAGATTTTAGGCCCGCCCCGATGGTTCGGCTAGCTTCATTATGTGTGTCAACTAAATTTGTTTGGTGGAGAGTGTGTAATGTTAAACATTTTTATATCTTGAAAGTTAATGTATATCATAACTTGTAAAAAACATTGTGAATGAAATTTACAACTTCATAATATTAAAATAACATCGTTCTCAAAGTAAACATTCATATCTTTTCAAATTCCATATCTTTAACGATACCAATTGTCTACTTCCCTAAATTTTCTCCCAAAAACTTCATAGTATTAAATAACATCATTCTCAAAGTAAACATTCATATCTTTTCAAATTCCATGTCTTTTACGATACCAATTGTTTATTCATATTCCGTGTCAGTATCTTCTTCAGAAGAATCCTGTTCATTTATATTGTAGTCATGTTTCATGTAATCATGATCTTCATGGATTGTTTGATTTGAATCTGAATAAGTATCTTGATCATTCATCTCAACATTATTTCCTTCATTTAAAACATGATTGTTGTTTATTAGATTTCTTTTCTTTTAAACGTGTTTATAGTTTTTTAAATTTCTCTTCTTTAAAAAGTATTTCTTGTTTCTTAAATTCCTCGTCTTTAAAACGTGTTTGTTGTTTCTTAGATTTCCATTCTTTAAAATGTGATTGTTGTTTCAGAGATATATTTTCTAAAACGTGTTTGTTGTTTCTTAGATTTCTCTTTTTTAAAACGTGCTTAAAAACATGTGTGTTGCTTCTTAGATTTTTCTTCTTTCAAACATGTTTGTTGTTTCTTATTTTATCTTCTTTAAAATGTGTTTTTTGTTTCTTTAATTTCTCCTTTATTTCAAACGTGTTTTTTGTTTCTTAAATTTCTCTTCTTTAAAATGTATTTGTTTTTTTCTTAGATTTCTCTTCTTTAAAGCGTGTTTTTGGTTATTAAATTCCTATTCTTTAAAACATTTTTGTTGTTTCTTAGATTTCTATTCTTTAAAACGTGTTTGTTGTTTCTAGATTTTTATCTTTCAAACATGTTTGTTGTTTCTTAGATTTCTCTTATTTAAAATGTGTTTGTTGTTCCTTATATTTTTATCTTCTTCAAAACGTGATTATTTTTTCTTAGCTTTCTCTTTTATAAACGTGTTTGTTTGATCCATTGTTAAACAAGTTCAAGATTTCCTTTATTGATTCTTGTTCGGGCTAGAATCATCACGGCACGTTCTATTTATGTTTTGGTTAATTCTTTACATGTTATACTTGTTCCTAGCTTCCGCAAACGTGTACTTTGATTTATATGACTGTCATGGTTATTAAATTCTAACAATTGTTACAGGAAAGCTTAGAGCACAACGTGCCAAATCAATGAAGTTCAAGGATGGGTACATGGTCTCATCTAGTCAACCAATCATGGAGTATATCGACTCCGCTGTGAGACAAGTGCTTCTTAGATAAGTAAGATCATCTAATCTGTGTTTTTACTTGTTGTCATCTTGGTATCCCATCTTTTTAAAATTCGTGAGTCAAGATGAAAATGAATGTGTTATTTATTCATGTTTTTTACTATTTCATCTTTCAACATTCAGATCAACAAATATTTAATTTTTGTTTATTTCTTGTACATGGCTTGGTATCAAGGTTGAGATTATGCTCGACCGGGATCCTTCAGTAAAACTTGGGCCCAATTAAGACTGCTCTACCTGATAATGTTGTGATTAACATGCCCATGGATATGACGTTGCTGTACATCCACACAAATAGTTTAACGAATACAAACCACCAATTGTCGATGAGCCGCCTTTGCCTGCACCTATGCCAGTACCTGTCTAAAGCTCAATCAAACTCAAGATCAGAAACCCATGTGATCCTCGGAATTCCCATGTCGTGAAAGATAAATTTTCGTGTGTATGTTAAGTATCATTTTGGATAATTTGGAGTGCTGCATGTTTGACAGCATTAGGTTTATGTTTACGGCTGATTTTATTTCCGTAGAATTGCAATATGAGTATAGAACATGTTATACATATTATTGCAGTTTTGGTGAGGGACGGTTCTATGCTTTGGTTTTTTCATCAGTTGCACTATGAATGGCCTAATAATTAGAGTCGAGTTATTTAAAAAATCAAACATTCCTCACATACCAAGATACTCATCCCCACCATTCATCTAAAAAAAATCAATGGTTGAGATTAAAAGCATTTAATATTTCACCCATTTTTTATAATTTAAATATCTTTTAAATCGTTAATCGTTAGGCGAAAATAATTACACCATCGCAACGAGCATTTAATTATCTTTCTGTAGGCGGGCATTTTGATATACTTTCGAGGAAAAAAATCATTTTTTTCACGTTTTTTTTCGTGGCCGAAAAAATCATATATGGTATATCATATATGATACTAGATTTTAGGCCCGCCCAGTTGGGGCGGCTAGCTTTAAAATTTTGATTATACGATAAAATTAATAGTAAGATAAGTATAAACATGCAGTCTCATGAGACGAAAATAAATAAAATAAACATGCTATTATCAATAAAATAATAACATTAAACATCTTCATCACACAAAATACATAGAGTAATTTAAAGTTCAAAAAAGACAAGTAAACTCAGGACCAGGGGAGTTAGTTCAAGTAGCAACTTTGATAATTTCATGTCACTTGGTTCAACTTCTATCGTCATTCTCTTTCTTTGTCCTATAGCAAAGAAAGCACTTTATATTAGAATAGCAAAAAATAAGTATTAAAGGGGATTAGAACATTCTTAAAAAAACAGTCATGTACCTTTTAGAATGCTCTTGTGTCTTCTTACTCTCTTCGACAGTAGGCTCTGAAGATAAGTACCATGAAGCATTAGACCATTGAGAAATACTTGACCATTATCGAATAACACTTTTAAAATAACACCGAATGATGCTTGAAACAATAGTTGGCCAATTCCGCCCGTTTACTCAAGGGTCAAATGTTCTGGGTTATAATCACTAACGAGTCAAATCGAAAACCAAATAAAGAGCCGTGAAACTGGTTGGTGGGGAGCTATTTTTTAATGCTTACAACATCCAATATCATTTTATTAGAAACATTCGATTGTTAATGTAACATTATAGTTGTTGTGATTATATTAAACACATCAAGCATTTTAAATGGGAAATGTATTTGTTTGTGGGTTAACCTCAACCAATTCGTCCCGAAACACACTAAAAACAATAGGTTTCAACCAAAAATAAAAAATATAAATTTGATGACCATCTTCAAAATTGATATACTAAAATAGTAATATACCTTATACATTAGCAAAACTACTTTATCACGCCAATTTGGATTGTCTCAAGGAACTTTTCAAATACTAATAGCTTTTGTGGAATTCCCTTTCATATCAAGGCGGTCGACCCCTAGCATCGCGTGTAAGACTAAACACTTTATTTATGCACTTTTTTATATAAATCTGCAGTAAACTTTAAAGAAGGCATGCAAATGAACAATCTTTGCTCACCTTTCGACCCTCAAATCTCTCCTGAAATTCCTTTATGTGGTTCTTGGCTTGAGGGAGCTGAATGGCTCTTCAAGCTACAACATTTATTATTAGCAGTTTCAAAATTATATAACATCTATATGTAAGTATAGATATGAATAACTCAATAACCGCAGCTACACGGATAAGTAAATATAACACATATATTGTTATCTACATATTGTTATGAGCATATTCAGGTTCAATTCTTTAAGATATTTTGGAAGAAACATAAGAAGGTATTCATGACATAATACCTGGTACCTAATACTATCTACTTTTTGATATGCAATCCCAAACAGACCTTATACCTTATACCTAATACTAACTACTTTTTTTCTTATCGTATATAATATAATACCTGGTACAATGTCATCCTAAACTGTAGCATCTGTGGAATTTTGCCATATCTTTATTTTTTAATTCAGAACTATAGTCTCACCGGGTCACTCATTCTGTAAATATAAAGAACTAATTGTCAAGGACAACACTTTACTACAAAAAAACCCCGCCACTATAAATAAACTATCCTTATTCAAAAGTACAAGAACACTTTCTTCCCGTACTTTGATTAATGTATCATTATTCTTTGTTGATAACTCTATCAAGTTCAAAATCTGTACAAACAATCAATATCAATAAGAAAAATTCAAAATAATATTCCCATGTTTTTTGAAAGGCAATAATATTTCCATTTTAAAATACGAAACCAATCGTTATATTACCTTATCAAATAGTATAACAATAGCAAAGTTATAGGCTAACCGTTGTCATTTATTCAAAACCTGGTGCCATTGCCAAACAGGCATAAAGAGCTACTTCAACAGGACTTTTAAAATAGACATGATCTTTATGGTTTATGGGTCTACTTACCAACCTTTTTATCATCCTAATCCGGCAAGACTATTATTTAAGAGCTACTTCAATAGGACTTATAAAATAACTTACTTAAGCTACATTAATCTTTCGTAATCTCTTATGATTTACAAATTGAGAGAGAATGCTTATTTGTAGTTCAACACTATAATATTGTAGTACAATGTTATAGAGAATAACACATACTTGTTTCGATGCCAATGGACGATGAGATAAATTCCAGCAGCTCCACCAAGAACAAACACAAGAACACACATCCTGCAGTATAGTTGCTTTTCATATTAATAAACAATTCCAATGACACCTCCTAGATCATATATGATCTTACTATACCAATTACTACTCATACCATAAAATACATGAAGCAAAAATGATAAAAATCAATTCTCCCAAGAACCATACGAAAGACATCAATGATATATCATGACCACACTATACAGTTTCATATACATGTTGTCTGCTTGTAAAGAGATGTAACACCCCCAAAATTTGGTACAGCGGAAAACTCAACAAGCTTTCGGGGTGCTACGGGGATTGGTATCCATTCAAAGTCATGAAAGAACGAGATAAAGTAAACATAATAAAAATACAACCACGCGGGGTTTTAAAGTTTACATTTATCTCAAAATCATCCAAAGTCAGCCCCAAAAGAAATAAATATAGGTCCACAATTATTTATCAGAGTTTTAGAAAATAGATCCATAACCGGGTGCCAAAGCCAAGCCTCAATCCAAGCATCCAAGGGCATCACTTAATTACCTGAGAAAACGTGCTAAAAGTCAGCTTTCGCTGGTGAGATCATAGGTTTAGATTCATAATTCAATATAGTGGACATACACACAAAACGCTTGCTAGCTAGACTAGGCCTCAATCATCCAACCAAAAATAATCCAACCAAAATCAAATCAACCCTATAGGTGCACGCTATAGCTCAAATCAATCCAATCAATAGCTTACCTAGCTCAAGTCTAGGCCTCGCTCTATAACCAATCCAATAGCTTACCTAGTTCGGGACTAGGCCTCGCTCAAAAACTAAATCAATAGCTTACCTAGTTCGGGACTAGGCCTCACTTAATCCTACCTAGTTCTATAAGCATAGCAAGTTTTGAAATAAATAAATAAAGCGATAATAGTCCACATAAAACATTTGCACGTTTCTCACCCCAAGTATTGAAAACAAAGTTCAAGAGTAAAAGTGGGGCTATGACTCACCTAAAGTCCCGCAAATCCTCAAAGGAAATCGATAGATGAAAGACGTAAGCAAACTCAAGTAACGGAAACTACAGACTCGGCACTTCCTAACAATATCAAACTCGTTCTGAAATCATTTCCTCAAAATCAAATATTCTCATTCCCGAACGTAATCCATTTAACTTTCCAAAAATATCCATTTCTCGAATTATCTTCATATTAATTTGAAATTCGACGTTTGGTATCCATGCGGGTGGAGGGTCGACACAACTCAAACCAAGAAGCCACAACGAACGAAATAATAAACCATCTATAGGTCTAATGTTAGCTCAATATATCATTTAAATAAATCATCGAAGTTTATCAAATCCGTCGATTTGGTAATCCCCTATATTTATTTACGTAATATATCGTTCCAAGATTATACCCAACCTAAAGCACATAGCACAAAGAATACTATATGGTAAATATCGTAGTCCAATAAATTCCCTATATATATCGTCCAACTTGCCAAATTCGTCAATTTAGCCAATTCCACGAGATATATAGTAATTTATTATCCTAATACATGTACCACAACCTATGGGCGTCGTGGGATACGATGCCCATTAATATACTCATTTTATATAGCCAAATAACTCGATTTAACCCGTCGATTAAATAAGTTACGTAGTTATAGAAAATGTTTATATTAATCGTCATATATCTGTGACAACACAAAAGTCACATAATAAAGCCCACTTGGACTTTAAGTAACCACAACTCGTATAACTCGATAAGTTTTCCAAATTTATAAAAGTCATCATGTTTTTATTTATTACTCACCCGACTTATTAGTTCTCGACATTATTTCAAGTTATTTATTTATAGTAATATTCCGACATTTATTGCACTATTTGCATAGTATAATAATTAACGTTATATTATTATAATGTTTACTCGTGATCGTTTTATTATTAATATACGCATTTATATACATATATACATACGTTTATCACGTCCATATACGTATATAAACAATTATATTATCAATAATATTATTACGAGTATTATTATTAATGTTTGATTTTGAATATTTATCGAGTCATAAGAATTTGGTCACATATCCGAGTCATTACTCTCGGCTCATAGTCCAAGTCCACAAATAGAAATAACCAAGTCAAAATAAATAATCCAACTCCGTCCAATACAATCCCACATCCACGTGCTACAACATTAGGGTCCGACTACGGCACCCGACTAACCTATCTCCGTCAATCTAGTGTGACCGTCTCACAATCGGTCCCCAAATCACTTCGTCAACACAACTCCATAATCCAAACCACAAGTCCAAGTACCACTACAAGCTCAAAAATAATTATGAAACCATAATAATGAAATCGACCATTAATATCATCCAACAAATATAAACCTCAACAATATATATACCATACATACGGGTCGAATTACCAAGTCAAACCCGGGTCAAAATGACACCACTATAATATATCATGGGTCACGCCCGAGACCTCTAGGTCTCGGCTTGCTCTAAACGAGCCATACTAACCAAATCTCAAGTATACCAAGTCGAGACCACAAAGTGTCTCGACCCATCCAAAAGCTTCGGTCCAAAATATGCCACAACAATAATAATAATAACCACAATATAAACAATCAACAACAAAATATACCAAACAACCATAAATCATCCAATACTCCAAATACTCATCCAAACATCCTCCAAATCCACAACTAATGACCAAGAATAGTCAAGAAATCAAAATAAAACCAAAAATGGCACAAGCCGAGAGCATGAGCTCTCGGGTATGCCTCGACCCAACAACAATAACGAGCACCCGGATACCAAACGGATTTATATGACAAAAATATTAATTCCCCATCACTTTTAGTCAAGATTACATCAAAACCCAACAAGAAATACTCGTGTACCCACGGTTTGAGTACAAATCGAAACACACGAGTTGAAACTCGTGGTCACTCACCTTCAAAATGACTCCAAAACTTGATTTCTTTAAAAACCCAACAAGAAAAGATGAAAAAGATGGTGTATAGGTGGCGGTGGTGGCGATTTCGAAATGTTAAAGTGGTCCAAATCGCGCGTGAGTTGTACAAAAAGATAGATCGGGACGAGGTGGTTAAGATGGTGGTGTTATTTTGTTTAGGGGAGGGGCGGTGGCGGCGTTATTGGTGGTTATAGGTGGTGGTGGTGTTGTTGTTTCAAGAAGAGAGAGAGAGAGTGAAAGTGTTGGTGATGAGGGTGAAGGTTGTGTTTGTTTGTGAAGCCCAAAAACCACAGGGACGATTTTATTATTTACTCCAACATAAAAAATGATTTTTAATAATAATAATAATAATAATAATAATAATAATAATAATAATAATATTAAGGGTAGAGTGGGTTAGGTAACTTGGTGTAATATACACGGACCAAACCCGAAACCTTTTTAAAACAAATCAACTCTCTCGAACCGAGCTCGTTCCAAAATAATCAAAACCTCGCGATACGTTCCAAAAATATAATTATATCCGAACCAATATTAAAATAATTAAAATTGTTAGGTTATCCTAGTGTCGGAGTCAATGTAGTGCCAAAATAACGATCTCAAAATAAATCATCACGAATGAATCAAACCAAACCATAAGTAAATAATCAACTCCCATAAATAACGTTCGATTAAAAATCACATTCCAACGTTCATAAAATATCTTGTCACAATAAACTTTTCAAATATTCCAAAATTATATTTTTAATGTAATGCGGGTTTTAAAAATGGCTCCCTAATTTGCCAGTTGTCACATCCTCCCAGCCTCAGAAGAAACCCGTCCCGGGTTTCTCTCGGAACAAACCATCTACGAAGTAAAAAGCTTCGGATATCTCTTTCGAAACTCATCCTCACATTCCCACGTGAATTCCGGTCCATGACGCGAATTCCAACGAACTTTGATGAGCGGAATACGACTTCTCTTAAGTCGCTTAATCTCTCTATCCAGTATCTCAATTGGCTCTTCCACAAGATTTAAACTCTCATCCACACGAATATCCTTAATTGGTATAACCGGCGTTTCATCCGAAAGACACTTCTTCAAATTGCTAACATGAAACACATCATGAACTTTACTCAATTCCGGTGGTAATTCCAACCGATAAGCCACGGGCCCAATTCTCTCCAAAATAAGAAATGGTCCGATGTAGCGGGGATTAAGTTTCCCACGTTTCCCAAAACGTATCACACCCTTCCAAGGCGAGACTTTCAGCATCACTTTGTCTCCAACCTGGAATTCTAGGGGTTTACGTCTCTGATCGGCGCAACTTTTCTGCCTATCTCTAGCTGCTTGCAATCGATCTCGAATTTGCGTTACTTTCTCAATAGTCTCCAAAATAAGTTCAGGGCATGTGAGTTGGCTATCTCCAACTTCTGCCCAACCAGTAGGCGAACGACATTTACGACCATATAAAGCTTCAAACGGTGCAGCTTTAAGACTTGTGTGGTAGCTATTGTTGTAGGAGAACTCCGCAAGGGGTAGATATTTCTCCCAGCCTTTACTAAAATCTATTATGCATGCACGAAGCATATCCTCCAAAGTCTGAATAGTTCTCTCACTTTGACCATCGGTTTGGGGGTGATATTCAGTACTCATATAAAGTCTCATCCCAAAAGCGGTTTGAAGTGATCGCCACAACGCTAACGTAAAGCGGCTGTCGCGGTCAGAAATAATCGATATCGGAACTCCATGCCGAGAAACAATCTCCTTCATATACAACCTCGCAAGTTTGTCAACGCTATCATCTTCACTAATCGCCAGGAAATGAGCAGACTTAGTCAATCGATCCACAATTACCCAAATAGCGTCACAACCGCTAGCTGTCTTTGGTAATTTGGTAATAAAGTCCATCGTAATCCGCTCCCATTTCCAAACCGGGAGTTCTTGCTGCGTCAATAATCCTGACGGTCTTTGATGTTCTGCCTTAACCTTAGAGCAAGTCAAACACTTACTAACATACAATGCTATATCTGGCTTCGTATTTGGCCACCAATATAACTTTTTCAAATCCTGGTACATCTTGTCAGACCCAGGATGAATAGACTATCTTGACTTATGCGACTCGTGCATAATCAACTCTCGAATTCCTCCATACAAAGGTACCCAACTTCGCTCTCCAAAACATAATACTCCATCAGAACGCTTAACAAATCCCTTCTCATTTTCTGCCATCCCAAATATGTTCTCAGCAGGTCGATTTTCTGCTTTCAACGCTTCCATTTGAGCTTCTAATATTTGAGATGGTAATGGTGATACGATAGTCATTCCTAATGACCTAACTCATAATGGTGGAATTCTCTCCTTTCGACTAAGAGCATCAGCAACAACGTTTGCTTTACTAGGATGGTAGCGAATTTCACAATCATAATCGCTTAGCAACTCAATCCAACGTCGCTGTCTCATGTTAAGCTCTTTTTGATTCAAGATGTGTTGTAGACTTTTGTGATCAGTAAACACTACACACTTGGTTCCATACAAGTAATGTCTCCATATCCTCAAAGCAAAAACCACAGCACCTAACTCCAAATCATGGGTGGTGTAGTTCTTCTCGTGCTTCTTGAGCTGTCGGGAAGCATAAGCTATCACTTTCTCTCGTTGCATTAACACAGCTCCCAAACCTTTATGAGAAGCGTCACAATAGACGAAAAAGTCCTCGTTACCTTCAGGTAACGCTAAGATAGGAGCACTACACAACATCTCCATAAGTAACTGAAATGCTTCCTCTTCCTTCTCTCCTCATTCATATTTAACACTCTTTTGAGTCGATTTGGTCAACGGTTTCGCTATCTTCGAAAATCCCTCAATGAATCTTCGGTAATAACTGGCTAATCCCAAAAATTGACGAACTTCTGTTGGGGTCGTAGGTGCAGCCCAATCTTTAATTGCTTCAATCTTAGCAGGATCTACATGAACTCCTTGTCTATCAATCACATGACCCAGAAATTGTACCGTCAGAATCCAAATTTCACATTTAGAAAACTTAGCATACAGTTTCTCTTTCCTGAGCAATTCTAAGATGAGTCTTAGATGCTCCTCATGCTCCTTCTTTCTCTTCGAATAAATTAGAATTTCATCAATGAACACAATCACAAATTTATCTAAGTAAGGCTTACACACCCGATTCATGAGGTCCATGAATATCGCCGGTGCGTTGGTCAACCCAAACGGCATTACCTGAAACTCGTAATGCCCGTAACGGGTTCTGAAAGCCGTTTTCGGAATATCTTCCTCGCGAACTCGAAGCTGATGATATCCCGATCTCAAATCAATCTTCGAATACACACTCGATCCTTGAAGCTGATCGAACAAATCGTCGATCCTCGGTAACGGGTATCTATTCTTCACCGTTAACTTGTTCAACTCTCGATAATCAATACACATGCGAAACGATCCATCCTTCTTCTCACAAATAAGACCGGGGCTCCCCAAGGCGAAGAACTTGGTCTTATGAATCCCTTTTCGGCTAACTCCGCTAATTGTTTCAACAACTCTTCCAATTCAGTAGGTGCAAGACGATAAGGCGCTCGTGCTACAGGTGCAGCACCAGGTATCAACTCAATCTGAAATTCCACTTGTCTAGTAGGCGGGATTCCCAGCAAATCATCGGGAAACACATCCAAAAAATCACGAACTATAGGCACATCTCCAATGCACCTTTCCTTCTTCTCCTTCCCTCCTTTCTCAGAAATTTGAGCTAAGAAAAGGTAATATCCTTTTTCCATTAGCTTCGGTAATTTAGTGCAAGATATGACCGCTAATCTATATGGGCCTCTCAAATCCTTTCTATCTCCTGGTATGTTCAGAATCTCCTTGCCGTAAGGCACACGCACGATCTTCTCATCGCAAAGTATATGAGCACGATACTTCGATAACCAATCCATACCAATAATGACATCAAAACTTCCTAATGTGACGGGTAGAAGATCTATGTTGAAAGGACGATTCAGAAAGTTTAACGTGCAACCGCGAATGATAGTCCTAATCCTCTCTATGTTCCCATTAGCTAACTCTACATCATAACCAATTCCTAAGGCCATCGGGGTTTCTCTAGTAAGGGTGCAAACTTAGTAGACACAAAACTCTTATCGGCACCAGTATCAAATAGTATGGAAGCATAACGATTATTGAGAAGGAACGTACCAGTAACGACGTTCGGATCTTCTTCTCTCTCGTTCCCAAGTGCATACACTCTTCCATGAGCAGCTCCAGCTTCCACACGTTGGTCCCCATTATCTTGTCGTCCACGGTTTCCTCCAGCTCTACGGTTTCCATTATTGTACCCATTACCACCCGATCCTTGATTTCCTCGGTTCCACGATTCCCTACACTCATTCCTATAATGTCCCTTCTTTCCACATCCATAACAAGTAACATTTTCCTTACTCATAGTTTCAGGAGTAGCTTGAACCATAGCAAGTGGTCGAGCTCTACAATCCTTAGCTATGTGTCCCATGCTAGAGCAATTCTTGCACATCTCAGTACATTATCTAGAATGATTCTTATAACATCGGTTACACTTGGGTGCATCTCCATTGTAGTTCTTCTTGTCTCCATCTCCCATAGCATAAGCTCTAGTAGTTTTTTTTTGTCGCTTGTTTCGATGATCATTACCCTTAGAATGATTATCCCTCTTCCTCTTTCCATTCTTGTCTTTCTCAGCTTCTTCCAATACCAACGAGTCCATCAATTGTTGAGCGATAGTGATAGCCTCATGAATATTTGCAGGCTTAGCAGAAATCACATCGTTCCTTGTAGCTACCTGCAACCCATCGGTATACCTCTCAATCCTTTGAGTCTCAGTCCTAACCATATCGGGACATAGCAAGGCTAACTCTCGATAACGGCGATTGTAAGTTGCCATATCGGTACCTTTCACCTTATGATTCCAGAACTCAATCTCCAACTTCTTAATCTCATTCCTGGGGCAGTAAGTCTGAATCAACAAAGACTTAAATTGTCCCAAGTCATAGCATAAGCCACATCACTCCCAACCGAATTACGGTAATTGTTCCACCAAGTTAAAGCTTCATCCTTGAAAGTAAAAGAAGCAAACTTTACCTTCGCATTCTCTGCACAACCACTGACATTAAACACTGACTCAGTCTTCTCTATCCACCTGACCAAGTAGACCACTCCTTCAGTTCCACCAAACTCAATGGGTCCACAAATTTTAAACTCCTTGTAGTTACATCCATTAGCACGAACAGGTGGAAATGTTCCAGCAGAATTGTTAGAATGATTTGACTCAGCTAGTAGCTCAGCAACTCATTGCTCCACAAGTTGATTGATCATTTCTTGATCCATAGTAGGTGCGTTAAGTGGAACATGATCATTGTCTCCCTGAACATCAACATTTTGATTCATGTTGTTGCGGTTAGTAGTGTCCAGGTTATCAGGAGTAGGGGTCTCAACATTTCGAGTAGGACGGCGTCCTCGACGACCAGGGGTAGTCGTTGCAGGACCGGTTCTGGTAGCTCTAACAGGGTTTCGTCGTGGGGCCATTGATCAAAGTCACAATACAAGGTTCATAAGTCTCCAATAACACATACCATAACGTCTAACAAGAATCTAATTGGTGAAAGTCGAAATACGAACATAATACCAACACAATATCAACTACGCAAATAGGAACACAATTCTCCATGTACGCCAAAAACCGTAGAATATCATACGAAATCACCATCGTCCATACAAGTAGCGATCGATACTTCGTTCCAAAATACCAAAAGACATAATAAATACTAATCGTTCCATACGAGACGAATCGTACAATCCGAATAACATGACTTAAGGGATAGAATAACCAGCTCTCCTAACCAAGTACTCCCTGGCTTAGGAAGCAACATAACAACACAAATCCAAATCGATCTAGCCATGATGCTGGCGTAGACTCCTCAACTCCGATCCCAAACCATCCAAATTCCTCAATAACTATCCTAGCTCAACACTGTGTGTATATCTGTCCCTCTTGAGGTCCGCAACCTCCTTTTCTAACTCTGTGTCCCTCTGCCACAGCTTGCGATCTCCCTCGCGAGCCGTGAGGAAACCTCTCCTCATCGCTGTTGTCCTTTCCACAACAGCGGTCATATCAACTCTCAGCTCAGCTATAAACTCTCCAATAACCATCTCAAGTCGGTCAGACATCCGTGAAATCATCTCGCCCTATGCATTAATCTGAGCCCACATCCTACCAGTCTCACCTAACTCTGCATGCTCAGCAGAAACCTCAGAAGATGCATCCGACTCAACGGGACTACTAGGTGGTAACTCAAACAAAAATGGATGATCAGGTGAAACAGGCTCTATCGGATGTATAGGTGAATCGGGCTTCGCAGAATGAGCTGAAGGTGCTAGCGACCCATCATCATCAGGCATCTCCTCCTCCTGAGGATCATCCTCTTCCTCATCCTGAGGGTCATCATTCTCTACCTCATCTTGAGGGTTATCATTTTGCTTACCCGCGTACTCCTCCTCATACTCCTTGTCGGAGGGGTACTCCATCAATCGTCATCTCTGAGCAGGTGAACCACGAGGCGATAAAATCGGTGACATATGGCGACAATGAGACGATAAAGTAGTGGCCGAATGCATGACCAACACGTATGGGTCATCAGGGGCCATAGTGATTTACGAGGGGCGACGCGTACTAGCAATAACAATTCTTAATAATAACACATGCAAAGGAGGCTATGATTTGTGACAACGGCGTAGGGTAGGTATAAGTGTTTCAAAACAACTAAACCACGAACTCAAAATACCGTATCAAAAATCATCATATAATTCCCAATCATATATATCAAGAAAGATTTAAAATACCGCATTACTAAAATCATTCGTAAAACAATTAAGCCATATAATTCCTCAAAACGCATATAATTCCTCAAAACGCCATCATATCACTAAATCAATAAACCTCAAAACCTCAAATCATCTCAAGAATCCCAAATCTAATAATCATCACAATAATCTCATAATACCTCAATAATAACAATGATGCTTCGGCTTGGCGGGCTGGCGGGCAATGGTCGAGGATCGTTTTCTATAAAAATCGGTTATAGTTTAGGTGTCTATTTACCTAGTTCTCTATAACCTTGGCTCTGATACCAATCTGTAACACCCCCAAAATTTGGTACAGCGGAAGACTCAACAAGCTTTCGGGGTGCTACGGGGATTGGTATCCATTCAAAGTCATGAAAGAACGAGATAAAGTAAACATAATAAAAATACAACCACGTGGGGTTTTAAAGTTTACATTTATCCAAAAATCATCCAAAGTCAGGCCCAAAAGAAATAAATATAGGTCCACAATTATTTGTCAGAGTTTTAGAAAATAGATCCATAACCGGGTGCCAAAGCCAAGCCTCCAATCCAAGCATCCAAGGGCATCACTTAATTACCTGAGAAAACGTGCTAAAAGTCAGCTTTCGCTGGTGAGATCATAGGTTTAGATTCATAATTAAATATAGTGGACATATACGCAAAACGCTTGCTAGCTAGACTAGGCCTCAATCATCCAACCAAAAATAATCCAACCAAAATAATCCAACCAAAATCAAATCAACCCTATAGGTGCACGCTATAGCTCAAATCAATCCAATCAATAGCTTACCTAGCTCAAGTCTAGGCCTCGCTCTATAACCAATCCAATAGCTTACCTAGTTCGGGAGTAGGCCTCGCTCAACAACTAAATCAATAGCTTACCTAGTTCGGGACTAGGCCTCGCTTAATCCTACCTAGTTCTATAAGCATAGCAAGTTTTGAAATAAATAAATAAAGCGATAATAGTCCACATAAAACATTTGCACGTTTCTCACCCCAAGTATTGAAAACAAAGTTCAAGAGTAAAAGTGGGGCTATGACTCTCCTCAAGTCCCGCAAATCCTCAAAGGAAATCGATAGATGAAAGACGTAAGCAAACTTAAGTAACGGCAACTACAGACTCGGCACTTCCTAACAATATCAAACTCGTTCAGAAATCATTTCCTCAAAATCAAATATTCCCATTCCCGAACGTAATCCATTTAACTTTCCAAAAATATCCATTTCTCGAATTATCTTCATATTAATTTGAAATTCGACGTTTGGTATCCATGCGGGTGGAGGGTCGACACAACTCAAACCAAGAAGCCACAACGAACGAAATAATAAACCATCTATACGTCTAATGTTAGCTCAATATATCATTTAAATAAATCATCAAAGTTTATCAAATCCGTCGATTTGGTAATCCCCTATATTTATTTACGTAATATATCGTTCCAAGATTATACCCAACCTAAAGCACATAGCACAAAGAATACTATATGGTAAATATCGTAGTCCAATAAATTCCCTATATATATCGTCAAATTTGCCAAATTCGTCAATTTAGCCAATTCCAAGAGATATATAGTAATTTATTATCCTAATACATGTACCACAACCTATGGGCGTCGTGGGATACGATGCCCATTAATATACTCATTTTATATAGCCAAATAACTCGATTTAACCCGTCGATTAAATAAGTTACGTAGTTATAGAAAATGTTTATATTAATCGTCATATATCTGTGACAACACAAAAGTCACATAATAAAGCCCACTTGGACTTTAAGTAACCACAACTCGTATAACTCGATAAGTTTTCCAAATTTATAAAAGTCATCATGTTTTTATTTATTACTCACCCGACTTATTAGTTCTCGACATTATTTCAAGTTATTTATTTATAATAATATTCCGACATTTATTGCACTATTTGCATAGTATAATAATTATCGTTATATTATTATAATGTTTACTCGTGATCGTTTTATTATTAATATACGCATTTATATACATATATACATACGTTTATCACGTCCATATACGTATATAAACGATTATATTATCAATAATATTATTACGAGTATTATTATTAATGTTTGATTTTGAATATTTATCGAGTCATCAGAATTTGGTCACATGTCCGAGTCATTACTCTCGGCTCATAGTCCAAGTCCACAAATAGAAATAACCAAGTCAAAATAAATAATCCAACTCCGTCCAATACAATCCCACATCCACGTGCTACAACATTAGGGTCCGACTACGGCACCCGACTAACCTATCTCCGTCAATCTAGTGTGACCGTCTCACAATCGGTCCCCAAATCACTTCGTCAACACAACTCCATAATCCAAACCACAAGTCCAAGTACCACTACAAGCTCAAAAATAATTATGAAACCATAATAATGAAATCGACCATTAATATCATCCAACAAATATAAACCTCAACAATATATATACCATACATACGGGTCGACTTACCAAGTCAAACCCGGGTCAAAATGACACCACAATAATATATCATGGGTCACGCCCGAGACCTCTAGGTCTCGGCTTGCTCTAAACGAGCCATACTAACCAAATCTCAAGTATACCAAGTCGAGACCACAAAGTGTCTCGACCCATCCAAAAGCTTCGGTCCAAAATATGCCACAACAATAATAATAATAACCACAATATAAACAATCAACAACAAAATATACCAAACAACCATAAATCATCCAATACTCCAAATACTCATCCAAACATCCTCCAAATCCACAACTAATGACCAAGAATAGTCAAGAAATCAAAATAAAACCAAAAATGGCACAAGCCGAGAGCATGAGCTCTCGGGTATGCCTCGACCCAACAACAATAACGAGCACCCGGATACCAAACGGATTTATATGACAAAAATATTAATTCCCCATCACTTTTAGTCAAGATTACATCAAAACCCAACAAGAAATACTCGTGTACCCACGGTTTGAGTACAAATCGAAACACACGAGTTGGAACTCGTGGTCACTCACCTTCAAAATGACTCCAAAACTTGATTTCTTTAAAAACCCAACAAGAAAAGATGAAAAAGATGGTGTATAGGTGGCGGTGGTGGTGATTTCGAAATGTTAAAGTGGTCCAAATCGCGTGTGAGTTGTACCAAAAGATAGATCGGGACGAGGTGGTTAAGATGGTGGTGTTATTTTGTTTAGGGGAGGGGGGGGGGTGGCGGCGTTATTGGTGGTTATAGGTGGCGGTGGTGTCGTTGTTTCAAGAGAGAGAGAGAGAGAGAGAGAGAGAGAGAGAGAGAGAGAGAGAGAGAGAGAGAGAGAGAGAGAGAGAGAGAGAGAGAGAGAGAGAGAGAGAGAGAGAGAGTGAAAGTGTTGGTGATAAGGGTGAAGGTTGTGTTTGTTTGTGAAGCTCAAAAACCACAGGGACGATTTTATTATTTACTCCAACACAAAAAATGATTTTTAATAATAATAATAATAATAATAATAATAATAATAATAATAATATTAAGGGTAGAGTGGGTTAGGTAACTTGGTGTAAAATACACGGACCAAACCCGAAACCTTTTTAAAACAAATCAACTCTCTCGAACCGAGCTCGTTCCAAAATAATCAAAACCTCGCGATACGTTCCAAAAATATAATTATATCCGAACCAATATTAAAATAATTAAAATTGTTAAGTTATCCTAGTGCCGGAGTCAATGTAGTGCCAAAATAACGATCTCAAAATAAATCATCACGAATGAATCAAACCAAACCATAAGTAAATAATCAACTCCCATAAATAACGTTAGATTAAAAATCACATTCCAACGTTCATAAAATATCTCGTCACAATAAACTTTTCAAATATTCCAAAATTATATTTTTAATGTAATGCGGGTTTTAAAAATGGCTCCCTAATTTGCCAGTTGTCACAAGAGATGACATTGTACTTACAATATCTTAGGTAGCGTTCCGTTTATCAAGGATATGGATACAGGATTTTGGTTTGAGACCTCCAAAATAGGATCCCATGAGATATTCACTGTTAAGCGCCTTGAAAGAGTTGAAAGTCAGTGTCGTGTCCAATTCGTCAACTCCCAGCAAATATGATTATAAAAATGGCACATGTTGTAGTATCCAAAAATAGTCATAGATTCCTTTTCAACTCCAGCTATGGTCACTGTTACTCCACTTGTTACTGAGACAATGATGTACTGCAATAAGAATGAACTTCTTGAGTCATTAAACATGTTTTATATTTTTGTATTTGAATTTATTGTGCATTATGAATAGACAACTATATAAGTTCTAGATGATGTACTCAGTTATACCTGCAACACCACAACCACCATTCCAAGTTCTCGAGGCTATAGTAGTTCTCTGTCATTTCCGCACTAACATGGGATGTCTGGCGCAAAAAAAAAAAAAAAAAAAAAAAAAAGAAAAAAAAAAAAAAAACTTTGTTCAAGAACCGAATGTTTTAAATATCAGATTATATTTAAGCCGAATTTGACATAATAAGGTTTAGCCTAAAAATTAAATAAGCAGTCTAGATGGTGTTTAGATCGCTTAATTTGAAGGGTTTATCTCATTCTTTTAGCACACATGCTTGAACAAATTGTCACAGAAAGTCAGAAGATGAAATCTCATAAATTAGTACACGCACATTTCCTATATAATAGAATATTTTTTGGTTGTACCAGGTCAACCTTAGTATGCTGGACTATAAACACGTAGCTACAACAACTAAAACTCATACACAGCTTAAATTTCATTCTCATGAAACAACAGTATATTTTAACGCAAAAAAGAAATTAATTTTGAACATAAGTGAAAAGTAGAAATGATTTATATAGATGTTCCTAAAATAAACAGGTAAAGTATCAAATAAGCTAAACTTGACATGAACAAATTGGTCAAAAGTCAAAAAAAAATCTTCTATAAAATATAAAATCAGTAAACATAATTACCTCAATCAAATAGCTTGAACCAAGTGCAACCACTTGACCATGAGCAACTGACATTTAATGAAATTTAACTCGCCCCAAGGTTTTTGAGACTGAATGATCCATTTGTTTCCAACTTTATGATAGCCTGAGTAGATAAAGGTACAATTTACATGTTAGTTAAAATGAATCAGAAAGAAGATATAAAGATGTATGTGTGTATCTATCGATATAAACTCACAGCCTGTATATCTTAAGCAATGACAAAGTATATGTCATATGTTCAAGAATACAATGAGATATGCATGCTATCTATAGGTTTTAATTGGATACTAACTTGTTAGTAAGTAGATAGATAACTTCACGATATAGTGAGCATTTGTTGAGACTTTCTACTCAGTCAACTCTTTAAAAAGCAGTTTTGTCAGCATATCATGACATACATCAAAATTGTTCGTCTTCTATTGACCTGTTAAAAAACAGAGTTGAAGTTTTCTACCATAGTTGATTTGTTAGTTATAATATCTTTAGTATAAACAAATATTTCCTTAACATAACTTACACATAATAAATCTTCTATATAATGGAATTTCACTTCAGATCTTCTATATCCTTCTACAACCATGTCTTCTGGTGACATCTCTTTTAAATATATGTCCTTCGCATTTGTGCTTTAAGCCTGGAAATTAAAAGACACAATCAACATTCCCGTTATTTATTTATTGATGTTACTAAAGATGTAAGAACATGTTTAGCATCATAAACTCACTCTAAACCTGAGATTTGCTCATAAGTAGGTATGTCAACTTCAAGATGGATGTCCATCATCCAACGAAATGCAAAGGAACTCAGGCCATACCCACATGTAACACAAACGGTTAACACACACACAGTGTTACAATATATACGTAAATGAGACAATATACTCTTTATAAATCATATAAAGAAAATAAAGGAAATTGGACAAAGATATCTGAGCATTTGCTTCACCTTTGTGTGTCAATTGTTTCCTGTATCATCTTTTATACCATCATCGGGACACATGGCACCAGGAGCCACCACTTTTCTTGGTGGCGTCGAAGTGCTTTATGAAAATAGCCTAATCTGTCAGCCTTTGGTGCTACTATCCCTTAAACAAAACCACCTGTCACATCCAAACTTTCATAGCAGATCGAAGTTCGTCCACACTACAATATATAAATTCAATAAGTACACACCAGGTATAAATTTAATAAGTATCCTAAACCAAGTATTGTTGATGCATTTTATCAAACAGATTATGTGCATATAACCCATTATAAAATTCAATCTATAATATAAAAAATAATCAAATAACAAATCACCCAATTTAAAAATATCACGATACCATATCATAATAATAATAATAATAATAATAATAATAATAATAATAATAATAATAATAATAATAATAATAATAATAATAAAGAAAAAAAAATATACCTTTTAACCAGTATTCGATCCATCTAATCCACAGGAACACGCTCGCTTTTAATCCAAAAAACGAAACCAAAATTATAATCAATAGATACACCAAACCTCTTCCATCGATGAATATTTATATAGGACTTTATTGGATTTTGTGAATCATAGTTCGCTTAATTGTTAGAGATCTATGTTTTTTAGCGATAAAAATCAATTGGTTTTTAGATCAATTAGTCATCAACCATTTAATGCTGGGATTGAATTGAATATTGGGGATTTTGTGTTAGGGTTTATGTTTGGGGATCTCGTTTGTATTTTCTTGATCTGGTGTTATGTTATGGGGATATTGAATGAATCATCCCTCAAATCCTATATAAATGAATCGTTTAATGTTGGGATTGAAATTGTTCCATGGATCTGATATTGTTTTTTCGTTTTCCGATTAGGATTTGAGGGATAGTGTTTTGAGAAGGGATAGGGTTTGAGAGGATGAGATTGAGTGTGTGTTTTGTTTGTTGATGTGAAAGTTGCAAATGCTTCTTTCATTTGGAATTCCGCCCCAAATTGCTAACAAAAAATCGACAGCAAATAGATTTTAGAGATTACACGTGTCAGTTGATAAGAATTTTGAAGGGAGAAATAATAAGACAAGCTTCCTTTATATAGGAGGTAGATTACATATCATATATGATATGTAATATCATATATGATTTTTTCGGCCACGAAAAAAAATGTGAAAAAACAAAAAAAAATTGTCGAAAATATATCAAAATGTCTATTTATAGAAAGATAATTAGATGCTCATCGTAATGGTGTATTTTTTTTTCGCTTAACGATTAACGGTTTGAAAAATATTAATGTTTGAAAAAAAAGGATGAAAGTGGGTTTTTTAATTGTTGTGATTAATCTCATCCATTAGATCAAATAAAGGTGGAGGAAAGATGGATGGTGCAGATTAGTCCATGTAAAAAAAGTTTAGTATCTTATATTTAATACTGGGAGGTGATTTATACACCATTTTTATTTGTCATACACCATTAAATTATGCATAATTGTGCCATACTCCATTTTTATTTGATAAATAGATTAGTATTTAAAAATAAATGGTGCACAAATTATCTCCCATAATTAATCTCTGGCCATGAAGAAATCCCTCTAGTATTTTACAAGAAAAAAAAATCCCGTAATCCCATAAAATATACCGAATCCTATCTCTAGAAATGGGAAACAATATCTTCATATATTCTTGTTTTAAAAGAGGAAATGATTTGCTTAAATCCTTTTTATTAAGTCAAAAGATCATATATACTTATAGCACATAAGGATAGTCTATCAACTTCCATAAAAAAAAACGAAACTTGCATGGTTGATAAAGGACGTATATTTAGAAAAGCATTTCACCAGATCTTAAGTCATTCTTATAAATACCATAACATTCACAAACACATACATTATAAACCCTAGAGCGAAACTGAGAAGCAATAAGAGGTCGAAGCATTTATTTTGGTTTCTGGTTGTAGTTTCAGTCGCCAAGTAAAGGTAACAGTATTCTCATGCTGTGCTGTTAGAATCACATAATACGTTAAGATTGGTCTGGTTTACGTGCTTTTAAATCATTAAGAAAAATATATGCAGTTAGCTTCTTGTGTATGCATGATATTTATAGTTTGACTGTTGGCTTAGTGCCGTGAAAGTTACAAATTTACTTTCAGAATGTTTTGTACAGTCGGAATCATAAACTAGTTATCCGATAATAAATAAAACTTACTTTCGGAATGTTCTAAGATCGTCAACCAAGTTGTGGGTTCAAGTTCACTAACCAGGAACAAATGTGGTGTATTTTTGTCTTATGTACAGTGAGACTGGAATAATTTGCCTCTCTAAAAAAGCACTTTTTAACTTCCAGAAACTTACAAACAAGGTTATTTTCATTATTCTGTTATTATTATGTTTCTGAAAATTTTCATATGATACTGTAAAGCGTTTTGATGATAAATTTGCTCAAAGATACAGTTTCTAAACAACTGATAAACTTATACCAGTATTAAACGTTGTTGAAGAAGCAGCAAAAGGGGAGCGTGACTTGGGATAGTTGCTTTAATGAGCTGCTACTACTGGGTTAATTAATTAGTTGATTAAGCTTTGTGAACTAGATTATAGTTACTTGTTACAATCCATTTAAGCAATCTTTTGTACAACCCTTTTAAATCAGCTAATTAATTTTTTCTTAAAACAACACTTATTCTTAGCTTGACACGTGCACTTTAGTTTTGTGAATTGCCTTTTAAATCAGCCTTTGAAACAACGTTTTCGTTTGCCTAAAAAAATTCCCAGTCTTTGAAGTTAGACTATTTTAATATTTTATTTAAACCCTCTTAAATGAATAATAAATAAATAAATAGTAATTCAATTACAATAGTTACCCTTTATGATCATGACACCAGACAAACACGTCCTCATTTCATCCCCTCTAACCACTCATTGGTAGTCACTATAGTTACACAGATTTATTTAGCCTTATTTTCTTAAACCTTTCTAAAATTCTTTAAACTGCAGCGAGAATAATTAATCTGGGCGTTTTAATTTTTCTAATATTTATAAGTATGTAAAGATTTCGATTGTATTACTTTTGGAATTGATTGATATAATTTAAGAGGTTTTATATCATCCCACCAAACACTCCCTAATTTGAATGTTCATCAGAATCATGCCTGAAAATATTAGCCGTGTTATTCCCTTGATTAACGATTCGATTATCATTTATGAGAATACATTATGATAGCGATATGCAATTCAGGCTATATATAAGGCTAATCTCATTGGTACCTAAACATATACACTCTTCATTACATTCCAATACTCCCCCTGTCTTTTTTCAAAACCCTTATTGGCTAGGCTTGGTGTCGGGTTTCAAGCACCAACTAACTGAAGGCGCTGCTTGAAAATGCACAATCTTGGAGAGATTAGACCTCATTTTCACATTGTAGTAAATCTAATGAGGCTTTTGAAAAAGATGGCAATGAGCCGATGAAGCTCATTGACATTGAGTATGTATCTATTTTACTCTTTTGCAGTTTTTTAATAACATGAAGTGTTATTAAAAAATAAGAAGCTATTTAGGAAGAGTTATAATTTAAAACATAATCTATGCATTCATGTACATATACTTTGTCATTTCTATGTATTACATCGAATTGACATTTTTTAGTAATTTTACATCGAATTATTATTATTATTATTATTATTATTATTATTATTATTATTATTATTATTATTATTATTATTATTATTATTATTATTATTTTAAAGATGCGTTTCAAATCATGCTATAGTTCCATATCTTTCAATTATGAGTTTCTTTAATTAGCATGTGTCGATACCTGATTTGTCCTTACTAAACCTATTAAAGTTATTACACAAAATATTCAGTTAAGTTATTGGCCAATAAATTCAAATTATGCGTGGGAAAATAATTGAAATAGATTTCAAATTAGAATTTGTGATTACACATAATATGCTTTGATCATACATATTGATTACGTTAGTGTTTTTAGTTAAGTTTGTTATTTTATGAACCTTTTAAGTTTTTTACAATGCCTTAGCAGGGAAGAAATTGGGGTTAAGGCACCTTATAACACAGAATTATTTAGGATTGGACTTGGTACGGGTTACAAAGGCAGGTTCGTAATGGGTTACCCGGGTCAATGTGGTCAAATTAGTGGGCTAACCTATATCCAAGAATCCTAAGAAATGAACACAAGTATCAGGAAGAATGGTTTCCGTTTTGACAGCTCGATGTTTTGAGATTGTAGATGATTTTGTTAAGTTATATAGTTTAGATTAAATTCACTTTAGTTATATGAAAAAATGTAATATGTAATCGTACTATATTATTTTGGTTGTGTTTGAGGTTCTTCTACATGGTACTAAGAAAAAAATGGAATATGATTGGTCTTTTAATTGGAAAAGAACTGTGCGTAGTTTATCACGACAACCAGTGACGGAACCAGGGGGTGTCCGGGGGGTCCTGGGAAACCCATGGATTTTTGTTGCGTAGTGTTAATTTTGTTAAAAAATCTCGATTTTTCTTAAATGCACCCGGTCCTTAAAACTTGTGTTTGTAGTCTTGTTTAGTTTATTCTAAGTGCACCTGCTCATTTTATGTCCTGGTTCCGTCCCTGACGACAACGCTACGACCACAATAACCATTTGGACTATTATGGCATGTTTCAAGCTTAGTAATACTTGTTTCAGTCTATGAAGGTGGAAATTGTTGAATGTTAGGCAATTTAGATAACGGTTTTAAAAATATAATTTTTGCAGGGGGAAATTATATTACATTATGTTCAATGAAATACTTTGTGCAAAGAATTTAATAGTTTTGTGGCCAATTTAGTGTGTAAATATGATTATAAAGTTATAATAGTTCAATCATAATGTGATTCTGTGCTAAATTATTTATAACGTATTGTACATTAAAAATATAGCTTTTGCAACTTTTAATATGTTTCCTTTTTATGCTAAACTAAGTGATATTAGTATGCCTATTTAACCCGCTAAAGAATAGATCACCTGAATCGCCCCATTTTTATGGTTGATAATTTAATATTGTGTAATGTAGCTTTTAATGTCCACATCTTTATTTTTGTAATACTAGAGTGATGTGATCATTCTTTGATAAACCTATTTTTTGCGCAAAGATTCAGCATACCATAAACCCTTGACTATTTTAGCATTTACACAATTGATATTATTTGTTTTTCTTTTGATATGCATGATAGTTTGTTAAACTTACCAACATGTATCAATATCATAACACTATGTTTGCACCGACAAAGTATGAAGCATTTTATTTTTTCGTTTTGCAAGGCTAGTAATCACGTGGAGTAATGTACTACAATTATATTAATGTGTTGTTTTTTAATGCTAAATGCGTAATACATATATGTTTCATATGTATGAACTTTCTAATTAGTATTGCGTAAACTAATGTGTTTCTTTTTAACGGTTAATTGTGTGATGCCCAAGTATCTGTTTATGTTATTTATGTGATGTACCACTTACGGAGTATTATATTTGCATTGACTACCATAAACTTGGTAAGAGTTCTAAAGTATTAATAGTTTATGTAATATGATTAGTTTTATACATATGTTGGCAGATCGAAAAATGTACTGATGATCTTGTTTGGTTATGTAAACTTGAGTAAGTGAAGTATATATTTGTGTATATGGCCATGGCACTATTTGTATCCCTGGGACACCACTAGTGTAGAACTAGCTTAAAGGCATTAATGAGGAACTGGACCAATCAACTAGGAATGTTAAATTTTTCAGAATATGGTAAGAGTATATTTTGTTGAAATTGTAGGAGACTTGTTTGAAAAGGAAGTGAGAGCTACGAAGATATGGCAAGTTTCAAGGGTTTCTCAAAGGGGGTCGCACGTTTCTCAAAGGGTTTCTCAAAGGGAGTCGTATGTTTCTCAAAGGGGGTCGCACGTTTCTCAAAGGGGGTTGCACGTTTCTCAAGCAGATGTGTCACAGCTTCAAGCGGATGTGTCGTCACAGCTTGTTCAAGAGAATCAGATTCCAAAATTCTGGAAGAGCATCCTGAATTCCTGGTTATCAGAAAACATCCAATGTAAATACTTCTGTCATCTCTGTGGAACCATATTTCCTAATTTATTTTGTCTCTTATCGCAGCATGTTTCTTTGAAGGTGCGCAAAAGAGATGACAAAAATGTATGGTTACGCGATCTGGACAGAATAATGTCTAGTCTTGAAGGTATGCTTTTGTGATCTATATTATCAGTTAATCCCAACTTTATATATTTTTGTGTTCTCAAAGATTAATTAAACAATTTCATTGTTGGTAAAAGGACCAAACAATTGGTTCGCCGATGAGGATGGGAATGTACAACTTTCGATAACCATTCAGCGAACCCAATTGGTTAACCGTTTGTCAAAATATAGCAGAAAATTAAAGTTACTGTATATTCAAGGTGGACAGTGTAGAAACAACTTGTTTAGAAAGAAAGAAGCGCCTAAAAAAGAAGCGCCTAAAAAAGAAGAAGCGCCCAAAAAAGAAGAAGCGCCCAAAAGAAATAACGCAAACACAGCAGTTGGCTATTACCAACCTCAAGGCTATGGAGGCTATTATGGTAATGTTGCTCTTAGTGGCTATGGAGGCTATGATAATGTCGGTTTTTATGGTAACGGAGGCTACAACGGCCACATTTATAACTACCAGCCGGAACCTGCCGTTTATCAAAAGAGGATTGGCTACGACCATATAGATTGTGCAGGGGATGCTTCTGGATGTTCTGAATATCATATCGAAAAGGCAGTGACTCCAGATAAGACTCAAGATAAATCTTCTAAAATTACTGTCGAAAAGCCTGCAGGCTCTCCCAAAAGAAACTAGCATCAGGTGGCAATTATCTGGAATGTTGCAAGTATAATGTGATTGAATTTATTGGACATGATGTCTTTAGTTCTAGATTTTTCTGTGTCTTTAAAGTATGAATTGCCCATATTCTACATTACTATATTTTATATATATATGGGTCCAGTTTTAAAACTGGTTATGGATTTATATCTTTTACTATGATGATTTGTGTCTATGCAAAACTTGTCTTTTTGTTATTTCATAAAAATAATGTTGTTTGCACAAACAATTGTAGTTGGTACCTAATACAAAAAATATGTTGATAACAGCAATTCAAGATTGCATATGTTTTAATCCTGTATTATTATATAAATCAGTTTTAATAAAATTAAAAAAAGATGGGGGCAAAATATAGCTCTGTATTGTTTACGTCACAGTTGAACAGCTTTAATTTGAGACTGTTTTGAATTAATTGTCAAAACCTTTTTTTTTTTCTTTTTTTTTTTAACAGGATTGTCAAAAATGCTACACATTATTTGCGACTGACATAAGCAGTTCTGAATAAGTAAAGATACCTGCTTATCAAAATGACTTATATAAAAAGGCAATAACGATATAAGCAGTTTTCATTAGCAACCCAAACAACCCCTAATTTTGCAGAACATCATGTAAAGCATGCGGAATCACACCTTTCGTTGTCATAGGAAAATATTACTGTTGTGGAATGAAGTTTCATTATTTTTGCATCATATGTCATTTGCTTAAAGGATATGCGTTTGGATTGAGGGTATATGAATGAAGGAATAGGAATAACGATAATTTCATATGTTTGTTGTATATGTACGTATGGTTATGATCAGTATATCCAAATGCGAGTTTTTGACCAAGTAGTTGTTTGTAAAAAACATCATTACCGGTGTATGGCATGATGAAAAGTATTGCCAATGTATGGCATGACTTATTACCATATCTAATAAGAGATGAGATGAGTATGGAAATAATATTTGTCATAGAACCAATGAAACAATTATAAGCACCTATTTTTATTTTCTATCTTTTTCTTTAAAATAATATATCTTGCAAACGGTAATTTTCAAGATACAAAAAAATACCATCGGGACGAGAATTAAATCATTTTTCTATAACAAAAGGGATATTCTTATCTACATTAGAAAAATTGTCTGCTGATGAACTATATAGCAAGTGGCTTTATACCAATAAAGAGAAAAATAAGAACTTAAGTAATGAATTTATAAACAGAATAGAGGCTTTAGATATGCATTGTTATATACTTTCGACGAACTTTTTTTTTGACATTTTTTTTTTTTTTTTAATTTCTGCCCAGAAAAATCACATATGATTCGTAAAAATCACATATGATTTGATTTTTACAAATCACATATGATTCTTACGAATCATATGTGATTTGTAATAATCATATATGATTCGTAAAAATCACATATGATTTGATTTTAACGAATCATATATGATTTTTACAAATCATATATTATTTTTCTGTGCGAAAATTTTGAAAAAAAAAAATCATCGAAAAAAAAAGTTCGTCGAAAGTATATATAACAATGCATATTTATAGAAAGATAATTTAATTCTCATCGCGATGGTATTTTTTTTTCGCGTAACGATCTACGGTTTGCGAGATATTTAATTTTTAAAAAAATTGTGAAAGTTTATTCTTTTTATTTTGATAAAAAAAATGAGTGGCTAATATTGTTTGATTGATTCTATGGTAAAAATTGGTTTTACACAGATATTTTGGCTATCTAATAATATAGCAAAATTCTTAATATTTTCTAGTAATGAAAAATTACAAATTGAGTCATGCACACCCGTTTGTGTCAGCCGCGCTCATACTATATCTGTAAGTCATTCATCTAAAAAGGAAATTCACTCAAAGGTATCATTTCACATTGGAGTATTAATATCTTTTACTAGTTAATTCTCTAGAATTTGTGTTTGTGTTATATCCTTGTGACCACATATTGCACTTCTGACTTCAGTGTATGATGCTAGTTAGCTTTATAACATTTATTTACTCGATTAATGAGTTGTTATTTTAAAATCAAAAAGTACGTCAACATATTTGTTTACACTATAATATCACACAAGACCATACGAAGCTGGATGTACCTTTTAATTGCACAAGTTTGTTAATTACGTAGTATTTTTTTTATATTTTGTTTGGTTCATGACATTTTTTCATTTGTTTCTTTTAGATGAAGATTTTGGAGGTGACTAAATAATGTCGGGCATAGGGACGGAGCTAGGGGGTTTCTGCGGGTGCCCGGGAAGTGAGTCCAGGGACGGAACTTGAACACTCTTGGTGGGAGAGCCAATTTGAAAAGTATTTATTTTAGGGGGCTGATATACACTACACTAAAATTTTTGTATTAAAAATGACTAAAACCATATATAAAAAGGTATAAAATGTATATAGGATAAAAAAAACAATTTTTTTTTTTGGGGGGGGGGGGGGGGGGGGGGCAGCCCCCTCTGTCCCTTCTAAGTTCCATCCATGCCGGGAACCACATTGATTTTCTCGATGTAGTGTTAATTTTTTTTAAAAAGCACCGGTTGATAAAACTCTTTTTTTTCTGTTTATTATTGTTCACCATAAAGGGGATTTATACAAGAAGTTTAACTTGGACTTCAAGCCACATAATTCTATAATGATAAAATAAGGTAACTAAATAATAGGCTAATGTCAAATCCCATAATATGAGATTTGATCATATCTTCGCTTAATACCCCCCCCCCCCCCCCCCCCTAAAGTTGGCAGGTGAAGAAATTGAACACCCAACTTGCAAAGTAGATTATCAAATTGTGCTTTGCCAAGAGCCTTAGTAAAACAAATCAGCAACTTGCTCTTTTGTGGGTACATGCCGAGCCTCAAGATTACCTGAGACAAGCTCATCACGAATGTAATGGCAATCCACCTCGATATGTTTTGTTCGCTCATGAAAAACTGGATTACGAGAGATATGCAATGCGGCCTGACTATCACAATAAAGTAACATCGATTTTTGATGTTGTATACCAAAACTCTTTAAGACTCCTTTTAGCCATTTTAATTCACTAGTTGTTAAGGCCATTGACCGATATTCAGTCTCAGCGGAAGAGCGTGAAACAGTATGTTGTTTCTTTGTTTTATGTGACAACTGGCAAATTAGGGAGCTATTTTGAAAACCCGCATTAAGTTAAAGTTCGTTTATAAATATGTGTTTGATATTTTATTCGTAACGAACTTGTGAAATTTAAATTGTGGTTGACAATATTTAAAATTTTTATGGAATCGAATTTGGATTATCGATGTGATATGAATCTATTTTGAGATTTTCATTAGGCACTACGTTGACTCCGGCACTAGATAACCTAACAAAATTAAATGTTTTGGATTTATGGTTCGACTATATATTTATTTTGAACGTCCCGTGAGATATTAAATATTTGGGAACGAGCTCGATTTGAGAATGTCGAAATACTTTGAAAAGTTTACGGGTTTGGCTTGCGTTTTATAACTAGCCAACCTTCCCTTTTCATAATACTATTATTATTATCATTGTTTTTATAAAAATAATAATAATAATAATAATAATAATAAAAAGAGTAACTACAAAACCGTCCTTGTGGTTCCCTGGTTTTCATACCACACACAAACACAACCTTTACATCACTCTCTCTCTATATTATCTTCATCCTCTCCAAACCCTAGCCACCATCCATCTTTTCCGGCGACCATCACCACACCGCCGCCTCCACAACCAAACCAACACCACCATCTTAACCATCTCATCGAGATCTATCTTTTGGTATTACCCACGCGCCATACAAACACCTCTAACACCACGTTTTCACCACCACCGCCACCTAAACACCAGCTTTTCATCTTTTTCTTGTTGGGGTTTTGAAGAAACTTGTATTTGGAGACGTTTGGAAGGTGAGTGGCCACGATTTCCACATCGTGTGCCTCGAATTGATATTAAATCCGTGTCTTCATGGATTATTTTCATTGGGTTCGAATTAATAATGATGGGAAGTGATATTTTGTTAATAAAAATTCGTTTGGTATTCGGGTTTATGTTTTCCTTGAGGGTGTCGACTTGCAACCGAGAGCTAGGCTCTCGGCTTAGTGCCAATCTTTGTGTCTTGTGGTCTTGTTTGATGAGTTTTGGCCTAGTAATCTTTGTGGCGAGATGTTGATATATTGGACTAATATTTGTGGCTTGATTTAGATTATTGTGGCTCTTGTTGTTTTTGTGGTATGCCGCGACCCAAGGGGTCCATTTGGGCAGATTTGGTATGCTCATTTGAGCTTATGCCGAGACCCCATGGTCTTGGGTTAGAGTCCTTGTGACTCGTGGTTCTAGCCGAGACACAAGTGGGTCACTTGGCTCAGGTTTTGGCTTGGTAAACCAACCTGGATTACGTGTTTTCTTGATGGATACTTGTGGTTTTCTTGGTATTGATATTAATGTTGTTTTGGTATTTTTGTTGTGGCCGATTGTATGGGATGTGTCAAGAGTCTTTGTGGTCTTGACCATGGTTCACTTTTGGAGTTATGGAGTTGTCGAATGGTAATTGGAACCGGTTATGAGACGGTTAACTAGAATGACGGAGATAGGTTAGTCGGGTGCCGTAGTCGGACCCTATTGTTGTAGCACGTGTTATGGGATTTAATTGACGGAGATGGATTACTTGGTTATGATTGGTTATTATTACTTGGACTTGGACAATGAGCCGAGAGTGATGACTCGGACATGTGACCATCTTATATAACTCGATATTAATTAATCAAAATTAATAATAAAACTCGTAATAATGTTATTAATAATATAAACGTTTATATAAATATATAGACGTGAAAACGTATATATAACTATATAAGTGCGTATATTAGAGAAAAAAACGATCACGAGTAATATTATAATAATGTAACGATATATATTATACTACGAAAGTAGTATAATAAATGTCGGGAACGCTATTATGATTAAAACAATTATAAATGCCAATATAATTATAACGTTGAATAATTATAGTTATAATTATACGAAATGAAATGTTTTTGAAAAATAAAACGGGAAACGTACGAATTATACGAGATCGTGCTCACTTGAGTCCAAGTGAGCCATATTATATTTTATAACTTGTGTGCTTGTCACGGATAGGTGACGTTAATACATACATTTTCAATAACTGCGTAACTTATTTGATCGACGGATTAAATAGGATCTATTTAGTTATATGAAATGAGTATATTAATGGGCATTGTATCCTACGACGCCCATAGGTTGTGGTATGTGTACAGGAATAATGGACTTCTAACTATCTCGTGAGGTTTACCAAATTGACGAATTTGGTAAGCTTGACGACATAATTAGAGAATTTATTAAACCTTGATACATACCATATAGTACTCAACGTGCTATGTGACTTAAATTTTGGGTATAATCTTGGAGTGATATATTAAGTAAATAAATATGGAGGATTATCAAGTTGACGGATTTGATAAACTTCGATGATTTATTTAAATAATATATTGGGCTAATATTAGACCTATATATTGTATTATTATTTCTTTTATTCGTGAATTCTTGATTTTGAGTTGTGTCGACCCTCCATCCGCATGGATACCAAACGCCAAACTCCAAACTAATACGAGAATAATACGAGAAATGGATTTTTGGAAAGTAAAATGAAATACGTTCGGGATTGGGAATATCCGATTTTGAGTAAATGATTCTGAAAAGAGTTTATATTGTTAGGAAGTGCCGAGTCCGTAGTTGCCGTCATTTGAGTTATGATACATCTTACTTCTACCGATTTCTTTTTGCTGATTTCTGGACTTGAGGTGAGTCATAGCCCCACTTTTTACTCTTGAATTTTGTTTTCAATACTTGGAGTGAGAAACGTGCTAATTGTTTTATGTGGACTTTTATCGCTTTTATTTAAAATTTGCTATGCTTATGGAACTAGGATGTTAGATCAACCTTAGTCACATAGTGAATCATCACGTGTGGACTAGATATGGTTAGATGAATGTTACATCAACCTTAGTCACATAGTGAACCATCGCGTGTGGACTAAATATGGTTAGATGATGAGAATGGTTTATTTGAGGATTTTGTGGTTGAACTATAGTGTGCACCTATAGGATTTTGCATTGAGGATCGAGGCCTAGTCTAGCTAGCAAGCGTTTTGCGTATATGTCCACTTGATTTGATATTGAATATAAACCTATGATCTCATCAGCGAAAGCTGACTTTTAGCACGTTTTCTCAGGTAATTAAGTGATGACCTTGGATGCTTGGAACTGGAACTGGAACTGCCGCGACTACCCCTGGTCGCCAAGGACGCCGTCCTACTCGAAATGTTGAAACCCCTACTCTTGACAACCTGGACACCACCAACTACAACAACAGAAATCAAAATGTCGATGTTCAGGGAGACAATGATCATGTTCCACCGAATGCACCTACTATGGATCAAGCAATGATCAATCAACTTGTGGAGCAACAAGTTGCTGAGCTACAAGGAGTTCCGAATCTGTGGACCCATTGAGTTTGGTAGAACTGAAGGAGTAGTCTACTTGGTCAGGTGGGTAGAGAAAACTGAGTCAATGTTCACTGTTAGCAATTGTGCGGAGAATGCTAAGGTAAAGTTTGCTTCTTTTACTTTCAAGGATGAAGCATTAACTTGGTGGAACAACTACCGAAATTCGGTTGGGAGTTAAGTGGCCTATGCCATGACTTGGGAGCAATTTAAGTCCTTGCTGATTCAGACTTACTGCCCAAGGAATGAGGTTAAAAAGCTAGAGATTGAGTTCTGGAATCACAAAGTGAAGGGTACCGATATGGCAACTTACAATCGTTGTTACCAGGAGTTAGCCTTGCTTTGCCCGGATATGGTTAAGACTGAGACTCGAAAGATTGAGCGGTATACCGATGGGTTACCTGTGGCTACAAGGAATGATGTAATTGCTGCTAGGCCTGCAAATGTCCATGAGGCTATCACGATCGCTCAACAATTAATGGATTCGTTGGAATTGGAAGGAGCTGATAAGGATAAGAATGGAAAGAGAAAGAGAGACCATCACTCTAAAGGTAAGGATCACTGAAACAAGCGACAAGCTATTTCTAAGGCTTATGCTATTGGGGATGGAGATAAGAAGAACCAAAATGGTGATGCACCCAAGTGTGGTCGTTGTTATAAGAATCATTCTGGACGATGTAATGTAATTGATAACGCTCAAAGTTAACATGTTTTTATAAGCGTTATTAGTGTTTTTGTGTATGTTATTTGGTTGTTTTTATATGCTTTTACCATTAAATCATATCAAAGTATGTTTTTGTAGCATATGTAGCCAAATGCAGGAAAAATGGAGAAAAGGTGAAGGAAATGAAGTATACGCGATTACACAAAGATTCCCAAGCTCAAAAGTCCAATCTATGAAGTAATTCATAAGAGAACCTAAGTTTTGTCATCTCAAAGTTCCAAGTTCAGAAGTTAATCAAGTTTGGATAGTACATAAAGAGCTACACAAGTCAAAGTCAAAGTCCAAAGCTGCCAGAAATTACCATCCGATCGGTTGGTGTGAAACCGATCGGATGGTCATAAGTACCTTTCACCAACCGATCGGTGCCAACCCGTAACCGATCGGTTGGTCAGTTCTGCATGTTTTTGCCAACTTTTGTGCACGAATCTTGGTCTTTTGTCCCAAGGTTCTAGGCCCTTTTTAGTGTCTTATTGTCCAAGTTCAAGCATTTAAGTTCATATTTATGACCAAGAGTGTTGGACAAGCCTATGGGGGACTTCAAAAGTGCATAACTCAACACCATTCAACACACAATTGAAGATACCATTTACTCTCATTACTACATACAATTATTATCATCTTCTAGCTCTCTAAGGAGGAAAATTCGTGCAGAAAGAACCAGGAACTTTGGAGGATCAAGGAAGTAACATTTGGAGTCCGAAAATCTCAAGAAATCATCACCAACTCTTAGGTTATCAATACCTTGTCATTTGTTATCAATTTCAAAGCATTGTAAGACTTATAACCATGGATTCTTATGTTAAATATTCTGAGTTTATTTGCATGTTTGCCATGAGTGGCTAGTAATCTTTTTACACTTGTTTTGATGATGTTTTATACTTAGTGATAGTGATGATTGTGATAACATGTTTTAATTCAATTTCAAGTCAATCCTAAGAACCAATTGTACCTTAAGTTTCATAGTGACATTTGTTTAGCCAAGGTTAGCTAATTGATAATAGTTTCAAAGGTCGAAAGATTTGTTATTACTCAACTAGTTATAATCATTTGTCTATGAATGATTGTTTTTCACCATAATTATTCTTGACTAAACAAAGAAACAAGAAGTATGATTGTAATAAGAATTCTTTTATAACGTCAAATCGGATTGTTTGTAAACCTTTAGTAGGACGAAAGTTTAAATGTTTATAAACGATTGTGACCTTTTTGTCTATGAAGAGGTTACCTTTTGTATTGACCATTTCTTAAGAGTATTTGATTGGTAATAAAAGTTTGTCTTGTGTTTAAGATATCCACCATCTAAAATCTTGACGAAGGTTTAACTAGTAAAAACAATAGATTAGATCACCATCTAATTATCTCAACCAACATGTCATCAAAAGTTATCACAATCATGTGTGTCATTAAGTAGAAAACTAGTCTAAACAAGTGTAGTTTTTAATTTATTGAATTTGCTTATTATCATATTTGCGTACATTAGAGATTTACTTTTAGACTTATATTTCGATTCACTCACAAATCCCTGCGAACGATCCCGACTTACCATCATATCTTGCTATAACGGACGAGTACACTTGCTCGTATTTGTTGTTTCTAGATTTGGTAATTCACTCTTATAAATTTAAAACTTGCACTAACAAACATCGCATCAAGTTTTTGGCGCCGCTGCCGGGGATTTTGATCGTGTTTCTTTAAGTTTTGGAAGTCCGTTTCTTTTCGTGTTCGTTTTCTAAAAAAATAAAATAAAATAAAAAAATCCGTAGCGACAAACCGATCGGTTTCTCATCCAACCGATTCGGTTTCTCAAATTTTAATTTTACCGTAGCGTCCAACCGATCAGTTTGATTCTCAACCAATTCGGTTTGCAAATTTTCTGTTTTTTTTTTTATTTTTTTTTTCTTGTTCTTTTGTTTAGGTAATTAAGTCGATTCTCTTGATAGTTGTATGAACACTCGTTCTACTACTAAAAAGCTTAGTACACCTTTATCCGATCCCGAAAGTTTGTTTCACAAGAAGAGATCTTCAACTATTCTTAATTGGTTTGATAATCTTTCCGAAGAATATCCAATTTCTAATCTTTTTGAACCAATACCCATGGCTGACGATTTACCCATGTGGGCCGCCAAAAGAACCGTAGCACCCACTCCTGGAGCTGCTATTGTTGTCGCCGACCTTGGTGAAAACTTTACCGTTAAAGGTCACCATCATTCTATGATCAAAGACCGTCAATTCGATGGCCGTTCGCAGGCCGATCCGCATAAACACATTGCCGAATTCATTGAAATTTGTGGCATGTTTCGTTATGGAGACACTAATGTCGATGCTATCAAGCTCAAACTTTTTCCGTCATCACTCGCCTGAGATGCCAAAGTATGGTATAACGAATTAACCCCAGGAACTATTAATACTTGGGAGGAGATGAGGCAAGCTTTTGTAAGCCGATTCTTTCCACCTGCCATGTATGATAGGTTAATGGGAGAAATCCGTGCTTTTTCACAAAATCCTAATGAATCTCTTGTTGAAGCTTGGCTTCGCATGAAAGATTTGCTTCGTAGTTGTCATGGTCATAATTTAGGACGAGGAACAATAATCCAAATCTTTTATCATGGTCTTGATGAAGCATCTCAAGTAATCCTTGATGCCGGAGGAATTTTCCTTTACAAAACACCAAATGAGGCATATCAACTTCTTGAAGATCGAGTACTTCTTAAACTCGATTGGTCAAAAGATTCCAAAACCAAACCCCTATGGAAAACCGTTGCTTTTGCCGAAAGTTCAGATAATTCAAAACTCATGGACAAAATAGAAGCCTTGTCTTCTATAATGGACTCGCAATACAAAGATATAAAAGGAGAGATGAAAGAAATGCGAGATGGCTGTAATAATTGTGGAGGAAATAACACATCATCCGAGTGTGATGACCAACCTATGAATGGACCCAACGAAGGGGAAGCCAATTATGTCCAAGGAGGATATCGTGGAGGAGGTTTTCATGGTAATTATTATGGAAGAAGTTCTGGAAATTGGCAAGATCGCCAACAAAGGGATAACAACCGTGATTTTCAACCTCGAACAGAAAATTCAAACCCAACAAATTCAGATAAAAAGGAAGAATATGATTTCGAAAAAATGATGCGAGAATTCGTAAATGCTCAAAGAACCACAAATGAGCTTGTAAAAACTCAATTGTTCAATCTCAAAACCTAAGTTGAGCAAGGTCAAAAAAATTATCAAGCTTCTATTCAGGATCTTGAACAAAAATTTGGTAGACTTTCTGATCAATTTTCTTCTCGAATTCCTGGTACATTACCAAGTAACACCCAATCCAATCCAAAACCATCTGGATCAAACGATAAGAATTATCGTCCACCACACAACAGAAATGAGCATATCAATGTTGTATTCACTCGTAGTGGTCTCTCATATGATCCACCACCATTCCTACCGATACTACTCTTATTCAAGAAGAAGAGGAAGAAGCTGAAGAGGAAGAAGCAATTGAAAAAGAACCAACTCAAAAACCAACCGTTCCACCAATAAAGCCTTATACACCAAAAATATCATATCCACAAGCCCTAAGAAAATAGAAAAGAGAGAAGCGAAATAAGAAGTTTTTAGAGATGATTAAAGAAGTTAGAATTAACGTAACCCTCGTTGATGTTCTAGCTGGAATGCCCAATTATGGGAAATTTTTGAAAGAACTTCTTAATAATCGAAACAAGTTAGAACAAATTTCTGCTACCGTTCTCAATGAAGAATGCTCTGCTATAATTCAAAACAAAATTCCACCAAAACTTGGAGATCCCGGAAGTTTTCTTATACCATGTACATTAGGAAACAACATCACATGTGATGCTTTAGCCGATTTAGGTGCAAGTATCAATTTGATGCCTTATTCATTGTATTCTAAACTTTCAATCAATACATTGAAACCTACTAAGATGAGTATACGATTAGCCAACCATACATACCAATATCCTGTTGGGGTTGCTGAAAATATGCTTGTTCAAGTTGGTAAATTTGTTTTTCCTGTGGATTTTGTCATCTTAGAAATGGAAGAAGATAGTCAAGTACCCTTAATCTTAGGAAGACCTTTCTTAAACACTGCTGATGCAATGAATAAAGTTAAAGGTAAAGAACTAAATCTTGGAGTAGGAGAAGATCGAATTACGTTCTTAATCGCTAAAGTAATGAAATATCCAAATTCCAGTGATGATACATGCTATAACATCGATATAATTGATGAAGTCACTAAAGAAGAATTGGATGCATTACTTGACGATTCAAAACCATTCATGACTACTTCAGAAAAGATTAGTGAAACAGATTCTGATAAAGAATTTGAGGAATTCATGGAAATAAAAGTAGAAGAAGAGGAAGAAGAGAAATTTGAAGATATCATTGATAAAGATCAATTGAAAATCAAATCATCTCTAGAAGAACCACCCACTGATTTGGAACTCAAAACCCTTCCCAATAATCTCGAATATGCTTACTTAGAAGAAAATTCACTTCTTCCAGTAGTCATATCGTCGTTGCTCAAAACAAATCAAAAAGAAAGACTCGTCTCTGTTCTTAAGAAGCATAAACGCGCTTTTGCGTGGAAAACTTCTGATATTCCAGGAATTAGTCCTGATTTTTGCAAACACAAAATCAATTGTGAAGAAGGTTCAAAACTGTGGATAACTAGAAGGGGGGTTGAATAGTTTTACGTCCTTTTAAAAGTTTATTACCAAAATATTTTGTAGGTTATTAAAAACTTTCGATTCGATCTCAAGTGAATTCAAATGACAACCAATATAAGCAATTCTAATCAAGTGATGAAAGTATTGAAATGTAATGAAGAAAAGATAGAGTTAGAAAGATCAAACTACAACACGCAAATTTATAGTGGTTCGGCTACAAGGACACCTTCCTTGCCCTACTCCACTCCCCGAGTACCACACTCGAGAGTTTTCTTCACTATGTCAACAAACTCCTTATGGTGGAGAAACCTTACACACCTTGGCTTACACGAGTTAACGACACTAATCTAAATGTCGAGTTCTAATCATAGCTAGAACCAATATCACGACTTCTTCAAGGCTTCACACCTTCTTCACAACTTCACAACTTCTTCAAGGCTTCACACCTTCACAACTTCACACCTTCTTCTATGCACAACTAATTCACAACTTACTAAACTACTTTACAACACACCTAGTTTCTACAATCAACAAATTTACACAACACTTTTACAAATATCTACCACAACTACAATATGAAACTAGCTATTCACAACACTACTACAATTAGATGGATGTAGAGGAGTGTTCTTCTTCTTGCACTAGAATGGATGAAGCTTTGGATCACTTGGAAACAAAGACTTATGAATTATATGATCAAAGGATTTTAGATCTAGAAATGGAGGTTGAATCAGAAAGTTTATAGTGCAAAAAGGTGAGAAAAATGTGTGAAATGATCCAATATTTATAGGGCCAGAATTTACTGTTCTGGAGCATGCCGGTCCCCTTAATCATTAAGGGGGCCGCCTAGTAAAATTAAAGGGGCCACCCTCCTGAACGTTGGAAAAGTTTTTCTGGATAAAATTTGCCCTTTTTGGTTGGAAATTTGAAATCATATCTTTGTGGTTTAATATAGCATTACCAAAAATGATTTACAAATATATATAAAATGTTTATATCATTTTATAAGATGTTATGTCTTAAGACAAAATTTCCTTTGATCATGTAATGCATAAGATGCTTAGTTTATGCATACCTTAAGTGATATTAGATGTAGAGGTAAATATTTGTTACCAAATACTTGTTTACGTCTTAATCTTGACTTAATTTGATTTGAGTTTTGTGATTATCAAAACATAGGTTTATTGAGAGATATTAATAACCTTTTTAAACATTATTTATATCAACAAAAACCCGTTGTAGAAAGATAACGTCGACTCAACCCAAATATGAAAGAGGTTGTTAAGAAGGAAATCATTAAACTTCTTGACGCAGGAATTATTTATCCTATCGAGGATAGTCCATGGGTGAGTCCAGTTCATTGTGTTCCAAAGAAAGGAGGAATGACTATGGTGACAAACGAAAGGAATGAGTTAGTTCCTACTAGAACAGTCACTGGATGGCGAGTATGTATTGATTACAAAAAACTTAATAAAGCCACCAGGAAAGATCATTTTCCTTTACCGTTCATGGATCAGATGCTCGAAAGATTAGCAGGAAACAAATACTTTTGCTTCCTTGATGGTTTTTCGGGATATTTCCAAATTCCTATCGATCCAGCCGATCAAGAGAAAACCACATTTACATGTCCTTTTGGAACCTACGCTTACCGGCGTATGCCTTTTGGTCTATGTAATGCACCTGCAACTTTTCAAAGGTGTATGATCGCAATATTTCAAGACATGCTTGAAACATCTATGGAAGTTTTCATGGATGACTTTTCTGTTTTTGGTGATTCTTTTGAAACCTGTCTTTCCAATCTCGATAAAATGCTTGAAAGATGTGAAGCTGCACATCTAGTTCTTAATTGGGAAAAATGTCATTTCATGGTGACTGAAGGAATTGTGTTAGGACACAAAATATCAAGTTCAGGGATGGAAGTAGACAAAGCTAAAATAGATGTTATCACCAAATTACCACCACCAACTAACGTTAAAGCCGGTTTTTACCGCCGATTTATCAAAGATTTTTCAAAAATATCACGTCCTATGACTAAACTTTTAGAAAAAGATTATGTTTTTGATTTCAATGCTGACTGCATCAAAGCTTTCGAAACATTGAAAAGTCAATTGACTAGTGCCCCAATTATGGTTGCACCTAATTGGTCACTACCATTTGAAATCATGTGTGATGCAAGCGATTTCGCTGTTGGAGCTGTTTTAGGACAACGTGAAGGAAAACATTTTCGTCCTATTTACTTTGCTAGTAAAACACTCAACAATGCTCAACAAAACTATACGGTTACGGAGAAAGAATTATTAGCCATAGTTTTTGCATTCGACAAATTCAGATCTTATCTTGTGCTTTCAAAAACGATAGTTTTTACCGATCATTCCGCACTTAAATATTTGTTTAACAAACAAGATGCAAAACCACGTCTTATCAGATGGATTTTATTACTGCAAGAATTTGATATCGAAATAAAAGATAAAAAAGGAGCAGAAAATCTTGCAGCTGATCATTTATCACGTCTCGAGAATCCAAATTTTGAAGAATTAAAAGAAAATGAAATTAATGATTATTTTCCTGAAGAAACTCTCATGATGATAGATAAAGACGATGATGAGGAAATACCATGGTTTGCAAATTATGCAAATTATCTTGCAGGAGTCATTCTTAAAAAAGGAATGAGTTACTACCAACGTAGTAAGTTCTGTTCATAACTAAAACACTATTATTGGGAGAAACCTTATCTTTTTAAGATGTGCAAGGATGGAATGATACGAAGATGTGTTTCGGGTGCCGAAACAAGAAAAATTCTTGATGAATGTCAAGCTAAAAAAGTTTTTGATGCTGGATTCTATTGGCCTACAATTTTCAAAGAAGCATATACTCTTGTTCAAAACTGTGATGCGTGCCAAAAATCCGGTAACCTTTCTCGAAGAGACGAAATGCCTCAAAAGAGCATTCAAGTCTGTGAAATATTTGATATTTGGGGAATTGATTTTATGGGACCCTTCCCTAAATCACATAAATACGAATATATCCTTGTTGCAATCGATTATGTTTCTAAATGGGTTGAAGCTGAAGCTCTTCCTACTAACGATGCACGAGTTGTTGTCAACTTTCTCAAAAAGCTTTTTGCTCGCTATGGAATTCCTAAAGCTTTAATAAGTGATAGAGGATCCCATTTCTGTAATAAACAAATGGAGAAAGTAATGAAACGATATGGAGTTCATCATCGTTTTGCTACAGGTTATCATCCACAAACTAGTGGTCAAGTCGAAAATACCAATAGAGCTATAAAAAGAATACTTGAAAAAACGGTTAAAGACAATCCTTCCATTTGGTCAAGGAAATTAGATGACGCTCTACGGGCATTTCGTACGGCATATAAGACACCAATTGGTACGACACCGTACAGACTCTTGTATGGGAAAACATGTCATCTACCGTTCGAACTTGAACACCGTGCTTACTGGGCGTTAAGAAGCTATAATCCTGATTTAAAAATAGCTGGAGAAAAGAGATTTTTGCAATTACATGAACTTGATGAGTTAAGACTTCAAGCTTATGAAAACTCCAAGCTATACAAAGCAAGAACCAAAGCTTATCACGATAGGAAGCTAAGAATTCGAAAAAAATTCAAAGCTGGAGATAAAGTTCTGCTTTTCAATATGAAATACAAGTTTAAAGCTCCGAAACTCAAACCAAAATGGTTTGGACCATATATAGTGAAACATGGATTCCCATCAGGTTATGTTGAACTTTATGACAAACATGGTGGAAGTTTCATTGTAAATGGGCACCGAATTAAACTCTATTATGATAAGGAGCAAGTAAACATGATTTCTAATGAGGAAATTTTATCCGAATTTGAATATGAAGCTATCACATTCATGGCTCCACACAAGGAAATGGTTCCTTGGGCACACTGTAATGGTTTTATCTATGATGCTCTTCCTAGAGCATGGGAAAATGTTAAATTGGAAAACATAGATGAAACAGGAGAGGGAATTGTGATAGAAAATGTGTTGTATATCCCTAAAACGAAACATAACACTAAAACTTAATAATCTATTTCGAAGTTTGAGTCCGGCTGAGGACTCGTTAATAAAACAAGCGCTTCTCGGGAGGCAACCCGTGTGTTTTTATTTTTATTTTTGATTTTGATTTTCAGTTTTTATACCCCAAAGTTTTACTACTTGGTTGAACTTAAGTGTGGGGGTGTGCCACTAATTTGAATAAAACTGCAATGCTTTTTGTTTGTTTGTTTTTGTTTTTAATAAATGCAGGTGTTGACTACAAGAAACAGAAGATTGGATAACACTGGATATCACGGTTTATTTTCTCATTTTCCCTATTTTTATGCTTTTTCGTTTATCACATTGAGGACAATGTTTAACTTAAGTGTGGGGGGAGGGTGAGTAGGTAAAATAAGAAATTAAGTCTAATATCGATTTAATTTTTAAATTTTGTTTGTCCTTGTAATCTAGTTGTTTTCATGCTTTTAGGAATAATTTATTAGAATAACTGGATCAATCCAATGGTAAAAATTAGTAATTTTTGAAAAATTTGAGATGTGTCACGATTATTATTGCAATCCATTCTGGGATTGATAACATTTGCTAGCGCACATTATAACCCTTTCCACTAAATTGTGATGATTTGAGCCTATTTCATATCTAGCATACATCTTTTATGCTTGAATCTTTTGTTATGAGTGTGCCGGTGATTTTATTTATTCTAGAACTTGTGCTTGTAAATCATTACGAGACCGTTGTGAGATTACATTTTTGTAATATAAGTTTACTGATGCGTGGGAATCGCAACAGGCTTTACCTCTCAAGGGATCTCGAGAAGCTTACAACCCCCACCAGGCAGTGTACCTGATCGTTGTAGTATAGTATAGTGACAAGTACCGGGGGATTGATCGTTCAGCTTAGGAATAGTGTCGCTAGGATTGGAAAGCCTAAATACTATTTCTAAAGGTGAGGGATGATTATTTTTGTGTTTTTATATTTTATGGAAAGCAATTAAAATTCTCGGGTTTGAAGGATTTGGGCGGAATTAGTTGCTAATCAACTAACCCAATACTAAGATGCAATCAAAATAAAATACAAGAAATGAAAATAAACTAATTTATACTAAGGTTGTGAGCAATAAATGGAGAAAATGTGTTTACTTAGATTTCACTACTCCCTAGACATCTTTTACACGTTAATTACTTGTTATAAATGCATGGATGACGGATCGTATTCCTTAATACCCTTCATGGGGTGGCACACCTAACTCCCCAATTCTATGAGCTCTTATCTCCTCCTACACCATGCCCAGCACAACTATAGGGATTGTAAACAGTGGCTCATGCATTAAATACAACCAATAAAGACCTAGTGCGCGTTGGTTCATGTTTCTTAAGACGTTCAAGCATGTTACCAATTGGAGATCTGCCAGTTTTCTTAAGCCTAACATATAAATCATTCATCCAAACCAAGTATAAACAAGTAATCAACACATAATTAACATCTAGGTTTTATTAGATCCAAGAAAACACAAGATAGATCTAGCCTAGCATGATGGAATTAAGACAAGAACAAGATATAGACAACCAACACATAGACATATTGATTGAATTGAAAGAACACTTATCTCAATTACACATGTAAGGTATCAAGGGCTTGGAACCCTTGAAAAACCTGTAAAATTCGCACCAAGTTCGTACTTAGGGTTTCTCCAAAACTTCTCTTTTTAAATGTGAAAAATTAGAAAACTATATATAGGAAAATAGGTCTGACGGCGTCAAGACCAACATTGTGACGCCGTCACCTCGCCGCCAAAACCATTCTCGGACTGCCTTGATCTACATTTGACGCCGTCAAGACTTAATCATTTCCAGGCCGTCATGACTTTTACTCTTGACACCCTACCTTCATGACGCCGTCAAATCTCTTCTGGATCGTCATGGAATTTTGCTCTTGACGCCGTCAGGGAGTTACTCTTGACGCCGTCACCTACTGTTCCCAGCATGGAAAATTAAGACTTTGGTGTTTTCTTCACTTTAATGCTCCAAAAACGTCCGAATTGCTTCCTTTTCCAGATTTCACTCCCAAAGTACCTAAAATCACAAAAGGAACGATTTAGGGCAATATTTGATCAATTAAACTTGAATTCGGGCTTAAATGACCCCCTAAAAACGGATCATTTTTCGCCTCATCATATACCCTTACACTTGAGATTTGCTTGTCCTCAAGCAAATGCGCTTTTATTCTACTCAAAAGACAAGTTAGGGGTCATTTAACACTAATATAAAAGTAATTACAACAAATAATCATTCCACTAAAGACCAATAGACAAGCACGGAGGTCATACACAAGCACCTCACAAATAGTGTTTAGATACTCACATCTCTCGGGTGTAATAAAGTGTAAATTACAATATGGAAACGGAAGATATCTCTCACTACCTGTCATAGCAAAATAGATTACCATAGGCTTGGGGAAGGATCAAACCTCCACCACATGGCGTAAGCACCTAGGATAAACTATCAAAGAGGTCTTTTAAAGGGTTGTAACGTTAGGTGTAGGGATATGAAATACACGGTTTTGTTGGATAAAGGAAGTTTTACTGGTGGCGAGTTAACACTCTTGGTTAATTACATGTACAATGTGGCGTTGCTAAGCCAAGACTAGACTCGACTTAAGCTAATAAATGAGAAATAACAAAAAAAAACATAAAATGAACATAGAATAAAAAGGGATGGTAGTCCGTATGTTTTTTTCTCTTTTTTTTTTTTTTTTTTTTTTTTTTTTTTTTTTTGCATACACTCTTACCCTACCATCCAAAATAATACATCATAGGGGATTGAGCATTCCCCTTACACTTGAATCTTTACATACTTTACAATTAACTAATCTAATGACTCGAATTAAGAAAATCAAAACACTTGGAGCACTTTTAAGATTAACGTACATATGGGGGTAATAAATGATGTTCTTCCCCATTACTCCATAAATAAGTACTTTACCCATGAGTCCCAATCGTCCCAAAACAATATGTACAAGGATATGATTCGACTTAGCAACCATGTAATCAATTAGAAAGTTAACTTAGGGTTTAACAAATAACAATAATGCACTAAAAATGAGCGCATACACGGAAGGCTAAGGCGATTTGGTTGTACATTTAAGTGGGGTGTAACAAATTCTTCCTTTAAGTAAAATGCTTAAAGTTAGAAACGAAAAGATAGGCTCGGAGGGGTGTACTAGGGGTTTTGTGTACTAAAAATGAGTACAACGCTAAGGGTGTGGGAAAAATTAGTTGACTTAACTAGCCAAGTAATATGACTTAAATGGTCAAGTAATTATAATACGGGTTTAACACAAGGGTAATCCTAATGCCTCTTATCATGTAGTAAATCCTACCACACGAATGTAGTCTCACTAGCGGTCTCGGGATGCATCACTAACGCAAGTTCTAGAATCTAAATGCTACCGGTACACTCATAAGCACTAATAGTAAATGCTTTTCCTATCAAATCTAAAGGCGAACCTCACATATTTGGGTGGAAAATTTTTCTGAATATACGGTTATGTGCTAGTCATACAATCTCCTATCCATGAGACGCTTGCTATGGCTAAAGTTTCACTCCTAAATGTTGTAAAAAAATTTAAATTTGGCGCTAAAATTGCACTAACAAGTATTTCTCATAGTTTTATTACACATCTACCATCAAACAAAAAAAACTCAAGCGAAAGTGCATATGTAAGGTATCATCTTTTTACCCTCCCCTTACACTTAAGATGAACATTGTCCCCATTGTTCAAGTAAAGAATGTAAAAGTGAAAAAGTAAAGAGAATGAAATCAAATACTCCCCTGATTCGCTCGGTATGGATAATAAGATGGCCAGGTTAAATCTTCCTCCAAGAAAATGAATAATCAAAGCTTCCCTTCCAGAATATAAATCATCTTCTTGTCATACATAACCTGTAAAACCTGACAAAATAGACAAGACAACCTCGCGTAAAATCGGCGGCATCCTATATAAGTTACTAAATCCTAGAAAACAAGATAAGATATAATGCTTGTGGAATGAAGTTTGCAGATCTCCTGGAGATTATAAAACTTAATAATTCACAAAAACCATAAGACTCCATTAGAAAAACAAAACCAGTAAAATTTCCAGATTTTTACACTTGACGCCGTCAAGAGTAAACTCTTGACGCCGTCAGAAGTGACCTGCAGAAATTCTTATGTTAAGTTTCCGAAAAATTTCTGGAAAAACTTGGTCCTACTTCCTGGAAAATCCTGCAAAACTTCATTATGACTCAATACAAGCATTTGACTCTAACAAATACGAATATACACGTTCATTTAATATTGTGGAGAATCATGATCGGTTTGTTTCTTGAAAACATATTTAGGGTTTCCCCTTACACTTATCTTTTGCAAAAATACCTTTAGGTGGAGTTAAGACTAGGCAAAAACAACAAAGTAAAGTATTTCCACTATTTAGTATAGAAACATGATCTACCAACAATAAAAATAAAGCATGCATACGGAAGCAAATAACAAACAAACAAAATAAAATCACACAAAACATGGGTTGCCTCCCAAGAAGCGCTTTTCTTTATTTACGAGTCTTGTAGCTAGACTCAAGGTCATGGGTTACGTTTTCCTATCCCGCAAAATGAATGCGGTTTCTAACATCTTAATCAATCTCTCATCCTTCATATACTCGAGGCCTAAAGCTAAACATTTCGAGTAATAGATCTCTTTCTTTTTGTAACCTCTAACGTTTCTCTCTTCCTCACTTTCAATCTTAATCACGGGGATGTTGTCAACATCGAGATCTTCAACTTTTCTAAACCTCTCTTCTTTACAGGGCATCCTATATCTAATGTTTTTCTCTTTGGTTGCGAACGTGATAGTGCCCTCATCATGGTTGTAAATCATTTTAGAGGTTTTGACAAAAGGTTCTCCTAAAACAATCTGACACAAAGATTGATCAATAATCCCCCTAACATCTTCTAAGATCATAAAGTCACACCTATAGACAAAATCCCCAACGAAAACATGTTACCCTCTAACCCGCTCAACAAAATTACTCATGCGGTTAGGGTTGTAAGGGTCCCGCCTAGGTTTCAATTTTTCGTTCATGATCCAATTATAGTAAAGCCTAGACATGATGTTCATTGGTGCCTTTAAATCGATATAAGTGTGTTCTCTAAACATATGACCAATCATGCATGGGACCTTAAGATTGATATGGTCATGCCTCCTAATCCATGGGCGTTTTCGGTACTTTGCGGGGCAAGGGCATTTTAGAAGGAACTTATGGTACCTTAATTCCTCGAGGGTCGGTGTGGAACTCCGAAATATTCTATTATCATCCCATGGCCCTTCCCTACAAGTGTTACTCCCTAGCTTGATTTCACATTCATTCATCACATTGACCTTCATTATTTCATCATTTTCCGTTTTAAGTTGGTTATGTTGCAAAATAACTTCCTTGGGCAAGGTGAATCTAGTTAAGAAATAGGAAGCAAGATCGTCCCAAGAGGAGACGGACCTTTCCGGGAGTTGGAATAACCATTGAAGAGCCCGACCATGTAAAGAGAATTGAAAGAGGGCTAAGAGTTCCCTTTCTTGATTATCAACACCTAATCCTATAGAATTGGTAATTTTTAGGTAGTCCTCAAGGTGTCGAGTCGGGTTCTCGAAAAAGTATCCAAAGAATGCACACCCGACTTGCACCAATCGAATGGTGCTGGGTTGCAAACGGATGGACCTTATAGGTGGGTGGATTGGTTGTGGTAAGGTTTGTGGGTGGTTTTGTTGCGGTGGGTTGATGGGTTCAAAGATGTTGCCATCCTCCATGATGTCGGATGGTAAAGAGTTACGAACAAAGGCACAAAGAAATAAGATAGACTAAAGAGAACCTAAGAAAATTAAAATAAAATCTTACTAGAAAGGAATCTAGCAAGTAGACCTAATAAAAAGAAATTCTAACCTAGACAATAACTATTTCCCGGGCTGCGGCGCCAAAAACTTGATGCGTGGGAATCGCAATAGGCTTTACCTCTCGAGGGATCTCGAGAAGCTTACAACCCCCACCAGGCAGTGTACCTGATCGTTGTAGTATAGTATAGTGACAAGTACCGGGGGATTGATCGTTCAGCTTAGGAATAGTGTCGCTAGGATTAGAAAGCCTAAATACTAGTTCTAAAGGTGAGGGATGATTATTTTTGTGTTTTTATATTTTATGGAAAGCAATTAAAATTCTCGGGTTTGAAGGATTTGGGCAGAATTAGTTGCTAATCAACTAACCCAATACTAAGATGCAATCAAAATAAAATACAAGAAATGAAAATAAACTAATTTATACTAAGGTTGTGAGCAATAAATGGAGAAAATGTGTTTACTTAGATTTCACTACTCCCTAGACATCTTTTACACGTTAATTACTTGTTATAAATGCATGGATGACGGATCGTATTCCTTAATACCCTTCATGGGTGGCACACTTTACTCCCCAATTCTATGAGCTCTTATCTCCTCCTACACCATGCCCAGCACAACTATAGGGATTGTAAACAGTGGCTCATGCATTAAATACAACCAATAAAGACCTAGTGCGCGTCGGTTCATGTTTCTTAAGACGTTCAAGCATGTTACCAATTGGAGATCTGCCAGTTTTCTTAAGCCTAACATATAAATCATTCATCCAAAACAAGTATAAACAAGTAATCAACACATAATTAACATCTAGGTTTCATTAGATCCAAGCAAACACAAGATAGATCTAGCCTAGCATGATGGAATTAAGACAAGAACAAGATATAGACAACCAACACATAGACATATTGATTGAATTGAAAGAACACTTATCTCAATTACACATGTAAGGTATCAAGGGCTTGGAACCCTTGAAAAACCTGTAAAATTCGCACCAAGTTCGTACTTAGGGTTTCTCCAAAACTTCTCTTTTTAAATGTGAAAAATTAGAAAACTATATATAGGAAAATAGGTCTGACGGCGTCAAGACCAACATTGTGACGCCGTCACCTCGCCGCCAAAACCATTCTCGGACTGCCTTGATCTACATTTGACGCCGTCAAGACTTAATCATTTCCAGGCCGTCATGACTTTTACTCTTGACGCCCTACCTTCATGACGCCGTCAAATCTCTTCTGGATCGTCATGGAATTTTGCTCTTGACGCCGTCTGGGAGTTACTCTTGACGCCGTCACCTACTGTTCCCAGCATGGAAAATTAAGACTTTGGCGTTTTCTTCACTTTTATGCTCCAAAAACGTCCGAATTGCTTCCTTTTCCAGATTTCACTCCCAAAGTACCTAAAATCACAAAAGGAACGATTTAGGGCAATATTTGATCAATTAAACTTGAATTCGGGCTTAAATGACCCCCTAAAAACGGATCATTTTTCGCCTCATCATTTGCATACGTGATAAGAGGCAACTTTAGGATTTTAACCAAATAGCCTTCATTATTGATTTTTAGCTAGTCACATTGATTAGTTAATTTCCAATTTTTAACCCTTTTGTTAGCATTTATTTTTAGCGCTAGAACCCTTAGTTACACCCTTTGAGCCATCCTTTTCGTTTTTGATAAATCCAGAAAAATACAAAAATATTTTACACTTTAAACCTTAGCCTAACCCTTGTCAAAGTCTAAATGGTGGGTTGCTAGTTGCTTGGTTGTTGGATATTTTTGATGATTATTAGTTAGCCACACTTCACCAATCATGTGTGTGTCATTCCGACAAAGACGGAGACTGCAGCTTCTTATTTGTATTGTTGTGGTGATGCTTATGCGAAGTGTGGGGGGAATCTGAGTTAAAAAATAAATAAATAAATAAAAATAAGTCATCGTAACTATAAGGTGACAATCATAGCAAATGTGCTATATATGTGAATAAAGGAAATCTAGTGATATGTTGTTAGCCGATGTGCTAAGAATGAAGAATATTGTTATGGCGAATCGATGTATCGTTATTTGAAGAAGAGGGAGATTGTAACTATAATCATTTATGGGTTCGTGGTTTGTTTTGGTGACTAGCAACAATGGGACTTAGACTTTATTTTATTTTTCTTTAAAACCAATTTTATAAATAATCCCATGCCTTATCCCTACCCTTACTAAATTACTTTATCTATCCGGATATTGTAATGGCTTTGTGAGAATATCAAGTACAAGAATATTGTAGTGACCATCCGGTTTTTGAGTAATCAACAATTCGCGCCAGTAATCTATTGTGTTTTTGTATGAGATGTTTAAACATAAGCCTGGTACAACCCTAAGCCTTACATTATAACCCGAATAAAAGACCTCTTTGATATGTAGACTTGGTGCTTACGCCATTGCGGTGTAGTTTTGTTTCTTGTACAAGCTTATGGTAATAATTAGACCATGACTGAGCAATGAGTATGATTTATCTTACATATACTCCACCACCTAAATAATGAGTGATTGAGTGAAATATACTTCGTTCCTTTTTCGTGAGGTGTTTAGAAATGTTAATCAAGCAAGAAAATCATTGGCTATTGTCAAACATCTCGATTTTTCACTACTAAAGCTTAAAACGATGAATCATATCTTGTACTTGTACTTGGTGGATTTGCATCACATTTTTCTAATCATTTTTTGGTTACCATTTGGATATTTAGTTTTCTTCTAGATTCGCTTGAGGACAAGCAAAGTTTAAGTGTGGGGGATTTGATAACGCTCAAAGTTAACATGTTTTTATAAGCGTTATTAGTGTTTTTGTGTATGTTATTTGGTTGTTTTTATATGCTTTTACCACTAAATCATATCAAAGTATGTTTTTGTAGCATATGTAGCCAAATGCAGGAAAAATGGAGAAAAAGTGAAGGAAATGAAGTATACGCGATTACACAAAGATTCCCAAGCTCAAAAGTCCAATCTATGAAGTAATTCATAAGAGAACCTAAGTTTTGTCATCTCAAAGTTCCAAGTTCAGAAGTTAATCAACTTTGGATAGTACATAAAGAGCTACACAAGTCAAAGTCAAAGTCCAAAGCTGCCAGAAATTACCATCCAATCGGTTGGTGTGAAACCGATCGGATGGTCATAAGTACCATTCACCAACCGATCGGTGCCAACCCGTAACCGATCGGTTGGTCAGTTCTGCATGTTTTTGCCAACTTTTGTGCACGGATCTTGGTCTTTTGTCCCAAGGTTCTATGCCCTTTTTAGTGTCTTATTGTCCAAGTTCAAGCATTTAAGTTCTTATTTATGACCAAGAGTGTTGGACAAGCCTATGGGGGACTTCAAAAGTGCATAACTCAACACCATTCAACACACAATTGAAGATACCATTAACTCTCATTACTACATACAATTATTATCATCTTCTAGCTCTATAAGGAGGAAAATTCGTGCAGAAAGAACCAGGAACTTTGGAGGATCAAGGAAGTAACAGTTGGAGTCCGAAAATCTCAAGAAATCATCACCAACTCTTAGGTTATCAATACCTTGTCATATGTTATCAATTTCAAAGCATTGTAGGACTTATAACCATGGATTCTTATGTTAAATATTCTGAGTTTATTTGCATGTTTGCCATGAGTGGCTAGTAATCTTTTTACACTTGTTTTGATGATGTTTTATACTTAGTGATAGTAATGATTGTGATAACATGTTTTAATTCAATTTCAAGTCAATCCTAAGAACCAATTGTACCTTAAGTTTCATAGTGACATTTGTTTAGCCAAGGTTAGCTAATTGATAATAGTTTCAAAGGTTGAAAGATTTGTTATTATTCAACTAGTTATAATCATTTGTCTATGAATGATTGTTTTTCACCATAATTATTCTTAACTAAACAAAGAAACAAGAAGTATGATTGTAATAAGAATTCTTTTATAACGTCAAATCGGATTGTTTGTAAACCTTTAGTAGGACGAAAGTTTAAATGTTTATAAACGATTGTGACCTTTTTGTCTATGAAGAGGTTACCTTTTGTATTGACCATTTCTTAAGAGTATTTGATTGGTAATAAAAGTTTGTCTTGTGTTTAAGATATCCACCATACCTTATGAACCTTGGATAGATCTTGAATTGATTGGTTTACACCTAAAGCTTGTTTTTATGAACTAAAATCTTGACGAAGGTTTAACTTGTAGAAACAATAGATTAGATCACCATCTAATTATCTCAACCAACATGTCATCAAAAAGTTATCACAATCATGTGTGTCATTAAGTAGAAAACTAGTCTAAACAAGTGTAGTTTTTAATTTATTGAATTTGCTTATTATCATATTTGCGTACATTAGAGATTTACTTTTACACTTATATTTCGATTCACTCACAAATCCCTGCGAACGATCCCGACTTACCATCATATCTTGCTATAATGGACGAGTACACTTGCTCGTATGTGTTGTTTCTAGATTTGGTAATTCACTCTTATAAATTTAAAACTTGCACTAACAAACATCGCATCAGTAATGTGCCAGAATTGCTCAAGGAGAGGACACACATCTAGGGATTGTAGAGCTCGACCCCTTGCTATGGTGCAAGCTACTCCCGAAGCTAGGAGTAAAGCGAATGTTACTTGTTTTAGATGTGGAAAGAAAGGACACTATAGGAATGAGTGTAGAGAATCGTGGAACCGAGGAAATCAAGGATCGGGTGGTAATGGGTACAATTATGGAAACCGTGGACGTCATGACAATGAGGACCAACGTGTGGAAGCAGGAACTGCTCATGGGAGAGTGTATGCACTTGGGAACGAGAGAGGAGAAGACCTGAACGTCGTTACTGTTACGTTCCTTCTCAATAATCGTTATGCTTCCATACTGTTTGATACTGGTGCCGATAGAAGTTTTGTGTCTACTACATTTGCACCCTTATTAGAAAAACTGTTGACATAAATAATGCCTTAAAAACATTATTAAGTTTTTATCAATATCTCTATGTTTTGATCATTACAAAATATAACCTCAAAGATTTAAAACTTGTGACATAAACAAGTGTTTGGTGATTAATATTTCTCTTTACATCCAAATCACTTAAGGTATGAATAAACAAAGTGTTTAGTGCAATGTATGATCAAAGGGGTATTTAATTAACTAATACAAAGTTTATTTAATTATATAATCTTATTATATATTCTTGAAAAACACTTTTGGTAATAAGGAAAAATGTTTTAATCATACTAAATATATGATTTCAAATATTTAACCAAAATCAGTTAGTTTTTCACCAAATAAACTTTCCCCACTAAAAGACAAAGTTTCTGGCCGTTACAGTTGGGCGGCCCCCTTAATTATAAGGGGCGGCCCCCTTAATTTTAAGGGGGCCGGCCATGCTTTAAGGGGACCGGCCACGCTCCTCTGTCAGAAACGTTTGCCTATAAATACCACCTTAAACCTGGATTTTTTCCCCACCTTTTGCACTCCAGAACTTTCTGTTCTAGATCTCCATTTCCAATCTATAAATCCTTTGATCATACATTCTTAAATCTTTGTTTCAAAGTGATCCATACATAATCCATTCAAGTGCAAGAGAAGAATACTTCTATCCCTCAAGACAAGAAGTATTACAACTAGTTGTGATCTCCACATCTAAGTTGTTTGTGCATCATCATTGATTATTATTTCATAGTGTGATTAGTTGTGAATATTTGTTAGAGAATAGTTGTGTAGATAGTAGAAATTGATTAGTAGTGAAGTAGGATAGTTGTGAAGATTGGTGTGTAGAAGAAGGTGTGTAGAAGATTGGTGTGTAGAAGAAGGTGTGTAGAAGATTGGTGTGTAAAAGCTAGGTGTGAAGAAGATTGGTGTGAAGATTGGTGTGAAGATTGGTGTGTAGATTGGTGTGTAGATTGGTGTGTATATTGGTGTGTACGGTTTTCTCCGCCATAAGGGAGCTTGTTGATATAGTGAAGAAAACTCTCGAGTTAGGTGCTCGGGGAGTGGAGTAGGGCAAGGAAGGTGCCTTGTAGCCGAACCACTATAAATCGCTTGTCTCTCGGTTTGATCTTTCCATCTTTTACTTATTTCATTACTTACATAATTATTGCTTCATAGTATATATATTTAGTGTTGTTCATATTGTGTATAACTTGATTTCATATACCATCGAATCTATATTTTATAAATCAACGAAAACTTTTAAACAATTTGTTTTATAAAAATTAAAATGACGTAAAACTATTCAACCCCCCCCCCCTTCTAGTTTTCCACAATTGGTATCAAGAGCCACGTCTAGCAAGAATTTTAAAATATATTGTATTTTAAAACTTGTAACGATCTATGGAATCTTTAAAATATTTAGAAGGGCAATCTATGCAAAGACCACCACTATTTGAAAGTGATGGATTTTTATATTGGAAAAATAGATTCGAAACGTATGTGAAATCAAAAGATCTTGATCTTTGGCATATTATTACCTTTGGTGATTTTCCCCCTATTCAATATAATGTTGAAACCAAAATGGATGAAATTGTAGCTTTTGAAAAACAAAATGATGATTTGAAAAAGAAACTAGCAAAAAATAATGAGGCTAAAATGGTTATTTATAATGCGTTACCACGCAAAGAATATGAAAGAATTTTTATGTGTAAAACCGCAAAAGAAATTTGGGATTCTTTACTAATCACTCACCAAGGTAATAGCCAAGTCAAAGATAATAAAATAGATCTTCTTGTACAACAATATGAACAATTTACGATTCCGGAAGAGGAATCAATTGATAATGCTTTTGCTAAGTTTAACACTATCATCACAAGTTTAAAAGCACTTGATGAGACATTTTCTAGTAAAAATTGTGTTAGGAAATTTCTTAGGGCATTGCATCCAAAATGGCGAGCTAAGGTCACGGCAATTGAAGAATCAAAGAACTTGATGACGTTATCACTAGATGAACTAATTGGCAACTTGAAGGTTCATGAAGAAATCATAAGAAGAGATTCGGAAACGGTCAAAGTCAAGAAAGAACAAATCAAATCCATTGCTCTAAAAGCCAAAAAGGAACCTAGTGATGATGATGATTCAAGTGACGAAAGTGAAGACGAAGAATATGCAATGGCCGTAAGAGAATTCAAGAAATTCTTCAAGAGACGAGGAAGATTCACTAGATCATCACATGACGATAGAAAATCGTTCCAAAGAAATAGAAGTGACAATTACGTGAAAAGAAAGTGCTTTAGATGTGGAAGTCCAAATCATCTCGTTGGAGAATGTTTAAAGCCACCGGGTTATGAAAATCAAAGCGCATTTGTTAGTGGAACATGGAGTGATAGTGATAAAGAAGAAGTGGAAAAACCAAAAGAAGAAAAGTGTTTTGTGGCAAATGCAACCGACGAAATATGCCTTGGAATTGACTTGGAGCCTAACGAATGGATCAAGGATAGTGGATGTTCGAGGCACATGACGGGGAATCGCAAGCTATTCTCTACATACAAGGCATACAATGGAGGTAACGTTATTTTCGGTAGTGACTTGTGTGGAAAAATTATTGGCAAAGGTACGATTTCTCAAGACTCACTTACTATTGAAAATGTTGAACATGTAAATAATTTAACATATAACTTACTTAGTGTAGGCCAAATATGCGATAATAAATGTAGAGTTATCTTTTCCAAAAAAGATAGCGAAATAGTTAAGAATGGAAAAATTATAGGTAGAGGTATTAGGAAGGGAGGAGTATATGTTATGAAACTAGGTAACAAACCTGAAGATAGGATATGCCTAACGACCCTAGAAGAAAACTCTACATTGTGGCATAGGAGATTAGGACATGCTAACATGCAACAAATACAATCTTTGGCCTCTAAGGAATTAGTTAGAAACTTGCCTAATCTAAAATATGACAAGCATTTTTGTGATGCATGCAAAATTGGAAAACAAGCTCATGCTAGTCACAAAGCTAAGAATATAGTATCCACTACTAGGTGCCTAGAATTATTACATATGGATCTTTTTGGTCCATCCGCTGTGCGGAGCTATGGAGGAAACAAATATACCTTAGTAATAGTAGATGACTACTCACGATACACGTGGACTAGGTTTTTAAGTGACAAAACCCAAGCCTTTGAAAAATTCGAAATATTTAGTAAAATGATTCAAAATAAATTAGGATGCTCAATAGTTGCTATTAGGACGGACCATGGTAGGGAATTTGATAACGAAATACAATTCGGAAAATATTGTGAGTTAAATGGAATATCTCACAATTTCTCCGCTCCTCGTACTCCTCAATCAAATGGGGTAGTAGAAAAAAAAAATAGGTCACTACAAGAAATGAGTAAAACTATGTTAAATGAACAATCCATTCCACAAAAAATTTGGTGTCACGCCGTAGATACATCGACTTATATTTTAAATAGGGTATCAATTAGAAGAATTCTAGGAAAAACTCCTTATGAGTTATTAAGAGATAGAAAACCAAACTTAAGCTACTTTAGGGTATTTGGAAGTAAATGCTATATTTTAAACACTAAGGACTACCTTACTAAGTTTGATCCAAAATCATATGAAGGAATATTTTTAGGATACTCACAAAATAGTAAAGCATATATAATACTTAACAAACACTCCATGAAGGTAGAAGAATCACTAAATGTAACATTTAATGAAACACCACCACCTCCTAAAACACTACCTTTAGAAGATGATAATTTAGTCGAAGATGAAGCCATTGAGGTTAGTAAAACAAAACCCATAGGAAATGATAATGAAGACATCCACTTAGAAAATAACGAAACTATTAATATTAAAGAATCTAGATCACATCCATTAGATAATATAATAGGACATCTTAACCAAAGAACCCTTAGGTCACAAGCCCAAGATAAAAACAACTTCTTTTGTTTCCTCTCAGCAATAGAACCTAAGAATATTAGTGAGGCTTTAAAGGATGAAAGTTGGATTATAGCTATGCAAGAAGAATTAAATCAATTTAAGGCAAATGATGTTTGGGAACTAGTCCCAAATCCAAAGGATATGACCATCATAGGAACCAAATGGGTATATAGAAATAAGTTAGACGAGAATGGAATAGTTACTAGGAATAAAGCTAGGTTAGTTGCCCAAGGTTATAATCAACAAGAAGGAATTGATTATGATGAAACTTATGCCCCCGTAGCTAGACTAGAATCAATTAGGATATTACTTGCCTATGCTTGCGCCCTAGATTTTAAGTTATTTCAAATGGATGTGAAAAGTGCATTCCTTAACGGTTTTATCAATGAGGAGGTATATGTGGCACAACCTCCAGGATTCATTGACTTCGCAAAACCTGATCATGTTTATAAGTTAAAGAAAGCTTTGTATGGACTCAAACAATCTCCAAAAGCTTGGTATGATCGATTAAAAGCTTTTCTTATTAAACATGATTATTCCATGGGAATGGTAGATAACACTCTTTTCACTAAAAGGAAAGACCCAAATCTCATCATTGTTCAAATATATGTTGATGACATTATATTTGGATCGACTTGTCAAGACATGTGTGATGAGTTTGCCAAAATCATGCATGATGAGTTTGAGATGAGTATGATGGGTGAACTCAACTTCTTCCTAGGATTACAAATAAAACAACTAGATGATGGAATATTCTTTAACCAATCTAAGTACATTAAGGAAATGCTTAAGAAATTTGGCCTAGAAGACTCAAAACCCATGAAAACACCCATGTCTACGGAGGTAAAGCTCACAAAGGACGATGAAGGTGAGTCCGTAGATAACACCAAGTATAGAGGAATGATAGGGAGTTTACTATACTTGATGGCAAGTAGACCCGATATCATGTTTAGTGTCTGCCTTTGTGCCCGTTTTCAAGAGGATCCCAAAACCTCTCACCTAGAAGCGGTTAAGCGTATCTTCCGATACGTTAAAGGCACTATACACTTAGGATTATGGTATCCTAAGGAATCCGGCATAGAAACCATTGTCTATGCGGATTCGGATCATGCGGGAGACTACGTAGATAGAAAAAGTACTAGCGGTATTTGCACGTTTATGGGATGTTGTCTAACATCTTGGTTTTCGAAAAAGCAAACCGCTCTTGCTATTTCTACCACCGAAGCCGAATATGTAAGCACCGGAAAGGCATGTCAACAAGCACTATGGATGAAACAAGCTCTCATAGACTATGGCATTAGGTTAGAAAATGTCCCCATTATGTGCGATAACAAAGGTGCGATAGATTTAAGTAAAAATCCGGTGCAACACTCTAGGACTAAACACATAGAAATACGTCACCATTTTCTTAGGGATAATGTACAAAAAGGAAATATATCTATAGAAAAGGTTGCATCGGAAGATAACATTGCGGATATATTCACAAAACCCCTTAAGCGTGAATTATTCAACCACTTGCGTTTAGGATTAGGAATGATGGAACAAGTTGACTAAATTATATTGAAATATTTCAAATTAATACTTGCATGAAATTTATTTTTCTCCCATTTCATCTTTTCTGAGTCCAGGAATCTATTTCGCACAAAACTAAAGATTGGGAAAATTTATTTTCTTTGCATAAATTTTTTTTTAAAACTCAATCAATTTTCTCTAAAAATTATTCTCACAATCTAGGAACCCCATGAAAACCATTTTCCTTGCATTGTTGACTAATTCTAAAAACATTATATTTCAAAATCATGCATAAACTCTCACATAAATTGTCAAGGTATATAATCTAATATATGTCTTTGACACTCATGATCGAGCAAAAATTGAATCAAGGAGATTATTTGGATTGTTTCTTAGGATCGCTATTTCTTTTTGCTTCTAGGAGTCGAAACAATCACAACTCCACATTTGTTGCATATAGACACTCACTAGGACAAATTCACTAATAATGGTGTCATCTTGATCCATCACTAGTTTTTCCACTCTCTAAGATCCTTGCCTTCAATCTAAGATAGGTGCCTTAGGAAGATTAAGTGTTCTTGCCTTTGTTTACCTCCTATTGCTTATTATGTGTTGATTATTTGCTCCTTTGCTTATGTGTTTTTGCATGTATGCTATATCTTGATTAGATTAGATGCTATATTGCCTAAAGGAATTGAACTTGCTTGAATCCAAGTCCAAAAACACAACCTTTCTGCAAATTTTCTGCCAAAAACCCAATTCTGGCAATCTGGAAATCACCAGATGGGCGGCCCCCTTAATTATGTAAGGCGGCCCCCTTAATTTTAAGGGGACCGCCCCCTAATTAAGGGGACCGGCCATCTGATGGTCGGGTTTACAGAATCTTTTCTGCTTTTTAGCCCATTTCAACCTACATTTCCCATTTTTCACCAACACATTTTGTCCTAATCCTCCAAACAAACTTTATCCATCCTTAAACACACAAATCTTACACTATAAATATCCCCAATCCTCAAAGCTCTCCATTCATCCCATCATGAACTCTCCAAACAAACCAAAATCAAAAGCCTCAAGGCTAGCAAGGATGACGGAAAAACCCGTTTGGCGACGAAAAAGTCCTCGAAACAAATCTATCATCACAAATGTAGTTGGAAATCATTCCTCACCACCAACCTCTTATTTCCCAAACTTTGAATCAAACCAACAAAGGCATTCATTTGATCCACTTTACAAACCATACAACATTGGCCAAACATCTTCCTTCAAGCCAAACTACACCTCTCAACCTCCAACAACTTATAATGATCCATGCAAGTTTGATGAACCATCAAACTACAATTCCAACTACTCAAACCCAACTCATCCATACCAAACCTATGATCCCCTCCACATTGCCACGGAAAAACAAAGGTTCCGTGATGAAATAAACCAAATCCATGATCTTAGTGATCTCCTTGCTATGCATCTTGCACAACGCAACAAAGGGCTACCTCCATCATCACCCTATGCAAATTGCCTTCCCCACTCTCTTAACTTGGATCAAGTTACAAATCACACTCACTTTTGCCCTTGTTGCATATTCCTTCAAAAACAAATCCTCTACTTGAGTGAAGATATTTCTTGGATTGAATATCTTCTCACTCGTAATCATCCAATACCACCCTTAACACGATACAACATCGTGAGATCCACTTCTTCCGCTCCATGCAACACCCCATATCCACCTCAATCAAACATCTAAGCTCCATGCTTTTGTTTTCCTTCAAGCAAATAAATCAAATCAACCATGGGTTGCAAGCAAGTCCAAGTGCTCTCTTAGGCAATATAGGACTATATCTTTTCTTTTATTTTAGTGTAATCAATATGCTACAAGCATATTGAATGTTGTTATGCTAATTATTTCTATCATGCTTGAATGAATCTATTTTTATTTGCATAATTGTTGCTTTTGCATATATATGTGTGTTGCTCTCTTCAAAATATTTTTGTAGCCAAGATTCCATTTGCTCGTTCCCTTTGTGCTCTTAAACGAGGGGGAGCATACATCAAGGGGGAGTTCTCTACCCGTTTAAACTTCTTTCACGAAGATTATTCGGCCTAACCTTTTTGATTTTACAAAAAGGGGGAGAAGAGAAATGGTAAACTCTATAATACTTGTCTAGAGTAACAAGTTTTAAATCTTTTGAGTTTAAGGTTTTGTAATAATCAAAAAGGGGGAGATTGTTGACATAAATAATGCCTTAAAAACATTATTAAGCTTTTATCAATATCTCTATGTTTTGATCATTACAAAATATAACCTCAAAGATTTAAAACTTGTGACATAAACAAGTGTTTGGTGATTAATATTTCTCTTTACATCCAAATCACTTAAGGTATGAATAAACAAAGTGTTTAGTGCAATGTATGATCAAAGGGGTATTTAATTAACTAATACAAAGTTTATTTAATTATATAATCTTATTATATATTTTTGAAAAACACTTTTGGTAATAAGGAAAAATGTTTTAATCATACTAAATATATGATTTCAAATATTTAACCAAAATCAGTTAGTTTTTCACCAAATAAACTTTCCCCACTAAAAGACAAAGTTTCTGGCCGTTACAGTTGGGCGGCCCCCTTAATTTTAAGGGGGCCGGCCATGCTTTAAGGGGACCGGCCACGCTCCTCTGTCAGAAACGTTTGCCTATAAATACCACCTTAAACCTGGATTTTTTCCCCACCTTTTCCACTCCAGAACTTTCTGTTCTAGATCTCCATTTCCAATCTATAAATCCTTTGATCATACATTCTTAAATCTTTGTTTCAAAGTGATCCATACATAATCCATTCAAGTGCAAGAGAAGAATACTTCTATCCCTCAAGACAAGAAGTATTACAACTAGTTGTGATCTCCACATCTAAGTTGTTTGTGCATCATCATTGATTATTATTTCATAGTGTGATTAGTTGTGAATATTTGTTAGAGAATAGTTGTGTAGATAGTAGAAATTGATTAGTAGTGAAGTAGGATAGTTGTGAAGATTGGTGTGTAGAAGAAGGTGTGTAGAAGATTGGTGTGTAGAAGAAGGTGTGTAGAAGATTGGTGTGTAAAAGCTAGGTGTGAAGAAGATTGGTGTGAAGATTGGTGTGAAGATTGGTGTGTAGATTGGTGTGTAGATTGGTGTGTATATTGGTGTGTATATTGGTGTGTACGGTTTTCTCCGCCATAAGGGAGCTTGTTGATAGAGTGAAGAAAACTCTCGAGTTAGGTGCTCGGGGAGTGGAGTAGGGCAAGGAAGGTGCCTTGTAGCCGAACCACTATAAATCGCTTGTCTCTCGGTTTGATCTTTCCATCTTTTACTTATTTCATTACTTACATAATTATTGCTTCATAGTATATATATTTAGTGTTGTTCATATTGTGTATAACTTGATTTCATATACCATCGAATCTATATTTTATAAATCAACGAAAACTTTTAAACAATTTGTTTTATAAAAATTAAAACGACGTAAAACTATTCAACCCCCCCCCCCTTCTAGTTTTCCACAAAAACCCCCGATGGCCTTAGGAATTAGATATGATGTAGAGTTAGCTAATGGAAACATAGAAAGAATTAAGACTATCATACGCGGTTGCACGTTGAATTTCTTGAATCACCCTTTCAACATAGACCTTCTACCCATCACATTAGGAAGTTTTGATGTCATCATTGGTATGGATTGTTTGTCGAAGTATCGTGCTCACATACTTTGCGATGAGAAAATCGTACGTGTGCCGTATGGTAAGGAGATTTTAAACATACAGGGAGATCGAAAAGGTTCAAGGAGCCCATCCCGATTAGCGATCATTTCTTGCACTAAGTTACCGAAGCTAATGGAAAAAGGATGTTGCCTTTTCTTAGCCCAAATCTCTGAGAAAGGAGGGAAGGAGAAGAAAGAAAAATGCATTGGAGATGTGTCTATAGTTCGTGACTTTTCGGATGTATTTCCCGATGAATTGCCAGGAATCCCGCCTACTAGACAAGTAGAGTTTCATGAGTTGTTACCTGATGCTGCACCCGTGGCACGGGCACCTTATCGACTTGCACCTACTGAACTGGAAGAGTTGTCGAAACAATTGGCGGAGTTAGCAGAAAAGGGATTTATACGACCAAGTTCTTCACCTTGGGGAGCCCCAGTGCTATTCGTGAAGAAGAAGGATGGATCGTTTCGTATGTGTATTGATTACCGAGAGCTGAACAAGCTAACGGTGAAGAATAGATACCCGTTACCGAGGATCGATGACTTGTTCGATCAGCTGCAAGGGTCAAGTGTTTATTCGAAGATCGATTTGAGATCGGGGTATCATCAACTTAGAGTTCGCGAGGAAGATATTCCGAAAACGGCTTTCAGAACCCGTTATGGGCATTACGAGTTCCAAGTGATGCCGTTTGGGTTGACTAATGCACCGACGATATTCATAGATCTCATGAATCAGGTGTGTAAGCCTTACTTCGACAAGTTTGTAATCGTGTTCATTGACGATATTCTAATCTACTCGAAGACTGAGAAAGAGCATGAGGAATATCTAAGACTCATCTTAGAATTGCTCAGGCAGGAGAAGTTGTATGCCAAGTTCTCCAAATGCGAATTTTGGATTTTGACGGTACAATTTTTGGGTCATGTGATTGATAGTCAAGGAGTTCATGTAGATCCCGCTAAGATTGAAGCTATTAAAGATTGGGCCGCACCGACGACCCCAACGGAAGTTCATCAATTTTTGGTTTTAGCCGGTTACTACCGAAGATTCATTGAGGGATTTTCGAAAATAGCTAAGCCGTTGACTAAATTGACTCAAAAGAATGTTAAATACGAATGGGAGATAAGGAAGAAGAAGCGTTTCAATTACTTAAGGAGATGTTGTGTAGTGCTCCTATCTTGGCATTGCCTGAAGGTAGCGAAGACTTTGTTGTTTACTGTGACGCTTCTCATAAAGGTTTAGGAGCTGTGTTAATGCAACGAGAGAAAGTGATAGCTTATGCTTCCCGACAGCTCAAGAAGCATGAGAAGAACTACACCACCCATGATTTGGAGTTAGGTGTTGTGGTTTATGCCTTAAGGATATGGAGACATTATTTGTATGGTACCAAGTGTGTTGTATACACTGACCACAAGAGTCTACAACACATCTTGAACCAAAAAGATCTTAACATGAGACAGCGACGTTGGATTGAGCTGCTAAGCGATTATGATTGCGAGATTCGCTATCATCCTGGTAAAGCAAACGTCGTTGTTGATGCTTTTAGTCGAAAGGAGAGAATACCACCGCTACGAGTTAGGTCATTAGGAATGACTATCGTATCGCCGTTACCGTCTCAGATATTAGAAGCTCAAACGGAAACGTTGATACCAGAAAACCGACCTGCAGAGAATATATTTGGGATGGCAGAAAATGAGAAGGGATTTGTTAAGCGTTCTGATGGAATATTATGTTTTGGAAACCGAAGTTGGGTACCATTGTATGAAGGAATTCGAGAGTTGATTATGCATGAATCGCAGAAGTCAAGGTACTCTATTCATCCTGGGTCGGACAAGATGTACCAGGATCTGAAGAAGTTATATTGGTGGCCAAACATGAAGGCAGATATAGCGTTGTACGTTAGCAAGTGCTTGACATGTTCGAAGGTTAAGGCAGAACACCAAAGACCGTCAGGATTATTGACGCAACCGGAACTTCCAGTTTGGAATTGGGAGCGAATTACGATGGATTTTATTACCAAATTACCGAAGACAGCTAGCGATTGTGACTCTATCTGGGTAATTGTGGATCGATTGACTAAGTCTGCTCATTTCCTGGCAATTAGTGAAGATGATAGTGTCGACAAACTTGCGAGGTTATGTGTGAAAGAAATCATTTCTCGTCATGGTGTTCCAATATCGATTATTTCTGATCGCGACAGCCGCTTCACGTCAGCTTTGCGGACATCACTTCAAACCGCTTTGGGGACGAGACTTGATATGAGTACTGCATATCATCCCCAAACCGACGGTCAAAGTGAGAGAACTATTCAGACTTTGAAGGATATGCTTCGTGCATGTATAATAGACTTTGGTAAAGGCTGGGAGAAGTATCTACCCCTTGCGGAATTCTCCTATAACAATAGCTACCACACAAGTCTTAAAGCTGCACCATTCGAAGCCTTATATGGTCGTAAATGCCGTTCGCCGATTGGTTGGGCTGAGGTTGAAGAGAGTCAACTTACAGGCCCTGAGCTTATATTGGAGACTACTGAGAAAGTGACTCAAATTCGTGATCGTTTACAAGCAGCTAGAGATAGGCAGAAAAGTTACGTCGATCAGAGACGTAAACCCCTAGAGTTCCAGGTTGGAGACAAAGTGATGTTGAAAGTCTCGCCTTGGAAAGGTGTGATACATTTAGGGAAATGTGGGAAACTCAACCCCCGCTACATTGGACCATTTCTAATTTTGGAAAGAATTGGGCCCGTTGCTTATCAGTTGGAACTACCACAGGAGTTGAGTAAGGTTCACGATGTATTTCATGTGAGTAATTTGAAGAAATGCCTTTCTGATGAAACACCGGTGATACCGATGAAAGATATTCGAGTTGATGAGAATTTGAACTTTGTGGAAGAGCCGATTGAAATTTTGGATCGAGAGATTAAGCGACTCAAGCGAAGTCGCATTCCACTCATCAAGGTCTGTTGGAATTCCCGTCATGGACCAGAATTTACGTGGGAACGAGAGGATGAATTTCGAAAGAGATATCTGAAGCTTTTCATTTCGTAGATGGATTGTTCCGAGAGAAACCCGGGACGGGTTTCTTCTGAGGCGGGGAGGATGTGACAACTGGCAAATTATGGAGCTATTTTGAAAACCCGCATTACGTTAAAGTTCGTTTATAAATATATGTTTGAAATTTTATTCGTAACGAACTTGTGAAATTTAAATTGTGGTTGACAATATTTAAAATTTTTATGGAATCAAATTTTGATTATCGATGTGATATGAATCTATTTTGAGATTTTTATTAGGCACTACGTTGACTCTGGCCCTAGATAACCTAACAAAAATTAAACGTTTTGGATTTATGGTTCGACTATATATTTATTTTGAACGTCCCGTGAGATATTAAATATTTGGGAACGAGCTCGATTTGAGAATGTCAAAATACTTTGAAAAGTTTACGGGTTTGGCTTGCGTTTTATAACTAGCCAACCTTCCCCTTTCATAATACTATTATTGTTATCATTGTTTTTATAAAAAAAAATAATAATAAAAAGAGTAACTACAAAACCGTCCTTGTGGTTCCCTGGTTTTCACACCACACACAAACACAAACTTTACATCTCTCTCTCTATCTATATTATCTTCATCCCCTCCAAACCCTAGCCACCATCCATCTTTTCCGGCGACCATCACCACACCGCCGCCTCCACAACCAAACCAACACCACCATCTTAACCATCTCATCGAGATCTATCTTTTGGTATAACCCACGCGCCATACAAACACCTCTAACACCACGTTTTCACCACCACCGCCACCTAAACACAACCTTTTCATCTTTTTCTTGTTGGGGTTTTGAAGAAACTTGTATTTGGAGACGTTTGGAAGGTGACTGGCCACGATTTCCACATCGTGTGCCTCGAATTGATATTAAATCCGTGTCCTCATGGATTATTTTCATTGGGTTCGAATTAATAATGATGGGAAGTGATATTTTGTGAATAAAAATCCGTTTGGTATCCGGGTTTATGTTTTCCTTGAGGGTGTCGACTTGCAACCGAGAGCTAGGCTCTCGGCTTGGTGCCAATCTTTGTGTCTTGTGGTCTTGTTTGATGAGTTTTGGCCTAGTAATCTTTGTGGCGAGATGTTTATATATTGGACTATGATTTATGGCTTGATTTGGATTATTGTGGCTCTTGTTGTTTTTGTGGTATGTCGCGACCCAAGGGGTCCGTTTGGGCAAATTTGGTATGCTCATTTGAGCTTATGCCGAGACCCCATGGTCTTGGGTTAGAGTCCTTGTGACTCATGGTTCTAGCCGAGACCCAAGTGGGTCAATTGGCTCGGGTTTTGGCTTGGTAAACCAACCCGGATTACGTGTTTTCTTGATGGATACTTGTGATTTTCTTGGTATTGATATTAATGTTGTTTTGGTAATTTTTTGTTGTGGCCGATTGTATGGGATGTGTCGAGAACCATTGTGGTCTTGACCATGGTTCACTTTTGGATTTATGGAGTTGTTGTCGAATGGTAATTGGAACCGGTTATGAGACGGTTAACTAGAATGACGGAGATATGTTAGTCGGGTGCCGTAGTCGGACCCTATTGTTGTAGCACGTGTTATGGGATTTAATTGACGGAGATGGATTACTTGGTTATGACTGGTTATTATTACTTGGACTTGGACAATGAGCGGAGAGTGATGACTCGGACATGTGACCATCTTATATAACTCGATATTAATTAATCAAAATTATTAATAAAACTCGTAATAATATTATTAATAATATAAACGTCTATATAAATATATAGACGTGAAAACGTATATATAACTATATAAGTGCTTATATTAGAGAATAAAACGATCACGAGTAGTATTATAATAACGTAACGTTATATATTATACTACGAAAGTAGTATAATAAATGTCGGGAACGCTATTATGATTAAAACAATTATAAATGCCAATATAATTATAACGTTGAATAATTATACGAAATGAAATGTTTTTGGAAAATAAAACGGGAAACGTACGAGTTATACGAGATCGTGCTCACTTGAGTCCAAGTGAGCCATATTATATTTTATAACTTGTGTGCTTGTCACGGATAGGTGACGTTAATAAATACATTTTCTATAACTACGTAACTTACTTGATCGACGGATTAAATAGGATCTATTTAGTTATATGAAATGAGTATATTAATGGGCATTGTATCCTACGACACCCATAGGTTGTGGTATGTGTACAAGAATAATGGACCTCTAAGTATCTCGTGAGGTTTGCCAAATTGACGAATTTGGTAAGCTTGACGACATAATTAGAGAATTTATTAAACCTTGATACATACCATATTATACTCAACATGCTATGTGACTAAACTTTTGGGTATAATCTTGGAGTGATATATTAAGTAAATAAATATGGAGGATTACCAAGTCGACAGATTTGATAAACTTCGATAATTTGTTTAAATAATATGTCGGGCTAATATTAGACCTATAGATTGTATTATTATTTCTTTTATTCGTGAATTCTTGATTTTGAGTTGTGTCGACCCTCCACCCGCATGGATACCAAACGCCAAACTCCAAACTAATACGAGAATAATACGAGAAATGGATTTTTGGAAAGTAAAATGAAATACGTTCGGGATTGGGAATATCCGATTTTGAGTAAATGATTCTGAAAAGAGTTTATATTGTTAGGAAGTGTCGAGTCCGTAGTTGCCGTCATTTGAGTTGTGATACATCTTACTTCTACCGATTTCTTTTTACTGATTTCTGGACTTGAGGTGAGTTATAGCCCCACTTTTTACTCTTGAATTTTGTTTTCAATACTTGGGTGAGAAACGTGCAAATTGTTTTATGTGGACTTTTATCGCTTTTCTTTAAAACTTGTTATGCTTATGGAACTAGGATGTTACATCAACCTTAGTCACAAAGTGAATCATCACGTGTGGACTAGATATGGTTAGATGAATGTTACATCAACCCTAGTCACATAGTGAACCATCGCGTGTGGACTAAATATGGTTAGATGATGAGAATGGTTTATTTGAGGATTTTGTGGTTGAACTATAGTGTGCACCTATAGGATTTTGCGTTGAGGATTGAGGCCTAGTCTAGCTAGCAAGCGTTTTGCGTATATGTCCACTTGATTTGATATTGAATATAAACCTATGATCTCACCAGCGAAAGCTGACTTTTAGCACGTTTTCTCAGGTAATTATTTATGACCTTGGATGCTTGGATTGGAGGCTTGGCTTGGCAATGCGGTTAAGGATCTATTGTTCTAAAACTTTGATATAACTTTGTGGACCTACGTTTATTTCTTTTGGGCCTTACTTTGGATAAATTTGGGATGAATGTAAACTTTAAAACCCCGTTTGGTTGTGTTTTACTTATGTTTACTTTATCTTGTTCTTTTATAACTTGTGTTGGATACCAATCCCCGTAACACCCCGAAAGCTTGTTGAGTCTTCCGCTGTACCAAATTTTGGGGGTGTTACATTTTCCATGAAATTGGTAAATCCCCAAGATAAACCAACCAACCTGTTAGCGATCGTCTTGTCAAAGGGCAACCTGCCGAATCAGAGTCACACCACCCGCGTAACTGTAAATCACATTTACTTTTCAAAATTATACCTTGACCCGGGCTCCCTTTTAGATACCGAACAACCCTTATTGCCGCCTCCCAATGCTCGATTTGAGGATTTTGCAGAAATTGTGAGAGGATGTGCACACTATATGCAAACATCTGGTCTTGTTAAGCATAAATATATAAGACGACCCACTAACCTTCGATATTTTTCGGGATCTTCAAATAGACGCCCTTTAGCCAATCCCAAGTGATGATTTTGCACAATTGGGATCCTTGCTGGTTTAGCCCCAAGTAGTCCAACTTCAGAAATTATGTCGAGAGCATATCTTCGTTGACATAAAAATATCCCATCTGTCGCACGAGCCACTTCAATACCAAGGAAGTATTTTAGATTACCTAAATCCTTCATGTGTAAACAGTTACACAGATAAGTTTTGAATTGTGTGATAGCTTCATGATCATTTCCAGATACAATCAAATCATCGACATACACGAGGACGTTAAGTTGAACCCCCTGATGTTGTAGAGTAAATAGTGAATAATCTGAGTATGATTGAATGAAGCCATAACTTTTTAGTGCCGATGACAACTTCGAAAACCAACAACGCGGGGCTTGTCAAAGTCCATACAATGACTTACGAAGTTTGTATGCTTCTCCAGGTTGACCCGTATGTAAACCAGGTGGTAATTTCATATATACTTCTTCTTCAAGATCTCCATGCAAGAACGCATTGTGCACGTCCATCTGATGAAGTTCCCATTGCTTAGCTGCCACAATTGCTAAGAAAACTCGTACAGTGACCATTTTCATGACCGGTGCGAATGTTTCACTATAATCAACTCCAGCCACTTGATGATTACCGAGAATCACGAGTCGTGCTTTGAATCTTTCCACAGTCCCATCTGATTTGTACTTTATTTTGTACACCCACTTGCACCCAAGAGCTTTCTTGTTGGATGGAAGTTTTTCAATCGTCCAAGTCTTGTTTTGTTCCAAAGCTTCGAGTTCACTATCCATGGCAGATCGCCATCGCCATCTCTTACTGCTTCAGAATAAGTCATTGGTTCCTTTTATGCTGTTATAGCCTTAAGAAAAGTTTGATGACAAGAAGAAAATTTTTCACAATTTACATAATGAGCTATAGGATATGGAGTACCTGAGGATGTAGATTGAGCGAGTGGTATAGAAGAGACGGACTCATCTTTTGGATAGTGTTGGTGACATAATCACATAGATGAACCGATACCTCTTTCTTACGATGTCCTCTCCCTAACTCATCTTCTTGAACTTGCTCACTAGTATCAAGATTTTGTGACTGTGATGATGCCGATATGCCTTCATTTCCAACTACCTGATCTTCATTGTCATGATGTGTGGTATCCTCATCCACAGGTACTGTGACACTACCCCTCCTTTCTTGGGACGGGTACTCATTATGCGTCTCACCATCTGTAACAACCGTGGTTTTAGCAGGTCGGTTTAACTGATAGTCTTGACTCGGTTGTCGTTTGTTTTGTGTGTCCTAGGTGACTGAAGTATTATATGTGGGATATAGGTGAGTTTTAGCACTAAATCCCTTTGCGTGGTGTAGTTTTTGTGAGTGAGTAATGTTGATATTTGGATATAAGTTCATTTTGATCGCCTTTGTGGTGTAGAAATGAGTTATGTAGTTTTGGTGTTTTTGTGTTTTTGCGTAACGAGTCTTCGTTTATTTATTTGAGCGTTAGCAAGTTACAAGGAGTTTGTTTTTATGTGTTATACATTTATAAAGGGTGAAAATCTATTTTTGGAAACTTTATTTTTGAAAATGGTAGTTCTCTGGTTTGTCGTAAAAACTGAGGTTTATCGAGTAAGACGTTAGGATTAGCTACGGGTATTTATAAAATATAAAAAGTATGAGGTTTTGAGTGTAATAAATAAATTTAATAAAAAATATAAATATATATCCTATATATATATATATATATATGACTCTTAGGCCTATGGATTATCCATAATTAATATATAAACAAACCCAAACAATCCTAAAATGTTTTTTTATGAGTTTTTTGTCGTTCAAGAGAGGCAAAGGAAGAAGGAAAATTTAGGGTTTGTAATTTGGAAGCAATAATCAAGAATCAAGGTAAAATCCTTAAACCCTAGGTTCAATTAATTGATTAATTATTAGAATTCATGTAATATTAAATATGATGGATTTAGGGTTTATAAACTTCTGTAAATTTATGATGTAAAACATGTTAGAATCATTAAATGATTATATTATGATGATTGGTGAAGAGAATTGAACGTAAAACATGCTAGTTATTGAGTTAGGGTTTGGACATAAAACTAGTGTTGTAAAGTTGTGAATGTATTTAACAGATGTTGAAGAATTAGATCACGAATTTTTGGTCTAAATTGAAGTTTAATGAAAGAGCTTTCCAAAAAGTCCAGCCACGATCGATTTCGAGGTCCGGAAGTTAATCTTTTGATTTTTCTTTGTTAAGGTGTCAAAGCTGTAAAATCAGGACAGATTTTGGTCATAAGTTTGGTAGTGAGATGTGGATGAAAAAGTGAGATTTAGCTTAGCCCTTCTAGTTGAGTTAAGTTTCGTATGTACTTAGACTCCCACGCGAAGGATTTGCGATAAAAAGTTGTAGCAGTATTTTAATTTAATTAAAACTTTTTGGTGTGTGTTCAGATCCGAATCCGGATAGTTTGTAAGTTTGACTTTATGAAGGGTACTTGTGTGTATTTCTAGACCATGGCCTTCTGGTAGTAGCTTGTATACATCCAAGGGACTATGGTAAAATTTTTGTGTGAGTTATTGAGCCTTTAACATTATTATTTCATGTGGGCGAATGTACCCTAAAATTCTGTGTTTTCTGATTTTAAAAGTGCAAGGGATTTAGTGAGCATTAGTATTTGGTGGTGATTAGTATGGAGTCTAGGAGATCCATGGTGGGTCATATGAACCTTAGACATCCGTCATATGTGTATTACATGGGTTATAGCTTTTAGCTTGGCCATGTGTAATGTGGATTTATTTTGTGAATTATAGATTGTGATTTGTTTTGTGGAAGCTGCAAAGTTGAGGTGAGTTCATAGTCCCATACTTTTTACTTTGTTTTAAACTTGGGATGGGAATGATGCTTGTGATAAATGTTTTGAGTTACTGTGATTATGTGTGGTTTAAAAGCTTGGACTTATGATGTTATCATGTGAATACTATATATGATGATTATGCGGTGATGATATGATTGTGAGATTATACGTGATTCAATTGGGACCCATTTGATGCCAAGTTTGTGTGGAGATATATACGTGATTCAATTGGGAGGATGTTTATCCTATTGCTCGCGCATGCGACCCATTTGATGCCAAGTTTATGTGGAGATATATACGTGATTCAATTGGGAGGATGCTTATCTTGTTGCTCGCGCATGCGACCTAATTGATGCCAATATTGGATCGAGGGACACGTTCCATCCCAATGGTTGCCTTTTATTTGTGTGATTGCATGTTAGCTTATATGATAACTTTAATTATTTGTCCAGCTATATTTTATGATCACAGTAAATCGGTTGCCTATTGTGTGTGAGTCTTAAACCTATGAATCTCACCAACATTATGTTGACGTTTTAAGCATCATTTTTCAGGTGAGCTTTCTAAGGATAAGATAGAAGGATGTGATTAGACGAGACCTTAGTTGCATTGGAAGTGGTTTATCATCTATGTTTGGACTTATGTATTGTTTCGGATTTTGTTTTGGTTATTTTGTTTTGGGTTATTGTTACAACACTTTGTGTTTGTACTTTGCTCTATTTTTTTGCATGTAGTTGTTCTCTATATAGATACCAGGTGTTGTAATGTTATCTATGAAGTTACACCCTCGCGTTTCCGCCTTGGTTAGGTGTGATAGACTGGTATCAGAGCCATGGTTATAGAGAATTAGGTGATTGAACCTAGACTATAACCTAGGAGTCCCTCATATAGTTGCATTTAGGGCCTATGTATAAGTATGGTATTTTATACGTATATTTTTCATAAGTTTATGAGATGTTTTATCGAGTTTCGGACGCCTATTGAACCCCTATACGTAGTATTGTATATGTCATTTTTAATACGTCATCTTCCCTCGCGTAAGAAGTTTAGTTGGGCTATTATTTTGCTATCAAGAGAAGTGGTAGGATGAAGTGGACTAACCGCAAAATCCGAGTTCCAGATAGCATGTATCCATGTTCGGACATGGAGAGGATGTTTATGGAAAACATTGGTGGAGAAGAAGTGGAGAGGTTTGTAACCACGGTGACTTCTAGAGATAGAGCCATTACCAAATACCCTTGGTAGTGTCCCCACTTCTCATAGGAAGCAGATGTGGTTTAGTCTAAACCTCGTACTTTGTATGCGCTTGTGAATCATACGGAATTGGAAGAAAGAAATAGAGATGGTTTTTCATGTTGCCAACTACCTCAACATGTAGGAAACAGGAATGGGTGGTTGAGTTAAGATGAAGGGGAGTTAGGATGAAATGGTGTGGATTCGGATCTAGAGTCCGCAACGAGTAGTAAGTTGAATTGATCTGAGTGGGGAGGCAAGTGCGAGAGTGGAATTTAAGCCATTATGCGACGTCTTTTGTTTTGTGTCATGTTTTGAAATTCTTATATTGCCTTTTTGCCCTCTGGAGCCATGTTGAAGCATGATTACTCTTGAGTATTGGATCGATCTTATCCAAGTGATTTTGATTATGGGGTTTACGTGATCGTTGGAATTGTTCCATGTGAGATGATTGTTTACGACGTCTTTTGTTTTTGTTTGCATGATTATTTGCATCATATGTTATCATAGGAGGGAGTACACTTGTGAAAGGGGGCATAGATAATTATGGTGGCCAACATAATTATACATGCGTCACAACACAAGTGGACTTGCAAGTATGATAGCATGGATTGCATGGTGTATTAGGTGCTATGTGGTATATGTGCGTTATCATTGAGATGTGTGGTTTTGAAAGTAAGTATGCGTGTGGAATAGGCTTATAACTATGGTCGCGAACATAATTATAAGGGTATCACACACGTAGACTTGTGACCATTATTGCATTGATTGATGTTTGTTGTTATATGTTGTGGTAGATGGTATGTGGTGTCATGTTGATGATGGTTGTATGGTTAGAGAAGTGTTCTCTTAACCGTTTGGGCAGTCGTTATATGTTGGGGTGTGTAGGTGGTAAGATTCCATCCTACCTATCATATGCTGATACCCCGATTATTTGTTGGTACTAATGTTGTGGTATTTAAGTTGATTCGTTTGCTAGACTCTCTGTTTGTATACCTAATTCTGTGGTTGGCATTCCTATTCGTACCATGATGGTACAGATGCCATATTCTTTCTATTTGACGTCATGATAGGTATTATGTAATCGAATTCGTTTTTGTTGGATACTGGTTCATTTCTTTTGTTATTCCTTGCATTCATTCCGCTAATGAATATTATATTGTTCTTCGAGTATTGTTAGTTCGTGACGAGTTGGTGCGGATGTTTAATCCCTCATTTGCACACCAATTGGATTTTGTGACATGTTTTTGCGACCTGTTAGTGTCGATGTTTTTCTATGGTCTTAATTTGCTCATTGTATGAATGAGTCTTTACGTTCTTTGCTGGTTTGCAATGTATTTGCGTGAGTGTTCACTGATATGAGTTCGTTTGATGATTATTTTGATTACGTGATTCTTCCATGTCTTTCGCGTTCGATTAAGAGGTTGTGTTAGAGTCTTTATGGCATTTTACAATTCGTTTTGGGTATTCCAAGGTCGTTTATTGGAAAATATTATTTTTATGGGAAAATGAGGTGTAAAAAAATGGTTATCAGTCTATTTTTGGAGTTATTTATAACAATTCTGCTATGAAAGTCTACTTATTTTACTGTGATAATAAGCACGATTTAGATATCTTAAACACGTAAGGTGAGATACTATATTTATAAAAAATTAACCTTTGGTGTCATAAAAACTATGCCTAATGTGAAATTTAAGTCGGAGATGATTTGTATATGTTTAAAAAAAGTATGAGTTAAGGTATATCATGTGAAAAACGACATTCATTTTTTTATGGGTAAGGACGGGTACCAGAATAAGAACTATATGTGGTTCTCATTTACCAAACTTGATATGTATTTGGTTCATCGAGTGTTTCTTTTGTTGGGGTATGCTTGTAGATTTTCTATGGGTACGTGTATTCTATTTTTTCTTGTGTGGGTTTTTCATGAAACATTTGATTTGCGTCTACTTTTATTGGGGAAAATTTCTCATTGTGTTTCCTAGCTTTGATTTTGATATTCGTTACTTCGCTAGTCGGTAATTCGTGACCTTTGAGTTCATTGATATACGTTTTAGTTCAACCAGTTGCATGTTCGCGTCATTTCCTTAGGATAGATAGATTGTCGTTTTGGTTATCATTATGTTTGTTGAAGAATAAGAGAATGTTTGCCAAGTGTCCAAGTGAGAGGTTCAGCTTCAAGATGTACGTTCTTCAAGTATGTGGTCAACGAGCGAGTTTTCGTTGACACTAGCAAGATAAAAGTAGTGAAGCGTGGAAAATACCTAAGACACCATCTAAGAGACGATTGTACTTAGGATTGGCAGGTACTATTGACGATTCATTTCGAACTTTTTATAGATTGCGTAGGCATCGCGGAGGTAGAAGATCCGTAAGAGGGACTATGTGATACATGACTTCGAGTTGGGGAGTAGAACTTGGAGACAATATTTGTATGAAGCAGTGAGTGTTATCTACATAGATCATAAGAATCTGTAGCATATATTTGACAAGAGGTTAATATATGTAGAAGAGAAGTTGGGTGTGGAATTTCTCAATGACTACGATTGTCTGATTCGCTACCGTTAAGGAAGTGAGGACATTGTGGTAAGAGCGCTGAGCAGGAGTGAATGAGTGAAACATAGATGTCTATGAGCAATGATTATGATAATCCATTATAGAGTTAAAAGATGATACTGACAGCTCAGAGAGGGATGTTCAAGGGAGAGAACATGTGAGGAGGATGATTACATGGTTTAGATCAGCTAACGGAAAGGGATGATGGTAGAGGATTGTACTTCGTGGACCAATTATTGGTTTCATGGAGAGGAAGCTTCAGGACATCGATCATGCAAGGTATTAGATACATCTGAGAATGGATAAGATGTATTATTACCTTAGCAAAGAAATGTATTGAGGAGCAAGTGTGAAGGGGAATACAGATACCTTAGCAAGTGTTTGATACGCTTGAAGGTAAATGTTAATGTCAATGATTATTAGAGAGATGCAACAGTCAGAGATACATAAAGATTGTGGTAAGGAGGAGTTAGCGAGACGTTACATATGATGAATGGTAGAGAGACGTGTGGTGTCGCGTTAATCAACTTATATCAAGATGATATACTTACTTCGCGATTGTGGTAAATGTTTTATGGAGCCTTGAGATAGTGTATGAAGAGGAGTACGACTTATCATTCTTAAATGAATGGACTAAGTGAGCGTACAAATCAGGCGTTGGATGGTATGATGAGGGCATGGGTGTATTTGAGTTTTGAGGAAGCTAAGGTATGCATTTATCTTTAGCTGAGTTCTCCTATAACAATAATTATCATTCTAGTATTAAGAATGTGCCGTTTGAAGTATTGTATGGAAGGAAATTTATATCTCCTGTTCTGTGGACAAAGGTTGGAACAAGCCAACTAATTGGTCCTGAACTGGAATGAGAGATTTCAAATAAGGTTTTCAGATTAAAGAGAGAGATTTAAGGCATTGAGATATTCAATAAAAGAGTTATGCAGATAATTTCCGTAAGCCGTTAGAGTCTAATGTTGGTGATTTTGTGATGTTAAAAGTATTTCCTTGGAAAGGTGTTATGCGTTTCGGTAAGAAAGGCAAGTTAGCACTGAGATATGTAGGACCGTTTGAGATTTCGGAAAGGATTTGAATTGTGGCATACCGGTTGAAGTTAGCTGAGGAATTAAGTGGTGTACATGATACGTTTCACGTATCTAATTGAAAGAAGGGTTTGGCGGATACTAGTCTGCACGTGCCATTAGATGAAAGTAAGGTTGACAAACTCTTCATTTTGTCGAGACACCTGTTGAGATTATGGATGAAGATGTTAAGGGTTTGAAGTGTGGTAAGATAACGTTAGTAAAGGTACGGTGGGATTCTAAGCGTGGTCCTGAGTTTACTTGGGAACGTGAGGATCAGATGAGATCTAAGTACACAAATTTGTTTGCTGATGTGGTTGGTGAAGTGGATCGTTTGTAGTTGGATTTAGATCATGGAAGTTAGATGCAGGGTGTTCGCAAATATTTTAATTAATGTTTGTTTTATGTGTATCCATTATATGTGGTGCTTCTTGCGATTACCATTTGGATTTACATTTAGTTCGAGGGTATTGTACCTACCTGTGAGAAGTCGTTTGGATCATTGGTGTTATTGATCGGGGAGTGTATCTATTTGCGTGTATCGTTAGAGTGACGGAATGTTTTCTATCGTGTGAATTCGGGTATTTATTCGGTTCACATTTTTGTGGTTCTTTCTTTGTGATTTTATGGAGTGGTATTTTTCCGCTTAAATATCCATAAATTTTCTTTTGCTGTTGTGAGTGGTGACTAGAGTAGTTGAAATCTCGGGACGCGATTTCCCTAAGTGGGTGATGATGTAACAACCGTGGTTTTAGCAGGTCGGTTTAACTGATAGTCTTGACTCGGTTGACGTTTGTTTTGTGTGTCCTAGGTGATTGAAGTGTTATATGTGGGATATAGGTGAGTTTTAGCACTAAATCCCTTTGCGTGGTGTTGTTTTTGTGAGTGAGTAATGTTGATATTTGGATATAAGTTCATTTTGATCGCCTTTGTGGTGTAGAAATTAGTTGTGTAGTTTTGGTGTTTTTGTGTTTTTGCGTAACGAGTCTTCGTTCATGTATTAAAGCGTTAGCAAGTTACAAGGAGTTTGTTTTTATGTGTTATACATTTATAAAGGGTGAAAATCTATTTTTGGAAACTTTATTTTTGAAAATGGTAATTTTCTGGTTTGTCGTAAAAACTGAGGTTTATCGAGTAAGACGCTAGGATTAGCTACGGGTATTTATAAAATATAAAAAGTATGAGGTTTTGAGTGTAATAAATAAATTTAATAAAAAAATATAAATATAAATATATATATATATATATATATATATATATATATATATATATATATATATATATATATATATATATATATATATATATATATATAAATCGGCTAGAAAGGGATAAGGGGGAAAAAAAGCCCAATTTGATTCCAAATATGACTCTTAGGCCCAAAGATTATCCATAATTAATATATTAACAAACCCAAACAACCCTAAAACGTTTTTTTGTGAGTTTTTGGTCATTCAATAGAGGCAAATGAAGAAGGAAAATTTAGGGTTTGTAATTTGGAAGCAATAATCAAGAATCAAGGTAAAATCCTTAAACCCTAGGTTCAATTAATTGATTAATTATTAGAATTCATGTAATATTAAATATGATGGATTTAGGGTTTATAAACTTCTGTAAATTTATGATGTAAAACATGTTAGAATCATTAAATGATTATATTATGATGATTGGTGAAGAGAATTGAACGTAAAACATGCTAGTTATTGAGTTAGGGTTTGGACATAAAACTAGTGTTTTAAAGTTGTGAATGTATTTAACAGATGGTGAAGAGTTAGATCACGAATTTTTATATAAATTGAAGTTTAATGAAAGAGCTTTCCAAAAAGTCCGGCCACGATCGATTTTGAGGTCCGGAAGTTAATCTTTTGATTTTTCTTTGTTAAGGTGTCAAAGCTGTAAAACCGGGACAAATTTAGGTCATAAGTTTGGTAGTGAGATGTGGATGAAAAAGTGAGATTTAGCTTAGCACTTCTGGTTGAGTTAATTTTCATATGTACTTAGACTCACACGCGAAGGATTTGCGATAAAAAGTTGTAGAAGTATTTTAATTTAGTTAAAACTTTTTGGTATGTGTTCAGATCCGAATCTGGATAGTTTGTAAGTTTGACTTTATGAAGGGTACTTGTGTGTGTTTTTAGACCATGGCCTTCTGCTAGTAGCTTGTATACATCCAAGGGACTATGGTAAAATTTTTGTGTGAGTTATTGAGCCTTTAACATTATTATTTCATGTGGGCGAATGTACCCTAAAATTCTGCGTTTTCTGATTTTAAAAGTGCAAGGGATTTAGTGAGCACTAGTATTTGGTGGTTATTAGTATGGAGTCTAGGAGATCCATGGTGGGTCATATGAACCTTAGACATCCATCATATGTGCATTACATGGGTTATAGCTTTTAGCTTGGCCATTTGTAATGTGGATTTATTTTGTGAATTATAGATTGTGATTTGTTTTCTGGAGGCTGCAAAGTTGAGGTGAGTTCATAGTCCCATACTGTTTACTTTGTTTTAAACTTAGGATGGGAATGATGCTTGTGATAAATGTTTTGAGTTACTGTGATTATGTGTGGTTTAAAAGCTTGGACTTATGATGTTATCATGTGAATGCTATATATGATGATTATGCGGTGATGATATGATTGTGAGATTATATGTGATTCAATTGGGACCCATTTGATACCAAGTTTGTGTGGAGATATATACGTGATTCAATTGGGAGGATGCTTATCATGTTGCTCACGCATGCGACATCTCAGCGGCGGGATTGAATACCCGGATCGAATCAGAGTTCACGCCGCCCGCCCTGAACAAATAGGAGGCGTGGGCCACAGGTCGCACATAAGCCGCCGGGTCGCACGACAGAAGAACACCCAACATAAAGTGCACAAAGGGGAGCAAAGCCCGTTTTTTTCTCCCTATATTGATAGATCAAGGGCCCTCTCGAACGTTGTTTTCGGGGAGCTGGGAAGAAGGAAAAGAGGCTCCTAGCTAAAGGTAGCTTGTCTCTCCAAGGAGGTGAGAAGAGTTGAGAACAAAGTGGCGAACGGGTGCGTAACGCGTGGGAATCTGCTGAACAGTTCGGGCCAAATCCTGAAGAAAGCTAAAAAGCGCTGTTTGATGAGCCTGCGTAGTATTAGGTAGTTGGTCAGGTAAAGGCTGACCAAGCCAATGATGCTTAGCTGGCTTTCTACCCCTTCTAGCGAGTTATTAGCATCTGTGAGTTCTAGCGACTGACTTGCTCGCATCTCTTGCCTAAAGGTTTCACTGCTGAAGTGGTAGAATTATTCCAAGTATTTCAGCTGGAACTGCTATGTACATTTTCAATTTTCTATTCACTCATGATCTGGCCTAGTCGACCCGATCATGATATTTCACTCATGATCTGGCCTGGTCGACCCAATCATGATATTGAAGGATGGGACCTTTTCTCGAAAAAGAAAGGAGATTCTATTTCTTCTTCCAAGTTTGTGTGGAGATATATACGTGATTCAATTGGGAGGATGCTTATCCTGTTGCTCGCGCATGCGACCTAATTGATGCCAATATTGGAGCGGGGGACATGTTCCGTCCCAATGGTTGCCTTTTATTTGTGTGATTGCATGTTAGCTTATATGATAACTTTAATTATTTGTCCAGCTATATTTTATGATCACAGTAAATCGGTTGCCTATTGTGTGTGAGTCTTAAACCTATGAATCTCACCAACATTATGTTGACGTTTTAAGCATCATTTTCAGGTGAGCTTTCTAAGGATAAGATAGAAGGATGTGATTAGACGAGACCTTAGTTTCATTGGAAGTGGTTTATCATCTATGTTTGGACTTATGTATTGTTTCGGATTTTGTTTTGGTTATTTTGTTTTGGGTTATTGTTACAACACTTTGTGTTTGTATTTTGCTCTATTTTTGTGCATATAGTTGTTCTCTATATAGACACCAGGTGTTGTGATGATATCTATGAAGCTACACCCTCGCGTTTCCGCCTTGGCGGGGTATGAGATCATCATTATATGCAACATTATCGACACATGGAATGAAAGGTTCGATGTCATATGGAAATATATTTTCCAAAAAATCAACATAACGTGACACAAAAAATTATAGTTTTTCTAAATCAAATAACCTCCACCCTTTTTGCCCATACGGGTACCCGACAAAAACACATTTTCGACTACGACTCGCAAACTTGTCCAATGTTTTTGTATGCGCATAACACAAACAACCGAATGTATGCACGTGAGTATATGATGGTTCTACATTGTGAAGAACTGTGTATGGAGTTTTACCATTTAAGATAGACGAAGGAGTACGGTTAATAAGATACGCAACCGTCAAAATACACTCTCCCCAAAAATTAATAGGAAGAGAACTTTGGAGCTTAGTGCACGAGCAACATTTAAGATATGTTGATGTTTTCGTTCAACTCGACCATTTTGTTGAGGTGTACCCATACATGATGTTTGGAAAATGATCCCTTCATCAAGAAAAAATCGTTTCATACAAGTAAATTCGGTTCCATTATCACTTCGAACAATTTTAACATGTTTGTTAAATTGTCTTTCAACCATTGCGAAAAACATTTTCATGCATGGTTTTGAAAACCTCAGATTTGTGTACAAGCAAATATACCCAAACAGAGCGAGAAAAATCATCAACAATTGTTAAGAAATACGATGCACCACAAGATGATACTGCTTTATATGGTCCCTACAAATCACAATGAATAAGCTCAAATATAGACACAACTTTATTATCACTAAGTGGAAATTTTTCTCGACATTGTTTTGCACGATGACACACATCACAACTTTGACTTAACTCGCTATCCTTTTTTATTAAAGTTTACTTGATGAATAAGCTTTAATACTTCTTGTGAGGGATGACCTAACCGTTTGTGCCAAAGATCAAAAGGAATGGTTGTTGTCTTGAAAGCTCTTGTTGGCGGCATCTCTTTGAAGTAAAAAAGTCCTCCATCCCTTCTTTCACCCGCACCAATCACCGTCCTCGAAGTGAGATCCTGTATAACACATATGTTAGGTTCAAACTGAAAGATACAATTTCCTTCATCTAACAGTTGTGGGACAGAAAGCAAATTGCAAGTTAATCCAGGTACATATAAAACATTTTTTAAGCCAAAACCATTGTCGAAACAAACATCCCCTTCTTTTTTAGCCATAGCTATATTGCCATCAGGTAGCTCGACAGGCCATTGGATTATCTCCTTTAAGTTGGAGAGGTCTTCTATCATACCTGTCATATGGTGTGATGCTCCTGAATCAATAATCCAAAAATACTTACCATTCATTTTTTCGATAGAACCTAATTCGTTCTTGTTCTTCAACATTTGGAGTAGTGTTTCCCATTGTTTTGAGTTTAAACCTAGAAGCGGGATAACATTAGTATCATTCATTCCATTGTTGGTGCCAATGCCTCCTGCTTGGACAGTATTAGCTCGAGTGAAACCGCGACCTCCTTTGCCCCTTCCTCGTCCAGGTGATGGTCCTTTATCATTACTACCACCCTTTTTATCAACTCGTGGTCTATCTCCCCACCACTCGGGATACCCATGGATCTCATAACACGTTTCTGCACTATGTCCACTTTTGTTACAATTGGTACAGGACATTGCCTTGTTCTTAACTTCAGTTCGCTTTTGCATAGCTAATGCCATAAGTTCTGGTCGCTCATCCTTCTCAGGTGTCATTGTCTTAACTCGTTCTTCTTGAATAAAACTAGAGTATACCTTTTTCATATTTTGCAATGGGTCTTGTGCTAAAATGTTTGATCTCGCGGTTCCATACATATTCTCATCGAGTCCCATGAGAAAAGTATGAACTTTTTCATCTTCTTGCTTCTTTGCTAACTTCTTTCCAAGGTCACAAGTACACTTTCCATAGGTACAAGTTGTTAACTGATCGAAATTTGCTAACTTGTAACACCCCCAAAATTTGGTACAGCGGAAGACTCAACAAGCTTCCGGAGTGCTACGGGGATTGGTATCCATTCAAAGTCATGAAAGAACGAGATAAAGTAAACATAAGAAAAACACAACCCAAACGGGTTTTAAAATTTACATTTATCCCAAGAATTTTTCCAAAGTAAGGCCCAAAAGAAATAAACGTAGGTCCACAATAATTTATCAGAGTTTTAGAAAATAGATCCATAACCGGGTGCCATAGCCAAGCCTCCAATCCAAGCATCCAAAGGGCATCACTTAATTACCTGAGAAAACGTGCTAAAAGTCAGCTTTCGCTGGTGAGATCATAGGTTTAAATTCATAATTCAATATAGTGGACATATACGCAAAACGCTTGCTAGCTAGACTAGGCCTCAATCATCCAACCAAAATAATCCAACCAAATCGAATCAACCCTATAGGTGCACACTATAGTCCAATAACCAAATCCAATCAAATTAATCTGTATGCGTAAGGATACGACATACCCAACATGCGTAAGGATACGACATGTTCAACTTACCTAGATCTAGTCTAGGCCTCGTTGTATAGCTTACCTAGTTCTTGACTAGGCCTCGCTCTATAACGAAATCAAATCAATATGCATTCGCAAGGATGCGACATGCCTAACATTCGTAAGGATACGACATGTTCATGCATTCGTAAGGATACGACATGCTCATGCATTCGTAAGTATACGACATGCGCTAAAACCTACCTAGTTCTATAAGCATAGCAAGTTTTAACATAAATAAAGCGATAATAGTCCACATAAAACATTTGCACGTTTCTCACCCCAAGTATTGAAAACAAAGTTCAAGAGTAAAAAGTGGGCCTATGACTCACCTCAAGTCCAGCAAATCCTTAAAATAAATCGATAGATGAAAGACGTAAGCAAACTCAAGTAACGGCAACTACAGACTCGGCACTTCCTAACAATATCAAACTCGTTCAGAATCATTTCCTCAAAATCAAATATTCCCATTCCCGAACGTATTCCATTTAACTTTCCAAAAATATCCATTTCTCGAATTATCTTCATATTAATTTGAAGTTTGACGTTTGGTATCCATATGGGTGGAGGGTCGACACAACACAAACCAAGAAGTCACAACGAAAGAAATAATAAACCGTCTATAGGTCTAACAATAGCCCAATATATTATTTAAATAAATCATCGAAGTTTATCAAATCCGTCGATTTGATAATCCCCCATATTTATTTATGTAATATATCGTTCCAAGATTATACCCAACCTAAATCACATTGCACAAAGAATACTATATGGCATATATCGTAGTCCAATAAATTCCCTATATATATCGTCAAATTGGTCAAATTCGTCAATTTAGCCAACTCCACGAGATATACAGTAATTTATTATCCTAATACACGTACCACAACCTATGGGCGTCGTAGGATATGATGCCCATTAATATACTCATTTTCTATAGCTAAATAAACCCTATTTAACCCGTCGATTAAATAAGTTACGTAGTTATAGAAAATGGATATATTAATCGTCATATATCCGTGACAACACAAAAGTCACATAATAAAGCCCACTTGGACTTAAGTAACCACAACTCGTATAACTCGATAAGTTTTTAAAATTTATAAAAGTCATCATGTTTTTATTTATTACTTACCCGACTTATTAGTTCTCGACATTATTTCTAGTTATTTATTTATAATAATACTCCGACATTTATTGCACTATTCGCATAGTATAATAATTATCGTTATATTATTATAACGTTTACTCGTGATTGTTTTATTATTAATATACGCATATATATATATATATATATATATATATATATACTAGATTTCAAAGCCCGCCCGATGGGCGGGCATGACTTATAATTTTCGCTTTGAAAAAAAATTAACTAAAAATAAGATACAAACATACTAAATTTTTTATTTAATACATCAAGAACGAATAGAAGTAAACGGTTATCGAATATGAGTGAAAAAAAGTTTTAAAGGGTACGCAAAAACAAAGTATCAACGCATAGCCCGTTCGATGGGCGAGCAAGCCTTATTAATATTGTTACAAAACTTAAGTTTACGTCCATTGGTCCCGGTCTTATGAATATCGCTGGAATAAATTAGTTAAAGGAAAATATTATATAAAGGTACCAATTTTTATATTGAATGCATCAACTTCTGAATATCGAGTAGTACTTATAAGTTATATACGATTGTTGCGCATAAACACAAAGCCCCTAAATCTACACTCTTCACTATACACAACAATTGCTTGGCCAACATCAAAAGCCACCTTAATCGATTCGTTAATATATATGCCATTTATAATTGTCGTTTTGGAAAAATAAGTTAACGAAAATAAGATATAAACGTACCAAATTTTTATTTAATGTATTAAGAACGAAAAGAAATAAACGGTTATCGAATATGAGTGAAAAAAAGTTAAAAATAGTACGCAAGAACAAAGTATCAAATCATAGCCCGTTCCATTGGCGAGCAAGCCTTATAAATATTGGTAAAAAACTTAAGTTTACGTCCATTGGTACAGACTTATGAATATCGTTGGAATAAATTAGTTAATGAAAAATAAGATATAAAGGTACCAATTTTTATATTGAATGCATTAACTTATGAATATCGAGTAGTACTTATAAGCTATATAACGATTGTTGCACACAAACACAAAGCCCCTAAATCTATGCTCTTTACTATACACAACAATTGCTTGGCCAATATCAAAAGTTTCCTTAATAGACTCGTTAGTATGCCATTTCAAGCATTTACTTCAAGTAGCTTGTACATCTGTTTGGTGGTGTCTGAATATTTTAGAATACATGTTAATTCAGTTAACCAAAAATTAAGAATAACCTCAATCGCTGATACACGTTTAAGAGATTAATTAAGAAAAGCATGTAAATATTAGTATATGAGGCCTTACGAACCCGTGCGATGCACCGGCTGGGTCATTGGTTGAATTTCTACGTGTTTTGTATGTAATGTTTGTGCAGATGTTTATATACATTTTATCAAGTTTGCGGCAATGTTTAAAAAAGTTAAGTTTAATACAGCAAGAGTTCAATAGTTTATCATGAAAAATGCCGGTGCAACGCATCGTTAAAGTATAAATCTAATTATATCTGCCAGCAGCAACCTCATTTGCTCTCTTCTGGATTGTTGCCCGTCACGTATCTAATAACTTTGTGCAAGTATGCGGGGGATTTTTTGCTTCTAGTTTTTATGTTCATGTGTTTGGTCATATGTTTGGTGACTAAATTGTGTGCGAAAATACTCATGTAAATGTGAGTTTTCGGAATTCAAGTGCAAAGTTTATAGATGTATTATATAATCAATTCTTGTTGTAATTGAAAACACTTAACCGATAAGTCAATCCACTAAGTTAAAAACATAAAGGCATTTTGGTTTACTTAGCTATGTTGTTGTTCTAATGCGTTAATAATAGAAAAAACAGGCATTCGCACATGTAGTACATACAACATATAAGTTGTTGCAACCATATGTAGTCAGTATCTTAGAAGAAAGTGTAATGAAAACACTATGTTGAAATAATAGACTAATATTATGAGCAAATGAATCGTAATAAAAAAAAACGTAACACCTTATGTCGATAACGAATTAATTAAAATATCGTATCCCATACATATAGCACTTTTTTACAAAAGATCAAACAATGTTCGACCATGTAAGAGGTAAGCCCAAAGAGAATATACTACTATGAAACTTACAGTGATAGTCCAAACTTTATTCTTAGGATGAACCACTACAGTAGATAGATATGTAAGATCATGAAATTAGATTAAACATGTTTTAAAAGTATGAAAATGTTTTAAAAGTATGAAAATAAAACCCATTTGGCCATTTGTCTTAAAGTCTAAATATGTTATTACTCTGAGTACTTGCATGAAAATGCAGTTAGATACATATGTTTTATTACTTTTTAAAATAATAGGTATAGACATATAGTAATTCTTATTTTACCTTTTTACCTTCTATATTCAATATCCACAATTCCCTGTGATAGTAGAGACAATTCAGAATATGTAGACTGAGCCATCTTGCTCTTTATGAAGTCTATCCGATCAATAGATCATTGATCAGTTATAACAATACTCGCTTTTTTAATTTGAACAATATTTATTGTTCGTGCACACCTAATTATTTCCAAAAAGAGATAAGTTTAGTAACTTTTTAAATTTTTATTGACATGTTTTGACTATATTATGACATGAGTACAACCTGGTAGCAAGCACCACATATATAGCCATTGTTATTGTTGTTCCAAACAAAACATATCCGCATCTTCCAACTGTAACATCATCAAAGAATCATTACAAAGTATATATCACTGGGATCAGGTCTCCATATTCTAAAATAGCCTTGTGAACTAATCCTTCTAGCTTCCTATCATGGGCTGCTGAGGCTTCACAAAATTGAACTGTTAGTTTATGATGACTAAATGGGTAGTCTCCGCTTGCTTCACTAACACCAGCCCACCTGTAACAAAACCATCCCATAAGTTCACTTTAAAAAAGGTTCAAAAAAGTCTTAGACTAATGATATCTTACTTAAAAGGCCCATTGTAAGGTGGAAAAGATAAGCATACCAATATTAATTACAAATTACAAACAATTTTTTGTAACGATTGTCCATAGATAAATAGGCACTCAAGCTGTGCATTTCACTTAGGTAATTGTCCATCAATGAGCATGTCAACATCTGATCTAGTTTCTTGCCCACAAAGACATGGTGAAATTAATATGGTTTGACAGATTTTATGGGTTTTTCACAGCCCATGAACACCTGACTTACAACACAAATATACGTAAGCAAAAGAAAAGAAGAACGAAACTAAAATAAGATTAATAACAAATATAAGAACACATATTTTACGATTTAAGAATCTTAAACCTAGTTGTACAATATTTTCCTGCAACCAATAAAACAGTGTTCTAAGATACGTACTTTGAATGAGTCCCACATCTAGATTACATTTCCTAAATCACTGGTACGTGGCTCCTAACCAAAGTTAAAAAAACAAATCCATCTAAAAGTCCCTAGCCTTTCAAATTAAAACCATACTCTTAGCCAGATTTTATTTCTGCAAGCAGAAGATCTCCAACACTGAGATGGGTATATCCAAAGTGCTCTACAATATTGGCACATTGTGTACCCTTACCACTGCCCGGGCCTCCTGCTCAGATTTAGATGAGTAAGAGTTAGATGTATGTTACTTTTGATTCCATGGGTTGGTGAAGGATATTCCGATATTTAAGCATTTAGTTAATTATCAAATGCTTCCGATAAACTATGCGGGAGATTAACTGTTACATATTTTAATGAGACGCGGGGAGAAATTATATAATTTAGACAATAGATTTTTAGATCCTTTTACTTATACTCACCTAGAAAAAACAAAACCCCGGGCTTCTTTTCACTAAGAGCACTCTTGGCTCCTTCCTGCAATCACATAAACACATTCATTTTGAATGTTGGCGATAATATTCTAAGATTGGATGAAACAATAAAATGATGCTACTTTATAGCTACCTTATTTGCAGCATCAAAAACAGTCCACATAAGGCCATAAGTCTGTGCTAGTGTGTCTTAAACTTAACCCTGCATCCAACCCAAAGAATAAAAATTAGAAGTTGCAAACAAAACAGCTTTTAAACCCTATAGATAAAAGTCAATCCACCCTGAATTCTTCTAGCTCTTTCGTGAGCAACTGTACCGCTCTAGGATTGCGTGATCCCAACCTTTGAGCATATAACAAAACTGCTTGAACATCTAGCAGCTTATTTGTTTCGGTCTCTAAGGAGTCGGCATTGAATGGAAGCACCAAAAGCTTCATTGTTGTGCCTTTTTATAGGTGCATGCAACGTTTTGAGGACCGGAACCCGGTCAAAAAACGGGTTGTTTTGACCCGGGTTTCTAAAACCGGGTCAACCGGTGTGACCCGCCGGGTTTTGAGTGACCCGGGTTGACCCGGGTTTTGAAACCCGGCCGGGTTTGGATTTTCTCTTTTTTTTTTTTTTTTTTTTTTTAAAATTTAAATTTTGACTCTTTTTTATTTATTTGTCATTATTAAGGTGCTATTTTTGTTTGATATGACTTTCTTATGGTGTTTATTCACTCATATTTGTGCGTAAAATCGATTTTTGGAAATGTGCGTAAAACCGGGTCTAACCGGGTTGACCCGGGTTGACCCGGGTTGACCCGGTGACCCGGTGACCCGGTAACTCGGCCGGGTCGATCCCAAACCCGGGTTTCAAAACATTGGGTGCATGAGCATGTATAGAGGTTGTTCGTATACCTACAATTAATTCGGAAGAAAGTAGCTTAATTGCAAAGATGATTGCTATTCTTCTTCCATGTAACCTCTACAATCATAAGTGCATCCGATACTATGTTATTCCACACCATGTGTACCTGAACTCTTTTTCACCCAACATGACGCAACAACTATAATTATAGGTTTTGGAAGTACATACCAATAACCGCATATATAGCATAACGCCACGGTTCTTCGTTATTAATAAATGGTGTATTACCTTTAACCTCTAGTGTGTTAATGTATATATATGTCATTGTTACAACTAAAAAGACCAAAACCACATTTAACGCTATGTGTTACATCTATTTTCTTTACATTGATAACCTAGTTCTGATTATTCAAGACCAGTCAACTTAAAAAAGACGTACATTTACCTACATATCCATATATAAAAAATTGCCAGAATTAACATAGCAAATAACGTTTGGCAGCAAAAATTGTCCAATATATTAGTAAATTTAAGACTAATAGACAACAGTAGGCTAAGTCATAATGGGTTTACTCTAATATGGTGGTGTTTGGGATTGCATATTTTTTCGATATTTACTTTAAAAGGATTTACTCTTATATAAATCATTTTAGGGGTGTTTTGGATTGCTTATTTTTCGTGCTGGTCAGAGATAAAACATAACTCAACAATGGACAAAGTCTAGTGATCATAGTTACTCTTTGGTAACAGAAAAAAAGGTAAAAAAATATCACTGTTGAGATTTATAACTTTTATACACAGTAAGAGCGCCCCTACTATTAACAGTAAAAGTAATACCATTATTTAATTTTGTAATAGAATGGTAATGGTAAAGTTATCCGAACCTTTAAACTCCTATTTAAGCACAAATTTCTTGTCTTAGTTTGCGCAAAGGTTCCTCGTCATCTGTTTCATTGTTATTTATATCATCCAAATCGTGAAAGTCGCATCTCTCCGTGCTATCACTTTCATCTTCTTTGGAATCATCACCGTCACCCCTATTCACTATGAATTCTATAATACCTACATCTTCTAAATCATCACCATCGATCTATACAGCAAGAGACAAAAATAAAATAAAATAAAAAATGTCAGACTTGTAAACTTTACAACTCATACACTCGTTTACAATTTAGCACAAAATTTTAATGTTAAACATTGTTAGTAAAAGAAATATAGTTCAAACTGTCAAATTTGTACAAATGTAAAGATAATGAACTTACATTTAGTATTGTCCGGTATGATTTTTCCGTGATGTTTTTAAAACCATTTGGGTCAGTGGAAAACCATCATCTTCCATACCTGGTGTAGCATGGTATCTTTGAGTTCGAGCCTGCATCCATTGTTCTAAACCCCACGGTTGATACATAGTCGATAGTATGCACAATACTCTTTATAAGTCATTAAATGTGTCTGAACTATCAACTTAATCATTTGTATGGCTGAACTATCAACTTAATCATTAGCCCTAAATCCATCATTAGCCACAGTGAAGAATTATCCTCGTTTGGTGACCTTTTGGCAACCTCAAAAAAAGCATGGGTAACTTGTTGTTCGGTGTACGCATGCGCACAAGCTATAGTTAATAAAATGTAGCTCAATAAAGTATTAATATTAACTTTAAACTACAATAAACTATAAATTAAGATAACATACCTTATAGAGAGTATCAGGAGGAATATCCACTGACTTTTTATTCCGTTTTATAGAAGCACGTTGAGGTGGCGAGTCTTCAAGCAACTGCACGTGTGCTAACTGGTTCTATCACGGGATCCAAAATTTTATTAATTAATAGTCGCAAGACCCTTTGTAGAATTAGACAATCCAGATCTCGCTAGACAATCACGAGCTACTTCTTTTCCTTGTTCAGTCAGCATGTACCTAAAACAATTTTTCTAAAAGTAAGGGTATCTTGTTTAGTTCATCTCATTATGCTTGACATTGATGTGCTATAAGAGCAACTGGTGTTTATATCAACATAAACATGAGGAAAACTGATATATATCTATATTAGAATGATAAACTAAAAATAACATTAAACAATAGAGTTGGCAAAATGGTAAGGTCTGGCGGGTTAGGTCATGGTTCAAAATGGGCAGTTTTTGGTAGTGATAGAAACACGTCATGAACTGCAACATACAAACACCCTCATTCTTTAACCAAAAAACGACTCTAATACTTGACTTTTAAGGTTGAGAATGCATACAGATGTTGGGTGAAGTCTAACATCTGTCATTGTATCATTGCACTACAAATTGGTCCCTGGAGGTAGTGAGTCATCGAGGCTCGTGTTACTTCAGGTTTTGCAGCATGAGTGTGTGCAGCTTGCCACAACAGCCATAGATTCAGCTGCATAAGCTTCTGCTAGCCTCTCCATAGATTATTTTTTCATGTTGTACAAATAAATAAAGAGCCTTATACTGCAAGAAAAGACACATACTAAGGGAGTGTTTGGATATGTGTTTTAATTTTCATTACGTGATATTGAGTATGAAAACACATAAGCTTCCCGTTAAGTGTAGGTAAAACTTTTCCAACAGCCTTCAAAAACACACAACCATCTTTAGAACACCGCTCATTAACAAATTTTATAATATTTATTCCACCAGTTAATAAATTTTAACCAAATAGAAATGAGTCACAACCTTGGCAGTTCTGGTATTGCTGGGAATGATATTCAAAGAAGCAGCTCTTCCCTGTCTCCAATCTGTATCTTCCTCCTTCAATGCCAGAGTATTTAATTCCTGCAGTGGAACAGGATTTCTTGAAGTAACCAAATCGTTGCAGAACCAGCTCTTTGCTACAAAAAGAAAAGCAGTCAAGAAAAGAGGAGCAGAGTAATAATTACTTTAAAAGAAAAAAACATAAGGGTAGTTTAGTACTTCAAATTAACAACATTTGCAATTGTGGAAACTATTTGGATCAATGTTGTGCCACTCACTACACATGGACTCAGTTAGAGGATAATATTTGATGCTTTTCTATTTCCAAAAGCCACACATCTTTCACCATCTTATCAACCTAGCTTCTATTTGATAATGTTTAAAAATTAAGCTTGAATGCGTTCTTGTAAATTTATTCACACTCATCCTAACAACATAGAAAAAACATGCTTTATAAGCTATTGTATAATGAAAGATGCAAATATATTTATCAAAGAATGCTAATATATTTTTTAAAACCTGCAATACCACACACTCCCTATATCCTATAAAACTTTTAATTATAAACCTTTCTGGTATATAATATAAAATTTTGCCATAAAAGACAGTGCATGTGAATAACGACTAATACCATGTCGGAGAAAGACTTCAAAGTACTAAATACTCTACAATGAATGATAAACCCAAACGAATAATAAAGATCAAACATCATGAAAGTACAAATAGTTTTATTTATTAACATGATTGGGAGAATTACTCTTGCAGTCAGTCTTGCGATTGTGGTGTCCCTCACTCTCAGAGGTATCATTGGTTCTTCTATATCTTTACCTTTCTCCAAGCCAGCATAAACTGCAATCAGTTTACAACATTTGGTCCCTTCATTGGTGTTAATGCATACATCCTCCTATAATAACAATTCATAAATATATTAAATCAATCGTAATTACTAACTCGTTGTCATCTTATAAACCAATCACAAGAATTGCCACAGTACCTCTTCATGGATCCATTAAATGCTTTTATAAAATCTGAAAATAAAAGAATACCAATTACTTGATTAGGAGAATTACTCTTGTATTGATTTTAAATGATATACATATATGACATATTCTTACCATGAGAGCCATGAGAGAACCCGTAAGATGTAAAAGTGGACCGCGGACTATAAACTGAGCTATTAATTACATGGTACTTGACTTTGTACTCTCCACCCCACCTCCTCCCTTGAACATGCAAAGTCTCATACTCACGACCCTTATACCACCCTTCGACCTTCTCACGGCCCTTATATCGATCGTATGCGTACCAAAATTCCGACCCTTGAGGGCGATGGCAAAGCCCCAATAAAGGCTGCAAAACCATAGTCATAATTTCCAGCATGGAAAACATGAGATTGTGAGTGTGAGGTCCATGGTCAGAACTATCTCTGGCCATGTCTCGAGCCATTTTGCACCACACACTCATCATCAACAGGTACTTTATGCATACATGCCTGAAGTTGTACGTGCCTATATTCATAAATCATGTCAAGCATCACCACCATATTTAGTTTATACAAATTCTAATACAAAATTGCTCGCTTCCACATATGGGCGGGCATTCTTTATTCATTCTCCTATACTAAGAAAAAGAAGGTTAAATTAAAGCTTTACCATATTGCGTTTGGATCATCCTTGCTTTCACATAGTGGTGGTTCTGGTTGGAATTAGGCAGAATATAGTAAATTGTTACAATAAGGTGAATCATAATAACGATCTTTCACCTAATGCACACGTTGCAAAAATACGATGATGATGATGATGGCGGCTCATTTTTTTAATGAATATTTGTTTGTCTTTGGTTTGGTATTTTTTCTTTAGGGTTTTGTGTGTGTTTTTGCTTGAAGGAAAGGATACCGAGTAAATTTTCTAGCAGAAAAGGGAGATTAAGATTTAATTGCTTCCGGTTTGTTAGTGCAAAATTGTAGGGGAGCACTTAATGGATTTGTGTGAGTATATCAATTTGGGAATGCAATGTTATATCACAAAAATTGGCATGATCCATTGGTAGAAGTGCTTGTTTGTGGACACCAACATCCGGGTTCGAATCTTGTAATGGCCTAAATTTTTAAACATTTTACTTAATCCGAATTTTAGATTAAAATTAATTAAATTTCTGTTATTTCACTAAATCCTATGTTATTTCACACGACTAATATTAAATTGTATATTAAATATCAATTTACAAAATTCATTTAAAAATTAAAAAAATAAATACATGTTAAAAAATAGTTTACATGTGATGACATGGCAGATGACATGGCTGAAATTGAATTACTGGGCATTGACTGGACAATGACTGGGCATATCCTTCAAATGCCTCCTGTTATATATAATGTAGAGATATACATACGTTTATCACCTCTATATACGTATATAAACGATTATATTATCAATAATATTAATACGAGTATTATTTTTAATGTTTGATTTTAAATATTTATCGAGTCATAAGAATTTGGTCACATGTCCGAGTCATTACTCTCGGCTCATAGTCCAAGTCCACAATAATATAACCAAGTCATAAATAAATAAACCAACTTCGTCCAAATCAATCCCAAATCTACGTGCTACAACATTAGGGTCCGACTACGGCACCCGACTAACATATCTCCGTCATCTAATTGACCGTCTCACAATCAGTCCCCAAATCCATACTCGTCAACACAACTCCACAATGAAATTAATATTACCTCAGCACCAAGTAAATAACATCCACAACAACTAATAATAACAATAACAAATAACAACAATAATAACAAGAAGAACATCAGGAAACCAACAAGACCACCAAGTATATCATACAATCCGGGTCGACTTACCAAGTCGAACCCGAGTCAAGGTTTCACCACGAGTCACGTGGGTCCCAACCGAGACCTCTAGGGTCTCGGCCAGCTCAATCCGAGCACGAACCAAAACCAAAACCAAACCGTGCTCCATGGGGGGTCGGTCTCACTCGAATCACAACCAAATCCATTTTCCTTATAGCAAGGCCAAACCAAATAACCAAAATACATGACCAAACATCCTCATAACCATCCTTTCATGACCAGAAAAAATGACAAGTTCATAAGCCCGAAAATATACAAGCCGAGAACAAAAGCTCTCGGTTGAGTCTCGACCACACTCCAAACAAGCAAACCCGGATACCAAACTTATTTTAAATCATGTTTTATTCAAAACCCACTTATATAGCTCGCTTTTAATCAAAAACTCGCCCAAGACTTGATCCCCGTGACTCACATGTCACGATTTTAATAAAAATACGAGTCACCAACAATTGTGACACGTCTTACCTTCGATATCAACAAAAAGGGTCACGAAAAATCTTCAAAAATCGTTAAAACTAGCGCATGAACAAGTGGGTGTAATAGATCTAGTGATGGGGAATTGTTTGAAGGTGTTTTTAGGTGGCGGTGTGGGGTGGTCACGCGGTGGCAGCCGTGTCTAGATGGTGGTGGCTAGGGTTTTGATAAGGAGAAGAAGAAGATAAGAGAGAGAGAGATATTGGTGTGGGTGTTGGTGTGTTATGTGAACCAGGAACAAAAGGACCAATTTTTGTAGTCTACTCTTTTATTTTTATTTTTATTTTTCTTTCTTTCTTTTAACAATAATAATAATATTAATAGTATGGGGTAAGGTGGCTAGGAGTGGGTCACCTAAGCCAAACCCGTAAATTTTTCAAAGTATTTCAACATTCTCAAACCGAGCTCGTTCCCAAATATTCAAAATCTCACGATACGTTCAAAACAAATGTAAATATCCGAATCAATATTTAAAATAATTAAAATTGTTAGGGTATCCTAGTGCCAGAGTCAATGTAGTGCCACATAATCATCTCAAAATTAAATCACCATGAAAATTCCATACCAAATAAATAATTCAAATTCAAATTCCATAAATAACGTACGGTTTAAAAATCACATTCCAACGTTTACAAATCTCATCACGAATAAACTTTTCCAATATTCCAAAAATCATAAATTTTAAAGTAATGCGGGTTTTCAAAATGGCTCCTTAATTTGCCAGTTGTCACATCCTCCCAGCCTCAGAAGAAACCCGTCCCGGGTTTCACTCGGAACAAACCATCTACGAAGTAAAAAGCTTCGGATATCTCTTGCGAAACTCATCCTCACGTTCCCACGTGAATTCCGGTCCATGCCGCGAATTCCAACGAACTTTGATGAGCGGAATACGACTTCTCTTAAGTCGTTTAATCCCTCTATCCAGTATCTCAATCGGCTCTTCCAATAAATTAAAACTCTCATCCACACGAATATCCTTAATTGGTATAACCGGCATTTCCTTCGAAAGACACTTCTTCAAATTGCTAACATGAAATACATCATGAACTTTACTCAGTTCCTGTGGTAATTCCAACCGATAAGCCACGGGCCCAATTCTTTCCAAAATAAGAAATGGTCCGATGTAGCGGGGATTAAGTTTCCCACGTTTCCCAAAACGTATCACACCCTTCCAAGGCGAGACTTTCAGCATCACTTTGTCTCCAACCTGGAATTCTAGGGGTTTCGTCTCTGATCGGCGTAACTTTTCTGCCTATCTCTAGCTGCATGCAATCGATCTCGAATTTGCGTTACTTTCTCAGTAGTTTCCAAAATAAGTTCAGGGCCTGTGAGTTGCCTATCTCCAACTTCAGCCCAACCAATAGGCGAACGACATTTACGACCATATAAAGCTTCAAATGGTGCAGCTTTTAGACTTGTGTGGTAGCTATTATTGTATGAAAACTCCGCAAGGGGTAGATACTTCTCCCAGCCTTTACCAAAGTCTATTATGCATGCACGAAGCATATCCTCCAAAGTCTGAATAGTTCTCTCGCTTTGACTATCGGTTTGGGGGTGATATGCAGTACTCATATCAAGTCTTGTCCCCAAAGCGGTTTGAAGTGATCGCCACAACGCTGACGTAAAACGGCTGTCGCGATCAGAAATAATCGATATCGGAACTCTATGACGAGAAACAATCTCCTTCACATACAACCTCGCAAGTTTATCAACACTATCATCTTCACTAATCGCCAGGAAATGAGCAGACTTAGTCAATCGATCCACAATTACCCAAATAGCGTCACAACCGCTAGCTGTCTTTGGTAATTTGGTAATAAAGTCCATCGTAATCCGCTCCCATTTCCAAACCGGAAGTTCTGGCTGCGTCAATAATCTTGACGGTCTTTGATGTTCGGCTTTAACCTTAGAGCAAGTCAAACACTTACTAACGTACAATGCTATATCGGCCTTCATATTTGGCCACCAATATAATTTCTTAAGATCCTGGTACATCTTGTCAGACCCAGGATGAATAGAGTATCTTGACTTATGCGACTCATGCATAATCAACTCTCGAATTCCTCCATACAATGGTACCCAACTTCGGTCTCCAAAACATAATACTCCATCAGAACGCTTAACAAATCCTTTCTCATTTTCTGCCATCCCAAATATGTTCTCAGCAGGCCTATTTTCTGCTTTCAACGCTTCCGTTTGAGCTTCAAATATTTGAGACGGTAACGGTGATACGATAGTCATACCCAATGACCTAACTCGTAACGGTGGTACTCTTTCCTTTCGACTAAGAGCATCAGCAACAACGTTTGCTTTACCAAGATGGTAGCGAATTTCACAATCATAATCGCTTAACAACTCAATCCAAGGTCGCTGTCTCATGTTGAGCTCTTTTTGATTCGAGATGTGTTGTAGACTTTTGTGGTCAGTAAACACAACACACTTGGTTCCATACAAATAGCGTCTCCATATCCTCAAGGAAAAAACCACAGCACCTAACTCCAAATCATGGGTGGTGTAGTTCTTCTCGTGCTTCTTGAGCTGTCGGGAAGCATAAGCTATCACTTTCTCTCGTTGCATTAACACAGCTCCCAAACCTTTATGCGAAGCGTCACAATAGACGACAAAGTCCTCATTACCTTCAGGTAACGCTAAGATAGGAGCACTACACAACATTTCCTTAAGTAATTGAAATGCTTCCTCTTCCTTATCTCCCCATTCGTATTTAACACTCTTTTGAGTCAATTTGGTCAACGGTTTTGCTATCTTCGAAAATCCCTCAATGAATCTTCGGTAATAACCGGCTAATCCCAAAAATTGACGAACTTCTGTTGGGGTCGTTAGTGCAGCCCAATCTTTAATTGCTTCGATCTTAGCAGGATCTACATGAACTCCTTGCCTATCAATCACATGACCCAAAAATTGTACCGTCGGAATCCAAAATTCACATTTAGAAAACTTTGCATACAGTTTCTCTTTCCTGAGTAATTCTAAGATAAGCCTTAGATGCTCCTCATGCTCCTTCTCACTCTTCGAATAAATTAGAATGTCATCGATGAACACAATCACGAACTTATCCAAGTAAGGCTTACACACCCGTTCATGAGATCCATGAATACCGCCGGTGCGTTAGTCAACCCAAACGGCATTACCTGAAACTCGTAATGCCTGTAACGGGTTCTGAAAGCCGTTTTCGGAATATCTTCCTCGCGAACTCGAAGCTAATGATATCCCGATCTCAGATCAATCTTCGAATACACACTCGATCCTTGGAGCTGATCGAACAAATCGTCGATCCTCGGTAACGGTTATCTATTTTTTACCGTTAACTTGTTCAACTCTCGATAATCAATACATATACGAAACGATCCATCCTTCTTCTTCATAAATAAGACCGGGGCTCCCCAAGACAAAGAACTTGGTCTTATAAATCCCTTTTCGGCTAATTCCGCTAATTGTTTTGACAACTCTTCCAGTTCAGTAGGTGCAAGACGATAAGGTGCTCGTGCCACAGGTGCAGCACCAGTTATCAACTCAATCTGAAACTCTACTTGTCTAGTAGGCGGGATTCCCGGCAAATCATCAGGAAATACATCCGGAAAGTCATGAACTAAAGACACATCTCCAATGCATCTTTCCTTCTTCTCCTTTCCTTCTTTCTCAGAGATTTGAGCTAAGAAAAGGCAACATCCTTTCTCCATCAACTTTGGTAACTTAGTGCACGAAATAACCGCTAACCTAGATGGGCCTCTCAATTCTTTTCGATCTCCTGGTATATTCCGAATCTCCTTGCCATAAGGCACACGCACAATCTTCTCATCGCAAAGTATATGAGCACGATACTTTGACAACCAATCCATACCAATAATGACATCAAAACTTCCTAACGTGACGAGTAGAAGATCTATGTTGAAAGGACGATTCAGAAAATTTAACGTGCAACCGCAAATGATAGTCCTAATCCTTTCTATGTTCCCATTAGCTAACTCTACATCATAACCAATTCCTAAGGCCATCGGGGGTTTCCCTAGTAAGGGTGCAAACGTAGTGGACACAAAACTCTTATCGGCACCAGTATCAAATAGTATGGAAGCATAACGATTATTGAGAAGGAACGTACCAGTAACGACGTTCGGATCTTCTCCTCTCTCGTTCCCAAGTGCATACACTCTTCCATGAGCAGCTCCAGCTTCCACACGTTGGTCCCCATTATCTTGTCGTCCACGGTTTCCTCCAGCTACACGGTTTCCATGATTGTACCCATTACCACCCGATCCTTGGCTTCCTCGGTTCCACGATTCCCTACACTCATTCCTATAGTGTCCCTTCTTTCCACATCCATAACAAGTAACATTTGCCTTACTCATAGTTTCAGGAGTAGCTTAAACCATAGCAAGTGGTCGAGCTCTACAATCCTTAGCTATGTGTCCCATCCTAGAGCAATTCTTGCACAACACCGTACATCGTCCAGAATGATTCCTATAACATCGGTTACACTTGGGTGCATCTCCATTGTAGTTCTTCTTGTCTCCATCTCCCATAGCATAAGCTCTAGTAGTTTTTTGTCGCTTGTTTCGATGATCATTAACCTTAGAATGATTATCCCTCTTCCTCTTTCCATTCTTGTCTTTCTCAGCTTCTTCCAATGCCAACGAGTCCATCAATTGTTGAGCGATTGTGCCTCTTGAATGTTTGCAGGCTTAGCAGAAATCACATCGTTCCTTGTAGCTACCAGCAATCCATCGGTATACCTCTCAATCCTTTGAGTCTCAATCCTAACCATATCGGGACAAAGTAAGGCTAACTCTCGATAACGGCGATTGTAAGTTGCCATATCGGTACCTTTCACCTTATGGTTCCAGAACTCAATCTCCAGCTTCTTAATCTCATTCCTTGGGCAGTAAGTCTGAATCAGCAAAGACTTAAATTGCTCCCAAGTCATAGCATAAGCCACATCACTCCCAACCGAATTACGGTAATTGTTCCACCAAGTTAAAGCTTCATCCTTGAAAGTAAAAGAAGCAAACTTTACCTTCGCATTCTCCGCACAACCACTGACATTAAACACTGACTCAGTCTTCTCTATCCACCTGACCAAGTAGACCACTCCTTCAGTTCCACCAACTCAATGGGTCCACAAATTTTAAACTCCTTGTAGTTACATCCATTAGCACGAACAGGTGGAAATGTTCCAGTAGAATTGTTGGAATGATTTGACTCAGCTAGTAGCTCAGTAACTCGTTGCTCCACAAGTTGATTGATCATTGCTTGATCCACAGTAGGTGCGTTAAGTGGAACATGATCATTGTCTCCCTGAACATCAACATTTTGATTCCTGTTGTTACGGTTAGTAGTGTCCAGGTTATCAGGAGTAGGGGTTTCAACATTTCGAGTAGGACGGCGTCCTCGGCGACCAGGGGTAGTCACTGCAGGACCAATTCTGGTAGCTCTAATAGGGTTTCGTCGTACAGCCATTGATCGAAGTCACAATACAAGGTTTATAAGTCTCCAATAACACGTATCATAGCGTCCAACAAGAATCCGATTAGCGCAAGTCAAAGTACGAACATAATACCAACACAATATCAACCACGCAAATAGGAACACAATTCTCCATGTACGCCAAAAACCGTAGAATATCATACGAAATCACCATCGTCCATACAAGTAGCGATCGATACTTCGTTCCAAAATACCAAAAGACATAATAAATACTAATCGTTCCATACGAGACGAACATACAATCCGAATAACATGACTTAAGGGATAGAATAACCAGCTCTCCTAACCAAGTACTCCCTGGCTTAGGAAGCAACACAACAACAACACAAATCCAAATCGATCTAGCTATGATGCTGGCGTAGACTCCTCAACTCCGATCCCAAACCATCCAAATTCCTCAATAACGATCCCAGCTCAACACTATGTGTATCTCTGTCCTTCTTGAGGTCCGCAACCTCCTTTTCTAACTCTGTGTCCCTCTGCCACAGCTTGCGATCTGCCTCACGAGCCGTGAGGAAACCTCTCTACAGACTCTCTATCTGCTCATGTATCTCCATCATACCTCTTCTAATCGTTGTCGTCCTGCCCATGACAGTAATCAAATCACTCTCAACTCAGCAATAAACTCAACAATAACCATCTCAAGTCGGTCAGACATCCGCGAGATCCTCTTGCCCTGTGCAGTAATTCGAGTCCACATCCTACCAGTCTCACCCAAATCTGCATGCTCAGCAGAAACCTCAGAAGGTGCATCCGACTCAACGGGACTACCAGGTGGCAACTCAAACAAAAATGGATGATCGTGTGAAACCGGCTCTAACGGATGTATCGGGGAATCGGGCTTCGCAGAATGAGCTAAATGTGCTAGCGACCCATCATCATCAGGCATCTCCTCCTCCTGAGGATCATCCTTTTCCTCATCCTGAGGGTCATCATTAAGTGGAACATGATCATTGTCTCCCTGAACATCAACATTTTGATTCCTGTTGTTACGGTTAGTAGTGTCCAGGTTATCAGGAGTAGGGGTTTCAACATTTCGAGTAGGACGGCGTCCTCGGCGACCAGGGGTAGTCACTGCAGGACCAATTCTGGTAGCTCTAATAGGGTTTCGTCGTACAGCCATTGATCGAAGTCACAATACAAGGTTTATAAGTCTCCAATAACACGTATCATAGCGTCCAACAAGAATCCGATTAGCGCAAGTCAAAGTACGAACATAATACCAACACAATATCAACCACGCAAATAGGAACACAATTCTCCATGTACGCCAAAAACCGTAGAATATCATACGAAATCACCATCGTCCATACAAGTAGCGATCGATACTTCGTTCCAAAATACCAAAAGACATAATAAATACTAATCGTTCCATACGAGACGAACATACAATCCGAATAACATGACTTAAGGGATAGAATAACCAGCTCTCCTAACCAAGTACTCCCTGGCTTAGGAAGCAACACAACAACAACACAAATCCAAATCGATCTAGCTATGATGCTGGCGTAGACTCCTCTACTCCGATCCCAAACCATCCAAATTCCTCAATAACGATCCCAGCTCAACACTATGTGTATCTCTGTCCTTCTTGAGGTCCGCAACCTCCTTTTCTAACTCTGTGTCCCTCTGCCACAGCTTGCGATCTGCCTCACGAGCCGTGAGGAAACCTCTCTACAGACTCTCTATCTGCTCATGTATCTCCATCATACCTCTTCTAATCGTTGTCGTCCTGCCCATGACAGTAATCAAATCACTCTCAACTCAGCAATAAACTCAACAATAACCATCTCAAGTCGGTCAGACATCCGCGAGATCCTCTTGCCCTGTGCAGTAATTCGAGTCCACATCCTACCAGTCTCACCCAAATCTGCATGCTCAGCAGAAACCTCAGAAGGTGCATCCGACTCAACGGGACTACCAGGTGGCAACTCAAACAAAAATGGATGATCGTGTGAAACCGGCTCTAACGGATGTATCGGGGAATCGGGCTTCGCAGAATGAGCTAAATGTGCTAGCGACCCATCATCATCAGGCATCTCCTCCTCCTGAGGATCATCCTTTTCCTCATCCTGAGGGTCATCATTCTGCTCACCCTCGTACTCCCCCTCATACTCCTCGTCGGAGGGGTACTCCATCAATCGTCATTTCTGAGCAGGTGAACCACGAGGCGATAAAATCGGTGACTTAGGGCGACAATGAGACGATAAAGTAGTGGCCGAACGCATGACCATCACGTATGGGTCATCAGGGGCCATAGTGATCTGGGCGACGCGTGCCAGTATAAACATCCTCAATAACATCGTACGAATTGGAGGTCATGGTTTGTGACAACGGTGTAGGGTAGGTGTAAGTGTTTTAAAACAACTAAACCGCGAACTCAAAATACCATATCAAAATCATCATATAATTTCAAATCATATATATCCAGAAAGATTTAAAATACCGCATTACTAAAATCATTCGTAAAACAATTAAGCCATATAATTCCACAAAACGCCATCATATCACTAAATCAATAAACCTCAAATCCTCAAATCATCTCAAGAATCCCATATCCAATAATCATCTCAATATACCTCTATATAAAAAATGATGCTTTGGCTTGGCGGGCTGGCGGGCAATGGTCGAGGATCATTTTCAATAAAAATTGGTTATAGTTTAGGTGTCCATTTACCTAGTTCTCTATAACCTTGGCTCTGATACCAATCTGTAACACCCCCAAAATTTGGTACAGTGGAATACTCAACAAGCTTTCGGGGTGCAACGGGGATTGGTATCCATTCAAAGTCATGAAAGAACGAGATAAAGTAAACATAAGAAAAACACAACCCAAACGGGTTTTAAAATTTACATTTATCCCAAGAATTTTTCCAAAGTAAGGCCCAAAAGAAATAAATGTAGGTCCACAATAATTTATCAGAGTTTTAGAAAATAGATCCATAACCGGGTGCCATAGCCAAGCCTCCAATCCAAGCATCCAAAGGGCATCACTTAATTACCTGAGAAAACGTGCTAAAAGTCAGCTTTCGCTGGTGAGATCATAGGTTTAAATTCATAATTCAATATAGTGGACATATACGCAAAACGCTTGCTAGCTAGACTAGGCCTCAATCATCCAACCAAAATAATCCAACAAAATCGAATCAACCCTATAGGTGCACACTATAGTCCAATAACCAAATCCAATCAAATTAATCTGTATGCGTAAGGATACGACATACCCAACATGCGTAAGGATACGACATGTTCAACTTACCTAGATCTAGTCTAGGCCTCGTTGTATAGCTTACCTAGTTCTTGACTAGGCCTCGCTCTTTAACCAAATCAAATCAATATGCATTCGCAAGGATGCGACATGCCTAACATTCGTAAGGATACGACATGTTCATGCATGCGTAAGGATACGACATGCTCATGCATTCGTAAGGATACGACATGCGCTAAAACCTACCTAGTTCTATAAGTATAGCAAGTTTTAACATAAATAAAGCGATAATAGTCCACATAAAACATTTGCACGTTTCTCACCTTAAGTATTGAAAACAAAGTTCAAGAGTAAAAAGTGGGCCTATGACTCACCTCAAGTCCAGCAAATCCTTAAAAGAAATCGATAGATGAAAGACGTAAGCAAACTCAAGTAACGGCAACTACAGACTCGGCACTTCCTAACAATATCAAACTCGTTCAGAATCATTTCCTCAAAATCAAATATTCCCATTCCCGAACGTATTCCATTTAACTTTCCAAAAATATCCATTTCTCGAATTATCTTCATATTAATTTGAAGTTTGACGTTTGGTATCCATATGGGTGGAGGGTCGACACAACACAAACCAAGAAGTCACAACGAAAGAAATAATAAACCGTCTATAGGTCTAACAATAGCCCAATATATTATTTAAATAAATCATCGAAGTTTATCAAATCCGTCGATTTGATAATCCCCCATATTTATTTACGTAATATATCGTTCCAAGATTATACCCAACCTAAATCACATTGCACAAAGAATACTATATAGTATATATCGTAGTCCAATAAATTCCCTATATATATCGTCAAATTGGCCAAATTCGTCAATTTAGCCAACTCCACGAGATATATAGTAATTTATTATCCTAATACACGTACCACAACCTATGGGCGTCATAGGATACGATGCCCATTAATATACTCATTTTCTATAGCTAAATAAACCCTATTTAACCCGTCGATTAAATAAGTTACGTAGTTATAGAAAATGGATATATTAATCGTCATATATCCGTGACAATACAAAAGTCACATAATAAAGCCCACTTGGACTTAAGTAACCATAACTCGTATAACTCGATAAGTTTTTCAAATTTATAAAAGTCGTCATGTTTTTATTTATTACTTACCCGACTTATTAGTTCTCGACATTATTTCTAGTTATTTATTTATAATAATACCCCGACATTTATTGCACTATTCGCATAGTATAATAATTATCGTTATATTATTATAACGTTTACTCGTGATCATTTTATTATTAATATACGCATTTATATATATATATATATATATATATATATATATATATATATATATATATATATATATATATATATACACATACGTTTATCACGTCTATATACGTATATAAACGATTATATTATCAATAATATTATTACGAGTATTATTTTTAATGTTTGATTTTAAATATTTATCGAGTCATAAGAATTTGGTCACATGTCCGAGTCATTACTCTCGGCTCATAGTCCAAGTCCACAATAATATAACCAAGTCATAAATAAATAAACCAACTTCGTCCAAATCAATCCCAAATCCACGTGCTACAACATTAGGGTCCGACTACTGCACCCGACTAACCTATCTCCGTCATCTAATTGACCGTCTCACAATCAGTCCCCAAATCCATACTCATCAACACAACTCCACAATGAAATTAATATTACCTCAGCACCAAGTAAATAACATCCACAACAACTAATAATAACAATAACAAATAACAACAATAATAACAAGAAGAACATCAGGAAACCAACAAGACCACCAAGTATATCATACAATCCGGGTCGACTTACCATGTCGAACCCGAGTCAAGGTTTCACCACGAGTCACGTGGGTCCCACCCGAGACCTCTAGGGTCTCGGCCAGCTCAATCCGAGCACGAACCAAAACCAAACCGAGCTCCATGGGGGGTCGGTCTCACTCGAATCACAACCAAATCCATTTTCCTTATACCAAGGCCAAACCAAATAACCAAAATACATGACCAAACATCCTCATAACCATCCTTTCATGACCAGAAAAAATGACAAGTTCATAAGCCCGAAAATATACAAGCCGAGAGCAAAAGCTCTCGGTTGAGTCTCGACCACACTCCAAACAAGCAAACCCGGATACCAAACTTATTTTAAATCATGTTTTATTCAAAACCCACTTATATAGCTCACTTTTAATCAAAAACTCGCCCAAGACTTGATCCCCGTGACTCACATGTCACGATTTTAATAAAAATACGAGTCACCAACAATTGTGCACGTCTTACCTTCGATATCAACAAAAAGGGTCACGAAAAATCTTCAAAAATCGTTAAAACTAGCGCGTGAACAAGTGGGTGTAATAGATCTAGTGATGGGGAATTGTTTGAAGGTGTTTTTAGGTGGCGGTGTGGGGTGGTCACGCGGCGGCAGCCGTGTCTAGATGGTGGTGGCTAGGGTTTTGATAAGGAGAAGAAGAAGATAAGAGAGAGAGAGATATTGGTGTGGGTGTTGGTGTGTTATGTGAACCAGGAATAAAAGGACCAATTTTTGTAGTCTACTCTTTTATTTTTATTTTTCTTTCTTTCTTTTAACAATAATAATAATATTAATAGTATGGGGTAAGGTGGCTAGGAGTGGGTCACCTGAGCCAAACCCGTAAATTTTTCAAAGTATTTTAACATTCTCAAACCGAGCTCGTTCCCAAATATTCAAAATCTCATGATACGTTCAAAACAAATATAAATATCCGAATCAATATTTAAAATAATTAAAAGTGTTAGGTTATCCTAGTGCCGGAGTCAATGTAGTGCCACATAATCATCTCAAAATTAAATCACCATGAAAATTCCATACCAAATCAATAATTCAAATTCAAATTCCATAAATAACGTAGGGTTTAAAAATCACATTCCAACGTTTACAAATCTCATCACGAATAAACCTTTCCAATATTCCAAAAATCATAAATTTTAAAGTAATGCGGGTTTTCAAAATGGTTCTCTAATTTGCCAGTTGTCACATAACTCGTCCCAAATCTGTTTGAGACGTCCATAGTAATTCACTATAGTCAATCCTTTTTGTCGACAACTTGCAAGATCATATTTGAGCTGCTGAATTCGAGGCCCATTAGCAATCGAAAAACGAACTTTTAGATCATCCGATAAAGCCTTCGCTATCTCAACATGTGAGATGGTGGAACGTAACGTAGGCTCGATGGTGTTTCTGATCCATGATACTAGTAACGAATTAATCGTCCACCAATCTTCAATATCTTTATCCTTCTCCCCTGGTTGTTCGATAGTCCCATCTATGAACCCGGACTTCTTTCGTGCTCGTAAAGCAGTTCTGAAAGAACGAGACCATTCGTCATAATTATCTCCATTCAACTGGACTTGGGTTATTGAAAGTCCGGGGTTGTCTAACGAGGTGATATCGTATGGTGATATCGTTTTTCGTTGCGAACTACTACTTTTTGGTTTGTCTACTTCATCACCAGCCATTAAGAATTGTTTTTATGATTTTGATGTGTGGTGATCTGATGGAATAAGATATATGGTGAAAAGAAAATAAAGTATTTGAGAAGTTGGTTTTTTGACGAATAGAGATTGTTTGTGTTTGACTAAACAATTCTATGTCAATGATAGTTTATTAGAGAATGTATCAAAGGCTCTGGTACCATGATAAAACTCTTGTTTTTCTGTTTATTATTATTCACCATAAAGGGGATTTATACAAGAAGTTTAACTTGGACTTCAAGCCACATAATTCTAGAATGATAAAATAAGGTAACTAAATAATAGGCTAATGTCAAATCCCATATGAGATTTGATCATATCTTCGCTTAATACAGGTTCTTCCTAAATGCATCTTAAATGCACCCGGTCCTTCGAAATGTGTTTCCATTATTATAGTTCAAAAGATTTTGTCATTTGACATGAAATTTGGTTTTTATTTTTATTTGTTTATTTGTTTATTTTATTTATTTATTTATTTTGAGCAAAGTTCTTTTAACTAATTGAAAGAATGCATTTGTAACTTTATAATAGTGTGTTTATTCAAATATCTTTTGCCCGGCCGGACATTACTGAAAATTGCAAGCATGTTTAACATATAATAAAGTCGTGTAGTAAGTTAAATTGTAGTGTGTTTAACTATTTGCCCAATCAAGTATTAAAAATATATGGATGAGCATGAAAAATGGGTTGATGGAACCACAGATGATGTCTTTTAACAATGAAAAGATTCGAATTCAGTTTCCGTTGCTCGATCATATTGTATTTAATTATATAAAAAAAAAGACTAAAATCATGAATAAAAGAATAATATAAAGAAACAACATACAAGACTATGCAAATAGGCAATACTTTTGAACATGCCATGCAATAGTAATTATGTTTTAAAAAGCAATTAGCTTATCAAAAACTCTCCAAATGTAAGAGTATTCTCATTTCACTCTAAATGGGTGACTTTTCTCATATTATTCCTCCATGGCACACTGTTTATTTATAAATGATCTAGTCTTTTTGCGAAATCTATAAAAAAAGGTGTTTATCTTCAATCCCTTCAATCGATCCAAACAACAAACTTGAGAATGATATATTCATTGTTATTTCACCCCATATCAATATCTATACACATTGTGATTTATGACAACAAACCAAACACATCCTAATATTATTCCAGTGTAAAATAATTCATGAGTCGGTTCATGTTGATGTCTTTAATTCATGAGACTTGACAGTAGTTTTTGGCAGCATTACAAGATAGTTGATATCGTATTCGGATTTGATCTCAATCTTGAACCCACAAGTCTTTAGTAAAGAGTACATAGTATTACTTTTATCATAAGTAAAATATGTAATTGATTTTTTTCTTAATTCATGATTATGACGTTTTTCACAAGAATTGAGATCCTCTCAAATTAATATGAACCAATATACATTGCTAGTTATCGTTTTTCTTTTGTTGCAATTGAGTTTCTTTTAACAAGGTGAACCGAAGCCATATGCTTTTCCGTTTTTTTATAATGAATGTTCATCTCTTTATATTTGTTTATCTCAAAATAAGTGTCAACTATTACAACAACAATAATAATGAATTTGATTGATAAACAATGTCATAATTATAGTTTTTCCAAAATAGTGTGCAACTCTTTTACCTTTGGTACAAGGAAAAAAATTAATAAAAAATGTCATTTTCGGTTAAAATGATTGAATTTAGTGAAAAATAAGTTCACTTTTCATTAACGGACTAACTAAAGCAATAACAAGAATCACAATGTATTAGAACCGGGTGCATCTTAGAAAATTGAGCGGGTTTTACGAAAATTAGCACTACAAAAATATCGCGAGACCCCAGTTCTGTCCCTAACTCTAAACTTTTAGAGAGGTGATTTGCAAACCAAATAAATTAATGGGGACACCACAATATTACACCCACAATGCATATGTTACAACATACCATGTGCATAATTGTGGTGTCCCCATCAATTTATTTATCATAGCATGAGCTTATTTATTTTAGAAAAATAAGCTGCCATTAAATATAAGTTTCGTTTGGCTGACATATCTTAAAGGAGCATGTAAAAAAATAAGCTACTAAATGAAATGCTAGTTGAAAAAGCATGTAGAAAAAAGCTCCAACCACATACTTCAGCAACCCGCTTCAGCGATCCGATCCAGCTCCTAGTAGTGCCAAACATACCCTAAGACGCCACATGAGCGGTAAAAAGTTTTGTAAAGCCAAGTAAAAAAGGCCACGGCCCAAACATATTAGCCCACACCATTACCATCCAAAAAAAACAACAACAACAATTACTGTGTGTAAATCAGTTTCCGATAATAATACACGGCGCCCTAATAATCGTCTCCCCGATCTCACCTGTAACTACACGCCTTTCTCTCATACTCATCTTGTTTAATTTAAAATCCGATCTTTCATTAAGTATAATCTCATTTATTGTTGAATTAGGGTTTTTTTTTTTTTTTTTACTATATCTGTTATAGATGTTAATAATGCTATGTTACTTTGTTAATTATTGATTTGGAAGTGGTAGATTAGAATTAGTTTGAATATGTCTGCATATTTGATAAGGAAAAAAGGTTAAAAGAGATATCGAAAAGTATGAAATTAGTAAAAGAGTGTAGGCGTGGGAGCGGGGTATGTGCGAGGTAGGCTGCTTTAAGAAAGACCTCCGGTAAAAGAAACTAGTGTTCGCTATTTCCTACGTAGTATTTTTTAGGTATCTTTTATCGAAGTATGGCGCATCACTAAATTCATGAATTGCCATTTCAAAGGTGTAAGCCACTTGAAATGCCTAGTTTTAGCATAAGTAGTGTTCGAGATTAAATATATCAACCCCGTATGCATTGATTCATGAAAATAAAAACAAATTACGAATGCTTGCTTCGCTAGCATTAATAGAATGCGACTCTTAGTCAGGCTGGTTTTCAACTTCTTCAAGTATGGGCAATGATTCAAATCTAATCCAAAAGATATACAGTAATAAATTGTGTTATCAGTAAAGTTAAGGTGATGACCTTTTCACAAAATCGACAAAGAATGATTCATTTCTACAGTAATCTTAAATAAGAATTTGCTGATGAAAGTAAGATTTAGAAGTTTGATAGATAAATGTGATTGTGGAATGACGTTGCTAAATGTTGTAAAAAGTCACTTTGTGGGATGACGTTTGCTGAGAAATAGGGTCAGTGTAGTATATTTTAAAGATAGCCACTTTGTGGAATGACGTTAGCTGAGAAATATGAAGATTTGGTATGGTAGCATGTAAATGTTTTAGGATTATAGGGTCAGTGGAGTATTTTTTAAGTGTTAGGTTGATAATGTGTTGCACCTTGAATATCGGAACTGTCTTTTACATGCGTGTAATTAGGCTTATCATGTATGTTTTTTTATGTTCAAGTAAAGTCCTAAATATGGATTTTAAACCTTTACATGCAAATTGAACAAACTATTTTTTACAAAAAGATAGTCAGAATTAAGTCTAATACTTTCTTAAATATACCTTTATGTCGTTTTGTAGTGCTTGATGTTGGCTATATAGAGGATATATTTGTGAGATAAGAGTACAATGGCAAACTACTCAGCAAAGGGGGCCCCATCAAATGGATCTGTGTATGTTTGTAATTTGCCTCCTGGAACGGATGAAGATATGTTAGCTGATTTTTTTGGCACCATCGGTTTGCTAAAGGTATGGGTTATAAAAGGTATTTCTTTACCTGCACATTTACGTGATAATAGCTTTTTCTTCTTATATTGTGCAACTTGGTTAATCTCTATGTTTACAATGTACAGAAAGATAAAAGAACAGGCCGGCCAAAGATATGGATATATCGAGACAAGGTGACAAACGAACCTAAAGGAGATGCTACTGTAACATACGAAGATCCATATGCTGCACAAGCTGCTGTAGAATGGTTTAACAATAAGGATTTTCACGGGACAATAATCGAAGTTCTAATGGCAGAGTCAAAAAACTCGCATAGTGTGATAGCACCACTTGTTGAACCAAGTTTAGTCGCTGACATTGTACCGGATGAAGGTGGTCTGGACATGACTGAAAGTGGTGGAATGGGAAGAGGACGTGGTGATACTTCCGGAAACGCTCCACCAAAAGCATGGCAGCAAGATGGTGACTGGATGTGTCCGAATACAAGGTCTGTGATATGACATTGGTGAGCAGCTTATTCTGGCTATAATTTAAACATTGTTTGTTATCTTTTTATGCTTATTTGTTATTTATCATATATATATTTTTTTGTGACAGTTGTACGAATGTAAACTTTGCATTTCGTGGTGTATGTAACCGTTGTGGAAGTGCGAGACCTGCTGGTGCATCTGGCGGCGGCGGCGGTGGTGGTCGGGGTAGGGGTCGTGGTGGCCCTGATGCCGGAGGTGGTCGTGGTGCTGCTGGTGGTCCTACGGGTCTCTTTGGTCCTAATGATTGGTCTTGTCCAATGTAAGCATATATAACAATTGAAATAGTGTTTTTTTTGGTTTTTGTTAAGACATGTCATTGCAGCAACTCTATTTTGATAGTCTATTTGCTTCCAACAAGGGGTCATTTTTTACAAGTTCTGAAACAAAGAAAATCATGACTTATCTCTAGTATTATATGTATTATCTTTCTGCTTTGGGATATATGGCTAAAGTGTTATTGATTTTTGAAAGTATATGTTAATGTTTAAATTTTTCTGCAGGTGTGCCAACATCAATTGGGCAAAGCGCTTGAAATGCAACATCTGCAACACCAACAAACCTGGTGTTAGTGAAGGGGGTGTGAGGTAATATAAATGAACTGAAACATTGTCTCTCTTGCATCTTAGACGTAATCGTAAAGCAAGATATTTTTCTATGAAAGATCAGTTAACAGTATATATATGATATATGCTCTTTTGTTGTATGTAGAGGAGGACGTGCTGGTGGGTACAAAGAACTTGATGAAGAAGAACTAGAGGAAACAAAGAGACGTAGGCGAGAAGCTGAAGAAGTAAGATACAATTTTCCCAAAATTACAAAAGTTTTTTTTAAATGCATCTCAATATCCTGACCATATTTTTTTCAGGATGATGGTGAGATGTATGATGAATTTGGAAACCTCAAGAAAAAGTTTCGTGTCAAAACACAACAAGCTGAAGTTGGTCAGGTCTTACCTGGAACTGGTCGTGCTGGCTGGGAGGTTGAGGAGCTAGGTATATTTTGCTTTATTAAAATTTTAAATTCTGAGTAAATTAAACAAGTTGTCCCTTTGTCTTGCCTAAAATACATATTTGTTTGCTTGCTGATACTAATTGTTTACCCTAAATTCTAAAAGGACCAAAAGCAAAATCATCTACATAAACTGAGTTTTTAGAGACCATACCTCTTATTAGTATAAGAAACCAATTTCTTAAAATTTGGCAAACCACACATACCATTTGTTTAATTCATTATTAATTTTATAATTTTCCCTTAACGGACGTCGGTACCTAATAGGAAATGTTTTGGTAATTGGGTTTTGCAGGAATGAGTGATAGAGATAGAAGAGAAAGAAGCAGAGACAGAGGAAGGGAAAGGGAGGAAAGAGAGAGCAGCAAGAATAGACGTAGAAGCAGAAGCCGTGACAGGGATAGGGGTCGGGAAAGAGAGCGGGACCGGGATTACGATTATAACAGAGACAGAGAATATGGCCGGGAAAGGTCTGATCGTCACAGGTATCATCACTAAGTAATAAAAGGTTGTGCTCTTAGATTTTTGGGACTTTGGGTTTTGCATTAGCATTGTGAAGTACTTGTATTTCGGCACTCTACAGAGGACAAGTCAATAGTTTCTTTGATGTGGATTATTATTTATTTTTATTTTTTTGCAAACCCTTATGATTCGAATGAACTTGATTGTCCGGATGCAATGTCGTAATCAGTTTATTTAGAACTATTTGGTGCTTTTCATGACTCGGTTATTAGAATGAATTTTTTCATTGCAAGGAAAGAGAGGGGTTTGCTTATTAAAACTGTGTATATACTTATTGCATATTTTGAACACATATGGTAACATTTTGGATGAAAAAGAAAAACAATCTGCTTATTTTAAGAGTGAAATAAGTAGTTTTTTATAAACAATTCCAAATACCCCGTAGTAATTAGGTTAAAACCAAAATGTAATTCAGTACCATCACAAACTGTCATGTGCAATATTTTCATGACAGACTTGGCTATTTTATCTATTTCTGTATAATTTTGTTTAATTATTGATGTTGTACAAAATTTGGTGGGGCTGATAGCAGTGTCCTTTTATGTGTAACCCGTCTTTAATATCTTTCCTATTTTGAGAAGGGCTGATTCAGTGATTCTCATATGGGGTTTCCAATGTCTATTCGATTTTTACAAGATAAATAATTTATCTGGGGTTTTAACTTTTAATATCTTGCAAAGTTACATTTTATCATCAAATTCTTGCTAATATGGGGATAGGTTTCACAAATCAACCCCAGAGATTGATGGGCTTTTGACATTGTACAATATAAAGAAGGGATTATAGATTTCAATTTTGTTATCCATATCTAGTTCTTCAGAACTAAAAGTTGACACAAATGAAAAGTATAGGCTTTGGACAGCATGTAAAGGAAACTCCGGTACTCGAAGATGATATAAAATTATAAACTATATGGTCTTACAGTAATGCAGTATGTGTTAGGCATTGAATTTGAAATACTTCGTATTTATTATCAATTGAATGCCATCTGACTTGTGTATTTATTATCAGTTGAATTTGACTTCTGTATTTATTAGCTGGAATGCAATTGACTCGTTGGAATACAGTTTGACCCATTGAAATAGTTTATTTTGGATGCAATCTGACCCATATCATTTGAAACTGAAATATGAATTGCTTGAATGCTATCTAACCCGTTGGAATGCAATTAGCGTTGGAGTGATTAATTTAACAGACTACATAATTCGTTTGGTTCACCTAGGAGTGCTACTACATTGAAACCACAGTAACACAATATACTTTAATTATTTTTCCTGTTCATTTCTTTGATCTAAAAAGTTCCATCAAGTCAGATTGTTGAATGATCAGGTGGCACGGGCCAAACTTGGTTCTTTAAATGGGAGATTGTGATGATCAAATGACAAATTGTAAACAAACCCATTGTAGTGGCCAATTTGTGTAGAAAAACAACGTTGGAACCATAATAACCAGTCAAACAAACATTGCATAAGTTAAACAAACTGAACACCCATTGCTAAATAGTAAACCAATCTCACATACAACTTGCAAAGTCCTACAAACACACTTAATCAGAAACACCAAAATCTTCATCACTTAGACCATCATCCAATTAATCACGCAAACTTCCGCATACAAAGAATTTTCTACCTTTAAATTGATTCTCTCCTAAAAAATATAATTGATCACCCTGGATAGACAACTACATAGAGGGTTTCTCTCTACTAGTCGATCTGACGGTCTATATATTATTGGATTTCATTCCCCCTTAAGATCAATAGGGGGTGTTTCTTTTTTACTAGATGGGGAAGGGTAGTGAGGCCTACTCCTATATAAGCAGCCTCTTATTGGGGAGACTTTGAGTTATTTTGACTTGTGCATATTGACTCATTAATTAAAAAGTGGGCATCTTTTAAAAAAGTAATATTTACTACTTTATAATGTATTTAAGACATCTAAATTTAGAAGTCTTAAAAAAATAAGACCAAAAATATTTCCACAAAAATAAAGTTAGATATAAAAAAGTTTCATCCCAAAGTTAAGTGTATTAATTTTGCTATTAAAAAAATCAGAATTGTAACATCCTAGAAATTAAATGTATTTAAGTGTCGACTTGTAACTGCTTTCGAATATTTATACTGTTCATTCCAACCAAACTTGTAATAGCCAAACCTCAGTCGTATATAAATAAACCTAAAAACACCAATATTAAACACACAGGGTAAACGTTTTTAAGTTATATTTCAAGTTTTATTTGTAATGTTTTTAAATGTACTTGAATTATTATGTAATGGTTAGAAAAAAAATTGTATTTCGCCATAAAAATGGTCACAGGATACCCGCCGCCGCATTGCGCGGGTACCCTTCTATACTATTAAATTAGTGAAATCCAATATCTTTTCACATCTAGTAAAAAAGAAACACCCCCTAGTTTACTATATAGATAGATATATACTATTTAACAACAACATTCTAAGAGCACCGGGTGCAGCTCGTTGTGGCTACTCACCACTCCAACGTGGCACCTCGCCACCCCTCGCCACTGCACCCCCACTACCCTTCATCTTTGCTCGCCGGTTTGAAGTTCTTCGTCTGCACGACGAGGCAATTTTGCTGACAATGTCAGTATTTTTTTCCCTTTTTTTGTTAAATATGTAAGTGTTTATATTTATGGTTTGTAAATATAATGTTTTGTAAACTTGTAAAGTTTTTTTTTTTTTTTTTTTTTTTTTTAACTTGTAATATTTTATAAAACTTGTAATGTTTTTTAAAGTAGAAAATGAAAATACATTAAACATGGAATTGAAATTACATTAAACAACGTACGATTAATAGAAACTACGATTAAAACATTAAACTACGATTAAAATAAACTACGAATTAATCAAAGGAATCATCTGAGACCCAACCCTCCTCACTCAAAGTCTCTGAGTCCTGAGGGTTAAGCCCTATTTCCTATCAGTATTCTGCTTCTCTTCGTTCACGCTCCCTACGAGCAGCTGCCTCAGCCCTCAAGTGCTTCGGCTTGTTGAATTTCTCTGAATACTTGTTCATCTTGGTCCAGTTGTCGGAGATATTCCTCTGAAAAGTTAAACGAATTGTTTTGGAGGTCCACCGGTGGAGTGTTTGCCGGTGGAAAGAGAACTTCCGGTGGAGTGTTTGTGGTTGATACTCATTTGGGAATACAGGAAATATATCTGCAGGTGGAGTGTTTTGTGGTTCGTTTTCATTTGGGAATATTGGAAAGAGATATTCCGGTGGGGTGTGATAACTATATTCATTATCCGGTGGACTTAGGAATTGTTGAGAGAAATCTTTGTGTGACATTATTGTGTGTATGAGTTGTGTGAGTTGTTTGTGTGAATGGGTATTTATAGACCCTTTTTGCAATTTGAATTTATCCCGCTTTAAGTTTGGATTTTGAAATTTGAAAAAACCCCGCCCGGTTTTGAATTTGAATTTATCCCGCTTGTTTTTGAAATTTAAATTTTGAAAAGTTCCCGCTCGGTTTTGAATTTGAATTTTAAATTTCAAATTTCTATAAACCCCTATAAATAACATACCATAACATACTATTCTTCACACACTTCAATATCTAAACCATTTTACAGTGCATAATCATTGGTCAATAGAAGAAGAAAACTTGCTAGCTGAATTTTGGGTTGAAGTTTGCCAAGACGTAACCAACTACGATGAATGCTCTTTTTGGAACCAGGTTGTAGAAAGGTTCAGCAATCAGTATGACGGTGACTATCGTAACAAAAATATGGTCACGGGTAAATGGGCAAGACTTAGCAGTGAATGTCAAAAATTCAATGATATTTACAAGCATTTGCTTAATACAAGCCAGGAAAATGACAATGATCGTCTCCAGAATGCAAAGAACATTTTTGAAGAACGCTTTGGTGGGAGAAGCTTCCAATATATTCACGTGCGGTTCATTTTGAGAAAACACCTCAAATGAGACAAATGAAATGCTTAACGGTGCTGTATTTTTTTTCGTATCATGTTTATTTGTTTTCCTTATCGTGTTTATTTGTTTTCCGTATCGTGTTAATTTGTTTTTCCATATCGTTTTTAATATGTTGTACTCTTGCTTTTAAGTTTGAATTTGAATTAAATGCTTAACAGCTAGTTTCCCCAATTATATGCTCCAATGGCTAGTTGCTTAACGTCTATTTTTCCCTATAAATGTTAATTTAACAACACTACATTTTCTAACACAAGTATCACTAATATTAACACACAAACACTATGGCTAACGAACCATCTGAGGTGTAAAAGGCTATCCTTACCCTATTACGCAATGAACAAGAAAAAGAACTCAAGTTGATTAACAGTTTGCTAGGTGAGATAACTCGTATTATAATACAGATGCATAATCGTGCTCCAGAGGTCGAAAGGTTGCGTGAGCTGCTTCAAGACCATCCAACTATCAGGGTCGGTCTGCAAACTCTATTAAGAAATAATGAAACAGATTTGCAACTTCAGGTCATCTTGAAAATGGTTAGGGAACAAGTGTTGCAAGTTTTAGAGGAGAAGTCACATCTTATCGACAATTATAAATCTATATAAACGCTTCATGACGTTTCGTATTGTTTTTTAACCATATCGTTATTTTACGTTTCGTATGTTTTTATTGTGTTGTATTGTATTTTTATATTTAATGAAATCAATTTAGTTTATTTAATGAAATGAATAAAAAAAATAAAGTTATAAGTTGTGGCCCCCAAATGAGTAAGTTAAAGTTAATTGTTAGTGAGGTGAGGTTAGTTGTGGAGGTTTGTTAAATGGATGTGGCACCTCGTGGATCCCAAATGACGAGGTGAAGGTAGGGCTGAGCATCGGGTCGGAACCGACCCGAACCAAAAAAACCGAGAACCGAAATTCATGAAAAACCGGAACCAAAACCGAACCGACGGGCCGTCGGTTCGGTTCGGGTTTGTAGGTCCATGTGTATTTTGGCATGTTATTATCGGGTTTGGGCCGAACCGAACCGAATCGAACCGACACGAAACCGAAATCATGTAAAACCTGAAACCGAAACCGAACCGACGGACCGTCGGTCCGGTTCGATTTTTGTCGGTTCGATCGGTTTCGTCGGTCTGGTTCGGTTTTGAACCTTCGATGCTCAGCCCTAGGTGAAGGTGCTCATGCATCGGGTGCTCTAAGAAAAGATATTACAGTACTACGTAGTAATTGTTAGGCTCACACACACACTCAATGATTGTAAAACAAAAAAAAAGTACACATGTATCTGAGGCATAGAACAATTGTACATTAAACTATTAAAGCTTGCCAACAAAACATGAATAGAAAAGAAATTAAAAAACGTTCATTCATTAATTAATTTTAATCATAATTAATTAAAAAGAGGATTTACATCATCCACTAGTCTAGACATAAAATTAAACAAAGACACCACCAAATCTACTCTCCACAAAAGTCACTTGCATCTTAACTTTCTACAGCTAAACTATGCCATTCCACCAAAGTCACATGCCCCAAAACACTGTCTTTGGCCAGAACGTCAGTTAGGTGTTGTGGGTCCATCCGACCCCTAAGCACTGCCGATCCATCTTCAGCCACATCGAACTGGGTTACCCCTCTAGTTCCTCCTACTTTTGCGATGGCTTGCTTCCAGCCATCAGTAATTTTACTAACTTGCAGTTTAGCTTCCAATTGTACGGGATTTTCTGGCGTACCGCAACATTGCCCCATTACTTTCTTTTCTTTTCTTTTTTGTATGTGTGTAAATTAAATGAAGTGACAACTAGTTTTATGTTGTTTTTATAGGTGGCTCGGGCTGTTGTGATTGGTTGATATCAGTTCACCCGGATCCTGAATGTGAGCCGTTGATTCAGTTTTGACGGTCACGATTCAATTTATTTGGTTTTGTTTGCTCATAATTGTACGGACCACACTTAGTTGTACTTTCAGGTGTAGTATATGTGGTCCACACTGCCACACACACAGTTTTTTTTTTTTTTTTTTTTTTTTTTTTTTTTTTTTTTTTTTTTTTTTTTTCATACTATGTTACTAGTTGTTTCATGATACAATGTGTTAGTTTGGACTACTATTAGGGCCTGACCATAACAAACCCCAAAACCCCTGGTGTGTTTTGTTTGTGGGAGATTACTTATGTTGTCTACTATTGGTCTGTCCCTTTTTGATAATCTGGTGAGGTACAATGGTATTAGTTTCATCGGATTCATAAGCAAGGAAAAAAAAACACAGACTATGTAGCTTCACTCTCGATTAAACCTCGTACTCTGTACCACTACATGTTTCGAAAGCTTGCCCAAAGACTCAACAACTTTTCTTCGATCCACATTAGCCGTTATGGTCGAAGTGTCATCTTCTTCATTGAGAACGCACTCATATGCCATTATCACCAACAATGAAATTGTACTATCAATTTTAAGCATAAACCCACTTCAAAAGCTACCAAAAGTAGTCGTATATAGTATTACTTGAACCATCTCCACGACTTGTAAGAGAATCTTTGTAACCTTACTTCGTTTGTGCATCTTCAGCTTAATTATTTGATTTTCTACATACCATATCTCCACGTATCTGTGCTGGTGTTGCAGATCCGCCGCTTGATGACATTGTGTTTTTCTTATTTTATGTGTGTGTTTGATGTAAAATTGTTAATGAAGTAAGTGAGTTACTGTTTATGCTGCTTTTATAGAGGTCAAGCTGTGTTGTAATTGGTTGATTTGACATCACACGGTCATTAATGTGAGCCATTGATTGTATTTTGACTGTCAGGATTGAATATCTTTGGTTTTGTTTTCTGGGACGAGACTTACTTGTACTTTCAGGTGCAATAAGGTTTGGTCCACATAGATTTTTTTTTTTTTTTTTTTTTTTTTTTTTTTGATACTATGTTAATTGCTTCATATTTACGTGTGACAGAGAACTAAAAAACGGCAAAAGAAATGTATTACTTTGTGTATTAACTGTCTTGTATTAATAACTGGTCAAACCGATTAACAAATAATCAAGGGTAAATAGCAAAAACATTATTTTAAAAATTTACCGGTTGTCACAGTCTACCCTCTATTAAAAAATTCCGTCCAAGAATTCAATTTTTGTTATCCGATAGTGTGGTGTCTAAGAAAAGGTTTTGGTATTTGCAACAGATTTGAGTTTCACGTTTTAGGTTTCTACAAATTTTTATGATCACAATCCTACTTCTTCTAACGTATTTTTCATTTCATAGTATAAGGGTTTTCTTTTGTTTGTTGGAAACTACTTACGTTGTATATTATTGTCTGTCCTTTTTTGATAAACTTGTGAGGTACAATGGTATTAGTTTCATCGAATTCATAAGAAAGGCAACAAAACACAGACTGTGTAGCTTCACTCTCGATTTAATCTCGTACTCTGCACCACTGTGTATTTTGAAAGCTTGCCCAAAGACTCAACAACTTTTCTTCGATCCACATTAGCCGTTATGGTCAAAGTGTCATCTTTTTTATTTAGAATGCACTCATATGCCAATATAACCAATAATGAAATTGTATTATCAATTTTAGGCATAAACCCACTTCAAAAGCTACTAAAAGTAGTAGTATATACTATACCTTGGACAGTCTCCAGGACTTGTAAGAGAATCTTTGCAACCTTACTTCGGTTGTGCATCTTAAGTTTAATTATTTGATTTTCTACGTACCATATCTCCACCTATCTGTGCTGGTGCTGCAGATCCGCCGCTTGATGACATTGTGTTTTTCTTATTTTATTTGTGTGTTTGATGTAAAATTGTTAATGAAGTAAGTGAGTTACTGCTTATGCTGTTTTATAGAGGTCATGCTGTGTTGTAATTGGTTGATTTGACATCACACGGTAATCAATGTGAGCCATTGATTGTATTTTGACTGTCAGGATTGAATATCTTTAATTTTGTTTTCTGGGACGAGACTTACTTGTAATTTCAGGTGCAATGAGGTATGGTCCACACAGATTTATTTTTTTTGTTTTGTTGATACTATGTTAGTTTTTTCATATTTACGTGTAACAGAGAACTAAAAAACGGCAAAAGAAATGTGTTACTTTGTGTATTAACTGTTTGGTATTAATAACTGGTCAAACCGATTAACAAATAGTCAAGGGTAAATAGCAAAAACATTATTTTAAAATTTTACTGGTTGTCACAGTCTACCCTCTATTAAATAATTCCGTCCAAGAATTCAATTTGTGTTATCCGATAGTGTGGTGTCTGAGAAGAGGTGTTAGTACTTGCAACAGATTTGAGTTTCACGTTTTAGGTTTCTACAAATTTTTACGATCACAATCTTACTTCTTCTAACGTATTTTTCATTTTATAGTATAAGGGTTTTCTTTTGTTTGTGGGAGATTACTTATGTTTTCTACTATTGGTCTGTCTTTTTTTGATAAAATTGTGAGGTACAATAGTATTAGTTTCATCGGATTCATAAGAAAGGCAACCAAACACAGACTATGTAGCTTCACCCTCGATTAAACCTCTTACTTTGCACCACTGCATGTTTCGAAAGCTTGCCCAAAGACTCAACAACTTTTCTTCGATCCACATTAGCCGTTATGGTTAAAGTGTCATCTTCTTCATTGAGAACACACTCATATGCCAATATAACCAACAATGAAATTGTATTATCAATTTTAAGCATAAGCCCACTTCAAGAGCTACCAAAAGTAGTAGTATAGACTATACCTTAGACAGTCTTTAGGACTTGTAAGAGAATCTTTGCACCCTTACTTCGGTTGTGCATCTTTAGCTTAATTATTTGATTTTATACATACCTTATCTCCGCGTATCTGTGCTGGTGCTGCAGATCCGCCGCTTGATGACATTGTGTTTTTATTTTTTTATGTGTGTTTGATGTAAAATTGTAATGAAGTAAGTGAGTTACTGTTTATGCTGCTTTTATAGAGGTCAAGCTGTGTTGTGATTGGTTGATTTGACATCACACGGTTATCAATGTGAGCCATTGATTGTATTTTGATGGTCAGGATTGAATATCTTTGGTTTTGTTTGTTGGGACGAGACTTACTTGTACTTTCAAGAGCAATGAGGTATGGTCCACACAGATTTTTTTTTTTTTGATACTATATAAGTTGCTTCATATTTATGTGTGACACAGAACTAAAAAATGGCAAAACAAATGTGTTACTTTGTGTATTAACTGTTTGGCATTAATAACTGGTCAAACCGATTAACAAATAGTTAAGGATAAATATTAAAAACATTATTTTGAAAATTTACCGGTTGTCACAATCTACCCTTATTTAAATAATTCCGTCTCAGAATTCAATTTGTGTTATCCGATAGAGTGTTGTCTGAGAAGAGGTGTTGGTACTTGTAACATATTTGAGTTTCACGTTTTAGGTTTTTACAAATTTTGACGATCACAGTCTTACTTCTTCAAAGTTTTTTTTTTTTTTTTTTCATTTCATAGTATAAGGGTTTTCCTTTGTTTGTAGGAGATTACTTATGGTGTCTACTATTGGTCTGTCATTTTTTGATAATCTGGTGAGGTACAATGGTATTAAATTCATCGGATTCCTAAAACAGGCAACAAAACACAAACAATGTAGCTTTACTCTCGATTAAAACTAGTACTCTGCACCACTTCATGTTTCGAAAGCTTGCCCAAAGACTCAACAACTTTTCTTCGATCTACATTAGACATTATGGTCAAAGTGTCATCTTCTTCATTGAGAACGTACTCATATGCCAATATAACAATACAATGAAATTGTATTATCAATTTTAAGCATAAACCCACTTATAAAAGCTACCAAAAGTAGTAGTATATACTATACCTTGGACAGTCTTTAGGACTTGTAAGAGAGCCTTTGCAACCTTACTTCGGTTGTACATCTTCAACTTAATTATTTGATTTTCTACATACCATATCTTCACGTATCTGTGCTGGTGCTGGAGATCCGCCGCTTGATGACATTGTGTTTTCTTATTTTATTAGTGTGTTTGATGTAAAATTGTTAATTAAGTGAGTGAGTTACTGATGAGACAAAAAGTGTTACGCTTTTAAGAGGTTATTTAAGCCTTAAATCGTGATTATACGATCAAATATTACCTTAAGTTGTTCCTTTTGTCATTTTAGGTATTTTGAGAGGAATTATGAAAAAGGGAGCATTTTGGACGTTTTTTGAGCATAAAAGTGAAGAATACGACAAAGTCTCAAATTATGCTGGAAACAGTACCTGACGTCGTCACGCACCACTAGGTGACGGCGTCTCTTGTTGACAAAGAGGTGGATAATTATTTTACACTAGACGCGCCAGAAAGGAATTTGGAAGTTAAAGAGTGACGGCGTCACGTTATAATTCACCAAGGCCATCACGTATTGAAGTAAAAGGAGACAACCCAAAAAACTTTACAAGGTGACAGTGTCAAGAGTGGATCTAGGCCATTAAGGAACCCTAAACACGGCGAGGTGACGGCGTCACGTCCCATAAGGTGACGCCGTCAAAGTTGTAAAATCTATATATGCTCATCTAATTTTCATTCTTTATGTGTGGAACTTTGGAGAAACTTCGGGTACGAACCATAGTCGACTTTTGCAGCTATTTTGAGGTTTCTAAATCTTTTTCTACCATGATTAATTGAAGATAAGTATTCTATCAATCATTCAATATATCTATATGTTGTTTAATTCTATTTTACACTTATCTTTCTTTTAACATGCTAGGCTAGGTTTGTTTATGTTTGCTTAGATGTAATGAAACCTAGCTATTGATTATTGATTGACGGTTTGTTATTAATTGTTGTTGGATGAATGATATCAATGTTAGGCTTAAGAAAACTGACTAATCTCCTATTGGTAACTTGCTTGATGTCTTAAGAAACATGAATCGGATGTGTACTACGATTAATTGGTTGTGTTTAATGCATTAGGGAATATTAATGAGGCCATGATAGGATACTAAACATGTCGTCATAGGAAGAGATAGGATCTTATAGAGTTGGGGAAGGACGTACACGACCCCACGAATGGTATTAAGGAATACAACCCGTCATCCACGCAATTATAACAAATCTATCAATTAATGAAAGATAGCTTGGGAGTAGTGAAACCTAAGTAAACACATTTTTCTCTATATTAGTTTTACACACATTTATTTTCTTATTATTTTATTTTTATTGCATTTGTAGTTAATTGGTTAGTTGACTAGCAACTAATTCCGCCCACTCCTTCAAAAACCGAGATTTTTTACTTGCTTTTCATAAAATATAAAAATACAAAAAGAATCATCCCTCACCTCTAGACCTAGTTTAGATCATTTTCAATCCTAAAGAACACTATTCCCTGTGGAGAACGATCAATTCCCTGGTTTTTATCACTACACTATACTACATCGGTAAGGTACACTTGCCTGGCGGGGATTGTAAACTTCTAAAGATCCCTTGAGAAGTAAAACTTTTGTGTGACAATCCAAATCACATCAAAGTTTTTGGCACCGTTGCCGGGGAATAGTTATTGCTTAGGTTGAATTTTATTTTTGTTAGGTTTACTAATTAGATTTCTTTCTAGTGATATTTTTATTTTTATTTTATATGTTTTCTTTATTCTATCTTTTTCTTTGTTCCTTTGTTCGTAACCGTTACCATCCGACAACATGAAAGGTTGTAATATCTTTGACCCCGCCAACCCACCACAAGAAAACCCACCACAACCAAACCAACCTCCTAGAGCCCGCACTTTAGGAGAGTACTCCCATCCTAGCCACCAAGGCTATCGAAACACCATGGCGGGGCAAATTATTACTCGAAGGACCAATTGAAGAAAACAGCGTCAGAGGGACTATTGTGTAATCCGTATGAGAGACCAGTTCTGTAATCTTCACCAACCACACCGACCATTTAGGTAATATGTTCTTAATTAAAAAGCGAGAAATTTATCATGTAACATGTTAACATGATTGCTCTTAGTTATTACTAGAAGTGGAAAACACCCAAAATGGGTAGTTTGGGTAATGGGTCTAAACGGGTAAGTTTATATACAGGTCGAGTTGGGTTGACCATGTACAGTTTTTGAGTTTTTGTCTAAAAGACTTAGATTTTCTTTTGGTTTTACCCTTTGATACTTTTGATATGAAACATAACCCGATTCAACCCTTTCTTAAGTACATGGGTCGAAATTTGTAACACCCCGTGCCCGCTTTGACCAAAAATTAAAACTTTACGTGCAAAAATCGTGAATTAAAACTGACATTCTATTACTCTTTTGACCATTTACAAAAATCTATCAACATTTAGACCTTGAGGCTATTTTTAAATGAAACTAGACTCAATTATCTTCGAAACACCGGCTGACGCGATTCGTAACGACTTACGGTTGATTTTATACAAAATAAATAAAACGGCCAAAAACTGAAAATCCTTCTTATGCACAAAGGACCTTCCTGTGCACTAATGGACCTTTCTGTGCACTATTTTCTCAAAGCGACCAATTTTCAATCATAAAAGGATTTCTAAAACATGACATAACATCAACACTTTCAAAATTTATTAATACAACCTAAAACACATAAAAATGTATAAACATGGTCTTTAAGGCCTTCGGAAAACATACTTTCCAAAGTGACGGATGGAAACACCTGTTTTGACTCATTCACATTCTACACTTAACCATATCACCTTTAACCATAATTTAACACTTTAACCATAAACCAAACATTCATTTAACATTGAAAACCATGACAATTTTGATTCATGACCATTAACCCGCTCACATCCCAAAATGGGTACAATTACACGTTATGCCAAACGCCCCTTTAACTTGACCATAAATACATGAACCATACTATAACTTGTCCATTGACCACCAATTTATACACTTGACCATAATTTACATAACATTAATGACTCACGGGGGTACAAACATGACACTTGAGCTCGGTATACTACCTAGCTCCTACTTTCTTACCAATCTTCTAACATTGCAACCAAACCTTTAATCCATATCCACGCCATCCATATTAGCATACAAACCTACAAAAGGTTAGACAACTAAACCGTAAGCACAAAGGCTTAGTAAGTAAAACGATCATAACATATATTACACTTCAGTCAAACATATAAGCATCACAATATGAAACACTTACTTCACGGGTCTCATACCCTAATTCTTACTCAAGCACATACACATCAACTTACTCGATGACAACATAGCATCACTTAGATTAAAAACATCGCCACACTTAAACATAATCACAAGTCCATTATTACTAAGCACATATACATAACATATACATGTTAGAAATCCATATAATACCATGTCATCATCATTCTACTTACCTTAGCTCCAAGCTAAGCATATCAAGCCAATATCACCATCATCATCCACATAATTAATAGTCATCATCATCACTACTGTCTTCCATCATCCTCATCATTCTTTATAATTAACCAAAACCTAACACATAATAATCAATACCAAAATCAAGGGTTAACATAACCCATCAAATATACTCATCATCCTTTCTATATCATCATATGATCATATCTTGATCATATGATGATTTCCCACTTCTAATCATAACTCTAAACCTCATAATCAACAAGATAGAGGGATTACTTACTTGGGATTATCATTAATAGAACTTAACCTTCATCGCTTAGAACCATCAAGCCTAAAACTTATGGTTTCCCTCCCTTTCTTCTTTCCATTAACCGAACCATCAAACACACCTTAGAATGGTGTGGAATTCTCTGGAATTTCCTAAATATAACTAGTTAGACACAAGTTTGGGCCTATGGCAAGAATGGTCCTTCTAATCTCTTTTCTTATACTTTGGCCACATATAACTTATAGCACATTTAACACTTATCACAACTTTAGTCCTTGAAGGCTTTCCTTCTATTTATGCCACACAATACTTTCATAACCTTATAATATGTTCTTTGATCACAAGATTGACTATCGGGTTTGACCATTATGCAACATTTGTTGACAAACCAATCACGTAAGACCCTTAGTCCATTTCATCTAGGGTGGGGTCCAAGTACTCGGGAAACGGGTCTAACAATTCTATCCCCCTTATTTAGATTTCGTCTCCGAAATCTCTCGTCTATTGTAACACCCCCATTTTTCACTAATCGCAGCGAATAAAGTGTTTGGGATATTACTTCATAGAATCACAGATACAATAATAGAAAATGACTCGAAAATAGACGTTTTTATTAATTAAGTTATCATTCATTAAAATATCAGAGTTTTATTAAATTGAGGTCCCGTAAATCTAAGTGTGAAATGTTATGTTTGAATGATAACCGGTTTTGAAAGTCCTCCGAGTTCAGTGCCACCTCCTGCCAAAGCTCCGTAACAGCTATATACCTAAGATACATGCTTAAAAAGTCAACACTAGGTGTTGAGTGAGAGTCATAGGTTTTGGTTGAAAAGTAGTTGTGAATACAAGTTTAGTAAAGCATGGGCTACGTTGTTTTACACCCATGTAGAGTAGATGAAAGTTGTTCCTGCTAGTATTGCATGATTAGTAAAATAGTACAACAGGGGTTTGTTGCACTAAGCTCATGAATCACACCTTAACGATCCGGGTTATGTGGGCTGCAGATCCAACATGAGGGGATAGAAGGATAACTTGCCAAAGTTATTATACCTTGAGTGGATCCAAATATAGTACTTATTGGTACCACCTAGTAGGGTGTTAATACCAACGGGAGTTGTCAAACTCCAATAGATCTATCAACTATAGATTCAAATATAGTACTTATTGGTACCACCTAGTGGTGGCTGTTAGTTTACTCGTGCAACAACGAATGAAAAAGACTTGTATTTGGCTTTAACTAAAGCATTTAGCACGTATCCCCCTCACAGGGTTTATAAAGCATTTAAAGTGAAAGTTTAAAAAGATGTGAGGCTACGAAAACTCACCTGGGCTTAGAGTAATCTAAGTGATGCAAATAGTGACTCGGAAACTAGACCACCTTACTCACGTATCCTAGTGTGTTGTTGGCTTTGGATGTATGTCAAGCTTTATGTACCATGTTTATGTTTCTCAAGTTATTATTTTAATGTTATATATATATATATATATATATATATATATATATATATATATATATATATATATATATATATATATATATATATATATAACATAACACCGTTCAGGCCATTGTAATTCAGAAGTATATGACTCCTCACGTGAAGCTCCCTACTATTGTATTATGTTATCAACATAATACCGTTCGGGCCATCATAATTCAGAAGTTAATACTCCTCACACAAAGCTCCCTATTATTGAGTTATGTTGTTATTAGGGTTTATTTATAATCATATCACCGTTCAGGCCATCATATCTCAGAAGTATATGCAATAATCGTTCGAGGAGTCGGGGCACTTTAATTCTTAAACCCAACAAACTCGTCAAAACGAAATATCCACATAGTACTCCTCGCATGAAGCTCCCTAGTATTGTGTTATGCTTCTAACTTTATTTAGGTTTTATACTTATATGATATTTTTACTTTATACCCTTATAGTTTATATATTTACGTTTTCTACCCTAAACTTATAAACTTATAACAATTAAGCACATAGCATTTAATCTTTTACCTAATTAGACCCTATACTTATATATTTTCAAGTAATGGCAGAAGTAGTCCCTATATTATACTAACTATCTATATTTACCCTATTTACCTCTATATTTATACTATTTGCAGTTTTAGTCTTTTTAGTTTTATATTTATTTTAATAGTTTATTTTAAGGTTTAATATATTGCAAATTTAGTCCTTACACTAATATCTTCTAGGAAATGTCAAAAACAGTCCCTAGACTTTATAGTTTCAGGAATTTACAATATATACCCCTATGCATGTAATATTTTGCAAAACTAGTCCTAAATGCATGTAATTCATAATTTAGCATGGCAATCTAGTTTCTAAGCTTATAACTAACTAATATATACTAATCTAAGTTATCTAATTCAGATTATAGCACATAATAAGGCATTTTAGCATATAAGCATGTATTTTTCTAATTCTAGGGTTTTAAAATGAAAACTAACTAGTTCTAGCATGCAAGGCTTAGGCAAGGGGTTCTATGGGTTCCAAGGCATTCTAAATCTATCCTAGGGCTGTTCTAAAACTAAAATAGCTAAGGTGGAAGACTTACCTAGGGTGGGGGAAGTTAACGAGGGGTTTTTAGGGTTTCCTAGACCAAAACCTAGCTCTACAAGCACCTAGACCTTATTTACATGATCTCTACATCTCCTAGCACCCTTGTACTACTACCAAGACCAGAATATGTGTGATAAAGAAGTGTGTGAAGGTGTGAGTTGAATGGTGAGGTATGGCGGGGTATTTATAGGCTCGGTTGGATTGGAGGCCAAGTATACTTAGCATGGTTGTGTTCCAACGTGTAAGGAGGAGGGGGGAGTGACTAGGACAAGCTAGGGCTGAGTAAGCAAGGCTACAATGGTGACAAGGCTATGCTATAGGCAGTTTAGGGTTTCTTGTGGAGGAGATGAAGCCGCGGGTTGAAATGGTGACAAGGAGGTGATGCACCTCCTTGCTTGGTTGCTTGTGAGGTGCTAGGGTGCTAGCTTGGAGTAATCAAGGTGCTAGGTTGCTTGCTTGAGGTGCTTAGGTTTAGGTTTTTACTAATTTTGACCTAGTTTTACTTGTTTTAAGTTTTAAGTCTAACCTAAGGTTTAGTGCCTAAATTAAGTTCCTAAGTGTGCCTAGTGACTAATCCTAAGTCCTAAAGGGTTTATTCTATGTGTGGGTAACCTATGGGAAAGTTTTAGGAAGGTTTGACCTAGTTTTGTGACCTAAATTACCTAAGTATGTTTAGTGAGAGACTAGGGTTTTTCCTATGGTTTTGTGCCTAAGTTAGTGTCCTAAGGGTATCTAATAACTATTCCTAAGTCCTAAAAGGCTTATACTAAGTGGTAGTGACCTATGGGGAAGTTTTGGGAGGGTTTAGACCTAATTCTAGTTATCTATGACCTAATTATGGTTTTGTGCTTAAGGGGTTTGTTCCTAAATTCTAAAGGGTTGTACTAATTACCTAAGGGTTCTAAGATATCCTAATGTTCCTAAAGAAACTCATACTTAAGCTTTGGATACTTTCAAACTAGTTAAACTAAGCATATAGGTTCAAATAAGCACATATTCCTACTTAAGTTTTAGTTTAGTGTTTATTAGGGTTTTGTGTTATGTTTAGTATTTTAGATTGGTGAATTACTTATTATGGTGTTGTTATGATTTTATGCTTGACATACCTGGGGTTTCTAGGATGTGAGTGTTGAGTTATTTGGCTTGTGTAGATACCTGAGCAGGTCTAGTGAGTCATGCAAGTAATAATGTACATAAAAAGCAAAAGTTTACCTGTGAAATATCTACCATAGGTATTTGTAATGGGAATGATAGTAATGGAGTTTTGTGGGTTGTTATAGTCTCACCCCCTTGGAGAAAATCTCGTCCCGAGATTTAGTTAAACGTAGGAGTAGAAAGAGAACGAGTTGACGATTTGAGAAAGAGAAAGTGATATGAAGAGAAAGATAGGAGTTGTACAAACGGAATAAGAGGTGTTTGTACATGTGCCAGATACTTAGACTCATTTATTTATATCCTTTTACACACAAGTAGAGGCGTCCCAATTCTTGTATGTAAGAGTTTATAAATTCATGGTCCATTGATTTATAATTTTCTTATTAAAATGAAATAGTACTCTTTCATTTTAATAGGATGATTATAAATCGTCCTTAAATAGTATCGGTGGAAAAGGAAGAGGGTTGACCACACTTAAAGAAATGTGGTACGGGAGTGTTTTGAGAGAGTGGACAAGTGTTTTGACTCGGAGTTTGGGAAACTTGATGGGATTGACCCATGAAGTTGAGAAAAACATTGTGGGACTTACAATGTTTTGAGGAAAGGTTTAGAGATTGGAGACCTGTGGGTTATGGGCCCACTGGCTAGACATGGGTTATCAGCATTAGCCATGTTAATAACTCAGGTCTCTAGTGTTGTAGTACTACTGTCAACAACTAGTTGCCGGATGGCATCCTGGGTTATGGCTTTTGCAAGATAACACCGGATTAGGAGGATAATATCATAAGTCAGTCATAATGAGGATTACGAAAACTCTGACTTAGATATAACGAGAAATACAAGTTCTAACTCCTAGAACATTGTAGGACAAGGTAGGGAAAGAGTATAGAGTAGGAAAAATAGAGTGGAAAATGACGGAGGAACGAAACGAAAGGATGGGAGGAAATGAAGAAGTGAAAAGAAAGGAAGGAATGCGAGGGATGAAATAGGAAAGTACGGAGGAGTAGGGAATAACGGAAGAGTAGGATTAAACGGTAGAGTAAGAAAAGATGAAAGAGTAAGATACCTGGAAGGATGGTATCCTAAGGAGGATTAGATGCACTAGATTCCCGCAAAGTTTGTTTTCCCCCTAAAGTTCTTGGTATAATTCTTAAAGAATTATCTAGTTTTCTAAGGGTAGCCCTAAAATCTAAAGGTGATACTTTTGACCTATGTTGTCTATCCTATGTCTTAAGTACTTAAAACTGGGTAGGGTAATATCCATAGTATCTTCCTAGTGGGATTCTAATGTGTAACCTAAGGTGTGTCTATTTCCTAAGATGTAATCTAAAATCCTCGAATGTCTTATTCCTAGTTGTAACTATGATAACCTTAAATTCTAATCCTAGTTCTATATCCTAAAGGTATGTTATTCCTAGGGGTTTCTAAATCCTTAAAGTCTTATGGGAAATCCTAATAAGGGTTGGTCACTCCTAAAACTAAGTGTGGGTAAACTATATCCTCAAAAGGGTTTGTTCCTATTTCCTATCTTAATACTCAACTAGATGCTAAGGGCTTAGGGTTCTAGGTTGGTGATGTTCTAATCTAATCCTATGTTAATCCTAAGTTTCCTATTGTATCCTAAAGGTTTCTAGTCTAATTCTAATATCCTTGATAGCAAGTATAATTCTTATCCTAAACTAATTAAATCCTAAAGATGTTTTCCTAGTTTCTACCTATCGGGGTTCTAGTTTGGTTTCTAACCTAATTAAACCTCAAAGGTCCCTAATCCTATTTTCTAATCCTAGGTTTTCCTATTAAGTCTTATCCTATGTCTATTAGGGTAGGGGTTTTGGTTTCTAATCCTAATGGTCTAAGGTTTTCTAAAATGGTCTAAGGTTTTCTAATCCTAATAGTCTAAGGTTTTCTAATCCTAAATTTTCCTAAGGGCATCCTAAAATTATTTCTAACCTAAATATGGGGATCCTAAGGGTTTTCTAAGAGGGAAAACTTCTTCGTGGATCATAGTGATCTAGGGGAGTGGGAAGTGAAGAGAGAAGAATAGAAGTATGCTCGTATATAATACTATTATATACTTGCATAGAGGAGTAGTTAGGGGAAGACTCTCTAACTAGGGAAAACTTAAGAAGTTTTGGAGGAATGGGGTTTAAAGACGGGGGAAGGGTAGTTTAGGGAGGAGTTGTAACTCATGACATACAATGTCACGAATTAAGGAATGAAATCATAATCGCATAAGGTCATAAATAACTTGTCATAACTAGAAGTTTAACAAGTATCCCTATTTATGCCATATGTGATTAGGAAAGATAAAGGTTTTGGGCAAATTGCCGGGTATGAAAATGAAAATGGAGTTTTTGTGGGGAAGGGTGTTTATAGGGAGTGGATTTGTTTGTCGGAGCCCACTTTATCAGCACTTACTAACTACCCAAAGGGTAATATCCTAGGTTTAACCTAAGAATGCCTAAAGTTCAAGAACAATATTCTTAAGGAATATTCTTCTATCTTATGAGGTGTTGGTTTCTAGGGTGTCAAAACTACCTAATCTAAATTCCTAAGGGTTGTAAGTAATACCTTTTTAGTAGTATTACTTATTATAACAAGTACCTAACTTGTTATATTTCCAAAGGGTGGGGAATTTTCCTAGGGTTTAGGGTATACTAAGGTATTCTAATAAGGTTTCTATCCTAAAAGTAGTTAAGAGTTTATAACTAAGGCAAAGTATCCTAACCTATCCTACAGGCATCCTAGTTAGTACCATTATGTATAGTACGTATCCTAGGGTGAAATTCTAACCTAAGGCAACTAAAGTGTTCTAAAATTATCTAATACCTAAAGTCATAAGGACTTCCTATATCTAAGTGGGTAAGTGGTTAGTTATTATTTATTTTCTAGGGCATAAGTCCTATTGGGTTACTACCTAACTATTGTTATGACCTTTTTCTATCTCCAATAAAAGGTCAGTAAAGGGTTTACCTAATCTATCAAAACCTAATTTTTCCTAGGGTTCTATCGGGGTTCTAGTTTGATACCATAACACCTAATTGTAATGGAACTTGTTGGTCTCTAAGTTCCGGGTGGCTAGTGCTGAACCAAACACAAATGCTTAATTGCAGCCCTTGCGTGCATTGTGACAGGGGCCTATTGGTGTCTGCGTACTTGTTAAGTAAAACTAATGAATGAAATCACAAGCAATTGAAAATATGATCAATTTGGTGTGTTTGCATGATACTAGTTTCTACGCGATTATATAGACTATTAAATCAGATACAATATCAGCTAGCTTTCTGCCGAGTCAAAATCAATAAACCAAAGGATTCATTTCCACATTAATATAATAATCAAAAGTTTGAAAGATAAGTGCATATTTTTGATTGATTGATTGATTATAGTACAACATTGCTAAATGGAGAATATTGTAGGTACCACTTTGAGGCATTTAGACTTTGTGTTTAAGAAAAAAAAAAGCGAGAATTTAGCTGATGAATGTGAGAATTTAACATTCCTAACATGCTTTTTATTTGGACAGTATTAACTTGGCAAAATGAGAGAATAATACTCTTAAACCATGTTTTTTGGCTCATTAGCTTAAGGTGTGGTTGGATTAGCTTATTTTGTTACCTTATGAGCTAGCGCTGAGGTTGTTTGTATTGTGGCAGGGGAGATATTTATATTGGCATTGCAAATGATTAGATTTGCAGCCATGGCGGGGCAAATTATTAGATATGCAGCCATGGCGGGGCAAATGATTAGATTTGCTGCCGTGGATTGCATTTATACTTATGGTGCGATTGGTTGATACCTGCTTTGCTGATGTTGATTTGTGTTTGCTGACCTGGCTTGCATTCGGTATTACCTTTCACATTCAGTGGTATGCGTGTAATTTATTGAAGCTGGTATTTTGGCAGGCAAGCCTTATTCGGGCCACGGCTGCTGCCAAGGGTCTTCTTTCTTTGTCGGGCCTGTTATGGTTTCACCCAATTACTTTCCGGGTTATACGATATGTGATATTGGCCTCTTGGTGTTTCGCCTATTGAACGCCCAACACATACATACAGGCAATGATGATAATTATAGTTGTTTATAAATTTTATGATTGTGATTTAGCAACACCGGTATCTTGGCGGGGAAACCTTACCCGAGTGGTGGTTGCAGCCATGGCTGGTGTTCGATTTTGCTGCTATATTTGCAGACCTTAGTTATTTCACCATGACTAATTTGGTGACAACATTATCCTGGCGGGGCAGCCTTACCCAGGTGGTGGTTGCAGCCATGGTTGGCGTTCGCCTTTCTGAGCCAGTGCTTGATGATCATCCGGTTTTGGTACAGATGTGAACGTATGTGTGTATGTGTAACGGGTATTCAACGATCAGTGGGCTAGATTAGGCTGTAGTAGGAATAAAGATGCCAAAAGGGAGCATTTGCATGGTTAGAAAAAGATGAGACGCTTTAACCCAACAGTTAAGGAACTTGAGCTGGACTCAGTTTGACTGGCCAAAGGTCTTTTTTTGTTACCGTCGTTTAAAATTATGTAATATATTGCATAGCCCATGGCTGCTATTCGGTTTTTGCGACTATGTTTGCAGAGGTTTGCATAGCCCATGGCTACCATGGCGGGTGTTTTGGCACCGCTGTGGTTTTCACAGAGGCTGCAAAATTCTTTACGGATTGCTCATCAGGCCTTCCTTTAAAGATTCTCATGTAAGCATCTTCACAATATATAAGCATCTGTCTTTATATATTTATGTTACAGATTCATTATATAGCCACTTTTACCTGAAATCATGGTCTTTGTGCAGAAACTAGGCAAAGCTTCACATGAACCATACCGGTATGGTGCTTCGTACCTTTTTATACCGTCATACTTGCAATTGGATTGTCTGATGGATGCTATTTGTTTTGCTAATACAGATCCTTTATGGCCGATGTTGGAACCTGAAGAAATTATAATAGCAATGAACCAACTTATTTATTATTCTGAGAGTGATAATACAAGACTCAAGTGAGTTGGATACAACAAGAAGCATAAGCAGCAGCTTATATAGAGAAGAAAAAGAAAGACTAAAACGGCTCTTTTGATAAGACAAGACGACTCTATTGATAGCTTCCATACTGAGAAGACATATAGCCCAACCTACTCTTCCAAAGACAGCAAGAAGTGGGTAAGAGCTGTCTTTAACCAAAAAAGGAGCAAAATACACCTCTAGCCCTTGAACTTCTTATCTACTTCCATTCCAAGCCTCAACTCCAAATACAGCACTAAGGAGAATAAAAGAATGGCATAGTTAGACCCTGAACATAAGAGGGATAAAAGTGGACAAATATTTTAACATCCCCCCTCAGTTTTATCCTGGTAAACATCACGCAGATTGATTTGTTCACACAAGAAATCATGCTGGGCAGTAGGCAGACCTTTGGTCAGAATGTCTGCAAGTTGGTGTTGTGAGTTTACCCAAATAGACTCAATAACACCATTTGCAATTTTCTCTCTCACTAAATGCAAGTCAATCTCAAGGTGCTTAGTTCTTTCATGGAAAATAGGGTTAGCTGCAATTTTGATTGCAGCTTTGTTATCACAGAAAATTTTTGCAGGTAAGGAATTTTTAATACCCAATTCATTTAAAATTTTCAAGACCCAAACAACTTCACAAGTAACTGAGGCCATGGCCCTATATTCTGCCTCAGCAGAGGAAGTGGCCAAGGTCTTTTGTTTCTTGCTTTTCCAGGCAATTAAAGAGTTACCAAAAAATAACATGTAACCAGTTACAGACCTTCTAGTGGAGGGGCATTTGGCCCAGTCAGCATCCACATAGGCCTTAAGACCAAGGTCATCATTTTTATTAAAAGTAATTCCTTTACCTGGTGACCCTTTTAAGTATCTAAGAACCCTTAAAGCAAGTTTGATATGAGATTGAAGGGGCTTATGCATGAACTGACTTAAGGAAGACACAGAATAAGAGATATCAGGTCTAGTTAAAGTGAGATAGATCAACTTCCCTAGCAGCCTTTGATAGCCAGTGAGGTCAGTGAGTGGGAGATCTTCTTTTTCCACAGCTCTATTTTTCCTGTTCTTCCTTTTTTTTCTACCAATATCTGAGACAACAAAGTTAGTTTCAATAGGAGTGACTGCAGGTTTGCTTGCAAGCAAGCCGTACTCTACGAGTAGCTCCAAGCAGTACTTCCTCTGGTTTAAACATAACCCAGAATCAGTTTCAACGACTTCAATGCCCAGAAAGTATCTTAATTTACCCAGGTCCTTGATTTGAAATTTAGTTTTCAGAAAGGTTTTAAACTTCTCAATTTCACCCACATTATTTCCTGTTAGAACAATGTCATCAACATACACAAGGAGGGCTATAAAAAGATCTCCTTGTGTTTTGATAAAAAGAGAGTAGTCATTTTTGGACTGCTCAAAACCGTTCTCTTTTAACACACCAGTGAGTTTCTCATTCCACTTTCTAGGGGCTTGCTTAAGCCCATACAAGGATTTGTTGAGTTTGCAAACTCTTTTATCATCCTTGTTGAAATAACCCTCAGAGAGAGTCATATACACATCCTCATCCAAATCACCATACAAGAATGCATTATTTATATCCAGTTGATATAAATCCCAACCTTTGTTAACTGCTAGAGAGATAATGCATCTTACAGTTGTCATTTTTACAACTGGGGAGAAGGTTTCATCATAATCCACACCTTCCTTTTGACCATAACCTTTTGCAACAAGTCTAGCTTTGTATCTTTCAATTTCACCAGTGGATTTGAGTTTGAGTTTCCAAACCTACTTGTTACCAATAGGTTTTCTCCCAACTGGTAACTCAGTAATGGTAAAAGTTTCGTTTTCATATAATGATTCCATTTCCTTGTTCATGGCACCCTTCCAATTTGGATTTTGGAAGGCCTCATGAACATTTTTTGGTTCAGAGACTTGATTTAGATTAGAAACAAAACAAAGGTTTTCAGATGAGAGGTTAGAATAATTGACGACCTTTTCAATCCCATATTTAACTTTTCCTTCAACCACATAGTCTTGAAATTTCTGTGGCATTATAGAGTTTCTTTTTGACCTTCTACAATCCTCAGAAACTTCATTAGAATCATTAGGATCCTCTGATTCAAGTAAGGTTGCTGTTCTGGGTTGTCTACCTTCACTACTTGATTCAAACAAGTTCCCAGACTGAAGGTGTTTGTCTCCATTGTTTGACTCAGGTAGTGTAGCTGACGGGACAGAACAACCTTCCTTACTTGAACCATTTGGACTGGCAGCTGCATCTGAATCAGAATTATCACAAGAATGATGAGTGTTATCTGTTCCAGGAGTACTACTAAGTCCATGAGGATCTTCATCAAGAAGTTTTTCATCATTGGAAGGATCATGGAAGGTATAAGGAGTATCAAAAAAATTCAAGTGATCAGTACCCCCACAATCAGCCAACTCCTTTTTTTCTAATTTATTCATTTTGTAAGGAAAGATATTTTCATAAAATCTTACATCTCTAGAATAAAAAATGTGTTTATCTTCTAAAGACAAGAGTTTGTAAGCCTTTTTTTCAGAAGCGTACCCAATAAGAATACATTTAGTAGCCCTGCTACTCAATTTGTCTGAGATGTTCAGATTGGTAGCAAAGCAAAGACAACCATAACATCTCAGGTTTTTTAAGGATGGTTTAAAGCCAAATAGAACTTCAAAAGGGGATTTACCTTTAAGAATAGAGGAAGGAAGTCTATTGATTAAAAACGCAGCAGTAAGGATACATTCAGTCCAGTAGCATAGAGGAATTCCCCCCTGAAAAAAGAAGAGATCGAGCAACATTCAACAGGTGTCTATGCTTTCTTTCTGCCACACCGTTTTGTTGTAGTGTGTAAGAGTAGGAGGTTTGGTGCAAGACACCCTTTGAATCAAAGAATCCTTGAAGGGTATGGTTAGTAAACTCAGTCCCATTATCACTACGAAACACTTTGATTTTAGCATTAAATTGAGTATGAAACATGTTGAAGAAAGATATAACATATTTGCCAACATCAGATTTATTTCTTAACAGATATACCCACACAGCTCTAGAAACATCATCTACAATTGTGAGGAAATATCTAAAACCATCCCTGTTGGGAATCCTATAGGGACCCCAGACATCGAGATGTATGATGTCCCCAATATTAGTGGCTTTGTGATCACTAAGGGGAAAGGGTTCCCTAGTTTGCTTGGCCTTATGGCAAATCTCACATGGAGGTGAAGATTCATTTTTGTTTAATTTTAGGTCTGAGCTAAGTATATTTAAAACTTGGTCAACAGGGTGACCAAGTCTGTGATGCCAGGTGTATTTAGATAAAGAGCAGGTAAAGGAAGATTTACCCTTAGAGGTATTGGCATCAAGATAGTACAGACCATTTGACTGGCTACCAGTCCCCATACTTGTCATGTTTCCCAAGTCCTGAATATAACATTTTTCTTTATCAAATCCAATAAACAAATTGCTATCTCTAGCAAGTTTGTAAACAGAAATTAGATTAACAGAGTATTCTGGAACAACTAAAACATCATACAAGGTGATATGATCATTGAGTTTAAGATTCCCAATTTTTTTAATTTTTGCAGAGCTCCCATTAGGATGCTCAACAGTGAGTTTTAAGTCACTGATGTCAACCACAGAGTCAAGAAGATCCTCAGAGAGAACCATATGTTGGTTTGCACCAGAATCTATAATCCATTTTACAAATTCCTCATAAGTTTTAAATCTACTTAAGAGGGAAGAAATACCTGACATATTAGCATGAATATTGCCAGATCCTGTTTTGTCACTGATAAGATTCATTAGTTGCATAATTTGTTCCTGAGTAAATGGTGAGGAAGTACTAGCTTGAGGACTATCACTACTACCATTATCACTTACAAAGGCATTGTTACTGGAGGTTCTTTTCTTAGCCCATTTTTTCTTAAGATGTTCAGGATAACCAATGATTTTAAAGCATCTGTCTTTTGTGTGTCCTGTGTAGCCACACTCCCCACAAATGACAGGGTTTTTATTAGGAGTTTTAGCCACAAAAGAAGATATTTGGTTTTTTGAAGAGTTTGTGAAAACAGAGTTTTTGTGAGACTCTTCTCTGACAATAAGAGAAAATGCAGTTTTAACATCTGGTAGAGGCTCAGTGGTCAAGATAGTACTTCTAAGTGTCATATATGCATCATCAAGCCCCATTAAAAACTGCATTAATCTGATTAAATCATTATGATTTTTTAAATCTTTTGCACCTTCACAGGTACAATTTGAAAGTTTAACTATAGCATCATATTGTTTCCAAAGGGAACTGAGTTTCTGATAATAGTCAGAGACACCAGATCCATTTTGCCTGAGAGAATTAATTTGATGATACAAATTGTATATGACACTACCATTCACTTTATCATAAGTTTCCTTGAGTTCATCCCACATCTCCTTTGGATTTTTTGAAAAAATTTGCCCCATGTAAAGTTCTTGTGAGATAGACCCAAGGATCCAGGAAAGAACAACAGAGTTGCACATGTCCCATTGAATAGCCAATGAGGCATCAGTTGGTCTCCTACACTTTCCATTAACAAAACCAAGTTTGTTTTTATTTTGTAAAGCAATTGTCATGGAGATACTCCAGACATTATAGTTATCAGTACCACTTAGTTTAATAGGAATGATAGGAGAGCCATTAGTATCATTAGGGTGAAGAAACAATTCATCACCAAAAATTAATTTACTAGCTGCACTAGCAACAACAACTGCCCCAGAAGGGGGAGTGTTGGTACCCTCAGTCATAAATTTTTTTTATCTTATCAGGAAAGTGAACCAGACCAACAAAATGATATTAACTCACAAAAGAGCCCTGATTCTACCAAAATCAGGTAGGAAAAGATAGTTACAGTGATGTAATGGCAGCGGAAGTCGAAGGATAGAAAAGCCCCAAAAAAATTAGGGTTTGTAAAAAAACCTAATTTCTTTGATTCAGAACAGATCCGTCCAAAAAACAGCACCAATCAACCACGTTAATTAACACAGCTTGATCAATCCCCCAATAAGTTGAAACCCTAACCGTTTCAAACAACACCAGGCTAACCAAGAAAAAAAAACCGATGAACCTTAACCAATGAACTCCTTGACTTAATCAAGCACAGATCACCGTGGAACCACCGATGTAATAGAACAGCTTCTTCAATTAATAGAATCAAGAGCAACCTGGCTCTGATACCATGAAGAAATTATAATAGCAATGAACCAACTTATTTATTATTCTGAGAGTGATAATACAAGACTCAAGTGAGTTGGATACAACAAGAAGCATAAGCAGCAGCTTATATAGAGAAGAAAAAGAAAGACTAAAACGGCTCTTTTGATAAGACAAGACGACTCTATTGATAGCTTCCATATTGAGAAGACATATAGCCCAACCTACTCTTCCAAAGACAGCAAGAAGTGGGTAAGAGCTGTCTTTAACCAAAAAAGGAGCAAAATACACCTCTAGTCCTTGAACTTCTTATCTACTTCCATTCCAAGCCTCAACTCCAAATACAGCACTAAGGAGAATAAAAGAATGGCATAGTTAGACCCTGAACATAAGAGGGATAAAAGTGGACATATATTTTAACAGAACCAACAATGAAAAACAGATATAAGATCATCTCTGCAAGTCGCAATGCATACATACGGTACCTTCTTAGCTTGCGACTTTTAGTTATCCTCATTTCAGCTAAAAAAGCACAATCACTTACTCCAGTTTATTTTATGCTTTCACAGGATTTTCAGAATAAGATCAGTGATTACATGTACACCAGAGTATGAACCTTCTATTTTAATAACTTCATTTTTAGATTTATTATTTATTTTGCGTGACAATTTTTTTTAAATGTATTTAGCTTTTATTAAACAAAATGGGTATATTTGATTAAGAGGTGTTTGGTTTATAAGGCGGCTAAATAGGCTAATGATACACCCCCTTTACGATGGGCAAATAGGAATTGTATTTCGGTGGTTTTGTGTTGATTACATACTTAATATATGTTTGATCGAAAAGAGTCGTTGTGTCTGTCTATATAATGAACTATCTTCATAATTATTAGCAGTCATGAAATGAGAAAGTAGCTAGGTGAACAGGATAAGCAATAGGTGATATTTAGAAGTTTATCATGAATAAGAAAATGGATATGCAATTAAGTTGATTAGTCTTTATGTTTCTGATTTACAGAAAGATAAAAGAACAAGCTGGCAAAAGATATGGATATATTGAAACAAGGTGACAAACGAAGTTAAAGGAGATGCGACAGTAACATACGAAGATCCATATGCTGCTGCACCAAGCCGCTGTATAGTCGTATTAACAATAAGGATTTTCAGTGGACAATAATTGAAAAAAAAACTCGCATAATGTGATAGCACCACTTGTTCAACCAAGTTAGTTGCTGATGTTGTACCGGATGAAAGTGGTCTGGACATGAGTGAAAGTGGTGGAAAATGCTCAGATTATCTGTGGCCACCTTCTGAGTATTACTGTGGGTAATGAGGACATGTTTCTCAAAGCTCTTGTATCAGACGACATTCATGATGATGGTGTGCCTCGATATTACATGGACTTTTTTAATGCTTTATGGGAAGCTTGTAAAAGTTCATCAAGTACTGGAAGATAGACATTTCCTTTAAGTTCCTGCAGCTTCATTAGTTCAAGCTATTAGCTTTTGTTGTTAATGTCATTTGTAACCCACTTATTAATATTGTTAAAGACGGAGGGATTATAAGTGACGTAATTTGGAATGATGATGATGTGGGTTCTGGTCTTGATGTTGTTGCTGTGGATCCGAATATAAATAAGGGCCGCTTTATCTGGTATGATGAGGAGGAAGATGAGAGAAGGAGTAGTCTTCATCTCAGTAAAAGAAACATGGGTCGATTTCATATTTTGATATTCCTCCCTCCAACGTCCCATCTTCTTTTTCAAATGGAAGTTGGGGTTAGTTCAACCTTAGTTCGGATCAGAACATATCATTGTCCGTGCCTTGCTTATATTGATGACTATTTGGAAGCTTTGTTTCTTGCATAGAGATACGTTTGCCTGTTAGTTTTCCCTCGTATGTCTTTTTGGTCTTTGGGTGATACTTTTTTTGAGTGTTTACCTATTATAAATACCAATTAAAATCCACATGTATTATGGATTAACCCTGATCAAAGGAGGCAAAAGGGTGGGTTGGATAATGTGCCAGACAGATTCGAGTCAAACATCTTTCACCTGAAACATTTTTTTATCCAAAACTGTTTTATAAAAATTGGATTGTTAAACTTGATTACCAAATCACCATTTTTACAACTCTTAATAACTAAATTTTGAGAAATTACTCAGTTGACCCATTAGAGATGGAGTGTACCTCAAATCCACCCATTCTCAAGTAATAACTGGGTCGAAGTTGACCCATCTGGCCTGTTACTTATCTTATTGATAAGATCACTAACTACTTTCAACTTTAGATTAGTCATTATTTTTTACACTATTTATATTGTTTCTAAAGCACTACGGAAATCTTCACTATGCTGAATTGTTGATTTGCTTCTTTAGAGGTGAGTCTTGAAGAAACCACTGTGTGGAAGTTCTCAGTTGGTCAACCCAGACATTTTTCTTCCAAGTCAGTGGTCACGCTCTTGGGCCATCATGCACCTTATCCGTGAAAAGTTTCCTAAGCTAAAACAGCTGGATTTGGCCAAGGAGCCCCCTTGATCTTTTTGGATCGAGAAATGGATGCTATAGAAGAGAGTTGTAAATTTTGTAAGATTTTGAAGTAAAGCATTTGCATATTTGTTGCCACTACTTGTTAACAATGAGCATGACTCAGTGTCATGCGTTTTATTATATTTGTATGTGTACATTACACATTAGACATCAGAATATGTGTTTCTAGTAAAAGGATTATGACCTGGTGTCGCAGAATCTTCGCTTTTGCAAATGTACGTTATACATTAGAACAAAGCATTGACAAATGATGTATTCATGTGAAGGTTGCAACAAGTTAAACCCGAGAATTCAGCTGATCTTTTATTAACGGCAAATAGTCACGCCAACACAACATCATCTCGACTAGAAATTGAACTCACAACTTCTCAAATGAGTTACTGTTGATACCAGTAGGCTTAAGATTGTACAAACTGAAAATGCAATGTCTACAAAAAGTTGACTTCTATAATTGAGATGTCTACTTAACAAAATTCTTGTTAGCATTCTAAACATAACTAACAAGTAACAACTACATGCCCTAAATTGTGAACACCCATTTGCTAAAAAGTAAAAACCACAAACAAAGATTTTTCTACCTTGAATTCATTCCACTTTCTCCCAAGTAAAACGCTCCACATTTAGATTTTTCTTTGCTTTCTTCATATTTTTGAGAAGTTTGTCTCGAGCAAAGAAACCCAAAGCACTGACCGTCCCTTCTCGATTCATCTTGATCCTTGTTACTATTAGACGTCAAAGGGAAAAGCCCGTTACTTAAGTTTATTTAAACTATATATGTTATTAATGTTTAATGAAAGGTTTAGGGGATTTACGTACCTCGAGTAGCAATAGCATATAGTGTATCCCTCACCCTGAACAAGTTTGGCCATGCACCTTCCATACTCACCTTCAAAGTTTCCATGGGACATTCCAACTCTTATTTTTTTCACGCTGAAGTTAATCTTATAGGTGAGAAGGGGAGGAGGATAAGGGAGCTTACATCTCTTCTTCAGAAACGGTAAAAAACAGGGAGCTTTGTATCATTGCCCAGGCCGAGTCTCTGTCCGCAGTTTTGTAATTGTAATTTTCTTGCACATGGACGTATAATGATTTGTTCAGCTCAATTCATGCTCACTTTATGACTATAGTCCAGATCAATTGTGGTAAAATTTAATAAACTTATATAATACTATTCCGGTTTTGGGGCTTGTTCTGAGGTTTCTTATGGAGAATGGAGCTAAAGGGTGTGAGGTATGTAAATACACATGATCGTCATTATGTTATTCCATACAACATGTTACTAGTCTCAGCATTGTTCATCCATTGCAGGTCATTGTTTGTGGAAAGCTTAGAGCACAACGTGACAAATCAATGAAGTTCGAGGATGGGTACGTGGTCTCATCAAGGAGTATATCGACTCTGCTGTGAGACATGTGCTTTTTAGACACGTAAAATCATCTATTCTCTCTTTTATTTTATTTTTTCATCATGGCAATTCCCATCTTTATAAACTTGGTGAGGCAATGAAAATGAATTTATTATTTCTTTATGTTTTTGACTGCATGGTTTTCAAATATGAGTATATAACATGTTTCATATTCTTGCAGTTTAGGTGAGACAGTTTCTAAGCTGGTCAAAGAAATCCCATAGCCATTGTCAAAAGAGAAATGCTAGATGATGTCAAAATGATGTATTCCAATACTTAAACCAATTCAAAATACATAACAAAGTCTAAAGTAAAATATGCTTCGGCCTTGGCCCTTAAGGATGTTCAATACATGTAATGGGCTGGATGATGTCAAATTATTAAGCACATTTGTTTTGGTCCCAGTATTGCCAACTTAATGGACTGAAATTGGGCTTGATAAAATTGTTTACTAGATGGTCCACTCATGTTTATTTTTTTTAAGAATGATTTTCGGCTTTTTGGGTGACTAATTCACAGGTTTTGAATTCATGGCCACACAAACGCAAACCCAACTTTTTTAGAAGGTTGGCGTGACCACTGAGTTTTCTTATTAGTTTAGCTGCTGGTAAAAAGATTAAAGAATCCTTTGAAATAATAAATCATTCTAAGAGATTGCAATATTGTATGTCTACAGAAAAAATTCAGTGGTTGTCAACATGAATGACAAAATATATGAAGTGACATATGTGAGCAACACTCATTTAGCTACTTAATCGTACATGGATCAATTATATTTTGAAACTAAGTTTTATGTAACGTTCTAGGAGGACCTTTTTTTGTTAAAAAAATGTGCACTCAGTTTTAGCTTCATTAAATATTTAATATTGTGGGTGGTTTGCATTTTCATCACATTGTTGGTCGGCATGTAACACGATTTAGACTTTACTTTTTTTTTTTTTTTTTTGAAAAGGGCATATAATAAAACATCAAAAGAAAATCAGCCAAGCTAAACAAACCTTAGCCATGGCCACCACAAACACACGATTTAGACTTTACTTTGTCTTGAGGAAATGCTAAAACACTTCCGGTACATCTTTTTATAGTCCATGATAAACCGGTATGGTTCGTCTCTAACCAATCTATTTTAAATATTGTAGAACTCATTGTGAATTGATTTAATTTTGTAAACAGTAGTTTAAAATGGTTCACTTATTAGTAATAAAGAGCAATGTAATTCGAGATTTTGTAGATTCTGATTTTGAAGTTTATGTTTTCGGATAATAATCTAAAAAGTTAATGCATTTTTAGTTGGAGAAAACTTTTCTTAATTTTTTACCGAGTAAATTGCATTTTTGGTCCTTGTGGTTTGGCCAATTGCAGGTTTGGTCTAAAAAACTTTGAAAGTGCAGCGACAGTCCTCAGTTTAAAGTTTGGATTACATTTTGGAGAAAGCTTTTATTTTTTTTGGAAACACGCTTTAGAAACAACAAACTCCTTAGAACATCATCAATTAATCACGCAAACTTCCGCATACAAAGAATTTTCTACCTTTAAATTGATCATTTCCTAAAAAATATCAGTGATTAGATGGTGGAACTTAGGTGCTGCAATAAAATGTATCGAATTAACAGACCATCTAGTGCCATAAATTTTGAAAATCAGGTTCTGTGAAAATGGGGAGGGGGAGGAGGGTACCACACGTGCTAAGTTATGTATGATATCAATAATCAACCAAAAAAACATGTCTATCACGAGGCGCAATACACTATTAACCAATAAGAGTTGAGGATACTATGTTGAAAATTATAAGTTGAGATACAAAATCCTATAAGTCGAATTCAAGATACTAAAATACAATACATGTATGATACATGCTAGTAACTTGACTGATGGTACAAAGCTTATTGAATTCTTTTAGAGAAAATTTTTTAAATGGTTTGTTAACGATGAGAAAAAAGTTTGTACGGGTAAAACAAGTAGCTAAATGGATTATTTAGGTAACGAGTCTGGCTCACGGGTTTTTAACGTAATTTTTTTGCTATTTTTTAGAAAAATTTTCGTTACTATGTTTACATGTATAGTTGACATGTATCTAATGAATATATAGTTTGACTTTTGAAGTCAAACATGGACTCGCTTGAACTTCAAGGCTGATAAAATCTTTTTGCCGTACAGAAATGTTTGAGCATATGACCAAACTATATAACATGTTCTATTAAAAAGTTCAACTAAACAATACTTTGTATAAAATAATGGAAGTGCAACCTTTAAAGTTTAATTGTCTATGTTACAGATACAAATTTCAGTATGTAGTAACCAACTTGTCTTAAGTGCTCTCGCGGATTGCTGATGCATCCTGCAGAATTTCAGTGGATACTCCATTAGACACAGTGGCGAGCAACTCCTTTCCAATTTTTCCATGTTTAGACGTTGATGTCACCTGAGAACATGCAGATTGCTTGCCAACCTCAATATTAAACAATAACTAACCAGAAGTTCCTCCATATCAGATGCATTTTTTTCCATCTATTTAAGTAAAGATGAAATTAACAAATACTTGTATTTCTTTTAGTTGGGTATTTGGCAAAAGTGCAGGTCGGCAAGTTTAAAGCTCTGTGTCATGTCTGCAACTACAACTGACCTTAAGCCAACCATAGGGTCCAACAGCTTGGTTTGGTTGTCGGGTTGTTAGCAAGTCGCCATGATAATCTGTGAATAACAAATTAAAATAAAGTGAAGCCCGCTTAAACAAAAAAAAATGGCAATAAGCCTATATAGAAAAAGTATAGTAACGAACATGCAAACCTAGCATGGTCCTTTCCTTTTAGATGAGTCGTTCCAACATTGCAGCATCTGTGCAACATACTGTATCTTGTAGCAGGAACATAAACACAGAAAAAAAATTAACAAAATCATATTCTATAATTAGTATTTCATGTTTCACATTACTAAAGAAAGCTTCGTTGTGCAAACTGTGCATCGAAGCAAGAAAACTATATTTTCCATCTCATGTTTCCTCAAAGAAACTGTCCACCCTACTGGTTACATAATTATGATTGTCTGAGCTATTTAAGAAAACGCGGATTGCCTATAACTATTTGAAAATGATTGATGAAGTGGTACCTTTTCTGAGTTTAATTTTCGTTGTGTACGAAACCCGTATGGCACTTGAACATCCGTTCCTGCATACAGAAAAAGGAGCAAAACAAATAAGCAAATGGTAACTCAGGCAGCCGTATAGTGCTTCTCCTATAGTCTTCAGTAGTTTCAATAAAGAATATGAAGGGTGCAAGAACAATTATTAAATATTAGTAAATAGCAAAATATTTAAGATAGAGTTAGCGAGTCTGTTTAAAGTAACCAACTGTAAGGTATGTTTTTGCCGTAAAACAAAGTGCTCACAAAGTAAGCGCATAAAATACCTTGTGCTTTCACCAATGAAGAACATCCAGCTATCCTGATCTCTGCCGTTGTGAATTACATAAGCCATCTGTATTGCATGCAGCAGGGTCTATTGCATTAGTCGGTAGTTTTATACAATATTAAGAACCAAGTAAAATAACTATTATATATTAAGAAAATCAAATAATACATAAAATGGGAGAATGATCATTCTGCGTGAGCATTATCCTCGCTGCCACACCCAACCTGTCATATATTACAAAGTTCGCACATTTTGATCAACACATTCAATATTAGTACCAGTTTACATTTACATCTGGAACATCAAAGTTCAAGTTGCAAAGGAGGTTGCTATGTTCTTACGTTGACAACAAATTAAGAAGGAAATACACGTGCTCCATGTCCAGATAACTCTAAAGTACTCTAAATTTGTATTTTACGGAATGTTTGGATAAACATATTTACAGATTGATTCTGTTACGGATTTATATATGGGATTAAGGCATGGGAATCTGGCACACTTTGGGAAAAAATGCCTTGGATTAATGCATTATCAGAATTTCTAAGACCAAAAATAATTATTTATCTGCTATGCAGCAGTTTCGTTAATCTCATGATCAATTGTAGAGCATAGCATCTCTGACCTGAGATTTGTGTAGCCTAATAACAGTATGCAGGATTATCGGTAGATCAGTAGGACCTTTAAAACAATTTTCAATGACTTCCCTTGAGATAGTTTTGTGCCAAACCTTTCTAGCTGTAATTGAAGTTTCATGGGGCCAATCATTACCTGAGTTTTTCTGGCAATTCCTTCCCAAAATCTTCTGGAATTCCATTTCTCCAATCATTAAAGTCATTATAACTTTGTTGTTGTCGCTCTTCTATTTCATCTTCAACAACCTGGTATTGCCACTCTTGTTGATCAATAGCTGCTTTTTAATTTGTGCTTTGAGCAGCCGCAAAGCTTTTCTAAGCATCTTGTTCGATCTGTAACCTGAGAAAGGCATATCAATGGCATCATACAAAATATGTTTATTTGTTATAAACCTAAGACATTTATAGATAGCTCATTTAGACTTGTGCAGTCTATTATCGAACTTTCGACTACATCACAATAAGCAATCCAAACACCATTTCCTGAAGTACTAAGATTAAAGAAAAAGTTATCATACCGGATGTTTCCTAGAATCATTCTCAGCAACATGTTTCATTGCAGCAACTGTCTTCTCAAATATTCAGTATATGTGTATAACGAATCACCTACATCAGTCAGAGCTGACATCAGGTATAGTCGCATACTCAGTATAAGAACCTGAAATGATAAAACGAAGGAATGGTTAGACACCTGAATCAAGAGCGAAAGATGTTGAATGAGAATAAAGTAAGATATGTAACATTCCGGGTGTAGAAATTATATAACAAAAAGAAAAGTACGTACCATCATTTTTTAAGCGATACTGGCTATTCCTTTTGATATAACCACCAGCATAGCTCAGGAGTCGTATACCATCTTGGCGCTACATAATCCTACAAAATAAACAAATCGAAACACAATCTTCAGAGACAGTAAAGATCTGTATAAAATGTGTATCTATTATACTAATTTTTCTACTGTCATTGACCAATAATTTTACACTTGAGCATAGATAATTCAAGTTGTAAACAACTGTGGTCTGATTTAATCATAAGAATTTGATTTTTAAAGTAAGTTGAGTTGGGTACAAATATATCTTCATCATCATTGAGCATCAGATTTACAAAAGTATGACACTATGAGGAAGCACAACACTACCATCAAGACGACGTGTCATGTCCTGTCTCGTAAATTTCTACCAGGCCAAAAATAAAAAAGTAGCCCACGATGATTACTGTGTAATGAACGACGTCATTTCATTTGACATTTAATATATATAGTAATAACCTGTACGCGTAGCCTTGGTCATGTGCTTGCTTGCCGGAATTGCTGTTGGGATTGCCGTCGGCGCTGATCCAGTTGTGTTGGTGGAATGTGTTGCTGGCCATCTCTTATGGGAATCATCTAAGGTTAAAATGACAACATAAAAGTTAGTATAAGAAGGCAGTCGACATATGTAACCTTGAATGTGTACATGTACCTGACATTGAACAATGGTTATAGCAATAGACACACTTAGTAGTGACCAATATGTAGTGCACAATGCAATTCATGAATCACATCATATTATCAAATGGACTATATTGAAGCAAAATAGGCACTAAGCAAAAAGTTCATTAGTATAAAGTTTTTATTGTGTAGGAATTTGTCACCTCAAGATCATCGGGAGAAACAGTTGAACTCGTATCAATCACTTTAGTTTTCGATTCACCCTCACCCTACAAAGAAAAGGTATCAGAAATGTCAAAATGGGTTGGCTAATATTTGGGTATTTTAGCGAGTTTGACTTTTTTTACTGAGAACCTGAGAACCCAAAGAATGAATAACTGCTGGCAACAATTTCTTGTTCTGAATAATTTTAAAAGCTGCAAAATACAACAAATTTATATCAAATATTTAGTCTTATTTAAAATTCATAACAACATACAAATTAAACAAACCCCACTTCCAAAAGATGTAAGCTTTCACAAATTTATCTATAACTAAAAGTTTCAATCTTTCAATACATACCTTTTTTTTATTTCCCCCAATTGAAACCCTAACTCTTCCTTTTATATTGAAATCCTGCAGAAAAAAAGCCCCAAAATCAACATTAAAATATAATCAAAAACCGAAATCAATTTCCTATGATTAAACCCTAAAAAAATGATAACGCTAAAAAAAATTAAAACACAATCTAAACATAAAAATAACAAAAAATCAAATCAATAAACCCTAACCTTCTGGAGACAATGATCTGGTGTGTGTGAGAGTTGTCGAACTTCTAGAGATGGAGATGGATGGAGAGAGTTCTGGAAGCATGTGTGTAAGGTGGTTTTATTGTTTCACAGTGGGCCGATTGGATCGCCATTTGGATCAGGCCGGAAAAAAAGCAGGAAGCCCACACTGGGTTACTATTCATGGAACGGCGTCGTATTAAATGTGGTTTAATATATATATAGTAATTGGATAAAAAAAAGTACCATGGATACAAAATATCAAAAGCAGAAATGGGTCAAGTGCAATTCTAAAAGAAGAGTGAATGCTAGAATGCAGATTGGAGCTATCTTTCTTCATGCAATCTTGGTTCTAATCATTGAGATTTTGTTTAGGCACTTGTGAGTGTATTCTTTCTCTTGTAAATTTGTAATCAACTAATTTTAAAGTATATGAAGATACATGCGAATCTTTAAGTTGTCGTTTGGTTACATTTTCATAATTTGTTGGTACAGTAGGATTATTTCAAGAATGCCATGAAATGGTATGGGTAGAGGAGATGTCTTTTCTATTTTATACTTATACAAGCACTAACACACTAAATAGAAGATACAATTCTAAATTATACAAAACCTTCTATACATAAAGTGATTTTGCTTTACCACTTACCATCGTTGATGTAAAAATAAAACACATTGATTATTCAAAATAACTTTTGAATATTTGTTGCAAAAAGTTGCATCAAACTTAAGGATGATTGTGTGATAGACAGTATGTATATAATGATGTCTTTTTGACTTTTGATTGTTAATGTTGATACGTATTTGTACATCTTAATGTTTTAACATCTACATATAAAGGAAAATTTTAATTTGACCTTAAATTTGTAAACACAACACTGGAACCTTCATAACTACATTGAATATATTCTAAACCACAAAATACAAATTAACAAACTAAACACTTAAAAAGTACTCCATATAGGCTACAAACACTTAGGGCACGTTTAGTAAAGGAAAAACGGGAGGTTTTCGAGAAAATTTTTCCAAGAAAACCTAAGAAAATAGAAAACGCGTTTAAATTGAGTTTTTTTCCAAAAGCTTTTTTGGAAAAATGAAAAACCTGTTTTCTAAGTTTATAACTAAGTTTTGGAAAACACCGTTTATGAGTTCTCCATAGGTTTTCCATTTTGGAAAACCCCATCTAAACCCGTTTCAAGTTTTCTCTAAAGAAAGAATAGCTCCCCCAGTCTCCTAAGCTTCCTCAAAGACGCCAAGACTTTGCTTCTATCCATGCGAGCTGACGTGATAGTTAACACGCCACTTTCTTCATTCATGGGGCACTCACTTGCTGTAACACCCCCAAATTTAAGTTTGTCGCAGCGGAAAAATAATTTGGGTGTTACGGTGAGGATCGAAGTTTTAACCACATAAAACGGTTTAAAATAAACGTTTTGAAAGTTATTTGTCATTTAAATAATAATTTTGATAAAAGATGAACCATTTGATTTAAAATCTTATGAAAAAATATAAAGGCTTGTAAAAATGACAAATTTGATTTTTACACCATTTTAATTTATCAGAGTAATAAATGCCCACTCCGTGTCTTGTCTTGCTCCGTTAAATTACCTGAGATACACATGCTTAAAAGTGTCAACACAAAGGTTGGTGAGTTCATAGAGTTTTAGGAAAAACCCTTTATTTTGTTAGATTTCAGGAATATTTGGTATTAATAAAATACAAACAGTAATGAAACAAGTATCGAATATATTCACAAATAAATCATATAAATATTCAATCACATTCAATAAAGAATCAATAATCTTAACATGAGCTGGAAACTCATGATACTAAATCCATCAGATATACAATTCACGTATGGTCAAACCTATACAGCTGTATCTAAATATATGTTGAAAACATACATTTTTCCTTTATAGATATTGCACCAAGCCTCATAACACGCAAGACGTTAACAAAAGGGGTGTTCTATCAAATCAATGACAGATTTTGCCCTCTAATAATAGGTGATTTGCCAATTCCTATTTTTACTCAAATATAGTGTATCACGACTAATACGACTAACCATATGCATAATGGCATTCCGTCAAGTATTAGTGGGGTCGGAGGTCAATCCGAAACAGGTTTCGAATCTGTTCACTATATTCGCGCTCACAAAACAGTGATTAATGGCTCATGATTGATGGACTATATGGCGATAAGCTAACTTAGGCAATATCAAGGACAAATGGGCTCATTTAGCATAACATCATGTAATCAAGTATCGTATCATAGTAATCAATTTTGAAAACAGTATCGTTTGAGTATCAGAAATTCAGTTTGAAAATATTATCGTTTGAGTATCAGAAATTCAGTTTGAAAATATTATCGTTTGAGTATCAGAAATTCAGTTTAAGTATTTCGCCAGTAACATATATATATATATATATATATATATATATATATATATATATATATATATATATATATATATATATATATATATATATATATCACATATCACAATAATCGAATTGGAAACATTATCATCAGAGTATCAATATTTCAGTCAAGTAATTCATCAGAAAAATATATATATCACATACCACAATAATCAAATTGAAAGCATTATTATATGAGTATCAGTATTTCAATTAAGTATTTCGTCAAGTATTGTATATATCACATTTTAAATTACAAATTATATTATTTTAATATCAATTAGGAAATTGATTTGAATCATGTATTTTATTTCATATACTTATCAAGTTATCAAAGTATATGTAAGCATGTATCTCCCCCAATGAGTTTAAAAACAATTATTGGAAATGGGGCTATGACTCACCTGGATTGATTTGGAAATGATGAAAAGTAAAGTAGGATGAGATTTATGGGAATGATTATGGAAACGTCTTTGACACGGAACCTGATAAATAAATTTATCAGAGAATATAACCAAATACTATTTGGTAAATACGAACGAATAACGAATAATATTTATTCGTTATGACGAACAGATGATGCGCAGTGAAATTATTATGTCATGCATGATATGTTAAAATACTTTATTTAAAATATCCATCGTAGTTTTACCTTTTTAATCGTAAATAAAAATGTTAACTTTTTAGATATCGTTATTAGAGCTGGCAAATTGGATACCTGTTAGGACCTGTTAAGGGAAAAAATGTACTATGCATTTTTTTTATTTTTTAAAATAATTGTTTTTAGTATTCTAGGGTTCAATATTTAACTTTTTTGATACATAAAACGTATATCTGTCATACTCAAACCCCCAAAACCAAGGGTTAAACAAGTCATTTTCATGTTTGAAACTTATGTTATTCGCTCGCTCAGAACCTGTTAAGACACGATTTGCCAGCTCTAATCGTTATATATATAATTAACGTAAAAATAAATAATATATATATACAACGTAATAAAATGCATATGACGTGATGGTTGCCGTAAAATAGAAAATAAAATAAGAATGTCAAATAGATTATGTGTAGTCCTTGTCCTTTTTCCAATTTTACACTTTTTATACTAACGGCGTTAGCGTCACACCGTTAGTCCTTTTCGTATATAATTTACATTTATTGTCCACTACTTGTCCAAAATTACAATCTAAGCTTGTAACATCATATATTATCAATTTTTATCCTAACTTTCTGTTTCTACAGGTTTAGTCCTTTCTTTCCAATACTTTCACTTTTAGTCCCTATAGGTGTCGTCGCGTTACATTTTTAGTCCAAATTTGCAAAAATGATTATAAAATTTTTATAAAAATTTCCGTAGCTTATTTTATTTATTCCAAGCTTATTTCAACAGCTTATTTTATGAAAAGCTTAATTTTTATAGCTTATGGGCCTTAACGAAATAGAACAAAAGACCATTTTGAAATTTAGAGGCGAGGGCATGAAAATTATTTTGGGCTTGAACTTGGGCTTCTTTTGTGATTCCAAAAATATATTTTATGGGCCCAGTGGGCTGTTTTATCGTAAAGTCTTATTGGGCTTAGATTGAGCCCAATCGTCAAAATAAGGTTTTTATTATAAAGTTTTAGTTTGAAAAACTTGTGATTGTCGATTTAATTTGGCTCGTTTAGAGTGTCAAAACGTGATTATTTTTGTAAGTTGTATAAACGAAACTAATAGTTTTCTAGGTGGTCTATTAAGTCATGAAATAATATTGTACGTTTGTTACGTGAAATAAAAAGTTATACGTATAGTTTGTGGCCTGGTTGAAACAATTATATATTTTGAAAACTTAGAAATATTTTCTAAGTGTTTTAACAAATTGCATACGATGGATATGCTTTGAAATGGATGCATGAAATGCTCGTAACGTTACAACTAAAGTGAATTATGGGTGCTACGTGACTCCTAGGCCTTCCAAGATAGAGGCTAGTCACGTTTCGTGTACTAAGTATTAATATGTACGTGTAATATATATGTAAAGTAATATACGTTCGAAACAAATTAAACATGGTGCATGATGTAACTTTATCGTGTGAATTGAAATGGAAACATGTAGAAAAGACTTACAAACACCCTAGAGGTGATAGAGAGTCGAGTGGAAATGAATGAAACACAAGAATATCACGTTTCACAATATAACCCAAATGTTATATATATTTATTAAACCCGATATCCCTTCCTTGCGTCCAAACTAGATTGCCATCGACTTCAGGTCTTGTAGGAGTAGTGTTTAGGACAAAATGAATGTGTGAAAGTGTATGAGAATGGAAGAAAACCAAGTGCATGCATGGTTCGTATATATGGTGCTAATATATCACACGTATATGTGATAAATTTCAAAGAAACCATACGAACTATTCCATGTCAGTATCTCTTGGCTTCAAGGACGAAATATATGATTATATTATGGGATGTGAGAGCATGAAACATGGGATGTGTTTGGGTGACTCATGTATCAATGTCGACAACCAATATATACATACACGATTTGATAAATCGTGTAAACCTTGGATATAACTGACCATCCCTAACATTTAAACATGAAATTACCATAGAATTATTATTAGGATCATTTAGAAACAAACGGGAATCAAAACGGTTAGGAATTAAATAAGTTGTGAATCGGTTTGGTTTTGTACGAGTCGAATACTTTGCCTCTTAAAAACGTATCAAAACTCAACGTATGGACGTGAGAATTGACACACTAATAGTTGGCTAGGAGGTTAATGAGAATGTGCAAAAATATACGTAGGTCGTGTGTAGAAATTAGAAATGAACGAGGTGATTTGGAGCATGCTTAGTCGATTTATATTAATTATTTGTAATGATTTTGGGTTTATAACTTGGGCCGGTTAGGCTAATTAAAAACAAAGCCCGTTTGGATTTTTGGTGATTAGTTATTTAATTAGGATTAGTGAAATTAATGTTTTGTTAATTGTGTCGATAACTTGTTTTGTCGTTTGACGAATTTGACAATATCGTAATCGTGACCATTTTAATATACAAAGAAAATTTTAAATTTCCCCGTAAAAATGGTAATTACAATAATGACAGAGATTATTTATTTAATTAACCGAAGTTAATTATACAAATTTTTGCGAGGTTTTACAGTACCCACATGTCATTCTGAATTTCGTCCCGAAATTCAAATTTAATGTGATTACTTGAGTAAAGAATTTTTGAACAGAGGTTGTCGGGAGATTTTTATTCCTAAAATTACGGAAACGCGATTCAGTTACTTTTACTTGTACCCAACCAGACAAGGTAACTGACGTATTTAAGGGTTGTGAATATTGAAAATAGTGGTCATGAATAGTGAAATAACGGCTAGTAAATAGTGCCCAACGGTCGGGAATAGTACCCAACGGTCACATTTTAGCCTATATGTACCACTACCAATTTTCACTTCTTCCATCAACCATTTTCCTCTCATTTTCCATCAAAATGCCGCATCTCATAACCATCTTAGCGATCGTGTACGTCGTCCTTGCCGCTATCTACTTGGCGTATGTTCCGGATGAAGACTTTGGATTCTTGGTCGCGATCTTGATGTTCGTCGTACCCCTTACTATCCTTGCTATCACCGTCGACAAGATTTGGGGGTAAAATCTGGAGCTAGGGTTGTTTTGGATTAAGTTCTTGTTATGTTTTTATTTTCTTGTAACGAATAAGGAATAAACTCGTTTTGTTTTTAAGAATTTGTCTCATTATTGTTTTTAATATTTGGTTTATATTTATTTTTCAGCATAATTAAAGTGATTCATCCTGTGGTGGCTCTTGCTATTGTTTTGTTGGTGGGAGTCTTATTTGTCATAGCGGATCAACCTATTGAAGATTCCTTTGTTTGTATTGTAATAATTGTAACGATAGCACTTCCGATGCTAATTATTTGTTTATGTATTAACTTTTATGGATTTTAATAAAAATTTCGCTATTGATGTCTTTTATTAGTTGTTGTGAATTATTGGTGTTTTCTTGCTTGTACTTTTGTTGATTTCCTATCATAATGGTGATGATATATGATAGGTATTTATTATGGGTTGTTCAATGTATTGATTATGAACAGTTTATTTTAGCTATTTATCTTGCTTTTGAATGAAGATTGTTATTTAATTATTTGAAAATATCATTGTTCCTTTCATAACATAATTCTTCCTAAATTATACATAGTTGATCAGGTTATGTATAATTGAGGACCAAATGATGGGATGTTTGGTTCAATCATATATTTCTATAAATTGTTTTAGATGATGTTCAACGTGTTGTTTTTATGATATAACACGTAATTCCTTTTTGAAATAAAGTGAAAAATTTTAGGGTTCATATTATAATTCAGAAATTTATGGAGTAATTATTGTATATTGTCATTTGATAAATGAGACAGAAATTAAAATTAACTTAGATTATCATTATTATGGAAATATTACAAGGGAGATGTTTCGATACAGTAGAAAGATTATTGTTTAAGTTACATCCATCGTAACTTGAAGTGAAATACAGGAAAGAAATACAACTTAGAAAATTTTAAACTAGATTTTATTTATCTTCAACAGGAATTTATTCATCTGTTCCAATCTAGTTGCCATTCCCTTGATACTATCAAGGTCTTTAAAGATTCTTCATTTTCTTGTAAAGGTCTTGGCTTTCCAATTAACATTGTAATTTGGACATCGACTCACATGATGACCTTGTCCACCACATCCGTGGCATACAATGGTTGTTGGTTGTATTTTCCTATCCTTAGTCCTGCAGCTAATTGTCTGGTGACCTATTTTCTGAGATTTCGTGCATTTAACCCTACATTTCCCGGTGTGATGCTGGTTGCATTTTTGACACCAGGGTAAAGTTTCACGATAACCACTTCCAGTAACAGGTGCGACAAGACAATTTCTATTAGCATTCTGATTGAGTCCCAGCTGATGTTGATACTTCATACGGTCTTCTAGATGTTTGCGATAACGGTCTTGAGCATTGAAAATGTTGCAGTAGATGGGATTGATGGTTCCTGTCTCGGGAAGTTTCCTCTTCTGATTATTTTCATTTGGTAAAATTCCATGCCTAATTCCTTGATGATGGTTGATGGTAGGGTTGATCATTCCTTCTTGAATCTTTAAGTGAGGTGGCCTATATTTCATGAAATTTGCAGGGTTTTGATTACCAAGTATACCCGTCTCTCTTCTCGGATAAACTACAGTAGTCCCTTCTAATACCACCGACACTGTATCTTTTACCAATTTCTGGATAGCTCCAGGAGTCATGGTGATTTCTGATGATGATTGATATGCATTGTTCATGTTGTCTATTTTCTGTAAACATAAATGAAACTCAACATTAGAATCCATATAACATCAGAAAAATTTAAATACTGAAGTTAATTATTTCATTGATGATAGACTGAATTGACTCCCTACTGTAATCTAATTTCAAGATATGTCTTTGTTGTATCATTTTATCAATGATCAACTCTTGATATGGGATTACTAAGGAACATACCGACTTGTCTATTTCAAATGAAGTTTAATTATCTTTTCTTCATTCTTTAAATCCACTTTCAAAAATTGGTTTTTAGACGATTCTTAAGTTTTTAGGTTAATTATGGTAAGTTTTAAGAAATCTTAACAATTTGTAAGAAATCTTACGATAGATTTGAATAATATTACAGATGCAAATAGAATATTAATAACTTGACCGATTATTTTTGCAAGATAAACGATACAAGATCTTTTATTAATACTCCATTGATCTGAATAGAATCATTTGGTTATCAAATGATGAGATTTTTGCATGAAAATATGAGGATTCATTACATGCATGATTGATACGGAAGAAAAGATTGATTCATAACATATAGATATAACAGAAAGGATGTTATTATACAATATGTTTTGATTACACGTTCTGAAGTTTCAGAATTATTGGACATTACATGAAATATTAACCAAGTCTATTCGGTTTATTAGGAACAACAAGGAAACTTGTAAACTTAAGATTAGTTACGCCTCTGACGTAAATATCTAATTTCTTTCTCAAGTTCAAGTTGTGCAGCTTCCATGTTTAAGAAACGTTCTTGACACATGTTCATTTGGTTTGCCAGCATACTCTCTAATGCGGCAATCTTTTGACCCTGGTTTCTGGCTGCATCTCTAGCCATCCATAAGGTTCTCTCAATATCTCCAATTCTTACATGTGTTTGACCGTGTTCTCTTCTTGCACAACGAACCCTGGAGTCCAAACTTCCAAGTTCCTAGTTGGTGTTGTCCTTTATTTCATTAATCTTTATGCCTAACTCACATATTGTTCGCCTCTCAGCATCCGCCCTCTTGAACAATGCATCAAGGTTACGGTCGTACCATTCAAATTGAGTTGGTCATAACCCTTTTAGCTGTTCAGTGTGAGCATCCAATATGCTGGCATGTCGATAAATAAGATTCCATATTGATTCGGGAGTGCTTATATCGTAGTCGGGAGAGTTAGGTGAAGATAAATTATTTGGAGAATTTGGTATTGTAGAATCTGAAGTATAAGGTAACGGAGAATTTGGCTCAACATTCGTCCATGATATCTCTTGGCTTGAACCTTGTCCAATTTCGAATGTTGCCTGGCCACCAATCAAATCTTTATATGATTTGGTAGCTCTCCTGATTCTTTGACGTAGAGGTGAATGAATAGGTAACGACGGAGGTGATTTCGGAATGAGTTCTATATTAGGTTGGGATTTTATTATTTGTACGTAAGGATTTTCATTATTCGGAGAATTTTTATTGATAGATGAGGTATTAGTATTATGGATATTTGTTTGGACATTCATGGGCGTTCCTGAAGACATGCTACAGTAGTAACCGAGAATAATATTTTATGAGTATTTTGTATGTTAAAGATATAACAGTACAGATGAAATAACAATTGTATATGAGGAACTATTAAGCATGTAAGATAATCTCAACAGATAAAGTATAGAGCACGGCAGTCTGCAGACACGGAGGGCATAAAATGTTTATGGTGTAAAATCATTATTTTGAAAATGTAGTTATAGTTTTAATGTTTGAAAACATTTAATTCTCTATAACTGTAGCTCTGATGCCAATCTGTAACACCCCCAAATTTAAGTTTGTCGCAGCGGAAAAATAATTTGGGTGTTACGGTGAGGATCGAAGTTTTAACCACATAAAACGGTTTAAAATAAACGTTTTGAAAGTTATTTGTCATTTAAATAATAATTTTGATAAAAGATGAACCATTTGATTTAAAATCTTATGAAAAAATATAAAGGCTTGTAAAAATGACAAATTTGATTTTTACACCATTTTAATTTATCAGAGTAATAAATGCCCACTCCGTGTCTTGTCTTGCTCCGTTAAATTACCTGAGATACACATGCTTAAAAGTGTCAACACAAAGGTTGGTGAGTTCATAGAGTTTTAGGAAAAACCCTTTATTTTGTTAGATTTCAGGAATATTTGGTATTAATAAAATACAAACAGTAATGAAACAAGTATCGAATATATTCACAAATAAATCATATAAATATTCAATCACATTCAATAAAGAATCAATAATCTTAACATGAGCTGGAAACTCATGATACTAAATCCATCAGATATACAATTCACGTATGGTCAAACCTATACAGCTGTATCTAAATATATGTTGAAATCATACATTTTTCCTTTATAGATATTGCACCAAGCCTCATGACACGCAAGACGTTAACAAAAGGGGTGTTCTATCAAATCAATGACAGATTTTGCCCTCTAATAATAGGATTTGCCAATTCCTATTTTTACTCAAATATAGTGTATCACGACTAATACGACTAACCATATGCATAATGGCATTCCGTCAAGTATTAGTGGGATCGGAGGTCAATCCGAAACAGGTTTCGAATCTGTTCACTATATTCGCGCTCACATAACAGTGATTAATGGCTCATGATTGAGGGACTATATGGCGATAAGCTAACTTAGGCAATATCAAGGACTAATGGGCTCATTTAGCATAACATCATGTAATCAAGTATCGTATCACAGTAATCAATTTTGAAAACAGTATCGTTTGAGTATCAAAAATTCAGTTTGAAAATATTATCGTTGTTTGTATCAGAAATTCAGTTTGAAAATATTATCGTTTGAGTATCAGAAATTCAGTTTAAGTATTTCGCCAGTAACATATATATATCACATATCGCAATAATCGAATTGGAAACATTATCATCAGAGTATCAATATTTCAGTCAAGTAATTCATCAGTAAAATATATATATATCACATACCACAATAATCAAATTGAAAGCATTATTATATGAGTGTCAGTATTTCAATTAAGTATTTCTTCAAGTATTGTATATATCACATTTTAAATTACAAATTATATTATTTTAATACCAATTAGGAAATTGATTTGAATCATGTATTTTATTTCATATACTTATCAAGTTATCAAAGTATATGTAAGCATGTATCTCCCCCAATGAGTTTAAAAACAATTATTGGAAATGGGGCTATGACTCACCTGGATTGATTTGGAAATGATGAAAAGTAAAGTAGGATGAGATTTATGAGAACGATTATGGAAACGTTTTTGACACGGAACCTGATAAATAAATTTATCAGAGAATATAACCAAATACTATTTGGTAAATACGAACGAATAACGAATAATATTTATTCGTTATGACGAATAGATGATGCGCAGTGAAATTATTATGTCATGCATGATATGTTAAAATACTTTATTTAAAATATCCATCGTATGTTTACCTTTTTAATCGTAAATAAAAATATTAACTTTTTAGATATCGTTATATATATAATTAACGTAAAAATAAATAATATATATATATATATATATATATATATATATATATATATATATATATATATATATATATATACAACGTAATAAAATGCTTATGACGTGATGGTTGCCGTAAAATAGAAAATAAAATAAGAATGTCAAATAGATTATGTGTAGTCCTTGTCCTTTTTCCAATTTTACACTTTTTATACTAACGGCGTTAGCGTCACACCGTTAGTCCTTTTCGTATATAATTTACATTTATTGTCCACTACTTGTCCAAAATTACAATCTAAGCTTGTAACATCATATATTATCAATTTTTATCCTAACTTTCTGTTTCTATAGTTTTAGTCCTTTCTTTCCAATACTTTCACTTTTAGTCCCTATAGGTGTCGTCGCGTTACATTTTTAGTCCGAATTTGCAAAAATGATTATAAAAATTTTATAAAAATTTCCGTAGCTTATTTTATTTATTCCAAGCTTATTTCAACAACTTATTTTATGAAAAGCTTAATTTTTATAGATTATGGGTCTTAACGAAATAGAACAAAAGCCCATTTTGAAATTTAGAGGCGAGGGCATGAAAATTATTTTGGGCTTGAACTTGGGCTTCTTTTGTGATTCCAAAAATATATTTTATGGGCCCAGTGGGCTGTTTTATCGTAAAGTCTTATTGGGCTTAGATTGAGCCCAATCGACAAAATAAGGTTTTTATTATAAAGTTTTAGTTTGAAAAACTTGTGATTGTCGATTTAATTTGGCTCGTTTAGAGTGTCAAAACGTGATTATTTTTGTAAGTTGTATAAACGAAACTAATAGTTTTCTAGGTGGTCTATTAAGTCATGAAATAATATTGTACGTTTGTTACGTGAAATAAAAAGTTATACGTATAGTTTGTGGCCTGGTTGAAACGATTATATATTTTGAAAACTTAGAAATATTTTCTAAGTGTTTTAACAAATTGCATACGATGGATATGCTTTGAAATGGATGCATGAAATGCTCGTAATGTTATAACTAAAGTGAATTATGGGTGCTACGTGACTCCTAGGCCTTCCAAGATAGAAGCTAGTCACGTTTCGTGTACTAAGTATTAATATGTACGTGTAATATATATGTAAAGTAATATACGTTCGAAACAAATTAAACATGGTGCATGATGTAACTTTAACGTGTGAATTGAAATGGAAACATGTAGAAAAGACTTACAAACACCTTAGAGGTGATAGAGAGTCGAGTGGAAATGAATGAAACACAAGAATATCACGTTTCACAATATAACCCAAATGTTATATATATTTATTAAACCCGATATCCCTTCCTTGCGTCCAAACTAGATTGCCATCGACTTCAGGTCTTGTAGGAGTAGTGTTTAGGACAAAATGAATGTGTGAAAGTGTATGAGAATGGAAGGAAACCAAGTGCATGCATGGGTCGTATATATGGTGCTAATATATCACACGTATATGTGATAAATTTCAAAGAAACCATACGAACTATTCCATGTCAGTATCTCTTGGCTTCAAGGACGAAATATATGATTATATTATGGGATGTGAGAGCATGAAACATGGGATGTGTTTGGGTGACTCATGTATCAATGTCGACAACCAATATATACATACACGATTTGATAAATCGTGTAAACCTTGGATATAACTGACCATCCCTAACATTTAAACATGAAATTACCATAGAATTATTATTAGGATCATTTAGAAACAAACGGGAATCAAAACGGTTAGGAATTAAATAAGTTGTGAATCGGTTTGGTTTTGTACGAGTCGAATACTTTGCCTCTTAAAAACGTATCAAAACTCAACGTATGGACGTGAGAATTGACACACTAATAGTTGGCTAGGAGGTTAATGAGAATGTGCAAAAATATACGTAGGTCGTGTGTAGAAATTAGAAATGAACGAGGTGATTTGGAGCATGCTTAGTCGATTTATATTAATTATTTGTAATGATTTTGGGTTTATAACTTGGGCCGGTTGGGCTAATTAAAAACAAAGCCCGTTTGGATTTTTGGTGATTAGTTATTTAATTAGGATTAGTGATTTTGTTAATTGTGTCGATAACTTGTTTTGTCGTTTGACGAATTTGACAATATCGTAATCGTGACCATTTTAATATACAAAGAAAATTTTAAATTTCCCCGTAAAAATGATAATTACAATAATGACAGAGATTATTTACTTAATTAACCGAAGTTAATTATACAAATTTTTGCGAGGTTTTACACTTGCCTCTATAACCAACAATTGAATTGTCTCAATACTTTTAAGCATAAACCCAAACACCCCAAAGTATAGACTCATACGTATTATAGATCATACCTTCGGCACTCTCCTGGACTACCGCGATCAGATGGTTAACTTTTCTTCTGTTAACCATCCGAATTCTAAGATTCTGCGGGGGAAAAAAATTAAAAAAAAAACATATTAGGGCCAACACCGCCGTTTAAACCGGTCGGTTCCGGTTCGTGTCTTCCACAAAATCAATTTTCGGTTTGGGTTGGTTTTGACCCGATGCGGAGTATATCAAATGCCATATTATAAATGTTGCATGGTTACTTTATACCAATTGGGACATCCTTTGGTTTCAACTTTCTATCAAAATGTACCTGATTACAAAATCATTCAATACATATATGAAATTTCTTTAGAGTGAGGTTGGTAGTATAGGTTTGTTTTTTGTTGAGATAACACCAGAAATTGTTGCACAATCGTCACCATTTGTGTGATACTGTAAGAATTATGAATGAATGATAATGTAAGAAAGTAGTATTATTCGTTGATCATTACATCCCAATTGGAAGGGTACATATAAGAGTAATACATGGCCTAAATATGGTAAATTGCCAATCAAGCTAATCAACATTAATGTATAGCTAATTGCCTAGTGTACAATCTTATCACATTACAGCTAATACTCCCCCGCAGTTTAAACGGGAGAGGACCGAACACTCAAACTGGAACGAAACTCCTCAAATAGCGCAGATGGCAAACTTTTCATGAAAATATCCACATACTGATAACGGGATGGCACATGAAGAACACGAACCTAACCTTTAGCAACCATATCACGAACAAAATGAATATCAATCTCAATGTGTTTGGTCCGTTGATGCTGAACAGGATTGGCGGTCAAATAAATTGCACTAACATTGTCACAATAGACAAGAGTGGCGGAGAATAAAGGTGTGTGGAGCTCGTGAAGAAGATTACGAAGCCATGCTATTTCAGCAATAGCATTGGCAACACCACGATATTCAGCATCCGCACTCGATCTTGAAAGCGTATGTTGCCGTTTGGATGACCACGAAAGGAGATTATCCTCTAAGAACACACAATAACCGGAGGTTGAACGCCTAGTAGAAGGGTAACTAGCCCAATCAGCATCAGAATATGCTACAAGTGAACCAGTAGAGGAGACATAAAGTTGGAGCCCAAAGTCAAGTGTACCACGAACATAACGGAGAACTCTCTTGAGAGCTGCAAAGTGAGGCTCTCGAGGATCATGCATATGTAGACACACCTGTTGTACTGCATAAGAGATATCTGGATGAGTAAATGTGAGATATTGTAAACCACCTGCAAGACTGCGATATAAAGTAGGATCGGAAATAGGATCCCCATTGGAACCAAGCTTTGGCTCTGTGTCAACTGGAGTCCGTGTTAGATTACACGAAGCCATATGTGTAACACCCCCAATTCATGGTTGCAGCGGAATTCAAACTGGGTGTTACTCGACGGCACAATAGTTACAATAATAGAAAACGAACTCCAATTGAGTCGTTTTAAAAGATTTATCATTCAAATTGTATAAATATCAGAGATTACAAAATGAGGTCCCAATTGGTTCCATGTTTACAATGTATAATAAATGAGTTTTGAATGATAATAAAATTTATAGCCCTCTTGAGTATCCGTGCCCTTCCGTGCCATCCTTGAATGTCATGAACCTGAAATACATGCTTGAGAGGTCAACACAAAGGTTGAGTGATATTCATAGAGTTTGTTTAATGTTTGAACACAATATGTTGGTAGTTAAATCGTTGAACACAATAATCGTAGTGTGAGCTATAGACTCACACCAATGTTTGGAAAACAAAGATGGGCCACGTTGTTATACGCCCGGAACAGTTATTATCAAATACTAAGCTTATGACACCAAAACGTTAACGGGTACCAATATCAATCGGCGGAGTTATCCCGGTAGGTACTTTGCCGTCATACCTAATGTCTCAAATATTAATGCATTTGTTTGAACTTAGTCAATACAAATGGGATTCGTCAATCCCAATAGGCCTATTCACAATATTCGCGCTCACTATTTCTAGTGATTAAATGGTTCATAATAAGGGATCTCGGTTTGGCAAGGATGGTACTTAGTGATAATAAAACAACCAGGCAAGCATACAATTTAAAAACATTGTGCTCGGTTAAAAATAGCATGTATTCCCCCCAAGGGTTTGTAAAACATTGAAGTAATGTAAAGTGGGGCTATGAACTCACCTTAAGTAGGATAGCAAGTAATGAAGGTGATGATTGGATCGTGTAGGTTTCTACGAGCAACCTATAATAGAATGTCGCGACTTAGGATTTGAGTAATGAATATAACGTAGTGCCTATATATATATATCTTGCATTTAGTCCATGATGTGGTATGATGTATAGTGTAAGTCTTTGAAAGAAATGATTCATGAAACATGTATGTTTTGTATATCGTTTACTACCGTTCGGGCCGACATAATTCAGAAGTCATGTTAGTAAGCGTTCGAGGAGCCAGGACACTTTAACTCGTAAATCCACAACTCATCTCGACGGCTTACATAATGAACTCCTCACATGAGGCTCCCTACTATTGTAGTAGTTGATGAAATATATAGATATAAGTTTTGATCCGAAAAGTTACATGTCCGATACTTGAATAAACTTAGGAAAGTTTATTTGTACATGAAGATTGTCATTAGGGGTAGTTTCATAAGTCTTGTATGACCATTTTCTCTTTGTAATATCTCATGGTTCCTTTTTAAGTGAAGTAGATCCAAATTGCTTGTTCAAGTTATCGCCAATACTTTGTTTCATGTTTTCGCCTAAGTAATCTTACATGGTCATTTCGTCATGGCCTAGCCATGACCTTTGGTCCTTGTTCCAAGGTCATGAGACTAAACCTTGGCTCTAGCCATGGTTGTGGTCTTGATTATAGGTCATAAGACCTCTTGTTCCTTTTAAAGTATAACCATAATATAGTGACTTTGGTCTAAAAATGGGCTGTTTAAGAATTTGAAGAATTTATCACTCGGAAAGCGTTTTCAGGGCTCGAGCTTCTTTGTTCCTGAACGAAAACGTCGTTCCGGACAACTTTCGTGTTTTAACTTTTTGATGAATCGGACCAGAAGTGGGACTTTCAAAATCAAAATTTGATCAGAATGCTATTTAGGCAGTTTTGCCGGAAATCTTTGGTAACTTCAAATGGGCGTAACTTTTGACTCGTATACTCGTTTTGGGTGGTTCAAGTTGCTACGGTTTCCTTGTTAAGTCATCTACTGTAATATGTAATGATAAAATATCATATTTTTACCATTTTGATCAGGTCTTACCAAGAAAGTCACTAGTTTGCTTGTTATAGTAACTTGTCTTATCAATCATGTACAATAACTTGTTTTACTCACTTTTATACATCATGGACATGAATACAAGACATAATATAGCACAAATAATATGTAAATAACATGAATATGATTATTTAACAAGAATCATGTTAGGGTTTGGCTTACAACTTTTGGCTTTCAAAGATGAAAGGAAGTTAACATGTAAGGAAAAGGACTTTGATAGACTTAAGCTTCACCCTTTGCAATCTATGATAAACCGAGGTTATTTGAAGATTATAACGACGCCTTCTTGAAGTCCAAAGCTATTTGAAGATTATAACGACGTCTTTTTGGAGACTTTAAAGTTATAACAACTTTTCTTAGAAAATTTCCAAGATTGAAGATCAAACACTAGTTTTCTTTCAAAAACTAGTTAACTTTCTTACAAAATATAAGAGAAGTGCCTTAGGTTTTAGGACTTGAAGGTTATAAGAAGGTGTGGTGCAAGGAATTTCATGTGTTTAGCTTGGTATTTATAGGGTAGGAAAAATAGTTAACCATATATTGGGTTAGAGTTTAACCATGGTTAGTTAAGACACTTGTAATGATCCTAGAGATCAATGGTCAAGATCAAGCCACACCATGGTGACTCCCCCCCTATTGGCGGTTTGCCAAGCTTGGGGAGCAAGGGTGGACTTTTGGTGATCTTATCCAAGATTATGGAGCTAGTTCCGACTCCGTAAATTGCTAACCGTAAGTTGTTACGTCACAAAACGTAAAACCGGGTATCGTAAAAATACGAAACTTGGAAGAATGGTTAAACATGTCATTATACTCCATAATAAAATATAAAATGAGTGGTAGGTTCCATTTGGGTGGTAAAACCCTGCTAAAAACTGGAAACACGGGTCTAAAACGCGTAATACGTAAAACGTACGAATATTGCGTAAAATTGAGAAAAGTAAAATGTTACTTTTCTAATGTGATAAAAATTATTTAAAATGACTTATAATGTCTAGACTGGGCTCAGTCTAGTGTCGGTTGGTATTAAATGTCTTTTAGACATCGAACCGTAAGCTTAAAAATCACGAAATGACTTATAATATCAAGGGATGATTTTTGGTCAATGGAGGAGGGAAAAAATATGTTGACTTTTTCTAATAAGTTGAAAACTCAAATCGTCTTAGAAACGCGTTTTGTGGTCTAACGGTTAATCGCCCATACGGTTAAGCGTGCTCATGCGAGAGTAGTACAGGCTTGGGTGACCTGCTGGGAAAAGTAATTAACCTGAAAATGCGAATTGTTACAGTCTCTACCCCTTACGGGGAACTTCGTCCCGAAGTTCTTTGTGTGTCATATGTTGGAGTGGTGTCGATAAAGATGTGTGGTTACTTATGAGGACCAAAGTCTGGAATTACTAGTGATGTAGTTTGATTTGTCTCAGAATATGGTGTGTCAATAGAGATTGATAACATGGTTGAATATCAGTAGAGATCCATATAATAGTCGAATATCAAAGAAAATTGATATAGCAGTCGATTATTAATAGAAATTGATATATTAGTTGTACATAAATTGATATAGTTAAATATCAAAATGGAAATTGATATAGTTGTCAAGTATCAATAGCAATTGATATAACAGTTGAACAACAATAGCAATTTACATAGGAATCCAATAAATGGAAATTGATATAGTAGTGGAATATCAATGGAAATTGGGATAGTAGTTGCAATCATAGCATAGTAGGTAATCTGTTGTTGTACCTAGTGTTTATTGACTTCATACATATGTTATTTCGGATATAAATAAGCCCACTTGTTTATAATTCTTTATTTACATAGAGAGGCATCCCAAACAATGTAACTAAAGGAATATAAACGTATGGTTCGATGATTTATAATTTCTTTATTTAAATGAAAAAGCATCCCAATCCATTCAAATAAGGACATTATAAATCATCCTACTCAAGAATTCCTGACACAACATTCATACTTAGCCGGTGAGTTACAAGGTAGTGTATTACGAGATGATACTGGTGTTCCAAAAGTACAAGATGAATATTCAATCTTGTAAAGCTGATGAGGGTGCTTGTGGTGTAACTAAGGATGATTTGAGCTTTAAAAGTGCATCAAGATCTGTTAATGAGCTTGTGGTTGCAACGGTTTTGAAGATAATGATGTGATATGTTGATGAACAAAAGTGTGTAGTGTATGCTTAACATTAATACTCTTAGGTATAGATGTTGAGTTTGCTTTAAAATTTTAGGAAATTTTAAAGGTTTATGACGGGATGGTATCCTTAGGACCTAAACAGGATAGTACTTCTACAGGATGAAGAGAATAATTGATAACTATCCCAGATAGTAGTTCGGATTATCTCATAAATGAAAACTTTCAAGAATGAAATTAAGGTGTTAAGATCTTGCTGAGTGGTAAGACACTATCATGTCTCTAGATTGTTTTAATGTATTCTGGTGGTTTATCGTGTTCATGTAGGAAATCAATCTAAACATAACCCTAGTACAACTATTCTCAGTATTTGAAAATTCTAAGTCGAATATAGTTAGTCAGACTATATTCCACTGTCCCTAGGTTAAATATAGGTGACTAGTCTATATTTAGCCAAGGTTCGATAAAATTTTCAAATACCTAAACTAGGTATACTTTTGATATGTCCGTTGCTTTCGGGAAACTGTCCACTAAACAAAGGCGATGTCAAACCCTTAAGTTGCAAGTCCCGTCCATACAAGACTTGTAACGTATGTTTTCATATTCCATTGCATAGAAGGTAGTAAGGGTAGATACGTATGGAAAGGAAGTTTTAAGTAGTTCTAAAATAGAACATACTTGGCCAGGATCACGAACTTTTAATAATGAAGGTTTCATAAGAAAACTTTGATGAATGTAGAGAAAGTTCAGCTTTTGTCGATGATGGATTAGTTTGTCCTTTAGAAATTTCATATTTCTTGTTTTGAAATCGATAGATTGTGACGGGTTTTTGATATCATAAGAAATGATATTGATGATGTGATGGAATAATTCTAGAGACCATTTGCACAAAACACAATGTCTCGGAAGTAGGTTAGACCATTGTGCAATTCACAATGTCTGGGAAGTAGGTTAGGTCATTGTGTGACTCAAAACATTTGAGAAATGATTAAGACCATTGTATCATACAATGTCTTGGAAAATGAATGAGACCATTGTATCTCACAATGTCTTGGAAAATGAATGAGGCCATTGTATCTCACAATGTCTTGAAAAATGAATGAGACCATTGTATCTCACAATGTCTTGGAAAATGAATGAGACCATTGTATCTCACAATGTCTTGGAAAATGAATGAGACCATTGTATCTCACAATGTCTTGAAAAGTGAATGAGACCATTGTATCTCACAATGTCTTGAAAAATGAATGAGACCATTGTATCTCACAATGTCTTGGAAAATGAATGAGACCATTGTATCTCATAATGTCTTGAAAAGTGAATGAGACCATTGTATCTCACAATGTCTTGGAAAATAGGAAAGACCATTGCAATCAGTTACAATGTCTTGGACATATAATGTTGGAGTAGGAACATGATTGGGAGAGTGTGGCTGTGCCGAAATGCCTTAGAATAGGCATACACAGATATGTTTAGTCCATTGTTTAGATAAATGATTGAAAATAAACCGAGTTTATATATCAATATACTAATATGTTCATGTAGCATAAAATGCCTAGTGTGTATATATCAATATACTTATATGTGTTCATGTAGCATAAAATGCCTAGTGTGTATATATCAATATACTTATATGTGTTCATGTAGCATAAAATGTCTAGTGTGTATATATCAATATACTTATATGTGTTCATGTAGCATAAAATGCTTAGTGTGTATATATCAATATACTTATATGTGTTCATGTAGCATAAAATGCTTAGTGTGTATATATCAATATACTTATATGTGTTCATGTAGCATAAAATGCTTAGTGTGTATATATCAATATACTTATATGTGTTCATGTAGCATAAAATGCTTATGAGGAAATGCTCAACTATGTTTAGGGTACATATATTAATATGTAATTATGTTTGTGTAGCATAAAATATCTACGGGGAAATGCTCAAAAGGGGTATATATATGAATATACTAATATGTTTGTGTAGCATAACATGCTTACTAAGTCCATAATCGTCTGGAGGATGGAAGACACGGAGAGCGGAAGGCTATAAAAATGCTTTTGTTTGTGAGTGTAGTTATAGTTTAGGTCTCAATTAGACTCGTTTCTCTATAACCATGGCTCTGGTACCAATCTGTAACACCCCCAATTCATGGTTGCAGCGGAATTCAAACTGGGTGTTACTCGACGGCACAATAGTCACAATAATAGAAAACGAACTCCAATTGAGTCGTTTTAAAAGATTTATCATTCAAATTGTATAAATATCAGAGATTACAAAATGAGGTCCCAATTGGTTCCATGTTTACAATGTATAATAAATGAGTTTTGAATGATAATAAAATTTATAGCCCTCTTGAGTATCCGTGCCCTTCCGTGCCATCCTTGAACGTCATGAACCTGAAATACATGCTTGAGAGGTCAACACAAAGGTTGAGTGATATTCATAGAGTTTGTTTAATGTTTGAACACAATATGTTGGTAGTTAAATCGTTGAACACAATAATCGTAGTGTGAGCTATAGACTCACACCAATGTTTGGAAAACAAAGATGGGCCACGTTGTTATACGCCCGGAACAGTTATTATCAAATACTAAGCTTATGACACCAAAACGTTAACGGGTACCAATATCAATCGGCGGAGTTATCCCGGTAGGTACTTTGCCGTCATACCTAATGTCTCAAATATTAATGCATTTGTTTGAACTTAGTCAATACAAATGGGATTCGTCAATCCCAATAGGCCTATTCGCAATATTCGCGCTCACTATTTCTAGTGATTAAGTGGTTCATAATAAGGGATCTCGGTTTGGCAAGGATGGTACTTAGTGATAATAAGACAATCAGGCAAGCATACAATTTAAAAACATTGTGCTCGGTTAAAAATAGCATGTATTCCCCCCAAGGGTTTGTAAAACATTGAAGTAATGTAAAGTGGGGCTATGAACTCACCTTAAGTAGGATAGCAAGTAATGAAGGTGATGATTGGATCGTGTAGGTTTCTACGAGCAACCTATAATAGAATGTCGCGACTTAGGATTTGAGTAATGAATATAACGTAGTGCCTATATATATATATCTTGCATTTAGTCCATGATGTGGTATGATGTATAGTGTAAGTCTTTGAAAGAAATGATTCATGAAACATGTATGTTTTGTATATCGTTTACTACCGTTCGGGCCGACATAATTCAGAAGTCATGTTAGTAAGCGTTCGAGGAGCCAGGACACTTTAACTCGTAAATCCACAACTCATCTCGACGGCTTACATAATGAACTCCTCACATGAGGCTCCCTACTATTGTAGTAGTTGATGAAATATATAGATATAAGTTTTGATCCGAAAAGTTACATGTCCGATACTTGAATAAACTTAGGAAAGTTTATTTGTACATGAAGATTGTTATTAGGGGTAGTTTCATAAGTCTTGTATGACCATTTTCTCTTTGTAATATCTCATGGTTCCTTTTTAAGTGAAGTAGATCCAAATTGCTTGTTCAAGTTATCGCCAATACTTTGTTTCATGTTTTCGCCTAAGTAATCTTACATGGTCATTTCGTCATGGCCTAGCCATGACCTTTGGTCCTTGTTCCAAGGTCATGAGACTAAACCTTGGCTCTAGCCATGGTTGTGGTCTTGATTATAGGTCATAAGACCTCTTGTTCCTTTTAAAGTATAACCATAATATAGTGACTTTGGTCTAAAAATGGGCTGTTTAAGAATTTGAAGAATTTATCACTCGGAAAGCGTTTTCAGGGCTCGAGCTTCTTTGTTCCTGAACGAAAACGTCGTTCCGGACAACTTTCGTGTTTTAACTTTTTGATGAATCGGACCAGAAGTGGGACTTTCAAAATCAAAATTTGATCAGAATGCTATTTAGGCAGTTTTGCCGGAAATCTTTGGTAACTTCAAATGGGCGTAACTTTTGACTCGTATACTCGTTTTGGGTGGTTCAAGTTGCTACGGTTTCCTTGTTAAGTCCTCTACTGTAATATTTAATGATCAAATATCATATTTTTACCATTTTGATCAGGTCTTACCAAGAAAGTCACTAGTTTGCTTGTTATAGTAACTTGTCTTATCAATCATGTACAATAACTTGTTTTACTCACTTTTATACATCATGGACATGAATACAAGACATAATATAGCACAAATAATATGTAAATAACATGAATATGATTATTTAACAAGAATCATGTTAGGGTTTGGCTTATAACTTTTGGCTTTCAAAGATGAAAGGAAGTTAACATGTAAGGAAAAGGACTTTGATAGACTTAAGCTTCACCCTTTGCAATCTATGATAAACCGAGGCTATTTGAAGATTATAATGACGCCTTCTTGAAGTCCAAAGCTATTTGAAGATTATAACGACGTCTTTTTGGAGACTTTAAAGTTATAACAACTTTTCTTAGAAAATTTCCAAGATTGAAGATCAAACACTAGTTTTCTTTCAAAAACTAGTTAACTTTCTTACAAAATATAAGAGAAGTGCCTTAGGTTTTAGGACTTGAAGGTTATAAGAAGGTGTGGTGCAAGGAATTTCATGTGTTTAGCTTGGTATTTATAGGGTAGGAAAAATAGTTAACCATATATTGGGTTAGAGTTTAACCATGGTTAGTTAAGACACTTGTAATGATCCTAGAGATCAATGGTCAAGATCAAGCCACACCATGGTGACTCCCCCCTCCCTATTGGCGGTTTGCCAAGCTTGGGGAGCAAGGGTGGACTTTTGGTGATCTTATCCAAGATTATGGAGCTAGTTCCGACTCCGTAAATTGCTAACCGTAAGTTGTTACGTCACAAAACGTAAAACCGGGTATCGTAAAAATACGAAACTTGGAAGAATGGTTAAACATGTCATTATACTCCATAATAAAATATAAAATGAGTGGTAGGTTCCATTTGGGTGGTAAAACCCTGCTAAAAACTGGAAACACGGGTCTAAAACGCGTAATACGTAAAACGTACGAATATTGCGTAAAATTGAGAAAAGTAAAATGTTACTTTTCTAATGTGATAAAAATGATTTAAAATGACTTATAATGTCTAGACTGGGCTCAGTCTAGTGTCGGTTGGTATTAAATGTCTTTTAGACATCAAACCGTAAGCCTAAAAATCACGAAATGACTTATAACATCAAGGGATGATTTTTGGTCAATGGAGGAGGGAAAAAATATGTTGACTTTTTCTAATAAGTTGAAAACTCAAATCGTCTTAGAAACGCGTTTTGTGGTCTAACGGTTAATCGCCCATACGGTTAAGCGTGCTCATGCGAGAGTAGTACAGGCTTGGGTGACCTGCTGGGAAAAGTAATTAACCTGAAAATGCGAATTGTTACAATATGTGCCCTATCCAAAAGTTCCAAAACATATTACTTCTAAGAAAGGAACACGCCTATAGAGTCACGAGTAACTGAAATGCCTAGAAAATAATTAAGAGGCCCCAAGTCAGTCATATCAAACTCCTTATGAAGAGAGGAGATAATACGGTGAAGTAAAACTGTAGAAGATGCTGTCAGAACAATATCATCCACATATATCAATAAATATGCAACGTCACCACCATGTCGATAAATGAATAATGACGAGTCACATCGACTCGATGAGAAACCAACCCGTAGAGCATAACCTGCAAATCGTTGAAACCAAGCACGTGGTGCTTGTTTTAGACCATATAGAGACCTCTGTAAGCGACATACATGATGTGGAAACATGTAATCCACAAAACCCGGGGGCTGATACATGTAAACTGTCTCGGAAAGATCACCATTAAGAAAAGCATTCTTAACATCAAGCTGATGAATAGGCCAATTCCGAGATAATGCAAGATTGAGAACCGTACGAATAGTAGCTGGTTTAACCACCAGACTAAAGGTATCATCGCAATCAACACCAACCTGTTGGCTACATCCATTAGCCACAAGACGAGCCTTGTACCTGCTCAATGAACCATCGGCATGATATTTATGCCGAAACAACCACATGGACCGAACCACATTCACATTAGGTGGTTTCGGAACAAGAATCCAATTACTATTTTTAATTAATGCATTATATTCATCGTACATAGCATCTCGCCAATTTGGATCAGATAATGCAACAGAAGGAGACTTAGGAATTAGAGAAATATGAGACACATTACCCTGAAAGCGAGGATTGGGCTTAACCGTTCCAACTTGGGCATGTGTGACCATAGGGTGGGGGCGGGTAGGTGGATTAGGGACTGTATGAGGTTGGTTTGGTAAAGAGCTTTGGGCTATAGGTGGTGTGTGTGTTTGGTGGGCCGGAGAAGGGTGGTTGGTTGTTGGGGGTGTTGGGTCGTGAGTGTGGTTAGGTGTAGGGGTAGTAGGCTCATGATGGGCCGTTTGGGATGGGGTGACGGGATGGTTTTGTGTTGGGCCGTGGGAATGGGTTGGTTCCGGATGATGAAGAATGTATTGAGTAATAGGGGATGGTGTAGGATTGAGAAATGTATAAGATTGTGGGTGAGGCGGTGTAATGGAACCATATGGAAATTGAAATTCATCAAATGTTACATGTCGGGAGAGGATAATTTTGTTGGTGGAGAGGTCAAGGCATCGATATCCACGATGATAAGTGGGATATCCTAAAAATATACAAGGGGTTGCACGCGGTGCAAGTTTGTGAGATGAATCGAGATGTGGGTAACAAAGGCAACCAAAAATACGTAATCGGGAGTAGTCGGGTTGTTTGTTAAAAAGTTTGGTACATGGTATTTCATTTTGAATGGCAGTGGAGGGAAGTATATTAAGAAGGTAGGCGGCCATATGTAAAGCCTCGACCCAAAAGTTAGGTGGGAGATGAGCTTGAAAGAGAAGAGTGCGAATGACATTGTTGATTGTTCGTATCATCCGTTCCGATTTTCCATTTTGCTGGGAGGTTTTCGGGCAGGAGAACCTAAATTGAATGCCATTTTGAGCAAACAAATTGAGGAAGTTGGTGTTATCAAATTCACCACCATGGTCACACTGAAAAGCCGCAATATCACACTTAAACTGATTATTTACATAAGAACGAAAATGTAAGAATTTTTGAAAAACTTCAGATTTTGTACGCAAAGGATAAATCCATAAATAATGAGAATAATGATCAAGAAATAGCACATAATATTTAAAACCACCAAAGCTAACAATAGGAGAAGTCCAAATATCAGAGTGAACAATCTCAAAACGACGAGTAACAATACTATCTGAACTAGAAAATGGAAGTCTCACATGTTTGCCAAGCTGGCAGGCATGACAAATATGTGAGGACTTCTCTTTATTACAAGAAATAAATTGGCGCGAAACAAGAGAACGTAGCACTTCTTCACCGGGGTGCCCGAGACGTTGGTGCCACGTAGTTGGACTAACAGAAAGTAAAGCACGAGGAATAGGAGAAGGTTGGGTAACAGGGTAGAGATCTCCCGAACTATCACATCTAAGGAGGATATGATGGGTCAAGAAATCTTTCACAGAGAAACCAAATGCATCGAACTCAACTGTACAATTATTATCTCTAGTAAATTGACGAACAAAAATAAGATTTTTAATGATATTTGGGGTGACCAGAACATTATGTAAATATAAAGGACGATTAAGGGTAGGTAGGATGCTATGGCCGGTGTTAGTGACAGGTATGGTTTTTCCATCACCAACACAAACAGATGGATATAAACATTTATTATAAATAGTATTTAAATTACTTGTATGTGAATTGAGATGAGATGATGTACCTGTATCCATATTCCATGTCGGATCCTGAAGAGTCATGGTGCTAAAAGCACGTGGTAAATAATGAGCCGTGCTTAACAATTGAGCTTGTCGGGCCTGCTGGGCTAATACACCTATATGGGCCTGCATCATAATTGTGCCGTATGTATATTTGTGATTCAAAGTATCCCAAAGTTCACCAATGAAACCACAGTTGTCACACCAAAATACTACTCCGCATGTCAAACCAAAATAATACAACGCATGTGTTTTGCTTTTCTTAACCACAAACAAACAACAATAAAATAGCGTAGAGGTGAAGAGAATAGGAAATGATAACCAATCACAAACAACAAGCCTAATATTTCTTTTGTGAATCTGCCGTCAACTTTTTTTTTTATTTTTTTATTTTTTTTATTTTTTTATTTTTTTGGAAGATAGTATAGAAGGAGAAGGGAAGAAAACAGGAGATATGGAGAAAAATTAGGAGATGATCATTTTGCTCTCTGATACCATGTAAGAATTATGAGTGAATGATAATGTGAGAAAGTAGTATTATTCGTTGATCATTACATCCTAATTGGAAGGGTACATATAAGAGTTACATGGCCTAAATATTGTAAATTGCCAATCAAGCTAATCAACATTAATGTATAGCTAATTGCCTAGTGTACAATCTTATCACATTACAGCTAATAGATACATGTTTTAATTCCTTAGCACACGAGATTAATTGATACCATAAGTTTTTAACACCCTGTAATGGAACTAGTTGGTGTGTAAGTTAATACTCGTATAAAGACTAATAACAACTTAACTTAACACTAAGACCCCTAGTCTTTTAATAAGCTAATATAAATACTAAAAACATAACACATCTTGTGGAGGAAAGCTTCAACAGTGAGCATGAATATGCATATATGCATAAGACAACTATGGATTTGCAATCTAAATTAATGTACATCAAATAATTATGTGTGTCATACTTTAATTAATTGTATAGATCATGCAGGTACATGATTAAGAACACAAGATATGATCGGAAGTATGGAACAAAAAGTCATAGATAGAGGAATAGAAATATATTATTTTACTTACATGTGAATACACATAAATAGGAGTGTTTAAAAAAACCGAGAAACCAATAAACCGAGTTGAACTGCTCAATCCGAAACAAAAAAAACCCGAAACTGAAATAACACGCTTATCACATATCGGTTTCAGTTTTTTTTTTTTTTTTTTTTTTTTTTTTTTTTTTTTTTTTTTTTAGATATTCATGGTTAACCGAATCACGTATAATATACATGAAGTTTTCTAAACTAAATATTCAAATAATTGTCTAAGTATTGATTATACTATTGCAAAACTTTTATTGTATTACGACTTACTAAAACTCTATGTGTGAAAAATGGTTAATGTAATCATTACCTATAAACATCGAATTAAGATTTTTTGCTAATTTGTTATGAATGTTTATTTGAATGTTATTATTGTGACGGGATAACTTTAAAATGACTTTAGTCTATTCAAATTTTTAATTTTAGTGAATTGACATTTTACACTCCAAGTCATGTTATTGTTCATACTATTAAACACGGTGAAATGTCTAAAATGGTTAACCGTGACCCGAACCGCGAGTAACCGCTCATTTCGGATACCCGTACGTCCGGTTACCCGCCTAGTATAGTTCGATTTTGGGTAGTAAAATGAATTACCCGCTTCGCGATATATAATTTAAATCTTCCAACTAACCGAACCGAACCAACTCGTGAACACTTCTGCACATAACTGACATAAGTGAGTGGAAAGCAACAATAATACTCTTAAGTCTTAACAAATCATATGAGAAAGGGGTGTGCAGTGGAGCCATGCCAATAAAAAGCCTTTTACACAAGTTTTCTTTGACAAAAAGTGCACTTCTTAACAAAAGTACAACACCCATGCTTTTCTACTACATATCATTGTCTTTGACTTATGAGATCACATGAATAACTCATTTTTACCATATTTATTTCGAGCCATAGCTCCCTACAATTGGAAGTAAATGTTATTGTTTTACTCAACAATGCTCTATACTTGACCTTATTATCAAGATTGTTTCTTAACCTTATTATGAATCACGGTTGTATGGAGTGTAATTATTCTAGTTTGACATAAATTTGTAAGTTTGGGTTAAGTCGATTGTTTTATTCTTGAAACAGGATGATGGAATGAAAATTTGTAAATAAAAATAGGAAACACAAGACTGAATGAAATCTTAATAATTACTAATACCGAGTGAAACTTAACATTTGTAAATAAAAATAAGAAACTGGAACCTTAATAACTACTATAGTAACTAGTAAAACATAGCATAAATTGTGACAAAACACCCTAAAACCCACAAATCACTTAGGATCCTCCAAAACGTAGAACCACCACATTTTTCCAATGCTTGTCCAGAGCCTTCAGAACCTTGATTCGGTCCAAGGTACCACTGATTGTTATAATCGTTCACCGTTCGATTCACTATAACCAACAATGGAACTGTCTCAATAAATTTAAGCATAAACCCCAAAACCCCATAGTATAAACTCATATTAGATCGGACCTCGGGCATCCCCCGTTACATCTAAGAGCACCTCGAACACTTTTTCCTCCTTAAGCAGCGTAAGTGTAAAAGTGTTCGAGGTGCTCTTAGATGTAACGGGGATGCCCGAGGTACGATCTAATATGAGTTTATAACCAACATTGTTTTGTTTTTGTTTTGATGTAAATCAAGTGAAGTGAGTTACTCTTTTATAGGTGGGTGGGGTGTGTTGTGATTGGTTGATTTTGGTTCACGCGGATCCTCAATGTCAGCCGTTGATTCACTTTTGATGGTCACGATTCAATACATTTGTGTTTCTTCATTTCTTGTACGGAGAGAGGACACTTGAAGAATGCTGCAATGAGGTACCATAATATTCTAGTACTGTTGATACATCCATACATACATCATACATGTCATGTGTTTGTTACTTTAGAGTTTGAACTACTATTTGGGCTTACCATAATAAACCCAAAACAGATTCCTCCCTAGTCCATTCAGTTTTATATATTTACGGTTCTCAGTTTTGGTTCGCGCCAAAACCAATAAAAAACACACTACTACATCATTTGGTCTCAAAATGTACCTAACTAGGGTGCTTGCCCGCGCGTTGTTGCGGGGCATCGTGTGTAGGAAGTATCTTTTTTTTGGTGTTTATGTAAAGCTGCAGATTGAAAGTATTGATGCAAGGTCAAGTTGGAAGTTTTAGTTGCATTTAGCTGCACATGAAAAGCTGGTATAGCTTTTTGATACATGTTATACAAAAGATAAGTTATGTTTTGCTGCATATTTGTAGGGCAGCTTCATACAAAAGTTAAGTTATGTTTTGGTACATATTTTTGCAGCAGTAGCATACATATGTTGCAAAACATATTAGTTTTCCAGAACGGCAAGACACCGTTTAACTATTTACATTGGTCACATATTCTTTAGTTTTGTTCCTTGTTTCCAGTGGATTTTGCGGTGTCTTCTTGTGCATCTGCAGGTTCAGCTGGACCTGCATAAACATAGTGAAAGCAAGAAAGTTAGTGGATTAAGAAAGAGTGTGAATAATGAAAGTATGTATTTAGTTGATATTTTGTTTAGGCAGGTTTGGTATAAGTTATTCGTGATCAGGTCTTGTTTTGCAAGTGCTGCTGTAAAAATGATTTTTAAAAGCATATGTTGATGTATCTTGCAACTTGTTTTCTAGTTAACCATGTTTAAAAATGTTAAATGGTAAATGTAAATGTTGCTTATGTTAACCATAGTTATAAATTGTATGTGATGGTAGTTTTGAATTCGACATGGGAGTGAAAGGTGATCTCGTGAGTTTGTGTAAGGAGAAATGTGTCTTATTGTGTGAAGCATGCTGAGAAATTGTAGCTGATTTGACTTTTGATGTGTGGATGCAATCTAAAGTTGTTGTGTATGGAGTATATTATTGTAGCATTGGCAATAGTAATTCTTGTGACTTGGTGTAAGTAGAAGTGTAGAATACTGTGGAGGTGTGATCATACACTGGTTTGAAAAGGTTTTTAGTTTATGTATTTAAAGGAGTGCATGTGGATTTTTTTTTTTTTTTTTTTTTTTTTTTTTTTTTTTTTTTTTGTTGACAAATGAGTTACATATCTGTCTAAGACAATTAATAAAGAGAATGCCAAGACATCCGAAATGTGTCAAGCTTAGAGATGAAGCGGGTTCTCGTAATTGGGTGGACATGTTAGTTTTTTACTGTCGTAAAGCATCTCATGAAGATGTTGAGATGGCGCAAAAAATCAGTGAGCTGTCCACAAAATTGGTTGGTTTGATAACTGAAAGGGGTCGTTTTATTGAAGAACTTAAAACCATTGATCATTTTTATGCTAGAAAAATGGTAGATCATTTAATGGAGGTCCAACAAAAAGATGATGATAGGCTGAATCACATGCTGATAATGGTGGACGAACTGGATTTAAGTGCTCGTAGTAAGGATGTTTTTGTTCTGAAGCTTCAAGGGTCGTTGGAATTTTAAGTGACGTTGGAGAAGTTAATTTAGGTTCTGTTTTTAAAATAAAGATGTGTTTGTGTTGTTGTAAAATGTATGTGTAAAGTACTGTATGAAATGGTTGGGATGCCTGTGCTAATCTAGGTTCTGATGTTAAAATAAACATGGCATTGTGCTGTGGTAAAATGCATGTATGTGTAAAGTAGTGTATGAAGTGGCAGGTACGTGTGTGCCAGACGCGGTTGTAAGATAGTGTTATGTAGTACTTTATGTAAATAAAATATGTGTGGTCAAAGTAAATCTCAATTGAACTCACAATATAGTAGTGTATCTGACTTTGTTGTTTTTATGGAGAGTATTCAATTTTTTTACTCATTAGTGGGTTGGATTTTGTGTATAGCATCTTTTATCTGTGATTTTAACTGTGCACATGTGGTAGATTTGTCTGCATGCATGTAAAAGATAAGTGCAAGTGTTTTTTTTAATTATTTTGGTGCTGGTATTTAAGAATGTGCATCTGTGGACATATTTTCACCATTGGTTTGGCAAATTTTGGATAAGAAGCAAGAAAATAAGATGTCAAGGTGGCCCAAGTGTGATCAGCTCAGAGGCGAGGCCAATTCCAACAATTGGTCTGAGATGTTCGTTCTTTACTGTCGCAAAGCTGCAATTGAGGATCTTCAAATGGCTAGAGAAATGAGCAGTGTTTGTCGTAGATTGGTTGGTGTGACTCGTGAAAGGCTTGATTTTATACATGAACTTGAAACTGTTGGAAACACTTATGCGCAAAAAACAGCGGAGTATTTAAGAGAAGTGCAAGCAAGAGATGACCAGAAGGTTCTACAAATGAGGTTGATGGCGGCTGAATTGGAATTAAACGCTCGTAATCATGATATTTTTATTCAGAAGCTTAAAGGGCTGATGGATTTCTAAGTGTGGAATCATTTTGGAAAGGTGACATTCGCATGTATCATATGCTATGCATCTTTGTATTTCTATATGTAACTATGTATTTCTGTTTATGTGTGACTTGAGTGGTTATGTAATGTGTGTGGTAGCTGTATTTCAGCTTATTGTGTGATATGTTATTCAATAAAAGAGTTTTTACTGTAAGTAAATCTATGGTACGTACCTTTTTGTTTCTTTTAATTGTCATTTGAGGAGTTGGTGGTGGTGTTCCTACTTTTTATGAAATTGTTAATTTTCATATCTTAAATCTATATGCTTATTTAAGGATAATCATCAGGGGTAATAGTATTACCTTTGGTTGTTTTTTGTTGTGGTTCAGCCATTTGCACTTGTTTTGTTTTGTTAATCTCATCGGTTGTTTGAGCTGGAAGCTCTTCAGCATTGTCTTTTCTCATTATTGAAAGAACCTGTGTCTCTGCATGCATTTTTTATAATTGCTGAAGAGGTGATGCTATAAATGACAATTAAAAATAAGGAAACTAAGTTAAATGTTATTACCTTGGATTTGGTGATGTTCTGATGCTGTTCCTTCAATAAGCTTATTTTTCTTGAAGACTTTATCAACAACGAAGTCTGTTGTTTTTGCTGATTCATTGAAGTGGATCTAGAAAACATGTTTCTGACCTTCTATTGCAAAAATTTCTTCTGGTATTTCTTGGGTATCTGTTTTGGTATGTTTGGCAATCAGCTGTTTGCATGAATAGCCTACAATCTCATCCCCAACTGGTGTGAAGAAAGTCACTGGAGCTGTTGCAGATGGGTCTGTGATAAAGGCTTTGAAATTATACCTGCATATCATTGAGTATATGAAAAAATTCAGTTTTGTATGTTATGTTTTCCAGTCTTATATGAAATTATTTGTTAAGATGTTTTACCTGTAGCATGGTTTTGGCTGTTTTCCATGATCAAGACAATGGTATGCACCACCTTGTTCTGTTGCTTTGTTGGCGCAGTCATTGCAAGATATATAATATCAGTTTCTTTGTGTATCGATGCCAGTTATTTCTACATCTGTTGTGAACTTGACTCCCTGTCAGTATTTAGATAAGCTATTAGGCTTCTATAAAATGGTAACATGTTGTTGAAAGCACAGATGTTTTATTATGTGCTTGAAAAAGGTTACCCTGTTGCTTTCTGGACTCTGCTTTAATATAGTCTTCAAAGGGAATCTGTTTCTAAATTGCTCCTTTTCATCATCTTCATATGGAGTCTTGGAGAGGCGCAATGGCGGTGTGGCTTGGAACCTTGCTTTGTATCTATTTTGAATGCATTGGTTCAAACTGTTAGTGTGTCTATCAAATTGTGTAAAAAAAATATTGCAAAGTTAAATGGCCAATGTAAAGGTTCTTACTGTGGTATTGTGTCATCAGCCTCTGGTATCTTTGGATTTAAGTAGTCGTATGTAGCAGATGTGGCTGTCAAATGGTAATCTGTCGAAATTACCTTACATTGTGTGAGGGTGTGCTTGTTGGTGCATAGAAGTTAATTTTATACTATGATTGTAATACCTCTGCGTCTTGATACACGACAAGAGCTGACTGCAATTATAATTGGTTCTTCCATTGTTTCTGTTTTGGCATGGTCCAATGATTTTGCTAATTCATCCCATAGAGTAAGCTCGACAATATTACCGCTGCAGACATAAATAAGTTATTAAACAGATGATAACACCTGGAATTTTTATTTTTGGATAAGAAGTTTTGAAAGCAAGCGCACTTACTTCAGGTTCTCTATATCCACCTTCCTAAAAATAGTTTCATCGCCTTGAGCGTCTCCTTTGGTTTTGAGTTTTCCCTTTGATCTCAAGCGTCCTATGTAATCTGCATTGAATTTTTTTTAGAGTTCCATTATGTTACTCAATTTAAAAATGTAAGCATAAAAGCTGACCTGTGAGCACTGGGTATTGCATTCTTCCGGTTGCATCTTGCGCATGGATTTTGTATTGAAGCTGGTTGTATGAAACAAACCTAAAGTAGTGGTGTGGAAAGTCTGTTGCTGTTATAGGCTCAAATTTTATGATTTTCCCAATCCTCAAGCTTGTGTTGTTGTCAATTGTTTGTTGATATGGATGTGTGGGCTCACATATGAATTCAGAGATTCTGTAGATCGATCCAACTTGAATTTTGGGGTTAAAGTAGTCAAAGTCTTTGATATTCATATTCCCTTGTATAGCATTACCCTGTTGATGGTCAGTGTTGGTTAAAAGAAATGTGATATCCAATATATTAATTTTAAGCCATATGAAAATATTACATACCTCTCGATCTATTAAGATACAGCATAATGCAGTTTCAACTTTTTGAGGATAAGTTTTTGCAACACATTTTCGATACAGTCTAGCTTCAATTATCTTTTCATGCGATGTGGGTCGCAGTTCTGCAATTGGTGTCACTTCAGATGCCTGTGTCATTTCTGCATCTGATCTAGAACATATGTCAGTAACTGTTTCTTCTTCCATTTCACTGTGAGAAAACAATAAATAAAATCAGGCAAAAAAAGTTAGATGCAAAGTAATGAAAGCAAGCATGGAGTGTCTATACCTGTGTTGCAATTTTTTAAGTATAAAGTAAAAAAGATATATACTTAAAAAGTAAAAAGGCATGTGGTGAGTAATGTATGTACATATAAAACAAAAAGATTATATAGGAAATTAGTTTTGACGTATCCTTGTAAGAAAGTCTCTATAGACTATGTTTTTGGTGATATTTGGCATTTGGTTTTCTTGTTGTTTCATAAGAATCCTAAGATCATGTGGAGATGTTGCTCTAGAAAGAGCGACATATAGCTGTCCATGACCAAAAATCGGTTCTGGGAGGTATACACCAATCTTGTTTAGAGATTGGCCTTGGCTTTTGTTGATCGTCATGGCATAACAAACCTTGACTGGGAACTAGGTTCTTTTGAAAATGAAAGGAAGGTTTGGATCTTTATGCTACAAATGTATCCTGTGTATAAAGAATTTTTCGCCGACTCTTGTACCAGTGATAATTTGCGCCTCAATAAGCTTAGACATCAAATGTGTAACTATCATTCGTGTACCGTTGCATAGGCCACCAGCTATGTTTATGTTTCTTAGAAGCATAATTGGAACGCCAACTTTTAGCTCAAGCTCATGCGGATGAAATCATGATAACTTAAATGTGTTAAGATACTCAGGAGGATACAATATCTCAGTTTCAGCTCCGGTTGCAGATGGGATGGCTACATCATGACTCCCATAAGTGGTGGTCTCGCCTTCGACCATTGAAAGAACTTTTGAGTTGATCATGTCAGCAGTTTCATTCTTGGGGCACACAATTGCCTTTTCTTGTAAGGTTATTGTAGAAGGTGTAGTCAACGTTGGTTGATCGTAGATAAAGTAAATAAGCTTTTTAAGCCCATCTTCGTCATCTTCAATACAGTAATGGGTTGGAACCTAAACCCATGATGAGTCGTCATTGTCTTCACCAGTTGGATCTCCAATCATACCATCTCCAAGATCAAGAAGCCATGAAGCAAAGGCTACAGCAAGAGTACGCTCATTTTCATTCATGTCAGATCGCAGCAGCCTCATATTTTGTGTAAGGGTGATAATCTGAAAGGATGGCCATAGATATGAATGGGCAATTGTAGATGCTATTATCTCCATTTTTGATGTTCCTTTTTTAACTGGAAGTGTTTGACGAAAGTCACCACCCAAAACAATTGTTTTACCACCAAATAAAGTATCTGGTCTATCAAGAATGTCTTTGAGAGTTCTATCCAATGCTTCAAAACATCGCCTATCATTCATTGGTGCTTCATCCCAAATAATGAGGTCTGCGTCAGCTAACAGTTTTCCTAAATGGGGTTTTTTTTTTTTTTAATTTTACATAATGTTTCTTCTGTTAACTCTAAAGGGAGCTTGAACCTTGAATGCGCTGTTCGGCCTGCTAGAAGAAGCAAAGAGGCAATGCCAGAAGATGCTACTGCGAGCACTATCTTTCCTTCAGAACGGAGGCTGCTGATGATGGTTTTCCTTAGGAAAGTTTTGCCGGTTCCACCATGGCCGTAGACAAAAACTAATTCTTGCCTGTTTGTCTGAGAAGCTGTTATTATAAGATCATAAACTCTTTTTTGGTCAGCATTTAACCTAGGCACATTCTGATCTTTTTCTTGCCTCAACATTTCTCGATCGTAATTCTTTTCTTCCATCAGCAACCTATTTTCCAGCTGATTAAGCAGCTCTTATGGAGGCATGGGCAAGCTAAATCCTTGAAGTGATTTATTTAACCCACTTAGTATCACCTGAAGCTCGTATAACACATAACTTCTCAAGTCATCATCATTAACATGATAATGTGGAATCCTTAGAGTTTGTGATACTGTGCGTGGACTATCATGGCTCATTTCTTTGTAGTATTTTTCCCATAGCTGAACAGGACTTGCAACTTCACAATTAGTAAGAATATGTGCAAAAAGGAACCTTAGCTCTGATGATGATGCGGAGATGCATGCCTCTTCGAGTGCTATGTCCCATTCTTTATCATCACCGAGTAGACCCATCGCCTGACATGCAGCACGGTATGTAGGATAAAATATGTTGTTAACTTTTGCAACTTCTGAAAAATCTTTGCAGCCTTTTTGGTGAGAAAGAAGCATGCGAAAATAGAAAAGCTCACCTAAACTTGGATGTACGTAGGTCAGTCTGCCAACAGATGATTGGTTTGTCTTTCTACGCCGCCAAGCCTTTTTACCTCTATACCAAACAAATTCTGAAGGAAATTCTAAATATGTTAAATGACGACCATCTTCATTCTCAGAATTGTATTCAAACCATTGTGTAAGTGTTGTGAGTTTTAGATCGTCACGATTGACAACTGATTCCAATCTATGAGAATCACAAAAGGTGATGTTTTGCATGTTTTCTAGGTGGACTGACAGTATCTGAACTGCTGGTTCTCTGCTGTGTATCTCAAATTTGAGAATTCTCCAGCAAGCTTGAGGACATATGAATCTTCCATCAAGAAAATCTTGAATTTCATCAATATGTGGCTGTGAAGTTGATGCTGAAGTAGATGCCTCCCTCAAAGATCTGGTGACCCGTGCAAAGACTCGATCTGTTCCTTTTGAAATATATTTGAAGAGGTATTTAATCAGCATGCTCCAACCACAATACTCGACATTTATGTGTGCCTGGAATGCAAGCAAGAGAGTGCGATTGTATGGCACAACATAAGTGTTGTCTAGCTTCATCTGACGCTTCATTGTATGCACATTTGATTGCCTTCTCCGATAGTGTACATGACCATTAGTATCGAAAAAGGTGGTGTTGGTGTATTTTTTGGGAAAATCTTTTGTGCAAACTGGACCTTCCATGCATGGTGCATTCAGATTAGCTAGCCCACATGGTCCATGCATCATCATTTTAGAGACAACTTTGTAACCATGTGGATCAGCGTTTGGGTTGGGTAATTCTGCAGAAATATAGCGATCGACATCTTCTGCGGTCTGTATTCTGTCAGTTGAAGCAACCCAAAGTAATGTGTGCAGATGTGGTAATCCACGCTTTTGAAACTCAAATGTGTATAAGACTGTTTAAAAAATATGTGAAAGAATAGTTAGCAATGATGATGGTAATTGAAAAGGATAAAAAGCATTGATTTGTAGTTTCTTTATTTGCATGTGAAAACTATTATTTACAGATTCTATAAGGGTAAGGAAATAAAGTCTTAAAAATGGCTGAAACGAATTGAACATATATTATAAGAGGAATTTGGAAAGAATATTATAAGACAAAAGGAAAACGAACGACATACCGCCTGTGACAGCTCCAAATGGCTTTTTTTTAAGGAATGTGGTAAAGGCCCTAATCTTTTGTTCAAAAACTTGGCACACAACATCAGCCCTGTCTGCTGCAGTTACGTTTGGGTAGTCTGCCATATATCTTTGGATTTCAGGCCAGCTACGGATTACCGAGTTTCCTACAAAGTGCCAGTGCATCTAGGTAGTGGCTATACATGTAACGTGGACCGCCAGTGAAAGAAGAAGGAAGGATAATTCTTGTACCGACCTCTGAACCATCAGAGTCTCCTCTTGAAATAGCATCATACAGTCCCGATAAATATTCACTTCTAATGTCACTCTGGTGTTGTCTATAGAAGTCCATTCTATTTTGCTCAATACAGCAGTAAACATCAACGACATATTGCTGAAACAGTCGGCCTGTCCGAAAAAGGAGATCATACGAATCAGGCCTTGGGTGCAGTTGGTATGTGTAGAATGCATTCATCGTGACACGTTTTGGTTTCTGAGTTGGATCTGCAGATCTCAATGTTAAATTTGTATGGAATCCAGGCTGACCGTATACAAAGATGAGCGGAAACTGTAGTGACATGTAAGATTGATGCAGCTTGTTGATTCTTTCAGGCTCACCATCCTTGTACTGAATAATGACATCATAGTTTGATTCAGTTGTAGGGCCGCTGTCAAAAACAATTGCTGCAACATTGTTAGATGTCGACAACTCATATCTACGCGCTCCCCCTCCATTATAAAGACATAGCTTGAAATCTGGTATCTCGGCTTGACCATACAAATCTCTTGCAGTTCTTAATGTCTGCACCAATTCATTGTGAGCATCGAAGAAATGGATAAGCCCTTCAACAATCTGTGGATCTAAATTGTTGCGTTCAGCACCTCGAAAGTGACTGAGTCTATTTCTAACTTCGTTTTCTGTATCGTAAATGTATAGTTGCAAGAATGCTGGTGTGTCATTACCAAGCGGACACATTGATCCAATCCAATGATATATTTGACCGGATACTTTAAAGACATATGGGCCACGGCCATTGTTGACTGATTTGTCAATGGTAGCACCGAAAGACGTCATTGCAAACATCTGATTGTAAGCGCGAATATTTTGCATGAAAACATGATTTGAAAGGAGATCTTTAATGTACATGAGGCGGATCTCACTGACGGTCCATTATAACTTTCCCATCTCCACAACATAAATGGTATTCAGGTGCGGCATTGGTAGAAGCCCTTTTTACGCGCTCTTCATACCAAAAAGCTGCCCCACAATAACGGCAACGAGAGCTACAATCACCTAGATCTTGATACGAAGGTGATGCATCTGCAAAAATTAAATTTGTATGTCAAAACATAGTGTCACCATCAGCGTGCAAGAGAAACTATGATGATTTGGTGCTAATATAAGATGGCAAATAGCAGAAAATGACTTTTACCTTGGCTGCTGCTTTGATTATCTCGCGGATGTATGTAATGGGTGGCAGCATGTGAAGGTCAAGAACCACAACACCCAACTGTTTGCGTATTCGAGCTTTGGCGCTGACCAGATGGACCTAAAGAAATGAAAAGTGGTTACTAACATAAGTTTTTTCAAGAGATGTATAGCGATAAAATGGCATGAGATTAAAAGTGCAAAAGCAAACAATAGAAAATAACCTTTACGTTGGGATGTCGTTTGATTGTTACGTGATCCTCTGCCTCGGGCCTGTGTGCAATGGGTGGCAGCATGTGAGGGTTGAGAACCACAACGACCAACTGTTTGCACTTGAGCAGATGGACCTAAAGAAATGAAAAGTGGTTACTAATATAAGTTTTTTCAACAGATGTATACAGATAGAATGGCATGAGATTAAAAGTGGTTACTAACATAAGTTTTTTCAACAGATGTATACCGATAAAATGGCATGAGATTGAAAGTGCAAAAGCAAACAATAGAAAATAACCTTTACGTTGGGCTGTCGTTTGATTGTTACGTGATCCTCTGCCTTGGGCCTGTGTGCAATGGGTGGCAGCATGTGAGGGTTGAGAACCACAACGACCAACTGTTTGCACTTGAGCAGATGCACCTAAAGAAATGAAAAGTGGTTACTAACATAAGTTTTTTCAACAGATGTATACAGATAGAATGGCATGACATTAAAAGTACAAAAGCAAACAATAGAAAATAACCTTTACCTTGGGCTCTCGTTTGATTGTTACGTGATCCTCTTCCTCGGGGTTGTGTGCAATGGGTGGCAGTATGTGAGGGTTGAGAACCACAACGACTAACTCCCTGCGTATTCGGGTTTCGGCCCTGAGCAGATGGACCTAAAGAAATGAAAAGCGGGTATTAACATAAGTTTTTTCAACAGATGTATGCCGATAAAATGGCATGAGATTAAAAGTGCAAAAGCAAACAATAGGAAATAACCTTTACCTTGGGTTGCCGTCTGATTGTTACGTGGTTCTCTGCAATATGGAACAGCATCTGAGGCCTGACAACTATGCCGTGTTTTTTTCCTTGCACTTTGCTTTTGGGCTGGAGTACATGGGCCTAAAGAAACAAAAAGTAGTTATTAACATTAGTTTTTTCAAAAGATGCATATGGCACAGCCTTATAAGTGTAAGTACTGAAGAAAAGGCTGAAGCATTACCTTCAGTCAATGAAGAATCTCCTCCTCTTTTGCGCCTTGTCTGCTTTTCTTGCCACTCATTCCTTGATTGCAAAACGGAATTTTGAGAGCTTAATGAAAGACATGGGTCTGCAAACAAAGAAGTGTCATATGAGTATTGTTGGACAAACAAAAAGCCTTTTGTTTAAAAAAATGCACACATACACATAGGAACGAACAAAGAGCTGTACCTACCTTCATTTGAGAAAAGGTGCGGCTGCTGAACAAATCCATACATCTGGTGTGCCCATACTGCTGCACCAACATCCGCGGCAGGCTATACGAAGAGTCATCTGGAGTATAAGAGACGGCATTTTTCAAGATATGCTCTTGAGCCTCTATGCAAGACAACAAAGACAAAAACACAGGCACAAATTACTGATGAAGGAAAATCTTTATATTTGCATAAGACATACTGTATAAAATGAAATACCATTAATCAAATTCGATTCATACGTATGCAACACATCTTTTCCTTTCTCCTTTCTATTGTTTGGTCGTGACACCACTGATGATTCTATCAAGAAACTTTTGCCAACTATAGAATCTTGGCCTAAATTGGCAACAAATATAAACCGTGTGTCAAGCTTGGCATTTCACATATGCTTAAGAGAAAGAAAGGTAAAAAATAATGCAAACAGGGAAAAATAAATAAAGTATAAGAGTAAAAAATGCACGTCACCTTGAATAGGCATCACAGTTTGCGTCGAGAAATCAAGCATAGCAGCATTACAATTGGATAATGGTGACTGAGTTTTGACGGACGGACTGTTATTTTTGGCATTGGGTGTTTCAGGAGAAAAGGACAGGCATGTGGTCTCAGGATTCTTTTTCGTATGTTTATGACAACAGTTGTCATCACCATGGTGAAAACAAAGATTCGATTCGCGCGGCATTGTATGAAAGTAATGGTATATAAATAGTTTTAGATGGCATTGATAAACAACAGCAGCACTACATTCAGTTATTTTTAGGCAGTATATAGTAAAAAATATAACCATAGAAAAGGGGAAAAAAAATAATAAAATTGAAAGTCTTATAAGAGAGAAAGAGGTAAATCTAGGTCTTTGAAAGGCATTTAATATGGCATCTAACACTCTACAACTTTTAAAGGCATTTAATATTCCATCTAACGACTGATCTATCTGATAAACCTAAACCCCTAAAAAAAATCCTCATAAATGAGGCACACGCCTAAATGAGCCCTAACAGTAACTTCTAAGAATCGCAAGCCATAAATGAGGCATATACATAAATGAGGGTCAACACTAACCCATAAGAACCCTAAGCCGGCATCAGGCTTATTAATCACCTCTTTGACCATCGAATCTTAAATTTCAGAACAAAAAACACATATCCCTCATTTATTCCAACAACCTAACAACCCCCAGCAGCAAAAAAGCATGTAACATAAGGAAAAAGGCACCAAAAAAATAGAAAAAAAAAAAAAAAGAGACATCAGCAACCTACCAACAATGATGAGCAAAACCAGATGATGCAAATGAGACCCTAAAAGATAAGTTTATGATAAGTGTGTGGGTGAGATAATATTTACCACTGTATATAAGAACAGATGGCAGCAATCTAACCCCAACATCACAAATCAACCTAACACCCATTAAAATAGCATATTTTACTGTAGCCCTCTCACAAAGTCACTATAGCAGGCTGAGATCGGATCGGGTTCTTGTTGGCCGGCCGGGTTTTATTGCACCGGATGGTTTCACCGGTGGCACTCACATCGTGATGTTTGCTGTGAGATAGAAGAGGCAGTGCCCATATTACCAAAACGTCGGGTTTGGGCCTTGGAGGCCCAAAAAGGAGCCAATAAAAAATAGCCCCCACAACCACGGGTATTGTATTATATAGATAATTAGTACACTACAAAATACATATATGAAATTTCCTTAGAGTGAGGCTTGTAGTAGTATATAGGTTGCGTTTTTGTTGAGATATATATAGCTCACCATTTGCGTGATACGTTGTACGTGTTAGTGATTATATCTAACATGTTTTCCTTAGCACACAACATTAATTGATACCATAACACCTAATTGTAATGGAACTTGTTGGTTTCTAAGTTCGGGGTGGCTAGTGCTGAACCAAACACAAATGCTTAATTGCAGCCCTTGCGTGCATTGTGACAGGGGCCTCTTGGTGTCTGCATACTTGTTAAGTAAAACAAATGAACTTACTCAAGAAATTTGAAATCATAAGCAATTGAAAATATGATCAATTTGGTGTGTTTGCACGATACTAGTTTCTACGCGATTATATAGACTATTAAATCAGATACAATATCAGCTTTCTGCCGAGTCAAAATCAATAAAACAAAGGATTCATTTCCACATTAATATAATAATCAAAAGTTTGAAAGATAAGTGCATATCTTTGATTGATTGATTGATTATAGTATAACATTGCTAAATGGAGAATATTGTAAGTACCACTTTGAGGCATTTAGACTTTGTGTTTAAGAAAAAAAGCGAGAATTTAGCTGATGAATGTGAGAATTTAACATTCCTTGCGTACTAAACATGCTTTTATTTGGACAGTATTAACTTGGCAAAATGAGAGAATACTCTTAAACCATGTTTTTTGGCTCATTGGCTTAAGGTGTGGATGGATTAGCTTATTTTGTTACCTTATGAGCTAACGCTGAGGTTGTTTGCATTGTGGCAGGGAGATATTTATATTGGCGTTGCAAATGATTAGATTTGCAGCCATAGCGGGGCAAATGATTAGATTTGCTGCCGTGGATTGCATTTATGCTTATGGTGCGATTGGTTGATACTGGCTTTGCTGATGCTGGCTTGCATTCAGTATTACCTTTCACATTCAGTGGTATGCGTGTAATTTATTCAAGCTGGTATCTTGGCTGGCAAGCCTTACTCGGGCCACGGCTGCTGCCAAGGGTTGTCGGGCCTGTTATGGTTCCACCCAATTGCTTTTCGGTTTATACGATATGTGATATTGGCCTCTTGGTGTTTCGCCTATTGAACACCCAACACATACATACAGGCAATGATGATAATTATCAGTTATAAATTTTATGACTGTGATTTAGCAACACCAGTATCTTGGCGGGGCAACCTTACCCAAGTGGTGGTTGCAGCCATGGCTGGTTTTCGGTTTTGCTGCTATATTTGCAGACCTTAGTTATTTCACCATGACTAATTTGGAGACGACATTATCCTGGCGGGGCAGCCTTACCCAGGTAGTGGTTGCAGCCATGGCTGGCGTTCCCCCTTTCTGAGCCGGTGCGTGATGATCATCCGGTTTTTGTACAGATGTGAACGTATGTATGTATGTGTAACGGGTATTCAGCGATCAGTGGGCTAGATTAGGCTATAGTAGCAATAAAGATGCCAAAAGGGAGCATTTGCGTGTTTAGAAAAAGAAGAGACGCACCCAACGGTTAAGGAACTTGAGCTGGAGTACTCGCGGTCCTCAGTTTGACTGGCCAAAGGTCTTTTTTTGTTACCGTCGTTAAAATTATGTAACTGTGATATATTGCATAGCCCATGGCTGCTATTCGTTTTTTGCGACTATGTTTGCAGCCCCGTATCTTCGCAGGGCAGTCACACTAAGAGTGTGATTGCAGCCATGGAGGGTGTTTGGCACCGCTGTGGTTTTCGTAGAGGCTGCAAAATTCTTTACGGATTGCTCATCAGGCCTTCCTTTAAAGATTCTCATGTAAGCATCTTCGCTATATATTATTTATAAGCATCTATCTTTATATATTTATGTTACAGATTCATTATATATTCACACTTACCTGAAATCATCTATCTTTAATATTTAAACGCATCTCAATAGCCTTACCATATTATTTGCAGGATGATGGTGAGATGTATGATAAAATTCGGAAACCTCAAGAAAAAGTTTCGCGTCAAAACACAAGAAGCTGAAGTTGGTCAGGTCTTACCTGGAACACGGCGTGCTGGATGGGAAGTTGAGGAGCTAGGTATCATATTTTTGTTTAATTTAATAAGTTTTTAGTAAATAACAAGAATAGTATCTGTGGTTTGCCAAAAATTTATAAATGTTCATTCGCTGATAGTAATTACGAATTTGGTCTCTAGAAACACTATTTGCTTTCATATTTGGTAGGCCAAAAGCAAAATTAGTTGTATGCTTGATGGACCAAAATCGGAATCAGTTACATGCTTGGTACTCGAAGGACCAATTGAAGAAAACAGCGTTACAGGTACTATTGTGTAATTAGTATGAGAGACCAATTCTGTAATCTTTGCCAACCACACCGCATTTAGGTAATATGTTCTTAATTTTTGTTATGTTTCAATTAGCTAAGGGTACGTAATAAGAAATATTTTTGTAATCAGTTTCTGCAGGAATGAGTGAGAGAGATAGAAGAGAAAGAAGTAGAGACAGTGGAAGGGAAATGGAGGAAAGACAGAGCAGCAAGAATAGACGTCGAAGCAAAAGCAGAAGCCGTGACAAGGATAGGGGTCGGGAATATGGGTGTGAAAGGTCTGATCGTCACAGGTATCATCACTAAATAATAAAAGCCGTGCTCTAAGATTTTTGGAACTTCGAATTATGTATTGGCATTGTGAAGTAGTTGTATTTTGGCAGTCTTTCTAGGACAAGTAGATTGCGTCATTCATGTGGATAATTTTTGGCAAACATTTACGATTTGAATCAGTTTGGATTAACCGTTGGAGTGTATTATGTAGAACTATTTGTTGCTTTTCTTGACATAGTTTATCTGCATGGATTATTTCTTTGCAAATAGTGTTTGAGATTTTTGCTTATTAAAACTGTTCATCTATTAGTACTAGCACAAACTGTCAAATGTACTGGACTGCTAGCATGAACTGTCACGTGCAGATTCTACTCGTAAATTTAAACGCCCCTGATTTTCGTGACATAATTGTTTTTTTGCTAGCTAAATTTGGCAGAATTGTTAATATTGTTACTTAACTTGGTGGGGCTGATAGTAGTGTCGTTTTATGTTCAATCCATCTTTGTCAGAAGTTTAGAATTGCCGCATGATTCCAAACCACCTTACTTTTCAACTGTGAAAATTGGGTCAGGTATTCAGGTTCCATATGGCATCTTTTGTTTCAAATGAGATGGAGATGACCAAATGGGCACATTGTAGATAAGCCTTATGTTAGTGCCTAGTGGGCATGTTATGTTCCAAAAACAACATGGGAACCAATACAGAATGCAACTAAACAAAAAACTATACACCCATTGCTAGAACCAATTGCATATACAAGTTGCATACTCTTTACAAACATGCTTTGATTAGAAACCATAATATCTTTTTTCACTTAGACCATCAATTACACCAACTTTTGTATCCATAAACAACAAGTGATCACGTTATATTTGGGATAATACAAAACTTAATCGCTCAAGTTTATAATATTACACTATCTACAGTAAAATATACTTGGGCTTTAAGGATGTTCTTCAATACATGTGATGGACTAGATGATGTCATATTATTAAGCACTTTTGTTTTGGTCCCAATATTGTCAACTTAAATTGGGCTTGATAAAAATGTTTACTAAGTTGGTCCACTCATTTTATTTTTAGTTTAGCTGCTTATAAAAATATTGTGGAATCTTTTAAAATAGATAATCATTCAAGTGATTGGAAATTGCAATATTGTTTGTATGCAGAACAAATCTATTCTAAAAATTGTGAACTTGTTTGGAATTGATTTAATACTGTAACCGGTGGTTTAAAAATGGTTCACTTATATTAGTCATAAAGAGCAAATGCAAATCGTTTTGGAAGTTTATGTTCTTGGATGACGAAATAAAAACTTAAATAATGTATAGTTGGAGAAAAAGTTTCTTAATTTTATGTGTCAAAATTTATTGAAATTTGAAGAAAGTTTATTTCTTTGATAAAGTAATGATTTTTTTTTTAAAACGCGCTTAAATAATGTTGTCTTTTGTATTTCCTTGGTTAGTATTAGGAAAATGGTTTCGTTAAACATCGTCTTAAAGGCTATGGTTAAGAAATGAAACTACGTAAATTTGGTGGTACATTCAGATGGTTATTTGTAAAGGGTGGGGGGTTTATTTTCAAGATATAAATAGTTATTGCATGTTTGAACATTTTAACCAAACCCTTAGGGCACGTTTGGTAGGGTGAAATTCAGAGAAATGAAATGAAGCTCAGAAATGGAAACAGAAATGAATTACCAGGGAAATTGAATAATAATTCCAGTGTTTGGTAACAACAGAGACTTGACCCGAGAAATGAATTTTTTTTTTTTTTTTTTAAATAACAATTCTAAAAAAATTATTTTTTTTAAAAAATTGATTTTTTTAAAAGTATTTTTTTTAAATAACAATTTTAAAAAAAAATATTTTTTTAAAAAACTGAGTTTTTTTTTAAAAAAAAATTGATTTTAAAAAAAAATTATTTTTATATTTTTTAAATAACAATTCTAAAAAAATTATTTTTTAAAAATTGATTTTTTTAAAATTATTTATTTATTTATTTTTTAAATAACAATTCTAAAAAAATTTATTTTTAAAAAAAAATTGATTTTTTTAAAAAATTTGATTTTTTTAACAATTCTAAAAAAATTGATTTTAAAAAAAATATTTTTTTTATTTTTTTAAATAACAATTCTAAAAAAATTATTTTTTAAAATAAAATATTTTTTTAAATAACATTTTATTTATTATTATTATTATTATTATTATTATTATTATTATTATTATTATTATTATTATTATTATTATTATTATTATTATTATTATCCTCCCTAAGAAATGGTTTCCACTCCAAAAGCATAAGAAATGAATTCCTTGATTTTGTACATAGACTCAACTCCCAAAGATTTGCAAATCTCCACCTTTTTATTTCCTCGGCTACCAAACACGGGAAATGATTTCATTTCCATTTCTTTGATATCATTTCCCCCAACCAAACATGCCCTTAAGGATACATTAGCAAATTCTTTAAGAAAATAAAGAAAAATTTAAGTTTGTTTAAGTTACAAAGTAAACATGAAGAATGCTAAAACTGCATTTCCATTTTCCTTATTCTATACAAAAAGTCCAGAAGAAATGTAAGTATTTCCCTTCAACTAAATGTACCATCAACTTATATAGGTCAAAAGTTCATGTAAAGTGTTTGACTGATTTCTAATGCATCAACTAAATGTACTCATGAACGGAGCTACATGGATGCTGGGTGTGGCACGGGCCACACCCTATTTTGTTGGTATGTGCAATCCTCGATATATATGTTATTTTATTTATAGTGCAACTTTAAATTGGCTAAAAAATTATTATGGTGCGAATTTCATTTATTGCGATAGAAAAAATTTTGTGCAACACCCTTTCGAAAATCATAGGTCTGTCAACTTATATACTTCTTTTAGTTATTTTTAGTTCTAGGGCCGCTTGTTTGGCAATTGTCTGTTGTTTGCGTCCGATTTGTGATTGTTTTGTAACTTTGTATTTTCTTGGTCAGGTTCCTATGTCTTTAAGAGTCTTGATTGTTGATTGTAGAGGAGAAACGCCGTTTATTTGTATCGTTTTGTTCAGTTTTTAATGTATTGCTGCATTTCAAAAATAAATAAATAAGTAAATAAAAATAAAAAAGCAAATAAATATTGTACAGATGCATTTCAATAAAATAAAAAGAATGATGTCATCTTTAACCATAGTCTTTATAACTTCTTCAAGTTTGAAGTAACATTGGCATAGTTCACTTACATTCATCTTTCAAAAATAACTCTCATCTCCGACCACATCCTCCAAACTTAAACTTAAAGCCTTTATATAATAGTTTAATTTACTTTTGCTCAATAGCTTAATTAATAATTTACATTACTTTATGTATATAATAGAATACTATAATGGTACCCGCGCAATGCGGCGGCGAGTACCTGTGACTATATTTTGCGTTATTCGATTATTCGGTTACACATTTAGTTGTTTCTATGCTTTATAAATAGAGATGATAGAGATGGTTAAGCCAAATAATTTTAGTTTGAACAACCAACCTGCTTCCTAACAAACTTCCTAACTAACTCACTTCTTAACCAACTTGCTTTCAAACTAATTGATTTTGAAATCCTTTCATAATAAGCAAGTAAAAGTATTAATTTTAAGGATTTATAATTATAAAATAGTCCAAAATGCATTATATAGTAGTATAGATTATAAATGTTTAAAGCGTGAATACAAAGTTTTTAAATATGAAAGATTTCAAGCAATGTTAACAAGATTTTTAAAGTGTTCTTTGAATACCATGAGATAGCCTATAGTATCAAGATGGGATGATCAGTGTTCAATAACGATAATGTTTATACTCAAATATATTAAAAACAGACGGAGTAGCTTTCATCATTATTTTAGGTGGTGTTTGTTTGTTAAGAGGGTCTGAATCTGAATCTGAACCGCACATCTGAATCTGAATCTGATGCGTAAATGTCTGAATCTGACCACATCTGAACGGGAAAAAAAAACTCATGTTTGAACCGCACATTTGCTTGCTCGTACTATTTTTTTTTTGTTTTTATTTGTGTCAGCAAGAGGCAACAAGACGCATTCAGACACCCCTCTCAAGTCTAAACCATTAAGATCTTACTGCATCTGAACGCGTCTGAACGAAAAAAAAAAAAAAAAAAAAAAAAAAAAAAAAAAAAAAAAAAACGGTTTGAACGGCAAAATGTCTGACCGATTCAGACATAGTGCCCATTCACAGGCTGGTAAGAGGTAAAAATAAAAAAACAAACAAAACCTTAGTGCTATTTTGTTTTTGTTGATGATTGCTTTAGGTTCCTTGGTTGGCATTTATTTTTGGAATGTTTCTTCGTTATTGAAATAATCATTTACTCATTTCAAGTGAGACAATATAATAATGCAATTCCAAATTATGAGACTTAAAATCAATACCAATTTAACTTATTATTCATTTTGCATATTAAAATTAAAATGTTCAATTCACTTTGATTTAGTTGTTGACCATTATTTATCATTGTTTTCCACCTTATATTTATGTTCTTATGACATATAGATTTCCTATAAAGTTGTTTTAGGACCATGATATATCGTATGTCGCAATCGAGAAAACCCTTATGTAAAGCAATTTATTTTATCATTTGATGTATCTCATATTTGCTTTTGTAATTGTCATCATTTTTATTATATTTGCCACATAAAATTATCCTTTTAGGTCATCTTCTATTCATAAAATTCACTTTGTAACATACATACTGTTAAACCTTTTGCAATGTGACAATAATTTAAAAACTATGTTAAATCACATTTTATGGAAACATACGAAGTGTTTAAACAGTTTATAGTAATACGTAAAGTAGTTTAAACATAATGACACAATATAATTTTCAACATTTTATAATTCTTGTTTGAATAAACAAAAGGTTTCTTACTTTAAACTTGTTGAGCATTTAATGAGTGGTTGAGATTACATTAAATGCTTTTAAACAAGACAAAGTTATAACATGCTTTAAGGAACACTTGGGTATACTGTTTGTATTTTTATATCAACTTTGAAATCCTCCCTAAAAGGATTTTACTTTGGGTGTTGATAATGCCACATATAAAATTACTTCATACACATAAAAATAATGCATATTGACAAAAAATATTTTGTCCTTATGTATGATTTTTATGTGTGTGTAGTAATTTCATATGTGGCAATATCATTTGCCTTTTACTTTATGCCAACTGTATAAAATATCTTTTTCCCGTCTTTTAACCTTCTAGGTGCTAGGAGCATTTTGCTCAGCATCTTTGTTGAGGAGATTGACATCATTCAGTGAGGCATTGCCAACCTTGCTAAACTGAACTTCTTCTTTTGACTTGTATTATAATACTTGAACCGCTTCAAACGGTGAAGTAAAGACTTTGTCTTCAAGAACTCAAAATGAGTTTATACTAAAGATTTCTTCAGCGTCATTATTTATTCTTAAGCTAAGCTATTTTATGATCAAATTCTACTTTCTCTTCAAGAACTCAGAATGAGTTTATACTAAAGATTTCTTCAGCATCATTATTTATACTTAAGCTAAGTTATTTTATGTTCAAATTCTATTCACAGACTGTGGTCACTAATATGACCAAACACATACGCTTATGGTTAATAAACTTTATTTACAATATTTTATTTGCAAATACCGATTATTGTTGTATTTATTAGGGAAAATTATTTGTATTAAGGGTCCCACAATTCACATGTAAAATGTACGTGATTGTGTAGCCCGTGGTGGTGAATTGTGATGTGATACATAAGATAAACACCAAATGACAAGCGTCTAACAAAGTTACTCATAAAATTTAATACCACTAGCTATTTTTATATAGATATTCATCTAGGACTCATCGAATGTTTTTTTTTTTTTTTTTTGGAACGGTTCTTTCGGAGAAATCCTTGACCAGTTTGAAACCTGATGGGGGGAAAACCTTCAACTTAAGCCGCCCGAAGGCACGACACTTAATTTGAAGTAAACCCTGTCTTCTCCAGATTCGAACCCTAGTGGGTTGAAACCTTCATTGAAGGACTTTGAAAGCCTAGTATCAACAGACCCTGTGATCAAAGAGGACTTCCCGGATGGTCACCCATCCGGTACTACTCTCTTAGTGGCACACTTAACAAGTTAAGTGTTTACCACTAGACCACATGATTGTTGATCATCGAATGTATTTAGTGACCAGTTTTTTCACACTCTCTTTGATGATTTAGTGACCAGTTTTTTCACACTCTCTTTGATGAGCAGACGTATATGATTAACATGTCAAAATAGGAAGACAAATATAAGGATTTGATATTTCTCTTTTAAATATGTATTAAAAGTAGGGAAATTGGCAAAAAAAGACATCATACTTGCCACCTTTTATCATTGTATGTAACGTTCTTTTTTTTTTTTTTTGATTATATCACTAACTTTTCAAATCCATGCCATTGTAAGTACTGGTGACTTGCTTGACCTGTTGCAGTAGGTTGAGTTAACGATCGTTTGTTTTATTATTGCACCGTTAGTCCTTTATTATTGCAATGTTAGTCCTTTACACGTTTTCGTCCGTTTTTACACGTTTTCGTCCGTATTAACACGTTTTTGTCCGTTTCCGCACGTTTTCGTCCGTATTCACACGTTTTCGTCCGTTTTTACACGTTTTCGTCCGTATTTACACGTTTTTGTCCGTTTCCGCACGTTTTCGTCCGTATTCACATGTTTTTACACGTTTTCGTCCGTTTTTACACGTTTTCATCCGTTTTTACACGTTTTCGTCCGTATTTACACGTTTTCGTCCGTATTCACACGTTTTTGTCCGTTTTTACACGTTTTCGTCCGTTTTTACACGGTTTCGTCCGTTTTTACACGTTTTCGTCCGTATTTACACATTTTTCTCCGTTTCCGCACGTTTTCGTCAGTATTTACACGTTTTCGTCCGTTTTTACACGTTTTCGTCCGTATTTACACGTTTTTGTCCGTTTCCGCACGTTTTCGTCCGTATTTACACGTTCCGCTTTTACACGTTTTTGTCCGTTTTTACACGTTTTCGTCCGTTTTTACACGTTTTCGTCCGTATTTATACGTTTTTGTCCGTTTCCGCACATTTTCGTCCGTATTCACACGTTTTTACACGTTTTCGTCCGTTTTTACACGTTTTCGTCCGTTTTTACACGGTTTCGTCCATTTTTACATGTTTTCGTCCGTATTTACACGTTTTTGTCCGTTTCCGCACGTTTTCGTCCGTATTCACACGTTTTTACACGGTTTTGTCCGTTTTTACACGTTTTCGTCCGTATTTACACGTTTTGTCCGTTTCCGCACGTTTTGTCTGTTTCCGCACGTTTTCGTCCGTATTCACACGTTTTTATATGTTTTCGTCCATTTTTACACGGTTTCGTCTGCTTTTACACGTTTTCGTCCGTATTTACACGTTTTTGTCCGTTTCCGCACGTTTTCGTCCGTATTTACGTGTTTTTGTCCGCTTTTACACGTTTTTGTCCGTTTTTACATGTTTTCATCTGTTTTTACATGTTTTCGTCCGTATTTACACGTTTTTGTCCGTTTCCGCACGTTTTCGTCCGTATTCACACGTTTTTGTCCAGTTTTTACACGTTTTCGTCCGTTTTCGCACACTTTTTGTTTGTTTTCGCACGTTTTCGTCCATTTTTGTCAGTATTATTATATGTTTTCCTTCATTTTTCTTATAAAAAAATTAGAAAAAAAAAATCAAAAAAATAAAATTTCGAAAACTAAAAATAAGAAAATTAAAAAAAAATCAATAATTATTTAAAAAAAATTCGATAATTATTTAAAAAAAAAATTCCAAAATTTTTTTATTTTCTAATTTTTGTTTTTCAAAAAAATTTTGAATATTTTTAAAATTTTTAATTTTTTTTTAAATTACTTTTTTTTTAAATTTTTTTAAAAATTTTGAATATTTTATAAAAAAAAATTTAATTATTTTTTTAAAAAGTTTTAAAAAAAAATTTGATTTTTTTTTAAGATTTTTTTCTATATTTTTTTTGCCAATATTTTTTTGGAATTTTTTTTGTGGTGATGGATTGTGCATGGAATGATTATATTTTTTATCAGTATAATAATACTGACAAAAATGGACAAAAACGGACGTAAACGTGTAAAAATCGGACGAAAACTTGTAAAAACCGACAAAAACGAACAAAACGTGAAAAAAACGGACAAAAAACGGACGAAAACGTGTAAAACGGACGAAAACGTGTAAAAACGGACGAAAACGTGTAAATACGGACGAAAACGTGCGGAAACGGACAAAAACGTGTAAATACAGACGAAAACGTGTAAAAACGGACGAAAACGTGTAAAAACGGACAAAAACGTGTAAATACGGACGAAAACGTGCGGAAACGGACAAAAACGTGTAAACACGGACGAAACCGTGTAAAAACGGACGAAACCGTGTAAAAACGGACGAAAATGTGTAAAAACGGACGAAAACGTGTAAAAACGTGTGAATACGGACGAAAACGTGGGGAAACGGACAAAAACGTGTAAATACGGACGAAAACGTGTAAAAACGGACGAAAACGTGTAAAAACGGACAAAAACGTGTAAAAACGAACAAAAACGTGTAAAAACGTGTAAATACGGACGAAAACGTGTAAAAGCGTGTAAATACGGACGAAAACATGCGGAAACGGACAAAAACGTGTAAATACGGACAAAAACGTGTAAAAACGGACGAAAACGTGTGAATACATACGGAAACGTGCGGAAACGGACAAAAACGTGTAAAAACCGGACGAAAACGTGTGAATACGGACGAAAACGTGCGGAAATGGACAAAAACGTGTAAATACGGACGAAAACGTGTAAAAACGGACGAAAACGTGTAAAAACGTGTGAATACGGACGAAAACGTGCGGAAACGGACAAAAACGTGTAAATACAGACGAAAACGTGTAAAAACGTACGAAAACGTGTAAAAGCGGACGAAAACGTGTAAAAGACTAACGTTGCAATAATAAAGGACTAACGGTGCAATAATAAAACAAACGATCGTTAACTCAACCTGCTGCAACAGGTCAAGCAAGTCACCAGTACATACAATGGCCTGAATTTGAAAAGTTAGTGATATAATCAAAAAAAAAAAGGACACTACATACAATGACAAAAAGTGGCAAGTATGATGCCTTTTTTTGCCAATTTCCTTTAAAAGTTGTATAGATAATTTAGTAGGAGTGTGTACATTAAAGTGTTAGCGGAATCAGAATTGAGGATGCTATGTATGGCTTTCGGGTAGAACTGTAAAATATCATACAAATTAGGTTGATTATTGGTTTCGTTGGGGTTTAATCAAATAAATCGAACAAATTATGTTGCCTTTCAAAAAAATAAAAAAAATAAAAATAAAAATAAAAAAAATAAAAAAGAAAATTTATAAGCTAGTTTTAGTAAGCTTATTTCTTGACTTTGTGCTTAGCATGCCTTAGAAATGGGAAATAAAACTCATTAGCATGCCTTAGAAATGGGAAATAAAACTCATCCTCAATGATGTTAAACTTTTTACATTTACTAGAATTTTAGTACGGTAAAGCTTCTTTCGATTAGATAGAATGCCTATTTGACCCTCGTAACGTTTTATCCATCTTTTTGGATTTGTTTGCGTAGCTCCTTGTTTCTCTTAATTCAATTTTCCATTGGAGAAAAAACATAAAAAGATAAGAAGTTTATTAGCTGAAAAATAAGTTAGAAATAAAGAGTTGACCCGAACAAGCAAGCCCAAAAATAAGCTTGAACAAACACCCTCATCATCTTGTGTTTCTGTCATTGGATTATGATCTTTCTATAATCATGGCTCTAAATTTTTTACTTATTGCTATTATTATGTTACATTGCAAATATCATACATCGGCTTGGAATTACAACATGCATGTGGCATATTAGTACACTAAATCAACATTTTTTTTTTCTTTGAAATCAAGTTTTAAAACTCACTAGTTAATTATAAGCCTCACAATTTATTTGTTTTAACTAAAATAGATACCTATTCCAATTATTTAGCGAATAATTGGCTCATCAGAAACACCTTATTTATACAGAAAAATAAGGTTTTGTCATGTGGTTATGCATACGACTTGACGACCAGGGAACCCGTTTGTTCCACACATCTTCCCGGCCCGTATATATCTTATCTTTGAAATAGACCAAATCCATTTAATTTTATCTGTTCACCAACTTGTTATTTACTCCGTATCATTTTTGATAAAAGCTACAGTATATTTCATTTTTTGATCATTACTGTTTTGTGATTTTTTGACATTTTCTATGTTTGTCATTTTCACTCCATATTTCCATATTGACTTTCTGAAATGGAACTGTGAGAGTAAATTGTATTTACATTTTTTTCGAATTTTTATTCAGCAAAAACGGAAACATTCAAAAGATTAAAACGGATGAAAGTTTTCCTGTTGATGTGTACCGAGTGATGCTTAAACTCTAAACCTGATCTTGTTAAAAGATTACGTGCTGGTTTTCCTTATAAAATTGTTAGAAGCTTTTTCAAAGACGCTAGGTTCACAGATATTGCAATATCTTTTAGAGAAAGCAACACGAATGCCTAGCATGGGCGGAGATAAAGGGGGTCAGAGGGGGCAGGTGCCTAGCGAAAAAATTTGTAATGTAAATTTTCGAAAATATTTGGCTTTTTTCGCAATTTGCCACCCCTAAGTACCAATTTATAGTATAGTTTCTAAAATTTATCAAAGTGTGCCCCCGACCAAAAATTCCTGGCTCCGCCCTTGATGCATAGTGCAGGATGAACAAATGAACTACGAACAAGTAATGAAACAACGAAATTAGTTATAGTTACGAACATGTCAAACTTGATTTAAACATATCATATCGTATATACACTAGTCATAAAATCAAACATGCTCTTAAGCAACGTCCTAAATCAGAAATATACAACTTTGTGCGCGTATCCTTCAAGTGATTATTATAGGTAATATAGATAGCGTTGGTGATACAAAAATATTTGTTATTAGGTGGGAATGCAGGATTCATGTAATTCTTAAATGATCATTTGTTGTTGATGGTGATGATCAACTAGCTAGGAGTTTGATTGACGGATTTTTTAGGAGATCGACCGTATTAGAAGAAATTTTGGCCGGGCTTAGAATTGAATGTGTAAGCTGTGGATGGTGACTGGTGATGGGGTGTTGTGGGGTTGAGTATTAAAGAGAAGACGCACGTTAAGTTAACAAAGTAAAGAATGTACACAAGTGCATGTTCTTGGGTTGGCGCATAGAGACAAAAACAAGGCAAGACAACAATGATATTTTGGTCAAAAAGACTTGAACACCCTTTTAAATGATCAAGTGCCATCACTGAAATAAGGTTGTTAAGAAAACTGAAAGTGGAAAAAGTTGTCATAAGCTAAAGCTAGCAAACTGTATAGGTCAAGCTAGGAAACTGTAAAGGTTTGGATCTTTGGTCATGTGTGTGATCAACCAATCAGGACACTATAAATTCGAGTTCCGAGTTTAGACATAATCACATAAGTTGTTATATATAGTCAGAGCCGTATATTAGTGTGTGCGAGGTGTGCTGTCACACATAGCCTCCAAATTAAAGAGGCCTCAAAAATTTTCTATCGGATGTATGTATATTCGATAAAAGTGACTTCAAGTATTTGATTTAAAAAGTTGCATTGTAAGCTAGCCGATGCACTTTGAAAATGATTATTTATTATTTTATCTCTTTATAAAATTATTTAGTTTTTATTTTAGGTCTCGTTTTTTTTTTTTTTTTTTTATTATTATTAAACTAAATTCTGTATAAGGCATCTATAAATTCAGAAACGGCACTGTATATAGCTAGATAATATCTATGTATGTGTAAAACATTATCGTTCTAAAATATAAGGTAGTACAAAGAACATAAGAATAAGAATTAAACATTAAGCATTAAACTTTTAGAAATCCTTAGAAGTTAGAACAAAGTTATTTCAAAAATCTCATTTAAACAAAATGACAAAGTATGTATTCCCCACTTGTCTAATTCTCTCATTAAAAAAATAATGACAAGCTCAAACAACCACAAATCATGTTAAACAATATTTCAATCCGTGACTCACTAAACATATGGATATACCATATACACCTTATATATCCATTAATTTATAGACAGCCTATACCATACTTGCCAAAACAAAATACCTCATGTGCTTTAGCTACACAACATCATATACCCTTATTTTCAGCCAACTCATACTCACTCGTGAGTCATTATTCATATACATAACTTTTTGTGGTCCAAAAAAATAAACAAAAGTTACAAAACAAGTTCATGGATTGATCAATTTATTAAGCAACATCTGTTTTTCTGTTCCACATTCATTTTAATCAATGGCAGAACTATGTGATTTGCAAGTGCATATTAATGGTCAACAAACATTCTATCTTAATGAGGTAACATTTAACATATGTGTATGTGTGAGTATTTGCTCTAAATATATTTTTGCTCTCAAAGTCTGATTAGGGTTTATTGCAGAAAACAATATCAAGATTTTCGGGAAAGTTAAGGAAGATCATAAAGAAAGAAAAGAAACGAACCCAAATTCGTAAAACGGGAATTGAGATCAATGATTTCCCTGGTGGCTCAGATGGATTTGAATTATTTTCAAGATTTTGTTACAAAAACGGCGAGATTGATATCTCGGTTACAAATGTTTCTCTACTTCATTGTTGTGGTGTTTTCTTAGCAATGAATGACACCTTGTTGCCACAAACCACTAAGATTTTGTCACGCATGACTGAGTGGTCATGGACACAAGTTCTTGACTGTCTCAGGAGTTGCACACCGTTTATTTCTTACGCGGATTCTTTTGGCATCATTGAAAAACTTCTATCTAATCTCATACTCAAAATCACACAAAACTCTGATTCCATATCCAACACTTTAATCACATCTTCATCTTCTTCTTATTCATCACCAGACAATACTATAAAGTCTAGTACTTTACTAAGACTCTCATCATGCTCATCAACCAAAGGTTTATGGTGGTTTGATGACTTAACAATTTTACCACCATCCATAATCGAAAGATTCGTTAAAGCTCTAGGAGCTTATGGCAATGAAAACAATAGTTTAGTTGTCACAAGATTTTTACTGCATTACTTAAAAACATCATCACAATCCAAGACACAAACTTTTCCAAGAAGTGAGTATGGTGGTCTAGCAGATACAGCAGTCCATGGAGTCATACTAATGGGAAAAAATGCATTTTCATGTAGAGGGCTATTTTGGATACTAAGAATTGTTTCAAATTATGGGTTGAGTAGAGAATGTAGATATGGGCTAGAAAGATTGATTGGTGGCATGCTTGATCAAGCAAAAGTGGATGATTTGTTGGTGAGTAATACTAATGGATCAAGTGGTGTGTATGATGTGAACCTTGTTTTGAGATTGATCAGAGAGAGTAATAAAGTTGAAGGGGTGTGTTTGGATAGAATGAAAAAGGTTGGGGGGTTGATTGATAAATATTTAGGGGAGATTGCACCAGATCATAACTTGAAGATATCAAAGTTTTTAGGAGCTGCAGAGAGCTTACCAGATTGTGCAAGAGATTGCTTTGATGGGGTCTACAAAGCCATTGATATATACCTTGAGGTAATTCCTAAAATCATTAATTTCTTGTTATATGTTGCTGCATGTTACCAGTATATATTTGCAGTATGCAATATAAAAAAACCGTTCACAAAATCATGAACGGTTCTTTTAGAAACATAAATATCACACGTTCACAAGTAATAAGTTAAAATGTCTCCATCGAAACTTTAACCTACAATATTTTGATATATACTCGGTAAGTCATTTACGCATTGCTAGACCAAAGATATATAGTAGTTATAGAATTTTGGGCAAGCTTGCTTACATAGTACATATGTTTTTGTTGGAACTTATTTCAAGTAGGATGTTTGTGCTAAATGACGACAATAATTCTTTGATGAAAAATGTGTGTGTGTGTGTGTTTAAAGCAAAATTTAAACTTGTAACCAAAACTCGAGGGGCGCTCTAGACAAAATCCAAAACAATTTTTTATTCATTGTGATTGGTAAATAATTAGAATATTATTATTTTATGTATTTACTGAATATTTTTTGCCTTGTTAGATCGAATTTTTTTTTCATGTGAGGGTCAATAGATGCCTTTGAACAAAATGAATATGAGCTAGAGATATAAAGACAAGACATAAACTACACCGGATGTGACAAAATATGTCTATTTCCTTTTTTTGGGATTAGAATTTGAGGAACACATATGGCATTATAAACTTTAACCAAACATTATACTATATTAGTGTTTAAATTTATTTATTAATGCTATGTTAATAAAACTCGTACATTTCATTAGTTTCAGTATCCATAATTTTCTTGTGTTTTATTGTAGGTTTTCAATGCAGTACTCTACTTGTTGATTTACATACTCGTATTTATTATATAAATATAATAATTCAACTTTTTTTTTTCCTTCCCTAATTGAGTATCTAAGTTAAAATAATTAATAATTTTTTGTAAAAAATAATATTTGTTTTATATTTTTTTCAAATGTGCCGTCTGATACACGGCGTCTAGAACAATTTTGACCTATACAAATATTTTTAAGTTCTACGTAGTAAATCAGTAAGTAAATTGAAGTTTTTCGTCATCTATAACGACATTTATTCTAGGAATGCATTATTGCCATTTTGGCTGTACTTGATCATACAATCTACAACCTACAAAATAAAAATATTACTCCGTAAATGTTTATATATTCAATTAAACGATAGAAATATTGAAAACTTTGTCCAATTAGTATTTGTATCTTTTTCAACCAAAATATTAACATAAAAAACTATCCCATCTATTCCCTATAAGCGATAGTTACGCCGAAAAGGTAAACGTACATGATATTTTATTTAGTTTTTATAAGCATCTCTAAAAATAAAAATAAAAAGTTATTTCATGAAAATCATTTAATAAAAGGGGCAACTTCATATTTTCCCAATAAAAACATCAAAATTCCATATATCCCTAAACATGCATAAAAATCATTACAAAATATGCATTATTCATTTGTAAATTAAGTAAATATGACATTTTAATATTTATATTGGGTAAATATGAAATTATCCGTTAATAAAATTTATAAAGGCATGAGTTAACCACACCCTTCCTAAGCCACACTCTCCTTATTTTACCAGCTGCCGTCGATTGTACTGTCTGCATTAAAACTTGTATATTTTGACTAAAAGTAGATGGACCCCCTGATAGGGAGGGTGCGGTCAACACATCCCTTTATAAATTGAAGGCACATGAATGCCTATTACATCATCTTTATGATTTTGTACGTATCAGACTATCAGAGTCTTGTCTTTTCTCTATTTTATTTCTAACGTAAAATCCTATCTGTCCCCATTTCTTTCATCTTATGTTTTAACCCAATTGCAAGAACGAACTTTGTAGGGAGTAAGTTTACAAGAATGAACATTTTTAAAATGTTTTACCAAAATAACTAAAATATGTCCCTATCAAAGTTTTGAATTTCCATTCGCATGGCCCACCAAAAGTTACATAGACACTCATATTAGATAAGTATTACTGTACTTTTTTTTGAGCAAGAAGTATTACACTATTACTGTACTTGAACAATATACTTTTCAGTTTTCATGATTTTAGTCCGGTATCTCTAGGGACGATGAAGTTTAAATTTCGAGTAACAAAAAACTATTCACAGATTTTACATCATGTTACATTGTCAACGTAAGTAAACCAAATTTAAATGTTATAAGACAATGTTTTTGCATTATTATTTACGTTATAATGTATGTGATGTGCTGCTTACTCTTGAGCTCCAAAAACACACACAGGAACATCACAAACCCAGATTTTCGCTCAAGGGTGCATGCTCTCGCCCAGAATTTCGCCTCCCAAAGGTGTGCTCGCCCACCACCTCGCCCCAACTCACCTCGCTCACCAGCTCGCCCACAGCCCATCACTCCCACCACCTCACCCACCACCTCGCCACAGCTCTTCACTCCCACCACCTCGCCCACAGCCTCGCATGTAGCATTTATACTTTTCAATGGCCTTTAATATCGCCTAGAAAAATGAGAGACACGTGTGGTTCAAAAGTTGTCATGAACTGAATCTAACGGATCATATGCAAAAGTTCATTTTCATAAAAAATGTGGTCGAGGTTTATTTTTGTAAACGGATACTTGTTATGGTTCATTTAAGTAATTTACTCTTTTGTTTTTCATCCCATCCTTTCTAACCTATAGTAATTTTTCACTCCCAAAAATCCCAAAGGCTTAAAAAAGCGAACGAACTAAAACAAAATAAAGAGCTACTAAATGTAGTACTTTAACTTAGATACTTACATGCACATTTAATTTGTGTCGATATAAGTATATATATATATATATATATATACACACACTAATAGGCGTTTTGGTTACTGTAGCTACAGTACACACGCAAGTTTTATGTTTGGCCATTTTAGTCCCTGAGGTTAATGATCAATTGTGAAGTTAGTCTTTAACGACCGTTATCTAACAAACTTGGATTAAATTTGCAATGGAACAGTAACTTCCGGGGCTTTTTCTGTGCAAATAATAAACAGAAACAGCTCCTAACGTCAACTTTTTTTTCACCATTAGTCCCTAAGGACTAACATTGCAACAGAACGTCCGTTAAAGGACTAAAACTGAAAAATACCTTGCTACAGTGTCAAACAGTGGCTTCAACAGTGCCAAACAGTGTGAAATAGTGCATGTACTATAGCTAAGGATTTTCGCTTTTAGTCCCTCAGGTTAGCTAGAAATTGCACCGTTAGTCCCCGTTAATGATCTTTTGCAAATTTAGTCCTTAACATAAAAAAAAAATTACAAAAAACTTAAGAGCATCTCTTATGCAAAAAGCTTTAAAAGCTTTTTACTATTTTAAAAAAGCCTTTGTAAAGGGTTTTTATCCATAGTGTTGAAAGCTTTTTATAAGGTTTTTAGAAAGACTTGTGAAACACAAAGTCTTTCCTCAAACCTTGTTCATTAAATATGAAATGCATTTAAGACATTAAATGCAAAAAGTCTTTCTTCAAACCTTGCATTGTTGATGCTCTAACCATAACATACAAAAAAAATTACAACAAATTTACATAACAAAATAACTATCCACCTTGAACCAAATCAGGGAAAAAAAGGAAAAAAAAAAACGCAACAAAGGATACAAATAAAATTTGTACAAAAAATTTATCAACAAATACAAATAATTACAACAAAACTTACACAAAAAGTTTAATAACTAAGTTTGAAACCAACTCAAACAATAGTAGATTCCGATGACGCCAGCTAAGATTCCGGCGAGGCAGTAGTGGTTTCCGGACAGGACAAACCTGAAAAAAAAACACAAAAAGCTTAAAAAAATCTATATAAATTCATAAATAAATGGTTAGACATAGGAAGCAAAAGAGATGTTAACTCGCCCGAGTCAACGCGGGTTGACTCGGTGAGTCACCGAGTCGCGGTTAAATCTTGTAGATCCACATTTTTTTCAATCTTTTACAAAGGTTTTATATGAAAATCGAATTAAATAAAAAGTTACTAATTAAGGTTTGAAAAAAAAATATATAGGGGAAGGGTGTTACCGAGAGAGAGACAGAGCAAGGGTGACGGTGGCGAGACTGTGGTGGTGAGGCAGCGGCGGTGGAGGTGTTTGGTGCCGCCTCGAGAGTTAATAAGCTCAAGAAAGGTGAAAAATAAGCCGATCTACGATTTGGGGTGAAAAAGTGTCTCGCCGGAAAATTTTCCGGCAACGGTGGGTGGTTGGAGGTGACGGCCGGCGAAGGTTTAGTGAGAGAGAGGGGAGAGATTGTTTGTGTGTGTTTATCAGTGACAGAATGGTTATAAATTTCATATGCATTGCTTATATTGAACATTTGAACATTATTATTCCGATGACCATTGTTAAAAACTTCACAGTAAGACAGCCCACTACACTTAAGGCCTACTTATAAATTATGGGCTTTATAAGGTTTTATAAGGCTACAAAATGATTGGTCCAATAAATGTGATTACATGTTTATTTTAATCACAATCACCACTTCACCACTTTATTATAAGATGTCAAATATTAACGATAAGAGTAGTGCTATATCCACATAATTTATACAAAATAATTTCCACAAAATGAGGTATAACAATATGATTTGTCATGAAACAAAGAGTTAGTGGAGGAACAATGTACTAATTGGTCCATTTGTCTTGCCACATCATTATGTGGAAGTTCTTTTGTAAAAATTTTGTGGTTCTAGCAATTCTCTAACGATAAACTTGAAAGGCATTTGCTTAGGAACAGTAAATGTACTGTTCATAAGGAATTTACCAAAATGGTTCTTCAGGTTAGCTCTAAATCGCACAGTTAGTCCCCCGTTACTGATCTTTTGCAAATTTAGTCCTTAATAACAAATTCTTTTTTTACTTACGATCGTTTTATTCCGAGTTTAGATTAAACACAACATTCCCGCAGCAACACGCGGGTACCCCGCTCGTGTATATATATATATATATATATATATATATATATATATATATATATATATATATATATATATATATATATATATATATATATATATATAGCTAGTCAAATATATATGGTAAGTTAATATATGATGTATTTTTATATACGAAATGGCTTAGTAATTACTCCGTAACAGACAAAACAAATACGTAGTAATACTTCGTAGTCATATTTTTTTGGATGTACTTTAGTGGCCTAACATGATTTGTCACGGACGGCTGAAACCAACACCTCAAACCACTTGTCTAGTGGCTGAATCAAATCAGTCCTTGTAAGGTACTTTTTACAAAGTACTATTGAAATACCCTAGAATAATACTAATACACTACTTAGTTTTCACATGATATTATTATTCTCTTATTCGTATAGCTAGCTAGCTATCTTGCATGCTAAATTCAGAGTTCTTACAAGTTAGTAAGATACTAAAACAGCACATAACAACACTTTCGCGCCAAAAGATGACTACTATTTCACACCATGCACATCATAATCTGCAAATCTATCACACATGTCCGAAACAATATTTAATAAAAGCTAGCTTATGGTTATGAACCAAAATTCAATAAATCACAATCAAATATATTACATTCACATATGTACTTGTCTTTTAACCACGAGGAGCATGAAAACTAGTAGTTGGTAAAAGCGAGTGTCCCTGTCAAGTAGTAGTAGCTAGGGACGAAGATTCCAGTGGACGTCCACATGATTGCTGTCTGACGTTCCCCACCACATATCTACTCCTATCTTAAAAGTTAAAAGTCCTTCTGATTTTCAGAATTTTCCACGTGGCCCTACATATCTTTGCAATGACGAAGGGATCTTTCTTACACCTTGTCATCATGTTTTCTGTACTCATTTAGGGCTCGGCACATTTAGTTAATTAATTTGAGTTTAGCCTAGCTATTCAAAGGTACCTAGTCGATGTCATACTATATATGCTAAACCCTAATGAAATCGTGTTTGAATTTGCAGTCGCACCCATGTCTATCACTGGAAGAACGATCACGACTATGTAGATGTTTAAACTACGAAAAGCTAAGCTTAGAAGCATGCAAAGACTTGGCCAAAAACCCAAGAATCCCACCAAGAATTGCAGTCCAGGCACTTGTTTCGCAGCACTCAAACATACCAACGCAATATTACACAAACGATCATCATCATCATCAAGATTACACCTACATAAGCGACCATGATCACGAAAGCCCATTGACCAAAAGCAGCAGAGAACTTATGGTGCTATACAACAAGAATGGTGCACATGATCATCTTCATTATGATTCACCTGGACATAGCTCGAGAATCAGCTCAAGACACGAACACAAGGAAGTTGATGATGGTGTGGTGAAACTAAACTTGCAAAGGATGCAATGGAGGGTGGTTGAGTTGGAGAAGATTTGTAGGGAAATGAAGGGTCAAATGTCTAAAATGGTTAAGGGTGATCGAGTCATGTCGACGCATGGTAGACAATTGCCAAGATTGTGCTGACCCATTGAAAGCTTTCTGGTTATGTTTTCAACTTTTTTTCTGGTCTTTAAGTGTATAAGAATGTGTTATCATGAGTGATTTTCTGTATATTAGTTGCTTGAAATATGGGTTTGAACAAATGGTTTTTCATTGGGACTTATTGGTCTGGTCTCTTATTGTATATATGCTAGTAATTTAAAAATAAATTGATCGATTGCGATTAGTTGATCTGGAAATATTTCGAATGGTTCTTGAAAAATGTTTCTTTACTCGTTTGAAACGAACTTGACGCGGTATGTGCTGATAGAGTCGTAGTAGGATTATTATAATTATCTTTTAATAGAAAGAGTCTGAGAGAGTTTCTCAATTCTTGGTATTTTATCCGTGTGATATTAATCTTTTGTGTGATAATTCATCAATTATTCTCGACCGACGCTATATATCTAAATTGTCTATAATTTGTAGGGTTGTCCTACATCAGAACTTTAGCGGCCATTGTTAACAGCTAATGTTAGGTCCACCAATATTCGAGCAATGTCTTATGTACACAAAAGATCATGATCATGTGTCACAAGCATAATTGCATTGTACAAGCATCCTATATAGCAACCATTCATCGGCTCACTTAGGTCCATTACAGTTTATAGGAATTTTGAAATTGATCGATCATGATGGTCCGATTTTTCATATCTATGTAAATGGTTAATATCTAGTTGAAAGTGATTATTTGATTATTTACGGGTCAGATCGAAATCAGATTGATGTTACTAATGACACAAAACCGTATCCATTTTCAGTTTGTTTTATAACTTGTACGCGTTCTTCTATCATTAACATGCTTAATACAAATCTTTTGCTAAATGCCTGAACTTAACTGAAGAAAAATCTTTATGCATTAACCCTTGAATTAATAGTTTATTCAAAGCAGTTTTCTTAAAAGGTATGACTAAAGGTATAAATATTTACATCTTATCTCTTATATATCTCCCTATATATACCCTGCTCGATCGATATCGAGTATAGTTTTTTTATCTTTTATATATATATAGAATCTGGATCACAGAATGATCCATGTGACATGTCAATTACTTACATATAGGACATGTATGTGGGGTTATTTATACATTGTTCACCATTTTCATGCACTTTCTCTTCTACTTTTGTTCATTTGTCACTTCTTTTTGCATTTATATGAAACCGAATTGACAAATCTCTGTCATGTACAAGTAATTTAGGGTTAATTATGGCAAAACGTACTATACTTGCCCAAAATATTAGTTTTGAGTAGTGAACAAAAAAAAAATCTTATCTAAGCACTAATGTTGACACTTTTGTCTTTCTTTAAGTATTATGACAGTTTTACCATTTCAAATTACATAAATGGTCCCTATTGGTTGCGAAAATTGCATCCAACGTCCTTAGCCTAAATTACATAAATGGTCCCTGTTGGTTTGCGAAAATTGCGTCCCCCATCCTTATTCTCTTTCCAATTCTTTTTTCCGAAATTCTTATTTTTCTGATTTTTTTTAAATTCTTTTTTTTTTAATTTTATTTAAATAATTTCGAAAAAAAAATTCATGAAATTTTCGAAAAAAAAAGATTTTCTAAAAATAAAAAAATATTTTCGAAAAAAAAAATATTTTCTAAAAACAAAAAATTGGAAAAAAAATTATTTTTGAAAAATGAAATATTTTCGAAAAAAAAAATTTGGAAAAAAAATATTTTCGAAAAAAAATATTTTCAAAAAAAAATATTTTCTAAAAATAAAAAATATTTTCGAAAAAAAAAATATTTTTGAAAAATGAAATATTTTTGGAAAAAAAATTTTGGAGAAAAATATTTTCGAAAAATTTGAAAAAAAAACTATTTTCGAAAAAAAAAAAAATTTGAAAATTTTTTTTTCGAAATAAAAATATTTTTGAAAAAAAATATTTTTAAAAAAAAATATTTTGAAAAAAAATATTTTTGAAAAAAAATATTTTGAAAAAAAATATTTTCTAAAAATAAAAAAATATTTACGAAAAAAAAATTTCAAAAAAAAAAAAATTGGAAAAAAAATTAAGGACTTTAAATGCAAATTACAAAAACTTAAGGGTAAAATGGTTTTACAAAAAAATTCTTTGTCTTTACTACTCAAATAAAGACAAATATGTCAACATTATTGCTCAGATAAGTATTTTTTTTTGTTTGCTGCGCAAAAGTGATTTTTTTGACAAGTATAATACGTTTTGAAAGAATTAACCCACTAATTTATCTCTATGAAAATGCATGTGAAGTGATATCTTTTTTTGCTAGAGCATTTGATTTCACTTTTTCCTTCTATATAATGAATTTGCTTGCATTATGTTGATGTGATTTTATAAGTTTAGGTATGTGCAAGACATAATCAAAACCAAATGCAAGTTACAAGACATAATCAAAAGGGTTAATGTCATAAAATAGTAAAATATTTTTCTGAAATTTCCATTTTGGTAACTAAACTTCTTTTTTAATCCACTTTAGTTATTATACCTTGTATGTGGTGGTCTTAATGATTATTATCTTCTCGAATTTTCAACCGGTACTTGACATCATCGTGCAAAATGTCTAATATGTGATAAGTTATACTCAAATGTTGACTAGTTTCGAATTTTTTACCAGAATTTGTAAAGAAAACAAGGCAAAAAAATGATAATTGTATGATTTTTCCCTTTTTCATGAAACGCCATCAAACATATGTCAACATTTATGTTAAAGATTTTGACAAGTTATACCATATCATCCATTGAAAAATTAAGAAAATAACTATCATTATGACCTACACATGCAAGTATAATAACCAAAGTGAATAAAAAGATGTCTAATTGCCAAAATGGACAGTTACAAAAAGTACGTTTCTATTTTATGACATTGATGCTACTCGAAACGAGCGAATTTTGTAAAAACGTTCTATAAACTACCATCTATGTAGGTTAACTAAATCTATATTTACTTTCTTTTATACCAAATCTGATTAAACAATAAAATTTTACTTTACAAAACCTGGCAACTATGTTTTTGCTTGTCTGCATATCCAAAATGAGGATATAGAATTGGTCAAAGACTTGAAGACAACTTTACTACAATTCTACATATAAGCCCAATGTTAAAAGGGCCCATCTTAGCTGCACAAAGCCCAAAACGTTATATCCAGAAATGTGCTAATCTTATACTGTATTCAAATAACCAAAAAACAAATTGAGTACAACATTATCTATATATATAGGGAAAATGATCACTGCTGTGACAGCAGTGATCATTAGCTGCTGTCAAGGCTTCGTCGGGGGACCATTGTTGCTGCAAAATGAACATTCAAGGACCATTTAGTAACATCGGGGGTGGGTTTTGTGTGTTACAGCAGGTAACTCCCTGCTGTGTTACAGCAGGGATGTTATCCCCATATATATAACTAGATGGGGACCGGCAGCCGCGTTGCGGCGGGGCGTCGGTTCTTTGGCATCAGTAGTTGCCATGTGGGCTGGTGTTCCTGGTATGTTAAAATTTTTTGGGTATCAACTTCCATCCATACTTTTCATGGCCTCGTTAGCCGGTGTTGTTTTATAGTACATGGTTTCAATACGAATATGCTTATGGTGGACAGTCAAAGCGAGAGATTGGTTGTCGATCATCGCATAGTATTTTTACATACAGTTGAATTGAACTATTTAAGTTACTATTAGGATGAACAAAAAAGTTTTCCAGCAAAGAAACAAAAAAAAGCAAATTGCGGTATTAGAAAATACAGATTACAAAGGAAAAAAACAGAAAATAATGGGGCAAAGCTTTAGATTGTTGTTTCGGTGCTAAGGACCTTCTTGAGTTGAGCCAATTTCATTTCCTCAGATTACCATTCTGTGGGTTGGATTCGTTTGGTGCATTCTACAAAATGGAATGAAAGTTAATGAGTTTGTATTTCCCTAGTTTGCAGTCATGTATCTGCATTGTAAATTTTAATGATATTGCAGAAGAAATACGGTTGCTTACTTGGTAATTTTTGTATATAAGAAAATAATCTGTTGAGAGTTGAGATGATCATGCATGTTAAACTTTATATGCTAAAGATAAAAACTCTCTTTACTTTAATAATACCAGTATTATAAGTGCAAGCTAAAGATCTTACAGTTAGTGTTATGTAAGTTAAGTATAGGCAAACAATAGCAATGATGCACTTGCACCAAAATATTTGTTTTAGTTTTTCCAGTACAAGTGCAATTTCACCAACTTTTTATGCTAATTGATAAATTATGATCATTTTGTAATATAGTTGACTTACAATATTACATATCATGGCGGCTCAAATGAAGAGAAATATGGAATTACAGTATACTGTAATTAGCACCATGCAAGTCGTCATCCATACCCCTATCAATTTGCGTACGATTGCCCTTATATTTATCTATAATCCTGCAAAACTACACCACCAAAAAAGTACATTGTTAATACAACTTGAACTAACCTTCTTACCACATGCTCAAGCATTGCAGGAGGTATATAACTTTATCAAAAAAATTAGTCTCTATGCAACATCAACTTAATTGTATTCATGAATTTTAAAGTTCCAAATTGAGGAACTACATGAAACATAATGACATTTTTTGTGATTTTAATATGCAACAAAGAGGGGCTATAAGCAGCAATAGGTTATACATTTTTCAAAGAGTTCGGATTTTCAATATCGGGCGAGCTTCTAGATACCTAAAAACACAAAACGAAACATCACATGAAATTGATAAATGGCCATCTATACTATATTGAAATCATAGGTTCATAAGAACAAAGTGAACTTACCATAAACATTAATGTGTTTATCAAGCAACCAATTTGGCAATGGATACTTACATAAAGGTTAGGCAATTAGCTCATACTGGAATTATGTCAGGACATTTCTTCTTATCCTTGAAGCCTCAGGCCTTGGCATGTGTCTTTGCTGAAATAGTGACGCTGAAATAGCACAATCTGCTACTATTATAATAGGCATCACAAATGAGTCAAATAAAATTTACCTTCCATCTATAATACGTTTAAATTTGTATACCTCCTGCAGAAGTTCAAGTCGAGAATTGCCTTTGCCAGCTTGTATATGGTGTCAGTCTGTGAAGTTTGCTGGCCTCGTTGCACCTGAATAACATTTATTCGCTTTAATTACAGAGGTTCGTGTATATAAAATGAAACCTTTATTTGAAAGCACGTCAAAATAAAATAAATGAACTTACCAAGTTTGAATTACTATGCACGCTTCATGTTAACTACTTGTAGATTATGACCAATCCAGAACCGCAATAAAGCTTCCACCACTTAAAAATCTTCTGCCACTTAAACACAGGCACCAAACCATAACATTCAGACGCAACGCCAAAACACCCTGTAAACTGATATATCATATAAGCAATATTCACCATAACAGTAATTATTGGTTGACGAAAAAAAATTGAAGTGATAATCACCCAAAATTTTATACGTCAACCGTTATCTATGTTAACAACAATCCATAAATCAAGATTCAGTCTTTATTACAAAACCCTTAACATTAACAAAAACTAAATAACATGTATTTTTTTAAGTTAAAACAAAATTGATCAAAATTAAAAATAAACAGATTAAACCCATAACTACTAAAGGCACAAAAACTTATTTTGTTTGGCCTTATGAGTTATGAGCTATCATTGTTGTGTCTAATTAAATCGACCCATCCAAAAATATTTCTCAAACTTGCCTCTTGTTAACCAAGCAATGTATGAAGTGAGCTCAAAATTAATTATCTTAGTATGAAGTGAGCTCAAAATTACCTGCTCCTATACATAGATAAAAACCAAAGTTCAACAAATAAATAAAAGAAGATACTAAAAGTTGTATGAAGTGTGTGTTTGTTTGCTAATTGAAACCACAAATTCTCATCACATCATAAAAACTAAGCTATAAACAAAAACCTAAAAACATATGACAAAGTCTTATGTTATTGTTTAAATCTTTGCTGATGCCTAAATCAATTTATAATTTTAGATTAAAACCAAAGCGAAACTTAACAAACAAAGAGGGTAACCACTTGGAATCGTAATAGGAATCGTAATAATAAAAACACCCAATTAAAATTAACATGAATATCACAACAAAACCCTAAGAATCGTAACAATATAAACAAATACATTGTTTACCTTAGTTTCAAAAGAGTATTGTTTCATGTGGTGGGGATTTTCTTTAATAAGATAAACCTAATTTGATGTTCATGTGATGGGGATTTTCTTTTGATAAGGAATAGATGAATGAAGCGTATGAATTTTCTAGGAGGTACAAGAAAGGCGGTGTAGTGCTGGGCTTATTTACTGGACATAAAACAGGCCAAAATTCACGGGCCAAAATTAGGCCAATATAAAAGGGTGAAAATTCGGGAGTGAGAAGTTGGCCCAGAAAAAAGAATGGAAAAAGGCACCGAAACGGTGTCGTAAGTGATTGTAAATAATATATATATTAATTAAGGTTCTAAACGACACCGTATTGCCCTCCATTTTCCCACCAAAATTAGGCCCAGCTTTGTGGCCTGATCCATCCCAGTTCAGTCCGGCTAAGGTTTATCATAAACCTACCTTTACTAATCCGTAAGTTTCCACACCCAGAACTTTCCACACACACGCACACCTACTCAAATCATAGATGCAGCAAGAACCCTAAATAAAATCCTGGGAATTTTTTGTATGTTATTCCATGATCAATATTGATTACATGGACAAACATCCAGTTGATGATCGAAGGATGGAATTTCGCAAAGGTATGTAACCTTTTAATTATAGTTATGTTTTTTTTGCCTCTTAAATTGTTGTTACAGGTTGCTATGCAACTGTTGTAGCCGGTTTTAGGTTTAATTATATTTAATTTTCTCGGATTTCAAATTTAGGGTTTTTGGTGAAGATGAAGATGAAAATGAAAAGTTAGGGTTTTCCTTTAATTTTGTGCTTTCTGTGAAATGGGGGTTCATATTAATTTAAGGCTTTTTATGAAATTAGGGGTGTTTGGGATTGGGATTTCGTAAGTGATTATCTAAGTATTGGGGGTGTTTACCTCAGCTTATTTATTAGGCTTATGGCCTCTTTTTGCTCTTTTATAATATTGTGGGGTTGAGGTGATTGGAAGAACTTATGTGTATTGCTTTCTTAATATTTGCAGGTACATATGTACCATTGACAGCCATGTTTCAGAATGCCAATAAACTTTGATTTCACCGTAGATAAGATGAGTGTGGTATCGAAGGAAAGTTTTCAACTGATGGCAAAAAGTATCTGTAACACCCCAACCCGACATGGGTCAAAATGTCACATTATGGTGCCAAATCAGAACATACAAAGCACACAACGCAAGCGGAAGACTTAAAACAAAAGGTTACAAGGGAACAATCTAAAAAAATACAAAAGGAATACTAAAACTATAAGAGAAAGGGAAAAGAAAAAAAACTAAACAGTGTCTAATCTAAGCCAAGTCCAAAACTAGTCCAGATGTAAATGGGCTTCTAGTCCATGGGGTAGTCCACTAACGCTCCTATGCACTCTTCACTCAAACCCAGCTTCCAACCTACAACCTGCCGCAGGAAAAGAAATGCGGCTGAGCTTAAAAAGCCCAGTGAACAGATATATAACAAACGGATAATCGAAACATATATAAGTATAAGGAAAAAGGAAATCGTAAACTCCTGCTAAAATGAATATCATCTGTCAAATGAATAAGAGATCAACGATCAACTGAACAAATATCATAAGTCAACTGAATGAAGCATCATAAAGATAACAAATGCAAGCATAATCAGATAGTAGTAAGGATCAAAGAGCACGTATCAACAAAGGCTTGTCTAAACGAGACGCTCGAATAGACATACGAAACATAAGAAAGCCACGAGCCGACCTACCCGAGACACTCGAATAGATCTCCTACCACATAATCACATATCATATATCCGTTAAATCAAAGTGCACGAAGAGGGGAGACCTCTAAGTACCAAAATGGAGTAGCTAGCTCCCAAACGTGAAGAAGTGTAAGCACACACTCACATTCACCCTACACAGAACAAAATACCTAGGATGCATCCATACGCCCCCCCTACAAAGCAAATCATACATATCATAATATCCAACTGTGCACATAATATATATCTGACAAAATGGGGACGCCGTGGATCAATCACACCTCCACAGAAAGTGTCATTCCATTGGTGCTTCAATGACACGCCCATGGTACCTCCATGAGTAGAATAAAAACTCGGGCATCAGAACAGAACAAATCATATCATGTCATATCGAATAATCAAATCATATCCAACAGAACATAGCAACCTAAACTGAATCATATCATAGAAAACGAATAGCAGACGGATGTCAAATCATAGAATCATATCAAAGGAATCATATCAAACGAATCATATCAAAGCTCATATCAGAAGATCATAACAAAGGGATCATAGCAATGGCTCATATCAAAAGGGATCATAGCAAAGTCAAGGATCAAAGAGAGTCATGAGAAGTCCCTACTGAAAAGGGATAGAATATCTGTACCTTAAACCGCAAATGAAACCACAAGAACACATAAGGATCGAAAGTTACTCCTTCTTCAGCGAATCTACACGAATCAATGATCGTCTTATTATTTACGAGCTCAATTTAAATCAGATTACTCATTTGAGGTTTCTTTCTATTTTTAGAAACGTTCCGTTTTTAGTAACTTGCCAAATATATTAATTTTCCAAAAATAGTAACTTCCATAATTAATAAGTTCCCGATTTAGTAACTTTCAATATTACAATGACAATTTATTAAACTTAAAGCTTAATATTACTAATATAATAGTCTAGAGTTGATCGTGACAATTTTCCAAAGATTAGGGTCTAATATGTCATTTAGCAAAGTCTAGGGTTATAAATGTAAATCAAATACACTTAAAGGTTTAATGTGATCAATATCATATCTTAGGGTTAAATGTGACACTTTATCATAGCTCAGGGTTTAAAATGTAAATAAACTCTTATACTATTAAACTAACCAAAATCCCTTGAGTTAAAAGTCTTATATTGTTATTATTATTTAAAACATGATTAATCTACTAGTTCTACACATATATAATATTAAAATTGGTTTAGGAGCCATAACTTCATGCAAGCTTCATTTCTTGGTCGTAAATTTACGAGAATCGACTTCTATGAACGAGTTTCAAAATTCCCATTCAAATATAATTGATGACTACTTCGACATATGTATAGCTTCCAATTTCATGCGAAAAATTTATTTAAGATTCTAAACATATCGTTCGATATCGTTGATGGTGATTTTTGAATATGATTTAAAGGTGTATGATCTTTGGTTATTTTTTTTTATTATTATTAAACTACAATAAGGGTGAGCATTACCGACCGACCCCCGATTACCGGCCCGATTCCGACCACCCGACGGCCCGATTCCGATCCCGACTAGCAAACGGGTCGGGAGTCGGTTTGCTATTCCGGCGAACTCGGGAGTCGGGTCGGGACGGGACGGGTCGGGACGGGATGATTCCGATCAATAGCAAGCTAATCCGGCCCGATACCGACTAACCGATACCGACCGATTCCGATACCGACTAACCGAACACAATCGGGATCGGGAGTCGGTTTGAGATTCCGGCCACAATCGGGATCGGGCTTGTCGGGACGGGTCGGGACGGGATCGGTTCCGGCCCGATGCTCAGGCCTAAACTACAATATATACGTGAGTGAGAGTATGCATGATTTCATGTTACTAGAGATTTATAAGAAATCTGTTATATATGTTCGAACATTTTTATATTGACATAACCAACTTTAGTATGTGATGCATGAAAACGAAGGTTAATGATTCATACCGCTGCTAAAGAGAATGGACGGAAAGAACCCGAATCCAACTCGAAAGGAATCAACCACGAACCCGAACACAAGCATGGGTAAAACCACCATCTCGAATACAAAATTCAGAAAACCATGCTCGACCCACAACTCAAACGTAACCGAACACGAACGCTAACACAACCCAAAACTAGGTCGAAACAACACAACCCAAGCCCTCTCGAATAAGTAGTATACGACGACCAGACCACCACTTTGGACCAGAATGAACACGACCTATCACCACTTCTCGAACCAGAAAGACCACGCGCAAAACCTCCTCACCAATCTCCTTGTCGTACACTTTTGTGACTGATTTCCCAAGCTCGAATCAAAAGCACCAAAGCAGCCGAATAGTATTTGTTTCTAGGGTTCTTGGTGTGTGTTAAAGAGTGTGTGAAAGTTTATGAGAAATGTTGATAACCGAATGAACAGGTATGTGGGAGATATAGGGGAGGGATGTGCCGAGCAATGAGGAGGACTAAAGACTTTTTCAAGTTTTTCAAATCTTCCAAGTGTATCTAGTCATATTTCATATGTTACATTTAAAATAAATTCGGTCTATGTCAAGCCTTAAGTAGACGTGTGATATTAATTAGTAACAAAGTGTCTTTGCTGAATTTATGAATTTTCCAAGTTATATTTCATATATTTTGTAGTTCACTAGTATTAAGTTATAGATTCAAGTACACTAGTATTTCCAATTTATCAATATCACTTATGTTAAGTTAATGCTAAAATTATTATAAGACGTATTTAATTGTAGGGTATTATAATTCTTCCCCTCTAAAAGAAAATTTTTGTCCGCGAAAATTGAAGTCGCAAAAGTTAAACGGAGACGTAGCATCACAAAAGAACGTCACAATCAACATCACTCTCGGGGAGGTCCTTCCAACGAAATATTCACAAATATAAATTTTCTCATAACTCGATCCCGACAACAAGGATAGCCATAGGCTTTCCACAGAACATAAATCGTAACAAATTTGATCCAACGCATGCGAAACAAATGTGTAGCAGATGACAGATGACAGATGATAATTGAAATCTCACAAGGAGATACATGAAACACATATCCTACGAGGCAAGTACAGAGATATTACTAAACGATAGATCTTCATCAACTCCTACCGAATTCTGAACGAACAAATCAGAATATCAAAACGTATCAGAAGGCATAACAGAATAGGTAGAATCAATCGTACGGATAATAATGAACTAGAGATATAACGTGTCGCGAGCTAACGCTTCCTCAAATGCCAAGACGTCTAACTCTTCTGTGCAGAATAATCAAACCGAACACACAACTCCCAGTCTAAATTCCAAATTTCTCTTTCATAATAATAACTAATCCATTAGTTGCTGTAATCGACTCTGAACCTTCAGTAAGTAGCTCTCCGACCTTATTCCAACCTAAAGGTATTCCACATCTTCATTCATACCAAATCCTAAAAGAACCTCTTGTCACTTGTATGCCATCTTCCTTAGTGAGCAAACACCACCAAACTAAACACTTGTCAACTTTCCCACTCAGCACATCTTCCAAGTTCACATAGTTATTCTGTCTGTTCATCCATCTGAAGATCACGAGTCAAATCCCCATAGGCTTCTATACTTCTTCTGAAAGTATGCTGCAAAACGTGATTCTCTCTCACGATCACTGCAGGTGCGCCATGTAGCTTGAATGATCTTCTGCCAAAAGAAATCTCTAGCGATCTTTCAACCGAGCCGCCCTAGTCACACGATCCATTACAACTCATTTCACGTTATTCTTCCTCTTGTGCTTGGAAATCACCAATGTAGTCACCACCGTCTTCATACCATCCCGTCCAGCTCCAGCCAACTGCCTCTCTCGTTCTTCATCCCGCAACAGTTACTCTTCGAGAATGTCATAGAGGCTTCTTCGAACGTAGAATGTCAACACAAAATACAAAGATAATACTCATGTTTCTCATTCGTCTCTGAATATACTAAAATGTCATACCATGACAATTTGTCCTAGTATTCAAGAAAGACACGTATTATTAAATTCATAGGAATAATCGGAGTAGTAACCAATACAATTGGCATTACAACCCTCATAAAGATCATAACGAATACGGAAAGGAATTCTAAGAATATCTCGCTCTCTCACACAAAACATGATATGATCCAGCTTCCAGAAATCAACCCACCACCTCATACTATCTTCATTCTTCTTCATGAATAAAACAGAAACACATCAGGGATACACGGCAAACATTCCAGCAATCCGAATAACTCTTGAAGCAAGTCTCATCAAATGAGGTATATTCACAACCGCGAAGGATTAACGCACGAGCTTTCAAAACAAAGTGGTCATAAACGATTATCAGGTTAAGAATCATGAACTTCACAAAACGTCAAAGGTGACAAACATAAAATGACCGTCGTCATCATTAAAATACTCGAGCAACAAATCTAAATCTAAAATAACATCGAATCGAACATCTCCAACGTAAACAGATTAGCACAACAAAATCGTCTCCAAATATCTCCAGAATGCATCGGACAAATCGAATATACACGATGAAAAGTCACAAAACAATCATAGGGGTAGAATAGGTAAGGTCAAAATCAGCAATGAAGAAAGAATCGAAAGCAAGGAAAAGTCATAAAGTGTGTCAAACATGTAGGATTCATACATACGCGAATCTCTGAACGAACGAAAGGCATCAAAATGAATTTCAAACGAATCAAGAATCGAAGTTCAAAAGAAAGTGATAACTCGCGGAAATGAAACTTATGAAGGCATACTACAAATTCTAAAGGCATCCTAAACACATGTCTCGAATCCTGATAAGTCTTCTAAGTCTCCGAAATGAATGTTCTAGTAAGAGCTTAACGAAAAGCAAAGACATAAATCAGAGTGAAACGGAAGCAAGAAAACCAACGTCTGATCATATATCTACCCACTCCTCACCGGTCATAATAAAGCTCTTAAGGGTAGAAACTTAAGGCAAAACCTTCCAAAGTTATTCCTAAAGCTTCTAAGGTGCAAACCTAAGGGTCCAAAACTCACAGGCCATAACTTAGGTACTATAAGTCGCAGCCTTAGCTCTGATACCATAATTGTAACACCCCAACCCGACATGGGTCAAAATGTCACATTATGGTGCCAAATCAGAACATACAAAGCACACAACGCATGCGGAAGACTTAAAACAAAAGGTTACAAGGGAACAATCTAAAAAAAATACAAAAGGAATACTAAAACTATAAGAGAAAGGGAAAAGAAAAAAAACTAAACAGTGTCTAATCTAAGCCAAGTCCAAAACTAGTCCAGATGTAAATGGGCTTCTAGTCCACGCGGTAGTCCACTAACGCTCCTATGCACTCTTCACTCAAACCCAGCTTCCAACCTACAACCTGCCGCAGGAAAAGAAATGCGGCTGAGCTTAAAAAGCCCAGTGAACAGATATATAACAAACGGATAATCGAAACGTATATAAATATAAGGAAAAAGGAAATCGTAAACTCCTGCTGAAATGAATATCATTTGTCAAATGAATAAGAGATCAACGATCAACTGAACAAATATCATAAGTCAACTGAATGAAGCATCATAAAGATAACAAATGCAAGCATAATCAGATAGTAGTAAGGATCAAAGAGCACGTATCAACAATGGCTTGTCTAAACGAGACGCTCGAATAGACATACGAAACATAAGAAAGCCACGAGCCGACCTACCCGAGACACTCGAATAGATCTCCTACCACATAATCACATATCATATATCCGTCAAATCAAAGTGCACGAAGAGGGGAGACCTCTAAGTACCAAAATGGAGTAGCTAACTCCCAAACGTGAAGAAGTGTAAGCACACACTCACATTCACCCTACACAGAACAAAATACCTAGGATGCATCCATACGCCCCCCCTACAAAGCAAATCATACATATCATAATATCCAACTGTGCACATAATATATATCCGACAAAATGGGGACGCCGTGGATCAATCACACCTCCACAGAAAGTGTCATGCCATTGGTGCTTCAATGACACGCCCATGGTACCTCCATGAGTAGAATAAAAACTCGGGCATCAGAACAGAACAAATCATATCATGTCATATCGAATAATCAAATCATATCCAACAGAACATAGCAACCTAAACTGAATCATATCATAGAAAACGAATAGCAGACGGATGTCAAATCATAGAATCATATCAAAGGAATCATATCAAACGAATCATATCAAAGCTCATATCAGAAGATCATAACAAAGGGATCATAGCAATGGCTCATATCAAAAGGGATCATAGCAAAGTCAAGGATCAAAGAGAGTCATGAGAAGTCCCTACTGAAAAGGGATAGAATATCTGTACCTTAAACCGCAAATGAAACCACAAGAACACATAAGGATCAAAAGTTACTCCTTCTTCAGCGAATCTACACGAATTAATGATCGTCTTATTATTTACGAGCTCAATTTAAATCAGATTACTCATTTGAGGTTTCTTTCTATTTTTAGAAACGTTCCGTTTTTAGTAACTTGCCAAATATATTAATTTTCCAAAAATAGTAACTTCCATAATTAATAAGTTCCCGATTTAGTAACTTTCAATATTACAATGACAATTTATTAAACTTAAAGCTTAATATTACTAATATAATAGTCTAGAGTTGATCGTGACAATTTTCCAAAGATTAGGGTCTAATATGTCATTTAGCAAAGTCTAGGGTTATAAATGTAAATCAAATACACTTAAAGGTTTAATGTGATCAATATCATATCTTAGGGTTAAATGTGACACTTTATCATAGCTCAGGGTTTAAAATGTAAATAAACTCTTATACTATTAAACTAACCAAAATCCCTTGAGTTAAAAGTCTTATATTGTTATTATTATTTAAAACATGATTAATCTACTAGTTCTACACATATATAATATTAAAATTGGTTTAGGAGCCATAACTTCATGCAAGCTTCATTTCTTGGTCGTAAATTTACGAGAATCGACTTCTATGAACGAGTTTCAAAATTCCCATTCAAATATAATTGATGACTACTTCGACATATGTATAGCTTCCAATTTCATGCGAAAATTTTATTTAAGATTCTAAACATATCGTTTGATATCGTTGATGGTGATTTTTGAATATGATTTAAAGGTGTATGATCTTTGGTTATTTTTTTTATTATTATTAAACTAAAATATATACGTGAGTGAGAGTATGCATGATTTCATGTTGCTAGAGATTTATAAGAAATCTGTTATATATGTTCGAACATTTTTATATTGACATAACCAACTTTAGTATGTGATGCATGAAAACGAAGGTTAATGATTCATACCGCTGCTAAAGAGAATGGACGGAAAGAACCCGAATCCAACTCGAAAGGAATCAACCACGAACCCGAACACAAGCATGGGTAAAACCACCATCTCGAATACAAAATTCAGAAAACCATGCTCGACCCACAACCCAAAACTAGGCCGAAACAACACAACCCAAGCCCTCTCAAATAAGTAGTATACGACGACCAGACCACCACTTTGGACCAGAATGAACACGACCTATCACCACTTCTCGAACCAGAAAGACCACGCGCAAAACCTCCTCACCAATCTCCTTGTCGTACACTTTTGTGACTGATTTCCCAAGCTCGAATCAAAAGCACCAAAGCAGCCGAATAATATTTGTTTCTAGGGTTCTTGGTGTGTGTTAAAGAGTGTGTGAAAGTTTATGAGAAATGTTGATAACCGAATGAACAGGTATGTGGGAGATATAGGGGAGGGATGTGCCGAGCAATGAGGAGGACTAAAGACTTTTTCAAGTTTTTCAAATCTTCCAAGTGTATCTAGTCATATTTCATATGTTACATTTAAAATAAATTCGGTCTATGTCAAGCCTTAAGTAGACGTGTGATATTAATTAGTAACAAAGTGTCTTTGCCGAATTTATGAATTTTCCAAGTTATATTTCATATATTTTGTAGTTCACTAGTATTAAGTTATAGATTCAAGTACTGTAGTATTTCCAATTTATCAATATCACTTATGTTAAGTTAATGCTAAAATTATTATAAGACGTATTTAATTGTAGGGTATTATAGTATCAGTCTTTCCAATTTATCTCCCCAAGTTTTCAACCGCAAGTAAGTACCTTACAACTTTCAGACTACGTTATTGCTAGAAGGAATGAACAAAAATGGATATGGGTCAAAACGGATATTTTTGTCAGAATTCCAAACCATAGAATTTTATACTAAGAATTGGTTTCACCTTATAATCTGTCTTATTTTAGAAATAACATGGTTTTTATGATTAATGTGATTTACGACGTTTTATGAAACATAAATCTCTAAAGTGTATGTTTGAAAGCTAGAACCTATTAATTAGTTCGTACAGTGATGAATGCAGGTCTGAGGTGAATAAAAAATCAATGTGACCAACAGCAGTTCAACTGTTTAGCCGACCCATTTCAGTTCCTGCAATTTCAGGTAATTTGATTCTTTATGCGAAAATTAGCTCTCCGAATCTTAGTAAGCCGAAAAGCCCATTAAATAAGCTAACCCAAACACTTTAGTTACGGATCTGAGCCTAATTAATTATTCATCACCATACGTGCTTGACCGATACAAAGGATTTAGTTAAGATCAACGTTTTAGATACATGGCCTCCTTTTTTCTGATAAACGGATCAGATTTTTATCATCCGTATTAATATTAGATCTTTTTTTGACTTCAAGGTATGCACATGTTATTTTTTAGAGTTTTATTCAATATAAACAAATTAAAATACTGTTGCCAATATTAATATTGAATTTTTTTTGTTTTTATGTAGTGACCAAACTATGACACTTCCGATGAAAGCTGAGAACTCAAAGCATTCAGCCTTTGCTGAAAAATAGCATAAAATACAAAGGTAGCAGAGGTGGTGATACTTGGTGATGTGCCTCATGCTTGCAAACTCAGGTCATAAACTTAGATGATTTGAATAGTGGCGAACCCATATTTGTTTTGTTTGGTCTTAATGGCTCAAGCACCAGATAAAATACCCATACAAGTGTTCAAAGTGTATTTTTTTAGCCCCAACTGTCATTAGTGCACCGAGCCAGCCAACCATACATAATCTGTTTCAATCATGTCGTTGATATCAAGTTTGCACTAGATAAATCTGGAACTGATTATTCGCAACTTTAAGAGCAATGCCAAACACCCCTTCTAATCTGTTTAGGTAGTTGCTATAGAGAATGTAGAAAATGTTAGTTTGTGTGATTAATGGGTTTTGGATTAATTGTTAATATCTATGGCGTTCTTTGTTGCTTAAAGTTAGATTGCCTTGGCTCAAAAGTTTTAATAGTAGGCACACAAAAAATATCTATGATAAAGATTCTTGTATATACACCCAATTTTGTCTTTGTTTATTGTTATTAGAGGTGACTAATTTTTTATATGATGAGTTTTATTTTGTGTAGTAAAAGGGGAGCGAACGTCATAGTCAAACTTATACCCAGGGACAGAGATGAGTCAATTAAAATCAAATTGCTAACGAAATGGAGATTGTAAGGAAGATGGACTGCATGCCCCTTCATTTTCATCGACAAGAATGTAAGCCAGGGTAAAACAACAATGCACTGCTATAATATACAGTTCTTATTTTTGATATTGATTCTCATTTAACATTACTTAAATAAGCAAATGCAATTCAACCTATTGTAAGTGTGAGGTATATCAGTTATCAAGAAACCAAATCACTTAAGTTGGCACGGAAAGAACTGTTCAAGCGTAACACATGAAATGCAGGTGGCCCAGTCATCAAGAAACCAAATCACCAGTAATAAGCATGTTTAATACCTCTGGAAGCCAAACTCTGTTTGCGTTATCTACTGCTACGCAACGACATCCACATATTCGGTTCCTTTTGTTGTTGAGAATGTAACAACTGGAATTCTTCATGGCATACGTACGCATCTTCAATAAATTTATTAGTTGTACTAAGATGATTAATTGCTATATTGTCTACAAAAGGTTACCTCTGCTGAACGTGTTACAGGTATCAATAAAAAGTCAGCAGTGGTTATGGTCCCATAAACTAGAAGCATCAGCGCTGTTACGGTTCCTGAACCTGCAATTCTGCAAATAGCCGCTACAGGAGTTCCGTTCTTGAAGGTAGTTGTGCCGATATATATTTACATTTCCATATTACTATACAGAAAATATAGTGAGTTTTTTCAGTTATAATAAATGTTTCTGACCTATGGCTGACGTAGGTATTAATGTAGAACCATGTAAAAATTTCTTGTAATTAAATTGTTAATAAATAAATAATTCTTCGTTATCGTTTCTAATTCCCATTTTCTCAGAAAAATTTGAAATTTTTCTTATTATATTATTTTGACGATTTTCACAAAATAATATAATTCACGAAATGACAGAATTAATCCTCGACACGTTACACGAAACCTAAACTTTTCATTTAATCCTAAAACAAATTCCTAAATCCTCATTATATTTCCTAAATATAATTAAAAATCCTAATTACACCTAATTAGTCAAACGAACCCTTAATTAATTTTTAGCCCAATTCCATTTCACTATTCATAAGCCCATCGACCAAAGCCCAACTTCTAAAACATTATTTTCATCTGATCGACTAGATCAAACCCTCCCCAAAACGCCTCGTTTATTTCTAAATCTTACACACGACATACGTATTTTATTTTCTCATCTCATTAACCTCCTAGCCAACTATTAGTGTGTCAATTCTCACGTCCATACGTTGAGTTTTGATACGTTTTTATGAGGCAAAGTGTTCGACTCGTACAAAACCAAATCGATTTGTAATATATTCAAAACTTAACCATTTTGAATCCCGTTTGTTTCTAATCGTTCCTAATAATATTTCTGAGTTGATTCTATGTTCATATGTTAAGAATGATCAAGTATGTACAAGTAGTATACGATTTTGTAAATCGTATATATAGATAAAAGCTTGGTCGACATATAGCATGAATCACCACAACCATTCCCACAAATCATGCTCTCACAATCCTTTATAAATCAATATAAAAATGCACCTAAGAGCTAGTTCCCTGACATGCTATAGTATACGTGAAGATTTCTATGAAACTTTCTCACTTACATGTTATATATTCAAGTAATATATAAACGTACATGCATGCACTTGCTCTTATTCATTCTCATACTCTTTCACTGAGTTATTTCGTCCTTCAAACTATTCTCACAAGACCATAAGTCGATTGTATAATTATTTGGAAGCAAGGAAAGGAAATCGGGTTTGATATTTATATATAACATATGGGTTATATTGTGAAACGTGATTTTCTTCTGTTCCATACTATCACACTCGACTCTTGATCACCTCTAAGGTGTTTGTAAGTCTTTTCTACTCATTTCCATTCCATATCACACGGTAAAGTTTTGTCATGCACTTTGTTTTTGTTGTTTCGAAAGTATATCATTTTGCACTTATATTACACGTAAATATTAATTCTTAGTACACGAAACGTGACTAGCCTCTATCTTGGAAGGTCTAGGAGTCACGTAGCACACCAAGTTCACTTTAGTTTAAACGATACATGCATCACACTCACCCATTTCAAATCATGTCCATCGTACGAACATTGTTATAACACTTAGTAAATATTTGCAAATTTTCAAAATATATACCGGTTCCAAACATGCCACAAACTATACGTATAACTTTGAATTTCACTTAACAAAGGTACAATATTATTTCATGAATCCATAGACCACCTAGAAAACTAACATTTTTATATAAACGACTTGTGAAAATAATCACGTTTTGACACCATACTCGACCCATTTTGAATCGACACCAACCGAATTTTCAAACCAAAATTTATAATAAAAACCTTATGTTTGTCGAGTGGGCTCAATCCAAGCCCATTAAGAATTTAAAATCCGTAAGCCCACTGGGCCCATATGAAATGTTTTTAGAATCATAAAAATAGCCCAAAGCAAAGCCCAAAACATTTTTCATACCCTCGCCTCCAAAACTCTAAATGGGCCTTATTTTGGATCGTTCAAAGCCCATAAGCTAAAAAAAAAATAAGCTTTTAAATAAATAAACTGTTGAAATTAGCTTATTAACAACTTAATAAGCTTCGGAAATTTTTAGAAAAGTTTTATAATTATTTTTACAAATTTGGACTAAAAATGTAACGCGACGACACCTAGAAGGACTAAATGTGTACATATTGAAAAGAAAGGACTATACTTGTAAAGACAGAAACATAAGGGTAAAATATAATAAAAATTAATATTCTAAGGTTAATATTGATTATTAGACAAAGTAGAGGACTATAGTTGAAATATATATAAAAAGGACTAACGGTGTAACACAAATATCGTTAGAGTAAAAATGGTAAAATTGGAAAAGGAGACAAAGACTAAATATAAATTTATTTATCATTCTTATTTATTTTCTATTTTCGTCAATTTATTTCATGTTACATTTAAAACTTTATTTTTATTTATATATATATTATTTAACGTAACGTTAATAATATATATAACGATATTTAAAAAGTTAATATTTTACTTACGATTAAAAAGGTAAAACTTCGATGGATAATTTAAAAATCATGTTTTGTCATATCATGCATATCACAAGATTTTCACTGCACATCACTTATTCGTCATAACGAATATTAAATATTTGTTATTCCTTTGTAATTACCAAATAGTATTTGGTCAAGTTCTCAAATAAATTTATTTATCAGGTTGTGTTTCGAAGCCGTTTTCATAAATTCGTCCGACTTTATTTTCTTCATTTTCAGTATCAATCAAGGTGAGTCATAGCCTCACATTTACTTATTTTCAAACTCCGTGAGGGGGATACATGTTATAAACAGATCGCAAGTATTTTTCTGTATGCTTCGTGACTGATATATGCCTAAGTTAGCTATTGCCAAAAGACCCTTGATCATGAGTCATTAATCACTGAGGTGAACGCGAATATAATGAATAGATCTATTTAAGGTTTGACAGCCTGTCCCATTAATACTTGACCGAATGCCATTATGCATGTGGTTAGTCGTATTAGTCGTGATAATTATATTTGAGTAAAAATAGGAACTGGCAAATCATCTATTACACGAGGGCAAATTTATCATTGATTTGATAAACACCTCCGTTTTTACGGTATTTGTTAACGTTTACGTGTCATGAGACTTAAAGCAATATATGAACTGCAATATCAATATTTTCAAACTGATTGTATTTTCCAATACAATCTTACTTGTGTATCAAAATGATTATTAAATTCAAACTCTATGATTTCACTCAACATTTTTGTTGACTTTTAAGCATGTATCTCAGGTATTTAGCAGGGGAAGCAAGCATGGAACGGGCGGCAAAAACTTCAAAACTTGTCTACTTTATTTCAATAATGGTGTAAAATAAAAAAATGTTTGATTTATTCAAAACATCAAGACTTTTATTATAATACTCTGATAAGGACCTCTTGTAATTGAATTTTTATAAATGAAATTATGTTTTAAAACGTCTCTTTCGAGCCGTTTTCTATCATTATGACTTCGATCCTCACCGTAACACCCTAATTACTATTCCGCTGCCGCATTTCAAATTAGAGAGTGTTACAGATTGGTATCAGAGCCATAGTTATAGAGAACCAAATGTTTTCAAACATTGAACTATAACCACACTTTCAAATAAATTAAATTTACACCAGATTAATTTTTGTCCGCCGTACCTGCTTGCTACCATAAGTAAGTTAATCATTAAGCTATGATATTTTGATCTTGATATGTTGGAATTTTGTATTCTTTGTCGACAATAAATTCGTATTCTGAACTATTTATAAATTGTTACAGTATTATTTCAATATGAGTATGTCAGACTCCGACTCTGATATTTCCGTCGCGTCCGTTACTTCGCCTGTTTATCGTTCTACTTTTGTACCTGACGCTGTTTCCCAAGAAACAGAACCCTTCGAGCAAGACGAATTTGTTACAACGCCTGAAAATCCCGATGCTTTTGTTTTACCGACACATACACCATTACCACGTCATGAATTCAATTCATATGCACCCGATCACCTACTCAATCTTTTTAGCCAAACTTACCTATATACTTTTCACCCAAGAGAATAAATTTCTGAGGAAGATATACCTACATCCAGCCGCCTTCGTATTTCTGATTCTATTCCTCCACTTTCACCATCATTACCCTATCCTCCTAGTTTTACTCCCCCAGCTCATATCAATGAAACTGGCGAGAGTGCTAGGATGGAAATTCCCTCTATCTTTTCACCTTCTGTAGTAGTGACGTGATTGGATCATCACGAAGATCAGATAGACTCACTTCTTCAGATGATTGATTATTCATCATTCGATCATTCAGATACTATCCACAACACCTTACATAATCTTATAGCCAATAGGATAGAGTTGCAGCAGGGGTTAGCTCATATACATTTGGATATCTCTGAGACACGTTCTTTCGCAATATCATTGCGAAGAGAGGGACAGAACCGTACTTGGGAAGCCCAGCTTGCACACCAAAGAGCAGATACATTGGAAAACCTTGTAGGAGATATGCAGATGCAACATCATACCAAGATGCAGGAACTCCGAACTCAGATCTTAGAGATGGGAGGACATGTGGACATACCTAATCATTAGAGGCAGTTAGTATTTGTATTAGTAATAAGGCATCTAAGCCTGCCGCATGTGGCAATTAATAATCTTGTATCGTTTTGTTATGACAACTCAACTGATTAAGTTATTAATGTTATGCTGTTGGTTTTGATATTACTATATACAAATGTTAATTTATGCTTATGGTTGTTCATGTGTATTAAAAATGCATCTAACATATCGGAATGATTATGACCGTTATATCGAAATAAAAACTACATATGGTGCCCAATTATTGTTAAGACTCATAAATATTCATTTCCCTACTTCACAAGAACCTTTAAACAAAATTGTTGTTTAAAATTCTAAATGCTATATTTTTTGTATTATTAATAGAAAAATGGAGCATGCAAGTAGCGAAAACTCCAGCCCGGAAGTGATCATGACCCCCATTGAGGTTCAAAGAATGATTGCTGAGGGAATATCTGCAGATCGTGAAGCGGATCATTTGAATAATATCAATGGTGCAAATCGTGAAGCTAATACAGTTACTCCACGTAATTGTACTTACATGGACTTCATGACTTGCAAGCCAACAAACTTCAAAGGAATTGAAGGAGTGACTAAAATGGCCCATTGGTTTGAGCATACCGAGACAGTCTTTAAGAGGAGTGGTTGTTCTGAGAATAGCAAAGTTACATTTGCTACAGGAACTCTTCAAGGAGAAGCACTATCGTGGTGGAACACTACTGCGAATGCTATGGGTCCAGATGAAGCTTTCAGACTTTCGTGGAATGAGTTGAAAAATAAAATGCTTAAGAAGTATTGTCCAAGGACAGAAATCAGAAAGCTAGAGGATGAATTTCATCAGCTAGTAGTAAGGTACAATGACCTGAAGACATACGACAGAAAGTTTCTGGAGTTGTCCATGCTGTGCCCAACTATAGTACCCGATGTTGAACAAGCATTGGAGAAATATGTGGAGGGACTGCCACCATCCATTGAAGGGGATGTTACCTCATCGAATCCAAAGACAGTAGAAGAAGCTATGGGGCTTGCACAGAGATTGTTAACCCAGGTGCTCAAAAGAGGTTCTACCTCCGTGATCAATGAGCATAAGAGAAGTGCTGACAACCGAGGGAACAACAATAGCAACAACCGCAGCTACAACAACAGTTACAGTGGTAACCGGAGCTACAACAACAACAACAATCAAAGCAGCAACCGCAACAGAGATCAACAGCAGAACCGTAGTAATCATCATCAGCAACAAAATCGTCGGCAAGAAGCTACCAGAGCTTATGCAGCAGTGCCTTCAGAAAGTAAAGGTTATGCCGAAACTCTACCCCCATGTAACAAGTGCAACATGCATCATACTGGAGCATGTAAGGCTGCTTGTGGCAACTGTAGAAGAATTGGTCACATGACAAGGGACTATCGAGCGACTGGAGCCAACACACAACCGATAGCAGTAAAGTGCCATGGTTGTGGAGAAGTTGGACATTACAGAACTCAATGTCCGAAAATTGCCAATAATGTTGCCCGAGGAAGAGCATATGTACTTGGTGATGGGAACACAATGCAGAATTCTGATGTTGTTAAGGGTACGTTCCTATTAAATCAACAAGATGCTAAGATATTATTTGATTCAGGAGCAGATAAAATTTTTGTGTCTACTTCGTTTGCCGCAATTCTAAATATTGCTCCTGTAGAATTAGATACTATCTATGAAATAGAATTAGCAGATGGAAATATTCTAAGTACCAATACCCTAATCGAAAATTGCACCTTAACTCTTCTAAATAAATCTTTCCCTATCAATCTTATGCCCATCCAATTGGGAAGTTTTGATGTCATCATTGGTATGGATTGGTTATCTAAACACCGTGCCAGAATAATTTGTGACGAGAAAATCATCCAAATTCCATTCGACGGTGAAACCTTAATCATCCAAGGTGATAAACCTAAAACTTCGTTCAATATTATTTCGTACGCCAAGACGATGAAATACATAAGCAAAGGATGCCATGTATTTCAAATCCAAGTAACGGGAAAAGAAACAAAAGAAAAGAAGAAACAACTTGATGAAGTGCCAGTTGTAAAAGAATTTTCTGACATATTTCCCGAAGACTTACCTGGAATCCCACCAACCCATCAAGTAGAATTCCGCATCGATTTAGTGCCTGGAGCAGCACCAGTTGCAAAAGCACCATATCGATTAGCACCCTCCGAAATGATAGAATTATCTGAACAGTTGAAAGAACTATCAGATAAAGGATTCATTCAACCAAGTTCATCCCCTTGGGGAGCACCAATCCTATTCGTCAAAAAGAAAGACGGAACGTTCCAAATGTGTATCGATTACAGGGAGTTGAACAAACTCACGGTGAAGAATCGATATCCATTGCCAAGGATCGACGATCTATTTGACCAATTACAAGGATCAGGTGTTTACTCAAAAATTGATCTAAGATTAGGATATCATCAATTAAGAGTTAGGGAAGAGGACATTCCCAAGACAGCTTTTCGAACACGATACGGACATTATGAATTTCAAGTGATGCCATTTGGTCTTACCAATGCACCAGCTGTATTCATGGATTTAATGAACCGAGTATGCAAACCATACTTGGATAAATTCGTTATTGTGTTCATTGATGATATTTTAATCTATTCGCGCAATAAAGAAGAGGATGCCGAACACTTAAGGACTATTTTGGAGTTACTTAAGAAAGAAAAGTTGTACGCCAAGTTTTCCAAATGTGATTTTTGGATTTCTACCGTTCAATTTTTAGGCCATATCATCAACAACAAAGGTATCCATGTAGATCCCGCGAAGATAGAAGCAGTTAAAGGTTGGACGTCACCCACCACCCCAACCGAAATTCGTCAATTCTTAGGTCTCGCTGGTTATTACCAGAGATTTATAGAAGGTTTTTCAAAGATTGCAAAACCTTTGACAGAACTAACCCAGAAGAACAAGAAGTATATCTGGGAAGAGAAGCAAGAGTCAGCATTTCAACTACTGAAACAGAAGCTTTGTGAAGCACCAATATTAGCATTACCGGAAGGCAATGAGGACTTTGTAGTGTATTGTGACGCATCTCATCATGGTTTAGGTGCGGTACTAATGCAAAGAGACAAAGTTATAGCCTATGCTTCACGACAGCTGAAGAAGAATGAAGAAAATTACACCACTCATGATCTAGAATTTGGAGCAGTAGTTTTTGCTCTTAAGATATGGAGACATTACCTATATGGTACAAAGTGTACGGTTTTCACCGATCACAAGAGTCTACAGCATATACTAGATCAGAAGGAGCTGAACATGAGACAAAGAAGATGGTTAGAATTACTCAATGACTACGACTGTGAAATTCGTTACCATCCTGGTAAAGCGAATGTAGTAGCCGATGCGTTGAGTAGAAAAGATAGAATTAAACCTCTTAGAGTTCGATCTCTAGGGATGACAATTCATTCGCCACTTCCATCTCAAATCATCAAAGCTCAAGCAGAAGCTCTACAAGAAGAAAACCGGCAATATGAGAAAATTGACAGAAGGTCAAACCTGGAAGATCAAGTTGACAGAATGCCAAATAATGAAAAAGAATTTGTGAGAAGAAATGATGGAATGTTATGTTTTAAGGAAAGATATTGGATTCCTCTCTTTGGAGGTATTCGAGACCTTATCATGCATGAATCTCATAAATCCAAATATTCTATTCATCCCGGTTCCAATAAGATGTACCAAGATATTAAGAAGAATTATTGGTGGCCAAATATGAAAGCTGATATCGCCGAGTATGTTGGTAAATGTTTAACCTGTTCTAGAGTAAAGGCAGAGACTCAGAAACCATCAGGATTACTCGTGCAACCAGAAATTCCGGTCTGGAAATGGGAACGAATCACCATGGATTTTATTACCAAATTACCAAAGACTTCGACCTGATTAGATACAATCTGGGTTATCATCGATCGATTAACCAAGTCTGCACATTTTCTACCAATCAAGGAAACTGACGAGATGGAAACACTCGCTCAGTTGTATTTTAAAGAAATTGTGATTAGACATGGGGTGCCAATATCTATTATTTCTGATAGAGATAGCCGATTCACCTCAAGATTTTGGGAATCGCTACAGAAATCTCTTGGTACTCGGTTAGATATGAGCACCGCTTATCATCCGCAAACCGATGGACAAAGTGAAAGAACAATCCAAACCTTGGAAGACATGCTCCGAGCATGTGTGATTGATTTCGGAAAAGGTTGGGATAGATACTTTCCATTAGTTGAATTCTCATACAATAACAGCTACCATGCCAGCATAAAGGCTGCACCTTTTGAGGCACTGTACGGAAGGAAGTGCAAATCACCAGTCTGTTGGACAGAAGTTGGTGATATGCATCTCACCGGACCAGAGCTAATATATGACACTACAAAGAAGATATTCCAAATCAAGCAACGCTTGCAAGCTGCTCGTGACAGACAGAAGAGTTATGCTGATGGCAGGAGAAAGCCTATGGAATTTCAAGTATGAGACAAAGTCATGTTAAAGGTTTCTTATAACACCCTAAAATTCGAATTTGACATTTTAGTAAATATTTTGATTATACCATAAGTACAAAAATTAATAAATATGTAGTATGTATATATCTTACAATATATTAAGATATATACAAAGACTTGCTCAAAAAAAAATGTAAAACGAATCCTGGTACACATTTTCTTTTAGACCGAACCTACTAGCAATTTCACACAAACATTCACACATTTCTATAATATTTGATAAGATGTGTATGTCATATTAATCCTAAAATGATACTATAAAAGACTAATATATATTAGTCTCTAAGTGTCCCACACGTTTTATAATTTCCTTCCAGAAGTGTGAAACCGACTTGCATCTATCTCTTATTCGGTTGTGTATATCCTGATTTTAATAGAAGATTTTGTCCCATTTTGCTTGCCATAAAAACTACACGACATATCAAAAGAGTTTATCTAAATTTCCTTTTTGAAAAAACACGACTTTGCCTTATCTCCACAAGACCGTATAACACCCCTCTCCATTCTCTCCTACACCGAACAATATACACACACATATTCTCACCTTTTGCTGCCAAGAAAGAAGAAGAGAAGGAACAGGTCTTTGGTGGCAAGAAAGAGTACGAATCATTGGAGTCCTTGTGTTGTTAATCAGAGCCTAAGTCCTTGTTTCATTCGGTTTGTTTTTCCAGTCGGCATACAGGTTCATTGACTCCCTTTTTATGCCTTTTTAAGTCGACATATCACATGGCTAAATAATACTAAAAACTATGCTAACTAATTGGTGGAATCATGCTTGTTTACTCTTTGTTGTCTCGTTAATTAGCTATATAAAAGCATGAAACCATACGACTTTTAAATATGTTTTGTGTCGTGATATTGACTGTTTTTAGTGTCTTCTTCCAGCCCATGTCGACCATTATACAAGTAAAACAAGCCCTAATGCAATATTTAATGACCTTTAAATGAAGTGCTGAATTAAGAAAACCCTAGGCGTATGCATGATGTTGAACGAGGGATCTGATGTGGTTGTGATTTCATGTGGGTTTTTGCATGTCGTGTGCCTCGTTAATACTTGTTTTGGTCTCGCGAGGGTTCGTGGGTTAAGTCTAGTTTTGCGATACCTTGTTTGTCTCGTTAAGTGTTTTGTCTCAATAAAGAATGGTATAGCCGAGGGGTGTAGGTGATTATAGGCGTGCTTTACTTTGTTGTCGAATGGTTTTGTGTATAGATGGTGTTAGGGTGTGCTGATCTATAACTAAGGTTGTGTAAAATCATAGGTTGGGAAGGTTGGCTGTGATTGTATGCATGAAATATGGGTATAATCATATTGGTAAATAAAATAAGGCTATGAACCTATGTGTGTTAATTTAATCAAGGAGTGGGTGACAGTTTATATATGTGTGGTATGTCCCATGCATGATTAGCTAGTTGATATGTTTGTGTACGTGTGTGTGCATGCACATGTAAGGTGATGAAAATGTTTTGATTCATAAATGTATGTGATTGTGAGTGTGTCTCGACATGGTGTAGCTGTGCGTGAGTTTTGGGTGGATCAAATAAGGTTTAAAACATGATTACAAACAGATTTGAATATGGTCTAAGGGTCGTGGTATTGGTTTGGTTAAGCTTAAGTCGTTTTCTGTCTCGCCTTCTATGCTGTCCTGGATTTGGGTCCTTTTGCAAGGAGTGTATATTTATGAAATAACGTGTTTTTGAGTAATTCTGGAATCTAAAACTAATTTCATGATGTGTACTACCTGAAGATTAAGTTTCGGGGTCATTAGAGGTCGGGAAAGTCATCTTTTGAGTTTTGGGAGTTCAAGTGTCAAAGCTGAGAAGTCAAGTGTGAAATTCAGTTGGTGTTTTTGATTTTTCATTCTCAAACCACAAGGAGTTAAGATCTATAATTTGACAGGGGTAATATTTAGGATATGTGTGGCTTCCTAGAATTTTGGTGGATTTTTCTGAAGTATCTAAATGAGTTAGTAAAGGGCAAACTTTCTGGGTGTTTGTGCAGTTATTTTCTGGGTAGGTCTGGAAAGGTGAATTTTTAAATAGTACTTACACTTATTAATAAAATCTGCAAAAATTTGAGTAACTACTTAACTTATGTGGGAACCTCAGGTAAAATTGGGAGAGTCTCTGGAGTTCATTTGATATGTATTAAAATTCGTGAGAAACTGACCCAGATTTGTAAAATAAGCCTAAAATAAGTTATATGAGTATAACTATAAGTATAAATCATTAAAGACCATTTGTAACTTATGAAATAAACATATAAGTATTAAGTGATCCCTATTTCGTGTAGATCATTTGAAGAGGCGCGACGTTATTTCCTTGTGTATTCATTTGTTTGCTTTCCTTTCATACATGTTAAGGTACGGATATTCAGTCTCTTTTTTAACATTCTTCGTTATTAGTAAAGATATTTTAACCTTTTCAGTAAAGGTTTCTCATGATTCTCTTTCATTTGTTATCTTTCATTATTAGGGTTCCCTAAGCCATTGCTATGAAACCCTTTTGTTTATTTGAACCTTCTGGTTTAACCTTCTGATTTGGACTTCTGATTTGGACTTCTGATTTAACCTTCTGATTTGGACTTTGGACTTCTGATTTGGACTTCTGATTTAACCTTCTGATTTGGACTTCTGATTTAACCTTCTCATTTGACCTTCTGATTTAACCTTCTGATTTGGACTTCTGATTTAACCTTCTGATTTGGACTTTATGATATGAACCTCTGATATGTATTTCTGACCTGATTATTATGACTTAAGATCTGTATCATTTTATGATATTTTGTATGACCTATTCTAGTTTGACACCCGAGCCAAAATTATTTCACTAGGCATGGGGGTTCCATGTCCTTGTCAGGGATGCACCTCTGACATGACTCTAGGGCAGTAGAGTGATGTTCTGCCACGTCCCTTTGATTGGTCTGCATGTGAATGGGTAGGGGCGTATGGATGCATCCTAGATCTGTTTCTGATATGATATGATATTGTCTGGTGAATGTGGCTGTGTGTGCAATACACGTCCTTCACATTTCTGGGAGCTAGCTACTCCACCCATATGAGGACACCCCTCATTATTGTCTGATTATCCGAGAGGTCTCCCCTCTATATATTTATGAAGATATGTGAATTATGATTATGATGTGATATCTGTTTCTGGGCTCGTGGTAGATGACTATCCGTTACTTTCATCTTTATTTCCATTTCAGTTATTTCTGTTACACCATATTCTGTTTCACATTACTTTGTTGTTATATCTATTCACTGAGCTTGTAAAGCTCAGCCGCATTTCTTTTCCTGCGGCAGGTTTTAGTGGGAAGCCGGGTTATGAGTGAAGAATACTTTTGGACGTAGAAGACTACACATCGATAGCCATTTGGATTACTGATGATTAGAAATGATTACATCTTCAGACTTAGTATTTATTTCTGTTCTTAGTTATAACCTTGTACTTCAGAATTTACCTTTGTAACCTTTGAGATTCTTTTGTATTACTTATGTTGTATGCTTGTGTTTTGCTTTGATATGTCACCATAACGTAATACTTCTACCCTTATCGGGTTGGGGTGTTACATTTCTCCTTGGAAAGGAATGATTCGTTTTGGAAGACGTGGAAAGTTAAATCCGAGGTACATTGGACCTTTCAAAATTACGGAGAGAATTGGTTCAGTTGCTTATAAGTTAGAACTTCCGGAAGAACTTAGTAGGGTATATCCTACGTTCCACGTATCACAACTCAAGAAATGTTTGTCTGACGAAACTCTCGTCATTCCACTAAAAGAGATTAGGTTGGATGAAAAACTAGTGTTCACAGAAGAGCCTGTGGAAATAATGGATAGAGAGATAAAACAACTCAAACAGAATCGTATCCCCATTGTAAAGGTTAGATGGGACTCAAAGCGAGGACCAACTTATACATGGGAAAGAGAAGATAGATTCCGTGAGAAATATCCACATTTATTTTCATAGAACGCACTTGTTAGATTTCCTAAAATCGAATTTCGGGACGAAATTCAGAATGACAAGTGGGTACTGTAGAACCCTGTAAAAATTTCTTGTAATTAAATCGTTAATAAATAAATAATTCTTCGTTATCGTTTCTAATTCCCATTTTCTCGAAAAAATTTGAAATTTTTCTTATTATATTATTTTGACGATTTTCATAAAATAATATAATTCACGAAATGACGGAATTAATCCCCGACACGTTACACGAAACCTAAACTTTTCATTTAATCCTAAAACAAATTCCTAACTCCTAATTATATTTCCTAAATATAATTAAAAATCCTAATTACACCTAATTAGTCAAACGGACCCTTAATTAATTTTTAGCCCAATTCCATTTCATTATTCATAAGCCCATCGACCAAAGCCCAACTTCTAAAACATTATTTTCATCCGATCGACTAGATCAAACCCTCCCCAAAATGCCTCATTTATTTCTAAATCTTACACATGACATATGTATTTTATTTTCTCATCTCATTAACCTCCTAGCCAACTATTAGTGTGTCAATTCTCACGTCCATACGTTGAGTTTTGATACGTTTTTATGAGGCAAAGTGTTCGACTCGTACAAAACCAAATCGATTTGTAATATATTCAAAACTTAACCGTTTTGAATCCCGTTTGTTTCTAATCATTCCTAATAATATTTCTGAGTTGATTCTATGTTCATATGTTAAGAATGATCAAGTATGTACAAGTAGTATACGATTTTGTAAATCGTATATATAGATAAAAGCTTGGTCGACATATAGCATGAATCATCACAACCATTCCCACAAATCATGCTCTCACAATCCTTTATAAATCAATATAAAAATGCACCTAAGAGCTAGTTCCCTGACATGCTATAGTATACGTGAAGATTTCTATGAAACTTTCTCACTTACGTGTTATATACACGTAAATATTAATTCTTAGTACACGAACCGTGACTAGCCTCTATCTTGGAAGGCCTAGGAGTCACGTAGCACACCAAGTTCACTTTAGTTTAAACGATACATGCATCACACGCACCCATTTCAAATCATGTCCATCGTACGAAAATTGTTATAACACTTGGTAAATATTTGCAAATTTTCAAAATATATACTGGTTCCAAACATGCCACAAACTATACGTATAACTTTGAATTTCACTTAACAAATGTACAATATTATTTCATGACTCCATAGACCACCTAGAAAACTAACATTTTTATATAAACGACTTGTGAAAATAAGCACGTTTTGACATCATACTCGACCCATTTTGAATCGACACTAACCGAATTTTCAAACCAAAATTTATAATAAAAACCTTATGTTTATCGAGTGGGCTCAATCCAAGCCCATTAAGAATTTAAAATCCGTAAGCCCACTGGGCCCATATGAAATGTTTTTAGAATCATAAAAATAGCCCAAAGCCAAGCCCAAAACATTTTCCATGCCCTCGCCTCCAAAACTCTAAATGGGCCTTATTTTGGATCGTTCAAAGCCCATAAGCTAAAAAAATAAGTTTTTAAATAAATAAGCTATTGAAATTAGCTTATTAACAACTTAATAAGCTTCAGAAATTTTTAGAAAAGTTTTATAATTATTTTTACAAATTTGGACTAAAAATGTAACGCGACGACACCTAGAGGGACTAAATGTGTAAATATTGAAAAGAAAGGACTAAACTTGTAAAGACAGAAACATAAGGGTAAAATGTGATAAAAATTAATATTCTAAGGTTAGTATTGATTATTGGACAAAGTAGAGGACTATAGTTGAAATATATATAAAAAGGACTAACGGTGTAACGCAAATATCGTTAGAGTAAAAATGGTAAAATTGGAAAAGGAGACAAAGACTAAATATAAATTTATTTATCATTCTTATTTATTTTCTATTTTCGTCAATTTATTTCATGTTACATTTAAAACTTTATTTTTATTTATATATATATTATTTAACGTAACGTTAATAATATATATAACGATATTTAAAAAGTTAATATTTTACTTACGATTAAAAAGGTAAAACTTCGATGGATAATTTAAAAATCATGTTTTGTCATATCATGCATATCACAAGATTTTCACTGCACATCACTTATTCGTCATAACGAATATTTAATATTTGTTATTCCTTCGTAATTACCAAATAGTATATGGTCAAGTTCTCAAATAAATTTATTTATCAGGTTGTGTTTCGAAGCCGTTTTCATAAATTCGTCCGACTTTATTTTCTTCATTTTCAGTATCAATTAAGGTGAGTCATAGCCTCACATTTACTTATTTTCAAACTCCGTGAGGGGGATACATGTTATAAACAGATCGCAAGTATTTTTTTGTATGCTTCCTGACTGATATATGCCTAAGTTAGCTATTGCCAAAAGACCCTTGATCATGAGCCATTAATCACTGAGGTGAACGCGAATATAATGAATAGATCTATTTAAGGTTTGACAGCCTGTCCCATTAATACTTGACGGAATGCCATTATGCATGTGGTTAGTCGTATTAGTCGTGATAATTATATTTGAGTAAAAATAGGAACTGGCAAATCACCTATTACACGAGGGCAAATTTATCATTGATTTGATAAACACCTCCGTTTTTACGGTATTTGTTAACGTTTGCGTGTCATGAGACTTAGAGCAATATATGAACTGCAATATCAATATTTTCAAACTGATTGAATTTTCCAATACAATCTTACTTGTGTATCAAAATGATTATTAAATTCAAACTCTATGATTTTACTCAACATTTTTGTTGACTTTTAAGCATGTATCTCAGGTATTTAGCAGGGGAAGCAAGCATGGAACGAGCGGCAAAAACTTGAAAACTTGTCTACTTTATTTCAATAATGGTGTAAAATAAAAGATGTTTGATTTATTCAAAACATCAAGACTTTTATTATAATACTCTGATAAGGACCTCTTGTAATTGAATTTTTATAAATGAAATTATGTTTTAAAACGTCTCTTTCGAGCCGTTTTCTATCATTATGACTTCGATCCTCACCGTAACACCCTAATTACTATTCCGCTGCCGCATTTCAAATTAGAGGTTGTTACAATTAACGACAACATAACAATGAGAATACTGGACGAGGTGGCTCAACTATATGACATTTCTAACATGTTATGAGAATGTTGCAGTCGCATTTATTTAATCAGGTTCGTTTTATTTTTATCCTTTCTATACATTCAAATAACTGTGTAATTATGAAAATACGCGGTCATTATTGGTTGAAATCCGTATTGCTATCAGTAGAGTTTGCTGCAAAAGTGGTGCTCCTTTCTGGTCTTTGTATGCTAGATACGTGTTTACGACAGATAATGATGATAGTGTCATGTTTCATTGCCATTGGCACATAAGAATTGTATTGCATTTAGATCTTTCAGCGTCTTATATTAGCAAGTTAAAGTTATTAAGTATTTCATGTGAACCATTATGAAAAAAAATGTATTGTAGGCTTGCTGTTACAATTGCAACAACATGTTCATATGTCTCATGTGTGTAGATGTTTTGTAGCTGTCAACGTGTGTTTGTGACAGAGTTGACCATAAATAAACACTGATCAAGGTTGGAACACGGGTACCGGTTTCTCAGTTTATAGGTGCAGGTGACAGACAACCGTGATGCCGGAACCCAGATAATAGAAACATCTTTCCTTCTTCCGTTTATGTTTCGGCCTTTATTGAGTACCTACCTTCTTAAATGTATACCTTTAACTTATTACTATATACCTTTTTAAATGTATCGCTGACCGTGTAACTTTTTTTTTTCACCATTGTAGACTCGAATCATGGAACGAAGCTTTGGGAGTTCTTGAAAGTCATCGGCATATTCCGGTAGTGGTTGGAACTGCAACAATGACTTCTCGGGTTACCGGTGCGTGGCGCGACCGACCACGGCGTGAGGACGGAGGTAATATGTATGTCTTACTGTTGTAGACGTGAAATGTTATTTAAACACCGGTCATATGCCATGTCACCTTATGCTAATGTGCTAATGTTACACTGTTATTTAGGAGTGCTGCTGCGGTTACAGCCACAAGTTGCCAACGCTTATGTTGTCTATGAAAGTAGTAGCCACTTACTGCGTCATCGTAAGTTACTCACATATGATAACTGCCTTTCCTCTATCATGTTAAAGCCAACCACTTTTTTTATGACAGAGTTGCTTACCTCATACGTTCCCCCTCGGAGTGCATCATGTTACAAACCAAAGTTGAAATTCAATCTACAAGTTTAGTTAGTCGTAGGGGTCAATGCGTGGATCATGGTCACTTGCCATAGTCATTTCTGTACAAAAGCAGGTTGGACACATAAACATACGAGAAAATGTGGTTTTGCTCATAATTTAATTATTGCACCAACTGCGTATCTGATAAGGATTTTTTAACATGGTAGTTAGGACTTTTAATTTGTTGTATAAATTGCGATAACCAGATAGGCTCTTAAACTAGGCAACTTGAAATACCCTATATAAGAGATAAAAAAAATCTTGAAAACTATTGAAAGTTACTTATCTACTTATTTGAGAATAAATAAGTACTTAAAACTAGCAAGGTCTGGTACTTGCTTAAGTGGTGGCAATCTTGAACATGATTATCCATATATTTTGATTATAGTGGACGAGCTGTTTTGATTGTTTACATGAAAGTCTTTATGTACGTGCTAAATGTAGATTAAATTATCACTTGAAAGTATTATTTTTCGATCAATATGAGACTATTTACATGAAATAGATTGATTTACTAAAAGTATTACATGTGAAAAGTGGTGTGCAGAAGTTTGGGGTGATGTTGTTGCTGGAGCTGGATGGACAGAGTACTCCGGATGTTCTTTGTCATGTGCAAATCCCAACCCAAAATTTTTCTGCCAGTCTCTTTATGTTCAACACTTTTCTTCCACCTTCATCTGTAAGGTTCTATATTCTTCCACAACCTCTCTTCTTCATCCAAAAAAATGTTACATCTGGAGTTTCTTGCTTAACCCATTAAATATACAATTTTGAATCGACCTTTCTATTTTGATTAAGTTATGTGTGTGAGGTGGTGTCCTTTATAATTGTCTGTTCACATACCCCTTTTCCTGTTTATCAGGTTCTGCCTCTCCATTGATAAACTTAAAAGAGAAGCTGAAACGCGGCGAAAAAAGTTTGCAGCGTCTCAGCTCTTATTCCCAAAATCATTCAAGGTGAAAAAGGCCAGCGATGCAACAAAAAAGACACGAAAAAATGCCAGCGGAATAAATGGTATGTTTTAAAGCATGGATGGTCACAAAAATAGTTTGTAATGGCATATGTCATTAGTGAGGGTCAGTTTACCTGACAGCCGAGAGATTTACAAGGATTTAAGCGCTTTGTTCATTGTATCTGATTGCATATTTAAGTATATTGTTTCGGTCGCTTTAATGTAACCGTCATTTGTTGTAAATGAGGAAATTAAGAGTGATATTTATGAAGCAAATATTCCTATATGTTTTTAGTTGTATCAGTAATTACTAATTAGTATGACCATTTTACACATCGTTCGGACTTTCAAACTATTTAACTTAGTAATTTCATAAGTAAGTTTGCTCTCACTTCAGGTGGCGTTTCATTGTGTCAGACCAACGGTGGCATTATGCATGTATCCGTACCAGATGTATGCAGCAGTTTGGGTCTACTCATTAATAGCAAACACCCCCGCAGAATACAAGGAAATAAATAGCTATAATAACCTTGCCGAGTTTATTCTAGACAAAAAACAGGCCCGCCCTCAACGCGGCGGCCAGTGCCATTCTCGTTTGATTATAAAACATGACAAATTTGCATCTATCTTCATCGATAGATAAATATATTAAGTCATTAATTGAGTGCTTATTTGGTGCTTAAAAAACTTATGACTACGTAGAAAAAGCCACAATGGTGAGCGTCTTTAAATTAAGTTCATCATTTTTGTGCTACTTTTACATATTTACTTTTTTTCATTTATTAACCTCTAATCCCAACGTAACTTGTTTTTAAGGCGCCAAATCCTTTAATTAGTTTTACCCCAATTCTCCCCGTCATGCTTTATATATTTTTACTGCAATCCGTTAGTCACCATTTTATTGTGTAAATATCAAAGTATCATACGCAATATTATTTTATTTATGCAATAAAACATTTTTGACCTTAATATATTTTTTCAAAAGTAAATATCTAATTTTCTTTGAGTGAAGTGTGAAAACTAAATGTTAAAATCTAATTTACAAACCTCTTTTACTCCAGGGGACGAAGAGAGATTTGTGATTTTTGATGAATAGTATTTACACCTTTTAATATTTTTCATAAATGTATTATAGTGAAAATTATTAACAACTTCTTAATGTACCTTGGTCCTATTTAATATGCATTATTTTTGTTAATAATGCTCAAAACAACATTTTTTATTCATCACTTATTTCAGATAAAAGATATAATTGTAATTTGCTTTAATTCCGACACTTGATTAACGCAGAAAACAAACAACCATTTATATATCTACATAGATAAAGCATATATGTAGACACTCACTTTAATTATACATGACTTAATAAAAGGACTAAACAAGCAGCCCCAAGTATCTAACAATAATAAAAAAACATGTGCGTGGATCAAAGTTCATGGTTTGGTTCATCATGATTATGATCATCATGGGGTGGAAAGATGGTGTCCTTGACGTTAATTGCAGTTTGATGGATCTTATCTTTGGTTGTTTCGGCAGCGGATTTCGCAGTTTCCTCGAGGGTAGTCATGCCGTCACTGAATGTCATGGTCACAACCTCTGTAATCGTTTCTTCTTTAACTGTTATTTTATCGTCTGTGATAATTCGAGGATCGTAATGGTCCCTTACTCCGGAACTGAAGCAAAAAGAAAAAATTCAACCAACAATCGTTTTATAAATTAATTTTTGTCGTTGTTCATTTTACTATTTGTTTGCACGTATTAAACTAATTTATCCAAAAGGTTTAAATAAATAAAAAAACATAGGCGCGTGCACCTTTTCCAAAGACCTAGCTTCACCAAATGGAATGATCCCAATGATACGAAACTACTCTAACTAAATAAGAAAAAAAGACATGCGATCTTAGTATCAATTCTAATAAGTTTGAGATAAAAACCAACTACTTATAGAATCTCAAATGTGCACACTAGAAAAAACTACGATTTAAAATCTTTGTGAAATATTCTAACACTAAATAGTTTTACTCCAATGTGTGCACTAACACTAAATTAATTTTTATCATTAACATAAATATGAAATTGTAATAAATAGAAAATATATCTAATGTAATATATTGTAATATATATTGGAGGACAATTTTTGCAAATTAGCACTATTATAGTGAAAAATAGGAGTATTTATTAGTGATGACATTGGAGATGCTTTTAGTGGTGATTGTTTAAGTTTGTTATTGGGATTACGAGCTCGTATGTTTTTAGTTTATGTTTCATATGTTTATTTTTTTTGTTCTATTTTGGTACCTTATATAAGTTTTATACTCATAATAAGCTTATATCATAGTAAGCTTATACAAATAAGTACTGATAAAGATTATAAATTTCAGAGTAATCAAAAGAAGGTTTATGAAACATATATAAGCTAAATCACACAAACTCGTAAGCTCGAAAAAGCTTAAATATACACATGCACCTTATTACTTACTTTAGGTTCGGAGTACGGGCAAAAAATGTCTTAATCCAATCAGTTTTGCTCTGAATAAACGACTCAGGAGGTGGATCTTGATTAATTCCATCTTGAAGCGCTGAATACCCGGATAACAAATTGAAGAATATGAGTATATGACAATGACAATGATCCTAGTAGGATACATATTTGTTTTTGAGGTTTTAAGTTATGGGGTAATTAGGTTTTTGTAGTATGATTATTTTGAGTGGCGGTGGGAGTTCATGAACACGTAAAGCTAAATGCGTGTGTCTTCTAGACAAAATGTCGACAAAACACTTCCATTTTTATATTCCTTAAAGTTAGTTCAAGATATTTATAAACTGTCGACATATGAAGACACACAAATATCAAGGCCTGCTCGGAGTGCAAGAGGTGCCATTGCACAAGGTCACCGCTTAACGAGAGCCACAAAATTCCATGCACTTTATTATATGTATATACAAAACATGAGGCTTGAGTTTAATTAGTTCACGCAGTCACGCACTAGTGATACATGTGCATTTTGTATATGTGTTTAAGGGCCTCTTTATGGTGATGGCACTGGGCCACCGAAATTCGGCCTTGACAAATATACCAACGCATTGCACAAACGATCATCATCATCATCAAGATTACACCAACATAAGCGACCATGATCACGAAACCCCATTGACCAAAAGCAGTAGAGAACTCATGGTGCTCTACAACAAGAATGGTGCACATGATCATCTTCAATTCATTATGATTCACCTGAACATAGCTCGAGAATCAGCTCAAGACACGAACATAAGGAGGTTGATGATGGTGTGGTGAAACTAAACTTGCAAAGGATGCAATGGAGGGTGGTTGAGTTGGAGAAGATTTGTAGGGAAATGAAGGGTCAGATGTCTAAAATGGTTAAGGGTGATCGAGTCATGTCGACGCATGGTAGACCATTGCCAAGATTGTGCTGACCCTTTGAAAAGCTTTCTGGTTTATTTTTGGTTATTTTTTGAACTTTTTTTTTGGTCTTTAAGTGTATAAGAATGTGTTATTATGAGTGATTTTCTGTATATTAGTTGCTTGAAATATGGGTTTGATCAAATGGTTTTCCATCGGCCTGGAGTTGTTGGTTTGGTCTCTTATTTGTATATATGCTAGTAACTGATAAATCTTTGGATGCGAATGACCCACATGTTTAAATCGATCTATGGAGGGTTTCGGATAACTATGTTATCTCACATTTATAATTTACGGACTCTGGAATTTTTTTTTTGTACTACTCGTTTGAAACGAACCAAAAGATCAGGTCCACCAATATTCGAGGAATGTCTTATGTACCAAAAGATCATCATGTGTCACAAGCATAATTGCATTGTGCAAGCATCCTATATAGCGACCATTCATCAGCTCACTTAGGTCCATTACAGTTTATAGGAATTTTGCAATTGGTTGAAAGTGATATCTTGATCATGATGGTCCAATTTTGTATATCTAGGTAAATCGTTACTATGTTAGTTGAAAGTGATTATTTGATTATTTGTGGGTCAGAAATCATATCGATCTTGCTAATGACACAAAACCGTATCCCATTTGCAGCTTGTTTTATAACATGTACGAGTTCTTCTATCATTAACATGCTTAATACAGATCTTTGTAAGTACCTGAACTTAACAGAACAAAAATCTTTATGCATCAACCCTTGAATTAATAGTTTATTCAAAGCAGTTTCCTTAAAAGGTTTGAATAAAGGTATAAATATTTACATCTTATCTCTTATATATCTCCTCAATCGAAATCGAGTATAGTTTTTTTTAGCTTTTATATATAGAATCTGGATCACAGAATGATCCATGTGACATGTCAATTACTTACATATAAGACATGTATGTGGGGTTATTTATATATTGTTCACCATTTTCATGCACTTTCTAGTCTTCTACTTTTGTTCATTTGTCACTTCTTTTTGCATTTATATGAAACCGAATTGACAAATCTCTGTCATGTACAAGTTTATCACTATGGAAATGCATGTGAAGTGATACCTTTTTTTGCTAGAGCATTTGATTTCAATTTTTCCTTCTATACAATGAATTTGCTGGCATTATGTTGATGTAATTTTATAAGTTTAGGTATGTGCAAGACATAATCAAAACCAAATGCAAGTTACAAGACATAATCAAAAGGGTTAATGTCATAAAATAGGTTCTAAAATTTCGATTTTGGCAACTATAACTTTTTTTTATCCACTTTAATTAGTTATTATACTATTGTATGTAGTGGTCATAATGATTATTATCTTCTCGAATTTTCAACCAGTACTTAACATCACCTTGCAAAATGTCTAGCATGCGACAAGTTATACTCAAATGTTGACGAGTTTTGAAGTTTTACCTGGATTTGTAAAGAAAACCGGGCAAAAAAAAAAAAAAAAAAAAAAAAAAAAAAAAAAGATTTTTCCCTTTTTCATACAACGCCACCAAACATATGTCAACATTTAAGTGTAACTTAAGTTATGTTAGAGATTTTGACAAGTCATACCATATCATCCATTGAAAAATTAAGAAAATAATTATCATTATGACCTACACATGCAAGTATAATAACCAAAGGGAATAAAAAGATGTTTAATTGTCAAAATGAACCACAAAAAGTACGTTGCTATTTTATGACATTAACTCTACTCGAAAAGAGAGAATTGCAAAAACATTTCTATAAACTACCATCTATGTAGGTTAACAAAATCTATATCTAGTTTCTTTTATACCAAATCTGATTAAAAAATGTTTAGTAACATAAACACTCCATGTTTTCATAAGACCTATAAATTTCAATCCTGTAGTAGTTACAAAACCTGGCAACTATGTTTTTGCTTGTCTGCATATCCAAAATGAGGATATAGAATTGGTCAAAGACTTGAAAAGAACTTTCCTACAAGTAAGCCCAATGTTCAAAAGGCCCGTTCTTTGCTTCAAGCTTGGATACGGGCAAAAGGGCCTATCTTAGCTGAACAAAGCCCAAAACGTTATATCCAGACATGTGCTAATCTTATACTGTATTAAAAATTTCAAATGAGTGCAATATTTATCTATATTCTAAAACCCGTGTTTTAACGGGGTCCAAGTTTGTTGTATTACGGGGCGCTTATGTCCTAAATCTGAAAGTTGATTGGTTGTTACATACTAACTTAACACTTGGCAGTTTTTGACATCAACCTTTCATTAACAAGGGGTGCCTGCTACAGTGCGTTAGTAACAGTGCACCCCGTTCCGTTTAGATCATTTTCCACCCATCTTCACGAGCTAGAACTTTCCCCACCATTCCAGATTCCTCCATTATCAATATATATATATATATATATATATATATATATATATATATATATATATATATATATATATATATATATATATCTTTCACAAACACACGCACACACTAAACAAAAACACTTCTTCTCACTACCATAAATCATAATCACAGGCGACCACAATCATCGATGGTTTATGAATTATCTTTGCAATGTTCATCATCAAAACCCAAAACCATCGCCACAGCAGCGCAAATCCAAACACCCGTGAATCAAACGAAATATTGGATGTCAGAACATCAACGCAAATCCAAACACCCGTGAATCACTTTACCGGCGGGAATATAAACCTTAATACAAAGAAAGAGGTGATAAACCAACTAGCTTTTAATTATTTCTTTTTTATTATTATTTTTTTGAAGTATTGAATTGGGTTTTTTGTTTTCAGATTATTTGGGTTCTTTGCATTAGGTACCGATTCATGGATTTGGGGTTTCAATTGCAGTGGTAGTGTCATGGTGTTGTTGTTGGCTATGATCCATGGTATAAACTTTGCAATTGGTACGGTAAATTTCTCTTTTCCAGCTTTCTATTGATTTACTATTAGTGAATGTTGTTTTTTGGTTAGTTTAGTGTTGGTGAGGAAGAGTGTGAATGAGATTGAGGGTTAACAAAAAAAAAAAATACTACTCTTTAAAGACTAAATTTTTATTTATTTATTTATTTAATAGAAAACTTGGGTTTTGTATGTAGTTGTTGTTGGAAAATGAAGAGGATCCGATAAAGAAGCAGCAAGGTATTGATATTTGAAGCGTGGCGAGGGGACATTACTCAGAATTGTGAGATGTTTGGACCAAGGTATGCTTGATTACCATTGTTTAATCTAATTCACGAAACCATTATCTATAGCTGACTGATATTAACAAGCCTGCTAAATTAGTAGTTGTGGTTTCAAAACTTAATGCTGAAACTTGATCCTCAATAAGTTGGTTTGTGTGGCTGTTTCTAAGGGTAAAATGTATGAAACTACTAGATGAAAAGTGATAAAAAAAAATGATGATCTATATTCTGATTGTGTTATGTCGTGTTCTTGCATTTTATACGTTTTACTACCTTAGATTAAAAGTAGTGTCGATGTCCAATAATTGTTTCTACACGCGTGGGTTTCACTTGGCAGACGCAACTAAACTTTGGGGGTCCTTATAATGCCACATAAAGCTTTGACTCCAAAATTGTTATATTCTTATTTTGTATACGATTCAGTAGTTTCAGAAACCTTCTTAAAGGGATATGCCACAATTTAACGTGGGATATAACGTTTACTACAATTAGGTCATAATTAACATTTAATGATTTTTTTTAATGGCATCATAGGCTGAACTGGAGTAAAATTATTCTTTGGGTGGTAGAACGACTAATAATAGTGAAACTCTCAATGTGAAGTTGCTTTATGTTGATATTCATGGTAAAAAAATGTTTCCTCATACTCCGTTCAGTTAATTTTAAAATACAATTTTCATTTCATGTACTTATGTCGAATTTTTATTTACGAGTTTAAAAACTATTTGTTACAGGTATCTATTGTTTGTGTGATAATAGACATCAACCTGCAACAGATGTCGATGGCAATCATTTGGGAACACATGATGCGGACGACTTAAAGTATTTGCGGTTTTCCAGCCTGAATTTTGGACAACAGTAATTCCACAATCTTCCAACGACATGTATCTCTGAAAATGACAATTTCCATAATTATGTGATATGCTCTCAAAACACATTACCAAATACCCATATACAATTATCGTTGATGGCTTTCTATATCTGATAACTTTAAAATTGTTTCTTCTTCGTGTTACGTAAACTCACTATCCATTGACATATGGTTTCAGGCCATTACAAGATAGACCGAAGAGAAGATATATGACTCAATCTACATACTGTTAAGGGAGGACCCTAATTGCTCATCGAGATGGATTCGACGCAATGTAAGCTACTCTACGTGCTTTCCTTTTGTCACTTCCACAGTAGCTTTATTGTACTTTTGCCACTCTGTGTGTTTATCCTAAAATTAATTTTAGAGATTAAAAAAATGGTTTTGGTCGGGTAACGTGTGTAAACAAGTAATCTGACAATCCATGATACAGACATCGATCATGTGTGAATAAATGTAATTAGTATTTTCAGTAATGACTTGGGGAATAAAAGTAATTAGTATTTTCTGAAAGATTGAAAAAGAATGATAATGTTAGCGCATTTGAATACTTTAATGTCTAAGTTTTCAGAATTGGAGTTGTTTTCTTAAGGGCTGACGTCAAGAAATAATCATGTAGCAAATTGGAGTTGGTTTTTTAAGAATAATATGATGGCCAAGGTAATTGAGAACTAACCAAACTATCGATAGTCATAATTTTGAAAACTAAACTAACATTCTTACTAGGATCATTACGGTCAAAATAGGTAAGGGATTGTGGTTGAAGTGAGGACCAAAATTAGTGCATTTGAGGTGCTGAAGTGGGCCCTGAGGTGGGTACAGTTGGGCCCTGAAATCGGTGAGTTTTGATGATGGAATGGGGCGGAATTGGGTATGTTTGAGGGGCTGAAGTGGACGGTAAAATGGGTCAGTTTGAGAACTGAAATGGGTGCGGGATTCTGCGCTGAAATAGGGGCTACCATGGGTACATATGCAGCCGTTTGGGTGCTGATATGGGGCTGCAATGGGTGTTGAAAGGGACTGCAACGGGTATGTTTGGGTGGGTTTGGCCGATGAAATGGGTCCTGATCTTCGAAAGCGAACACATTGACTTTGAAACAGGTGAGCGTTTCATAACTACTTTATACTTTTAGTTATCCGTTAGTCATCGGAATATATAATATTTTGGATGTGGTCACTGTTTGGTTACATGATGCAGTAAATTTGAGGTTCTAAATACATGTACACATTTATGTATTCGAACATGTTCTCTATAGACAATAAACATTGTTACAATGCATGAATATTGTTATCCTTTACTACTCAGTTTAAAGCACTCATTACTTTTTTTTTTTTTTTTTTTTTTTTAAATCAAGTATGGATATAAGAATGTGAAAAGGGAAGGTTGATTCATAGATGTACATTTAACAAGAATGTTGACACTACTGTTCGAAACAAAGGCATATAGCTAAATAATATAGGATCCAAGCGTAAGCATGATTATATACATACAAGGTTACACCTATTTTCTTTTTGGATAACATCTCTTTTCACAACTGCATTTTGTAGGTTTATTTGGAACCGGACAAACAAAGGAGTAAAAGTTCTTGATAAAACAACATGCACCATAATTCTTCTTCTCACAGAAGATTGATTACTTGCGGATTTGGGGCTTCGGTTGAGATACGTGCTTTTGGGTACTGATATGGGGGCTAAAGTGGATGCATTTGGGTGTTGAAATGCGTGGGTTTGGGTGATAAAATGGTACTGAAATGGGTGTGCTTTGGCCTTGAGGTGCAGGCTAAAATGGGCCAATTTGAACGCTGAAATGGATGCCGCGTCTGGTGTGTTTGGGTGCTAAAATGAGATGTGCAAACTTCTTATAACATGTAGTCATAATATAAAGAAACTCACATTTTCATATAATTTAACAAAGCACTCCCGCGGCAACGTGCGGGCTGCCCTGCTCGTTAATATATATATATAATTTGTCATCATCGACGACGTCGTTCAACATAGTCAGCTACTATTCTTTTTTTATGGCCCATTAAACGATTCAATATGAGTTTCAGGCCCATCTGGTTGGTTAATTAAACCTTAAAAGAATGCAGAAGCAGACTACCAATTTGTACCAAGCTAATACATCAAACCAAGGTTCTACATAGTAATTTTTCTTTTCAAAATACTATATAAATTTATCGTTCATACCTTTCTAACATTTACGCATCTATTTAACTGTCTTGCAGTCAAGAAAGGTGCTTCAACTTCATGTGCTAATGGATAGATTCGGCAAATACAAGGGCAAATACAACCGCAAATACAACAACAAATACATCAATATTCTATCTTAAAATCTTACCTAAATTCTCCGACAAATACATCAATATTCTATCTTAAAATCTTACTTGAATTCTCCGGCAAATACAACGGCCCGCCGCGGTGCCCTACTCGTTTTATTATAAAACATGACAAATTTGCATCTATCTTCATCGATAGATAAATATATTAAGTCATTAATCGAGTATTTATTTGGTGCTTAAAAAGCTTATGACTACGTAGAAAAAGCCACGATGGTGAACGTCTTCAAATTAAGTTCATCACTTTTGTGCTACTTTTACATATTTACTTTTTCATTTATTAACCTCTAATTCCACGTAACTTGTTTTTAAGGCGCCAAATTCTTTAATTAGGGCATCCACTATTGTGGTTTTTAAATAGGTCTAAAACATTTTGAAGAGTTTATAAATTTGTGAATCATAGCGAGAAACCATTTCAATCCTACGTGGCATGAAAAGGTTTTAGAGAGGTTTAAACTATTTTTATTTTTTTTTTCTTTTAGAAAATGTTAGTTGTGTTTTATGATATGAAAAACTTTATGAATAGGCTTATCTATAGTAGAAATAGGTTTATAACATGAAAAAGTTTATAAATTGATGATGTATTAATTGTATAAACCTTTTTAGAAGTTTATCATAGTGGATGCCCTTAGTTTTACCCCAATTCTCCCGATTATGCTTTATATATTTTTACTGCAAACCGTTAGTCACCATTTTATTGTGTAAATATCAAAGTATCATACTCAATATTTAGCTTATTTTATTTATGTAATAAAACATTTTTTACCTTAATATATTTTTTCAAAAGTAAATATCTAATTTTCTTTGAGTGAAATGTGAAAACTAAATGTTAAAATCTAACTTACAAACCTCTTTTACTCCGGGGGACGAAGAGAGATTTATGATTTTTGATGAATAGTATTTACACCTTTTAATATTTTTCATAAATGTATTATAGTGAAAATTATTAACAACTTCTTAATGTACCTTGGTCCTATTTAATATGCATTATTTTTGTTAATAATGCTCAAAACAACATTTTTTATTCATCACTTATTTTAAATAAAAGATATAATTGTAATTTGCTTTAATTCCGACACTCCATTCAACGCAGAAAACAAACAACCATTTATTTATCGACATACATAAAGCATATATGCAGACACTCACTTTAATTATACAGGACTTAATAAAAAGACTAAACAAACAGGCCCCAAGTATCTAACAACAATAAAAAACATGTGTGTGGATCAAAGTTCATGGTTTGGTTCATCATGATTATGATCATCATGGGGTGGATAGATGGTATCCTTGACGTTAATTGTAGTTTGATGGATCTTATCTTTGGTTGTTTCGGCAGCGGATTTCGCAGTTTCCTCGAGGGTAGTCATGCCTTCACTGAATGCCATGGTCACAACCTCTGTAATCGTTTCCTCTTTAACTGTTATTTTATCGTCTGTGATAATTCGAGGATCATAATGGTCCCTTACTCCGGAACTGAAGCAAAAAGAAAAAATTCAACCAACAATCTTTTCATAAATTAATTTTTGTCGGTGTTCATTTACTATTTGTTTGCACGTATTAAACTACTTTATCCAAAAGGTTTAAATAAAAAAATACACAGGCGCGTGCACCTTTTCCAAAGACCTAGCCTCACCAAATGGAATGACATATAGTTGTCAGGATCTCGATCCTGATATTAGGATCTTACGATACTGCAAAGTAAAAACGATCCGAATCCCACCTAGGATCCTTGCAAACTTAAGATCTTACAGGATCCCGATCTTGACCATACCATCTTAAGATCTAATCCGATCCGATCTTACTTTTCTCAGATTACAAACTAAAAAACTACAATTTATGAGTTGTTGTTTTTTTAGAATTCAAAAAACAACATGTTAATTTTTTAAAACATTTCATAATCATAATTTATGACAACATTTTTATGGAACATTCAGAGAATTTTGTTTTTATAATGTATAATAATTTGTACATTTTTATATTCTTACAAAAACTATTAAGAAATAATGTTAGAGTAGGATCTTAAAATCCCGATCTGATCTTACGATCACTATTTTGGAAAGACGAAAATAATTTTGGGTAAGATCCCGATCTTGAAAACCTTTGGAATGACCCAATGATAAGAAACTACTCTAACTAAATAAGAAAAAAAGACATGCGACAATGTAACAAGTACATGTGGGTATTTTCATGAAGAACATCGATCTTAGTATCAATTCTAATAAGTTTGAGATAAAAACCAACTACTTATGCTATCTCAAATGTGCACACTAAAAAAAACTACGATTAAAAATCTTTGTGAAATATTCTAACACTAAATAGTTTTTACTCCAATGTGTGCACTAAAACTTAACACTAAATTAATTTTTATCATTAACATAAATATGAAATTGTAATAAATAGAAAATATATCTAATGTAATATTGTAATATATATTGGAGGACAATTTTTGCAAATTAGCAGTATTATAGTGAAAAAATAATATTTATTAGTGATGACATTGGAGATGCTTTTAGTGGTGCTTCTTTAAGTTTCTTATTGGGATTACGAGCTCGTACGTTTTTAGTTTATGTTTCATAAGTTTATTTGTTTGTTCTATTTTGGTACCTTATATAAGTTTTATACTGATAATTAGCTTATATCATAGTAAGCTTATACAAATAACTGAATAAGTACTGATAAAGATTATAAATTCAGAGTAATCAAAAGAAGGTTTATGGAACATATATAAGCTAAATTACACAAACTCGTAAGCTCAAAAAAGCTTAAACATACACATGCACCTTAGTACTTACTCTAGGTTCGGAATACGGGCAAAAAGTGTCTTGAACCAATTAGTTTTGCTCTGAATAAACGACTCAGGAGGTGGATCTTGATTAATTCCATCTTGAAGCGATGAATACCCGGATAACAAAATGAAGAATATGACAATGACAATGATCTTAGTAGGATACATTTTTTTTTTTTTGAGGTTTTAAGTTATGGGTTAATTAGGTTTTTGTAGTATGATATTTTGAGTGGCGGTGGGAGTTCGTGAACACGTAAAGCTAAATGCGCGTGTCTTCTAGACAAAATGTCGACAAAACACTTTCATTTTTATATTCCTTTTAAAGTTAGTTCAAGATATTTATAAACTGTCGACATATAAAGACACAAATTCTTGTACCATGTCAAATAAATATACAGTTTGATTGCGCTAGGTGCTATCAATCTCTAGTGTTGTCCGATTTATACATGTGTATAGAAACCGTGACTCGGCCCAGCTTACATGACCTTCACCTAATTAGGCCATTCTCGATTTCTCGGTGAATTTTCTGCTAGTACTACTAGAAGTAGAGTATATTTGGCCGTTCTCAAGTACATATTAATTCATTATTCATGTGAGTATCATCAACAACGATATCCATCTTCTACGGGGTATGAACATGCGAGTATCATCATTAAGTGTATGTATTTGAATGTGTATGCATTTGAATGTGTGCATGCTTATGTTAATTTGTTCCTCAATTTTTATATGTTATTCAACTTGTACTTTTACAAATAGCAGCAGCAGCAGTCGCGCACGGTCACTGTGGTGACGATACCGGTGACCCACTACCTTCCTCTTCCCTTCATATTGAGAGCGGTTGCCGTGATGGTAAGAATTTCCAGATTATTTTCAAAGAAACTTAAACTTGATCATTTGAATTTGGTTACTTGTTATTTTATGACGTTTTCACTCACTTCAATTGTAGGATCACGACGACCCCGAAGAGGAGGAAGGGCCAGGGGGAGGCAGGGGTGGAGGTCGGGATGGCGGCAGGAAGCTGGTCCATCAAGCCACGAAGAACGTATCCCTGAAGAAAGTCGTGGCCCTTACAGGCCCGTAGTCGATTAAGTTTGAGTATGATGATCAGGGGACATTCGTTCATGTCGGCAAGAATGCTAAGTGGTTCAGTAACTACTGTGGTGAGTTGATTAGGGAGTTCTCGTTGAACTATCCCTCCTGGCACGAAATCGAAAAGGAGAAGAAGGCGCACGTCATAAGACGACTCGGGGCCAGTTATTTCATTTTCCGTTTATATTGTTTTGTTATCGTGTTTATTTATTTAAATGTGTCTATTTATTTAAATTTGTTTATTTATTTATATCTCTATACTCAATTATTTGAATGTGTACATTTATTTAAATTTGTTTATTTATTTAATTTGTTTAAATGTGTATATTTATTTATTTATATCTCTATATTTATTTTAACTATATTTGGTTGCAGACTATGTTTAACTTGGAGTGCCACATGCGCGAAGAACGTTGGGAAACCATTCGGACCGACATCAATGCATAGTTGGCTAGGCGCTACTCGGACAACAAGTACGACCTGAAGCGCAATCACTTTACTAAGAAGCGTGGGGCTCGGGCTGTGGATGTGATACGAAGAAACCCTCCTCCGAACATGGAGCAGCCTGAATGGGAGAAGCATATCGAGTTCTACATGAATGAGGAGACCATCAAACGAGTTGCTATGAACGCCGAGAACAGAAAGAAGAACAAGGTCTACAGCCGCCATGGATACAAATCATTGGCTGCATCTCGACATGAATACGTAAGACACATTTTGATTATTTTACATATTGTTCATTATTTATATGGTGTTTGATTTGTCATTTTTAATTTGTTTAATCTTATATGCATGTGTATATACAGTTTGAGAACAGCGAGAACCGCGAGTACCCGTCCCTCATAGAGAGCTTCTACGACACGCATTGCAAGGATGATGTATGGTTGCAGGATGAGGCCCAGCTTCAATATGTAAGTATCATTTTTTTTCGAAACACGTACTTTAATGATTTATTGAAACATAATCTAGTAACCCGACTAATATATTAATTTTCTCATTTTTTTTCAACTACATAGGAAGAGATGATCCGGCTACGGGTGTAACACCCCTAATTTCGTGATACGCAGCGGAATTCAAACTGTGTGTTATTCGACGGCACAACAGTTATAACAATAGAAAACAAACTCTAATGGAGTCGTTTTAAAAGATTTATCATTCGAATTATTTAAATATCAGAGTTTACAAAATGAGGTCTCAATAGTTTCACGGTTTACAAATTACATTAGATAAGTTTTCGAATGATAATAAAATTTATATCCTTCTTGAGTATTCGTGCTCCTCCGTGCCAGCCTCGTTCATTATGGACCTGAGACACATGCTTAAAACTGTCAATACAAAGGTTGGTGACTTTATAGAGTTTATAGTCAAGTAGTTGAACTCAATTATTCGTAGTGTGAGCTATAGACTTACACTCACAGTTGAAAACAAAACAGTTATTATTGCACTAAGCTCATGATATCAAAAACGTTAACAGCGCATCAATAGAAAATGGTATAATAGTAACAGTGGTCCTAGTAGATAATTTGCCGTTATACCTAGAGTTCTTCAAATAGAGTGCCCTTGTTTACCGGACTTTGTTAAACAAACGGGATTTGTCAATTCCGATAGGCCTATCCACATTATTCGTGTTCACTTCACTTGTGATTAATTGTTCCTGATGGTAGGGACTTAAGTTTGGCAATAGTGGTGCTTAGTGCAAGTAATACATTCAGATATAGCATACAATTTCAAAGCAATGTGTTTTAGTTTAAAAATAGCATGTATCCCCCAAGGGTTTGTAAAACAATTAACTAATAGAAAGTGAGGCTATGAACTCACCAGGAGTTATGTAGTGAGTAGTGAAAATGATAGTCGAGTCGTGAAAGTCTCTACGAGAAACCTATAATAGAATGTTGCGACTTAGGTTGGAACACTGTCTAAGAAAACATAAACGTGCCTATATATGTCTTTATATTGATCATGATATAGTACTTGGTAGGTTGTGCAAGTCGTTTTATAGAAACGGTTTATGAAACAATTTTAGTTTATGTATCTCGTACTACCTTTCGGGCCATCATAATTCAGAGGTCATGTAGTAAATGTTCGAGGAGCTAGGACACTTTAATTCGTAAATCCAGCAACTCGTCGATACATTTATCAAAATGAAACCCCTTCTATGAATTTCCCTAGTTTTGTAGTACTCGATGTGGAAAATATAAGTTTTGCTTGTTTGAACCCGTACTTGAGCTTTCGCCATAAAGTAAAATGAAAGTTATGAAGTCCATAGGTTGTTTGGTTATGATTAGGAAATCCTACGGTCATTACAATATATCACAAAGAGTTTATAAGTGTAGAAATCGTAAAGTTGGTTTTTCATAGTTTTTATACACTATTCCGAGAGTAAAAGAAACTTAGGAAAGTTTATTTTGAATGAAGTTTGTTATTTTATAAATTTCATTATGTTTAGTGAGTAATTAGTTTTGAAAAGCACATGGTTCTTAATTATTTCTCAAGTGAAAACCAAATTTTTGATATTAATAACTGTCTTACCATTTGAAGCAGAAAACTACCTTCATTTGGCGTTTTCAGGCAGAGTTACCTAGCGTTAGACGTGAAACATCATTTCAGACGACTTTCCTTTTTTAATTTTTTGATGAATCGGACCAGAATGCCTCGTTTTGCGTGTTTTATGTTTCTGTCACAGTAAGTTGACAGCTTCTATGTTTTCGTTTTGGTAATTTCATTTAGCCGTATCTTTTGACTCGTATACTCATTTTAGGTGATTCAAATTGCTATATATTGGTTATAATTTTTTCTACAACAATATGTAAATTACCAAGTCTATATGTAGTTGGTTTTGTAGAAAGTTGTACAAAAGTTCATCATTTTAACACTAATTAACCTAAATTAGCATATAAGCTTTCCAACTTGTTATAAAAGGTTTTGTACATCATGAATTCAATATACGGACTATATATAGCATGGATTAAGAATAAGAAACATGTAAATGATGTTGAGCAAGAGTGGTTGTTAGTCTTTCTTACAACTTTTGGCTTTCAATTAAGAAAGGATAATCAAGGATTTAGAACAAGAACAAGAACTAGGAATGCTAGCTTCCAACTTCTTCAACCTCTTGATACTAAGTTGAGATGACTTGGGAAAACACTTGAAGTCTTCTACTAGAACACTTCTTGTGTGGCTTGGAGATCACAAATGAAAGAAGGAAACTAGAACTTGGATCAATCAAAGCTTAACAAGAGCTTTAGAATTGATAAGGACTTGCACTCTTGAATAATTCTTGAAGTAGAAAGAAAATTATGATATGTATTGTGTGTGTGAGATTGGATGTCAACTACAAGGGGATCAAGAGGCTTTTATAGCCTCTTGAGGAGGTGCAAGTATGATGACTAACCAAAACTTCCTTGCTAAGTTTGGTGTAGGTGTAACAATCTTATGAAAGATTTAACATATACATGCCAAGTGTTGAAGATTAAAACTAAACATGCCAAGTGCCCTTGATAAGATTACTTGAGAAGTTTCATGAGGCTTACTTGAGAAGCTTGGTAAGTATGTGTAAGTTATCTTGACTTACGAAGTGAGTTTTGGTCCTGGTAATCGTTAACGGTAAGTCTTTAAGTCACGAAACTTAAAACCGGTATCCTAAAAATATTAAACTTTTAAATTTGTTAAAACTTATTAATATAATCTATATTAGCATATTAAATGAATGATAAGTTTTATCGAGGTGCTTAATTATCGTAAAAACCTAAAACCGTTAGGCTTAAAACGCGTAATTCGCGTAAAACGCAAAACCGGAAAATTTAAAAATCCAAAACTTATGAAAATGTTGTGATGTGAAAAACATATATTTCTCTTGTTTTTAATGTTTTATGGACATATCGGAATGCCTAAATGTCGTTTAAACCTAAACGTAAATCTCAGACACGGTTTTGTGAAACTTGCAAAAATTGATCTGACGAGTGTCAAACTCTCGTGTTATCATGAAAATAGGTTAACTTATAAGATTGCAGAGTAAAATTTTTGGGAGTGAATAATGAAAGTGAATAGTAACCCGAATGCGAATTGTTACAATGGGATCTGGGAGCGGATACGCCTACAGGGGTAGCCTACACAAAGGAGGAGATACTTGCCTTGGTTATAAAGGGCAAGCAGCGGGGTCATATAGCCGGTAGGGGTAGGGTGGTACCCGGCATGGGCAAGACACAATTATCATACACCCCGCCTCCACATCCAATGAAGGGGCCCAGATCGACGCGATAATGGCCGACAAAGACAAGAAGATTGCTGAAGCTGAAAAGAAGAGTGATGAAGCTGCAAAAAGCTAAGGGAGTTAAGAAGCAACTCACTCAGTTGATGGATTTATTCCAGAGTAACTCGCAATGGGGCGAATTAATGAGTCGGATGCCTTCTCAAGGTGAGGTATGGTCAGGCAGCGGGTGTGACGCGGGCGGGAGTGGCGCAAGCGGGAGTGGTGATGATGAGGATGGTAGCGATGATATGGATGATGATGAGGGGCGGTAGAGGTATATGGGTTATTTTGTGTTATACTTATCGTTGAAACTATATTTTGGCGACCCGTATCTTATTATTGTGTAGTTTAACTTTTTGGTGACTTGAACATTGCGGATATTGCAACATTTATGGATATGGCAGCTAGGTTTAGAGATTATAACACCCGTTTTGTAAACTTTATAATGTTTTAATGGATTTTTTAGGGTGTTTAGTGATTATATAAAAGTGTTTAAGCCGTTATGAGTTGTACATGTTCGGACATGTTGGTATTGATTGTTTGAAGGTTTTGGTTGCATACAGGTGTCAGTAGATTTTTTTCCGGAAAAAAATTGAAAAATTGCAGCTATGCAGTTGCATCATAATATAGTCCATACGACATGTCGCCGAGATTTACAATGAAATCATTATATATTTTTTATGATTCCTACGTCATGTTGTCAAGATTTAAAGCGAAAAATTAATATGTTTTTTATGTTACCGTCGACATGTCGTCGAAATAAAAAATAAACCATTGATCATCGTTGATCTTTATAAATACGTAACGACGACAAGACGTCGGTATTTGAAAATCAAAAAATTAATTATAAGTTATATACCAACATCATGTCGTCGGTATATTTAGACGCGTAATTAGGCTTAACTAATCAAATTGTTAATTAGCACTATGGTACCGACGACATGTCGTTGGGAACAGTTTTGCCTAACATCAAAATCTTTGATTGAAAAAGCATGTGGGTTTCACTTTGTCGTCAGGACGGTAAATATCAAAGTATTATACTCAATATTTAGCATATTTTATTTATGTAATAAAATTTTTCTGACCTTAATATATTTCTTTCAAAAGTAAATATCGAGTGAAGTGTGAAAACTAAATGTCTAAATCTAATTTACAAACCTCTTTTACTCCTGGGGACGAAGCGAGATTTGTGATTTTTAATGAATAGTATTTACACTTTTTCATATTTTTCATAAATGTATTATAGTGAAAATTATTAACAACTTCTTAATGTACCTTGGTCCTATTTAATATTATAATGTCATATGAGATACATGTTTTCATGTATTTATCAATTATACATTATTTTTGTTAATAATGCTCAAAACAACATTTTTTATTCATCACTTATTTCAAATAAAAGATATAATTGTAATTTGCTTGAATTCCGACACTTTATTGAACGCAGAAAAAAATAACCATTTATTTATCTACATACATAAAGCATATATGTAGACATCCACTTTAATTATACGGGACTTAATAAAAAGACTAAACAAACAGGCCCCAAGTATCTAACAACAATAAAAAAAAACATGTGTGTGGATCAAAGTTCAAGGTTTGGTTCATCATGATTATGATCATCATGGGGTGGATAGATGGTGTCCTTGACGTTAACTACAGTTTGATGGATCTTATTTTTGGTGGTTTCGGCAGCGGATTTAGCAGTTTCCTCCAGGGTGGTCATTACCCCATCACTGAATGTCATGGTCACACTGTCTTTAACCTGTTGTCCTTTATCTATAATTTTATCGCCCGTGATAATTCGAGGTTCGTCATGGCCCCTTACTCCGAAACTGAAGCAAAAAGAGAAAGTTCAACCAGCAGTCTTCATAAAATATATATATTTTTTTAGTATTCATTTTACTATTTGTTTGCACATCTTAAAAACTACTTTATCCAAAGGGTTAAAATCAATAAATACACGAGCTCATGCACCTTTTCTAAAGACCTAGCCTCACCTAAATAGAAAGGCATCTGAAACTACTCGAACTAAATAAGGAAAAAGGAAATGTGACAGTGTAACAAGTGCATGCATAGACGGAACTCGGGTAAATTTGTTGGGAGGGCCGAGTGCTATATTAGTTAATTTGAGATGGTCAAAATTGTATTTCCTTTAAGCAAATATAAGTAAAACATCAAAGTTTTGGGAGGGTCATATATGGCCCTCCTCGGTCTCCATTAAGGTCCGTCTATGAGTGCATGTGTGTATTTTCATGAGGAACGTCTATTTTGGAATCAATTCTAGTAAGTTGAGATAGAAACTAATGACTTAAAGCATCTTCCAATGTCGACACTAAAAATAAAAACCAAGATAGTGCAACTTAAGAATCTTTGTGGCATATTCTAACACTAAATAATTTTTACTTCAATGTGTGCACTAAAACTTAACACTAAATCAATTTTTATGATCATTAAAATAAATATGAAAATGCAATTAATAGAAAATATGTATATCCAATGTAATATATTGTGAAAATGTTGATTTTTATACAATTTTTAGTGATGACATTGAAGATGCTCTTCGAGTGTTTGTTTAAGTTTGTGAGATTACAAGCTTGTACGTTTTCGGTTTATGTTTGATAAGCTATATCATTATACAATAAGTACTGATAAAGATCATGATTTCAGAGTAATCAAAAGAAGGTTTAAGAAATATAAGCTAAATCACACAAACTCGTAAGCTCAAAAAAGCATAAACATACACATGCACCTTAGTACTTACTCTAGGTTCGGAAAACGGGCAATAAGTGTCTTGAACCAATTAGTTTTGCTCTGAAGAAACGACTCAGGAGGTGGATCTTGATTAATTCCATCCTGAAGCGATGAATACCCGGATAAAACAATGAATATGACAATGACAATGATCTTAGTGGTAGTACGAGATAGATACATATTTGTTTTTGAGGTTTTAAGTTATGGATTGATTAGGTTTTGTAGTAAATTTTACTTAGAATAGTGGTGGGAGTTGGTGAACACGTAAAGCTAAATGTACGTGTCTTCTAGACAAAATGTCGACAAAACATTTTCATTTTATATTCCTTTTAAATTTAGTTCAAGATATTTATAAACTGTCGACATATAAAGACACACAAATCTTGTACCAAATCAAATACATACTTTATTTGATGCAGTGGCGACTTGAACGATTTTCTTAGGGGTCCAAAATATAGTCACATAAAGTAAATAGAATTGTTAAATTTCAAATAAACCTATTTATATGGTGGTATTAGTTGATTATGAAAAACTAAAACTATTATATATAGAAACTAACATAGAAACTTGTATATACGCATGGTGGTTCAGTTACCAACTCCAAATAAACTTGTATATGTTCTCGTTATGTAGAAGAGATTTACTTGAATTGAGTTTAGAAAACTATAGTATCCATGTCTTTTTGCAAGACTGAGCCATTAATAAATACATTATATTTCTTAAATTATCAACATTTTGGACAAACATTTCTGAAATTACAACTAAACTAGCTAGACATGGCAGCAATATATATATATATATATATATATATATATATATATATATATATATATATATATATATATATATATATATATATATATATATATATATATATATATTTGGGGGGGGGGGGGGGGGGGAGGGTGTGACAACCGGCAGTTTAGGGAGCTATTTAAAAAAAAAAAAAAAACCCGCATTACGATTTAAGTTTGTTTATAATTTTTATTTGAAATTTTCATTTCACAACGAACTTATAAGACCTATTTTATGGATATTTTAATTAATGACGTTATGGAATTCGTGAATTATGTTCATAATTCATTATTGATTTAATGCTCGGTGATGTATATTTGAATTCTCACTTGTTACTACGTTGACTCTGGCACTAGGATTACCTAACGAAAGTTTTATGATTCGTCTTAACGAATCCGGCTATATTTTAATTATTTACGAGACGTCTTTCGAGAGATATTAAAAGTTGAAATGAGTTCGGGTTCGGGCCACATGTTTTTACATTTACCCACGTTACCCGCTCCACACCGTTAGTAATATTATTATTACTATTATTATTATTATTACTTTTATTTACTATTATTATTAATAGAAAGAAAAAAAAAAAAAAAGGGAAATATGCAAACTACAAAACTGGTTCTTGTGGCTCGGTATACACACAAACAACACAAACCCACTCTCTCATCTCTCTCTCACTTTGCCTCTCTTTGACAAACCCTAGCCGCCTCTTTGATTTCCGGCCATCACCATAGCCACCGCCGGTCACCACTAAAAACCACTACCATATTCTTAATCTCCATCATCTAATCCATTAGATCTACTATCCCACGCGCCTCATACCACCATTTTATCTTACGAATCACCACTATCTTCACCACCAATCGTGTATTTTGAAGGGTTATCACGGTTTTGAGCTCTAGATCGAAGGTGAGACGAGTTTTCACTCGTATTGTTGATAAAAATCGTGACCTAAGGTCACGACTTGATGATATTCGAATGGGTTACATTTGAGAACGCGAAATACATATGGGTTTTGGTTGGAAAAACGTTTTTCTTAAAGGTTTGGTATCCGATTGGGTCGATTTGGGTTCGGTTTGTGGAAGGATTATGTTGTTCATGTTATGTCGTGGCTTTGGTTTTTCTTGGTTCGAGCATAACCGAGACTATTAAGGTCTCGGGGTCTTTTCTGGTTGCTCGTAAAAACCAAGTCGAGACCTAAATGGGTTCTCGTTTGGTTGTGACTTGAGCAGTTGGCTCGGTACTATCTTGGTTCGACTCGATGGAGTCGAGGCCTCATGGCCGTATATGGTTATTGATGCCGAGACCCAAGTGGTCGAATGGCAGTTTGGAGTGTGGCTCTTGGAGCTTATTTTGATGACATTTGAGGTTGTTGATTCGAGTCCTCGTGACTCGTGGTTTTGAGCCGTGACTCAAGTGAGTCGAGGGCTCGGGTTTGGCTTGGTAAACCGACCCAAACATTAACTTGGTTAATGTTATTTTCTTGTAAAAATTGTGAACTTAATTGTTACCTTGTTGTGATATTTATTTATTGGCCGAATACTTTGGTTGAGTCGAGACCATTGTGGTCTCGACATGGGATATAATTATTGGTAATTGAGGAGTTGTTGACGAAAGTGATTGGGGACCGATTGTGAGACGGTCGTTAGATTGACGGAGATAGGTTAGTCGGGTGCCGTAGTCGGACCTTATTGTTGTAGCCCGTGGTTTGAGATTGTGATTGGACGGAGAATTGTTATTTATGACTTTTGCTTATTATTGGACTTGGACAATGAGCCGAGAGTCATGACTCGGACATATGACCATTTCGTATAACTCAATAACTATTAAAACTAGAACGAAAATAATAAAACTCGTAATAATAATTATTGATAATATGAACGTTTATATGAAAGTATATACGTGAATAGCGTATATATAACTATATAAACGCGTATATTAATAATAATAATAATAATCACGAGTCGTATTATAAATAATACGATTAGATATATATTAGGCTACGAAAGTGGCGTAATATTATTAAACGTATTACTATTATAAAAATTGTGTTATAAAACGGGAAACTCCCGACAACTACGAAACGTTAATAAAAATGTTGTTTTGGATATATAACGGATAAACTTATTGAGTTAGGCGAAATTGTTGTCACTCGGGTCCAGGTAAGTTACTATTTGTGACGTTTGTGTTGTCACGGATATATGGCGACTAATATAGACGTTTTCTATAATTAAATAACCACCTAACCGTAAGGTTGAGCCGGGTTATTTGGCTATATAAAACGAACATATTAGTGGGCATCGTATCCTACGACGCCCATAAGTTGTAGTATATGTAAAGTGTAATAGATTGCGAGTGTATATATCGGGAAATCTGGCCAATTTGACGATATATATGAGGAATTTATTAAACTATGATATATACTATATAGTAATTATGTGCTATGTGCTTTAGATTGGGTGTAATCTTGGAACGGTATGTTACGTAAATAAATATGAGGATTATCAAATCGACGGATTTGGTAAACTTCGGCGATTTATTTAAATGATATATTGGGCTAATATTAGACCTATAGTTTATTTCATCTTTCTTTATGTGATCTTTTTGGTTCGTTTTGAGTCGACCCACCACCCGTATGGATACCAAACGCAAATACACCAAACTAATACGAAATGGATTTTCGGAAATAAAACGGATTCTCGTCCGGGTTTGGGAATATTATGTATTTGAGGAAATGATTTCTGAAAGAGTTAATATTGTTAGGTCGTGCCAAGTCCGTAGTTGCTGTTTCGTGAGTTATCATACATCTTATTTCTATCTACCTCGTCTTGCTATTTTCTGGACTTGAGGTGAGTCATAGCCCCACTTTTTACTCTTGAACTATGTTTTCAATGATTGGGGTGAGAAACGTGCAAATCATTTTACGTGGACTATTATCGCTTTTATATTCTTTCTAAACTTGCTATGCGTATGGACTAGGATCTATTGTCAGCTTTAGTCACACATGTCGTGTGTACTATTCAAGGTTGGCTTATTTGGTTATTGGTGGATTGTCAGCTTTAGTCACATATAGGTTGTGTGTACTATTCAAGGTTGACTTATTTGGTTATTTGGAATTGTCAGCTTTAGTCACATATATGTTGTGTGTACTATTCAAGGTTGACTTATTTAGATACTGTAGTGTGCACCTATAGGTTATTATACTTCGGAGGTTATCCGAGTTATTATTGGTATTGCGGGGGCTACCCGAATATCTATGATAGTACGGAAGGGTATCCGTGTGTTTTGTTATTGCGGAAGGGTATCCGTGTGTTATGTTGAGAGCGGAGGGTATCCGCAGGCTTTTAGCGAATCCTTGGTCTAGCTAGCAAGCGTTTTGCGTATATGTCCACTATATTATTAGTTGAATTTAAACCTATGATCTCACCAGCGAAAGCTGACTTTTAACACGTTTTCTCAGGTAATTAAGTGTTGAGGTGCATGCTTGGATTGGAAGGCTCGGCTAAGGCACACGGTTCATGGATCTATTTTTCTAAACTCTGATAATAAAATTTGGACCTATTGTTATTTTATTTTGGGCCTGACTCTGAATGATGTTGGGATAATGTAAACCTTAAAACCCCGTTTTGGTTGTGTTTTTATTATGTTTACTTTATCTCGTTCTATATTGTCTTGTGTTGGATACCAATCCCCGTAGCACCCCGAAAGCTTGTTGAGTCTTCCGCTGTATCAAATTTTGGGGGTGTTACAGATTGGTATCAGAGCCAAGGTTATAGAGAACTAGGTAAATAAACGCCTAAACTATAACCGTATTTTTATAGAAAATGATCCTTGCCTACCGCCCGCCAGCCCGCCAAGCCGAAGCATCTTCTATTATTTGAGGTATTATGAGATATTTGAGATAATTTGAGGTTTATGGATTCTAGTAATAAGATGGCGTTCTCGAGGATTTATATGGTCTATATGTTTTATAAACATTTTAGTAATGCGGTGTTTGAAATTCTTTTATTGAGATTATATATGGAATTATTTGATGAGTGTATTTGGAATGGTATTATGAGTTGTGATTTAAGTTGTTTTTGAAACACTTACACCTACCCTACGCCGTTGTCACAGACTATGGCCTCCCATATGCCCGATGTCGTCGAGGATATTCTTACTGCACCGGTTTTACCTGCACAGTTCACTATGGCATCTGATGACCCTTACCAGATGGCCATGTCTTCAGCTACTGTATCACAGGCAGCTTCTACTTCAGCACTACCTGCTGCATCTACGCAGGGACCCTCATCTTCTTTAGGGCTCCCTGGTACATCGAGGTAGCTTACTCTTCATCAGGCTTTGGCTCGTGTGGCACCACGCTTTGCCCACCAAGCTACGGCACGCATGTCGGTACGCCCTACTCCATCACCTTTATAGATTGATGCTCATTCTCTTCTGTCTGAGGCGCCACCCACATCATTGCGTCGTCGTCCTAGATCACCTACTACATCTCCACATGGTTCACCTAGTAGGAGATGACGAGTGATGAGGTACTCTTCCGATGAGGAGGAGGAGGAGTACGAGGGTAAGTATGAGGCTGATGACCCTGAGCAGGAGGATGACCCTCAGGAGGCTGAGCAGGGTGATGATGATGACCCTGAGGAGGATGAGATGCCTGATGATGATGATGAGTTAGTACCACCAGCTCAGGCTGAGGAGCCTGATTCACCTGTACACCCGATTGAGCCCGATTCACCTGATCATCCGTTCTTGTTTGAGTTGCCACCTGGTAGTCCCGTTGAGTCGGATGCATCTTCTGAGGTTTCTGCTGAGCATGCAGAGTTGGGTGAGGTTGGCAGGTTGTGGGCTCGGATTACTGAGCTTAGTGACAGAGTTGCATGTGTATCTGATCGACTTGAGAGAGTTATTGGAGAGTTTTTAGCAGATTTGAGAGTTGATTTGACTGTCGCTGTGGGCAGGGCTACTGAGCTGAGGAGAGTTATGATGGATGTCCACGAGCATATCGATAGTTTGCAGTGAGGATTTGTTACTGCTCGTGAGGCCGACCGCAAGCTTTGGCAAAGGAATGCCGAGCTAGAAAAGGAGGTGGCTGACCTCAAGAGAGACCGAGACACCCATAGCGTGGAGTTAGGATCGTTATGGAGGGATCTTGATGGCTTGAGACAGGAGTTGAGGATTCTCCGTCAGCCACGTGGCTAGTTATTTGGGTTATATTATCTTGTTGCTTTCTTAACCGAGGAGTGTTCGGTTAGAAAAGCTATTTATCATATTTTGATGTATTTTGTTCGGTATTCGTCTCTTTTGGAACGATTAGTATGTTTTGTGTTATCCGTTAGTTGGAACGATGTTAGATCGCTATTGTATGGTTGATGTTTATTAGTATATGGTATTATGTGATTTTGGGTGTTATGGAAATTGAGTCCTTATTCGCTTATTTGTTGTTACGCGGTGTGTTGTTGCTATTCTTTCCATGACTTGATTCGTTGAGATGTTTTGTTGAGCATGTCGATAAGTTCTATTGGAGACTCATGAGCTTGTGTGATGTTACAGATCAATGGCACCACGTCGAAACCCTGTTAGGTCTACCAGGACTGGTCCTGCTGTGACTACTCCTGCTCGCCGAGGTCGCCGACCTACTCGAAATGTTGAAACCCTTACTCCTGACAACCTGGACACCACAAACCACAACAACAGGAATCAAAATGTTGATGTTCAGGGAGACAATGATCATGTTCCACTTAATGCACCTACTGTGGATCAAGCAATGATCAACCAACTCGTGGAGCAAAGAGTTGCTGACCTACTAGCTGAGTCAAATCATTCCAACAATTCTGCTGGAATTTTTCCACCTGTTCGTGCTAATGGATGTCAATACAAGGAATTCAAGATTTGTGGACCCATTGAGTTTGGTGGAACTGAAGGAGTGGTTTACTTAGTCAGATGGATTGAGAAGACTGAGTCAGTGTTTAATGTCAGTGGTTGTGCGGAGAATGCGAAGGTAAAGTTTGCTTCTTTTACTTTCAAGGATGAAGCTTTGACTTGGTGGAACAACTATCGAAATGCAGTTGGGAGTGATGTAGCTTATGCTATGACCTGGGAGCAATTTAAGTCCTTGCTGATTCAGACTTATTGCCCAAGGAATGAGGTCAAGAAGCTAGAGACTGAGTTTTGGAACCACAAGGTGAAAGGTACTGATATGGCGACTTACAATCGTCGTTACCAGGAATTAACTCTGTTGTGCCCAGATATGGTAAAAACTGAGACTCAAAAGATCGAGAGGTATACTGATGGGTTGCCTGTAGCTACAAGGAATGATGTGATTTCTGCTAGGCCTGCAAACATCCATGAGGCAATCACCATTGCTCAACAACTTATGGATTCGTTGGAGTTAGAAGAAGCTGATAAGGAGAAGAATAGAAAGAGAAAGAGAGACCGTCACTCTAAGAGTAATGATCACCGAAGCAAGAGACAAGCTAAGGCTTATGCTATTGGGAATGGAGATAAAAAGAATCAGAACGGTGATGCACCCAAGTGTGATCGTTGCCACCAGCATCACACTGGATGGTGTAGTGTGAAATGCCAGAATTGCTCAAAGAAAGGACACACAGCTAGGGATTGTAGAGCCCGACCTCTTGCTATGGTTCAAGCTGCTCCTGAGATGAGAAATAAGGCAGATGTTACTTGTTATGGGTGTGGAAAGAAGGGACACTATAGGAATGAGTGTAGAGAATCGCGGAACCGTAGAAATCAAGGCTCGGGTGGTAATGGGTACAATTATGGAAACCGTGGAACTGGAGGAAATCGTGGACGACAAGATAATGGGGACCAACGTGTGGAAGCTGGAGCTGCTCAGGGAAGAGTGTATGCACTCGGGAACGAGAGAGGAGAAGATCCGAACGTCGTTACTGGTACGTTCCTTCTCAATAATCGTTATGCTTCCATACTATTTGATACTGGTGCCGATAGGAGTTTTGTGTCCACTACATTTGCACCCCTACTAGAGAAACCCCCGATGGCCTTAGGAATTGGATATGATATTGAGTTAGCAAATGGAAACCTAGAAAGGATTCGCCTCATTTTTTGATTCGCCTCAAACGGTCAGATAATTATTGATCAGCCACTTGTGAATGGCCAACTGTAATAGTCAAACAGCTGAGGCAAATGCTTCCGTGAAATACAGTGTTTTCCCGGGTCGTAATGTCCCAACGAGGTGTGCGATGTTTTATTATAAACGAATCTGCGATCAGTGAATGTGAACAGGGAATGGTATAAAAGTGTGTGTGTGTTTAAACTAGGGTTTTATAACTTAAAATAACTATTAAAACGATTACGTAAAACCTAGATATCTAAAACGTTCACCAATTTAAAATCAGACGCGACTGCGTACTGAGAAAAATGTGAGTTTTAAGGAAAAATAAACTACAAGGGTTAAAATTGAAAATTCTATAAACTTAAACTTAAAATAAAATTTAATTAAAAAGAAAACTATTTTTTAGATTATTATATTATTTATTATTAATTATTTAATTAAAAACTATTTAACTATTTAATTAAAACTTAATTTAAATCAAACTAAAAATTATAAATACTACAAATTAAACTAAAAACTTATAAAAAATATTTTCTAAACTTAAAAATGAACTTGAAGAAAGTATAAAAAATAAAAATAAATCTTTTTGTCTTTTTATGAATTTTCTATTAATTAAAAACTATTTATATTAATTAAACTATTTTAAATTAAAAATAATATTAAACTAACTTAGAAAATTATGAAAAATTTTATATATCTAATTAACCATCATGGAAATCCTAAAAAATTATAAAAACTTTATTTTATATATTTTTAAACTAGGTAACTAATTATTATTCTATTTATTAATTAATATCTAATTAAACTATTTAAATTATGAAAACTATTAAATGAACAGTAAAAATTCTAGAAAAATTACTAAAATTATATTATGACTTATAAAAGCTAGGAAAAATATAAAATATAGGTATTACTATATAAAAACTAATTATGCTAATTATAACTTATTTATTGATTAATTACTAATAAAACTATTTTTAATTCTAATTAATACCAAATGACAATATAAAAATCTAATAAAATTATTTAAATTACTTTAACCTAAAATGAAATTAATAAAAATATAAAAACACAACTTACTTAATAAAAATGTAAAAATGAAAATTAAAATTAAATTATATTAAATAGACACTATCACTTATTTTTATGTTGTATTTTCTGGATTTTTCTTTTACCAAACTATATTATACATAAAAATAGATAACTTTTGTGAAAACAAATATTTTACAACTTAAAAATAAGCTAGATATAAGCTAAGAACTTAAGCAGTTGACTATAGTTGACTGGAATTGAAAATAAGCTCACAAGAGCTTATGTGGGACCCACTATGGTAAAACTTGGTTCCTCTGAGTTGGTTGAGCAATATTAAGTAAGTTTCAACCAAATAAGTAGATAAAATAAGCCACAAAACCACAATAAGCACTTGCTTATTGGAGTTTCTGAGACAGATTTGGGACAGAGATCAAGGCCAAAACTAAGTGGGGTCCACTGGGTGTTAGGTCAAACTAGTAGTCAATCTAAGTTCCTTGGTAGGAGGGGGGTTGAGGGAAACTAATTTGGACAGGTGGGGCCCACTGAGGTGGTCACAAAACACCACCAAAGGTGGTGTTGTGACTGAGGTCTGATGGAGCAGGGCACTCCCTTGCCCTGCAAGTATGTTTGGAGGTCTGTGGGGCCCACCCTAAAAATGCTAAAAATATAACAAGGTGGGGAAACAAAAGTTGAGATAGTAGTCTATTACCACAACAATTTTTAGAACCTAAAACCTTTTACATAAATCTACAAAAATCACCCAAGAAATGGGATTTCCACTGATGTGCAATTTTTGACTTTTGATAAAAACTTAAACTTTGACTTTTACCAAATTCTAATCACTACTACTGATTGATTAAGTTATTATAAGCTATATAGAACCTATTTTGAGTTTAAGCTACAATTAATAAAGTAATATAAGGATTTGTGGATCACAAATCCTTGACAGTTAACTGTCAAGGAGTTATAAGATGGATTTTGACTTTAAACCTAATGAGACACTAATTTTATTACTTGCCTAACTGATTTAGACTTAATAAGACTTGTGCACACAGAAAATACTAACAAACTAAAACTGGAACACAGGGTAACAGGCTAATCCAAACACCCCATTAACTTTATCAATCTATGATTTCCAAGGCTAATGGTGACTTCAAGCAAAAACACTGATTCTTAACACTATTCTATGATTGTTTAAGAACAATTAAGCATAAAACAACCATACCACAAGCATAATATACAAGTTTGTCAAACTTGAGTTTCACACTGTGAAATTTTATTTTTTAGTAACAATTAAATTTAATGAACCAGTACACTATATTATGCTAGATTATGTCTAAGTAACACAAAATAGGTATAAAATCACACAGATAAACAGACATAAACTAAGCTACAGTAGATTGATAAAAAGTAAGAAACAAGCTTACAATTTATGACAGGCTGAGAAATAAAGAACCATGAACTACAAATACATCCTATTGCCTCCCATAAGGCACTAGTACCCTTGCAATCCAGAAATCACCTTGCTCAGCTCCTCTCTTCCTCAAACACTATTTTTTTATTTATTTTTGATTTTCTTGATTATTTTTGATATTTTTCCTTTTCTATTCTAAACAGCTAAGTAAAGTATTCTTAAGCTTATTTGAGCCTTGTCAGAGCTTATATCAGCTTGTGAATTCAATAACAACAACTAACAACAACCAGTGAGCTTTTTGAGATTTTTGAGATTCTTGAAAATGGCATAAACTGAAATAGCACATGAAACTTGAAATTATCTTTAATTAAGGATTAAGGTACATGGAATTAACTGAATACAAGTGTTTTTAATTGAAATTACAACTGAATGAACAAACTATACTACCTACGACTACTTTAAACCTAAGTTACTCTAATACTTCATCTCTTCTGCCTCATTTCTCTTTTGTAGACACTTTCTGAGTAAGTGGGACCCACTGGGGTATTTCCCACCATCTTAGGACCATTGGATTGGTCTGATGAATCATGGCCGTTTAAAAACCTTTTTTCGCGCCAAAAGTCCAAGGTGTCAGTTGTGTTGCGTGGAGAGGGTATTAGGGGCATTAATGGGTGTGTGAGGTGGAGGTATTGCGTGGAGAGGTTGGGGGAATGAGGTGGAGGTGAAACCGTGGGCTGGTATGGTGGTTTGGAGTTGCAGCGGTGGAGGGTGGTTTTGGTGGGAAAGGGATGAAGTGGTATTGGGTGTTTGACCTGGGCGTTGACCCTGGGTGGGCTGGTATAGGAGTTGGGCTGGGGTTGTGTATATGGATTGGGTTTTGTTTGGTTTTAGTAAAATAACAAAAGGGTCCGTTTGTATTGTTAACTAACAAGGACCAATTATGTAATTTGGTAAAAGTTAAGGGTTTGGTTTTGTAAGTTTATCAAAGTTCTCATAGGGACCAAACTTGACAAGGGTGAATAGTACAAGGGTATTTTTGATATTTTTTAGTTTTTTAAATACCCGGGGACTAAAACTGACAATTCACCAAACTTCAGGGACTGATTATGTAATTCCACCAAACTTCACACCAAGGACCATTCCTGCAAAAGATTATTAGTACAAGGACCAAAATTGAATTTCTCAAAGTTTTTACATCCCAGGGACCATTTTTGTCAATTTCCAAAGTACAGGGACTAAACTTGTAATATTATGAAACTTTGCACCAAAGGACTAAATATGTAATTTTTATGATTAAAAAGGACCTTTGATGACATTTTCATGTTTTTAGAATAACCAGGGACTAGTTTTGCCAATTTATGAAAGTTGAGGGACTGAAACTGCCAATTATGCAAACTTTGTATGTTTTTCATTTGTTTTTGCATATTTTGTATTTGAAACATATAAAACACACCTTTAAGATATTTTAAGTATTTTGATACATATTTGAGTGTTTTTGTATGTTTTGGCAGTTCAGATTAGTATAAAATTATGAGTATTTAGACACTCATCAAATACCATCATTCGTGGTTGTACGTTAAATTTCTTGAACCATCCTTTCAACATAGATCTTCTCCCCGTCACGTTAGGAAGTTTTGATGTAATCATTGGTATGGATTGGTTGTCGAAGTATCGTGCTCACATACTCTGCGACGAGAAGATCGTGCGTGTACCATACGGAAAGGAAGTCCTAAACATATTGATGAGGCGAAAAATGATCCGTTTTTAGGGGGTCATTTAAGCCCGAATCCGAATTTATTTGATCAAATATTGCCCTAAATCGTTCCTTTTGTGATTTTAGGTGTTTGGAGAGTGAATTCTGGAAAAGAGGCTATTTTGGACGTTTTTGGAGCATAAAGTGAAGAAAACAACAAAGTACCAAATCCAAGCTGGAATTACAAGGTGACGGCGTCAAGAATTTACTCTTGACGGCGTCAGAAAGGATGAATATTTTACCGAAGGTTGTGAAGGCGTCAGATGAAGAGACGACGGCGTCAAAATGACCAAGATTAATTTACCGAGGGTGGTGACGGCGTCACATAGGCCGTCACGATTGGATCTAGGGCGTCCGAGGAAGTATATGGCGGCGAGTTGACGGCGTCAGATTTTACTCTTGACGCCGTCAGGATGATTTTCCTATATATAGTTTTCTAGTTTTTTCATTAAAAGGAGAGAAGTTTTGGTGAAACCCTAAAGACGATTTTGGTGCCTCTTTTACAGGTTTTTCAAGGGTTCCAAACCCTTGAGACCTTGCATTGTAATTGAGATAAGTATACTCTTAATTCAATCAATATGTCTATGTGTTGGTTGTCTATCTTTTGTTCTTATCTTAATTCTACTATGCTAGGCTAAATTTCCTTTGTGTTTGCTTAGATCTAATGAAACCTAGATGTTGATTATGTGTTGATTACTTGTCTATTCTTGTTTTGAATGAATGATATTATATGTTAGGCTTAAGAAAACTGGCAGATTTCCAAATGGTAACATGCTTGAACGTCTTAAGAAACATGAACCGAGGCGTACTAGGTCTTTATTGGTTGTATTTAATGCATGAGCCACTGTTTACAATCCCTATAGTTGTGCTGGGTCATGGTGTAGGAGGAGATAAGAGCTCATAGAGTTGGGGAGTTATGTATGCCACTCCACGAATGGTATTAAGGAATACAACCCGTCATTCATACAAGTGTAACAAGTAATTAACATGTAAAAGATATCTAGGGAGTAGTGAAGTCTAAGTAAACACAATTTCTCCAACCACTGCTCACAACCTTAGTTTAATTAGTTTGTTTTCATTTTTTATTATTTTATTTTGATTGCATCTTAGTTTTGGGTTAGTTGATTAGCAACTAATTCCGCCCACTCCTTCAAAACCCGAGATTTTAATTGCTTTCATAAAATATAAAAACACAAAAAATAATCATCTTCCATCTCTAGAACTATTAATTAGGCTTTCTAATCCTAGCGACACTATTCCTAAGCTGAACGATCAATCCCCCGGTACTTGTCACTATACTATACTACAACGATCAGGTACACTGCCTGGTGGGGGTTGTAAGCCTCGCGAGATCCCTCGAGAGGTAAAGCAAGGTGCGATTCCCACGCATCAAGTTTTTGGCGCCGCAGCCCGGGGAATAGTTATTGTCTAGGTTAGGATTTCTTTTTATTAGGTCTACTTGCTAGATTCCTTTCTAGTAAGATTTTATTTTTATTTTTAGGTCTTCTTTAGTCTATCTTATTTCTTCGTGCTTTTGTTCGTAACTCTTTACCATCCGACATCATGGAAGGTGGTAACATCTTTGAACCCATCATCTCACCACAACAAAACCCACCATTAGAACCCCTTAGGCCCCGAACCTTAGGAGAGTATTCCCGACCTAGCCACCAAGGCTACCGAAACACCATTGAGCTCACCGGAGCCAATGTGACCCCCTTGCGATCCGACACCATCCGGTTGGTGCAAAGCGGATGTGCATTCCATGGACTTCGTTCCGAAGATCCAAACCAACACCTTAAGGACTTCCTCAAAATCGTAGATTCCATAGACCTAGGTGTTGAAACTAGAGAGACTACCCGTTTACGCCTATTCCAATTCTCTCTACGGGATCAAGCTAGTCAATGGCTTGAGCGTTTACCCGCGGGATCCATCACCACATGGGATGATCTCACCACTCGTTTCCTTGCTCAATTTTTCCCACCGGGGAGAACTACTAAACTTAGGAATGACATCTTGATGTTCCAACAACGTCAAAATGAATCTCTTTATGAAGCATGGACTCGTTTCAAGGACTTACTCCAAAAAGTCCCTCATCATGGCATAGATTTGTGGCTCCAAGTCCAAATTTTTTATGACCATATCGATATCCCCACGAGGCGAACCATTGACCAATCGGCCGGTGGTAAGCTACGTGATCTTAGTGCGGAACAATCATGGGAACTCATAGAAGATCTTGCTCTCTATGACAACGAAAGTTGGAATGATCCCCGTGATTTGAACAAAACGGTCAAGGCAATATCTTTGCCTTCGAATAATTCAAGCACTCCCGACCGTAGGATCATGGAACTTGAGGACCAAGTCAAGTTTCTCATGAAATCTTACGAAGCTCCGAAGCATTCAAGCCAAGTGAACAAAATCACTTCTTCATGCGAATTATGTAGTGGTCCCCATGACACTCGTGATTGTGTGGAACTCCCCGGAACAGCTTTTGCGGACTACGCATCCACGCGTACCGACGAAGCGGGAGATAAGTGGTACACTTTCAAGCCCGAGCCAAACACATACGGTGATTCATATAACCCCTCATGGAAAAATCACCCAAACCTTAGGTGGAAACAAAATCAACCAAATTCATCCAACCCACCTAATCGTTACCAATCAAACGGTCCACCATCCAACCGTACCTTCAACAACAGTCCTTCTAACAACTATGGTAGTACCAACAATCTTGAAGGATTGATGTCAAAGTTCATGGCATCTCAAGAAGCCCGCATAGCTAAGTTTGAAGCCGATTTCAAACAAAATCAAAATGAGATGACCAATAGAATTGACACATTGTTGAAAGTTCTCAATGACCGAGAAATGGGAGCACTCCCAAGTGACACCATCAAGAATCCGAAACTAACCGTTAATTCCATATCATCCGTTTCGTCACCCGCTTTGTGTCCACAATATTATTCGGTCAAATCAACGAGCAAGTGTTTCAAGCAAAACCAAGTTCCCCAAAAGGACCAATCAACTAAAACTCCCACTATAGAACCGGTCAAAAGTATTGTTGAAACACCTCTTACGCAAGACCTTGACGATGAATTCAAAGAACTTCACATTGAACGCCCCGTCATTGATGTCTTAGCGCGTGCTCCATACTATAGCGCCCTCCTAGAAAAATATGAGAAGTGTAAGCTAGGCAAAAATGGGACCGCTTTCGTTCAAAACAAGTTACCTAAAAAGCTTGATGACCCGGGTATATTTGTTTTGCCTTGTAAGATAGGAAGATCCGAAGCTTTCGACACATTAGCCGATTTAGGGTCAAGCCTCAACTTGATTCCCTTATCCTTATTCACCACTCTTAAGCTAGGAAAGTTAGAAGAAACGGAGGTATTGATAGGGCTAGCGGATGGGAGTATCGCTCACCCGGTTGGGATGATTAAGGATGTAGTTGTTCACGTAGGAAAGTTGACTATATTAGCGGATTTTCACGTCCTAGACATGGTTAGTGACACTACATGCCCATTATTAGTTGGAAGAGGATTTTTAGCAACCGCTAGTGCCATGATAGATTGCAAGGAATCTAAGATAGCGGTAGGTGAAGGCGATACTTGGTCGGTGTATAATGTTAAGAAGCATAGTTATGATTGTGATGATGAACCAACACCGCATTGGGTAGAGATGAATAGGAGACCATCTAGATATGGACCTTGGATAGAAAGGAACTTCATAGGACCTCAATGCCCATTTTATCTAGAAAAGGATTTCGTTGAGAGAACACATTCGGTTGAACAACTCATAGCTAGAGATGAGGAGCTAGATCCCTTTGAGGACCCCTTAGTCTTTAGAAAAATGATTGAGTTCTTAAGCGTAATGCCTATTAATATAGAGTTGAATAAATGGAAAAGAGATGGAGATAAGTATGAATGGAGGTGGGACAAGCCACCTAAAGAAGGAGACGGATCATGGCACATGAGAATGACTTTATATGACCCGGATGGAGAGATGTTCGAGAGGTCGTACCATACTAAGGAAACCGATAGAGAGTTGAAACCTAAGTTCGATCCCAAAGATGTCCTCAATGAGGAACTCACCCGAATCACGTAGTAACCCACAACTTTGAGTCTAGCTACAAGACTCGTAAATAAAGAAAAGCGCTTCTTGGGAGGCAACCCATGTTTTGTGTGATTTTAATTGTTTGATTGTTATTTGCTTCCGTATGCATGTTTTATTTTTATTGTTGGTTGATCATGTTTCTCAATTAAAATGTGGAAATACTTTATTATGTTGTTTAGCCTAGTCTTAACTTCAACCTAAAGGTATTTTTTTTGCAAAAGATAAGTGTAAGGGGAAACCCCAAATATGTTTTTTTTAAGAAACAAACCGATCATGATTCTCCACAATATTTAATGAACATGTGTATTCGTATTGTTAGAGTCAAATGCTTGTATTGAGTCATAATGTAGTTTTGCAGGACTTTCCAGGAAGTAGGACAAAGTTTTTTTCAGAAATTTTCCGAAAACTTAACATAAAGATTTCTGCAGGTTCATTCTGACGGCGTCAGGCAATTGCTCTTGACGGCGTCAGGAGTCAAAAAATCTGGAAATTTTACCGATTTTGTTTTTCTAACGGAGTCTTATAAGTTTTTGTGAATTATTAAGTTTTATAATCTCCAGGAAATCTGCAAACTTCATTCCACAAGCATTATATCTTATTTTGTTTTCTAGGATTTAGTAACTTATATAGGATGCCGCCGATTTTACGCGAGGTTGCCTTGTCTACTTTTGTCAGGATTTACAGGTTATTTGAGACAAGAAGATGATTTATATTCTGGAAGGGAAGCTTTGATTGTTCGTTTTCTTGGAGGAAGATTTAACCTGGCCAACCTAAAATACATACCGAGCGAATCAGGGGAGTATTTGAATTCATTCTCTTTACTTTTAACTTTTACATTCTTTACTTGAACATTGGGGACAATGTTCATCTTAAGTGTAAGGGGAGGGTAAAAAGATGATACCTTACATATGCACTTTCGCTTGAGTTTGTTTTGTTTGATAGTAGATGAGTAATAAAACTATGAGAAATACTTGTTAGTGCAATTTTAGCGCCAAATTTAAAATTTTTTACAACATTTAGGAGTGAAACTTTAGCCATAGCAAGCGTCTCATGGATAGGAGGTTGTATGACTAGCACATAACCGTATATTCAGAAAAATTTTCCACCCAAAATTGTGAGGTTCGCCTTTAGATTTGATAGGAAAAGCATTTATTATTGGTGCTTATGAGTGTACCGGTAGCATTTAGATTCTAGAACTTGCGTTAGTGATGCATCCCGAGACCGCTAGTGAGACTACATTCGTGTAGTAGGATTTACTACATGATAAGAGGCATTAGGATCACCCTTGTGTTAAACCCGTATTATAATTACTTGACCATTTAAGTCATATTACTTGGCTAGTTAAGTCAACTAATTTTTCCCACACCCTTAGCGTTGTACTCATTTTTAGTACACGATACCCCTAGTACACCCCTCCGAGCCTATCTTTTCGTTTCTAACTTTAAGCATTTTACTTAAAGGAAGAATTTGTTACACCCCACTTAAATGTACACCCAAATCGCCTTAGCCTTCCGTGTATGCGCTCATTTTTAGTGCATTATTGTTATGTGTTAAACCCTAAGTTAACTTTCTAATTGATTATATGGTTGCTAAGTCGAGTCATATCCTTGTACATATTGTTTTGGGACGATTGGGACTCATGGGTAAGTACTTATTTTATGGAGTAATGGGGAAGAACATCATATATTACCCCCATATGTACGTTAATCTTAAAAGTGCTCCAAGTGTTTTGATTTTCTTAATTCGAGTCATTAGAATAGTTTAATGTAAAGTATGTAAAGATTCAAGTGTAAGGGGAATGCTCAAACCCCTATGATGTATTATTTTGGATGGTAGGGTAAGAGTGTATGAAAAAAAAAAAAAAAAAAAAAAAAAAAAAAGAGAGAAAAAAAACATACGGACTACCATCCCGTTTTCATTCTATGTTCATTTTATGTTTTTAGTTATTTTTCATTTATTAGCTTAAGTCGAGTCTAGTCTTGGCTTAGCAACGCCATCTTGTACATGTAATTAACTAAGATTGTTAACTCGCCACCAGTAAAATCCCCTTTATCCAACAAAACCGTGTAATTCATATCCCTACACCTAACATTATAACCCTTTAAAAAGACCTCTTTGATAGTTTATCCTAGGTGCTTACGCCATGTGGTGGAGGTTTGATCCTTTCCCAAGCCTATGGTAATCTATTTTGCTATGACAGGTAGTGAGAGATATCTTCCATTTCCATAATGTTATATTACTTTATTACACCCGAGAGATGTGAGTATCTAAACACTATTTGTGAGGTGCTTGTGTATGACCTCCGTGCTTGTCTATTGGTCTTTAGTGGAACGATTATTTGTTGTAATTACTTTTATATTAGTGTTAAATGACCCCTAACTTGTCTTTTGAGTAGAATAAAAGCTCATTTGCTTGAGGACAAGCAAATCTCAAGTGTAAGGGTATATGATGAGGCGAAAAATGATCCGTTTTTAGGGGGTCATTTAAGCCCGAATCCGAATTTATTTGATCAAATATTGCCCTAAATCGTTCCTTTTGTGATTTTAGGTGTTTGGAGAGTGAATTCTGGAAAAGAGGCTATTTTGGACGTTTTTGGAGCATAAAGTGAAGAAAACAACAAAGTACCAAATCCAAGCTGGAATTACAAGGTGACGGCGTCAAGAATTTACTCTTGACGGCGTCAGAAAGGATGAATATTTTACCGAAGGTTGTGAAGGCGTCAGATGAAGAGACGACGGCGTCAAAATGACCAAGAATAATTTATCGAGGGTGGTGACGGCGTCACATAGGCCGTCACGATTGGATCTAGGGCGTCCGAGGAAGTATATGGCGGCGAGTTGACGGCGTCAGATTTTACTCTTGACGCCGTCAGGACGATTTTCCTATATATAGTTTTCTAGTTTTTTCATTAAAAGGAGAGAAGTTTTGGTGAAACCCTAAAGACGATTTTGGTGCCTCTTTTACAGGTTTTTCAAGGGTTCCAAACCCTTGAGACCTTGCATTGTAATTGAGATAAGTATACTCTTAATTCAATCAATATGTCTATGTGTTGGTTGTCTATCTTTTGTTCTTATCTTAATTCTACTATGCTAGGCTAAATTTCCTTTGTGTTTGCTTAGATCTAATGAAACCTAGATGTTGATTATGTGTTGATTACTTGTCTATTCTTGTTTTGAATGAATGATATTATATGTTAGGCTTAAGAAAACTGGCAGATTTCCAAATGGTAACATGCTTGAACGTCTTAAGAAACATGAACCGAGGCGTACTAGGTCTTTATTGGTTGTATTTAATGCATGAGCCACTGTTTACAATCCCTATAGTTGTGCTGGGTCATGGTGTAGGAGGAGATAAGAGCTCATAGAGTTGGGGAGTTATGTATGCCACTCCACGAATGGTATTAAGGAATACAACCCGTCATTCATACAAGTGTAACAAGTAATTAACATGTAAAAGATATCTAGGGAGTAGTGAAGTCTAAGTAAACACAATTTCTCCAACCACTGCTCACAACCTTAGTTTAATTAGTTTGTTTTCATTTTTTATTATTTTATTTTGATTGCATCTTAGTTTTGGGTTAGTTGATTAGCAACTAATTCCGCCCACTCCTTCAAAACCCGAGATTTTAATTGCTTTCATAAAATATAAAAACACAAAAAATAATCATCTTCCATCTCTAGAACTATTAATTAGGCTTTCTAATCCTAGCGACACTATTCCTAAGCTGAACGATCAATCCCCCGGTACTTGTCACTATACTATACTACAACGATCAGGTACACTGCCTGGTGGGGGTTGTAAGCCTCGCGAGATCCCTCGAGAGGTAAAGCAAGGTGCGATTCCCACGCATCAAGTTTTTGGCGCCGCAGCCTACAACCCCAACCGAAGTTCGTCAATTTTTGGGTTTAGCTGGTTATTACCGAAGATTCATTGAGGGATTTTCGAAGATAGCTAAACCATTGACCAAATTGACTCAAAAGAGTGTTACGTATGAATGGGGAGATAAAGAAGAGGAAGCGTTTCAATTGCTTAAGAAAATGTTGTGTAGTGCTCCTATCTTAGCGTTACCAGAAGGTAACGAGGATTTCGTCGTCTATTATGATGCCTCACATAAAGGTTTAGGAGCCGTGCTAATGCAACGAGAGAAAGTGTAGCTTATGCTTCCCGACAGCTCAAAAAGCATGAGAAAAACTACACTACCCATGATTTGGAGCTCGGTGTTGTGGTTTTTGCTTTGAGAATATGGAGACATTACTTGTACGGAACCAAATGTGTTGTATTTACTGACCATAAAAGTCTACAACACATCTTGAATCAAAAAGAGCTCAACATGAGACAGCGACGTTGGATTGAGTTGCTAAGCGATTATGATTGTGAAATTCGCTACCACCCTGGTAAAGCAAACGTTGTTGCTGATGCTCTTAGTCGAAAGGAAAGAGTACCACCGTTACGAGTTAGGTCATTAGGAATGACTATCGTATCGCCATTACCGTCTCAAATACTTGAAGCTCAAACGGAAGCATTAAAAGCAGAAAATAGTTCTGCCGAGAATATATTTGGGATGGCTGATAATGAGAAGGGATTTGTTAAGCGTTCTGATGGATTATTATGTTTTGGAGATCGGATTTGGGTACCTTTATATGGAGAAATTCGGGAGTTGATTATGCATGAGTCGCATAAGTCAAGGTACTCCATTCATCCTAGTTCCGATAAAATGTACCAGGATCTTAAGAAGTTCTATTGGTGGCCAAATATGAAGGCAGGTATAGCATAGTACGTTAGTAAGTGCTTGACATGTGCCAAGGTTAAGGCTGAACACCAGAGACCGTCAGGACTACTAACGCAACCAGAACTTCCAGTCTGGAAATGGGAGCGGATTACTATGGACTTCATTACCAAATTACCGAGGACAGCTAGCGGTTGTGACGCTATCTGGGTAATTGTGGATCGTCTGACAAAGTCTACTCATTTCTTAGCTATTAGTGAAGATGATAGTGTGGATAAGCTTGCGAGGTTATATGTGAAGGAAATTATTTCGCGTCATGGGGTCCCGATATCTATTATTTCGGATCGTGATAGTCGTTTTACGTCAGCTTTGTGGCGATCACTTCAAACGGCTTTGGGGACGAGGCTTGATATGAGTACTGCATATCATCCCCAAACCGATGGTCAAAGTGAGAGGACCATTCAGACGTTAGAGGATATGCTTCGTGCATGCATCATAGACTTTGGTAAAGGCTGGGAGAAGTATTTACCCTTTGCGGAATTCTCCTATAATAATACCTACCACACAAGTCTTAAGGCTGCACCATTCGAAGCTTTATATGGCAGAAAGTGTCGTTCGCCTATTGGTTGGGCAGAAGTTGGAGATAGTCAACTTACAGGCCCTGAGCTTATTTTGGAAACTACGGAGAAAGTAACTCAGATTCGCGATCGGTTGCAAGCCGCCAGAGATAGGCAGAAGAGCTACGCCGATCAGAGACGTAAACCTTTAGAGTTCCAAGTTGGAGACAAAGTAATGCTGAAAGTCTTGCCTTGGAAAGGTGTAATACGTTTCGGGAAACGTGGTAAACTCAACCCACGCTACATTGGACCATTCTTGATCTTAGAAAGGATTGGGCCCGTGGCTTATAGGTTGGAATTACCGTCCGAGCTGAGTAAAGTTCACGACGTGTTTCACGTGAGTAATTTGAAGAAATGTCTTTCTGATGAAATGCCCGTCATTCCAATGAGGGATATTCGTGTTGATGAGAAACTGAATTTCGTGAAAGAACCGATTGAGATTTTAGATCGTGAAGTTAAACAACTCAAGAGAAGTCGCATTCCGCTCGTCAAGGTTCGTTGGAATTCCCGACATGGACCAGAATTTACGTGGGAACGTGAGGACGAGTTCAGGAAGAGATATCCGAAGCTTTTCACTTCGTAGATAAATTTTTCCGAGTGAAACCCGGGACGGGTTTCCTTATGAGACGGGGAGGATGTGACAACCGGCAGTTTAGGGAGCTATTTAAAAAAAAAAAAAAAAAAACCCGCATTACGATTTAAGTTTGTTTATAATTTTTATTTGAAATTTTCATTTCACAACGAACTTATAAGACCTATTTTATGGATATTTTAATTAATGACGTTATGGAATTCGTGAATTATGTTCATAATTCATTATTGATTTAATGCTCGGTGATGTATATTTGAATTCTCACTTGTTACTACGTTGACTCTGGCACTAGGATTACCTAACGAAAGTTTTATGATTCGTCTTAACGAATCCGGCTATATTTTAATTATTTACGAGACGTCTTTCGAGAGATATTAAAAGTTGAAATGAGTTCGGGTTCGGGCCACATGTTTTTACATTTACCCACGTTACCCGCTCCACACCGTTAGTAATATTATTATTACTATTATTATTATTATTACTTTTATTTACTATTATTATTAATAGAAAGAAAAAAAAAAAAAAAAGGGAAATATGCAAACTACAAAACTGGTTCTTGTGGCTCGGTATACACACAAACAACACAAACCCACTCTCTCATCTCTCTCTCACTTTGCCTCTCTTTGACAAACCCTAGCCGCCTCTTTGATTTCCGGCCATCACCATAGCCACCGCCGGTCACCACTAAAAACCACTACCATATTCTTAATCTCCATCATCTAATCCATTAGATCTACTATCCCACGCGCCTCATACCACCATTTTATCTCACGAATCACCACTATCTTCACCACCAATCGTGTATTTTGAAGGGTTATCACGGTTTTGAGCTCTAGATCGAAGGTGAGACGAGTTTTCACTCGTATTGTTGATAAAAATCGTGACCTAAGGTCACGACTTGATGATATTCGAATGGGTTACATTTGAGAACGCGAAATACATATGGGTTTTGGTTGGAAAAACGTTTTTCTTAAAGGTTTGGTATCCGATTGGGTCGATTTGGGTTCGGTTTGTGGAAGGATTATGTTGTTCATGTTATGTCGTGGCTTTGGTTTTTCTTGGTTCGAGCATAACCGAGACTATTAAGGTCTCGGGGTCTTTTCTGGTTGCTCGTAAAAACCAAGTCGAGACCTAAATGGGTTCTCGTTTGGTTGTGACTTGAGCAGTTGGCTCGGTACTATCTTGGTTCGACTCGATGGAGTCGAGGCCTCATGGCCGTATATGGTTATTGATGCCGAGACCCAAGTGGTCGAATGGCAGTTTGGAGTGTGGCTCTTGGAGCTTATTTTGATGACATTTGAGGTTGTTGATTCGAGTCCTCGTGACTCGTGGTTTTGAGCCGTGACTCAAGTGAGTCGAGGGCTCGGGTTTGGCTTGGTAAACCGACCCAAACATTAACTTGGTTAATGTTATTTTCTTGTAAAAATTGTGAACTTAATTGTTACCTTGTTGTGATATTTATTTATCGGCCGAATACTTTGGTTGAGTCGAGACCATTGTGGTCTCGACATGGGATATAATTATTGGTAATTAAGGAGTTGTTGACGAAAGTGATTGGGGACCGATTGTGAGACGGTCGTTAGATTGACGGAGATAGGTTAGTCGGGTGCCGTAGTCGGACCTTATTGTTGTAGCCCGTGGTTTGAGATTGTGATTGGACGGAGAATTGTTATTTATGACTTTTGCTTATTATTGGACTTGGACAATGAGCCGAGAGTCATGACTCGGACATATGACCATTTCGTATAACTCAATAACTATTAAAACTAGAACGAAAATAATAAAACTCGTAATAATAATTATTGATAATATGAACGTTTATATGAAAGTATATAATAACGTATATATAACTATATAAACGCGTATATTAATAATAATAATAATCACGAGTCGTATTATAAATAATACGATTAGATATATATTAGGCTACGAAAGTGGCGTAATATTATTAAACGTATTACTATTATAAAAATTGTGTTATAAAACGGGAAACTCCCGACAACTACGAAACGTTAATAAAAATGTTGTTTTGGATATATAACGGATAAACTTATTGAGTTAGGCGAAATTGTTGTCACTCGGGTCCAGGTAAGTTACTATTTGTGACGTTTGTGTTGTCACGGATATATGACGACTAATATAGACGTTTTCTATAATTAAATAACCACCTAACCGTAAGGTTGAGCCGGGTTATTTGGCTATATAAAACGAACATATTAGTGGGCATCGTATCCTACGACGCCCATAAGTTGTAGTATATGTAAAGTGTAATAGATTGCGAGTGTATATATCGGGAAATCTGGCCAATTTGACGATATACATGAGGAATTTATTAAACTATGATATATACTATATAGTAATTATGTGCTATGTGCTTTAGATTGGGTGTAATCTTGAAACGGTATGTTACGTAAATAAATATGAGGATTATCAAATCGACGGATTTGGTAAACTTCGGCGATTTATTTAAATGATATATTGGGCTAATATTAAACCTATAGTTTATTTCATCTTTCTTTATGTGATCTTTTTGGTTCGTTTTGAGTCGAACCACCACCCGTATGGATACCAAACGCAAATACACCAAACTAATACGAAATGGATTTTCGGAAATAAAACGGATTCTCGTCCGGGTTTGGGAATATTATGTATTTGAGGAAATGATTTCTGAAAGAGTTAATATTGTTAGGTCGTGCCAAGTCCGTAGTTGCTGTTTCGTGAGTTATCATACATCTTATTTCTATCTACCTCGTCTTGCTATTTTCTGGACTTGAGGTGAGTCATAGCCCCACTTTTTACTCTTGAACTATGTTTTCAATGATTGGGGTGAGAAACGTGCAAATCATTTTACGTGGACTATTATCGCTTTTATATTCTTTCTAAACTTGCTATGCGTATGGACTAGGATCTATTGTCAGCTTTAGTCACACATGTCGTGTGTACTATTCAAGGTTGGCTTATTTGGTTATTGGTGGATTGTCAGCTTTAGTCACATATAGGTTGTGTGTACTATTCAAGGTTGACTTATTTGGTTATTTGGAATTGTCAGCTTTAGTCACATATATGTTGTGTGTACTATTCAAGGTTGACTTATTTAGATACTGTAGTGTGCACCTATAGGTTATTATACTTCGGAGGTTATCCGAGTTATTATTGGTATTGCGGGGGCTACCCGAATATCTATGATAGTACGGAAGGGTATCCGTGTGTTTTGTTATTGCGGAAGGGTATCCGTGTGTTATGTTGAGAGCGGAGGGTATCCGCAGGCTTTTAGCGAATCCTTGGTCTAGCTAGCAAGCGTTTTGCGTATATGTCCACTATATTATTAGTTGAATTTAAACCTATGATCTCACCAGCGAAAGCTGACTTTTAGCACGTTTTCTCAGGTAATTAAGTGTTGAGGTGCATGCTTGGATTGGAAGGCTCGGCTAAGGCACACGGTTCATGGATCTATTTTTCTAAACTCTGATAATAAAATTTGGACCTATTGTTATTTTATTTTGTGCCTGACTCTGAATGATGTTGGGATAAATGTAAACCTTAAAACCCCGTTTTGGTTGTGTTTTTATTATGTTTACTTTATCTCGTTCTATATTGTCTTGTGTTGGATACCAATCCCCGTAGCACCCCGAAAGCTTGTTGAGTCTTCCGCTGTATCAAATTTTGGGGGTGTTACAGAGGGGGGGGGGGGGGGGGGGGGGGGGACGGGCCCGGGACCCTCCCTGCCCCTTCTATGTTCCGCCAGTGTTTGTATGCACAAATAGTTCATCTCCCATATTAGATAAAAATGTTAAGTTTGATTGTGCTAGGTGCTATTACGTGTTGTCCAATTTATATATGTGTATGGAAACCATGACTCGGCCCAGTTTACATGACCTTCACCTAATTAGGCCATTCTCGATGAACTTTCCGCTAGTACTACTAGAAGTAGAGTATATTTGGCCGTTCTCAAGTACATATTAATTGGTTATTCATGTGAGTATCATCAACGACAATATCGGTCAATCCCGTCTTCTATGGGGTATGAACATGTAAGTATCATCATTAAGTAAATATATACGACTCTCATAAACTGATAAAAGGAATGTCCAAGCACTGTTAATGAATTTATATTAGTTTGTAACCAACGGGCTTCTAGCCAATGGTACCAACTACCATGATAATCAAATAACTATCACTGTAACCTACACATGCAAGTATAATAAGTTAATAACCACATTGAATAAAATATGTTAAATTACCAATATAGCCGGTTATAGAAAATACGCTGTTATTTTATAACATTAACATTGCTCGAAAAGAGAATTGTAAAAACGTTACTATAAACTACCATGTATGTAGGTTAAATAAATTTATATTTTTGGGGTGTTTCCTTCTATTATTATTATTATTATTATTATTATTATTATTATTATTATTATTATTATTATTATTATTATTATTGATTTTTCTTATTATTTTTTTTTTAGATTAAGTGTCAAATATGTCTATGTGGGTCTTACATTTGTTGTTGTCTTTTATTGGGGAGGATACCAATTTTTTTTCCTTGCGAGTATAGATCAAATAAAGATTTAAATAAATCTCACCAATAAAGTAATGATATTAAATGATAAGTGAGTCCAATTCTTTAACTAAGGAGGAAAAACCTATAGGTTTTTATTTTTATACAAAAACTGTTTAAAAAAAGGGTTTTTCTAACTTGTGCCCTGGGGGCACAAGTTAAGCACATCAAAAGGACAGTGGGTCCCACGAAAAAGTACAAGAAAGTACAACAAAATTCTTGGGTCCCTCAGTACTTTCTTGTACTTTTTCGTGGGACCCACTGTCTTTTTGGTGTGCTTAACTTGTGCCCCCAGGGCACAAGTTAGAAAAACCCTTAAAAAAATGTTCAGTAACATAAAACACTCCATGTGTTCATAAGACTTTTAAATTTTAAACCCTACTAGGATTCTTAATCCTTTCAAAATGGTAGCAACATACCCCTTTTGGGATTTCTTTCTATCAAAGAATCATACCGAGGTTGATTCATGTGCGATACACTGTTAATCGTAGTTACACATTTGTTATGTCCAGGTCAGAACCGATCAAACAATAAAAAAAATATTTTAGAAAACCTCGCAACTATGTTTTTGCTTATGTATATAGATTGAGAAGAGATCTAATAAGAATAGAAATTGAAATAAGAAGAATGAGAGTAAATGTTAGCAATACATTTTATAGAAAGGGAAAGAGAGATGCTTCTATAATTTTAAGTGCATCTAAAATATGCAGTTATAATTTCTTCTCGCCTTTCTCATTTTAATTTTATTTTTCATTTCATCGTGTCGTGACCAAAGTGAGGGTATAGATAAATTGGCCAAAGACCTGATCACTTGAAGACAACTTTACTACAAGTAAGCCCAATGTTAAAAGGCCCGTAGCCTGGACACGAGCAAAATGGCTAATCTTAGCTGCTCAAAGCCCAAAACGTTTATATCCAGACATCACAAAGTGTTTGCTAATCTTTATATTCAAACAACCAAAACAAAACCGACTACAATATTTGATTATAAAACATGACAAATTTGCATCAAACTATCTTAACAACATTAAAAAAACATGTGTGTAGATCAAAGTTCGTGGTTTGGTTCATCATCGTCATGATGACCATGGGGTGAAAATATGGTGTCCTTGACGTTAACTACAGTTTGATGGATCTTATCTTTGGTTATTTCGGCAGCGAATTTCGCGGTTTCCTCGAGGGTAGTCTTGCCTTTACTTAATGTCATGGTCATAGCTTCTTTAACCTTTTCACCACCACCTTTATCTATTGTTTTATCGTCTGGGACAATTCGAGGTTCTTCATTGCTTTTTATTCTGAAACTGAAGCAAAAAAGAAATCAACCACTAGTCTTTTCAACTTATGTGCTTTCAACTTATTTCATTTTAAGCCTATTTTCTCGACTTATTTTGAAGGTTACAAGTTTATATAAGTTCATTATGTCTGTATATGAAACTATAAGCTCCATATAAGTCTATGATACGTATATAATGTGAACCAAATAATCTCGCTCCTTTGCTTCTTAAAAACTCGAAGGACCAAACTAGTTAGTTAGAAACTTTGTAACCGAAAGTTAGTTACAAAAGTTAGTTATAGAAAAGTAGTTATTAGTTAAACCGGTTGGAACTATAACCGAAAGGATACAATGGTTGGGTCATGTCGATTCAAACCTTATATATACATATGTATTACATTCGTTACAATGGTTAATGACAATTTAGATTTACTTATTCATTTACTTTGCAACTTATTATATCGATCTAAAGAAAAGTGGGACAACAATTGGTATCAAGAGCAAGGATTATACATCAAAATACAAAACGATTTCTGCATAACGAAATCTAAACACAAATCAGTGAGAAGCCAAAAAAAAGACGCAGGAGAAGAGGAGGAACAATTCGTTATTCCTCTTTGAGCAAAAAGAGATAACTTGTTTTCTTTTAAATCTTCCAAAGAAAACACGTTTTTGAATAAGGAAACGCGTAGAAAAGATAGTGCACGATCTGTTTTACGTAGAGGTTGCAAACGCATAGCACCAAGCGTATTGGTGTCGAGGAAGATAGAGAAGACTTTGTGTATAAAACAGGAACTAGTTCGAAGAGAAGAAACACAAAGCAAGGGCGTTGTTGGTTGAAAGAAAAAGCGTATACGTAGTATTATTGGTTATTTGGAAAAAGAGTGGAATTTGTGTCGATATTAACACAAAAGAACAACAACAACGAGAGGCGCAAGGAACTGTATAACCAAAATATTGGTTGTTTCGTTGCAGCAAAGATCAAACGTAGAGACAGATTTGATTCAGATTTACCAAGACGTGGTAACAAATTGATGTGTGTAACAAATTGATGTGTGAACACGCAAGAAGAAGATAACAACGTGTAGTGTGGTATTATTTTGTTTGTGTCGAATTTTTTTTCTGAAACAACATTCGACAACAACAAAAAAAGAGAGGGACTCGTTAAAAAAAAACAACAACAACATCAATTCGACAAGAAGGAGAACAAAGGGAACTTTGGTGGTTGTTTACTGGTTCGAATCAGAAGCAAAGATCTGTGCAAAAAGTGGTATAAAGAGGCAATCCGAGAAGTTTGTTTGGAAGAAGTTTTGAAGTCGATTGGAAAGCATATAACGAGGCAGAAATAAACAAAAGAAGCGAAGGGAATTACCAACGTTGGTGAACAAATTTTACTAACGAGACAAAGGGGATACATCTCATATTCAATACGATAACGAGGTCACAAGTTCTAATTTTCTGGGTTTCAATTCATTAGAATAGTATAGATTTTGTTAGTTTATACTATTAGGAATCCCGAGAACTACTATTGATCCCGTAATTACTAGGAATTCCCGAAAACTATATATATTCCCATATTAGAGAAGATACCATATTAGAAAAATTCCCGCGAATAATAGAAAGTGAAGATCATAAATACTTTCAAGATGGGCGATGATACAAACGCAACGACTACATTAAAACCCTTAACACCTATAGCACAATACCAATGTCCTAAGTTGAAAAACACAAATTACACGGTATGGGCTATACAAATAAAGGTTATATTAGAAGCACATGGTTTGTGGGAGACAATAGAACCTACGGAGAACACAGAATTAGATGTTAAGAAAGACAAGGCAACAACAACCTTGTTATATCAAGCGTTGACCGAGGATGTAATTTTACAAGTAGCAAGTTGTAAAACGGCAAGGGAATTATGGGATTCGTTAAGAAGGAGACACGTTGGCGAAGAGAAAGTGCAACAAGCACAACTGCAATCTTTAATGATAGGATTAAATGCCCTTCAGATGAAGGATGATGAGACGGTGGATGTATTTGCAGACAAGTTAAACAGTTATGTCACGAAGGCAACAGAACTAGGGAAAACAATAGATGAATCACTTATAGTTAGAAAACTATTAGATTCCACACCAGATAGATTCATTCAGATAGTAGCATCCATAGAACAGACTAGTGATCTAGACAACATTACCCTAGATGAGATCACAGGAAAACTCAAAGCATTTGAGGAAAGGATAAAACTCCGGAAGGGAGATCAAGTTGAAAGCCAGGATAATTTATTATTCACACACGGTGAACACTCAGGTAGAGGAAAGCAATTTAATAAGCGTGGAGGTAGATCAAACTATTCACGAAGAAACTGGCGAAATAACAAACACAGAAATAACTCACAAGAAGGAAACTCCAATTACAAGGAAAACCCAAATAAGAATACAAATAGAAAGGATGTGAGTAAGTTAAGATGTTACAGATGTAACAAACATGGACACTTTATGAGAAAGTGTAGAGTAAAATTGACAGATCAAGAACAATCAAACCTTATCTTAGAAGATGAAGAACCATCACTATTAATGACTATGCACGAAACCAAACACGAGGAAGTATTGTTGAATGAAGGCCAAATTCAACCAGGAAAATATGCTTCAAAGGACGAAAGCATATGGTATTTAGATAACGGTGCAAGTAATCATATGACGGGAACCAAGAGTCATTTTAGAGATATGGATGAAAACATAACAGGACGAGTACGTTTTGGAGATGGATCATATGTACAGATAAAGGGAAAAGGCTCTATATTGTTAGGTTGCAAAAACCAAGAACAAAAGGTCGTATCGGATGTATATTACATACCAAACCTTAAGAGCAACATACTAAGTCTAGGACAACTTACAGAAATAGGTTGTAAAGTTATAATGGAGGGAAATAGATTGACTTTGTATGATAAGAGCAGGAAGTTGTTGATGAAAGTTGCAAGATCCAAGAACAGACTTTACAGTATTAGATTACGAATAGACACACCTATATGTCTCTTAGCAAATATAGATAACCAAGCATGGTTATGGCATGCTAGATTAGGTCATCTAAACTTTGAAGATATCAACAAGATGACTAGAAAAGGTCTAGTAGAAGGAATACCTAGAATAAATCATGCCGGACAGATTTGTGATGCATGTTTATTAGGAAAACACAGTAGAACACCATTTCCAAACCAAACTAAATTCAGATCAAATAACCCGTTGGACTTAATATATGGAGATCTTTGTGGTCCTATTAGTCCAGCAACACACTCAGGCAAGAAACTCATATTCTTGTTAGTAGACGATTGTACACGTTTTATGTGGGCTTATTTTCTACAATCAAAGGATCAGACATTTAGTATATTCAAGGAATTTAAGCAGAAAATAGAAATGGAGTTAAGAATGAAAGTGAGGATGCTAAGAACAGATAGAGGAGGCGAATTTACATCAAATGAATTCACCAAATATTGTAAAGATAATGGAATAGCAAGACAGTTGACATCACCATATTCACCACAACATAATGGAGTAGTGGAGAGAAGGAATAGAATAGTGTTATCAACTACGAGAAGTATGATGAAAGCCATGAAGTTACCCTTAACTTTTTGGGCGGAAGCAGTAAAACATGCTATTTACATACTAAATAGGGTACCTACAAGAGCCTTGATAGATAAAACTCCATATGAGGCACTCTACAATAGAAAACCAAATTTAGAGAACCTAAGGATATTTGGATGCACAGCTTATGCAAAAGTAACAATTCCTCATTTAAAGAAGCTGGATGATAGAAGCATACCAATGATTTATTTAGGAGTAGAGGAAGGATCAAAAGCATGTAGGTTATATGATCCAATAAGGAAAAAGAAACATGTTAGTAGGGATGTGAAGTTTATGGAAACAAAGCCGTGGAATTGGGAGAAGAATGAAGAGGATACAAGTACACAAGACACATTTTGGACTAGTTTTGTGGTAGACGAAGTTGACAATACAACTCCTATACCTGTCAACATAGAAGATGATGATGATATGTATCCAACACCGGATCCATTACCAGATCCAACATCAGAACCAAACTCACCAATTACACCACCAACATACAATTATGACCCTAACTCAGCAGAAGAAGAGGCTACTATTAGTTCATTAGAAACCTCAGACGAAAGATATGATCATACACCAGTACGAGGATAGAAAGGTTTAGCAGAAATTTACGAAACTGCAAGTGTAGTAGAAACACCAAGTTTATTTTTCACAGAAGAAGAACCTCGTAACTATAAGGAAGCATCAGTAGATAAGAAATGGATTGAGGCTATGGAAATTGAAATAGATTCCATAAATAAGAATAAGACATGGATTCTTACTACATTGCCAGAAAATCAAAAGGCAATTGGACTCAAATGGGTTTTTAAAACCAAGAGGGATGCACAAGGAAAGATCATAAGATACAAGGCACGTTTAGTAGCAAAAAGATATGTACAAGAACAAGGAATAGACTTTGATGAAGCATTTGCCCCAGTTGCTAGGATAGAAACAGTACGGTTAATATTAGCGTTAGCAGCATATCATGGTTGGCGAGTTTATCACTTGGATGTAAAATCAGCATTTTTACATGGAGATTTGAAAGAAGAAGTCTATGTTACACAACCTGAAGGATTTGTACAACCAGAAAACTCAGGAAAAGTGTACAAGCTTATTAAAGCTTTATATGGCTTAAGACAAGCACCAAGAGCTTGGAATGTGAAGCTTGATCAAACATTAAAGTCATTAGAATTCAAGAAGTGTAATCTCGAACAAGCAGTATATACAAAGAGGAACAAGAATTCTACAATTATAGTCGGAGTTTATGTAGATGATTTGATAATAACGGGCACTCCAAAGAAGGAAGTAGAATTATTCAAATCCCAAATGGAAGAAAAGTTTGAAATGAGCGCCTTAGGATTGTTAGCTTATTACCTTGAGATAGAAGTTACACAGACAGGAGGAGAGATTACAATCAAGCAAACAGGTTATATTAACAAGATCTTGAAGGAAACGAATATGAATGATAGTAATGATACGAAGATACCAATGGACCCCGGTACTAAGTTGGTCAAGGCGGAAGATGGTAACTCAGTTGACGCAACTTATTACAGAAGCTTAATTGGAAGTCTCAGGTACTTACTACATACAAGACCAGATCTTAGTTATTCAGTCGGACTACTCAGCAGATGGATGCAAGACCCAAAGGAACATCACCTGAAGGCAGTAAAGCAAGTAATCCGATATATCAAAGGAACAAAGGAGCATGACATAATTTACAAGAAAGAAGGCGGATGCATGATTACAGGTTACAACGACAGTAGTTATGGAATCAACACTGATCAAGGAAAAGGAACTATTGGCATAGTATTTTATTTTGGAGAGTCACCCATTACTTGGAGTACTCAGAAACAACCGACAGTGGCGCTATCATCATGTGAATCAGAATTTATGGCAGCTACTGCAGCAGCATGTCAAGCCTTATGGTTAAAAAGATTACTTAGTGAATTAACTGGAAATGAAGAAAAGAAGATTACGTTGAAGGTAGATAACGTTTCAGCAATTGCACTAGTCAAGAACCCAGTTTTTCATGGAAGAAGTAAACACATCGACATTCGATATCATTTCATTCGAGAATGCGTAGAGAATGGACACATCAATATAGAACATGTCAGCGGAGAACTACAAAGAGCAGATATACTAACAAAGGCTCTACCAAGATTGAAGTTCATGACAATGCGACAAATGCTCGGAGTTCAAGATTTAACAAGAAGCAACGATCAAGATTAAGGAGGAGAATGTGAACCAAATAATCTCGCTCCATTGCTTCTTAAAAACTCGAAGGACCAAACTAGTTAGTTAGAAACTTTGTATCCGAAAGTTAGTTACAAAAGTTAGTTATAGAAAAGTAGTTATTAGTTAAACCGGTTGGAACTATAACCGAAAGGATACAATGGTTGGGTCATGTCGATTCAAACCTTATATATACATATGTATTACATTCGTTACAATGGTTAATGACAATTTAGATTTACTTATTCATTTACTTTGCAACTTATTATATCGATCTAAAGAAAAGTGGGACAACATATAAGCTAAAACCATATAAGCGGATACAGTACGTAATATATATTATGTAAGTCAACTTAGTACTTACTCGAGGTTAGGAAGGAAGAGACGTGCGAAAAGTGTGTGAATCCAATTAGTTTTGGTGTGAGTTGGTGACGCAGGAGGTGGATCATCATTGTTTCCATCTTCAAGTGTCGAATACTTGGATAGAAGAATGAACATGACAACGATCTTAATAATAGTACTAGTACGAGAAAGATACATACTTCGATGTCTTTAAGGTTTTTAGTTGATTATGGATTTAGATCATGTTAGTAAAATTCTTATATGGAATGGCGGTGGGTGTTAGTGAACACGTGAGCTGCATGTACGTGTTTCTCTAGGCCATCACACATGACACAACACTTTTATTTTTATGTTCCTTAGATATTATGTTCTCAATGTTTGTATGCACAAATAGTTCATCTCAGATATTTTATATAAATGTTAAGTTTGATTGTGCTAGATTAAGTTTGATTGTGCTAGGTGCTATCAATCTCTAGTGTTTTTCAATTTATATATGTGTATATAAACAATGATTGAATTCGGCCATGACTTTCACCTAATTAGGTCATTCTCATTAAAATTTTCCGCTATTACTAATTGAAGCTAACAAGAGCGGTAACTCGTTTGCTTCTGTTCTTCAAGCCAAGTCTAATAAGAAGGTTGTCAAAATTCAAGAGCTTAGGAACGAGAACATTGTCGAAGGAGCTGCTGTTGCAATTCCTTTTGAAGCTGTGGAGGAGGTTAAGTCCAGGTTCTCCAATACTTTGTATGGTTTCTTCATTGGTAAACGTCTCGCGTTTCCTCTTGTAGAAAACTATGTAAGAAACACTTGGGCTAAATATGGTCTGAAACGCGTTCAGCTATCATGATTTTTTCTTGTTCCAATTTGAGAATAAAGATGGTACGGATAAAGTCTTGGAGGATGGACCTTGGTTGATTCGTGTCAGAATTTAAATAACATGACTATCATATAAATAAATCATAATCAAAGTATACACGTATGCGGAAGCTATAGATCAAGTATAACATATAATTATTAACAAAAACATAAATAGGAACGTACCGTATGCAATCTTGAATTCTTGAACAATTGGATGAACCCTAATTAGGGTTTATATGAATTAGGGATCTATTGATTAACCCCTTACCATTTTGTTAATCGATCCAAGATGTAAACAATAATGTGTTTACACCACGTTTTTGTACACACGTACTAATAGCGATTCGATGTGAATGCTAGTTCTTGAATCACAAATAAAGCACAAAGCAATGTTTAGCTTTAAATAAAATAAATCGGTCGAACCCTATTATTTTATATATAGTCGATCCATATATATATGTGCAAGAAAGAAGTATATTAATATATATACATATGCATGAATAGATTCATGCATATACAATCATTAATAAACTAACTGTAGTACATATAAATCTTCACTATCAATTCATCAATATAGTGAATAATGAAAAGGATGAAAACATGCATCATGACATGTATAAAATTATTGCATGTATGACACAATTATTGACAACCTGTCAATATAAAATAGTGATATACGATTCATGCAATCTTCTGAATTCAAGAGTTGTGTGTGTCGTTTTTTTTTGGTTCTGGTCTCACGAGAATGAGACCTAAGATGTGTTTATATAGCATTTAATCTTGTCCAACAAGTCATTGCTAGCACCTCCTTAAGTTCCAAAACTCGACACTCAACCCCCTCCCTTTTCCTTGTTCGACCCTATAAATATTTGTGATTTAATAATTAAATATAACTATTTATATATTAATTATTTAACATCGATTCTCATACGCAAAGTGTGCAATCCCGTGGTCTCGAGTTCGATTCTAGTCATACGAATATTAATATTTATCCACAAATTCTAACACCTCCCACTTGGATATCTATTAATAGTGTAATGACATTGGTTAGCGTCTAGCAACACGCCAATGCCCCTAGTTCAACTCGAGGAAGGTCTCCTGGAAAAACCTTTAATGATTCATCATTATTATTATCCTTTTGTTACTAATACCACGTTAATAAATATATGGATCTTAGTCATTCTTTAATTAACAATTCTGTTTCTCGTTGTTTATGATTGAGCAAGATTATCAAAACATCTGAACGTATTCCAGATAGACTTTGGACGTGCGCACGCATACATCTTGTCAACCCTACGAGGGGCCCAGCAGTATTAAACTTCAAAACAAATTTGAAGGAACAAATTCTTTCTTGACTACAAGAATAACCCATGGACTTTGCAACACTTCTGAAAACAACCCTTATAACTCCGTGTTACGGTGAGCGGTAGATTGCTTCACAAAATGCACTACATCCATGACTCTTATCTAGTATCTCAAGTCTGAGGATAACAAATTCATGATTTACTTACTGACAAGATCCATAAAGTAAAATCATGTAGTTGGGATGAGTCCTATATTCAATTCATCGAATATCATGTGAAATTGGTGTGTCAACGCATCAATATACTTTCAAGTATACTCTAACCAATACTCAGATTTGTCTTAGTTTAATGATATTCCCATATCATTAATTGACAACGGACAATTTAGAATAACATAACTTATTCACGGATTTAAACATGCAAATATAGGACACAATTTATTATTAATGAAAACAAACGTACTAAGTACTTTAATTCATTATAAATAATAATTGTTCAATGTCCTTTATCCAAATACTAAATAGATCAATGCATGATAATTCTAGTTACTGAATTATGCCTCAAGTCATGTCATTCATACTTGTTGACAAGGTATAAATCAACTAACGTTGATCTATAGGAATTTTGAGAATACTTATTTCAAGAATTCAATTATTGAAGTTCTTGTATGTGTGCATTCAACAATCTTGATATTGCCGCACAATACTTCATAAATGGTGTGTCATCCTCAATCATCAATTTATGACAATTAAACTTTCAAACAATTTTAAAGTTTAAAGTATTCTAATTCTTTAATGTATAATGCAACTATGCTCTTAGTTGAGTACAACTAGTTCACATGGCTATTAATAAGGATGAAATACTTCCATGACTAGTTATTGAGTGTCGTCTCAATTTAAACCAGCATCATTGTATATAAAACACAATATGCTCTTTAAAATTCCGTAAACTTAATATCCATTGTGTAATTTTTAAGAGCTATTCCAGGTTTGAGGATCATTATTCTAAGGTCAAACATATTTCTTTAGAATATTCATTACACAAGATATTAAATATCTTTCAATCAGATTTATTTACTGCACATGTTTATTAAATAATAAACTTTAGTTCCAAGGTTGTATGTTTTATTTTCTAAATCTTTAAATTAAAGTTTCATTCCAAACTAAGACTTAACATTTTACTTATATGGAATGTTACTTCTTATATGTTATACAACATATATGATTTAAGAAAATAAACATAATACTCCCACTAGCTTTTGATAATACTTAGAAATTATCTTATTTCAATTATAAATCAAAACATGGATTTAATAATTAAACATAAGAGTAATCTCCTATATGCATGCATTTATCCATTCATGGATTATTGTGCTTTGTATACTTCCAAAGATTTATTTGAATCCATAAACTTCTTTTGATTATTTATCGTCCTCGCTCAAGTAATCATTCAAGAAAGAGTTTTTGATATTCATTGTCAAATTTCATATTCATATAAATATGACAATTCCCATCTTTGTATATTTAATGTGCTTAGGAAAGAGTATTCAATCATATTTAATTGCTTAAATATGATTAATAATCTTATCATAGGATATGCATTAAAATATGTATACAATTTTGTCCATATGATTTCTAACAAGGATTTAAACCACTAAGGTTACATTATCTTTGAATAAACTCATCTTCATTCTCTAGCAATTAAGAATTAAGATAAATCAAATTTTAAATTTGAATATCTTTATGAACAGCATCTATTACATTCATAATATGAGTGATGAATGCTCAAACACTCATCATTTTTGGTCTAATCTGAACTGCAAAACATACAAAAACACTCAGAAATGCATCAAAATACTAAAAATATTTCAAAATCGTGTTTTATATGTTTAAGCTGCAAAATGAGCAAAAACAGACGAAAAACGTACAAAGTTTGCAAAATTGGCAGTTTCAGTCCCCCAACTTTCATAAAATGACAAAACTAGTCCCTGGTCATTCAAAATACGGAAAATTATCACCAAAGGTCCTTTTATAATCATAAGTTGTCATATTTTGTCCTTTGGTGAAAAATTGGAAAAGTTTTGAGAATTTACAAATTCAGTCCCTGGAATTTCAAACTTTGGCAGATTTGGTCCCTGGTGGGGAATTTTTGGAAGAAAAATTAATTTTGGTCTTGTGGTTACTTAATTTGGCAAATATAGTCCTTGGAATGAAAGATTGGTGAAATTACAATTTTAGTCCCCGGATTTTGAAAATTGACATAAATGATCCCCGGGAATTTTGAAAAGTACAAAATTGTAAAAATGGGTTTTGGATATTTAAACTATGCAAGATTGGTCCTTATAATAAATTTTGGGAAGTATCATTTCCAATCCTCAAGTTTGGCCAAATTACAATTGTGGTCCTTGTGATTATATACAAAACCAAACGGATTCCCTTTTATTATCATAACCCATATACCAAATCCAAAAGCATGATCCAGTCCACAAACACCCTTAGCCCACCAAGCCCACTCCCCGTTTATATTAAAACCACCCAAGTCAAACGGTCAATTTGACCAGTCAACCCTCACCACTCACCCCTAACCTCCGGTTTTCCCACCATTAACACCCCTAATTTCCAGTAACCTTGACTCCCCCCTCCTCACCAACTCCTCACATACATCCCCCCTCTTCATTAAATGCACCAACTACCTCACCAAATCCCACTCAACCCTGCCCAAACCAAATCCGCGCCAAAACCCAATTTGAATGGCTGAGATCTAAAGAAGCAATCCTACGGCCAAGAGTGAAGTGGGAAAGTCTCAAAACCCTACTTGGGTCCTTATAAAAAGAAAGAGAAGCAGCAGTTGTGGAGTAGTAGGATTTTTAGATATAAAATAGTTTTTAGTGTAATTTAGGTTAATTTTTAGTTTAATCTTTGTTTTTTAGTTTAAATTCAAGTCCTGTACTCTTTTAAAACTCAGTTTAATATAATTTTAAGTTTTCTCTCATCATCTTGCAGAATTTATTTTTTTTACTTGTCAACTGATTATCTGTTTTTAGCTTATCTATATGCTCATTGGGTCTCACTTATGTTTAATTCAAGTTGTTTTATGCTTATCAGTGGTCTAAAATTCTGAGTATTGTCTGTTTGATGGTGTAAGGCACTTTGGTTTGAAAAATTGTTTGCACACTGCCTTTGTTTAGCCTCAATTGTTTCTACTTGTTTCTGGTTTATATTGTGAGTTATTTGGTTCTAAATAACTTTATTGGTATCCCCTTGATCTGTTTTAGGCCTTGTATCAGTAGTTATAGCTTTATATTTGCTAGTTGTAGTATTAGTCATAACTTTAGGGTGTGTTTGGCTTAATGGCATACTCTGTGGTCTAGTGGTTGTGAGTAATGGTTATTGCTGCAAACATGTTCTAATTAGTTGTATTAGGGTAGTCAAGGCTCAAAATCAGTAGGGTACTTCACAAAAAAGTCAAAATCGATTTCAATTCCCCTTGCATACTTAACTGTTAGGATTTGAGATTTGTGAACCCATCATTTTACTCATAGATACTTATGTTACTCTAATCTAGCTTAATTTTAGTTTTATAAGATAATTTTAGCGTGTAGGATTGAATCAAAGTTGAGAAAAGTCAAGAGTTAAAGTTTTTGCAAAAGAGTCAAAGTTCACCATTTCAGATTTTCACAAAAGTTCTAGGAATTATTTTGAATTTTGTGTTTGATCTCTTGGCCTGAAACTTGTTATTATGTGTTGTCTACCAGCTTAACTTTGTGATTCCACCCTCCTTACATTTTTGCAAATTTTCTGTTGGGCCCCACCTTGCCTCAAAATCACTTGCAGGGCAAGGTTCACCCCTGCACACAGTCACCCAGGCTCAGACCCCCAACTTCCTAGGTCCCTCATGCATTCATTAGTGGGCCCCATAGAGAGCTTATTGGCTTTTTGAAAAGCCAATAAGCTCTTCTCTTTGGTCCTAGGCTTGTTTGCAAGTTTTGACCCCATTTGATAGCGCTGCAAGGGACACAAACTTTGTCCCTTGTCTGAGTTGCTTTTGTTCTTTACAAGTGCTTATTTTGAGCTTTTTGCTTAATCAGTGGATAGGTCTAGTTATTTCTGGCTTATTTCTACTTATTAGACATGTATCCACCCAATTCCACCCCTGGTTCTAAGCTTTGAGCTTATTTCAAGCTTTTAGCTTAGGCAGTTGACCAAAGTCAACTGTCTAAGAAATAAGCACTTGTTGTGCTTATTTCTGAGTTCCACCAAGTTTGTTTTTACAAAAAGTTTCTACTTTTAGGTATAAATCAAATTTCCAAAAAGAAAATCCAGAAAAGTTAATTTAATTTTTAAGTGATAGTTTCTATTTAATTTTATTTAAATTTTATTTTTCATTTTTAGATTTTAATTAAGTACTTGTCATTTTTATATTTTTATTAATTACCTCTTATATCAAAGTAATTTTAATAATTTTCTCAGATTTTTATTCTATCATTTAGTATTTATTAGAATTAATCTTAGTTTTATTAATTATTAATTAATAATTAGTTTTAAATAGCATAATTAGTTTTTATTAGGTAAAACCTAGTTTTTATATTTTTTATAGCTTTTATATGTTATAAAACATTTTTAGAAATTTTATTAGAATTTTTACTGTTCATTTAGTATTTTTCCTAATTTAAAGTAGTTTAATTAGGTAATTAGTAATTAATTAGTAATTAATTAATAGAAAAACCACAAAAAGACAAAAATACTTATTTTTAATTTTAAAACTTATTTTTAGTTATTTCATAATTTTAGAAATTTTATTTTCACCTTTTTAGTATTTAATCAATATTGTATTATATTTAAGTTGTTTAAATATTAATAATTAAGTATTAAATAGTATTTAATTAATAATAAATAATTAATTAGTGTAAAAAATTATTTTCTTTTTCTAAAAATTTTCTTTTACCTTTTAGTTTGTAAAAAAGTCATTTTCACCCCCTGGGGGTTTTCAGATTTCAGTTTTCACTTTTTATTTCGTACGTTTACGTTTTATTTAAACGTGAACGTACGCGTTTTAGGTTTTAAACGTTTCTGGGTTTTCCAACTTTGCAGTCTTGTTAATAAAGTGTATTTAAGCTATTATCTTTTATATTCCAGTAGTGTAATCATCACAACTCTCTTATACCCCTTCCTGTCCAGATTCACCCGATCACATAACCGTTTGTTAACCATCCACACCTCGTCGGGACATAACGACCCGGGGAAACACTATATTCCGCGGAGCATTGACTCTAGGCTGTTTGACCTTGTTAACCACATCTTTGGTCAATACAGGCTGACGGTTTCGCATCAATCAAATTTTGGCGCCGCTGCCGGGGAGGTTGTGTGCGTTTTCTAAACGGTTTTTCTGATTAGTGCTTTTGGAATTCGTTCCATTGTACATTTACCCATTCCTTGTTCATATTTTCTTATTTTCAAAACAAAACCGTTCACGAAAACATTTTAACTCAGTTTTCAATGAACACAAAAACACAAAAACATTTTCCTTATCATTTGTACAAAATGTTCATCCAAAAACCCAAAAATATTCACCTTTACCCTCTCACGCCTTTGATTCTTCATCCCTACCCCTCCCAAACCTTTTGGTTCTTTCTATGTCTCGTCCACACTTTCTGGTTTGCCATTGGTGTGGTAATCCTTATAATGGTGGCAATTGCCCCAGTTGTGGCATGGTAAAATCCGGAAACGGGTCTGTCTATAACCCAGATCCCTATTCCTACCATGACACGACTGATTCATTCCATCAGTTACCACACCATCAGTCTCAACAGTTTTACTGTTGTGAGTACTGTGGTGGTTCACACTACAGTTCTGATTGTCAATCGGGAAACACGCTTGTCTATGAGCAGTTTCCTGATTACAATCATGACTTAAGCACATACGACTCACAGCCACATCAGTTTTACTGTTGTGAGTATTGTGGAGGTCCACACACTAGCTCTGATTGTCAAATAGGGAATCCATTTCCTTGTAACAATTATGACTATTCGTATTCAGACCCACCTCCACAATACCAAATGATCCAAGCAACTCCTCTTATTGGGCAAGACCTTTTAATAGAGGCTCTTGAGATATTGAAAGAACTTAAGGAGGAGTTGGCTACTTCATCGTTTCAAAGCTCTCGTGAGAAATCTATGGCAGAATTACTTGCGGAAGAACGAGCAGCTAGAAACGAATTAAGCAAGGAAGAATTGCTAGTCTTAGAACAAGCAGCTAAAACACGTGCTGATTGGTTCTGAACGGTCAACTAAGTTCACCAGGTGATGGTCAACCAAGTCAAACTTCAAAAACCAACTAACCAAGGAGTTTAGGGAATCCCCGAGTCGTTATGTCCCGACGAGGTGTGGATTGTATTCAAACGGGTTTGTGATCGGGTGAATTTGGACGGAAAGGGTTTAAGATGGATTAAGCTACTGTTTTATACAATGAAATAGCTTAAAGAAGCTATATGAATAAGACTGGAAGCTAGGAAAAACCAGAAACGATTTAAACCTAAAAACGCGTACGTTACGTTTAAATAAAACGTAAACGTACGAAATAAAAAGTGAAAAATGAAATCTGAAAACCCTCAGGGGGTGAAAATGACTTTTTTACAAACTAAAAGATAAAAGAAAATTTTTAGAAAAAGAAAATTACTTTTTACACTAATTAATTATTTAATATTAATTAATTACTATTTAATACTTATTATTAATATTTAAAATACTTAAATACAATATAATATTAATTAAGCACTAGAAAAATGAAAATAAAATTTCTAAAATTATAAAATAACTAAAAATAAGTTTTAAAAATAAAAATATGTATTTTTGTCTTTTTGTGGATTTTCAGTTAATTAATTACTAATTAATTATTAATTACCTAATTAAACTATTTTGAATTAAGAAAAATAGTAAATGAACAGTAGAAATTCTAATAAAATTTATAAAAATGTTTTATAACATATAAAAGCTATAAAAAATATAAAAACTAGGTTTCACTTAATAAAAACTAATTATGCTATTTAAAACTAATTATTAATTAATAATTAATAAAACTAAGATTAATTCTAATCAATACTTAATGACAAAATAAAAATCTGAAAAATTTATTATAAATACTTTAATATATGAGGAATTTAATAAAAATATAAAATAGTTAAGTTCTTAATAAAAATATAAAAATGAAAATTAAAATTAAATTACATTAAATAGAAACTATCACTTAATTTTACTTAGTTTTTTCTTGATTTTTATTTTAGAAAACTATTTTACCACTAAAAACAAGTAACTTTTGTGAAAACAATTTTTCTGGAACTCAAAATTAAGCACAACAAGTGCTTAATAGCTTGACAGTTGACTTTGGTCAACTGTCCAAGCTATAAGCTGTGAAATAAGCTCTCAGCTTAGACTAGGGGTGGAATTGGGTAGACACATGTCCAATGAGTAGAAATAAGCTAGAAAAACTAAACCAAACCACTGAATAAGCCAAAAAGCTCAAAATAAGCACTCATGTAACTTGTTTCAAAACTAAAAAAGGGACAGACTTGAGGCCTTGATTTAGGTGGGAGTCCACAGGCCTAGGGGTCAAATGGTTGGTCAATCCATGGTGCCTACCAGGGGGGGGGGGCTGAAAGGAACTGAGTTGTGGCCATGGGAACCACTGAGGTAGCTGGAAACCACCACCAAAGGGTGGTGTTTGGGTGTGCAGCTGCTGCAACAGGGCACAGCTCAGCCCTGCAGCTGTGTTTGGGGCAATGTGGGGCCCAGGGTAAAATTCACAAAAATAAAGGAGAGCAAGGACCTTAAAGATGAGCTATTATACTACAATTAGGAGCAGATTTCAAGCCAAGAAAACAAACACATAATTCAAATAAATTCATAGAAGTTTTGAAAAAATCTGAAATGGAAACTTTTGACTTTTTGATATAAACTTGAATCTTGACTTTTTCCAACTTTGGGTGATCACTACTGATGAAATGTGTTATATTAAGCTATACTAAGATGATATAAGGCTATATGAACATGTAATAGACTAACATGGATGAATTTGGAACCCATAATCCATGACAGTTGGCTGTCAAAATGAATCAAGGGTTGTTTTGACTTTTCTGTAAATAAGGACTTGATATTAAGGTTTTATTGACTCCAAAATCAACTAAGAGTACTAATGGTGCAAGAAAACTAGTGAATGATCAATACCACAGGTCAAACTTTACATAACCAAACACCCCTTAAAAACTCATGATTTCTTAATTTTCAAAGGATTTCACTAACTTAAGCTATCAAACTGATTCCCAAAGCTATACTATTATGAGATAAGCTTACGTGAACACAATCAGGCCATTGATAACACTAAATCATCATGAATTAAGATAATACAATCTTTGGCAGTCAAAATGGTGAAAGTGAACACACTTGAGATTAATGATCCAACAACTGATTTTAAGCACTTATATGATCCAAATGTACTAACTAAGCATAAAAAAACACAAAACTAAGTAGTGATAAGCTAGGAGACATTGAATGATAAAAATTTGAGAATTGACTTACAAAACCTTCAAAACTTTACACTGAGAAACAAGTTCAAGTGATAAGCCAAATAGCTCACCAATAAGCTGCTAAGCCATTTCCATCCATAATGAGCAGTGTTCTTTGCTCCTTCTTCCTCACACACTGATTTTTGACTTTTTCACTTATTTTCTTGATTTTTGAGTATTTTTTGGTTTTTTAAACTAACTTGTTTTAAATACTTTTAAAACTTTGACAAACTTTCAAATAAACTTAAACAAGCTTAAACAAGCAGAATGCAACAGGTTTTAACTCTTAACACACAATTTGGAATTTTAATTAAAAATTACAATTTGAGAATTGAAACTAAAGACTGGGAATTAATAACTGAAAAGGATTACAAAGGTATTGATAATGACTAATACAGTGAATTTAAGCTAAAAATTACACTTAGAAAGGAAAATTTACTAACACGACATAAAAACTAAACTAAACTAAATTATTGCTAACTAACTCCTTGCTTCTGCTTCTCTCTTCACTCTTATACACCACAGTGGGTCCCACTGCAAATCCCACCACTTTAGAAGACTTTTGGATCATTTTTTGCACTATTTCCATTTTTGGCGGGAAATGAGAACTTTGGCAGTTGAAGTTGCTTGTTAGGTTTATTGAAGCATTTAATGAGTTTTGGGGCTTTGTGGTGGCAAGGGGGACAAAAGAGAGGGGAAGGTGAGCTAGGGATGGCATGGCAGAGGAGTAGACATGGGGTGTGTCTGTGACAGTGATAAAGTGGGGGAGAAGGGTGGAAAAGGTGAGTGGTTTGACTGTTGAGGGTCAACGAGGGAGGGTAATAAAAAAACGGGTGGTTTTTGTTTTTATATTTTTGGTGGATTGGGTTGTGAGGAGTGGGCTGTTGGAGGGTGATTGGGCTTGGGGGTGTAAGTGGGTTTGTTAGTTTTGGGTGTTGGGTAATAACAAATAAAATGGATCCGGTTGGTTTTGCTATGTAACTCAAGGACCAATATTGTAATTTTGCAAAAGTTTAGGGTCTGAAATGGTGACTTTCCAAATTTAATCACAAGGACTATAATTGCCACATGTGAATAACATAAGGACCAAAATTATAATTTTACCATTTTTCAAATTCCCGGGGACCAAAACTGACAAATTGTCAAACTTAAGGGACCAAACATGTAATTTCCACAAATCATTTTACCCAAGGACCATATTTGCCACATTTTGATTTTTCAAGGACAAAAATTTATTTTCCTTTCAAAAATATCCCACCAGGGACCAAACCTGACAAAATCTGAAACTTCAGGGGCTAAATTGTAAATTTCCAAAACTTTTCCAATTTTTCACCAAAAGACAAAATATGACAACCTATGATTGTAAAAGGACCTTTGGTGATAATTTTTCATATTTTGAATATCCAGGGACTAGTTTTGTCATTTTATGAAAGTTGGGGGACTGAAACTGCCTGTTTTGCAAACTTTGTGCGTTTTTCATCTGTTTTTGCTCATTTTGCATCTAAAACATATAAAACACAATTTTGAAATATTTTTAGTATTTTGATGCATTTTTGAGTGTTTTTGTATGTTTTGCAGTTCAGATTAGACCAAAAATGATGAGTGTTTGAGCACTCATCAATCCCCCACACTAAACTATTGCTAGTCCCTAGCAATACTATTTTGAAAACTTGATGGATTTTAAACTCTTTACCAAAAGCCATCACTTCTGGAGTAGCCAGGTGTAAGAACTGTGGCATACCTGATAACCGTGTGATTTTGAGCAAACCACCAGCTGTCAACGGATTTGGTTTGTCTTTACCAGGAGCCGTTTGCTCCTGGACTAGCCAGCTCTTGATGGAATAGTCAACATCTTGGTGAGCTGATTACCAATTATGGTTTTTCCACGGCCTTTACCACAAGCCATAATCTTGCGGGCTAGCCAACTCATTTGTTTTTGGGGAGTTGAGGAACCATACAATTTTGGGCAAATTGCAAGCCATAAACGGATTTGAGATGTCTTTACCAAGAGCCGTTTGCTCCTGGACTAGCCAATCCCTTTTGTCGCTTAGACAAGGCGGACTGATTACCACAAAAATTTTGAAGCACCAGTGAAATTTTTTTTAAATTTTTGAAATTTTGGCTAAAACGGGGGTATTATATAGTAAAATGTGATAAAATTCGCTAGAATAGCGAATACCCCCCACACTTAGGATGAATATTGTCCTCAATATTCAAAGTCTCGGCTATTACGCCGACATTTTGAACGTAAAAGGGCAACATTACAAGCTAAGCGTGGAAAATACCATTTTGTTTTTTTCACTTTTGAAATCATAGCATGGGGGACTCCCCCACGCTTAGGGTGAAAACCCTATAAGCATGCTACTGTTTTTGTTTACCGAGTCGCTAGCTTGACTCGACCCCGAATTCATTTGTCCTTGGGGAAGCATGATGTGGAAGAAACAATCTCAATCAGACTTTCATTCAAGATGTTTGGACAAACATTTGAAGCACGTGAAAGTTCCACACCGATGAGATAAGTATCCGGCTCAAAATAATGATATATGAAAATGCCGGGATCAAATATAGTGTCCTCATTCCCGAAGGAGTGAAGAATAGGAGAAGTCACCCTGTAGGTGAAGAAGGGAAGAAAGATCTTGATGACAATCAAGATTGATTCATCATCATCAGAAAGAGAATTCATGATTGGTGTATCATGAATCTCATCAGTAAAGCTCGTATGATCTAGACATATTATGGGTGGGAGGGTTGGGATTTTGATATCAATCAAATTCTCAAGGTTGAGAATATTTCCCTCCGGAAAACAAAGATCAACTTTGTCTAGATCAAAGTGAAAGTTATCATACTCCGGTGGAGATATGATATGAGTGAGTTCACCGGAGAACTCCTCAAAGGTGAATAAATCATAATCGGGGAGAGAAATTTGAGAATGAGAAGTGGTAATGCAACTAATCTTCTCTCCCATATGATCAAAGGTAAAGGCTTCAAACTCCGGAATAGGATCATCGGAGAAAATGTCACTATCCTTTATGGGGATAGGAGATGAAATAGGTTTCATATTGAAGGCCTCGATTTTAGAAATGAGGAGATCGACATTCAATAATGTTGCACGAAGTGCTTCATCCTTGATTTCAGTGTCAATCTCATCATTCTCTTCTTCTAAGCTAACTAGCTTAGAAGGTAATTCTTCCATAAAAACGATGTCTCCACAAGATAACGAATCGTCATCAGTAGAATCGGAGAACATCTGAACATCATCATTCGGGAAGACAAGAGGAGGAGGAATATCACACATATGATCAAGAATTCCCTGTGACTCTCTTGGGATTGGGACAAGGTCCTCAACACTAGACTTTATGAATTCGTCCGATTCCTTATCAGGAACAGTGTCAAGATGCTCGTCCCCCATGATCAAAGAGTGAGTGGGAACCTCGGGTGTGATAAGAGTGGGTTGAGATGGAATCTCAACTGATGGAATCTCATCTGATGAATCTTTATAAAATCCAAGGATATCAAGTGTATCCTCATCATCACTGTCATCAGGAATGAAACGAAATCGAGAGCTAGATCTGGCTGCTTTTTCTTTTGCTATTGATTCCCTAATAGAGTTTTCATAAGCATCTTGGGAATTTATTTTAGCAGCCTGTTCGTCAGCTAACAATTCTTCCATCGATTTTTGGTTTGGATTATCTGGGGTATGTGTAATTCCTCTCAAGTCCTTCACTAAATCCAAAAGATCAAGGAGAAGACTTTGAGGAATTGCTGGAGATGGAGGTTCGTCATAATACGATGTGTCAAAATTGTCACAAGGATATGTATTACCCGTTTGACAATCTGAGCTGAAGTGTGGACCTCCACAGTAATCACAACAGTAAAACTGATGTGGTTGTGGGTTGTACGTGCTAGAGTCATAACCGTTATCAGGAAACTGCTCATAGACAAGCGTGTTTCCCGATTGGCAATCATAACTGTAGTGTGAACCACCACAGTGCTCACAACAGTAAAACTGCTGAAACTGATGGTGTGGTAGCTGGTGGAATGAATCAGTGGTGTCATGATAGGAATAGGGATCTTGGTTATAGACAGACCCGTTTCCTGACTCTACCATGCCACAACCGGGGCAATTGCCACCATTATAAGAACTACCACACCACTGGCAAACCAGAAAGTGTGGATGAGACATAGAAAGAATCAAATGTGTATAGAGGGTGAGGAAATGAGAATCAAAGATGTGAGAGGGTAAAGGTGAATGTTTTTGGATTTTTGGATAGACATTTTGTATAAATGAGAAGGAAAATCTTTTTATGTTTTTGTGTTCGTTGAAAACTGAGTTTTAAAAAGTTTTTGGGAACGGTTTTGTTTTGAAAATAAGAAAATATGAACAAAGGATGGATAAATGTACAATGGAACGAATTCCAAAGTCACTAATCAGAAAAACCGTTTAGATACGCACACAACCTCCCCAGCAGCGGCGCCAAAAATTGATTGGTTCTGAACGGTCAACTAAGTTCACCAGGTGATCGTCAACCAAGTCAAACTTCAAAAACCAACTAACCAACGAGTTTAGGGAATCCCCGGGTCGTTATGTCCCGACGAGGTGTGGATTGTATTCAAACGGGTTTGTGATCGGGTGAATTTGGACGGAAAGGGTTTAAGATGGATTATGCTACTGTTTTATACAATGAAATAGCTTAAAGAAGCTATATGAATAAGACTGGAAGCTAGGAAAAACCAGAAACGATTTAAACCTAAAAACGCGTACGTTACGTTTAAATAAAACGTAAACGTACGAAATAAAAAGTGAAAAATAATCTGAAAACCCTCAGGGGGTGAAAATGAATTTTTTACAAACTAAAAGATAAAAGAAAATTTTTAGAAAAAGAAAATTACTTTTTACACTAATTAATTATTTAATATTAATTAATTACTATTTAATACTTATTATTAATATTTAAAATACTTAAATACAATATAATATTAATTAAGCACTAGGAAAATGAAAATAAAATTTCTAAAATTATAAAATAACTAAAAATAAGTTTTAAAAATAAAAATATGTATTTTTGTCTTTTTGTGGATTTTCAATTAATTAATTACTAATTAATTATTAATTACCTAATTAAACTATTTTGAATTAAGAAAAATAGTAAATGAATAGTAGAAATTCTAATAAAATTTCTAAAAATGTTTTATAACATATAAAAGCTATAAAAAATATAAAAATTAGGTTTCACTTAATAAAAACTAATTATGCTATTTAAAACTAATTATTAATTAATAATTAATAAAACTAAGATTAATTCTAATCAATACTTAATGACAAAATAAAAATCTGAAAAATTTATTATAAATACTTTAATATATGAGGAATTTAATAAAAATATAAAATAGCTAAGTTCTTAATAAAAATATAAAAATTAAAATTAAAATTAAATTACATTAAATAGAAACTATCACTTAATTTTACTTTGTTTTTTCTTGATTTTTATTTTAGAAAACTATTTTACCACTAAAAACAAGTAACTTTTGTGAAAACAATTTTTCTGGAACTCAAAATTAAGCGCAACAAGTGCTTAATAGCTTGACAGTTGACTTTGGTCAACTGTCCAAGCTATAAGCTGTGAAATAAGCTCTCAGCTTAGACTAGGGGTGGAATTGGGTAGACACATGTCCAATGATTAGAAATAAGCCAGAAAAACTAAACCAAACCACTGAATAAGCCAAAAAGCTCAAAATAAGCACTTATGTAACTTGTTTCAAAACTGAAAAAGGGACAGACTTGAGGCCTTGATTTAGGTGGGGTCCACAGGCCTAGGGGTCAAATGGTTGGTCAATCCATGGTGCCTACCAGGGGGGGGGGCTGAAAGGAACTGAGTTGTGGCCATGGGAACCACTGAGGTGGCTGGAAACCACCACAAAAGGGTGGTGTTTGGGTGTGCAGCTGCTGCAACAGGGCACAGCTCAGCCCTGCAGCTGTGTTTGGGGCAATGTGGGGCCCAGGGTAAAATTCACAAAAATAAAGGAGAGCAAGGACCTTAAAGATGAGCTATTATACTACAATTAGGAGCAGATTTCAAGCCAAGAAAACAAACACATAATTCAAATAAATTCATAGAAGTTTTGAAAAAATCTGAAATGGAAACTTTTGACTTTTTGATATAAACTTGAATCTTGACTTTTTCCAACTTTGGGTGATCACTACTGATGAAATGTGTTATATTAAGCTATACTAAGATGATATAAGGCTATATGAACATGTAATAGACTAACATGGATGAATTTGGAACCCATAATCCATGACAGTTGGCTGTCAAAATGAATCAAGGGTTGTTTTGACTTTTCTGTAAATAAGGACTTGATATTAAGGTTTTATTGACTCCAAAATCAACTAAGAGTACTAATGGTGCAAGAAAACTAGTGAATGATCAATACCACAGGTCAAACTTTACATAACCAAACACCCCTTAAAAACTCATGATTTCTTAATTTTCAAAGGATTTCACTAACTTAAGCTATCAAACTGATTCCCAAAGCTATACTATTATGAGATAAGCTTACGTGAACACAATCAGGCCATTGATAACACTAAATCATCATGAATTAAGATAATACAATCTTTGGCAGTCAAAATGGTGAAAGTGAACACACTTGAGATTAATGATCCAACAACTGATTTTAAGCACTTATATGATCCAAATGTACTAACTAAGCATAAAAAAACACAAAACTAAGTAGTGATAAGCTAGGAGACAGTGAATGATAAAAATTTGAGAATTGACTTACAAAACCTTCAAAACTTTACACTGAGAAACAAGTTCAAGTGATAAGCCAAATAGCTCACCAATAAGCTGCTAAGCCATTTCCATCCATAATGAGCAGTGTTCTTTGCTCCTTCTTCCTCACACACTGATTTTTGACTTTTTCACTTATTTTCTTGATTTTTGAGTATTTTTTGGTTTTTTAAACTAACTTGTTTTAAATACTTTTAAAACTTTGACAAACTTTCAAATAAACTTAAACAAGCTTAAACAAGCAGAATGCAACAGGTTTTAACTCTTAACACACAATTTGGAATTTTAATTAAAAATTACAATTTGAGAATTGAAACTAAAGACTGGGAATTAATAACTGAAAAGGATTACAAAGGTATTGATAATGACTAATACAGTGAATTTAAGCTAAAAATTACACTTAGAAAGGAAAATTTACTAACACGACATAAAAACTAAACTAAACTAAATTATTGCTAACTAACTCCTTGCTTCTGCTTCTCTCTTCACTCTTATACACCACAGTGGGTCCCACTGCAAATCCCACCACTTTAGAAGACTTTTGGATCATTTTTTGCACTATTTCCATTTTTGGCGGGAAATGAGAACTTTGGCAGTTGAAGTTGCTTGTTGTGACAACCGGCAGTTTAGGGAGCTATTTTTAAAAACCCGCATTACAACTTAAGTTCGTTCATAATTATTATTTGAAATTTTCATTTCACAACGAACTTGTAAGACCTATTTTATGGATATTTTATGACGTTATGGAATTCGTGAATTATGTTCATAATTCATTTTTGATTATGTGATCGGTGATGTATATTTGAATTCTCACTTGGTACTACGTTGACTTTGGCACTAGGATTACCTAACATAGTTTTATGATTCGTCTTAACGAGTCCGTCATATATTTTAATTAATTACGAGAGGTTCTCGTGTGATATGGAAATTTTAAAATGAGTTCGGGTTCGGGCCACGTGTTTTACATCTACCCACATTACCCGCTCAACCGTAATAATATCTTTATTATTACTATTATTATTATTATTACTCTTATTATTATTATTATTATTACAAAAAAAAAAAAAAAAAAAGAGAGAAAAGTTAACTAATATAAGGGTGTGTTTTGGTCCGGTTATTTCACACACAACACAAACATTCACCACCTCTCTCTCATCTCCCTCACTCTCTTTTCTCTTTGGCTAAACCCGAGCCGCCCCTTAAGTATTCCGGCCACACCACAGCCACCGCCGGCCACTACTCTAAACCACCACCATAAATCGAACCTCCATCATCCCTACTCTTAGATCCACTATAACACGCGCCTATAAACCCGTTATTTCACTTCGAATCACCATCTTATTCACCACTTTTCGTTGATTCTTGAAGAGTTATCAAGGTTTTGAGCTTTTAGTTCGAAGGTGAGCGAGTTTCCACTCGTCTTGTTAATAAAAACGTGACCCTTGGTCACGAAGTACTTAAGATCCGAATGGGTCTTTAATCAAAAACGTGATATGATGATGGATCTTGGATGAAAAATGTTTTTCTTAATAAGTTTGGTATCCGGGTTGGTTTATCTTTCGTCGGGTCGAGGTGTACCCGAGGGTGAAACCCTCGGATGGTGCTTGTTTGGCCGAATATTTGGTCTTTAATGATTATTGGTGTTCGAATGAGGATGGTTGGAACCTCATTTTTGTTTTTGACCGGTTATTGATGGTTATGGTTAACCATAGTTGTCGAATGGTTCCTTGACCGACGACCCTTGTAGGTCGTGTAGCTTGTTTGGCTCATTTAGAGCTAGCCGAGACCATGGAGGTCTCGGGTGGGAACCACACTAGTTGTGGTGAAGTGTTGCCTCGGGTTCGGCTTGGTAAACCGACCCGAACACTAATTTGGTTAATGTTATTTTGTGATAAATGTGAACTAAGTGTTATATTATTATTGGTTATAATTGTCGTTGGTATATATTGTTGTGGTATTTATTTCTCGGCCGAATACTTTGGGTCGAATTGGATATTGGATATTGGTTATGGTTTTGGTAATTGAGAAGTTGTTGTCGAGTGGTATGTGATATGAGGACCGGTTATGAGACGGTCGTTAGATGACGGAGATAGGTTAGTCGGGTACCGTAGTCGGACCTTATTGTTGTAGCCCGTGGTTGAGATTGTGATTGGACGGAGATTTATTATTTATGACTTTGGTTTATTATTGGACTTGGACAATGAGCCGAGGGTCATGACTCGGACATATGACCATTTCGTATAACTCAATAAATATTAAAAGTGAAACGAGAATAATAAAACTCGTAATAATAATTATTAATAATATGAACGTTTATACGAAAGTATATACGTGAATAACGTATATATAACTATATAAACGCGTATATTATTAATAATAATAATAATCACGAGTCGTATTATAAATAATACGATTAGATATATATTAGGTTACGAGCATGGCGTAATATTACTAAACGTATTATTATTAATAAAAACTGTGTTATAAACGGGAAACTCCCGACAATTATGAAACATTTAATAAAATGTCATTTCAAATATACAACGGATAAGTTTATTGAGTTAGGCGAGATTGTTGTCACTCGGGTCCAGGTAAGTCATTATTTGTGACATTCGTGTTGTCTCGGATATATGACGACTAATATAGACGTTTTCTATAAGTAAATAACCACTCAACTGTAAGGTTGAGCCGGGTCGTTTGGTTATATGAAACGAATATATTAGTGGGCAGCGTATCCTACGACGCCCATAGGTTGTAGTATATGTAAAGTGTAATAGATTGCGAGTGTATATATCGGGAAATCTGGCCAATTTGACGATATATACGAGGAATTTATTAAACTATGATATATACTATATAGTATATATGTGCTATGTGCTTTATATGTGCTGTAGATTGGGTGTAATCTTGGAACGGTATATTACGTAAATAAATATGAGGATTATCAAATCGACGGATTTGATAAACTTTGGCGATTTATTTAAATGATATATTGGACTAATATTAGATCTATAGTTTATTTTATCTTTCTATGTGTGATCTTGTTGGTTTGTTTTGAGTCGACCCACCACCCGTATGGATACCAAACGCAAATACACCAAACTAATACGAAATGGATTTTCGGAAATAAAACGGATTCTCGTCCGGGTTTGGGAATATTATATATTTGAGGAAATGACTTCTGAAAGAGTTAATATTGTTAGGTCGTGCCAAGTCCGTAGTTGCTGTTTCGTGAGTTATCATACATCTTATTTCTACCTACCTCGTCTTGCTATTTTCTGGACTTGAGGTGAGTCATAGCCCCACTTTTTACTCTTGAACTATGTTTTCAATGATTGGGGTGAGAAACGTGCAAATCATTTTACGTGGACTGTTATCGCTTTTATATTCTTTCTAAACTTGCTATGCGTATGGACTAGGATGTATAGTCAGCTTTAGTCACTTCTCTTGTGTACTATTCAAGGTTGGCTTATTTGTTATTGTCAGCTTTAGTCACACCTTTTGTGTGTACTATTCAAGGTTGGCTTATTTGGTTATTGGTGAATTGTCAGCTTTAGTCACATGTATGTTGTGTGTACTATTCAAGGTTGACTTATTTAGATACTGTAGTGTGCACCTATAGGTTATTAATACTTCGGAGGTTATCCGAGTATTTATTGGTATTGCGGGGGTTACCCGAATATCTATGTTGTTACGGAAGAGTATCCGTGTGTTTTGGTTATTGCGGAAGGGTATCTGTGTGTTATGTTGAGAGCGGAGGGTATCCGCAGGCTTTTAGCGAATCCTTAGTCTAGCTAGCAAGCGTTTTGCGTATATGTCCACTATATTATTAGTTGAACTTAAACCTATGATCTCACCAGCGAAAGCTGACTTTTAGCACGTTTTCTCAGGTAATTAAGTGTTGAGGTGCATGCTTGAATTGGAAGGCTCGGCTGTGGCACACGGTTATGGATCTATATTTTCTAAACTCTGATAATTAAATTTGGACCTATCGTTATTTGTTTTGGGCCTGACTCTGAATGATGTTGGGATAAATGTAAACTTTAAAACCCCGTTTTGGTTGTGTTTTTATTATGTTTACTTTATCTCGTTCTATATTGTCTTGTGTTGGATACCAATCCCCGTAGCACCCCGAAAGCTTGTTGAGTCTTCCGCTGTATCAAATTTTGGGGGTGTTACAGATTGGTATCAGAGCCAAGGTTATAGAGAACTAGGTAAATAAACGCCTAAACTATAACCGTATTTTTATAGAAAATGATCCTTGACTACAGCCCGCCAGCCCGCCAAGCCGAAGCATCTTCTATTATTTGAGGTATTATGAGATATTTGAGACTTATTGAGATGACTTGAGGTTTATGGATTTTAGTAATAAGATGGCGTTCTCGAGGATTTATATGGTCTATATGTTTTATAAACATTTTAGTAATGCGGTGTTTGAAATTCTTTTATTGAGATTATATATGGAATTATTTGATGAGTATTTTTAGTATGGTATTATGAGTTGCGATTTAAGTTGTTTTTGAAACACTTACACCTACCCTACGCCGTTGTCACAAACCATGGCCTCCCATATGCCCGATGTCGTCGAGGATATTTTTACTGCACCGGTTTTACCTGCACAGTTCATTATGGCATCTGATGATCCTTACCAGATGGCCATGACTCCAGCTACTGTATCACAGGCAGCTTCTACTTCAGCACTACCTGCTGCATCTACGCAGGGACCCTCATCTGCTTTAGGGCTCCCTGGTACATCGAGGCAGCTTACTCTTCATCAGGCTTTGGCTCGTGTGGCACCACGCTTTGCCCACCGAGCTACGGCACGCATGTCGGTACGCCCTACTCCATCACCTTTACAGATTGATGCTCATTCTCTTCTGTCTGAGGCACCGCCCACATCACTGCGTCGTCGTCCTAGATCACCTACTACATCTTCACATGGTTCACCCAGTAGGAGACGACGAGTGATGAGGTACTCTTCCGATGAGGAGGAGGAGGAGTACGAGGGTGAGGATGAGGCTGATGACCCTGAGCGGGAGGATGACCCTCAGGAGGCTGAGCATGGTGATGATGATGACCCTGAGGAGGAAGATGACCCTCAGGAGGATGAGATGCCTGATGATGATGATGATGAGTTAGCACCACCAGCTCAGGCTGAGGAGCCTGATTCACCTGTACACCCGATTGAGCCCGATTCACCTGATCATCCGTTCTTGTTTGAGTTGCCACCTGGTAGTCCAGTGGAGTCGGATGCATCTTCTGAGATTTCTGCTGAGCATGCAGAGTTGGGTGAGATTGGCAGGTTGTGGGCTCGGATTACTGAGCTTAGTGACAGAGTTGCACGTGTATCTGATCGACTTGAGCGAGTTATTGGAGAGTTTTTAGCGGACTTGAGAGTTGATTTGACTGTTGTTGTGGGCAGGGCTACTGAGCTGAGGAGAGTTATGATGGATGTCCACGAGCATATCGATAGTTTGCAGCGAGGATTTGTTACTGCTCGTGAGGCCGACCGCAAGCTTTGGCAAAGGAATGCCGAGCTAGAGAAAGAGGTGGCTGACCTCAAGAGAGACCGAGACACCCATAGCGTGGAGTTAGGATCGTTATGGAGGGATCTTGATGGCTTGAGGCAGGAGTTGAGGATTCTCCGTCAGCCACGTGGCTAGTTGTTTGAGTTATATTATCTTGTTGCTTTCTTAGCCGAGGAGTGTTCGGTTAGAAAAGCTAGTTATCATATTTTGATGTATTTTGTACGGTATTCGTCTCTTTTGGAACGATTAGTATGTTTTGTGTTATCCGTTAGTTGGAACGATGTTAGATCGCTATTGTATGGTTGATGGTTATTAGTATATGGCATTATGTGATTTTGGGTGTTATGGAAATTGAGTCCTTATTCGCTTATTTGTTGTTACGTGATCAATGGCACCCCGTCGAAACCCTGTTAGGTCTACCAGGACTGGTCCTGCTGTGACTACTCCTACTCCTGCTCGTCGAGGTCGTCGACCTACTCGAAATGTTGAAACCCCTACTCCTAACAACCTGGACACCACTAACCGTAACAACAGGAATCAAAATGTTGATGTTCAGGGAGACAATGGTCATGTTCCACTCAATGCACCTACTGTGGATCAAGCCATGATCAACCAACTCGTGGAGCAAAGAGTTGCTGAACTACTAGCTGAGTCGAATCATTCCAACAATTCTGGTGGAACTTTTCCACCTGTTCGTGCTAATGGATGTCAATACAAGGAATTCAAGATTTGTGGACCCATTGAGTTTGGTGGAAATGAAGGAGTGGTTTACTTAGTCAGATGGATTGAGAAGACCGAGTCAGTGTTTAATGTCAGTGGTTGTGCGGAGAATGCGAAGGTAAAGTTTGCTTCTTTTACTTTCAAGGATGAAGCTTTGACTTGGTGGAACAACTACCGAAATGCAGTTGGGAGTGATGTAGCATATGCTATGACTTGGGAGCAATTTAAGTCCTTGTTGATTCAGACTTATTGCCCAAGGAATGAGGTCAAGAAGCTAGAGATTGAGTTTTGGAACCACAAGGTGAAAGGTAATGATATGGCGACTTACAATCGTCGTTACCAGGAGTTAGCCTTGTTGTGCCCTGATATGGTGAAAACTGAGACTCAAAAGATTGAAAGGTATACTGATGGATTGCCTGTAGCTACGAGGAATGATGTAATTTCTGCTAGGCCTGCAAACATCCATGAGGCAATCACAATTGCTCAACAACTTATGGATTCGTTGGAATTAGAAGAAGCTGATAAGGAGAAGAATGGAAAGAGAAAGAGAGACCGTCACTCTAAGAGTAATGATCACCGAAGCAAGAGACAAGCTAAGGCTTATGCTATTGGGAATGGAGATAAAAAGAATCAGAACGGTGATGCACCCAAGTGTGATCGTTGCCATCAGCATCACACTGGATGGTGTAGTGTGAAATGCCAGAATTGCTCAAAGAAAGGACATACAGCTAGGGACTGTAGAGCTCGACCCCTTGCAATGGTTCAAGCTGCTCCTGAGATGAGAAACAAGGCAGATGTTACCTGTTATGGGTGTGGAAAGAAGGGACACTATAGGAATGAGTGTAGAGAATCGCGGAACCGTGGAAATCAAGGCTCGGGTGGTAATGGGTACAATTATGGAAACCGTGGAGCTGGAGGAAATCGTGGACGACAAGACAATGGGGACCAACGTGTGGAAGCTGGAGCTGCTCAAGGAAGAGTGTATGCACTCGGGAACGAGAGAGGAGAAGATCCGAACGTCGTTACTGGTACGTTCCTTCTCAATAATCGTTATGCTTCCATACTGTTTGATACTGGTGCCGATAGGAGTTTTGTGTCCACTACCTTTGCACCCTTACTAGAGAAACCCCCGATGGCCTTAGGAATTGGATATGATATTGAGTTAGCTAATGGAAACATAGAAAGGATTAATACTATCATTCGAGGTTGTACGTTAAATTTCTTGAACCACCCTTTCAACATAGATCTTCTACCCGTCACGTTAGGAAGTTTTGATGTAATCATTGGTATGGATTGGTTGTCGAAGTATCGTGCTCACATACTTTGCGACGAGAAGATCGTGCGTGTACCATACGGAAAGGAGGTCCTAAATATATTAGGAGACCGAAAGGATTATAGGAGCCCATCCCGATTAGCAGTTATATCTTGCACAAAGTTACCGAAGTTAATGGAGAAGGGATGTTACCTTTTCTTAGCCCAAATTTCTGAGAAGGGCGAGACGAAGAAAAAGGAAAGGTGCATTGGAGATGTGCCTATAGTTCGTGATTTTCCTGATGTGTTTCCTGATGATTTGCCGGGAATCCCGCCGACTAGACAAGTGGAGTTTCAGATTGAGTTGATACCTGGTGCTGCACCTGTAGCACGAGCACCTTATCGTCTTGCACCTACCGAACTGGAAGAGTTGTCGAAACAATTGGCGGAGTTAGCCGAAAAGGGGTTCATAAGACCAAGTTCTTCACCTTGGGGAGCCCCAGTCCTATTTGTGAAGAAGAAGGATGGATCGTTTCGTATGTGTATTGATTATAGAGAGTTGAATAAGTTAACGGTGAAGAATCGATACCCGTTACCTAGGATCGATGACTTGTTCGATCAACTTCAAGGATCGAGTGTGTATTCGAAGATCGATTTGAGATCGGGATATCATCAACTTCGAGTTCGCGAAGAAGATATTCCGAAAATGGCTTTCAGAACCCGTTACGGGCATTACGAGTTCCAGGTGATGCCGTTTGGGTTGACTAACGCACCAGCAATATTCATGGATCTCATGAATCGTGTGTGTAAGCCTTACTTGGATAAGTTCGTGATTGTATTCATCGATGACATCCTGATTTATTCAAAGAGTGAGAAAGAGCATGAGGAGCATCTAAGACTCATTTTGGAATTGCTTAGGAAGGAGAAACTCTATGCCAAGTTTTCGAAATGCGAATTTTGGATTCCGACGGTACAATTTTTGGGTCACGTGATTGATAGACAAGGAGTCCACGTGGATCCTGCAAAAATTGAAGCAATAAAAGATTGGGCTGCACCTACAACCCCGACCGAAGTTCGTCAATTTTTGGGCTTAGCTGGTTATTACCGAAGATTCATCGAGGGATTTTCGAAGATAGCTAAACCATTGACCAAATTGACCCAAAAGAGTGTTACGTATGAATGGGGAGATAAAGAAGAGGAAGCGTTTCAATTGCTTAAGAAAATGTTGTGTAGTGCTCCTATCTTAGCGTTACCAGAAGGTAACGAGGATTTCGTTGTCTATTGTGACGCCTCACATAAAGGTTTAGGAGCCGTGTTAATGCAACGAGAGAAAGTGATAGCTTATGCTTCCCGACAGCTCAAAAAGCATGAGAAAAACTACACTACCCATGATTTGGAGCTAGGTGCTGTAGTTTTTGCTTTAAGAATATGGAGACATTACTTGTACGGAACCAAATGTGTTGTGTTTACCGACCACAAAAGTCTACAACACATCTTGAATCAAAAAGAGCTCAACATGAGACAACGACGTTGGATCGAGTTGCTAAGCGATTATGATTGTGAAATTCGCTACCATCCTGGTAAAGCAAACGTTGTTGCTGATGCTCTTAGTCGAAAGGAAAGAGTACCACCATTACGAGTTAGGTCATTGGGAATGACTATCGTATCGCCATTACCATCTCAAATACTTGAAGCTCAAATGGAAGCGTTGAAGGCAGAAAATAGACCTGCCGAGAATATATTTGGGATGGCTGATAATGAGAAAGGATTTGTTGAGCGTTCGGATGGATTATTATGTTTTGGAGATCGGATTTGGGTACCGTTATGTGGAGAAATTCGAGAAGTGATTATGCATGAGTCGCATAAGTCAAAGTACTCCATTCACCCTGGTTCCGATAAAATGTATCAAGATCTTAAGAAGTTCTATTGGTGGCCAAATATGAAGGCAGATATAGCATCGTACGTTAGTAAATGCTTGACATGCGCCAAGGTTAAGGCTGAACACCAGAGACCGTCAGGACTACTAACGCAACCAGAACTTCCAGTCTGGAAATGGGAGCGGATTACTATGGACTTCATTATCAAATTACCGAGAACAGCTAGCGGTTGTGACGCTATCTGGGTAATTGTGGATCGTCTGACAAAGTCTGCTCACTTCTTAGCTATTAGTGAAGATGATAGTGTGGATAAGCTTGCGAGGTTATATGTGAAGGAAATTATTTCGCGTCATGGAGTCCCGATATCTATTATTTCGGATCATGATAGTCGTTTTACGTCAGCTTTGTGGCGATCACTTCAAACGGCTTTGGGGACGAGGCTTGATATGAGTACTGCATATCATCCCCAAACCGATGGTCAAAGTGAGAGGACCATTCAGACGTTAGAGGATATGCTTCGTGCATGTATCATAGACTTTGGTAAAGGCTGGGAGAAGTATTTTCCCCTTGCGGAGTTCTCCTATAATAATAGCTACCATACAAGTCTTAAGGCTGCACCCTTCGAAGCTTTGTATGGCAGAAAGTGTCGTTCGCCTATTGGTTGGGCAGAAGTTGGTGATAGTCAACTTACAGGCCCTGAGCTTATTTTGGAAACTACCGAGAAAGTAACTCAGATTCGTGATCGGTTGCAAGCCGCCAGAGATAGGCAGAAGAGCTACGCCGATCAGAGACGTAAACCTTTAGAGTTCCAGGTTGGAGACAAAGTGATGCTGAAAGTCTCACCTTGGAAAGGTGTAATACGTTTCGGGAAACGTGGTAAACTCAACCCACGCTACATTGGACCATTCTTGATCTTAGAAAGAATTGGGCCCGTGGCTTATAGGTTGGAATTACCGTCTGAACTGAGCAAAGTTCACGACGTGTTTCACGTGAGTAATTTGAAGAAATGTCTTTCTGATGAAATGCCCGTCATTCCAATGAGGGACATTCGTGTAGATGAGAAACTGAATTTCGTGGAGGAACCGATTGAGATTTTAGATCGTGAGGTTAAACGACTCAAGAGGAGTCGCATTCCGCTCGTCATGGTTCGTTGGAATTCCCGACATGGACCAGAATATACGTGGGAACGTGAGGACGAGTTCAGGAAGAAATATCCGAAGCTTTTCACTTCGTAGATGAATTTTTCCGAGTGAAACCCGGGACGGGTTTCCTTCTGAGACGGGGAGGATGTGACAACCGGCAGTTTAGGGAGCTATTTTTAAAAACCCACATTACAACTTAAGTTCGTTCATAATTATTATTTGAAATTTTCATTTCACAACGAACTTGTAAGACCTATTTTATGGATATTTTATGACGTTATGGAATTCGTGAATTATGTTCATAATTCATTTTTGATTATGTGATCGGTGATGTATATTTGAATTCTCACTTGGTACTACGTTGACTTTGGCACTAGGATTACCTAACATAGTTTTATGATTCGTCTTAACGAGTCCGTCATATATTTTAATTAATTACGAGAGGTTCTCGTGTGATATGGAAATTTTAAAATGAGTTCGGGTTCGGGCCACGTGTTTTACATCTACCCACATTACCCGCTCAACCGTAATAATATCTTTATTATTACTATTATTATTATTATTACTCTTATTATTATTATTATTATTACAAAAAAAAAAAAAAGAGAAAAGTTAACTAATATAAGGGTGTGTTTTGGTCCGGTTATTTCACACACAACACAAACATTCACCACCTCTCTCTCATCTCCCTCACTCTCTTTTCTCTTTGGCTAAACCCTAGCCGCCCCTTAAGTATTCCGGCTACACCACAGCCACCGCCGGCCACTACTCTAAACCACCACCATAAATCGAACCTCCATCATCCCTACTCTTAGATCCACTATAACACGCGCCTATAAACCCGTTATTTCACTTCGAATCACCATCTTATTCACCACTTTTCGTTGATTCTTGAAGAGTTATCAAGGTTTTGAGCTTTTAGTTCGAAGGTGAGCGAGTTTCCACTCGTCTTGTTAATAAAAACGTAACCCTTGGTCACGAAGTACTTAAGATCCGAATGGGTCTTTAATCAAAAACGTGATATGATGATGGATCTTGGATGAAAAATGTTTTTCTTAATAAGTTTGGTATCCGGGTTGGTTTATCTTTCGTCGGGTCGAGGTGTACCCGAGGGTGAAACCCTCGGATGGTGCTTGTTTGGCCGAATATTTGGTCTTTAATGATTATTGGTGTTCGAATGAGGATGGTTGGAACCTCATTTTTGTTTTTGACCGGTTATTGATGGTTATGGTTAACCATGGTTGTCGAATGGTTCCTTGACCGACGACCCTTGTAGGTCGTGTAGCTTGTTTGGCTCATTTAGAGCTAGCCGAGACCATGGAGGTCTCGGGTGGGAACCACACTAGTTGTGGTGAAGTGTTGCCTCGGGTTCGGCTTGGTAAACCGACCCGAACACTAATTTGGTTAATGTTATTTTGTGATAAATGTGAACTAAGTGTTATATTATTATTGGTTATAATTGTCGTTGGTATATATTGTTGTGGTATTTATTTCTCGGCCGAATACTTTGGGTCGAATTGGATATTGGATATTGGTTATGGTTTTGGTAATTGAGAAGTTGTTGTCGAGTGGTATGTGATATGAGGACCGGTTATGAGACGGTCGTTAGATGACGGAGATAGGTTAGTCGGGTACCGTAGTCGGACCTTATTGTTGTAGCCCGTGGTTGAGATTGTGATTGGACGGAGATTTATTATTTATGACTTTGGTTTATTATTGGACTTGGACAATGAGCCGAGGGTCATGACTCGGACATATGACCATTTCGTATAACTCAATAAATATTAAAAGTGAAACGAGAATAATAAAACTCGTAATAATAATTATTAATAATATGAACGTTTATACGAAAGTATATACGTGAATAACGTATATATAACTATATAAACGCGTATATTAATAATAATAATAATCACGAGTCGTATTATAAATAATACGATTAGATATATATTAGGTTACGAGCATGGCGTAATATTACTAAACGTATTATTATTAATAAAAACTGTGTTATAAACGGGAAACTCCCGACAATTATGAAACATTTAATAAAATGTCATTTCAAATATACAACGGATAAGTTTATTGAGTTAGGCGAGATTGTTGTCACTCGGGTCCAGGTAAGTCATTATTTGTGACATTCGTGTTGTCTCGGATATATGACGACTAATATAGACGTTTTCTATAAGTAAATAACCACTCAACTGTAAGGTTGAGCCGGGTCGTTTGGTTATATGAAACGAATATATTAGTGGGCAGCGTATCCTACGACGCCCATAGGTTGTAGTATATGTAAAGTGTAATAGATTGCGAGTGTATATATCGGGAAATCTGGCCAATTTGACGATATATACGAGGAATTTATTAAACTATGATATATACTATATAGTATATATGTGCTATGTGCTTTATATGTGCTGTAGATTGGGTGTAATCTTGGAACGGTATATTACGTAAATAAATATGAGGATTATCAAATCGACGGATTTGATAAACTTTGGCGATTTATTTAAATGATATATTGGACTAATATTAGATCTATAGTTTATTTTATCTTTCTATGTGTGATCTTGTTGGTTTGTTTTGAGTCGACCCACCACCCGTATGGATACCAAACGCAAATACACCAAACTAATACGAAATGGATTTTCGGAAATAAAACGGATTCTCGTCCGGGTTTGGGAATATTATATATTTGAGGAAATGACTTCTGAAAGAGTTAATATTGTTAGGTCGTGCCAAGTCCGTAGTTGCTGTTTCGTGAGTTATCATACATCTTATTTCTACCTACCTCGTCTTGCTATTTTCTGGACTTGAGGTGAGTCATAGCCCCACTTTTTACTCTTGAACTATGTTTTCAATGATTGGGGTGAGAAACGTGCAAATCATTTTACGTGGACTGTTATCGCTTTTATATTCTTTCTAAACTTGCTATGCGTATGGACTAGGATGTATAGTCAGCTTTAGTCACTTCTCTTGTGTACTATTCAAGGTTGGCTTATTTGTTATTGTCAGCTTTAGTCACACCTTTTGTGTGTACTATTCAAGGTTGGCTTATTTGGTTATTGGTGAATTGTCAGCTTTAGTCACATGTATGTTGTGTGTACTATTCAAGGTTGACTTATTTAGATACTGTAGTGTGCACCTATAGGTTATTAATACTTCGGAGGTTATCCGAGTATTTATTGGTATTGCGGGGGTTACCCGAATATCTATGTTGTTACGGAAGGGTATCCGTGTGTTTTGGTTATTGCGGAAGGGTATCCGTGTGTTATGTTGAGAGCGGAGGGTATCCGCAGGCTTTTAGCGAATCCTTAGTCTAGCTAGCAAGCGTTTTGCGTATATGTCCACTATATTATTAGTTGAACTTAAACCTATGATCTCACCAGCGAAAGCTGACTTTTAGCACGTTTTCTCAGGTAATTAAGTGTTGAGGTGCATGCTTGAATTGGAAGGCTCGGCTGTGGCACACGGTTATGGATCTATATTTTCTAAACTCTGATAATTAAATTTGGACCTATCGTTATTTGTTTTGGGCCTGACTCTGAATGATGTTGGGATAAATGTAAACTTTAAAACCCCGTTTTGGTTGTGTTTTTATTATGTTTACTTTATCTCGTTCTATATTGTCTTGTGTTGGATACCAATCCCCGTAGCACCCCGAAAGCTTGTTGAGTCTTCCGCTGTATCAAATTTTGGGGGTGTTACACTTGTTAGGTTTATTGAAGCATTTAATGAGTTTTGGGGCTTTGTGGTGGCAAGGGGGACAAAAGAGAGGGGAAGGTGAGCTAGGGATGGCATGGCAGAGGAGTAGACATGGGGTGTGTCTGTGACAATGATAAAGTGGGGGAGAAGGGTGGAAAAGGTGAGTGGTTTGACTGTTGAGGGTCAACGAGGGAGGGTAATAAAAAAACGGGTGGTTTTTGTTTTTATATTTTTGGTGGATTGGGTTGTGGGGAGTGGGCTGTTGGAGGGTGATTGGGCTTGGGGGTGTAAGTGGGTTTGTTAGTTTTGGGTGTTGGGTAATAACAAATAAAATGGATCCGGTTGGTTTTGATATGTAACTCAAGGACCAATATTGTAATTTTGCAAAAGTTTAGGGTCTGAAATGGTGACTTTCCAAATTTAATCACGAGGACTATAATTGCCACATGTGAATAACATAAGGACCAAAATTATAATTTTACCATTTTTCAAATTCCCGGGGACCAAAACTGACAAATTGTCAAACTTAAGGGACCAAACATGTAATTTCCACAAATCATTTTACCCGAGGACCATATTTGCCACATTTTGATTTTTTAAGGACAAAAATTTATTTTCCTTTCAAAAATATCCCACCAGGGACCAAACCTGACAAAATCTGAAACTTCAGGGGCTAAATTGTAAATTTCCAAAACTTTTCCAATTTTTCACCAAAGGACAAAATATGACAACCTATGATTGTAAAAGGACCTTTGGTGATAATTTTTCATATTTTGAATATCCAGGGACTAGTTTTGTCATTTTATGAAAGTTGGGGGACTGAAACTGCCAGTTTTGCAAACTTTATGCGTTTTTCATCTGTTTTTGCTCATTTTGCATCTAAAACATATAAAATACAATTTTGAAATATTTTTAGTATTTTGATGCATTTTTTAGTGTTTTTGTATGTTTTGCAGTTCAGATTAGACCAAAAATGATGAGTGTTTGAGCACTCATCACGTGCCATATTTCGCCGTGCTGCTCTTCTCGACGATGATGATGATGATGAAGTTACCCTTGATTTTTCTAAATTTTGTACGGGTTCATCAAATTCATCATTTGTGATTCCTTCCATTGAAAATCAGGGAGAAAATAATGAGACGGAGAAATTACTAGCAGAAGATCAAATGGAACTCATACAATCCATGAATGCTAGCTCCTCTCCACTCCCTCAGTCTGTTATCTCACCCGAAGTTCACACTCACTCTTTGATCATGGGGGACGAGCATCTTGACACTGTTCCTGATAAGGAATCGGACGAATTCATAAAGTCTAGTGTTGAGAACCTTGTCCCAATCCCAGGAGAGTCACAGGGAACTTTGGATCATGTGTGTGATTTACCTTTCCCCATTGAGTGTCTTAAAGATCAATTTGAGACTTTCTCCGATTATAGCGATGATTGTACATCTTATGGAGACATCGAGTATGTTGAGGCGTCAGTTCCACATTCTGATGCAGATCATCTTCTTGAGGAGTTCGCTGATGAACTTGCTCACATCAATCCACTTTCATTTGAAAGTGATGATGGTCTCCTCGATTTCCAAGCCGATCTGGGAGAAATTGAAAGTCTCCTATATCATGATCCGTCACTCACTTCTGATCCCGACAGTCCAATAGAGAATGTTAATCTCTTTGTTCCCGAAACTTTCAATACTACTCTCACCAATCCTCTATTTGAATTCGACTCTGAATTCACTTTGATTTCTGATAATCCACTCTTTGATATTCAGAATGAGGATTGTGATGAGTCTATTCCGGAACATGAGTTCACAGATTCACATCTTGTGAATAATTCTCTTCATGAGGAGTTCTCCGATGAACTCACTCATCATATCATGACTCCTCCGGAGTTTGATAGCCCGGGGGGAGATGCTCTCAATTATGAGAATTTGCAAATTCCCACCCACCCTCCCGGGTTGTTTACGAGCTTACCCTTTGCAATCCAAACTCAGGCTACGGTGCCTGCTCTCGAGGAAGAAGATCTTATCATGATTTACATCATGATTTTCTTCCTTTTCTTCACCTATAAGGTGACTTCTTCCCTTCTTCACTCCTTCGGGAATGAAGATACCATTTTTGATCCCGGCATTTTCATGTATCATTATCTTGAGCCGGTATTATATCTCATCGGTGTGGAACTTTCACGTGCTTCAAATGTTTGTCCAAACATCTTGAATGAAAGTCCGATGGAGATTATTTCTTCCACATCATGCTTCCCCAAGGACAAATGAATTCGGGGTCGAGTCAAGCTAGCGACTCGGTAAACAAAAACAGTAGCATGCTTATAGGGTTTTCACCCTAAGTGTGGGGGAGTCCCCCATGCTATGGTTACTTATGAAGTGAAAAACAAAATGGTGTTTTCCACGCTTAGCTTGTAATGTTGCCCTTTTACGTTCAAAATGTCGGCATAATAGCCGGGACTTTGAATATTGAGGACAATATTCATGCTAAGTGTGGGGGTGGGGGGTATTTCGCTATTCTAGCGAATTTTATCACATTTTACTATATAATACCCCCATTTTAGCCAAAATTTCAAAAATTTTAAAAAATTTTCACTGGTGCTTCAAAATTTTTGTGGTAATCAGTCCGCCAGATCTAACCGACAAAAGGGATTGGCTAGTCCAGGAGCAAACGGCTCTTGGTAAAGACATCTCAAATCCGTTTACGGTTTGCAATTTGCCCAAAATTGTATGGTTCCTCAACTCCCCATATCCCATAAAGCCAATAAGTTGGCTAGCCCGCAAGATTATGGCTTGTGGTAAAGGCCGTGGAAAATCCATAATTGGTAATCAGCTCACCAAGATGTTCACTTTGTCCATCAAGAGTTGGCTAGTCCAGAAGCAAACGGCTTTTGGTAAAGACTAATCAAATCCGTTGACAGCTGGTGGTTTGCTCAAAATCACACGGTTATCAGGTGTGCCACAGTTCTTACACCTGGCTACTCTAGAAGTGATGGCTTTTGGTAAAGAGTTTAAAATCCATCAAGTTTTCAAAACAGTTTATTGCTAGGGACTAGCAATAGTTTAGTGTGGGGGATTGATGAGTGCTCAAACACTCATCATTTTTGGTCTAATCTGAACTGCAAAACATACAAAAATACTCAGAAATGCATCAAAATACTAAAAATATTTCAAAATCGTGTTTTATATGTTTTAGATGCAAAATGAGCAAAAACAGACGAAAAACGTACAAAGTTTGCAAAATTGGCAGTTTCAGTCCCCCAACTTTCATAAAATGACAAAACTAGTCCCTGGTCATTCAAAATACGGAAAATTATCACCAAAGGTCCTTTTACAATCATAAGTTGTCATATTTTGTCCTTTGGTGAAAAATTGGAAAAGTTTTGAGAATTTACAAATTCAGTCCCTGGAATTTCAAACTTTGGCAGATTTGGTCCCTGGTGGGGAATTTTTGGAAGAAAAATTAATTTTGGTCTTGTGGTTACTTAATTTGGCAAATATAGTCCTTGGAATGAAAGATTGGTGAAATTACAATTTTAGTCCCCGGATTTTGAAAATTGACATAAATGATCCCCGGGAATTTTGAAAAGTACAAAATTGTAAAAATGGGCTTTGGATATTTAAACTATGCAAGATTGGTCCTTATAATAAATTTTGGGAAGTATCATTTTCAGTCCTCAAGTTTGGCCAAATTACAATTGTGGTCCTTGTGATTATATACAAAACCAAACGGATTCCCTTTTATTATCATAACCCATATACCAAATCCAAAAGCATGATCCAGTCCAAAAACACCCTTAGCCCACCAAGCCCACTCCCCGTTTATATTAAAACCACCCAAGTCAAACGGTCAATTTGACCAGTCAACCCTCACCACTCACCCCTAACCTCCGGTTTTCCCACCATTAACACCCCTAATTTCCAGTAACCTTGACTCCCCCCTCCTCACCAACTATCACCAACTCCTCACATACATCCCCCCTCTTCATTAAATGCACCAACTACCTCACCAAATCCCACTCAACCCTGCCCAAACCAAATTCGCGCCAAAACCCAATTTGAATGGCTGAGATCTAAAGAAGCAATCCTACGGCCAAGAGTGAAGTGGGAAAGTCTCAAAACCCTACTTGGGTCCTTATAAAAAGAAAGAGAAGCAGCAGTTGTGGAGTAGTAGGATTTTTAGATATAAAATAGTTTTTAGTGTAATTTAGGTTAATTTTTAGTTTAATCTTTGTTTTTTAGTTTAAATTCAAGTCCTGTACTCTTTTAAAACTCAGTTTAATATAATTTTAAGTTTTCTCTCATCATCTTGCAGAATTTATTTTTTTTACTTGTCAACTGATTATCTGTTTTTAGCTTATCTATATGCTCATTGGGTCTCACTTATGTTTAATTCAAGTTGTTTTATGCTTATCAGTGGTCTAAAATTCTGAGTATTGTCTGTTTGATGGTGTAAGGCACTTTGGTTTGAAAAATTGTTTGCACACTGCCTTTGTTTAGCCTCAATTGTTTCTACTTGTTTCTGGTTTATATTGTGAGTTATTTGGTTCTAAATAACTTTATTGGTATCCCCTTGATCTGTTTTAGGCCTTGTATCAGTAGTTATAGCTTTATATTTGCTAGTTGTAGTATTAGTCATAACTTTAGGGTGTGTTTGGCTTAATGGCATACTCTGTGGTCTAGTGGTTGTGAGTAATGGTTACTGCTGCAAACATGTTCTAATTAGTTGTATTAGGGTAGTCAAGGCTCAAAATCAGTAGGGTACTTCACAAAAAAGTCAAAATCGATTTCAATTCCCCTTGCATACTTAACTGTTAGGATTTGAGATTTGTGACCCCATCATTTTACTCACAGATACTTAAGTTACTTTAATCTAGCTTAATTTTAGTTTTATAAGATAATTTTAGCGTGTAGGATTGAATCAAAGTTGAGAAAAGTCAAGAGTTAAAGTTTTTGCAAAAGAGTCAAAGTTCACCATTTCAGATTTTCACAAAAGTTCTAGGAATTATTTTGAATTTTGTGTTTGATCTCTTGGCCTGAAACTTGTTATTATGTGTTGTCTACCAGCTTAACTTTGTGATTCCACCCTCCTTACATTTTTGCAAATTTTCTGTTGGGCCCCACCTTGCCTCAAAATCACTTGCAGGGCAAGGTTCACCCCTGCACACAGTCACCCAGGCTCAGACCCCCAACTTCCTAGGTCCCTCATGCATTCATTAGTGGGCCCCATAGAGAGCTTATTGGCTTTTTGAAAAGCCAATAAGCTCTTCTCTTTGGTCCTAGGCTTGTTTGCAAGTTTTGACCCCATTTGATAGGGCTGCAAGGGACACAAACTTTGTCCCTTGTCTGAGTTGCTTTTGTTCTTTACAAGTGCTTATTTTGAGCTTTTTGCTTAATCAGTGGATAGGTCTAGTTATTTCTGGCTTATTTCTACTTATTAGACATGTATCCACCCAATTCCACCCCTGGTTCTAAGCTTTGAGCTTATTTCAAGCTTTTAGCTTAGACAGTTGACCAAAGTCAACTGTCTAAGAAATAAGCACTTGTTGTGCTTATTTCTGAGTTCCACCAAGTTTGTTTTTACAAAAAGTTTCTACTTTTAGGTATAAATCAAATTTCCAAAAAGAAAATCCAGAAAAGTTAACTTAATTTTTAAGTGATAGTTTCTATTTAATTTTATTTAAATTTTATTTTTCATTTTTAGATTTTAGTTAAGTACTTGTCATTTTTATATTTTTATTAATTACCTCTTATATCAAAGTAATTTTAATAATTTTCTCAGATTTTTATTCTATCATTTAGTATTTATTAGAATTAATCTTAGTTTTATTAATTATTAATTAATAATTAGTTTTTATTAGGTAAAACCTAGTTTTTATATTTTTTATAGCTTTTATATGTTATAAAACATTTTTAGAAATTTTATTAGAATTTTTACTGTTCATTTAGTATTTTTCTTAATTTAAAGTAGTTTAATTAGGTAATTAGTAATTAATTAATAGAAAAACCACAAAAAGACAAAAATATTTATTTTTAATTTTAAAACTTATTTTTAGTTATTTCATAATTTTAGAAATTTTATTTTCACCTTTTTAGTATTTAATCAATATTGTATTATATTTAAGTTGTTTAAATATTAATAATTAAGTATTAAATAGTATTTAATTAATAATAAATAATTAATTAGTGTAAAAATTATTTTCTTTTTCTAAAAATTTTCTTTTACCTTTTAGTTTGTAAAAAAGTCATTTTCACCCCCTGGGGGTTTTCAGATTTCAGTTTTCACTTTTTATTTCGTACGTTTACGTTTTATTTAAACGTGAACGTACGCGTTTTAGGTTTTAAACGTTTCTGGGTTTTCCAACTTTGCAGTCTTGTTAATAAAGTGTATTTAAGCTATTATCTTTTATATTCCAGTAGTGTAATCATCACAACTCTCTTATACCCCTTCCTATCCAGATTCACCCGATCGCAAAACCGTTTGTTAACCATCCACACCTCGTCGGGACATAACGACCCGGGGAAACACTATATTCCGCGGAGCATTGACTCTAGGCTATTTGACCTTGTTGACCACATCTTTGGTCAATACAGGTTGACGGTTTCACATCAATCAATGAGTAATTTACCCAATTCATTATTCTTGGTAATACTACATCATATAATCTTCAGCATATTAATTAAATATCTGAGATATCCAAGTGGATCTATGAATGAGAATTCATCATCTTGAGGTTTATCATTTACATGTTAAGCCTCATCATGATTTTCACTAGTGTGATTTTAGAAGATTATGTATCTTGTAATAAAGACACTCCCACTTGCCTTTAGTATTATATAGAATATTAATACTTAGCAATTAAAGCGACAATACAATATTCTCTTTTTGGGATATTACAAATACATATTGACAGTTCCTGACATTCTTTTGTTAAAAACCTACTTATAAGTGGCTTAACAAATTCAGAACTCCAATTTAAGACTTAATGTGATTCATTACATTTCATAATTCAATAACGTCTTATTAATCTTCTAGGAGTCTAATTGAGTATATTCAATCCATACTCAATTTCTAACCTTGATAACTTTTAGAAGATAAGAAGATGTAGTTATCTTGAACCAAACACTACAACAAAGGTTTGATTGCCTAATTGAACATACTATAATCTAGTATTTCATTAGAACTCATATTGTAAGACAATCTAACAATATGCAAGATAACCATATATCCTTTAGCTTGTCTATTTACCAACTAAATCAACTTAATGGTATAATAGTATTTTCAAGCCAATTACATGCTTTATAACCCAAGTACTTATTAATCAAGTCACTTCATGTTCATGTCTTAGAAAGAAGACATAAACTGTTATAATCCCACTACACGTTATTAATCATTGATCAACTCAATGACTTCTTGTATATGTCTTAATTAAAATACCATAACAAGCTAACGTCTTACTTTATTATAAGTCTTGTAATACTTAAAAGACTTCATGTTTATAACTATACAATAAAGTATAAACTTGTATAATTAAAGTAATCATGAACACCATCATTTGGTTCCAATAATATTTTCAAGTTAACACACTACTTCATTTATTTATGTCATTCTAAGAATACATAATTATTGAAGTAGTATTATTTACTTCATGCATTTATGTCATTCCAATAATACATAAATATTAAAGTTGAAGTAGTATTGTTATTGACACATGTTCTAATAGATGTCTAATTTAGAAACTGTAAATTATCCATGTTGGTCTCACGCATACATGGAAATTCACCTTGTTGTTAATATTTAGCCTGCGTCTCACGTCTACTAAATTTCAACACCAAGTGTTTCTTAGATTAGATGTATATTAATCGTATTAGAACTATAGTGTCTTACTTTGCAGGTAAGAGAATCCATTAAATCATATTTTTATGTGTTGTACCTTGCACACAATGTAGATTTCTCCCACTTGTGCATGGAACAACATCATGTACCACATAAACAACAAGCACGCGTAATGTGAACAATATGATTTGTGTCATTAGCATAACTAGTAGATATAGAGTTACTCAATCAATCAAGGAAACGCACATGACTATCCTTGAAAATATTAGTGTCTATATTTGGAAAGTAATTATCTTTAGACATTTAAAAGATAATCTAATTTACAATTAAGACAATAAGTCTTATAACTCCCACTGAATTAGAGAACATTACAATAATCCCTTATTCAACCATAAGAACACAATACTCCCACTGAATTTGACAACATTGTAAATGTTTCATTAATCAGTGAAAGGAAATAGTGTACTATTTATTTTCCTACATCTTTTAAGAAAACCTATTCCAACAATTATATATAGGTTCTAAAAGAATGTATTCTACTATGTAAATGTGATTCATCACATTCCAAACTATTAACTTGAAAAAACTGGGCATGCAATTTCTTCCTGTATAGATCTATCATTCCAACAATTGTATGTAGTATCTGGAAATGGTCAAATCAAAACAACTAGATAAAATAATCTAATTCGTCTTTTACCATTGTGCAGTAATCAGTCTAGCTTCTAATTTAATAACTCATAAAGTGCAAATAATCTTACTATTAAATTTTGCAATGAGTTATGTATTTAGAATTTAGACAATTCTAATCATCCTATTATACCTTTCTCATTCATGAAAAGGATTAGGATTAAGTCTCACACTTCTCCTAATGGAAAGAAGACTAGATTTATTCTTTTAGTAAAATTGACTCTAACCAAAAACCCAAACGGGTGTAGATCAATTTACTTGATTAAAGAATAACTTACGTTTACGGTTTTAATGTTGCATTAATACATTTAAAGAATTTACAAAATTCAATTTTAGTATTTTTGATAATTTATAATTTCAAGAAAATATAATACCCAAGGATATATTCATATAACCAACATATTTCTTTGAAAATCTAGGATCCAACTTTACATAGATTCCACCACATCAGTTGATCTGCTAATGGTGAAAATATAAAAGATGGTAATCTGTCGAACAATAATTGGCAAACACTTTTCCAATTCCTAGATCATTCTGGGATTTACATCAAATTGATTCATCAATTTGTCATGTAAGCATGTTTCATCCCATCTCATGCCTTAAGTTCTAGGTCTCACGCATCAACTTAATTAAGTCGTCTAACTTAGAAACTGCAAATTCTCCATGTGTGGTCTCACGCACACTCAGAAATTTACCTTGTCATTAAAATTTAGCCTGCGTCTCACGTTTACTAAATAATAACTTCAAGTGTTTCTTATAGTTAGATGGCATGTAACTTAAATTTTAGGGTATTTTTGATTGATGTGAAAATCAAATCATGTATAAAGATGCATGCACTCATCTTTATAGCATAAGTTTTAAAAAACTTTTATTACCAATTCTTGAAATTAATACACAAAGTTTTACTTGAGGTTTAAAAACCTTAAGATGACTTTCTACAAGAATGATTTTAAAAGAAATTCGTTTAAGACGTATTCGTAAGTGTGATAACCAAGGCAGACTCTAAGGCTCTTTCCAAGCCTTCTTACCACGACTATGAATTTTGTCTTAAAGGAGTTACTTTTAAAAGCATGTTGTACAAAATATCAATCAAGCAAAAGTTTCTGGATTCAATCTCAAAACATGTAACAAAGTATAAATCTTGCTAGTCTCGCCTTGGAGCGAATTACCGTGCGAAGCGAACCGTTGTTGGCACATAAGACACCGCAAGATTCAATCTTTCTCACTTGAAGTTTCACCATTATTAGTCCATATTATTTTCTTTATAAAAATTACCCTTTTATTGCTTACAAACGTGTCCAACAATAAAACAAGTAATAAAGACAAATCAAAACAACTAATAACATAACAATTATAAAGGTGAAACAATTAGCCACATGCAATCTTTTTAGAAAAGATCCTAACAAAATCAATTCTAGGTTTTTATATGTATATAATTAACTAGGGCCTTCACCTCTTAATGGAAGTGAGCCACATACATTGACAAGTCAATTGCGTAGGCCAAAGCTAATCACATACCACATAACACATAATTGATTTTAATAATTATGGGGTCTTCCCCAATGTTAGATCTATCTAAACATGTGAGAAAGCTTAACAATTAATAAACAATAAATAACCCATGACTAACATGCATGTTTCGTCACGGATCAAAGCATAACAATTACCAATTAGGTCACATGGATACGTTTAATTAACTAGTTAATGACCTAGGGTTTCTAAATAATTACAATTTAATTAATTTAAACCACAAACCCTAATTAGGGTTCATGGAAAAAACGACCCCCCCAAAATTAGGGTTAGGGTTTCGAAAATTTTTAAAAAATTTTAAAGAAAAAACCCTAGATCAAAAACATGTATATAAAACTATTAAAGATACGATTTTTATTATGTTTTAGTAATCAATTACATGTTAAACTTGGCTCTGATACCACTGTCCGAATTTAAATAACATGACTATCATATTCATGCTAAGTGTGTGTGTGGGGGGGGGGGGGGTATTCGCTATTCTAGCGAATTTTATCACATTTTACTATATAATACCCCCGTTTTAGCCAAAAATTCAAAAATTTTTGTGGTAATCAGTCTGCCTTGTCTAACCGACAAAAGGGATTGGCTAGTCCAGGAGCAAACGGCTCTTGGTAAAGACATCTCAAATCCGTTTACGGCTTGCAATTTGCCCAAAATTGTACGGTTCCTCAACTCCCCAAAAACAAATGAGTTGGCTAGCCCGCAAGATTATGGCTTGTGGTAAATGCCGTGGAAAATCCATAATTGGTAATCAGCTCACCAAGATGTTGACTATTCCATCAAGAGCGGGCTAGTCCAGAAGCAAACGGATTCTGGTAAAGACTACTCAAATCCTTGACAGCTGGTGGTTTGCTCAAAATCACACGGTTATCAGGTGTGCCACAGTTCTTACACCTGGCTACTCCAGAAGTGATGGCTTTTGGTAAAGAGTTTAAAATCCATCAAGTTTTCAAAACAGTATTGCTAGGGACTAGCAATAGTTTAGTGTGGGGGATTGATGAGTGCTCAAACACTCATCATTTTTTGTCTAATCTGAACTGCAAAACATACAAAAACACTCAGAAATGCATCAAAATACTAAAAATATTTCAAAATTGTGTTTTATATTTTAGATGCAAAATGAGCAAAAACAGATGAAAAACGTATAAAGTTTGCAAAATTGGCAGTTTCAGTCCCCCAACTTTCATAAAATTACAAAACTAGTCCCTGGATATTCAAAATATAGAAAATTATCACCAAAGGTCCTTTTGAAATCATAAGTTTTCATATTTAGTCCTTTGGTGAAAAATTGGAAAAGTTTTGGAAATTTACAATTTAGCCCCTGAAGTTTCAGACTTTGACAGATTTGGTCCCTGGTGGGATAATTTTGAATGAAAAATCAATTTTGGTCCTTGGGAATTCACAAAAATCACTTTTAATCCCTGGATGAAAATTTTGAGAAAATTACATGTTTGGTCCCTTAAGTTTGACAATTTGTCAGTTTTGGTCCCCGGGAATTTGAAAAATGTAAAATGCAAATTTGGTCCTTGTGTTATTGGTTCTTGGCAAATTACACCTTGTGGGTACTTTGGGAAATGTGCATTTTCAGTCCCCAAGTTTTGGGTTTATTACAACTTTGGTCCTTGTTTTACACACTATAACCAAACGGACCTATTTTTATAAAACCAAAACTAAACTATCCTAATCTAACCCACCCAAAACAAATCCAATTCCACCCCCATCCAGCCCATCAAATCCCCTAGCCCAATTACCACCCCAGCCCACCAAGCAAAAACACTCACCCCGTTTATATTAAACCCTCGGTCAAACCTCCATTGACCATCACCCTCACCACTTGCAACACCCCTGCTAATCCACTGCCACAAGCCACCTCCCCCCTCCTCATCCCATGTCTTGTTCCCCCCTCCAAACACAACCCTCCAAAACACATTAATTACCCTTGAATCCCCACAAGTTACCTAAACCTGCCAAAACCCAAATTCGCGCCAAAATACATTTGAACGGTGGGGATCTAATACACTCATCCAATGGCTCAAGTTAAGTGTGGGAAAGGAAGAGAGAGACTACAGGGACTATAAAAGAAAAAGAAAAGTGAAGAATGGAGATAAGTAGTGTAGCAGTAGATAGTTTAGTTTTCAATGTAATTCACTTGTTAAATTTAGTTCCAAAAATGTTTTCTAGTTACAAATTGTAGTTCACAAGTGTAATGCTTAGTTCTCATTAGCTTTGTAATCTGAATTTCAGTAATAGAAAGCACATTTTGGTTTTCAAATTTCTTATTGTGTCATTTTAGTTCAAAATTTCAATTTAGCTCTTATGTTATTCAAGGGTGTTGTTTGTTAGTTCACTGAGCTCACAATAGCTCATTTAGAAGCTTGGTAAGGTATTCAAAGCATTTAACTAGTTTTAGCTAAGCAACTTATAAATTCCAAAACTTAAAAAAATAAAAAAATAAAAAAAAAAAGAAAATCAAAAGAAAAGCAGGTTGAAGGAAGTTGAAGTAAGAAGTTTGGTAGATTCTGGATTCATATGGTTTAGTAGCCTCAGGTGAGGCATTAGGTTGTGTTTTTGGCTTTTGATTCTTGGTTCCACAGCTTACAGGCTACTTGTAAGATTTTCTTCATTTAATTTTTGCATAATCTGTAATGGTATTTATTATTGTTGAATGTTGATTGTTTATGCTTATTTATGTTTAATTTGGCCTAGCATCAGTTAATGTATCTGTTTCATAAGATAGATTGCAAGTTTGCTTCAAAAATCATTGAACAGCCAAGATCAGGGGTGTTTGGATTAGCATGTTTCAATGTGTTGTTGTTATTGTTTTGTTGTTATCTTGGTTTGGGCATATTACATTAAGTAACATTAGGTTGAATTGGACTTTAAAACAACACCCTTGAGCACCAATAGTCAAAATCACGACCTTATACCTCCAACAGTTAACTGTTGGGGTATATGGGTTTCAAAACCTACCCATTTTGATTAGGAAAGTGTTTTTCAAGCCTATTTTACTCTCAATATAACTTAATACATCATGTTCAGTCAGTGGATTGAGATCAAAGTTGGATAAAGTCAAATCTTAAGTTTTTGGAAAAAGTCAAAAGTGCTCATTTCAGTTTTTTTCAAATCTAGCTTGATTTTTATAGAATTTCGTACAAGGTTTTAGGGCTTAAAGCTTGTTGTTACTTGTTCTCTACTAGCTAAACTTTAAGATCCCATAGCTCCTTGATTTTTGGGAATTTTTCCCTGGGCCCCACTTTGCCCCAAACATACTTGCAGGGCAAGCTGCCCCCTGCTGCATCAGCAGACACCACCACCACCACCACTTGGTGGTGGTTTTCTGGCCACCCTTGTGGGTCCCAGTACCCAACCTTGGTTCCTTACAACCCCCTCCTTCCATACACCACATTTTGACCATGGCTTTGACCTGGGAACCCCTGGGTCCCACCTGAATTGGCCTCACAAACTTGTCCCACTTTCAGTTCCAAAACTAGTTTCAAAGTGCTTATATTGAGCTTATTGCTTAATTTGTGGGACTTTTTGGCTTATTTCTATTTAAACATGTTCACCTAAGTTATTTAGATCTGTTTTAATCAGAGTGGGTCCCACTTAATGCCATTTTAGCTTATTTCTTGCCACAGTCAACAAAAGTCAATTGTGTGGCTTTTTGTGTTCCATTGTGCTTATTTTCAATCTACAAAAAAGTTGTTTTTATAAAAAGTTCATTTTTTTAGTTGTAAATTAGTTTTCTAAAAGAAAAATCCAGAAAAGTCAAGTTAATTTTTAAGTGATAGTTTCTATTTAATTTTATTTAAATTTTATTTTTCATTTTTAGATTTTTATTAAGTACTTAGCTATTTTATATTTTTCTTCAATTCCTATTATATTAAAGTATTTATAATAATTTTCTCAGATTTTTATTTGGTCATTAAGTATTTATTAGAATTAATATTAGTTTTATTAATTATTAATTAATAATTAGTGTAAAATAGCATAATTAGTTTTTATTAAGTAAAACCTAGTTTTTATATTTTTCCTAGCTTTTATATAATGTAAAATAATTTTAGAAATTTTCTTGTAATTTTTACTGTTCATTTTCTATTTTTCTTAATTTAAAATAGTTTAATTAGGTAATTAATAATTAATTAGTAATTAATTAATAGAAAAATCACAAAAAGACAAAAACACTTATTTTTAATTTTAAAACTTATTTTTAGTTATTTTATAATTTTAGAAATTTTATTTTCATTTTTCTAGTGTTTAATTAATATTGTATTATATTTAAGTATTTTAAATATTAATAATTAGCCTTAATTAGTATTTAATTAATATTAAATAATTAAATAGTGTAAAAATTTATTTTAATTTTCCAAAAATTTTCTTTTACCTTTTGCTTTGTAAAAAAGTCATTTTCACCCCCTGGGGATTTTCAGATTTCCGTTTTCACTTTTTATTTCGTACGTTTACGTTTTATTTAAACGTAACGTACGCGTTTTTAGGTTTAAATCGTTTCTGGTTTTTCTTAGTTTCCCGTCTTATTCATATAGCTTATTTAAACTATTCTCATTGTAGATTCCTTAAATTAATCACACACAAACCCCTTTCTCATCCAAATTCACCCGATCACAGAACCGTTTCATAACCATTCACACCTCGTCGGGACATAACGACCCGGGGAAACACTATATTCCGCGGAGCATTGACTCTAGGCAGTCTGACCTTGTTGACCATCCCTGGTCAATTTAGGTTGACCGTTTGGAGCCAATCAATAACTCTTCACTATCAATTCATCAATATAGTGAATAATGAAAAGGATGAAAACATGCATCATGACATGTATATTACTATTGCATGTATGACACAATTATTGACAACCTGTCAATATAAAATAGTGATATACGATTCATGCAATCTTCTGAATTCAAGAGTTGTGTGTGTCATTTTTTTCTGGTTCTGGTCTCACGAGAATGAGACCTAAGATGTGTTTATATAGCATTTAATCTTGTCCAACAAGTCATTGCTAGCACCTCCTTAAGTTCCAAAACTCGACACTCAACCCCCTCCCTTTTCCTTGTTCGACCCTGTAAATATTTGTGATTTAATAATTAAATATAACTATTTATATATTAATTATTTAACATCGATTCTCATACGCAAAGTGTGCAATCCCGAGGTCTCGAGTTCGATTCTGGTCATACGAATATTAATATTTATCCAAAAACTCTAACAATTCGTACAGTTCCTTTGATTCTGAAAGTGTGGTCTCCTAACACTGATTTAAAGAAAGCGGAGGTTAAGAAAGCTCCGGTCTGGATTAAACTACACCATGTCCCTATTGTTGCATACTCGGAGATTGGATTGAGTTTGATTACGACACAACTTGGTAAACCAATCATGTTGGATTCCTACACTAGTAGTATGTGCTTAAGTTCGTAGGGTAAAAGTACGTATGCTAGAGCTTTAATAGAGGTGTCGGCTAAAAATGAGCTGTTAGATTCTTTGGTCATTGCGATACCTATTGATAAAGATAATGGTCATACGCTTGCTACAATTGACGTTGAGTATGAATGGAATCCACCACGGTGCGCTACGTGTAAGATCTTTGATCATCATTCGGATAAATGTCCTAAGTTGGTTAAAGATCAGCCGGTTGTGAATGATGCGGATGAGGGTTTTGTTGAAGTCATGAAGAAAAAGCAAAAGAATAAAAACAAGCAACATAAGGTTGCTGGTTTACGCTTGACTAAACCTTAGCCTCAATTGCTATATCGTCGTGTAGAAAGAGGTGAGACATCTCAGAAAGTCCATACGGATAAAGTTCCTATTGTGACTCATGCTCCTGAGTTTAGTGTAAAAAATTCGTTTGGGCCTTTAGCCGAAAGTGAGGGTGATGGTGTTCATGATGAGTCTTTGAAACAAGATGATGTTTTGAATGTTAGTGATAGTGAGGTTGATGAGGAGTTTCAAGTGGATCGTAATGGCAATGTTTCTTCGAACCGTACGGGGGCAAGCACTCCCGCTAATGAGGTTTCCAATGGTTAACATCGCTACTTGGAATATTAGGGGTTTAAACTTCTCCCCAAAACAAAATGAAGTTCGGCAGATTATTTATGAAAATAATCTTTCTATTTGTGTCATTTTGGAGTCTCATGTAACTAATACGAATCTTACTCGTCTGTGTTCTAGTGTGTTTAATCGTTGGGATTGGACTTCGAATGGCGCGTGGTGTAACAAAGGAACTCGGATTATTATGGGATGGAATCGTAATGATGTGGATGTTGTGGTCATTGATCAAGATGATCAAGTTATTCACACTCGTATTTGGTTGAAGACGGAGAGAAAGGAAGTGTTTTGCTCTTTCATTTATGCACACAACAAATATACTCATCGTCGCTCTCTTTGGAGGAGTTTAAGCAAGCATAAAATCTATATTCGTCATAGACCGTGGTCCATTATGGGCGATTTTAATGTTTCTTTATACCTTGAGGAATCGACGGCTTGTGGTTCTAATGTGGATATTGCTATGCGAGACTTTCGTGATTGTGTGGAAGACATTGAGATGTTGGATGTTCAAAGTACGGGGCTGCGGTATACATGGACTCAGAAACCAAAGGGAGGACACGACATTTTGAAAAAACTTGATCGAATCATGGCGAACTTAGAATTTAATGATGTGTTCATGGGGGCTCATGCAATGTTTAAACCGTACCGTGTTTCTGATCACACCCCATCCATTCTTTGTATTCCTACGCTTGGTAAGGCGAAACCTAAACCCTTTAAATTCTTCAATGTTTTAACTACTCATGAGCTGTTCTTGGACGTTGTCAAGACTGAATGGGACCATTACATCAGTGGATTTTTTATGTTTAGAGTGGTTAAGAAGTTAAAGAATTTGAAAAAGCCGCTGCACAAGCTTTTGAATGATAAAGGTAATATTCATGCTAATGTGAACAAAATACGTACTGATCTTGATGCCATTCAAACCACACTTGATGCGGATCCTTTTAATGTTGCTTTGCGTGAGAGGGAAGCTACATGTGTTATCGAATTTAATGAAGCGGTGCTCACGGAAGAACGTTTCTTAAAGCAAAAAGCCAAAATCCAATGGCTTAAAGAGGGTGATGCTAATTCAGCTTACTTTCATAAAACAGTTAAAAGCCGTGTGAGTAGGAGCAGAATTGACACGGTTACCAACTCAGAGGGTGTGGTCTTCGATAACAATACAGTTCATGATGCTTTTGTCACGCACTATGAAATGTTTCTTGGTCATGAAGGTGAAACATCCAATTTTAATTATGCTAACCTTTTCAATGTAAGGCTTAATGATCAAGAAGCTCAAGACATGGTCCGTGAGATTTCTAACCAAGAAGTCAAAGATGCTATTTTCTCTATTGGTGATGATAAATCGCCTGGTCCTGATGGTTTTACAGCGGCGTTTTTCAAGGAAGCTTGGAATATTATTGCTAATGATGTTTATCTTGTTGTTCGTGAATTCTTTAGGAACGGTACGCTCCTCAAAGAAATCAACCATACTATCATTGCTCTTCTTCCTAAGATTAAATCGCCTGCTCGTGTTAATGATTATAGACCAATTTCTTGCTGCAATGTTTTGTTTAAATGCATTAGTAAAATTATTGCTAATCGTATTAAACATAGCTTGAAGACGATTATTAGCCCTAACCAATCAGCGTTTTTCCCGGGTCGGAGTATTATGGACAATATCTTATTAACTCAGGAGCTTATGCACAATTACCACTTGGAGCGAGGTACGCCTAGATGTGCTTTTAAAGTTGACATTCGAAAGGCATATGACACGGTGGATTGGGATTTTTTGCGTATTGTTCTCCTTGGTTTTGGTTTTCACCAAAAGATGGTTTCATGGATTATGGAGTGTGTTACTTCTAAGTCATATTCCATCTGTGTTAACAGTTCTCTTCATGGTTACTTCAAGGGTAAACGGGGTCTTCGTCAAGGAGATCCATTATCGCCGTATTTATTTACTCTTGTGATGGAGGTTCTTACATTAATGATTCAAAGAAAAGTTCAAAAGACGGATCAGTTTATGTACCATAGGTATTGTTCTAAAATGGAGCTTGTTAATCTATGTTTTGCCGATGACTTGTTTTTATTTGCTTATGGAGATGTTGGATCAGCTAGTATTATTAAGAGTTAACTACATTTTTGGTCCTCGTGGTTTACCGGGTATAACAGTTTTGGTCCAAAATTTTGAAATGTAACGGATCTTGTCCAATATTCGCTGACCCGTAACACTTTTGGTCCATTTTTTGTAACTCCGTTAAATTGACTATGTTTGACTGTTAGTTTTAGGGGTATTTCTGTCATTCACATATTTATTAAACACAAACACAAATACATAAACACATAAATACTCATAAACACAAATCCAGATCATCTCCTTTTTTTTCCTCTCCACCAAAACTCATAAATACTCATAAACACATCCGGCCACCACCACTTCCGGCAACCGCCTCCAACAACCACCGCTGGTCACCACCACCTTCGCTGCCAAACACACACCAACAATAAATCCCCTTGGCATCTTTCTGCTTAAACAAACCACACACAAACACAACTCGTCTTCTCTTGATTCGAAGAACACAAAGACCATAGCTTCAAAATCTTGTAAATAAGGTCTCGGGTAGGTATTTCTTGCGTGTTTTGTTTAAAATCGAATTAAAGAAAAGTTGAAACAGTGGGTTTGTTGTTAAAATCTTTTAAAGATTTGTTATAAAGAAAGTGGGTTTGATTTTTTTTAGATCGATTTAATTTTAGGATGATGATGGTTGTGGGATGGTGGTTTTTGTAAACTTGTGATTAGTGGAGGCGGTGACGTGGTGGAGACTGGATCTGATGGACGTGGTGGAGGTGGCGACGGCGGCAGTTGTAGTGGTGGTTTTGGGTTATTTTTTAGGTTGCTTTAGAATAAGTAAAGAATATGTTGATGAATGATGGTTATATTTTAGAAGATTAAAAATGTGATTTTGTTAGTAGGTATCAAAATTGTTTTGATCTGGGATTTTTGAAAACAATAGGATTGAAGATGATTTATGAGAATGGGTCATGTAACAGTTGAAGAAGAAAGGAAAAAATCTGGGATTTTTGTAACAGTTTAGATCTGGGTGTGAATATGTTTTGATTTGGGATTCTTGAAAATATGGATGTGTATATGTTTCGGTTTAAAGAATGAGAAAATGATTATATTTTTGAGTTTATATTTTCAATAACAACAACAACAATAATAATAATAATAATAATAATAATAATAATAATAATAATAATAATAATAATAATAATAATAATAATAATAATAATAATAATAATAATAATAATTAATAAATAGAGGAAAGGGCATTTTAGTCATTGTACATCAACATTTGAGGGTATTTTAGTCATTTCACATGTTTTTAACTAGTCAAACTAGCGGTCAACAAAAATTGGACCAAAAGTGTTACGGGTCAGCGGATATTGGACAAGATCCGTTACATTTTAAAATTTTGGACCAAAACTGTTATACCCAGTAAACCACGAGGACCAAAAATGTAGTTAACTCTATTATTAAGGAAGCTTTGGATGAATTCAAGAATGCTTCAGGTTTAGTTCCTAGTCTTCCTAAGAGTACGGCTTATTTTTGCAATGTTCTTAATCATGTCAAGTTGTCGATTCTTCAGATTCTTCCGTTTGAAGAAGGTAAACTTCCGGTCAAATACCTTGGAGTTCCTTTGGTTTCTTCGAGGCTTATGATTCGTGATTGTAATGAGCTTGTGGATAAGGTTCAAATTCATATCCAAGATTGGAAAAAAAAAATCTCTTTCGATAGCGGGTCGGCTGCAACTTATTCATTCTATTCTTGGTTCAATGCATATCTATTGGGCTTCGGTCTTCATTCTTCCTACTCGTGTGTTACTAAACATTGAGCAGCTTATGAGACAATTCCTTTGGTGTCACGGATCGTCGGGTAAAGGGAAGTCGAAGGTAGCTTGGGATATCGTTTGTTTACCTAAGCAAGAGGGTGGCTTAGGAATTAGGAGATTGGAATGTTTCAATTCGGCTCTTATGACTTCGCACATATGGAAACTTCTTACGTTGAAAGAGTCGCTTTGGGTAAAATGGATTCATGAATATAAGCTTAAGGGTCGTAACTTTTGGGATTTTCCGATGCAGGGTAACATGTCATGGGGTTGGAGGAAAATCTTAAAGTTGCGTCCTATTATTCGGAAATTCATTTGGAGTAAAATCGGTAACGGAAGGAACACATCCCTTTGGTTTGATACATGGGATGATTTTGAGCCGCTTGCTGCTCAAATTTCTCCTCGTGATATTGCAAGATCTGGTCTTTCTCTTCAATCGAAGGTCCAAGATGTTATTCACCATGGATTATGGGTATGGCCTCAAGAACTCCTTGTTAAATACCCATTTCTTAATACTTACAATACTACTATTAGAGATGATGATCGTGATACTTTGGTGTGGCACAATATTCATGGTAATGTGAAGGATTTTTCGGTTAGTCAAGTTTGGGATGATATTCGTCATCGCGACTCTAAGGTTAAGTGGTATAGCATGGTTTGGTTCCCATCGTGTATTCCTAGACATGCTATAAATCCTTGGTTGATTATTCGAAGGAAGTTGAAAACGCAGGATCTTGTGCCTATGTGGGATGCTTCGGATTCGCTAGGCATGGTTTGTTCGCTTTGTGAGAGTGTCCCAGATTCTCACGATCACCTCTTTTTTGTATGTCCGTTTGCTAAAGGGATTTGGGATAGGGTTAAAGATTGTGCAGGTCTTGCGCATTGTACGGCCAATGTTTATGACATAATTCAGTCCTTAATGCTTATTATGAATAGGCGTACTACAAATAGCGTGGTGGCGAAGCTTGTTGTTGCTGCTTCCACATATTATGTATGGCAAGAGCGGAATTGGAGATTATTTAAGAAAGGTAAACGCAGCCCGGATCAGATTGTTGAATGCATAAAGTCTTCCGTGCGCCTCAAGCTTCTCTCTTGCAAACTAAAGAAGTCCAAGAATGGTGAAAGATTAGCGAGGCTTTGGGATCTTCCTGAAGCGGTTTTCAAATAATCATTTATGTGTAGTTATTGTTGTTCTTGCACCATTAGGTGGTTTTTTCCTATTGGTGTTATTGGCTCTGTAATAGTTTAGTTATCATATGGCATGTCATATGATTAGAGGTTGTTCAAGCTATGGCTTGAGGTTAATGTGACAATCAGTCACATTCCATTGTTCTTATTGGAACTTTTGGGTCATTAATATATTTTACCGGGGAATCGTCCCTTTTACCCCAAAAAAAAAGTAGAGTACATTTTTAGCCATTTCCATGTACATATTAATTGGTTATGCATGTGGATACCATCATTAAGTAGATAGATATATTACTCTCATAAAAGTAATATATGTTTAAGCAATGCCAATCAATTACTTAACGGCCTTCAAGCCAATGGTACCAACCACCATAATGGCCTTGGCCAATCGTCTATCTACTAACAGGTTGTGTAATCAATTTGCAAGGTCACGTACTTATTGTGTTGTGATATTAGATAAATATTAACTTGTCTAATTTATATTTTATAGACGAGTATCGCGCACAATGATGGTAAATAGTCATATACTCATAAACTTACGAGTCTGATGTGACTCTTAATACAACTCTTAACTGTTAATTGTAGTTGTTGCGTGAAAAAAAAAATTATTAGTCAAACCCAAGAATGCTGAAATTTTGTGAATTATAAAATACTTAAACTATTAAATTCATGGTAGATGCTGCTACTCCATATTACATTTTTTAATAAGGGTATATTAGTAATTTTTTAGTTTTTATTTTGCAAATTAAAAAAAAAATATGTTTCTCTTTATATGTAGTTAAAGATAGACGTAAATAAAAAAAAAACCGAAATTTGCCTAAAAAACTGAAAACCGATTTCCCTAAAAACCGGTTTAGGGAAAACCGGTTTCTGTAGAAGCGAACCGCCGGTCTATGAATCGGTTTCCATTCTATTCTATCGACCGGTTTGAAACCCGTTTAAACCAATTTTCTTATGATTTGGGTTTATTTGATGAAGATCCGAACTATATAATAAAAAAATGTTCTCGCTTTAACGAGGCTTTTGATAAAATATTTAAATTTTACTTAACAAAATATGGCTCAAGTTCAACACATATTCATAATATGTGACAAGATGCAGGTTCTAATGGTAATGATGAAAACAATTTGATTATATAATGTTTTTAAGAAATGAAATACAAAACGAGCTGGAGGTAACACCCCACTAGCGAGCTCGGAAGGTACCAAGGATTCGATTTTTTGTCTCAAATTACTACTCAAGAGTTTGAGAATTTGGATATTTTAGATTGGTGGAAAGAACGAGAATCCTAATTTCCGGTTCTAGCCGCCATGGCCCGTAACCTACTAACGGTTCAAGCTAGTACGGTAGCTTCGGAATGCAGGGTTATATCACCTAGAAGAACAAAACTCACTCCTTTGGTGATGGAAGCTTGCATTTGTTTGAAAGGCCACCTAGACAACGTGGAAAGGATTCAAAATATATCATCACTCTATGGCGACATGTTGCAGGTTGAAGAAGAAATACACAAGGAAGAAACAGAGGTGGTTTGTCCGTACCTCTTACATCACAAGAGCTAAATGAAGAAAACGAATTACGCGACGAAGACGATTAATTCAAGACACAATGAAGACGAATACGTTATTTATGTTATTCCTTTAATGTTATTTGATGTATTCTTTTAATGTTATTGACGAAGACGAAAACGTTATTAGTATAATTTATGATTATTCCTTTAATGTTATTTGACGTTAAAAAAAAAAAAAAAAAAAAAAAAAAAAAAAAAAAAAAAAAATCCCCTTGTTTGAAGTCAAGTACTTAGCCAGAAAGGCAAGTCCATCGCGAGCATGGCCAGATTTGAGCATGTGCGGGGAGTGCAACCGCACAGGGCCTCAAATTTTATAGGGACACCATGATTATAGACATGTATGTACATTTAATTCGACTTCTAGCCTAAATTTGTCACATATGTTTCTAAAACATGATATAGTTGGATCCATACACAAAGTAAGATGAAAAACTATTGGTTTTGGTGATTTTCAATTCTCTGCATAAGCAGGGTTTGATACAGGAAGAAGAAGATTACATTGGGCTTTATGCACTTTACACGCCTTAACTTATGAAGTTTTGATACTATTGTTTTATACAGTAAGTATTAATTCCACACTAGTGTAAAATGTGTTACATATTTGACAGTTTCACCCCTCATATTAGATAAAGTTATTAAAGGTTTTAATAGGTTTGTGAGATATTATAACTATCTTATTTATTATCTTACAAATGTGGAACAAAAAATTTAACTTAATGCTTTGTTTTCATTTTTTTTTTTTTTTTGGAAGCTTTAATTAAAGCGATTTTTTTTTCAACACATATACAAGTTTTTTTCATGTCGTAAAAGTTGCACAGGGCCTCTGAAAACAACGGGGCGGCCCTGATGCCCGCCAACTACAAAACTACAAGTCACTTGCTTAATATAATATCTAATAGTGATAAAAAAAACACTTGTGAAGGTTCTTCCATCCCTTCCCAAGAGCGAACCGAAGCACCTAACCCTCAGTGTTTTTTTTTTTTTTTTTTTTTTTTTTTTTTTTTTTTTTTTATGTATTCCTTCTTGTTGTAGCCCAATGTTGTACCAACCATAAAAAAACAGTATTTGAACTGGTTTGGTGTAAACCTGTTTAGACCGGTTCGACATTTTCAATCCTAAAATGGTTTCAAACCGGTTTGTTGATTTTTTGACTCGATCTGAACCGGTTTTGCCCAAAAACCAGTTTGTACGCCTCTAGTTAAAGATAAAATATATGTGTATAGAAACAATGATTGAACTTGGGACAACTCACATGACCCACCTAATTAAGCCATTCTCATTGAATTTTCTGCTATTACGAATTGAAGTAGAGTATGTTTTTGGTAATGCATGTGAATATTACCATTAAGTAGATATATTACTCTCATAAAAGTAATGTCTAAGCATTGTCAATCAATTACTTAGTTTGCAACCAATGGCCTTCAAGCCAATGATGATGGCCTTGGCCAATCGTCTACCAAGTGGTTGTGTGATCAACTTGTAAGGTCACTTACTCATTTTCTTGTGATATTAGATAAATGTTAACTTTAATTGTCAATTTATATTTTATAGGCGAGTATCGCGAAAAATGGCAGTGTATCGGCAAATAGTCATACTCGTGAACTTGTGGATCTGGTGTGACTCTTAATGCAACTCTTAAGTGTTAATTGTAGCCGTTGTGTGAGAAAAAAAATTATTAGTTGAACCGAAAAATGATGAAAGTTTGAGAATTATAAAATATTTTAACTATTAAATTAATGGTAGATGCTACTTCGTATTACATTTTTTAATAAGGGTATATTAGTAATTTTCTAGTTTTCATTTTGCAAGTTTTTAAGAAAATATGTTCTCTCTTTCTATGTAGTTAAAGATAAGATATATGTGTATAGAAACAGTGATTGAACTCAGACCATCTCACATGACCTGCGCCTTATTAAGCGATTCTCATTGAATTTTCCGCTAGTACTAATTGAAGTAGAGTATGTTTGAGGATAACATGAGAAGAAAAATTAAAATGAGAATGGTGAGAAGAAACAACAACACATTTCAGATGTAGCTACAAAAGTAGATGTGTCTCCCCGTAAAATTCTCCCTCTTATTTAAAATATATTGCTAAAAATCATAATCATTCTTTTTATTTTTGTTTTTCTTCTCATCGGATATCTTCCCTTAGTTATGCATGTGAATATCATCATTCATAAAAGTAATGTCTAAGCACTATCATATCAATTAGTTATTTGTAACCAACGAGCTAGAGCCAATGGTACCAAGGTGGCTTTGCATGGACGGAGCTAGAAAGTTATAGTCGAGGGGGCTAACTTTGATAAATTTTAGATTCTATACTGCAAATCGGTTCGTTAGAGGGAAAATTACAAAGATAGCCAAATATTTTAAAAAAATTACACTACAATCTTTTTTGTTAGGCCGGCACGTGCCCACCCTGCCCCCTCCTTTCTCCGCCTTTGTGGCCTTGGCCAGTCATCCATCAACCAAGAGGTCATGCGATCAAGTCACAATGCACAAAAAAATTGTATTAAAAAAGTGTAGAATATGTGTGTAATTTCATGAAATTAATCAACCAAATTACCAGAGATGACAGATGTATACAACAATTTCAGAAATAAAACAATGTAATTTCATGTCAAATTGAAGTCTTTACAGTAATTAGATAACATGAAAGATTTGCTATCCTTCACCGAAGACTGGTTAATTGTATCATGCTAATACTGTATATATACGCAGAGTTGCAAACCTACCCAACAAATAGTCAATGACCCCATTCTTTCTGATCATGCATTTTGGTTACCTGCCAAACTAATACGGAGGTTGCTCCTGCTCATATGCCAGCTTCAGATGATTGACTACTTCTACTCTTCCTGTACCACTTTTTTTCCAACATTGTTCGTGAGCAATATATATCCACACATGTGGTAATAGACTCAGAGAACTTGAACGCATGACTAACGGTTGGTCAATCACATTTGGCACCGCTGGGCTACAACCTACATACATGTTGGTTCTTGCATGTTAATCAATATCTTCTACCTCGATCTGGTCTACAAAATTAGCTTTTTCCTATAGGTGATTGATTAATCTGTTAATGGGGGGGACTAATTTTGAATGATAGATATGGGGTAGGTTTGATCAGACTTTTGAATTTGTTAAGAGAAAGAGAAACTATCGTGATTTCCCACATTCCCGTAAAGATTAAGATCCATGAAATGTTGGATATTTTAGTGTAATTGGATTAACTTGTTTGACCAATTTCATCATAACTAGACGAGTACCTGTGCATAGCAACTGGATTTTATAGCGACAGATAGTTTATTGATAAGAAAAAGTTAATAGGTTATAAATGAAAAATAATAAAAGTTTGAAGATATGAGAATTAAACATAATGTTATGAAACCCGGTTCGACCCGGGTGGTTCAACCGGTTGAACCGTTCCGGTCGAAAAATTGGTCGATTTAAACCGGGTCAACTTGCTAGGTTCGGTCGAAAATGGGTTAAATTAAACCGGTTCAACCCGTCTGGTTTGAAGCGTCCCGGGTCAACCCGGTTTGTGATTTGTATTAATTGTTTTAATTGGTTATAAATAAAAAATAATAAAAGTTTGAAGATTTGGGAATTAAACATAATGTTTTGAAACCCGGTTCGACCCGGGTGGTTCAACCGATTGAACTGTTCCGGTCGAAAATTTGGTCGATTTAAACCAGGTCAGCTTGCTAGGTTAGGTCTAAAACGGGTCAAATTAAACCGGTTCAACCCGTCGGGTTTGAAGCGTCCAAGGTCAACCCGGTTTGTGATTTGTATTAATTGTTTTAATTGGTTGTACAATGTGTATAAATCATTGTACTTTTAAGTAATGGGGTGTTTTAATAATAGTATTAATTACAATTCATAATTTCCTTTAATAAATTTTTTCAACATTTCACATTCCTTGACTTTTCACTTTTTCACTTTTCCACTTTGACCATTTTTGCTTTATAGGTAGTATAGATAAGACATCATTTAGGCTTGGACGTGCGGAGTGCACACCTATTTGAATCTATTATGATCCTAGGGGCAAAGCCCCTAAGGGACGGGGTCCGGGGGCAGCGCCCCTGAGAGGCAGGGTCCAAAGGGCAACGCCCCTAGCTAGGGTCGAGCTGCCATGTCAACTGGAAATTTTTTTATTTCCATTAAGTTGCTATGTTAAAAGTTCCTCATAAAATCAAATTTTCGGAAATTGAGAGACTAAATTTGACAACTTGAAAAACTGCCAAAAGGAAGTTATTAGAGCCCTAATCCCGTTTTGATAGATATAACGTTTTCCTCTTGGTCATTCAGTTCTCTGGTTCATAAAAATTTCAAACAAAAACCATACAAAACGTTCTCAATCTCTAGATTGTATCCGATTGAATAATTCGAGAGAACCACCGATTTGATTCGATCTAAAAGTGTTCACACGCCTTTCAGAAATTTAAACATATCCGGTTGTGTTCGTTACTGTTATCTCCTACATGACAGGTTGTTGATGTTGGCGCATATGCATGCCGCATCCATGCATGGCCCTTTCAACCAATATAAAGTTTCGTCAGGTGCAAAATTCATCCATTAATTCTTGACATCAAATTTATTAACATCCCAAAAAAGCCAAATGTACTTGTATATACTAAATCAGGGGCGGAGAAGTTATGGTCGATGGGGCATAATTTGATAATTTTTAAAAACTACACTACAAATCGGTTCGTCAGGGGGCAAATTACAAAAATAGCCTGATATTTTGAAACTTTTACACTACAATCTTTTTCGCTAGGGGGCACGTGCCCACCCTGCCCCTTCCTGTCTCCGCTAATGCTCTAAATGTTAAATGTACACGCCTGAAAAGAAATGTAATATCGTACCATATATTTTATCAATGGGCAATGTATCTTTTTTCCCCATCATATGTAACATAATAGGACAAGAGTCAGACTGTAAGAGAGATAACAGAGCTCGGTGCAGATACCTATGCAGTGGTGGAAACAGGAAGCTAGACAGTGGGGTTTTTTTTTTTTTTTTTTTTTTTTTTTGAATAGCAACAAAATGCGGCAAAAAAAACTAAGATCGAAATGATAATTCGAGTATCCTTACTTAGAGATGAAGGATTTATAAGGTTTTAGAGTGTTGAATATTGGGTTTTACTGTGTGAGTGGAGGGCAATTTGCATGGAGGGAACGTCCCACACAATAGGCATGCATCAGCTGCCCCCCCCCCCCCCCCACCCACCCACTGGCATGCCAAACTGCACCCCCGGGTGCCATAGGCATGTTATACATCCCATAGCCATCTCCATAACGAGATGTTATGCGTTTACCTTTTTTTTTTTTTTTTTTTTTTTGAGTGAGTACGGTATGTTTAGTGGTATGTTATAGAAATTTTATTGGTGGGTTTGTTTATGTTATAGGAGTGTTATAGGGTACATGTTGACGTGACGGCACCTAAAAAATTTATAGGTTCTCACTGCACCCACCTCTCTAAGGTCATCAACTGCATATATAATAAACAGACAACATATAGTTATGAATATCTGATATACTAAAATGTCTTCCTTACTAAGAGCAAAGAGGACGAAGGTGTGGGTAGATTATCTTGTCCAGTTCCGATGGGTTTTGGTCATCTTTATCATACTTCCGATGTCTCTTTCATTGTACATCCTCAATTATCTTGGGGAGCTCAAATCCCAACGAAAATCATACAAGCAACGTCAGAAAGAACATGATGAAAATGTCATGAAAACAATCATAAGGCTGAAGAAAAGGAACCCATTGAAGGATGGTCTTATCTGCACTGCCCGGAAACCATGTGTAACAGTGGGCATGCGTAACGTTGACTACAAACGAGCTCGGCATTTTCCAGTAGACCTTTCAGTTTTTAGTAACATTCTTGAAATAGACCATGAGAGAATGGTCGCCAAATGTGAGCCGTTGGTAAATATGGGTCAGATCACAAGGGTCACTGTCCCAATGAATCTTGCACCTGCTGTGGTTCCTGAGCTTGATGATCTTACCGTTGGTGGGCTAATCAATGGTAGTGGACTTGAAGGAAGCTCGCATTTGCATGGTCTTTTTTCGGACACTATCGTCGCTTATGAGATAATTTTAGGCAACGGGCAGGTGGTTCGTGCAACAAAAGATAACGAGTATTCTGATCTTTTTTATGCTATCCCCTGGTCTCAAGGGACCTTGGATCTGCTTACTTGTGCTGAAATTAAACTTATAGCTATCGAAGAATACATGAAATTAACATATAAACCTGTAAAAGGTGACATAACTGACCTCGCAAAGGGGTATATTGATTCTTTCACACATGATTTTGGGGATGAAAGCAACAAAAAGGTTCCAGATTTTGTAGAAACGATAATCTACAATCCTAATGAAGCTGTTTGCATGACGGGAAAATACGTTTCTAAAGAAGAAGCAAAGAGGAACCATACCAAGGTTAATAGCATCGGGTGGTGGTTCAAGCCATGGTTCTATCAGCATGCGCAAACGGCATTAAAGAAAGGTGAATTTGTCGAGTACATACCGACTCGTGAGTATTATCACAGACACAGTCCAAGTTACTTCTGGGAGATGAAGCTCATCCTTCCATTTGCTGATCAATGGTGGTTTCGGTTTCTTCTTGGTTGGATGATGCCACCAAAAATTCCTTTACTTAAGGCCACCCAATTCGAATCCATTCGAAACTATTATCATGACATGCATGTCCTTCAGGACTTGCTTGTCCCGCTACACAAGGTTGTAGATGCTTTAGAGTGGGCACATCGTGAAATGGAGGTATGCTTTACAACTAATTTTGAGAAATCAAGTACATGGTATTTTTATTAAGAAAGTTGCAAGTTACTAGTTTGTTAATTTCTGTCCAGGTATATCCCATTTGGGTTTGTCCACACAGACTGTACAAGCACCCATACAAGACCATGGTGTATCCGGAGCCAGGGTTCGAGCAACAACGCAGGCAGGGTGACACTACATACGCTCAGATGTACACCGATATTGGACTCTACTATTCACCTAGATCAGTGCTGAGAGGTGAAGTCTTTGATGGATCTGGTGCTGTCAGTCGAATGGAGCAGTGGTTGATAGAGAACCATGGGTTCGAGACACAGTATGCTGTCAGTGAACTCAGTGAGAAGGACTTCTGGAAGATGTTTGATGGCGAGCTTTATAAAAAGTGTCGAAGAAAGTATAAAGCTGTGGGGAACTTTATGACAGTGTACTACAAAAGCAAGAAAGGTAAGAAGACCGAGAAGGAGGTTCAAGAAGCTGCGAATGTGCGGGTCGAAACTCCATATGCTCAAGTTGATTAGTCATGAGCCTACCATATAGTTCAATTTACAGCGCACTTAATGACCAATCTCTAAAATATGATGGTTGTGGATTTGATTGGGCATATATTGATTGTTAAACTAAAGATAAAAAGTTATATGGCTGTATGTTACAGCAGTCAACTATTATTCCGTATATGGTTCTTTTACTATCTTTCTGTGTTGTAAGATACTTTGTAAGTTTTCTTATATGCATGTATACTTCTATAAATTATTAAAAACCTATTTGCTTGTTAATCCAGTTGCTTCTATAAGATCTAATCTTTCAATATATGTTTAAAGAACTAATTGTCCATAAATGCTGCAATTCGGGAACAAATATTGGTTTAAATCAATTAATGCAAGAATTTGAGAACGAAACTGCTATATTCAGTTTCGTTATTTTAGATTTTAAAAAATTTAGACCCAATGAATAGTCCTAGCAAGAATTGCGCACGAATATGTTACATATGACCTATCAAGATCATGCCACATACTAATAAAAATGGTTGTGTACAAAATTCTAGAGCAAGAGCTCATAAGCCGAAACCAATCATATCTCCAAAACAGGTAACACATCCTAAGCGCGAACTAAAGGGTTCCGCATATATGTCAATAATACAAACAAACAGATCTAAATCCTGAAAAGAAGCTATGGGCTCCCTATTGTTGCATTTTCTCTTTCAAACCTCCAAGAGGCCCATAACTTTTAGGCTTAGAGCTCTGTTGACTACATTTACAACTACTAGTATTAAGATTTTGACCACATTTGAGACACAAACCTTTGCACATCGGATCACATAGACCGTTGATTGTTATTTCGAGATGCACCATGTCTCTTATATTCTTTGATATATCTATTGATTTCTCTTCAGGAGGGAAATAAAGCCAGTCATCTAAGTCAATGTCCGATAAATCATCTTCTTGTTCTTCAGTGCCATTGGCTTTACTTTGACCATAAATAACTCCCATGTTTATGATATCAGGCTCTTCTATGGGTTCTTCAGTTAGTACAAGGGAGAAATTGGAGAACACGCAATCAGCAGCAAGTCCACCACACCTTAAAAGGACACAAATACCTTGATCACCATTATATGTATCAAGAATACTATAGTTTTAGTAAAATATAATCCTAAATGTGTGACTTGTGTATACCTGAAGATGGCATTACTAGTATATGCAACCTAAAGTATATGAAATACAGTGAAAACATGAAGCAGGTTGGTGGTAATTACTGAAATTGCTAATTTCGATCCATCTACTTAAGAGTGGGTTGACTCGGGCTATGTTTTATGTCTAAAGTGTCAAACAGTTAAAACCAAAAGAAAGTTTAAATTGTTAGACAAAAACCGAAGAGGTGTCAATGGTCAACCCAACCCGACTTGTATATAAACTTACCTCTTTTGACCCATTACCCAGCCCATCCGTGTTCCACCTCCAGTAATGACTAAGAAAAATCGTATTAACATGTTACTAGGTAATTTCCTCGTGCTGTTAAATTGTCAAAAGTGAGATTTACGTTATTTCTAAAGACGTGTACAGGTAAGCTGGTTGTTTCATGTACAGTTGTTTTCTACGCAGCTCTGCAATCAAAATGATAATAGCTTGAAAAACGAAGTGGAAGATGTATTACTGTACTTCCACCAAAAGTACAAGTATATAAATACATATAACAAATCCCTACACGGTCATCCTACTCTTGCACTGAATTTTACATATACTATTCTCAATTTCAGAATAAGTCCTAGCCTAACAACACGACAAACAAAAGTAACAATGTGAATAACTACTAATTATGTATACCAGGTAATTAAAGCATCAACTATAAACACGATTTCAAGAACAAAAGACAACTTACCTATTGCATCCGAGAGTTATGACTGTGCATATGATCCCGTCAAGCTTCAAGTTATGCTTCTTCTTCCTAGTCACATCAATAGATACCAAGACAGGCGTTCCATTTGGAAAATCCTTCACTGAGTTTGTAACACGTAATCCCATCAAAGAGGCTCGGGACTTAGACACCTCAGTTGAAAGATGTCCTAATCCCAGCCTTTCTAAAGTTGTACAATACTCGACGTGAGTGATGGAAGGGTTTCTTTGGTACAAAATCGCCCCTTCCCAAGGTGAATCCATATCATCGTCAACTCCAACATCTTCTTGGTCTATCCAATCATCTTCCAAAACATTTTCATCACCGATGGTCCCATAACTGGAGTTCATGGATTTAATAGCTATAAATTCACTACGTGACTTGCGCGTTAGAATTGCGGAATTGTGTGTATTAGTAAATACGCGTTTTTGAAGAACGGTGCAAGTGATAGAAATGCAGTGCGGATGTGATAACGATGCTTTGACATTATTAACACTAAAACAAGGGGCAGTGAAGGTAGAAGATAGCATGACAGACATTTTAACAAATTCCTAATATAACCTTCTAGTGGACACGCTTCAAAACTTCAAAAAAGAAGTCGCTCGCCGAACAGAGGTACGAGAAACTTGTTTCGCCAATGTGATAAGCAGTTCCTGTAAAATGATTTAGCTCAATCTATTTAATGTAACTTAAAAAAAAAAAAAAAAAAAAAAAAAAAAAAAAAAAAAAAAAAAAAAAAAAAAAGTGAAGCAACTATATAAAATGTCAGCATAAAAGTTGTCCCAACTTAATGTCAAATTATTATTACTTCCAAAATACAATACTGCATCACATACTTAACAACATAAACATAAGTCGAATTAACTGTATTGGACGAAATGAACAGAACAAAACAAGGCAATTGGAGCTGAAGTTGTTTTAACTATTTCAATAAACCCTAGAAATAAGAGGTTAATTTTAGAGATAACGCAGTACCTGTAATTGGAGACGTATGTTACAAACAGAGGTTTTAGGATATTTGGATTGTAGAACCCGGCTGGGAAGCAGGGTGTTTGGGTAACGTTAGTGTAACCTTTTATTTTTTATTTATTTATTTTTTCTCAATAAAAATAAGCTATTAAGCTGATAGGCTTAGGGGGTGTTTGGGTTTGCTTACTTTAGTGTGTGATGAGAATAATAGATATAGGTTAAACGAAATATTTTTTGGGATAAGATAATTAAAACATTTTCTTTCCAGGAATACAAAGACAAAGCAAAACAAAGAGAGTTAATTGTTTCCGTAACTTGTGAATGAGATCAAATATATGTTATTAGTATATGATAGTTAAAGCGGTTGGATTCCAACAGTAATGGTTGTTGGCGAATGGTTATGTTGGTTGGAAGGGGGGGGGGGGAGGGGTGACCTTTATGAAGCACAAAATATACGTTTTGGTTGGGGCCCCTTGACTTTCGCATATGTTGCAAAGAAAGGTTTTAGAGATATTTGAATGAATTGTACAATCCGTATATAGCAAATAAGGTGTTTGGGTAACGTTATTGTATAGGGGGGGGGGGGGGGATGGGTGACCTTTATGAAGCACAAAATATACGTTTTGGTTGGGGCCCCTTGACTTTCGCATATGTTGCAAAGAAAGGTTTTAGAGATATTTGAATGAATTGTACAATCCGTATATAGCAAATAAGGTGTTTGGGTAACGTTATTGTATAGGCTTATTAACTTCTTCAAAAAAAAAAAAAAAAAAAAAAAAAAAAAAAAAAAATCCTACAGTAATAAGCTTAGGTGGTGTTTGGGTTTTACTTATTTTGGGACTTCATTTCCATTTTAGAACATAATAAGCCTTACTTGAGGGGTAACTGGGGTTTAGGGCATGTTTGGCACGTAAGATGATTTAGGAGATTAAGTTTTACTTAAATTTATAAGGGCTTTTAAAAACAGTAGTATTTTATAATTTAAGAAAATTAAATGCTACTAAATCAGATTCATTTTTTTAGCTGTTGTTCTTGCTACATATAGAGCTTAATCTCTAGTTTTAGAGTCAGCTAGATTTAGCAACTTACTTTTGCTTGTGCAAAAACCTTTCAGAATGTGTTTGAAGTAGTCTGCCCTTCTAAATAAGATACTATAAAGTACCTTCATTAGGCCAAAATAATTTATGTTGATCAGGTAAAACAACTTTTAATGGCCCAAAAGTACATCACTTGGCTTATTGGCTAATCCACTCGGAGTTGACGAAATGAGCAAGTCGCCAAGTTGAGTATCATGCCAAAAGATAAATATATATTTTCGTATAGATAAATCCATTTGGGTTAGTTCCAAACTATTTTTGGCCATGCTTGTATTAAAGATGATTTAATATTAAAGTTTTAATTGTAGGTACTGTAATAAACTTTACATAACTTCACATTTAAAGTAAATCATCTTGTTTTCATGTTAAGGTAACCCACTTTAAAGAATTACCAAAAACATAAGGAATCTTATACTTTGTTGTTTACTTAGAGCATCCACAAGAAATGTTTGAAAAATAATGATTTATTTCATTCATAATTGGTTCTTATTTCATGCTAATGTTGCATGAAAAAGTCATAATTAATGTATTCGAGTTATGTGAGATACAGAACAAAAATATCTCATGGTTACAATTACAATATAGATGAATCTCTTAGCAAATTATTCACGAGTGAATACGGTTAATTATCACCTCTCAAGTGTGAATCTCCACACTTCTTTACACAAAACTTCTATAACAATAAGATCCCACGTTCACCATTACAATTTACAAGCGGGCAAGCAAAGTATTCTGTTATATCAAGACAGATGTAGGGATCAAAAAATTGTCCAGTAGTTTCTCATTATAACTCGGTACATAATCTAAACCTGTTGAGATAGGAGAACAAGCAAGCCTTGAGGACCAACTAATATTTCATTAAGAAAACTGATCAAACCGAACCAAACAACAGGAGTTACATCCACTCCACCAAGGGGCGGAATCACCTTCCGTGTCACTGTCAAAATCGGCTCTGTAGGGGCGTAGGCCACTACATACGGAAACTTCCCAACTGGAAGCTTTGGATACCATGACATCACAATTCTTGCTATGAAGAGGAACGAAAATGCTGAAAAAAAAGGCCCCAACAAGGTGATTGCCAACTTAGCTGTGCCTGGGTCAAGATCCATCAGAACCAAATTTTGCAAATACTCTGGTAGCCCATCTGATACTTGTCTTCTGTTTAGGATCAATAAGACAAAATGAGAATAAGTTACAGGTGGCAAGCTGGACGGGTTGAAGTTAAAACAAGTCATTGTTTGGTACGAGGTGAAATGGGCTTAGACCAAGTTGGGTAGACGGCAAACAATAGTATTTAACGTGGGTGATTTAGCCAAAAGAAATTAGTTAACCTGTTCATAAGTAAACGGGTTGAAATTGCCAATTAGCCGTATTCCGTCCATGTATGAAATTCAGTCTTTTGATTTTTGGCATAATATGAAGCTAAATTCACCTTTTTGCCCCAGGCACATTGAACCATTCAGTTGAAGTGTATGTATGCAGGGAGTAATAATAACTAAGAGAAAAAAGTGGACAGGATTAACATACATAAGTTGTGTAGAGTTAATTGGAGCTGATAGGGGAATATCAATGCCAGGAACTGCAACTTCTAATGAACAACATGCTCGATATCTTTGGACCTGTCGCTCTCTTTTTGTTGGGCATATGAATCTTGTCTGTAAAAAGAGAAAAAGCAGAAATCTATTAAGTAAAAAATATATCCCTAGACAGTATAATGCCAGTCATGAACATATGTAAAACAATATTTAGATCCTCGATAATATGTTTCAACTAAGAAGATATTCTATGACTCTTTTGAGGTTAAATTAATGATGACTACTCCAAAATCGGCACAAAGTGAAAACCGTTGATAAACTTGCAATGAAATTAAATGTCATCAACTCAAGTGCATACGAGCACATAATAAACAAGAAGAAGTCTGCACTTAGTTGCTACACAGAAACCAGAATGAGAATCAAATAGTATTTACATATAACGGCCTGCTAGAGATAATATTTGGATGTGTTTTGCTAGTTCAAGTGGTTGGCATTATTCAATGATTCACATGTAAAACTAAATGACCTTACTTTCAGATTTTGGGAAAATGCATATAAACAGCTTGAGCTTATTAACAAAAAAAGCTTATAAGCATATTATTATTATATCAATATCAAGTTGGCTACATCCAAACAACCCATCATTATTGTAGAGTATCGAAAAAGATAAAGGTGCCTTAAACTAAGGAAATAAATAAAACCAACCAGCAAAACAGATAGAGAAAAGTATATGATGCTTACAGGGAAGAGCACATTGGATCTGTTTGGGGATGAAGTTAAGTGCAGTGGAACTGAATAACCTTTGGTCTGGACTGTACAAGCAGCTGAAGAAACAGCCATTGAAACAAAACTCGAAAAAAAGATAAAAAGGTTATCCTGATTACTTATGTATGGTTCACTTCAGTTCTGGTTGGTCAACATGTGTTTGGTTTGGGTTTCTTTTACTTCTCAAAATACAGTAGCTTTTGGTAAGAGATAAAAATAAATTAAAAATAATAAATAAATAAATAAAGGCTTCGACTTCTTATTATTAATAATTTAAATTAAAATCATAAAAGAAATACGGAGTATAATTTATCTGGATGAGTAACATGAGCCTAAATGGGTTTTGATCAGGTTGACAAAAATTTTGTTTTTGCTTTTTTAGTTAAAAGTGCAAAAAGTTAAAGAAAGAAAATAATAAAATAACTCGCTAGATCCGTCTATACCTATCGGGTAATTGTTACTTTATATATAATTTTACATTCTATCAACTACCTAACTCGCCTAATCTATAATCTTAAGGGGATCAAACTAGACTTGTCATTTAATAGATATTCACCTAATTAGACTTATATTTAAGGGTAAATTGCAAAAATGGTCCTTCACGTTTCACAAAATTGCAAAAACGGGACCGAGACAAAAAGTAGCGCAAAAAAGCCACCCACGTTCCACATTTTCGCAAAATCGCCACTGAGAGCCCTTTTTCCGTTAATTTTCCCGTTAAGTGTCATGTCATCGAGGGCATTATCGTCATTTCATTGCTACTGTTGATTAAAAGACTAAATTTGCAATTTGAGTTTGATATTTTATTTCACTTCACCACCACCACCACTCTCTACCACCGCCGCCACCCTCTACCGCCACCACCACCACCACCCTCTACTACGGATAGAAAAGCTGGCAAGAGGAGACCCAGTTGGGTTTGCGTTTCAGAGCTGGATGGGTGATGGGTTTCCGGTCCATCGAGGCGATATTTTTCATACGATTAATCGGTTACGTAAAAAAGGGTTTAATAAACGTGCTCTTGAGGTAATGCAGACAACGTGTTTGTGTAAATGCCTAACTGAAAAAGTCTGAATTTCTAACTTTCTATTATCCGTGTTTAGTTTTGGTTAAAAGCAATCTTTTTAGCTCATTTTTAGGCAGCATGATATGAGATTACTAAAGTTTTGGCATGAGTGTTATTGGAGTGTATTTAAATATGGAGTTACGTTGTTTTGAATTGTTATTTGTGTCAATAGAAATAGAGAAATAGTAGCATCTTCATATAGCATTCATGAAAACGAAAGTTTGAGTACGTAGGTATGTTGTGTTTTTATTTAACAAAGAGGGTGGTGATGTGAGGATGTTGATCTTCCCATTAACGTAATATTTATCCAGTTCTATAACATCTCTATATCTAGTTGTTTCTGGGTAGTTCCCCTTAAGCGTGAAGCTCTAATTAGGAATTTGTTGTGGAAAAGATATACTTGTCTTGATAAAAAAAATTTATTCCCTCTGCTCATATAAGCATATAATCATAAGCAGTTTGGGATTGTTTATCAAAACTGCTTATGCTTTTTGAAATAAGCAAATGTAAATAACAAGGCTTAACAGATTGCAGTGCAGAATAAGCTAATCCAAATAAAACCTGCCAATGAAACTGATCTTTGGGGATGTTGTCCTGTTTTTTGTATATCATGAAACTGAATAAGAGTGTATTCAAATAAGCTAATCCAAAACAGCTTATTGACTAAAATTAAATAAGCTGATAAGCATAAGTTGTTTGGATGCATCTAAAATCTCAAAAGTGTTTATTCTATATCTAAAAAGTATGGTTTCATGTTATTTCACAGGCTGTTCGAGCAAATTTCTTCAGAGGATTTAAGTTCTCATTGGCATGGTGGGCATACACTTTTCCCATGACCGGAGCTGCAATCGCAACAATCAGATACACAAACGAAGTCTCCAACGTATTTACAAAAGCTTTAACTGTCATCCTCTGCTCAATGGCAACCCTAACCGTCTTTGGCCTACTTGTAACCACAATTTTACACGCTTTTGTACTGAGAGATCTCTTCCCTAACGACATCTCCATTGCCATCAGTGACAGGAAGCCAAAAACCGTCCGGAAATGGTTCCATAAAAGGTCTGGAAGCTCTGAGAAAGACATCGAACATTACCTTAAATTCGTGACATCAGAGGATAAAGATGTGGAGGACACAGCCGCACCTAAAGATATCGAAAGTCAAACGTCCTTACCTTGAGAAATATATTTTTGTTTAAGTGATCATACAATGGAGGAACATTGTTTTCCTATGATGTTGGATGTTTTGTCTAGAGTGTGAATGAGATATTTAAGAGAATAACAATGTTGTTGAGTTGTAAATTTTGTGATAATGATATGCTATGATATTTTAAGTTGTTTGTTTCGATTCTATTCTTTAGTTGAGAATATTTTTAAAAATTTGTTCATGGTACTTAAGAAAATTGGTTGGCTTTCTTGTATAATTTAAGAAAATTGTTCTCCATTCATTTTTGTGACAATGGTCATAACGAATAAGGCATTTGATAGGTTTCTTAGTACAGTATATGATTTGGTGCTTGAGGCATGTTTGAATATTTGATAGGACAGATTTACAGATAATGAAATGAATTATGTGATCTGAGACGAGTTTCAAGATCTGGAATCGATTCCCCTGGTTATAGATATCTTATCTATGGTTGCTTAACAGAATGCAGTGCAGAAGATAGTGCTTGGAGATGATAATCATATAGACGTTGTTGTTTGAGTTATTCAGAGCGCTACAAGCTGATAAAGAAGTGTTAAGAAGCAATTTCAAACACCCCCTACCATATATGTGATACCCACAAAATAATTGGAAAAATTCATTGAATTTGTGAAATGAATGTGCATTTATCTGTTTCAAAGTTTAATTTGTAGAAAGACTGAGATTTTTTTCATTGTTATGTATTCTGAGCCTGTGTTCCTCTGAATTTGTTGCAGGTGATGGAATGGGTTATAAGGGAAAGGCCCTACATGCCAAAGGAACTCGATTACTCGTATCTATTGGAATTCACCGCTAAGCTTCATGGGATATCACAAGGTGAGAAGCTCTTTTCTCATATCCCATTGGAGTTCCAAGATGCATTACTCTACAACAATCTTGTGATCGCCTGTTTAGATAAAGGTATGATAAGATTATCATTAGCTTACATGAAAAAAATGAGGGAACTCAATCACCCCATCTCATACATGGTTTTCACCCGCTTAATAATCCTCCATTCTTCACCTAACAGAAGAAAATCCATCCCTAAAATCCTCACACAAATGAAAGCCGATAAAGTGGCCCGACATGTATCTACTTACAACATTCTTCTGAAAATGGAAGCTAACCAACACAACATTGAAGGGTTACTAAAAGTTTTTAGTGACATGAATCGTGCAAATGTTGAACCAAATGAGATAACTTATTGTATAATTGCTACCGCACATGCTGTAGCTAGATTATACACTGCGTGTGAGACGTATGTGGAAGCTATCGAAAAGTCAATGACCGGAAATAACTGGTCAACACTTGATATACTCATCATATTATATGGGTATTTAAAGAAACCGAAAGATCTTGAAAGGGTTTGGAGAATCATACAAGAACAACCACATGTGAAATTTAAAAGCTACGTGCTTGCAATAGAATCTGTTGGAGCTTAAGTTCCCAACAGTTAACAACAAATAAAGAGGAAAACTAACGGGGAAGAAGACGAATAAAGTTAACAACAAATAAAGTTAAATACAACAGTGAAATGATGAAAATGCCCTCGATGACATGACACTTAACGGGAAAACTAACGGAAAAGGGCTCTCAGTGGCGGTTTTACGAAAATGTGGAACGTGGGTGGCTTTTTTGCGCTACTTTTTGTCTCGGTCCCCTTTTTGCAATTTTGTGGAACGTTAAGGACCATTTTTGCAATTTACCCTATATTTAACGAATGGTCTCAATTTTGACACCTCTAAGTTGTACATACCTAAGTTTATTTAACACTAAAAAAATATTGATACATTTCGTTCAATAATAATAATAATAATAATAATAATAAATTGATACGTTTCATTAAAAAAAATGATACATAGATGATAGATCAAAACAAATTTAAAGTCAACAACAAATAATTCAGATTGATTATAAATCACTAATCACATGTTAGGTTGTGATTATTGTTACCTGTGCCTTACAAACTTAATTAGTGTTCATAAAAAAGGTAACGGTATCGTCTGTCATTTAACGGTATTGTGGCTTGTAACGGCTAGTTTTTCTTTGTCTATAAATAATTGACCATTTTTCAATTCTAAGGCACCAATTTTCACATAAAACTTTATGAGTTAAATCCATCTATTCCGATCTTGATTCTTTGATCATTTAGTTAGGTTGTTACTTAATCCAAGTAATTGTCATGTCAAAAATACTCTTCAAATATAATTTTATAACGGTGTATGAATTTGCAAGTTGAAAATAAATTCCTGTAGCCACAACAACTATTAAGGGCCTGTTTGGTTTGTGTGTGGGTTTAGGATTAATATTTGGTTTTTAATTTAGATTTGGATTTAAATTTAATGTAGTAGAGAGAAAAATATATTAAAAAAATAGATAAATGTTTATTTTAGTTTGATAAATTTGAATTTGAATTATAAAATAACAGAAAAATGAAAAAGTGTGAGCAACTAAAATAGGACCCACATAAAAGAAGAGAAAAGTTGTTCGGTTAAAAATAATTTCTGGGTCAAAATTAAATAGAATTGAAAAAAAATAAAATAATAAATAACACAAAAAAAAGTCTTAAGCTTAAAAAATGTTATATTCGTTGTACCAAAACAATATCCGAACCAAAGTTGTTTATTTTTTTTTATTTTTTATTTTATTTTTTTTTTAATTTTGGTTTGGTGTTAGTGAAACCGACGTTCATTCTTTGTTAGTGTGGGCTTAAATATAAGCTCACTTACAAATTACCATCCGGTAACAACTCAACCCGGTTTAATTTTCCTAGTTATATAAACAAGAATACATTCATCACCCCACCACCACACTACTGACATAGCCGTGTTGGCATGCTAGATGGGTTTTACATTAATAAACCAAATCCAAACCCAATCAATGTGTGAAATTCAATCCTCCCTCCCAAAAACCATAAAACAAACAAGCCCTTAAAGTAATAAAGGGTACCAAAATCATATTAAACTAAACTAACTAAACAGTTGAACTTGTATCTTTACTTAAAAAATGAGAATAAAAACACATGAGCCATGTTTTGAAACAAAACCCATTATAGTGCCATTTTGTCGCACGTCAGCCATAAATAATTTTGTTTTAAGACAAACCTTTGCGAACAGAAAAACATCAAACTAGATTGCAAACCCACATACAAGTTGCAAATATATAACACCCCTTATTTAAAAGGCAGGGTTATTCTGTTTGACTTTGGATTTAAGACAACTATTCTGAAAGGGCTTTCGTTTAAACCCTTGATTTATTCAACACGGATTTATTCCTTCCTGGGTTTATTCGTCAAATTAATAAAACCAAGACTTTGATATAAAAAAGATTTGTGTTCTTGATGCGACTATACCAGATTAATGGATTCAACAGGTCAACCCTCATCTGTTTCATCCCCTCTTCTAAGTCAACAGGTAATAGTTTCCTTATGTTTTTATCTCTTTTTATGTGTTGGTTATTTTAGATATCAATTTATGGTGTGTGTGTGTGTGTTTGAGATTGCTTATTAGAACTGTTTTTATGAGTATTAGAATATACTGTTTGGATTTGCTTATGCTGTATCAAAACGCAATAATCAAGTATCTAGCTTGTCTATTTTTGTTGTTGTGTGTATTTTATTTTATTTTCTGTTAAAACACAAACCTTTCAAATTTCGACCTTTGTGTGTATTCTGTGACCATTCTACCCTTACGTTTTTTAACCACCCTATTAACATTGAAGGGTAAAATGGTCATTGTACATGAACAAAATATACACAACAGTCGAAATTTGAAAGGTTTGTGTTTAATTAGCAAAAAAGAGGAAGACTACATAGAACAACAATAACGCACAAGTTAGATACGTTTTTATGTTATTATCCCGTTTGAATTGGTAACCGTAGAATTAGTTACTCAAAACTGATTATCTGTCGTGTTAAAATGCAATACTTATTGCGTAATTTCAACGACCGTGTAAATAACTGCGAAATTGAATTTTAGTTGTAATTTTGATCTTCATTAGCTGCTTGCCCCAATCTACTTTTATTGATTGATTTCTGTAAGTTGCTACTTCCATGCTGTTTTTTCTTTCTGATTAATTGTCTGATTTATCATTATGAGCTAGTTTCGTTTGCCCCTAGTTAAAGGTCTTGTTAGCCATATAATCCATACCTGTTGTGAATATATATATACTAATGGGAAAGTCATGTTAATGTAGAATCTGAAAATTTAGAACAAATCAACTATGGGCATATATAGCATAACCCAAAACGAGTATGTGCATTTACTTTCAGTTATATTGAACAGACATCTAATTGTTTGCTACTTGTAATTTCTGTTTCATTTAGGAGGATCATTTTGTAGCATCCATAACTGAGGAACATGAGACAACCTGCTGGGGATGTGGACTTCGGCTTATTATTGCACCTTATGCACCAGTTTTCAAATGTGGTTGGTGTGGAGCCATTACTAATCACAATGCACGTAAATCCGATGGTAAATACTCTTGGTTGAGACGTCTTCGAGACCGGTGTTTTGTCACTATTCTCCTGCTTTTTATGCTTTTCATTATCGGTATAACTTCAAATCCATACTCCTTTTCCTTTCATCATATAAGCTTAAGACATATGTTCATATGTGTTCAAATGAACTTACAGGTAGCGGTGTTTGGGCTATTTACCCTGCTGTATTTTCAGTGAGTAATTTTTGTGGTATATTCCATATGATTGTGACGGCTATTCTGTCAATAAGCACAATATCAACATATGTCCTTGCTTCATTTCGGTCTCCGGGTGTACCGCCACTTATATCATGGGGCAGCTACCCGGCAGTGGGAAGAGGTGGTCTTGCGGATTACAACTTTTGTCACATATGTTCAAAGCCAAAGTCACCAAACAGTCATCATTGCCGGTCATGTGGAATGTGTGTATTGGACATGGATCATCATTGCCCATTTGTAAGTGTTCTCATCTACTTCATCTATTATACTAAATACTTCAGGGTAAAATCAAACAGTCCAAATGATGCAGGAGGTTATACAATTTATGTGGCTTTTACTTGGCAAATTATTTTTTCTATATTGTGAATATCAGTTATAATAATTAGACAGGGCTTTAATATGTTAACCATCAATTATACTCTCTATATTGCAAGAGGTCTCTTGTTTGCAAGAACTAGCGACGATGGACAAAAGCTTCTAATTAGTAAGGAGGATGATATTCCCGCCCATGTTGACATATACAATAGTTATTCTTGTGTATACTCTGCAAATTTATCATATTGCATGTTTTAAAAGTATAATGGTTAGTCGACAGAGCTACTTTTCTGTAATTTCAAAGTTTACGCCAGTTATTGTACGCATCTAAAAAGTCAAAAGACCTGTAGTGTTTTAAATGTGAAGAATCTTTTAAAAAAATATTCAAGATTAGTTATTTATGAGAGTGAACAATTTTGGACGAGAAGTGGTTTTGGGTCAAGTCATCCAATTCATATATCTACCTCTAATTAGAACCAGTACTGAATCTTACTTGTATATATGCAGATCGGTAATTGTGTTGGTGCAGGAAATCATCGAAGCTTTATCCTCTTCCTCATCTCAGCAGTCACCAGTACTTTCTATGTGTCGGTCATATCTGCATACGTATTATACCATATCTGGCCACCATTACGCCATATTCCTACAGTTGTGTTGACTAGATCAACGGTTTTCGCAGTCATCAAAGAAAGCACGCTCCCTTTTCTCATATCTGTAGAGTCTCTGCCCGTCAGAGGGTTTGTACTAATTTACCTATTCTTTGCAAGTATTTCCGTGAAAATTGGTTTAGCTGTTCTTTTATGGCAACAACTCTGCTACATATACGAAGGGAAGACATATCTAAGTCACTTAAGTTCGAATCCAGATGAAGTTGAGGAGAAAGACTGCCAAAATATTGTCAGGTTTTTTGGTTGCCCTTACCCTGCAACAAGATATGTGCTTACATTTTGGAATTCGAAGAAGAAGCACGAGAAGTGAATACAGAGTGCAACATTTGTTTTACATTTTGACTGCAAAGTGAATGTATACTAGAAATTAGCAAGTGTATGATTCATTAATAGTTTAATATACATCATTTAATATATTTTTGAAAGTGTAGATTCAGTTAGATTTCTTGTTTTCAACCCATGCCTGTGTTTATTGTGATATCATTGTGGTTCGGTTAACCTCAAAAGGAAAACGCGAACCTAATAACAAGTTATTTGACTCATTTCGGTTAACTTTAATTTGTGATCAACTTTCACGTGTAAAGCAAATTGGTTTTGTGTTTGTATGGATAGTATTAATGAATCATCTCTGCTGATCGAATGTGTTTAACTAAACTGAACTTCGACCAGGTAGTTTACAAACATCCATTTGATCCATTTTCCTCCTAATATTTTCCGAATCTGCAAAATCACCAGCGCCTGAGAAGATGTTTGACAACAATACATAATCCCCAGAGTAGCGTCTCTCCAATTCAAATATCCTGCTTGTGATTCTCTTCCCCATCTCGACATTATTATGGAAACTACATGCCCCAAGAAGCGTCCTCCAAATAACAACATTAGCCATATCTTTCGGTACCTCCAAAGCCATTTTCTCTGCTTCTTCAAGCCTCCCTGCTCTCGCCAACATATCAACCAAGCACCCGTAATGTTTTATATCAGGCGCAATACCAGACTCATTAACCATTTTCCTGTAAAAAACTAAACCTTCTTCAACTAATCCTCCATGACTACAAGCACTTAAAATACTCAAATAAGTAACCCTATTTGGCCTCATACCAACTTCCTCCATTCTTCTAAAACAATCCACAGCTTCCATAGCCATTCCATGCATCGCAAACACAGAAATAATCGACGTCCACGACACCAAGTTCCTCACATCACTCCCTATAAACTCAAAAACCCGCACAGCACTTTCCACACTCCCACACCTCGAATACACATCAATAAGCGCATTTGTAACCCGTATATCCCTCACATAAAACCCATTCTTCTCTCCATACCCATGCACACACTCACACATCTCCAACCCCCCAACATTCCAAATCACAGGAAAAACCGCCAAAACAGTAATCTCACTCACTTTCACCCCATCACTCCCTCCAACCACACTTTTAAACAACGCCACCGCCTCCTTATACCTCCCTTTTCGCGTATACCCGTCAATCATCCCACTCCACGTCACAACATTCCTCACCACCATAACATCAAAAAACTCTCTCGCCACCTCAACTTCACCCATTTTCGCCAACCCAGTTACCAAAACATTCCATGTCACCAAATTCCTCTCAGGCATTTCATCAAACACCTTACGACACTCCCTCAAAAACCCACACATTACATACATATTAACCAATGCAGTTTGAACGTGAACATGGGTTTGGAAGCCTGATTTGAAAATTGTACAATGCAGCTGTTGGCCTGTTGTGGGTAGGTGTGAATTGGTGCATGATTTGATTAAGTATGAAAATGTGAAGGAGTTGGAATATAAGGGGGTGTTTGGGTGAAGGTGGTGTTTGTATAGGAGGATAGAGTGGTGTGGGGTGTTGCTGAGAGTGTAGTGACGGAGTATGGTGGTCACTAGGGTTGTTGATGGTGGTTGTGTGGTGGTGGTTGTTATTAGGTGGGCGTGGAGCTGTTGGATGGTACGGTGGTTGTGGAGGAGGGATAGTAAGTCTTTCCTCATTTGGTATGGTGATTAACTGATTTTTGAATTTTGAAGAGTTTGTATAGAAAGAAGTTTCTTGGTTTAGAGCATGTGACGGCGAATTTTTGACTTAAATGTATCAAAATCGCAAATAAATCAAGATAATTCGAAGGGGTGTTTAGCTATGGTGATAATAACATCAGGTGCTCGGCTTATGTTGCGTTTTTTTTTTTTTTTTTTTTTTTCCTTTTTTTTTTTAAATGTTTTGTGTCTGCCTGCAAAATCACATTTGCGAGAGAAAAGTTGATTGTGAATTATTTAAGATACAAGAAGAAGTGATAATAAGACAAAAAAATAATCTACAAAATTAAAGAGGAAAAAAAGTCATTTTTTCATCTTCCCGCTTGGAAACATAAAGAGAAAAAAGCAAACGACACTTCTTTCATGTCTTTTCTCGCCTGCAGACATAAGAGAAAAAATAAATGCACTTTTTTATTTTCCTCTTCTTGCTTGCAGATAAAAATAAAAATGAGTTATAAATAAATAAATAAATAAATAAAAGTGTTTGTGTTGTAGATGACCAAAAATGATACTCCCTCCGTCCCAAATTATAAGTCCGCTTTCAAATTTTACAAAGTTTAAGAAAAGTGGGACCCTTACAATACTAACCAATAAAAATTCATTCTCACCCACTTACAAGCATTCTCATTGGTTGAAATTAAAAGTGGACATATAATTTGGGACAACACAAATTGACAAAATGGACTTATAAAATGGGACGGAGGGAGTATGTGTTAATAAGCTTATAAAAGATGTTTGGAATAAGGATAAAATTGTAATTTATAGTAGAGCATGTTATATTAGTTTAACCCCACTTAAAAAGGCTATAATCTTGAAGCTTTATCAAAAAATACTTATATAACTTTATAAATTCACTCATATAAGCTTAGTCAAACACTTTATTTAAGCTTATGTAAGTCATATTATCTTAACTACTTATAATGCACAAAGGCTTTTTTAAGCATTAATTACACTAAGTAGTTGAAAATTAAGAAATGCAATTTTTCATATAATGTGTACAACCGATTGATGCATCAATACATATACCAAATGAGTTATCAACATCACAATTAACACACTATTGACAAGTATTCTTTAATTATCAACTTTGTAGTAGAGCCTACAGACCATCCACATTTACACTGGGTGTTTCTTTCCTACTTATTGATCGAGTGGGCTCAAACCTATTTCATCTTAATGGAGAGACCCACAAAAACCTATCTCTTGAATAAGTGGCTAATCTAGACATTACTTCATACCACTTAATTTAAAAAACGTCTTAGTTCACAAAAAGATTAGTTTAACGGGCATGCTTAACCTAGGTTTATTTTGACCGGGACCGATGCGACATTTCCTCAAAAATCACATCTCAGCTTCTGTAAATCGCGTAAGTTAAGATCAAACATTCAAACCCAGAGTATATCTATATCGTTGATATAATCATAAGCAAATGGTGGAGTTAAAAAACAAGCACAAGCAGTTAAAAAACAAGCACAAGCAAAACTCTGACCGGAGTAAATCTGTATCGTTGATATAATCATATAATGTTCCAACGGTGTCTAAACATCCTTTGAATACGGTGAAGATGCAAATGAAATTTAACTCTGATAAAGCTCGTTTTTGATCTTTTTGTAGAAGATGCACAAGTTGTTCACTACAACAAACAGGAGGACGGGCGACGATACTTTCGGCGGCGACGCCCTTGTCCCCGCCGAAAGTCACTAAAAGACAAAAATGTGTTGAGCTGGCACAAATTCTCGCTGACTGCCCATTGAAGTGTAGGGGTTGTTCCTCGCATAAGAGCACAAGGTACCGTAATGTGTTATAAGTATATATTATAGTTATAGGTAAAAGTGATGTCGCGTCAGATTTTATAACTAGAACATGAAAACCACTGGTATTACACAATACAAAAAGAGGCTCATGGTGTTAGAGGAGCACCAAGACTCACAAAATAACAAATACAAACACGTGCACATGCACATGCACAAGAAACTAAATTAAAAAAAAAAAAAAAAAAAAAAAAAAAAAAAAACCTATAACATCTGCCATCACCATGGTTTAATACCCTATATAGGGTGTGGTGGCTCCAAGCCATAAATATCCAAAAAAATGCCTATAACGCCACCACACCGTGTGCTCTAATAATGAAACAAGCATAAAATATGCAAACCACAAAACCCTTCAATCATACATGGAACTTATCTTCCTTTTCTGAAATATTTGCTGACATAGGTAAAAGTAAAAGTAACATATTAGATTTGTACAAACAACCAACTTTAAGCAAATGAAAGAAGCGAGTCCAGGAAAAATTACATTTAGCCGAGCTTTAGATTTGTATGGAGGCTAACGGGCCATGTCTATTTCGAGGGTTTAATTGAGTGTGAAGGGGAAAACAGGCCTTTTTTGCAAACATGGGAAAACTTGAAGGGCCTCTCGGGACTTGACGAAAAGAGATGCACCACAAATTGCATTACTACATAAAAGCCTGGAGATAAGGTGACTTAATGCAGCAAGAGATGGGATACTGTATTCCAGGGACCTTAACATCCCCTCTACCTGCTGCAAACTCAAGACAACTCAAATCACTCAAATTCTCCAGATACACTCTTTCTGCTTCCATCGAACGAAACCATATCCCACTGGTAATATATGGGTATTGATATGTTTGAACCATATGATATTATGATATGATTAGATAATAATAATAATAACACAAAGTATTGGAGTAACTAATCTGCTGTTCTATTCAGATAGGGAAAAAGGTGAATAAGGTAGCCAGAAGGCTTGTACGAATATCGACAGCAGAAGGGAAATGGCAGGGAAACTGGAATGCAGATTATAACTTCACACTTCGAGACCTACAATTGGATGATTTAGTTGAAGTTGGTGATCCAAAAAATGCACGAGCCTTGGTGTCTCTAACTATTCACAGGGTATCTCATTTCTCCCTGTTGTGCTTAGTGAAAACGATAAAGGTGGCAACATGAGTGGGTCGATTGGGTTTAGTAACGGGTCAAAACGCTGAACTTCTTGGTACAGGTCCAATTGGTTGAATAAAACGATAGAGGTGGCAATATTGTGAAAGTATCACACAGTGTACACGTATGATAGCAAAAAGCATATATTTATCAGACTTTTTTTTCTTTTTCTTTTTTTTTAAATAAATAATAAAATGTACACTGTAATACCTTCAGCCCCCTCGACCCATTTCCTTTAGCTAACTTTTTTGGTTTTACTCGTTTAACCTGTCAGAGATGAAACATATCCCGCATCGACTCATCATACCTAAATGGGTCAAAGTGCCACAGCTATAAAATGATATGGGAATGTATTGTAAGATAAATGTGTGTGTTTTACCAGCATGCAGGCTTTGGGCTTTCAGTCGATGGGACAGTTGATACATCATTCACCAGAAAGTGTAGCAACTGCTCTTTGCCTTACTGCAGAAAGGTACTCTTGTTCGTGGACTGTTATTGTGTGAACAGTGAAGGTCAATTAGATGAGTATGTTATTGTTCGCAAGAGATGTGTTATTAAGTTGTAGGTCAAGTGCTTATTGATTTTATTTGTTGCCAGATTACTTCCAACTTCAATGTATGGGTTCTCTCGACAACCAGCATTGGTGACTCAAATCAGCTACCTGAGATTGGCGGCGACGATCCATCAGTAACTCTCTATCCATACATATACACTTTATAGATACACATAATATGTATACATAGGCAGTGGCGGAGCTAGAAAAAATTTAGTGGGAGGGCCGAAACAAATTTTTTTCCGGAAAAACATTAGATGGGAGGGCCAAATGAAAAAAATAATAATTTTAACACATGAAATAACGAAAAAATACACTAACCGGCTTAGGCCTAGGGGGGCCGGGACCCTTCCCGGTCCTCACTAAGCTCCGCCCTTGTACATAGGTCTGTATGTATGTGCATGCACTTGTGCGTGCGTGCGTGTGTGTGTGATCTTATATATATAGATAGATGCTGCAGAGTATGTAGACATCTCTCTTTCATGTATATGTGCATATGCATGTGTTTAAACAATAGACATACATATGCGAGAGTGTGTGTGTGCGCGCCCGCGCGAGCACGCATGAAAGCAACAACAAGAGGGCTGAGCACCTTGACATTTTGCAGGTCATCTATGTGAAACCTGGATGTGAAGCAGATCTTGACTCGCTAATACAGGACACAATTCGACTCAACACTTCGGTGAATGTAAGATTGATAAGCACTCGTACATACTGCTCAATTTGTCCCCAAAAATATAGTCCATGTTTGAACTTTAGTGTCAAATGTCTTCCTTCCGAAATTTATAACTAACAATGATATTTTGGTTTTACAGGAACCCTAAGAACTGTATTTTGGCATTAAGTAGTGTTGTATAACATATTATATTCCGTAAAAATCTAAATACAGCTATTTGTAACACAACCTTTGTTATGTGTTTGCAGGAAACCTGTTCAGATTTTTGTGACAAATCAGAACTCGGGTTAAAGCGTAAGTATAACCAGTGAACTTGTGAAATGTGAATAAATAATAGACATACCATACACCAAAACAGAAGATGAAAAGTGTTAGATACATTACATTAATAAATCAAACCTCTTATTATATTCGAAGGTCTTTATTTTTTCTTTTGCAGAAATAAGCAAGGCAAATACTCCAAGTGTGGATAAGAGGTGGTCCAAGTTACTAGAGTTAAAGAACTTGTATCAATAACTTTATACGGTTAGTAATATGGTCTTGAATCTTATATTCAAATAGCAAATATGTGCCGCACATCATACCGACATTCACAAATAACTTTATCTAACCTTTCAGTTCCGCAGAAGATCAATGTCAACCAATAAAACTGAGCAGAGCATCGCCTATACTTACAAGAACAGAAGAACATATATTTTCTTTAGCAATAGGGGTGAACAGCTGGCACCCAATTTCAGGCTGCAATGTTGTCATCTGTATATATCTTTTGGGGTTAGCCCGTTTCATTTTTGTTTATTGTATCTCTATGACACATACACAGAATACTCCACAAATAATAATTAGTTGGATATTTGCTAGTCTACCTCATACTATCTCCAAATGCGCACTTTGAGAAATTAGCAAGAATAGAACCTAAATTGCAAGGAATATCCAAATGATCAACTATACAAGACCACTAAATATAAATTTCCAACCACCATTTGACGGAGTTAAAAGTGAAGAACGGATATAAAGGTGACAAGTAAAATTTAACAATTTAAACAAGGCATCTATTTGTGATTAATCAAAAATCATGAATACAAAACAGCATCTATGAGTTATAACCATCTCAGAAGGTGAAAATTTTGATGGCAAAAACATTGTCCTGTACAGCTATACGAATGTTACAAGTTGTAATTTGAAAAATGAAAAGGTTGCGCAGACTTAACTTAATCTGAGAATAAAGCCAAGTGACATCATGTCATTGGCCAATCAAGCTGTTGCACGGTTCCATTAACTATATTCCATGATCCATCAGCAATCTCATCAAACAGTTGATTCCAACCCCATGCTGCGTACCCCACAAAAAACCAGTAATCAGTCATGGACCGATTACGTAACTTAAAATTTTGTATTAAATCAATTGTGGCCAATTGATCAAGGAAGTATATGTCTGGTAGAATTTCAGGGTGTTCATTCTTGAAAGATTGTCGAGTTAAAGAAACAAGAGGCAGTCCATGTGTCATGACGGGACCACCATAAGATAAAGGTGCATTTTTCAAAGATTCTAACCCCTCTTCAAGTCCTGTAATGTAATCCCAACTGATAAGCTTGTTAAAAATCAGACCTTGAAATTCAGTACTATGATTTACTTTCACTACGAGAATTTTAGAACTGGCAAATGGATTTACACCGAATAGTTTTTCTGTTGCAACGAGTATGGACCCTGGTAGTATTTCATGTCGAGATTCACTGGAGTCATACGGTATTTGAAGTTCAGTCTTTTCCTTAATTTCTAATGTGTGGGTTTGGGTTCTGGCTTTTAGTAGAATCTCATTATTTTCCTTTGATAGTGAAACATCCGAATGTATTACAGGTTCTGATAAACTTTTGTACGATTTGTCATCAGCTCCGAGTTCAGCTTCACTCCATAAGTTACCTATGACATAGAGAATAAAAAAGCTAAATAAACCATGTACTGTAGAACCCTATAATCAATATAGAAAATGAGCAATACCATACCCGAACAATAAACATAGAATAATATTTTTCACTTGTTTAGCTATAAGGCATTAAATTAGTCTTACAGCAAATGATTTAGTTAGACTCTTGGCTCTTCAGAAAAGATTTGCCAAATATCATTTTCTGCGAAAACACGCAAAAAAGAAAGAAAAACAAACAGTAAACAAAAGCATTGCCAAACAGAGACATTAGCTTTGTATATGCTACGACTAAGTAGTCAAATAATTGTATTGTAAACATTTGTTTCCTTTTATAAAATCAATACTATTAGTACACATACATGGCCTTGTTTGATGTATCTTTCAGAGTAAATTACTAAATTTACAACTAGAGCCTACTGAACTCTGACCATCTATGCTAGAACCTAATGGAAAAACTGAAAATCATGACTAATGGCCATCATATCAACAAGCGACAACAAATGAAGTTACATTAGCTATGTCAAAGGATTTTAGGTTTGAACAAGCACAAAATAGAAGTCTGACAAGAAATTACCTCGCTCCTTGTAAAGCCAATGAGAATCGGCACCTTGATCAGCAATAAATTTGATGATATTAGATACTGATATTTCCCCATCATAAGAGATTGATTCCTTCCTTTCTGCTGGATATAACAGCAGAGATGGGTAAAGATCCCTCTGCATATTCAATGAAACTAAAACTATTATCAATGCATTCTAATAATAGGTTATTGTTTAACAGATTGAACTAGATGAGGGGAACAAAAACTGATGCCATAAGAGGTTGTTGCACGCCTATTTGGTTAACGGTTGTATCACTAAGGGAAAACGTGTGTTAATCAAGATCCAACAAAGAAGAAGTACAAAGCAAGGAAACATCCAAAAATGTAAAATGGAATCCAAGTGAACCAAGGTAAACATTTAATGAAATGCTATATAATAATTACACATGCCTACTTTATAGAAAATGGAATACACAAACATGAAGGTCGGATACTCTGGATTGAGCATACAAATATTTACAATAAAGTAAAACTAAGGGATGAAAAAGTACCTTAGTTGACGACTTTAGTAGCAAGCTACAGTCATTTTCTGTGCAATCCATCATATAGATCATCGGGAGCTTCAATATAGTATTATTTATGCCATCTGCAACATACCTAACTTTGCTTAAAAAATTATAGTAAAGAAGTTTAAGAACAAATAAATGGAAATAAAAGGGAGTAAAAGTAGACGGCAGCAAGCAGGAAACTTTACTAAATAAAAATGCAAACGCCATCTACCAGTTGATAAGGACTTACCATTCTTTGATAAGTATTCCTCGTTCCTATATTGACTTCTCACAATATTGTCATAACCCTTAAATGCCCGGTATATTTCACGAACCACGAGTTCCGTTCTCAGACAAAACCCACACCAACTACTCGTAAAAAGCACCAATACATCCTTCTTCCAAGCATTGTCAGCACTAAAAGAACCAGAGTCGTTTCCAACAACCAACTTCCTAAATGTAGGACCACTAATACGTGGTATAGAATCTGCCTCATGAAAATCTTGGTTAACAAATGGCGGGCATGGGTTCTCTTTGGAGTCAGGAACAACAGACTTGGATCTTACATATGGTACAAGACTTCCATTGAGAAACATGTGAAGAAATCCAGATAGGGAAGAATTGCTAAAATCAGCCTCTTCAGGATACACATAATGATGATGTGAAATGGGATCAATAATAACCAATGACGGAATCTTTAAAGCACCGGTTAGAGTTTCTAGTAACCGAAATTGTCCATCGACAAAGAAAAACTGAGCACTTGTATTAACAGATATCTTTTCATCGTCACCCACATGTGACACTTGATCTTTTTGAAAATCGGCACTACTGCCCATAAGACCTTTCTTTGATGGTTCTGCCACTTTATCATCAGATTTAACATCTTTTTCCGACACTGTAATATCAATATCATCAGAGAGTAGCTGAAAGCCTACATCTTTAGCAAGTGAGCTCAATTTTCTTTGTTTCTTCTGTTGAAGAACATATTCCAACACTTCTTGCAAGGAATTACCTTGCAAATTTGAAGCAACATCATTAATAGTAATCTGCTTACCATCTTCAAAGGCCATGATAGTTATTTTGTCTTCTAGTACAGTTACCTTTTGAGATGATGTTGACAACTCTAATTTAGGATGCCGGGGAACAGTCCTTGAAGCATGACCTTCCATGAAGGGTTTCTGAGGCTTGACAACAGTTTGCGCATTCTTTTTAAATGGAATATGATTATGTGATGCTTGTTCTCTAAAGACAGTAAGTGATTCTTTGCTCTTTCTACTGATCTTCAAGGATTCAGATGATCTGTCAATGAAAAGGAGTGCTGATGGCCTATCTGATGGTAAACCAGGATCAAAATCATACTCATCCCCTTTAAGCTGTATATTCAAAAGAAATTAAGAAATCAGCACATGGGCTTCGGAAAGATGATATTTGTGAAGTTCACAACTCTTCAAATATGGTATATGATAGAAGATAAAGTTAGCATGTACTACTGAGTAAAAACATTTGGGATGCAAACAAATTAGACCAAACAAATATAACGGATAAATTAGCTAAGGTTCATCATCTTCTTGATACTTATAGAAATACTATCATGCAAGAATCCCAGGTACTGACAGTTCAAGAAACACTATCTGCGTTAGTAAAATATAACTGATTAGAGTTTTAAAAAAGATATCACATTTGGACAAAATGTTTAACAGATGTGGGAAAAAAAACCCTGTTTTCTGGATCAAGAGACTTTCACATCGAGGTCTACACAGAATACGAGCCAAAGTCGAGAAATGTACACCATGGTTAAATGAGAGGCAGAAAGTCACGTAGTAAACCTTAAGATCTGACTTCCCTATGGTAAACTGGTAATTCAAATCATCAGATGAAGGTGCAAAATGCAATTTACGCAGTTAAACAACAAATGATGGACATACAGTGTTACAAAACGAGAAGACTGGTTAGATTAATGTGTCACTGCAGGTGCTCTTGTTTTCAAGGTGGGAAAAACTAGGGGTAAGAGTATGATTGAGGAAAGAGAAAATCCAGCTTTTATCGTGTGTTTGCAATATGTCTACTTTTTTGGGTTTCATAACTACAAAAACTAAACCCACTTACTGAATATTTATATTTGGAATGAAACTAGTTCTCTCATTCCCATACCTAATTAACAAACAATGCTTAAATCTCTAATGAGCACAGCACAACTAATAAGAATAAAACTAGCATGCGTCCAGAAAAAAATTAGATAAATGAACCAATGACAAACGATGAGCAGTGATATAAACTCACCTCCATAACAGGTGACGCATCAATCTCTATAATCCTTTTGAGATCACTTGCACTTCTGAAAACCTTTGCACAGCTAGGACATCCAGTAGTGTAAAGCATCATCGACCACGAACCAGTATCACCAATACCTAGAGATGAAAATAGTGATCTCTCAGATACATGACCGAACTTTAGCCTTTCAGGTGGCAGAAAGAATTCTCTGACGGAAGTAGTAAAATTGTATATGAAAGACTCAAACAGCTGAAACTCCTCAAAGCTGCAGGATGCTCCATCGCTAGATCTCAATTTCTCAGCCTCCATGAAATCACTCTCATTCAGAGGAGCAAATTCCCCAAGCCCAGGAAGTCCACTAAACTGATTATCAACATCGCAGGTGATCCTTTCGTTTTCCATTCCCTGTTTAAAGAAATAAAAAATATACAAGTTATGACCAGCACCTTCATTTTCTTTTGCGCCTCATAAATAAGTGGAAACAGAAACTACCGTCCACCTTATTCTTCTTCCCGACAGCTGAACATATTTCATCACTTTCTCCGAATAAACCTTTTCCATGAGGAACGCCTGCATGACGAAGCTTTCATTGGTACAATAGAATACGTCTCTAACCAGAAAAATCAAAAACAGGAATCCTTTCTAAATGATAGATTATTTCCAGAGGCAATTTAGGATAATTAGGCTTTACTATAATAAACTTTAGCACCATAAAATCAGTAATTATGTTAATGTGCATGTTATTAGTCTCCTAATATAGAAGATTCTCGTTTTTTGGTGTAAGGGAGATACCATATTAAGCATTCAAATAACACATAGAAAGGAAACAGCTACAACAGAGTAAGTTCTGGTCTTAAGTTCTCTATAAAAGACATGAAAATAGTAGGAAGTAATACCAAAAGTGTTTTTAGATCCATTATTCATGAATTTAGCCGTCAGTTTGGGTGTCCATCCACAGAACTCCGAAACAAGTAAAGCCTTGTCTGTTGACTCAAGGAATGTGGTTAGATCCTCCACAGTTGATAAAGACTTAAGGGGGATTTCTTCAGGCAAAAGTGACATAAGATACCTAACAGACGATAATATGTTCTGAACCCGAAGTGCTCCTTGATACTTGTATGGCAAAGAATGGCGATAACATATAACATTTATATCCCCCGTAGCACCGAGACCATCTGCCAGCATCTTATCAAGATTTTTATGAACAACCATCAACTTCAAAGTTCTGAATTCCTCTTTTTTTCTAGTGACTAAGGCTAATTTCTTCATAAGAGATCGGGACTCGCCAGACCCTGCACGTCAAATTGAGGCCTATCAGTTTTGTTAAGCATAAAATTTTAGAAATACGCCATTCATTCTCAATAAATTCAAACAAAGAAGTCAGACATGCATATATTTACAGTTGCTTAGAAAACATACATATATAGACTTATCAACGAAGACCATCCCTATCAGATTGTCATGAAATGGATTTATTCCATAATAGTTATAAACTCATAATGTGTTGCTTTCAATCACATTAATTCTTCCTCCCTCTCATTCCTTCTATAACCTCCTTCCATCGACAGTCACTAAGTTGGACAAAATTAACATTAAGACATTCAAACCATCCCAATCTCGATTTTTCTAAAAAACCACACTACAAGCTTAAGTACCCAACAATTACACACCGATCAAATTTTGCCAACACTCCTATATCGTAGAGCAGCTCGTATTACATTAACTATTCAAACGGCATCTACTCCTACCAAATCATTTTTATATAACCACACTAAACTTCCACATATCAACATAAAGCCCTAACTTCAAAAATCACTAATCAAACTAATCATATTCGACTTCGAGGTCAAATTTACAATGGATTCGATCACCTCTCTCACTGTTCACTAACTAGTAGTAACCTATTATCACTTAATTTCAGAAATTTGACCGAATTTACATTCAGACCACCAACTTAAACCTATCAAAGCTCAAGCTACCTTAAACCGAATTCTAAGCTTAAGTCGCAAACTATACCACACCGATCATCTTTTAACAGCAATAATAAACACTGCCCTACAATTCACAATCTCACATATCATAATGCAGGTCATTCACGCATTAACTATTCATACATTATGTCCTCATATATCGTAAACAGGTCACATCAGGCGTTAGTTATTCTATAACTAGACTCACTAAACATCCACATAGCAACATAAATCCCTAGACATAGAAACTTCAGAAATCACCTAATGAAACTAATAGTATCCGCTTTTGATGTCAAACACGCATTCGCATTCGCATTCAATTCCATCACTTCTCTAACTAATTAATAACCAGTACTAGTCTAATACCATCAGTTACTCTCATTAACCTAATTTGTTTCAACAATATTTTACACAATACAATACATATCAGTTCATACAACAAATTTATATACAAAATGCACAATAATAACAGCGATACTATAACAAGTTAATCGAATAATACAGTACACAATAGCGCGTATAACAAATTTATATACAAAATGCATTAATTAAATCCGTAAAGTAACGATGATGATAAGATAAGGATTTAAGCGCTCATATAACAAATTTAAGTATGAAAATATTGAAATGCAGGCGTTAGATTCAATCATTTAAGTAACAACTCATAACTAAGTGAATGTTTATAAGATAGAATTACACGGAACAGTAACGATGAGGATAACATGCCGATTTTAATCGAATAATTTACATAATACAGTACACAATAGCGCGTATAACAAATATATATACAAAACGCATTAAATTAAATCCGTAAAGTAACAACGACGATAACATAAGGATTTAACCGAACAGCAAATACTCTACATCAAAACCGCTCATATAACAAATTTAACTGATAACTAACTAAGCGAATGTTTATTAGATAGAATTACACGGCACAGTAACGATTACGATACGATAGCGATTTAATCGAATAATTTATATATTCAAGTACACAACAGTTCATATATAAAAGGCAGGTGCTAGATTCAATCATTTAAAAATATATATATATAAAGTAAAGGTATAAGAGATGTGATGTAATTACAGGGAACGGTAACGAAGAGGATAAGATAGGGATTTAATCGAATCTGAGATGAGAAGTTGTGTTTGGTGAGAATTTGCCATTCGGATGATGATGATGATGATGATGATGATGATGATGATGTGTCCGATTTGGAATGAGCTGATTGGATTGAAAGTGATGATAGTGAGATGATGATGATGAGGATGAGAAAAAGTAGTGACGGTGGTGAACGACGGTGGTTTAGCGTCATTAGTGACGGAGTGATGAGTGAAAATGACTAGTAGTAGTGTGACACTCCGGATATCACGTCTGTTGCCCGGAGGTGTGACTGTCTATTTCTTCGGATCCGGGTCGGATTTTTTTTTTTTTTTTTTTTTTTTTTTTAAGTTTTTACTTTAATAAGTAGAATTACATATATAGAGGGTTTGTTTAGTAATAGTGAGTGGTCGCTACAGCGTATTGCTTATTCCATTTTTAAAAAATAGCAAAGTTCGCTAATATTTTGTTAAATGATTACTAAAAATCAAAATGTTCATTGGTCACCGTTTCAAAAACCTTTACATCACTTCGTGCCAAACATACCCATAATATATCCCGTAAAAGCTTAAACTTGTGTATACATTCAATTTAAGTATAATTGCATGTAGGGGTTTAAACGAGCCAAGACAAGCTCGAGTTTGACAAGGCTCGAACTCGGTTCGAAAAAAAATACTAGGCTCAAGCTCGGCTCAATGGTTTGATAGCTCGTCAAGCTTTAACCATCCAGGCTTGAGCTTGGCTCGATTCAGTTTCGAGAATACACATTTACACCCCTATCCCAACTCCTAAACAAGTTGATTAAGGAGTTGAGACCCAATGAAGAAAACCATAAAAGTACCTTACAAAAGGGACATACACCTGAACCAATGAATCATAACTAACTTGGACCAAATGTGACGAAATTGTCACCTGATGGCTGATGCTACACATTCAAGAGTCAAGAAGACCATATCTAATGTTATCACCTTGTCCCATTGATCAAGACACATTGGCCAATTTAAAAAAGATTATGTAGGAATAATTATGTAGAATACAAAACATTATGTAGGAATAATTAGGGTTTGAAGGGTATATAGTTAATTAATTGTTTATTGAGTAAGCCCTACTAATTAGTTTAATATTCAAATTAACCCTCATTTACTTAAAGCTCGATAAAAGTTCGAGCCGAGCTATCAAAAGCTCGAACTCGGCTCATTATATGTTTCGAGCCAATATATTGGGCTTGAGCTCGGCTTGAGCTCGCTAAAAGCTCGACTCGATCGAGTCAAGCTCGAGATCGAGCTCGAGTTGCTTGATAAAAGCTTGGCTTGTTTGCACCCTGCATGTATATTGTAACAACCCACTAACTTCCTCTTAGGTTAGAAATACCTTACTAACTTAATTTAGGCCCTCACTAAGCATAATCTATGATTAGAAATGCCTTACTAACTTAACTTAGGCTCTCACTAAGCACAATCTAGGATTAGAAATGCCTATATGATTTTCCCGAGCTAAATTTTTGCTTTATTATATCCTTATGACCTAACTAACCTCTAGATAAGCTCACGTATCCACCTATGCCAACCACTACCATGTTTACTTGATGTAAACATCCCGGTATGTCAAGTCAAGGTTACAAACATATTTTCACTAAGAAAACTATCACTCTAGTACACCATACTTGCTAGAAAACCCTAAATGCACCTATGTGTTCCCGGTTAGCTTTAAAACCCTAATTGCTTATCTGAACTAACTTGAAAGTGTTTAAGGCTTAGGTATGAGTTACATTAGCTACCTTAGGATATATTAGACCCCCTAGATCATAGTACAACTCTCTAGAACCTAGATACAAGTCCCTTAAGCACAAAACCCTAATTAGGTTATAATTTCCCGAAACTAGGTCTAAACTATCCCAAATCTTTATCATAAGTTATCACCACTTAGTATAAGCCTCCTAGGACATTATATTAGTTACTAAACACCCTTAGGACCCTGAATTAGGCACCAAACCCTAGACAAAACCCTAAACTCTTTCTAAGTAAAACTAGGTTAAAACTAAACCTAAAAACCTAAAACATGCTACTATACTACTTGTAAACCACCAAGAAAGCACCCTAGCACCTCCCCTAACTAAGCTAGAACCCTAACACCTCTAATCACCCAAGCAAGGAGGTGCATCACCTCCTTGTCACCTCCTTCAACCTCTCGGCCACCCTATACCACAACCGGCCTATGGCGCCCCCTAGCTACTCCTAGCTCATCCTCATCACCTCCTAGGCTTTCCAAAGCCTCCCCTAGCTCTGCTTACTCTACATCCCCCTCCTCGACACCTCACCTCCCTTTTCTTGCTCGCTACTCCTTCGCGAGCTATAAATACCCATCCCCTCATCTCCATTTCTCTTCACACCTTTCTCTCCTCTCTACCTTAAACCTTTCTGTAGTGTAAGACCCTAAGAAGCCATAGAAGTCGAGTATAGAAGCCCAAGCCTTTTTGAGTTGTGGTTTTGGTTGAGAGATACCCTAGAAACCCTAGTTGCCTCGTTAACCTTTGCACGACCTAGGTAAGCCTTAACTTTGAATCTAATAGACTTAGAATAGACCTAGGACTCTTAGAACATGCATTAGGAACCATAGGATAGCCTTGATCATTTAGTTTTAGAAGTTTTATATTTGAAACTCTAGAAATAGAAAAATAGGAGTTTGCTGATAACATCAAATTTACCCCCAATCTAAGTGTTAATTTCCCCCTTAAAATACTCATCTTTTCTACTTTTATGAAGAATATATACTCTTATTTCTTCCTATTTTGGTTTCAGGGTAAAGATGAGTAAAAGAACGAACTTACGCGGAAATGGAAGAACTTTGGAGCAAATACGTGGAAATTATGGATTCTGCACTAACTACGGCGTAGAGGTTCATCTACCTACGCCGTAGCAAGGCTTCACGAAGACTATGCCGTAGAAGCTCTCCTACTTACGGTGTAATGAAGAATTTATGAAGACTACGGCGTAGCTCAACAACAGGCTACGGCGTAGAAGTCCACTAAAGAACACTACGGAGTAGGCAACTTTCCAAGCTACGACGTAGGATCTCATTTGAGGCAGTAAAGAACTAACGTGACCAAGGAAGAAGCTACGGCGTAGCCACCTTATCTACTACGCCGTAGGATGCTTATCATCAAGACTTTACGCCCGTAACACTTGATCAAGTTACGGCGTAACACAATTTGCAAAGGTTACGGCGTAGCAACTCTAATACGCTACGCCGTAACATAGTCGGGGCCTATAAATACCAACCCTAATTCCGAGTTTTTAATATCACTTTCCATCTCTTCAACACAACAACATTGGGAAAAACTCAGGAAGGAGGGAGAACGAAGTTCTAGCAACATCCAAGTCATTTCCAAGGGAGGAATCACACACCGATCATAAGTGTTTTCATTCCTTTACTTTGTATTCGATTCATGCTTAGATTTGTATTAACTCAACAGTGTTTTACTGCAATTATGAACATGAGTGGCTAAACACCTTTTGGTGTTAGCCTAGTTATGAAATTGTTATGTTATTGATTTAGTTTTCCACGCATCTATTATCTATTGTTTGTTTACTTTCATGGCGAGGCTTGGGACACTCTAGTTCCCGTAGTGATTAGCGTTGGTTGTTCTCTAGATACTTGTGGAATTAACCCTAGGAAGCAAGTCGCTAGGGATGTGACTTGGTGATAGCAATATCACCATACACGTGTGAATTAACCCTATGACTACCTATCAATGCTAGACACTTAACGGAGTTAGCAGGGTGTAAGATCTGACCATGCCGCATTCGTTAGCCTTGTCCATGTTAGTAGAGGCACTTAATCACTCTTATGTCTTCGTACCGATGAACCCAAGGCTTTACAATAGCTTTGGATAGGACAAGGTATAAGATAGATCTAGGCGAATTTGACCATCTGACCCGAAATGAATATTGAATCCCCGAACGATATGATAGGATGCATCTATAGGAAAACTAGTCATGATCATAATCTTGTTATTACTTTTAATTAGTTTAATTAATCTTTCAACTCAAAACCCCCTTTTAAACGTGACACGACTTAGATAATTTCCGCACCTTAGCTCTTGGGACGACCTAGGCTTTACCATTTGACTATACCATACACGACCGGATACAATGTCCGTTAGTGCGTAAAAGGTAGACCTTAGGTAAACGAGACTTTATAAATATTAAAACCTGATCAGTAAAACCTGCATCATTTGCATGCTAAATTGCTATATTAAGTGCTATAATGTGAATTAGATGACTTATTTGAACGTAGATTAGCTAAACATAAGCTTAGAAACCTAGTTGTTTTATAAAAATAGAGCTTACTTGAAATTAGGACGCTACCCCGAAAGAAAATTACCTTCAAAAAAAAATCCGCTACCCCGAAGATGAAACAGTGGCAAGTATAATATTTTTTAATAATTTGCCCTATGAAAAATGGTAGAGTAAACTATGAAGAACTCTGCTATGGGAGGACTCCAAAGCAAGTTCTTCTTCACATGGGTGAGTTTTAAAGTAGCTTGAATAACAATATTGTGATACATAAAGACATAATATGACGTTATTATCAACAAATTTTGTTTTTTTCTAAAATTTGATTGGAACGAACCATATTCAGTTCTATTATTTGACTAGGCGAGTACCCGTGCATAGCAACGGAAATTTCTAGTGGCAGACAATTAATGATATGCGATGTTTTGGTAAGTGTTTCATGTAACGTTCAAAATAGAACGTGAAAGTACCAAAATATAATTGCAAACGGTTGTAACTTGTGATAATTCAACTCAAACAAAAATTCTTAACATGTATCAAAAAAAACATATAAAAACATGTTTAGAAACATCAAAGTATTATATCCAACAAGGTGGAGGCGCCCGCCACGTTGCGGCGGGTTTTTTAGATCCTTTTTTTTATGGTTGCTGCTATTAGACTCCAAGAGTTTGTATCTTGAGACATGCATAGGATCCATTACAATCTGAAATACTTTCTGTTACCATCATTAGTTACTAAACATACCACTATGTACGTCAGTATACGAACCGTTGAAGCCGACATCGAATCGGCGGTTGTTCGTGCAACTATCTTGTTTATCAACATTGCGTCTCTTCCACATATGCAAGTCTTTTCTCAGGTAAACATGAACCCGAAGAGGTGTCACCAAAAACAGTACTTCATTTTTGTTTAGTATTCTGAAGTGGCTGCACACTTGGTATTTCAGTAAGCATCTGAGTATTGGCTGCATAAACATGTAAAATAGCAGTCAGTACATATTTATCGATACGCGAAAATAACTCGTCCGGAAATAAATAGACTTTAGCGACTGATATTTATTTTAATACCACCAAGTTTTAAAATTATGATATTTAATAACAGCATATAGAAGATTATGAGTTTACTTTTGAAATATGGACAATCATAATCAAATCAACAATAATCGCAAGGCGACAAAGACGTGAATCTAGGGTAGAGCAAAGCCATACATGTGGTTCCACAATTGCTTTTCTCATTTACATAGAATATGGAAAAGATTCCTAAAAGGTTTATGTTTCAAAATGAGATGTACCTGCAAAAGTTACACTCCAAGAGTTTGTATCTTGATCCACAATGTTCGCATTGTCCACTCACTTCCATGTAATAGTCATGATTGTGAGAGACATGCTAATATGCATAATCTATCAGCCTCGTGTTATCAATATTTAATGTGTGTATTATATACGATAGAAATGTATTTTTTAGCTTCAACCTAAGTTGCACCAAGATAAAATCACAGATATAAAATTATCCCATATATGATGGAGGGGCGCATTTTATATTTTCAAATAAACTCATTAACCAAGAGTCTAAATCTTTAAAACCCCTGCAACAACGCTTCAGATGATCATCCAGTATAATATTATATAATGACGTAATCTGTTTATATGTATAAATGAGATAACAAAAATAGACATGAGCCCTTACCTTTCCTCGTCAAACGCCAAGGAAGCCGCAACAATGTTTTGTATGAGCCGTGCAAAAGTGAACGAACGTCACGTTTCAGTAAGCTATTAACCCACATCACATGGGTTGCCTGCATTTCAAACCAAACCCGTTTTAATACAGATTTAGGCCGAAGAAATCACAATTAAAATCAAACAAACACAAATCTAATAGTTGGTACGACGCGCCTACATGTTGATATACGCTGAAGAATGTGGAAATAAAAAAGAATCACGTCAACCTATTATAATCAATATCACCATCATTCTCATCTTCTGAAAATTAAGTGAAATCGCAATAAACATAGTCTAAACAGTTTTAAGCACTATTTCGAATTTAGTTTAATGTATCTTAAGCATAGTCACAAAATATAAGCAATCCAATTCCGTCAGCTGTTCAAGCCGAGAAACATATGGCGCCATAAGCTGAACTAAACAACCCCGTAAGCAGAAGAAAGAAACCTGGTCAGCTTTACAAAGATAAAATTACCTCATAAGCATGGATAAATAAGCTAGTCATAGCAAAACCCCCAAATTATGCCTAATGCTTACCTTGTTATCACACTAAGGCTGTCCAATAGCACCCAGTAATATAAGAACATAAAAAAAAATGGCTAGGGAAAAGGATTTTGGATTTAACATCTATAAAGGCAAAGGTAACAAGTGTGATTCTTATTTTTAGAAAGTCTTTTTATAATTTCAATTTGATCATTGTCAATCATAAATTGTACTAATTATTTAATTGGAGTAGGTAAGCAACCAATATGAGTTAAATTCACTTCAATATCAATAACAATGGAGTTTTACCGGTGGCGTAATACGAAAGTTAATCCCCATTCCTACTTCTCCTGCTGCTACAAAAATATATCAGCAAAAAACAAAATATTAAGAAAAAAAATTAAATATTAATAATAAAAGTAAATAATTTAGTAAGTTACATGAAGATCATGATGATGAGGTGTTAGGACGTGGAAGAGGAGGATTAACCGGATAACCGCCACCGATCTTAAGGTAAAGAGAAGAGGTCGGCCCATACATCAATGATGATTGTTGCTGCATCGGTGTACATCGATGATGATTGTTGCTGCAAAACAATAAAAACCTTGAAATCAAAACCACCGAAAACATTATCTGTCAAACAAACAAACCTTCGAATAAAGTATAGCAAATGAACATAATATCTAGTGTTCCCATATCCAAAGATCGAACAAAAAAATTAACAATATTAAACTAAAAATAAACAATATATGTTGTCGAGTCTAAATTGAATCGACACACAATTAGATTGGGATTTAAATCGAAACCCTAAAAAATGAATATATGCAATACTTACAAAATTGACGGTGTGGATAGTATAGGATTGAAATGGTTTCTGAATCAGCTGTACTATGTGGTGTTTTTGAATCGGTATTATGGAATTTATAGAATATGATGAAGATGAAGCGTATAGTCCAATTCTTGTGTCATTAACTGCCGAATTGAAACTGTCGATTTCATTGTTTCAATTCAATATTGAAACTGCCGTGTGATTGCATTGCATTATCAGTAGTTTCCTAAATAGTTTTCACTTTCCTTCTATACATTTCAGTTTCAAGGTTTTGACTTTCGATTTCTATTAAGGCCATAGTTTTACAAAGACATTATGGGGATTGACCAAAAGTTAAGGATTTCACATTTCACTTTAACTATTTTCACATTATAAGTAGTTAAGATAATATACTAACAAATTTATCCTATCATCACAAAAGTTTACCACAAAGATATCATAAAAAGATAAAACTGTTTATCCACTCTAACTATTCTTGTAAAGTTTCATTATCTACTCATGTATTTTGCATAATCCTTTCTATGCAAAACAGATACCAAATTGTAGTTTATGTAAATGTATATGGAAATGGCCGGTAACATTGCAGAGAGGGTATGACCAGGGCCGTCCATGAATTTATGAAATTTTTCAGAGCCTTGGATGAAATTAAATAATGAGTCATTTCGATAAGGATTGTCATATATAAAGTGTCACCGTTTATAAGATATAATGCAATTAATTATCTAAATGTTCTAACATATTACTCATTTAAGATATTTTCTCATCTAAAAACATTTTTGTTCGTGAAAAATATGTGTAAACATGCATATAATTATTAACGGGACAAATTTTGAAGCCCTTAAAATTTTTGAAGCCCTGAGTGGTCACTCACCTTGCGCACCCTCAAAGCCGGCACCGGGTATGACTGATTTACTCAATATGAGAGCTTCATGGATCATGTGTCAGAGCTTAAAGATTTGAACGAGATAAAACCTTTTATATGATTTCACTCCATAACATGGAATATCTCGAACAGCTTAAAGATTTGAATGGGAAATTTATCCGATATCTAACTAATAAGGACTTTAAGTAAATAGTTGAGAATATGCCACACTGCTCACATGTTTCAGTATATAAATCTTTATTTGTTTTAAATTCTTATCAGTATCGTATAATCAAGAACACCTTATGTAAGATTGTTTTAGCTTTTTATGTAAATGAGATTTCACACGACAATTGGTTCTGACAATGAGCATCAGTTCTAGCTATGAAAATTGTTTTCGTTATTGCAATATCAACACAACTTTAAAGAAGATTATCAATTCTTTCATGCCGTAAATGGAACTCTTGGTTACAATAATGAATTAATCATGTGCAGACTTTACGAAAGCCATTTCCGTGTTATAACTATTTCACTCGATACATGGATCATGTGCAGATTGTGTGATAGGTTAATGCCACGGGAAAGACAACATTTGTCACCTCCCAATTCGATACTTATTGAAGATCTTTATAAGCATTCCTCACTTTCTTATATAGTATCTTTCCATGTCATAATCCAAGATTACCATATGTAAGAATGTTAGCTTTAAGTTGTATAAAATGAAGTATATTGATCTGATTTGTATAGTAGTTCTATATTGGGCATGTATAAACTTTTTTTTTAGAAGAATACAAGTCGCTTTTACGATTTAAGAAATCAAACGTTTGCATACATGGGTTTCTTAAAGCAAACGTTTAATGCACTACTAAGTTGAGCAACACTGCATTTCACATTTGACCTCATTAAAAGCTTATCATAATAGCAAAATAATATTGTAGCTCTCTTATTCGGATAGAACCATATATTCGAACCTAATTAAACCACAAAAACAAATCCCTCATTTTTCTCAAAAAATCATCTCTTCTAATTCGAGATTTTCTAAAAACTTACCAGGCTTTCCTAACAAAATGGGATTTTTTAAAAATCAAATTGATTGTGAAAATATGGGATGTGATCTCAAAATCGTGTGCTTTTATAAACGATCCCTTTATATTCAAAATCCATAATACCTTTTTCTCTTCACACCTCAACGATAGTTTATGAGCTCTAACCACTAATTACCATCGTCTTCACAGATTGAGAGTAAGAGATTCTATATAATTTTAATTTTGATTATCATTATCAGCACGTTTTGAATTATACGTGATTACTTTGTACCTAATATCCAGTGGCGGAGCCACAATATCTAATCGAAGGGAGCAAGCGACGAAAACGATTCGATAACAGGTTTTTTTTTTTTTTTTTTTGGATGAAAGTAATTAGATCTTTATAAATCACTTACACAAGATTAATAATAGTTATAAAGAAAAAAGAAATGTTTTTCTAAGGTATTTCACTTAAGTTTTGTCTTCTTCCATGATTTTCACAATTTGCTCTTTTTCATATTATTGTCATTATATTTTTTTAATGCAATTTCTGTTTGTTAAATTTCGTTGATAAGTGTAGTTTTTTTTAGTAGGATGCCTTTTTCTTATTCGTAATTTTACATAACAATAGTACGTATATGCCGGCCAAATTAACGAGTTACCATGATCCTCTAAATCTTCGACCATAACTTCTCACATCTATGAATAATTTAACTTGATTTGATTAATTAATATTGGCCTAAATCTTGTTTTTGAAAGTCAAATGGAAAACATGATGAAGCTTTGTCCTAGAAAGTTGAAGACGGCTCAGCAAGAAATGGCATTCTGGGATGAATGTGGTAAAACTGAAATTGTGCAAATTTTTATCTCACATGACGAAGACAAGATCAATTCGATCCAGTTCTCATATGCTGAAGATGGGGAGGTGCGTCTTTCACAAGTCCATGGAGATCGTGATGCTGCATTGAACTTCGAAATTGTAGGTTATATCATTTCTTACACTTTTATCTAAAGTTTATCACTAACATATTTGTTTGTTATACATGCAGGTGACGTTGGATTATCCCTCAGAGTATTTAACATCATTAAGTGGTTACTTTAACGACGATGAAGTAGAAGGATTCTCAATTGAATTTCACACAAACAAACGCAGCTATGGGCCATTTGGCTGCGAAGACGAAGGTGATCGTCATTTTCAGTATAAGTTTGACAAGCAATCTTTTGGAGGATTTCATGGTGGCATTTACAAACATCAATTGTATACTCTTGGAGTTTTCATCAAGCCTATTGCTAAACTAGGCGGATCTTCGAAGAAGAAATGATTGAGCTGGTTGACAAGGGTTGTTTATTAATCTTTTAGACACAGTTCTTTGAATGGTTCGCACTATTGGCGTTTATTTACTTTCTTTCTTTTTTTTTCAATAACTATGATTGTCAAACAATTTGCGTGTGCTTGGACAAAAGTCTCTTTAGTACGTTTAAAGTGGTTAACAATGGTGGAAAACTAATCATGGGAAATTCCGTCACCGCTGACATTAAAGGTGAGGCTGATGTGATATTAAAATGAGTGAAGAATATCGAAGAAACTAAATAAAGTCCCAATGAAAGAACTAAGTTGAGCGACACTGCATTTCACATTTGACCTCATTAAAAGCATTGGTTTAGAAAAATAATATAGCATTGGTTTAGGTGTATGAAGTTGAAAACAAATAGCTCATCAATGCAAATCTTTTATATAATAAAATAAAACGGAATTTTGTATTTCAAAAAAATTATTTCATACCTGATTTAGTAATAGGTAATATATAAATACAAAAAGTATAGATAAGATATTTAAAAAAAAAATTATTTATTTTATATTTATCCACAACATAAGTAAAAGATAAATACAAAAATTATAGATAAGATGTAATTAATAATAAGATTAAAAATTTTAAATAATTAAAAAAAAATTAAAAATAATAATAAAAATAAATAAATAAATAAAATTTAATTATTTAATATTTGTACAAATTGGTTGGAGATTAATATAAATTTACCTTTAGCACAAATTTTTTTTTTTTAAATAACTATTTTAAAAAATTTTAAAAAAAACCGCGCGTGCGTACTACAACCATATACCATAAATGTTAAATTGTTAAACTCTTAAGATTTGAGATTTTTCAGAAAATTATGATGATTCAAATCTTTTCAATCAATAATATTCCAGGCTTTCCTAACAAAAGGGGATTTTTTTAAAATCAAATTGATTGTGAAAATATGGGATGTGATTTCAAAATCGTGTGCTTTAATATACAAATCCCTATATATTCAAAAACCATACAACCTTTTCTCTTCACAGCAACATCTTTTCTGAGCCCTAACTATGAGTACCTAACCGTCGTCGTCACTGATTCATAGTAAGATTCTTTACAATTTTGATTTTGATTATCATCATTATCAGCACCTTTTGAATTATACGTGATTACTTCGTACCTTATATCCATTCTTTTGGAGGTGGTTAGTTGCATGGTTAGTGTATGTTTTTGCTTGAAACATTGCATGGTTAGCATTAGGGTATTTTAACTTGTTTCTTGTTCTAGATTGAAAAAAACAAAAGAATGTTGTTTGGTTTAATGAATCTTTATAAATGTGTTAACTAGTTTAAGATAAATTATGTATGTTTTTATTGTTAAGCTCGTTTTAGAAGAAATCAATATGTTATCGTACTCTTGGATTTATATCTGTAACAAAGACGAATTGGATTGTATAGTTTAGTGATCCAATTTGTTCTTGTACCACAAATCTGTAATCCTTTTCTTTTCTTTTTTTTCTACCAAAGCTGCACAAGATATAATTATAACAAAGACAAAAGTTTCATTGACATATAACAAACAACTGATGTTCTCGAACCAACATATATAAAATAACTTCTAAAAGATCTGCTGTAATATATCCTTGCACGGAGCCAGGAGTAAACTTCAGGGGTAGCGAGAAAAAAAAAAGTTAACCATAATTTTTTTTAACCGTACATTTAAATAATTAAAAAAACACAATAATAAAATAAGTTAAACAAATACCTAATAGATCTAAAAAAAGTCCTTTTCGGTCTTTCATAGCTTGAAAACGAACCATTACATCCTCATTCGTTACTTCGTCAAATGTCTCTCCTTCAACAGCACATACCATAGCATTGTTCAAAAATTCATCCCCAATTCGATTCCGCAAATCCGATTTAATAAGCTTCATTTTAGAAAAGCATCTTTCAATAGTTGCGGTTGAAACCGGTAAAACCAATGCAAGCTTCAAAATCCGATAAAATAAAGGAAATGAGAGATTTTTTCCCGTATCCACCATTACCCGAGCTAGGTGACAAATCCCATCCAAATTCAAAAATCTATCATCTTCCTTTACCGAGTGATAAAAGACTTTAAGCTCACCCAAAATACACCCCCTGTCATTCATATTAAAATCAACCGGATACATCTCAAAAAAGGCTACTATCTTAGATATGTCAAACTTAGAAAACCCATTACAAGGATTTAAACCCGACATATTTTCTATCAATGTAGTTGATACCTCATTGAACCGGTTCCCAAATTCTTGAATTTGCATATCCAAAACCGTATTAAAAACCTCAACCTCAAAATGATGTCGATTAGTAATGACATTCTTCCGGCTCCTTGGGTTACCATAACTTCCCATCATATCCAACACCGTAATACCATTTTTTTCACAAAATAAGTCAACTCATAGCCAAAAAATCATAAACAAATACAATAACCTACAGGCTTATCACAATCACAATTCATATCCTAAATCACCAAAACAAACAATCCAATCACAATTCATAAAATTACCTCAAATACAGTTTGCTCAATGACTTGATTACTGATTAGTACTAGCAGCCAAACAGTGAAACAGTCCCTTGGTGTTTCAAAAGAAGACAAAGAAAATTGCTGTAAACGAAGGGCCGAGGAGTTATTTTCTTCTGGATCGCTAAGGGCGGCTGTAACTTGTGTCGTGTGTATTTTAAGGTTTTTTTTTTCTTCCCACTGAAATCACAAGTATTAAAATGGGCCTTTGGATTGGAGTTATTTTTATTTAATTAAAATGGGCCTTTGGAGTTATTTTTAAATATTTAGTGGGATTGGGCCTTAGAGTTTTTTTGGAGTTTTTTTTAAAGAATGATATGGGTCTTGTCAAATTTATTTAGGGGTAGCGAAAATTTGTTTCAGGGGTAGCGAAACACGAAATATAGTACGAAAAACGTCAAAAAAAATTTTTTCCACTACCGGATAAAAAGTTCAGGGGTAGCGACCGCTACCCCTGAGATACAAGTACCTCTGCCCCTGCTTGCACATTTGGTGGTCGGTTGTAAAACTTGGCTTTCTCAATGAACTTCAGTTTAATATCCTCCAAAGCATGCCTGGACGATGTCTGGGCCTACAATGACTTCTTTGGTCATACAACACCCCTTGATCATTAGAAAATCATCTTTCGAGACACAATAGTGTGGAAACCTCTCATTAGGGTTATCTCCTTCTCAGTCTTGTCATATTAATTCAGTGCTTGCAGAATGGGACTCCTGACCAGCCTTCCCTAGCTTGTAAATCTTCTTATTCATGTCAGTCCTGTTGGTGTAACCGTTCTGTCCAGCTCTTGCAACAGTGAACAGAACCCTATCTGGATGCCAAGCTCCAATACAAGCACCCTTATGGAACCCATGATGAGTCTTACAGGAAACAACATCATTTCATTTTTTGGGGAAACAACATCATTTCATTTTTGCTTCTCAAAGAAACTGCAACCAAAGTCCACTTTCTGTGTGACATCACCACCGTTCACTTGAATCTCCATCAAATGAGCCTTTTGCTTCAAACCTTTCATCTTTCGGATCTGAGTGTGGCCAGAACACGGATGACATTGCAGTATTTCTTCATTTTCTCCAACTGCGATTGACTATCCTTCTTTCCTGATTCAGTTTCATACTTTGATGAGTTCTTGCTGAAAGCCTTCTTCTTTGACTTGCACCAGTTCTTGTAGAAACGCCTCTTGACATCTTCACTAAGATGCTGAGCCCACACAGTGTAAAAGCTGCAAAGACCACGTGGGGTCTTGACATACCCAACGACAACCATTGGGTGTGTCTTGACAATAATCAATGCTTCACATGTTTCCTTCTTGTGGAGTTTTGACCTAGACTTTTCAATTTCTCACAATAAGGCAGTTAGTCTGCATGGTTTGATAGGATTATCCTTGAGGGATGCCTTCACTTTCCCTCTGTGACGTGCGGCCCTTTTGCTGGGAAGAAGTCCCAATGAACCGTGTCTTCGATGCTCAAATTTGCGATGAGACATGATACTTAGCTCACTATATATCTCAAAAGCGGATTGAAAGGGAGAAAAGAGAGATCTGAGAGCAAATGAGCGGCAAAAGAATCTGTAATCTTTATCTAGTCTTGGTAGCTATATTTTTTCTAATGATTAATTGGTGTAAGTCCCTAAAAAAAAGAAATCTTAGTTTGGATTGTATGGTTTAATGATTTAATTTGTTCTTATACTGAATATTTGTAATATTTATCTAGCTCTTTGCTAGCTATTTTCTAAATAAATTAGTTAACTTAACGTTCAAATAAATAGTGATGAAACATGGCATTGTCAGGACGGGTTTTTAACTTGTTTATTTGTTCTACGTTGTAAAAGAAAAACTGTTTACATGGTTCAATCAATGTTTATACGTGTGTTAACTAGTTTTAGATAATTATGTACGTTTTCATTATATTGGTTTTATATTTGTAACAAAGGCGAATCTTAATTGAATTGTAAGGTTTAATTATCAGTGTGTTTTTTTTTTACAAATTTGTAATCTTTATCTAGTTTATTGCCAGATATTTTTTTAATACATGTAGTTACTTGTTTAAGATAATCATGTATGTTCTAGTTGTTTAAGGTCAATCTTAATCGGATTGTAGGATTTAGTGATTTAGTTTGTTCTTGTACTCAAATTGTTATCCTTATCTAACTTCTTGTTAGCCTACTTTTTTTTACAAAATCAGTTGAGGTTAGCACTCTTGGGATTTATATCCATAACCAAAGCTGAATCTTGCTTGAATTGCATGATTTAGTGATTCAGTATGTTCTTGAACTGAAAATTGTAATCTTTGCCTAGCTTCTTGCTAGCTAGCTATTGTTTATAATAATTTAATAGACGGTTAAAAGAGTAGCGGTGAAACATTGCATGTTTTGTATCTAAATTGTTTATTTGTTAAATATTGAAAAAATATTGTTTATACGGTTCACTCTGTATACATGTATTAACTAGTTTAAGATTATTATGGTTCAATCAATATTTATACATATTGGAAGATCAACTTAATTGCTATAGTACTCCTGGGTTGATATCCTTAACAAAGGCGAATCTTAGTTAATTGGATTGCGTGGATTAGTAATTTAATTGTATGCTCTTTGTTCCGAAAAAAAAGGAGGGTTATGGATATAGATTTTGTTTTGTAAGAAACGTGGTAAGAAGTGATTAATAGTTACAAAGAAGTGTTTATCTAAGGTGTTTCAGTTAATTTAGCTGTAATTGTCTTATTCCATGATTTTAACAATTTACTCTAAACTATTTTTCATATTATTGTTATTATACTTCTTTTAATGCAAATTCTGCTTGTAAAATTTCGTTTGTAAGTGTAGTTTTTTTAGTAGGATGCCTTTTTCTTATTCGTAATTTACATAACATTAGTACGTATATGGTCCAAATTAGCGAGTTACTATGATCCTCTAAATCTTCGACCATAACTTCCCACATCTATGAATAATTTAACTTGATTTGATTAATATTGGCTTAAATCTTGTTTTTCACAGTCAAATGGAAAAGATGTTGAAGGTTTGTCCTAGAAAGTTGGATGCGGCTCAGCAAGAAATGGTATGCTGGGATGAGTGTGGTAAAACTGAAATTGTGCAAATTTTTATTTCACATGAAGGACGTAGGGTCAAATCACTCCAGTTTTCATATGCTGAAGACGGGGAGGTGCGTCTTTCACAGGTCCATGGAGATCGTGATACTGCATTGAACCTCGAAATTGTAGGTTATATCATTTCTAACAGTTTTTTTTTTTTTTTTTTTTTTTTTTTTTTTTTACACTAACATGTTTGGTTGTTATACATGCAGGTGACGTTAGATTATCCCTCAGAGTATTTAACATCATTAGGCGGTTCCTTTACCAAAGCCAAAGGTAAAGAGGGTGAAGATGGACTCTCAATTATATTTGACACAAACAAACGCAGATTTGGGCCATTTGGGGCATCTGGCAACATTTATTTTCAGTATAAGTTTGACAAGCAATCTTTTGGAGGATTTCATGGTGGCATTTACAACCATCAATTGTATACTATCGGAGTTTACATCAAGCCTATTGCTAAACTAGGTGGATCTTTGAAATAGCATTCGTGACGAAATGATTGAGCTTGTTGACAAGGGTGGGTTGTTAATCTTTTAGACAGTTCTTTGAATGGTTAGCACTATTGGCTTGTTTATTTACTTTTTCCCACCCAACAATTCTGATTGTCAAACAATTTGAATGAGTTTTATGTTTTATAATTTTATTTCCTTGAATGAAGTTAAACTTTGGTTTTGAAATTTTTATTTGTTGTTATACTCTGAGTTGCGCTGAAGTGTATATTTAAACGGTGTACGTGTGGCGCCAAACTATTGTTTTGGGCCAGTACCTATGGATGGACCAAAAAGTTTTCTTTGGTTCATGAAAGTTTTCTACTGAAAATATCTCATATTCTTGTTAGATATTGAATTTCCCTTAGGCCGTGTTTGGTTGGGATACTTGGGGGAATCTTTTATATAATAAAGGAATTAGAGTGTTTTTGCAAAACTTTTCTCATTGAAAACTAAATTGGACCAATAAGAGAGTTTGATTTTGACAAATAAGCGAAATCGAGCAATATAATTGGTCAATAGAAAGTCAAAATTAAATTAATTTTGGTAAAACTTAATAAATTTGGTGGAAAATTTTGGTTAAGGAAAGAAATGCATAAAAATATATGTGTCAAATTTATAAAAACAAAAACTTAAAAAAAAAAGGAAGTATTTATTAAAACTTTAGCGGTTGAATTTTAAATAAATTATATATAGTTAAGTGTAAAATTATAAGTTTTCATATTTTTTAATAACTTTAGAAAAAACACAAATAACTGCTTACACTTTATACCCCTTATACTTTATAATATTAAGTTTGTTTAAAATTACATGAGTATTAGTCTTAATTTTTAGATTTTCATCCATTAAAATTACATAATTTGGTAAATATGCGGATTAGTTTTAATATCGTTAGTTTTAGACTTTCATCCATTAGAATATTTTTTTAAATAAGGACCCGTGAATATTAAATACGGCTAAATTATTAGTAACATGCATATAAATATCAAATGGTAAGCACGTGTTACTTTGATATGAAAATAAATATACGCGATTCTACTTATAACAACGACTCATTAAATTGTTTTTTAAATTTTATATATGAATATCCGTAAAAACATTTTAAAAACTTTACGGAACATATTTTAACTTCATTAACACTCATTATGTGCTACTAAACTGACACATTTTGTACAACATGATATCAATAGTTAAAGTTAAACAATAACATCAGCATCAACCTCAGCATGTCTGTCAGTTAAAAACGTTATACAAAGCTAATTTACTCATTTTAACAAGTGATATGCTCTATTAGGCTGCACCTTCTATTTTTTATTACTTTAGCAGAAAGTGTATTGTGCGCGTTGTTAAGTCCGATATAAATGAAACAAAAAAGTGTACGTTTTGTGTCAATAGTTTGAGTATTACCTGATTGATGTTTCTTTCAGAATGTTATATATACCAGTTGGTCCTTATCCATTGTTTATTCGAACTTGACACATTAAGAGACTGGGAATACAAGTTCATCACCAAGTATGCTAAAGTAGGAACCATAAAAACCCTCTAAACTACACCTGATGCATCAACTACGGATTTACTTTGAAGGTTACTTAGAACATATATTTGATATAATAATTTGCTTATATGGTACATGTGTTTATTGAATTTTAAAATCAAGTTGTCTCTTGAATTTTCATATACTTAAACGGCTAACTCACATAATCCCAAGTTAACGCTATATAAATGCTTTTGTCTCATGCACTGATATGTGTTGCATTAACCTTATTCCAAAGTTGCAACAAAAAAACAAATCTCACAAGTATTTGATGAGTTAATTGCTTTTGAATTTGTTGTAATATAGAATAATGATGATCTATCAAGAGATGTAACTAATGTGTTTCATTTACTTGAAAATCTACTGTGAAAAGAATGAGCCGGTTTACTAAAGTAGTTGCTTAAGTTATTGGAGTTTGGGACTGTTATTTTCTACTAATGATAGTAAGTTTTTAAAGGGTTTTTGGGACCGTCTTAATAGTTAGATTCAGTGGTGATTAGGATTGTTTTAATGACTGTCTTAATAGTTATTAAATGGTTTCTATGAAAGTTTTAATTGCATAATTCAAGGTGTTTTGGACTGTTTTTAATAGCTGAATTGATGGGTGCTGGTAACTGCCTCGATAGCTGAATTCAATGGCGTTCGAGACTATTTCAGTTGCTAATTTTAGAGGTGTTTGGAATTGTAAAAATAGCCGAATACAAGGGGTGTTGCGACTGTTTTTAATAGGCATTGTTATTGCAAAATAAATTTGACTTATACTAAATTAATAGATGTAAAGTTCAAAACATTTTAAGACAATATATTCGGTATTAAATACATGATAAAATTTTTATGTCAAAACCCTGTGCGTGCATGGGTATTATAACTAGTGTTATATAGATACTTTATGAGAATGATTAAAAATTTTGATGTCCGTTATTAACAGGACAAGCGGAAGAGTAAACGTGGTACATTATTTAGGAAATCATTCACGAGCAACGAGATCTTATCAATCATAAGAAGGAGAAAATGACTTTGACATCATTTGTTATATTAGATTCGATATCAGAGTGTTTTTGCAAAACCATTCTCATTGAAAACCAAATTGGACCAATAGGAGAGCTTGATTTTGACAAATAAGCGAAATCAAGCAATATGATTGGCTAATAAAAAGTCAAAATTGAATTGATTTTGGTCAAACTTTAATAAATTCGGTAGATAATTTAATTGAGGAAACAAACACATCAAAATATAGGTGTCAAATTTATAAAAAGAAAAACTTACAAAAAGATGAGGTAATTAATAAAACTTTAGTGGTTGATTCTTAAATATATTATATAGAGTTAAGTGTAAAATTATAAGTCTTCATGTTTTTTAATTGGGAAAATATTAGCTACAATTAATTGTAGCCAATTGGCTACAATTTTGTGCTATAAATGTGGGTCCTGATTCATTTTGTGGGTCCAGATTTTTTTTCTGTGGGTCCCTGATTCAATGCTGGTGTATTTTTTATAAATGATTGTAGCCAATTGGCTACAAAAATTGTAGCCAAGCTATCCCCTTTTTAATTTTAGATAATAAACAAATAACCCCTTATAATTTATACCCCTATACTTTATAATATGAACTTTGTTTACAATTACATAAGTATTAATATTAGTTTGAGACTTTCATCCATTAAAATTACAAAATTTTGTTGATATATGAATTAGTTTTAATATACTTTAAATATATTTAAAATAAATATTAGTTTAAACTTGATTTTTTTTAACTATATAAATCAAATAAGGACTCATATTATCCTATTTAAAAGTTTAATCTACGCATACATGGGTTTGGATATTAAATACGGCTAAATTCTTATTAACGGTAATATAAATATCAAATGTTAAGCATGAGTTACTGTGATATGAAAATAAATATGTGCGATTGTACTTATAGCAACGACCCATGTAATTATTATTTAAAGTTTATATACAGATATCGAAAAACATTTTTAAAAAACTTTACGGAGTATATTTTAACTTCATCGACGCTCATTATGTGCTACTAAACTCGCATATTTTGTACAACATGTTATGAATAGTTAAATAACAACAACAACCTCAACATCTATGTCAGTTGAACAAACTTAAAGCTTTCATCCAATAAAATATTTTACAAAATATTAATAGATATTAATAAATAATGAAAGACTGATACATATTTATTAGTTGTACTTATATCACAATTTTTACGGCTAAATTCTTATATGTCTATATAGTTAACTAAAATTTTAAAATAAATTTGATTTACGTGTAAACCTCGTGCGTGCACGGGACTTTACTAGTTTTGGAGGTTTTGAATTGAAAAGTAGAGGGCAATTAAATTATTCAATTGAGATTTAATATCTCGTGAAAAGGGTCATTTAAAATTGGAAAAATAATCTCTCCTGCAAACAACATGGAGTCTTCGCTACAGCTAGGCATAAGTCACGAATCACTTGTGTACAACATAAAAGTTTAGAGGCTGCAAAATGAACAATCAGGAACCATTTTTGCTTCAGTGATGTTGTCCCCTTTAAAATTCTATGGCCGGCAAGGAGTATTCAAATAGCTAGTAGGTGTGTTCAAGACAAATATACCCTTTATTTCTTCACATTTCTTTTTCCATCTCACTATTTCAGCTACGAACCAAACCACAAAATCAATTTCCCTACCTCATTAGAAATCCTATCTCAAAATCAAACAAAGGAATCATCTATTAAACTCCATCACTTATCCCATTGCTCGTTTAATCTTACAAACCCTCATCAATGCTTGCATATCATACATTACCCAGATAATTCTCACCATCATTTTTTATGTGTGTTTGTTTTTTATATTTGTTGTTGTTTTAATTTTCGTTGGATATTCTTACCACTAATTTTTCATGTTCTTATGTTGTATATCTTGAGGTTCTATTGCTACTTTTGATTCCGAAATTTGATGTTGTTTTTTGCACTCATTGTTTTTGTAAAGTTTTAGTGCTATTTTTTACAAAGGGCAAATTCATCATAAGCTATTTTGACTTCTAAAAAACTTTATCAAGGTCACAAACCAAACAAGATAGCGTTTTTAACATCCTAGAAATTAAAATCACCCTAAAAATAAAATTTCTTAGAATTTGAAATTCTAGAATTTGAAATTAACGAACCAGACGCCCCCTTAAATTATGATTATTATCCATGCACAATATCTATACTACTATATAATGTATTTAGGACATCTATTTTTAGAAAGGCTTAAATTCAGACTTTTTCTTACTAATTATGGAAAGATGCATCTACTGATCCCTCTATTCTATCTCATTTCTCTTTCAAAACCTAAATCATATCTCTATATAAAAATAGAGCCTAAAGTATCATGGTTATAAGTAAACGACAGCAGAGGCACCTTTATTTTTCCGGTGTACAGTGGTGGTTATGGTGGAAGCGGCGGCGAATGGCGGCTGTGGCGACGGGACTACCTGGATCTGACTCAAGAGAATGAGGGGAACCACCACTCGCCGGAGGTGATGGTCAAAGAAGCCGGGAGGTCGCCGGAAAATTAAAAAACAAGAAAATCAAACCATTACTTTAGCCGGCGCGTGGCAGCTCCGGTGGGTGACTGGTTAGTGGAGTTTTGGTCGGGAGAGGATGGTGTAGCTGGTGGTGGTGTTAGATATGTGATAATGGGAGTGATAGTGATGTTGGTTTTTAGAGAGAGAGAGAAATGGACATGGTTGGTAGAGAGAGGGAGGAGCTATGCTTGTTTAGAGAGAGAGATAAAGAGACATGGATGGTGTTCAGGTGGTTCTTTACTTGCAATTATGGATTACTTTTTAGTTTGAACTTTGTCTATATTGTAACCTTTTAAAAACTTCGCAAAGTAAATTATATATTTTTTTAACCAATTCGAAATTTGACAACTTTTCAAAAAAAACATTGTATTAATTTTAAAAAACACACGTTTTATATTTTAAAAACATACGTTTTGCATCAATGGTTGAACCAAAATAAACAGTGTAAGACATGTAAATTAATTACAAAGCATCAACTATTAAAACCCAAAACACATCAAAGACATGGTGCAGTTTTTTCATCGGTGAATCGTGAAAAATATTTGTTTCCTACAAAATTTAGTCAAAAGGTACCCGCCGCCGCATTGCGCGGGTACCATTCTAGTATATAGTGATACATGAGCAAACCCTAATGGATCATAAACCCCAATAACATAACCTATCACATATTATACTCCCGCAGTTCGAGCGGCTAAATCGCGAAGGCTCGGACCGGAGAAAAAACTTAAAACCTTAAATCAATAGCAAATAAAGTTTATTTTTTGATGAAGAGATACAACTTCAAGCGAAAGCAAATTTTCAAGCAGCAGCAAATGCAAATAAAAGCGGTACTAAAATTAAATAAAACAATAGCAAAAGAAAATAACAAATTTGTTTATGAAGAAGCAGCGATTAATATCCATTATGTACCAACATCAAAAGCAAATAAACAAAAGCAGCAAAGCAAAAGCAAAGTGTGACAACCCGCAAATTTCGTGATATGTTCTATTCGGAGAATCGATTGATTATTTTGAGTTTGGAATCATTTTCGAGAAACTAAGCATGTTTATAGTCATTTTTATCAGAAATATTATTCTGAGAAGCATTGACGTTATTCTCATATTTTAAATCCCTCGTTTAGCCTTGGTTTAACCACAAAACACCAAGGGGTGTGCTAGTCAAGTAATGTGATCTTGTGTTTGCGTTGTCGGCTCAACGACACCAAAATGGTGTCGGGTGATGCCATGTTTCGGTTCAACGGGAAATCGCAAAAAGGGTGTGATTGTGTTATTCTCAAAATAGGTAAATGTTAAGGGTGTTTGTTTGTTATTAGACTTATATTTTAAACTGCTTATGTTTCTTTTCTTAACTGCTTAAACTACTGGATTTATTGGTTTAATGGGGTTATTCATTTAGTAAAACATTATTTGGCCCAAATATGGTAATGAAAGGGGGTTAATGGGCATGGGTGACTTGTAACACTTAACAGACTAACTTTTAATCAATAACAGACCAATATTATATATCAAACTTGTGATGTGAATTTTGTGTAACTTGGTGCTCATTGGTACGTTTCGGACTATACTTGGGATATGTAACTTGGATATGGATATTTCGGATAATTATTATTGAACCGGGATTTGAAGTACATGAGCATTTGGACAATTATTGGACGATTCATTATCGATATATTGGACATTGGACGTTGGACAATAGGGACTTATTGGACTTGAACCGAATACAATATATTAGACTCTATACGAATTTAATATATTTGATTCGTAACGAATACTCAATAACGAAATATTGTTTAATAATCAATGGATACTTTTTATTTATTATTAATAAATGGTTTTGAGAGAATTTATTTAAGTTACGATGACTTGGGTACGTTGTATAAACGGATGCGTTATGCCTAAATTTATAGAACATCACAAACAAATGTTTTATTTTAAAATGACTTTTTCTAAACTAATTGACAATGTGGGGAAAATACCGAAACTACCAATTGACCTATTTTATATTACATAGCTAATTGTCGTCATGATCTATGTTTTTTTTGGTTAGCTTGAGCGTTGTTAGCATTTTCACGACTATGTCGATGTTTATTCCTCTTTGGTGTGAGTTGTTTGTCGATATCTTTTTTACTTTGGCATGAGTAACATTTGGAGTCCGTACTTTCTTACCACCACACGAAACATAAAACATTCTTACGAAACGTCGATACTAAACCTTTTACAAGAAATGACATGAATAATCCACGAAAACTATGACACATTGTATTTTATAGACTTTATTATTGTATGAGCTATATTTTGAGATAATCGTATGCGTATTAGGTTACGCCATCTCTATACCATTGTAATCGTGATACCTATCTTCCGGGATTATCGTTGTGATTAGCTCTAGATGTCAGTCGTGTCAGTCGTGTCAGTCGTGATCATTACATTGTTGTGGCTAAGGTGAGTTCATACTCCCTACTTTTTAAACAGTTTTCATAAATATTTTGGGGGAGGATACATGCTCGTTTTAACTAAACCCAATGATTGTTTATCTGAATACGTGCAATGTTTGATTAAGATTTGTTTGATTGATTGATTGACTGAAACCCTTGAATTGGTTGTTCGAATGCATTATGTGTTTACCAGATTTACATGTGAGCTCCTTAGCTCAAACTATTTTCTAGACCTGCAACTACTTTTTGTTTTGCTATGTTGTGTTGGCTAGATATGGTTAGATTTGCGGTAGATGTTGCCTTATGCTAGGGCTGCCTTGGAACTTAGCTAAGAATAGATATCTATCTCCGGCCTAGTTAGGGTAGCAATGGGTGGTTCTGATGAGGCGAAAAATGAACCACTTTTAGGGGGTCATTTAAGCCCGGAATTGAATTTATTTGATCAAATATTGACCTAAATCGTTCCTTTTGTGATTTTAAGTACTTTGGGAGTGAATTCTGGAAAAGGAAGCAATTCGGAAGTTTTTGGAGCATAAAAGTGAAGAAAACGGCAAAGTCTTAATTTTCCATGCTGAGAACAGTACCTGACAGCGTCAAGAGGAAAACCATGACGGCGTCAAGAGTAAAAGTGGTGACGACCCAGTGCAAACCTGACGGCGTCACAAGAAGGGCGTCAAGAGTATTTTTGGTGACGGCCTGCATAAGGAGAATACATGACGGCGTCAGACCCAGATCTAGGCAGTCCGAGAAACTATTTGGCGGCGAGATGACGGCGTCAGACATTTGTTCTTGACGCCGTCACCTATCAAACTCTATATATAGTTTTCTATTTTTCATTCATTAGAGAGGAACTTGTGTGGAGAAAACTAGGGCCGAACTTTGTAAACCCTAGGTCATATTTTACAGTGTTTTCAAGGGTTTTCACCCTTTGAATCCTTCCATGTTCTATTGAGATAAGTCTTCTCTTAATTCAATCAATATGTCTATGTGTTGGTTGATTATATCTTGTGCTTCTCTTGATTTTAACATGCTAGGCTAGATCTATCTTGTGTTTGCTTGGATCTAATGAAACCTAGATATTAATTATGTGTTGATTACTTGTTTATGGTTGTATTGTATGAATGATTTCAATGTTAGGCTTAAGAAAACTGGCAGATCTCCATTGTGTAACATGCTTGAACGTCTTAGGAAACATGAACCGATGTGTACTAGGTTTTATTGGTTGTATTTAATGCATGAGCAAATTCTAGTGATCCCATGTTAGGAGCTTCTTAGCCGGCTCGACATAGGAGTGAAGTAGGCGCTCATAGGATTGGGGAAGTAAGTACGCCACCCCATGAATGGTATTAAGGAATACAATCCATCATCCACGCAACTATAACAAGTAATTAACGTGTAAAAGATATCTAGGGAGTAGTGAAATCTAAGTAAACACATTTCTCCCACATATTGCTCACAACTTTAGTATAATTTAGTTTATTTTTCATTTCTAGTATTTTATTTTGATTGCATCTTAGTATTGGGTTAGTTGACTAGCAACTAATTCCGCCCAACTCCTTCAAAACCCGAGATTTTTACTTGCTTTCTAAAAAATATAAAAATACAAAAAGAATCATCCCTCATCTCTAGACCTAGTCTTTAGGTTTTCTAATCCTAGCGACACTATTCCTAGCTGAACGATCAATCCCCCGGTACTTGTCATTATATTATACTACATCGATCAGGTACACTGCCTGGTGGGGGTTGTAAGCTTCTCGAGATCCCTCGAGAGGTAAAGCCTGGTGTAAACCCCACGCATCAGGTTCCTTGATATAAAGTATGCCTGGCTAGTGACCGCCGAGGGGCCCACTCACTACGACCACTTTATAGCGATTGATATGAAATTGATTTGGTTATGGAATGTTGTTGAAATGTGAAATCTATATTTGCCTCTAGTCACACATAGCACTTAACTCATCAGGTCTACAACTTTATATCTTAAAACTATGAACTCACTAGCGTAAGCTGACCTTTAGCATGTATTCTCATGTATAAGACGATAGCTCACTATTTGAAGGCGCTTGGCAAGTGGCATTGGTCATAGGCGACTCTGATATATATTTGGGACCGCTTTATTTGTTTCATGGGCCTATTTCCGCACTACTTTCTTAAAATGTAAACTTGATGTTTTGTATTGTAACTCTTCTTCCAAATTATTGAAATAAAAACCGTTCTTTGTACATATGTTGTGATACCAATTTTAGTAGCACCCCAATGCATGTATGCTTCCGCTGGACCTGAATTTTAAGGGTGTTACACAAAGCGTAGATATTTTTGCGGCAGTTGGATTCTGGTGGCGTGTCCGTTGTCTGACGAGGTGATTTGGGTATAATCTCGTGCAGAATTTAAAAACAAAAAGATTGGTGTTGACAGCGTCAGTTAATTCTTAATGGTTAAAAAGTTATGGTTAAAATAGTATGCCGGCAGGTTTTGGCCGAAAATTGCATTTTAAGTATATTGTGTATTGCAACAATAGACAAACATGATAATAACAAAATAAATGTGAAGTTTAGAAAATAGTACTGTAAGCCGCTTGATTGTTTAGACCGGAATAAACCAAACAAGGAAAATGTTGAGTCCTGTGATTGTCACAGTTTTCTTATTACTCATTCATCCTCTCCACGTTGCTTGAAATATCATGAACGTCTATCTCCTATGATATAACAACGGATAACCTTGTTAGCACAAAAGGAGTTATCTAGGTTAACCAATATGTGTCTTCCTTCTATTACGAATTGATACACAACGAATTAAGATGAATTAAGTCTTAATTTATAAGGAATGGGAACAGAAGAAAATAGTCAAAATTAATTAACAAAACTAATGTCTCATGAATTAAAATAAAACGATCAACTAATTTTATTTTCAGTTCACGTTAGTACAAATGATGACAACATCAATTGTCATTCAACAAGGGCCGTCTCGTTGATTTCGGTATCCCTGTGCCACAACTATAAAAAAGGCCCGACAAAATACGAAAAAACTAATTTTAGGAAAACAAATTATTAGTAACAAGAAAGAGATTAGTAAAAGTATGACATGAACAATCTCAGTTTGATTATACATTAAAAGATGTTTAATTATGGGGTGATAAACGTTAATTATGTCATTTGCCTAGCATTTGTTATTCGACTATCTACGATTCATGATTGACACTCTCTAATCGATCATTCTCAACAACTTACATGGCCATCCATAATCCATTAGGTATTTTATGTGACGTTATGGATAGTAAGTATGACATGAACAATTTCATTTTCTACTAAAACATGTCAAAACTATATGTCCAAACTTGTATTTTTGAAAGTCATAAATTTTCTGATAATTAGACATCTGTTCAATTTGCAAAAAACATTACTCGATGATAAATATCTTATAACTTTTTTTTAGGGGGAATTTCATATATACCTAATAAAACTTAAAAAATTACATATTTTCTCAAAACATAAGTTTTCAATGCATGATGTACAATGCTTTTAAAGCATGCTTTGAAAAAAAATATAAACAATGAAATTCCGTTAAGGATATATGTAAAATGCCCCCTCTTTTTAATGGCAAATATAAGTATTATAAGGACTAAAAGAAAAATATATGTTGACGGGGACCTCAAATTGAAAGTATTATTAAACCCATAACAAAATGGAAAAGCATCATAATATCAAAATGGCTTTTCGTATAAAAAATAAAAATTGAAATGATTATTCAACCTTCCTAACATAACAAAATTATTAAAAAAAAAAAAAAAAAAAAAAAAAAAAAAAAAAATAGGCCCTCTAAAAGTATGGCCCTGTGCAACCGCACTTATTGCACTCCCTCGTCACCGGCCTTGCATTCAACACTTATGACTAATGTTTTAAAACGTGGGTTGAACCAGAACCAACTCAGAGACCGAGTCGGATGTGACCTGGTTTTTGCTTGTTTAAGAACCAGATTGAACCATCGATTTTTTGTCTGGTTGACCCAGTTTGATAAATCCGGCCGGCTCATGACTTTTTATCAAAAAAAACTAACAAAACTTTTTTTTTCCATCAGCCTTAATAAGTTTAATCAACAAGTTGAAGTGCTGAGAAATAATCTTAGTTAAAATTTGGTAAAACAATAAATTAGAGTTATAAAATATCTTAAGAACACCAGCTAATACAATTTTGATATAGAGTGTTATAACTTACAATCTTAAGTTGATTATTGTTGCAAATCTTTGCTATATTATTATAAATGTAGAACTTAAAAACAAAGCTTATTGGTGGATTCTCAATCTTTCTCATTGGTTCAATCGAATATAGGAATAAAGTTGGATAAATCGTAAATCATGAAAAACTACATATTAAATAAAGAAAAAAAATATCAATATATAGAACCGGCCAGTTCGACCCGACAATTCAACCGGTTGAACTGATGACCCGGTGACCGGTGAACTACTTTAGCAACGAATTTTTATTTATTTATTTATTTATTATTATTATTTTTAACCATCTATGTAAATATAGTTTTGGAGAAAGGTCATATTTGTAACTTTGAAAAAGTTAAATCGTCATGAGTCATGACAACTGTAATCCGTTTGTTAGAGCTAGTAGTGTGAGATTCCAGCTGTGATTACTTTCCGTCTTTCCCTATCTTCTAACTTATTGATAGTGGCACAGTTTCTTCTTTTAGTAAGTATTTTGCTGTCACATCCAAATGACTCACCAGTCAGCACACGTTTCACAGTTTCATAATTTAAAGTAAGCTTACCCGTAAGGGTTATGGTTAGCTAACTTATGAACTTTATGCCATTATGGAACATCTCGACGTAGTTTTGCTTAAACAGAAACAATGATAAAAAGGAATTTTTTTTCTGGAACAAAGAATAGTTTTTATCAAGATAATCTTTTTTTTGAAAACTGGACACTCTAAATTTAAGTTCTTTAAACAATAGTCATCAAAGGTGAAAATTGTTGGAGACGACCAAATTTCAAAAATATTCACTTTACAGTTTACACCTTAAAAGGACTCAAAGTAATTACTTTATCTTCCGTATTAGAGTTCACATTGATTGGCCAATAGGCCAAGATTCTTCTAAATACAATATAAAGACAAGACATCTATCTATTTATGTTTGTATTAAGACTTTCCATAACCAGTTAAATGATGATGATGATGATCATCATGACAACTGTAATGTAATCCAGTTAAACTTTTAAGATGATCTGATCACTTTTCCTCATCCTCCTTCTTCATTGTTGTTCTAGTATTTGTTTGCTGTGATATTCAGAATTTTAGATGACTCGTCAAGCCACCTCTACATCGATGTTTCATAATTCATCGACACTCGAAAATAGATATGTAAGAAATTAACTAGTGATTGTCTTATTATTATTATTATTATTATTATTATTATTATATTTGTAGTATTTTATAAAATTCTCAACTCAGTTAGTACTAGGTTGACTCTTGTAAAAGCTGTTTGTTTAATGATGGTATTTGCGTATTGTCTTAGGCAAGATTAAGTTATGATGATTCGAGAGTCTCTACTATGATTTTCATTTACTGTTTGGTTGCGAGTTTAAATCTTCTCTTATATACATGAGTCTGTGAGGTTATTTCTTGGTTTGGTACAAATATTGAGGAGTAGATTTGTAACTCTTGCGTGTAACTATCTATCTAATTTTTTCAATGTTTAACATATGATACTGGTTGTTTATATTTTTCGAGTAGAGGAATATCTGTTTCATATACACTTACTTTTGACATGGAATATAAGTCTATGTGATACTTCTTTATTTTACTTGTTATATAAAGATGCTCGGAGATGGGATTGGGAGAAAAGTCTTCAAGGGGTTGGACTTGGAGAATGGATATTCAGTCGCAATAAAACAAGTTTCTTTGGAAAATATCGCTGAGAAGGATCTTGACATCATCATGGTATAGTTCTTTTCACATGTCTTATGGAATAAGAAGTACTGAAAATGTTCAATTTAAACTTTGTTCATTATATTTCATATTTGGCCTCACTTGTATCTGACAGATTCAATCTCCTTGCTATGTTGAGTGTAAAGATTACTTTGTTTTGAGAAGCCCCCCCCCCCCCCCCCCCCCCCCCCCCCTTTTTTTTTTTTTTGGTGACAAGTATACAGAATTCTAATTGTTTAAAAAATGTTATGACAAGCTGCATGTAACCCCCCTATATTGTGTTTCTATTGAGTTATTATAATAAGGTCATATACCAAGTTGATACACTACTAATTTGTTTCGTATTTACACCTTTGTTACTATATGTGTATGGACCATACGGGATGTTGTAACTTCTCAGCAAGAGATCGATGTACTTAAGGTACTATCCTTGTTCCACTAGATTCTTTACACTGAGGATTAAGATTTTACCGAAAAGATTTAAGGGAAATTTGGAAGTTCACCACGAGTTTGCGACAGATTTTTTTCATGGTGATTTTTAAACACAATTGCCCTGTTGTGCTATAGTTTTTCGGATGTTCACGTGATATGAATATAAGATACATTCCTTTTGGTGCAGAATTTGAACCACAAAAATATAGTGAAATATCTTGGATCCTTGATGACAGAGACCCATCTTTACATAATTCTTGAGTAAGCATATGATAGAATATATACTAGCTATTAGTTTGACGGATGATACATTAATATATCATGACCGGACTCGAACTCGAGACTTCGTGATTGCACACTTTACGTATGAGTTTCAATTAATTAATAATTATTGTTTTAGTGACGAATAATTATTAAATTCACGAAATGAGCATTTAACGGTACCTAACGATCGTTGGACGAAACATGAAGGACTTGATTTGAAAAGAGTGAAAGTCCGGTTCGGGTTGGGCTTTGTGACCCATGGCCGGCCACCCTCTCCTTAGGGTTAGGAGTTGGCTTTTGCTCCAAGTTTCTTGAATGCTATATAATGAGACCTCCTCTCATTCATTCATTCATCCCTTGGTTCACTTGCAAACCAAATCTCCTTCTCTTTCTTCTCTTGAGTTAGAAATCGAACTACACCCTTATAGGGTTCCTACTAGATTTCTAAGCTCAAAACCATTCTTGTTTAGTTGATCAACTACACCCTTCTAGGGTTCCTACGCGATCTTCTAAACATTGTGTTTGGATTGCTTGTGAATTAAGAACCTAGCTTTTCTTATTGAAACGCTACTAATACGTGTGTTCAAGAACGAAGTGTTGGCATACTTTTGCTAACAAGGTGATTTGCCCTATTCGACTAACCCTAGTCGATCCACCATTAAACCCAATTAGGGTTTATAGTTCTTGTTCCATTGGTTTCTTGTTCTTGCTAGAAATCACAAAGAGGTACGCATCCATTTATATTCGGTTAATTTATTATTTGTATTTGATCTATTCCGCTGCGTACTCTTTGATGTTTATATGTTTATTGTTTTGTATTATTCATATATTCCAACAGTGGCATCAAGAGCCGTTAATACATTATAATGAATTACCGAAACACATAAAATTGAATCGTTTGATTATTACATGCTTGGTGTTCTTATGTTTTTATTTTTTTTCATAAACCCTAGTTTTTATTTTTATTTCGAATTTATTTAATTATTTATATATATGTCGAAAGTTTTTTTTTATTTAAAAAGAAATTAGGGTTTGATGAATTATGTAATAAAAACTTGTAGAAACCCTAGGTTGCATGTAATTTATGTGTATGGATATTGTGATATCTCGTTTGGTTGCGTTCCTTGATTGACATGATTATTTGTATAATATGTGCAATATGGGCATCCATGACAAACCATGCATGTGTTGTCTTGGATTATGATGATTTGGTTTTAAGATTTCATGCTTATTATGCGATTCTTTTATAATTGATAAATTGTTTAGTAAATATTATGTATAAAGATTACTAAAATTTGATTAATTATAATATTAGGGAAGACCCTATTAATCGTGTATTAAATCAATAGTGTATTTTAATATTGATTTTAATTAGCATGACCATTATTGTTGTTGTTTGTTTATTTTATTTTATTACTTTTGTTTTATATGTTTTTAACATGATAGTAACAAAGGGTAATTTCAATAAATAAAATATTAAACGGACTTAATAATGGTGAAATCTTGTTTTGAGCTTACTTAATAAATCTTGGACTTTTGGTTGATTGATCGCGACTGTATTAAGTGGTTGAAAGGTGAAACTAATTATGACAAACTATTAAAGTGGGTATAAGGATGGCTACGCATTAAATTGCGGCCTTAGTGAGCCTCCATTCTGGCTTACCGCTCGCCTGTGAGTCATATTTTAGTCTTTACCTAACATCCATGATAACTACGAAGCACTTAAGGCAAAGTTGTAAGTTTCTCAACGCCTCAATCAAAAGTTTGGAGATTTAAGCTCGTAAAGAAACTAATGAGTAAAAGTTTTTTTACATGAAACATATGCTACAAGATGAATGCATGACATCTTTATACATATATTTTGATTACACACATCAAAAATACTACCCTTAAATTTAAGTTATATGCCATCCAATGAAACGGAAACACCTGAAATTGGATCTACGCCAGGGCGTAACCTGACTAGATTGCAATGGAAGGGCAAATTACATGATTTCATCACTAGCAGATCAACTGGTGTGGTGTCATTATGTAAGTTTGTTGTTTCTTAAATTGGTTAACTTAATTGAGTTGATAGTGGGAACTGATCACTCAAGGCATAAGAAGATGGGGATAAAACATGCTTACATTGCAACTGCGGTTGGCAATTAATGTAAATCCCATCGATTCTAGGAATTGCAATTGAATATTGGCAATTGGGACACGTCTCGTACCTTATTGAATAACGTCATCACTAGCAGATCAACTGATGTGATGAACTTATGTCAATTTGGATCCTAGTTTTTCAGTGAAAATTAAATGGTTATTTGATTATGAACCATGGGTATTTAATTTTCTTGAAAATTTAATTATCGAAAATACTAAAATTGAATTTTGTAATTCTTTTTAACGTATTAATGCAACATTAAAGCCGTAAACGTGGTTTGGTCTTAAATTGGTAAATTGATATAATTCTGCTTTCAAACATAATGTTTGATTGAGAAAAATTTACCGAAATGAAAGAAAGTCTATTTTCAATGAGAGAAGAATAAGACTCAATCCTATTCCTTTTCATGATTGAGAAAGGTTTGATAGGAACATAAGAATAAGACTCAATCCTAAGTCTATTTTCCATGAGAAAAATAAGACTCAATCCTATTCCTTTTCATGATTGAGAAAGGTATAATAGGAACATTAGAATTGTCTACATTCTAATATATAACTCATAGCTATCTTTAATATTTAAGGATATAGCACATCTTATTTTCCATAGAAATTTCATTACTCTTATTTGGTGAATGAATTCTTCTATAACAAATAAGGCATTTGGTTAAATGGAAAATATGAGTTATTAGAAGCTGGACAGATTACCGCAAAATTGGTAAAAGGCAAAGCTAGTATTTTATCTAGTTGTTGTGCTTTAAAGGTGCTACATACCATTATGGGGATGGTAGGCCTATTAAGGAAGAAGCTGCATGCTCAAATTCTTCAAGTTAATATCATTGATGGATAATCCATCATAAACATAGTAGAATACACATTTTAGAACCTGAGTAATTATTACGTATGGGTTTTTCTAAATGTGTAGGAAAGTAAAAACAAGCAAATTGTTTTCACTGGTTATGAAACACGTACAATGTTGTCAAATCCAGTGGGAGCTTTGTGTTGTTTACTGAATATAGAGTTATTGTTATGTTCTCTAATTCAGTGGGAGCTACAAGACTTAATTTCTGTGTAGTAGCCAAAAATTATCTTCAAGATAATTACTTTCAAATTGTAGACACTCATGTTCTTAGGATAGCCATATGCGTTTCTTGATAAGACAAAGTAGTCCTACATCTACTTATGACACAAATCATATTGAATCACATAAACAAACTTATGTTGTGTTGTTTATATACTACATGATATTGTTCAATGCACAAGTGGGAGAATTGTCTATTATGTGCAAAGGAACAATACATAGAGAAATATGATGATAGGATTCTCTTAATTGCAAGGTAAGAGATCAATGTTCTAATAAGACTTATACATTTAATGTGTAAGATTATCTTATGTAGAACATGTGTCATGATTATAAGACTACTTTTATGTCTTATGATATTCAAATTAAAAGAAACACTTGAATTTACAATTTACGTCAGGGTGTAACCTGCCTAGATTGCAATAGAAAGGTAAACTACATGATTTCATTACTAGCAGATCAACTGATGTAATGGAATTATGTGAGTTTGCAGTTTCTTAAATTGGATAATTCATAAAATGACATAAGCAAATGAAGTAGTAAATTAACTTGAAATTACTATTGAAACCAAGTGGAGGTGTTCACAAATACTTTAGTTATTTATGTTTATATCTTCTTATAAACATGAAGTCTTTTAACTATTACAAGACTTATAATAAAGTAAGACGTTAAACTTGTTATGTTTCAAACAAGAAATCATTGAGTTGATCAATGATGTACAACGTAAAGTGGGAATATAACAGTTCATGTCTTCTTAAGACATGAACATGAAGTAACTTGTTCAAAAGGTACTTATGTTATATAGCATGCAATTGGCTTGGAAATTCTATTGTACCATTAAGTTGACTTAGTTGGTAAATAGGTAAGCCAAAGTGAATAAGTTTATCTTACATATTGTTAGTTTGTCTCACAATATTAATTCTAATGAAACATCACAAGTTGCTGGTGTGTTCAGTTAGGAAAAATCAAACTCTTGTTATATTGTTTGATTAAAAGATAAATATGACTTTTTTTCTTTCAAAAGTTGTCAAGGTTAGAAAATTGAGTATGGATTGAATATACAAGACTCCAACCTAGAAGATTAAATAAGACATTATGGAATGTGATGAATCACATTAAAGTCTTAAAATGAAGTTCTGATTTTGTTAATAAGTAGTTTTAACAAACAAGAGTCAGGAACTGTAAAATATTTTTGTAATATCCCAAATGAGAACGATTTAGTGTTGCTCATCTTGCTAAAGTATTTATAAAATACAAAAGGCAAGTGGGAGTTTTGTTTAGATCTTGAAAGATCAAAATTACAAAATATATAATCTTCTAAAACCACACTAGTGAAAATCATGATGAGGTTTGAAATGTAAAGGTTAAATCTCAACATGATGAAACTCTCATTCATAGATCCGTAGGGATGTATCAGATATTTAATTAATATGCTGAGAATTATGAATTACAGGATCAAAGTAAGCATGTTAATCATAATGACGCATTTACTAATTATAGTAAATTGCTCATACTATGAATGTTAAGATGCTGTCCATAAAGATAAGTCAACTTTGAAAATTTGGTTTATCTTAATGAAGATGAGTTTCTGCAAGAGAAGAAAAACCCTAGAGGTTTAAATCTTTGCATAAAGAAACATATGGACAAAATTGTATACATATTTTAATGTATGTCTTATGACAAGATTATTAATCATACTTATGTAATTAACTATGATTGAATACTTTTTCCTAAGCACATTAAAATTACAAGATGGTAATTGTCATACTCATTTTTATGAATATGAAATTTGACAATGGATTATAAAATCTCTTTCTTATATAATTACTTAAGCGAGGACGATGAGTAATTAAGAGTTTTATGAATTCATTTAATCTTTGAAAGTATACAAAATGCAAGAATCCAAGTATGGATAGATGCATGCATCAAGGAGATAAATCTTATGTTTAAATATTAAATCTATGTTTTGATTTATAATTTAAAATAAGATAACTCCTAAGTAATTCTGAAAGCTAGTGGGAGTATTATGTTTACTTATTTAAATCATATATGTTGTATAACATATAGGAAGTAACATTCTATATAAGTTAAATGGTAAGTCATAACTTGGAATGAAACTTTACTTGAAAGATTTAATAAGTAAAACATATAACCTTGAATATATGTTTATTAATGTAAACATGTACGGTAAATGGATCTAATAGAACATGATATATCATTTAGAAAGTTTAAATGGATATGTAGTACATGAATGAAATTTAAGTTGGACACAAGAATTTTTCATGTACATCATGTTGTTGTTATATCATGCTTTGATAAAAGATGATTTGACAACATTGATATCTAATGAAAGATATTAGATAAGTTGTGTAATGAATATTCTAAAGGAATATATTTGGATATAGAATCACATCCTCAGCCTGGAACAATTTCTAGATTCTATAAATGAACAATTTGTAAAATTGTCATAGCCAACAAACTTGAAAGTTTGGAAGGAATAAAACATTACACATTGAAGTTTACGAAAAAGAGCATATTGTTGTTTGCATACAATGATGCTAATATAAATTGAGATGACACTCAATACTAGTCATGGAAGGATTTCATCCTTGTTAATAGCCATGTGTACTAGTTATGCTTAACGGAAAGCATAGTTGCATTATACGTTAAAGAATAAGAATACTTTAAACTTTAAAGGTTTGGAAGTTTAATTATCATAAATTGTATGTTGAGGATGTCATACACATTTTATGATGTATTATGTGGTTATATCAAATTATTTGAATGCACATATACAAGAATTTCATTATTGAAATAAGTATTCTCAAAATTCCGATAGATCAAAGTTAGTTGAATAATGCCTTGTCAACAAGTATGATTACTTGAGGCATAATTGTCAACAAGTATGATTGGTATTACTTGAGACAAAATTCATTAACGAGAATTTTCATGCATTGATCTATTTAGTATTTGGATAAAGGATTGTAAACAATAATTATTCGAATGAAATGAAGTATTGTGTTATGTTTATTTCTATTCATAAATATTGTATCCTATATTTGCATGTTTAATCCATGAATAACTTAAGTTATTCTAAATTGTCCGTTGTCAATTAATGATATGGGAGTATCATTGAACTAAGACAAATGTGAGATTTGGTATAATATATATAAATTATATTGATGTGTAGACAAGCCAAATTCACATGATATTCAATACTGGATAAATTGGATATAGGACAAAATCCCAATTACATGATTGTACTTATGGATGTTGTCATTAGAGTAAATCATGAATATTTATCCTCAGACTTGAGATACCAGGTAACTACTGTGGATGTAGCTCATTTTCTGTAAGATAATCTAACGCTATCCGTAACTGTTAGTTATAAGGATTATTTTCAGAGGTGATGCGAAGTTCATAGGTTATGCTTGTAGTCAATACAGGATTTGGTTCCTTCAAATTTGTTTTGAAGTTTAATACTGTTTGGTCACTCGTAGGATTAACAAGATGTTTGCATGGCCATGCCCAAGATCTATCTGGAATGCGTTCAGATGAATTGGTAATCTTGCTTGATCATAAATAACGAGAAACACTAGTTAATTATGGAATGACTTCGATCCATATCCATATTAACATAGTATTAGAATCAAAATGATAAGTATGATGATGAATCATCAAAGGTGGTTTTTTTCCAGGAAACCATACTCGAGATCGTTCTGGGGACATTGGCGTGTTATGCTAGACTAACCATTGTCATTGTTACATTAATCTATATCCGAGTGGGAGCTATTAGTTTGACGGATGATACATTAATATATCATGACCGGACTCGAACTCGAGACTTCGGGATTGCACACTTTACGTATGAGTTTCAATTAATTAATAATTATTATTTTAGTGACGAATAATTATTAAATTCACGAAATGAGCATTTAACGGTACCTAACGACCGTTGGACGAAACATGAAGGACTTGATTTGAAAAGAGTGAAAGTCCGGTTCGGGTTGGGCTTTGTGACCCATGGCCGGCCACCCTCTCCTTAGGGTTAGGGGTTGGCTTTTGCTCCAAGTTTCTTGAATGCTATATAATGAGACCTCCTCTCATTCATTCATTCATTCATCCCTTGGTTCACTTGCAAACCAAATCTCCTTCCCTTTCTCCTCTTGAGTTAGAAATCGAACTACACCCTTATAGGGTTCCTACTAGATTTCTAAGCTCAAAACCATTCTTGTTTAGTTGATCAACTACACCCTTCTAGGGTTCCTACGCGATCTTCTAAACATTGTGTTTGGATTGCTTGTGAATTAAGAACCTAGCTTTTCTTATTGAAACGCTACTAATACGTGTGTTCAAGAACGAAGTGTTGGCATACTTTTGCTAACAAGGTGATTTGCCCTATTCGACTAACCCTAGTCGATCCACCATTAAACCCAATTAGGGTTTATAGTTCTTGTTCCATTGGTTTCTTGTTCTTGCTAGAAATCACAAAGAGGTACGCATCCATTTATATTCGGTTAATTTATTATTTGTATTTGATCTATTCCGTTGCGTACTCTTTGATGTTTATATGTTTATTGTTTTGTATTATTCATATATTCCAACACTAGCAAATTTTAATATATTATCACTATCAATGATATCAATTTTCAAAACAGTAATTGATGGTGCCCTTGTTAATTTAATTAAGGTATGTGGAGAATGGCTTACTTGCAAACATGATCAAGCCACGTAATTTTGGTCCACTTCCTGAACCGTTGGTCGCTTCTTATATAGCTCAGGTTCTTTACTGACCTTGAATTCAGTCTGATAGGAACAAAATCTGGTTTATTGAGTCGTAATGTGTGAGTAGGTTTTGGAAGGCTTGGTATATTTACATGAACAAGGGGTCGTCCATCGGGACATTAAGGGTGCAAATATCTTGACTACTAAAGAGGTAAGTACATATAACGTACAATATTATTTTGTTCCTTTAGCTTTAAAATCGGGTCTTATCTTGTTACCTGTGTTTACAGGGTCTCGTTAAATTGGCAGATTTCGGGGTTGCCCATAAGCTAACTGAGGGAGACATTAATACCCATTCAGTTGTCGGTACACCATATTGGATGGCTCCCGAGGTTATTTATATATTCTTATTTTGTCAGCACGAACTTCATATTTCTGATCATTCAAAGACATTAGACATTTATGCGCATCTTAATTTCGTTTTTTGTTTAGGTGATTGAAATGTCGGGAGTTTGTGCTGCATCTGATATATGGAGTGTTGGTTGTACAGTGATTGAGCTACTAACTGGTGTACCGCCTTACTATAATCTTCAACCCATGCCTGCTCTCTTTAAGATTGTTCAGGTGTTCTTTCATCTATAAAGTGTCAATCTTACCGCATGATTTATGATAACTTATGTGTTTTTTGACACGTGCCTTGAATGCAATGTTTTCATTTAATTTAGCATTAATTAACATATAAAAATACCTTGTCAAACTTGTTGTGAATGGTCAAATTACCATAACGATGAGTGTACTCATTTACCGACTTTCCTCAACTTGTTGTTTATTAGGATGACAAACCTCCAATACCCAACAACTTATCACCTGGAGTCACAGACTTTCTGAGCCAGTGCTTTAGAAAGGTAATGTGTAAATAGGCCATCTGATTATATTAGAGTTGTCAAAATGGGCGGGTAAGGTACATGTCAAAACATGTTATATATTTGGATGGGTCAGGTTGAGTTGGCAGCTAACTTTATATTTTACTCTTTATTCAGGATGCTAGGTTGAGACCCGGTGCAAAGACACTCCTTTCTCACACCTGGATACAAAGTTTCCGACGTCTTTTTGGATAATATTATTAAGAGGCCGGTATTATGCTTAGGAATACATTTTAAGCAACTTTGATTATATTAAACAATATCCAAGTGTCTGGTCAAATGGTCAATCATTTGGTCTGTAAATGTGATATTTAGGGATTACCTGGTAGAAAATGGAGCACTAATTGTTTCTAAACCACTTGAGATTTGTTTTTTGTGTTATGAGCTTTAGTGTTAAATTAGTATATTTTATTGCAAAGGATATGTTGATGTTCATGCTAAATAGCTAGACTCAAAACTGAGCTAAACAAAGAGCATATATAACTGAGCTAAATTGAGAGCTATATAATTTAAGGATGCTAAAGTGGTGGTAAAGAGACGTTTATTGTTCCAGATGCAATAATCGATCATTCTCTACTTATTTCAGTCCTTGAATAGGGTGGAAGAACTAGGACGAACAAGTGGTTGATGTGGAATAATTTGTACTGAACACATCAAAACTACAAGTATCTTATTGCAAATTATGAGTTGAAAGTTGAAACCATCATTTCAAAAGGCATAAGCATACTTTTAGCTTTCAGTTTAACCCATGCATATTTACATTTTAAGTTACTATTGTACTATGTTTTATTAAATGCCACGTTTAGAATCAAGTGTCATTATGAAGAATAGAAATACAATTTTCTCTAAACTTATAAGCGAGCTAAAACAATGGACATTTTTGCTGTAAACAACGGGATCTCCCTTGATAAGATACGTGCAACAAACGTGTGTGCCACCGATTAAAAAAACTGCTACTTATCACCAAGCGTCCCGGCCTCTTTGATGAAGCGAAAAGTGTACCGCTTTTCGGGGGTCATTTAAGGCCAAAGTCGAGATTATTTGATCAAATATTGCCCTGAATCGTTTCTTTTGTTATTTTAGGTACTTTTGAGAGAAATTTTACAAAAGAAAGCATTTTGGACGTTTTTGGAGCGAAAAAGTGAACAAAACGACAAAGTCTCAAAAACATGCTGGAAATTGCACTTGACGGCGTCACAAGGTGCTAGTGACGACGTCATGAGTTGACAAAAGGGTGGATAAATCAAATACACGTGATGCGCCAGAATGTTTTGTGAAGAGGTCTTGACGGCGTCACGTACAAAATTTCCAATGACATCAAGAGTTACTGCAAAGAGTGACGGCCCAGAACCCATAAAGAGTGACGGCTTCAGAAGTGGATCTAGGCAATACGAGTTTATTTTGGCGGCGAGTTGACTGCGTGACATATTACTCTTGACGGCGTCAGAAGACAAAATCTATATATAGTCGGCTCGACATAGGATTGTGGTAGAAGCTTATAGAGTTAGGGAAGATCGTACACGGCCCTACGAATGGTATTAAGGAATATAATCTGTCATCCATGCAATTGTAACAAACTAATCAACCTGTAAAAGATAGCTAAGGAGTAATGAAATCTAAGTAAAAACAATTTACTCTCATTATTGTTTACACCACAATTTAGTTTAAGTTTATTTTATTTTATTTTATTTTGATTGCATCTTTAGTTAATTGGGTTAGTTGACTAGCAACTAATTCTGCCCACTCCTTCTAAAACCGAGATTTTTAATTGCTTTCCTAAAAATATAAAAATACAAAAAGAATCATCCCTCACCTCTAGACCTAGTTTTAGTGAGTTTTAACCCTAGCGAACACTATTCTTTGAGTTGAACGATCAATCCCCCGGTACTTGTAACTATACTATACTACAACGAACAGGTACATTGCCTGGTGGGGATTGCAAGCTTCTCAAGATCCCTTGAGAGGTAAAACCTTTTGCGAGGGCGCAATTCCACGCATCACTCTTTCTCTCCGTCGAAACTAAAAATGTCACAATACGCCATTATTGTAAACAGTATATTGCTTAATGATCATGGGTTACAATGTTTAGTATAAATAACATACTAATGGGCCTACATACAAATACTAAAGTATAATAATAAACATGGCATATGGGTCGAATACATAATTCCGCTAATAGCCCCCTTGCAGTTGGAGCGGGAGAGGAATGAACGATCAAGCCGGACCGAAACTCATCAAATAAAACCATAGGCAATCCTTTGGTGAAGATATCTTCTGCGTATTGACAACGAGATGGAACATGAAGAACACGGACATGACCAGTAGCCACCAAGTCACGAACAAAGTTAATATCAATCTCTAAATACTTCGTGCGTTGATGTTGCACGGGATTAGAAGAGAGATATACAACACTCACATTTTCACAATAAATAATCGTAGCAGTCCAAAGTGGTGTATAAATCTCTCGTAATAAATTACGTAACCATCAAGTCTCAGCAATAACATTAGCAACACCCCGATACTCAACTTCAGCATTAGACCGAGAAAGCATAAAATGACGCTTAGAGGACCAAGACCAAAGATTGTTGCCAAGAAAAACACAATAACCTGATGTAGACCTGCGTGTAGTCGGACAGCCTGCCCAATCTACATCTGAGTATGCAACCAAAGAGAAAGTTGAGGACGAATAACGCTGCAGTCTATAGTCTAAGGTTCCCCAAACATAATGTAATATCCTCTTAAAAGCAGAGAAATGGGGCTCCCGAGGTTCATGCATAAAAAGACATACCTGCTAAATAGCATAAGATATATCCGATCTAGTAAACGTAAGATACTATAGAGCCCCTGCAAGACTACGATACAAAATGGGGTCAGAAACCGGGTCACTATCATCTACAAGTTTGGTGTATGTATCAACAGGAGTTCGACAAGGGTTGCAAGTAAGCATATTAGCACGCTCAAGAACCTCAGTGGCATACTTCGATTGAGAAAGTAAAATCCCCGAAGTATACGCGTCACAAAAATGCCCAGAAAATAATTAAGAGGTCCAAGATCAATCATAGAAAACTCAGCATGAAGCAAAGCAATAACCTGCTGTAGAAGAGTGGCTGAAGATGCAATCAAAACTATATCATCAACATATAATAATAAGTAATCAGTATCCTCCCTTGTCAAAAAATAAAAAGTGATGTGTCAAACCGATTGTGCCAAAACCCACATAAGCTGCACAAGTAGCAAACCTCTGAAACTAGGCTCGACGAGCCTGTTTAAGCCCATACAGTGATCTCTGCAAAAGACAAACATGATCAGGACGCTGAGGATCTCGAAAACCAGGAGGCTGATGCATATAAACAATCTCAAATAAATATCCATGTAGAAATGCATTCTTAGGTCAGTGTCGAGAAATAGCAAGACTAAGAACAATGTGAATAGTATCCGATTTCACAACCAGACTAAATGTATCATCAACTTTAAAACGTGTAAGCTAGGTGCTGCCATTCGCTACAAGGAGAGCCTTGTAACGATTAAAGCTACCATCTGCATTATGTTTATGCCGAAACAACCACATAGAACGAACAATGTCCGTGTCCTGCGGCCGAGGCACAAGAATCCAAGTATTATTTTTAATTAATGCATTATATTTATCAATCATAGCATTATGCCAATTGGGGTCATTAAATGCATGGGTGTAAGACTTAGGAAGTGGTGAAATGGTGGACACATTGAAAGTAAAACATTGAGTACGACGATTAGAACCAACACGAAAGCGAGTGACCATGGGATGAGTTGACGCGAGATTAGGATTATTGTATGTGTTTGGTTGAACAGTGGCTGGGTGGGAAGTGAGGGGCTGTTGGGTTGAAGCTGGTATTGGGCCGAGAGTGGTAATGAGCTGAGAAGTGGATGGTGGGCTTTGGGTGACATCAGGTTGGTGAGTAACGGTTAGGCCTTGTGTAGTAGTGGGCTGAGAGATGGAGAGTGGGCTGGGTGAACCATTGGTTGTCAGGCTCCGTGGGATAGAATGATGACCACGTTTGAGCTAGTCGAATCAGTACTTATTGTTATACCGTCCGTGCCCCTTATAGCCACTTAACTCGCTTTCAAGAATAAGAATTTGATGAAACAATAGCGAATCCTATAGCGGCTTCAGCAGCTGCAATAGCTATAACAAAAATATAAAAATTGCTCCTTTTAATTGACGACTATCAAAAAAATAGAAAATGTTAAAAAATTGAGATTAACCGCATTTAATATAAGTTCAAGACACATAAGAGCCTTAACCATATTTCTACTTGTAATCAATCCATATAGACCGACATAAAATAAATAGGCACTTAAAACAAGTACATGTTCGAGCACTCTTCGTACCTCTGGTCCAGCCTCACAACCTTTCGCTGGTTGGTAAGAAGTCAGTCTTTTGTAACTCCATTATGTTGAATCTACGATAGAACCCGTATTTTCATAGTCTAGTCAAAAGAATAGTTTGATCCTGGCTTAGAAGGAACGCTAGCTATATGCTTAACACATGCAAGTCGAACATTGTTATCTAGGTGCTGGGCAAAAGGAAAAGAGGCTCCTAGGGTTTACGAGTGATGAGGCGAAAAATGAACCATTTTTAAGGGGTCATTTAAGCCCGAATTCAAATTTATTTGATCAAATATTGCCCTAAATCGTTCCTTTTGTCATTTTAGGTACTTTTGGAGTGAAATCTGGAAAAGGAAGCATTTTGGACGTTTTTGGAGCATAAAAGTGAAGAAAACAGCAAAGACTTAATTTTCTTTGCTGGGAACAGTACCTGACGGCGTCACAAGCTTCTACATGACGGCGTCAAGGGTTATACAAGAGGTGGAAGTGGACAATACACGTGACGATCCAGAAAGTTTTTTACATAGGAGATGACGGCGTCACCCAAGGCCGTCATGGTCCAAGTATTAGTGACGGCCCAGAAGAAATTTACTCATGACGGCGTCAAAAGTGGATCTAGGCAATCCGATTTCATTATGGGCGGCGAGTTGACGGCGTCACGAATTCCTTCTTGACTCCATCACCCTGTAAAATCTATATATAGTTTTCCAAATTTCATTTATTGGTGTGCAACTTTGAGGGAAAAACCCTAGGTCGAATTTTTCCAGCTTTTTCAAGGGTTTCAACCCTTTGAACTTTTCATGTCAATTTGAGATAAGTACTCTTTCAATTCAATCAATATGTCTATGTGTTGCTTGAATATATCTTACACTTGTCTTCAATTTAACATGCTCAGCTAGATCTCTTTTGTGTTTGCTTAGATTTAGTGAAACCTAGATGTTAATTATGGGTTGATTGTTTGTTTATAGTTGTTACGGATGATTGTATTCGATGTTAGGCTTAAGAAAACTGGCAGACTTCCATTGGTAACATGCTTGAACGTCTTAAGAAACATGATTAGAGGTGTACTATGATTTTTGGTTGTATTTAATGCGTAGGAGAATTCTAATGATCCCATGTTAGGAGCTTCTAACGGCTCGACATAAGAGTGAAGTAGGATCATATAGAGTTAGGGAATATTGTACACGGCCCTACGACTAGTATTAAGGAATATGACCCGTCATCCATGCAATTGTAACAAACTATCAACATGTAAAAGATATCTAGGGAGTAATGAAACCTAAGTAAACACAACTTTCCCTATCATTATTTACACCACTAGTATAATTAGCTTTATTTTCATTTATGTTATTTTATTTCGATTGCATCTTAGTTATTTGGGTTAGTTGGCTAGCAGCTAATTCCGCCCACTCTTCCAAAACCCAAGATTTTTACTTGCTTTTCATAAAATCTAAAAATATAAAAAGAATCATCCCTCACCTCTAGACCTAGTTTTTAGGCTTTCTAATCCTAGCGACACTATTCCTGAGTTGAACGATCAGTCCCCCTGTACTTGTTACCATACTATACTACAACGATCACGTACACTGCCTGGTGGGGGTTGTAAGCTTCTCGAGATCCCTCGAGAGGTAAAGCCTGGTGCGATTTTCACGTACCAACGAGAATCATATCTAAGATCTCGTCTAAAGGCAGAGGTGAGCTTTCTCACTATACAATGTAAAAAAAGGACCAATGACGATGAAGGAGGAGTAGGAGCTAGCTTTAATTGAAGTAGGGGCGGAATCAAAGCGAAGAAATTATGAGTTCATGCCACGACGATCTATATGTAAGGGAAGTTTTTTTTTATGCATTCCTGTTAAGAATGAAGAAGAAGAGAGATCTTCTTTTGAACAAGAAAATTGGGTCACATCTTCTTCTATTTTGCCAGAATTCGTTGATTGCTCCATACAAATTTACAATGGAAAAACTCCTGTTAGTTGTAATATCACTAAAGGAGGTCATCAATTTGGAGAGTTTGCTTCTTTCGAGATATTTTTTGCCGATTCGTCTTCGGATGATGAAAATGAAGTTAGTACCAAGTTTTTGATGTTTGCGGAAGATTGTTGGGAGGCTTATCAAGCGTCACAACCTAAAGAAACACGAAAGCAAATTAGTAGGGATCCTTTGGGTGCTCATAACCGTTTAGTGACTGCTTACTTCTGCGCTCAGCCAACATACGACGATGACCAATTCCATGATCGTTTCCGAATGAGCCAAAGACTATTCACACGAATTGTTCGAGAGGTAACCAATCATTCACCTTATTTCCAACAAACTCCTAATTGTGCGGGCATACTCGGTATTTCTCCGTTGATGAAGTGTACTTCGTCAATTCATCAATTGGCATACGGAGTCAATCCTGATATGCTAGACGAATATGTGTAAATGGGTGTGTCAACAATTCGTGAGTATCTCTATAAATTTTGTGTGGCCATCATGGAGTTATATGGTCCAGAGTATTTGCGAAAGCCGACGGTTACTGACATTGACAGACTCTATGAGCATCACTATCGAGTTCATGGGTTTCCTGGGCTGATAGGAAGCATTGATTGTACAGATTGGCCGTGGGAGAATTGCTCACATGCTTTAAAAGCTCAATTTTGTAGGGGTGATCACGGGAAAACTCCTTTCTTTTTATTGGAAGCAATCGCCTCCTAAGATTTATGGATTTGGCATTCGTTCTTTGGTGTCTCCGGGATGAATAATGACGTAAATGTTTTACGTGCATCGCCTCTTTTCAATGATCTCAAAATGGAAAGAGCACCAGATGTGGAATTATTTGCTAACATCGTGCCTTATAAACGGGGATATTATCTTGCTGATGGGATATATCCGGAATACTTTGTTATTGTGAAGTCCACTAAAAATCCAGGGTGTCAATTGTATAAGAGGATGCACGAAGCCGCAAGAAAAGATGTGGAACGTGCTTTTGGTGTACTAAAGAAGAAGTTCCTAATGATTAAACATCCGGCTAAAGGATTTGACAAAGAGCATCTTGGACATATAATGTACACATGCATCATATTACATAATATAATAATTCAAGACGAAGGGCGGGCGATATCTCCCGAATTCTTTCCAGCGGAGCAGCATAAGAATGCATGAGGAATCATTTGAAATTACTAGGGAGATATGCAATAAAACAATTCATCTTAACCTCAAAGCCGATTTGGTGGAAGACATTTCGCAACATCATAATCCAAACTAGTTTAGTCATTTTATTATCATATGTTTTAATGTTATTTGAATCTATTGTAATATTTTTATTTTATTTGAATTATTATGTAACGTTTTAATTATTAATGAAATTTGAGTTTATGTTAAAAATGTTTTAAAAAAATTGAACTTGGTCACCCTTACTGGGGCACCCAATCGCGTGCAGTTCGCTGGAGAGAGAAAGCTGACATGACAGAAAAAAAAGAGGGGGATTGAATAACCTTACTGTGTCCAGCCTAACAACTTCTTATCATACCTCACTAAATAAAAAAGTCAAAAATATCTTTAGTATCATTTTACTTTGCTCTAATAATAAAATTGGCAAGTAAACACACGGTAGCTTTTTAATTATAAAATAATTTTCAAAACAAGTTAACACATGGTGGTTGAATAAATATTGAATCCATAAGTTTTGCATCAAGGGTCAAACCAAAATCACGATTTCACAAGTATACAATTATTTGCCGCTATACACCGTCACTTTGCACGAGTATTTGTATAGTCTATATTAAAAAGTCCAAAAAACCTTAAAAGTCTTAAATTGCACAAATACAATACCTTAAAAATCAATATTACCTGCATAAAATAAGCTTATCACTCTGTATTCTAGCTACGTGTGACTATAAGTTGCTGTCAACTACTTTAAACATCTATCTCTAAGAAAATTTTGACTACCGTCTCTATCAAGTATCGCGTGGATGCCCTGCTACATTGTATGAGATAGATTGCTATTTGATTGATTTCTATTTTATATATTGCGACTGCATCTCACTGAAAATTGTATTATGAAAAAACATTGTCATGAAAAATGTAGTATTGAAAGACATTACTTGTTAAAAATTTAATTACAAAATGCCCGCCGTAGCAACACGCGGGTACCTTGCTAGTTATTTTTATTTATTTTAGAATTGTTAGCTTATTATTTTGAAAAATAAGCCTTTCAAGATTGAAAAGCTTTGTTTTATTATCAAGCTTCAAACTTTTATATAAAAAATCTAGCTCTAAAAGAAACGTTCTCAAATGAACTGTTCAGAAAAATTTCAACTTTTTTTGTAAAATTGTCTAAATTGCGACCATGTAATAACCTTGACACTATGATTATAGAAAAAGGTAATTCATTGTTAAATTAGAGACCTCGGTGTGGGCAAGTTATTCGCCCGCCAAAGACCCAGCAACACATGAAAGGCACGTTGTGCTGCACCGTGCCTCATGTTATTCGTCCACCGTTTGCCTTTTAACTATTCCAATCACATGGGTCGTTGGTATTTTTTATTTTTATTTTTTGTGAGTGAGTAGGTATTTTTTTTGTGGGTGTTTTGTGGGACCTACAAAGTGTTATTGGTTTTTTATTAGAGAACATATTTTAGTTGTTGGTGTGTTATTAGGAGGGTGATGAGGTGTCGTTGAGGTTGCCACAAACAACGTGTTATTTGTCATTACCACACTAAGCACTCTTATAGCCCTTTACCCATTTCTTGTCATTTTTTTTTTTAATTTTTAATAGAGTAAACCATAAAAATCATCCTTGTGGTTTATAGTTATTGGCATTAATCATTTCTGGCCCATACTATTGACACTAACTATCTCTAGATGGTGAAACGTTTTCCACAATACATCCCTCATCACTAACTTTGTTAGTGTTACTTGTTAACTGGCCCACGTGAAATAACATGTGACAATATGTTTGTCGATATACCACAGGGTGATTTTTGCAATATACTTTCTCCATTTATTTCCTTTTTCTTTTGTTGAGATTATGCCACATTTAACACACACACACAAATCAATCCCTGTCTTCTATGTCCTTTTTGTCCATCCTAATCTTTGCCTTTTTTTAGTTACCTTCTTCTTAATTGTGTTTGTGACAACTTTATGTGGGAGTTCTTCTATCATTACCTTTTGAGATGACTTAAAATAAGTTTCTAGACATGTAGCCTCATGTCAACATAAGCCTCAATTAGTTTCCGCTTATCTATATATTTGCTCATGCTCAAAACATCTATATCACTACCTAATGCTTGTAGGCCATAATATAAATTATTGTTTGCTATTTTATAATGATAATACATGATGCATCATTTTTTGTAACCTAACTATCGAATCGTAACATTTAATTCAATAATTGAAAATAAACTAGCATCTACCATATAAAAGTAGCTGAAAGTCTCTTTCTTCTACTGTCTGTTTGGCGGGTCACTAAAACAACCATCATGATAAATCTTAAATAAGTAATAATTTGATAATGTGCTTGTAAATAGTAAAACACATTTCAAAACTAGGGTTAGAACAACGCATTATCAAAAAAAGAAAAAAAAAAGAAAAAAAAAGGATTTTGATATAACTTACTATATGCTTGTACTTCATCAACATCATCTTCGTAAGTACGAATATCCCATTCATAAACCACCATTAATAATGTTTTTAACGATTATAAAATTGATTTAGGTTTGTGATTAAAATTTTTCTGCTTTTGTTAGGTTCAAATCTAATTTCTATTTTCTACCATGTTGGTTGTGAGACTGGTTTGCGAGGCCATCTTATACCATCTGTAATAATGAAAAATTGCATGCGTCCTTTGTCCATCTGGCACTCCACGACCGAGTCTTGCTTGCTACGATCACCCCATAAGCATGAGCCTTGGGCCAAAATTTGGAGAACTCGATCGTATAGCCGACCAAGTCTTGGAGCCGTATTTGTGTAGGGGGTGTGTGTGTGATTTTTGTTTTTGTGGGTATATTTATGTCTAAGTGAGGCATATTTGAGTAGTAAAGTTAGTTGTCTTATTACACTAAGACCGGAGGGAGTGGAGGGTGACCTCTCACTCATGAGGTGCTCCTTCACTCGTGACCCCATTCCAACAAACACTCCTTACGCGTGAGAGGAGGAAAAAGGGAGGTAAGAAGTGAGCAGAGACGGAGCCAGGAATCTAAGTTAAGGGGGGCCGAAATTTTTTACAGCATGATAGTAACACACGAATAATAGATCGTCAAAATTACGAGTATTCATAAAGGGGCAAGTTTCATTCGATTTTGTTGTTACAATTGTAATAAGAAACTTGTACATTTCGTTTTGCTTGTCTTATTTTTTTTAATATCCAAAAATTAACAAATAGGATAAGAAATAATACTTTAGAAAATTAAAAGCGTTGTTTTGTCTCGAACCAAACATTTTGAGCAACATATTAAGATGGGTTAACTTTGTCAATTATTAAATGTTAAAGGGGTCAAACAAGATTTTTGTTACATCTTTAAAATGTTTAATAATTAAACAAAATTTCCTTGAGCCCACAAAAAACAAATATGTGCTTGTTGGTTGTCTTCCCTTAAAAAGAATAGAAGCAATACCCTGTTTTTAAAGCCAGTAATAGTAAGCACTTAGAGAACATAAAAAAAAAAAAAAAAAAACCCCGCATACCGGAAAATCAAACTACAAAGGTAGGCTAGTTTGGCCGGTTGGGTGGGGGGTGGGGGGGGGGGGGGGGGGGGAGCACCCGCCAGCCCCCCACTAGCTCTGTCGCTGGAGGTGAGTCGGTCACCTATTGGTTCTCGTGCTATCTTTGTGTATTTTATTGTTTTTTTTATCTTGTTTGTGAGTGTGTGTGAAGTATTTAGTGGGATATATTTGTATATAGTTGATATTTTAAAGAAAGGTGATGGGTAGTATGACCACTACGAGTGAAAGATGAGATGGAGTGAGGAGAACTAAGAGGACATATAAAGTTGAGGTGACGCTGATGTGAAAGGTGAGCGAGTGTGACCAACTCTCACCATCCATATCATTGCCACCTCACCTTTCACTCTCCTCTCACTTCCTATCACCTTTCACCCGTTTTGGTCACCTTCCCATCATCTTTAATTAAAATAAAAACTTTATACAATTATACGCTACTAAATACCCCACACATAAACCAAATATTTAATTATAAACCATCATACTTTGCACGGATTCCTAAAGGTGAGCCACGGCTCACCTTTTCTTTTTTTCCCCATGCTCACTCGTGAGAATGGGTGTATATTATGGGGTTCACGAGTGAGGTGAGGCTTCACCATGCCCTCCTCACCATCCACTCCGTGTAGTCTAAGGGAGTGTTCTTTTTCCACTTATTCAGTGAGGCCTAACCTCTATTTCATCTTGTAAAGACCCACAAAAATCTCTCTTTATTAAGAAGCTAACATAGACTTTTTTCCACACGACTTAATTTAAAAAACACCTTTTAAATTGATGATGAAGTTGATCGTAGAGAGAAAAAACTGATGTGAGTATGTGTTGACTAGGGCTGAGCAAACCACCCGAACGGACCGGATCGACCGAGACCGGACCGGACGGGACCGAGACCGGACGGGACAGGACTGGACCGACCACATTCGGTCCGGTCTTCGGTTTCAGCTTTTGGGCTAATTCGGTCTCGGTCTTGGTCGGTTCGGTCCGGCCCGGACTACAAACCGATTATTTTGCCTTGTTCGACCAGACCGGACCGGACCGGACCGACCACATTCGATCCGGTCCTCAGTATCGACTTTTGGACTAATACGATCTCGGTCTTAATCGGTCCAGTCCGGACCAATGCTCAGCCCTAACCGTGATAAAGGGTTTAAAGGTCAAAAGAGGGAAAGACCAAATGTTCCATTCACACAAACAGTGAAGGGACCATTTCTACAGCTCAATAAAAAAAATATAAATATCAGCAATAAACAATACAGACAGACATATTGACATTGACAGAAAGGCCAAACAACCAATCGGAACAAACCACCTTTCCGATCACCGGAATATTCCATCTCCGATCACTCTCCACCATAAACCACCACAACCGAACTCACTCAAACCTCAATTCCACTCAGAATTGACGCAATTTAGCTTCTAGGGTTTCTGAAAACCCTAGAAATCCAAACATGTCTCGTCAAGCCCCTACTACCGCTTTTCATAAGTCCAAAACCCTAGATAACAAATATGTATGATTCTGTAGCTTAATTTTTGCTTAATTTTGTGTTTTTATGTGGAATTGAAGCTGTGATTTTACTTAATTTTGTGTGAATTTTGGGGGAAAGTGTGAATTAGGGATCCGAAGATAGTGCGTGTTTTTGGATTAATTGTAGAGCTGATTTTAGTGATGCAATGTAGCTTGGCAGAGTAGTTAGAAGTTGATTAATTGCTGTTTGAGAGTTTTGGTTTGTGTTTTGAATGATGTGGAGTTTGGAATTGTTGGTGAAATTTTGTAGCGGATATAGGGATCCGAAGATAGTGCGTGTTTTGGATAGGTTTGAGATTCTGTAAATGTAGTTGAGCTTTTAGTAAACATGTAGACTTGGTTTGAGTGACCAATGTAGCTTGGCGAAATAGTTTGAATAGTTAGGAGTTGATTCAATGTCGCACGTTTTATGGTTTGTATTTGAATATGAGGAGTTTGGAAGATTTTAACTTTGCTTGATTTTATAGGATTAGAAAACACGTGTTCTGTAGTTTAATAAATGGATATATAAGAATGATTTTTTGACAGGTGAATTAACTTATAGCAAAAGCTACGTCACTGTAAAATGCCGATTATTAGTTTGTAAGGAAATGCATGTTGACTTTAAATTTGGAAAGTACTATGTTTGACATTGAACTTGGGCTTGTATGATTGTTTGCCATTTTAAAAGTGATAACGGGAACCAAGTGAGTGATATTTTATAGCTATAAGATACCCTCACGTGAGACATATGCTTAAGTTAGTTGTCATAAATGAACTTTTGATTTTCCAATAGTGAGGGGATTCTAAGTCATTTATAATGTTACCTTTTCTTTTTGCGACTGGAACATCATGATATATAGTCTAATATATGACGTATCTACATGACGGAAAGTGATTGTTGTGTACATTTTTTTTAATAAACAATGCACCAGGGTGGTTGCCTTATATATTTGCACCTAGCCACCTAGTGGAATATTTATATTTTCGTTCTATACTTTAAGTATGTAAATCTGCATATTGAATGTCTATATGCTATTTTTTGGACTTTGGAAGATTCTTGGAGATGAGATTGGGAAAGGAGCATATGGTCGAGTGTACAAGGGACTGGACTTGGAGAATGGAGATTTTGTTGCCATTAAGCAAGTTTCTTTGGAAAATATTGCCCAGGAGGATCTTAACATCATCATGGTATTTTTTAGTCATTTTGCCGTTAGCTTGTTTGTTCTATATCATCATTCATATTGTTTACTTTAGTAACCAAACTCCTATATGTTTATATTTTGTTATGTTTGTCCACTCGCATAAAGCTTTAGTAGAATCTTACAATTAAGGGTCAGAATATGGTCTCATCTATAGCCCGTTGCATGTCTATGTATGCAATTATGTTAAAATTTCCCTGTAGCTGGTGCTTTAGGTTATTTGGTAAGCATGGCACTAGTCTTGCATAGGGTGCATTAAAGACTATATATATTCGGTACGCTTCTTTTAAGAATTGGAAAAACATAGCAACAAGAATCTGTTTTGTCTTTCAACTTAGTCTCTTGTCATATTTGGTGGGGGTTAGTTGTTCTAAACACATTGTCGTGTAACGATTTTATCAGTCCTAATGTGGTTTTAATTGTTTATCATAAGATGGTTCTGTTGGTTACTTATCATCTTGATACACAACTACTTTAAGTTGTACTTATACGTTTGCTGCTTTCTGTATGGACAAATCATGAACCCGCTCGGACGTGGTAACTTTTCAGCAAGAGATTGATTTGCTTAAGGTAATACTCTTGTTTTGACTTGCTGTAAACAGTACATAAGTTTTATAGACGTCTTGTACTTTAGAAATGTTCAATTTTTAATTGTCAAAATTTAAACATTTTGTAGGCTTTTGGATTATATTTGGTTTTGGATCTTCATGTGATATGATGTTTTTTCTTTTGTTGCAGAATCTGAACCACAAAAATATAGTGAAATATCTTGGATCCTTAAAGACAAAGACACATCTTCATATAATTCTTGAGTAAGTATGGTAGTTTGTATAGATATGTTTATCAGTGCCCCAGTGTTAACAACTTTTGAAGGTATTGTTTTATGAATGGTGATTTTTTGACATCAGGTACGTGGAGAATGGCTCACTTGCAAACATTATTAAGCCAAATAAATTTGGGCCATTACCTGAACCGTTGGTGGCTTTTTATATAGCTCAGGTTTGTTGCTGTCCTTGAATTCATTAACATGGACCAAAATTTGCTATATTGAGTTTGAACATGTGAATAGGTTTTGGAAGGCTTGGTTTATTTGCATGAACAGGGGGTCATTCATAGGGATATTAAGGGGGCAAATATATTGACTACTAAAGAGGTAATCATATGTTTCCTTTGAAGCAGCTGATATCACCTGTTATATTACATCAATGTTATCTTACCCTTTTTATTTATGTTAACTATCCTTTTCTAGGGCCTTGTTAAACTGGCAGATTTTGGGGTTGCTACAAAGCTAACTGAGGCTGATGTTAATACACATTCAGTTGTTGGTACTCCTTACTGGATGGCACCTGAGGTAATTTCTTATTTATTTCTTATTCTTTGAATGAGAAATTTACATTTCCCATATAGGATTAAAGTTTTTTACCTTTTCAGGTGATTGAAATGTCTGGAGTTTGTGCGGCATCTGATATATGGAGTGTTGGCTGTACTGTAATTGAGCTACTTACTTGTGTACCTCCTTACTATGAACTTCAACCCATGCCCGCCCTCTTTAGGATCGTTCAGGTGCTCATTCTTTTATATATCATCATGTTTTACTGAATGTTTTTTATGATAACTTAAGTTATATGGCATCGAGTGATCCCATTTACTGATTCTCCTAAATGTGTTCTTCAGGATGAGAATCCTCCTATACCAGATAGTTTCTCACCTGGCATTACAGATTTTCTTCGCCAGTGCTTTAAAAAGGTAATGTGTAATATTTCTTATATGCATCGGTTGAAAGTGGCTGTTTTTTTATATATGCTTCATTAAGTGTTCATCTTTATACTTTAGGATGCTAGGTTGAGACCCGATGCAAAGACACTGCTTTCTTACCCTTGGATACAGAATTCACGACGTACTATATTGAGCTCTTCCCTCCGTCATAGTGGTACACTGAGGTAGGGATTTTATATTATTTATGACTCCTCAAAGTAAACACAAAGTTATAAATCTGAAGATTACTCTTTTTACAGATATATAGAAGATGATGGTTCAGTGGATGTGAAATCTTCAAATGCGGATGACTTGAGCGCTGTTGAGAACCTATCTGCAGAAAAAGTCAGTATTTATCCCTTTTTTTTATTTTATTATTATTTTTTTTTAATTGTGTTTCTTTTACTAACTGAAAATATTGAATTTCAGGAAACTACAACAGAGTTGCTATTAGCTGAAGCAACTCTTGCTGGCAAGTCTTATGAGGAAAATGGTTCGGAAATAGCAGATGCATCTGAAGATGACGTGTCAGCAGACCAAGTTGCCACCTTAGCGAATTATGAGAAATCACCATTAGAATCTTCATATGCGAATGACGAATCAGCTAATCAATCAGAGGTCCATGAGCCACTGGAATTAAACACCACTGAGGCTGTTATAACAAATGGTGAATCTGGATTGTCGGAGTCAAAGTCAAAAATCACAGTAGATAAAAAAGTCAAAGAAAATAGAAGTTCTGTCACTACTGATAGCAGGTTGCATCATTCTGGCCGCAAAGGTCATGAATACAGCTCTAAAAAGGGTGTAAAGGCAGGAAGAACAGTTGGAGAAAATGAACTAAGTAAATTCAGTGATACACCGGGCGATGCTTCATTGGATGATTTATTTCAGCCAAATGATAAACTTGATGATAGGTCAGCAGAAGCCTCAACATCTGCTTCCTCATCACATGTGAATCAAGGTAATACTGACCTGGCAACACAATTAAGAGCTACAATTGCTCAAAAACAAATGGAGAATGAGCCAGGCCAGTCTAACGGGGGAGATATACTTCATCTTATGATGGGTGTACTAAAGGAGGATGTGATTGGTATTGATGGTCTGGTAAGCTTTATAACATGTTTCTCTTGTCGGCTTTTTCACTAGACCTTTGATTTTGACTTCTACAATTTCAACTTCTTGTCAGGGATTTGATGATAAATCACCTTCGGACAATCTTAACCACCTTCAGGTACTCTCTCTTTCTCTCTGTATATATATACAATGAAGAATAATTTTTCTTGATAGTTTATCTTTCACTTTCATCGCCGCTCTAAACATTAAATCAACGTATTGTTTCTCGTAGCTGTATTGTGTCCAAATATTTGATATATAGATGAATTTGTAGGCTGTTGAATTCGGGAAACTAGTTTCACAATTGAGACCAGACGAATCAGAAGATGTGATTGTGTCCTCATGTCACAAGTTATCGGTTTTCTTTCAACACCGGCCTGAGCAGAAACTTGTATTTATGACTAATCATGGCTTGCTTCCTCTTTTGGAATTGCTCGAGATTCCTAGGATACGGGTATGAAAATTCAAAGGGATTTGACTCATGTTTTTATATTTTTAATTTAAATGTTGGATATTTATTACTGTTTTTTACTGCTATCCTTTAGGTGCAGGTCATATGCTCCGTGCTACAGGTTTTGAATCAAATTATAAAGGATAACACTGACTTCCAGGAAAATGCTTGTCTTGTTGGCCTAGTAAGTATTATGTACCCTTTTGCAGTAGTAGGTAACAAGCTCCAAATAATTTCGATATCATCATAGTAGAACATAGAGGTGATAATTTTGACCCATTTACTTATAAATGCTGTCTCTATGAGCCATTATGTTTTTTTTTTTTTTTTTTTTTTTTATCTCTAACTGGTTATACGGACATGGGTAAAAATAAGACTAGCTAAAAAGGAAATGGGCAGAAATGGTCAAAAGTGTATTTGCCTTAATACTTCTAAATATTTATTTGAAAAAATTCTAGTTGGTATTGAAATAAATAATGGTTGTAATCATATGGGACAGGATAGGCAAAAAAGCATTCCCGGACAGCACGATCTGACATGTTTCAACATGCTTTAGTTTCACACTTTCTGACCTGTTACACAATGCGACTTCAGAAATTTTCTTATTGTTATGGCCGTTAGTGAGATATTACTATTAACTGATCTAATGAATGAGGATCCTCTCCAGGTCCCTGTTGTTATGGGTTTTGCAGTGCCTGATAGAACAAGAGAAGTTCGTATGGAAGCAGCTTACTTTTTGCAGCAACTTTGCCAGTCAAGGTATTTTAATTATTTCACGTCCCTTTAAGTCGCACAAGTTCTTGTAGTTTTTTAGTATACAAGAATTATGGATTAAAGTGGAGGTTTCTTGTTACAGCTCATTGACGTTGCAAATGTTTATAGCTTGCCGTGGAATACCTGTTCTTGTGGGATTTCTTGAGGCTGATTATGCAAAATACAGGTTTTTCCATTGTATTTTAAGTTTCATACAAAGAAAATGTTATTTGGTCTCTCAAATTAACTATGTAACTGTGATGAGCCATTTTGAACATGAAGAGAACTTAGATGATTTTTTTTTTTTTTTTTTTTTTTTTTGGGGGGGGGGGGGGGGGGGGGTGTTTGGGCTTTAGATATGCTTTATAAAACTGATTGACCCATTATTGTGACAAGAACAGATAGTTATCAGTTTTAATGTTTGGAGAACAAATCAACAAATTCTATTTCTGAACTTTTGATTATTTGTGGGTCAAATAATCGTTTTCATACCAGCTGCAGAGAGTTAATCACATTCTGGTAAAATAAAATCAAGCTATTAACCCCTTTTAAATCTATCTTGACTAGCATGGTAGGTAGGCATGAAAGATTAGGCAAACTGACATCTTCGAGATAAAATTTGTTTTGCTCATTTTATCTGTTATTTCTTGAAAAAATTCAGAATATTTTGAACACTAAGCATTTAATATTCTTATTATTACAACTGCAAACACTCTCTCTAATATATCATTTTATTACAACTAGCTATATAGTTTTGATCATTCTGTATCACATAATAGCTTTAAAAACGCCCTTCCAAAAGCCCCTAAGTTATTGTTGGTAGGTTGTATATTGAGCAAATACAGAACTACCATTTTCTATATAGAGGTGATTGTGCACCCCCACGCATTACTTAACAGACCATAGGTGACAAGTATTAGAGGTAGATGGTACAACACACAACAGTGCCTGTGGTGCGCGATGTAAGTCGCGTGGTGTGCTTTTACAGTTTGTTGCATGATAATTTTATATAGGCTGACTTTGGGCAGATTATTTGCATGCATTTAGGTGCATGCGAATATCTGATATTATGCATAATCTTTTGGACTTCATTTTGTTTTGTTTATGAAATACATCATGCTTTTTAGGCAAAATATACTAATGACGGTTTTTGAATTCCAGGGAAATGGTCCACCTAGCTATTGACGGCATGTGGCAGGTTTTTAAGCTTCAGAGATCAACCCTTAGGAATGATTTTTGTCGAATAGCTGCAAAAAATGGAATATTACTGAGACTCATAAATACACTTTATAGCTTAAATGAAGCAACAAGACTAGCTTTAATATCAGGTGGATGTGGATTTTCTATGGATGGTCTAGCAACACGGTCTCGGTCTGGTCCACTTGACCCCACTAGTAACACTTTCATCCACATCGAGAATTCAACCAACGGTTTTGATTACCCTGATCACCATAAAGTCAAACATGCTGTAACAGATCATCCGTTTACAACCGGACCTCAAGAATCTTCCCGACTTTCATCTTCTCAATCCCCCGATTCAAGATTCTTTGCATTAGATACAGATAAACATCAATCAAACAATACGAATACTAATGCTGAAGCTCCAGTTACTTCAAGATCACCTGATTCAACATCAATGGATAGAGATAAAACTGATCCTTCACAAGATGCAGAACCTAGACAACGACTTTCTAATTTCGGAAGATTGTCCACTGACAGACCTAGAAAATCTACGGATGTTGCATCAAACGGGTATCATGCAACACAGCAAGAAAATGTTCGGCCTCTTTTAAGTCTGTTGGATAAGGAACCTCCTTCACGGCATTATTCGGGTCAGCTTGAGTATGTACGCCATCTTACTGGCTTAGAGAAACATGAAAGTATATTGCCTCTTTTGCATTCATCTAATGAGAAGAAGACTAACGGGATGGATTTCTTGATGGCTGAGTTTGCTGGTAAACACTATATCCTTTTTTCTTCAGATTGAGCCATTAGAGGCAATATATAAATAGGTCAAACTTGCAGTGTATCTCAATTTTTTATGTTAGTATTCTGATTTTAGTGCTGCTCATGTGATTATACAGAGGCTTCTAGTCGAGGAAGAGAAAATGCAAACACTGAGGCAACAAATAGAAGTACTCATAATAAAATATTAAATAAGAAAGTGGCATCCAATGAAGGAGGGGCTTCTACATCTGGAATTGCATCTCAGACGGCATCAGGCGTATTGTCTGGTTCTGGAGTTCTTAATGCTAGACCAGGGAGTGCCACGTCATCAGGACTCCTGTCGCACATGGTATCACCTTGGAATGCTGACGTTGCTCGGGAATATCTGGAAAAGGTGGCAGATCTCTTACTTGAGTTTGCTGGTGCGGATTCAACAGTGAAGTCCTACATGTGTAGCCAAAGTTTGCTTAGCCGGCTTTTCCAGATGTTCAACAAAATAGAACCCCCTATTTTGTTAAAGGTGCGGAAATTCTACATATTTGTGTTTTTACTTTTTATTTGTCAGAACTTGACTCCTTTTCTTTTGTTGTAATTTTGGATTTCAGTTGCTGAAATGCATCAATCATTTGTCGACTGATCCACACTGCTTGGAGCATCTACAAAGAGCCGACGCGATCAAGCATCTTATTCCTAACCTTGACCTCAAAGATGGTCCTCTTGTGTCTCAAATTCATCACGAGGTGAGATAAACGATCTTTTGGTTATCAGATTACTGTTATTTTAAGATGGGACTTTAAACATAATGCATATGCTTATCCACATACACACGAACAGGCTGATTATTTTGACGCAAAATCTTTTCAATGTTTCGAAATGTATTGTTTTTGCAAATCTGATTATTTTGGGGTTTCATACAATCATACCAGCTGCAACAAAACTGACGATCTAGCGTTATACGTAAATTTACCTATCGATGACCTTTTTTCATATCTAAAGATAGGAGATTTTTACTTCCATTTCACAAGACTTCTCTAATATTTTCACTAATTTTTTACTTTTTTGGTTATTTTCACTTTCAAGTTCTCAAATGCCAATAATTTGTCAAACACCCAATTATTTGATTAGCACAATTTTAAACAGCAAAAGCATGTCAAAACAGTATCTTCTACAGCCTGTTTTATTATAACTGATTATCTTATCATAGTGATGTAATATCACATAATGACTTTCAAAATGCGCATCCAGACACCCCCTACTAGAAGCGAAACACAATAAGTTTGAGGTGGCCTTTTTTTCTTCTTTATGTACGAACAACAGGACTTCTAAGGAGACACTTTCCCTTTCCAAGTAAATATATTGAAAAAGTATCTTGACATACTTCTAATAATCTATCTTTTTTTCCATTCAAGGTTCTCAACGCACTATTCAACCTATGCAAGATAAATAAAAGGAGACAAGAACAAGCGGCAGAAAATGGAATTATTCCACACTTGATGCGTTTCATAATGTCAGATTCTCCACTGAGACAATATGCATTGCCATTGTTATGTGACATGGCCCATGCATCACGTAATTCGAGGGAGCAGTTGAGAGCTCATGGTGGGATGGATGTCTACTTGAGTTTACTTGAAGATCAACTTTGGGCTGTGACAGCATTAGATTCAATTGCTGTTTGTTTGGCACATGACAATGATAACAAGAAAGTGGAGCAAGCTTTGCTAAAAAAGGATGCAGTTCAAAAATTGGTCAAATTCTTCCAGTGTTGTCCAGAACCGTTTTTCCTGCACATACTAGAGCCTTTTTTGAAGATTATCACGTATGTTCCCTTCATCTTAAAACAATATCTTAAAAAATACTGAGTAGGGCTGGAAATCATATATATCTTAAGAGCAATGATCTCTTGTTGCAGGAAATCATCTCGTATTAATACAACATTGGCTGTTAATGGATTAACACCATTGCTCATATCGAGGCTTGATCACCAGGACGCTATAGCTCGTCTCAATTTGCTCAAATTAATAAAGGTTGGATACGTATTATTTTTTTGTATGCTACTCTATGTCCCATGTTCTGCATGTAAAAGGAATGTACTATCCATCAATTTCCATTTTAGGGGACTGACTTCTTCAATTTGAAAATTAAGGTTTTATTAATTTTATATCCAGTTGTATCTAGATGAATATCTAAATTTTTTGTATTTTGTGACAGGCTGTATACGAACATCACCCACGCCCAAAACAACTAATTGTAGAGAACGACTTACCTCAAAAACTTCAGAATTTAATCGAAGAACGCAGAGATGGTCAAAGCTCTGGTGGTCAAGTTTTGGTGAAGCAAATGGCAACTTCACTGCTAAAAGCACTCCATATCAATACTGTTCTATGATGCTGAGTATTCATCTTTTTTTTTTCCATTGCACATGTAAATATAATTTTTGGTGTGTGATGTAATTATTTATCCTGGTTTCTTGAAACTTATGATTTCGTGTTTGGTTTATTTTATTGTGGCTTTTTGTGTTTGATTTAAGTCATCTTCCATGTATAGATCTATTCTTATGAGCTTACCTGAGTGCAAAAAAATCATTTAGTTCTAGTTGTATATGTTTTTTGTATCATCAATATGCTCCCCTTTTCTTCTACTTCTATAGTTCTATACATATATACATCAGTAATTATGTGTATATGTTTGATGTGCAATTTGTGTTTCATAGGTTGTGCTTGTTTTTTAGAAAGTTGGCACTTTTTAGAAAGTTGGCACTTCTGTCAAAAATACTGTCATCAACAAGTGATAATAGGTGAATCTTTTCTAGAAATTCAGGATGATTTTGCTTTATAAGCATTTGTACTATTTTTTGGTTACCCATGTTTTAAGACCTTTTGGATGAACAATCCATGGGTTTGAACCCACCTTTACACAGAAAAACCTTTTCTTTTCAAAAGGTTAAGTTGTCGTGGCCATTCAGGGACATACATTATAATTATTTACGAGTAACTTTTCTCTCAGTTAGGACTTTAATTAACCCTCGATTACATGGTTGAAGAGCACCCCGCATTCACATAGATTCTGTTAAGCCAAAGATCTGTTGGTATTGTTAGTAGTTTAGTACTATTATTACAGCAGAATTTCTAATCTGTCCAGAATCCCTGTAGCAAAGAAAATAATTCAAGGCCTTTATATTACTATCACTCTACAAGTGTTACATTCGTAAACAAAACAATTAAGCATAATGAAATTTAATTAAGAATTTAGGCAACTTTCATTAGCATCATAAATCTAAAGAAATTTAATCAAGAATTTCCACAGGTAACATCATAAATCAAAAGAGAGTAATATAATACATGCAAATCAAAACCCTAGGTTAAGACTCAAAACCCTAGTTGTAATTCTTTTGCTGCCACGATTAACTCTCTTCTAATCCTAATCCGTTCATCTTCCTCTGCCTTACGTCGCTGTAGTTCCATCATTGTCAACACCGAATCACTCTCGGAATCACTCTCTACATTCCCCTTTGCCGCCTCTTCCTGAAACAACCCCTCTTTCTTCATTACTTTTTCTAGCCTGTGCTGTCGCATGTGTCCGCCCAACGCCTGTCCAGTTTCAAACTCTTTCGTGCACATCTTGCAGCGATGCAAACCAGAAGAAACAGCAGGGACACCAGTAAGACTTAACAAACATAATGCAGCATCATAATCTGCACTACGTTTAATCTTTTTATGGACCCCTTGATGACCACCAAGCGCTTGATAAGTTTTGAATCTTTTTTTGCATGTCTTGCATTCATGCCCATAATCACTTTCTGGAAAACCAGAGTTTTCTTCGAGATGTTCTACGATCATCGTTGTACATTTATCACTTTGTTTATTCATCTCAGTTGTCATCGCTTTGTGTGCTTGCAAGATGAAGAAGAAGTGTTGTGTGTTGTGTTGTGTGTGGAGTATGTGTTATGAGAATATAGAAAATTGAAGGCGTATTAGTATTATTTATAAGATAGATTTATTTAAGATACGTAGTGTGTGTGTGAGATAATGGGCTTTGGAAAGAATGCTAGTTAAAAAGGTAAGTAAATATTTTTAGTTTGTGATCGTATCTTGCATAGCAAGTAATCAAGCGCAAAGCCCAATTGATCTACAGGGTAAATTAAATTTTAAATTTTTGTGAGGAAAGTTTACACGAGTAATTAATGCATGCTAAGCCCCCTTAGCAACCAATAGCCATTTTCCATAATTACACAAACGAAGATTATAACCGTGTGATAGGAAGATTCAAGGAAAAAGGGGTAAAAATTTAGGGGCCGTTTAGTTGGTGAAAAGTTTTTCCATTTTTCCATTTCTAAATTCTTAGAGAATGAAAAGAGTAGAGAATGCGAATTTCACATTTTTTGAAAATTGTTAGGAAAAAAGTTTAACTAAACAGCTTTTCAATTTTTCTCTTTTCATATGAACATTTTCCTGGAAAAATAGGAAATTTTTTACCAACTAAACGGCCCCTAGTTTTTGCAAAAAACTTGTGGGACAGCCTTCAAAAATAGGACATCAAATGTGTTTTAAGTTTTTAACCAATAATATAAGTAAACTTTGATACAGAATTTAGTAAAAAAACAATTTTTGAGGATTTGGATAAAAGTGAAAAAACCAACTTTGAATGTAGGGATATAAGTAAACTGTCTATGGTTGTATGAAATAATTAGTTAAGAATTGCTTATTTAAAGATATATTGAGTGGTTTGCCTATTATTTAGTTTGAGGCTCGATTTTTGGCTCTTTGTGTGGTTGTCGGAAAAAATGGTGGTCACTGGAGAAGATGGTGGTTGCCACATAAGCTAACACATAAGCATAAATGATGACATAAGCTACTCGTAACACACACACACAAAATAAATGAGATAAATGTATTTTCTTTTGTTCGCCAAATATAAAAGGAAATAGTCCTTCTTTATTTGAGCCAATGTATCAACAGTGTGCATATATGTATAATATTTTGTGCATTGTGAATGCCTTAATAGAGATGAAACTGCTATGCATGTATTGGAATATTTATCTCGAGTCACTAGAATAGTTAATATTTTATTAATCTTCCTTGAATTGTACCCTTGGTTTGTATAAGATCGTACTTAATAAAATTTTAATCACTTCGAAAATATGAGTATATCCCAAAAGCTAGCCAACTTTGAATTGGACACACTTGGTCTTCATGGAAATTAAATTTGGCTTGGGTTCGTTAGTTTAGAGACTTTTCCAACTTTGAATTAGTTTTATAGACTTCATGGAAATTTGGGTTCGTTACTTAACCAAAATGACCAAACTGACCTTACCCTTAGGAGTATAAAGTCAAAAACATCTAACAATAAATATGCAAAACATTTTGGGAAAGAAATTAAGATGGAAAAGTTTTCTCAAAAACTAATACTTTTGGTATTTGTTTTTGTGTTACTACTTGATCATCATCATCATCAAGCCAATGCTGTCCTTCAAGGTAAAGAATAGTACTTGTTTCGAGTGTGAATCATTTGGTTAATAATCTTTTATAAAATTTGGGTTCGTTACTTAACCAAAATGACCAAACTGACCTTACCCTTAGGAGTATAAAGTCAAAAACATCTAACAATAAATATGCAAAACATTTTGGGAAAGAAATTAAGATGGAAAAGTTTTCTCAAAAACTAATACTTTTGGTATTTGTTTTTGTGTTACTACTTGATCATCATCATCATCAAGCCAATGCTGTCCTTCAAGGTAAAGAATAGTACTTGTTTCGAGTGTGAATCATTTGGTTAATAATCTTTTATAAAATTCACACTATAAACTAATTTTTTTTTTAGCCGTGTCAAATGAATTTAAATATCTCATCAAAATAGAATTTACATAGTGATTGAAGGCAAACGAGCAATAAGCTGCACCGCTAGCCCTTTTTAGATTGCAAACTAACTCTTTTGAAAACTACATTTGTGGATCATGTGTCATAACATTACTGTTTATAACTCGTTGGACTCTGTTGAGTAGTTCCACCGCCTCAGGTGCAAGGAAACTAAAATTATAATTGTCATGAATATTAATGAAACTACAATACTGCTGACATATATTATGTCTATAGTTTCTAATAGAGAATTGTGGTGTATAAATAGATTATGATTTCGAAGGTATGCAAGGATCAAGGAAGTTGCTTCAAAAACCAAAACCTTCACTTCCTCCATCACCGACGGACAACTTCCCTAGAAGTCACTCAGTACCACCACCGCCAGCAATTGTTTCTTGAATATCATAATATTCTAAAGTTATATTAATTGTTATTGTTATGAGAGCCATAGTTTCTTTATTGTCTTTCAATAAGTGGCCGGATTGTGAAATATTTTTGAATTTCTAGTTGGAAGTGGTGATCGAAATGAATCATTTGTGGTCTATTGTTTCTACTATGCTATGTTTCTAGAGTAAGTACCATATAATGGATTAATAAAATTGTTGAAATTTGCTTTGTGGACGTTTTAAAAGCATGTGTTTTACTAGCTTTAATGTAAGTCCTGATCGAGTTTATTAAGTTTACTTATTAAGGTATACTGGTGCGAGATTACCATATCTACTGAATTCTAGGCCTATAGCTTTGGTAATCAATTTGAGTGAAACCAAATTTCTATTTTGGTACTTAACTTGGTTCTGCACGTTCCAAGGTTTTATATCAACTGGAACAAACGTACTACTGTAATACATAGTGATTTAGTATCCTATGATGGATTGACGGATGATAAATTTATGAAATTAAAACATACTGTTTTAAGTATCAAGAGTAAAATTTTGTACATGTGTTACATTAATGTATATTTTGCAATATCATACCCGGAGATGATATCAACACTCTATCGTATGGTTGGATTGCTCATAACGCATTAGTTGGTATGATTGGATCATCGATCAGCTTTCCGTTTGTAACAATCTCATGTGATCGTTTTTTCCTTTTTAGTTCTCATTTTACTTTTTAGTTTTGTTGTGTGGGTGATTGATTTGTCTCCAATTTGTGTTCTGATTGTTATGGTTTGATTTCGCATTTAGGCTTTTGTAATATGTATGGTGTGCTGTGGATAGCCGAATGTACAACAAGTTACAATCCAAAGATATTTATGCAATCAATTTTGAAACACATTGGTTATTTATAAAAAAAGTTACCATATGGTTTACACAAAAGGTGTTTCAAGTCAACTCCAGACGACCCTGGTTTGACCCATCCCAAAATTACCCATTTTGACTATTTACCACCTATAACGAAGATAAAGAGCACAATTTGCTTACAAACAGACAAGACCCTCTTTGTGTACCACAGTAAGACTTGTAACTAACTTAACTGACTTGGCTAATTTACCTATTGCATCCTTATCTTTTGAAATATTACACTAACAACCCTGCACTTCATCAACTATGAAATATTACAGAAAAGGGCCTTAAACGTTTTCACTGAACATAGACTTCAATGTAATACATTAACACTGATAAACAATCTTTTTTGGTAAATAATAGACTACTACTATCAACAGTAACAATAAAACGCAAAGAAATTAAATCAAGAACAACTTAAACTAACTGTCATCGACATGAATAATCTAACTATGTTATAAGTTATAGTTTATACAATTCAGGCATAAATCCACAAATTAAAGAATTGAATCACAAGTTCGATCAATTCTTTCGCTACGTCTTTATACCAAAGAATCAAAACCATAATCGCCATTCTTTCGCTGCCAAGATCAACTCTCTTCTAACCCTCATCCGTTCATCTACCTCCGCCCTACGTCGCTCTACTTCCTCCATTGTCAACACCGAATCACTCTTTTGCTTCCACAGTTCTTGTTTCTTGATCACATTCAACGCTTTTTCGTCCCTATGTTTCCTCATGTGCCCACCTAACATCTGCCCAGTTTCAAACACTTTCGTACACATCTTGCATCGATGCAACGACCCAGTAGGAATAATGTTAAGACTTAACATGCACATCACGTCAACGTTATTATCTTCGTTGGGTTTAATCTTTTTATGGATCCCTTGATGACCACCAAGTGCTTGAAACGATTTAAACCTTTTCTTGCATGTTTTGCATTCGTACCCGTGTTCTTCAGTTTCTTGAAAACCTGAGTTTTCTTCGAGATGTTTATAGATCACCATCTTTCTACATTTATTATCACTTTGTTTTCTGTTGGTTTTCTTCAACTTTACGATCATCATATCGCTCGATCTGTGTGTGTTTTCAAGATGAGAAATCTTGAATAAGGTGTGTGTTTGTGTTTTGTTTGATGTTTATGAGAATGTAGAAACCTGAAGACGTATTATTAGTATTTATAAGAGAGGTTGATATGGAAACTTATTAGTTTGTGATCGTTCCTTGCATACCAAGTAATAAATACAGATTAATCCCATCACTGATCAATGGTTTAGATCTAATTTTTCTAATAAGGAAAGTAATTTACATGACAAATACTCCGTACTATTTTGTTTAGAGTTTACGAAGCAAAGAATTGAGGACTTTTAACCTGATGATAGAAAGGTTAAAAATAAAAGGGGTAATTTAGAATTTGCAAAAGACAAATTTAGTGGAGGGGCTTTCTAACTAGGACATTAAATTTTCATAACTAGGACAAGATATTTAAAATACTTAAGTGTATTTTTGACGAAAATAACACTAGCAATAAGTGATAGTTATTAGTAGTAACTATAAATAGTATTTGTTTGTTTTATAAAAGTATCGGTGAAATATTGCCTGTTGCAACATGAAGGTAACTGCCTTTTTTTTTTTTTTTTTTTTTTTTTTTTTTTTTTTTTGTAAAAATCTTAAAAGATTTACAATTAAGCCTCTTCATTATATCAAACATACATGATTCCCCTCTGCATTATAAAGAAAAAGTAGGCAACTAATTCAAACGTATTTTGTAAAGTTACTATAACTAAATGTTAAACGCTAACTAATTCAAAATGCTTTGCGTCAGACATACTCTTAAATGTATTAATATTTGTAAAGTTACTATAATGATTTTTTGTTCCTAATGTAAACATTCGCTAAACATCTATATGTGAAAATTGTTTAATGTGGTCGTAACTTATAAATGTAGAACAAATATTTTTTTCTTAATCTGTTAGGGGGGTGGCAACCTTGCGGTTTGGGGGGTTCGGCAAGGCTTGCCATTCGGCAACAAGGATTGCCAGTCCATCGGTAAGCATCAATTGGCAACCAAATCGGTATGGCTATTTCCCAAGAAAAAAGGAACGTTGCATATTTAATGAATTCGAACGTTGAGGCAATTTTTGGTAAAAAAAAAGCACGATTCTTGGTCAAAAACCAAGAATAAAAACGAGTTTTTCTTACAAGGGTATGTTGAAGATGATTTAGTAAGATCAAAAAGCTTGACAGATGAAGATTTAGATTAGTTGAAAGAGTGTTTTGATTTGGGTTTTGGTATCAAAAAGTCGCCGGAAAATGAGGAGGAGGAGGTGGTCTCTCCTCCTGCTCAAGGGCCTGTTGCTTTGGAGCTTTGTTATTCCATGAGTCAACATATTGCTCTTTGTCGCCTTTTGTGTAAGTTGAGGAGGAGGAGCCATTTTGATCTTCGCCTTTTGTAAGTTGAAGTAATTTTATATGTACATATTGGAAAAACATATTGATTTTTGTAATTAGTTTTTTTTTGCATCAAGATTGCCACTAAAAATGATGTTGAGGTATGGTGTGCCATGAAAATGTTTGGCAAAATATTATTGGTTCATTTTGGTTAATGTTGAGGCAAGGTGTGGCAAGGTTGCCACCCCCCTTATGTTTGCTTATTTGAATGCAGTTATTATGAACGAATAACTTTAATATGTCTTTAATCTATTCAATGTTATTTATTTTACTAAAATAACCTTTATAAGTTCTAGAACATGTTATTGTTAATACATCAAACTCGATTAAATGTCTAAAATGGTTAACCGTGACCAGAACCATGGGTAACCGTTCATTTTGGGTACCCGCATGTCTGGTTACCCTCCTAGTACGTTTCGGTTTAAGGTAGAAAAATGAATCTCCCACCCCGTCATGGATAGTATAAATCTTCCAAATAACTGAACTGAACCACCACGTGAACATCCCCTACTTTATACCCTCTAAACTTTATTTTTTCCTATAAAAACAACAAATATTTTGTTGTTGTTCATAAATTCTAAAATGAAAGCACAAGTTACTGTGAAAATGAATACAAGAGATTGTACATATATGAATGGATCATGTTATTCTTCTTTATGAGATTAAGGAAGGATGTCCGGAAAAGTATTTTCTTTTTTCTTTTTACTATCCACATTCAATTACGACTCATGTTATTCCTCTTTATAAGTTTAATCCGCATACACGGGTTTAAAAATGAAACACGGCTAAAATTATTATTAACATGAATAAAAATATCAAAATGAAGGCACAGTCACACAGGTTATTGTGATATGAAAATAAATACAAGAGACTATACATATAGCAATGATGCATGTAATTTTTCTTTAACATTTAAATAAATATATCTGGAAAACAATTTTTCAAGGGTCATTATGTGATTTTGAAAACGCATAATGTCTAAAACATGATATCAATAGTTAATTTCAACAACAACAACCTCAACACTATGTCAGTTAAACAAAGTCAAATCATTCATCCAACAAAAATCTATGCAAAATATTAATCGATATTAATACATAATAAAACATTTATGTAAAAAAAAAAAAAACCTCGCGCGTACACGAGTGTTATAATCATATAAGTATAAAAGATTTTACATAATGTTTACATTTTTAACAATTGTATTATTAAAATTAGATACGAGTAATATGCAATTTTTAACAATTGTATTATTAAAATTAGATACGAGTAATATGCAATTTTTATGCACAATTAATTGAAATTTAGATATATAGTAACTTAAGTTAGAACACATTATGTAAGATTTATGCCAAAGCATCGCGAGTACACGAGAGTATATAACTAGTCTTATATATATAATATTTTTTTCTTATCTTCTATCCAGCATGGCAAATACAAACCACTAGTGGTCTGTGTATGACAACAAGGGGTCAAAAGCTGTCAACTCAGTTCAATTCCAAGATGTAGGACAACCAAGTTCAAGCAATGGAGAGTCAAGTAGTGGAGGAAGTGGAAATGATGCAGTGTTTGTGAAGATTGATCAACTTCAAAACCAACTAAATCAAGTGATGATGATGATGCAGCAGTGTCAGAAGGATCCTCCAACTGGTATTGTTAACTCTCACACTATTAGAAGGTTTAAATTTATTGCATCTATCATGACTAGATTTAAAGCTGCTTGGGTAATAAACACTGGAGCCACTGATAGCATTTGCATCACCATGACCATAATGCATGACACATACTTTTGTAATCCACCAATTCACGTAACCTTACCAAATGGCCAAGCTGTGGAGGTTAAAATCTGTGGAAAAGTTAAAATAAACTCAGACATCACCCTCACTGATGTATTTTACATACCCTCATTTGCTTACAAATGGCTATCTGTTAGCAAGTTAACCAAACAAATGCCTGTGATTGCCATTTTCACATCACTGTTTTGCTACTTCCAGGGTCTCAACAAGAGGATTGCACATGGCAACCTTTGTGAGGGACTCTACATCATCTACCCAGATCACAGCTCATCATCACAACCTACCATCCTTTTATCAAGCAGGAGTGATAGCATCAACCTCTGGCATTCAAGACTGGGCCACCCCTCATCTTATACTCTTAGGAACATCAAAACACTTTCAGTTTCTTGTACACATGAAATTTCAGATTGTATTGTTTGTCCATTAGCTAAACAACACTCCCTTCCTTTTTCACAAATCACATCTCATGCAACACAACCATTTGAACTTGTACATATACAAACACCCTACAATCAATAAATGCAAATATTTTCTAACAATTGTGGATGATTTCTCAAGGGCAACATGGACATACTTATTACCTAGCAAAGATCATTCAACATCACAAATCAAAACTTTTCACTCTTATGTAAACACCCAATTTCATACAAACATTAAGAAAGTAAGAAGTGACAATGGTTCTGAATTCCTAAATGCATCTTTGTCAACTTTCTTCGATTACCATGGCATAGTTCACCAAACATCATGTCCTTACACACCCCAACAAAATGCATGCTAGGGCGAAAAGAAAACACAAACAACTATTGGAAGTAGCCAGGGCTCTCAAATTTCAAGCAAACTTTCCAATTCACTTTTGGGGTCACTGTATTTTAACTGCCACATATCTCATTAACAGGCTTCCTTCAAAACCAATAAACAACAAAAGTCCTTTTGAATATTTTGTATGGTACTCCACCACCTCTTGATCACTTGAGAGTTATAGGCTGTCAAACCTTTGCACATCAACACCTACATGATAAGTTTGAAGCTTGATCCATTCCATCTGTTTTTATTGGTTATCCTCCAACTCAAAAAGGTTACATACTATACAACCTTGAAACACACAAACTTTTCACAAGCAGGCATGTCACCTTCAATGAACACAAATTTCCATTTCATGAGAAACCACACACAACATCACCACAACAGGCATCACCTGAACACTTTAATCCACCTCACTTCAACTCCCCTACATCATCTACATCCTACATCACACCACCTGTTACCACACCTACATCACTTCCTTCTCCAGATTCTTCCACAGATTCAACCACAGTCTCACCTTCCTCTTCTTCTAACAACAACACAGAATAATCATCACCTCCAACACAGAACACCATAAATGCTGACAGAGAACACTCACCATCCTCTCAACCACAACCACCCATCACTTCAACCTCATCTCAACCACCTCTTCAACCTCAAGTCAGAACTTCATCAAGGACCTCCAAACTTCCAACTAAACTTCAAGACTATCATCTTAACTTTCCCAAATCACTCACATCTTCCAAACACCATCATGCAAACTTTATTAATTATAAGAACATTCATACCTCAACCACAAGACATTTAATCAACACAATTAATAAAATCATAGAACCTCAGTCTTATACCCAAGATGCTAAGGATTCAAGATGGGTAGGTGCAATGAGTTTAGAACTAGCTGCCCTAGAAAAGAATGGAACTTGGACCATTGTTGAGCTCCCAGATGGTAAGATACCCATAGACTGCAAATGGGTCTTTAGAATGAAATGTAGGGCAGATGGTACAATAGAAAGGTTCAAAGCCAGGTTAGTTGCCAAAGGTTTCACTCAGAAAGAAGGTGTGGACTTTCATGAAACCTTTGCCCCTGTAGCAAAGATGGTAACTGTGAGAGCATTATTGGCCACTCCATTCACAACCAATGGCATGTAGCTCAATTGGACATCAATAATGCTTTTCTCCATGGAGATTTAACTGAAGAGATCTACATGAAGCTTCCTCAAGGCTATCCTGGCAGTCACTCAAAGACAAGTGTCTGCAAACTTCACAAGTCTCTTTATGGTTTAAAACAAGCCAACAGGCAATGGTTTCTCAAACTCACAACATTTCTTCAAGGCCTAGGATTCACTCAAAGCTGTGCAGACACTTCTATTTTCACCTACAAGAAAGATCACAACTTCTTATGCCTTTTGATGTATGTGGATGATATTCTTCTAACAGGAAACAACCTTTCACTCATTCAACACATCAAACAACAACTACATCAACAATTTAGCATCAAAGATTTGGGGTCTCTCAATTACTATCTTGGCATTGAAGTGTTAAGAAACTCCACTGGTCTTATCATGACTCAAAGGAAATACACTCTGGAACTTCTTCAAAGTGCTGGGCTTCTCAATGTGAAACCTTCTTCTATTCCTTTCAATCCTCTGACCAAGTTGAATGATGAATTGAAGATGCTGAACCACTTGATGATCCTGTGCAATATAGAGCCTTAGTAGGAAAGCTACTCTATCTTACCATCACTAGCAATAAGTGATAGTTATTAGTAGTAACTATAAATAGTATTTGTTTGTTTTATAAAAGTATCGGTGAAATATTGCCTGTTGCAACATGAAGGTAATTGGCTTTTTTTTTTTTTTTTTTTTTTTTTTTTTTTTTTTTTTTTTTTTTTACTTCTTCTTCTTCTTTAAAAATCTTAAAAGATTTACAATTAAGCCTCTTCATTATATCAAACATACATGATATAATTGTTTAATGTGGTCGTAACTTATAAATGTCGAACAAATATTTTGTAAAGTTACTATAACTAAATGTTGAACGCTAACTAATTCAAAATGCTTTGCGTCAGACATACTCTTAAATGTATTAATATTTGTAAAGTTACTATAACGATTTTTTGTTCCTAATGTAAACATTCGCTAAACATCTATATGTGAAAATTGTTTAATGTGGTCGTAACTTATAAATGTCGAACAAATATTTTTTTCTTAATCTGTTATGTTTGCTTATTTGAATGCAGTTATTATGAACGAATAACTTTAATATGTCTTTAATTTATTCAATGTTATTTATTTTACTAAAATAACATTTTAGGTTCTAGAACATGTTATTGGTAATACATCAAACTCGATTAAGTGTCTAAAATGGTTAACCGTGACCAGAACCATGGGTAACCGTTCATTTCGGGTACCCGCATGTCTGGTTACCCTCCTAGTACGTTTCGGTTTAAGGTAGAAAAATGAATCTCCCGCCCCGTCATGGATAGTATAAATCTTCCAAATAACTGAACTGAACCACCACGTGAACATCCCCTACTTTATACCCTCTAAACTTTATTTTTTCCTATAAAAAACAACAAATATTTTGTTGTTGTTCATAAATTCTAAAATGAAAGCACAAGTTACTGTGAAAATGAATACAAGAGATTGTACATATATGAATGGATCATGTTATTCTTCTTTATGAGACTAAGGAAGGATGTCCGGAAAAGTATTTTTTTTTTCTTTTTACTATCTACATTCAATTACGACTCATGTTATTCCTCTTTATAAGTTTAATCCGCATACACGGGTTTAAAAATGAAACACGGCTAAAATTATTATTAACATGAATAAAAATATCAAAATGAAGGCACAGTCACACACGTTATTGTGATATGAAAATAAATACAAGAGATTGTACATATAGCAATGATGCATGTAATTTTTCTTTAACATTTAAATAAATATATCTGTAAAACAATTTTTCAAGGGTCATTATGTGATTTTGAAAACGCATAATGTCTAAAACATGATATTAATAGTTAATTTCAACAACAACAACCTCAACACTATGTCAGTTAAACAAAGTCAAATCATTCATCCAACAAAATCTATGTAAAATATTAATCGATATTAATACATAATAAAACATTTATGAAAAAAAAAAAAAAAAAAAAACCTCGCACATACACAAGTGTTATAATCATATAAGTATAAAAGATTTTACATAATGTTATATATAAATCTTATTTAACAACTCCGGGACAAACTTTAGCATACCAAAATAGAAATTTACATTTTTAACAATTGTATTATTAAAATTAGATACGAGTAATATGCAATTTTTATACACAATTAATTAATATTTAGATATATAGTAACTTAAGTTAGAACACATTATGTAGCATCGCGAGTACACGAGAGTATATAACTAGTCTGATATAAGTGTAAAAGATCAACAAATTAAATTAAATTAAGAGAAAGAAGTATAATTTATGACACATATGACATATTATATGATTATGTATGTAGGAAAATGGGTAGGAAGATTGTGCATTAATGCTATGTCAAGAATCCATGACACAAAGTGAGTAACATTTTTAAACAACAAATAAACACGCAACTATAATTTATTTTTACTTTTTTGAAATTTTGTGACGCAATCATACAAATATATAAGCATGATTTTTGTATACCGAGTTTCACATATTTTACGTTGGGGTGCAGTGCTGCACACAAATTGATAGTGTGCGAATAATCAAGTTACATACTCCGTATAAAACAGGAGGTGTTATTTACAGCAGCCTTTTTTTTTTTTTTTTTTTTTTTTTGGTACCACTATTTGTGTAATACATTGTTGTAAAATATACATTATAACTTGCATAAAATGGTGTATGTATCAAAACAAATTGTGTGGATATCAGTTCCTAAAAATTAGTTATTAAAGTGCGCACAAATAATACACTTCTTAATGAAGGGACTGTTTGTAAAAATTTGATGCATTAATTAGCAAAAGTTGGGATAAGGGGGTTGTCAATGGGTACGGGGAGGCACGGTGCGGCATCCCCACCGCACGGGAACACCGCCGCCCTCCCCATCCTACTGCACGGGAGCACCAAAAATCGGTGAAGCTTACCGAGCTTGAATTTGAACGTTGGAAATCAAAAAAGGGACGTTGGGAGCACAACGGCTAGTTTCTTTTGTTGTGTATATATATACTTGGTAACATTGACAAAACATAAAAAAAAAAAAAAAAACCAAACACCACCGATCTAAAAAAAAAAAAAAAATTCCGGTTCCAAAAAAAAAAAAAAAACATCCGATTGAAAAATAATATGGAGCACAAAAAAATTGGTTTGACTTTTTTTCTAGATGAGCCGTTCGAGTGGTCTAACGATACTAGTCTCGAATTTTTTGCCGACGCAATTGACGAAGATGAAGAAGATACGGCTGGGTCGTCACTAAAATCAGTGAAACGCAATCGGATATCTGCGGCACAAAGATTGCATCGTGATTATTTTAGTGAAGATCCAAAATTCGACGAAGAATTTTTTCAAGATAGGTATCGTATGCCTAAAAGTTTATTTTTAAAAATAACGCAGGCTATTGAGGCTAGATTCGAGTATTTTCAGGAAGGTTACGATGCTAGAATGAAAAAAAGTTTCACGGCCATACAAAAATGTTTGTCTGCCATTAAACAACTCGCAACCGGTGCACCACCGGATGAGTTTGACGAATATTTGGAAATGGCGCAAAGAACTTCACGTGAATGCCTTCAATTTTTTTGTGATGCTATTATTGAGTTATATGCTCGAGATTTTCTACGTAGGCCAACAAGTCATGATGTTGCATGTTTGTACGAAGCGCACGAAGACCGACATCACATTCCGGGTATGATCGGTAGCCTAGATTGCACACATTTTATTTGGAGGAATTGTCCAATAGAATTGAGGGGTCAATATAAAAGGGGTGACCATCAATACCCCACGATTATGATGGAGGCAGTGGCGTCTCAAGATTTGTGGATATGGCACGCGTTCTTTGGACCGCCGGGTTCAAACAACGATATAAACGTTGTGATGCAATCTCCGCTATTCCTCACCGAGTGTAATGGTACGGCACCTAAGTGCCCATTTGTTGTGAACGGCCATACGTACAAGCGTGGCTACTATCTTTGTGATGGCATATATCCGGCATGGTCTACGTTTGTTAAAGCGTTCAAATTTCCAACCGACCCGAAGGAAAAAAAGTTCAAGAAATTACAAGAGTCGGCTCGAAAGGATGTTGAACGGGCATTTGGTGTTCTTAAGGGTAAATGGAGTATACTGCAACGACCCTTACGGCCACACACGATAGAAAGAATTAGAAAAATAGTTTATACGTGTGTCATATTGCATAACATGATTATACATAACGCCGGTAACGCAATCTCGCCAGTTCATATTCGGGATCCTCCGATTGAACCGGTGTTTGACGAAGCAGCTTTAGGCGAGATACGGGATGAGGATACACATTTTCGTGTCAGATTTGATCTTATGGAGCATGTTCACGCTCAACAATTACCATACATCGAGGTGGACGATGAAGTTTAGTTTTTTAGTATTATGTAATGGTATTTTATGTTTTTTAATAATATTATGTAATGTTTATTTTAATTTTAATGAATTTTAGTTTTTAATAAATTTTAATAGAATTTAAAAAAGAAAAAAGAAAAATGAAAAAAAAAAAGAAGTGAGTGAAGGGTGAGGGGTGTGCCGCCAACAAAAAATGAGTGAGTGAAGTGGGAGGGTGATGTGGCATAAGGGGATTGGTAGTTTGTGAGTGAAGGGTGATGGGGTGAGGGGTGCATTGCCAACCCCCTAAGGGAGTTAGCATGCATTAATAATTACTCATGTAAACTTTTATTAAAAAATAAATTAAAATGCCCTAGATCGATTAGGCGGCTTTGCACTGAATACTTGCTACGCAAGGAACGATAACAAACCAATAAATTTCTTATAAATACTTGGTAATTAATGCGCCTTCAGGTTTTTACATTCTCATAACCAATCAAACAAACACAAATACACACACACGTACACCTTATTCAAGATTTCTCAATCTTGAAAACACACACAGATCGAGCGATATGACGATGATCGTAAAGTTGAAGAAAACCAACAGAAAACAAAGAGTTAACAAATGCCGAACGATGGTGATCTTCAAACATCTCGAAGAAAACACGGGTTTTCAAGAAAGTGATGCATGCGGTTACGAATGCAAAACGTGCAAGAAAAGGTTTAAATCGTTTCAAGCGCTTGGTGGTCATCAAGGGATCCATAAAAAGATTAAACCCAACGAAGTTAACAACGTTGATGTGATGTGCATGTCGGTGCATCGGTGCAAGATATGTACGAAAGAGTTTGAAACTGGGCAGATGTTAGGTGGCCACATGAGGAAACATAGGGTCGAAAAAGAGGAGCTGTGGAGGCAGAAGGAGGGTGGTTCGGTGTTGACGATGGAGGAACTAGAGCGACGTAGGGCGGAAGAAGATGAACGGTTGCGGGTTAGAAGAGAGTTGATCTTGGCAGCAAAAGAATGGCGATTATGGTTTTGATTCTTAACATGTGGTTTTTAGACTTTATTTATTTATTTATTTATTTATTTTATTATTTATTTATTAATTATTATTTATTATTTATTTATTTATTTATTTATTATTTATTTATTTATTATTTTTTATTTTATTTTATTCGATTAGCATGATTCTTTTAATTAGGGTAGAATTGGTACAGAACCGAAGGACAGCGATTCAGTATTCTTGTTTATTTATATATGACTGATTAACTATAAGCTATAACATCGATCTTTAGCTTTACAATGTAAATGACAGTTTGTTGAAGTTGTTATTGATTCAGTTAAGTAGTTCCTGATTTCTTTTACACTCAGCATTGCAAAACTCACACATTCATGATTCATATTAACAACCATTGTTACTGTTATAGTGTAGTCAAAACGGGTAATTTTGGATGGGTCAAACCTGGACCGGGTGGAGTTGACTTGAAACACCTTTTGTGTAAACCATATAGTTACCTTTTTTTTTTTTTTTTTTTTTTTTTTTTTTTTTTCAAATTTGATTGCTTAAGTATATAATTAATTTAATGATCTTTTTGTACTAACATGTTCAAATAATCAAATTACAATCGGCCACATTATACACATTACACACACTACGTATCTTGATTAAACCATAAAAATCATAAAACATATTACATATCAAAGAGACAAGGATAAATCTCGAGCTCGATTTGACTTGAGCTTGATGCCCAAAACCGAGCTCTAAATGTATAACGAGTCGAGCTCGAGTTTATAGAGGCTCGACCTGAGTTTTATCGAGTTTTCGAGCTTTTTATTGATATACATGTATATTTTAAATATGATTTATATACTTTAAGGGCTTATATGTAAACAAACATAATGTAAAATAGTTATTTTTCAATGCGTCAAACTAATCGAGCCGAGCTCATTTTGAATTCTGCCTTATCTCATACGGAGTATATTTAGTTTAGATAATTCAAAAATACATTACTAAAAATTAATTGAGATTTCTGAGCCAGCTCGAATCGAAATGGAGCTTCATCTTTGAAGACTCCGTCGAACTCAAACCATACATAATACTCTCAAGTCGTGCGGAGTCGGATGCTGTTAAAAGTTCAAGTTGATTTGAATTGTTTGCACACTACAAGAAATAGGAGAACACGCGACGAGAGTTATCCCGTCGACACAATGTCGACGGGACAATGCAGAAAACGACAAAAAATCCGCTTGACCGAAGCCAAATACGTTGAATTTTTTGGATTAACATAATCCCGTCGACATGTCGACGGGAACAAATTGACCAAAATTTCCGGCCTCAATAATTGTCAAAACTTTGGCGCGAACTTATCCCGCCTTTATAATCCCGTCGACATGTCGACGGGAGGATATTAAAAATGAAATTACTGCGTAATTAATGTTTGATTAGTGTTAATTACGTGTTTTATTTATAATCCCGTCGACATGTCGACGGGATAATAAAGTAAAAATAATAATAGTGAATTAGTGGTCAATACAAATGGCGGGATTTTTCCCGTGTGTTTTTTTCCCGTCGACATGTCGACGGGATTATCTCCCCAAAATACTCTCCCTATATATATGATAGTGTCGTTTTGCAGTATATAATTATTCCGAAGAAATACTCGTGAAAGTGTTTCCCGGGTCGTTTTCCCAACGAAGGTAGAATCGAGTCGTGAATAGTCGAATCGCAAAATTGAGTCGTGAAAAGTGAAAAAGTGAAAAATATGATTTTGGAACTCAAATAATAAAAAGTAATAGTGAAATAACCAGAATGTACAAGCTAAATATGCACCGATGTTAAAAACGCGAAAACGGTAATGCAACCGCAAAATTTAAAACGTAACGTTTAATGAAAAATGATTCTACAAACTTGAAAATATTTTCTAAAAATCTTAAACTATTAAAAAGAATTTTGAGAAAAAGAAAAATATTTTTTAGACTTTTTATTTATTTTCTAGAATTAAAAACTAAAATAAAGAAATAAAATTGAGAAAATTAGCAAATGCTTATAAAAAATTACGAAATTTTAATGGAAATTAGTATGTAATAATCTATTCCTAGTAAAAATAAGAATTCAGGAAAAGCTTTTATTGATAAGCTAAAACAAGCTTAAACAGATTTAAAGTCCAAATAAACTAGAAAAAGAAAATAAGATAAAAGAATTAATTGTGCATGATATAATAAGAAAAGACCCAAGGGCACAATGGTTTGGTGTTGGCTGTTTGGAGATTGGGCGTGTAGGAGGTCACAGGTTCTAGCCCTTGACCATCCTTTTTGAAAACTTTATATTCTTTTGATTTTCTTTTGAACACACTTGTAAAACTAGTAAAAACAACGTCTTATTATAAAAACAACTTTTATTTAAACTAATTTTAAGATGAGAAATAAACAGAAAATCTTAACAGTTGGGTGAAACTAGTTAAAAAGCAAACAACTTAACTGATATGTGACTATAAGTTCACAAAAGCTAATTTTTAAATCCTATAAGCTGAGGCCTACTTACAACTGATCTAAGAAAACTAAATCAAACACTTAACTAGGCTAAAATAGCTGAGAAGCAATATGAAATAATCAAAAAAAAAACAATGCAACTCACTGATGCAAAAACAGCCTATAACACCTATTTGCTAATTTGAACTCAGAAAAACAGATTCGGAACAAACTGATTCCAATAAGCATAAGTGGTTATAAGCAAATAAGAAAACAGTTAAGCAAATAACACAAGTTATCTGAGAACAGCACCTAGAAGCTTAATGGAACAAAAATGAGCCACAACACTCAAGCACCAATCATCAAAACACAACAGCAGGCTTAAATGAGAAAACAGATGCACAGCTTAAACCATACAAATAGACACAGCCAATAAGCTCAGGTAATAAGCTCAGAAGGATCACAACAGGTTCTAGCAACAAATTAAAGCTCAAAGTAATTAAAGAAGACCAAATAAGCACTTAGTAAAGTAAGATAAGCAGATATGCAAATTATACGTAAAGACAGAAAATAAAATGGCCAATTGGCCCTACTAGCAGCTTAATTCTGGGCTCCTAATAAGCTAAAGAGTGATATCTAAGAGCAAATTAGAAACTTAGTACTACAGACAACTAAAAAAATAGCAAAAGTCTTATTTGTAAACAAGAAATTGATGCCTAAAATTACCCTAGATCAGAGCATATTTGGACAGGACAGTGTGCAATTTTGACCTTTGACTAGTACTCTTAAGTTGACTAAACTAAGATTCAACAAATCAGATTACTACCTAAATGATGTACCAAGTTGTAATATAACTAGAAGAACCTGGATTCGGCCTAATTCTAACAGTCTGCAAGGATCACAGGTCCCCAATTCTACTAATGCTCACAGAATTCTGAGAGTTACATGGATGCTGACTTTTCACCTTTTACCTATGGATAACTTGATCAAACTAGCTCCAATACAACCTAAGAAGTCTGAGTAAGCAAGAAATACACTAATAAACCAATAAAAACCTCAGATCCAACCTAATCCAAACACCCCTAATATGAGACGTTTATACTAATTATGTGATTGCAACTTAAACCTACTATTCTAAAGATCAAACTCAGTTGCCTATGCTATATCTAAGACTAATAGAACAAATAAGAACAACTAAGTACAACAATTACACTAATATGCAAATTAACTAATATGATGCAGTTTAGAAACAAACAGAGACTAACGAGTGCATAGTTCAATTACAAACCACCAATTCAGCATTAATAAGGATCTAACAGGCTTCACAAAAACACAAGTAATAAATGCAAACAGAAATTCAGATATAATGCAACGACAGAGATGAAACTATCAAACTAAAACCAACTACTTGTATCATATAAATTCAACTAGAATAAGCTAAAATAAGACTAATAAAACTGAAGTTAACACTAATCAAGCAAATGAAAATCATTCAATGATAATCTTTGAAAATTAAACTCGAAAACTTACACACTACCTCTCAGCCAAACAGAGAGGATTCCCACACAGCCTATCTTTAGATAGGCTAAGCTCTTCCATTTCTCAGCTTAACATACTATAATTCACCATGAATCATCATTGAAATCGTACAGTTGACTATTTGACCAAAGCAATATGATGAAATTCTTAACAGTTCCTCTCTAAAAGCTATGTAGAAATTTGAATGAACTTTTGAAATCAATAAACATAAACTTGAAAACAGATTTGAATATTAAAGTGCTTGAAAATCAAATGACAAGAATTATAAACTAAAAACTTGAACTGAATTTTATTAAATCTAAAAGTGATTACAATTAAGCTAAAACTAAATACAATCAAACTAAAATTTGGCAAAGTTTGGCTACTCCAAACTCCACACCTATTACACTGATCTTAACCTCTATTTATAGCTAGAATGAGAGTTGGGGGTTACAATGCCATGCTGGCAATCCTTGCCACTTTTGTGCTTCTATTCATCACCCTTCAGCCCTTAGATCATGTCCCATCAATCATAGCCTTTAGATCATATATCTATGACGCGTCTCACCCAATCAATGGCTGCCACGTAGCCCATTTGTGCTTCCTTGGTACCCTTACACCTCTGAGCTTCTAGAAATGCCTTCGAATTGACATCCGTACCCTTAATTGCGGTTAATTTTAGACGGAACAGTAACTAGGGTTCTAAGGGTCTGGGTAACTTTTGATTTGGGGGAAAAAATATAGAGCGGGGTGGATTTTTGGTTTGGTATTTTTATTTATTGACCGTTTGACCCTCTGATTGGGTAGTTTGACCGAAAATAAGAGTGGGCTCGGGTAAAGGTTGGGTAAAATGGGGAGTGGGCTTGGTATAATAATTTGGAGTGGGCTTTGGTGTTATATGTTGGGTTGGATACAACTATGGACCAAACTTATTTTCATTTTCAGATTTTTGGTTTATCAACATCCAAGGACTAAGGTTGTAATTTGTTAAACTCCGAGGATCAAATCTGCCAATTGAGTACACTTAATCCAAGGGTATTTCTTGCAATGTCCTGATTCTTCAGGGGTTGATTAGGCACTTTGAGCTCGAATAATGATCCGGATTTGAAAAATGCTTCCCGGCATCGGCTTTTGAATCCTTTTCCACTCTCGTGCTTGGTTTTTGCTTTGTTTTGTTCGTTTTTCGTAATATCCGTACCTGCACATCACAAACATAAAAACACGTGTTTTCTTGGCATTTGTTAGCTCAAATAGTCGTATTAGATCGGTTTTTGGCCATAAAACAGTGAGTGAATAAGCACTCACCAATATACTCCACAAAAACATTTCCGTCTCATTTTTTACCTATATACATTCTCACAAAAAAAATTCGTCTCATTTTACACATAGATTCTTGATTCTCACAAATAAGTCAATCGTCAATTCTTACAAGACACACATGACTTGGCGTGGTTGCACAGTTGAAGAGGAGTACTCAAAAATCTTGTCACACGAGCTCCTTTTTAATGAAGTTATGTTAACTTTTGGTCATGCAGTTTATGAGGAATATGGTTCTTTTAAGGATGCTGAACCGTGGATGAGAGACAAGATTATCGAATGGTGTAGGAAAAAGCCGTACTACAAAGAGTACATGGACGAGCTAGATGCTGCTGAAGCTCAAGTTGCTGCTGAAGCTCAAGTTGTTGCTGTTGGAGGTGTCGACGAAGCTGAAAGTACGTTGGAAACCAAACTTGATAATATTGGAAATAGGGTCACAAATCTTGAAGCTACGTTTGCATATATCAAGGAAATGAGAGCAAGGAAGGGAAAAGATGGTGCGAGTTCGAGTAAAGCGGGAAGTAGCCGCAAAAAAAAAAATAAACGGGTTATTTCGTTTGATCTGTTCTTTTGGTTGTCGAGTTGTTTAGTTTGAGTTGTTTTGTTTGGTTGTCGAGTTGTTTAGTTTGAGTTGTTTCGTTTGGTTGTCGAGTTGTTTAGTTTAAGTTGTTTCCTTCGGTTGTCGAGTGGTTTAGTTTGTTTGTCGAGTTGTTTAGTTTGAGTCTGTATGAAAATGCATGTGGTTGAGAACTCTTGCTTGTTTTAAATAAACAGTTTGCCTTTGTGTTTGATAATTATTGCTCCTTCAGTTCTATTATTTGTGCGTACGAATTTAAAATATAAAGGATGTTCAACATCAGTTACCACAACAACAACAACATTTTATTAAACAACAACAATAACATCAACAACAACAGCAAACAACATCAACAACAACAAACAACATCAACAACAAACAACAATAACAACAAACAACATCAACAACAACAAACAACATAAACAACAACAACAATAACAACGATAACAGCAACAACAACGATAACAGTTCTACATATAAAATTTATCCATGTCACTTAAAAGGTCACGGAGTATTGCATCCGACTGACATGCGTGGTCGTGGTTGGGATACGTTGCCATGTCAAGTTTTGCCTCCAGCATCCTTAATTTTGTCTCTAACACGTGTTTTTGTGCCTCCAACACCTGTTTTTGTGCCTCCAGCATGTTTATTCTAAGATTTTTTTCATGACACTTTGAGCACCTTGTTGGAGCAGATCCAGAACCGCTTGATGTTGAAGCTCCCAGAGAACCGATCATCGTTTTGGCGAGTCGTTCCTCCTTCCATAAAAAAAATCACATCCATGGTCTGTTGTCCCAGGCTGTTAAAGAGTAAAAACTATTATTTTTAACAACTAACCAAATTATTTATATAATACACGAAAAAGTATGTAATTAATTGTTCACCTGCGAGAAAGGACACACATAGTATAGTTTACCACGGAAGTAAGATTTACACGATTCTCGCAGAATCACGTCTCCTCGTCCACAAGGACAAGGAAAAGCTTCAAATTCTGCCATCTTCTTCACGATGATAACAGTGTATGTTTGTGGTTGTGAGGTTGAGTGGTTGTGAGTGGTGGAATCGTGACCGGGGTAGCCCGATCTACAAGTTGAGGTGATAAAAGGTGGTGGCCAGAAAAAGATTCCGACGGCCAGAAACTGATGGTGTCGCCGGAAAACGGAAACTGCTAGAGTGAGAGAGAGAGAGAGAGAGAGAGAGAGAGAGAGAGAGAGAGAGAGATAGTGAGATGAGTGTGTGTGTGTGTGTGTGTTTATATTGTGAGGATGAGTTGTTAGGTAGGAAAATTTTGGTGGGATAAATTGCTAGAGTGAGTGTGTGTGTGTGTATAACCATTGCATCTCGACTCGTTCGTTTAACATCTCTTGTATAACCATAGTCGTTCGTTTAACATCTCATGTATAACCATTGCATCTCGCGTCGTTCGTTTAACATCTCTTGTATAACCATAGTCGTTCGTTTAACATCTCGTGTCTTTGTAAAAGTTTCTTGTTTTTAGCTTATTTTCATCTGTCAAAAAGAAAAACAACAAAAAACCAAATTTAAAATTAGTGATAGCTTCTATTTAATAGATTCTATTTTTTTTTTTTTAATTTTCCTTTTAGCTTATTAATAAGCAATTTCATCATTTTCATAATTTTCTTAATTTCCTGTCACCTTAAAGTATTTTCAATAATTTTCTTAGATCAATAATATCTGACGGTTTATCCCCAATCACATCTCGAATCGTTCATTTAACATCTCATGTATAACCATTGCATCTCGACTCGTTCGTTTAACATCTCATGTATAACCATTGCATCTCGAATCGTTCATTTAACATCTCATGTATAACCATTGCATCTCGAATCGTTCATTTAACATCTCGTGTATAGCCATAGCATCTCGAATCGTTCATTTAACATCTCATGTACAACCATAGCATCTCGACTCATCTGTCTAACATCTCGTGCATAACCATAGCATCTCGACTCGTTCGTTTAACATCTCATGTACAACCATAGCATCTCGACTCATCTGTCTAACATCTCGTGTATAACCATAGCATCTCGACTCGTTCGTTTAACATCTCGTGTATAACCATACCATCTCGAGTCGTTCGTTTAACATCTCATGTACAACCATAGAATCTCGACTCGTCTGTCTAACATCTCGTGTATAACCATAGCATCTCGACTCGTTCGTTTACATCTCGTGTATAACCATACCATCTCGAGTCATTCGTTTTACATCTCGTGTATATCCATAGCAAGACTTGAATTTTGACCGGTTGTGATCTCGATGTTATCTAATTATTATTTATTTTATAAAAGTATTTATAATAAATAATTTTTTTAATTATATTATAAGTAATTAATTTTGAATTTACCTAGTTATTTTTTAATTTTATAAAACTATTTTTTAAATATATATATTTTTTTAATTTTAAAAAAGTATTTGTAATAAATAAAAATTTTTAATTATATAAATGTAATTTATTAATTTTATGAAACTATTTTATAAAATTATTTATAATAAATACTTATAAAACTAATTTTTTAATATATTTTTTATTTTATAAAACTAATTTTTTAATATATTTTTTATTTTATAAAAGTATTTATAATAAATATTTTTTTTAATTATATTAAAAGTAATTAATATTAAATTTAACTAGTTTTTTTAAGTTATAAAACTATTTTTTTAATAAAAAGTTTCTTAATATATATTTTATTTTATAAAAGCATTTATAATTAATACCTTTTTCTTATCCCGTCGACATGTCGACGGGATAAGAAAGCGCCAAATTTCACGAAAAATTCATTTATCCCGCCAAATGCTAAACGACAAAATTATGTTAACTATCCCGTCGACATGTCGACGGGATAAGAAAAAGATATACCAAAACCAGATCTGGTAAAACACTTAGAAAAAAAAACGCAAAAACAATCACCCCCTCCTCCGGCGATTATTGACCCACCACAGCACCATCTCCGACACCACACCTCACCGGCCACACCAACACCACCATCTCCGACACTACCACCACCACCACCACATTCTACCCACACCTCACCGGCCACACCAACACCTCACCGGCTACACCAACACCACCATCTCCGACACCACAGCTCCACCACCACAGTCCAACACCACACACTAGCACTACTGTGCACCTCCTCCTCCTCCTCCTCCTCCTTTGTTTAATTCTTCCCCAACCCCTCCTTTTTTTAATTCTTCTTCTTCCCCAACCTCTCCTTTCTTCAACCATAGTCCAACAGCAGCAGGTAATTAAATTAAGATAATTTTTGTTATTATTATTGTTATTATTATTAATTTAATTGTTATTATTATTGTTAATTTAATTTTGATGCTAACGTTGTTGATTCCTAGACCTAAATCACCCGCGAAGGACATTGATGTTTACTTAAAGCCTTTGATTGATGACCTTCAGGAATTATGGAAAAAACCAGGTGTCCCGACTATGGACGCTGTTGCAGGCAAAGAATCCAACATGAGAGCGATGCTTTTATGGACCATCAATGATTTTCCTGCTCGTAGTAGTTTGTCAGGTTGGAGTGCGCAAGGTTACTACGCATGCCCTACATGCAAAGTAGGCACTCCGGCTACGTGTGTGATAAGCAAAACAGGTTATGTTGGCCATAGAAGATTCTTAAAAAAAAAACCATAAATGGAGGAGGGATACTACTACATTCAATGGTGCACCTGATTTTACAGATCCTCCTAAAAAAGATACTCCGGCTGATATCTTGACTCAACTTGCAATATTGCCCACACGTTTGCCGGGGAAACATCCAGATTATGGGGGTGGGAAGATAAAACGTAATACTACAACCAACCTGAACTGGACTAAACGGTCTATTTTCTACGAGCTTGAATATTGGTCTTCTCTTACTCTAAAACACAATTTGGATGTCATGCATATTGAAAAAAATGTGTTGGAGAGTATCTTGAACACTTTGTTAATGAATGAGAAATCTAAAGACACCGCCAAGGCAAGACAAGACTTGCAAGCTTTGGGCATTCGACGGGAGTTGTTGCTCGGAAACAAACAAAACGGGAAGTGCTCGAAGCCTCATGCTAAGTACTCCCTCACACCCGATAAAAGAAAACTCTTCTGTCAATACATCAAAACAGTTAAACTACCAGATGGGTTCGGATCCAAGTTCAAGTCGAAAGTGACCAAAGATGATAACAATATAACGGGCATGAAGTCGCATGACTGTCATATAATGATGCAACGGTTACTTCCTTATGGACTTCAGCAATACTTGGACGCACAAACTTATGCACCATTGATCGAGCTTTGTTCATTCTTTAAGCAAATTTGCGCCCGAACTTTGATGGTGAATGACATGGTGAAAGCTAAAGACCAGATGATCAATATTTTGTGCAGTCTCGAACAAATATATCCTCCTGTTTTTTTCGACATTTTGATTCACTTGGTTATGCATTTACCTGAAGAGGCTCTTCAAGGCGGGCCTGTTTCATTCCGGTGGATGTATCCATTTGAAAGGTACATGAAGAAACTAAAAAACTATGTACGAAATAAAGCTAAGCCGGAAGGTTCAATAGCGGAGGGTTATGTTGCAGACGAAGCATTAACTTTTTGTTCTCGGTATTTTCGGGGTGAAATTATGACAAAATTTAACCGTCCCACTGCATCTGAGGGTTGTCCTCGCCCAACAAGTGATTTTCAGGTGTTCCGATCAATATGTAAAAAGTCTGGTAAAGAGACAATTATTCAGTTAGGTCTCCCAGAAATGAAGAAAGTGATATGGTATGTACTTCACAACAGTCCTGAGACCGACGCGTACATGAACGAGTTCCAGAGGTACGCGTTTTTATTTTGAAATTTCTTTTTCCCAAGTTATCTTTTCGATTAATTCTAAAATCATGAACATTTTCAGTGAACGTCCTGAAAGCGACATGCAGCAAGAATTTCCTAGATGGTTTGAGTCGAAGGTAAACTTATTATATGTATTTCCTTGTATAAATAACGACTATATTACTCATCTCTATGTATTCTTATCTTTGTTCATAGATCGGTAATCTTTACACAGCCAATGACCCAAGATGTACTCCCGACTTATTCACTTTGGCTTGTAGACCATCATCGACCGCAACCTCAGTCAACTCTTGCGTAGTCAATGGTGTGAAGTTTGTCGTACACAGCCGCGATGTAAAATGTACAACTCAGAACAGCGGAATTTGTTCACCTGGCGAGAAGGAAGGAGAAATGTATTATGGTCAGTTAGAAGGAATTCTGGAGTTTGCGTATACCCAGTTCAAAGTAGTGTTGTTTCGAGTTAAGTGGTTCGACTTAGCCAAAAGAGGTAGAGTTTAACGTTATAACACTAGAAACAACATGACACAAATTTGGGCATGTAGCACAGCGTTTGAAGATCAACCTTACATTCTCGCAACACAAGCAAAACAAGTCTTCTACCTTGAAGATCCTGCCAGACGACCACCCCATTGGAAGGTCGTCCAAGAAGTGAATCACAACACAACATGGGATGTCATCGTGGTAGAAGACGATGATGATGTGATACATGGCAACAACTCATCTAATCTCCGACTGTCTGCTAATTTGGATGCTTTGGAATTGTCCCCCTTAAATATCGATGGTCAATCAACGTTAGTTGAGGCACCACCACCAATCATTCCTGTTGATGACGATGATGATTTTATTGATGATGAAGATGACGATCCTTATGATTTAGTAGATTCTGATCCAAACAATTCTGATGATGAAGTTGAAGTTGCGACTAATGTTTATGATAGTGATGTTGATTTAGCAGATTGATCTTAAATTTTTGTAAAACGACACTTATTTGAATGAAATTGTTATGGATTGTTTAAATGTGTATATTTATTTAGAATGTGTATGTATTTGAATGTGATTTAGCATGCTTATGTTAATTTGTTCATGTATTTCTATACGTTATTCAACTTGTACTTTCACAAATGGCAGCAGCAGTCGCTCGTGGTCATGGTGGTGACGGTGCCGGTGACCCACCACCTTCCCCTACCCGTCAGATTGATAGCGGTTGCCGTGGTGGTGGTAAGAAACTTAAACTTGATTAATTGAATTTTGTTACTTGTTATTTTTTGACGTTTTCACTCACTACATTTGTAGGATCGCGTAGACGACGACCTCGACGGGGAGGTAGGGCTAGCGGTGGAGGAGGCAGGGGCGGAGGTCGGGCTGGCGGCATGCCACAGACCCGTCAAGCCAACAAGAACGTAGCGCTGAGGAAAGCTGTAGAGTTATATGGCCCGCAGTCGATCGAGTTTGAGACTAAGGATCAGGAGACGTATGATCATGTCGGGCCCCACCGCGCATGGTTCAGTAACTACGTTGGCGAGCTGGTTAGGACCTTGCCGTTGCACTATCCCTCCTGGCACGATCTTGAGAAAGCGACTCGGGCTGCCTTCATGAACTGACTCAGGGTCAGTTATTTTATTTTCCTTTTAATTATATCTCTATATTTTAATATTTGAATGTGTACATTTATTTAAATTTGTTTAATTGTGTATATTTATTTAAATTTGTTTATTTATTTATATCTTTATGTTAATATTAACTATATTTGATTGCAGCAATTCTTCGACTTGGAGACCCACAGGCGCAAGGACGACTGGGAACTTATAAAGAATAGCCTCAATCAATATATAGCTAAGCGCTACTCCGACAATAAAGACATCATGAAGAAAACTTATTTTACCCTGAAGGGTGGGGCTGGGGCGGCGGATGTCATACGACAAAACCCTCCTCCGAACCTTGAGCCGTCGGTGTGGGAGCAACACATGAGGTTCTACCTGAATGAGAAGAACATGGCGCGAGCTGCGGTGAACAAGGAGAACCGAAAGAAGAACAAGGTGTACAACCGCCACGGTTCCAAGTCCTTAGCCGCTATTCGCCACGAATATGTAAGACACATTTTATTTTTATAAAAGTATTTTATTTTTATAAAATTATTTAATTTTAATTATATATTAATTAAAATTTCTAATTATATAAAAGTAATTAATTTTAATTTTTTAAAAGTATTTAAGTTTAATTAAAATATATATAGTGTTTGATTTGTCATTTTTAATTTGTTTCATCTTATATGCATGTGTATATACAGTTTGAGAATAGCAAGGACAAGCAGTACCCATCACTCATCCAGAGCTTTTATGACACACACTGCAACGAGGATGGTGCTTGGTTGCAGGATGAGGCGCGGGCTCAATATGTAAGTAACGTTTTTTTTTAATTTATTATTTATTTATTTATTTCCCCAAACACGCACTTTAATGATTCATTGAAACATAATCTTGTAATTACCCGACATATATATTAATTTTCTCAAAATTTTTTCAACTAAATAGGAAGAGATGGTTCGTCTGAGAGATCTGGGTGCGAATACGCCGGACGGGGTAGGGTAGTACCCGGCCTGAGGAGGCCACCGTTACCAAACACCCCGCCTCCACCTCCAGGTATGTACAGTGTGATAATATTAATTATATATTACTCATGACTCAATTTATGTATTGCAATGGCTGTTTTTAAATTTTGATTATTTCGTTTTTAGGTGTTGTCGAACTATCTGCTGAGCTTGCTGCAGCTCATAAGAAGATTGCTGAGGCAGAGAAGAAGAGCCAGGAAGATGCTGAAGAACGCAAGAACATGATGAAGAAGCTCGATTTGTTGATGGGTTTTGCCTCGACCAACCTGCAATGGTCTCAGTATATTAGTCAGGTTGATTCTCAGCATGTGGATGGCTCAGGCAGTGGAGCTGGCGGGAGTGGGAGTGGAGCTAGCGGGACCGGGAGCGGGAGTGGAGCTGGCAGGAGCGGGAGCGATGATATCGATGTGGATGGTGATAACGATCACGATGAGTGACTTTGGAGATGTAGAGGTACAAACTTGGGTTATATATTTTGTGTTGTACTTATGGTTGAAACAATATTTTCGCGATCCTTATCTTAGTATTTTGTAGTTTAACCTTTTGGTGATTTGAACATCGCGGGAATTGAAACATTTGTGGATATGGCAGCTAGGTTTAGATATTACCACACCCCGTTTTGTAGACTTATATTTTTAATGCATTTTGAGGGTGTTTAGCGATAATTTGAAAGTGTTTTAGCCGATGTCGAGTTGTATGTGTTAGGACATGTTGATATTGAGTGGTTATAGCTTATGGTTACAGGTTTAGGTATTACAGGTTTTGGTAGATTTTTTCGGAAAATTTTCCTGAAAAATCTGGAATATTGCCAATATTGCAGCTTCCTGTTTGCTGTATATAACATTGGTACCGTCGACATGTCGACGGCACCATAAAAAAAAATAATTAATTGTTTAATTATCCAGTTGACATGTCGACGGGATAATTATACAAACATTGACCAACGCGTTGACCCTTCAAATTGTTCCCGTCAACATGTCGACGGGATAATTATACAAACGTTGACCAACGCGTTGACCCTTCAAATTGGTCCCGTCAACATGTCGACGGGATAATTATACAACATTGACCAATACCATTGACCCGTCAAATTGTTCCCGTCGTCATGTCGACGGGATAGTATAAAGTTAATTAACGTTTGATAATTAAGTTGTTAATAAATTATACTATCCCGTCGACATGTCGACGGGAACAATTTGACGGATAACGGATTTCTTTGACTGAAAAAGGACGTGGGACCCACAATGTCGACGACGGTTGTCGACGGCAATGCTGTTCCCGACGGGGCATAGCCGTCGTCATTATCCCGTCGACATGACGATGGGAACATACAATGCCGTCAACATGACGACGGGAAAGGCGCAAAAAAATCGACGGGAGAGGTGTCGATTGTACTAGTGGCATTTCTTGACCCACACGACAAACCTAAAGTATAAAATGGGATATTATTCTTCAAAGCATAAATTGGGGGTAACGAAGACATCACAATTTTAATTTGTAAACCAGTTAAATTGTCTGGTCATCAGTTGTGTACACATAAATGTTGGTGACTTGCAAATTACCTTATTTTATTACAGTAGTAAAAACTAAAAAGGTTAAAACACCTATTTTTGAAGGCAGTCTTATATGTTTTTTATTTTTTTTATTTTATTATTTTTTATTTTTTTATTATTATTATTTTTAATCTTCCTATCACACGGTTAAAATCGCTCGTTTGTGTAATTATGGAAAATGCCTGTTGGTTGTTAAGCCATTAGCTTATAAATTTAGCATGCATGTAAACATTCATTACAAAATTTCAAAAATTAAAAAATATAACCCTATATCGATTAGCCTTTGCCTTTATTACTTGCTATATATGCAAGAAACGATAACAACTTCACTTACCTTTTAACTAGCATTCTCTCCATTTACCCCCTAAACACACACAAACCTTCAAGATTTCTTCATCTTCAAATCACACACACCAAGTTCAAGATATCTCAATCTTGAAAATACACACAGCGATGACTATCGATATGAAGAAAACCAACAGAAAACAAAGTGATCAACATACAACGATGATTGTAAAACATCTTTTCAAGATAACACTGATCAAGGTGAGTTCGAATGCAAAACATGTAAAAGCAGATTCCAAACTTATATATCAAGCGCTTGGTGGTCATATGGCGAGCCATAAATGATCAAACCCAATAACAAAATCAATAATGAGTTGAGTCTAAATTATGTTCCTACTGTGTTGCATCAATGCAAGATATGTGCGAAAGAGTTTAAGACTGGGCAGGTGTTGGGCAGTAACATGAGGATACATAGGCTTGGAAAAGGGTTAAATGTAGTTGAGGAAAAGGGTCTATCACAGCAAGAAGCGGAGAAAGAGAAAGTTGAAAGTGATTTGGAGAGTGGTTCATCGGTGTTGACAGTGGTGGAACTACACCGCCACCACCATACGCCACCTTGTGACTCCCTTATTATAAATCTTTACCACACGCGCCCTAATCCCCCACCACAGCCACCATACGCGCCATAATACCACACTACCGCCACCACCAGCATCAAACTAACACCCTTCCACCACCTGAACGCGCCACCAACCCTACTACGTGCCCTCTATGTCACTCATTAATCAAGATTTGGAGTAGATCCGTGAGTTACTAAGGTAGGAGACACACCTTGTCTTCTTGACGACTTGGTGTACAACCACTCGTGAATAACGAGTGGTGTTTCATTTAGTTTTGTTTCACAAGATTTGGACAAGAATACTCGTGGGTTAATATTTTGCTAATTAAAACATGAAAACAAACTAGTTTGGTATCTTGTGTTGTGGTCGAATTTCAGTCTAACCGTGAGCCCAAAGCTCACGGCTGTGAATCATGGTTTAGTCATGAGTCTAAGTCTAGGTTCTTGTGGCTATTTTATTATTTGGTTATTGTTTTGGGCTCGGATTGAAGGAGTTGGATAGTGACACAGGGTTAAGTTAGGATTTGGATGATTTGGAGTTTGATGTGACTGCTTTGTTGTTGTTGTTGTCGTGGTGCCGAGACCCTAAAGGGTATGGTTGTTTGGTTGGTGATGAGTTAGGATTATTGAGGAATTCTGGTTGTGGGATCTTGATGCGTGGGAATTGCAACAGGCTTTACCTCTCGAGGGATCTCGAGAAGCTTACAACCCCCACCAGGCAGTGTACCTGATCGTTGTAGTATAGTATAGTGACAAGTACCGGGGGATTGATCGTTCAGCTTAGGAATAGTGTCGCTAGGATTAGAAAGCCTAAATTACTAGTTCTAAAGGTGAGGGATGATTATTTTTGTATTTTTATATTTTATAGAAAGCAAGTAAAATCTCGGGTTTTGAAAGAGTGGGCGGAATTAGTTGCTATTCAACTAACCCAAAACTAAGATGCAATCAAAATAAAATAATAAAAATGAAAATAAACTAATTATACTAAGGTTGTGAGCAATAATTGGAGAAAATGTGTTTACTTAGACTTCACTACTCCCTAGATATCTTTTACACGTTAATTACTTGTTATAATTGCATGGATGACGGATCGTATTCCTTAATACCATTCATGGGGTGGCATACATAACTCCCCAATTTTATGACCTCTTATCTCCTCCTACACCATGCCCAGCACAACTATAGGGATTGTAAACAGTGGCTCATGCATTAAATACAACCAATAAAGACCTAGTACGCCTCGGTTCATGTTTCTTAAGACGTTCAAGCATGTTACCATTTGGAGATCTGCCAGTTTTCTTAAGCCTAACATATAAATCATTCATCCAAGAACAAGAATAAACAAGTAATCAACACATAATCAATATTTAGGTTTCATTAGATCTAAGCAAACACAAAGGAGATCTAGCCTAGCATAATGGAATTGAGACAAGAACAAGATATAGACAACCAACACATAGACATATTGATTGAATTAGAAGAACACTTATCTCAATTACAATGCAAGGTATCAAGGGTTTGGAACCCTTGAAAAACCTGTAAAAGTTGCACCAAATTCGTCTTTAGGGTTTCTCCAAAACTTCTCCTTTTTTTATGTGAAAAACTAGAAAATTATATATAGGAAAATAGGGCTGACGGCGTCAAGACAAAAATGTGACGCCGTCACCTCGCCGCCAAATACTTCCTCGGACGGCCTTGATCTACTTCTGACGCCCTGTGTGACGCCGTCATCAACTACGGATTTTTATTCTTGGGCTTTTGACGCCGTCAGGATGACTCTTGACGCCTTCATGAACTACGGATTTTTATTCTTGATGTTTGACGCCGTCAGGGTGGTACTCTTGATGCCGTCACCTACTGTTTACAGCATGGAAAATTGAGACTTTGCTGTTTTCTTCACTTTTATGCTCCAAAAACGTCCAAAATGGCTTCTTTTCCAGAATTCACTCTCCAAGTACCTAAAATCACAAAACGAACGATTTAGGGCAATATTTGATCAAATAAAGTCGGATTCGGGCTTAAATGACCCCCTAAAAATGAATCATTTTTCGCCTCATCATATACCCTTACACTTGAGCTTTGCTTGTCCTCAAGCAAATGCGCTTTTATTCTACTCAAAAGACAAGTTAGGGGTCATTTAACACTAATATAAAAGTAATTACAACAAATAATCGTTCCATTAAAGACCAAAGACAAGCACGGAGGTCATACACAAGCACCTCACAAATAGTGTTTAGATACTCACATCTCTCGGGTGTAATAAAGTAATATAACATTATGGAAATGGAAGATATCTCTCACTACCTGTCATAGCAAAATAGATTACCATAGGCTTGGGAAAGGATCAAACCTCCACCACATGGCGTAAGCACCTAGGATAAACTATCGAAGAGGTCTTTTTAAGGGTTGTAACGTTAGGTATAGGGATATGAATTACACGGTTTTGTTGGATAAAGGAAGTTTTACTGGTGGCGAGTTAACAATCTTGGTCAATTACATGTACAATATGGCGTTGCTAAGCCAAGACTAGACTCGACTTAAGCTAATAAATGAAAAATAACAAAAACATAAAATGAACATAGAATGAAAAGGGATGGTAGTCCGTATGCTTTTTTCTTTTTCTTTTTCTATATTTTCTTTTTCTTTTTCTTGCTTTTTTCGATTTTTTTTTTTTTTTTTTTTTTTTTTTTTTTTTTTTTTTTTTTTTGCATACACTCTTACCCTACCATCCAAAATAATACATCATAGGGAATGAACATTTCCCTTACACTTGAATCTTTACATACTTTACATTAAACTATTCTAATGACTCGAATTAAGAAAATCAAAACACTTGGAGCACTTTTAAGATTAACGTATAGATGGGGGTAATAAATGATGTTCTTCCCCATTACTCCATAAATAAGTACTTACCCATGAGTCCCAATCGTCCCAAAACAATATGTACAAGGATATGACTCGACTTAGCAACCATGTAATCAATTAGAAAGTTAACTTAGGGTTTAACAAACAACAATAATAAACTAAAAATGAGCGCATACACGGAAGGCTAAGGCGATTTGGTTGTACATTTAAGTGGGGTGTAACAAATTCTTCCTTTAAGTAAGATGCTTAAAGTTAGAAACGAAAAGATAGGCTCGGAGGGGTGTACTAGGGGTTTCGTGTACTAAAAATGAGTACAACGCTAAGGGTGTGGGAAAAATTAGTTGACTTAACTAGCCAAGTAATATGACTTAAAAGGTCAAGTAATTATAATACGGGTTTAACACAAGGGTGATCCTAATGCCTCTTATCATGTAGTAAATCCTACTACACGAATGTAGTCTCACTAGCGGTCTCGGGATGCATCACTAACGCAAGTTCTAGAATCTAAATGCTACCGGTACACTCATAAGCACTAATAGTGAATGCTTTTCCTATCAAATCTAAAGGCGAACCTCACATTTTTGGGTGGAAAAGTTTTCTGAATATACGGTTATGTGCTAGTCATACAATCTCCTATCCATGAGACGCTTGCTATGGCTAAAGTTTCACTCCTAAATGTTGTAAAAAATTTTAAATTTGGCGCTAAAATTGCACTAACAAGTATTTCTCGTAGTTTTATTACACATCTACTATCAAACAAAACAAACTCAAGCGAAAGTGCATATGTAAGGTATCATCTTTTTACCCTCCCCTTACACATAAGATGAACATTGTCCCCAATGTTCAAGTAAAGAATGTAAAAGTGAAAAAGCAAAGAGAATGAAATCAAATACTCCCCTGATTCGCTCGGTATGGATTATAGGTTGGCCAGGTTAGATTTTCCTCCAAGAAAATGAACAATCAAAGCTTCCCTTCCAGAATATAAATCATCTCCTTGTCGATCATAACCTGTAAATCCTGACAAAATAGACAAGACAACCTCGCGTAAAATCGGCGGCATCCTATATAAGTTACTAAATCCTAGAAAACAAAGTAAGATATAATGCTTGTGGAATGAAGTTTGCAGATCTCCTGGAGATTATAAAACTTAATAATTCACAAAAACCATAAGACTCCGTTAGAAAAACAAAACCGGTAAAATTTCCAGATTTTAACTCCTGACACCGTCAAGAGTAAACTCATGACGCCGTCAGAATGGACCTGCAGAAATTCTTATGTTAAGTTTCCAGAAAATTTCTGAAAAAACTTGGTCCTACTTCCTGGAAAATCCTGCAAAACTTCATTATGACTCAATACAAGCATTTGACTCTAACAAATACGAATATACATGTTCATTTAATATCGTGGAGAATCATGATCGGTTTGTTTCTTAAAAACATATTTGGGGTTCCCCTTACACTTATCTTTTGCAAAAATACTTTTAGGTTGGAGTTAAGACTAGGCCAAACAACATAGTAAAGTATTTCCACATTTTAGTTTAGAAACATGATCAACCAACAATAAAAACTAAACATGCATACGGAAGCAAATAACAATCAAACAAATAAAATCACACAAAACATGGGTTGCCTCCCAAGAAGCGCTTTTCTTTATTTACGAGTCTTGTAGCTAGACTCAAAGTCATGGGTTACTACGTGACTTCATCATCAAACATCACATCCTCCTCATTAATCATTTCATTGTTATTTTCTTGGTAATGTTTTACACGTTGTATGTTAACCGTGAATTCCCTACCTTCATCATCAATTAACACCACCGCTCCAAATTTAGAAGAATTCTTTACCGTGAACGGCCCATACCATCTAGACTTAAGTTTTCCCGGAAATAATCTCAACCGAGAATTGTATAATAGGACCTTGTCTCCTTCTGAAAATTCTTTGGGTTTCTTAATTCTCTGATCATGCCATCTTTTAGCTCTTTCTTTATAGGTAATGGAGGATTCGTAGGCTTCTAGTCTAAGCTCATCAAGCTCGTGTAATTGCAAAAACCTATTATTCCCAGCAGTTGTGTAATCTAAGTTGCATGCCTTAAGCGCCCAATAAGCCTTGTGTTCTAACTCTACCGGTAAGTGACATGCCTTACCATACACCATGCGGAATGGGGTCGTTCCAATAGGTGTTTTGTAACCAGTTCGGAATGCCCATAAGGCTTCGTCGAGTTTGAATGACCAGTCCTTTCTGTTTTGACTAACCGTTTTTTCAAGTATTCTTTTAATAGCTCTATTGGTGTTTTCGACTTGGCCATTGGTTTGTGGATGATAGGCGTTTGAGAATCGATGGGGTACTCTATACCTCTTCATGACCTTTTCCATTTGTGCATTGCAAAAATGTGTCCCCCTATCACTGATGAGAGCTTTCGGAATCCCGAATCTTGCGAAAAGCTTTTTCAGGAAATCAATGACTACTCTGGCATCATTGGTCCTAAGGGCTTGTGCCTCAACCCATTTTGAAACATAGTCAATGGCGACTCAGATGTACTCGTTTCCCCCCTGAGGATGGAAAGGGTCCCATGAAGTCAATCCCCCAAACATCAAATACCTCACAAACTTGTATAAAGTTCTGAGGTGCTTCATCCCTATGTGATATATTTCCGGCTCGTTGACATGCATCGCACGCCTGCACCATTTCTTTTACATCACGGAAAATTGTGGGCCAATAGAATCCCGCATCGAGAATCTTTCGGGCGGTAACGTTTATCCCATGATGCCCGCCAGAGGGACCAGAGTGACATTCCCTCATAATCTTAACTGCCTCATTTTCCGAAACACAACGCCTTATAATGTGGTCAGGACACCTTCGGAATAAAAAAGGTTCATCCCAGAAGTAGTATTTTAGCTGGGAAAAGAACCTCTTCCTCTCGTACTTAGTCAGGTGTTCTGGAACAAGTCTACATCTACTTGCAAAGTAATTAGCAAAGTCGGCGTACCATGGCTCCGAATCCATCATTGACATCAGTTGTTCGTCAGGAAACGAATCCCTAATCTCACTTCTATCGTGCTTATCCAAGGGGTTTTCAAGACGAGATAGATGATCTGCGGCTAGATTCTCTGCCCCCCTCTTATCGCGAATCTCAACATCGAATTCTTGTAACAATAAGATCCACCGAATTAGTCGTGGCTTGGCATCCTGCTTCGCAAACAGATATCGAAGAGCTGAGTGATCAATGAAGACGACTGTCTTTGAAAGGACAAGATATTGTCGGAATTTGTCGAATGCAAACACTACGGCTAATAATTCTTTTTCGGTGGTGGAGTAGTTCTCTTGAGCGGGATTCATGGTTTTGCTAGCGTAGTAAATAGGTTGGAAAAGCTTGTCATGCCGTTGACCTAATACAGCCCCGACAGCGAAGTCGCTAGCGTCGCACATGATTTCAAATGGTAACTCCCAGTTGGGTGTGATCATGATTGGAGCTTGAGTGAGTTCCCTTTTTAAGAGATCGAAAGCATCTTTGCATTCTTGGGAAAAATCGAACGGAGCATCCTTCACAAGCAATTGAGTCATTGGCCGAGCAATTTTGGAGAAGTCCTTGATGAATCTCCGATAAAATCCGGCGTGCCCCAAAAAGCTGCGTATTGCCTTAACAGTCGTGGGGTATGGTAACTTAGATATAGCTTCAACTTTAGCTTGGTCCACCTCTATTCCGTTCCCTGAGATCTTATGCCCTAACACAATCCCTTCCTTTACCATGAAATGACACTTTTCCCAGTTTAACACCAAGTTGGTTTCCTCACAACGTTTAAGCATCTTTTCTAAATTAGCAAGACAGTGGTCGAAGGAGTTTCCGAAGACTGAAAAGTCATCCATGAACACTTCCATGCTGTCTTCCATGAGTTCGTGAAAGATTGCGGTCATGCAACGTTGGAAAGTGGCGGGAGCATTACATAGCCCAAAAGGCATCCTTTTGTAAGCAAATGTTCCATAGGGGCAAGTAAACGTGGTCTTTTCTTGGTCCTCGGGTGCTATGGGGATTTGAAAATATCCAGAGAATCCATCCAAGAAGCAATAGTATTCGTGTCCAGATAATCTCTCTAACATCTGATCAATGAATGGTAAGGGAAAGTGATCTTTCCTCGTGGCATCATTGAGCTTTCGATAGTCGATGCATACCCGCCATCCAGTGACAGTTCTCTGGGGCACCATCTCACCCTTGTCATTCTTTACTACAGTCATTCCACCCTTTTTAGGTACAACCTGCACAGGACTGACCCCTGGGCTATCCGAGATTGGGTAAATCAGTCCTGCATCCAAAAGTTTGATAACTTCTTTCTTTACTACTTCCTTAATGTTAGGGTTCACTCGCCTCTGGGGTTGCACAGTAGGTTTATAATCTTCCTCCATAAGAATCTTATGTGTGCAAAAAGTTGAGTCAATCCCCTTAATGTCGGCCACACTCCATGCGAGTACCCCCTTGTATTTTTTTAGGACCTCTAAGAGTTTAACTTTTTGTTCTTGTTCCAAGGAAGAGTTTATGATTACCGGGAGTTGGTCCTCCCCCTGAAGGAAGGCATACTCCAAATGGTTAGGAAGCTCTTTGAGATCAACGTTAGGAGGTTCGATAATAGAAGGTTTGAGCTTGTTTTCGGGCTTTCGGAGCTCGAGATGCTCCGTTGCCTCTTGTCTGGGGTAGAAGGAGACAGCATTAACATCCTCCGTCTTTTCCACCTCTAGCAAAGGCAGAAAACTCTCGTCCCGTAGCCAACCTTCATCGATTTGTTCATCGACGCAACTATCAATGACATCTGTGAGTTCATCTACTTCCCCGATAAAGTAGAGCCGGTTGGCTGCTTCGAGGGAGAGGTCCATAGAATCCTTAATGTCGAAGGTTGTGTTGTCGTCTCCCACTCGTAAGGTCAATTTGCCATCGTAGACATCGATGACTGCACGAGCGGTAGCAAGAAATGGTCTACCTAAGATGATAGGTACCAAGTCATCCTCCTCCATATCCAGGATTACGAAGTCGACCGGGAATTTGAATTTCCCAACTTTGACTAGCACATTCTCGCATATCCCTACGGGGTACTTGACTGATCTATCGGCTAGTTGGATGTTCATACGGGTAGACTTCAATCCAGAATATCCTAGTTTACGGAACATAGAGTGAGGCATGAGATTGATACTCGCTCCCAAATCGGCAAGAGCATTCTTGATTGATAGAGGTCCTATTGAGCAAGGCAAGGTGAAACTGCCCGGATCGTCTACCTTCTTTGGTAGCCCTCGATGGGTTACCACTGAGCATTCTTCCCCCAGGGTCACAAGACCCTCGAGTTTCTTCCTGTTAGCGAGCAGCTTTTTGAAGTATGTGCTATACTTTAGCATGTGATAGCAAGCATCAAGGAGAGGTATGGTGACAACTGAGTCTTTTAGGTATGACAAGAACCTCTTGTTATCATTCTCAGTTTTCTGATTCCTTAACCGGGATGGAAATGGAATTCTCACAGGTGGGTTAGGAAGGGCCGATGGGGAAGGGATCGTTACGGGCGGTCGGTCTGGGGTGCCAATGCCGACCTCCTGCTCCTCCTCCCCAGGTTTGTTTGGATCGGGGGTGACGGGGGACGAGTTTGGGTAAGGAGGGTCCTTGGTTGTCGTTCCTGCTCGTGTGGTTATCGTGAGCATGGGGTCCTTCTTTCTTTCTAATGGCGTTTGGAAGTTATCTAGGGCTGAGTTAAGCTTGTTGAAAAATTCTCCAATACCCTCCTGCTGCTCGTCGAAAAGCTCATTAAGCCCTTTCATTTGCAAGTCTTTTTCTTGAGTGAAGTGACCAAGGTCATCTTCGAAATTGCTCCTGATTTTGAATTCAGGGCCTTCCTCCCCTTCTCTTCTCTTTACCAGATTTCCTCAAAGGGTGTAATCGTCATTTTGGTAGAAGGGCAAAAGGGAGGGATCAGCATAAATGTCCCCTCCTGACAAACATGCATGTTCAGTTGTGGCTGCTCCTCCGCATTCTTCTACCTCATGCGGGCCTCCACAGTAATCACAGATCAAGTAAGGATTCGACAGCAGTTTGGGTAATTGCGATCCAGCTAGGTAATCCACTCTTTCGTGAATTTTGCTCAACCGATCCGAGGTGATCTCAGAAATGCTGAAAGTCGACTCAGGTTCATCCCAAGTGTCATCCTGATCTTGAGCATATTCTTCAATCCTATCCCATCCTTCTTCGGCACTAAGATTGGCCAATCTTCCTTTCCTAGATTGGTTAATTCCGTTCCGGTCATTAGAGGAGATATTTTCGTAAAAGATTTGGACCAAGAGCCAAAGTTCAATACCATGATGTGGAACTTGTCTTATTAAATCTTTGAATCTAGTCCACGATTTATGGAAGGGTTCATCCTTCCCCTTCCGGAAACGAAGGATCCTATCTCTAAATGCTGAGGTTTTTCCAGGTGGAAAGAACTTCTCATAGAACTTGGATATGAGTTGCTCCCATGTGAAAATAGATTCGGAAGGGAGTTTGTCATACCATTCTTGGGCTTTTTCGTATAAGGTGAAAGGAAAGAATCGCAATCGGGATGTGTTTCTAGTAGCCCCATCCGTATGGATGGTGTCCACTATTTTCAGGAAGTCCTTGATATGTTGGATTGGATTTTCCTCATCAAGTCCGTGGAACTTACACACACTTTTGACAAGCTAAACATCGTTTGCAAGCAAGACCTCGTTGGTGTGTTCGTTTGGGTAAACAATGGCATTTGAAAAGCCACGAGGAGTTGGGGAAGAGTAGTCATTGAGACGCTTAGGAGGAGGTATTATAGGGGTACTCATATCGTTGTGGGAGCTAGGGGTTGTGATGTGATTTTCTGAATTTTCCTCAGAAAGAGGTGCATCAAAGTCGATAGCAATGCTGGATGGTTCAGGAGTTGAGTGAGTTCGTCTTAACCTACACATTTCTCTTTCGGGTTCTGCATAAGGCAAGACAAGGTCTCTAGTGGTACTACGACTCCTAGTAATCCTAAGGTTGGAGAATTCGTTGGTTGCCATGATGGCGGACGATGAAGAGATACGAACAAAGACACGAAGAAATGAGATAGACTAAAGAAAACCTAAAAATAAATAAAATCTTACTAGAAAGGAATCTAGCAAGTAGACCTAATAAAAAGAAATCCTAACCTAGACAATAACTATTCCCCGGGCTGCGGCGCCAAAAACTTGATGCGTGGGAATCGCAACAGGCTTTACCTCTTGAGGGATCTCGAGAAGCTTACAACCCCTACCAGGCAGTGTACCTGATCGTTGTAGTATAGTATAGTGACAAGTACCGGGGGATTGATCGTTCAGCTTAGGAATAGTGTCACTAGGATTAGAAAGCCTAAATTACTAGTTCTAAAGGTGAGGGATGATTATTTTTGTATTTTTATATTTTTTAGAAAGCAAGTAAAATCTCGGGTTTTGAAAGAGTGGGCGGAATTAGTTGCTATTCAACTAACCCAAAACTAAGATGCAATCAAAATAAAATAATAAAAATGAAAATAAACTAATTATACTAAGGTTGTGAGAAGTAATTGGAGAAAATGTGTTTACTTAGACTTCACTACTCCCTAGATATCTTTTACACGTTAATTACTTGTTATAATTGCATGGATGACGGATCGTATTCCTTAATACCATTCATGGGGTGGCATACATAACTCCCCAATTTTATGAGCTCTTATCTCCTCCTACACCATGCCCAACACAACTATAGGGATTATAAACAGTGGCTCATGCATTAAATACAACCAATAAAGACCTAGTACGCCTCGGTTCATGTTTCTTAAGACGTTCAAGCATGTTACCATTTGGAGATCTGCCAGTTTTCTTAAGCCTAACATATAAATCATTCATCCAAGAACAAGAATAAACAAGTAATCAACACATAATCAATATCTAGGTTTCATTAGATCTAAGCAAACACAAAGGAGATCTAGCCTAGCATAATGGAATTGAGACAAGAACAAGATATAGACAACCAACACATAGACATATTGATTGAATTAGAAGAACACTTATCTCAATTACAATGCAAGGTATTGATGCGTGGGAATCGCAACAGGCTTTACCTCTCGAGGGATCTCGAGAAGCTTACAACCCCCACCAGGCAGTGTACCTGATCGTTGTAGTATAGTATAGTGACAAGTACCGGGGGATTGATCGTTCAACTTAGGAATAGTGTCGCTAGGATTAGAAAGCCTAAATTACTAGTTCTAAAGGTGAGGGATGATTATTTTTTTGTCTTTTTATGTTTTTATGAAAGCAAGTAAAATCTCGGGTTTTGAAAGAGTGGGCGGAATTAGTTGCTATTCAACTAACCCAAAGCTAAGATGCAATCAAAATAAAATACTAAAAATGAAATTAAACTAATTTAAACTAAGGTTGTGAGCAGTAATTGGAGAAAATGTGTTTACTTAGACTTCACTACTCCCTAGATATCTTTTACACGTTAATTACTTGTTATAATTGCATGGATGACGGATCGTATTCCTTAATACCATTCATGGGGTGGCATACATAACTCCCCAATTCTATGAGCTCTTATCTCCTCCTACACCATGACCCAGCACAACTATAGGGATTGTAAACAGTGGCTCATGCATTAAATACAACCAATAAAGACCTAGTACGCCTCGGTTCATGTTTCTTAAGACGTTCAAGCATGTTACCATTTGGAGATCTGCCAGTTTTCTTAAGCCTAACATATAAAATCATTCATCCAAGAACAAGAATAAACAAGTAATCAACACATAATCAATATCTAGGTTTCATTAGATCTAAGCAAACACAAAGGAGATCTAGCCTAGCATAATGGAATTGAGACAAGAACAAGATATAGACAACCAACACATAGACATATTGATTGAATTAGAAGAACACTTATCTCAATTACAATGCAAGGTATCAAGGGTTTGGAACCCTTGAAAAACCTGTAAAAGTTGCACCAAATTCGTCTTTAGGGTTTCTCCTAAACTTCTCTCCTTTTAATGTAAAAACTAGAAAACTATATATAGGAAAACTGGGCTGACGGCGTCAAGACAACATTGTGACGCCGTCACCTCGCCGCCAAATACTTCCTCGGACGGCCTTGATCTAATTATGACGGCCTATGTGACGCCGTCACCAACCACGGTATTTTATTCTTGGCACTTTGACGCCATCAGGATGACTTTTGACGCCGTCATCAACTACGGTATTTTATTCATGATGTCTGACGCCGTCAGGGTATAACTCTTGACGCCGTCACCTAGTGTTTCCAGCATGGAAAATTGATACTTTGCCATTTTCTTCACTTTTATGCTCCAAAAACGTCCAAAATGGCTTCTTTTCCAGAATTCACTCTCCAAGTACCAAAAATCACAAAAGGAACGATTTAGGGCAATATTTGATCAAATAAAGTCGGATTCGGGCTTAAATGACCCCCTAAAAACGGATCATTTTTCGCCTCATCATATACCCTTACACTTGAGATTTGCTTGTCCTCAAGCAAATGCGCTTTTATTCTACTCAAAAGACAAGTTAGGGGTCATTTAACACTAATATAAAAGTAATTACAACAAATAATCGTTCCACTAAAGACCAATAGACAAGCACGGAGGTCATACACTAGCACCTCACAAATAGTGTTTAGATACTCACATCTCTCGGGTGTAATAAAGTAGTATAACATTATGGAAATGGAAGATATCTCTCACTACCTGTCATAGCAAAATAGATTACCATAGGCTTGGGAAAGGATCAAACCTCCACCACATGGCGTAAGCACCTAGGATAAACTATCAAAGAGGTCTTTTAAAGGGTTGTAACGTTAGGTATAGGGATATGAATTACACGGTTTTGTTGGATAAAGGAAGTTTTACTGGTGGCGAGTTAACAATCTTGGTTAATTACATGTACAAGATGGCGTTGCTAAGCCAAGACTAGACTCGACTTAAGCTAATAAATGAAAAATAACAAAAACATAAAATGAACATAGAATGAAACGGGATGGTAGTCCGTATGTTTTTTTTTCTCTTTTTCTTTTTCTATTTTTTTTTCTTTTCTTTTTCTTGATTTTTTTTTTTTTTTTTTTTTTTTTTGCATACACTCTTACCCTACCATCCGAAATAATACATCATAGGGGATGAGAATTCCCCTTACACTTGAATCTTTACATACTTTACAATCAACCAAACTAATGACTCGAATTAAGAAAATCAAAACACTTGGAGCACTTTTAAGATTAACGTACATATGGGGGTAATAAATAATGTTCTTCCCCATTACTCCATAAAATAAGTACTTACCCATGAGTCCCAATCGTCCTAAAACAATATGTACAAGGATATGACTCGACTTAGCAACCATGTAATCAATTAGAAAGTTAACTTAGGGTTTAACAAATAACAATAATGCACTAAAAATGAGCGCATACACGGAAGGCTAAGGCGATTTGGTTGTACATTTAAGTGGGGTGTAACAAATTCTTCCTTTAAGTAAGATGCTTAAAGTTAGAAACGAAAAGATAGGCTCGGAGGGGTGTACTAGGGGTTTCGTGTACTAAAAATGAGTACAACGCTAAGGGTGTGGGAAAAATTAGTTGACTTAACTAGCCAAGTAATATGACTTAAATGGTCAAGTAATCATGATACGGGTTTAACACAAGGGTGATCCTAATGCCTCTTATCATGTAGTAAATCCTACCACACGAATGTAGTCTCACTAGCGGTCTCGGGATGCATCACTAACGCAAGTTCTAGAATCTAAATGCTACCGGTACACTCATAAGCACTAATAGTAAATGCTTTTCCTATCAAATCTAAAGGCGAACCTCACATTTTTGGGTGGAAAATTTTTCTGAATATACGGTTATGTGCTAGTCATACAATCTCCTATCCATGAGACGCTTGCTATGGCTAAAGTTTCACTCCTAAATGTTGTAAAAAATTTTAAATTTGGCGCTAAAATTGCACTAACAAGTATTTCTCATAGTTTTATTACACATCTACTATCAAACAAAACAAACTCAAGCGAAAGTGCATATGTATGGTTTCATCTTTTTACCCTCCCCTTACACTTAAGATGAACATTGTCCCCAATGTTCAAGTAAAGAATGTAAAAGTGAAAAAAGTAAAGAGAATGAAATCAAATACTCTCCTGATTCGCTCGGTATGGATTATAGGTTGGCCAGGTTAAATCTTCTTCCAAGAAAACGAACAATCAAAGCTTCCCTTCCAGAATATAAATCATCTTCTTGTCAAACATAACCTGTAAATCCTGACAAAATAGACAAGACAACCTCGCGTAAAATCGGCGGCATCCTATATAAGTTACTAAATCCTAGAAAACAAAGTAAGATATAATGCTTGTGGAATGAAGTTTGCAGATTTCCTGGAGATTATAAAACTTAATAATTCACAAAAACCATAAGACTCCGTTAGAAAAACAAAACCGGTAAAATTTCCAGATTTTTGACTCCTGACGCCGTCAAGAGTAAAACTCTGACGCCGTCAGAATGGACCTGCAGAAATTCTTATGTTAAGTTTCCGGAAAATTTCTGGAAAAACTTGGTCCTACTTCCTGGAAAATCCTGCAAAACTTCATTGTGACTCAATACAAGCATTTGACTCTAACAAATACGAATATACATGCTCATTTATTATTGTGGAGAATCATGATCGGTTTGTTTCTTAAAAACATATTTGGGGTTTCCCCTTACACTTATCTTTTGCAAAATACCTTTATATGCAATTAAGACGAAGTTAAAAACAAAATAAAGCATTTTCACAATTTATTTTGAAACATGAGCACAAACAATAAAAATAAAACATGCATACGGAAACAAATAAAATCAATCAAACAAACAAATAAAAACACACAAAACATGGGTTGCCTCCCAAGAAGCGCTTGTTTTTGTTCGAGTCACGAGCCTGACTCTTCCCTTATTTAACGGAAATAGCGGAGGTTCTCCCTACACTTAGGATCAAGTGTGGATGAAAGTAACGATACACACCCTTAGGGTGTGAATATGCCACGTGAGGTGAAGGGGGTGAGTGAATGGCTTCCTTCATCCTAAAACTACCCGGATAATATTGGTTGATGGGTGGGTCGGTTCCTCTTTTGTCTCCTAGAAATATATCTAAGGATGGAAAGGTGTGTAAAGATTGAGGTTCCGGTTCATCAACACTAGGAAATTCCCTAGAACTAGGAGTAAGGTTATCACTACAAGTGTTCAAACCTATATCCTCAAGTGGTGCCTGGTCCAAGGGTTCTACCTCAATCGGAATTCCTAAAGTTTCTTCTACTTCTTCCGGGTAAGTCACGAGCGGTGTGTATGCCTCAAATGATGGTAGGACTTGTGGGGTATTTAGTGGGCTTGGGTTTTCTACTATCTCTTCCATCACATCAATATCACCTATGTGTTCATCTTGTATTATGGTAGTACCTAACCATGACATGCAACTAGGTGGCTCAACTCTAACCTCATGTGTGTCGTATGTTTTGGTGAAATCTATCCCGCTCATGCAACTAGGTAGTTCAACACTAACCATATCATAATATTGGTTTGGTTCTAAGTTCATGTTCTTAGAAACTAGGTCATCTCGCTCATACAAATCCACCAATTCGTTGAATTTATGGGTAATGGTTAGGAAGCTTTTCTCAAAATTCATCCAAAGGGTCTCACAAAAAGGAATTGATCCTAAAAATGATCGTCTAATAGAAAACACACATGCATAAAATTCATCAAACCCATCTAACTTTACACCCATCTCCTCTTGTATATATGTAAGATCACTTAAAAATTCATTGGAACAACAGGAGGCAAATCTATCCGAGTAAACTAATTGTTCCTCTATAGTTAATGATCTAAATGGAATTTCCTCCGCCATGGAGACAAATGAAAATGGTTTCATAAACAAAGGGCACAAAGAAAAAGATAGACTAAAGAAGACCTAAAAATAAAAAATAAAATCTTACTAGAAAGGAATCTAGCAAGTAGACCTAATAAAAAGAAATCCTAACCTAGACAATAATTATTCCCCGGGCTGCGGCGCCAAAAACTTGATGCGTGGGAATCGCAACAGGCTTTACCTCTCGAGGGATCTCGAGAAGCTTACAACCCCCACCAGGCAGTGTACCTGATCGTTGTAGTATAGTATAGTGACAAGTACCGGGGGATTGATCGTTCAACTTAGGAATAGTGTCGCTAGGATTAGAAAGCCTAAATTACTAGTTCTAAAGGTGAGGGATGATTATTTTTTTGTCTTTTTATGTTTTTATGAAAGCAAGTAAAATCTCGGGTTTTGAAAGAGTGGGCGGAATTAGTTGCTATTCAACTAACCCAAAGCTAAGATGCAATCAAAATAAAATACTAAAAATGAAATTAAACTAATTTAAACTAAGGTTGTGAGCAGTAATTGGAGAAAATGTGTTTACTTAGACTTCACTACTCCCTAGATATCTTTTACACGTTAATTACTTGTTATAATTGCATGGATGACGGATCGTATTCCTTAATACCATTCATGGGGTGGCATACATAACTCCCCAATTCTATGAGCTCTTATCTCCTCCTACACCATGACCCATCACAACTATAGGGATTGTAAACAGTGGCTCATGCATTAAATACAACCAATAAAGACCTAGTACGCCTCGGTTCATGTTTCTTAAGACGTTCAAGCATGTTACCATTTGGAGATCTGCCAGTTTTCTTAAGCCTAACATATAAAATCATTCATCCAAGAACAAGAATAAACAAGTAATCAACACATAATCAATATCTAGGTTTCATTAGATATAAGCAAACACAAAGAAGATCTAGCCTAGCATAATGGAATTGAGACAAGAACAAGATATAGACAACCAACAAATAGACATATTGATTGAATTAGAAGAACACTTATCTCAATTACAATGCAAGGTATCAAGGGTTTGGAACCCTTGAAAAACCTGTAAAAGTTGCACCAAATTCGTCTTTAGGGTTTCTCCTAAACTTCTCTCCTTTTAATGTAAAAACTAGAAAACTATATATAGGAAAACTGGGCTGACGGCGTCAAGACAACATTGTGACGCCGTCACCTCGCCGCCAAATACTTCCTCGGACGGCCTTGATCTACTTATGACGGCCTATGTGACGCCGTCACCAATCACGGTATTTTATTCTTGGCACTTTGACGCCGTCAGGATGACTTTTGACGCCGTCATCAACTACGGTATTTTATTCATGATGTCTGACGCCGTCAGGGTATAACTCTTGACGCCGTCACCTAGTGTTTCCAGCATGGAAAATTGATACTTTGCCGTTTTCTTCACTTTTATGCTCCAAAAACGTCCAAAATGGCTTCTTTTCCAGAATTCACTCTCCAAGTACCTAAAATCACAAAAGGAACGATTTAGGGCAATATTTGATCAAATAAAGTCGGATTCGGGCTTAAATGACCCCCTAAAAACGGATCATTTTTCGCCTCATCAGGTATCAAGGGTTTGGAACCCTTGAAAAACCTGTAAAAGTTGCACCAAATTCGTATTTAGGGTTTCTCCAAAACTTCTCCTTTTTTTATGTGAAAAACTAGAAAATTATATATAGGAAAATAGGGCTGACGGTGTCAAGACAACAATGTGACGCCGTCACCTCGCCGCCAAATACTTCCTCGGACGGCCTTGATCTACTTTTGATGCCCTGTGTGACGCCGTCATTAACTACGGATTTTTATTCTTGGGCTTTTGACGCCGTCAGGATAACTCTTGACGCCTTCATGAACTACCGATTTTTATTCTTGATGTTTGACGCCGTCAGGGTGGTACTCTTGACGCCGTCACCTACTGTTTCCAGCATGGAAAATTGAGACTTTGCCGTTTTCTTCACTTTTATGCTCCAAAAATGTCCAAAATGGCTTCTTTTCCAGAATTCACTCTACAAGTACCTAAAATCACAAAAGGAACGATTTAGGGCAATATTTGATCAAATAAAGTCGGATTCGGGCTTAAATGACCCCCTAAAAACGGATCATTTTTCACCTCATCAGATCTTGATGGGTTCGTTGGTTTGTGAGATACCGAGAGCCAAGCCGAGACCATTAGGGTCTCGGCATATTGATGTTGGCAAATTGATGTTATTGTTGGTTGAATGGAGACTTGGTTTAGGATTGGTTAAGTGTTATCAAGTCGTAAGGATTAGTTTAGGCCAAGATAGATATTCGTAATTTGAACTTGATATGTATAATTATGATAATTCGTGCCACGTCGGTGTCACCTTGGCTTTTTAGTCTCGGTTGACCCCGACAACGCCGTAACATGGGATTTAGACTTGGACAATATACAATATAAACTGATAAAATAGTCCAAGAGTGATGACTCGGACTCGTGAGATCGAAATGAATGATAACTTGTAAAGGAATAAAAGTGAATTAATATTTGACGGAAACTTTATTATTTAAAAAGGTAATACTTTCAAATAAAACGTGATGGTTTCTTTTTATAAACGTTATTTAACAAAAGTTATTATGAATTTAGAGTGCGCGCAAAGTTAGGAAATACTATTCAAATAGTATTTATTACACCTAATAAAGGTAGAGTTTCGGATCTGTTTAACATTAATATAATTCACCAATACGGATCTTTGGGACTGACAAGCCCGATGGGAGCCCGACAAGTGTGTCGGCTGACGTTATTAATGAGAAACACATCCTTATGACTTATGGTTACGATATAACTTTAGAATCAATAAGTAGACGGAAGAATGGTTAAACTTATCAAATTTACGAATTTGTTAAATGATTGACCCTTCGTACGAGAACTTATCGAATCTTAAGGTCATATCATTGACCCTAGTACAAGATATGGACCTAAACTGGAATGTTGAACTAATCATCTGGCTATATGAGATTGATGTATCTTGATTATATTCTTGGCGTGAGTTCACTCGAGTCGAGACTATGTCTCCAATACACACACGACGATACCAAACGCTAATAACTGATTTTCACGAGATTATTTTGGAAAGTAAAATGAAAATGGGATACATTCGGGGATAGAAAATATTGTTTGGAGATATATTCTAAAGACAAGTCTACATTATTAGGTAGTGCCGAGTTCGTAGATGTCGTCGCTTGTTAACTGCTATCCTGCTTTGCTTCTGTTGATGATCTGTGCCAATCTGACTTAGTTGCCGTTGAGCTAAATTACCTTTGAACTGTTCATGCTATTCTTTGATTGGATTATTGTGCTAGTCTGCTTATGATATATTTGTGATTGTGTTTTGCTGGACTGAGGTTAGTTCATAGCCCACTTTTACTCATATTACCGTTTTACTGAAATATTGGGGTGAGAAACATGCAAAACATTTCATGGACCTTAATTTCATTTATGTTTTTATCAAACTATTACATAGAATGAGCCTAAGTCATAGCATCCCATTCATGCACCGTCAATTCCCGCGGGGAAGCGCGAATGCTATAAATAGATCTATTGGGGGTGACTCCCCCGTTTAGTTTGGCCAGGATGACCAAACGCGAGAGTTTAACATGTCGAAACACGAGTGTCATGAGATAGACACTTACAAGGGCCTTTAATTAACGTGCTTCTAGAGTATGCACAATAGTCAAACTTCACTTTTGTGTGAAAACTACAACTGTTTAAGGTCCAACTCATTGCTTTACATTTAAACATATGGACTCACCAGCGTAAGCTGACCTTTAGCATGTTTTCTCAAGAGATTAAGAGGATGTTTATGGATGCTAGCTATTAGAGGCTTGGCGAAACGGCATGGGCGAAGGATCGACTAAAACTCTGATATTATATTGGGGACCTATCTTTTAACTCTTTGGGCCTTATCTTTTGTACTTTTGAATAATTGTAAACTTTTAAACTAAATCTTGGGATGTTTATGTAATGAAAATTGTTATCCGGTTTCGCTATGCTTGTGTTGCGTATACCGATCCCAGTAGCACCCCGAAAGCTTGTAAGTCTTCCGCCGTACCAAATTTTGGGGGTGTTACAGTATAGGATTCACAAGAATCAAATAATTCCCATATTAAACTTGTGAAATCTTCAACCATGGTGTATTCGTACACTATTCACAAGAATCAAATAATTCCCATATTAAACTTGTGAAATCTTCCACCATGGTGTATTCGTATGGAAAACATTTTTGGTGCATTCTCTAAAAATCAAAATCAAAAATTGACTTCATAAATCAACAATAAAACATGTAAAGACCAATACGTTTGTAAAAAAAATTAAACTTTAAGCAAATTAAACTTTAAGCAAAAGGGTTTCAAGTGATTACCATAAGCATATTCCAGTTCTTCAATAAGTTATCGTGTGGTTTTAGTCCACTTTTTTTTCGGTCTTCCATCCCGTTAGCACCATTTCATAAAGGTTTTTAATGTCAAAAAAATAATAAAAAATAAAAAGATCAAGTTTTGGTTGTAGTCAGAGAAATGAGATGAGAGATGAGGAACAAAATACTAGAGTTGGGCGGGAATAAACTTGTGAAATGATAGAGGAACAGAGGTGTAGGTGAAGTGGAACACTCTAAAATTTTAATTGTGATATGGTAAACAATAAATCAATGTCAACTAATGCAACCTGGGAAGTGAAAAAGTGTCAAACTAAAATGACTAATAAACCCATCGTGTGCAAGTCTCGTGGGAGGGAAATCGATGTCAACTAACAACAATTAGTGCTTGGGACCAAGTGCGCACCAAAAAGCTGGCCTTAGGGACTATCCTGGCGGAACCCTAGAACGGAGGACCAAACGTGTAAATGAAATGGAGTTCAGGGATAAAAGGTGTAATTTACCCTAACAGTTTCTAATCATTTCATCCAAAATTGCCTTTAATCTTGTGTTTTTTGCTACGATTTATAAGAAAAAGTGATTAGCATTCTTGTTTATCATTAACAATCATATTCGCTGCCTTAAACACATAGCTTTTAGGTTTTTTGGTGTAATCGTTTTAGGGTTACAAACCGACCATAGTTTTATCCTAATCGGTTTTTATAAATTGGTTAGGGTCTTCTTTTGTCTATTTATTGTGAGTCGACTGATCACAATTACTTATCTTTATTATTAATCAACTATCATTATGGCTGGGGGTTAGGATTTGGTGGTGCGCATGGTTAAAGCCCTAACCGTTTCAGTCAGGGTTTTCTTTTTTCTTGGTCGATTGATTGTGATTGCTGCATGCTATTTGATTATTCTTGGTTCTTGTCAATTGTATTTGGAGATTGTTAGTGGGTTTTGAGAGAGATGGAAAAAGGTTTTTTGAATACTAATAGCGCGGCCAAGGGTACGAGATCTATTGGTAAATCTTATGATAGTGTGTCGATTGGGATAGTGGTGTTAATTTGAGTCTTCTTTTTAATTTGGCCGATCAAACTAGATTGAAGAATGAAGAACTCATGCGTAGTGTGGCTGCTATGTTAAAGAATATGGATGGGAGGAATGCTATGCCTGGTAATGTTCCGGTTAAACCGTTGCATGATCCAAAATTTGATGCATTTTGGAACGTGTCTGCTAGTCCTATTCTTGAACATGGTGGTACGGTTAAGTATAGTGGTAGTGGTATTGATGGTGCTTTTGAGTAGTTGGCTGCTAATTTAGAGACTTATGATCCCAAAGATGTGTATACTTCAAGTGGGACTCGTACTCGTATTGAATCGTTTACTCCTATGGATGCTCCTAATTTACTGGTTCCTACGTATCTGATGTTGTTACCAATTTGCCACATGCTCCTAGTACTAACCGTATGTCCAATGTTGAGAAGAATGGATCGTGTACGAAGGAGAATGTTGCTAGTTCTCCTATTATTACTTATTGGATAGAAGATGATGGTGACGTTAACTTGTCTACACGTGTTGATGAGAATAACATGAATACGTCCTAAAAAGCTGTTAATTTGGGAGGAATATTGACTCTAAGTGGGTGTGGTATAAACACTGGTTCGGTTTCACAAAGTATGACTTCTGTTGGTACGGAGAATATAGATCTTAAGGCTGCGTCTTCTATAGTGCATGTGGATTCAGGATCAGTTCCTAAGGCTGATTCCTCTATTTCGTTTACAAATATTCTAAACCTAGGTTGCAATATGAAGAAGGTCAATTTTAGACCCTTGGTTAATGAGATTTGGGTTGAAAATCATGATACTTTGTTACCTTAGGAAGCAATGGAAAGCGTTTTGGGCAGGTATGAGAATACACTTTTTGGTTTTTTTGTTGGCAAAACGATCGCTTTTCATATTGTGCAAAATCATGTAACGAATACATGGGGTAAGTTTGGTTTAAAGAAGCTCATGAAAAATGACGTTGGTGTTTTCCTTTTTAAGTTTGATTCTAAAGAGGGTGTGGATAATGTTCTTCAGGGGGGCCCTTGGTTAATCCATAAATCGCCTCTCATTCTTAATAAATGGACTACTAATTTGTCGGTAAGTGAAAATAAGGTAACGAGGGTTGCAGTGTGGATTAAATTGCATAATGTACCTTTACTTCCGTATTCTGAAGATGGTTTAAGCTTGGTTACTACTCAAGTAGGGAAACCTATTATGTTAGATGCGTTTACAAGCTCAATGTGTGTTGATTCATGGGGACATATTAGTTTTGCTCGCGCTCTTGTTAAACTAAGTGCGGATTCGGATTTGAAAAGCGAAGTTAGTATGGTTATTCCTAATATGGAGAATAATGGTGATAATACGGAGATCATTAAAGTTGAATATTAATGGACACCTCATTCTGATGTGTGTAACTTTTTTGGGCATGATTTTATCAATTGTCCAAAATGTGTTAAGGAGGCGGTTCGTAGTGACAATAATGTGGCAGTTGTAGCTTCTGCTACTTTGGAAAAGACGGATGATGGTTTCATTAAAGTTAAGAATCGTAAGGCTAAAGGTAAGAAGCCGTTTTGTAGTATTGATGTGGGTAAAGGGGCTAAAGTTAGCCCTTCTAAACCTAAGCAGGTGTATGTAGCTGTGTCGAAGAAGCCGAATGCTATTAAGGAGAAAATCGCAAAAGAGGCAAGTACGAGTGGGATGAAAGTTGCTACATCAAACCTATTGGATGCTCTTAATATGCCCGATACCATTGACAATGGTATTCCTTGTACTTCTCCTATTGTTGAGAAAAATTGAGAAGCTTGAAAAACTAATTATTGATGAGAAAGCTACTCTTGTGGATGATGATGGTAATACTCTAAAAAGGTAGATTTTTTGGGTGATCATGCCTGTGAAGATGAGGTTGAATATGTTGACAATGATATGGCTAATTTTTTAGCATCTGATATGTCTGATGTTGCTAGTTCTTCTAAGGGTGTGAGTGGAAACGAATGCGAGGGGAAGAAGAGTTTATTACAAAGTTTGAGGGAGAGTTATGGAGATGACCCCTATGTTGATGATCCATATGATGATGATGATGATGATGAAGTTCACGAAGAGCATTCTGCTAGTCAAATTGCCTTTTGTGATTCCTATAACATAAGGATTCCTTAGAGCTCTAGACGTTATTTTATGTTTGGTATTGTGTCAAATGTAATCTAATGAGTAGTGGTTTGTTTTCTTCTTTTAAAGGATATGAAGTGTCTTGTTATGTTAGCTTTACCGCCTATATAACGGGCTGAGGTATGTGACTTCACCCATATCCTTTGTACTTAAACGTTTTTGAAGTAAACATTTACCGGGGAAACCTTTAACAAAATAATAATAATAAATAAATAAATAAATAAATGATAATGTAAAACTCCGAGGGATTCAACAACTAGATATTTTAGAAGACGAAGTCAATTTGTAAACATTATTGAATCCCATTTGTCAAAGTGAACTTGTGAAGTCAATTCGAAGTCAATGCAGATCGATAGATCATGTGTCTCGTTGATAAATATGTAAAACACTTTGGGAAAGATGCTAAGATGGAAAAGTTTTCTCAAAACCTAATACTTTTGGTCTTTGTTTTTCTGTTACTACTTGATCATCATCGTCATGCCAATGCTGTCCTTGAAGGTAAATAATAGTACTTGTTTTGAGTGTAAATCATTTGGTTAATAGTATTTTATAAAATTCACACTATAAACTAAAATTATTTTTGTCATGAGTATTAATGAAACTACAATACTGCTGACATATATTATATGTCTATAGTTTCTAATATATAGACTTGTGGTGTATAAATAGATTATGATTTCGAATGTATGCAAGGATCAAGGAAGTTGATTCAAAGTTGGCAATATAAAGTTGCGGTTCCAACAAAAAAACAAAGAAAACTAAGAACGGTTTCATCTCCTCCACCCCCGCGGGGCAACCGCAGAGTAAACCCAGTCCTCCCACCACGACCACCACCACCACCACCACCACCACCACCACCGCCTCCTCCAGCAGCTTTGACTTGAATATCATAATATTCTCAAGTTATATTAATTGTTATTGTTATGAGTGGCATAGTTTCTTTATTGTCTTTCAATAAATGGGATGGTGATATGTTTTTTATTTTCTAGTTGGAAGTGGTGATCGAAATGAATCATCTTGGTCTGTTGTTTCTACTATCTTATGTTTCTAGAGTAAGTACCATATAATGGATTAATAAAATTGTTGAAATTTGCTTTGTGGACGTTTTAAAAGCATGTGTTTTACTAGCTTTAATTTACGTCCTGATCGTGTTTATTAAGTTTACTCATTAAGGTATACTGGTGCGAGATTACCGATATCTACTGAATTCTAGGCCTGTAGCTTTGGTAATCCAGATTTGAGTAAAACCAAATTTCTATTCTGGTACTTAACTTGGTTCTGCAGGTTCCAAGCTTTTATCTCAACTGGAACAACCGTATATACTAATGTAAAATACATAGTGATTTAGTATCCTATGATGAATTGATGGATTAGAAAATTATAAAATCAAAACATACTCTTTTGAGTATCAAGTGTAAAATTTTGTACATGTGTCATCAATGTATATTTTGCAATATCGCACCCGGAGATGATACACTCTATCGGACATACACCAAATTCCTTGCCTATTTTATGCTTTGTGTAAGAATCTCTCATTTTACTTTTTAGCTTTGTTGTGTGGGTGTTGATTTGTCTCCAATTTGTGTTCTGATTGTTATGGTTTGATTTCGCATTTAGGCTTTTGTACTATGTATGGTGTGTTGCGGATAGCCGAATGTATAACAAGTTACAATCCAAACATACTTATGCAATCAAATTTAAAACACATTGGTTATTTATAAAAAATTACCATGTGGCTTACTCAAAAGGTGTTTCAAGTCAACTCCAGAAGACCCTGGTTTGATCCATCCCAAAATTACCCATTTTGACTACACCATCCTGGTTACTTTTTCTAGCCTTGTGTCCGCCGAACGCCTGTCCAGTTTCAAACTCTTTCGTGCACATCTTGCAGCGATGCAAACCAGAAGAAACAGTACGTAGGGACACCAGTAAGACTTAACAAACATAATGCAGCATCATAATCTGCAATACGTTTATTCTTTTTATGGACCCCTTGATGACCACCAAGGCTTGATGAGTTTTGAATCTTTTTTTGCATGTCTTGCATTCATGCCCATAATCACTTTCTGGAAAACCAGAGTTTTCTTCGAGATGTTCTACGATCATCGTTATACATTTATCAATTTGTTTATTCATCTCAGTTGTCATTGCTTTGTGTGCTTTCAAGATTGAGAAATCTTGAAATTGTGTGTGCTTGCAAGATGAAGAAGTGTTGTGTGTTGTGTTGTGTGTGGAGTATGTGTTATGAGAATATAGAAAATTGAAGGTGTATTAGTATTATTTATAAGATAGATTTAATCAAGATACGTAGTGTGTGTGAGAGATAATGGGCTTTGGAAAAAATGCTAGTTAAAAAGGTAAGTAAATATTTTTAGTTTGTGATCGTATCTTGCATAGCAAGTAATCAAGGGCAAAGCCCAATCGATCTATAGGGTAAATTAAATTTTAAAAATTTTTGTAAGGAAAGTTTACACGAGTAATTAATGCATGCTAAGCCCCTTAGCAACCAATAGCCATTTTCCATAATTACACAAACGAAGATTATTACCGTGATAGAAAGATTCAAGGAAAAAGGGTAAAAATTTAGTTTTGCAAAAAAAACTTATGGGACAGCCTTAAATAAGACATCAAATGTGCTTTAAGTTTTTAACTAATAATAAAAGATAATTTGCAAATCACCATTGATGCGTACACAATTGATGTACAATATATAAAATGTGTTGTACTAGACAAATTTACTGGTGCACAAATAAAAATTGTTGGGGCTCGGTTAGTAGGCCCAAGCCCATAAACGGGCAGAGGATAGTTTAGTAAGCCCAAAGTCGTTTGTTGGCTTAGAGTCTGTTAGGGTTTCATGTCATGTAATCTCTATCGGACCTTAAGCCCACAGGCTTTGGCCTACAACCTATCCTCTAATAGTTATGAGTGGCATAGTTTCTATTGTCTTTCAATAAATAGGATCGTGAAATGTTTTTTATTTTCTAGTTGGAAGTGGTGATCGAAACGAATCATCTGTGGTATATTGTTTCTACTATCTTATGTTTCTAGATTAAGTACCATATAATGGATTAATAAAGTTGTTGAAAACTTTGTGGACGTTTTAAAAACATGTGTTTTACTAGCTTTAATTTAAGTCCTGATCGAGTTTATTAAGTTTACTCATTAAGGTATACTGGCGTGAGATTACCGATATCTACTGAATTTAGGCCATGTAGCTTTGCTAATCCAGATTTGAGTAAAACCAAATTTCTATTCTGGTACTTAACTTGGTTCTGCAGGTTCCAAGGTTTTATCTCAACTGGAACAAATGTGCTACTGTAAAATATATAGTGATTTAGTATCCTATGATGGATTGATGGATTAGAAATAATGAAATCAAAACATACTCTTTTGAGTATCAAGAGTAAAATTTTGTACATGTGTCATCAATGTATATTTTGCAATATAGCACCCGGAGATGATATCAACACTCTATCGGACATTACACCAAATTCCTTGTCCATTTTATGCTTTGTGTAAGAATCTCTCATTTTTAGTTTTGTTGTGTGGGTTATTGATTTCTCTCCAATTTGTGTTCTGATTGTTATGGTTTGATTTCGCATTTAGGCTTTTGTAATTTGTATGGTGTGTTGCGGATAGCCGAATGTATAACAAGTTACAATCCAAACATACTTATGCAATCAAATTTGAAACACATTGGTTATTTATAAAAATATACCATATGGTTTACACAAAAGGTGTTTCAAGTCAACTCCAGAAGACCCTGGTTTGACCCATCCCAAAATTACCCATTTTCACTACACCATCCTGGTTACTTTTTCTAGCCTGTGCTGTCGCATGTGTCCGCCCAATGCCTGTTCAGTTTCAAACTCTTTCGTGCACATCTTGAAGCGATGCAAACCAGAAGAAACAGTAGGGACACCAGTAAGACTTAACAAACATAATGCAGCATCATAATCTGCACTACGTTTAATCTTTTTATGGACCCCTTGATGACCACCAAGCGCTTGATAAGTTTTGAATCTTTTTTTGCATGTCTTGCATTCATACCCATAATCACTTTCCGGAAAACCAGAGTTTTCTTTGAGATGTTCTACAATCATCGTTGTACATTTATGATCACTTTGTTAACATCTCAGTTGTCATTGCTTTGTGTGCTTTCAAGATTGAGAGTCTTGAAACTGTGTGTGTTTTCAAGATGAAGAAATTTTGAAGTGGTGTGTGTTGTGTTGTTGTGTGTGGAGTATGTGTTATGAGAATATAGAAAATTGAAGGTGTATTAGTTTTATTTATAAGATAGATTTAATCAAGATACGTAGTGTGTGTGTGTGGTGTGATGTGTGTGTGTGAGATAATGGGCTTTGGAAAGAATGCTAGTTAAAAAGTTAAGTAAATATTTTTAGTTTGTGATCGTATCTTGCATAGCAAGTAATCAAGGGCAAAGCCCAATCGATCTATAGGGTGGTAAATTAAATTTTAAAAATTTTTGTAAGGAAACTTTACACGAGTAATTAATGCATGCTAAGCCCCCTTAGCAACACATTTAGCCATTTTCCATAATTACACAAAGATTATAATTTATAACCGTGTGATAGGAAGATTCAAGGAAAAAGGGTAAAATTTTAGTTTTGCAAAAAACTTATGGAACTGCCTTCAAAATATAGGACATCAAATGTGTACAATATAATATAATATGTAAAATGTGTTGTACTAGACAAATTTACTGCTGCACAAATAAAAATTGTTGGGGCTCGGTTTTTGGTTGTATTTGGTTGCCAGGAAAAATTAATGGTTGTAAATTTAGTAAAAAGATGGTGGTTTAGGATTTGGAAAAAAAAAATGTTTTCCGGATAGAACATTAGAAGCCTTCATTAAGTTTTGATACAGAATTTAGTAAAAAAACAATTTTGAGGATTTGGATAAAATTGAAAAAACCAACTTTGAGTGTAGCGATATAAGAAAACTGTCCATGGTTTATGGTTGTATGAAATAATTAGTTCAAAGTTGCTTATTTAAAGATATATTGAGTGGTTTACTTACATGTTCGTCACGTGGTTTTCGGTGATTTTAAGCAATAACGACAAAGATGCTCTATTACACTTGTAAAATACAAAGAAATTACATATAAACTTGAATTATATGACATTATGACTCATATAGGTTTAATATTATACATATTTATATGCAAAACTAGTAAAAATGTAACCCCTTTAGGTGGAGGCCCAATGCGACGGCACTTATTGTACAACTCTCTGAGACCCCTCTGTTTAAATATTATTTAGTTTGAGGCTTGGTTTTTGGTTGTTTTGTGTGGTTGCCGGAAAAATTCCGAAAAAGATGGTAGTTGTCAGAAAAAAACATCGGAGAAGATGCTGGTTGCCACATAAGCATAAATGATGACATAAGCTAAAAAAAAAAAAAAAAAAAAAAAAAAAAAACTGCAACTTGTTCAAAAGGTCAAAGAGTACACAAGATATGTCAAAAAAAACAAAATATAAATGAGATAAATGTATTTTCTTTTGTTCGCTAAATATAAAAGAAAATGGTGATAACTATAACACATTTACAAATCATTAGAGCATCCACAATAGTGGATCTTTTACATAGGTTTATAACATGTGAAATCATTAATTTAAAAACTATAAACCTATTACCATTATATATAAACCTTTTATAATTATATCAAATGTTCAACCATACCACATGCATTAAATTATGAAAAGGTTTAGAATCTTAGACCTCTTCATGCCACATAGATATAAACCACAACCTCACTATAGTTGAAACAAAAGATAAACATTTTCATAGCTTTTAAACCTTTTTATAAACCTCTTATAGTGGATGGCCTAAGTCTTTCTTTATTTTAGCCAATGTATCAACAGTGTGCATATGTATAAGTGAATTGATCAAGCTCTACAATATTTTGTGCATTGCGAATGCCTTAATAGAGATGAAACTGCTATGCATGTATTGGAATTCTATCCTATTTATCTCAAGAAGCAAGAATAGTTGATATTTTATTCTTCCTTGAATTGTACCCTTGGTTTGTATAAGATCGTACTTAATTAAATTTTAATCGCTTCGAAAATATGAGTATATCGCAAAAGCTAGCCAACTTTGAATTGAATAAACGTACACACGTCTTCATGGAAATTTGGGTTCGTTAGTTTATAGACTTTTCCAACTTTGAATAATTAGTTTGTAGACTTCATGGAAATTTGGGTTCGTTACTTAACCAAACTGACCTTACCCTTAGCAGTATAAGTAAAAAACATCTAACAATAAATATGCAAAACATTTTGGGAAAGAAATTAAGATGGAAAAGTTTTCTCAAAAACTAATACTTTTGGTATTTGTTTTTCTGTTACTACTTGATCATCATCGTCCAGCCAATGCTGCCCTTCAAGGTAAATAATAGTACGTGTTTCGAGTGTGAATCATTTGGTTAATAATCTTTTATAAAAGTCACACTATAAACTAAAATTATATTTGTCATGAGTATTAATGAAACTACAATACTGCTGATATATATTATGTCTATAGTTTCTAATAGAGAATTGTGGTGTATAAATAGATTATGATTTCGAAAGTATGCAAGGATCAAGGAAGTTGATTCAAGGTTGGCAACAAAAGTTGCGGTTCCAACAAAAAACCAAAGAAGACTAAGAACGGTTTCATCTCCTCCACCACCGAAAGACAACTACAATAGAGGCCGCGGACGACCACGACCACCACCACCACCACTAGCTTTGACTTGAATATCATAATATTCTCAAGTTATATTAATTGTTATTGTTATTATTAGAGGATAGGTTAGTAGGCCCAAGCCCATAAACGGGCAGAGGATAGTTTAGTAAGCCCAAAGTCGTTTGTTGGCTTAGAGTCTGTTAGGGTTTCATGTCATGTAATCTCTATCGGACCTTAAGCCCACAGGCTTTGGCCTACAACCTATCCTCTAATAGTTATGAGTGGCATAGTTTCTATTGTCTTTCAATAAATAGGATCGTGAAATGTTTTTTATTTTCTAGTTGGAAGTGGTGATCGAAACGAATCATCTGTGGTATATTGTTTCTACTATCTTATGTTTCTAGATTAAGTACCATATAATGGATTAATAAAGTTGTTGAAAACTTTGTGGACGTTTTAAAAACATGTGTTTTACTAGCTTTAATTTAAGTCCTGATCGAGTTTATTAAGTTTACTCATTAAGGTATACTGGCGTGAGATTACCGATATCTACTGAATTTAGGCCATGTAGCTTTGCTAATCCAGATTTGAGTAAAACCAAATTTCTATTCTGGTACTTAACTTGGTTCTGCAGGTTCCAAGGTTTTATCTCAACTGGAACAAATGTGCTACTGTAAAATATATAGTGATTTAGTATCCTATGATGGATTGATGGATTAGAAATAATGAAATCAAAACATACTCTTTTGAGTATCAAGAGTAAAATTTTGTACATGTGTCATCAATGTATATTTTGCAATATAGCACCCGGAGATGATATCAACACTCTATCGGACATTACACCAAATTCCTTGTCCATTTTATGCTTTGTGTAAGAATCTCTCATTTTTAGTTTTGTTGTGTGGGTTATTGATTTCTCTCCAATTTGTGTTCTGATTGTTATGGTTTGATTTCGCATTTAGGCTTTTGTAATTTGTATGGTGTGTTGCGGATAGCCGAATGTATAACAAGTTACAATCCAAACATACTTATGCAATCAAATTTGAAACACATTGGTTATTTATAAAAATATACCATATGGTTTACACAAAAGGTGTTTCAAGTCAACTCCAGAAGACCCTGGTTTGACCCATCCCAAAATTACCCATTTTCACTACACCATCCTGGTTACTTTTTCTAGCCTGTGCTGTCGCATGTGTCCGCCCAATGCCTGTTCAGTTTCAAACTCTTTCGTGCACATCTTGAAGCGATGCAAACCAGAAGAAACAGTAGGGACACCAGTAAGACTTAACAAACATAATGCAGCATCATAATCTGCACTACGTTTAATCTTTTTATGGACCCCTTGATGACCACCAAGCGCTTGATAAGTTTTGAATCTTTTTTTGCATGTCTTGCATTCATACCCATAATCACTTTCCGGAAAACCAGAGTTTTCTTTGAGATGTTCTACAATCATCGTTGTACATTTATGATCACTTTGTTAACATCTCAGTTGTCATTGCTTTGTGTGCTTTCAAGATTGAGAGTCTTGAAACTGTGTGTGTTTTCAAGATGAAGAAATTTTGAAGTGGTGTGTGTTGTGTTGTTGTGTGTGGAGTATGTGTTATGAGAATATAGAAAATTGAAGGTGTATTAGTTTTATTTATAAGATAGATTTAATCAAGATACGTAGTGTGTGTGTGTGGTGTGATGTGTGTGTGTGAGATAATGGGCTTTGGAAAGAATGCTAGTTAAAAAGTTAAGTAAATATTTTTAGTTTGTGATCGTATCTTGCATAGCAAGTAATCAAGGGCAAAGCCCAATCGATCTATAGGGTGGTAAATTAAATTTTAAAAATTTTTGTAAGGAAACTTTACACGAGTAATTAATGCATGCTAAGCCCCCTTAGCAACACATTTAGCCATTTTCCATAATTACACAAAGATTATAATTTATAACCGTGTGATAGGAAGATTCAAGGAAAAAGGGTAAAATTTTAGTTTTGCAAAAAACTTATGGAACTGCCTTCAAAATATAGGACATCAAATGTGTACAATATAATATAATATGTAAAATGTGTTGTACTAGACAAATTTACTGCTGCACAAATAAAAATTGTTGGGGCTCGGTTTTTGGTTGTATTTGGTTGCCAGGAAAAATTAATGGTTGTAAATTTAGTAAAAAGATGGTGGTTTAGGATTTGGAAAAAAAAAATGTTTTCCGGATAGAACATTAGAAGCCTTCATTAAGTTTTGATACAGAATTTAGTAAAAAAACAATTTTGAGGATTTGGATAAAATTGAAAAAACCAACTTTGAGTGTAGCGATATAAGAAAACTGTCCATGGTTTATGGTTGTATGAAATAATTAGTTCAAAGTTGCTTATTTAAAGATATATTGAGTGGTTTACTTACATGTTCGTCACGTGGTTTTCGGTGATTTTAAGCAATAACGACAAAGATGCTCTATTACACTTGTAAAATACAAAGAAATTACATATAAACTTGAATTATATGACATTATGACTCATATAGGTTTAATATTATACATATTTATATGCAAAACTAGTAAAAATGTAACCCCTTTAGGTGGAGGCCCAATGCGACGGCACTTATTGTACAACTCTCTGAGACCCCTCTGTTTAAATATTATTTAGTTTGAGGCTTGGTTTTTGGTTGTTTTGTGTGGTTGCCGGAAAAATTCCGAAAAAGATGGTAGTTGTCAGGAAAAAACATCGGAGAAGATGCTGGTTGCCACATAAGCATAAATGATGACATAAGCTAAAAAAAAAAAAAAAAAAAAAAAAAAAAAACTGCAACTTGTTCAAAAGGTCAAAGAGTACACAAGATATGTCAAAAAAAACAAAATATAAATGAGATAAATGTATTTTCTTTTGTTCGCTAAATATAAAAGAAAATGGTGATAACTATAACACATTTACAAATCATTAGAGCATCCACAATAGTGGATCTTTTACATAGGTTTATAACATGTGAAATCATTAATTTAAAAACTATAAACCTATTACCATTATATATAAACCTTTTATAATTATATCAAATGTTCAACCATACCACATGCATTAAATTATGAAAAGGTTTAGAATCTTAGACCTCTTCATGCCACATAGATATAAACCACAACCTCACTATAGTTGAAACAAAAGATAAACATTTTCATAGCTTTTAAACCTTTTTATAAACCTCTTATAGTGGATGGCCTAAGTCTTTCTTTATTTTAGCCAATGTATCAACAGTGTGCATATGTATAAGTGAATTGATCAAGCTCTACAATATTTTGTGCATTGCGAATGCCTTAATAGAGATGAAACTGCTATGCATGTATTGGAATTCTATCCTATTTATCTCAAGAAGCAAGAATAGTTGATATTTTATTCTTCCTTGAATTGTACCCTTGGTTTGTATAAGATCGTACTTAATTAAATTTTAATCGCTTCGAAAATATGAGTATATCGCAAAAGCTAGCCAACTTTGAATTGAATAAACGTACACACGTCTTCATGGAAATTTGGGTTCGTTAGTTTATAGACTTTTCCAACTTTGAATAATTAGTTTGTAGACTTCATGGAAATTTGGGTTCGTTACTTAACCAAACTGACCTTACCCTTAGCAGTATAAGTAAAAAACATCTAACAATAAATATGCAAAACATTTTGGGAAAGAAATTAAGATGGAAAAGTTTTCTCAAAAACTAATACTTTTGGTATTTGTTTTTCTGTTACTACTTGATCATCATCGTCCAGCCAATGCTGCCCTTCAAGGTAAATAATAGTACGTGTTTCGAGTGTGAATCATTTGGTTAATAATCTTTTATAAAAGTCACACTATAAACTAAAATTATATTTGTCATGAGTATTAATGAAACTACAATACTGCTGATATATATTATGTCTATAGTTTCTAATAGAGAATTGTGGTGTATAAATAGATTATGATTTCGAAAGTATGCAAGGATCAAGGAAGTTGATTCAAGGTTGGCAACAAAAGTTGCGGTTCCAACAAAAAACCAAAGAAGACTAAGAACGGTTTCATCTCCTCCACCACCGAAAGACAACTACAATAGAGGCCGCGGACGACCACGACCACCACCACCACCACTAGCTTTGACTTGAATATCATAATATTCTCAAGTTATATTAATTGTTATTGTTATTATTAGAGGATAGGTTAGTAGGCCCAAGCCCATAAACGGGCAGAGGATAGTTTAGTAAGCCCAAAGTCGTTTGTTGGCTTAGAGTCTGTTAGGGTTTCATGTCATGTAATCTCTATCGGACCTTAAGCCCACAGGCTTTGGCCTACAACCTATCCTCTAATAGTTATGAGTGGCATAGTTTCTATTGTCTTTCAATAAATAGGATCGTGAAATGTTTTTTATTTTCTAGTTGGAAGTGGTGATCGAAACGAATCATCTGTGGTATATTGTTTCTACTATCTTATGTTTCTAGATTAAGTACCATATAATGGATTAATAAAGTTGTTGAAAACTTTGTGGACGTTTTAAAAACATGTGTTTTACTAGCTTTAATTTAAGTCCTGATCGAGTTTATTAAGTTTACTCATTAAGGTATACTGGCGTGAGATTACCGATATCTACTGAATTTAGGCCATGTAGCTTTGCTAATCCAGATTTGAGTAAAACCAAATTTCTATTCTGGTACTTAACTTGGTTCTGCAGGTTCCAAGGTTTTATCTCAACTGGAACAAATGTGCTACTGTAAAATATATAGTGATTTAGTATCCTATGATGGATTGATGGATTAGAAATAATGAAATCAAAACATACTCTTTTGAGTATCAAGAGTAAAATTTTGTACATGTGTCATCAATGTATATTTTGCAATATAGCACCCGGAGATGATATCAACACTCTATCGGACATTACACCAAATTCCTTGTCCATTTTATGCTTTGTGTAAGAATCTCTCATTTTTAGTTTTGTTGTGTGGGTTATTGATTTCTCTCCAATTTGTGTTCTGATTGTTATGGTTTGATTTCGCATTTAGGCTTTTGTAATTTGTATGGTGTGTTGCGGATAGCCGAATGTATAACAAGTTACAATCCAAACATACTTATGCAATCAAATTTGAAACACATTGGTTATTTATAAAAATATACCATATGGTTTACACAAAAGGTGTTTCAAGTCAACTCCAGAAGACCCTGGTTTGACCCATCCCAAAATTACCCATTTTCACTACACCATCCTGGTTACTTTTTCTAGCCTGTGCTGTCGCATGTGTCCGCCCAATGCCTGTTCAGTTTCAAACTCTTTCGTGCACATCTTGAAGCGATGCAAACCAGAAGAAACAGTAGGGACACCAGTAAGACTTAACAAACATAATGCAGCATCATAATCTGCACTACGTTTAATCTTTTTATGGACCCCTTGATGACCACCAAGCGCTTGATAAGTTTTGAATCTTTTTTTGCATGTCTTGCATTCATACCCATAATCACTTTCCGGAAAACCAGAGTTTTCTTTGAGATGTTCTACAATCATCGTTGTACATTTATGATCACTTTGTTAACATCTCAGTTGTCATTGCTTTGTGTGCTTTCAAGATTGAGAGTCTTGAAACTGTGTGTGTTTTCAAGATGAAGAAATTTTGAAGTGGTGTGTGTTGTGTTGTTGTGTGTGGAGTATGTGTTATGAGAATATAGAAAATTGAAGGTGTATTAGTTTTATTTATAAGATAGATTTAATCAAGATACGTAGTGTGTGTGTGTGGTGTGATGTGTGTGTGTGAGATAATGGGCTTTGGAAAGAATGCTAGTTAAAAAGTTAAGTAAATATTTTTAGTTTGTGATCGTATCTTGCATAGCAAGTAATCAAGGGCAAAGCCCAATCGATCTATAGGGTGGTAAATTAAATTTTAAAAATTTTTGTAAGGAAACTTTACACGAGTAATTAATGCATGCTAAGCCCCCTTAGCAACACATTTAGCCATTTTCCATAATTACACAAAGATTATAATTTATAACCGTGTGATAGGAAGATTCAAGGAAAAAGGGTAAAATTTTAGTTTTGCAAAAAACTTATGGAACTGCCTTCAAAATATAGGACATCAAATGTGTACAATATAATATAATATGTAAAATGTGTTGTACTAGACAAATTTACTGCTGCACAAATAAAAATTGTTGGGGCTCGGTTTTTGGTTGTATTTGGTTGCCTGAAAAAATGTTGTTTTGTGTGGTTTCCGGAAAAAAAATGGTTGTAAATTAGTAAAAAGATGGTGGTTGAGGATTTAGAAAAAAGAAAAAAAAAATGGTTGCCGGATAGAACATTAGAAGCCTTCATTAAGTTTTGATACAGAATTTAGTAAAAAAAAAAAAAAAAAAAAAAAAAAAAAAAAAAAAAAACAATTTTGAGGATTTGGATAAAAGTGAAAAGACCAACTTTGAGTAGGGATATAAGTAAACTGTCTATGGTTGTATGAAATAATTAGTTAAGAGTTGCTTATTTAAAGATATATTTAGTGGTTTACCTATTATTTAGTTTGAGGCTCGTTTTTTGGTTGTTTTGTGTGATTGCTGGAAAAAATGGTGGTTACCAGAAAAAAATGCCGGAGAAGATGGTGGTTGCCTCATAGGCTGACAGATAAGCAGTGGTGGCGATTAGGGTGTGCAGGTGGTGCAACTGCACCGGGCCCCCCTTTTTAAGGGGCCTCCAATTTAGTATATATCTATTAATTTTGTAGAGTAAAGTTGTATTTGTGCTTTAGTAACACTCAAAATATTTGTAGTTTTTTTTTTATTGTATAGAATTTGACTTTTGTTGATGTTTTGCGTAATGTCAAAGAACTTTTTATTTTCTATAATAATTAATTTTTCGTGATTTATGAGGGCCTTATTTGTGATTTCGCACCGGGCCACCCAAATCAATGGGACGGCCCTGCAGATAAGCATAAATGATGACATAAGCTAACACATAAGTATAAAAAGAATATGAGAATAGAAGTGATCTGTTCAAAAGTTCAAAGAGTACACAAAATATGTCAAAAACAAAGTGAGGGAGATAAATGTAAATTCTTTTGTTCACCACATATAGAAAGAAATGGTTACAGCTATGATACATTTACAGATCATTGACCCTTCTTTATTTGAGCCAATGTATCAAAAGTGTGCATATATGTATAAGTGAATTGATCAAACTCTGCAATATTTTGTGCATTGGGAATGCCTTAAGGCTACCCACAGTAAGGGGATTCAATCCCCTTACTTTTTCCTGCCACGTCAGCTTTCTCTCTCCAGCGACCTGCAGGTGATTCAGTGCCCCAGTAAGGGCGACCTACACTATAAAAAACATACCCCACAAAAATACATTTTATATTTAATTAAACACACAAAAAAAAAAAAAAAAAAAAAAAAAAAAGCAAATGAGTGAATCATCCCTGCGACCTATTTCATTTCTGATCGTCCCACGACCGAGTATCCCCAGTAATGACAACCGAATGGAATCGATCAACAAACTCGGTCGTGAGACCTTAGTGTGCCCAACCTAATAGAGATGAAACTGCTATGCATGTATTGGAATATTTATCTCGAGTAGCTAGAATAGTTAATATTTTATTCTTCCTTGAATTGTACCCTTGGTTTGTATAAGATCGTACTTGGTCTTCATAGAAATTTGGGTTCGTTAGTTTATAGACTTTTTCAACTTTCAACTTTCTTCATAAATGTGTAAATCGGTGGGAACACCCCGATCTTATGTATCTTTTGATGCCAACCGGACCCTTCCCCAAGGAATCGGACACAGACAATGATCACTTGTTCTCAATTACCTAATTAGCCAGGAGTTGAGATTGAAACCAAGCCATTTTCTTCAAGAGGCTCTTCTTGACTGGTCAACTGAGCGTTTGCGGTGGGAGACTAATACCACTAGAGCAAGCCCCAATTGGTATAGACTTTTCCAACTTTGAATTAGTTTATAGACTTCATGGAAATTTGGGTTCGTTACTTAACCAAAATGACCAAACTGACCTTACCCTTAGAAGTATAAGTCAAAAACATCTAACAATAAACATGCAAAACATTTTGGGAAAGAAATTAAGATGGAAAAGTTTTCTCAAAAACTAATACTTTTGGTCTTTGCTTTTCTGTTACTACTTGATCAGCATCATCAAACCAATGCTGCCCTTCAAGGTAAATGTAACAATTCGCAATTTCAGATTAATTACTATTCCCGGAAAATTTCACTATTCATTTTACTATTCACTTTTACTATTCACTTTTACTATTCACTCCCGAAATTTTTATTTCATATTCTCGTAAGTTAAACTATTTTAATGATAATCCGAGAATTTGATACTCGTCGGATCATTTCTGCGAAAATCACGAAGCCGTGTCCGAGATTTACTTTTAGGTTTAAACGTCATTCCAACATCCCGATATGTCCATAAAACATTATAAACAATAGAAATATGATTTTCTCTCATTTTAGGACAATTCCAAAAGTTTTGGAATTTTACGTTTTTCAGTTCAGCGTTTTACGCGAATTACGCGTTTTAGACCCGTGTTTCCAGTTTTTAGCAGGGTTTTAGCACCCGATAGAACCTACCACTCATTTTATATTTTATTATGGAGTATATTTATAAGTTCTAGCATATTTATAAGTTTCATATTTTTAGGATACCCGGTTTTACGTTTCGTGACTTAAAAACTTACAGTTAGCAACTTACGGAGTCAAAACTAGCTACATACTTAGGATATTATCATCCAAAGACCATGACTACTCATCTAGTCACCCTATCCATATACAAACCGACTTAGGAGGGGGGGGGGAGTCACCATGTGTGGTTAAATCTTGACCATTGATTCTTTAGATCATACTTAATTACAACTTTGTCACCAAGTTTATGTAGTTTCCTAGTAAGCTTCCTAACCTCCTCATTCATAGTATAAATAGCAAGCTAATCTCTTCCTTTCTTCATCACCAAAAATGCCACATCTATTATACCTAGCACCATGATCCTTTGATCTTCAATATACAAGTTACACTACAAAGTTCAAGGTCTTAGTATTCTCTACCTAGTTCTTAAGTTTGTTTGGTGATTCCATGGTTGAATTAGGAGCTACACAAGGTTACTAGGGCTGAAGTTAAATGATTTTCACAAGGGTTAGATCAAGGCTAGCAAGGGTTACAAGAGTTATGGTGAAGGGTTTACAAGATTAGGTTTAGTGTCCTAGTTCTATACTTGACTTCCTTTCTTAAGTGAAAGCCAAAAGTTGTAAGAAACCCTTATACACTTTCTTGCTCAATATCATTTTCATGCTCTTTGTGTTCTTTTCATGCTATATATATTCTTGTTATTGTGTTCATGATGTTTAAAAATGGATAAAACGAGTATTGGTATACATATGTTAACTTATGACAAGCAAACAAGCAAACTAGTGATTTTTATGGAAAACCACGACCACAATAGTATAACTTTGATATTTGACACTTACTTACTGTTAAAGAGGACTTAACAAGGAAAACATAGCAATTTGAATCACCCAAAACGAGTACACGAGTCAAAAGTTATGACCATTTGAAGTTAGCGAAACCAAAACGGCAAAACTGCCTAAATAGCATTCTGATCAAATTTTGATTTTGAAAGTCCCACTTCTGGTCCGATTCATCAAAAAGTTAAAACACGAAAGTTGTCCGATTCATCAAAAAGTTAAAGAAGCTCGAGCCCTGAAAACGCTTTCCGAGTGATATTTTCTTCAAATTCTTAACAGCCCATTTTTAGACCAAAGTCACTATATAATAGTTATGATTTACTAAGACCAAGAGGTCTAATGACCTAAAGGCAAGACCACAACCATGGCTAAAGCCAAGGTTGAGTCTCAAGACCATGGTAACAATGACCAAAGTCACGGCAAAGCCACGGCTAAAGACCATATAACTTTTAAAGATCAAAACTTATATATATATATATATATATATATATATATATATATATATATATATATATATATATATATATATATATATATATATATATGTTATCAAATACTACAATAGTAGGGAGCCTCATGTGAGGAGTTCATTAAGTAAGCCGTCGAGATGAGTTGTGGATTTACGAATTAAAGTGTCCTGGCTCCTCGAACGTTTACTCCATGACTTCTGAATTATGTCGGCCCGAACGGTAGTAAGAGATATACAACCTATACATGTTTCATAAACCATTTATATTTAAAGACTTACACTATATACTAAGTACTACATCATGAACTATATGCAAGACATATATAGGCAATTCTTCGTATTCTTAGACGTTACTCCAAACCTAAGTCGCAACGTTCTATTATAGGCTGCTCTTAGAGACTTTCGCGATTCGACTACCACTTTTATTTCTCATTACATAAGCTTAAGGTGAGTCATAGCCCCTACTCTTTTCATACTTGTTTTAACTCTTGGGGGGGATACATGCTCAACTACTTGCTTACTTGTACAAATACTCAAAACATTTATACTTGATTGTTTTATAATTGATTGTCTTATATTTGATTGCATTATACTTGATTTCATACATACATGACTGTCTTTTATCTTTGGGAAGTGGCTCCCAGTAAACTTTTATCTTTGGGAAGTGGCTCCCAGTTTTCTTTGGGAGGTGGCTCCCAGTTTTCTTTGGGAAGTGGCTCCCAGTACTTGTAAGTCTCCTTGGATAACACACGCATTGGGTTTCGGAGATGAAGTAGAACCAATGCTATTACCTTCCTTGTGAGCAGCATACCCAAGTGAGGTCTTCGGAGATGAAGTAGAGACTCACTACTAATTGGTTAATTGTTTTGATGAACTTATACATGTCTTATTCATACTATATGTTAGCAGTGGGTTGTGAACACACAGGTTGCAAGTCTCTTATGGCGGGATTTGCAACTGAGTGGATTCACAATGCCTTTGCTATGTGAACATTCTTTATAGGCTTTTCAACTGTTTTAAGACAAACTCTATGAACTCACCAACCATTGTGTTGACACTTTAGCATGTTTATCTCAGGTTAGTAAGGCGATAGCTAGTGCATGGAACTTAGAGTCAAGCTGCATATTCTGAAGACTTACGCTTTTATCATTTACCATTCAAAACATTTTGTATACATTTATGTATCATACTTTGGAATCTCATGTTTGTAACTTTGAATTCATTAATCGAATGGTAACTTTTCAAAACGTCTCATTTAGAGTTCGTTTTCTATACCTTGTACTTTGTATTATGAAGTAGCACCCCTATGACACAGTCTTCCGCTGCGGTATTTTGGGGGTGTTACAGTAAAGAATAGTACTTGTTTCGAGTGTGAACCATTTGGTCAATAATCTTTTATAAAATTCACACTATAAACTAAAATTATATTTGTCATGAGTATTAATGAAACTACAATACTGCTGATATATATTATGTCTATAGTTTCTAATAGAGAATTGTGGTGTATAAATAGATTATGATTTCGAAGGTATGCAAGAATCAAAGAAGTTGCTTGAAAACAGAAAACTTTCACCTCCTCCACCACCGTTGGAGAACTCCATTAGCAGACCACGCTTACCACAACCAACACCACCACCACCTCCAGCAGCTTTGACTTGAATATCATAATATTCTCAAGTTATATTAATTGTTATTGTTATGAGTGGCATAGTTTCTTTTTTGTCTTTCAATAAATGGGATCGTGATATGTTTTTTATTTTCTAGTTGGAAGTGGTGATCGAAATGAATCATCTTGGTCTGTTGTTTCTACTATCTTATGTTGCTAGAGTAAGTACCATATAATGGATTAATAAAATTGTTGAAATTTGCTTTGTGGACGTTTTAAAAGCATGTGTTTTACTTGCTTTAATTTAAGTCCTGATCGAGTTTATTAAGTTTACTTATTATGGTATACTGGTGCGAGATTACCAGTATCTACTGTAGACCAGATAATGCTTCAAACATCAAGAAGACCATTTGCTGATTATTATTAGTTGTCTTAAACTTTAGTTTATGTATTTACTAGTTAAGTTTGGGTCGAATATTATTGTATGTATGGGTCAAGTATTATAGACGGTTAAGTTAGTTATAGACAGTTATTTGCCAAATGTTGTGTCTGTTGGAAATAACTGTCATTAGAATAGTTGTGTCGTTTAAGGAAGGGTTATGACTCTTAATCATGTATATATATGTTTTCTAACAGAAAACATATGTTAACTCTTCATTATAATAAAGTCCTTATTATTAGAAACCTGTTTTGTTCTTACTTTACTTCTTTGCACAAAACCTACACAAACGAAATTCACACAGACACTATGGTCAATTACAAACACATAATGAAATCCAAACAAGTTGGCAACCATCCTGTGAAACAATGGTATCAGAGCTATGGCTCTCGACCATGGGATTTGCCAACTTCATCCATTGATGGAGGATTCTACACTGGTAGATATCTCCTAAGAAAAACACCCAAAAGACTTTATCAATGGAACACAAGGAAGACTAGTATTTCTCCCAAAGGCAAAGAGATGCTTTTGAAAGAAGTGTTAGAGAACAAAGCGTATAATGAAGGCAGAATTGAGAAGGATCAGAGGGCTGCAAAGAAGAAGACAAGGAGAGAAAAGAATTCGAAATGTTACATATGCAAAGAGAAGGGACATGCTTTCTGGGCATGTGAAAGTAGGAAATGAATTGCTGTTGCAGAATTAAATCAAGAAGCATTTACTACATCAAATGTTATTGATGAAGAAGCAAAGTATCCAGAGACTGTACACGTTATTGGAGACTACATGGTAGAAGGGACGAATTTGAAAACATGGAACGAAATTTGGTACGTGAGTAACAAGTATAAGTTCCACCTATGCCCAAGAAGGAAACTCTTCAAGAAGATCAAATATAAGTTCAAAATGATAGGAAAATAAGAGACAGAGAAAAAGTTCATATTTTCATATGGGATTGGGCATGTATCGATTGAAACTGGAAATGGAATACTTGTGGTACCAAATGTGCAATACACACCAGAGGTTTCATTGAATATTCTTAGTCTTGATTTGTTGAAAGAACAAGGATACGTGGTGGACATGGAAGATAACAAGTGCAGTATCAAATATCTATTTGATGAAGGATGGACAGAAGAGGAAAAGGAAGAGGGGACAAAACCAGATGATTTGGATAAGATTTGGGGACCAAAACATGTCATAGCAGATCATAATAGATACTTGGAAGGCTATTTCGACTCATTGGATCCCAAGGAAGAGTGTTCCCTGATTAGAGGCTTGGATGAATTGAATGTGGATAGAAATGATGAGCATGACTACATAGATGATGATTACACCAGTTGAAATGGTACTCTTTATGCATTAAAAGTTAATTCATTTACTAGATTTTTATCTTTCATGAATTTGCTCAAAAAAGATACCATAGTGTTTAAGAATTGGGAAGTGCTCAGTAAGAAGTTTGTTGATATGTTAAAATGGTTTTACTTGGTGTATCTTAATTACAATTCACTGGATGAGATACCACCAAAAATTGGAGTGATGAAAATTGATTTGCTGGCTTTATTGAAACAAGTAGATAGCCTTGGAGGCTATGTGGCAGTCACCTTAAGTAACAAGTGGGGTGTGATTGCACAAATGCATGGATTGACAACCAAGGATGGTGAAGCAATTAAAGATTGTTTTACTAAGTTCATTGACATGGTTTTGGTATACCGAGACACTGCTCAAGTATCATGGACAGAGAAAGCATTAGAAAAGAAGGGTGATAGCAGTTTGAATGCAGAAGAAATCAACCCAAACAGCTTTGAAAGTACACATGAAAGGACAGTTAGGGACGGGTACACAGAACAACATGAGAACCGGATTGGTGTTGGAAATGCAAGTACAGATGGAGAAGGGTCAAGCAATACAAGTAGCAATGACTTTGATGTCATTGTGTGAAGAAATAATGAAGCACTCACAAGTTGAAACCTTGATATTTAAGCATTAAGAGGGAGATCTACTGAACTCTAGGCCATGTAGCTTTGGTAATCCAGATTTGAGTGAAACCAAATTTCTATTATGGTACTTAACTTGGTTATGCAGGTTCCAAGGTTTTATCTCAACTGGAACAAACGTACTACTGTAATACATAGTAATTTAGTATCCTATGATGGATTATAAAAGTATGAAATCAAAACATACTCTTTTGAGTATCAAGAGTAAAATTTTGTACATGTGTCATTAATGTATATTTTGCAATATCGTACCCGGAGATGATATCAACACTCTATCGTATGGTTGGATTGCTCATAGGAACTCTAAATTGCGCATTATTTGGTATCATTGGATCATCGATCAGCTTTCCGTTTGTAACAATTTCATGTGATCGCTTTTTTCTTTTTCTTTTTTCTTTTGTATCTGTCTTGTTGCTAGATCCCGATTAATAAATTATACTAAGCCTTTAAAAAAAATGGCAGTATAATATTGAACTTCTATAGACCAAAATGGTAGAGGTTATTTATAAACATTGCACCAAATTCCTTACCCATTTTATGCTTTGTGGAAGAATCACTCATTTTACTTTTTAGTTTTGTTGTGTGTGGGTAAATTTGATTTGTCTCCAATTTGTGTTCTGATTGTTATGGTTTGATTTCACATTTAGGCTTTTGTAATATGTATGGCGTGTTTATGAAATATTACAGAAATTAATTGTTATTGTATATGCATGGTTTGATTGTAATATAATTCACCTTTGCAACAAAAAAAAATATATATATGTATGGCGTGTTGGGGATAGCCGAATGTATAACAAGTTACAATCCAAACATATTTATGCAATCAAATTTGAAACACATTGGTTATTTATAAAAAAGTTACCATATGATTTACACAAAAGGTGTTTCAAGTCAACTCCAGACGACCCTGGTTTGACCCATCCCAAAATTACCCATTTTGACTATTTACCATCTATAACGAAGATAAAGAGCACAATTTGCTTACAAACAGACAAGACCCCTTTATATCCTAAGACTTGTAACTAAGTTAACTGACTTGGCTAATTTACCTATTGCATCCCTATCTTTTTAAAATATAATACTACATTAACACTGATCAAACCTTGATTTTGGGCTTAGATCTATTTACCCCTTGATTTTTCTTGTTTTCTGATCACAAACAATCTTTTGAAATATTACACTAACAACCCTGCACTTTATCAACTATGAAATATTACAGAAAAGGGCCTTAAACCTTTTCACTGAACATAGACTTCAATGTAATACATTAACACTGATAAACAATATTTTTTGGTAAATAATAGACTACTACTATCAGCAGTAACAATAAAACGCAAAGAAATTAAATCAAGAACAACTTAAACTAACTGTCATCGACATGAATAATCTAACTATGTTATAAGTTATAGTTTATACAATTCAGGCATAAATCCACAAATTAAAGAATTGAATCACAAGTTCGATCAATTCTTTCGCTACGTCTTTATACCAAAGAATCAAAACCATAATCGCCATTCTTTCGCTGCCAAGATCAACTCTCTTCTAACCCGCATCCGTTCATCTACCTCCGCCCTACGTCGCTCTACTTCCTCCATCGTCAACACCGAATCGCTCTTTTGCTTCCACAGTTCTTGTTTCTTGATCACATTCAACGCTTTTTCGTCCCTATGTTTCCTCATGTGCCCACCTAACATCTGCCCAGTTTCAAACACTTTCGTACACATCTTGCATCGATGCAACGACCCAGTAGGAATAATGTTAAGACTTAACATGCACATCACGTCAACGTTATTATCTTCGTTGGGTTTAATCTTTTTATGGATCCCTTGATGACCACCAAGTGCTTGAAACGATTTAAACCTTTTCTTGCATGTTTTGCATTCGTACCCGTGTTCTTCAGTTTCTTGAAAACCTGAGTTTTCTTCGAGATGTTTATAGATCACCGTCTTTCTACATTTATTATCACTTTGTTTTCTGTTGGTTTTCTTCAACTTTACGATCATCATATCGCTCGATCTGTGTGTGTTTTCAAGATGAGAAATCTTGAATAAGGTGTGTGTTTGTGTTTTGTTTGATGTTTATGAGAATGTAGAAACCTGAAGACGTATTATTAGTATTTATAAGAGAGGTTGATATGGAAACTTATTAGTTTGTGATCGTTCCTTGCATACCAAGTAATAAATACAGATTAATCCCATCACTGATCAATGGTTTAGATCTAATTTTTCTAATAAGGAAAGTAATTTACATGACAAATACTCCGTACTATTTTGTTTAGAGTTTACGAAGCAAAGAATTGAGGACTTTTAACCTGATGATAGAAAGGTTAAAAATAAAAGGGGTAATTTAGAATTTGCAAAAGACAAATTTAGTGGAGGGGCTTTCTAACTAGGACATTAAATTTTCATAACTAGGACAAGATATTTAAAATACTTAAGTGTATTTTTGACGAAAATAACACTAGCAATAAGTGATAGTTATTAGTAGTAACTATAAATAGTATTTGTTTGTTTTATAAAAGTATCGGTGAAATATTGCCTGTTGCAACATGAAGGTAACTGCCTTTTTTTTTTTTTTTTTTTTTTTTTTTTTTTTTGTAAAAATCTTAAAAGATTTACAATTAAGCCTCTTCATTATATCAAACATACATGATTTACATGATTCCCCTCTGCATTATAAAGAAAAAGTAGGCAACTAATTCAAACGTATTTTGTAAAGTTACTATAACTAAATGTTAAACGCTAACTAATTCAAAATGCTTTGCGTCAGACATACTCTTAAATGTATTAATATTTGTAAAGTTACTATAATGATTTTTTGTTCCTAATGTAAACATTCGCTAAACATCTATATGTGAAAATTGTTTAATGTGGTCGTAACTTATAAATGTAGAACAAATATTTTTTTCTTAATCTGTTAGGGGGTGGCAACCTTGCGGTTTGGGGGGTTCGGCAAGGCTTGCCATTCGGCAACAAGGATTGCCAGTCCATCGGTAAGCATCAATCGGCAACCAAATCGGTATGTTGTACCGAATCGGTATGGCTATTTCCCAAGAAAAAAGGAACGTTGCATATTTAATGAATTCGAACGTTGAGGCAATTTTTGGTCAAAAAAAAAAGCACGGTTCTTGGTCAAAAACCAAGAATAAAAACGAGTTTTTCTTACAAGGGTATGTTGAAGATGATTTAGTAAGATCAAAAAGCTTGACAGATGAAGATTTAGATTAGTTGAAAGAGTGTTTTGATTTGGGTTTTGGTATCAAAAAGTCGCCGGAAAATGAGGAGGAGGAGGTGGTCTCTCCTCCTGCTCAAGGGCCTGTTGCTTTGGAGCTTTGTTATTCCATGAGTCAACATATTGCTCTTTGTCACCTTTTGTGTAAGTTGAGGAGGAGGAGCCATTTTGATCTTCGCCTTTTGTAAGTTGAAGTAATTTTATATGTACATATTGGAAAAACATATTAATTTTTGTAATTAGTTTTTTTTTGCATCAAGATTGCCACTAAAAATGATGTTGAGGTATGGTGTGGCATGAAAATGTTTGGCAAAATATTATTGGTTCATTTTGGTTAATGTTGAGGCAAAGTGTGGCAAGGTTGCCACCCCCCTTATGTTTGCTTATTTGAATGCAGTTATTATGAACGAATAACTTTAATATGTCTTTAATCTATTCAATGTTATTTATTTTACTAAAATAACATTTATAAGTTCTAGAACATGTTATTGTTAATACATCAAACTCGATTAAATGTCTAAAATGGTTAACCGTGACCAGAACCATGGGTAACCGTTCATTTTGGGCACCCGCATGTCTGGTTACCCTCCTAGTACGTTTCGGTTTAAGGTAGAAAAATGAATCTCCCACCCCGTCATGGATAGTATAAATCTTCCAAATAACTGAACTGAACCACCACGTGAACATCCCCTACTTTATACCCTCTAAACTTTATTTTTTCCTATAAAAACAACAAATATTTTGTTGTTGTTCATAAATTCTAAAATGAAAGCACAAGTTACTGTGAAAATGAATACAAGAGATTGTACATATATGAATGGATCATGTTATTCTTCTTTATGAGATTAAGTAAGGATGTCCGGAAAAGTATTTTCTTTTTTCTTTTTACTATCCACATTCAATTACGACTCATGTTATTCCTCTTTATAAGTTTAATCCGCATACACGGGTTTAAAAATGAAACACGGCTAAAATTATTATTAACATGAATAAAAATATCAAAATGAAGGCACAGTCACACAGGTTATTGTGATATGAAAATAAATACAAGAGACTATACATATAACAATGATGCATGTAATTTTTCTTTAACATTTAAATAAATATATCTGGAAAACAATTTTTCAAGGGTCATTATGTGATTTTGAAAACGCATAATGTCTAAAACATGATATCAATAGTTAATTTCAACAACAACAACCTCAACACTATGTCAGTTAAACAAAGTCAAATCATTCATCCAACAAAAATCTATGCAAAATATTAACCGATATTAATACATAATAAAACATTTATGTAAAAAAAAAAAAAAAAAAAAAAAAAAAAAAAAACCTCGCGCGTACACGAGTGTTATAATCATATAAGTATAAAAGATTTTACATAATGTTATATATAAATTTTATTTAACAACTCCGGGACAAACTTTAGCATACCAAAATAGAAATTTACATTTTTAACAATTGTATTATTAAAATTAGATACGAGTAATATGCAATTTTTATGCACAATTAATTGAAATTTAGATATATAGTAACTTAAGTTAGAACACATTATGTAAGATTTATGCCAAAGCATCGCGAGTACACGAGAGTATATAACTAGTCTTATATATATAATGTTTTTTTCTTATCTTCTATCCAGCATGGCAAATACAAACCACTAGTGGTCTGTGTATGACAACAAGGGGTCAAAAGCTGTCAACTCAGTTCAATTCCAAGATGCAGGACAACCAAGTTCAAGCAATGGAGAGTCAAGTAGTGGAGGAAGTGGAAATGATGCAGTGTTTGTGAAGATTGATCAACTTCAAAACCAACTAAATCAAGTGATGATGATGATGCAGCAGTGTCAGAAGGATCCTCCAACTGGTATTGTTAACTCTCACACTATTAGAAGGTTTAAATTTATTGCATCTATCATGACTAGATTTAAAGCTGCTTGGGTAATAAACATTGGAGCCACTGATAGCATTTGCATCACCATGACCATAATGCATGACACATACTTTTGTAATCCACCAATTCACGTAACCTTACCAAATGGCCAAGCTGTGGAGGTTAAAATCTGTGGAAAAGTTAAAATAAACTCAGACATCACCCTCACTGATGTATTTTACATACCCTCATTTGCTTACAAATGGCTATCTGTTAGCAAGTTAACCAAACAAATGCCTGTGATTGCCATTTTCACATCACTGTTTTGCTACTTCCAGGGTCTCAACAAGAGGATTGCACATGGCAACCTTTGTGAGGGACTCTACATCATCTACCCAGATCACAGCTCATCATCACAACCTACCATCCTTTTATCAAGCAGGAGTGATAACATCAACCTCTGGCATTCAAGACTGGGCCACCCCTCATCTTATACTCTCAGGAACATCAAAACACTTTCAGTTTCTTGTACACATGAAATTTCAGATTGTATTGTTTGTCCATTAGCTAAACAACACTCCCTTCCTTTTTCACAAATCACATCTCATGCAACACAACCATTTGAACTTGTACATATACAAACACCCTACAATCAATAAATGCAAATATTTTCTAACAATTGTGGATGATTTCTCAAGGGAAACATGGACATACTTATTACCTAGCAAAGATCATTCAACATCACAAATCAAAACTTTTCACTCTTATGTAAACACCCAATTTCATACAAACATTAAGAAAGTAAGAAGTAACAATGGTTCTGAATTCCTAAATGCATCTTTGTCAACTTTCTTCGATTACCATGGCATAGTTCACCAAACATCATGTCCTTACACACCCCAACAAAATGCATGCTAGGGCGGAAAGAAAACACAAACAACTATTGGAAGTAGCTAGGGCTCTCAAATTTCAAGCAAACTTTCCAATTCACTTTTGGGGTCACTGTATTTTAACTGCCACATATCTCATTAACAGGCTTCCTTCAAAACCAATAAACAACAAAAGTCCTTTTGAATATTTTGTATGGTACTCCACCACCTCTTGATCACTTGAGAGTTATAGGCTGTCAAACCTTTGCACATCAACACCTACATGATAAGTTTGAAGCTAGATCCCTTCCATCTGTTTTTATTGGTTATCCTCCAACTCAAAAAGGTTACATACTATACAACCTTGAAACACACAAACTTTTCACAAGCAGGCATGTCACCTTCAATGAACACAAATTTCCATTTCATGAGAAACCACACACAACATCACCACAACAGGCATCACCTGAACACTTTAATCCACCTCACTTCAACTCCCCTACATCATCTACATCCTACATCACACCACCTGTTACCACACCTACATCACTTCCTTCTCCAGATTCTTCCACAGATTCAACCACAGTCTCACCTTCCTCTTCTTCTAACAACAACACAGAATAATCATCACCTCCAACACAGAACACCATAAATGCTGACAGAGAACACTCACCATCCTCTCAACCACAACCACCCATCACTTCAACCTCATCTCAACCACCTCTTCAACCTCAAGTCAGAACTTCATCAAGGACCTCCAAACTTCCAACTAAACTTCAAGACTATCATCTTAACTTTCCCAAATCACTCACATCTTCCAAACACCATCATGCAAACTTTATTAATTATAAGAACATTCATACCTCAACCACAAAACATTTAATCAACACAATTAATAAAATCATAGAACCTCAGTCTTATACCCAAGATGCTAAGGATTCAAGATGGGTAGGTGCAATGAGTTTAGAACTAGCTGCCCTAGAAAAGAATGGAACTTGGACCATTGTTGAGCTCCCAGATGGTAAGATACCCATAGACTGCAAATGGGTCTTTAGAATGAAATGTAGGGCAGATGGTACAATAGAAAGGTTCAAAGCCAGGTTAGTTGCCAAAGGTTTCACTCAGAAAGAAGGTGTGGACTTTCATGAAACCTTTGCCCCTGTAGCAAAGATGGTAACTGTGAGAGCATTATTGGCCACTGCCATTCACAACCAATGGCATGTAGCTCAATTGGACATCAATAATGCTTTTCTCCATGGAGATTTAACTGAAGAGATCTACATGAAGCTTCCTCAAGGCTATCCTGGCAGTCACTCAAAGACAAGTGTCTGCAAACTTCACAAGTCTCTTTATGGTTTAAAACAAGCCAACAGGCAATGGTTTCTCAAACTCACAACATTTCTTCAAGGCCTAGGATTCACTGAAAGCTGTGCAGACACTTCTATTTTCACCTACAAGAAAGATCACAACTTCTTATGCCTTTTGATGTATGTGGATGATATTCTTCTAACAGGAAACAACCTTTCACTCATTCAACACATCAAACAACAACTACATCAACAATTTAGCATCAAAGATTTGGGGTCTCTCAATTACTATCTTGGCATTGAAGTGTTAAGAAACTCCACTGGTCTTATCATGACTCAAAGGAAATACACTCTGGAACTTCTTCAAAGTGCTGGGCTTCTCAATGTGAAACCTTCTTCTATTCCTTTCAATCCTCTGACCAAGTTGAATGATGAATTGAAGATGCTGAACCACTTGATGATCCTGTGCAATATAGAGCCTTAGTAGGAAAGCTACTCTATCTTACCATCACCAGGCCAGACATTTCTTATGCAGCTCAGACACTAAGTAAATTTTCACAGTCACCTAGAACTCCTCATCTAAAGGCTTTAATCAAGGTTCTCAGATATCTCAAAGCATGTCCAGGTCAAGGGCTTCTATTTCCTTCAAATACTAATCTACATCTTAGGGCCTATTGTGATAATGACTGGGCTAATTGTAGTTTCACAAGAAGATCTGTTTCAGAACATTGCATCTTCCTAGGTTCTTATTTACTTTCCTGGCAATCCAAAAAAAAAAACAGTGGTTTCAAGAAGCTCAACTTGTGAGCTATCATGGATCAAATGTCTACTCAAATACCTTGGCATCATCATCTCGGATCCTATTACTATCTACTGTGACAATGCCTCAGCAATAGCATTGGCCTCCAATTCAGTGCAACATGCCAGAACCAAACATATTGAGATTGACTGCCACTTTGTTAGAGACAAGATCAAGCAGGGTCAAGCCATTCCTACTTTTATCTCAACCAAGAATCAGTTGGCAGATGTTCTTACAAAAGGTCTGTCCAAGGCACCTCATTATCACTGCTTATCCAAGTTTGGCATATGTGATCCATACACATTGCCAACTTGTGGGGAGGGTAACAGCTCATCAAGCTTATCAAGGATTAACTCAATATCAAGAACATCACAGCTCAATAAGATGCACCAGTATATGACCAAACAACAGAGGAATAGGCTGAATGTTATGTGTATATGTAATACCATTTGATAGCTTAGTCTCAGTAGAAGTCAAAGTTGTAAAGTCAAAGTTGTAAGTCAACAAGTAGCTTAGTATAAATAGCTGTATTCATTCACTTCTCATTGTAATAATTCATTATGAAATAATACCATCATTTTTCCATCTCATCTCTCTGATTACAACTGTTATCAGCCATTAGCTTATAAATTTAGCATGCATGTAAACATTCATTACAAAATTTCAAAAATCAAAATATAACCCTATATGGATTGGCCTTTGCCTTTATTACTTGATATATATGCAAGAAACGATAACAACTTCACTTACCTTTTAACTAGCATTCTCTCCATTTACCCCCTAAACACACACAAACCTTCAAGATTTCTTCATCTTCAAATCACACACACCAAGTTCAAGATATCTCAATCTTGAAAATACATACAGAGATGACTATCGATATGAAGAAAACCAATAGAAAACAAAGTGATCAACGTACAACGATGATTGTAAAAAATCTTGAAGAAAACCGGGGTTTTCAAGATAACACTGATCAAGGTGAGTTCGAATGCAAAACATGTCAAAGAAGATTCCAAACTTATCAAGCACTTGGTGGTCATATGGCGAGCCATAAATGATCAAACCCAATAACAAAATTAGTAATGAGTTGAGTCTAAATTATGTTCCTACTATGTTGCATCAATGCAAGATATGTGCGAAAGAGTTTAAGACTGGGCAGGCGTTGGGCAGTCACATGAGCATACATAGGCTTGGAAAAGGGTTAAATATAGTTGAGGAAAAGGGTCTATCGCAGCATGAAGCGGAGAAAGAGAAAGTTGAAAGTGATTTGGAGAGTGGTTCATCGGTGTTGACAGTGGTAGAACTACACCGCCATCACCATACGCCACCTTGTGACTCCTTTATTATAAATCTTTACCACACGCGCCCTAATCCCCCACCTCAGCCACCATACGCGCGATAATACCACACTACTGCCACCACCAGCATCAAACTAACACCCTTCCAGCACCACAACACGCCACACCAACCCTACTACATGCCCTCTATATCACTCACTAATCAAGATTTGGAGTAGATTCGTGAGTTACTAAGGTAGGAGACACACATTGTCTTCTTGACGACTTGGTGTACAACCACTCGTGAATAACGAGTGGTGTTTCATTTAGTTTTGTTTCACAAGATTTGGACAAGAATACTTGTGGGTTAATATTTTGCTAATAAAAACATGAAAACAAACTAGTTTGGTATCTTGTGTTGTGGTCGAATTTCAGTCTAACCGTGAGCCCAAAGCTCACGGCTGTGAATCATGGTTTAGTCATGAGTCTAAGTCTAGGTTCTTGTGGCTATTTTATTATTTGGTTATTGTTTTGGGCTCGGATTGAAGGAGTTTGATAGTGGCAGCAGGGTTAAGTTAGGATTTGGATGATTTGGAGTTTGATGTGACTGCTTTGTTATTGTTGTCGTGGTGCCGAGACCCTAAAGGGTCTGGTTGTTTGATTGGTGATGAGTTAGGATTATTGAGGAATTGTGGTTGTGGGATCTTGATGGGTTCGTTGGTTTGTGAGATACCGAGAGCCAAGCCGAGACCATTAGGGTCTCGGCATATTGATGTTGGCAAATTGATGTTATTGTTGGTTGAATGGAGGCTTGGTTTAGGATTGGTTAAGTGTTATCAAGCCGTAAGGATTAGTTTCGGCCGAGATAGATATTGGTAATTTGAACTTGATATGTATAATTGTGATGATTCGTGCCACGTCGGTGTCACCTTGGCTTTTTAGTCTCGGTTGACCCCGACAACGCCGTAACATGGGATTTAGACTTACTTGGACAATATACAATATAAACTGATAAAATAATCCAAGAGTGATGACTCGGACTCGTGAGCTCGAAATGAATGATAACTTGTAAAGGAATAAATTTGACAACAAGTTTATATATATATATATATATATATATATATATATATATATATATATATATATATATATATATATATATATATATAAATATATATATATATATATATATATATATATATATATATACACAAATAATAAGTAAATAATAATAACGTTGACGTTAAATATTAATTAACGAATAAAAGTGAATTAATATTTGATGGAAACTTTATTATTTAAAAAGGTAATACTTTCAAATAAAAGGTGATGGTTTCTTTTTATAAACGTTATTTAACAAAAGTTATTATGAATTTCGAGTGCGCGCAAAGTTAGGAAATACTATTCAAATAGTATTTATTACACCTAATAAAGGTAGAGTTTCGAATCTGTTTAACATTAATATAATTCACCAATACAGTTATCGGATCTTTGGGACTGACAAGCCCAATGGGAGCCCGACAAGTGTGTCGGCTGACGTTATTATTGAGAAACACATCCTTATGACTTATGGTTACGATATAACTTTGGAATCAATAAGTAGACGGAAGAATGGTTAAACTTATCAAATTTACGAATTTGTTAAATGATTGACCCTTTGTACGAGAACTTATCGAATCTTAAGGTCATGTTATTGACCCTAGTACAAGATATGGACCTAAACTAGAATGTTGAACTAATCATCTGGCTATATGAGATTGATGTATCTTGATTATATTCTTGGCATGAGTTCACTCGAGTCGAGACTATGTCTCTAACACACACACACGGCGATACCAAACGCTAATAACTGATTTTCACGAGATTATTTTGGAAAGTAAAATGGAAATGGGATACATTCGGGGATAGAAAATATTGTTTGGAGATATATTCTAAAGACAAGTCTACATTATTAGGTAGTGCCGAGTTCTAGTTTCTGTCGCTTGTTAACTGCTATCCTGCTTTGCTTCTGTTGATGATCTGTGCCAAGCTGACTTAGTTGCCGTTGAGCTAAATTACCTTTGAGCTGTTCATGCTGTTCTTTGATTGGATTATTGTGCTAGTCTGCTTCTGATATATTTGTGATTGTGCTTTGCTGGACTGAGGTGAGTTCATAGCCCCACTTTTACTCATATTACTGTTTTACTAAAATATTGGGGTGAGAAACACACAAAACATTTCATGGACCTTAATTTCATTTATGTTTTTATCAAACTATTACATAGAATGAGCCTAAGTCATATAATCCCATTCATGCCCACTTTCATGCACCGTCAATTCCTGTGGGTAAGGGCGAATGCTATAAATAGATCTATTGGGGGTGACTCCCTCGTTCGGTTTGGCTAGGATGACCAATCGCGAGAGTATAACATGTCAAAACACGAGTGTCATGGGATAGACACTTACAAGGGCCTTTAATTATCGTGCTTCTAGAGCATGCACAATAGTAAAGCTTCGGTTGCATGAACTTAGTGCTGACATAATAGACATCACTTTTGTGTGAACACTACAACTGTTTAAGGTCCAGCTCATTGCTTTACATTTAAACCTATGGACTCACCAGCGTAAGCTGACCTTTAGCATATTTTCTCAGGCGATTAAGAGGATGTTTATGGATGCTAGCTATTGGAGGCTTGGCGAAATGGCATGGGCAAAGGATCGTCTAAAACTCTGATATTATATTGGGGACCTATCTTTTAACTCTTTGGGCCTTATCTTTTGTACTTTCGAATAATTGTAAACTTTTAAACTAAATCTTGGGATGTTTATGTAATGAAAATTGTTATCCGGTTTCGCTATGCTTGTGTTGTGTATACCAATCCCAGTAGCACCCCGAAAGCTTGTAAGTCTTCCGCTGTACAAAATTTTTGGGGTGTTACAGTATAGGATTCACAAGAATCAAATAATATTAGTGGATAATTAGGCCCAAGCCCGGTTTGTGGGTTTTGGGTATTAGGGTTTCACTATTATATATAGTGCTCAATAATAAAGTTATAACTACGGGTTCTATCATTCTAACAAATAATTCCCATATTAAACTTGTGAAATCTTCAACCATGGTGTATTCGTATAGTATTCACAAGAATCAAATAATTCCCATATTAAACTTGTGAAACCTTCCACCATGGTGTATTCGTACGGAAAACATATTTGGTGCATTCTCTAAAAATCAAAATCAAAAATTGACTTCATAAATCAACAATAAAACATGTAAAGACCAATACGTTTGTAAAAAATTAAACTTTAAGCAAAAGGGTTTCAAGTGATTACCATAAGTAGAGATTCCAGTTCTTCAATAAGTTATCGTGTGGTTTTAGTCCACTTTTTTCGGTCTTCCATCCCGTTAGCACCATTTCATAAAGGTTTTCAATGGCAAAAAAGTAATAATAAAAAAATTAAAAATAAAAAAATCAAGTCTTGGTTGTAGTCAGAGAAATGAGATGAGAGACGAGGAACAAAATACTGGAGTTGGGCGCGAATAAACTTGTGAAATGATAGAGGATCAAAGGTGTAGGTGAAGTGGAACACTGTAAAATTTTAATTTGTATATGGTAAATAATAAATCAATGTCAACTAATGCAACTTGGGAAGTGAAAAAGTGTCAAACTGAAATGACTAATAAACCCATCGTGTGCAAGTCGCGTGGGAGGGAAATCGATGTCAACTAACGACAACTAGTGCTTGGGACCAAGTGCGCACAAAAAAACTGCCCTTGGGGAATATCCTGGCGGAACCCTAGAACGGAGGACCAAACGTGTAAATGGAAAGGAGTTCAGGGACAAAAGGTGTAATTTACCCAAACAGTTTCTAATCGTTTCATCCAAAATTGCCTTTAATGTTGTGTTTTTTGCTACGATTTATAAGAGTAAGTGATTAGCATTCTTGTTTATCATTAACTTGATCATATTCGTTGCCTTAAATACATAACTTTTAGGTTTTTTGGTGTAATCGTTTTAGGGTTTACAAACCGACCTTAGTTTTATCCTAATCGGTTTTTATAAATTGGTTAGGGTCTTCTTTTGTCTATTTATTGTGAGTCGACTAATCATAATTACTTATTTTTATTATTAATCGACTATCTTTATGGCTAGGGGTTAGGATTTGGTGGTGCGCATGGTTAAAGCCCTAACTGTTTCAGTTAGGGTTTTCTTTTTTCTTGGTCGATTGATTGTGATTGCTGCATGCTATTTGATTATTCTTGGTACTTGTCAATTGTATTTGGAGATTGTTAGTGGGTTTTGAGAGAGATGGAAAAAAGGTTTTTTGAATACTAATAGCGTGGCCAAAGGTACGAGATCTATTGGTAAATCTTTTGATAGTGTGTCGACTGGGATAGTGGTGTTAATTTGAGTTCTTCTTCTAATTTAGCCGATCAAAATAGATTGAAGAATGAAGAACTCATGCGTAGTGTGGCTGCTAGGTTAAAGAATATGGATGGGAGGAATGCTATGCCTGGTAATGTTCCAGTTAAACCATTGTGTGATCCAAAATTTGATGCGTTTTGGAACGTGTCTGCTAGTCCTATTCTTGAACATGGTGGTACGGTTAAGTATAGTGGTAGTGGTATTGATGGTGCTTTTGAATCGTTGGCTGCTAATTTAGAGACTTATTGTGGAAAACTAGAAGGGGGGTTGAATAGTTTTCCCTTCTTTTTCATTTTATAAAAACTTTGTTTCAAAATGTTGATTCAAATTTATTCAATTTTTTGTTTGGAAAACTTCAATTAAAGTTTAGTATGAGAATAACATATAATCAATATGATCAATTATATATGTAAGCTTTTTGAAAAACTTAGTTTTATGAATGGAGCTTTGGTCGATCTTTATATGAATACGTTTTCCTTTTAAAATCTTAAAACGTTTTGTATCAAATTATCTATCAAGTTAAACTTAATATGAGAAGTGTGAATAATAATCTATTTGACCATATCATGCAATTATACACACAATCACAATATTAACTACTATGTTCAACACAATCAATCATCACAACTATATAAGCAACAACTAAGGCATGTAGGCAAGCATAGAAGTAAAGCGAGAAATGCAAGAACAAATGATAAGAGATAAGAGAAAGGAAATGCAAACCGGACACGATGATTTATAGTGGTTCGGCTACAAGGACACCTTCCTTGTTCCTACTCCACTCCCCGAGTCACCTACTCGAGAGTTTTCTTCACTACTCAACAAGCTCCCTTTTGGCGGAGAAAACCGTACACAACTTTTGCTTACACCATTTAACGACACTAAGCTAAATGTCGAGTTCTAATAGTAGCTAGAACCAATCTCACAACACAACTTCGATCACTACACAACTTCTACACAACTTCACGACTTCACGACTTCATCACAACTTCTTCTAAACTTCTTCACGGCTTCACAACTTCTTCACGTCTTCACGACTTCATAACTTCATCACAACTTCTTCTAAACTTCTTCACGGCTTCACATTTTCTTCACGTCTTCACGACTTCACAGCTTCATCACAACTTCTTCTAAACTCCACTACTTAATCACACACCTACATCTTCACAACTACATGTTTTCTCCACACTACTACTTCCTCCCACTACTTCTTACTCACTCATTGAATCACTACTAAGTAAGATCATCTTGATCTACTTATTACATATACATAACTCACAACTTCACATAAGCACTAACTAGATCCTAATACATCTTTGGCTTTATGATAGGGAGAATTCTTCTCTTGCACTTTGAGTGATGAGAAATTGGATCACTTGAAACAAAGATTAATAATCTTATGATCAAAGGGTTTTAGAAGGATGTTTAGAGAGAATTGGATCTGAAATTTTTTATGCAAAAGGTGAGAAAAATTCCAGGTTTGAGGTGGTATTTATAGGGAAAAATTTCTGACCAAATCTGACAAGGGAGCATGGCCGGTCCCCTTAATTGTGTGCCGGTCCCCTTAAAATTAAGGGGACCGCCCCTTATAATTAAGGGGGCCGCCCTACTGAAACGGCCAGATTTCTATCTTTTAGTGGGGAAAGTTTATTTGGTGAAAAACTAACTAATTTTGGTTAAAAGTTTGAAATCATATATTTAGTATGATTAAAACATTTTTCTTTATTACCAAAAGTGTTTTTCAAAAATATATAATATTTTTATATAATTAAATAAACTTTGTATTAGTTAATTAAATACCCCTTTGATCATGAGATGTATTAAGCACTTGTTTATCCATACCTTAAGTGATTGTTGAGGCAAACTCGAGACGTTGAGATGTCGAGGCTTGTTGACGTAAGAATGCATAGAAGAATTGTGATCACAAGTAACTTAAGCATTTTACGTTATATGTTGTAACTTACATCTTTGTCATTATCAAAACATGAAGAGGATGTTTAGATTAAATATCGTAATATTCATGCCAACAATCTCCCCCTTTTTGATGATGACAAACTATGTAAATTATAACTTATAGTAAAATGTATAAGTTACTTGTTTATACTTCTTCTCCCCCTTTTGTCGAAGCAAAAAGGTGGACTCTAAGATGAGACTTCTACTACGCTTGAACTCTTGAGATAGAATGTAAAAGGCGAGCTTGCATCATCGTAAGTGAAGCCTTGATCCTATCAACCTCAATGCTCCCCCTTGGTGTATGCTCCCCCTTGGTGTATGCTCAAAACTTGTTTTGGCTACCAAAGAATCGAGCGGTGAAGTAATCCTTCAAAACAAAGTTAGTAGACAAGTGCACATATATATAATGATGATAATAGATATATGCATGGAACTAATAGGGGAACAATATATGGACATATTAGGTATATGCACTAAAAGTATGACACATGTAATTATTGTTTTAAAAACAACAACCTAAATTAAAAAAAAAAAATTAGAACCTAATGCAAAGATTAGAACCTAGGAAAATGTAGGAGAATGAGGAGGGATGATCGTGAATGTAAAGGGAAGGTGATAACAAAGGGTTGACAATTATGGTTTAGATTAATATATCGTTCGACAAGGGTGGATGATAGTGAATCATGGGATTTTTAGGTGTTTTGTTGATGGTGATGGAGGTGTTGTGTTTGTTGTTGGTGGTAGAGGATGCAACAAGTTTTCAATGTGAGAAAACATGTATTGTATCCCATCTTTTAGTTCGAACACAATTGTTCAGTTATGGATGCAACAAAGGCAAGTGTCTCCATGAGCTTCAAGTAAGCTCTATGGGACGGGGTTATAGGTTGGTGGATTGATAGGAGATAATGAGAATGGTATGGAGGAGGTAGAGGTTCCTTGAGTTGATGGTGTTTTGGATGGTGCATTGGGAGCACTAGGAGATGAACATAGAAGTGGTGGTGATGGAGTGTTGGTGTAATCTTGAGTCGTCCTAGTGAGTAGATACTCAATCCAATTGAGATGTTCATTGAGAACAAAGGTTTGTTTTTCAAGGTAGGTGCAACAAGTGCAATTTATGATATGGTTTTCAAGATGGATCAAATTGTTTGATGGAGATGAGTTGGTGGAGGTAGGTTGTTGATCCAAATTGCGTTGAATAAGATGCAACGCAAGAAGAGCATTAAGCTCATGAGCTTCTTTGAGCTCTTCAACGAACTTTTCATGTTCGGAGGAAGGTGATGATGGTGGAGTTGGATTGTGATTAGGGATTGAGGTTTGGTCATGAAACTTATGATTCATGTTTGGATGAGATTGATGGTTGTTGTTTTGATATTGAGTATGATCCTCAAAAGGGTCATTTGGTAGAATTGAGTGAGATGAATGTGGAAGTTTATTAGTGAGGGTGATAGTTAGGTTTTCTTGTTGAGCTAAAAGAGTGGTTTCATTTGGGTGATCATGAAAGCATGATGAAGGTATGGATGAAAGTGATTCTTCATGTGTGGATGGTAGTTTGGATGTTGTATGTGGGGTGATAACAATGATGTTAGGTTTGTTGGAAGATGACATGATGGGTTGAATGATGATTTTGATTATGTGTTTATGGAAGGATAGTAGGTGTTGGATTGGTTAGACAAAACGTGTTGGTTTAGGAGGTATTAATAAGGAGTGATTTAGGAGGTATGATATTGATTCTTGGTTTCTTTGAGGACATGGAAACGGTGGATGACTCACGATTGGTAGTATAAAGGATGACTCGGTTTTGGGTGTGAGGTAGAAGGATATATGTGAGTGAGTGTGATTTCCCTTCCCATTAAATTCATGCTCATCCGGATATATTATGAGACTAATATGACCTATCGGATTATGACACTAAGGTTCTCATGAAATGAGGGTGTAGGATCTAAAGGTAAGAAAAATATACCTAGATGAATGATACATATAGAGTAAACCATGTAAAGGCATACAATCAAATCACATAGGAGCAAATAATCATCTAGAAATAAGATATATGCGATATGCCATAAATCTAGGAATGAAAGCATCTAATGTGGAGCAAAGTTCATAAAAGTAAACTAGCATTAGGTATATTTAGGAAGAGCAATTTAATCAAGTTGGAGAATGAGTATGAGATTATTACTAGTGGTGCTCAATTCAGGCTAAACACGACCATTTTTACGGGTTACACACACCCAACTTCTCACATAGAAGCAATTCAACCGTTAGGTTGAATTGAATTTCTAGTCAATAGATTCTCCAGTAGTCAATCTCTTTTTAGAAGAAATTGAGTTCCTAAATTCACCTATCGAAGAGTACCAAATATGAAGTTTGCTTGATTCACAAATACTTGGCTTAATGTGACTCAAACATCATGTTTTTATGAAGGTAAGTCTACATGATATATTTTACTCACTATCCCAATAGAGATGTGTTAAATGTTAAGATAAGAGTAAACGCAAAGTTTTAGTCCTTTGTTCATGATTAACCGGTTATTTGGTTTTGATGGCATATTACTTGATAAATGTGCTTGATTTAAGAATGCTCCTTAGCATATCTTGAAAAATGAATCTCATTAAGATTATTTATCTTAAATGAGATTGTGATTTTCAAAAGATATCAAAACTAGACATTTATATATTCTAAAGCAAATATTATTTTCAATGATTTTTGCCAATGTTATATATCATAATTTAACTAGTATTTGAAACAAAATGAATTTTACATGTTTATGCATTGTGACTAGTTATTTTTCAATTCTAATAACTTAAATTATTTCAAAAAAGAAAAGTGTAGTGCATTATCTTGTAACACAACCATTCATGCTACAAAGAAAATGAATTACATATAATATATAGTGTGAATTGTTCTTAAATATGTATTTTAGCTTGAAGTGATGATTTTAAGTAGTGTGAGCAAAGTTTACATATGTTGTTAGTTTGCTCATGTTTGGTTTTTTGGATATGACACATTTATCCATTGCTTTGCAATGTAAATTGCTTGAATATTTCGGATGAAACATCCAAGTCGTCAATCCTACTTCATCGTATATTTTATGTATGTGTTAAACATGTTATTCTAATATTTTGAACACAACTATTGGACAAGTAGATTCAATATGGCATTGTCAACACAAGTGTGAGTTATGATCCAATGCATATTCTTTTCATCTACAAAGGATGTAAATATTTTCATATCAATCTAGTGTGATTGAGTATGTAGATTCAAGACTATATCATTTGTTAAAATTTGATGTAATCTTGAAACTAAACAAATAACAATCCAATTTCTTGTTCATACTCAAAAACATGTCAATTAGATTTGATGAATATATCAACCATAATTTGAATAATGAATTGATATAATATCAAGATCTTTCTTGACCCTCACAAACACTCATTTAAAATAAATAGGCATTTTGATAGTGTGTTCCATTAATCCTAAGATTATTTATGAGTGATTGAAATTTGACTTATTACTTCATGATTGTTATAAGTTTTGTTTATGTGAAAAACTTTTCATTGTTACTTATAATGAACACACTTTAGATTTTGAAAATACTTTTTCTTTTGTATTACTACTAATGTTTGAAAATACTTTTTCTTAAGGTAAAACAAGGTAATTTGTTGAAAATATTTAAGTGTGTTGTTAAGAATAGATTAAATTGTTTGAAATATTTAGGTGATTAGATTTAATTTATTTACAAGATGTTTGAGTAACATTAAGCCATCTATACTTATATGCAATGCAAGCATAATATTGCAATCCTAACGCAAGAAATCTAGCATAAGATCTAGTTAAGTATAAGCCAGAAAACTAGCTATAAACTAATAGAGTACAAGGCACATATGCTAAGATATTCAAATAGCTAAATTACAAATATCAACGATTAACAAAGTAAAATCACAAATGAGTTCACATAGCACATAAAACACTTGTCGTCGTTTTGTGTATTATATATACCAATGTTTACTTAGCACGATTTTATTTGAAAATAAAATAGTTTCCTATCCATTTTAAAATTTAATTAAGATCAATATTTTGAAAACATAAATACTTAATTTTTCAAAGATATATTGACTAGGAATGCCCGACTCGAAGGAAAAGGCAAAATACAAGTTTTACGTAAAAACAAGACTCAAATTTTTGACCTTCGTGTAGTATTTTAACTTTCTGACTTATTTAAGTTTGTAATGGTTACTTGTAAGTATTTTTAAATGAAATTAGACTCAATTACCTTTAAAACGCCGGGTAGCACGACTTCTACGGAGTTACGGTTAATTTTATATGATTTTTCAAAGTTTCTAAAAAACTGTCGAACAGACAGGCGGACCCCTTAAATTTAAGGGGGCCGCCCAGTATTTAAGGGGGCCGCCCAGACAATTAAAGGGGCCGTCCATCTGATACTCAAAAATGCAATTTTTGTTAAAAATTGTTTTCTGACTATGTGGAAAGGTGTGTAACTTTCTGATTTTAAAAACGAACATATAACACTTGTTTTAAGCATAATGTTATCTCGAGCTAGTATAATTAGTGTATATAATATCAAAACTAACACAAGTTAATCAATAAAACACTTTTCATATTAAATCCTCCTTAATGGGTAATTCGATACATGTATCGTACTCAATTTTTAAAACCATTTGTTTTGAAAATTTGAGTGACCTGGCTCTGGTACCAATTGTGGAAAACTAGAAGGGGGGTTGAATAGTTTTCCCTTCTTTTTCATTTTATAAAAACTTTGTTTCAAAATGTTGATTCAAATTTATTCAATTGTTTGTTTGGAAAACTTCAATTAGAGTTTAGTATGAGAATAACATATAATCAATATGATCAATTATATATGTAAGCTTTTTGAAAAACTTAGTTTTATGAATGGAGCTTTGGTCGATCTTTATATGAATACGTTTTCCTTTTAAAATCTTAAAACATTTTGTATCAAATTATCTATCAAGTTAAACTTAATATGAGAAGTGTGAATAATAATCTATTTCACCATATCATGCAATTATACACACAATCACAATATTAACTACTATGTTCAACACAATCAATCATCACAACTATATAAGCAACAACTAAGACATGTAGGCAAGCATAGAAGTAAAGCGAGAAAGGCAAGAACAAATGATAAGAGATAAGAGAAAGGAAATGCAAACCGGACACGATGATTTATAGTGGTTCGGCTACAAGGACACCTTCCTTGTTCCTACTCCACTCCCCGAGTCACCTACTCGAGAGTTTTCTTCACTACTCAACAAGCTCCCTTTTGGCGAAGAAAACCATACACAACTTTTACTTACACCATTTAACGACACTAAGCTAAATGTCGAGTTCTAATAGTAGCTAGAACCAATCTCACAACACAACTTCGATCACTACACAACTTCTACACAACTTCACGACTTCATCACAACTTCTTCTAAACTTCTTCACGGCTTCACAACTTCTTCACGTCTTCACGACTTCATAACTTCATCACAACTTCTTCTAAACTTCTTCACGGCTTCACAACTTCTTCACGTCTTCACGACTTCACAGCTTCATCACAACTTCTTCTAAACTCCACTACTTAATCACACACCTACATCTTCACAACTACATGTTTTCTCCACACTACTACTTCCTCCCACTACTTCTTACTCACTCATTGAATCACTACTAAGTAAGATCATCTTGATCTACTTATTACATATACATAACTCACAACTTCACATAAGCACTAACTAGATCCTAATACATCTTTGGCTTTATGATAGGGAGAATTCTTCTCTTGCACTTTGAGTGATGAGAAATTAGATCACTTGAAACAAAGATTAATAATCTTATGATCAAAGGGTTTTAGAAGGATGTTTAGAGAGAATTGGATCTGAAAATTTTTGTGCAAAAGGTGAGAAAAATTCCAGGTTTGAGGTGGTATTTATAGGGAAAAATTTCTGACCAAATCTGACAAGGGAGCATGGCCGGTCCCCTTAATTGTGTGCCGGTCCCCTTAAAATTAAGGGGACCGCCCCTTATAATTAAGGGGGCCGCCCTACTGAAACGGCCAGATTTTCTGTCTTTTAGTGGGGAAAGTTTATTTGGTGAAAAACTAACTAATTTTGGTTAAAAGTTTGAAATCATATATTTAGTATCATTAAATCATTTTTCTTTATTACCAAAAGTGTTTTTCAAAAATATATAATATGTTTATATAACTAAATAAACTTTGTATTAGTTAATTAAATACCCCTTTGATCATGAGATGTATTAAGCACTTGTTTATCCATACCTTAAGTGATTGTTGAGGCAAACTCGAGACGTTGAGATGTCGAGGTCTGTTGACGTAAGAATGTGATGAGGCGAAAAATGATCCGTTTTTAGGGGGTCATTTAAGCCCGAATCCGAATTTATTTGATCAAATATTGCCCTAAATCGTTCCTTTTGTGATTTTAGGTACTTGGAGAGTGAGTTCTGGAAAAGAAGCCATTTTGGACGTTTTTGGAGCATAAAAGTGAAGAAAACGACAAAGTCTCAATTTTCCATGCTGGGAACAGTAGGTGACGGCGTCAAGAGTAATTCCCTGACGACGTCAAACCTCAAGAATTAAAATCCGTAGTTCATGAAGGCGTCAAGAGTTTTCCTGACGGCGTCAAAACCCCAAGAATTAAAATCCGTAGTTGATGACGGCGTCACACACAGGGCGTCAAGAGTAATTTGTGCGACGGCCTAGGCCTTGACGGCGTCAGAAGTAGATCAAGGCCGTCCGAGGAAGTATTTGGCAGCGAGGTGACGGCGTCACATTGTTTGTCTTGACGCCGTCATCCCTATTTTCCTATATATAGTTTTCTAGTTTTTCACATAAAAAAAGAGAAGTTTTGGAGAAACCCTAAAGACGATTTTGGTGCAACTTTTACAGGTTTTTCAAGGATTCCAAACCCTTGATACCTTGCATTGTAATTGAGATAAGTGTTCTTCTAATTCAATCAATATGTCTATGTGTTGGTTGTCTATATCTTGTTCTTGTCTCAATTCCATTATGCTAGGCTAGATCTCTTTTGTGTTTGCTTAGATCTAATGAAACCTAGATATTGATTATGTGTTGATTACTTGTTTATTCTTGTTTTGGATGAATGATTTATATGTTAGGCTTAAGAAAACTGGCAGATCTCCAAATGGTAACATGCTTGAACGTCTTAAGAAACATGAACCGAGGCGTACTAGGTCTTTATTGGTTGTATTTAATGCATGAGCCACTGTTTACAATCCCTATAGTTGTGCTGGGCATGGTGTAGGAGGAGATAAGATCTCATAGAATTGGGGAGTTATGTATGCCACCCCATGAATGGTATTAAGGAATACGATCCGTCATCCATGCAATTATAACAAGTAATTAACGTGTAAAAGATATCTAGGGAGTAGTGAAATCTAAGTAAACACATTTTCTCCAATTACTGCTCACAACTTTAGTTTAATTAGTTTATTTTCATTTTTAGTATTTTATTTTTATTGCATCTTAGTTTTGGGTTAGTTGAATAGCAACTAATTCCGCCCACTCTTTCAAAACCCGAGATTTTAACTTGCTTTCCATAAAATATAAAAACACAAAAATAATCATCCCTCACCTTTAGAACTAGTAATTAGGCTTTCTAATCCTAGCGACACTATTCCTAAGCTGAACGATCAATCCCCCGGTACTTGTCACTATACTATACTACAACGATCAGGTACACTGCCTGGTGGGGGTTGTAAGCTTCTCGAGATCCCTCGAGAGGTAAAGCCTGTTGCGATTCCCACGCATCAAGTTTTTGGCGCCGCAGCCCGGGGAATAGTTATTGTCTAGGTTAGGATTTCTTTTTATTAGGTCTACTTGCTAGATTCCTTTCTAGTAAGATTTTATTTTTATTTTTAGGTCTTCTTTAGTCTATCTTATTTCTTCGTGCTTTTGTTCGTAACTCTTTACCATTCGACATCATGGAAGGTGGTAACATCTTTGAACCCGTCATCCCACCACAATAAAACCCACCACTAGAACCCCTTAGGCCCCGAACCTTAGGAGAGTATTCCCGACCTAGCCATCAAGGCTACCGAAACACCATTGAGCTCACCCGAGCCAATGTGACCCCCTTGCGATCCGACACCATCCGGTTGGTGTAAAGCGGATGTGCATTCCATGGACTTCATTCCGAAGATCCAAATCAACATCTTAAGGACTTCCTCAAAATCGTAGATTCCATAGACCTAGGTGTTGAAACTAGAGAGACAACCCGATTGCGCCTATTCCAATTCTCTCTACGGGATCAAGCTAATCAATGGCTTGAGAGTTTACCCGCGGGATTCATCACCACATGGGACAATCTCGCCAATCGCTTCCTTACCCAATTCTTTCCGCCGGAAAAGACTGCAATACTTAGAAGGGACATTTTGATGTTTGAGCAACAGCGGGATGAAACTTTCTACAAGGCTTGGGCCCATTTTAAGGATCTCCTCCACAAGCTCCCTCATCATGGCATAAACCTTTGGTTATTAGTCCAGATTTTCTACGACCATGTTGACTATCACACTAAGCGCACCATCGACAGGGCCGCGGGAGGTAAATTGCGTGATAAGAACGCCGAGGAGTCTTGGGCAATTATCGAAGAGCTCGCTGTTGATAATCATGAGATGTGGGAATTTAAACATACGATAGAAGCAGCCATCAATGCAGTCTCAACAGCTGGAGGAACCACCGAAATCCCTGATGAACTCCTATGCAAACTTGAGACAAAAGTTGACTATTTTGAGGAAAGGCAAAGGCGACCTTTGAGTCTTAGACGGGCTACTGTCAATTCTGTCTCAAAAACAACCTCGGCACCATTATCTGAATCACCCTCTAGGGAAAACGCCGAGACTTTTTAGAACTATGCCCCACCTTGTTCCCCTCCCAAGGAACTTAGCTCGGAGTTTGAGGCTAGGATGAGAGAATATATGGCAACTCACTCAGATCGGCTTGCTAGATTCGAAGAAGCAGTTTATAAGCAAAAAGAGGAAATGCAGGAGAAAATGAATGAGATGTTGAGTCTATTGGAGGAGTATGCCAACCAGAGAACCCCCGAACGAATGCTACTAAGGAAAGAAAGCGCCACTCCCACCACCCAATTTGTTAACTCCATCACCATTGTCCAAAAAGATAACTAGAAGATAGAAACTCTTGCTAAACGGACCTTAGAAAAACCACCAGAATCTCAACCTTTGAGTTACTACCTGAAGCATGATATAAACGAAAACACCATAACAAATTAGATTAAGGGTGATGGGCGTAACCAATCCTCCAGACAGATTCCTGAGAAAGAGGAAGAAGAGGAAGATGAGTATGATACGCTTCCTGGAGGATCAGTATTCGAGAGGTTACTGGTACAGAAAGTGGCTACTAAGCAGGTAGCGTGTGGGAACTTTGAAATACCAACGAGCATCGGGGACTTGAAACATCTTAGTGCTTTCGCCGACCAAGGATCGGAAGTAAATCTTATGCCCCTAACTATTTACATCCAACTAACGTAAAAAATGCCAACACCTACTCGTGTTAGGTTATCCCTTGTTGGATACTCGTACGTATACCCCCTAGGAATCGCAGAAGATGTATTAGTTAATGTTGCAGGATTCATGTACCCCGTTGATTTTATGATCATCGATGATAAAGGGGATGGATGCATGCCAATAATCCTTGGGGCACCATTCCTCACCACCGCTAGGGCTGTCATTAAGTATGAAGGTAGGAAGATTGAGCTTAAATCTGGAAAAAAAAAAAAGATTAGCTTCCCCATGACCCCGCGAAGTGGGCATGAGAATTTGAGTTGGAGAATGATCAAAAACAACATTGGCGCGACACCCATTCGTGTTCAGAATAAGATTCTTGCATGGGAGGCAAGAATCAAAAGCTATAAGAAAGCTAAGGATGAAAGGAGAAAAAGCAGTAAAGTTCATGTTGAACTCGAGCATACTCGACACGAAAAAAATCGTACACCATTTGAGGAAGGGAACTTGGTGCTCTTGAGACACTTGGAAACAACAATACCACCCGATAAACCAAGTCCTTGGTGGTATGGGCCATTCACAATCGAAGGATTGAGCCAAGATGGGGTAGCTAAATTGAGAAGCAAATTAGGTGGAATGGTGATTGCGAGTATCGATAGGTTGAGGCACTACCACCATAATAGTAATGATCGCAACTACATGGGGTATATCATTTCAAATGATGAGATCACGTAGTAACCCATGACCTTGAGTCTAGCTACAAGACTCGTAAATAAAGAAAAGCGCTTCTTGGGAGGCAACCCATGTTTTGTGTGATTTTATTTGTTTGATTGTTATTTGCTTCCGTATGCATGTTTAGTTTTTATTGTTGGTTGATCATGTTTCTCAATTAAAATGTGGAAATACTTTACTTTGTTGTTTGGCCTAGTCTTAACTCCACCTAGAAGTATTTTTGCAAAAGATAAGTGTAAGGGGAAACCCCAAATATGTTTTTAAGAAACAAACCGATCATGATTCTCCACAATATTAAATGAACATGTATATTCGTATTTGTTAGAGTCAAATGCTTGTATTGAGTCATAATGAAGTTTTGCAGGATTTTCCAGGAAGTAGGACCAAGTTTTTCCAGAAATTTTCCGGAAACTTAACATAAGAATTTCTGCAGGTCCATTCTGACGGTGTCAGAGGGTTACTCTTGACGGCGTCAGGAGTTAAAATCTGGAAATTTTACCGGTTTTGTTTTTCTAACGGAGTCTTATGGTTTTTGTGAATTATTAAGTTTTATAATCTCCAGGAAATCTTCAAACTTCATTCCACAAGCATTATATCTTACTTTGTTTTCTAGGATTTAGTAACTTATATAGGATGCCGCCGATTTTACGCGAGGTTGTCTTGTCTATTTTTGTCAGGATTTACAGGTTATGATCGACAAGGAGATGATTTATATTCTGGAAGGGAAGCTTTGATTGTTCATTTTCTTGGAGGAAGATCTAATCTGGCCAACCTATAATCCATACCGAGCGAACCAGGGGAGTATTTGATTTCATTCTCTTTACTTTTTCACTTTTACATTCTTTACTTGAACATTGGGGACAATGTTCATCTTAAGTGTAAGGGGAGGGTAAAAAGATGATACCTTACATATGCACTTTCGCTTGAGTTTGTTTTGTTTGATGGTAGATGTGTAATAAAACTATGAGAAATACTTGTTAGTGCAATTTTAGCGCCAAATTTAAAATTTTTTACAACATTTAGGAGTGAAACTTTAGCCATACCAAGCGTCTCATGGATAGGAGATTGTATGACTAGCACATAACCGTATATTCAGAAAAATTTTCCACCCAAATATGTGAGGTTCGCCTTTAGATTTGATAGGAAAAGCATTCACTATTAGTGCTTATGAGTGTACCGGTAGCATTTAGATTCTAGAACTTGCGTTAGTGATGCATCCCGAGACCGCTAGTGAGACTACATTCGTGTGGTAGGATTTACTACATGATAAGAGGCATTAGGATTACCCTTGTGTTAAACCCGTATCATAATTACTTGACCATTTAAGTCATATTACTTGGCTAGTTAGGTCAACTAATTTTTCCCACACCCTTAGCGTTGTACTCATTTTTAGTACACGATACCCCTAGTACACCCCTCCGAGCCTATCTTTTCGTTTCTAACTTTAAGCATTTTACTTAATGGAAGAATTTGTTACACCCCACTTAAATGTACACCCAAATCGCCTTAGCCTTCCGTGTATGCGCTCATTTTTAGTGCATTATTGTTATTTGTTAAATCCTAAGTTAACTTTCTAATTGATTACATGGTTGCTAAGTCGAGTCATATCCTTGTACATATTGTTTTGGGACGATTGGGACTCATGGGTAAGTACTTATTTTATGGAGTAATGGGGAAGAACATAATATTATTACCCCCATATGTACGTTAATCTTAAAAGTGCTCAAAGTGTTTTGATTTTCTTGATTCGAGTCATTAGATTAGTTAAATGTAAAGTATGTAAAAATTCAAGTGTAAGGGGAACTCTCATCCCCTATGATGTATTATTTTGGATGGTAGGGTAAGAGTGTATGCAACAAAAAAACAAAATCGAAAAAACAAGAAAAAGAAAAAAAAAAATAGAAAAAGAAAAAGAGAAAAAACATACGGACTACCATCCCGTTTCATTCTATGTTCATTTTATATTTTTGTTATTTTTCATTTATTAGCTTAAGTCGAGTCTAGTCTTGGCTTAGCAACTCCACATTGTACACGTAATTCACCAAGATTGTTAACTCGCCACCAGTAAAACTTCCTTTATCCAACAAAACCGTGTAATTCATATCCCTATACCTAACGTTACAACCCTTTAAAAGACCTCTTTGATAGTTTATCCTAGGTGCTTACGCCATGTGGTGGAGGTTTGATCCTTTCCCAAGCCTATGGTAATCTATTTTGCTATGACAGGTAGTGAGAGATATCTTCCGTTTCCATATTGTAATTTACACTTTATTACACCCGAGAGATGTGAGTATCTAAACACTATTTGTGAGGTGCTTGTGTATGACCTCCGTGCTTGACTTTGGTCTTTAGTGGAACGATTATTTGTTGTAATTACTTTTATATTAGTGTTAAATGACCCCTAACTTGTCTTTTGAGTAGAATAAAAGCGCATTTGCTTGAGGACAAGCAAATCTCAAGTGTAAGGGTATATGATGAGGCGAAAAATGATCCGTTTTTAGGGGGTCATTTAAGCCCGAATCCGAATTTATTTGATCAAATATTGCCCTAAATCGTTCCTTTTGTGATTTTAGGTACTTGGAGAGTGAATTCTGGAAAAGAAGCCATTTTGGACGTTTTTGGAGCATAAAAGTGAAGAAAACGGCAAAGTCTCAATTTTCCATGCTGGGAACAGTAGGTGACGGCGTCAAGAGTAATTCCCTGACGACGTCAAACCTCAAGAATTAAAATCCGTAGTTCATGAAGATGTCAAGAGTTTTCCTGACGGCGTCAAAACCCCAAGAATTAAAATCCGTAGTTGATGACGGCGTCACACACAGGGCGTCAAGAGTAATTTGTGCGACGGCCTAGGCCTTGACGGCGTCAGAAGTAGATCAAGGCCGTCCGAGGAAGTATTTGGCAGCGAGGTGACGGCGTCACATTGTTTGTCTTGACGCCGTCATCCCTATTTTCCTATATATAGTTTTCTAGTTTTTCACATAAAAAGAGAGAAGTTTTGGAGAAACCCTAAAGACGATTTTGGTGCAACTTTTACAGGTTTTTCAAGGATTCCAAACCCTTGATACCTTGCATTGTAATTGAGATAAGTGTTCTTCTAATTCAATCAATATGTCTATGTGTTGGTTGTCTATATCTTGTTCTTGTCTCAATTCCATTATGCTAGGCTAGATCTCTTTTGTGTTTGCTTAGATCTAATGAAACCTAGATATTGATTATGTGTTGATTACTTGTTTATTCTTGTTTTGGATGAATGATTTATATGTTAGGCTTAAGAAAACTGGCAGATCTCCAAATGGTAACATGCTTGAACGTCTTAAGAAACATGAACCGAGGCGTACTAGGTCTTTATTGGTTGTATTTAATGCATGAGCCACTGTTTACAATCCCTATAGTTGTGCTGGGCATGGTGTAGGAGGAGATAAGATCTCATAGAATTGGGGAGTTATGTATGCCACCCCATGAATGGTATTAAGGAATACGATCCGTCATCCATGCAATTATAACAAGTAATTAACGTGTAAAAGATATCTAGGGAGTAGTGAAATCTAAGTAAACACATTTTCTCCAATTACTGCTCACAACTTTAGTTTAATTAGTTTATTTTCATTTTTAGTATTTTATTTTTATTGCATCTTAGTTTTGGGTTAGTTGAATAGCAACTAATTCCGCCCACTCTTTCAAAACCCGAGATTTTAACTTGCTTTCCATAAAATATAAAAACACAAAAATAATCATCCCTCACCTTTAGAACTAGTAATTAGGCTTTCTAATCCTAGCGACACTATTCCTAAGCTGAACGATCAATCCCCCGGTACTTGTCACTATACTATACTACAACGATCAGGTACACTGCCTGGTGGGGGTTGTAAGCTTCTCGAGATCCCTCGAGAGGTAAAGCCTGTTGCAATTCCCACGCATCAAAATGCATAGAAGAATTGTGATCACAAGTAACTTAAGCATTTTACGTTATATGTTGTAACTTACATCTTTGTCATTATCAAAACATGAAGAGGATGTTTAGATTAAATATCGTAATATTCATGCCAACACTTATGATCCCAAAGATGCGTATACTTCAAGTGGGACTGGTACTGGTTGATGTAAGGGATTGCGCCCTCGCAACAGGTTTTACCTCTCAAGGGATCTTGAGAAGCTTGCAACCCCCACCAGGCAGTGTACCTGATCGTTGTAGTATAGTATAATGACAAGTACCGGGGGATTGATCGTTCAACTCAGGAATAGTGTCGCTAGGATTAGAAATCCTACTAAACTAGGTCTAGGGATGAAGGATAATTCTTTTTGTATTTTTGTATTTTTTTTATGAAAGCAAGTAAAATCTCGGGTTTTGAAGGATTGGGCGGAATTAGTTGCTAGTCAACTAACCCAATTAACTAAAGATGCAATCAAAATAAAATAAAATAAAACTTAAACTAATTTGTGGCGGAAATAATAATGAGAGAAAATGTGTTTACTTAGATTTCATTACTCCCTAGATATCATTTACCGGTTGATTAGCTTGTTACAATTGCATGAATGACGGGTTATATTCCTTAATACTAGTCGTAGGGCCGTGTACAATATTCCCTAACTCTATAAGCTCCTACTTCACTCCTATGTCGAGCCGACTAAAAGCTCTTAACATGGGATCACTAGAATTCGCTTATGCATTAAGTACAACCAAAAATCGTAGTACACCTCCGATCATGTTTATTAAGACATTCAAGCAAGTTACCAATTGGAAGTCTGCCAGTTTTTTAAGCCTAACATCGAATACAATCATCCAAAGCAATTATAAACAAACCATCAACCAATAATCAACATCTAGGTTTCACTACATCTAAGCAAACACAATAAAAACCTAGCCTAGCATGTTAAAGAGAAGACAAGGGTAAGATATAATCACACAACACATAGACATATTGAATGATTTGAATAAGTACTTATCTTCAATTGAACATGGAAGAATCAAGGGGTTGAAACCCTTGAAAAAGCTGTAAAATGCGTCTAGGGTTTATGCCCTAATATCCCACACAATGTTCCACACTTTACAATGAAAATTTGGAAAAATATATATAGATAATACATCCTGACGGCGTCACGTTGTGGCTTGTGACGTCGTCAACTCGCCACCAAATTAAAATTTGTATTGCCTAGATCCACTTCTGACGTCGTCAAGAAGGAATGATGCTCTGGGCCGTCATGTACATCTTGACCCTGACGGCCTTGGTGACGCCGTCAGGTCTTTTGCACTAAAAATGTTCTGGGCCGTCACGTGTATTTTCCACTTCCACCTCTTTTGCCAAGCTTGACGCCGTCATGTATGAAGCCTTGACGCCGCCAGGTACTGTTCCCAGCAAGGATTTTGAGATTTTGCCATTTTCTTCACTTTTATGCTCCAAAAACGTCCAAAATGCTTCCTTTTCCAGATTTCTCTCTAAAAGTACCTAAAATGACAAAAGGAACGATTTAGGGCAGTAATTGGTCAAATAATCACGAATTCGGGCTTAAATGACCCCTTAAAAGCGGTACACTTTTCGCCTCATCACTGGTATTGAATCGTTTACTCCTATGGATGCTCCTAATTTACTGGTTCCTACGTATGAGGCTGATGTTGTTACCAATTTTCCACATGCTCCTAGTACTAACCCTATGTCCAATGTTGAGAAGAATGGATCGTGTACGAAGGAGAATGTTGCTTGTTCTCCTATTGTTACTTATTGGACAGAAGATGATGGTGATGTTAACTTGTCTACACGTGTTGATGACAATAACATGAATACGTCCTAAAACGCTGTTAATTTGGGAGGTATATTGACTCTAAGTGGGTATGGTATAAACACTGGTTTGGTTTCACAAAGTATGACTTGTGTTGGTACGGTGAATATGGATCTTAAGGATCAGTTCCTAAGGCTAATTCCTCTATTTCGTTTGCAAATATTCTGAACCTAGGTTGCAATATGAAAAAGGTCAATTTTAGACCCTTGGTTAATGAGATTTGGGTTGAAAATCATGATACTTTGTTACCTTAGGAAGCAATGGAAAGCGTTTTGGGCAGGTATGAGAATACACTTGTTGGTTTTTTTGTTGGCAAAACAATCGCTTTTCCTATTGTGCAAAATCATGTAACGAATACATGGGGTATGTTTGGTTTAAAGAAGCTCATGAAAAATGACGCTGGTGTTTTCCTTTTTAATTTTGATTCTAAAGAGGGTATGGATAATGTTCTTCAGCGGGGCCCTTGGTTAATCCGTAAATCGCCTCTCATTCTTAACAAATGGACTCCTAATTTGTCTTTAACTAAAAATGAGGTAACCAGGGTTCCAGTGGGGATTAAATTGCATAATGTTCCTTTACTTCCGTATTCTGAAGATGGTTTAAGCTTGATTACTACTCAAGTAGGGAAACCTATTATGTTAGATGGGTTTACAAGCCCAATGTGTGTTGATTTGTGGGGACATATTAGTTTTGCTCGTGATATTGTTGAACCAAGTGCGGATTCTGATTTGAAAAGCGAAGTTAGTATGGTTATTCCTAATATGGAGGATAATGGTGATACTACGAAGATCATTAAAGTTGAATATTAATGGACACCTCCTCATTCTGATGTGTGTAACTTTTTTGGGCATGATTTTATCAATTGTCCAAAATGTGTTAAGGAGGCGGTTCGTAGTGACAATAATGTGGTAGCTGTAGCTTCTACTACTTTGGAAAAGACGGATGATGGTTTCATTGAAGTTAAGAATCGTAAGGCTGAAGGTAAGAAGCCGTTTTGTAGTATTGATGTGGGTAAAGGGGCTAAATTTAACCCTTCTAAACCTAAGCAGGTGTATGTAGCTGTGTCGAAGAAGCCGAATGCTACTAAGGAGAAAATCGCAAAAGAGGCAAGTACGAGTGGGACGATAGTTACTACATCAAACCTATTGGATGCTCTTAATATGCCCGATACTATTGACAATGGTATTCCTTGTACTTCTCCTATTGTTGAGAAAATTGGGAAGCTTGAAAAACTAATAATTGATGAGAAAGCTACTCTTGTGGATGATGATGGTAATCCACTAAAAAGGTAGATTATTTTGGTGATCATGCCAGTGAAGATGAGGTTGAATATGTTGATAATGATACGGCTAATTTTTTAGCATCTGATATGTCTGATGTTGCTAGTTCTTCTAAGGGTGTGAGTGGAAACGAAGGCGAGGGGCAGAAGTGTTTATTACAAAGTTGGAGGGAGAGTTATGGAGATGACCCCTATGTTGATGTTGATGATGATGATGATGATGAAGTTCACGAAGAGCATTCTACTAGTCAAATTGCCTTTTGTGATTCCTATAACATAAGGATTCCTAAGAGCTCTAGACGTTAGTTTATGTTTGGTCTTGTGTCAAATGTAATCTAATGAGTAGTGGTTTGTTTTATTATTTTAAAGGATATGAAGTGTCTTGTTATGTTAGCTTTACCGCCTATATAACGGGCTGAGGTATGTGACTTCACCCATATCCTTTGTACTTAAACGTTTTTGAAGTAATACATTTACCGGGGAAACCTTTAACAAAATAATAATAAATAAATAAATAAATAATGTAAAACTCCAAAGGGATTCAACAACTAGATATTTTAGAAGACGAAGTCAATTTGTAAACATTATTGAATCCCACTTGTCAATGTGAACTTGTGAAGTCAATTCGAAGTCAATGCAGATCGATAGATCATGTGTCTCGTTGATAAATATGTAAAACACTTTGGGAAAGATGCTAAGATGGAAATTTTTTCTCAAAAACTAATACTTTTGGTCTTTGTTTTTCTGTTACTACTTGATCATCATCGTCATGCCAATGCTGTCCTTCAAGGTAAATATATAATAGTACTTGTTTTGAGTGTAAATCATTTGGTTAACAGGCTTTTATAAAATTCACACTATAAACTAAATTATTTTTGTCATGAGTATTAATGAAACTACAATACTGCCGACATATATTATATGTCTATAGTTTCTAATATAGACTTGTGGTGTATAAATAGATTATGATTTCGAATGTATGCAAGGATCAAGGAAGTTGATTCAAAGTTGGTAACAAAAAGTTGCGGTTCCAACTAAAAACCAAAGAAAACTAAGAACGGTTTCATCTCCTCCACCCCCACGGGGCAACCGCATAGTACACCCAGTCCCAACCCCAACTACTCCAACACCACGACCAGCACCACCACCACGACGAGCACCACCACCACCACCACCACCGCCTCCTCCAGCAACTTTGACTTGAATATCATAATATTCTAAAGTTATATTAATTGTTATTGTTATGAGTGGCATAGTTTCTTTATTGTCTTTCAACAAATGGGATCGTGGTATGTTTTTTATTTTCTAGTTGGAAGTGGTGATCGAAATGAATCATCTGTGGTATATTGTTTCTACTATCTTATGTTTCTAGAGTAAGTACCATATAATGGATTAATAAAATTGTTGAAATTTGCTTTGTGGACGTTTTAAAAGCATGTGTTTTACTAGCTTTAATTTAAGTCCTGGTCGAGTTTATTAAGTTTACTTATTAAGGTATACTGGTGCGTGATTACCATATCTACTGAATTCTAGGCCTGTAGCTTTGGTAATCCAGAATTGAGTGAAACCAAATTTCTATTCTGGTACTTAACTTCGTTCTGCAGGTTCCAAGGTTTTATCTGAACTGGAACAAACGTACTACTGTAAAATACATAGTGATTTAGTATCCTATGATGGATTGATGGATTAGAAAATTATGAAATCAAAACATACTCTTTTGAGTATCAAGAGTAAAATTTTGTACATGTGTCATCAATGTATATTTTGCAATATTGCACCCGGAGATGATATCAACACTCTATCGGACATTACGCCAAATTCCTTGCCCATTTTATGCTTTGTATATGAATCTCTCATTTTACTTTTTAGCTTTGTTGCGTGGGTGTTGATTTCTCTCCAATTTGTGTTCTGATTGTTATGGTTTGATTTCGCATTTAGGCTTTTGTACTATGTATGGTGTGTTGCGGATAGCCGAATGTATAACAAGTTACAATCCAAACATACTTATGCAATCAAATTTGAAACACATTGGTTATTTATAAAAAATTACCATGTGATTTACTCAAAAGGTGTTTCAAGTCAACTCCAGAAGACCCTGGTTTGACCCATCCCAAAATTACCCATTTTGACTACACCTGGTTACTTTTTCTAGCCTTGTGTCCGCCCAACGCCTGTCCAGTTTCAAACTCTTTCGTGCACATCTTGCAGCGATGCAAACCAGAAGAAACAGTAGGGAGTAGGGACACCAGTAAGACTTAACAAACATAATGCAGCATCATAATCTGCACTACGTTTAATCTTTTTATGGACCCCTTGATGACCACCAAGGGCTTGATGAGTTTTGAATCTTTTTTTGCATGTCTTGCATTCATACCCATAATCACTTTCTGGAAAACCAGAGTTTTCTTCGAGATGTTCTACGATCATCGTCGTACATTTATCACTTTGTTTATTCATCTCCGTTGTCATCACTGTGTGTGTTTTCAAGATGAAGAAATCTTGAAGTGGTGTGTGTTGTGTTGTGTTGTGTGTGGAGTGTGTTATGAGAATATAGAAAATATATTGAAGGTGTATTAGTATTATTTATAAGATACGTAGTAGTGTGTGTGTGTGAGAGTGAGAGAGATAATGGGCCATGGAAAGAATGCTAGTTAAAAAGGTAAGTAAATATTTTTAGTTTGTGATCGTATCTTGCATAGCAAGTAATCAAGGGCAAAGCCCAATCGATCTATAGGGTAAATTAAATTTTAAAAATTTTTGTAAGTGTTGATACAAAAGTTGGGCGTACCTGGTTGTGGGCTTGTACTCTCGTACCAATTCAATCCTTAGCACTTGTTACCTGCGTACTAAGAAAATAAGACGACACCGTTAGGCTTATCGAGGGATTGTCTCCCCCGATTAGACTCCGGCGTGAGAGTAAGTAATCGTTTTAGGTTCTCGTAAAGAGTTAGGGTTGTATATCGTACCTTGAATGAGAATCGTATGATTCTATATATAGGGCTAAGAAACCGTGTTTCTTGCTCCTTACTCTTCGCACACGTGGTGCTTATCCGAGGTAAGGATATCTATTCCTTGAATAGATAATCCTTATCGTGTACCCGGTGGGTTAGATTGGGCCTTTGGGCTTCATGAGCCCAAAGCGTTAACACTGCGGCCCATACCATTGTTATGGTAGCCCATTCGTGGTGGGCTTAGGTATAAGTAATGTCTATCATTTGGGCTTGTGGCCCAAGTATAGGCTATACGTCATCATGTCCCCCCAGTCTAGTGTGCGCGGCGCATAGCCGCGGATACTAGACTTAATACCATCAGCGGTAAGCGTGGCGGGAGGTTGAATAAATGTTACCACCTGTTTGTAATGCACCTAATAATTTTGAAATTGATGCCTCGAAAATCGGGGGTGGTGTCCACGTAGTCCTTGGGATTCGGGAAAAAGTGCATGTACCTTTTGATCTTCTAGCCACCCATTTACTGTGAGTGGGTTCCATGTGGATTGAGATTAGGGTTTTTACCACCCTATATAAGAGTGCCGCCCCCCTTTGTTTTAACCAGACAGTAAAACACACACTTATCACTGTTCATCTTCTTCTTTGAGAGCGTTATTTGCAAAGAAACCTTTTCACTCTCCGTAGGTAATTTGTGTGCGTTCCCGCAATGAAAATGGTTGCTCAATTGGAGGACTTTCGCTCTGGGATGTCCATTGAGGACGTCACGCAGTTTTCTTCCGACTATTTTGTGCCTTTGGATGTACGTCCAGAGGCTCCAGATGTCGATGCGTGCATAGCTGACTTCCCCGAAAGGAAGATAGGGCTATACACGAAATTTTTTGAGTACGCGAATTACGCGTACCCATATCCGTTTTTCTGAGCAATTTGCTCAATCACTATCGCCTTCACATCTCTCAGCTGCACTGTATAGGTGCGGCGAAGGTGTCAAATTTTGAAGTAAACTGTCGTTTACTTGCGATAGAACCAACTGTAGATTTGTTCCGCTCCTTTTACCACACGACGTGGTCAAATGGGTGGGTTTCTTTTGCGAAGCGCCAGGGGGCGCTTCAGTGTTATACGGAAAAGGTTGACGCCCTCAAGAATTGGAGGGAGTACTTCTTTTGGGTGGATGACGTAGTCTTTCCCTCGCCCTTTGAGTTTTATACTCAGGAATCCTTACCAAGGGATGGGCGCCCCGCACCCGGATCCTACAGTCGTGCTGACGCGCAAACTTTAGATGCCAATCGACAGGCCATTAACCCCTATCCGGAGGAGTTTTTGGTACATGTGGGGTTGAGCCGCGCTTATTTTGGCGCTGCAGATGAGGTTCCCACTTTCGTGAGTGAGGATGGCCGGGGTGGGTGTTCATTCCTTATACTTCCTTCTTTGTAAGTCCTTTTATCTGTGCGCTTTAAATAACTAATCCCTTTTGTTTTTTCTTGCTTTCTTTAATGCGCGCAGAGATGGATTTGTTCGCGGTGGTCAAGCTGGACAGGCCAAAGCAGGTAACCATTGGGGTGCGTCCTCTGAAGGAAGGAGAGCAGCCCTTGCTTGATGCGACCGCGGGGCATTTGACTGTTTTGCCTGCGACGGTCCCTGAGGACACGCCACCACTTGTGGTGACGCCCGTCCAGAGTGTAGCACCTGGAGTAGTTGTGGCGCCCACTGTGGAGGCGGTGCCTGATTTGGAGGTGGCGCACGAGGAGGCGCGCTCAGGATCATCTGACAGCATTCGGATCCTGAAACCTGAGGAGGTGCTGAGGGAAGAGGTTGCGCAGAACTTAAAGCGCAAGGGAGAGGCTGGAACCAGTGGCACCAGCAAGAGGCGTCGACACGTCATTAGAGACGCAGAGTCGAACGCGGAAGAAACGTCTACCTCCGGCGCACGGTTGAAGGCTGATGCTTCTCCGTTTTTGTAAGTGTGCATTCCTTTTTTTTTTTTTTTTTTTTTTTTTTTCAATTACTTGTTGTAATTTTTGTTGACTGCCTTTGTTGCGTAGGGATGACGGCGCGAAGGATGATGAGGTTTCCTCTCCGCAGAACGAAAACAAGGAGGGGAATGCCAAGGCTGTTGATGGTGGTGAGGCGCAGCAGCTGATGGATGAGCTGGCTGCGACTACCACCCGCCAAGCTGAGCTTGTGGCTCAGCTGAAGGGGAAGTACGCTGGGGAGAGCCGTGCTCTTGCCCAGAAAGAGGAGGAGTTGGCGACCCTCCGTGCGCAATTGGCTGATGCGCAAGTGGAGCTGGGGGACTCGAGGGCCTATGCTGAGAAGATTGCTCAAGATAAAATGAGCATATTGGCTGACCTGAAGTACGCGAGGTCGAAGCTTGAGCAAATAAAGGCTAAGACTACCTGGTCGGTGTCCTATCTCGAAGAAAAGAGGGCGGAGCATTATGCTAGCCTCCAGAAGTTTAAAGAGGGCATCGAGAAGGCGGTCTCGATACATGAGGAGAAGCTGTGCACTCTCAGCATAGAGTATGACGAGGAGCTGTACCCCCATCTAATGTCTACTATAGCCGAGCGCCGGTATCCTTGCTTCTTTATCTTTGAAATTACTTCATCACTTTTTTGGTTATCTTACACAATTGTTTCTTTGTAAATGCAGATGGTTGATTAGCCATGGGCTGCGCCTGGCAGCCCTGAGCACACTAGAGTCCGCTGAGGTAGTGGAAGCTTTTGGGAAGGTTGTGCACTGCGCTATTGCGCGTGGTCGGTCGCAGGCTATGGAGGACCTTCGTGAGGCCAAGCTGTTGGAGAAAGACTTGGCGGAGGTTCCTGGACGTGGCTCTGATACCAATTGTGGAAAACTAGAAGGGGGGGTTGAATAGTTTTACGTCCTTTTAAAATTTATAAGTACAAGTTTGTTTTAAAAATCTTCGATTCTAGTTTATGTGAATTCAATACTTGCACTATATGATCAATTTGTATAATAACTAACTAACAAAACTAATATAGTAAAGATAAGTAAATAAGTAATGAGAAGAGTTAGAAAGATCAAACCACAACACAAAGATTTATAGTGGTTCGGCTACAAGGACACCTTCCTTGTTCCTACTCCACTCCCCGAGTCACCTACTCGAGAGTTTTCTTCACTATGTCAACAAACTCCCTTATGGCGGAGAAAACCGTACACACCAATATACACACCAATTTACACACCAATCTACACACCAATCTACACACCAATCTTCACACCAATCTTCACACCAAGCTTCTACACACCAATCTTCTACACACCTTCTTCTACACACCAATCTTCTACACACCTTCTTCTACACACCAATCTTCACAACTATCCTACTTCACTACTAATCAACTTCTATTATCTACACAACTTCTATATCCTCTAAACAAATAATAACAAGCACAACACAATATTCACAAATGAATATATATATACACTATACACAACAACTCTTCAACACTTCTTAAACTTGGTTGTAGAGAGTTCTTCTTTTGCACTTAGAATGAGAATGGATGATGAGGGATTGAATCACTTGAAACAAGGATTAATATACAAATGATCAATGGGTTTTTGATGGGTTTAAGATGATTGTAGATCTGAAAATTTCGTGCAAAAGGTGAGGAAAAATTCCAGAATTAAGGTGGTATTTATAAGGGAAGAAATCTGACAGTTTCTGACAGGGGAGCCTGGCCGGTCCCCTTAAAGCATGGCCGGCCCCCTTAAAATTAAGGGGACCGCCCCTTATAATTAAGGGGGCCGCCCAACTGTAACGGCCAGAAAAACTGTCTTTTAGTGGGGAAAGTTTATTTGGTGAAAAACTAACTGATTTTGGTTAAATATTTGAAATCATATATTTAGTATGATTAAAACATTTTTCCTTATTACCAAAAGTGTTTTTCAAAAATATATAATAAAATTATATAATTAAATAAACTTTATATTAGTTAATTAAATACCCCTTTGATCATGAGATGTATTAAGCACTTGTTTGTCCATACCTTAAGTGATTAAGTTGGATATAATGATATAGACTAGCTTAATACTTGTTTACGTAGTAATCAAACGATTGACGAGTTTACATTTTGTGATCGTCAAAATATAGAGATATCGAAAAATATAAATAACGTTTTCATACATTATTTATGTCAACAATCTCCCCCTTTTTGATGATTACAAAATTTAAACTCATTAGTCGAAAATTAGTCTATATACAAGTATTAGAGTGAGTTTATATCACTTCTCCCCCTTTTTGTTAGCATCAAAAAGGTTTTCCCAAGTTGATGGAAGCTCCCCCTTGAAGTATACTCCCCCTCATTTTGAGGCCAAAAGGAATTGGGATATGGAAATCTTGCAAAAATATTTAGTAGCAAGCAACATATATATGTATATAGCATGCAAAAATATAGACTAAACACAACCATATCATTAATCAAGGAAAATAATACATCAAGCATTACATCAACAAAAGGAACAAGTAATGCTACAACTAACAAAAGCCTTTAAAGGCTTACAATGATCATAGAAATAATAAACCAAGTCTCAAACATGAGAGTCCTCTTTAGAGCTTGCCATCCAAAAAGGTTTAACACAATTTTATTTGTGAAACACCAAGCATGTTTAATTGGGAGGAATGGATGGTGAACATGGAGATGGTGGTGGAGGAGGAGTGTTTGTTGATGGTGGTGGAGGGGTTGTGTTCATTGTTGGTGGTTGATGCAACATGTTTTCAATATGAGAAAACATGTATTGGATCTCATCTCTTAATCCGAACACAATTGTTCGGTTGTGAATGCAACAAAGGCAAGTGTCTCCATGAGCTTCAAGTAAGCTCCATGGGACGGGGTTATAGGTTGGTAGGTTGATAGGAGATGATGAGAAATTTGCATCAAGAGGTGTTAATGGTGATAATGAGAGAGTGAGTGCAAGGGTGGAGTGTTCATTGGTAGGTTGTGATGGTTGAACCATTGGTGGAGAGGATAAGTGGGTGTTTATGTAGTCATTAATGGATGAAGTGGATGGTATGGAGGAAGTAGAATGTCCATTTGTTGAGGGTGTTTTGGAGGGTGCATTTGGTGCACTAGGAGATGAACATTGAGGTTGTGGTGATGGGGTGGTGTTGTCTTCATTTGTAAGATCAATGAAGAGTTGTTTGGGTGGTATAATGACAAGTTTTTGTTTCTTGGCATTGTTTGAATGGGTGGTTCTTGGTGATGACATGATGATGGTTTATGAGTGATGAGGATGATGAATTATGAATTAAACATGCATGGAGATTATATAGTGGGAAAACATGTTTAGAAGTGGAATTATTTTGAAATTGTAATGTTATATTCCAAAATTAGTTTGGTTTTTAAGAGTAATGGTAGCTGGGACTAGCAAAAGGGATCACATGATGCAAAAGAAAACAGTGTAAAAACTGTTTCAGATGGCCGGTCCCCTTAAATGGTGGCCGGTCCCCTTAATTTTAAGGGGGCCGCCCATCTGACGACCCAGAAACCAAAAATTTTCAAAAAATTTTCTGGAAAGATGTTATGTTCTGGTTTGAATGTGCAGCAAGCTCAATTTGGACATTTCACATTTGTCTTGGTTTATTAGAAAGCATACATGTCATATAGTTATATAACCATTAACTAATCATGCAAACATATATATAGATCAAGAGCAACATGCATAAAAATATCAAGTTATCATCCTAAACACATATTCAAATGACAAGTATTTCTGAATAAACTTCGGACAAATAACACACAAGACATAAAAATAAAACATTGTTAAACAAACATAATCCGACCATATCATTTCTTTTTCTTCCCGAAGATCCCCTTCAAAGTCTTCCCAATAGATTTGAAGCCACCTCTAACTTCTTCGTGCAAGCTCTTTTGTCTTCTAAGCATCTCGGTAGTTCGTTCATGAAGCACTTCTTCAGTTTGATCACTTGGAGATGGAGTAGAATAGTTGGGATAGTCTAGATCCTCTAAATTGTCAACGAACTCAGAAAACAAAGGGGTACTAACATCATCGATGTTTTCCTCCTCATCGTCATCATCTTGCCTAGAGGATGATCCATGAAAGCTATGACGACGAGGTTTACCCTTGTCACTTCGAGTTCGTCGAGCTTGTTTTAGAGCGAGAGTACGTAGAGTGGGGTAGATGGACTCATAAATACTATTGTCAAGATCGGGGTAGTACTCGATAACATGACGATAGATACGAGTAAGGAACATTCCATATGGAAGGTTGGCTTTGGGAGTTTTTCTAGCACACTCAATCCGTTTGATAAAGAAGTAGGCCAAATTGTACGGCTTTTCGACAGCTATACAATACAACATGTGAGCAAGGCTAGCCGGGAGATGGTCCCGGTGACCTCCAGTACCAAACGCATTCTCACGAATGAGTTCTTCCCAACGCTTCATGTGTGGGCTTAATTCTTTGAGGAGAAGTTGGTATGGAGAAATTTGAATGTTTTTGGATTTTATTTTTCGACTTGTGGTGGCACGATCTATACCAAGGACTTGACGAATTTCGTCGAGATATGGACCGAAGGTTGGTCGATAGCGATTAAGAGATTCGAGGTCCCACTCGTTTGAGAAAACGGCTTGACCTCTAAATGGAATTTGGAGGATATGACCAAATTGTTCGAGAGTAAGGGTGATAAATTCATTTTGAATCATGAAAGAGATGGTGATGAAACCAAGATCATTGGTTTGGACGGTGACTTGGCTATAGAAATCCATAATGAAGCGAGGAATAATAGGTTCATTTATTTCATAAAGACAATTGAAGTTGATGCTTGAAACAAGCGATTTATGTACTCGGATTGAGCAAAAGCAAGATCTACTACACGTCCCTCATGAATATTTCTATCTTCAATTTGACGATAGATAAGTCCAATGGAAGGAGATGTGGTAGGGAGTTGAGAAACTTTGGGAATGTAGTTTTTAGTGTGAGAAAGATCTTCGGTAGTTGCTTTGGGCATTTTCACCTAAACACATCAACAATTCAAAAAGACCAAAATAAATATAAAGAAAGATAAAAATATATGTTTATTGTCAAGGCTTATGTTGGAACGTAAACGTACTTCGTTACTAATCCTAAGAAGTAGATTACCATGTTCCTTAATATTGTTTTTAACTCGTTCTAGATATACTTTACGATGTTTAATTAGTAGTTATGGACAAATCCAAACGCCCCTTTAAACATCTTAATATATCATGAAATTTACTAGATTTACATTAGATTGTAAAACTAGCTATTTCTTGCGAGTTTCTTATGCATGTGATTTGTTTTTGAAAAAGATGGTTTGTATTTTTACTTAAAAATGTCATTTTTAGTAATAAACCAAACGCTCCCTTAACTAGTGACTTATAACTCAAGTGCGTCAATATACATATGAATTATATATCTTGACGAGTTCGATAAATAATTTTAAGATTTATAATTATAACAAAGTTTTATAAAAATTATAATGACTATGTTTCGATATTATTTGGACATAATCCAAACACCCCTATATTGTGAACCAATATAATTTTTCTTAGTCGAAAAATGTAATTTCAAGTTTTACAAGTTACAAACGTACAATGTGATTAGTTTTAACACGTTTTCAAATCATTATTCAACAATGTGTTTACTAAAATTTTGAAAAGGAGTGTATGAGATTAAAAAAAAAATTCGACATGATAGTTCATAATAACTAGTTTCTAGTGTTGATAAATCATCCTAATCCCAAGGGAAGCATTTGGTTATGGAGTTTTAAGGCTTAATTCGAAAGAAATAATGAAATTTGACGAATTTTATAAAACATGCATAATCATGAGTATGATCAAATAAGATGAAATTAGATGAAATGTGTTATGAAAAACTTACAATAAGTAATGGTGATTGTGTTAGATGAATTTGCCCTTTGCTAATTAACCCGAATTATGTGATTTGGAAGTGATTTGAGAGGTTTTTGGGTTTTGGTTTTCGTTATAGCAGAAGCAGTGGAAGGGGTATGTGAAAAAGTGGAGTGTTTGGCAAAAGGAAAAAGGAGAAAAACGGGCTTGATCAATCAGATGGCCGGTCCCCTTAAACATTAAGGGGGCCGCCCTTCATTTGGCTGCCGGTCCCCTTAAACATTAAGGGGGCCGCCCTCCAAAAATTGATTTTTGTGATTTTGGTTTCTGGAAAGAGCAAAAAAAAAAATATTTATTCATATGTATGTATTAGATTTATATTTAATCAAAAATACGTTGGAGGGTATTCGCATGAAAGGAATTACTTGACACTTTTAATCAACAATTTGCCAATTAAATTTTCTTGATCATTTCGGATGAAATTTATCAAGTTGTCAAGTACACGAGAACGTTGTGGAAAGTTCATAAGTATATATATATATGTATTTTATTAGTATGGGCTTATAAGACGAGAACATAGGAGGGAGACGTATGCAATGGAAGCCGGGAGTTTGTTTCATCCATAGATTTTTCGACTCATCTCACTTCATCAGCATGAGTGTTGATTGAACATTAAAGTTCAATAAGGCAAAAAGGGGAAAAGAGATGTTCGTAAACGAACAATCTCTAGTTCTAGAAAATCAACAAATGAATTTCCTAGGTTATAAGATCCTAAATATAGCTAAGTATATAAATATATATATATATATGTATATATGTATATTTAGATATAATATAGAAGAAGATAGAGATTAATAAGTCAAGTAAAATCACATACATATAACACACTAAACTAAGCATGCATTTCTAGACAAGGAACTTAAAAGGAAATGTGTACCTTTTGTCTTTAATGTGTTAATCTTCAAGGTCTTCAAGAAGTAAATCGGACAAGAGGTGACAATGAAAAGTTCCATGTTTGGGTGGCGAATATTATTTACGTTGGTGCCCATTGTTTCATTTGTCCAAAGTTATTTGGTCCGAACATGTTTTGTATTTGACTTGGATGCATATAAGGTGGAAACACTCCCCACGGATTGAAGTTCCACATTTGTTGATTATAGTTAAAGTTTCGTCTATTATGGTTTGTTCTTGATTGAGGTGTTTTAGGTCTAGGATATGAATTATTTGGTTTCCTAGGTGGTGGAGTTTTAGATCTTGTTTTAGATTTAGATGATCCAACTTCGGTTTTTAAAGATGGTTTATAAAATGGTTTTATTTCTTCATTACTAGCTATAGGTATTATTTTATTTTTTATGAGTAAATGTTTGGGATTAAGTATTGAAGGTTTTGATTCATTTTCAAATTTAACGTTTTTAGCTCCACTTGTTGAAGATTCAGTTGAGTTAAATCCTAGTCCGGTTTTATCTCCTGATATTCTCTGAATACTTATAATTTTACTAAGTGAGTTACTACTATTTTCAAATTTATCAAGTTTGCAAATTTCATCCTTAAGTATGTTGTTTTCACTTTTAAGCTCTTGACATGTTTTACATTCTTCAACAATTTCTTTTCCTTTTTCAAGTTGACGTATTTTAATTTTTAGTTCAAGCACTTCATTTTCTAGTTGGTTGTTTATGTATTTTAGTGATTTATTTTTAGCCATAACTAGTTGTCCTATTTTACATAATCTATTGTATTCACTGTCTAAATCTTTTTCATCTAATGATAGATTTTCATCACTAAAGTATTCGGATTCGGAACGTACCTCACTTGATGATTTGGCCATGAGACACTTTTCATCCTTTGTTATTTCATTCTCATCTTCATCACTATCACTCCAAGCACCTCCAACGAATGCTCTTTGATTTTGATCTCTTGTCATCATTGGACATTTTCCAATGAGGTGATTCGGATCACCACACTTGAAACACTTTCTCTCATTCTTGCTATACTTGTCATCATTATTCTTTTGAGATGTTCTTCTTTCATCATGTGGTTGTCTAACAAATCTTCCTCGCCTTTTGAAGAATTTCTTGAAGTCTCTTACGGCCATGGCATATTCTTCGTCATCGCTTTCGGAAGATGAGCTATCTTCGTTGTTGGATTCCTTTCTAGCTTTCAAGGCGATTGACTTGCTTTGCTCACGTTTTCCTTTAACCATTTCAGAGTCCTTCTTTATAATTGCTTCGTAGACTTTCAGATTTCCAATTAATTCATCAAGTTGTAGTGTTGACAAATTCTTTGATTCTTCAATAGCCGTCACTTTAGCTCGCCATTTTGGGTGAAGAGCTCTAAGAAATTTCCTAACAAAATTCTTACTAGAGAAATTCTCATCAAGTGCTTTTAAACTTGTGATGATAGTGTTAAATCTAGCAAAAGCATTATCAATTGATTCCTCTTCCGGAATCGTGAATTGCTCATATTGTTGAACAAGTAGATCTATTTTGTTATCTTTGACTTGATTATTACCTTGGTGAGTTATTAATAAAGAGTTCCAAATTTCTTTTGCGGTTTCACACATAAAGATCCTTTCGTACTCTTTACGTGGTAGCGCATTATAAATAACCATTTTTGCTTCATTATTTTTAGCAAGTTTTCTTTTTAAATCATCATTTTGTTTTTCAAAAGGTACGATTTCATCTTTCTTAGTTTCAGGGTTATTTTAAATAGGTAAAAAATCACCATTGGTAATAACATGCCAAAGATCTAGATCTTTTGATTTCACATAAGTTTCGAATCGATTTTTCCAATATAAAAATCCATCACTTTCAAATAGTGGTGGTCTTTGCATAGATTGCCCTTCTAAATATTTTTCAGATTCCATAGATCGTTACAAGTTTTAAAATACAATATATTTTAAAAATCTTGCTGGACGTGGCTCTGATACCAATTGTGGAAAACTAGAAGGGGGGGTTGAATAGTTTTACGTCCTTTTAAAATTTATAAGTACAAGTTTGTTTTAAAAATCTTCGATTCTAGTTTATGTGAATTCAATACTTGCACTATATGATCAATTTGTATAATAACTAACTAACAAAACTAATATAGTAAAGATAAGTAAATAAGTAATGAGAAGAGTTAGAAAGATCAAACCACAACACAAAGATTTATAGTGGTTCGGCTACAAGGACACCTTCCTTGTTCCTACTCCACTCCCCGAGTCACCTACTCGAGAGTTTTCTTCACTATGTCAACAAACTCCCTTATGGCGGAGAAAACCGTACACACCAATATACACACCAATTTACACACCAATCTACACACCAATCTACACACCAATCTTCACACCAATCTTCACACCAAGCTTCTACACACCAATCTTCTACACACCTTCTTCTACACACCTTCTTCTACACACCAATCTTCACAACTATCCTACTTCACTACTAATCAACTTCTATTATCTACACAACTTCTATATCCTCTATACAAATAATAACAAGCACAACACAATATTCACAAATGAATATATATATACACTATACACAACAACTCTTCAACACTTCTTAAACTTGGTTGTAGAGAGTTCTTCTTTTGCACTTAGAATGAGAATGGATGATGAGGGATTGAATCACTTGAAACAAGGATTAATATACAAATGATCAAAGGGTTTTTGATGGGTTTAAGATGATTGTAGATCTGAAAATTTCGTGCAAAAGGTGAGGAAAAATTCCAGAATTAAGGTGGTATTTATAGGGGAAGAAATCTGACAGTTTCTGACAGGGGAGCCTGGCCGGTCCCCTTAAAGCATGGCCGGCCCCCTTAAAATTAAGGGGACCGCCCCTTATAATTAAGGGGGCCGCCCAACTGTAACGGCCAGAAAAACTGTCTTTTAGTGGGGAAAGTTTATTTGGTGAAAAACTAACTGATTTTGGTTAAATATTTGAAATCATATATTTAGTATGATTAAAACATTTTTCCTTATTACCAAAAGTGTTTTTCAAAAATATATAATAAAATTATATAATTAAATAAACTTTATATTAGTTAATTAAATACCCCTTTGATCATGAGATGTATTAAGCACTTGTTTGTCCATACCTTAAGTGATTAAGTTGGATATAATGATATAGACTAGCTTAATACTTGTTTACGTAGTAATCAAACGATTGACGAGTTTACATTTTGTGATCGTCAAAATATAGAGATATCGAAAAATATAAATAACGTTTTCATACATTATTTATGTCAACACATGTGAAACTTACTTTGACGTCTCAAGAGTAAGGCGCTTAGCAAGGATACATGATCCAATGTTGATGGGTTTGCAACCCTCTTATTCAATGAGTAAATTAGTAGGTTAACTCATCCTTTATGCCTTCGTGGGTCTTTAAGTGGTGCATGCACGCCATGTAGGCAGAAATATAAAATAAACAATATTGACATGTATGCAATAAAGTAAAATGCGCTATGGAGTTAGCTAGAAATCATAACATTTTATTAACACTTGCAAGTAAATGGAAAAAATAGAAAATACAATTCCTAGAAAAAAGACAAACACTTATTGGGCACCTCGTAGGATGCAAGTGTGTTTGTAAAAGGGCCGTAGCCTAAAAGTAACATTTTTTGAGATTACAGATGTTCCAAGTGCGCGCCAGGTCGTGACCTTCCATATCGCGCAACCTGTATGCGCCGTTGTCGAGCGCGTCTGTGACCTCGTAAGGTCCTTCCCATTTGGGTCCAAGCTTGCCTGTGTCTTCTGCGTGGCTCGCGTCATTGGCGCGGTAAACAAAGTCTCCTGGTCTGAATGAAGTGTTTTTGACTTTTTTATCATAATACTTCTTCATTTTTGCCTTAGCCTTTGCTTCACGTATAGCTGCGCGCTCGCGTCTTTCTTCCAGTATGTCTAAGTCTATTCGCCGTTCCTCGTCATTTGTCGTGACATTGACCTCTGCTGTGCGTATAGTTGGCATTCCTATCTCGGCTGGTATGACGGCTTCTGTTCCATAGACTAAGGAAAATGGCGTGTCGCCAGTACTGGTTTTGATTGTCGTGCGATGCGCCCACAAGACGTGCGAGAGCTCATCTACCCACCTCCCTTTGTGTCTGTCAAGGCGCGCTTTTATTCCTTCGCCTAGACTGCGATTTGCGCGCTCAACTAGGCCATTGGTTTGTGGGTGTTTGACTGAAGCAAAGTGTTGTGTGATGTTCAATTGTGCGCACCAATCTTTGAATGGGTTATCACAGAATTGTTTTCCGTTGTCTGATATGATTTCACCCGGTAGGCCGAAGCGGCAGACAATGTTGTCCCAAACAAAGCGCTTGACTTGGTTTCCCGTGATGTTCACCACCGCCTTTGCTTCGATCCACTTTGTGAAGTAGTCTATGGCTACGATGAGGAATTTTACTCCTCCAGCTGCGACAGGGAAAGGTCCTGCGATGTCAATACCCCATTTGTAGAATGGCCATGGTGAAGTAATTGGTGTTAGCTCTTGTTGTGGTCGGCGCGGAATTGGTCTGTGTACTTGGCAATTGCTGCATTTTCTTATCAGATCGCGTGCATCACGATGCATTGTTGGCCAATAATATCCTGACCTTAGAGCGCTTGCCACCACGGATCGCGGTCCTGAGTGCATACTACATGATCCAGCATGAATTTCGCGGAGTACGTAGTCTGCTTGAAGTGGTCCGACACATCTGAGCCATGGCTGTAAAAAAGACCGTCGATAGAGTACGTTGTCGCGTAATTCAAATCGCTGCGCTGTGCGCCGTATTCTGCGAGCGTCTTTTTGATCTTGGGGTGGGATCCCTTTGCTAATAAATTTGGTGATATGTGTCATCCATGTAGGGTCTTGTTCCTCTATCACCGTCGCTATTTCCCTATCCAAGATTGACTTGTTTTTTAGAGTTTCCACCAATACCTGTTTTGAGAGGTGTGCGAAGCTTGTGGATGCAATCTTGCTGAGTGCGTCCGCCTTCTTGTTATCTCCTCTAGGCACCTGTTTTATTGTGAACCTATCAAAGTTGTTGATCAAAGACTTTGTCTTTTCCAGGTATTGGGTCATGTGTTCATCCTTGGCCTCATATTCACCTAGCACGTGGTTTGCGACCAGGCGCAAATCTACGTTTGCTTCTAGGTTGCGAACACCCATTTGGATTGCAATACGTAGTCCGGCTAGTAGGGCTTCGTATTCTGCCTCATTGTTTGTGGCCGTGAATTCGAAGCGTAGCGCATAGGTGAATTCCATACCTTCTGGATTTGTAAGAATAAGACCTGCGCCCGATCCTTCTACACATGAAGATCCATCTGTGAACAGAATCCAGGGTTCCTGTAAATCTGTTTTAGCTACAGATGTTGGGCTGTCGCTGTCTGGCTTTTCCACGATAAAATCGGCTAGGACTTGTCCTTTGATTGCAGTGCGCGGTCTGTATGAGATGTTGTACTCACTTAACAGTACACTCCATTTTTGTAAGCGTCCCGATGCGTCAGGCTTAGAGATAACTTGTTTGATTGGTTGGTCAGTGATTACAACTATCGGATGCGCCTGGAAGTATCTGCGCAACCTTTTGGCTGCGAACACCAGAGCCAAGACCAGCTTTTCCATAGCGCTGTAGTTAGTCTCTGTTTTCTTAAGGGCTTTGCTTACGAAATAGATGGGTGTCTGAACAGAGTTTCTGTCTGTCAATAATACGGCGCTGACTGCTCCATGAGTTGCCGATAAGTACATGATTAGTTCTTCCCCTGGCCGCGGTGCGACGAGTTTGGGAAGAGATGCCAGATGGTTTTTAAGTTGTTGGAAAGCTTCTTCCGCTTCGATTGTCCAGCGAAAGTCTCCCTTTTTTGTACACTTCGTGAGTGTTTTGAAGAGAGGAAGAGATTTGTCCGCTGACTTAGATAAGAAACGGTTTAACCCTGCTAACTTTCCATTCAATGATTGGACTTCTTTGAGTGTGCGCGGTGAGGGGAGATCAATAACAGCCTTTGTTTTTTCTGGGCAGGGCTTGATTCCATCTGGTTCTATCAAGTATCCAAGGAACATCCCTTCGGTCGCGCCAAAGGTGCACTTTTTTGGATTTAACTTCATGTTGATCCGCCCCAACGTCCGGAATGTTTCCTCGATGTCGCGCACTAATTCGTCCTCTGTATGGCTTTTGATCACAAGGTCATCAACATAGACTTCCAAGTTACGGCCTACTTGCTTTTCGAAGGCTGTGTCCACCAGTCGTTGGTATGTCGCACCTGCATTCTTCAGGCCAAAAGGCATTTTTGTGTAGCAGTATACTCCCTGACTGGTGTGGAATGCTGTTTTTTCTTCATCTTCCACTGCCATCTGGATCTGATGATACCCTTTATATGCATCTAGGAAGCATTTGAAAGGGTATCCGCAAAAGGATTCGACCTTCCAGTCTATCTCTGGCAGTGGATAGCAGTCCTGTGGGCATGCTTTGTTGAGGTCCGTGAAGTCCACGCACATCCTCCAGCTGCCATCGCTCTTCTTTACCATAACTGGGTTAGAAAGCCAGTCGTGATAGTATACTTCGTGCATGATGCCTGCGTCTACGAGCTTATGTACTTCTTCCAGAATAGCTTTTGCACGATCTGGGGCCTGGCCGCGTTTCTTTTGTCGTATTTGAGGGTATCCTTGTCGGATTTGTAGCTTATGCTCTATAATAGAGCGCGGCACTCCCGTCATATGCTTGGGCTCCCATGCAAAGATGTCTAGGTTCTTTTGCAAGAGTGCGCATATAGCTGCTTTACCCTTGTCAGATAAAGATCCTCCAATCGAAATTTGTTGTTCTGGATAATCTGGGTGAATAGCGACTTTTAAATTTGGCGTTTTTTCCGTACGCTGTTCTGGAATAGTCTCTGCTTCAGTTGTTACTGCGATGCATTCTCTTGGTGGTATTGTTGTGTTATAGAGAGTGACAACTCCTCCTTCCACTGGAAATTTAAGCATTACGTGCGCTGTGGATGGTACCGCGCGCATGGATGATATTCCCGGTCTTCCAATGATACCATTGTATGGTGAAGGAGACTTTATTACCATGAAGTTTATCCATGTTGCGGTTGAGTGTTGTTCATCTCCTACGACTACCAACAAGCGTAACTGCCCCATAGGCCAAATCTTTTCTCCTGTGAATCCTGTTAATGACGTTGTAGCTGGTATCAACTGACTTTGGATTTCTGGTCGCAGTCTTTTGAAACAGTGATCGTACAGGATGTCTGCGGATGCTCCTCCATCAATATACATGCGGTGGATGTCATGTCCCCCTGTATGTATTTCGATGGTTAAGGGCTCCACGACTGCGTTGTCCGCAGCTATAGTAGGGAAAGATATTTCTTTGTCTTGAGAGAATTTTTGGCTGACTTTTTGCTTTATCCTGCGTTGCCATGATTGTATCATGTATATAGTATCAGCTTTTTCGTTTGGGGGTTCTTTCTTACCTCCGTTTCTCTGTTTATCTTTTCCCTCCTTGATGTTTTTTACGAGGTGGTCCATCCTCCCTTCTCTAACTAGCTTTTCAATTAGCTGTTTTAGTTGGACGCACTCGTTAGTTGTATGGCCCTTTTGGCCGTGGTACTCGCAGTATCCACCTCCTAGGCGCTTTTCTTCTGAAGTACGCATTGGTGGTGGTTTTGGGAAGTTCGCACCTTCTGTTACAAATATTTCTCTCGGAGTTTTAGTGAGAGGAGTATACTTGTCGTTGTCTCTTCCACTGCGATAATTCCTGCTGCGGTTGTTATTCTGATCGTTGGATTGTCTCCGCGGCTGTTCTTGTTGCCTATAGTTTGAATAACCTTTTTTGCTATCCGCAGCAGCTGCTTCTCCTTGTATAAAGGATCTAGTGCGCTTAGTTAAATCGTCAAAGGTTTGTGGAACTTTGTCGTTCAGTTTGCGGATGAGTTCTGGGTTATTGATCCCATTCATGAACCCTGAAATTTTTAGGATTTCAGGACATGCTTTAACTTGTATACACTCATTTTTGAAGCGTTCCATAAACGCGCTGGTTGACTCCCCATGACGCTGTTTCACTCTTGCTAGCTCCACAGGGTTTTTAGCGCACTTCTTTCTCTGGGTGAAGTTGTGACGGAATGCTTTCCGCAGTTCCTCGAATCCACCAATGCTCCTGCGTGGGAGTTTGCTAAACCATGTGCGCGCGTTTCCCACTAACGTGGAATTAAACATGTGGCACCAGACAGGTTGTGGCCAATTTTCGATGGTTGCGGCTGATTCGAAAATTTTTAGGTGATCGTCCGGATCGCCTGTTCCATCGTATGTTTTCACGTTAGCGGGCATGCGCCTGCGTTTGCGATCTGAGTAATCGCTGATGCGCCGCGTAAACGCATCAATTTTCTGGCGTCGCCATGGGAGGGACATATCTTCATTCTCCTCCTCGCGACGTTTTCCTCTTGACTTCCAATGTCCTGTTTCTTTGTCCTCGTTGTCCGAGGAGTTGCTGGAAGAAGAGTAGTCTCGTTTTCGGCGCTTGCGCCGGCTTCTTTCAGAAGAAGAGTTTGAGGGATCTCTGCTTGGGGATCTTCTTCCCAATCTGTCTTGAACCTTCCTACTCCCCGGTTTGGAAGATCCTTGGCTTGGCGAATGTTGAGGCCCTAGTCGGTCTTGTATTCCCCGACTGCCAAGTCTGGAGTGGACATTGGTGCGCCTCTCGCTGTCTCCTGAGTATTGTGAATCAGATATCGTACCCAACCTATCATGGATAGTGGTACGTTCCGCGCGTCTTCCTCGTGGGTGGCGCGGTGGTGATGGTTCACGTTCAGGACCAAAATTGAGTCGGGCTTGTATACTCGCGCTTGCTCTTCTTGTTGCTTCTTCTCGCATGAGGGCAGTTAGTGTTTCATAATTTTGGGATACGAAATTTCCCAAAGTTAGATCCGGTGCGTCCTCAGTTGTTGCAAGAATTTCTTCCTCAGCATTAGGCGCCCTGTTCCGTTCGGGCGCGGCTGGCGGCGCAGTGTTGTTCACTGCGGGTGTAGCCTGATGAGGAGTGGTGAAGAGAGTGCGTTGGAGTTCCTCAACGCTTGGGACCACTGGTGTAACTAGAGTAGTTCTTGTAGGTGGTTCCACTGCTAAACGAGGTGGGGTTGTTCCTGCAGGCGCGCTGGTTGTCCCAGCGGTTTGTCTGGAAGTTGGATCTTGTTGATTCTTCCTCTGATGGTCACGTTTTTCTGACTGCGAAGTCCGCTGGCTGGAATTCTTATGCTTCGTCATTCTAGTTCGTAGTAGGGTCCCACGGATGGCGCCACTTGTTGATACAAAAGTTGGGCGTACCTGGTTGTGGGCTTGTACTCTCGTACCAATTCAATCCTTAGCACTTGTTACCTGCGTACTAAGAAAATAAGACGACACCGTTAGGCTTATCGAGGGATTGTCTCCCCCGATTAGACTCCGGCGTGAGAGTAAGTAATCGTTTTAGGTTCTCGTAAAGAGTTAGGGTTGTATATCGTACCTTGAATGAGAATCGTATGATTCTATATATAGGGCTAAGAAACTGTGTTTCTTGCTCCTTACTCTTCGCACACGTGGTGCTTATCCGAGGTAAGGATATCTATTCCTTGAATAGATAATCCTTATCGTGTACCCGGTGGGTTAGATTGGGCCTTTGGGCTTCATGAGCCCAAAGCGTTAACACTGCGGCCCATACCATTGTTATGGTAGCCCATTCGTGGTGGGCTTAGGTATAAGTAATGTCTATCATTTGGGCTTGTGGGCCAAATATAGGCTATACGTCATCAGTAAGGAAAGTTTACACGAGTAATTAATGCATGCTAAGCCCCTTAGCAACCAATAGCCATTTTCCATAATTACACAAACGAAGATTATAACCGTGTGATAGGAAGATTCAAGGAAAAAGGGTAAAAATTTAGTTTTGCAAAAAAAACTTATGGGACTGCCTTCAAAAAATAGGACATCAAATGTGTACAATATAATACTACATCCGTCCCATATTAAATGTCCACTTTGAATTTTCAAAGTCTTGTTTTATCAACTTTGATCATAAATATTTTTATATATGATATATAATACATGATGCAAAATATATGAATGAATTGGGTTTTAAATGTACTTTTCATTGACATAATTTTTTATCAAGTATCATATAATACAAACAAAAATATTTAAGGTTAAAGTTAAAGAAAAAAGACTCAAAAAGTCAAAACTGGACATTTAATAAGGGACGGAGGGAGTATGTAAAATGTGTTGTACTAGACAAATTTACTGGTGCACAAATAAAAATTGTTGGGGCTTGGTTTTTGGTTGTATTTGCTTGCCCCAAAAAATGCTGTTTTGTGTGGTTGCCGGAAAAAAATGGTTGTAAATTTAGTAAAAAGATGGTGGTTGAGGATTTAGAAAAAAAAAATGGTTGCCGGATAGAACATTAGAAGCCTTCATTAAGTTTTGATACAGAATTTAGTAAAAAAAAAAAAAAAAAAAAATTGTGGATTTAGATAAAAGTGAAAAAAACCAACCTTGAGTAGGGATATAAGTAAACTGTCTATTGTTGTATGAAATAATTAGTTAAGAGTTGCTTATTTAAAGATATATTTAGTGGTTTACCTATTATTTAGTTTGAGGCTCGGTTTTTGGTTGTTTTGTGTGGTTGCTAGAAAAAATGGTGGTTACTGGAAAAAAATGCCGGAGAAGATGGTGGTTGCCTCATAGGTTGACAGATAAGCATAAATGATGACATAAGCTAACACATAAGTATAAAAAAATATGAGAAAAGAAGTGATCTATTCAAAAGTTCAAAGAGTACACAAAATATGTCAAAAAACAAAGTGAGGAAGATAAATGTAAATTCTTTTGTTCACTACATATAGAAAGAAATGTGACAGTTATGATACATTTACAGACCCTTGACCCTTCTTTATTTGAGCCAATGTATCAAAAGTGTGCATATATGTATAAGTGAATTGATCAAATTCTGCAATATTTTGTGCATTGGGAATACCTTAATAGAGATGAAACTGCTATGCATGTATCGGAATATTTATCTCGAGTAGCTAGAATAGTTAATATTTTATTCTTCCTTGAATTGTACCCTTGGTTTGTATAAAGATCGTACTTGGTCTTCATAGAAATTTGGGTTCGTTAGTTTATAGACTTTTTCAACTTTCAACTTTCTTCATAAAGGTGTAAATCGGTGGGAACACCCCGATTTTATGTATCTTTTGATGCCGACTGGACCCTTTCCTAAGGACTCGGATCCAGACAATGATCACTTGTTCTCAATTACCTAATTACCCAGGAGTTGAGATTGAACCCAGACCATTTTCTTCAAGAGGCCTTCTTGACTGATCAACTGAGCGTTTGCGGTGGGAGACTCATACCACTAGAGCAAGCCCCAGTTGGTATAGACTTTTCCAACTTTGAATTAGTTTATAGACTTCATGGAAATTTGGGTTCGTTACTTAACCAAAATGACCAAACTGACCTTATCCTTAGGAGTATAAAGTCAAAAACATCTAACAATAAATATGCAAAACATTTTGGGAAAGAAATTAAGATGGAAAAGTTTTCTCAAAAACTAATACTTTTGGTATTTGTTTTTGTGTTACTACTTGATCATCATCGTCCAGCCAATGCTGCCCTTCAAGGTAAAGAATAGTACTTGTTTCAAGTGTGAATCATTTGGTTAATAGTATTTTATAAAATTCACACTATAAACTAAAATTATTTTTTGTCATGAGTATTAATGAAACTACAATACTGCTGATATATATTATGTCTATAGTTTCTAATAGAGAATTGTGGTGTATAAATAGATTATGATTTCGAAGGTATGCAAGGATCAAGGAAGTTGCTTTCAAAAAAAAAACTTTCACCTCCTCCACCACCGTGGGACAACGACAATAGAAACCATGATTCACCTCTCAAACCAAAACCAAAACCACGACCACCACCACCGCCACGTCCAGCAGCTTTGACTTGAATATCATAATATTCTCAAGTTATATTAATTGTTATTGTTATGAGTGGCATAGTTTCGTTATTGTCTTTCAATAAATGGGATCATGATATGTTTTTTATTTTCTAGTTGGAAGTGGTGATCGAAATGAATCATCTGTGGTATATTGTTTCTACTATCTTATGTTTCTACTTTCTAGAGTAAGTACCATATTATGGATTAATAAAATTGTTGAAATTTGCTTTGTGGACGTTTTAAAAGCATGTGTTATTGTTATGAGAGCCATAGTTTCTTTATTGTCTTTCAATAAGTGGCCGGATTGTGAAATATTTTTGAATTTCTAGTTGGAAGTGGTGATCGAAATGAATCATTTGTGGTCTATTGTTTCTACTATGTTATGTTTCTAGAGTAAGTACCATATAATGGATTAATAAAATTGTTGAAATTTGCTTTGTGGACATTTTAAAAGCATGTGTTTTACTAGCTTTAATGTAAGTCCTGATCGAGTTTATTAAGTTTACTTATTAAGGTATACTGGTGCGAGATTACCATATCTACTGAATTCTAGGCCTATAGCTTTGGTAATCCAGATTTGAGTGAAACCAGATTTCTATTTTGGTACTTAACTTGGTTCTGCAGGTTCCAAGGTTTTATCTCAACAGGAACAAAGGTACTACTGTAATACATAGTGATTTAGTATCCTATGACGGATTATAAAATTATGAAATCAAAACATACTCTTTTAAGTATCAAGAGTAAAATTTTGTACATGTGTCATCAATGTATATTTTGCAATATCGCACCCGGAGATGATATCAACACTCTATCGGACATTACACCAAATTCCTTGCCCATTTTATGCTTTGTGTAAGAATCTCTCATTTTACTTTTTAGTTTTGTTGTGTGGGTTGTAAATTTGATTTGTCTCCAATTTGTGTTCTGATTGTTATGGTTTGATTTCGCATTTAGGCTTTTGTAATATGTATGGTGTGTTGCGGATAGCCGAATGTACAACAAGTTACCATCCAAACATATTTATGCAATCAAATTTGAAACACATTGGTTATGTATAAAAAAGTTACTGCCATATGGTTTACACAAAAGGTGTTTCAAGTCAATTCCAGACGAACTTGGTTTGACCCATCCCAAAATTACCCATTTTGACTATTTACCATCTATAACGAAGATAAAGAGCACAATTTGCTTACAAACAGACAAGACCCTCTTTATATACTACAGTAAGACTTGTAACTAACTTAACTGACTTGGCTAATTTACCTATTGCATCCTTATCTTTTGAAATATTACACTAACAACCCTGCACTTTATCAACTATGAAATATTACAGAAAAGAGCCTTAAACCTTTTCACTGAACATAGACTTAATGTACTCCGTAATACATTAACACTGATAAACAATATTTTTTGGTAAATAAAAGACTACTACTATCAACAGTAACACAAATAATTGAAATCAACAGTAACAATAAAACGCAAAGAAATTAAATCAAGAACTACTTAAACAAACTGTCCATCGACATGAATAACTATGTTATACGTTATAGTTTATACAATTCAGTCATAAATCCTTAAATTAAAGAATTGAATCACAAGTTCGATCAATTCCGAACCATATATGCTACTCCCTAAAAAGAATCATGTTAATCGACTACGTCTTTATACCAAAGAATCAAAACCATAATCGCCATTCTTTCGCTGCCAAGATCAACTCTCTTCTAACCCTCATCCGTTCATCTACCTCCGCCCTACGTCGCTCTACTTCCTCCATTGTCAACACCGAATCACTCTTTTGCTTCCACAGTTCTTGTTTCTTGATCACATTCAACGCTTTTTCGTCCCTATGTTTCCTCATGTGCCCACCTAACATCTGCCCAGTTTCAAACACTTTCATACACATCTTGCATCGATGCAACGACCCAGTAGGAATAATGTTAAGACTTAACATGCACATCACGTCAACGTTATTATCTTCGTTGGGTTTAATCTTTTTATGGATCCCTTGATGACCACCAAGCGCTTGAAACGATTTAAACCTTTTCTTGCATGTTTTGCATTCGTACCCGTGTTCTTCAGTTTCTTGAAAACCCGAGTTTTCTTTGAGATGTTTATAGATCACCATCTTTCTACATTTATTATCACTTTGTTTTCTGTTGGTTTTCTTCAACTTTACGATCATCATATCGCTCGATCTGTGTGTGTTTTCAAGAATGAGAAATCTTGAATAAGGTGTGTGTTTGTGTTTTGTTTGATGTTTATGAGAATGTAGAAACCTGAAGACGTATTATTAGTATTTATAAGAGAGGTTGATATGGAAACTTATTAGTTTGTGATCGTTCCTTGCATACCAAGTAATAAATACAGATTAATCCCATCACTGATCAATGGTTTAGATCTAATTTTTCTAATAAGGAAAGTAATTTACATGACAAATACTCCGTACTATTTTGTTTAGAGTTTACGAAGCAAAGAATTGAGGACTTTTAACCTGATTATAGGAAGGTTAAAAATAAAGGGGTAATTAGAATTTGCAAAAGACAAATTTAGTGCAGGGGCTTTCTAACTAGGACATTAAATTTTCATAAATCACTAAAACACCCAAATTTCGATGTTGCACATAATCATGTGACGAGATATTTAAAATACTTAATTGTATGTTTAACGAAAATAACAGTAGTAATAAGTGATAGTTATTACAGTAGTAGTTACTATAAATAGTATTTCTTTGTTTTATAAAAGTATTGGGGAAATATTACCTGTTGCAGCAAGAAGGTAATTGCTTTTTTTTTTTTTTTTTTTTTTAACCTTAAAAAATTTACAATTAAGCCTCTTCATTATATCACATACATGATTCCCCTCTGCATTATAAAGAAAAAGTAGGCAACTTATTCAAAAGTATTTGGTAAAGTTACTATAACTAAATGTTAAACGCTAACTAATTCAAAATGCTTTGCGTCAGACATACTCTTAAATGTATTAATATTTTAATTTTCTTTTTGTTTAAATTTAAATCAATGAAAGGCAAACTCCTTGTATGCGTTTTTGTTACTAACACTTCATTTTATTTTTTGCTAAATACTCCTTTGCAAAATGCACAAATAGTACAAAAAAGAAAAACCATAAAACCATCTCTATAAGAAGAAAACATACAAATGAAATCAAATTTTTCAAGAGATGAACCAATAGGAGCTCAATTTTGCCATAGAGAAAAAATTGAGTCATCTCATTAGACAGAAAGTCAAAATTGAAACAATTTTGTCAACATACCCAAATTTCATAAAAAAGAAGAAAAAAAAAAGATATATATAAAGAGTAATGTTATTTAGACCTACAACACAAGCCTAAAAACATACCTAATGCATAAATCACTTGTACAATTGTATTATGTATTTTCTCTCTCCAAATTTTCACCAATCATTTTTTGAAATCAACCAATTAAATCATTAAGTACATTTGTAGGCATGATTAGTATGTCCAACAATCATTTTTCATATATAAAAACACATGTGTCAATTAAAAAAATGAAGGAATTAATAAATAAAGCTTTAATTGTTAAATTTTAAATAAATTATAATGGACTTAAGTAAACTTATTAGTTTCTCTATTTTTAATAACTTAATAAGTTTAATAAATAACCCTTAGACTTTATACTAGGGGTGTTTAAAAAATTCCAAAAATCGATAAACTGAGTCAAAGCGCTCAATCAAAAATCGACAAAACCTAAAACCAAAGAAACTGAGAAAAAAAAAAAAAAAAAAAAAAAAAAAAAAAAAAAAAAAAAAACACCAACCCCAAAAAATCCGCTTATCACTGTTCGGTTTTAGTTTTATTTTAGATATTTGTGGTTAACAAACCCGAACAGTGTATAATATACCTTAAAAGCTTTTATTAAATATTCAAATAGTTTGCACTACTCTTATTATATAACGATTTTTTGTTCCTAATGTAAACATTCGCTAAACATCTATATGTGAAAATTGTTTAATGTTGTAGTAATTTACTAGTTATAATACCCGCGCACGCGCGGGTTTTTTCTAATTTTTTTAATAATTTATTATTCTTAATTTTGGGTTTTAATTTGTGTAGTTAGAATTCTCGTAAACTTACGATTTTTTTAATAAAATTTTTAAATTCTGGGTTTTTTTTTTTTTTTTTTTTTTTTTTTTTTTTTTTTTTTTTTTTTTTTTTTTTAAGTTATTTGGTTTTTTTTTTAATAATTTATTATTCTTAATTTTGGGTTTTAATTTGTTTAGTTAGAATTTCCGTAAACTTACGATTTTTTTAATAAATTTTTTAATTCTAGGGATTTTGAGGGTTTTTTTTTTTTTTTGCGGTGGTAAGTGTTTTTTATTATTATTGTTATTATTGTTGTTGTTGTTATTATTATTTTTAATTTTTGTCATCGTTTTAGATTAGAATAAATGACCGAAAGTTTCAATATGTGAATCTTTTATATAATAAAGCAAAACATTTAGTACTTCATTTAGCAGACCACCTTTAGTGGGGAAATTTGGATTTCTAGGAAACTAAGATTTGTTTATGGTATACTTGACGTTAAGTCGATTTGAGTTTTCTTTTTATGTTGTTGTTAAATCTTTTATCTATTTTTTCTAGCTAGGTTTGTCTTAATTTTGTTGGCAAAACTTCGAAACCACTTACTATGATTTTAGCCCTTTTTAAAATTAGTAGGTTCCTAAAGTGATACCGAAACCCCTACATTTTTTTTAACTTCATAAAGGAATCAATTTACCTAAATAATCCAAACCTTAAGAGAAATAAGTGACATTTTTATTTAGAAATAAGCGACATCCTAAAGTGATAGAAATGCAAATTTCCGAGTAAAAATCATAAATGAACTCAATTTTGATACATTTAAAAGTGTGGAATAACAAAAAGCATATTGACACCCAAGTGATATTAAATTCCCCATCAAACTAAGAACTTTAACTCGATATGTAAACATTAAAAAGTAATTTTCTCGTTCCCGACATTTGATCCCTACTTATTTCTACAAACTGATAAATTAAATGATAAAAAATATTTGTCTTCTTCATGAGCTATTCTCAAACCTATAATATACCTCAAGTTAGGGACGGAACTTGAACCCTTTTTATGGGGGGCAACTTGAAAAATATTTATTTTAAAGGGGCCGATATACATTATGCTGAAAGTTTTGTATTAAAAATAACTAAAACCATATGTAAAAGGGTATAAAATATACATAAGGTCAAAATTTTTGAGGGGGCCACAGCCCTCCTCGGTCCCTTCTAAGTTCCGTCCATGCTCAAGTCCAACCTCAAAAACACATTCACGGATTATCAACAAACTCTCGTTATGCATCCTCTTTTTGGTCCTAACAAGCAGAAAGGTAGATTAATTTGCTCCATTTTTTGCTTTTAAGTATTGTATTCTCCAAGGAAGCAAAAAATGGTACTTACGCTGCGTTCCCGAGTTTTATTTTTGAAAGAAGAGAAAAGAAGTGGAAAGAAATCAAAATAAATTCATGTTCCCGAGTTTTTTTTAGGAGAGAAGAGAAAAGAGATGGAGAGGAAATTTGTTTAATTTTCTTTCCAAAATCTTCTTCCCAAAAGTGGGATGATTTGAAGAAAAAGTAAATAAGGAAACTTTTAATTAATACAAATGACTTAAATGCCCTAAATATATAACATAATTTTATATATAACAAAGGGTATAATTGTAAAATAAAAAAAATTCTTCTTATTCTTCCTTTCTCTTCTTTTTAACTCGGGAACACGAACTAAAAAAATTAAATTTCATTTCTCTCTTCTTCTTTTCTGTCCATTTTTGTCACTTCTCTTCTTTTCTTCTAACTCAAACCTCGGGAACAGAGTGTTAGGGAGCCAAAAAAAAATGCAATTCCCTTTACAACTCGGAGGGGCTCAAGTTCAATGCAAAGCTTTTTGTATATTGGCACGATGCTTCATCCACATAGAATTTCATGATCTATTTTTATATTCATTACTTTGACATTTACGTTGTTATGCAACCCAGTCATTTTCTACAATCTCCAACGATCAATATAAGTATTCTTATAATGAGCCTATAATCTGTGGGCATTTATCCTGGATCCGCTGACCCTATGTCGACCATATCATGTCGATTACAACTCCACATTCAGCCTCCATTACTTGAAAAATCCTATCGTTCTTTCCCCCACAATGACCAAGGCATTGCAAGAAGATCAATATCCAAACTTACATAGTGAGACTTGGTAAATCAACCGACGTAAGTTTATCAAATAAGAGCCTTGAAAATCAAAATTCTGATTTTAAATGAAGTTAATATTGGTCGAATGGCATTAAAAACAAAACAAAAAATAGTAAAAAACTCGAAAAGTTATATTAGCACTTACATTTATCTATGCATCAAAAACACAGAACTTGTGTTATGGGTTTTGTTGATTGAAGTTGCTTCAACAACACATTAATGTTTATATTCACAAAGGCCCTTTTATTGAATTTGAACCATTATCATATGGCTCATTGAACTCTGCTTCTTTGAAAGTTTCACGCTAATAATAATATGTTTGTTTATAATTTTTGTTTTGAATATTATTATTTAAACTATAAAAAGAAAGACATCGTATACTTATCACGATTTGTTGCACTAAAAGTTATTCTTACAATTTAGGGTGTTAATCGGGTCAGATTTGAAGGTCTCTATGCATGATGAGGATTGAGGAGCGTTTTTTTTTTTTTTTTTTATAAATTTTATCTTTGGATGAGTTTAGAGCGATGTACCCAAAACAAAGGAAATGCCTAGTCACTTCAGGCTTTTGGGCACGTACTATAAACCGTTTGAACCATGAAGGTGTGAGTGATTCTTTTAAATCGGCAACATCATTATGCATCCATTTTTGACATCTCGGAAATCTATCAATTGCCAAAGATAGTACTTTAGAGACCACGACCGAATGAAAACACGACAATATAGCTAAACAATAGAATGTAAAATATTAACATATGTATGCATCAATGTTGCAGAGCAGCATTCTTATGCCATTGATAAAGAGCAAGGCTGCAAGGCCCTAATCAATGCAAGGAACATGCCAGAAAGTACTAACTACATATAAAAGATTTCTATAATGGTAAGGGACACATATATTAGAAGATTGTGGAGTAATAATTTCTTGGTATTATCATATTGTCATCGGGTGCTTCATGCTCAAATAACACAATTCATGAAACTTAGAAATAGGCTTATACATGTATAAAGATCAAATGTATATAATATACCTATTAACACACCTTCAAGCTGATCATCAATCACGATTTCTTGTGACATGAAATTTGCTTTTTTTTATTTCCCCAACGATCTTTACAGTTGCTGTAAATCCTCAATGTCTTACAAATACTGCACACATGGAGTTAGTGTCCTGCAAATTATTACTGCAATTATTAAAAATCCATATAGTAAAAGATTATAATTATTATTTTTATTTAATCATTAGAGCAGAAATAAATAAAATCGAGGAACTAACCAAGTGTTTGCCCGAAAACTCTCCTGATGGCTACCTTGTTGTGAACGAAAGACCGGATCTCTATTCTTCCAGCAATCTTACCAAACTGAAAAATAATCATAACGCAAGTTTCTCGTTACACACATGCAAAGTTAAATTATATCTGGTAATCAAGTATACGGCTAAACAAACATAATAATGTTACCTTATTATGCTCCACGTTGACTTTCATCAATGCTTCATATGCCTGCATAAATTTCAACAATAAAGTATATATTTACCCCATACAACCGTTGCTATTATTAAATGACTAAAATGGCACGAAAGTTGGTACATAAAAATAATAAGATATAGCATACTAACATTAGCAAAAGCTTGGCTAAGCCGTTGGAGATGATCCACCAAGGAATGCTTTTGCAAAAACTGCTTTCCCAAGGTGTAAGCCAATGATTGCTATGTATTGAAATAGGTAAAAATTAATCACCGATCACTTATGATGATTTGGTCATTTTTTTTTCATTTCAAGTAGACATATCGGACAAATGGGTTGTATAACAAAATAATTTACATAGAAAATGGTTCAAACTGGCTGTTACATCTGCTATTAATCTATTTGTATCTATAAAGCTAACTACGCAACTTGTTATTCTTTCTCGTGTATGTTGCATGTTTGCCATCTTTCCCAAGGCTTTCAATTTGATAGTTTCAAGATACAAAAAAGATACCGATGCTTATACTCTCCCGCTCTCATCATAATCCAGGCGTGAGATAAGTTACTATTTGTTCAAGGGTTCTAGTGTCAAAGAGCGAGCCAAATACATATCAATCAAACCAAATCAATACAAACCTAAAAGTTTCATAGCATATTTATAAACAAAATAGCTCATCTATAAGCACAAACAGGATACGTTAGTTTTTACAGGATGCAACACAAACACAATTCCAACATGCATTATGAGAACAGTTTCAGATTTGTTCTTCTCTTATTTAGATAGGATAGATGCGTACATGTCTGAGGAATAAGTGTGAGCAAAATGGACAGACCCTTATCACTTTTCCATTGTGAGTGATGTTAAACAAACTCCTTGCAACACATCATCTTTTATAATGTTTGACGAACAATATTTTTTAGTTACCAAAAACAATGGATTTTCAGTGATTTGCATATGACAGTGGTAAGATGGTTTTATGATTTATACATTCTTAGAAAGAACGACTCATCTGATCTGATATGTTGAGAGTAGGTCAATTTTAATAATATTACTGGATGTCAGATGACCGAGGCTAAAAACTTGTAAATTAACTGCTCATATTGAAAGCCACATGATAGATATGGTATTCGCAACATGAATGAAAGTGCGAATAAAATATCTGATGTTGGTTTAGGGACACCAAAGAACAATTCCATCATTCTTCTTGCTCACAATGGACCCACGGGTATGTGACTTGCTATAGAAAATTTTGAGAATCATGCAGGTATCCTGTTTGTGTGAGGAAAAATAAAGTGGGCCTGTTTGTGCTTATAGATGGGGCGGGCAGATGGGTCACGCAGGTTAAAAGTTACCAAGGTCTCTTTCTAACCATATGTAATGTAACACAATGGTTATTTTTACAGGATGCAAGACATGTTCATGATAATGATTGGGGTCAACCCAGCCCAACATGCTCATCTTTGTCACCCCTAATCGTTCTACCGTAATTGCTTAAAAAACGTGTAATGCGTAAGAAGGTTTACTTACAGTGGGCGCTTTGATAACGTATATACTCTCTTGAGTGTTTCAACATTCAAAGTCTTTTTTTAGTAGACCAGTTAATCTGCATTTCATTGAACCGGAACTTTTTTGGTTGCCATAGCCTTTAATGCATCTCTTTCACTTGCCAAAAGAAAGGGTGGCAGAGTAAACACCTAAAGTAAGAGTTTGTTAACAACACAGTTAAAAGTTGCAGAGTATAATATCATACATAGAATCCATCCAATCTGGAGTATATTATTCTTGAGGTACATAGGGAGATATTCAACCCTTACTACCAGGTGTAAGAGCTGAGTTATATTTTGCTCGTCTTTTGATGAAAGATCTGTGTTCATCATAGCTTGTCGAACCTCGTTCGTGCTCACAAGAATTTCAACAGCCCCACGTAACTTTTAAAATCAAGTAATGGGTTACAAAACAGCCTTTTCATACAACAGTTAAATGTTTCTAAATCATAAGCCAAACTCAAGAAAAGGAACCAGATACATTCTCAAACTATATTCAGCGATCTAACCAAGTTCAGTGTCCAATTTGCTCAAAGTAAACATAAAAAATTCTTTTGTTGTTTTAGTTAAGAGTGCCTTAAATTCATTAGGTTGCTTTGCATTTTACTTGTTATAGCATTAATGTAAAATTTTTATAAATAATCAAGTTATAAAATTTCCTGTATGAATGTGTACATCATGGAAGTTTAAGCTACATGAGGCTGGGCACACTCATTATGGCAAGATACATAGAGACTATGAAATTCAAAGATTTGACTTTTATAGAATTTATCATACTACATATATACCCCCACAACTAAGCACAGTTTTTTTGCCCAACCGAAGGAAACTACGTCGACAACAATTAGAGGAACATGTTGCAGCTAATGACTATATGCACTATATTGATCAAGTGTTATATAGAATAAAAAAATGTTGTATTGCTGATTGTCATTACCTGATGCAGTTTCACATGAATATATAAAATCAATCCACCTCTATCTACACATGATAATAATCACACAACAACAAAAAAGCATAAAACTTTTTAACATGAGTATTTTTAAAACCATTAGCAATTAAACTTTTAGAAACGTTACTATCAATCAAACAACTTCTAATCCTATTATGATCTTTTTCCGCTGTTTACTGTTGTCAAGTAACAACTATTGTACTACCTGATTAATAACATGTTTACTATCATGTTACAAACTTGAAAAAGAAAATGAATAAGATGTTTAATACATATAAATATGTTTCTACAGAGTTGAAAAATAAAACCTGCTGTTTTTTTGAGTTTTATTGAATGATAAGTATATAGCTGTGATGATGATTTTGTGGGAATAAATGGGGCTATCAATTGAGTTTATATAATGGTTTAAGCCGGTATAAGTTAAGATCCTATTAGGATTCTAATTATAAATGTAATATATTACAAACTGAGCTGTAGTTTTTAAAAATTTATAAAATAATAATAATAACAGTTAAGTCCTACAATTTTTAAAAAGTTACTTAAACAACTACAACTTATTAAAAAACCTAAAATCACAATCAAATTAAAATTAATAAATAATAAATTATAAACTTATAAAAATTAACCTTGAACTCTTCCTTCTCATGTTCTGGCGCAAAATTGAACTCTTCCTCTTCATCGGATTGTTGTTCTTGTATTTTTACCATCGGATTTGTTAAAGTTGTACCATCGATTGATGTTGTTATTAGGTTTTAGGTCGATTGTTGTTAAACCTGTAGAATCGGATCGGCAGCATCGGATTGTTGTTGTTGTTGTTGTTAGCATCTAATTGTTGTTGTGATTGTTGTAGCATACGATTGATTGCTGTTCATATGGATTGTTATTGATATTCTTATGGGTGGTTTTTGTTTACTGTGTTTTTCTTATCTGTGGGAAATATAATGAATACTAATGGGGATACTCCGGTTTTAACAAAATATTTACACTTTAGGCATGCAATATCCAAAAACAACAATAAAGTCCTTGTGTATTTTTGCCTAATTTTAATATTTAGGTATAAAAATGAATTTTAATCAATTATTACACAAATATAGAAAGATTATAGGTTTTTTAAATATTAAAAACCTTTTTAAAAATTAAGATTTAAAAAAAGTTACCAAAATAAGTTGATTTGATTTTTTTGAAATGGAAAAGTCCCCATTAGGGGTTTTATTTTATCATGTAAAAGATAAATGTCGACCACATATTTTTTTTTCTTAATCTGTTATGTTTGCTTATTTGAATGCAGTTATTATGAACGAATAACTTTAATATGTCTTTAATCTATTCAATGTTATTTATTTTACTAAATTAACATTTTAGGTTCTAGAACATGTTATTGTTCATACATCAAACTCGATTAAATGTCTAAAATGGTTACCGTTCATTTCGGGTACCCCGCATGTCTGGTTACCCTCCTAGTACGTTTCGGTTTAAGGTAGAAAAATGAATCTCCCGCCCCTTCATGGATAGTATAAATCTTCTAAATAACTGAACTGAATCACCACGTGAACACCTCTACTTTATACCCTCTAAACGTTTTTTTGTTTCTATAAAAAAACAACAAATATTTTGTTTTTGTTCATACATTCTAAAATGAAAGCACAAGTTACTATGATATATAAATGAATACAAGAGATTGTACATATATGAACGGCTCATGTTATTCTTCTATATGAGATTAAGTAAGGATGTTCGGAAAAGTATTGTTTTTTTCTTTTTACTATCTACATTCAATTACGACTCATGTTATTCCTCTTTATAAGTTTAATCCGCATACACGGGTTTAAAAATGAAGCACGGTTAAAATTGTTATTAACATGAATAAAAATATCAAAATAAAGGCACAGTCGCACGGGTTATTGTGAGATGAAAATAAATATAAGAGATTGTACATATAACAATGACGCATGTAATTTCTCTTTAAAATTAAAATAAAGATATCTGGAAAACAATTTTTCAAGGGTCATTATGTGATTTTGAACACGCATAATGTCTAAAACATGATATCAATAGTTAAATTCAACAACTACAACCTCAACACAATGTCAATTAAACAAAGTCAAATCATTCATCCAATAAAAGTCTATGCAAAATATTAATCGATATTAATACATAATAAAACATTTATGTAAAAAAAACCACGCTCGTACACGAGTGTTATAATCATATAAGTATAAAAGATTTTACATAATTTTACATATAAATCTTATTTAACAACTCCGAGACAAACTTTAGCATACCAAAATATAAATTTACATTTTTAACAATTGTATTATTAAAATTAGATAATATGCAATTTTTATACACAATTAATTGAAATTTAGATATATCGTAACTTAAGTTAGAACACATTATGTAAGATTAATTATGTCAAAGCATCGCGAGTACACGAGAGTATATAACTAGTCTTATATATATAATGTTTTTTTCTTATCTTCTATCCACAGTGAATCCAGCTTCACAAAATTTCAAAAAAGTAAAAATAAATTATAGTTGCGTGTTTATTTGTTGTTTAAAAATGTTACTCACTTTGTGTCATGGATTCTTGACATAGCATTAATGCACAATCTTCCTACCCATTTTCCTACTTACATAATCATATAATATGTCATATGTGTCATAAATAATACTTCTTTCTCTTAATTTAATTTAATTTGTTGATCATTTACACTTATATCACGATCATACAAATATATAAGCGTGATTTTTGTATACCGAGTTTCACATATTTTACGTTGGGGTGCAGTGCTGCACACAAATTGATAGTGTGCGAATAATCTAAGTTACATATAAAACAGGAGGTGTTATTTACAGCAGCTCTTTTTTTTTTTTTTTTTTTTTTTTTTTTTTTTTTTTTTTTTACCTCTATTTGTGTAATACAGTGTTGTAAAATATAAAGTATAACTTGCATAAAATGGTGTATGTATCAGAGTTAGGATCACCGTATGTATCAAAACAAATTGTGTGGATATCAGTTCCCAAAAATTAGTTATTAAAGTGCGCACAAATAATACACTTCTTAATGAAGGGACTGTTTGTAAAAATTTGATGCATTAATTAGCAAAAGTAGGGATAAGGGAGTTAGCATGCATTAATAATTACTCATGTAAACTATCATTAAAAAATAAATTAAAATAGCCCTAGATCGATTAGGCGGCTTTGCACTGAATACTTGCTACGCAAGGAACGATAACAAACCAATAAGTTTCTTATAAATACTTGGTAATTAATGCGCCTTCAGGTTTTTACATCCTCATAACCAATCAAACAAACACAAATACACACACGTACACCTTATTCAAGATTTCTCAATCTTGAAAACACACACAGATCGAGCGATATGACGATGATCGTAAAGTTGAAGAAAACCAACAGTAAACAAAGAGTTAACAAATGCCGAACGATGGTGATCTTCAAACATCTCGAAGAAAACACGGGTTTTCAAGAAAGTGATGCATGCGGTTACGAATGCAAAACGTGCAAGAAAAGGTTTAAATCGTTTCAAGCGCTTGGTGGTCATCAAGGGATCCATAAAAAGATTAAACCCAACGAAGATAACAACGTTGATGTGATGTGCATGTCAGTGCATCGGTGCAAGATATGTACGAAAGAGTTTGAAACTGGGCAGATGTTAGGTGGTCACATGAGGAAACATAGGGTCGAAAAGGAGGAGCTGTGGAGGCAGAAGGAGGGTGGTTCGGTGTTGACGATGGAGGAACTAGAGCGACGTAGGGCAGAAGAAGATGAACGGATGCGGGTTAGAAGAGAGTTGATCTTGGCAGCAAAAGAATGGCGATTATGGTTTTGATTCTTAACATGTGGTTTTTAGACTTGATTTTATTTATTTATTTTTTATTTATTTATTTATTTATTTATTTATTATTTATTTATTATTTATTATTTTTTTATTATTTATTTATTTATTTTTTTTTTTTTTTTTTTCGGTTAGCATGATTCTTTTAATTAGGGTCGAATTGGTACAGAACCGAAGGACAGCGATTCAGTTTTCTTGTTTATTTATATATGACTGATTAACTATAAACTATAACATTGATCTTTAGCTTTACAATGTAAATGACAGTTTGTTGAAGTTGTTATTAATTCAGTTAATTAGTTCCTGATTTCTTTTACACTCAGCATTGCAAAATTCACACATTCATGATTCATATTAACAACCGTTGTTACTGTTATAGTGTAGTCAAAACGGGTAATTTTGGGACGGGTCAAACCTGGACCGGGTGGAGTTGACTTGAAACACCTTTTGGGTAAACCATATAGTTACTTTTTTTTCAAATTTGATTGCATAAGTATATAATTTAATGATCTTTTTGTACTAACATGTTCAAATAATCAAATTACAATCGGCCACATATACACATTACACACACTACGTATCTTGATTAAACCATAAAAATCATACTAATACATATTACATATCAAAGAGACAAGGATAAATCTCGAGCTCGACTTGACTTGAGCTCAATGCCAAAAAACGAGCTCTAAATGTATAACGAGTCCAGCTCGAGTTTATAAAGGCTCGACCTGAGTTTTTATCGAGTTTTTCGAGCTTTTTATTGATATACATGTATATTTTAAGTACGACTTATATACTTTAATGGCTTATATGTAAACAAACATAATGTAAAATAATTATTTTTGAATGCGTCAAACTAATCGAGCCGAGCTCGTTTTGAATTCTGCCTTATCTCATACGGAGTATATTTAGTTTAGATAATTCAAAAATACATTACTAAAAATTAATTGAGATTTCTGAGCCAGCTCGAATCGAAATGGAGCTTCCTCTTTGAAGAATCGTCGAACTCAAACCTCACATAATATTGTCAAGTCGTGCTGAGTCGGATACTGTTAAAAGTTCGAGTTGATTTGAATTGTTTGCATTTCTTGACCCACACAACAAACCTAATGTATAAAATGGGATATTATTCTTCAAAGCATAAATTGGGGGTAACGAAGACATCACAATTTTAATTTGTAAACCAGTTAAATTGTCTGGTACATCAGTTGTGTACACATAAATGTTGGTGACTTGCAAATTACCTTATTTTATTACAGTAGTAAAAACTAAAAAGGTTAAAACACCTACTTTTGAAGGCAGTCTTATAAGCGTTTTTTTTTTTTTTTTTTTAAGTTTTGCAAATAATAAAACCTTTTCCTTGAATCTTCCTATCACACGGTTAAAATCGCTCGTTTGTGTAATTATGGAAAATGCCTGTTGGTTGTTAAGCCATTAGCTTATAAATTTAGCATGCATGTAAACATTCATTGCAAAATTTCAAAAATTAAAATATAACCCTATATCGATTGGCCTTTGCCTTTATAACTTGCTATATATATATATATATATATATATATATATATATATATATATATATATATATATATATATATATATATATATATATATATATATATATATATATATATATATATATGCAAGAAACGATAACAACTTCACTTACCTTTTAACTAGCATTCTCTCCATTTACCCCCTAAACACACACAAACCTTCAAGATTTCTTCATCTTCAAATCACACACACCAAGTTCAAGATATCTCAATCTTGAAAATACACACAGCGATGACTATCGATATGAAGAAAACCAACAGAAACCAAAGTGATCAACGTACAACGATGATTGTAAAACATCTTGAAGAAAACCGTGGTTTTCAAGATAACACTGATCAAGGTGAGTTCGAATGTAAAACATGCAAAAAAATATTCCAAAGTTATCAAGCGCTTGGTGGTCATACGGCGAGCCATAAGAAGATTCCTACTGTGTCTTCTCGGTTGCATCAATGCAAGATATGTGTGAAAGAGTTTAAGACTGCGCAGGGGTTGGGCAGTCACATGAGGATACATGGGCTTGGATCAGGGATAAATGTAGTTGAGGAAAAGGGTCTATCGCAGCAAGAAGCGGAGAAAGAGAAACTTGAAAGTGATCAACGTACAACGATGATTGTAAAACATCTTGAAGAAAACCGGGGTTTTCAAGATAACACTGATCAAGGTGAGTTCGAATGTAAAACATGCAAAAAAAGATTCCAAAGTTATCAAGCGCTTGGTGGTCATACGGCGAGCCATAAGAAGATTCCTACTGTGTCTTCTCGGTTACATCAATGCAAGATATGTCCGAAAGAGTTTAAGACTGCGCAGGGGTTGGGCAGTCACATGAGGATACATGGGCTTGGATCAGGGATAAATGTAGTTGAGGAAAAGGGTCTATCGCAGCAAGAAGCGGAGAAAGAGAAACTTGAAAGTGATCAACGTACAACGATGATTGTAAAACATCTTGAAGAAAACCGGGGTTTTCAAGATAACACTGATCAAGGTGAGTTCGAATGTAAAACATGCAAAAAAAGATTCCAAAGTTATCAAGCGCTTGGTGGTCATACGGTGAGCCATAAGAAGATTCCTACTGTGTCTTCTCAGTTACATCAATGCAAGATATGTCCGAAAGAGTTTAAGACTACGCAGGGGTTGGGCAGTCACATGAGGATACATGGGCTTGGATCAGGGTTAAATGTAGTTGAGGAAAAGGGTCTATCGCAGCAAGAAGCGGAGAAAGAGAAAGTTGAAAGTGATTTGGAGAGTGGTTCATCGGTGTTGACAGTGGTGGAACTAGAGCGTCGTAAGGCAGAAGAAGATGAACAGGTTAGGGTTAGAAGAGAGTTGAACTCGGCAGCGAAAGAATGGCATTTATTTCTTGAATCTTGATAACTTAGGGTTTATAGACGGTATGTAGTCGATTAACATGATTCTTTTTAGAGAGGATTTGGTACAGATGTGAAGAAAGTAGCGATTCAATTTTCTTGTGGATTTATGAGTGATTTGTATTAGGTATAAAATCTTTAGATGTGTGATGTAAATGACAGTTCTGTGGAAGTAGTTCTTGATCCAGTTAAGTAGTTCTTGGGTCAGTTTCTGTGTGTTTTACTGTTTGGTAATAATAGTATAAATGATTGTAATAGTAGTGGTAATCAAGCAATGAGAAATATCCATATAATTTTGACAATGAATTTGATAAGTGATTCCTTTATATCAATATTCCTGATCTTCGATACTTTTTTATTCCGAACAGCAGAACCAAAGAGGTTCTTTGGGTGTGTTTTAAATAATAGTTGATCTGAGTATCTTACTGTGTTCTGGTACATGAAATAAGCACTTTTGAGCAAGCTTGTCCGAATCAAAGTATCTTACTTCAATTTGTATTAATTCTTTGTGTTTCAATATAATCCAGTAGTAGTAGTATTAGTAGTCTTTGATCAACGAGAAAGATTGTTTGTAATCAGAAATCAAGAAAAATCAAGGGGTGAATAGATCTAAGCCCAAAATCAAGGTTTGATCAGTGTTAATGTAGTATTATATTTCAAAGTTGATAAAGTGTAGTTATATTTTAAAAAGATAGGGATGCAATAGGTAAATTAGCCAAGTCAGTTAAGTTAGTTACAAGTCTTTTAGTATATAAAGAGGGTCTTGTCTGTTTGTAAGCAAATTGAGCTCTTTATCTTCGTTATAGATGGTAAATTGGATGGTGTACTCAAAATGGGTAATTTTGAGATGGGTCAAATCAGGGTCGTCTGGAGTTGACTTGAAACACCTTTTGTGTAAACCATATGGTAACTTTTTTATATATAACCAATGTGTTTCAAAATTTGATTGCATAAAAATGTTTGGATTGTAACTCGTTATAAGTTCGGCCATCTGAAATGCACAATACATAAAACAAAAGCCTGATTAAGCGTCTAGAGCAAAGTAAAAATCATAACAATCAAGCGTCTAGAGCAATGTTATACTTCATATGAGATGATTTTTTGTAGAAGATATCATCACTATTAAGTTGCTAATTAAGCAAATTGTGCTCTTTACTTTAGTTGAGAGGTGGTAAAATAAGCGCATGAGGTCAAAATGGGTAATTTTGTTACAGGTGAAAACAATGTTAGCTTAGGTTGACTCGAGGCATGTCTTATCTAATGTAGAACTTTTTATAAAAAAAAAGCTTATATCAAATATGACTGGAAACAAAATGTGATTCTACAAAAATATAAATCACGTGCAATGCAAGTGATATGTTAACTTGGTTTAAATACTCATTTGGAGGGAAAGTTCGTTAGCTTTTTAAAAATGGAAACTCATTTCCCCTCTTTTGTATTGACTTCGTACCATTTTTATTGTAGTTATTATTTATGTAGTCGTCATTCATTAAACAAGAGTTACGAATAAATTATTTTCATATTTTATCCTCAAGAGAAATTTTAAACTCTTGAACCCTTATTTGAAAAGTAAACCTAACCATAAATACAAGGGGAGGGACATTCCATTTGCTTAATACTTAGAGTAAGGGGTATGGCCGTAGCATGCCATTTCGCATGTTGTTGTCTTAACATCGTCATATCAGTATTTCACATTTCACATTCACACACCAAAAATACTACTCTCTCATTTCATATGCCGTTTGTGTGCGATTTCACACTTTTTGAGGGACACCATAACCAATTAAAACACAACCTTAACAATAAAACTTAATTAAAAAAAATAAAAAGTGAAATTGGCGCAATGTGAGTTCACATACATTTCAAATGGCACAAGGGGGTGTGGTGTGATAACATGCAAATGGCATGTCATATGTGGTTGTCACATAGCAATGGCATGCAAATGGCACATGGGGAAAGTGACCACACTCTTTGCTCTTAAGACTTCATAGATTACATATATCATTATTTGCAAAAAAATTGTTGGACAATTGTAGTGGGACTAGGGAGTAATTGTTTGATTCGATTCTTATTAATATATTGTATGATTAGTTCCCCAAATTTATATTTTGTTTTATTAATATTGTGATGTTGGAATCATTGTTGATAGAAGTTTAACGATAATGAAAAGTTTTATGATTTTCCTTTTTGTTACTTATGCATTTTTAAAAGAAGTATTTTGTAAAATTAATTAAAGAGTTATTAACAAAATTACATAATAAAGGTGTTAGTGAAAAATTTTAAGAAGAAATAAACCATTTACTTAACTTTATTCTTAAACATCAATGTTAGTCATAGTCTTGATATAAACAAAAAGACCTACTAATACACAAATTAGTAAATTAGTACCAAATAATTTTATGCACAATGTTAAACATACGGCGTTGTTTTATTTGTTAAGAGAATCACTATGGGTATCATAATGGGTATGGGTTTTGTAAACCCACCACTTTTAGTGGGTTTAGCTTATACCGAATTTTATGAGTTTCATACCCATATTTTAAAACAAAACCCACCAACCAAACAATTTATTGAGAATGAAATCAATTGATTCATTCCCATAAAAAAAAAAAAAAAAAAAAAAAAAAAAAAAAAAAAAAAAAACCATTTTAGTCACATTTTTTACAACAATTTAAAAATAATAATAATAATAATTTAAAAAAAAAATCATATTCTTAATTTAACCTAAAAAATGAAAACCCTAATCTAGCTTTCTCCACTTTTTTCTCTCTAACAATAAAAAAGACGAAATTTTCTAATTTACCATTCAAGTATTTCATTCTAACCTTAGTCACCATTGGTAACAACTCCACCTTCCATCTTTGTTGTTGTCACCCACCGTCGGAATCTAAGATAATCTTGTTAAAAAGGAAAAATATAACTTCATCTTAACGGGGTTTCAAAATTAGCAACTCTTAATCATTCTCTTCTCAAGGAATTTAAAAATGAAGAAAAAAAATCTAAAACTAATGCTACTTTAAGGGTATGTTTAGTTGGTGAAAAATATATTTTTTAAGGAAATTTTTCATAGGAAAATAAAAACTGAAAACCCGTTTAGGCACATTTTTCCAACAATATTTTAAAAAGTGAATTTCTCATTTTTCAAATTTTTACTAGAAAAATGAAAACTCCAATCTATCCTTCTTCACTTTTTTATCTCTAACAAAAACAGGACGTAATTTCTCAATATACCATTTAAATATCTCATTATAACACTAATCACCATTGGTAACATCTCCACATTTCATAATCGCTGTCGTCGTCCTCCGTCGCAATACGAGATAACCTTTTTAAAATAAAAAAATATAACTCTATCTAAAACGGATTTTTAAAATTTACAACTCTTATCCAAAGAAACCATTCACTTTTCAAGAAATTCGGAAACAAAAAACAAGAATATTTTTCCGCGCTTAGCAATTTATGAAAAATCAGTGTCCAATTTAAAACGCCCTCAACTAAATTTTCTTTTCCAAATTTCCCTTTTTTTTAAACCTTTCTATCAACACGTTAAAAAAACTTCAATTCTTGCTTCATTAGTTAAATCTAAACAAAATAGTATTTCTCATGTAAGCTTTCCTTAAATATTAAATCTAAACCGTTGATCAATGATGGGCTTAATTTACCTTGATTACTTGATATGCAAGGAACGATAACAAATTACTAATAAGTTTCCATCAATCTCTTATAGATACTAGCCATACGCCTTCAGGTTTCTACATTCTCATAACAATCATACAAACACAAACACACACACACCTTATTCAAGATTTCTCAATCTTGAAAACACACACAGATCGAGCGATATGATGATTATAAAGTTGAAGAAAACCAACAGAAAACAAAGTGATAATAAATGTAGAAAGATGGTGATCTTTAAACATTTCAAAGAAAACTCGGGTTTTCAAGAAACCGAAGAATACGGGTACGAATACAAAACATGCAAGAAAAGGTTTAAATCGTTTCAAGCACTTGGTGGTCATCAAGGGATCCATAAAAAGATTAAACCCAACGAAGATAACAACGTTGACGTGATGTGCATGTTAAGTCTTAACATTATTCCTACTGGGTCGGTGCATCGGTGCAAGATATGTATGCAAGAGTTTGAAACTGGGCAGATGTTAGGTGGCCACATGAGGAAACATAGGGTCGAAAAAGAGGAGCTGTGGAGGCAGAAGGAGGGTGGTTCGGTGTTGACAATGGAGGAACTAGAGCGACGTAGGGCGGAAGTAGATGAACGGATGCAGGTTAGAAGAGAGTTGATCTTGGCAGCGAAAGAATCAAAACCATAATCGTCATTCTTTCATTTGTCAGTTAAGTTGTTGGTATGTAACAGTGTCTTGTCATTTGTCTGTTTATTCTGAACTCGCCATTGCAAAGTTTACAAGTTAACATTACCAACTAATGTTTATAGTTATATTATTAGGTGATTTCCTGCAACAAGAAATCTATGGCTCTTATTAAGTAACATGTATGATAATTAACTTAATCATAAAACCTAAGCAAATTGGCTATCGTTATAGATGGTAAACTAGACTTAGGGACTATTGGTATTCGACTGAATACAAAGTAACAATGTTTCTGTATATTGAAGTAAAATAACAACAACAGAAATTAAGATAATACTAACGATACTTTATTGATGATTTTGTATTGTATTGTGTTTACAGACTTTGACCTTTTATACATAATGAATCGGTGCCTTCAAAGAGACATGTCGATTCTAAAAGACACGACCTATTCTAAACGTTATAACCCTATATACTAAACGGTTATCTTTTGACCCAGCCCATATCAAATGTCGGTTTACAGGCTTTATACATAAAACATAATACATAATATACACTAACTACCCTTATCTTTGCTTCTATAACATTAATAGTCCAACATTCACCCCCCTAATGTTATAGACGGCAAAGTCTTTAATTCTTCAAAGTTCCTTTTATAGCAATGGTTCATCATCTTCGTACTGAATCAGGTTTGCTTCCGTCTCCATCTTTGGACCGCCTTTGTAGTGTCCAAATTCTTTGCACTTGTAACATCTTATCTGACTCAGGTCTTGATCACCATCTTTTTTCTTCCATGGTTTCCCATTCTTGTCTTGCCTACGTCCTGGTCTTCCTTGACTTGAATTCTCATGACCGCAACGTTCACACTTGTGTTCCTTGGTCTTCTCTTTTTCATCTACTTTGCTGAAAAGTAGGCTACTGGACCCATCTTCTTCTTTGACTGCCTTTTTCGTCCGTTCTTCGAAAGCTTTTAATCTCCCAATGGCTTCTTGAAATGGCATTGTATTAAGATCTGCAAATTGCTCTATTGCTGCAACAATCTGCATAAACTTCTCAGGTACAGAACTTAGGAGTTTCCTAACCAGCCTTTTATCATCCATCGTATGCCCTAAACTGCTTGCTTGTGTTGCAATCTCACTTATCTTCCCGGCATACACATCTAGCGACTCATTGTCTTTCATCTTCAATTGTTCAAACTCTGACTCTAGTGTTTGAACACGTGCCTCCTTAACTCTATCAACTCCAACATGTCGAATTTTCAACGCATCCCAAATCTCCTTTGCCGATTTAAGGTTAGCAACTTGCAATACCATACTTTCTGGAATTGCTTGATATAGCATTGCAATTGCCGAGTTATCTTTCTTTTGATCGACTTCAGTTCCTTGCGTTGGTTCAACCACTTCCCAAATTCCATGGACATTAAAAATTGCTCGAATTTTTACAGCCCAAATTGTATAATTTGTTGAATTGAGAACCGGGTATTGGAACGTCATTGATGTAACACTATCCTTCGTTGGTTCATTCTTATCGCCTGCCATTTTCTTTTTCTTCCTACCTTTTCCAATTTTGATCCGATTTGAAAAATTTACTTTCTAACACCTAAATGTATCCTCCAAGAATAGTAACCTGGTTTCCTATTAACCAACTATCCTTAATCCTCCTAGTTTCACCACAAAACCAAAACAACTCCCTGGTTTCACCACAAAACCAACACAACTTCCTGGTTTCACCACAAAACCAAAACAACTATTCTAATAACAAATCTACTATTCTAATCTTTTCTAATCATAATAATTCTTAATTCCAACACTAAATATCCACAATTCGAAATTGAAAAAAAATAATACTTATCTCACTATGTTCTGCCTTTGGTTCCTCTTCTGCGAATCTTTCCAAAAACGAAATTTTGGGTTTTCTTTTCAATCAATGACCACTTGAACTTGTTCTTCCCTAGATCGATTAACTCTTGCTCTGATACCAAATATTGGTATTCGACTGAATACAAAGTAACAAGGTTTCTGTATATTGAAGTAAAATAACAACAACAGAATTTAAGATAATACTAACGATACTTTATTGATGATTTTGTATTGTATTGTGTTTACAGACTTTGATCTTTTAGACATAATGAATCGGTGCCTTCAAAGAGACATGTCGATTCTAAAAGACACGACCTATTCTAAACGTTATAACCCTATATACTAAACGGTTATCTTTTGACCCAGCCCATATCAAATGTCGGTTTACAGGCTTTATACATAAAACATAATACATAATATACACTAACTACCCTTATCTTTGCTTCTATAACATTAATAGTCCAACATTCACCCCCTAATGTTATAGACGGCAAAGTCATTAATTCTTCAAAGTTCCTTTTATAGCAATGGTTCATCATCTTCGTACTGAATCAGGTTTGCTTCCGTCTCCATCTTTGGACATTCGCCTTTGTAGTGTCCAAATTCTTTGCACTTGTAACATCTTATCTGACTCAGGTCTTGATCACCATCTTTTTTCTTCCATGGTTTCCAATTCTTGTCTTGCCTACGTCCTGGTCTTCCTTGACTTGAATTCTCATGACCGCAACGTTCACACTTGTGTTCCTTGGTCTTCTCTTTTTCATCTACTTTGCTGAAAAGTAGGCTACTGGACCCATCTTCTTCTTTGACTGCCTTTTTCGTCCGTTCTTCGAAAGCTTTTAATCTCCCAATGGCTTCTTGAAATGGCATTGTATTAAGATCTGCAAACTGCTCTATTGCTGCAACAATCTGCATAAACTTCTCAGGTACTGAACTTAGGAGTTTCCTAACCAGCCTTTTATCATCCATCGTATGCCCTAAACTGCTTGCTTGTGTTGCAATCTCACTTATCTTCCCGGCATACACATCTAGCGACTCATTGTCTTTCATCTTCAATTGTTCAAACTCTTACTCTAGTGTTTGAACACGTGCCTCCTTAACTCTATCAACTCCAACATGTCGAATTTTCAACGCATCCCAAATCTCCTTTGCCGATTTAAGGTTAGCAACTTGCAATACCATACTTTCTGGAATTGCTTGATATAGCATTGCAATTGCCGAGTTATCTTTCTTTTGATCGACTTCAGCTCCTTGCGTTGGTTCAACCACTTCCCAAATTCCATGGAAATTAAAAATTGCCCGATTTTTTACAGCCCAAATTGTATAATTTGTTGAATTGAGAACCGGGTATTGGAACATCATTGATGTAACACTATCCTTCGTTGGTTCATTCTTATCGCCTGGCATTTTCTTTTTCTTCCTACCTTTTCCAATTTTGATCCGATTTGAAAATTTTACTTTCTAACACCTAAATGTATCCTCCAAGAATAGTACCCTGGTTTCCTATTAACCAACTATCCTTAATCCTCCTAGTTTCACCACAAAACCAAAACAACTCCCTGGTTTCACCACAAAACCAACACAACTTCCTGGTTTCACCACAAAACCAAAACAACTATTCTAATAACAAATCTACTATTCTAATCTTTTCTAATCATAATAATTCTTAATTCCAACACTAAATATCCACAATTCGAAATTGAAAAAAATAATACTTATCTCACTATGTTCTGCCTTTGGTTCCTCTTCTGCGAATCTTTCCAAAAACGAAATTCAGGGTTTTCTTTTCAATCGATAACCACTTGCACTTGTTCTTCCCTGGATCGATTAACTCTTGCTCTGATACCAAATATTGGTATTCGACTGAATACAAAGTAACAATGTTTATGTATATTGAAGTAAAATAACAACAACAGAATTTAAGATAATACTAACGATACTTTATTGATGATTTTGTGTTGTGTTGTGTTGTGTTTACAGACTTTGAACTTTTATACATAATGAATTGGTGCCTTCAAAGAGACATGTCGATTCTAAAAGACACGACCTATTCTAAACGTTATAACCCTATATAATAAACGGTTATCTTTTGACCCAGCCCATATCAAATGTCGGTTTACAGGCTTTATACATAAAACATAATACATAATATACACTAACTACCCTTATATTTGCTTCTATAACATTAATAGCCCAACATTCACCCCCCTAATGTTATAGACGGCAAAGTCTTTAATTCTTCAAAGTTCCTTTTATAGCAATGGTTCATCATCTTTGTACTGAATCAGGTTTGCTTCCGTCTCCATCTTTGGACATTCGCCTTTGTAGTGTCCAAATTCTTTGCACTTGTAACATCTTATCTGACTCAGGTCTTGATCACCATCTTTTTTCTTCCATGGTTTCCAATTCTTGTCTTGCCTACGTCCTGGTCTTCCTTGACTTGAATTCTCATGACCGCAACGTTCACACTTGTGTTCCTTGGTCTTCTCTTTTTCATCTACTTTGCTGAAAAGTAGGCTACTGGACCCATCTTCTTCTTTGACTGCCTTTTTCGTCCGTTCTTTGAAAGCTTTTAATCTCCCAATGGCTTCTTGAAATGGCATCGTATTAAGATCTGCAAACTGCTCTATTGCTGCAACAATCTGCATAAACTTCTCAGGTACAGAACTTAGGAGTTTCCTAACCAGCCTTTTATCATCCATCGTATGCCCTAAACTGCTTGCTTGTGTTGCAATCTCACTTATCTTCCCGGCATACACATCTAGCGACTCATTGTCTTTCATCTTCAATTGTTCAAACTCTGACTCTAGTGTTTGAACACGTGCCTCCTTAACTCTATCAACTCCAACATGTCGAATTTTCAACGCATCCCAAATCTCCTTTGCCGATTTAAGGTTAGCAACTTGCAATACCATACTTTCTGGAATTGCTTGATATAGCATTGCAATTGCCGAGTTATCTTTCTTTTGATCGACTTCAGTTCCTTGCGTTGGTTCAACCACTTCCCAAATTCCATGGACATTAAAAATTGCCAGAATTTTTACAGCCCAAATTGTATAATTTGTTGAATTGAGAACCGGGTATTGGAACATCATTGATGTAACACTATCCTTCGTTGGTTCATTCTTATCGCCTGCCGTTTTCTTTTTCTTCCAACCTTTTCCAATTTTGATCCGATTTGAAAATTTTACTTTCTAACACCTAAATGTATCCTCCAAGAATAGTACCCTGGTTTCCTATTAACCAACTATCCTTAATCCTCCTAGTTTCACCACAAAACCAAAACAACTCCCTGGTTTCACCACAAAACCAACACAACTTCCTGGTTTCACCACAAAACCAAAACAACTATTCTAATAACAAATCTACTATTCTAATCTTTTCTAATCATAATAATTCTTAATTCCAACACTAAATATCCACAATTCGAAATTGAAAAAAATAATACTTATCTCACTATGTTCTGCCTTTGGTTCCTCTTCTGCGAATCTTTCCAAAAACGAAATTCAGGGTTTTCTTTTCAATCGATGACCACTTGCACTTGTTCTTCCCTGGATCGATTAACTCTTGCTCTGATACCAAATATTGGTATTCGACTGAATACAAAGTAACAATGTTTATGTATATTGAAGTAAAATAACAACAACAGAATTTAAGATAATACTAACGATACTTTATTGATGATTTTGTGTTGTGTTGTGTTGTGTTTACAGACTTCGACCTTTTATACATAATGAATCGGTGCCTTCAAAGAGACATGTCGATTCTAAAAGACACGACCTATTCTAAACGTTATAACCCTATATAATAAACGGTTATCTTTTGACCCAGCCCATATCAAATGTCGGTTTATAGGCTTTATACATAAAACATAATACATAATATACACTAACTACCCTTATATTTGCTTCTATAACATTAATAGCCCAACATTCACCCCCCTAATGTTATAGATGGCAAAGACTTTAATTCTTCAAAGTTCCTTTTGTAGCAACGGTTCATCATCTTCGTACTGAATCAGGTTTGCTTCCATCTCCATCTTTGGACATTCGCCTTTGTAGTGTCCAAATTCTTTGCACTTGTAACATCTTATCTGACGCAGGTCTTGATCACCATCTTTTTTCTTCCATGGTTTCCAATTCTTGTCTTGCCTACGTCCTGGTCTTCCTTGACTTGAATTCTCATGACCGCAACGTTCACACTTGTGTTCCTTGGTCTTCTCTTTTTCATCTACTTTGCTGAAAAGTAAGCTACTAGACCCATCTTCTTCTTTGACTGCCTTTTTCGTCCGTTCTTCGAAAGCTTTTAATCTCCCAATGGCTTCTTGAAATGGCATCGTATTAAGATCTGCAAACTGCTCTATTGCTGCAACAATCTGCATAAACTTCTCAGGTACAGAACTTAGGAGTTTCCTAACCAGCCTTTTATCATCCATCCTTGCCGTTTTCTTCACTTTTATGCTCCAAAAACGTCCAAAATGGCTTCTTTTCCAGAATTCACTCTCCAAGTACCTAAAATCACAAAAGGAACGATTTAGGGCAATATTTGATCAAATAAAGTCGGATTCGGGCTTAAATGACCCCCTAAAAATGGATCATTTTTCGCATCATCAGTTAAACCACTTCCCAAATTCCATGGAAATTAAAAATTGCCCGATTTTTTACAGCCCAAATTGTATAATTTGTTGAATTGAGAACCGGGTATTGGAACATCATTGATGTAACACTATCCTTCGTTGGTTCATTCTTATCGCCTGGCATTTTCTTTTTCTTCCTACCTTTTCCAATTTTGATCCGATTTAAAAATTTTACTTTCTAACACCTAAATGTATCCTCCAAGAATAGTACCCTGGTTTCCTATTAACCAACTATCCTTAATCCTCCTAGTTTCACCACAAAACCAAAACAACTCCCTGGATTCACCACAAAACCAACACAACTTCCTGGTTTCACCACAAAACCAAAACAACTATTCTAATAACAAATCTACAATTCTAATCTTTTCTAATCATAATAATTCTTAATTCCAACACTAAATATCCACAATTCGAAATTGAAAAAAATAATACTTATCTCACTATGTTCTGCCTTTGGTTCCTCTTCTACGAATCTTTCCAAAAACGAAATTCTGGGTTTTCTTTTCAATCGATGACCACTTGCACTTGTTCTTCCCTGGATCGATTAACTCATGCTCTGATACCAAATATTGGTATTCGACTGAATACAAAGTAACAATGTTTCTGTATATTGAAGTAAAATAACAACAACAGAATTTAAGATAATACTAACGATACTTTATTGATGATTTTGTATTGTATTGTGTTTACAGACTTTGACCTTTTATACATAATGAATCGGTGCCTTCAAAGAGACATGTCGATTCTAAAAGACATGACCTATTCTAAACGTTATAACCCTATATACTAAACGGTTATCTTTTGACCCAGCCCATATCAAATGTCGGTTTACAGGCTTTATACATAAAACATAATACATAATATACATTAACTACCCTTATCTTTGCTTCTATAACATTAATAGTCCAACATTCACCCCCCTAATGTTATAGACGGCAAAGTCTATAATTCTTCATAGTTCCTTTTATAGCAATGGTTCATCATCTTCGTACTGAATCAGGTTTGCTTCCGTCTCCATCTTTGGACATTCGCCTTTGTAGTGTCCAAATTCTTTGCACTTGTAACATCTTATCTGACTCAGGTCTTGATCACCATCTTTTTTCTTCCATGGTTTCCAATTCTTGTCTTACCTACGTCCTGGTCTTCCTTGACTTGAATTCTCATGACCGCAACGTCCACACTTGTGTTCCTTGGTCTTCTCTTTTTCATCTACTTTGCTGAAAAGTAGGCTACTGGACCCATCTTCTTCTTTGACTGCCTTTTTCGTCCGTTCTTCGAAAGCTTTTAATCTCCCAATGGCTTCTTAAAATGGCATCGTATTAAGATCTGCAAACTGCCCTATTGCTGCAACAATCTGCATAAACTTCTCAGGTACAGAACTTAGGAGTTTCCTAACCAGCCTTATATCATCCATCGTATGCCCTAAACTGCTTGCTTGTGTTGCAATCTCACTTATCTTCCCGGCATACACATCTAGCGACTCATTGTCTTTCATCTTCAATTGTTCAAACTCCGACTCTAGTGTTTGAACACGTGCCTCCTTAACTCTATCAACTCCAACATGTCGAATTTTCAACGCATCCCAAATCTCCTTTGCCGATTTAAGGTTAGCAACTTGCAATACCATACTTTCTGGAATTGCTTGATATAGCATTGCAATTGCCGAGTTATCTTTCTTTTGATCGACTTCAGTTCCTTGCGTTGGTTCAACCACTTCCCAAATTCCATGGACATTAAAAATTGTCCGAATTTTTACAGCCCAAATTGTATAATTTGTTGAATTGAGAACCGGGTATTGGAACATCATTGATGTAACACTATCCTTCGTTGGTTCATTCTTATCGCCTGCCGTTTTCTTTTTCTTCCTACCTTTTCCAATTTTGATCCGATTTGAAAAATTTACTTTCTAACACCTAAATGTATCCTCCAAGAATAGTACCCTGGTTTCCTATTAACCAACTATCCTTAATCCTCCTAGTTTCACCACAAAACCAAAACAACTCCCTGGTTTCACCACAAAACCAACACAACTTCCTGGTTTCACCACAAAACCAAAACAACTATTCTAATAACAAATCTACTATTCTAATCTTTTCTAATCATAATAATTCTTAATTCCAAAACTAAATATCCACAATTCGAAATTGAAAAAAATAATACTTATCTCACTATGTTCTGCCTTTGGTTCCTCTTTTGCGAATCTTTCCAAAAACGAAATTCTGGGTTTTCTTTTCAATCGATGACCACTTGCACTTGTTCTTCCCTGGATCGATTAACTCTTGCTCTGATACCAAATATTGGTATTCGACTGAATACAAAGTAACAATGTTTCTGTATATTGAAGTAAAATAACAACAACAGAATTTAAGATAATACTAACGATACTTTATTGATGATTTTGTATTGTATTGTGTTTACAGACTTTGACCTTTTATACATAATGAATCGGTGCCTTCAAAGAGACATGTCGATTCTAAAAGACACGACCTATTCTAAACGTTATAACCCTATATACTAAACGGTTATCTTTTGACCCAGCACATATCAAATGTCGGTTTACAGGCTTTATACATAAAACATAATACATAATATACACTAACTACCCTTATCTTTGCTTCTATAACATTAATAGTCTAACATTCACCCCCCTAATGTTATAGACGGCAAAGTCTTTAATTCTTCAAAGTTCCTTTTATAGCAATGGTTCATCATCTTCGTACTGAATCAGGTTTGCTTCCGTCTCCATCTTTGTACATTCGCCTTTGTAGTGTCCAAATTCTTTGCACTTGTAACATCTTATCTGACTCAGGTCTTGATCACCATCTTTTTTCTTCCATGGTTTCCAATTCTTGTATTGCCTACGTCCTGGTCTTCCTTGACATGAATTCTCATGATCGCAACGTTCACACTTGTGTTCCTTGGTCTTCTCTTTTTCATCTACTTTGCTAAAAAGTAGGCTACTGGACCCATCTTCTTCTTTGACTGCCTTTTTCGTCCGTTCTTCGAAAGCTTTTAATCTCCCAGTGGCTTCTTGAAATGGCATCGTATTAAGATCTGCAAACTGCTCTATTGCTGCAACAATCTGCATAAACTTCTCAGATACAGAACTTAGGAGTTTCCTAACCAGCCTTTTATCATCCATCGTATGCCCTAAACTGCTTGCTTGTGTTGCAATCTCACTTATCTTCCCGGCATACACATCTAGCGACTCATTGTCTTTCATCTTCAATTGTTCAAACTCCGACTCTAGTGTTTGAACACGTGCCTCCTTAACTCTATCAACTCCAACATGTCGAATTTTCAACGCATCCCAAATCTCCTTTGCCGATTTAAGATTAGCAACTTGCAATACCATACTTTCTGGAATTGCTTGATATAGCATTGCAATTGCCGAGTTATCTTTCTTTTGATCGACTTCAGTTCCTTGGGTTGGTTCAACCACTTCCCAAATTCCATGGACATTAAAAATTGTCCGAATTTTTACAGCCCAAATTGTATAATTTGTTGAATTGAGAACCGGGTATTGGAACATCATTGATGTAACACTATCCTTCGTTGGTTCATTCTTATCGCCTGCCGTTTTCTTTTTCTTCCTACCTTTTCCAATTTTGATCCGATTTGAAAAATTTACTTTCTAACACCTAAATGTATCCTCCAAGAATAGTACCCTGGTTTCCTATTAACCAACTATCCTTAATCCTCCTAGTTTCACCACAAAACCAAAACAACTCCCTGGTTTCACCACAAAACCAACACAACTTCCTGGTTTCACCACAAAACCAAAACAACTATTCTAATAACAAATCTACTATTCTAATCTTTTCTAATCATAATAATTCTTAATTCCAAAACTAAATATCCACAATTCGAAATTGAAAAAAATAATACTTATCTCACTATGTTCTGCCTTTAGTTCCTCTTTTGCGAATCTTTCCAAAAACGAAATTCTGGGTTTTCTTTTCAATCGATGACCACTTGCACTTGTTCTTCCCTGGATCGATTAACTCTTGCTCTGATACCAAATATTGGTATTCGACTGAATACAAAGTAACAATGTTTCTGTATATTGAAGTAAAATAACAACAACAGAATTTAAGATAATACTAACGATACTTTATTGATGATTTTGTATTGTATTGTGTTTACAGACTTTGACCTTTTATACATAATGAATCGATGCCTTCAAAGAGACATGTCGATTCTAAAAGACACGACCTATTCTAAACGTTATAACCCTATATACTAAACGGTTATCTTTTGACCCAGCACATATCAAATGTCGGTTTACAGGCTTTATACATAAAACATAATACATAATATACACTAACTACCCTTATCTTTGCTTCTATAACATTAATAGTCTAACATTCACCCCCCTAATGTTATAGACGGCAAAGTCTTTAATTCTTCAAAGTTCCTTTTATAGCAATGGTTCATCATCTTTGTACTGAATCAGGTTTGCTTCCGTCTCCATCTTTGTACATTCGCCTTTGTAGTGTCCAAATTCTTTGCACTTGTAACATCTTATCTGACTCAGGTCTTGATCACCATCTTTTTTCTTCCATGGTTTCCAATTCTTGTATTGCCTACGTCCTGGTCTTCCTTGACATGAATTCTCATGATCGCAATGTTCACACTTGTGTTCCTTGGTCTTCTCTTTTTCATCTACTTTGCTAAAAAGTAGGCTACTGGACCCATCTTCTTCTTTGACTGCCTTTTTCGTCCGTTCTTCGAAAGCTTTTAATCTCCCAGTGGCTTCTTGAAATGGCATCGTATTAAGATCTGCAAACTGCTCTATTGCTGCAACAATCTGCATAAACTTCTCAGATACAGAACTTAGGAGTTTCCTAACCAGCCTTTTATCATCCATCGTATGCCCTAAACTGCTTGCTTGTGTTGCAATCTCACTTATCTTCCCGGCATACACATCTAGCGACTCATTGTCTTTCATCTTCAATTGTTCAAACTCCGACTCTAGTGTTTGAACACGTGCCTCCTTAACTCTATCAACTCCAACATGTCGAATTTTCAACGCATCCCAAATCTCCTTTGCCGATTTAAGGTTAGCAACTTGCAATACCATACTTTCTGGAATTGCTTGATATAGCATTGCAATTGCCGAGTTGTCTTTCTTTTGATCGACTTCAGTTCCTTGCGTTGGTTCAACCACTTCCCAAATTCTATGGACATTAAAAATTGCCCGAATTTTTACAGCCCAAATTGTATAATTTGTTGAATTGAGAACCGGGTATTGAAACATCATTGATGTAACACTATCCTTCGTTGGTTCATTCTTATCGCCTGGCATTTTCTTTTTCTTCCTACCTTTTCCAATTTTGATCCGATTTGAAAATTTTACTTTCTAACACCTAAATGTATCCTTCAAGAATAGTACCCTGGTTTCCTATTAACCAACTATCCTTAATCCTCCTAGTTTCACCACAAAACCAAAACAACACCCTGGTTTCACCACAAAACCAACACAACTTCCTGGTTTCGCCACAAAACCAAAACAACTATTCTAATAACAAATCTACTATTCTAATCTTTTCTAATCATAATAATTCTTAATTCCAACTCTAAATATCCACAATTCGAAATTGAAAAAAATAATACTTATCTCACTATATTCTGCCTTTGGTTCCTCTTCTGCGAATCTTTCCAAAAACGAAATTCTGGGTTTTCTTTTCAATCGATGACCACTTGCACTTGTTCTTCCCTGGATCGATTAACTCTTGCTCTGATACCAAATCTTGGTATTCGACTGAATACAAAGTAACAATGTTTCTGTATATTGAAGTAAAATAACAACAACAGAATTTAAGATAATACTAACGATACTTTATTGATGATTTTGTATTGTATTGTGTTTACAGACTTTGACCTTTTATACATAATGAATCGATGCCTTCAAAGAGAAATGTCGATTCTGAAAGACACGACCTATTCTAAACGTTATAACCCTATATACTAAACGGTTATCTTTTGACCCAGCCCATATCAAATGTCGGTTTACAGGCTTTATACATAATACATAATATACACTAACTACCCTTATCTTTGCTTCTATAACATTAATAGTCCAACATTCACCCCCCTAATGTTATAGACGGCAAAGTCTTTAATTCTTCAAAGTTCCTTTTATAGCAATGGTTCATCATCTTCGTACTAAATCAGGTTTGCTTTCGTCTCCATCTTTGGACATTCGCCTTTGTAGTGTCCAAATTCTTTGCACTTGTAACATCTTATCTGACTCAGGTCTTGATCACCATCTTTTTTCTTCCATGGTTTCCAATTCTTGTCTTGCCTACGTCCTGGTCTTCCTTGACTTGAATTCTCATGACCGCAACATTTACACTTGTGTTCCTTGGTCTTCTCTTTTTCATCTACTTTGCTTAAAAGTAGGCTACTGGACCCATCTTCTTCTTTGACTGCCTTTTTCGTCCGTTCTTCGAAAGTTTTTAATCTCCCAATGGCTTCTTGAAATGGCATCGTATTAAGATCTGCAAACTGCTCTATTGCTGCAACAATCTGCATAAACTTCTCAGGTACAGAACTTAGGAGTTTCCTAACCAGCCTTTTATCATCCATCGTATGCCCTAAACTGCTTGCTTGTGTTGCAATCTCACTTATCTTCCCGGCATACACATCTAGCGACTCATTGTCTTTCATCTTCAATTGTTCAAACTCCGACTCTAGTGTTTGAACACGTGCCTCCTTAACTCTATCAACTCCAACATGTCGAATTTTCAGCGCATCCCAAATCTCCTTTACCGATTTAAGGTTAGCAACTTGCAATACCATACTTTCTGGAATTGCTTGATATAGCATTGCAATTGCCGAGTTGTCTTTCTTTTGATCGACTTCAGTTCCTTGCGTTGGTTCAACCACTTCCCAAATTCTATGGACATTAAAAATTGCCCGAATTTTTACAGCCCAAATTGTATAATTTGTTGAATTGAGAACCGGGTATTGGAACATCATTGATGTAACACTATCCTTCGTTGGTTCATTCTTATCGCCTGGCATTTTCTTTTTCTTCCTACCTTTTCCAATTTTGATCCGATTTGAAAATTTTACTTTCTAACACCTAAATGTATCCTCCAAGAATAGTACCCTGGTTTCCTATTAATCAACTATCCTTAATCCTCCTAGTTTCACCACAAAACCAAAACAACTCCCTGGTTTCACCACAAAACCAACACAACTTCCTGGTTTCGCCACAAAACCAAAACAACTATTCTAATAACAAATCTACTATTCTAATCTTTTCTAATCATAATAATTCTTAATTCCAACACTAAATATCCACAATTCGAAATTGAAAAAAATAATACTTATCTCACTATGTTCTGCCTTTGGTTCTTCTTCTGCGAATCTTTCCAAAAACGAAATTCTGGGTTTTCTTTTCAATCGATGACCACTTGCACTTGTTCTTCCCTGGATCGATTAACTCTTGCTCTGATACCAAATATTGGTATTCGACTGAATACAAAGTAACAATGTTTCTGTATACTGAAGTAAAATAACAACAACAGAATTTAAGATAATACTAACGATACTTTATTGATGATTTTGTATTGTATTGTGTTTACAGACTTTGACCTTTTATACATAATGAATCGGTGCCTTCAAAGAGACATGTCGATTCTAAAAGACATGACCTATTCTAAACGTTATAACCCTATATACTAAACGGTTATCTTTTGACCCAGCCCATATCAAATGTCGGTTTACAGGCTTTATACATAAAACATAATACATAATATACACTAACTACCCTTATCTTTGCTTCTATAACATTAATTGTCCAACAGGGACGGGTCAAACCTATTAAGGTTGGCTGGAATTGGCTACTTGACTCGAAAAAAATACCTCTTGTGTAAATCATATACTAGTTACTTTTTATAAAAAGTGGTTATTTCTTAACTCTATAATTATTGCCGCTCAAGATTTACATATTGCGGCTAAAGATTTTTGAAACTTAATTTGTTTCACCCCTCTCAACCCTTCATCAACAAAACTTTTCCGCTTAAAACGCTTTACACCTTTATTGTATGTGTATATGCTTAGATCCCTAAGGGGAAAAAGTTCAACAAATATCAAAAGCATTTTGGCGGCGAAAGTTTGCACTCAACTCATGTAGTTTGACGAAGGGGAACTTTTTTTAATGCATTCCTGTTGAGAATGAAGAAGAGATATCTTTTTTTGAAGTGGAAATTTGTTGTTATTATCTTTGTAAAAAAAATGATCTGAAATACATCTGCTAAAGTAATTTGTAGAGCATAAGATGTACTGAGTACCACCCATCACCAATTTTCAGAGCACATTCATTAGTTTATTATAAATAAATAAAAATCATGTTGTGTGAGTAAATATTTTAAAATCCAAGTAAGTATTTGAACTCCATCTTATGTTTCCACCTTTCTTGCAGGGTCAAAATGGGTAGGTTCTTTCAGCACACATCAAGGTGGGTTAGATCAACACATAAACACTTGTGTATCTCTCTGTGTAACATATATAAATGATGAATATCTAATAATAAGTTTAAAAACTCTTTTTTGATCCCATCATGCATTAATATGTTGCAAACTTCAAAGCAAATAAAATGTGACAGAATGCACAGCTGCATACACATGATAACGGTGGTGCATACCCACTCCAGCAAATTAATGCAAATATTTCTGCAATCGCCTATGGAAACCCACAAACGGAACAGGAGGTGCATGACCTACAACGCTAAAAGGGTTAAAGTTTTACAAGTCACAACCTTAATGACTACAACGTACAACGAAACAAGCTAATATCAGTCTTGACAAACAAGTCATTCCATATGCGAATTTTGTGTTTCAACATTTCTATCACCTCAATCTCTTCTTTCTTGTGCTTACTCTTCTTTTAGCCGTTTCCTCTTCATGCAATTACATCAACTTCTACCATTCTTCCTATATTTAGTGACTCGTTGGAGACTTCCTTTTCGACTTGCTCCTTCCTATATGAGAAATAAAGATTAACAAATTCAGAGGGTGATAGTAAGAAAGGCGGAAGCATATTTTTTGATATTTAAAAACAGAGTTGTAATGCACACAGCTCGTTGGAGACTTCCTTTTCAACTTCCTTTTCAACTTCTACCATTCTGTCAATTATAAAGATTAACAACTTCACGAAGTGCCTTGGAATGTACACAGCTCATATAGTCATATATGTAATGTACGTTTACTAGTGATTTCCGACTATACTTTCCCATGTCATCTATCTAATTTCACTAGCTTTCGGTTTCCATATATGTTGTATATCTATTGCACTCTAAGTGTGGATGATTATACAATCACCTTCAGCCAGTGTGGTGCTACAACTATGCTCAAGTAGTGTACATTTCCTTTGACTGTTCCAAGTTAGCACACATGATTCTTTGAAAAAAGTCATACCTAGACAATAGACAGTTACACGAGTTCAGACTTCTATCATAAATTGAAGTGCAGTTTTACAAATTTTAAGGCCATCTTTGTTCATACATGGAATCCATAACATAAACTTTATCCACTTTTTAATTCATTGTCTTCATGCATAGGCCATTTATCACCCCTCGGCAGCAGACTTTGGTCCCAAGTTGCTAGGAGTATTTAAAAATGGGATGGTGCAATACTTTATACATGCCTTCACTCTGGGTGTGTCTAGGCTCATGAGATATATAGAAACCCCATATTTGGTCTAACAGAAAACTCGTAAAAAACCTAACTCATGCTAATCAGAAGATAGAAAGCATGCAATTGATAGAATTTCACAATCATGATATTCCAAGTCTACAAAAACTCCCAAAGTAAGACACTGTTATTACCAGAAAAGTAATAACAACCAATATTAATAGGAAAAGAACAATAATTTGCAAGTAAATGACGAAGAATATACATACCAATGTTTCAAAGTTCAATCTCTGGACGAGTGAGTGCCAAGATACTACGTGTTGGAGTTTGTGGATAAATATTAATACATGTATGTCTAGTATCGAACTCGAGACCTCGGGATTGCACACATTACGTATGAAGGTATTAATGAGTAATAATTAATATATAAGTAATTGTATATTTAATTATTTAAAACACAAGTAAATGTTTAAATGATGTTAGTAATTAACAAGTATTGACTAATGATCAATAAATATCAAAGATAAAGGACTAATGTGAAATTAGGAGTCGAGAAGGATCCGGAAGCCCTTGTGGGCTTGTGGCCGGTCGTGGTATGGGTAAGGAAACCCATTCCTTATCCAACTTGTGCTCCAAGTTTTCATTAGTATATATAAAAGGCTTAGGTTATTTGTTTCACATCTTTTGTGTGCATGCTATAACCTAAACTTGTTTTTCTTCCTCTTTTCTTTGATGGCCGATCGAATACAAATCCTCAAGGGTTTTCGATTGGTTTGTTTTATTAAATAAACTCTTGGGTTTTATTTACTAGCATAAACATTAATTCGGTTATAGTACGTGTGTACAAGAACGAGGTAATTACTCACTATAGTAATTATCAAGGGATCGATTAACAAAATGGTAAGGGGTTAATCATTGATCCATATAAACCCTAATTAGGGTTCGTCACATGTTCAAGATTTATTAATTGATTCTTGTTTTGCTACAATCACTTAATGTACGTTCCTATTTAATTTATGTTGATCTTTTATATGTTATAGATGTTCCTACGCTTCCGTATATGTGTTTACCTATTTTATGATTGTCATGATTCTTATATTTTAACAGTGGTATCACGAGCTTGCTATAACATGTAATTGATTACATAAAACACATAAAAAAATGAATTTTGATTGTTTTAGATACATGTTAGGTTGTTTTTTTTTATCTAGGGTTCTTTTAAATTTCCTAAACCCTAAAAAATTTGGGGAGGGGGGTCGATTACCTCTTTATCCAAATTAGGGTTTGTGTTTTTTAATATTAATTGAATTAGAAACCCTAGGTTGCCTACATGTTTATGTGTTATTTGGGCGTATCCTATGACCTAATTGGTAATTGTTATGCTTTGATCCGTGACGAAACATGCATGTAAGTCATGGGTTATTAATTGTTTTTAATTGTTAAGTTTTGTCACATGTTTAGATAGATCTATATTGAGGAAGACCTCATAATTATTAAAATCAATTTATGTGCTATGTGGTATGTGATTGACTTTGGTCTACGCAATTGATTCGTCAATGTATGTGGCTCACTTCCTTCAAGAAGTGAAGGCCTTATTTGATTATATGCATATTGAAATCTAGAATTGATTTTATTAGGATCTTTTCTAATCAGGAATGCATGTAGCTAATTGTTTCACCTTATAATTGTCATGTTTATTAGTTGCTTGATTTGTCTTTTATTACTTGTTTTATTGTTTTATTTTGTTGGACACGTTGTAAGCAATAAAAGGGTAATTTTTATAAAGAAAATTAAATGGACTAATAATGGTGAAACCTTAAGTGATAATGATTGAATCTTGCGGTGTCTTATGTGCCAAAAAAGGTTCGCTTCGCACGGTAATTCGCTCCAAGGCGAAACTAGCAAGATTCATACTTTGTTACATGTTTTAAGATTTAATCCATAAACTTTTGCTTGATTGATGTTTTGTACACATGTTTTTAAAAGTAACTCCTTTAAGACAAATTCATAGTCGTGGTAAGAAGGCTTGGAAAGAGCCTTAGAGTCTGCCTTGGTTATCACACTTACGAATACGTCTTAAACGATTTTCTTTTAAATTCATTCTTGTAAAAAATCATCTTAAGGTATTTTACCTCAAGTAAAACTTTTTGTGTGGAAAACTAGAAGGAGGGTTGAATAGTTTTACATCTTTTTAATTAGTTGTAAAAAGAGTTTTAGTGTTTACTTAATTTTTAAAACTTAGATTCGATAATATGTGATCTCAAGTGTTGCACAATACAAACAAATATCAATATGAAATATATAACAATGATAAGTAATGAAATAAGTAAGAGATGGAAAGATCGAACCGCGAGACAAGAGATTTATAGTGGTTCGGCTACAAGGACACCTTCCTTGCCCTACTCTACTCCCCGAGCACCTAACTCGAAAGTTTTCTTCACTATATCAACAAGCTCCCTTATGGCAGAGAAAACCTTACACACCAATTTACACACCAATGTACACACCAATTTACACACCAATAATCACACCACAACACCTTCACACCTAAGTCACACCTTCTACACACCTTCTTCAAATCAATCTACTTCACAACTAACTACTTCAACTCTATCTTCTTCACACCAATAGATTTCCTAGCTTTTCTTCTTCACACCAAGCTATCAACTAATCACACAATCTATATCTAACACAACTAACTACAAGCAAATATTCACAACAATCTTCACAAAGAATATGTAAATAATCTTGATGATACACCAACAACTTGGATGTGGAGATCACAACAAGTTGTAATACTTCTTGTCTAGGAAGATAGAAGTATTCTTCTCTTGCACTTGAGAGGATGGAAATTGGATCACTTTGAAACAAAGAATATATACACTTATGATCAAAGGATGAGAGAATAGAGAAATAGATCTGGATCAGAAAGTTTAGAAGTGCAAAAGGTAAGAAAAATCTGAGGGATGAATCAGTATTTAAAGGGGGGGAAAATACTGTTCTGGAGCGTGCCGGTCCCCTTAATTGTAGGTCGGTCCCCTTAATGATTAAGGGGGCCGCCTAGTAAAATTAAGGGGGCCGCCCTCCTGAACGTTTCAAAAGTTTTCTGGATAAAATTTGCCCTTTTTGGTTGGAAATTTGAAATCATATTTTTGTGGTTTAATAAAGCTATACCAAAAATGATTTACAAATATATATAAAATGTTAAAATCATTTTATATAATGTTATGTATTAATATAAAATTTCCTTTGATCATGAAATGTAATAAACTCTTTGTTTATTCATACCTTAAGTGATATGGAAGCAAAGACAAGTATTAAGCACCAAAAACTTGTTTATGTCATAAGTTTTAGATTAATGAGTTTATGCTTTGTAATTATCAAAACATAGAGACATTGTTAATATGCTAACAATGTTTTAAGACATTATTTATGTCAACAATCTCCCCTTTTTTGATGATTACAAAACCTTAAACTCATGAGGTCTAAAACATAATTTTTAGACAAGAATTTAGAGTTTAACATTCTCTTCTCCCCCTTTTTGTAAAATCAAAAAGGTAAATGCTCTCCCTTGATGTAAACTCCCCCTCATTTGAGAGCATCAAAGGAATGAGCTATGGAAGTCTTGGCTACACAAAATATTAGAAAAGAACAAGGCACATATATATGCAAAGCAATAGTTATAAAAATAGATTCATTCAAGCATCATAGAAAACATTACAATATTTAATATGCTTAAGGCATATTAATCATAATAAAACAAAAGGAAGAACATAGTCCTATATAGCCTAAAGAAGCACTTGGACTTGCTTGCAACTCATAGTTGATTGTGTTATTTGCTTGAATGGAAACATAAGCATAAAGCTTAGATGTTTGATTGAGAGGGATATGGGGTGGAGTATGGAGCGGAAGAGGTGGATCTCACGATGTTGTATCGTGTTAAGGGTGGTATTGGATGATTACGAGTGAGAAGATATTCAATCCAAGAAATATCTTCACTCAAGTAGAGCATTTGTTTTTGAAGGAATATGCAACATGGGCAAAAGTGAGTGTGGTTGGTAACTTGATCCAAATTGAGAGAGTGGGGAAGGCAATTTGCATAGGGTGATGATGGAGGTTGCCCTTTGTTGCGTTGTGCAAGATGCATAGCAAGGAGATCACTAAGATCATGGATTTGGTTTATTTCATCACGGAACTTTTGCTTTTCCGTGGCAATGTGAAGAGGATCATAGGTTTGGTATGGATGTGTTGGATTTGTGTAGTTGGAATTGTAGGAAGATGGTTGGCCAATGTTGTATGGTTTGTAAAGAGGATCAAATGAATGACCTTGTGGGTTTGAGGTAAAGTTTGGGAAGTAAGAAGTTGGAGGTGTTGAATGACTTCCAATCTCATTGGTTATGATGGATTTGTTTCGAGGGCTTTTTCTTCGCCAAACGGGTTTTTCCGTCATCCTTGCTAGCCTTGAGGCTTTTGATTCTGGTTTGTTTGGAGAGTTCATGATGGGATGAATGGATAGTTTTGAAGATTGGGGATATTTATAGTGTAAGATTTGTGTGTTTAAGGATGGATAAGGTTTGTTTGGAAGATTGGGACAAAGTATGTTGGTTAAAATTGGGAAATGTAGGTTGAAATGGGCTAAAAAGCATAAAAGATTCTGTAAACCCGACCATCAGATGGCCGGTCCCCTTAATTAGGGGGCGGTCCCCTTAATAATTAAGGGGGCCGCCTTACATAATTAAGGGGGCCACCCATCTGGTGATTTCCAGGTTGCCAAAATTGGGTTTTTGGCAGAAAATTTTCAGAAAGGTTATGTGTTTGGATTAGAGTTCAAGCAAGTTCAATTCTCTTAGGCAATATAGAATCTAATCTAATTAAGATATGGCATGCATGCAAGAAGACACATAATCAACACATAATAAGCAATAGGAGGTAAGTAAAGGCAAGCACACTTAAGTTTCCTAAGGCACCTATCTTAGATAAAAGGCAAAGGCAATTAGTGAGTGAAAAGCTAGTGATGGATCAAGATGACATCATTATTAAGGAATTTGTCCTAGTGAGTGTCTATATGCAACAAATGTGGAGTTGTGATTGTTTCGACTCCTAGATGCACAACGAAATAACGATCCTAAGAAACAATCCAAATGATCTCCTTGATTCAATTTTTGCTCGATCATGAATGTCAAAGACATATATTAGATTTTATACCTTGACAATTTATGTGCGAGTTTATGCATGATTTTGAAAGACAATATTTTTTTTTTTTTTTTTTTTTTTTTACACTTTGTCAACAATGCAAGGAAAATGATCTTCATGTGATTCCTAGATTGTGAGAATAATTTTTTTAGAAAGAATTGATTGAGTTTTACAAAAAGGTTTATGCAAAGAAAATGAATCTTCTCAATCTTTAATTTTGTGCGAAATAGATTGCTAGACTCAGAAAAGGTGAAATGAAAAAAAATAAATTTCATGCAAGTATAAATTTGAATTAATTCAATATAATTTAGTCAACTTGTTCCATCATTCCTAATCCTAAACACAAGTGGTTGAATAATTCACGCTTAAGGGGTTTTGTGAATATATCCGCAATGTTGTCTTCCGATGCAACCTTTTCTATAGATATATTTCCTTTTTGTACATTATCCCTAAGAAAATGGTGACGTATTTCTATGTGTTTAGTCCTAGAGTGTTGCACCGGATTTTTACTTAAATCTATTGCACCTTTGTTATCGCACATAATGGGGACATTTTCTAACCTAATGCCATAGTCTACGAGAGCTTGTTTCATCCATAGTGCTTGTTGACATGCCTTTCCGGCGCTTACATATTCGGCTTCGGTTGTAGAAATAGCAAGAGCGGTTTGCTTCTTCGAAAACCAAGACGTTAGACAACATCCCATAAGCGTGCAAATACCGCTAGTGCTCTTTCTATCTACGTAGTCTCCCGCATGATCCGAATCCGCATAGACAATGGTTTCTATGCCGGATTCCTTAGGATACCATAATCCTAAGTGTATAGTGCCTTTAACGTATCGTAAGATACGCTTAACCGCTTCTAGGTGAGAGGTTTTGGGATCCTCTTGAAAACGGGCACAAAGGCAGACACTAAACATGATATCGGGTCTACTTGCCGTCAAGTATAGTAAACTACCTATCATTCCTCTATACTTGGTGTTATCTACGAACTCACCTTCATCGTCCTTTGTGAGCTTTACCTCCGTAGACATGGGTGTTTTTATGGGTTTTGAGTCTTCTAGGCCAAATTTCTTAAGAATTTCCTTAATGTACTTAGATTGGTTAAAGAATATTCCATCTTCTAATTGTTTTATTTGTAATCCTAGGAAGAAGTTAAGTTCACCCATCATACTCATCTCAAACTCATCATGCATGATTTTGGCAAATTCATCACACATGTCTTGATAAGTCGATCCAAATATAATGTCATCAACATATATTTGAACAATGATGAGATTAGGGTCTTTCCTTTTAGTGAAAAGAGTGTTATCTACCATTCCCATGGAATAATCATGTTTAATAAGAAAAGCTTTTAATCGATCATACCAAGCTTTGGGAGCTTGTTTGAGTCCATACAAAGCTTTCTTTAACTTATAAACATAATCAGGTTTTGCGAAGTCAATGAATCCTGGAGGTTGTGCCACATATACCTCCTCATTGATAAAACCATTAAGGAATGCACTTTTCACATCCATTTGGAATAACTTAAAATCTAGGGCGCAAGCATAGGCAAGTAATATCCTAATTGATTCTAGTCTAGCTACGGGGGGCATAAGTTTCATCATAATCAATTCCTTCTTGTTGATTATAACCTTGGGCAACTAACCTAGCTTTATTCCTAGTAACTATTCCATTCTCGTCTAACTTGTTCCTATATACCCATTTGGTTCCTATGATAGTCATATCCTTTGGATTTGGGACTAGTTCCCAAACATCATTTGCCTTAAATTGATTTAATTTTTCTTGCATAGCTATAATCCAACTTTCATCCTTTAAAGCCTCGCTAACATTCTTAGGTTCTATTGCTGAGAGGAAACAAAAGAAGTTGTTTTTATCTTGGGCTTGTGACCTAAGGGTTCTTTGGTTAAGATGTCCTATTATATTATCTAATGGATGTGATCTAGATTCTTTAATATTAACGGTTTCGTTATTTTCTAAGTGAATGTCTTCATTATCATTTCCTATGGGTTTTGTTTTACTAACCTCAATGGCTTCATCTTCGACTAAATCATCATCTTTTAAAGGTAGCGTTTTAGGAGGTGGTGGTGTTTCATCAAATGTTACATTTAGTGATTCCTCTACTTTCATGGAGTGTTTGTTAAGTATTATATATGCTTTACTATTTTGTGAGTATCCTAAAAATATTCCTTCATATGATTTTGGATCAAACTTAGTGAGGTAGTCCTTAGTGTTTAAGATATAGCATTTACTTCCAAATACCCTAAAGTAGCTTAAGCTTGGTTTTCTATTTCTTAATAACTCATAAGGAGTTTTTCCTAGAATTCTTCTAATTGATACCCTATTTAAAATATAAGTCGATGTATCTACGGCGTGACACCAAAATTTTTGTGGAATGGATTGTTCATTTAACATAGTTCTACTCATTTCTTGGAGTGACCTATTTTTTCTTTCTACTACCTCATTTGATTGAGGAGTACGAGGAGCGGAGAAATTATGAGATATTCCATTTAACTCACAATATTTTCTGAATTGTACTTCGTTATCAAATTCCCTACCATGGTCCGTCCTAATGGCAACTATTGAGCATCCTAATTTATTTTGAATCATTTTACTAAATATTTTGAATTTTTCAAAGGCTTGGGTTTTGTCACTTAAAAACCTAGTCCACGTGTATCGTGAGTAGTCATCTACTATTACTAAGGTATATTTGTTTCCTCCATAGCTCCGCACAGCGGATGGACCAAAAAGATCCATATGTAATAATTCTAGGCACCTAGTAGTGGATACTATATTCTTAGCTTTGTGACTAGCATGAGCTTGTTTTCCAATTTTACATGCATCACAAAAATGTTTGTCATATTTTAGATTAGGCAAGTTTCTAACTAATTCCTTAGAGGCCAAAGATTGTATTTGTTGCATGTTAGCATGTCCTAATCTCCTATGCCACAATGTGGAGTTTTCGTCTAGGGTCGTTAGGCATATCCTATCTTCAGGTTTGTTTCCTAGTTTCATAACATATACACCTCCTTTCCTAATACCTCTACCTATAATTTTTCCATTCTTAACTATTTCGCTATCTTCTTCAGAAAAGATAACTCTACATTTATTATCGCATATTTGGCCTACACTAAGTAAGTTATATGTTAAATTATTTACATGTTCAACATTTTCAATAGTAAGTGAGTCTTGCGAAATCGTACCTTTGCCAATAATTTTTCCACACAAGTCACTACCAAAAATAACGTTACCTCTGTTGTATGCCTTATATGTAGAGAATAGCTTTCGGTTCCTTGTCATGTGCCTCGAGCATCCACTATCCTTGATCCATTCGTCAGGCTCCAAGTCAATTCCAAGGCATATTTCGTCGGTTGCCTTTGCCATGAAACACTTTTCTTCTCTTGGTTTTTCCACTTCTTCTTTGTCACTATCACTCCATGTTCTACTAACAAATGCACCTTGATTATCATAACTCGACGGCTTTAGACATTCACCAACGAGATGATTTGGACTTCCACATCTAAAGCATTTTCTTTTCACGTAATTGTCACTTCTATTTCTTTGGAACGATTTTCTATCGTCATGTGATGATCTAGTGAATCTTCCTCGTCTCTTGAAGGATTTCTTGAATTCTCTTACGGCCATTGCATATTCTTCATCTTCACTCTCGTCACTTGAGTCACTATCATCACAAAGTTCCTTTTTGGCTTTTAGAGCAACGGATTTGACTTGTTCTTTCTTGACTTTAACCGTTTCCAAATCTTTTCTTATAATTTCTTCATGGACCTTCAAGTTGCCAATAAGCTCATCTAGTGACAATGTCATCAAATTCTTTGATTCTTCAATAGCCGTGACTTTAGCTCGCCATTTCGGATGCAATGCCCTAAGAAATTTCCTAACATAATTTTTACTAGAAAATGTCTCATCAAGTGCTTTTAAACTTGTGATAATGGTGTTAAATTTAGCAAAAGCATTATCAATTGATTCCTCTTCCGGAATCGTAAATTGTTCATATTGTTGTACAAGAAGATCTATTTTGTTATCTTTAACTTGACTATTACCTTGGTGAGTGATTAGTAAAGAATCCCAAATTTCTTTTGCGGTTTTACACATAAAAATTCTTTCATATTCTTTGCGTGGTAACGCATTATAAATAACCATTTTAGCCTCATTATTTTTTGCTAGTTTCTTTTTCAAATCATCATTTTGTTTTTCAAAAGCTACAATTTCATCCATTTTAGTTTCAACATTATATTGAATAGGAGGAAAATCACCAAAGGTAATAATATGCCAAAGATCAAGATCTTTTGATTTCACATAGGTTTCGAATCTATTTTTCCAATATAAAAATCCATCACTTTCAAATAGTGGTGGTCTTTGCATAGATTGCCCTTCTAAATATTTTTCAGATTCCATAGATCGTTACAAGTTTTAAAATACAATATATTTTAAAATTCTTGCTAGACGTGGCTCTTGATACCAATTGTGGAAAACTAGAAGGAGGGTTGAATAGTTTTACGTCTTTTTAATTAGTTGTAAAAAGAGTTTTAGTGTTTACTTAATTTTTAAAACTTAGATTCGATAATATGTGATCTCAAGTGTTGCACAATACAAACAAATATCAATATGAAATATATAACAATGATAAGTAATGAAATAAGTAAGAGATGGAAAGATCGAACCGCGAGACAAGAGATTTATAGTGGTTCGGCTACAAGGACACCTTCCTTGCCCTACTCCACTCCCCGAGCACCTAACTCGAGAGTTTTCTTCACTATATCAACAAGCTCCCTTATGGCGGAGAAAACCTTACACACCAATTTACACACCAATTTACACACCAATAATCACACCACAACACCTTCACACCTAAGTCACACCTTCTTCAAATCAATCTACTTCACAACTAACTACTTCAACTCTATCTTCTTCACACCAATAGATTTCCTAGCTTTTCTTCTTCACACCAAGCTATCAACTAATCACACAATCTATATCTAACACAACTAACTACAAGCAAATATTCACAACAATCTTCACAAAGAATATGTAAATAATCTTGATGATACACCAACAACTTGGATGTGGAGATCACAACAAGTTGTAATACTTCTTGATGACGTATAGCCTATATTTGGGCCACAAGCCCAAATGATAGACATTACTTACACCTAAGCCCACCACGAATGGGCTACCATAACAATGGTATGGGCCGCAGTAGTAACGCTTTGGGCTCATGAAGCCCAAAGGCCCAATCTAACCCACCGGGTACACGATAAGGATTATCTATTCAAGGAATAGATATCCTTACCTCGGATAAGCACCACGCGTGCGAAGAGTAAGGAGCAAGAAACACGGTTTCTTAGCCCCTATATATAGAATCATACGATTCTCATTCAAGGTACGATATACAACCCTAACTCTTTACGAGAACCTTAAACGATTACTTACTCTCACGCCGGAGTCTAATCGGGGGAGACAATCCCTCGATAAGCCTAACGGTGTTGTCTTATTTTCTTAGTACGCAGGTAACAAGTGCTAAGGATTGAATTGGTACGAGAGTATAAGCCCATAACCAGGTACGCCCAACTTTTGTATCAACACTTCTTGTCTAGGAAGATAGAAGTATTCTTCTCTTGCACTTGAGAGGATGGAAATTGGATCACTTTGAAACAAAGAATATATACACTTATGATCAAAGGATGAGAGAATAGAGAAATAGATCTGGATCAGAAAGTTTAGAAGTGCAAAAGGTAAGAAAAATCTGAGGGATGAATCAGTATTTAAAGGGGGGGGGGGGAATACTGTTCTGGAGTGCGCCGGTCCCCTTAATTGTAGGCCGGTCCCCTTAATGATTAAGGGGGCCGCCTAGTAAAATTAAGGGGGCCGCCCTCCTGAACGTTTCAAAAGTTTTTCTGGATAAAATTTGCCCTTTTTGGTTGGAAATTTGAAATCATATTTTTGTGGTTTAATAAAGCTATACCAAAAATGATTTACAAATATATATAAAATGTTAAAATCATTTTATATAATGTTATGTATTAATATAAAATTTCCTTTGATCATGAAATATAATAAACTCTTTGTTTATTCATACCTTAAGTGATATGGAAGCAAAGACAAGTATTAAGCACCAAAAACTTGTTTATGTCATAAGTTTTAGATTAATGAGTTTATGCTTTGTAATTATCAAAACATAGAGACATTGTTAATATGCTAACAATGTTTTAAGACATTATTTATGTCAACATTTTGTATTAATCTTAAGAATTGGTAATAAAAAGGTTTTGAAAACTTATGTTATAAAGATGAGTGCATGCATCTTTATACATGTTTTGATTTTCACATCAAACTATATACCCTAAAATTTAAGTTACATGCCATCTAACTATAAGAAACACTTGAAGTTATTATTTAGTAAACGTGAGACGCAGGCTAAATTTTAATGACAAGGTAAATTTCCGAGTGTGCGTGAGACCACACATGGAGAATTTGCAGTTTCTAAGTTAGACGACTTAATTAAGTTGATGCGTGAGACCTAGAACTTAAGGCATGAGATGGGATGAAACATGCTTACATGACAAATCGATGAATCAATTTGATGTAAATCCCATAATGATCTAGGAATTGGAAAAGTGTTTGCCAATTATTGTTCGATAGATTACCATCTTTTATACTTTCACCACTAGCAGATCAAGTGATGTGGTGGAATCTATGTAAAGTTGGATCCTAGTTTTTCAAGAAAATATATTGGTTATATGAATATATCATTGGGTATTATGTTTTCTTGAAAATTGATTATTGAAAATACTAAAATTGAATTTTATAAATTCTTTTAAATGTATTAATGCAACATTAAGACCGTAAACGTAAGTTATTATTCTTTTATCAACTAAATTGATCTACACCCGTAGAGGTTTTTGGTTAAAGGCAATTTTACTAAAATAATAAACCAAGTCTTCTTTCCATTAGGAGAAGTGTGAGACTTAATCCTATTCTTTCCATAGGATGATTAGAATAGTCTAAAATTCTAAATACATAACTCATAGCAAAATTTAATAGTAAGATTATTTGACTTTATGAGTTGTTAAATTAGAAGCTAGACTGATTACTGCACAATGGTAAAAGACGAATTAGATTATTTTATCTAGTTGTTTTGATTTGACCATTTAAAGATACTACATACAATTGTTGGAATGGTAGATCTATACAGGAAGAAATTGCATGCCCAGTTTTTTTTCAAGTTAAAAGTTTGAAATGTGATGAATCACATTTACGTAGTAGAATACATTCTTTTAAAACCTATATATAATTGTTGGAATGGGTTTTCTTAAAAGATGTAGGAAAGTAAATAGTACACTATTTCCTTTCACTGATTAATGAAACATTTATAATGTTGTCAAATTCAGTGGGAGTATTGTGTTCTTGTGGCTGAATAAGGGATTATTGTAATGTTCTCTAATTCAATGGGAGTTATAAGACTTATTGTCTTAATTGTAACTCAGATTATCTTTTGAATGTCTCAAGATAATTACTTTCCAAATATAGACACTAATATTTTCAAGGATAGTCATGTACGTTTCCTTGATTGATTGAGTAACTCTATATCTACTAGTTATGCTAATGACACAAATCATATTGTTCACATTAACAAACGCGTGCGTGTCGTTTATGTGGTACATGATGTTGTTCCATGCACAAGTGGGAGAAATCTACATTGTGTGCAAGGTACAACAGTACAACACATAAGAATATGATTTAATGGATTCTCTTAACTGCAAAGTAAGAGACTATAGTCCTAATATGATTAATATACATCTAATCTAAGAAGCACTTGGTGTTGAAATTTAGTAAACGTGAGACGCAGGCTAAATATTAACAACAAGGTGAATATCCATGTATGCGTGAGACCAACATGGATAATTTACTGTTTCTAAATTAGACATATATTAGAACATGTGTCAATAACAATACTACTTCAACTATAATATTTATGTATTATTGGAATGACATAAATGCATGAAGTAATATAATACTACTTCAATAATTATGTATTCTTAGAATGACATAAATAAATGAAGTAGTGTGTTAACTTGAAAATATTATTGAAACCAAATGATGGTGTTCATGATTACTTTAATTATACATGTTTATACTTTATTGTATAGTTATAAACATGAAGTCTTTTAAGTATTACAAGACTTATAATAAAGTAAGACGTTAGCTTGTTATGGTCTTTTAATTAAGACATATACAAGAAGTCATTGAGTTGATCAATGATTAATAACGTATAGTGGGATTATAACAAGTTTATGTTTTTATGAGACATAAACATGAAGTGACTTGGTCAAAAGTACTTGTGTTATAAAGCATGCAATTGGTTTGGAAATACTATTATACCATTAAGTTGACTTAGTTGGTAAATAGGTATGCCAACAGAAATATGGTTATCTTATATATATTGTTAGATCTTCTTACAATATTAATTCTAATTGAAATACCACATATTTATGGTATGATCAGTTAGAGAAATCAAACTTTTGTTAGATTGTTTGATTGAAGATAACTATGACTTCTTTTCTTCCTAAAGTTATCAAGGTTATAAAGTTGAGTATCGATTGAAAATACTCAATTAGACTCCTAGAAGATTAATAAGACACTATTGAATTATGAAATGTGATGAATCACATTAAGTCTTAAATTGGAATCCTGAATTTGTTAATCTACTTATGTGAAGGTTATTAACAAAAGAATGTCAGGAACTGTCAATGTGTATTTGTAATGTCCTAAAATAGAAAGTTGAATTGTTGCTCTAATTGCTAAGTATTTATATAATACTAAAGGCAAGTGGTTGTATTTTTATCTTGAAAAGATAGAATTACAAGATACATAATCTTCTAAAAACACACTAGCGAAAATCATGATGAGGCTAAACATGTAAATGATAAACCTCAAGATGATGGAATTCTCATTCATAGATCCACTTGGATATCTTAGATATTTGATTAATCTGCTAAAGATTATATGATGTAGTATTACCAAAATAATGAATTGGGTAAATTACTCATATTATGAATGTTATAGATGATGTTCATAAAGATATTCAAATTTAAAATTTGGTTTATCTTAATTCTTAATAGTTAGAGAATGAAGATGAGTTTATTCAAAGATATTGTAACCCCAGTGGTTTAAATCTTTGTGTAATAATCATATGGACAAAAATTGTATACATATTTTAATGCATGTCTTATTACAAGATTATTAATCATACTTAAGCAATTAACTATGATTGAATACTCTTTCTTAAGCACGTTAAAATACAAAGATAGTAATTGTCATGCTTATTTTCATATATATATGAAATTTGACAATGAATATCAAAACTCTTTCTTAAATAATTACTTGAGCGAGGACGATAAGTAATCAAAAGGAGTTTATGAATTTAAGTAAATCTTTGAAGTGTACAAAGTGCAATAATCCATGAATGGATAAATGCATGCATCTAGGAGATTAATCTTATGTTTAATTATTAAATCCATGTTTTGATTTATAATTGAAATAAGATAATTTCTAAGTATTCCTGAAAGCTAGTGGGAGTATTATGTTTAATTTACTAAATCGTATATATTGTAGAGTAACATTCCATGTAAGTAAAATGTTAGACTTAGTTTGGAATGAAACTTTATTTAAAAGATTTAGAAAATAAAACATAAAACCTTAGAACAAAAGTTTATTATTTAAATAAACATGCGCGGTAAACAATTCTAAATAGAATATAATATATTATTTTGAAAGACTAAATGGATATACATATTTGTAAAGATAGAACATGAATACAATCTAAGTATGACTGAAGGATTTTTCATGTGCATCATATTATTGTTGTATCATGCTTAAGTGCTTAATGATTTGACAATGTTTGATATCCAATTAAAAGTTATTATATAACTTGTGTAATAGATATTCTAATGAAATATGTTTGAACTTAGAATAATGATCATCAACCTGGAATAGCTCCTAAAAATTACACAATGGATATTAAGGTTACGGAATTCTAAAAAGCATATTGTGATTTGTATACAATGATGCTAGTTTAATTGAGACGACACTTAATAACTAGTCATGGAAGGATTTCATGAGAACTAGTTGAGCTCAACTAAGAGCATAGTTGCATTAAACATTAAAGAATTAGAATACTTTAAACTTTAAAATGTTTGAAAGTTTGATTGTCATAAATTGGTGTTTGAGGATATCACACCATTTATGAATGGTATGTGTAACTATATCAAGATAGTTGGATATACACATACAAGAATTTTGCTAATTAAATTCTTGAAATAAGTATTCTCAAAATTATGATAGATCAAAGTTAGTTGAATAATGCTTTGTCAACAAGTGTGATTGTCATTACTTGAGGCATAATTGTCAACAAGTCATTACTTGAGACAAATTCATTAACTAGAATTATCATGCATTGATCTATTTAGTATTTGGATAAAGGATATTAAACAATTTATTATTTATAATGAATTAAAGTACTTAGTACGTTTGTTTTCATTAATAATAAATTGTGTCATATATTTGCATGTTTAAATCCGTGAATAACTTATGTTATTCTAAATTGTTCGTTGCCAATTAATGATATGGGAATATCATTAAACTAAGACAAATCTGAGTATTGATTGGAATATACTTGAAAGTATATTGATGCGTTGACATACCAATTTCACATGATATTCAATAAATTGAATATAGGACTTATCCCAACTACATGAGTTTACTTTATGGATCTTGTCATTACGTAAATCTTGAATTTGTTATCCTCAGACTTGAGATACCAGATAAAAGTCATGGATGTAGTGCATTTTTGTGAAGCAATCTACCGCTCACCGTAACAGGGAGTTATAAGGGTTGTTTTCAGAAGTGTTGCAAAGTTCATGGGTTATTCTTGTAGTCAAGAAAGAATTTGTTCCTTCAAATTTGTTTTGAAGTTTAATACTGTTGGGCCCCTCGTAGGGTTGACAAGGTGTTTGCGTGGGCACGCCCAAAGTCTATCTGGAATATGTTCAGATGTTTTGGTAATCTTGTTCAATCATAAACAACGAGAAACACAATTGTTAATTAAAGAATGACTGAGATCCATATCTTTATTAACATTGTATTAGAAACAAAAGGATAATAATAATGATGATGAATCATTAAAGGTTTTTCCAGGAGACCTACCTCGAGTTGAACTAGGGGCATTGGTGTGTTGCTAGACCCTAACCAATGTCATTATACTATTAATAGATATCCAAGTGGGAGCTGTTGGAGTTTGTGGATAAATATTAATACGTGTATGTCTAGTATCGAACTCGAGACCTCGGGATTGCACACATTACGTATGAAGGAATTAATGAGTAATAATTAATATATAAGTAATTATATATTTAATTATTTAAAACACAAGTAAATGTTTAAATGATGTTAATAATTAACAAGTATTGACTAATGATCATTAAATATCAAAGATAAATGACTAATGTGAAATTAGGAGTCGAGAAGGATCCGGACGCCCTTGTGGGCTTGTGGCCGGTCGTGGTATGGGTAAGGAAACCCATTCTTTATCCAACTTGTGCTCCAAGTTTTCATTAGTATATATACAAGGCTTAGGTTATTTGTTTCACATCTTTTGTGTACATGCTATAACCTAAACTTGTTTTTCTTCCTCTTTTCTTTGATGGCCGATCGAATACAAACCCTCAAGGGTTTTCGATTGGTTTGTTTTATTAAATAAACTCTTGTGTTTTATTTACTAGCATAAACATTAATTCGGTTATAGTACGTGTGTACAAGAACGAGGTAATTACTCACTATAGTAATTATCAAGGGATCGATTAACAAAATGGTAAGGGGTAAATCATTGATCCATATAAACCCTAATTAGGGTTCATCACATGTTCAAGATTTATTAATTGATTCTTGTTTTGCTAGAATCACTTAAGGTACGTTCCTATTTAATTTATGTTAATCTTTTATATGTTATAGATGTTCCTACGCTTCCGTATATGTGTTTACCTATTTTATGATTGTCATGATTCTTATATTTTAACACTACGATCACCACGATCACAATTGTCAAACCAAACATACCTTAGAGAAGGTATATTAAACACAAACCTGGTAACAACTTGCTTGCTAAAGGGACAACCTCTCAATTTTAGCTTTCTTAATTTTGGGCACCCTTCTGACAACTTCACAAGTCCTGCATGAGAATTTCCTACACACTCCAGACCCAAAGACCTCAAATTAGCACCATACTTCCCGATATATTCCAAACCCACATCTGTCAATCCTAGAGTGATATCTAGCCTTTCTAGTTTGATGCAACCCATAACCCCATTGTCTAGCGGTAAATCTGTTATACCGTCTTCCTTACCCAAACATATACAGAAATCACGCAGATTCTTTAAATGAGTTCCTACACACTCGAAAGCTTCATTTGTAATATCTCTGAGTCCAACCTTTAAACACTCCAATTTAGTACACCATTTTGCCAGAGCAATCAGTCCCACGTTGGTCACAAGCAATTTAAAGGTAAGTTTCCACAATTTCTTACAAAACTGACCAGTAACTTGCAATCCCATGTCTCCACATACTTCCCAGTAGGGGTGTCAAATGGGTCAACCCGACCCGATCCGAACCCGATAATGCCTTATAGGGTCGGGTTGATTCGGGTCCAACTTAGCTTATCGGATTTATCGGGTCAACTCGATAAACCCGATAGCCTTATAGGGTCGGGTTAGGGTCTAAATTAGTTCATTATCGGGTTATCGGGTTGACCCGATAAACCCGATAAGCAATAATGATCCATTAAAAAAATATAGAAATTTTGAACTAAATCCCTTCTGCCATAGTTAATTAGTCACAATTATTAATTAGTAAACTTGTCACACAAAATATGATAATGTGCATCTTAACATTTGGTTATGGTGCATTGCAAGTTGCATCAGTAGCTTCCTTTTCTCGTTGGTTTTTGCTTTGCTGCTACATGAGGCAAATAATTACATGCCTACTGTCCAACAATACAATGCCTGTCTATAATATACTTTCTTTCTTATTATATATTGTGACATTGAAATACTAGTGCTCTCTATTTGTTCAATATTTAAGTTAATTTATTTTTGAGTGTTATTTTAGTATATAAAGTAAATTGTGGGATTAGATTAACATGTAACCCGATAACCCGATAGACCCGACCCGATAACCTGCAACCCGATAGACTCGAACCCGATAGACCCGATACCTTATAGGGTCAGGTTGCGGGTTAGTTTTTATTTTTTGAAAACCCAATAGACCCGACCCGATAAGCCTCAAACCCGACCCGATAACCCGTTTGACACCCCTACTTCCCAGGTATATATGATGAGGCGAAAAATGATCCCTTTTTAGGGGATCATTTAAGCCCGAATCCGACTTTATTTGATCAAATATTGCCCTAAATCGTTCCTTTTGTGATTTTAGGTACTTGGAGAGTGAATTCTGGAAAAGAAGCCATTTTGGACGTTTTTGGAGCATAAAAGTGAAGAAAACGGCAAAGTCTCAATTTTCCATGCTGGAAACAGTAGGTGACGGCGTCAAGAGTTATACCCTGACGGCGTCAAACATCAAGAATAAAATACCGTAGTTGATGACGGCGTCAAAGTCCCAAGAATTAAATACCGTGGTTGATGACGGCGTCACATAGGCCGTCATAAGTAGATCAAGGCCGTCCGAGGAAGTATTTGGCGGCGAGATGACAGCGTCACACCCTTGCTCTTGACGTCGTCACCTCGATTTTCCTATATATAGTTTTCTAGTTTTTTACTTTAAAGGAGAGAAGTTTTGGAGAAACCCTAAAGATGAATTTGGTGCAACTTTTACAGGTTTTTCAAGGGTTCGAAACCCTTGATACCTCGCATTGTAATTGAGAAGTGTTCTTCTAATTCAATCAATATGTCTATGTGTTGGTTGTCTATATCTTGTTCTTGTCTTAATTCCATTATGCTAGGCTAGATCTCCTTTGTGTTTGCTTAGATCTAATGAAACCTAGATATTGATTATGTGTTGATTACTTGTTTATTCTTGTTCTTGGATGAATGATTTATATGTTAGGCTTAAGAAAACTGGCAGATCTCCAAATGGTAACATGCTTGAACGTCTTAAGAAACATGAACCGAGGCGTACTAGGTCTTTATTGGTTGTATTTAATGCATGAGCCACTGTTTACAATCCCTATAGTTGTGCTGGGTCATGGTGTAGGAGGAGATAAGAGCTCATAGAATTGGGGAGTTATGTATGCCACCCCATGAATGGTATTAAGGAATACAATCCGTCATCCATGCAATTATAACAAGTAATTAACGTGTAAAAGATATCTAGGGAGTAGTGAAGTCTAAGTAAACACATTTTCTCCAATTACTGCTCACAACCTTAGTATAAATTAGTTTAATTTCATTTTTAGTATTTTATTTTGATTGCATCTTAGCTTTGGGTTAGTTGAATAGCAACTAATTCCGCCCACTCTTTCAAAACCCGAGATTTTACTTGCTTTCAAAAAAACGTAAAAAGACAAAAAATAATCATCCCTCACCTTTAGAACTAGTAATTAGGCTTTCTAATCCTAGCGACACTATTCCTAAGCTGAACGATCAATCCCCCGGTACTTGTCACTATACTATACTACAACGATCAGGTACACTGCCTGGTGGGGGTTGTAAGCTTTTCGAGATCCCTCGAGAGGTAAAGCCTGTTGCGATTCCCACGCATCAAGTTTTTGGCGCCGCAGCCTGGGGAATAGTTATTGTCTAGGTTAGGATTTCTTTTTATTAGGTCTACTTGCTAGATTCCTTTCTAGTAAGATTTTGTTTTTATTTTTTTCAGGTCTTCTTTAGTCTATCTTATTTCTTTGTGTCTTTGTTTGTAAAAACCTTTCCATTGACTATTCCGTTAGCCTTTATGGAGAACGCGAATCCACCATACTACCAACCACGAAATTCACCCACCCCAAATGACATCTTGATGTTTAAACAACATGAGGATGAACCTATCTATGATGCATGGGCTCGTTTTAAATATTTACTCCGAAAAGTCCCTCATCATAATTTCGATCTGTGGTCCCAAATTGAAATATTTTACCATCGTGTCGACAACTATACCAAAATGGATATTGACCATACCGCACATGGGGACCTTTGGGGATTAAGTGCTGATAAAGCATGGGAAGCCATAGAGAATTGTGCCATACTTGCCAAAAAAATGGATAACCCAACAAATGTTGTTACAGACCAATTGATAGCAAGTTTAAGGGAACAAGCAAGAAGATTGTTTGGGGATAAGCGTATAGATGAGATAACTGGGTGCACGGGGTGGAATTATTTCACCACAATACAAGCTGAACACATAGGTGATATTGATGTGATGGAAGAGATAGTAGAAAACCCAAGCCCAATAAGTACCCCACAAGTCCTACCATCACTTGAGGAATACACACCACCCGTGACTTACCCGGAAGAAGTTGAAGAGACTATAGGAGCCCTAATAGAGGTAGAACCCCTGTACCAAACACCACTAGAGGATATAGGTTTGAATACTTGTAGTGATAACCTTACTCTTAGTTCTAGGGAATTACCTAGTGTTGATGAACCAGAACCTCAATCTTCACACAACTTTCCATCCTTAGATATACATCTAGGAGACAAAAGAGGAGCCGATCCACCCATCAAACCATATAGTCCGGGTAGTCTTAGGATAAAAGTAGTGGACTCTAAGCCTTGTAGAGAGGAAGCGAATATAGGAGTGGAACATGACCTTACATACTTACATCACCCATTCATGATTGATCATAAGAAACATTATGGGTTTAAACCAGGTTTATTAGGTCAAGATGGATTCCCAACTAGTAGTTTCTTGAAGTTGATAGAAGATGATCCCTTTCTAAGAGAAAATCTTAATCCGCCCACTAACCTAATTGAATTAGGTAAGGTTATGATGATAGGAGCACAGCCCTTTGAGCATTTAATTCATCCACCACTCTTTCCTCACATGGCATATTTCCACCCTAAGGGTGTGTATCGCTACTTCCACCCGCACTTAATTCAAAGTGTAGGGAAAACCTCTCCTATTTCTATGAAATAAGGGTAGAGTCAGGCTCGTGACTCGAACAAAAACAAGCGCTTCTTGGGAGGCAACCCATGTTTTGTGTGTTTTTATTTGTTTGTTTATTTGTTTGAGTGTTATTTGCTTCCGTATGCATGTTTTATTTTTATTGTTGGTAGATCATGTTTCTAAACTAAATAAGTGGAAATACTTTACTTTGTTTTTTTGGCCTAGTCTTAACTCCACCTAGAAGTATTTTTGCAAAAGATAAGTGTAAGGGGAAACCCCAAATATGTTTTTAAGAAACAAACCGATCATGATTCTCCACAATAATAAATGAACATGTATATTCGTATTTGTTAGAGTCAAATGCTTGTATTGAGTCACAATGAAGTTTTGCAGGATTTTCCAGGAAGTAGGACCAAGTTTTTCCAGAAATTTTCCGGAAACTTAACATAAGAATTTCTGCAGGTCCATTCTGACGGCGTCAGAGTTTTACTCTTGACGGCGTCAGGAGTCAAAAATCTGGAAATTTTACCGGTTTTGTTTTTCTAACGGAGTCTTATGGTTTTTGTGAATTATTAAGTTTTATAATCTCCAGGAAATCTGCAAACTTCATTCCACAAGCATTATATCTTACTTTGTTTTCTAGGATTTAGTAACTTATATAGGATGCCGCCGATTTTACGCGAGGTTGTCTTGTCTATTTTGTCAGGATTTACAGGTTATGTTTGACAAGGAGATGATTTATATTTTGGAAGGGAAGCTTTGATTGTTCGTTTTCTTGGAAGAAGATTTAACCTGGCCAACCTATAATCCATACCGAGCGAATCAGGGGAGTATTTGATTTCATTCTCTTTACTTTTTCACTTTTACATTCTTTACTTGAACATTGGGGACAATGTTCATCTTAAGTGTAAGTGGAGGGTAAAAAGATGATACCTTACATATGCACTTTCGCTTGAGTTTGTTTTGTTTAATAGTAGATGTGTAATAAAACTACGAGAAATACTTGTTAGTGTAATTTTAGCGCCAAATTTAAAATTTTTTACAACATTTAGGAGTGAAACTTTAGCCATAGCAAGCGTCTCATGGATAGGAGATTGTATGACTAGCACATAACCGTATATTCAGAAAAATTTTCCACCCAAAAATGTGAGGTTCGCCTTTAGATTTGATAGGAAAAGCATTTACTATTAGTGCTTATGAGTGTACCGGTAGCATTTAGATTCTAGAACTTGCGTTAGTGATGCATCCCGAGACCGCTAGTGAGACTACATTCGTGTGGTAGGATTTACTACATGATAAGAGGCATTAGGATCACCCTTGTGTTAAACCCGTATCATAATTACTTGACCATTTAAGTCATATTACTTGGCTAGTTAAGTCAACTAATTTTTCCCACACCCTTAGCGTTGTACTCATTTTTAGTACACGAAACCCCTAGTACACCCCTCCGAGCCTATCTTTTCGTTTCTAACTTTAAGCATTTTACTTAAAGGAAGAATTTGTTACACCCCACTTAAATGTACAACCAAATCGCCTTAGCCTTCCGTGTATGCGCTCATTTTTAGTGCATTATTGTTATTTGTTAAACCCTAAGTTAACTTTCTAATTGATTACATGGTTGTTAAGTCGAGTCATATCCTTGTACATATTGTTTTGGGACGATTGGGACTCATGGGTAAGTACTTATTTTATGGAGTAATGGGGAAGAACATCATTTATTACCCCCATATGTACGTTAATCTTAAAAGTGCTCCAAGTGTTTTGATTTTCTTAATTCGAGTCATTAGTTTAGTTTAATGTAAAGTATGTAAAGATCCAAGTGTAAGGGGAATTCTCATCCCTCTATGATGTATTATTTTGGATGGTAGGGTAAGAGTGTATGAAAAAAAAATAATAAATAAAAAAAAAAAAAAAAAAAAAAAAAAAAAAAAATCGAAAAATCAAGAAAAAGAAAAAAAAAATAGAAAAAGGAAAAAGAGAAAAAACATACGGACTACCATCCCGTTTCATTCTATGTTTATTTTATGTTTTTGTTATTTTTCATTTATTAGCTTAAGTCGAGTCTAGTCTTGGCTTAGCAACGCCATCTTGTACATGTAATTAACCAAGATTGTTAACTCGCCACCAGTAAAACTTCCTTTATCCAACAAAACCGTGTAATTTATATCCCTATACCTAACGTTACAACCCTTTAAAAGACCTCTTTGATAATTTATCCTAGGTGCTTACGCCATGTGGTGGAGGTTTGATCCTTTCCCAAGCCTATGGTAATCTATTTTGCTATGACAGGTAGTGAGAGATATCTTCCATTTCCATAATGTTATATTACTTTATTACACCCGAGAGATGTGAGTATCTAAACACTATTTGTGAGGTGCTTGTGTATGATCTCCGTGCTTGTCTATTGGTCTTTAGTGGAACGATTATTTGTTGTAATTACTTTTATATTAGTGTTAAATGACCCCTAACTTGTCTTTTGAGTAGAATAAAAGCGCATTTGCTTGAGGACAAGCAAATCTCAAGTGTAAGGGTATATGATGAGGCGAAAAATGATCCGTTTTTAGGGGGTCATTTAAGCCCGAATCTGACTTTATTTGATCAAATATTGCCCTAAATCGTTCCTTTTGTGATTTTAGGTACTTGGAGAGTGAATTCTGGAAAAGAAGCCATTTTGGACGTTTTTGGAGCATAAAAGTGAAGAAAACGGCAAAGTCTCAATTTTCCATGCTGGAAACAGTAGGTGACGGCGTCAAGAGTTATACCCTGACGGCGTCAAACATCAAGAATAAAATACCGTAGTTGATGACGGCGTCAAAAGTCATCCTGACGGCGTCAAAGTCCCAAGAATTAAATACCGTGGTTGACGACGGCGTCACATAGGCCGTCATAAGTAGATCAAGGCCGTCCGAGGAAGTATTTGGCGGCGAGATGACGGCGTCACACCCTTGCTCTTGACGCCGTCACCTCGATTTTCCTATATATAGTTTTCTAGTTTTTTACTTTAAAGGAGAGAAGTTTTGGAGAAACCCTAAAGACGAATTTGGTGCAACTTTTACAGGTTTTTAAAGGGTTCCAAACCATTGATACCTCGCATTGTAATTGAGATAAGTGTTCTTCTAATTCAATCAATATGTCTATGTGTTGGTTGTCTATATCTTGTTCTTGTCTTAATTTCATTATGCTAGGCTAGATCTCCTTTGTGTTTGCTTAGATCTAATGAAACCTAGATATTGATTATGTGTTGATTACTTGTTTATTCTTGTTCTTGGATGAATGATTTATATGTTAGGCTTAAGAAAACTGGCAGATCTCCAAATGGTAACATGCTTGAACGTCTTAAGAAACATGAACCGAGGCGTACTAGGTCTTTATTGGTTGTATTTAATGCATGAGCCACTGTTTACAATCCCTATAGTTGTGCTGGGTCATGGTGTAGGAGGAGATAAGAGCTCATAGAATTGGGGAGTTATGTATGCCACCCCATGAATGGGATTAAGGAATACAATCCGTCATCCATGCAATTATAACAAGTAATTAACGTGTAAAAGATATCTAGGGAGTAGTGAAGTCTAAGTAAACACATTTTCTCCAATTACTGCTCACAACCTTAGTATAAATTAGTTTAATTTCATTTTTAGTATTTTATTTTGATTGCATCTTAGCTTTGGGTTAGTTGAATAGCAACTAATTCCGCCCACTCTTTCAAAACCCGAGATTTTACTTGCTTTCAAAAAAACATAAAAAGACAAAAAATAATCATCCCTCACCTTTAGAACTAGTAATTAGGCTTTCTAATCCTAGCGACACTATTCCTAAGCTGAACGATCAATCCCCCGGTACTTGTCACTATACTATACTACAACGATCAGGTACACTGCCTGGTGGGGGTTGTAAGCTTCTCGAGATCCCTCGAGAGGTAAAGCCTGTTGCGATTCCCACGCATCAATATAGAACTTCCAAATTGGGACACTTCTTAAATAATAAAAAATGGCATTTTACAAATTCAAGTTTCAATTTCCTTACCAGATTCAGTAAAAGGAGTACACCCAGATCTCGAGTTATAGGTGTCATACTACTTAAAGAACGTATATTAGGGGGGAATTGGAACCAACAAGCATACTCTCCCCATCACGGCTATATCCATCAAACTGTTCCAACCTAACAGCATATCTAAATGCAACTTAAAGAACGTATATAAGGGGGGAACTGGAAACCAACAAGCATACTCTCCCCATCACGGCTATATCCATCAAACTGTTCCAACCTAACAGCATATCTAAATGCATCTCTTAGTTTACTTAGATAGCACTCTCCAATCTTCAACGATATTAATGAGTTACAACAGTTTTTTGCAAGAAGTGTAAGATCTTCTCCATCATCAGAAAAATCCGTTTCCCTAAATTTGAACATTTCCAAAACCGTGCTATTGAATGCCAGCTGATGTAACCACATACCATCTTTCAAAATACCATAAGAATATCCGACACACAAAGTTCTCAATTGGTTACAATAGTTAGAGACATGCCTTAATCCATCCGTCAAAAACCCTTTACACTTCTGAATCTTCAAACTCCTTAAATCCTTACCACGTGTTCTCGCCAATGTCTTGAGATCTTCGTCATGAACAACCAGCCTGTGGAAATGAAGTTCTTTCAAAAACCTAAACTCGAGAGCTAATTATTGAATCCATGGGGCGATTCGGATAACATAACCACCTATATCATCAAAATCAGATGGGGGACCTTTTAGAGTTAACGAATCGATGAATGGGAATCTTTTACATAAAGAGGCAGGGTTTGGGTAGTAATTGTGTGGACAGTTACGTGCTTACGCGTAATGCCATCAATCTCATAAAACTTGTGGGAAACTAAGGAAATAGATTTTCGGTCCTCAACATTGTGTATATAAGGTATAACTAAGTCTAAAACTTCCTCCCCCACTTTGGTTTTTTCGGGCTTGTGTTGGGTGGGTGCCATTAAGGTTTGGTTTGGCTTAAAGTTTCAAAATTCAACAAACTAACTAACACTTGACACTAATAATCGTCATAAAATAATAATAATAATAATAATAATAATAACAATTAAAATAATAATAATAAAAAACGAAAAATAAATAAATAAATAAATAAATAATCCCAAAATTAATGAAATAAAAGCCAACTAAACAGATACCCTTTTTCATCTCATAACAATCAATAGGTGTGCAAACACAAAACCCAACAAACTAGCCATAAAAAGTCTAAAACTAGTCAATGGGACATTTTATCAAACATCTGGTGTTCACACACAAATGACCATACTAAAATTACTTTGTTTATATGCAAAACGGATGATACTTTGTTCGAATAAAATAACAGGTGATTCTTAGGGGGGGTTTGTTTCTTGTTACAGATAATTATTAATTAAAGTGTGTGTGAAATGAAATAAAAGAAAAGCAAGTGTGAGGATTGAGTTCGTTTCTTGTTTTATTGACTTACCATTAAAGCCAACCTAATGACTTATTTTTCTCATGTGTCATTTTCTCAAAGTAATATAGTTACACAACTTTTAGGTTGGCATGTCTTCTTCTAATGACTTATTAGGATGATAATATAACATTATTATTTTTTTGGGTAAGATTTGTCTACATTGCAACTTCTCCATATCCCGCTCAGACGGGATCGAGTAAGTTGTTATATCTTTCTTACTATTTGCGGAATGACACTTTTACCTCTAACTAATGATTGAAATTATTCTCTAAAGTTTGTCATTGTTGATATAAATAATGCATAAAAACACTATTAATATTTCGCGATATCCCTATGTTTTGACGATCACAAAAATGTAAAATCATTAAAAACGTAAAATAATTACGTAAACAAGTATTTAGTTACAAATATCATTTCATCCAATTAAATCACTTAAGATATGAATAAACAAATGTCTAATACAATTTATGATCAAAGAGATTTTTATTTAGACACTACAAATTTTATAAAATGTTATAAACATTTTATATATTTAAAAAAACACTTTTGGTAATTAAAGAAAAATGTTTAATTCATAATAAATATATGAATTCAAAATTTTAACCAAAATCAGTTACATTTTCACCAGTAAAAGACAAGAAAACTGACCGTTACAGGAGGGCGGCCCCCTTAATAATTAAAGGGGTCGGCCACCATTTAAGGGGGTCGGCACGCTCCTGTGGCCAGGTTCTCTTGTCTATAAATACTAGTTCACTTCTGCAATTTTTCCTCACCTTTTGCACTAAAATTTTCAGTCTCAATCCTTTCTAAGCATCCTTCTAAATCCTTTGATCATAAGATTATAAGTCTTTGTTTCAAGTGATCCAATCCCTCACCACTCAAATTGCAAGAGAAGAATACTCCTTCAATATCAAATCAAGAAGTACTGTATATTAGTTTTGTAGATTGTGTAAATCACTTGTAAAGTTGTGTTGTGCTTGTAATAAGTAGATTTAGGTGGGTTTATTATTAAGTAAAGTAGAAGTAGTGTTGTAAAGAAGAAGTAGTGAAGTAGTGTGAAGGCCTGAAGTAGTAGTGGTGTGTAAAAGTTGTGTAGAAGTTGTGACAAGTCGTGAGATTGGTTCTAGCTATCATTAGAACTCGACATTTAGCTTAGTGTCGTTAATTGGTGTAAGCAAAAATTGTGTAGGGTTTCTCCGCCACAAGGAAGTTTGTTGACATAGTGAAAAAAACTCTTGAGTAGGAGACTCGGGGAGTGGAGTAGGGCGAAGAGGAGCTTCGTAGCCGAACCACTATAAATCCTTGTGTCGTGGTTTGATCTCTCTAACTCTATCTTTTCATTACTTTCATATTTACATTATATTTGCTTAGTTAGTTAGATATAATTGTTCATATAGTGCAAGTGTTGAAATTCACATAAACTAGAATCGAAGTTTTTGAAAACAAAGTTTATATAAATTAAAAGGAAGTAAAACTATTCAACCCCCCCCCCCCCCCCCCTTATAGTTGCACAACTTTTAGGTTGACATGTCTTCTTCTAATAACTTATTAGGATGATAATATAACATTATTTTTTTTGGCATGGGTAAGATTTGTCTACATTGCAACTTCTCCATATCCCGCTCCGACGGGATCGAGTAAGTTGTTATATCTTTCTTACTATTTGCGGAATGACACTTTTACCTCTAACTAATGATTTAAATTATTCTCTAAAGTTTGTCATAATAATTATAACCAAGAGTAATATGATAAATTCGATTAAACTTACCCTACCCCAAGATAAACTTTGAAAAGTACGAGGACAATAAAACAATATTATAAATAAAATGAAACTCACAAAGACACAAACATAACGAGTCATGGAGACGTGTATATACTCTATTTGAAACTTTGTTTCACCCCTCTCAACCCTTCATCAACAAAACTTCCTCCCCCACTTTGGTTTTTTCGGGCTTGTGTTGGGTGGGTGCCATTAAGGTTTGGTTTCAAAATTCAACAAACTAACTAACACTTGACACTAATAATCATCATAAAAAAAAGATCCCAAAATTAATGAATAAAAGCCAACTAAACAGATACCCTTTTTCATCTCATAACAATCAATAGGTGTGCAAACACAAAACCCAACAAACTAGCCATAAAAAGTCTAAAACTAGTCAATGGGACATTTTATCAAACACCTAGTGTGCACACACAAATGACCATACTAGAATTACTTTTTTTATATACAAAACGGATGATACTTTGTTCGAATAAAATAACGGGTGATTCTTAGGGGGGTTTTGTTTCTTGTTACAGATAATTATTAATTAAAGTGTGTGTGAAATGAAATGAAAGAAAAGCAAGTGTGGGGATTGAGTTCGTTTCTTGTTTTATTGAGTTACCATTAAAGCCAACCTAATGAATTATTTTTCTCATGTATCATTTTTCTCAAAGTAATATAGTTGCACAACTTTTAGGTTGGCATGTCTTCTTCTAATGACTTATTAGAATGATAATATAACATATTTTTTTTTTTTGGTAAGATTTGTCTACATTGCAACTTCTCCATATCCCGCTCCGACGGGATCGAGTAAGTTGTTATATCTTTCTTATTATTTGCCGAATGACACTTTTACCTCTAACTAATGATTTAAATTATTCTCTAAAGTTTGTCATAATAATTATAACCAAGAGTAATATGATAAATTCGATTAAACTTACCCTACCCCAAGATAAACTTTGAAAAGTACGAGGACAATAAAATAATATTATAAATAAAATGAAACTTACAAAGACCCAAACATAACGAGTCATGGAGACGTGTATATACTCTATTTGAAACTTTGTTTCACCCCTCTAACACAACAACAACTCCATCAAAAATTTAAAAAAATATATATAAAAAATAAAAAATAGGCACCCCGGAAAGATGAACTCAGTATTACAATAAAGTATCATACCATTGATGCATCAAATACTATGATACGGGAGACATGTTGGCGTATGTGGCCGAATGGCCCACACCGAAGTTACCTGGGGTCCGGACGAACCCTTTTAGGTCATCCGGCCCAACGGTAACTCCCGGACCAAAAGTCAAACTTGACAGATATAGCAAACTGCTACCTGACGCGAATAAATAGCTAAAGCAAGACAGAACCCATAAAAGGCAAAGTGACAGTTGCCGCTCGAAAATATCACTATCCCATATGTGACCCTCAGGTATGGACAAGAAAGACCTATATAAAGAGGTGAATTTCTCACCTCAGGGTAACTCACTTTTCTCACTCTCAACTTTTACTCTTATATTTAATCCCTCATAATAAATATTTACTCTCACACCGAAGCTTGGTCTAAGGATAAAACCTTAGGCGAGACTAACGCGTGTTTCTTTTGTGCAGACGTCCGCAAGGTCACCGAGCCTGAAGGATCAGCAGAGAAGTCTTCCGGAAGAATCATACATAGTTCGTCCGGAAGACCCAACTTGCTTGTACGGAGTAATTACGGAATATTACTTCAACAATAAGTAGATATAGTGAACGTTTCCTGTCACCACAAAACATAGGCCGATGAAGAATTAGATTATTGACACAACAAACATGAGGCTCAAGTGGCAGATATATATTTTGAGTAGAAAGCTGTTGTACAGCCAGTTTATTGAAGGATTAGATTATTCCGTGTATAAAGACTTTAAGGTTGGAACCAATGGTCACTCGTGGCCTTCACTTTTCACCATTTCTCATGCGCCACCACATTGGGAAGGGGTGGCTCACACGTGAGACCAAGCAAAAAAGAAGAGTGAATGGTGAGCTGCTCACCATTTGTGAATTTCTTTAAAAGAGGGTTCGTGACTTTGTGTAGATGAAGATGAATTTGAGTTTGAGTGAATGAGGAAAAAGGGAATATGAATTTCTCTTTTAGAGAAATTTTAGAATTAAGTAGATACTTAAAAAGGACTAAATGACAAAACCACCCTTTCATTTAGCAGTTAAACCTAGTCAAAATAACGGTGTTAGTAATTTGGACTAAACCTGAAATAAGTCTCACTTTTGGACCAAACTGGAGACTTTTTTAAAATTTAGACTGAAATTGAAATAACGAGCAACACAAAGACCAAAAATGTAGTTAACTCTTAAAAAGTAAAAACAACCACACACCCCCTGCCCTGGTTTGTTGTGTAAGAAACGATAACAAATTACTAATAAGTTTCTATCAACCCTCTTATAGTAGCCATACGCCTTCAGGTTTCTACATTCACATAACAATCAAACAAACACAAACACACACACACACACCCCTTATTCAAGATTTCTCATTCTTGAAATCGCACACAGATCGAGCGATATGATGATTATAAACATTAACTATGAACTATATATGGCTTAATGAATTTTTTGGTATCACCACAACCCATAATAGATGGAGGCAATGTCCCAACATTCTCGATACCTTCTTCGAACACTACTCCCATACCCAAGAAAAGGTGTGCCTCAATATGGCAATGAAATGCCCAAACACCTGGGTTATCTGCGACAAATCTCAAAGCGGTCCATCCGAAAGGATGAAGTGGTACTGTATTCTTCTTAATCGGGTTCACTAAGTTGTACCTCTTAGGATCCTCTGTAGCATTAAACTTTCCGGTTCCATACCCGAGAACCCAAAAATTGTGCCCATGTAGATGCCATGGGTGTGTCTCGCTAGTATTAGCCTTCATCGTGTTTGCATTTTGAAGGACAATGTCTATCGTTGTATTAAATTTTAGTCTATACAAAGAGCTACTAGAAATAGCATTTGGATTTGAAGCATAATTAGTACTAATATTGTAATTGTCATAATCTTCCATGATGTTGGGAAGTGGTGTTTGATCGAATGAGTCAAGTAGGTTATATTTGAGCGACACGAGATACAGTGTAACAGGAAGGGTTAAAGACACGTTATTGATAGCCCATTTGACATATCCATTTATTAAGTTTTCTGTGTTTAAATAAATAAACGAGCTATTTGGTGTTTTAGGCATGGGATGAATGTGGTCAGGGTGAGCCTTGATTGCGAGACTTTGATTAATCCTAGACTCAAGGTCATCCCATGAGGGTCCACTTGGTGGTAACGTTGGAGGTAATTGGGTTGGAGGGTTCTGGATGTAATTGAAGATGGCTAAGCCGTTTGGTGTCGTGTTGTTACGAGCCACCATTTTTGTCATGGCCCAATAATTTCTTGATGGGTCTTGGTTGGCTGTGACTAAAACCGAGTATGTTTCACCTGAGTAAATATATAGTCTTTTTACAACAAAGGGTTCGACGTAGTGACTGTCAGTCACAACAACCGTCATATCATGCCCCTAAATTATCAAAAAAAAAAAAAAAAAAAAAAAAAAAAAAAAAAAAAAAAATTAATGTATGTTAGTCCTTAGTAACAATTTAAGAGTGATACATAAGATTAAGATTGCATAAGAGAATAAGAAGAATAATTGTTAAATTAAACATATTATGTAGAAAATGGTACAGAGGATAATTGTTCGTTGTATAAGTGAATATCCTGACCTTAATAACAAAAAAGAATAAGAGGAATAAGAGGGTGCAGGGGATTCGGAATTGCTTATTTAAGTGCTTATCTGGTTATTTATAAGCAATTAGCTGATTAAGCAATTTGAATGTTTAGGTAAATCTTTCTTTCTTTTCTTTCTTTCTTTCATTTTTTTTTTTTTTTTTTTTTTTAAATTATCTGTGTGTTAATTACTAGGTTGCTACCTACTTACTTTTTAAGTAAATAAGCAGCTTTAAATAAGCAATTCCAAACATCCTCTTAATAAGAAGATAATATTTTCATTTACCTCTATTTCAAAACTCAGAGTAGCCAATGCAGTTAGGCATCCGATCCTAAGCTGGTAAGTTTTCCCGGGCGTGACTCTGATAGCATACGGCAAGCAATCATCACTCGTGGAGTTACATAGACCCCTGGCAATCCCAGGTGTACTGCAATTGAATTTTCCTCTTCCATTAATCAACAATGACTGAAAACAAATTCATAAAATATTAGTTATAAATTCATAATGAACCATAAACATATCAGTGGATTCGTCTATAACTGATTCAAATTTTCTATAGTATCTAAATACCTGAGGATCGCCGACCCAAACAAAGGGGATAGATGAAAGACCAGTGGTTTGTTCATTGGTGCTTTTGTGATACCAGTCGTTTAGAAGGATTATGCTTTCATAGTCGTAAGAGAATGGTTCAGTTTCACCATCCGGAAGCGACACTTTAATCATTCCATATAATCCAGACTCTTGTTGCATATCATAATGGGCATGGTACATGAATGTTCCTGCCTGCACATTCCATCAATTTCTTAAATATCATTTTGTTTACATGAAGCAACGAATCAATTATGTCAATATAGTATATAGGATCAGCACTTGACAAACCAAAGTTTATACAATTTGTAGGTTAATTAATACGTACAATAGTAGGTATTTTTCTTTTTTCTTGTTTTTGGAATGGCACAAGAGTTAGTATTATCTTACCCTATCAACAGCAAACGTATAGTTAAAAGTTTCTCCAGGTAATATAGGACATTGAGTAAAGCTTGCTGTTCCATCAGCCGCTGGACTCCCAAACTGCAAATTAATTGTAAAATCAATCAATTTAACTACTACTTAAATCATTTAAAATAAATTGGTACTTATTAAATTACCTGTTTGATTCCATGCCAATGAATGGAGACACTTTCGGTAAATAGACTGTTCTCAACTATAACAGTGATAATATCACCTTGCTTTGCCAATATCGTTGGACCAGGACTCTCTCCATTAATGGTGGTGACTAGCTTCCTATAGCAATCTGGCGATTTGAACTTATACGTAATGTTCCAGTTATATTGTATAGTCCTGGCTTGAGGTACTGATTTAAGGCTCAAAGTCGAACCCAAGGCCTTTGGTGTAGTCGTAGAGGTTGTGGGTTCAAGCCTCGCAGGAGGCATTTGTGAGATAGGTTGTATAGGACGTGAAAAGAAAATTCCGTTCAAAAATAAAAAAAGGCTCAAAGTCGAAAGTAGCAACACACATAACAAGAACATATTTATTTTCATTTTTATCTGATAGTGGTGGAAATAAAATTCATGGTATTCACTTATATATAGGTGGTGTTGGTTGGAAATATTAAATGAATCTTTAAAACTAGTATGGATTGTTATGTAGGAAAATCTCAATTCACATTCAAATGTATATGGTTTGTTATAACTGCATATATTCAATTCACACAAATATTTGCATGTATGTATGTTGCTCCAAAGTCCAATATTTGATTTCCCGCGTACCCATTTAAAGCGAACAAGCTTTCTCGATCATGAGTCACTAGGGTATCTGCGCGTATCATTTAAAGTGAACAAGCATGTATGTATGTTGCCCCAAAGTCCAATTAAGGTAGGAATGTTAGCACTTTAGTCCAGCCATTTTCCCATGCATCATTGGTATGAATAGTGATAGAGAGACCTAACTCATGTGCCTAAACTCATGTCTAAAGCATTTATCATGTGACACATGGAACATGCATTTTCTCTCTCATAATTTTTACTTTTGATTTTGACACATGTCACGATCTTAAAGTTAGGCATGTCTTTAGGCATAAGTTTTAGTCATGCATATCATTTTCCCTTTGGTATATAACAGGGTCTTGTCATTTGTTTGTTTATTCTAAACTCGCCATTGCAAAGTTTACACATTAACATTACCAACAAGGATGGAGCTAGTCAGCTAGGGGTTCCGCGGGTGCCTAGGACCTATGGATTTTTTTTGGTATAGTGTTAATTTTTGCAAAAAACATTAATTTTTTTTAAATGCACCCGGTTCATCGAAATGTGTTTTTATATTACGGTTCCAAAAACTTTGTGCATCTGGTTATATTTGGTCCTAGTTTCGTCCTTGATTACCAACTAATATTATAGTTATATTAGGTGATTTCCTGCAACAAGAAATCTATGGCTCTTAAGTTACATGTATGATAAATTAACTTACTCATAAAATCAAAGCAAATTGTGCGTGTTGTTTATCATCGTTATAGATGGTAAATTGGACTTAAGGACGGGTCAAACCAGGGTCGGCTGGAGTTGACTACTTGACTTCAAACACCCTCTTGTGTAAACCATATATAGTTACCCTTTTATAAAAAGTGGTAATTTCTTAACTATATAATTATTGCCGCTCGAGATTTACATATTGCGGCTCAAGATTTACACGTCAGCAAAAAATATTAATAATATTGTCAAGTATTATATATGGCATGTTGTGATGTGTGATGATTGAACATTTGAAAAACTACGTTACTATGAAGTGGATTTGACCCTTTTATAAGTTATCATAGTGTGTTTAAATATAACTTGTTGCTTGTTCGACCTCCACAAACCGCTATATCACTTCGACCTCTAAGGTGTTGTTTGTGATGAGGTACGGATCCACTATGTTTCTCGAATTCATTGTTTGGTTTGTTACAGATTTAGAAAGTCAAAAAGAAATTTTTATTTGATTTGTCGTATAGTAAAAAAAAAATATACATATTAGAGCAAGGAGCAAGGGGTATGGTGGCGTCTCCCGGCACCATTCAAATATGGAAGGCCTAATGATGACATGGTGTCATTGTTGATGCGTCACCACACTGCCCTCTTTCAGTGCCAGTTAACTAGCGCGGTTGCGAAATGGTATTTGCTTATTTATTTTATTTTTTGGACCGTGTTATATCTGTGTGTAGGTATATGTTTAGTTTTGCATGTGTTTTTGTGTGTGTGCAAGCCATGATGACTCACGATTTTTGAGAAAGTGTTGCACAATTTTTTTTTAATAACAGTGAGTACTAAAGTTGTCTGATAAAGAATTTATTAGGTAAAATTAGATGTTACACGAACCTAGAAGAAACATATTTTAAAATTAAAAGAAAAAAATAATAATAATAATACATTTCATGACCTAAAATTGGGTGTGGCTCGTGTCACACCAGACTCTCATGTGGGTTGTGCAAACCCTCGTAACAAACAACAACCCTTAAAACTCATCAGCAATTCATCAATACTAGCAGGGTACTCGCACGTTGCGGCGGCGGGTACCCTGTGATTGAAAATTTTGGCGAACAATATTTTGCTATTATATGTTTACTGTGACAATAACTTTATAGAAAAAGAATTTTTTTTGTAATATCGTTAACAATACATAGGTTCAAAATAAGCAAACACAATATTTACATGGTTCAAATATGTTCCTACATGGCAGACGTTACAATAGGATTTGATACTCCTTTTCTAAATTCTATAACAGTATAACCTTATAAAGATTAAGACTCACAACATTTTATGTCAAATTAAAAAGAGAAGAACAAGATGTCATGACTATCTTACATGTATTTTTTAATTGTTTGCTAATAAATTTGAATCTTCATAAGCGTAGGCTTCTGCTTCTTTTTAATTGTGGTTAGTTGTAATCTTGTAGGTTGTTGTAGTTGTTGTTGTGTGTTGGTTGATTTCATTTTATTTTTATTTTCTTTTACCAATGAAGATCGTTTAACTATTTTTGTTGTAGATGAACAACTATTCTGGCAAAGAATTAAAAAAATGTATGTGTAAGAGATATGAAATGGTTTGTAATATTTGTATATTTTGGGGAAGGGGTGTTTGTACATTGTAGTTAAATAATTGTATATTTTGATGAAAAGGTAAATTAAATTAGGTATTAATTGTATGTATTGAATAGTTTTTTTGTAGTTTTAGTTGTGCTTCAAATACTTTTAAATTATGTTTTTTAACTTGTGTTTACTTAAAAATCTAATTTAAGAAATCTTAAAAAATTAATAAGAGGGAAGTGTCAATATGCATTATAAGTAGTATAGATAATCCACACACGACAAACATAAAACAGAAGCTTAAATGACATGCATAAAAAGTCGAATCTGCCTAACGTTGATCTTAATGTCAATATGTTTTAATTTAATTCCCAAATCCCAACCTATTTTCAAGTAATGAAATAATTCTCAAACCCATGCAGATATTCTAAATTTTCCTTTTTGAAAATTAAAATTTTACCCTTTTTCCTTGAATCATCCTATCACACGGTTAAAATCCCTCGTTTGTGTAATTATGCCATTAGCTTAAGGGGGCAGCAATTTAGCATGCACTAATTACTCATGTAAACTTTCATTACAAGAATTCAAAATTTAAAATAACCCTAGATCGATTGGGCTTTGCTTAGATTACTTGCTATGCAAGAAACGATCACAAACTTCACTTACCTTTTAACTGCTAGCATTCTCTCCCATTTACCCCTAAACACACACACACTCACTACTTAACCTACACCTTCAAGATTTCTTCATCTTCAAATCACACACACCAAGTTCAAGATATTTCAATCTTGAAAGCGCACACAGTGATGACTATCGATATGAAGAAAACCAACAGAAAACAAAGTGATAAACGTACAACAATTATCGTAAAACATCTTGAAGAAAACTCTGCTGATCAATTGCAATATGAGTTCAAATGCAAAACATGCAAAAGAAGATTCAAAACTTCTCAAGCGCTTGGTGGTCATACGGCAAGCCATAAAAAGATTAAAACCAAAAACGATTATGCGTTGTGCATGCTGAGTCTTAATACTATTCCTACTGTATCTTCTTGGTTGTATCAATGCAAGATATGTTTGAAAGAGTTTGAGACTGGGCAGAAGTTGGGCGGGCACATGAGGAAACATAGGCTCGAAAAAGGGTTGAATGTAGTTGAGGAAAAGGGTCCATTGCAGCAAGAAGCGGAGAAAGTGAAAGTTGAAAGTGATTTGGAGAGTGGTTCATCGGGGTTGACGATGGTGAAACTAGAGCGTCGTAAGGCAGAAGAAGATGAGCGGGTTAGGGTTAGAAGAGAGTTGATCTTGGCAGCAAAAGAATGGCGATTATTTCTTGAATCTTAATAACCTAGGGTTTATGGACAGTATGTAGTCGATTAACATGATTCTTTTTAGGGAGGATTTGGTGTAGATGTGAAGAAAGTAGCGATTCAATTTTCTTGTGGATTTATGAGTGATTTGTATGAAGTATAATATCTTTAGATGTATGATGTAAATGACAGTTCTGTGGAAGTAATTCTTGATCCAGTTAAGTAGTTCTTGGGTCAGTTTCTGTGTGTTTTACTGTTTGGTTTATGGAGAGATGATTAGAGATTAGTAATAATAGTAAAAATGATTGTAATAGTAGTAGTAAAAAAAGTAACGAGAAATATCAGTAATTTTGTTCTTTGAAATTACTACCATCAGTCCAATACTTCCATGTATAATTTGACAATGAATTCGATAAGTAATTTCTTTATATCAGTATTCCTGATCTTCGTTACTTTTTTATTCCGAACTGCAGAACTAAAGAGGTTCTTTGGGTGTGTTTTAAATAGTTGATCTAAGTATCTTACTGAAATACATGAAATAAGCACTTTTGAGCAAGCTTGTCCAAATCAATATTTCAGCTGATATTATTTCCGTCTCTGCAACATCAAAATTGTTAAACCAGATCAAGATGACAGGATCAAATAGTTCGTATTTTAAGTCACTCTTTGTTATATGTTTTTAGATTCCATAAATAGTTCACGGCGACAATTTCCTGAATTTAATTATTTTGGCCAACTAGTTCGCAGATTGGCCTATTCGTGTATTAGAATTGAGGTAAGAATCAAATATTTTAACACCCCATGTATTATAGAAAGAGCTTATTTCATTTATAAATGTTCAAGAAGAGCTTACTTTTTGATTGTTCATAGGTCAAAATCCTTAATAAGACGGATGTGAGTTAATTGGATATCTGATCCTCTTAATGCTTGTAAAATCTCTGACTAATAAAATTTTGCCGTTAAGAAGAAAAAACGTCAAGAAACACTGTTACGTGTTTTTTCAAGAAGCAGAAGCTTCTTTAAAAACGCAATCTCAACAACCACGCAAATGTACTTCATGAACTACCAGAGTAACAGAGAGACGCCAACAAAATATCTGCTCAACAAGGTAAAAAAAGATTATTCTCAAATCGAATTGAGAAAAAGATTGAATGGGGCCAATAAAATTATCAAATTCTAGCATAAATGAAATACATGTTTCCAGTCACTCATATGTCAAAAAGTCAAGCCTCCATATTCACAAAACAAAGTCGGCATAAAACACGCCTAATCTAAATTAAGACAACATATTGGGATTATCCTCCAAACGCACGATTACAATCCAAAGCAACTTAAAAGTTTTTCAGCATCACAGATCCACTCATTACTCGGAAAACCACGAAAAAGTGCACGTCTTTAGTCCACCAGCAGAACACCCATTCAACCTCTAAATCTTGTTCTCAGTTGATTAGAGCTTCTCTGGGACCTTATATCAAGTCCGCCACATTCATTGGCATTTCATCAATCTGGGTACTGTAGTATTGCTCGATATCTCTAAGAATCTTGATATCATCGGTTTTCACGAAATTAATAGCAACACCCTATATAAAAAATTGAAAACAAGATTCATATACAGTTGGTCCTAAAAACATATTCGACTGCCACTTCAGAGAATAACATAAACCCAAAAAAATATAACAAAGGATAAAGCAAACTTAAGACCAGTTATCAAAACAATTATATGAAATAAACAAATATATAGCCAGAGAGACTTTCAATATACTGAAGGGGTGAAGGACAGTTGACAGCAAAATCTGTGACCCATTCTAGAATCACAAAAAGGGGGCATCAAAATAAAGGTCCGCTTACAACCTCCATCACCTAGTGTAGCCAAACTTGTTTCTAGGAATAAGCAGTCCCTAAACATGGAAATGTTTATTCCGTGTATCAGGACTTTTAAGGGTACCTCAACTGACTGGGGACAAGAGTTTTTCTTCCTATGACTTCCCTATGCTAATCAATATTTATGTCCATGCGCATGAGCCAACTACCAGGGTCAATTTTACTTTCGAAAACCAAATCAGCCGACTACATAGCAAAAATTAGCTGGCTGAACTATAATAACTACTAATTAATATTGGAATCTGTATCCAGCATTAACAAAAAAACGATTCATCTCATGAAACAAAATGACATGTTTAATTGATGCACTATTAGAAACATATTTTATTACCTTTCGTCCAAAACGACCAGATCGACCAATACGATGAATGTACAGCTCTCTGTTATTGGGGAGGTCATAATTAATCACCAGAGAAACCTAAAACAGAGCAGAAAATACAAATCAGATATATCATTAAACGGATACCCAGTGAGACTTTGAAAGGATGGATTCATTTCAGACTTTTCTGGAGCCTACCCACACCAACATAACTATCACATAATGAAATGAATATCAAGATAAAAGATCGTGACTTGCCTGTTGAACATCCAATCCTCTGGCCCAAACATCAGTGGTAATCAGAACACGGGTAACACCAGATCTGAATTCTTCCATTATAGCATCTCTTTCCTTCTGAGGCATGTCTCCGTGCATGGCTGATACAGTAAAGTTGTTCTCACGCATCTTCTCAGTTAACCAATCCACCTACACCAATATAAAACACGATACAGTCAAAACACGAGTCCAATTTCACTAAGGTAATTGTTACTCTTAGACTAATTACAGACAAACTCCATGCATGTGTAATACCTCTGACATTTTCCTGCTACCAGTTATCATTTAAAGATTATGTTCATTATAAAAACATTTGTGATTTAACTTCTTAAATTTAAACATGTTCCAAATACCCCATACTATAAGTAGTCTCAACAGATGTTAATATACACGTTCCTCAAAATATCCTCATAACAGGTAAACTACAAAGATGGATTCCTAACATCCCGCTGAACAGAAATTCAACTATTTTCCATAAGATACAGAAAAATAGAAGAAAACCAATCAAGTATTACCTTTCGCTTGGTGTTACAGAAAATCACAGCCTGGGTGATTGTAAGGGTATCATATAAATCACATAGAGTGTCAAACTTCCAATTTTCCCTTTCAACTGCCACAAAGAATTGTTTTATTCCCTGCGATAGCAATATAGAAATATTAAACAAACGGAAATCTTAGCAGCCAGGATTTTTTTTAAGTGGAATATGCCTTACCTCAAGAGTCAATTCATCACGTTTTACAAGGATTCGAACAGGATCAGTCATGAACTTGCTTGTCATCTCCAATATTTCATTAGGAAGGGTAGCAGACACCAAACAGACCTGCGACAAAGGTGGATGTTATTATGATGCAAAAGGTGAGATAACATGTAGTTTCAGCTAAATGGTGATGCTTCATAACAAACTCTAAGGAACAAAAAGACTAACGTCGAGTTCATAGAAAAGATTCAAGACATATGCTTACAAAGAATATACAACATACACTAAAAGAAAACAAACAAGCTGTTTCCAAATCTAAACATCGGCCAACATTGACATATAGTGTAGTTGCTAAACATACATCCAGGCTACCATTAACAAGTCAACAACATTAGTAATACTTGTCCAATTCATAAGACAAATAGTTATTGATGGCATGTGATTGAAGTGCTTAAAGAAGTTTAGCATTCAGACAAGTAGATCTTTCCTCGATCAATGGGCTGTCTTGCAACCACCATGATGCATGAATATTACCAATTCCTAACAAGATATGCTTATAATGCAGATTGTCAGCAACAGTAGTTGTGTCATTGCTGTGAGTAGTTACAGGAGCGTAATACAGAAATCATATAATTGCAGTATCATATGAAATAAAATCTATATGAAATCATGAAACATGTTACTGATGGGAGTTAAAGAATATATTTATACTTCAGTTATTGAGTGTCAGATTTTCGTCATATCACACATCTATTCTTGGTTGGCCTGTTTTTCATGAACTTTTCATTAGACTGTCTTCCATTATTTTCAGGGGAGAGATACATATTCAGGATTCGAGTATTAAAATCGAATGCTCATCAATAAACATATTTTATCTAGGTGCAATCTTGCCTCAATTTTCTAGACACCATCTCTATCTTCCTCTTTCAATCACCCACATCATAAGATCTTTTTTCTATTTAGTTATGTCTGTTCCTTTCTTTTCGCCATTTAATCCACAAGCTTGTTTTAAAACTTCTCAAATACATATCCTTATCATGTCAATACATTCAATATCAAAATAGACTAACCAATGCTATTTTCATATCATACAACAGCTTTCATCAATTCCTTGTCACAGATATTGCTTAGTACAAGCTATGATGTACAATATAAAAGAAACGGGAAAGAAGAAAGAAAGCAAAAGAATGTAGCTCACCTGAAGCTCTGGTGGAAGATATCGATAGACATCATAGATTTGATCCTTGAAACCTCTGCTCAACATTTCATCAGATTCATCCTGTTATAAATTATAAGATTAATTAGCATCACTTTCATAACATCCAAAAATAAAGAGGCTAATTTACAAGTACAGTACAAGTATCAATATCAATCCTAGATATAAATGTCGAAATGGAAAATAGAAAACTCACGAGAATTAGTAATTTGATAGCCCTAGTTCGCAATGTTCTTCTCTTGATCATGTCGCACACTCTACCGGGTGTTCCAGAAACAACATGAACTCCATTCTCTAACTTTCTGATATCCTCCCCGACACTCTTTCCACCAATGCAAGCATGGGCTTGGATATTGATGAAATCACCAATAGCCAGTATTTGTTTCTCTGTCTGTGCAGCAAGCTCTCTTGTAGGTGACAAAATTAAAGCTTGAACCCTATAGATGAAGACAGGAAACAGATAAATAAAGTAACACAACCAAAAAACAGAACAAAGTAATCAAAACAACTAAAAAGATAACACTGGCAACAAAAAGTGGCATTATCTCCGTTCACATCTAGTCGTTAGCAACATTATTGTTGCAGAGCAGCATTGACAGTAAGTTCAATATAAGTGTACATCAGATGCCTACTTCATATACACCAAAATAAAAGGCCTTATCAAAGCCACTCATGGAAGTGTCTTTCTTAATGAAGCTGCTGATTCATGTTTTCAGAAAAATCTAATTTCATACAGCTTTCACTAAACCTATATTCATTCAAAATTCCAATTTCATTTAGATGCAAATCCCCCGTCTATATATTAGCTACACCTTAGAACTACACCTGTCTACATTAACCCCCTTAGCTAAATTAAGTTTCGTTTAGATGAAAAAATTCAATCCCAAACACCCCCTTAGCTAAATTAATAGCTACACCTTAGAACTACACCTGCCCACAATAACAGTCCATACATTATAAATCCGGAACGCGGCATTAACTAATCACTAAAAAAAACACAACACCGTTCATTATTATTTATCACCAATCATTCTCTTAAAGTGTTTACTTTTTCGCTTATTATAAACGAAGAGGGATTCTTGTTCAGACTAACCATATAAAAGGCAATCCTTTCCGGCTCTCGGCCTAATCTATAAGACGATTTTCGACTAATAATGGTTGGCAACAAAAAAATTGCTCAAATACAACATCAAATATATAACTTAATTATTCCCATAAATTAACCCTAACCCTAACCCTAACCCTAACCCTAACCCTAAAAACAGAAATCAACAAAAACCTGCAAATCAACCAAATCAACAAAAGGGTTTTGCAATTCATACTCTCTAGATGACGTGTCAACAATCTGGCAAACAGTAAGAGCAATCATGGACGTCTTGCCAGTACCACTCTGAGCTTGAGCAATAACATCACGTCCTTCAATAATAGGTCTAACTGCTCTTTGCTGAATAGCTGATGGCTTCTCAAACCCATGTTGGTAAATCCCACGCAGTAGGTCGTCTTTTATTCCCATGGCGTCGAAGCTCATGATTGGCTCCACCCCGGGTGATGTTTGGAATACGAGCTTCTCGTCGTCTACTGTTGTGGTTCTCCGGCTTCGGTTGGGTGGGACTACTGATGATGTTCCTGCCATTTTTGGGGGTCGATTTTGGTTGGATTTAGGGTTTTGTGTGTGTATTGTGTGTTGTGTGGTGATTTGAAAGAGAAAACGTGAAGGAGGTGATATGTGTGTTGTTTTTAGGGTTTTTTTATATGGGATTGGGTTCGGTTTGTGTTCTGGCCGGGCCCTTGCTTTTTCTTTGGTTGCTATTTTATTTTGGGGTAAATTGCAAAAATGGCCCCTAACGTTCCACAAATTTGCAAAAACGGGACCGAGACAAAAAGTAGCGCAAAAAAACCACCCACGTTCCACATTTTCGCAAAATCGCCACTGAGAGCCCTTTTCCGTTAATTTTCCCGTTAAGTGCCACGTATTTGAGGGTAGTATCGTCATTTCACTATTCATCGGGTACTAAGCTAGTGACACTGTAGCTTGAGGGACTAAATTTGCAAGCGATTGTTTGCCTTTTTTACAAACGGTACAATATCCACTCCCAGTTAAATATGAACGTTGCAGCACATCAAACTTTCACACTTTCCGAAATCCGACAAAAAATATGGTCGTGATCTGTGACTGTAGGAAACAAGCAACAATCAAAACAAGCTGGACAAACAGGAACCCAGGACGACGATTCTACTGTTGTCCTTCATGTGAGTTTATTGGATGGACGGATCCTCCAATGTATTGTCGAGCAGTTGCTGTGATTCCTGGCCTGTTGAGGGCGAGGAACGAGCTTGAAGAAGAGTTGGAGGAGCAGGTAAGGTTGATGAGGGAGAAGGATCAGCGGATTAAGAAGCTCAACAAGTTTCTTATTTTTAGTTGGCTCTTTTTTTTCATTGCCATTAAGTTGCTTTAGGTGTGTTGACATCTTTCTGGGTTGTATCATCACAGGGTATAAGGTCATCCCTGGTTTGTATTGACCTTCATGTTAATAAAAAGTGTTTTATTTTAGCAGTATAGTGGGATCATCGTTGTTTTGGTTGTCCTTGTTATTATATGCAGTAAACTTGATTTCTGGTTCCTTATCAACTTTGACTTACAAAAAGTCAAAACAACTTTGGGTCATTCGGTATGCTTATGTAGTGGGCATGTTGGGTCATTCAATATACGTAAGTATTTGATGATGGCAAACCACAAATTGTGCACAACATAATACAACAAATAAGTATATGCTGATGGCAAACCACAAATTGTGCACAACATTATGCAACAAATAATGATGGTAAACCAAAATGAAAACAAATACCATTCCTGATTAATCAAGTCTCAAAAACAAATCACGTACAAATTATTGTCTAGAAGACAGAAACTCAGTTACACAATCCATACACTCATTGTGTTAAAACACATAAACAAATAACCAACCAAAGGTTATTGCACCATCACAATTGTTTTGACTCACTTGGAGATTTTAGCTTTTCTCTTAATCCTACTCTTCCTTTGACCTCCACCATTCCCAATAGATTGTGATATATGACTTGCTTGTGTTCCAACTTGATGACTTGGCCCTCCTGCTACCTCACTTGCTTGTGTTCCAACTGGCTGACTTGGCCCTGCTCCCACCTCTGTTGCAGAAGATCCCACTAGCTGACTTGATCTTTCTAGTACCTCATCTGGTACTCCTTCCCTTCTTCTTGTCCCTTGGTTGCCTCTTCGTCCCGTACAAGCTCTCTTATTATGACCCTGCCCACCACATGCACCACATTTGACAGTCTTGCCCCTTTTTGACAGCTTCCCATTCTTGACTATTGATTTTTTCATAACCTGTTCAACAATCTCATCCCTTGACACTCTTCTCTTCTTCTGTGGTCTCCCAATTAGAACATGGTAGTGAGGTGGCTTTAGTTCACTAGGGATAGGGCAATTGGGCCAAAAGTGTCGACCAGCAATTCCTTAAATCTTGTGTTGATACATCGCCCTCCATGTGGTTAACCAATAGCATTGGTGCACATAATCCTCTGGGATCACAACCATGTTGTCAGTTGATTCCTTGTTGTGTTTAGCCATGTCGTTGATAGCCGCAACAGCATGCTTACATGGAATACCAGTGAGTTCCCATCTCCTACATGTGCATTCCATTTTCGATATATTCACAACACATTGGTCACCCCAACCTCCCGCACACTGGTATGTATCCCCCCCACTCCATAAAACCTTATACTCATTTGCTTCCTCTTTGATGGTTTCTAAAATTTTAGTTGTTGTTGGGGTTAAGAGACCTTCACATCTGTCTATTACATGCTGCACACTAACACTTCTCTTCACAAGATACTGCCTGATGTACTCCAAACAACCAATGATTGGTTGATCTCTGCCGCCCACTAACTTGCTATTGAACGATTCACATAAGTTGTTAAGAAGGATGTCACATTTAGCTCTCCCTGTAACCAATATATATCAATATCAACATCACTTTTAATCTTATTAATATTACAGATGACAGTCATAATATCAACATCACTTTTAATCTTATTAACATTACAGATGACAGTCATAATATCAAAATCATTTTCAATATTATTATTAGTACAGATGAAAGTCATAATATGTGTATAGTGTACCTGAAAAATGTGACCTTGACCATGATGATGCTGGTATCTTCCTTAACCAGTCATAAGCTTTAGAGTCGATTGATTTTAGCTCTTCCATTCCTCTATTAAACTTAGGGATTGTTGATGCTCTAGCACACCTCCAAACAAGCTCATTGATACTCTCCCCCTTAAATAACTGCTTCATGTTGTCATATATGTGTCGCACACATAAGCGATGTTCAGCAGCAGGAAACAGTTCTGCAATGGCTGGTAATATTCCCTGTAGATTGGTACAAAACTTACTATGGTAATGAGGATTGAATTGGAATGGAAATCAAGTAACTGAATTTACACAATGTTTATACCTTTTGTCTGTCGGATATAAAGGTGAAGTTTGAATTTGGTTGCAAATCAAGGTCATCTCCAAGATTGCTAAGGAACCATAACCATGAACTCTTGGACTCAGTTTCAACCACTGCATAAGCAACTGGATAGAGGCCATTATTGCTATCGACACCAACAGCAGTTAAGACTTGACCAGTGTGATGTCCTTTGATAAACGCCCCATCCAGCCCTAGTATGTCCCTTCTGCCTGCTTTGTAACCTTTTTTCAATGCACCAATACAAACATAGATCCGTCTGAAAACCTTGAAGAAACACTTGAATCAGGGTTTGCTTCAACTTGAATCTTCACAGTTGTATCTGGGTTTCTATTCTTCAATTCAAAAGCGTAATCCCTAAGACTGGCATATTGTTCTTCATGGTCGCCGTCAATTTGTTTCTGAGCAAATTCCCTTGCTCTTGATATCTTTGTGGTCGGGACATCAAGCTGCAATTTTTCATTTATTTCCATTGTTATTGCAGCTGTCGGCGCTGTGCGGTCCCTAACAAGAATTTTAGCAACCTCGGATGAAAGGAATCGTGCAGTCAACAATTTAATTTTTCTTGTTTGTAGGCATTTATGTTCATCATTTAATGTTTTGACACTCCAACTCCTTTCATCACCCACTTTTGACACATGTAGGGACCATTCGCACATGGCCTTGCTCTTTTTTTTGTAGGTTTTGGTACTTGCAAATTTGCCCTTTGACTGCGAAGAAGAAGCTGATGGTTGACAACTTCCTGTATCATTTCTGCCATAACCCACAACAGTCCCTCTACACATCGCTCGAATCCTTTCTTGGTCACACTTTTCAATCCTAATATCTCTTCGGGACTCCAACGCATAGATATTGAGCTTATATTTGATTTCCTTGGGGTGTTTAAATGTTTCTGTTACAAAAAACTCTCCCTTCTTGACATTCGCCCTACCCTCATACTCCTTCCTTATTTTTTTTAACCTTATCTTGCGCAGGGTGACAAATTTGTTATTATTGCCTTCTTCATCACTATGAAAATCGTCATCAAAGTTATAGCCACTATCATGATCCGTATAATCCGCTATACACTCATCAGCTAACTTTGCTACATTCTCAAAGTGGGGATCAAAATCAAACTTAAAGTCCGTCATTTCCACTTGTGGCTCAATAGGGGCTGTCACATCATCTTCTTCATCTTCAAACTCAGACACATGTACAACATGTTCTTCCTCGTTTACCTGCTGTCTTGAGGTGCCCACATCATCCCTTTCAACATCATCGATTTCAACATCATCCCTTTCCACATCATCCCTTTCCACTACTTCTTCTAAATCAACAGTTTTTGTTGAGCTCTAAAACCACATCCTCACTCTGGTCAAGTTCTGCAACCATGTCTGTAATCAAGTCGTCTCCCACACCAACATTATCTCCAGGACTGGCAAATTGGTACAAGTCCTCATCTGTATGTTGAGATTGTTGCTCAACTTGTTCTGGGCCATCAACGCCACTTACAGGTTGTTGCGTAGCATGAGTGTCTGTGTCACCAACAACTCGACTTACATGTTTTTGCGCAGAAGGAGTGTCTGTAATCAAATCGTCTCCTACACCAACATTATCTTCAGCTTGTTGTTCTTGACCAGCAATCATAGGCACAGGTGATTGACCATTGGTACCATCAATTGAAGTCTCAGCTTGTTCTGGATCGATGGTAGGATCATTTGAAGGCTCCACCCGTACTTCATCCATTATTTTACATTTTCGGCCTCTTTTGGGTCTTCTGCGTTTCAACTCAACATACACCTCAATCTCTCTATGCGTTGGAATCAAATCCAACATTTTCATCACATCCTCATCAGACTCCAACGGGTACAACCCAACATCCAACGTCTCGCCTGGTATCCTATAATAATAGCCTGCAACCTCACCTTTCACACCTATGTCATCTACCAACTCTTGAAAGGCGTAAAAGCTAAACAAGTCATAATCCACACAATCATACCACGAAATAACTGGATCAACATACATCCTTCCTGGTAGTGGCGTAAATTTTCCACCGTGGGTTACTTTCAGAGTGAAGTAGGTCGGCTTTGATTCTGTATGCAAACAATAAACATCAACACACACACACTAACAACATGAAAAATCAACTTAATGTATAATCTACATCCTATTCGTACTGTTCATTACAATCACATATCACTGTAGATAAAAAAATCGGTACAATTAACAATGCCCAAAACATACCGTAAAGTTGATGAAGATTAGGGATCGGGGACGATCGTTCGCGGTTTTTCCCAAATAAACTAACCATCTTCTTCAATTTTTCCCGGTACGAAAATCGTAATTGGAAACTTTAGGGCAAAAAATGCGATTGACTTTGGGCAAGGGAGTGTTTGGATCAGGGGATTAATGTGCTTGTTCGGTGGGTCTAATATTATTTTAGGCGGGAACCGTGAAATGACGATACTACCCTCAACTACGTGGCACTTAACGGGGAAATTAACGGAAAAGGGCTCTCAGTGGCGATTTTGCGAAAATGTGGAACGTGAGTGACTTTTTTGCGCTACTTTTTGTCTCGGTCCCGTTTTTGCAAATTTGTGGAACGTTAGGGACCATTTTTGCAATTTACCCTTTATTTTGGGGATTAATTTCATATATCACCCTACTTTCATATATACCCAAAGTGCAAGTATTGAATGCATAATATACAATGTTTTTAATGCATGTTTGGGTATATATAAAATTTCCATGTAAGTGAAGGGGAGATATGAAATTACCCCTTTATTTTGAGAGAGTGTACACCAACAAGGCAATAACAATCGATGCTCAGACTATGTTTGGCGCAGAGCTTTTTGAAGCTTTTTGGCTGATGAGCGGTGAGTAATGAGCTTTTTTATTTTTAGTGTTCGTTTGGCGAAAGAGCGGTGAGCTTTGCTATTTTTTAAGAAAGCTCATTTTTCCAATGCTTCTTTAAGAAGCTGTGAGCGGTGAGCAGTGAGCTGCAGCTACTGCTCACAGCTCACTGTTACTACTCACAACTAATTTTGCCATAGCCTCAATCTCGTCAAAGTTAGGTATTGAGAGGTAAAATATAGACAGTCCTATCCCTACTTTAGGATAAATCTGGGAGTAGAGATATTGCTTCCAGAGAGACCTTCGGCAAGTGCAAATGTGCAAATAAGAGAGAACATAAAAAGGTCAAAGAGCAATAGAGCAAACAAAAGACAAGAGATAGCAAACAAAGCAGGAGGCAAGGAACAAAACAAACAAGGAACATAAAAGAACAAGACCTAAAAATAAAAAAGTAAAACCGCAGGCGCAAAAAAGCAAACAAAAGACAAAATGCAAAACAAGCAACAAACATACAAAGCAAAACAGGCAGTGAAACAAACAAAATGGACCGGGGCACAGCGAAACAGACAAACATATGCAAAAGGGACAGGGAAACCTTCGATGTAGTGGTGTTGGCGCGTGAACTACCACCTCACAAGTGAGGTATCACCACCACTACTTTTCAACCTAAGTGTTACACATATGCATGTGTGAATTTTCTTTTGTAAAAGTTTTGTAAGTACAACATTTCTCTTTTCTTTTAATCTTTGAAATTATAGATTATACGAAAAATTTTATTTAAGTATTTTTTTTTAATTACTAAAAAATAACAAGTACTATTAATTTCACAATTTAAAGTCAATGAAAAATAAAATACTAAAACTAAGATAAACGATAATTTTAACTGATAACGTATGTATATGTTGCCAATTATGAAGCTCATCTATTAATACCTAAACTAGACTTTCTAGGTAAGGAAGTTTTTCAGGTTCTTAGGTTTGCGAAAAGAGACAATTATCATTGTGACTATTACTATGCAATCAATTGGTATGTTTTAATGAGCGCAAATGAAACGTCATGGATATAAAGTATGCACCACTAGAGAATACCGAGACCCCACCACCCACTATGGTACTTATTGTAGAAGTATAAGGTATAATTGGTCAAACATATTGTGCTCTTTTAATCATCATGTCCATTGAGTTTAGGATTATGTACGTCAAACATATTGTGCTCTTTTAATCATCATGTCCATTGTCATTTTAATATGTCATACATAACATGAAACCAAAATTAGTTGCATATGTCATCTGAATGATACATTTGCTCATTTTACTTACCTGAGTGCATGATCATTTACTTTAATATATCTTACGTCACTGTAACTAATATACCAGTACACATAACCTTACACTATTTGAATTATTATTGCCTCTAAAAATGTGAAGTCAAAGTTGCTTCAATGAATGCTAGCAACATTTAAAGTTTTTTTTTTTTTTTATTAATTTGGAAATTTTTTGCTTATAACTCAACATCGCCAATTCATGTTCTCCAAATAACATTTTTACTAATAACTCATTCATTCTCTTGCTGTCGCAATGCTTCACTACTTGTTGGCCTCACTTAGTAATAACTCAACATCGGTCATTCATGTTCTCCCTTTCCTTTTTTTACTAATAAGGGCCCGTTTGGTTTATAAATGGGTTTAGGATTTTGATTTGGATTAGGATTTGAATTTGGATTTAAATTTGGATTTGAATTTAATGTAGGTGATAGAAAATAATATTTAAATTATTTTATAATTTAAATATTAATTAACAATTTATTTTGTTAACACTGAAAGAAAAGATACATACACAATATGACAATGGGGCCCGTGAACAGTCAAAAACCCACCAAGTAGATCTACTTTTAAAACAGTGGATGTCAGAGGGTGTGGTACCCAATTTCTAATCCCGGAATTCTAACCAAATTTTTTTTTCCACTTTCCATCCTAAAGTTAAATCCAACACCCCCAACCAAACGGGCCCTAAATCATTTCATTATCTTGATGTCCAAATCACCTCGTCCAACTCCTTAACCAATGACCTCTTGTTATAAAAACTTAGAGAATGTTTGGTTTGTAAAAAAATATGATTATAAGAATAGGTATGGGTTTAGAAACCCATCGACTCGGGTACCTGTGTGAATTTATTTTTCGGCGATAATCTTTTCAAAGTACTTTTTTACGATGGCACGATATTTCAGCCGTAAATCCAAAGTGGTTCCCGTCTTTAGCAAAATTTCAACAACTCAAATAGTTAACGAGTCGGGTCGGGTCAAGTTGTGTCTAAGTGTTTCCGTATCAATGCATAATATTATTTGACTTTTGGTAGACCTCTCAATAATGTACTTATTAAAAAGGGGTTTTGCTAATAACAGCCCTTAAGGCTGTCGTTAAGAGGAATCTTTTTACTACAACTTAATGTAAGAAATGAAATCATCCAAATCAAAATTAAATGTTTGTTGTGCATCCAGATTTTTAGTGATTGTATCCATGTTTTTCGGGATCGACATCGAATCATAGTAATTTATAGATGATTTTGTAATAAAACTCATTATCTTAACGACAACCCTAAGGGTTGTCATTAGCAAAACTCATTAAAAAGAAAGTTAGTACTCTGACTTTAAAATCACAAATACTTTTACAACTTAAAGTCTAAAGCTCCACATAAATACCCATTATAAAGTGAGTTGTTACATGTTTTTTAAATGAGTTGATGTTACAAGCTCAAACAATTTAAGACAATTAATCAACTTTTAATTATGTGTATGCAAGCTATTGACTATCTTTTTATAGTAAGTGTGTAGGCTGATTTTTTTAAGACGTTCTCTTATACTAGGCGAGTACCCGTGTATAGCAACGGAAATGCTAGCGGCAGATAATTAACGATTTATGATATTGTGGTGAGTGTTTTGTGTAGCGTTAAAAAAAAACGTGAACCGATCAGAATGTAACTGCAAATGGGTGTACTACAGGATAACTAAAGTCTATAAAAAATCCTTAACATCTATCAAAGAACATATAAAAACATTTAATGAAACAGAAATTAAACATTACATCCGTTATGAGATAAAAACTAACAACACACGTTACTCATCGCGTAAAACTTCTTGATACATGACATTTGAGGTGTAGATTCCAGCTTGACGAAACTCTTTGACTGGTTTAACCAATATCTTTGTTGTTTAAGTGATATCCCTCTGGACAACGCACATAAAGGTGGCCATGCGAGAAAACATAATCGGGCAAATACACACCCACATTTGGAATTGTTTGGTCCTGAGCTTTATTGATAGTCATTGCAAAGCTAAGAGGCACAGGAAATTGTGTTCTCTTTAGTTTAAAAAGGAATACGTCTTCTTCTGATAGAGCAAGAGAAATTAAGCATCATCACGGCCAATTCTAGGATTCAAACTCATACCTTACCGAAACACAAATTTGAACAAACAAACAGTAAGAACTTAAATAACAAATTCAACCAACAATGGTCATTAGCTTTGAGAAGAAAAAACTTATGGTTGTGTTTGGCAAGGGCTTATAAGGAGCTTATAGAGGCTTGGGCTTTTAAAATAAGTTGGCTAATAAAATAAGTCTCGCTTGTCATGGGGCTTATGGAAGGGCTTATAAAATAAGTCGGCTAAACACTTTAGCCCCATAAAAGGGGCTAAAAACTTTAACCCGGGGCTTTTGAAAAATAAATTACTTATTTACCCACAAAAAAATCTAACATATACAAAAACTCATTTAATTGTGTCCTTTTTAGTAATTTTGCAATAATAAGCTCCAGCCCCAGCCCATTTGCCAAATAAGTTTATAAAAACATAAATTTTAATTTCGGCTTATAATATAAGTCCCAGCCCCAGCTCCAGCCCTAACCCATTTCGCCAAACATACTCTATATACTCGTTATACACAAATCCTAACAGGTACCAAAATAGTAAACACAAATAAACCGGTTTTTTTCAATTTAAAAGAACCAAAACCATGATATCTTCTCGTATACCAACAGATAAAACTTTACTCTGAACTTAGTCAAATAAAAAAGTATAGTCACATACATCATCACAATTAGGGTGTCAAATGGGTTGACCTAACACGATCCGAACCCGATAAAGCCTTATAAGGTCTGGTTCATTCGGGGTCCAACTATGCTTATCGGGTTTATCGTGTCAACCCGATAGACCCGATATCATTATAGGGTCGGGTTAGGTTTATTTTTCAAATGTTATCGGGTTCGGATTTAACCCGATTACACATAAAGGCTTTTATGTTTATTTTGCATTTTAGGCTCCATATATATGAAGAAAAAAATGTCATACGTTATATGTCATACGTTATATGTCATATGTTATATGATTTTTCTTTGGTTATTAAATTAATATGTTAGATGCATTTTGGATTTAATTGACAAGCTATTCTAGAATTACTTTGTTTTAGCGCCAAATGCTTATTGTCGTTGGAGGCTACGAATGCAATTTAGCGTGTAAGTCGATCGTTGAAGTTAATGTTTAGCTTATTGCCATTGTACCATGTTGGCCAAAACAAAGCTTAGTGTCATGTTGGTCCAGTTTTGAAGTTAATTTCATGCAAAACAATATGTTGATAAATTAGGTAAATTGCATATTGAGATAAGCATGTAACCCGGACCCAACCCGATAACCCTAAAAGCACAAATCAACAAAAACCTGCAAATCAACCAAATCAACAAAAGGGTTTTGCAATTCATACTCTCTAGATGACGTGTCAACAATCTGGCAAACAGTAAGAGCAATCATAGACGTCTTGCCAGTACCACTATGAGCTTGAGCAATAACATCACGTCCTTCAATAATAGGTCTCACTGCTCTTTGCTGAATAGCTGATGGCTTCTCAAACCCATGTTGGTAAATCCCTCGCAGCAGGTCGTCTTTTATTCCCATGGCGTCGAAGCTCACGATTGGCTCCACCCCGGGTGATGTTTGGAATACGAGCTTCTCGTCGTCTACTGTTGTGGTTCTCCGGCTTCGGTTGGGTGGGACTACTGATGATGTTCCTGCCATTTTTGGGGATCGATTTGGGTGGATTTAGGGTTTTGTGTGTGATTTTGAAAAGAGAAAACGTGGAGGAGGTGATATGTGTGTTGTTTGTGAGTTTTTAGGGTTTTTATATGGATTGGGTTAGGTTTGTGTTGCGGCTTGGCCCTTTCTTTTAGTTTTGTTATCACCATTCAATTACTATCACTAATCGCATAATATGTGCGTCTAATCAGCTTTTTCACTTATTACTTATAAAAAAATATTGCTAATTATATGCCTAGCATATGTGTCATTAGCTTAGTGGTTGTGACAAATAAATGATTGTCACATAGAATTAGGCTTAAGTTTTAGGTCTCCCCAATCACTTCTCTTATTTTATTTCACTTTTCATCTTTAATAATTATCACTTCTTAATCTTAAAATAACAAATTTTTTATAAACATACTTAACTAAATACCACACATACACTCAAATAATAAATAATAAAAACATTGAAGGGACTACTTTAGCACAACTCCATAATCATTGAGGAGCTCATTGTTCATTCATTTTTTTTCTTTTTTTTTCCTCACAGCGTGACAATGAGGCTACCAAAAAAGTGGTTTATAAAAGTTGGGACTCGCGCTCCACATAGCAGTTTTAACACCAACACCCAAAAATATCCCCTCACAGGGGTGGCAATTCGGGTCGGATTTGGGTTGGTTATCAGGTTAGCGAGTCAGAAAACCCCAACCCGAACCTGACCCATTTAAATCATCGGGTCAGCTACGTCAACCCTAACCTGTTTACACGTAACCTGAACCTGACTCATTTAACCCGTATATATACTTGGGTTGACGGGTTAAATGAGTTACACGGGTTGAATATGTTAAACTGTAACACCCCCAAAATCGAGTCCAGCGGAAGCATACATGTCACTGGGGTGCTACTAAATTAGAATCACAACATAAGGAAATAAAGAACGAAATACATACTCCGTTAAAATACATTAAGTTTAATAAAAATCGAGTTTACAACAACGTTTTTAAGATTAATAGATAAGCCCAAAGTCTAGTGGTCCCAATAAAACAAGTCAAAGTAATTGTGTGAAAACACTTCGGAGAATAGTTACGACCATTGTCTTGCCATGCCTTGCCAAATATTAAACAAATCAAACACCTGAGAAAAACATGCTAAAAGTCAGCAAAAAGCTGGTGAGTCTATATGTTTAAAGCAATAAAATCAATAGTTTGGACCAGGAGTTTAGTATATGAGCATTACAACGCATATAATGCCATACAAAAATAGTCTATTACGTTAGCGCTAAGTTCATGCAACCGAAGCTATAACAGTGTGCATACTCAAAGAGTATGTAATCATAAATTGGGCCCGGCAAGTGTTTATCCCAGACACTTGTGTTTCGACATGGTATACGTTCGCGTTTGCCTATCCGGTCAAACCGAACGGGGGAGTTACCCCCAATATATCTATTTATAACATTCGCGCTCCTCAAAAGGAATTAACGGTTCATGAGATGGGCATAATTTGGGACATAACAGGGCTTAGGCTAATCCACGTAATAGAATAAATAACATTGTTTGGTCCATAAAATAGTTTTGCATGTTTCTCACCCCAATAAAAACAATTATAAAAGAGTGGGCTATAAACTCACCTCAGTAGAGTATGCAATCAGATAGTGAAATAAGTCAGATAGTGTTCGGCACCAACACGCGACCTAGATTAGTAAGGCATGATTTAGTTCATAGTTTAAGTTGAAACTCAACGAAGTTAAAATAAACTCAAAGTTTTAAAGTGTTGTGCTATTGTTGCTTGTGTGGCAGCATTTTGAAAACAGTTTTCTAAAAGTTTGTGTGTATTGGCTCTTGGAAGTGTGTAAGTGTATAACGAATAGATTGTCGATGACGAGATGTCCTAGGCTCGTAAATAACCGAAAGATAAGGTGTGAGGTATGATTCCAATAAACACTCAGCGTTGATAAATTTTATAGATAACATGCCGGAAATTTAGGTGTCACTTTATTTGCACGTCGAGATTAAAGGTTTACCATTATAGCTTTTATATAAGAAAAATATACTAAAGTTTATATTTCTCTCTAAAAAAAGAAATGAGTGTGACTCGCTTATAGGCACTTCGTGAAAATAATCGTTTCGCAAGTTAATAAAACTTTTATTAGTTGTTATGAGACTCCCCATTTAGCGTAAATAGAGTATAATGAATCATTGTATATCATTTATAGACTCAAGTGAACTCTTGTAAAACTCCTTTTCAAGTGTTTATAGTTTGGTAAGCGATATCATTTAGCATGTCTACGGTTTACAACTTTAATTTCGACCAACAAGTATGTTTTAAATTGCGATATAAATAAATAATTTTGCAAGTAAATTTAAAAACTTATAATTTTTGTGTGTAGCGTATCGAGTTTTATTTTTTGAAACTTGTGTATATATATAGTCATATGGTTTCAAGTGTGTCGTGAGCTTTGACTAAGTCGATAATTTGGATCAAGAACAGAAAGAGTCGCAGCCATACAGCAAGTAAAACGCACCTTTAATGTAATATTAAACGCACCCTTTATGGAGTGGGCTAGGGCCCAAACGAGTTTGACAAAACATGATTAGCCCAACACAAACTAATATCATTTAGCCCGATCCAAAAACAAGTAAAATACATGTGTTAATCTTTTTCTTCTTTTGTGGCGTCTCGTTTCTTATTTCAAGTTTGCAAACCAATTAGTATATAGAAGCAGCATACGATAATGTAATATTACTTCATTGAACAAGGTAACAACAACATGAGATGTCTGGTTAAAAGTTAGCAGATATAGCCAAAAGGCTAGATCAGTTATAAATTTTGTTCTAATATGAGACATCTTGCAAAACTTATTCTAGTTTAGTTCATGGGTTAATACACAAAAAAAGTTACTAAACTTTACAAAAAAGTTCGCCTAAGTTACTCAAGTTTCAAATTGTTCAATTAAGTTACTATACTTTGCGTAACCGTTTATATACGTTACTGGTCTTATACTAACTCACGATACCCGATATTAGTGTGACGTGGCATTAAAATATCAATTTTTTTTTTTAATTTTTGGTGGAGAAGTAAAGGATTAATACACAAAGATGTTACTAAACTTTGTAAAAAAATTCATCTAAGTTACTCAACTTTCATTTTGTTCATTTTTGTTACCATCGTTTGCGTGTTTATTTAACGAGTTACTGAACTTTTGAATAAGCTACATTCGCATTACTTCGAAGCTGGGTCACCGGCTGATAGTCAAATTTTCTTTTCTATGTCACTTATTTTATTTCAACTTATTCCACGTCATTATGTTTAACATTTTCTTACTATTTTTTTGTTTTTTCTCTTTCTATATATTCTTCAATATTCATTTTCAATTATGTATCAATTCTCTTTTTCATATTATGTAAGCTTTCTGCTTGTGTTGACCTTCATCGCCATCATTCCACCACAACCAAACATCCTAAAAAACACTAAGATTCTAGATAAGTTAGTCCTAACCAACTTGCCACCGTCATCCCATTATCATCTTCATCACTATCCGTCGACCACCAAAAAAAGTTCAAAAAAAATATTTTCGCAAAAAAAACTTTGGAAACTAAAAAAAAAAAAAAAAAAATTAAAATAAAAATATTAGAATATAAAAAAAAATCAAAATTAGAAAATAAAATTTTCCTAAAAAATTAGAAAATAAATAAAATTCGAAAAAAAAAAAATTAATTCTTTTTTTAAAAATAATTACCGATTTATTTTTTAAATATTCGATTTTTTTTTTTTTTTTTTTTTTTGGAATTTTTTATAAAAAAATTCTAAAAAATATTAAAAAAAAATGAATACGCAAAGTATAGTAACTTAATTGAACAATTTGAAACTTGAGTAACTTTTCCCGACATAGCCGGTCACCAATCCAAGGAGTGACTTGAATGACACTTTTTTAAAACATCAGTAACATAATAAATAAATACGCAAAGTATAGTAACTTAATTGAACAATTTGAAACTTGAGTAACTTAGGCGAACTTTTTTGTAAAGTTCAGTAACTTTTTTGTGTATTAACCCTTTAGTCCAGTTTGAAAGTTTATTTTGAAGGTGAAATGGCAAGCCAAAAGTCATCCACGGTTTGGTTGTGTTTCTCGACAGTAAGCAAAGGCGAAAAGAAATGGGCTATCATCAATTTAACAGGGGCCAACAAAACACAGGTTTTCGACCCGCGACAAAACCAACGCCAACATAACAAAACCATAACAGTTATAGCGTGTACTAGCCACACACAATAGACACTTCCAGTCCTGAGCCAATATAGAACCGGTTTCGGCTTGTTAAAAATTTCTACCGCACAAGGTTTTTGAAATCGCTTTAACAAGTGATATGTCACCAAACTATGGGTTGTAGATATCGTGTGCTCTTAAACAAATCAAGCTAAAATGCTTTTTAATAATTTCAAAGTTGCCACTGAAGAACCACGAGACCCAGACCACCCACTATGGTTCCTTTTACAGTTTACAACTCCCTTTAGAAATAAAAGTTATACTACGTAATTGGTCAACTTTGATTTTGGGAATATAGATGTCAAGCATATCGGCTCTTTTAATGGTCATGTCTATTGTCATTAAAAAATTTGCTGGTGTTTGGTTTGTAAGGCTGGTAGGCAATGGGTGGTTTTTTCACCTGACACATCAGCGCCACTTGAGCTTTCTCCGTCCTCTCACTTCCCTTCACCTCACTTTACCATTTAGTAGTCAAGGTCACCTCCAACTTCACTTTTCATTAAATATCCACTTTATACAAATATACCCAACTAAATATCTCGCACACAAAATAAAATTAATAAACGGGGTTTTTTTTTTTTTTTTTTTTTTTTTTTTTTTTTTTTTTTTCATTTGGTGCCAGACCACCAAAAGTTGCCTTGGATTGTGCGTGTTTGGTGAAGCAAATGGTGGAGGCAAAGAGAATCATACGTGAGTGAAGCAAATGGTGAAGGCATCACCATGCCTTGCCTAGTTAGCCTAAAGAAAATGACTATGATTATATGTATCGGGTTTAAACAATGATATTTTTAATAATGATATTAAAAAATAGCTAGTTTTGAGGGTTTGCTTGTGTTGAGAATGATACCCTCAAAACAAACACCCCCTTGACCAGACCAGGATAGAGTCTGCTTTTCAAATATAAAATCGGTCCAACCTATGCTCTTATGTCTTATCAATCACCGGTAAGCTAACACTACGACTCTGCAATACTAAAAAGCTCAATTTCTTATTGATGAACATGAACAATCCATAAATAAATCATGAATTTCACACTCACTACTTCACCCAACACCTTTAAACCTTCACTCAACAACTCACACTCATTCACCTTCCTCCCGTTCCCCCTCAACCACCACCGTAACAACCACTGTAACCGCCGCCGCTTCACCGTCGTTAATGCCGGCAATCAGGATAAGAAGGTATCACAATTACCTAATCTAATTTTCAAACCTATTGTATTTACCGTCATTTCACTCGCAATCGCCTTATCTCCATCACTACCTTTTCACCAAACCCTAGCTTTAGCCGCTACTGCGACTGTCGAAACATCCGAAACCGAAACTAAGCCGGTTTCGAAATGGAGACAATTACTAACCAGAACTAAAAAAAATGAACCTTTAAAAAAAAAAAAGGAACTAAAAAAAATGAAACTAAGTCCAAAGGAATGAACCTTTCAAAAAAAAAAAAAGAACTAAAAAAAATGAAACTAAGTCCAAAGGTCATGAGTTTTCGGACTATACGAAAAAGTTTGTTAGTGGTAGTTGAGAGGTTAGTTAAGGCTATAGAGCAAGCTAGGGAGGAAAATGTGGATTCAACCCGGTAACACATAAAGGCTTTTAAGTTTATTTTGTATTTTAGGCTCCATATATATGAAGAAAAAAATGTCATACGTTATATGTCATATGTTATATGATTTTTCTTTGGTTATTAAATTAATATGTTATATGCATTTTGGATTTAATTGACAAACTATTCTAGAATTACTTTGTTTTAGCGCCAAATGCTTATTGTCGTTGGAGGCTACGAATGCAATTTAGCGTGTAAGTCGATCGTTAAGTTAATGTTTAGTTTATTGCCATTGTACCATGTTGGCCCAAAGAAAGCTTAATGTCATGTTGGTCTAGTTTTGAAGTTAATGTCATGCAAAACAGTATGTTGATAAATTAGGTAAATTGCATATTGAGATAAGCATGTAACCCGGACCCAACCCGATAACCCGTAACCCGATAGACTTGATTCACAATTCCCTATAACTCAAAAAATTTCATTTTAGCTACCTTCTTGTAATCGTTTCCACCTTGATATCATATGCCTCATTTACCGAAAATCCCGTCATCCATATATTTTTAAAAACTGCCCTAAGATACAAGTGTCATTGGTAAAAATAAAAACACGTGAATCACTCGAATCTAAAAGAACAACACAAAGACTTTCAATAACTAATAAAAACATCATCATCCTCCTAACATATCATTGGCTTTAATGGCATATAGAAATAACAAATCGCAGCCACACCAAGCTTAACCGAAAGTAACATACCGAAACTAAATGCAAAAGCCAGAAACAAAACTCTAAAAAAAAATGGCAGCAATCTTAAAAAAAAAAAAAAAAAAAAAACAAAAAAACACTTTTCAATTTCACTACAGGCCTTAAAAATTCAGATGGATCTTGAAAGGGAAAAAAAAATAAAAAAAGGCAAGGTAGATTTTAGTGAATTTCAAGACTACCAAACCCAACCACCTCAAAGGAGATCACGCTGTTGCATATGACTCTTAGGCCATTTATTCGACCAAACATGCAACAGACCAACCAACAAACCCAACCACCTCAAAGGATAGTTATGGTTAAAACACCGCAAAAACATGCTGAAATCAGTGAAATGCAGCTAGATCCGGTCAAAAACACCACACAAAACATCAATAATAAAACATTAAGATCTTAAAAGATCTAAAACCACCGAGAGACGGTGGTGTTGGAGAGCCGAAACCACCAAAACCACCAACCGAAACTACCTGGCCAACCGAAACTACCCAAACCACCGAGAGGTGTTGGCTATTTCTTGATATGGCGGCAATTATAGTGGCGGCTGTAGATGATGGTTTAGAAAGAGAGAAGAGAGAAATGAAATTAGGTTTGTGTTTGTGTGGAGATGAGGACTTTTATATCCTTAGGTTGTGATTTGCTTTTAACGAGCGGGGTAGCCCGCGCGTTGCCGCGGGAGTGCTTTGCCTTTTTAAACTTTGTATCCCAAAGTCAAACAATAACACCATAAGTTTGAGCATGTCTTTTGCAAAAGTAAAGGGAAACATTTTGAGTTGTTGAACAGATATAGTTTTGCTAGTTTTGCAGGGCGTCAGAAACGTAAAATACTATACATTGAATAGCAAATCGAAACACCCAGCTTTTTCTTATCTAAAACTCCATATATTAATCCTTTTTTTCACTAATTATACATATCTTGTTTGACGTAATATCTTCTTTTTTTATTCAATGCTTTCTGAATCTGCTTTCTCTATTACGGACCCTTTCTTGCTTTAGCAGCTCTAGCTTGAGCTGTGGCTCACTGCGACACTGGTGCAGACCTCGTTAATACCCTTTTCATAAACTCCATGATTCGAAGGATATGTAACCTGATAATTTACTGTAACAAAAGAAATTATATTTATTTATTCATCATACATGTAATATCAGTTATCAAACAATATCTGATTTAAAAAAATGCATATCATTAGAACCGATAAGAACTACAGATTCAATAAACAACAGATAATGATTTGGCGATAGGACATATTGGCATACACAGTCCAAACATAAACAAAATGGCTACAACAAATGGCACAGAAGCTAAAAAATGGCTAACAACAACAGTTGCTGCAATTATGTACAACGTAATCATAACTTAGTTATGTGTGCGTCATTTAGGGGGTTTTGGGATTTACTTATTTTAAAATGCTTATGTGCGTTGACTGTGTAACTACTTAATTCATTGTAAGATAACTAAGCAATCCCAAACACTCTAAAAGGCTAAAAAGCAAGGAAAATGGTACGACTAAGATACTTAGAAGATTCCGCTTAAGAAAAGTTATGTATGTGACTCATGTTCAATTCAACACAAACTATTTTTCATATTAAAAGTTGATGTTCAAACATATATGTGCTTTCACTTTTCGTATTATCTTCAAGAATATAAAAGAGGTATAAAAAGTACCTCTTTTGGGTCAGTAATGGTTCCAACGATAGCTGCATCAATAGCCTCTTGGTTTTCTGTCCTAGAAGTTCTTGTAGCATAAATCTGTAACATAAGCGTTGAATCTCAATCGGCATGTTGTCAAATGCTAGTATGTAGGAAAACGATGAAAACGCAGGAAACTTGTAGCCGAGAACGGCAACTCAGATGTTACAACATTGTGTTTGGGAAACAAATTTCAAATCATGGTACTTCTGTTTTCAAAACCTATTACTGGCATATACCTAGCTCTCTAGAACGGGAGCAATTTTTTGTAGATACCAACTTGCTGAAGCATGAAGAGGTGCATTTTTCACTCGCGTAAATCTAATACCTGAAGCATAATATTCGAGTGTAATCTCTGCATGTTCATCAGGTAATTCTCTAATAATCGATATAACATCCTTCGAACTCTTCAACCTCGTTCAACGCGGTTCGAATATCATCTGCATACCCTTCATCAGTTCTACCTCCGTGTAAGGGCACTTGCCCTGCAAAACCAGCAAAACTCAGTTTAACTTTAGGCAACATATTCAAAAGAATTAAAGAGAACAGGCCTGTATGAAATCTAAACTGAATGAGGCTTACTGATGCTATTTTTTTCCTTGTTAATGGTTTATTACCTAAAGTATTACACAAATCATATCTAGATATTTTGTCCTATACTATTAATTCTAAATCAGTAGCATCTGATGAGTATAAAAATGTTAATCAACTTATAGTGTATTTGTTGTGATTTGTTCAAAAAAAAAAGATTTGTGAATGATTGCAGCTTATCAAGAGACATTGCAGGTAGAAATAAAGAGGGTTAATCCAACCCATTTGAGCGATTTTGCTGCATAAAAAAGACCTATTTTACTCATTAACTTATCTACTCATTTTTCCACAAACAACAGATTCAATAACTAATAAAAATCCACCACAATCAATAGATTAGGGAGGTGATTGTTTACATTTTTTTTGCTTACGGAGTGTTTGTTTCGGCTTATATTGCCGACTCATGGGTTATTTGGTTCTGGGCTTATGTTGTAGAAACTCACTTTTTATGAATTATTTTGACACTTTTTGGCTTATATAAGTTTATTATGTCATAATAAAGTTAAATAAGGTGGAAAATTTTCAAATAAGGCACAAAAAGGGAGCTTATGAAATATAAGGCCAAAACCAAATAAGGCTTCCCTTCAATACAAGCCAAAAAAACACCAACTTAAAAGCGTATTTCGCTCAATATGTGTTTGAGTGTTTCATAAATCAATTATTTATGGTTTAAAATTTAGCTTTTTGCACAAAGTTTGTATCCTAATATTAGCATGATATATTGCAGCACCATTCGCCAATACTTACCATGCTTATCGTGACCTCCATCCAACGGACATCACTGTTTGCAAACTTGCTTATATATGTGCTCCTGCAACAACAGAGGTTCAATGTCATTTTCCATGTCTTTTGTTTTCGTTTCATGACGCTGCACTTGGGGTTTTCATTGACACCTGTAACATAAATAATTGATTCAGCACGCACAGAAGTGCAAAAAAAACTGAAACTACTAAAGAAGTGTTCATCTTGAAAATTGAGCATCAAATATTTATTGAGCACTAAAGCTTATTTTTGGGCCTATGAGTTTTTTAAAGCTTTCAAAAGCTTATAAGCTGAATTTTTCTACCTATGAGCTTCTATCCTATTTAAGCTCATAAGGTCAAGTTGATGAGCTCATTGGCCAAAAAATCTAACCTTGTTAGATTTTCAAAAGTTAAATGCCCATAAGCTCACCAAATGCGCATAAACAAACACAACCTAAACTACATCAACGTCATATTATTCTTAATAACCACCAATTTTATTCCATTGTATGACATCACAACACATTTCATAATAAACATGACATAAAAATATAATGGCAATCAACATAACATAAAGGTGAAAGAACGTATCACCTTCTTTTAACCCTTCCCTTATAAATGAAAAGATAAAATAGAAGGTAAAACCTATTTACTACATTTGACGAAAATGAAGAAACACTCTAAAGCCTACCACAACTTTTGCCAAAAATACACTTTGGTCTCAAACCTGTGACACCACTAAATGGACCTATGGTTTATGCGCATATCAGTCATTTCAATTTCAAATAAGCTCATAAGCTAATAATCCAAACACCCCTCAAATTTTCAACCATCAATCCTTACTTACTTTAACTCAAGACCGCTAATAATGCAAACACCCTTAAAACATTCAACCATTAATACTTCTTACTTTAACTCAACAAAGTACCTAGAAACATGAATTCAAACCTGTCATAACCGTATTCTGAAACAAAGAGTATTAAACCAACCGTAAGTCTATGTTCACCTTGTACGTCAATGTCAAACAATTTAATGTAATCAATTTTAGCAACATTCGTCGACCAAGGAACATGAGAATTGCAGATCTCTCGAGCATCATAAATACCCCTTGTCTCGCCTGCACGGCAACCAAAAAAAGGAAAAAAAATGCATTTAATAAAGCAAACACCATACGTAAAAAAAATATAAGAAAAATAATTTACCTTAAGGGCTGATATCATCATCAAAACTATGTCTACAACTTTTCGATAACCTTTTTTTCTTCAGTTTCTTACTCCCCAAAGAATATTGTTGTAAATCTACAGAAAAATCAGTTCCACCTGCCATAAAATAGAAAATTAATTCCTTTACATGTATACATGCTCATTCAAAACTACATTTGATTAAGAATAGATGTGGCAAGTCGGTTAGATTGGACAATATACGTAATGGCCTATTGGGTCAACCAATTTGGTTAAAGATAGTAATTAGGCGGGTCAACCTGTTCGTTAAGTCAAGTTAGTTCAACATATATTTTTTTTTTCAGTTTGGATTTTTTAAGTTGCTTATTGCAAAACTCCTATTTCGCACCCTTTAAACAAAAAAGCATTTATGATAATACTTAAACTTTTATGGTTTTACCAATATAAACACAATTTGTGCTCAATTATTTATAGTTTCTTGGTTCTACCTAGCTAGTCAGAAACTAATTGGTCGCTTAAAGATGCAGAACAGACCTCCGCACCTACTTGATCTATAAACTCAGCAGTAACCTGAAGCTTGAATTCATGTATAGGATCTGGTCAGTACCTAAGGCGCATACAGTTTGTTATTTGTTGTCGCAATATATACCTATAGCAAAGCAAATGACACTAATAATTATCACAAAACTGGACACTTGGCTTAGACAAAATTCTAAACAAATAGTAAGCTATCACGGCCATGAATCATCAGTAAACTACTAATAATGACAGTTACAAATAAACAAAAATATATCAAATAAATAAGCTTATCAACTGCACTACATGTGCGCGTTAAAAAGGTTGAATTTTGATACCTCTTGCGGTTCGGGTTATTATTAACATGTCTTTGGACATCGTGGCAAACCTAGCAAGCTCACCAGTTGCATTTGCAGCAGCGGCTCACATATGCAGCATGGTTCCAGAATTTGGGTCGATATACCCATCAAAAGCGTGTGTTTTCTTTGTTTCATTGACTTCAAGTCCTCAGCTACCCCAGTTTTGACACCTCCTATGTGTTCTTCCAGTGGTAACGGTTCCTTTCTCAAGGTACGTTTTGTGATTCCTATTTATACCTGCCATAGAGTTAAAAATAAACGGGTGAGATATGTGGAATATGCATCATATTTTTGGAAGCCAAGTTTATCAGTAACCGTTTTTTTTTTCTTTCCTGGAAAAGAACAATTAAAGTCGAATCAAAGTGCAATTGTAAATCCTGAAAAGTGCTTATGAAAAAAAACTTATCACACAAAGATAAAATTACGTTTTTTTTTTTACCTCATAGCTATTAAGTAAGCAAAGCCCGTTACTACAAATGAATGAAATAAGCGTAAACCCATAACCAACAAAAACAGAATACGTATACCTTAGTATTACTATCAACAGATATATCTAGAACCGATGCAACTCCTTTCCACTCTAATCACCTTCAACGTTAATGTCAATCAACCTCGTATCCTGACTTTCTGTATCATATCGTTCCTGCGTCTCAAAAGAATATCCTTATTCCCATTGAGTACGAAGACATAGTTTAACATTCAAAACTCAACTATACAATCGACACATACCTGTTATAAAAATACAACCACACAAATCAAGAGCACAAAGAGTTGAACACTCGTTACCCGTAAGGTAAGCTAATAACAACAACATCACCAACTCCCACACACCAACCAATATTTATCCAATAGCCTACAAACACAACAAAAAACCACATGTAACATCTTTCAATTTACACTCACAAATGGGAGTCCACTTTTGAAAATCTCACCGATTCATTTATATGCTCAATTATTAGATAAATCTCTAATCATCATTTCCAATTAACCCTAACACTAAATCAACTAAATAAAACACAAAATGAACCTTCCGAACACAAATTCCTACTCACCGGATTTGGCTGTACACGCCTTTCCATGCCGCCACAGTTGCAAACACACATACGCCTGGCCGAAAAAAGGAAAAAATCCCATCATCATCAGCACGACAAAAAAAATAAAAATAAATAAATAAATAAATAAATAAATGATAAAAAAAATTGTTACTGTATTAAGAAACTAAAAAAATTAATGTGATGATTACCAATTGACAAAATCAGCTGCTGTTTAACGTCTTCCATGGCGACCCAAACCATCTTAAGATCGAATAATTAGGTATTAAATTCGGCCGCCTTTATTCATCCCGGTGTTGAAGATTTGGGTCACCGGATTGATGGTTAATAGTTTTGTGAGAAGCAGGTATTTTTTATATGGATTTGATTAGTGGGGCGACGGGATGTTGGGTAGGAGTGTGTTTTGAGTAATTTTTTTAGGTGGAAGAAGAGTACATGAAAAAAATCAGTGGAGGGATTTTGTGTCTGTGAATGGGGAAGAATGAAAGGGGTAGAAGGGTCTAGGGTTGTGTAGGGGAAAATATCAAGTGGGGAAAACCGAACGGGACGGGATAAATGCTAATGAATAGTGATGAACAGTGGTTCAAATAGTGGTTTTAGGGGTTTCAACCAATAGGAACTCGCATTTTGCAAAACGGAAAAAGTGGGTTTTAGATATATAGTATAATGTTTGAAATCCATGTTCCCGCCTTGTTATGTTTACTACTGGTATATAGCTTAATTTCCTTTATTAGATTGTGAGAAAAAAAGTCAGACATTCAAAAATAGTTTACACCTTCCTTTATTAGAATGTGAAAAATGTTAGACATTGGGCTTGTTTTGAAATGTGTAATCAATGTAATCAATTTCAACATTTCATTAAAAGGGCATTATGAGTATTGACTAAAAATTTAGATAAATAATTTAAATTATATAAACTCACATATTTGAGTGTTTGATTGTGTCGAGAATGGTACCCTCAAAACAAACACCCCCATAACCAGACCGGACGGAGTCTCCTTTTCAAATATAAAATCGGTCCAACCTATGCTCTTCTTATCTATCACCGGTAAGCTAACTATGGCTCTGCAATACTGAAAAGCTCAATTTAATTTCTTGTTGATGAACATGACCAATCCATAAATAAATAAAACCATGAATTATACCCTCACCACTTCACCCAACACCTTTAAACCTTCACTCAACAACTCACACTCATTCACCTTCCTCCCATTCCCCCTCAACCACCGTAACCGCCGCCACTTCACCGTCGTTAATGCCGCCAATCAGGATGATAAGGTATTACAGTTACCTAATCTAGTTATCAAACCTATTGTATTTACAGTCATTTCACTCGCAATCGCCTTATCTCCGTCTCTAGGCCCCCACCAAACCCTAGCTTTAGCCGCTACTGCGACTGTCGAAACATCCGAAACCGAAACTAAGCCGGTTTCGAAATGGAGATAGTTACTAACCAGAACTAAAAAAGAGGAAACTAAGTCCAAAGGTCATGAGTTTTCGGAGTATACGAAAAGTTTGTTAAATGTAGTTGAGAGGTTAGTTAAGGCTATAGAGCAAGCTAAGGTGGAAAATGCGGGTGTGAGGAATGTGGAGTTAGCATTAAAGGAAGTGAAGGCGAAGAAGAAGGAGTTGTAGGACGAGGTTATGACGAGGCTGTATGGTGAGTTGAGTGAGTTGCGTGGGATGAAGAGTGAGATGGATAGGAAGTCGGGGGAGGTTTTAGCGTCGTTGGCGAAGGTTAGGAAGGATAGGGATAAGGTTTTGGAGAGAATGTGGAGCAAATATGGATTAACAGATGTAAAAATGAATGCTAACGGGAAATGCTTTTTTAAGTTTAAGAAAGAGGAAGGTATGCAAGAAGTGCTCAGGTTAGGTCCTTGGATGGTGAATAATAGACCTATTTTTGTTCAAAAATGGGATCCTATTATGGGAATGGAGATAAAGGAAATGAGTAAGATTCCTATTTGGGCAAAATTGTCTAATGTTCCACTGGAAGCTTGGAGTAAGGAAGGAATAAGTGCTCTTGCTAGTAGTCTTGGTACTCCATTAATCATGGATAGTATGACTACTCAAATGTGCAAAACTGGTTTAGGGAAAGTGGAATATGCTAGAGTGTTAGTTGAATTTGATGTGAATAAGGGCTTTAAAGATAAAATTCATATTCAGTATACTAGTAAGGATAATGTGGTAAAAGGGACAAAAACTGTGAATGCGGAATATATGTGGAAGCCTGATATATGTAGTCATTGTGTTGTATTTGGGCATAGTACTAAAGATTGTGGAAAGAGACCTAAGACTGAGATTGAAATAGAGGAAGAAAAGAGGAAGAATGAGAAAAAGCAGACAAGTGCTAATGAGTTCATGGAGGTATATTACAATAGAAGAGGGGGAGAAGAGTATATAATGGTGATAAAAGGTATCAAGAGGGGCATTATAATGGTGCAGATAGGAATGCAAATGTGTGCAAAAAGAAGAATGTGAGTAACATAGAGCAAAATAAAGCAGTAGAAAGTAATATTAGCCCAAGCAAACCAACTGAGAAAAAGGAGAATAAAAATGGAAGACTGTATACCTTATCCACGGAGAAATTTAATGCAATGAAGCAAACTGCTAACCAGTATGCTGTTCTGAGTGACTTGGATGGAGAAGAGAGTAAACCACAGAGCATAACACAAAGAGAAAATAAGAATAGGTTTGATGTATTGGGAAGTGAAGGCAGCAATGAAACTTTGGACACTAATGTTAATCAAGAGTGTCAGGATGAGGGAGATGTATGCAGGGATAAGAATGGGAAGTCTTCAAGTATGTTAGAGGATATAGTCAAAGATAAGGAGGTTGATGATTTTTTCACTCGTTTGCAAAATGAGGATGAAATGGTTGGTATGTTTGTGAATAATAAGAGGATTCCCACTGTTGAAGAATCAAAGCAATGGGCTGAGTATATGTTTGGGTGGTATAAGGAAAAGTGGGGAGCAAAATGGAAAAGTGAATGTCCCATTTGAGGAAGATGTATATGGCTTAATGTTGAATATAAGAAGTGAATATGTAGGATTGAACAACTATTTTGTCCTTGTAGTTATGTATGCAAACTGAATTTGCTGCATCTGACCTTGGTCATAGTTCTATAAGTGATGTAGTTAATCTGATTTTTGACAGGTCTAGGATTTGTGGTTTATCTTTCTGGATGGGTCTGTCCATGCCAGTGTTGTGGAGTTTGTATGTTCTATTTGTTGATTAATATATTTTTCACCTTTGCACCAAAAAAAAAAAAAAAAAAAAAAAAAAAAAAAACGTTTTTAACTGACAGACATGTTGAAGTTGAGGTTGATGTTGTTATTTAACGTTAACTATTGATATCATTTTGTACAAAATGTGCAAGTTTAGTAGCACATAATGAGCGTTGATAAAGTTAAATTATGCTCCATAAAGTTTTTAAAATGTTTTTATGGATATCCATATATAAATTTCAAATAACGATTTCATGAGTCGTTGTTACAAGTTGAATCGCGTATATTTATTTTCATATCACACTAACTCGTGCTTACCATTTGATATTTATATTCCCGTTACTAATAATTTAGCCGTATTTAATATTCAAACCCGTGTACGCATAAATTAAATTTTTAAATAAAATAACATGAGTCCTTATTTAAAAAAATATTCTAGAAAAGTATAAAACTAATATTAGTTTAAAAAATATTTAATATGTATTAAAACTAATTCGCATATTTACCAAATTTTGTAATTTTAATGATGAAAGTTTAAAAACTAATACTAATAATCATGTAATTTTAAAAAAAGTTAATATTATAAAGTATAGGGGGTATGAAATGTAAGGTTTTTTTTTTTTTTTTTTTTTTTTTTTTTTTTTTTTTTTTAAGTTATTATGAAATATGGAAATTTGTAATTTTACACTTAGCTCTATATAATTTATTTAAAATTCAAACACCAAAGTTTTATTAATTACTTCCTCTTTTTTTAAGTTTTTGTTTTCATAAATTTGACACCTATGTCTTTATGCATTTTTTTCTTAAGCAAATTTATCCACCAAATTGATTAAGTTTGATCAAAATCAATTTAATTTTGACTTTTTATTGACCAATCATATTGCTCGATTTCGCCTACATGGCAAAATCGAGCTTTCCTATTGGTCTAATTTTTTTCAATAAAAAAGGATTTGCAGAAACACTATGAAATAATGTAATTATTTTATTATATAAAAGATTTATATACTTAAAAATGAAAACAAATAGTGATCTCACATGAAATTCATAATTTACAGGACTTGTTAAGTTGTAACGAAAAGGTTAAGACTTCATATAAAAAAATTTGACACCTTTTTGATAGAAAAATCTTTTGTCCAGTATTTTCTAAAATTAAGAGAAAATGAGAAAATATTAGTAAAAATATTTTTATCGTTAACGTAAAAATTTCAAGACTTCATATCATAGCTGTTAAGATCTCGATCTAGCTCTTAAGATCTTCCGATCTTACGATCCCGTTAAGAAAAAACGAGTCGATCCTTCGTAGGATCTTAAAAAGCATAAAATCTTAAGTATGATCTCGATCTTACCATAAGATCGTAAGATCTCGATCCGATTTGATCCTATTTCCCTTAATTTAACTAACTAATAAACTATAAATGAATGAATTTTCTTAAATTAAAACAATATAGCAAGCGCTGATTACTGTAAATGTCTAATAATAGCAAGATATATTGATTTTTTGATTAAAAGATTTAGCGTCCTTAATTACCGATTAGATATTTTTGTATTTTGGAGCGTTACGCGTCGCATTCTCATATTACTATAATTTTCAGAACTCTTTTTTCTTCTCTAATTTGTTATACAATCATTTTTGAATACGAATTACTAGAAAAATAAGATTTTTAGACATTTAAGTAGGATCGTAGGATCTCGATCCGATTCTACGATCTCGATCTTGCAAAGACAAAAACGATCTCATGTGGGATCGCGATCTTGACAGCCTTGCTTCATATCATATTCTAATACTGGGATTGCAGGCGGTTCCTTTGAAACCACACCACACAACCAATATGAAAGCATGACTATGACCTCAAAACAATAAACAAGAAGACCGTTGGATATATATAGGATAAGGGAATATCTTGGCTACAATTTTTTGTAGCTAATTAGCTACAATTTTATGTTATAAAATGTGGGACCCTGTTTTTTTTATGGGTCCTGATTCTTTTCTGTGGGTCCCTAATTAATTGCTAGTGTATTTTTTGTTAAGAATTGTAGCCAATTAGCTACAAAAATTGTAGCCAAGATATCCTAAATAATAATTATTTTCCTTCTTTGGTCTATGTGGGATGGGAGTTAGCATGCTTTTCATGACAAGTACAAAGAAGTACCTAGGTTTTCTCTCGAATAGTGCTTGTGTGCTTGTGTTTTATTCTAATTAGTCCCATTCATACGTACATTAAAGATCATTTATCTTCTAAATTCACTACCACATTGAATTCAGTCTTTCAAACAATATCAAATAGAGTAAATATAGAACTAGAAATTACTACAAAACTTTGTCAAAAAAAAGGTACATGTCAAACAAAATTGAATGGTTATTAGCTTAGATTATAGAGCACTAAACTCGATGTACAAAGAATCAGATAAATCATGGTGTAGATTAGAGCAAGAGGTGTGGCAACGAGCTAGTTTTACTCATTTGGGGGCTTACGGGTGTTACATCACCCCAACACCTCTTCACAACTAACCTCATTCTCATTCTCATTCATAACTAACCTCAACTTACTTATTTGGGGCCCACCACTTACAACTTTATTTTTTATTCATTTCACTAAATAAATTAAATTCATTTCACAAAAATTAAAAATACCACACCAAACTAAATTTATTTCATCAAATTAAAAAAGTTACAATACGGAAAAAAAAAAACGTTACGAAAAGAGAAAAAAAAAATGATACGAAATTAATTATCCCTATTTTGTTGAAATTGTTCTCATTGTTGTTATTGCCAAACATGCTCGATAATACATCGTTGAAGTATATACGACAAATGTTGACATTATAAGGGACTATTCTATTTATAAATATATTTTCTAGTTAAATTTCATTATTTGGTGTTGGAGAGCCGAAACCACCAAAACCACCAACCGAAACTACCCAAACCACCGGAGAGGTGGTGGCTATTTCTTGATATGGCGGCAATTATAGTGGCGGCTGTAGATGATGGTTTAGAAAGATAGAAGAGAGAAATGAAATTAGGTTTGTGTTTGTGTGGAGAGGAGGACTTTTATATCCTTAGGTTGTGATTTGTTTTTAATGTTTGACATCCATGTTCTCGCCTTGTTTCCATGTTTACTACTGGTATATAGCGTGATTTCCTTTATTAGATTGTGAGAAAAAAGTTAGACATTCAAAAATAGTTTACACCTTCCTTTATTAGAATGTGAAAAACGTTAGACATTGGGCTTGTTTTAAAATGTGTAATCAATGTAATTAATTTCAACATTTGAGTATTGACTAAAAATTTAGTTTTAACTTTCATTTGACCATTTTCTCTTTAAAAATAATTTAAATCAGATAAAGTCACTAGTACATATATGAGTGTTTGATTGTGTCGAGAATGGTAACCTCAAACCAAACACCCCATAACCAGACCGGAATGGAGCCTCCTTTTCAAACATAAAATCGGTCCAACCTATGCTCTTCTTATCTATCACCGGTAAGCTAACACTACGGCTCTGCAATACTGAAAAAGCTCAATTTAATCTCTTACTGATGAACATGAACAATCCATAAATAAAATAAAATCATGAATTTCACACTCACTACTTCACCCAACAGCTCACACTCATTCACCTTCCCCCCATTCCTCCTCAACCACCACCGTAACAACCACCGTAACCGCCGCCACTTCCGGCGGCGGTTCACCGTCTTTAATGCCGGCAATCAGGATGATAAGGTATTACAGTTACCTAATCTAATTATCAAACCTATTGTATTTACAGTCATTTCACTCGCAATCGCATTATCTCCATCTCTAGGCCTCCACCAAACCCTAGCATTAGCCGCTACTGCGACTGTCGAAACATCCGAAACCGAATCCGAAACTAAGCCGGTTTCGAAATGGAGACAGTTACTAACTAGAACTAAAAAAAAGGAAACTAAGTCCAAAGGTCATGAGTTTTCGGAGTATACGAAAAGTTTGTTAAATGTAGTTGGGACGCTAGTTAAGGCGATAGAGCAAGCTAGGGTGGGAAATGCGGATGTGAGGAATGTGGAGTTAGCGTTAAAGGAAGTGAAGGCGAAAAAGAAGGAGTTGCAGGACGAGGTTATGACGAGGCTGTACGGTGAGTTGAGTGAGTTGCGTGAGGCGAAGAATGAGCTGGATAGGAAGTCGGGGGAGGTTTTGGCGTCGTTGGCGAAGGTTAGGAAGGATAGGGATAAGGTTTTGGAGAGAGGTGCGGAGAAGAAGGGGATTGGGAAGGGGAAGGGGGAGGATGAGAGGGCGGTGGTTAAGGAGTTGGATGAGGTGATTGGGAGTAAAGAGGAGGAGTTTATGGCGATTGAGGAGGAGATTGGCGAGATTGAGGATAAAATGGAGGTTAAGGAGACTATGGCGTTGAGTATTGGAGTTAGGGAGCTTTGTTTTATTGAAAGGGAATGTGTGAAGCTTGTCGAGGATTTTTATAAGGAGATGAAGCGGAAAGATTTTGAACGGTAAATGTCTTGGGTGGTGTTTGGAGTAGCTTGTTTTTTCGAGTTATGGCCTTATTTGTATTTGGAAAAGCTCACAAGCCCACTTTTTTTGGCTTATGAACTTATTAACTCGAGCTTATGGCTTATTTAAGTCCATAAGCTAAGCTTGATAAGCTCGTAATCCGGAAAAAGTTGCCTTATGAGCTTTTTCACGTTAACAATAAGCCCATAAGCTCAAAAAATAATCTACTCCAAACATACCCTAATAATTTATTCATAAATTGTGTGTGTGTGATTTGGTGCTTAAGATGGCTTATTATGTACTTGCAGGGTGCCTAAAAGCTCTCTTACAAAGGTTTCTAGAACTGAATTAAAAAAAGATTTGCAAACCGCACAAAAACAGTTCTGGGAGCAAACTATTCTCCCAAACGTTGTGGAAAGTGATGATATTGTATTACCGTTTGATCAGAAATCCATTGAATTTAGTCGACGAATCAAGCAAACGCTTGCAGAGTCGAGAGAAATGCAGAAGAATTTGGAAGATAATATTAGGAGAAGAATGAGAAGGTTTGGCGAAGAAAAACAAGTTATTTTAAATAGTCGGGTTGATGATATTTTAAAGGGTTATCCAGAAGTTGAAAAGAAGTGGACATTTGGAGATAAAGAGGTTGTGGTTCCCAAGGCTGCGCGTTCCGGTTTGTTTCATGGATGGAAAATGTGGCGGGATGAGGCTAAGAAAGATCTTAAAACAAAATTGTTAGAAGACGTTGAACTTGGTAAACAGTATGTTGCTGAGAGACAGGTAATGATTCTCCCAAAAAAATTCGTTAATCAGAGTCTATAAATATCAAATCTGAGTTAATTTGTAGGATGAGTGAGAAATTTAATGTTTGTTGTAGGAAAGAATTCTTTTGGATCGTGATAGAGTGTTGTCGAAGACATGGTTTAATGAAGAAAGAAATACGTGGGAAATGGAACCAATAGCTGTCCCTTATGCAGTGTCCAGGAAACTTCTAGAGAACGCAAGGATCAGACATGATTGGGCTGCAATGTATATTACAATGAAGGGAGATGATAAGGAGTATTATGTTGATTTGAAGGTTATCTTGTGATTCATATTCTGATTATGCATATCATTATTAGAGATATATAAGGGGTGTGTCGGGTGGGTTGTGTTGAAGTGTTAAAATGGGCCGGGTCAAAACAGATGATTTTGGAACGGGTCGTGTATACCCAAAACACCTTTTTGTCCAGAGTTTTGATTTTCTAAGTTAATACTTAGTGCGTCAAGAAGTTATATTATCTCAATAATAGTATAATTCTTCGAAGAAATTGGAGGGTTTGTGTACTGAAAATACACTTTTGGTGACTTTTGACCCGTTTCTTTTAAAGATGTTTTTTTAAAAGATTTTACTCTCTTGACACCCATTAGAGATCAAGCATACTTAAAACCGACTAATTCGTAAGCCCCAATTTTACCCATTTATAATTAAATGAAATCGGAACCATTAAGAATCTGTCGTGCAATGTTTTAACTTCGATTCTGATAAATGATTCTTATTTTAGGAATTTGACATGCTTTTTGAAGATTTTGGAGGAGTTGACGGGTTGTATCTGAAGATGCTTGCCTCGGATGTTCCAACTTTTGTTCAGTTGATGTGGATTCCTTTCTCAGAGTTAGACATCCGCCAACAGTTCATGGTGCCATTACGTCTTGCCCGGCAATTATTAGTTGGGTTATGGAATTCTAGAGATGTATCTACTGTTGATGGGATCATTAATTGGGTTAAAAATATAAACAAAGACATTATGGTGCTAATCATCAGTCCGGCTCTCGACTTTGTGATTCCTTTAAAGGTAATATTCAAATTACTACCACATCCTGTTCAGGGGAGGATCTTATATTTGCTCACGCCCTTGCAATATATTCACCAATTTCCTGTTACTTAGAACGAAAGGGGTGTTTGGATTTGTATACTTATATCGACCATCTGAAGTCGCAATAATCAATTTTAAATGTTTGGATAAATTGATTCGGCTTCTGAATATCTGAGCTAAAAAATGTGTTTCATACCAGTTGCAACAAAATTGATTATTGAAGGGTAAAGTAAAGTATCCCAATTACCCCTTTTTAACATAATTTGAGTGTCTTTGACTCCCATATCACAAGATGTATCTATTTTTTTTTTTTCTTTCACAAGAGTGTCCTTTTTGGTCTTTTTGGTATTGTTTTGTAAATAAGTATGATTATATTTGTCAAAAACTGAGATAACTGATTAATTTAACTTCAAACAGTAGAAGCATATCCAAACACTATCAAAACACCTAAGTTTGTGTTATTTTAAGATGCTCTGTTGTCATACAACTGTGTTAACAGGTGAAGATGAAATTGAATAGAACTGCGGCCATGAAACAGTATCTGAATTGGAAGTCAGAGGCAGAAGAGGATATAAGATCCCAGAGTGAAGATGAGGAGTTCAATTGGTATTTTATGTTTGCAGTTAGGTTCATTATATATGTATATGTTTTGTCCAAGATATTCGAATATCTGAAGAAAAGAACACCCAAACTTCCTGGTGTTAAACGACCAGGACGCAGAAATCCAAACATGAGGAAGCTGCGAAAGCTGGTGTGATTCGTCTCTAGATTTTTCTTTTTCATTCGACTACATGTTTATTATTCTTTCTATGGTTCACACCAAATAATTATATTTATGATGTTAATGTTGCTATGCAGAAATACTTTTTCTGGAAAAGGTTGCAAGGAGCAAGAGCTAAGAAGAAGGAAGGTGTTGACCCTATCACCCATGCGTTTGATCAGATGAAGGTTCATAGCTTAATTAAGGACACATTCACTTTCTTTATTATTATTGTTATCATTAAAGTAACTGGTTGATTCATGCCTGTCTACTTCTTTAGAGAGTGAAAAATCCGCCCATACGTTTGAAAGACTTTGCAAGCGTTGAGTTCATGAGGGAAGAAATTAATGAAGTTGTTGCATTTCTACAAAACCCTCGTGCTTTTCAAGATATGGGTGCTCGTGCCCCCCGGGTATGCTTTTTCTTCTTATTGTAATTTTCAGTTAGCTAGATACCATGTAATTTAAGCTTTGTACTTTCACATTGTTCTCTTGTTCTGAAGTTAAGATCTTATTTGCACTAAATTTGCAGGGAGTTCTAATTGTAGGTGAAAGAGGAACCGGTAAGACTGCGTTAGCTTTGGCAATAGCTGCAGAGGCTAAGGTTCCAGTTGTTGAGGTGAAGGCCCAGCAGTTGGAGGCGGGTTTATGGGTGGGGCAGAGTGCATCCAATGTTAGAGAACTGTTCCAAACGGCCCGAGATCTGGTTATACTCGCTGACATACTTTTATGTCCATCCGTTATTTAACGCCATTTGATCTTTTAATTTTTGTTGATTGCTATAATTTATAAGTAAGACCATATTTTATGGTTGAGAGAATCACTGAACAATATGAATTCATTTTTAGGCGCCTGTGATCATATTTGTGGAGGACTTTGATCGCTTTGCTGGTGTGCGTGGCAAGTTTATACATACAAAAAAACAGGATCACGAGGCTTTTATTAATCAACTTCTCGTGGAACTTGATGGGTAACTCTCATAACTCTTCACACAGATCGATCAAATAAATTTTGAGCCACATGTCTACACAATGTGTATCTTGCTATCTATTTGTGTGTTTGTGTGTGTAGATATATATCATGCATTCAAATTGATTTGCATAAATGTAATTACTCTGTATCATATATGTCCAAGTAGCCTCACTCCTGGCAACCGATTCTTTTACGCAGTTTTGAGAAACAAGACGGGGTTGTTTTAATGGCTACAACTCGAAATCTCAAACAAATTGATGAGGCTTTACAGCGTCCTGGTCGGATGGACAGAATATTTCATCTTCAGCTACCAACACAAGCTGAAAGGGAGAGAATACTTCAGAATGCTGCAAAAGAAACTATGGATCCTGACCTTATTGATTATGTTGATTGGCAGAAGGTACATGATTCCGTTAATTCATTTTATCATTGCAGCTGTTTTGTATTACTCTAATTGTTGTTGGTTATTTTCTCATACGGTCCCTTATAATGTCAAAGCTGCCTATCTACTTGTAATTTTTGTTATGTAAAGGTGGTTTACTAGTTGATGAATTCTCTAAACTACATTCCTTAGCTATCTTCACTAGAGGTGGTAGTTTTGACTTTTGATCCATTCAATTATGACTGGGTCAATTAGGGTTGTGCTCTATCTCTAACAGGTAAAATAAACAAATTTAGCTTAAAATGAAACGGATCAAAAGTCGCTCAAACTGTATATTAGCATAAAACCTCCTACACAATTTTTAATTATGTATTTTTGTAACTTTGCTTCACATCCTAATTATATATAAGTTCCAGACAAAAGTTGTTTTAGCCCATCCTGACGAGTTACCCAAACCCACCAAATGTGACACCTTTAATCTGTGGTAATTGGCCAGAATGAAGCTAAAAGTCCATGTGTTTGAAAACTTTTTGTTTAGTATAATTGTAAATTATGTGCTACATTTTGTGTGCAGGTGGCTGAAAAAACGGCCCTTTTACGTCCAGTAGAACTCAAACTTGTTCCTGTGGCTTTGGAAGGTGCTGCCTTTAGGACTAAGTTTCTTGACACAGATGAACTTTTGGGATATACTAGCTGGATTGCGGTAATATTTAGTTTCTTCTGCACATTCTATAGCTTAATTTACTGTTTTGCATGCTTACTTTCCTTGTTACTATTTCTTCTCATAATGACTACTGCACAGACTTTCAGTGGTAGTATTCCCATGTGGTTGAGGAAGACACCAATCGCTAGGAAGATGAGCACAATGTTGGTTAATCATCTCGGCTTGACATTGACAAGAGAGGATTTGCAAAACGTGGTTGACTTAATGGAGCCATACGGTCAGATAACCAATGGGATTGAATATTTAAACGTTCCTCTTGATGTAAGTATATGGCGACTTCTTATAGTTAAATAGTCAAATTAGTTTATAATGATATTTATTTGGATTTTGCTTGTCATTATAGTGGACAAGGGAGACAAAGTTTCCACATGCTGTTTGGGTTGCTGGTCGTGGACTTATTGCTGCTCTTTTACCAAACTATGATGTGGTTGATAACTTATGGCTGGAGCCTTTATCTTATGAGGTATGCTTTTATAAAACTAATACATTTATACGATATTAATGGGGTTTGTATTACTGTTTGGGTGACTTTTATATGGGTTGGTCAAATGGGTATGGGTCAGAACGGGTAATTTTTAATGGGTAGAAACGGGTCGGTCCATGACTTAGAATCCTTTTTGATATTGTTTTATAGAAACTACATTATTACAATATTAAATTTTGCATAAAATTTATGTAAGAGGGTTCATGTATTAATTTTAATGTTTGGGCGACTTTCAAATATTGTACATGTTTGACTTGTTTTCTTTTTAACCAATTTTTTTAGTTGGCCCATTTGACCCCCTAGGGATAAAACATTTACCCAAATATATATATATTTTTTTAATAAATGAGTCGAATGGTCAACTTTAAATATTTGTTTTTTTGTATTTGGATTTTTTCCTTTGATTATATCTTTTTTTACCCAAATCGATTTTTTTAATAAATGAGTCGAATTGTCAACTTTAAATATTTGTTTGTTTGTTTGGCTTTTTTATTTTATTTTTTATTTTATTTTATTTTATTTTTTTATTTTTATTTTTTGTATTTGGATCGTTTCCTGTGATTATATCTTTTTGTATCTATTTTGTTTGCAGGGAATTGGGTGTACCAAGATCACAAAGGCTAAAACTGATGGTTCGAGGATTGGAAATGTTGAATCAAGATCATATCTTGAAAAGAAACTTGTATTTTGCTTTGGGTCATATGTTGCATCCCAAATGTTGCTTCCATTTGGAGAAGAAAATATTCTCTCTTCATCTGAGTTGAAGCAGGCACAGGAGGTAGTAACACAATCAAGTTTATGCATTTTGTATCTGATTTATGTGTATACTTGGCTTGACAAATGACCAAGGTTTTTAAAACCGAACCGGACATCAAACCGTTTTCCATTCGGTTCCGGCTTTTTTCCATTTGAACCAGTGAACCGGCCGAACCGGTTCTGGTCTTTTTTCCAGCTGAACTGGCCGGTTTGGTCCAGTTTTCAAAACACTGCAAATGACAGTATGCCTCTTAATTTACAGATAGCTACAAGGATGGTGATTCAGTATGGGTGGGGCCCTGATGACAGTCCAACCGTTTATCACCATGGCAATGCGGTACTTACTTGATTTGGCGCTTTGATAGTGTTTTATGAATGTGATTTTGGGATATTGAATCATCAATATGGGCTGAACAGAATAGTGCTTAGACATGCTTCTACTGTGTATTAAGCTGTAATTTTAGATAATATGACGCTAAAATGTTAGAAAATATTTATTTATATAAAAGTTTGTTTATAAAATTTCCAGAAAGTACATCTGAAACAAGCATTGATGGTTTATTAACTGAAACTAGAAATCTTTACTTCGGTTAAAGGGGTTAATAATTTATTTATTTTACCCTCAAATCAATTTTTTTGCAGTTTGTTTATCTGAAACTGATTATTTCACCCATAAGTTATTGAACTAACCAAAGATAAAAACGGTTTATTATGACGTCAGGTCACAATAGTTCCAAAACACAGATCCAAACGCAACTTATGTGATGGTTATTTCATGCTTGTGTTAACATGTCCAGGTGACTGCTTTAAGCATGGGGGACAATCATGAGTATGAGATGGCCGCTAAAGTTGAAAAGGTAAGCTTCTTGCTGCACAAATTTTGTTCCAGTATCATTTAAATATATGGGATAAAGTTAAATATTAACAAAAAATTTATTCTTTTGGTAAGAGTATATTATGGATCGAAAATACCCTTGAATTTGATGGGATATGCCTTTTTTTTTTTTTTTTTTTTTTTTTTTTTTTTTTTTTTTTTTTTTTTTTTTTTTTGTAGATATATGATTTAGCTTATGAGAAAGCAAAATCGATTCTTTGGAGTAACCGTAGTGTTCTTGAAAAGACTGTTGAGGAATTGCTCGAGTTTGAGATCTTGACAGGGAAGGTAATGTTATTTATCTCTAGAAATCTGCATATATTGCAATTTAAGTGAGCCGTGTTTATCTAAATTTCAGTTTCTCATTGTGGTTGACTTCACTTGATACCTATTTGATTAGTAATGTGATATGCATATGTATGATTATTGTTATCTTCATGTCAGGATCTTGAAAGGATCATTTCATCAAATGGTGGCACTCGAGAGAAGGAGCCATTTTACCTTGCGAATTTTCGTAATGAAGAGGTACAATGCTTTAAATATGTGGCCATCTGAGAGAACTCTTACTAGATTCTTTAATTTGTAAAGCTAGAATTTCACTTGTGGGCGAAACTTGTTACTGTGTTAACAGAAATTCACATACACATTGGCTACATAAACTTCATTCAGAGCCTTATTTTGCACATGATGAATTGCAGTATAGAACTCACGTTGATTTTCTGTAATTTCTATTACAGCCTGTGTTTGCAAGCTTGCTTGAAGATGGGACTGGATCACAACGTGCTCTTTTATCCGCAGCAAACTAGAATGATTGCTCCATGAGACACAGGGAAGTATACTACTTATAATATAGAGCCTTTATCATATTTTGTTTCCCGATTAAGTGAACAAATTGTTATATATTATGGTGTATGTATATTAGGACTTATGTTCTCTAGGATAGTTGTATGGTATAGAGGTGTAGGAGTTCGAAAGGAGAAGAGGCATCCGATTTTCCTTCTCAGTTCACCCACAATGTTACTATAAACAGTTTTGATAGTCCTGTTGAGCCCTTATTCTATTGTTTACACACTCTCATAGTTATATCAAGTATACAGTTTATCTGATTGTAATTAGATTACCTTATGGCTTAGAATATTACAACTTTTTGTTGGAAGTATGTGGTTTTAACCGGCTTGTAAACAAACATAATAATGTGACAAAAACAATATTGGCGGGCACTAGTAGATGGTCCCAGCAACAATCGCCAATCTGTTGGTAAATTTAACAGACTTATGATGGTTAAAGTATGTGTTTTACGTATTTAGCAACAAGGTATATATTTATTTGTCTATACTTTTCCCGAAATGTATATGTCAAGTAACTATAGTTGCTAACAGAGTTCTGTACTAATTATGAAACATACAAGTTCATTACATATAAACAGAATTCCATACTAATTATGAAACATACAAATAACACTTAACAGTGTCTATATAAGATATACTGAAAACAGCCAGAAGGTTGTTTTTGTAATGATAAAAATACATACAAATCAAGTATCAAACATGAGCAGCAACACGTGAAGACTTATTAAGAACCTAATGTGGCTATAAAATCATCAACCTTCACATTCACATTCCTTGACAAAAACCTCATGCAGATTGGAGGATACACCTTAGCCAAAGCCAGTATGGACTTGGGTACGGACCATATCCCCTCACCACAAATCAAACCCGAAGCCACCGCTGGTCCAAAAGTCTTGGCTTCGGCTTTGTTCCTCTTCTCCCATATGAAAAGTATTAAACTCCCAATACACATATCAATCGCGAAATACGAACCAATATAGAAAGGAATCGCCATCGCCATCGGAATCGGAATAAACCGGGCCCACTTCTTAGGTACTGTGTCTCTAGCCACATTTATAAGAATTGCAGCTGCGAAAAACCCATAACAAAGCGATAAACAATGCTTTGGAAGTGCCCCAAATCCTTCGACACCCAGAATAGCAAGATTTCTATACACGACAGCATATGGTGCGGGATACTCAGTCCCTAGTTTCCCGAGATCCGGGAAAGCACTATAGAAAATCCAAAATACACATGGTGCAATAACGCACCCCATCGCTGTCCCAATAACTTGGCTGACAAACATGGACCGAGGTGAAGCCAGGGTCAAATAACCAGTTTTGAAATCCTGCATTAGGTCTGAAGCAGTCGACACTATGTTCATCATAACCCCACAAGCGGCTAAACCAGCCAACACACCACCTTGCGACTTACCAGCCCATGCCCCAACAATAAAAATAGCCAACTTCCCGTATGTGGAAACCAACGACCAATCAGTAAGCCCACACCCATACGCGTTACAAAAGGCTAAAGCAGGGGCAAAAAGGTAGATAACAACAATATAGTACCATTCGAGTGGTGCAAATATCTGAGGGAGGGTAGCTGTTGCAATGGCGGCTATGGCAACGTACCCTCCAACGGCTAACCATGTTGGGATTTGGTCTTTCATAAAGAGTTGCATTCTACGTTGATCATCATAAGATGGTGTTGGTGCACCATTTGAGATTGTACCATCAGCGGCTACTGGAAGAACTGTGCGTGCTTCTTTGTTCTGAACCTGACGGTACAACCTGATACCAGTGTTGCCAAGTACTTTGATGAAGTTGTAGAGTCCATCTCCTATAATCACGGCTATAGCAGTGAAAACCTGCAAGAATTAATGAGTTACAGCTAGAACAAATTCTAGAACTAGCTTTTTTTTTTTGGTAACCATGGTTTCCGACCTTTTGACCGACTAATCCATGGGGTTTGAACCCACCGCCACGCATATTCAAACCGGGTAAAACCCTCCCTTTTCAGGAGGTTGGCGTGGCCACTTCAGGGTTGCCTAGAAACTTAGGGAATACTGTGAATGCTTAAAAATGAAGCGCACATTGCTTTGTTACTTGTTAAGATATAATAAGAACACGTACAGCATTCATAACGTCCACAAATATAATAGAAAGAACTAACACATATAAATGTTTAGTAATAACGACTGCACATATTGGATATCATCCACATTTGTTTTGGACATCAATATCACACACACACACCGCGGCACACCTTAATTGCACCTTGCATACACTACTAGGCCAAATGTCCGTTACTAGAACTAATCGGAAGTATTTAAGTATCTGTCCCACTTATAAATGTGGAGTTATAACCAGTTTTGGGCAATATAAAGTGTGTAGATATGACAAAGGATTTGTAGAAATAAATTATACCTTGTAACCTTGGAGGCCATGGAAGCTGGTGGGTTTGAGATCAGCGTCATACCAGTCACCTCTTTTTGTCTCGATGATAGGCCACATGATCCCCCATGAAAGTATTGCCCCAAGCAACAATGATACGTTTATAATGTATGGACATATCATCCCTACCCCAACATACATTGTTGAGAAATCAAAGTAAAACCTGCATTTTTAATTTCAATGTAAATATTTAGTAAAAATCTATAAAACTTAATTAACTAAGAACATCAAACATTATGCCTTTAACAATAATAAGTTGTTTTTGGGAGGTAATGATTTGTACATCGACTGCGCACAAAAACGATTAAACAAAAGAAAGGGGTAAATGTAGAAGGGCAAACTTTACTTTGTGTGGATCTTTAGTGCAGTGTACAAATCATCTCTTTCATGTAACTATACCGTAATTGTACTTATTAGGTTGAGACACTTGGTTGGAAATCAGCTATGCAATGATAGTATTCTAAAGGGTGGAATAATAATTACGTGTTATCGTAAGCTTTGAGGCCAAAAGTAGGGAACTGTTCAAAACCGCAAGTTTCCTCAGAAGTAAAGAACCATTGGAAGAAACTCCATAAGAAGCTGAAAGAGAAGAATTTCCCCAATGCACGAACTTGTTTCCTATATAAATCACCAAATTGTAAGTTAATATAGATGAAATTCTCCCTTATTAATAAATACGGTGACCGATCACTTCTTCTGCAACCGATCAAAAAGGAATTCAGGGTATTCACGTATAAATACTCTCAATTTTTCATAAAATATATGCTGATTAAGAGATACTTTACTTTGCGAGCTTGGCACCCTGAGGGGTATGGAAGCTGTTAATAAGGTGAGCCGTTGCAGTTCCGCTTGGGTATATCAGCTTGAAGTCTATGATCATGATCTGTAAATTCCCATCAAATACTTTAGTACAAAATCTTGATAGTTACTTGATTAATTCAAAAAAGTTTCTGCAATGTTACTTGTTATAAAAGTTTATACATATTAAAATGGCATTAAATGTTTTAAATCTAACAATCTTTTTTATGCAATTTTCCGACGATTTTACACTTACTTTGTAAAGTCAGTATTTGCTAGTTCATGAAACACATGTTTAAATGTAGTGTCACAAATGTAATGTCTTCTTTTACCTTTCGAAGAGGAATGACTGAAAAAAGTCCTATAAAACTAACGATGAAGAGAAAACCAATCATCCAGCTCAAGCTCGGGTTCTTAATGTTCATACTGCGTGTAGGTGAGTCCGCATCTGATGATTGTGCCGCGACAACATCACTCATTCCAAACAGGTAACTTCCAAAACCACCTGCCGAATTAACTTCAGAGTGTTAACAATATATAGCACAATTAAATCTCATAGAAAAGCATGTGGACGACTTGATTTTTATGGCCTTATTGTAATTTTAATCTCAAATCAATATGTATGTTTTTAGCGATCAGTTAAATTTTGGTTTTTTCATGATAAAAGCTTTTGTTATAATTTATAAAAAAATGTTTCAGTTAAATGTAGCAAAGTAAGGAATAAATTAATTGAAAACAAAGTTTAAACTTAATTATAATCATGCTTAAGTCTATATGGAATTTTTTAACTCTACCAAACAAACTAAAAATAAAATCACTTGTGTTTTTTGGAACTTCTTAAGATATGATTAAGTAAATAAACATTCTAACTACTGTGTAGCTGTGATTGTATCCCGATGATGGAGACTTCAGACGTCAATCAGAGATAATGATTTCAAATTATGTCGCTGTAATGCGAATTTTTTTACTTTATTATTTTTTTCATTTTTTATTTTTGTTCTGCAAATATGGGTCTAAATAATATTTGTGGACCACCAAATCTCTTAGCACCATTTTTATTTTTCATTTTTAACCTTTAATTTTGCTCAAGATTTTACATACATTTCTTCTAATCTATAGTTTAGAGGAAATGTATGTAAAATCTTGAGCAAATTTAAAGGTTAAAATGAAAAATAAAAATGGTGCTAAGAGATTTGGTGGCAAATACCATTTTAGACCCAAAAAAAAAAAAAAAAGGACGTATATTTACAAGCTAATGAAAATAACACCATTTTCGCAAAAAACTCGTTGTCGATGAGTAATGCCAAAGAATCGCTTTCTCTTTACATTGAAATTGTACTTTCTTGTTTTTCAGCCGGCCTAGATGGTATGTCTTTTGTGTTCATGCATTATGTCGTACTTATTATTATTATTATTATTATTATTATTATCCTTCACTCAAAAATGTTCGTATGTATCTCCTTAATTGTAGTAGTTGAGGATTGAAGTACATCTATTAAAGTTGAAAAATGATTTGTTTGCCTAAGACCTACATCTAAAAATAAACCAAAAGATATGATTGGTGCATTTGAAAAATTGATTAGTGAGAAATGATGAAAGAGAAAAGATGTATGACACTTGTCAAACAATAAATGGTGTAGGTCTATTAGTAGGTATCATTGTTAGGGCATCCACTATGGTGGGTTTATGAAAAGGTCTAAGAAATATGAAAAGGTTTATGTTTATTTCAACCATAGTGGACACTCATTTCATGTCTATGTGGCATGAAGAGGTCCTAATTCTTGAACCTCTTTATAAATTCAATACATTTAATGCATTTGTTAAAAAAGACATTTTATAAACTTGCAAAGGTTTATACCATAATGAATGTAGGTTTATAAAATCAAAAGGTCTAAAATTTATTGATGTATTAATGTATAAACCTTTTTAAAAGGTTTATCATAGTGGATGCTCTTAGGTCTAAATATCACAACTCATTAAAGTTTGTAAGTGCCATTTAATTTTTTTCCGTGTCTTTGCATACATTTGTGTAAAGTATGCATTTATATATAAAAAGACATGGTATACAAGTACTATTTTTACATATTCATGTCAACTACCTATTTAATTACTATCCTCTCTTTTATCCATAGATTAAACCAAAGACTTTTTGATTGAATTAAAAAACAAATTTCAATTAGGGATGCAATTTGAAAGCAAACTGTCAATCACCCAAAATAGAGAATAAAAAGTTATTGAAAGTAAAAATAGTAGATGGATAATTGTCATCCTGATGAACCCCGTACATGTAAAGTATGCCACCAACCCGATCATAATTGGAGCAGTTGCACGAATTCTCAACAAGATTAGATACAACTTGAAGCAAGTAGCTTTTCTAATTATTGTTTTATTTAAGCATTAATTTTTCTAATATGCATGCTGCTCGATTAGCTTCTGCAATGCTTTACCTTTGTTGTATTTCTTATTTATGCACTATTTAATTATTTATTACAGTATATGTTTGAGCTCAATTATCATATGAAATAATAGAAAAACACCTACATAATTATTCTTGTATATTTGTATATGTTAAAGCATTAAAGGGTTGTTAATGAAAAGTTCTAAATGAAAAAGATGATGAATCTTATGTATCTAGTGGTCGAAATGGAACAATTTGTACAAATAACTCAGAAATAAAACTTGTCAATACAAGGCAGTGAGAAAATAAGAGAAGAGAGACTTATTTAATTTTTCATATATTTAAAAAAAAAAAAAGAAAAAAAAGAAAAAAAAGAACGTAAGGTAGTGTACATGCAAAAAAACATAGGTTGGGAAAGGATTTTAAAACCAAGCATAAATTGGGAAAAAAAAACTCATTTATGAGCTACCTAGTCACAATAACAATAGCGATTGTGTTTACACATTTAATGATTCGTTTTCATATCGAAAATTATTCTGAGTTCATTTGTGCACTAGTGCATTCTTTGAATAGATAGGAAAAGATTGTACCGCTAAACGCGATCCCTGAAGTGGCAACAACACACGTCTGAATAACAGTATTTTCCTGCCTCGTAAATGGATGCTTCAACCACCCGCACTGCTCCAATGCCTTTGTCCAAGTTTTCACAAAGAAAAACCCTAATAAACCCGCAGCCACATTTAATGATGGAATGATACCTGTCGTGAGATTTAGTTTCATCACTATGAAAGTAAACATCACACCCAACGCCGCACTAACCACAAACGCCCTCAATGTCAATTGTCCCTTCCACGACGGTATCTCAGTGTCCCTAAATATCATCTCCACTGACTCTATTTCTTTTCCTTTCGACCCTTCATCATCTTCGGCAATTTGCACCTCATCCCCCAACAAGTTATTGTTGCTTTTGGACGTTTGGTCGCCATTTTCGAGCTCTTGGGTGTTCTCTACGCCCATATTTGAGTTCTATATGATTGAAACTTTTCTCTTTCTATAGGTATATATAAGATAAGAATATACTATGCTTTGTACATGTCATGCAGTCATATAAAATATAAGTATTAGTGATCGAAAATTGTTGGTATCAACGTTGTCAATATATATCTGGACTAAGCTAGGAATTGATCATGATTGATTGAACCCCTTTACTTGGACTTTTATATAAATAGATGAATCTAAGAAGTCATGTAAACTATATTTTGTCAGATAAAAATAGCAGGTTTTGATACATGACGTGTATGGACGTATGGTACACGTAGCTAGATGTATCAATAAGCTTACGTGCAAGATTTATAATCTACTATACATCGTGTAATATCGTATATTTACTAGCTATTCAAATGTTACTAACTCCTTAAACATATTGACAAAATTGTATGGCATCAGTGCATCACCTGTTTTGTCTCTTATTTTCATACCCTTTATTATTGTTACGACTGATTCCAAATCATGATCCATCATAATGATTTTGATTAGATTAAAATATATTTTTTTATTTATCGATTTAAATACATGAAATAATGAGAACCTAAACAACCGTACCTCCTATGACAACCTGGTATGAAATGTATCGTAGCCAACGTTGTTGTTATCACAATGCCTATGTTAAATTGTGATGAAATGACACGGCAAGTTGGTCTAAGTGTCTAACAGTGACCCATGTTTTGGATTTATGCTTTCATCATATCGTAACGTCCGACGTCATGTCTTTGGTGTAAATGAGTCGTGGCCAAATTGTTGTTCAGTAAAACTTTTGGCTCAGTCATGAAAATTTAATGCTCGTGACCTGTGAGTTCATATACCATATATGTATGATTGTGTTTGGGGCATGTACAGTTCGAAGTTTTTTTCTTCATAACTTTATATGCGAAAATATAATGATAATTTATTTATCTTCCGCGTTTATAAACATGCATAATAATTTTATACACGTTTGATAGTGCGAACATTGTAACCAAAAAGTTCACACTTTTTTTGAAAAGCGTGAAGAATATGGTGTGAGCAAATTGTTGGAATTATTATATCATGACCTTCATATAAATAAACCAAGTACATCAAAGTGAGCATAGCGGAAGCAATTATAACAAGATCGAATAACATGTAATTAATTAATCAATAATTAAATAGTAAACGTACCGTTATGATTCTAGCCCGAACAAGAATCAATGCAATCTTTCGGAACCAAGAACCCTAATTAGGGTTTATAAGGATTATAAGAATTACCCCTTACCTTTTTTATAATTCAATCCAAGAATCAAACAATAGTGTGTTTGATTCACGTTCTTGTACACACGTACTAATTCAAGAAAAAGTTTATGCAAGTAATAAACACAAAACCTTGTTTTGATTCAAGAAAATCGAAACCCTAAAGGGTTGTTTTGTTGGATCGACCAAAGAAAAGAAAAGGGAGAGAAAACACCAAGATGTGTGTGTACAAGTTATGAGAAAACAATACATCTTGGGTTTGCTTATATACTACACAAAACTTGGAGCTCAAGGCACATAAGGAGGTGGAAACCTCCCTATGTCGATTGGTTAAGGATCCCCTTAGGGAATTCTGGAACCTTCTCTTGTTTCCATGTTTTGTCTAGTATTACTTTCCTAATCTTCGTTTAATAAATAATTAGTCATTAATCATTAAATACTAATTACTATTATTTATTTTGCGTTTAATAATTAATTATAACATTTATAAATAATTATTACTTTTACTCTTCATACGTATTGTGTGCAATCCCGTGATCTCGAGTTCGATCCTAACATACGTCTACTAAAATAATGTCCATATTCTAACACAAATGACATATTTGATGTAGCGAATTTTTCAAGTGCAACATGCTAAAGCTTCATTGTTTCTTTCCAGGGATTGAATCATGACTTAATATGATAGACGCAAAAAAGTTTTGGTGCATCTAAGATGCATTTTAAAAAAAAGTTACATTTTTTTCAAAAATCAACACTACATCAAAAAAATCCATTAAGTTCCCGGTAACCCGCAGGAACCCTGGTTTCGTCCTTGTTTCTTTTGGCATTTTTGTAAAGTGGATCACACAAGATCACGAAAACGTATTGCTTGTGATTTAGACTTTAACTGAAACTTTGCAAGCCAGATTCCTTCAAGAGGATTCTTATATTGATGTCCACTCTAAATCTTAAGAAATTTGGACCTCCTCCAGGTTATTGATTGGCAACGAGTTTTTGAGAGCGTTTAAAACAACTAGTGATTTGTATCAGACAAAACTTGTTTGACAACAAGCAAGTAGCATTTGTAAATCTTTTAAACACTTCAAAGAAGGTGCTATTCTGATAGCATTTACAGGCAACTAGTGTTTAAGGATAATAATTACAACTACACAATTATGTCATCAAACAATTTTATAAAAACAAAAAGTAATTGCTTCCCGCCACCTCGCTATTGCTTTGTGCGACCCTAATTTTGCCATGTAGCTTAATGGTAAGTTATTTGGCTTTCTCATAAGAGGTTTAGAGTTGAAACCTCGTTAAGTGTGTACATTTGAGAGTGGTTAAAAAAGGGGCAAAAATGGTCTCGGGATGATTAAACCAGTGAAACCACGTACATCCGAGTGAAAAAAGCCCGCTCTCGCTCAATAACCGGAATAGAGAAAACCTAACCGTTTATTTGTTTTTCAATTTTAGTTGATAAAATAAAATTAACCTTAATTGGTGAGAAAATAGTCATTTTGTGCATCTATATTTAGACTTCAACTCCATATATGGCCAAAGCCATACCGACTGGTTTTGATTGTCACGCATGTGATCTCGAAACCACTCTTTCCTCTTTTGACATAAACTTATCTTCTTTTCTTACCCAAGATATAACAAACCATAAACAAGGAAAACTTGCCTTTATAAAATACTTCTAACTAATAGCATAATGTCATAATATCAAAACATTTTTTATGTTTCATTTTGATTAGAAGTGGATGACTTCACAACTATATATTGTCCTCGCGATATAGGACATCTGAACTTATTAACATTACCGGTTATCAACATTTTATAAACCTGTCACAAATCTTTCATAGATGGAAAAGATTGAACCACGCTGTCTTCATCCTTTGAATCACAAAATACTCATCTCCAAGCGCTAGTCCAATCCACCCATCCCTTCCTTTACGGCGAGCTAGAAAACATCGTCTCCAATCTCTTGAAACTCATCGCTGTCTTAAAATCTGTCGACGCATGCAAATGCTGGCATAAACATGGCAGTTTCCTTGATCACAGTGGCGGAGCTACAACATAAATTCTGAGAGGGCTAGATATTTCTTCTATATTAGGAGGGCCAAAAAGTATAATATAAAAATTTAGCATACAAATAACATGGAAAGTACACTACTAATTTTTTTTCTTGGGGACCACCACCCTCCCCAAACTTCACATAGCTCCGCCTATGCTTGATTAGCTTATTGACGTATACCGCATACTCAAACTATGGCATACACCTGATGCACTATGTCTCACAGGCTTATTCCACTTGATACTTATGACTTCCAACTGTATATATACATGACCCCTTACTCTTCTTTTCTTCATCACGATTCCGTGACAGACTACCCTTTAACGACAGCGTAGAGTGTCCCCCCAACAATATCTGAAGCGACATCCCGTTTGTAACACCCCCAAAATTAGATACAGCGGAAGACTCAACAAGCTTTCGGGGTGCTACGAGGATTGGTATCCAACACAAGACAATATAGAATGAGATAAAGTAAACATAATAAAAACGCAACCAAAACGGGGTTTTAAGGTTTACATTTATCCCAACATCATTCAGAGTCAGGCCCAAAATAACATATCAATAGGTCCAAAATTAATTATCAGAGTTTAGAAAAATAGATCCATAAACCATGAGCCTTGGCCGAGCCTTCCATTCCAAGCATGCATATCATCACTTAATTACCTGAGAAAACGTGCTAAAAGTCAGCTTTCGCTGGTGAGATCATAGGTTTAAATTCATCTAACAATATAGTGGACATATACGCAAAACGCTTGCTAGCCAGACTAAGGATTCGCTAAAAGCCTGCGGATACCCTCCGCTCCAACCTAACACACGGATACCCTCCGTTCTAACATAGATATTCGGGTAACCCCCACAATACCAATAAATACTCGGATAACCTCCGAAGTATCAATAACCTATAGGTGCACACTACAGTATCTAAATAAGCCAACCTTGAATAGTACATACGAACCGTGCGACTAAAGCTGACAATTCCAAATAACCAAATAAGTCAACCTTGAATAGTACACACAACATATATGTGACTAAAGCTGACAATCCACCAATAACCAAATAAGCCAACCTTGAATAGTACACACAAAATGTGTGACTAAAGCTGACAATCCACCAATAACCAAATAAGCCAACCTTGAATAGTACACACAAAAATATGTGACTAAAGCTGACAATACATCCTAGTCCATACGCATAGCAAGTTTTAGAAAGAATATAGAAGCGATAATAGTCCACATAAATAATTTGCACGTTTCTCACCCCAAGTATTGAAAACATAGTTCAAGAGTAAAAAGTGGGGCTATGACTCACCTCAAGTCCAGAAAATAGCAAGACGAAGTCGGTGGAAATAAGATGTATAGTAACTCACGAAACAGCAACTACGGACTCGGCACGACCTAACAATATTAACTCGTTCAGAAATCATTTCCTCAAATTCAAAATATTCCCAAACCCGGACGAGAATCCGTTTTATTTCCGAAAATCCATTTCGTATTAGTTTGGTGTATTTACGTTTGGTATCCATACGGGTGGTGGGTCGACTCAAAACAAACCAAAATGTCACACAAAGAATAACAAAATAAACTATGGACCTAATATTAGCCCAATATATCATTTAAATAAATCGCCGAAGTTTATCAAATCCGCCGATTTGATAATGCTCATATTTATTTACGTAACATACCGTTCCAAGATTACACCCAACCTAAAGCACATAGCACATAAATACTATATGGTATATATCGTAGTTTAATAAATTCCTCATATATATCGTCAAATTGGCCAGATTTCCCGATATATACACTCGCAATTTATTACACTTTACATATACCACAACCTATGGGCGTCGTAGGATACGATGCCCATTAATATATTCATTTCATATAGCCAAATAACCCGATTCAACCTTACGGTTAAGTGGTTATTTAGTTATAGAAACGTTTATATTAATCGTCATATATCCGTGACAACACGAAAGTCACAAATAATAACTTACCTGGACTCGAGTGACAACGACTCCGCATAACTCGATAAGTTTACCCGTTATATATACAAAATGACATTTTTATTAAATGTTTAATAATTGTCGAGAGTTTCTCGTTTTATAACACATTTTTATAATAATAATACGTTCAATAATATTACGCCACTTTCGTAGCCTAATATATATCTAGTCGTATTATTTATAATATGACTCGTGATTATTATTATTATTAATATACGCGTCTATATAATTATATATCCGTTATTCACGTCTATATATTCATATAAACGTTTATATTATCAATAATTATTATTACGAGTTTTATTATTTATGTTTTAATTGTAATAGTTATCGAGTCATACGAAATGGTCACATGTCCGAGTCATGACTCTCGGCTCATTGTCCAAGTCCAAAATAATATGAAAAGTCATAATAATCAACGCATCTCCGTCCAAAACACTCCCAATCCACGTGCTACAACAATAGGGTCCGACTACGGCACCCGACTAACCTATCTCCGTCAATCTAAGTGACCGTCTCACAATCGGTCCCCAACATCACAATTCGTCAACAACTCCTCAAATATCACATTATTCCCATTGTCGAGACCACAAGGGTCTTGACCCAACAAAAGTGTTCGGCCGAATATGAAAGTGCCACAACAAATGCCGAAACCATATCAAGTTAACAAAATTTATAACAAGGACATATAAACACAATTATGGTCCATATCCGGGTTGGTTTACCAAGCCAAACCCGGGCCTTATGACTCACTTGAGTCTCGGCATACCACACGAGTCACTAGGACTCGACAACTAATACCATGGGTCTCCAAAATAAGCTCAAATGAGCCAACCAAAACTGCCCCAAACAACCCATTTGGGTCGAGACATCCACAACAATAATCGGCCAGGCACATGACTCCATTGAGTCAAACCAAGGACCCAACGCAAGTAAATCATGAAACCATTAGTACAAGGCCACAAGAGGCAACAATAATCGAGCCTAAGGCTCGAGTCACAACCAAACGAGAGCCCCATCGGGTCTCGACTTGGTTATGCGAGCAACCAAAAGTAACCCCGAGACCTCAAGGGTCTCGGTTAGGCTCAAATCAAGAAACCAAAGCCTCGATATATCATGAAACAACCGAAACCTTCCACAAACCGAACCCAAATCGGATACCAAACTAATCTTTATCAAATCTTTTAAAAAGATTTATAGTTTATAAACCCCAATACCATATAAAATCCGAGTTTGACTCGGTTTGGTAAAAACCCTCGCGTAAAGACGCGTTTTCTCACCTTATAAAACACGGATCTATATTAAACTTCGAAAATAATGGTGGTGTGGTGGTGTACGCGTGGCGGTGGGACAAGTAAATGGAGGTGGTTCCTTGTTCTTGGCGCGTGAAATGGTTCAAAAGATGGAGGAAGATGTTTGGAATACGATGGTGGTGTTTGTGTGTAGTGATTATCGGCGGTGGAGTGGTGGCGGCCGGAATATATAGCCGGCGGCTAGGGTTTGCAAGAGAGGGGGAAGAGAGTGAGAGATATGAGTGGTGAGGGTGTTGGGTTTTTGTGAGAACCGAACCAAACAAGACCCTTTTGTAGTTACTCTTTTATTATTATTATTTTTTTTTTTGTAAAATTAATAATAAGGATAATAATAATAATAGTAATAATAATATTACTAATGGTGTGGAGCGGGTAACGTGGGTAAATGTAAAACATGTGGCCCGAACCCGAACTCATTTCAAACTTTAATATCTCCCGAAAAACATCTCGTAAAATAATTATATATAGTCGGACTCGTAAAACGAATCATAAAATCTTTCGTTAAGTAAACCTAGTGCCAAAGTCAACGTAGTACCAGTGAGAATTTAAGAATATATCACCGAGCATAAAATCAAAATGAATTATGAAAATAATTCACGAATTCCATAACATCATAAACACATAATTATTCATAAAATAGGTCTTACAAGTTCGTTGTGAAATAAAATTCTAAATAAAAATTTTAAACGAACTTTAACGTAATGCGGGTTTTTAAAATAACTCCCTAAACTGCCGGTTGTCACATCCTCCCAGTGTCAGAAGAAACCCGTCCCGGGTTTCACTCGGAAAAATTCATCTACGAAGTGAAAAGCTTCGGATATCTCTTCCGGAACTCGTCCTCACGTTCCCACGTAAATTCTGGTCCATGTCGGGAATTCCAACGAACCTTGACGAGCGGAATGCGACTTCTCTTGAGTCGTTTAACTTTACGGTCTAAAATCTCAATTGGCTCTTCCACGAAGTTCAATTTCTCATCGACACGAATATCCTTCATTGGAATGACAGGCATCTCATCGGAAAGACATTTCTTCAAATTACTAACGTGGAACACGTCGTGAACTTTACTCAGTTCATGTGGTAATTCCAACCTATAAGCCACGGGCCCAATTCTTTCTAAGATCAGAAATGGTCCAATGTAGCGTGGGTTGAGTTTACCACGTTTCTCGAAACGTATTACACCCTTCCAAGGCGAGACTTTCAGCATTACTTTGTCTCCAACCTGGAACTCTAAGGGTTTACGTCTCTGATCGGCGTAACTTTTCTGTCTATCTCTGGCTGCTTGCAACCGATCACGAATCTGAGCTACTTTCTCTGTAGTTTCCAAAATAAGCTCAGGGCCTGTGAGTTGGCTATCTCCAACTTCTGCCCAACCAATAGGCGAACGACACTTTCTGCCATACAAAGCTTCGAAGGGTGCAGCTTTAAGACTCGTGTGGTAACTATTATTATAGGAGAATTCCGCAAGGGGTAAATACTTCTCCCAGCCCTTACCAAAGTCTATGATGCATGCACGAAGCATATCCTCTAACGTCTGAATGGTCCTCTCACTTTGACCATCGGTTTGGGGATGATATGCAGTACTCATATCAAGTCTCGTCCCCAAAGCCGTCTGAAGTGATCGCCACAAAGCTGACGTAAAACGGCTATCGCGATCCGAAATAATAGATATCGGGACTCCATGACGTGAAATAATCTCCTTCACATATAATCTCGCAAGTTTATCCACACTATCATCTTCACTTATAGCTAGGAAATGAGCAGACTTTGTCAGACGATCCACAATTACCCAGATAGCGTCACAACCGCTAGCTGTCCTCGGTAATTTGGTAATGAAGTCCATTGTAATCCGCTCCCATTTCCAGACTGGAAGTTCTGGTTGCGTTAGTAATCCTGACGGTCTCTGGTGTTCGGCTTTAACTTTAGCACATGTCAAACACTTACTAACGTACGATGCTATATCTGCCTTCATGTCTGGCCACCAATATAATTTCTTAAGATCCTGGTACATCTTGTCGGACCCAGGATGAATAGAGTACCTTGACTTATGCGACTCATGCATAATCAAATCCCGAATTCCTCCATACAAAGGTACCCAAATCCGATCTCCAAAACATAATAATCCATCCGAACGCTTAACAAATCCTTTCTCATTCTCAGCCATCCCAAATATATTCTCGACAGATCTGTTTTCTGCCTTCAACGCTTCTGTTTGAGCTTCAAGTATTTGAGATGGTAACGGCGATACTATAGTCATTCCCAATGACCGAACTCGTAACGGTGGTATTCTTTCCTTTCGACTAAGAGCATCAACAACAACGTTTGCTTTACCAGGATGGTAGCGAATTTCGCAATCATAATCGCTTAGCAACTCAATCCAACGTCGTTGTCTCATATTGAGCTCTTTTTGATTCACGATGTGTTGTAAACTTTTGTGGTCAGTAAATACAACACACCTGGTTCCGTACAAGTAATGTCTCCATGTTCTTAAGGCGAAAACCACAGCACCTAATTCCAAATCATGGGTAGTGTAGTTTTTCTCATGCTTTTTGAGCTGTCGGGAAGCATAAGCTATCACCTTCTCTCATTGCATTAATACGGCTCCCAATCCTTTATGTGAGGCGTCACAATAGACGACGAAATCCTCGTTACCTTCCGGTAACGCTAAGATAGGAGCACTACACAACATCTTCTTAAGCAATTGAAATGCTTCCTCTTCTTTATCTCCCCATTCATAAGTAACACTCTTTTGAGTCAATTTGGTCAGTGGTTTAGCTATCTTCGAAAATCCCTCAATGAATCTTCGGTAATAACCAGCTAAACCCAAAAATTGGCGAACTTCGGTTGGGGTTGTAGGTGCAGCCCAATCTTTTATCGCCTCAATCTTAGCAGGATCCACATGGACTCCTTGTCTATCAATCACATGACCCAAAAATTGTACCGTTGGAATCCAGAATTCGCATTTCGAAAACTTGGCATAAAGTTTTTCCTTCCTGAGCAATTCTAAGATGAGTCTTAGATGCTCCTCATGCTCCTTCCCACTCTTTGAATAAATCAGAATATCATCGATGAACACAATCATGAACTTATCTAAGTAAGGCTTACACACACGATTCATGAGATCCATGAATATTGCCGGTGCGTTAGTCAACCCAAACGGCATCACCTGAAACTCGTAATGCCCGTAACGGGTTCTAAAAGCCGTTTTCGGAATATCTTCCTCGCGAACTCGAAGTTGATGATATCCCGATCTCAAATCGATCTTCGAGTACACACTCGATCCTTGGAGTTGATCGAACAAGTCGTCGATCCTAGGTAATGGGTATCTATTCTTCACCGTTAACTTATTCAACTCTCGGTAATCAATGCACATACGAAACGATCCATCCTTCTTCTTCAAAAATAAGACTGGGGCTCCCCAAGGTGAAGAACTTGGTCTTATGAATCCTTTTTCGGCTAACTCCGCCAATTGTTTTAACAACTCTTCTAGTTCGGTAGGTGCAAGACGATAAGGCGCTCGTGCTACAGGTGCTACACCAGGTATCAACTCAATCTGAAACTCCACTTGTCTAGTCGGCGGGATTCCCGGTAAATCATCAGGAAACACATCAGGAAAATCACAAACTATAGGCACATCTCCAATGCACCTTTCCTTCTTCTTCGTCCCTCCTTTCTCAGAAATTTGAGCTAAGAAAAGGTAACATCCCTTCTCCATTAGCTTCGGTAACTTCGTGCAAGAAATAACTGCTAATCGGGATGGGCTCCTAGAATCTTTTCGATCTCCTAATATATTTAGGATCTCCTTTCCGTAAGGTACACGCACGATCTTCTCGTCGCAGAGTATGTGAGCACGATACTTTGACAACCAATCCATACCAATGATGACATCAAAACTTCCTAACGTGACGGGTAAAAGATCTATATTGAAAGGGTGGTTTAAGAAATTTAACGTACAACCGCGAATGATGGTATTAATCCTTTCTATATTCCCGTTAGCTAACTCAATATCATATCCAATTCCTAAGGCCATCGGGGTTTTCTCTAGTAAGGGTGCAAACATAGTGGACACAAAACTCCTATCGGCACCAGTATCAAATAGTATGGAAGCATAACGATTATTGAGAAGGAACGTACCAGTAACGACGTTCGGATCTTCTCCTCTCTCGTTCCCGAGTGCATACACTCTTCCCTGAGCAGCTCCAGCTTCCACACGTTGGTCCCCATTATCTTGTCGTCCACGGTTTCCTCCAGCTCCGCGGTTTCCATGATTGTACCCATTACCACCCGAGCCTTGGTTTCCACGGTTCCACGATTCTCTACACTCATTCCTATAGTGTCCCTTCTTTCCACACCCATAACAAGTAACATCTGCCTTATTTCTCATCTCAGGAGCAGCTTGAACCATAGCAAGAGGTCGGGCTCTACAATCCCTAGCTGTGTGTCCCTTCTTTGAGCAATTCTGGCATTTTACACTACACCATCCAGTATGACGCTGGTGGCAACGATCACACTTGGGTGCATCACCGTTCGGATTCTTCTTATCTCCATTCCCAATAGCATAAGCCTTAGCTTGTCTCTTGCTTCGGTGATCATTACCCTTAGAGTGACGGTCTCTCTTTCTCTTTCCATTCTTCTCCTTATCAGCTTCTTCTAATTCCAACGAATCCATAAGTTGTTGAGCAATTGTGATTGCCTCATGGATGTTTGCAGGCCTAGCAGAAATCACATCATTTCTCGTAGCTACAGGCAACCCATCAGTATACCTCTCGATCTTTTGAGTCTCGGTTTTCACCATATCTGGGCAAAGCAAGGCCAATTCCTGGTAACGACGATTGTAAGTTGTCATATCCTTACCTTTCACTTTGTGGTTCCAAAACTCAATCTCTAGCTTCTTGACCTCATTCCTTGGGCAATAAGTCTGAATCAGCAGAGACTTAAATTGCTCCCAAGTCATGGCATAAGCTACATCACTCCCAACTGAATTTCGGTAATTGTTCCACCAAGTTAAAGCTTCATCCTTGAAAGTAAAAGAAGCAAACTTTACCTTCGCATTCTCCGCACAACCACTAACATTAAACACTGACTCAGTCTTCTCAATCCACCTAACCAAGTAAACCACTCCTTCAGTTCCACCAAACTCAATAGGTCCACAAATCTTGAATTCCTTGTAGTGACATCCATTAGCACGAACAGGTGGAAAAGTTCCAGCAGAATTGTTGGAATGATTTGACTCAGCTAGCAGTTCAGCAACTCTTTGCTCCACAAGTTGATTGATCATTGCTTGATCCACAATAGGTGCATTAAGTGGAACATGATCATTGTCTCTCTGAACATCAACATTTTGATTCCTGTTGTTGCGGTTGGTAGTGTCCAGGTTGTCAGGAGTAGGGGTTTCAACATTTCGAGTAGGTCGGCGTCCTCGGCGACCAGGGGTAGTCACTGCAGGACCAGTTCTGGTAGCTCTAACAGGGTTTCGTCGTGTTGCCATTAATCTGTAACATCACACAAGTTCATGAGTCTCCAATAGAACTTATCAATATGCTCAACAAGAGTAATTCAACGAAGCCAAGCCATGGAAAGAATAGCAACAATACACCACGTAACATCAATAAAGCGAATAAGGACTCAATTTCCATAACACCCAAAACCACATAATACCATATACTAATAACCATCAACCATACAATAGCGATCTAACATCGTTCCAACTAACGGATAATACAAAACGTACTAATCGTTCCAAAAGAGACGAATACTGAACAAAATACATCAAAATATGATAGCTAGCTTTTCTAACCGAACACTCCTCGGTTAAGAAAGCAACAAGACAACATAACCCAAGCAACTAGCCACGCTGCTGGCGGAGGCTCCTCAACTCCTGCCTCAAGCCATCAAGATCCCTCCATAACGATCCTAGCTCCACGCTATGGGTGTCTCGGTCTCTCTTGAGGTCAGCCACCTCTTTCTCTAGCTCGGCATTCCTTTGCCATAGCTTGCGGTCGGCCTCTCGAGCAGTAACAAATCCTCGCTGTAAACTATCGATATGCTCGTGGACCTCCATCAAAACTCTCCTCAACTCAGTAGTCCTGCCCACAACGACGGTCATGTCAACTCTCAAATCCGCTAAAAACTCTCCAATAACTCTCTCAAGTCGATCAGATACACGTGAAACTCTCTCACTAAGCTCAGTAATCCGAGCCCATAACCTGCCAATCTCACCTAATTCTGCATGCTCAGCAGAAACCTCAGAAGATGCATCCGACTCAACGGGACTACCAGGTGGCAACTCAAACAAGAACGGATGATCAGGTGAATCAGGCTCAATCGGATGTACAGGTGAATCAGGCTCCTCAGCCTGAGCTGGTGGTACTAATACATCATCATCATCAGGCATCTCATCCTCCTGAGGGTCATCCTCCTCCTCAGGGTCATCATCATCACCCTGCTCAGCCTCCTGAGGGTCATCCTCCTGCTCAGGGTCATCAGCCTCATCCTCACCCTCGTACTCCTCCTCCTCCTCCTCGGAAGAGTACCTCATCAATCATCGTCTCCTACTAGGTGAACCATGTGGAGATGTGGTAGGTGATCTAGGACGACGACGCAATGATGTGGGTGGCGCCTCAGACAGAAAAGAATGAGCATCAATCTGTAAAGGTGATGGAGTAGGGCGTACCGACATGCGTGCCGTAGCTCGGTGGGCAAAGCGAGGGGCCACGCGAGCCAAAGCCTGATGAAGGGTAAGCTGCCTCGATGTACCAGGGAGCCCTAGAGAAGATGAGGGTCCCTGCGTAGATGCAGCAGGTGGTGCTGAAGTAGAAGCTGCCTGCGATACAGTAGCTGAAGACATGGCCATCTGGTAAGGATCATCAGATGCCATAGTGAACTGTGCAGGTAAAACCGGTGCAGTAAGAATATCCTCGACAACATCGGGCAAATGGGAGGCCATGGTTTGTGACAACGGCGTAGGGTAGGTGTAAGTGTTTCAAAACAACTAAATCACAACACATAATACCATACCAAAATCCTCATCAAATAGTTCAAACATATAATCTCAATAAAAAGCATTTCAAACACCGCATTACTAAAATGTTTATAAAACATATAGACCATATAATTCCTCGAAACGCCATCTTATTACTAAAATCCATAAACCTCAAATCATCTCAATAAATCCCAAATCTAACAATCATCTCAATTATCTCATAATACCTCAAATAATAGAAGATGCTTCGGCTTGGCGGGCTGGCGGGCGGTGGTCAAGGATCATTTTCTATAAAAATACGGTTATAGTTTAGGCGTTTATTTACCTAGTTCTCTATAACCTTGGCTCTGATACCAATCTGTAACACCCCCAAAATTTGATACAGCGGAAGACTCAACAAGCTTTCGGGGTGCTACGAGGATTGGTATCCAACACAAGACAATATAGAACGAGATAAAGTAAACATAATAAAAACGCAACCAAAACGGGGTTTTAAGGTTTACATTTATCCCAACATCATTCAGAGTCAGGCCCAAAATAACATATCAATAGGTCCAAAATTAATTATCAGAGTTTAGAAAAATAGATCCATAAACCATGAGCCTTGGCCGAGCCTTCCATTCCAAGCATGCATATCATCACTTAATTACCTGAGAAAACATGCTAAAAGTCAGCTTTCGCTGGTGAGATCATAGGTTTAAATTCATCTAACAATATAGTGGACATATACGCAAAATGCTTGCTAGCCAGACTAAGGATTCGCTAAAAGCATGCGGATACCCTCCGCTCCAACCTAACACACGGATACCCTCCGTTCTAACATAGATATTCGGGTAACCCCCGCAATACCAATAAATACTCGGATAACCTCCGAAGTATCAATAACCTATAGGTGCACACTACAGTATCTAAATAAGCCAACCTTGAATAGTACACACGAACCGTGCGACTAAAGCTGATAATTCCAAATAACCAAATAAGTCAACCTTGAATAGTACACACAACATATATGTGACTAAAGCTGACAATCCACCAATAACCAAATAAGCCAACCTTGAATAGTACACACAAAATGTGTGACTAAAGCTGACAATCCACCAATAACCAAATAAGCCAACCTTGAATAGTACACACAAAAATATGTGACTAAAGCTGACAATACATCCTAGTCCATACGCATAGCAAGTTTTAGAAAGAATATAGAAGCGATAATAGTCCACATAAATAATTTGCACGTTTCTCACCCCAAGTATTGAAAACATAGTTCAAGAGTAAAAAGTGGGGCTATGACTCACCTCAAGTCCAGAAAATAGCAAGACGAAGTCGGTGGAAATAAGATGTATAGTAACTCACGAAACAGCAACTACGGACTCGGCACGACCTAACAATATTAACTCGTTCAGAAATCATTTCCTCAAATTCAAAATATTCCCAAACCCGGACGAGAATCCGTTTTATTTCCGAAAATCCATTTCGTATTAGTTTGGTGTATTTACGTTTGGTATCCATACGGGTGGTGGGTCGACTCAAAACAAACCAAAAGGTCACACAAAAAATAACAAAATAAACTATGGACCTAATATTAGCCCAATATATCATTTAAATAAATCGCCGAAGTTTATCAAATCCGCCGATTTGATAATGCTCATATTTATTTACGTAACATACCGTTCCAAGATTACACCCAACCTAAAGCACATAGCACATAAATACTATATGGTATATATCGTAGTTTAATAAATTCCTCATATATATCGTCAAATTGGCCAGATTTCCCGATATATACACTCGCAATTTATTACACTTTACATATACCACAACCTATGGGCGTCGTAGGATACGATGCCCATTAATATATTCATTTCATATAGCCAAATAACCCGATTCAACCTTACGGTTAAGTGGTTATTTAGTTATAGAAACGTTTATATTAATCGTCATATATCCGTGACAACACGAAAGTCATAAATAATAACTTACCTGGACTCGAGTGACAACGACTCCGCATAACTCGATAAGTTTACCCGTTATATCTACAAAATGACATTTTTATTAAATGTTTAATAATTGTCGAGAGTTTCTCGTTTTATAACACATTTTTATAATAATAATACGTTCAATAATATTACGCCACTTTCGTAGCCTAATATATATCTAGTCGTATTATTTATAATATGACTCGTGATTATTATTATTATTAATATACGCGTCTATATAATTATATATCCGTTATTCACGTCTATATATTCATATAAACGTTTATATTATCAATAATTATTATTACGAGTTTTATTATTTATGTTTTAATTGTAATAGTTATCGAGTCATACGAAATGGTCACATGTCCGAGTCATGACTCTCGGCTCATTGTCCAAGTCCAAAATAATATGAAAAGTCATAATAATCAACGTATCTCCGTCCAAAACACTCCCAATCCACGTGCTACAACAATAAGGTCCGACTACGGCACCCGACTAACCTATCTCCGTCAATCTAAGTGACCGTCTCACAATCGGTCCCCAACATCACAATTCGTCAACAACTCCTCAAATATCACATTATTCCCATTGTCGAGACCACAAGGGTCTTGACCCAACAAAAGTGTTCGGCCGAATATGAAAGTGTCACAACAAATGCCGAAACCATATCAAGTTAACAAAATTTATAACAAGGACATATAAACACAATTATGGTCCATATCCGGGTTGGTTTACCAAGCCAAACCCGGGCCTTATGACTCACTTGAGTCTCGGCATACCACACGAGTCACTAGGACTCGACAACTAATACCATGGGTCTCCAAAATAAGCTCAAATGAGCCAACCAAAACTGCCCCAAACAACCCACTTGGGTCGAGACATCCACAACAATAATCGGCCAGGCACATGACTCCATTGAGTCAAACCAAGGACCCAACGCAAGTAAATCATGAAACCATTAGTACAAGGCCACAAGAGGCAACAATAATCGAGCCTAAGGCTCGAGTCACAACCAAACGAGAGCCCCATCAGGTCTCGACTTGGTTATACGAGCGACCAAAAGTAACCCCGAGACCTCAAGGGTCTCGGTTAGGCTCGAATCAAGAAACCAAAGCCTCGATATATCATGAAACAACCGAAACCTTCCACAAACCGAACCCAAATCGGATACCAAACTAATCTTTATCAAATCTTTTAAAAAGATTTATAGTTTATAAACCCCAATACCATATAAAATCCAAGTTTGACTCGGTTTGGTAAAAACCCTCGCGTAAAGACGTGTTTTCTCACCTTCTAAAACACGGATCTATATTAAACTTCGAAAATAATGGTGGTGTGGTGGTGTACGCGCGGCGGTGGGACAAGTAAATGGAGGTGGTTCCTTTTTCTTGGCGCGTGAAATGGTTTAAAAGATGGAGGAAGATGTTTGGAATACGATGGTGGTGTTTATGTGTAGTGATTATCGGCGGTGGAGTGGTGGTGGCCGGAATATATAGCCGGCGGCTAGGGTTTGCAAGAGAGGGGTAAGAGAGTGAGAGATATGAGTGGTGAGGGTGTTGGGTTTTTGTGAGAACCGAACCAAACAAGACCCTTTTGTAGTTACTCTTTTATTATTATTATTATTATTTTTTTTTGTAAAATTAATAATAAGGATAATAATAATAATAGTAATAATAATATTACTAATGGTGTGGAGCGGGTAACGTGGGTAAATGTAAAACATGTGGCCCGAACCCGAACTCATTTCAAACTTTAATATCTCCCGAAAAACATCTCGTAAAATAATTATATATAGTCGGACTCGTAAAACGAATCATAAAATCTTTCGTTAGGTAAACCTAGTGCCAGAGTCAACGTAGTACCAGTGAGAATTTAAGAATACATCATAGAGCATAAAATCAAAATGAATTATGAAAATAATTCATGAATTCCATAACATCATAAACACATAATTATTCATAAAATAGGTCTTACAAGTTCGTTGTGAAATAAATTTCTAAATAAAAATTTTAAACGAACTTTAACGTAATGCGGGTTTTTAAAATAACTCCCTAAACTGCCGGTTGTCACACCGTTGGAAAACATGAATCGTGACACCCTCAGAGCATTACCACTCTCAGTCCTGAAGATCTTCATACCAAGTATATTTTCCTTTTCTTCATCTAGAAAACCCTTGATAACCCAGATCTTAGCCTTGCTTTCGCAAGTAAACCTCATATAATCTATATAGAGGAATAAATATATAAACATAGCTGGTGCATACTTCCAGTAATATATTTTACTGTCATCATTGCTTCGCCTGAAACCGTTGCTGAGCAAACACATACTAGACCGAGTATCCATATCTTCTTTCATTACAGCCATCCACTTGGAAATTACCTCACAAGAAACTGCATCCCTGAAAGTCAATGACTCATGTGCATATTCTTCTATCACTGCGGCAACTCTTAAAGCAGCCATATTATTGTCACCTATATACCTTTCAGCAACATTACCCTCTGCACCATATTGACCAGGTGCTTTGGTTTTCATAATTTCTGCCCCGACCTTTGCACCAAGATGTACCTGCTTATTTACCAAGCAATCCGTGTTTGTCTTTCCTTCAAGTTGTTTAACCTCTAACTTTCTTTGGGCCACAACAGCATGATCGTTACTTTCCTGAATTACCTCAGCTTTACAATTTTCCTGAGCTCCCTGCAGTTCCACCTCAAACCAAACACGCTTTTGAACATGTACTCCATGGACCCTTGTTTAAACACCAAGACTAAGTTGCTTGAACCCAACTTATTTAGAACCTCCATGTTTTTGTACAATATTCCCATTGAGTTTTTCGATGTTTAACCTAGTATTCATACTAGCCATTCTTCTTTAACCTTGCTACAAACCTTGTCAAGTTGCTTTTTAACCAACAAGTCTCACAAGCCGTGTGTTAAACCGCTTTCTTGTACTTATCGATCTACTAACCTTTAGAGAAACCCTAATGCTTTGATCTTTCCACTTTCCTATAACCCTAGGAGAATCAATCCATCTCCTTGCAAGACAACTTTAAGAACCTTGTTTCCCAAACAATCTTGACTCGCAAACCTAGAGACCTTGTAATCTACACAAAGATAGGCAAACATTAACCGAAGAACACAATAACCACACCAGAAACTTCGACAGCCTATATCTCTTTTCTGGAAGCTTCGATGCAAGATCCCTCTAGTGAGAACCTAGATCTATGTGTCTTCAACCTACGGTTTGGATTTCGTAGAAATGCAACGGTTAATGAACCCGCAACGCCAATTCTCCCACGACTGCGCAGTAACCAACAAACCAAACTCGGATCACTCGTTTCTCTTGTTTTGGCTCTATCCACATTGTGTGATTCGTTGTTCTCGAACATGTCTCTAATACCAATTGTTGGATAAAACCTCGACAATAAACCCAAAGTTCGATTGTAGAAAACTAGATCGCGAGTTGTATCGAGCACAAGTAGCAAACACGAGAGACTACGAAGAACCGACTAGAATATGCACACGATATACCCTCGTACCAAACCTTTATTAAAACCTAATAAAGCTATTACAACGAGGAAGAAGAATGAAGAATTAGCATCCCCCTTCATCTCTATTTATAGAGATGAGTCCCCCCTCATCTCTATTTATAGAGATGAGGGGTAAGAAACCTTAGCTTGCCTTGCACTCCAAGCTAACTAATCCTAATTCTACTCTACCACCTAATCTAATTACAAATTACAACTAAGTCCCTAATCTTTGTTTAAGTTTACTACTAATATATAACACTACTTAATTCTTTATTTATTTAAACTATAAGCCGCTTTTCTACTAGTTTTCTACATTCAACACGACTTATTCTATAGACATGTCTACAAAATAGATATATGAATAACTTAAATAATAAAAGACAACGTTGTAAATTAATTTTTGAAACGATATCTATCAGTATTATTTTTTGCGTTAAGTATGACCGGCGCCCCTTAACTAAAAATCCTGGTTCCGCCTCTAGTTATAGTTACTATTTTTTCTGTTCTGGACTTATGGTTAGTTGTTCCACAGTGTTGAATGCATAATTCTCTACTTTGCGGGATATGTTGAGATATATATACTATATACTGAGAAATTGTCGATAGCTTGGTTCTTGGAGGAATATTTGTGTTCTACTAGTTTCATTTAGGCCTTTTCAGCTATAGCAAAGTAAACATACAACATAAATTTCGATGCAATCCTGAATTTTGGGTAAGTTAGTGAAAAATTCAATATGATGTACTTTAGGCTCTTAGCTAAATTAAGATTAGGCAATGACTTTATTGGAAGTCCTATTAATGATAGAAAGGTTCACCCGAAGTTTTCTCGCTATTAAATTTTTATCCTCTAGAGAACAAGTTCAATTCTCCAACTAGACAGCGTACTTACAAGCTTGGGTACATGTTCTTGTGTATTACACGCGTGGATTTACTTTTTAAAATATCATTCAATCTTCATGTGCGGTGCTTTTAGCATGGCAAAAATGTATACCTAGTTAGTAAATTAGATAACCAAAAGTGTTTTGATTTTCAGTTTCTCATTGCTTTGGTATAACAATCCCATTGTACTTTTCACCTAATTCATTTATGGGAATAATAACATCTCTACTTTTGGAGCAATACATAATATCAGTGCAACAAGCTTTAACGTTGTCCAGTTTTCATGTGATGTTTTACAGCAGGTAACATTTCACTTACATGTAACATTTCCTTTGCATTTATTCATCACCCACCCCATTGTACTTTTGGAATAAATAGCACAGCAACCACCCCATTTACCCAATACTCTCTTCATTCACTCTCTATCGTTATAAAGTTCATTAGTTCCTGTTGCATTAGAAATTAACAAGGCAAACCCACTTATTCTTCTTCTTCATAGTTTGATGTTGAATTAGTCTTCCCATTCATTCATAAAATAGCCAACCAAATCTAATGTACGGAAACCTAGTTGGCTTCTTCATATGCGAGACGCTCTACCACTGATGTTTCCTAAGCTTGTTCTGACACTTCATAACTTTACTTGGATCCATATTACCCGTGATAGTTAATATTCCATCTTCATTCATCGTGCAATCTTTAAAAACAGTTGAAAAGGTGGTGATCTTTTTAACTTTTTTCGTATATAAAATTAAGTCTAAAAAATTATCATCTTTTAAGTTCGTTGATTTTTAGATTAGCAAGAAGGGTTGTAATGTACACACCTTGTGTTGTGACTTCTCGGATCAATTAGATACTCGAACCCTCATTCTTGAAACGGTAGTCACAATTCCTAACATTTTAAAGTTTTGTTTACATACTAAAAATGAATTTATGTTGTTATAAGTCACATCATCATTGCAGGTACTTAAGGTGTTTTCAAAAATTGACGTAGTTATCTTTAATGAAGGTTAGCCATACATTGATATTTACTCCCATGCATTTTAAATGTTTACTCCTATGAAGCAACTGACATATAACATAATTAAGTAACAAAGGAAAACACAAGGTATGACTTGGTTCTGTTATTTCTAATATAGTGACCCTGGTGAGGGCTTACATGAATGCCTTCTCTGAATACATGGGTGAGTCAGCGTTAACTCAGCAAGGTCACTTGGTAATGCTTAAAATTTTACAAATAATTATTTTGAGGTAATTCTCTCACTTACTAGTATATTAGTATAGTAAAATAATTGTGAGTTTCTCTCTCTCTCTCTTTTTGTGTGTGTGTGTATTTAACTTTGAGAGCAGCGGGTTGTGAGCGTGTCTATGCTAAATCCTGAAGATTATGCAAGAGAAGCGGTGCCTGCCCTTGCGGATGTGTTTTTCTGATGGGTAAATTTAAACGCTATGCTCCTCCCTCATCTCGATTTTAGTGCAAAATTAGGTAAGATTATTTTTCTATTCAAAGGCTTTTTGATAGAAAAATAATCTTACCTAATTTTACACCGAACTCGAGACTAGGGAGGAGCACAATGTTTAAATTTACCCATCCTAAAAACACGTTCACATAGGCAAGCACCGCTTCTCTTGCATAATCTTCCGGAATTAGCGTAGACACGCTCACAACCCGCTGCTATCACAGTTAAAAACATAAAAAAGTCACAATTATTTTACTACACTAATTTACTAGCAAGTGACAGAATAACCTCAAAACAATTATTTTTAAAATTTTAAGCATTACCAAGTGACCTTGCAAAGTCAACTCCACCTCACCTATGTATTCAAGAGGCCATTTATGTGCTCCCTCGCCGGGATCGCTATATAAGAAATAAAAGTAACCAAGTCATTCCTTGTATTTGCCTTTGTTACTTAATTAAGTTTATATGTCACTTGCTTCACAACATTAAACATTTAAAATGCATGGGAGTATAAATTAGTGTATGTCTAATATTCATTAAAGATAACTACGTCAATATTTGGAAACACCTTTAGTACCTGCAATGATAATGTGATTTATAACAACATAAATTCATTTTTTAGTATGTAAACAAAACTTTAAAATGTTAGGAATTGTGACTACCGTTCCACGAGTGAGGGTTCGAGTATCCAATTCCTCCAAGAAGTCACAACACAAGGTGTGCATATGACAACCCATCTTTCTAATCTAAAAATCAAAAAACTTAAAAGATAAGAATTTCTTAGACTTAATTTTATATACAAAAAAGTTCAAAAGATTACCTCCTTTTCAACTGTTTTTAAAAATTGCACAATGAATGAAGATGGCATATTAACTCTCACGGGTAACATGGATCCAAGTAAAGTTATGAAGTGTCTGAACAAACTTAGGAAATGTCTAGCGGTAGAGCGTCTCATATATGGAGAAGTCACCTAAGTGTCGTTATATTTTAGTGTATTTGATAAGTCACCTAAGTCACCTAATTTAATTGTACAATATGCATGAATAGTTGTATGCTTAATACTTAATTTTGAATGTCTTAGCTAATATGACACATTCGCTTCTACAAATATATGTAAGGTTAATATTGAAAGTAAACTTTGGTTATAACGTTAAAAAAATTATAACTAAATGAAAATACCTAAGTGAACAGAACATTAATAAAATATATAGTTGATATATATAACTTTACTTTTAAAAAGTGTGCAAGAAATAATAATTATTTTTGTATAAAATGGTTCTAACTTGAAAGTTGTTTGTAAACATGAGTTAGTTAAAAATTATTTATTTAAATGGGTTAGTATACTTTTGGGACCGCTTTCATTTTTCATTTATCATTTTTTTTTAGTATCCTTCACTCACAAATGTTTGTATGTATCTCATTTATTGTAGTAGTTGGGGATTGAATTACATCAAGTTTGTTAGTGGCATTTAATTTTTTTTTAGTGTGAGTATCTTACATTCTTTGCATACATTTGTGTAAAGCATGCATTTATATATAAAAAGATCATATTACAGGTACCATTTTTACATATCATGTCAACTACCCAATTAATTACTATCATTTTTTTATCTATAGATTCAAACCAATGTAGAAGACAAAGTATAACTAGACTTTTGGAGTGAATTTGAAAACAAATTTCGGTTAAGGATGCAATTTGAAAGCAAACAACAAGTGAAAAGGGCTGTAATATTTTAGTCAATCACCCAAAATAGAGAACAAAAAGTTCTTGAAAGTAAAAAAAGTAAATGGATAATTGTCATCCTGTGAACCGCACAGATGTGGAGTATACCACCAACCCGAACATAAGTGAAGCAGTTTTACAAATTCTCAACCAAGATTCGATACAACTTGAGGCAAGTAGCATTTCTAATTAGTGTTTTATTTTTCTAATATGCATGCTACTCGATTAGCTTTCGTAGTGTTTTACCTTTGTTGTATTTCTTATTTATGTACTGTTTAATCCTTGATGCTAGTTAATTAATTATTGTATGTTTGAGCTCAATTATCATATGACAATTCCTACATTTTTTCTAACAACAAATTTATTAAAACCATTCTAGCAAGAGGCTAGCACCACATAACTATTCTTGTATATTTGTATATGTTAAAGGGTTGTTAATAAAAAGTAGTAAAATGAAATAGATGGATAAATCTTATGTATCTAGTGGTCCCACCAGCGAATAAACCCATTTAACCAACACTAAATGAAAGTAACCCATGTCTACAAACAACATCCGAAATGGAACCATTTGTTCAAATAACTCATAAATAAAACTTGTCAATACAAGGCAATGAGAAGAGAAGAGAAGAGAGACCTGATATATATATATATATATATATATATATATATATATATATATATATATATATATATATATATATATATAATCAAAAAGTGAGAAGAGAGACCTAATTAATTTTTATTTACTTATATATATATTTAATAAAAAACATGAGTAAGGAAGACTACATGCAAAAAAGCATAAGTAGGCAAATGATTTAAAACCAAGCATAAATTGGGAAAAAAAAACTCCGTTTACAAGCTAGCTAGTCACAATAACAATAGCGATTGTGTTTACACATTTAATGATTCGATTTCATATCGAAAATTATTATGAATTCATTTGAGCACGAGTGCATTCTTTGAATATATAGGAAAAAGATTGTACCGCTATACGCGATCCTTGAAGTGGCAACAAAAAATTTAAATAACAATATTTTCCTGCCTCGTAAATGGATGCTTCAACCACCCAAACTGCTCCAACGCCTTTGTCCAAGTTTTCACAAAGAAGAATCCTAATAAACCCGCCGCCACATTTAATGATGGAATGATACCCGTCCTGAGATTTAGTTTAGCACTATGAAAGTAAACATCACACCCAACGCCGCACTAACCACAATGCCCTCAATGTTAATTGTCCCATCCACGACGGTATCTCAGTGGCCCTAAATATTATCTCTACTTACTCTATTTCTTTTCCTTTCAATCCTCCATCATCTTCGGCAATTTGCACCTCATCCTCCACCAAGTTATTGTTGCTTTTGGACGTTTGGTCGCCATTTTCGATCTATTGGGCATTCTCTACCCCCATATTTGAGTTCTATATGATAGAAACCTTTCTTCTCTATAGGTAAGAATATACCATGCTTTGTACATGTCATGCCGTCATATGTATAAAAGTTTAGTATTAGTAGCAATCGAAAATTGTTGGTATCAACATTGTCAACATCTGGACTAAGCTAGGAATCGATCATGATTGATTGAACCCGTTTACTTAGACTTTTATCAATGTTGATTTATCTATTAAAATTTTGGATTTATATAGAAATGGAAGGCAAATGGGCAACAAGCTGCGCCACTATATTTTGTTTGATAACCCATTGAAATCGCGTACATCTGAGTAAAAAAAGCCTACTCTCGCTCAATAATCGGAATAGAGAAAACCTAACCGTTACCTGGTTTTCAATTTTAAATGATTAAATATAATTCACCTTAATTGGTGAGAAAATAGTCATTTTGTTCAGCTATATTTGGACTTCAGCTTCATATATGGCCAAACCATACCGATTGGTTTTGATTGTCAGGTATATGGTCTCCAAACCACTCTTTCCTCTTTTGACATAAACTTGTCTTCTTTTCTTATCCAAGATATAGCAAAACATAAACAAAGAAAAACTTGCCTTTATAAAATAAGGTTTTGGTCGTAAAATAGCAACGTACTTTTTCAAATGTACCAAGTTAGTACGCGTACTATTTTTTGTTCCACTTATTGTAATGTACTTTCATGTTTTGTTCCAATCTAATACGTGGTGATAATGTGCCTAAATTGTAACACCCCCTAATTTGAAATGCGGCAGCGGAATAAAAATTAGGGTGTTACGGTGAGGATCGAAGTCATAATGATAGAAAACGGCTCGAAGAGACGTTTTAAAACATAATTTCATTTATAAATATTTGAAATACAATAGGTCCTTATCATAGTATTATAAAAGCTTGATGTTTTGAACTAAATCAAACATCATTTATTTTACATCATTATTGAAATAAGTAAACATAATTTTGAAGATTTTTGCCGCCCGTTCCATGCTTGCTTCCCCTGCTAAATACCTGAGATACATGCTTAAAAGTCAACAAAATTGTTGAGTGAAATCATAAAGTTTGAATTTAATAATCATTTTGATACACAAGTAAGATTGTATTGGAAAATACAATCAGTTTAAAAATATTGATATTGCAGTTCATATATTGCACTAAGTCTCATGACATGCAAACGTTAACAAATACCGTAAACGGCGGGTGTTTATCAAATCAATGATAAATTTGCCCTCGTGTAATAGGTGATTTGCCAGTTCCTATTTTTACTCAAATATAATTATCGCGACTAATACGACTAACCACATGCATAATGGCATTCCGTCAAGTATTAATGGGACAGGTTGTCAAACCTTAAATAGATCTATTCATTATATTCGCGTTCACCGCAGTGATTAATGGCTCATGAATAAGGGTCTTTTGGCAATAGCTAACTTAGGCATATATCAGTCAGGAAAGCATACAGAAAAATACTTGCGATCTATTTATAACATGTATCCCCCTCACGGAGTTTTGAAAATAATTAAATGTGAGGCTATGACTCACATTGATTGATACTGAAAACGAAGAAAATAAAGTCGGACGAATTTTTATGAAAACGGCTTCGAAACACAACCTGATAAATAAATTTATCTAAGAACTTGACCAAAAACTATTCGGTAATTATAAAGAAAATGACGAATATTAGATATTCATAATGACGATTAAGTGATGTGCAGTGAAAATATTGTGATATGCATGATATGACAAAATATGATTTTTAAAATTATCCATCGAAGTTTTTTCTTTTTAATCGTAAGTAAATTCTTAACTTTTTAAAATATCGTTATATATATTATTAACGTTAAGTTAATAATATATATATAAATAAAATAAAGTTTAAACATGATATGAAATAAATTGACAAAAATAGAAAATAAATAAAAATGATAAATACGTTACGTTTAGTCTTTGTCTCCTTTTCCAGTTTTACCATTTTTTTATACTAACGATACTTGCGTTACACCGTTAGTCCTTTTTATATATTTTTCAACTATAGTCCTCTACTTTGTCCAATAATCAATACTAACCTTCTAATACTACTTTTTATCATATTTTAACCTTAGATTTCTGTATTTACAGGTTTAGTCCTTGATTTTCAATATTTACACATTTAGTCCTTCTAGGTGTCGTCGCGTTACATTTTTAGTCCAATTTTGCAAAAATGATTATGAAACTTTCCAAAAATTTTCTGAAGCTTATTTATTAAGTAACAAGCTTATTTTAACTGCTTATTTATTCAAAAGCTCATTTTTTTAGCTTATGGGCCCGGATCGATTCAAATTAAGGCCCGTTAAGATTTTTGGAGGCGAGGGCATAGAAAAAGTTTTGGGCTTGGCTTTGGACCATTTTTATGAGTCTAAAAACATTTCTTATTGGCCCAGTGGGCTTACGGATTTTAATTTCTTAATGGGCTTGAGTTTAGCCCACTCGACAAACATAAGAATTTTTATATGAAATTTTAGTTTGAAAATTCGGTTTGAGTCATTTCAAAATGGTTCGTGTATGGTGTCAAGATGTGATTATTTTTACAAGTTGTTTATACGAAAATGTTAGTTTTCTAGGTGGTCTATGACGTCGTGAAATAATATAGTATTGTCGTTAAATGAAATTTTGAGTTATACGTTGGTTTTGTGACATGGTTGGGTCGATATATATTTTGAAAAGTTGTAAATATTTACTAAGTGTTTTACTTATATTTCATCCGATGGATACAAGTTAAAATGAATGCATGAAATGATTATAACGTTACAACTAAAGTGAATGGTGTGTGCTACGTGATTCCTAGGCCTTCCAAGATAGAGGCTAATCACGTTTCGTGTACTAAGAATAAATATATACGTGAATTAAACGTGCAAAGTGTAGACGTTCGAAACAAAAACTACAAAGTGCATGAACAATTAATAACGTGTGAAATGGATTAGAAATGAGTGTAAGAAACTTACAAACACCTTAGAGGTGATCAAGAGTCGAGATAGATAGAAAAGGAACACAAGAAATCACGTCAAAGCTATATAACCCAAACATTATATATATATTTTCAACCCGATTGTCTTTCTTTGCTTCCAATACAATACCACTCGACTTGTAAGTCTTGTAAGAATGAAATGGAGGTCGAATTATTGCAGTGAAAAAGATTGGAAGTGAATGAGAGTAGTATGCATGCAAGGACGTACATATATATAATAATATATAACGTTTTAGTAGAGAAATTCAAGGTAACTTCTTCGTACTATTGCATGTCAGTACTAGGCTCATAGATGATCTTATTATAATGGTTTAGGGTGGTTTGTGAGTGCATAAAATGAGAAGGGTGTTGGGTGAATCATGCCCTATGTCGACCATGCTATTTTCCATATATACGATTTACTAAATCGTATAATACTTGAACATACATGATCATCTTTAACATTTGAGCTTAGAATCATATTAGGAATAATATTAGGAACGAATAGAAACAAACTAGATTCAAAACGGTTAAGTTTTGAATATAGTCTAAATCGATTTGGGTTTGCTAAAGTCGAATACTTTGCCTCTTAAAAACGTATCAAAACTCAACGTAGGAACGTGAGACTTGACACACTAATTGTTGGCTAGTAGGTTAACGAGATGGGAAAATAAAATACATAGGTCGTGTGTAAGATTTAGGAATAAACGATGCGTTTTGGAGGGTGTTTAGCTATGTCGATCGGATGAAAAATTACTTAATTGGATTTTGGGCTTAGTTGCGTGGGCTTAGGAATAGTGAAAGTGGTGTGGGCCGAAGGTAATTAAGGGTCCAGTTAGTTAATAGGATAATTAGTAAATTTTAATTATATTTAATAAATATAATTAGGATTTAGATTTAGATTTAGGATTTAAATGAAAAGTTTAAGTTTCGTGTAACGTGTCGAGGATTAATTCCGTCATTTCGTGATTTATATTATTTTGTGAAAATCGCCAAAATAATATAATAAGAAAAATTTTAAATTTTTCCGAGAAAATGGGAATTAGAAACTATAACGAAAGATTATATATTTATTAACGATTTAATTACAAGAAATTTTTACAGGGTTCTACAGTACCCACTTGTCATTCTGAATTTCGTCCCGAAATTAGATTTTAAGAAATCTAACAAGTGCGTTCTATGAAAATAAGTGCGGATATTTCTCACGGAATCTATCTTCTCTTTCCCATGTATAAGTCGGTCCTCGCTTAGAGTCCCATCTTACTTTTACAATGGGGATACGATTCTGTTTGAGTTGTTTTATCTCTCTATCCATTATTTCCACAGGCTCCTCTGTGAACACTAGTTTGTCGTCCAATCTAATCTCTTTTAGTGGAATGACGAGAGTTTCGTTAGACAAACATTTCTTGAGTTGGGATACGTGAAATGTAGGGTGTACCCTACTGAGTTCATTCGGAAGTTCTAACTTATAAGCAACTGAACCAATTCTCTCCAGAATTTTGAAAGGTCCAATATACCTCGGATTTAACTTTCGACTTTTTCCAAAGCGAATCATTCCTTTCCATGGCGAAACCTTCAACATGACTTTGTCTCCTACTTGAAATTCCATAGGCTTTCTCCTGACATCAGCATAACTTTTCTGTCTGTCACGAGCAGCTTGCAAGCGTTGCTTGATTTGGAATATCTTCTCAGTAGTATCATGTATTACCTCTGGTCCGGTAAGTTGCATATCACCAACTTCTGTCCAACAGATTGGTGATCTGCACTTTCTTCCGTACAGTGCCTCAAAAGGTGCAGCCTTTATGCTGGCATGGTAGCTGTTATTGTACGAGAATTCAACTAATGGCAAGTGTCTATCCCAACCTTTTCCGAAATCAATCACACATGCTCGGAGCATGTCTTCCAAGGTTTGGATTGTTCTCTCACTTTGTCCATCGGTTTGCGGATGATAAGCGGTGCTCATATCTAACCTAGTACCAAGAGATTTCTGTAGCAATTCCCAAAATCTTGATGTAAATCGGCTATCTCTATCAGAAATAATAGATATTGGTACCCCATGTCTAATCACAATTTCCTTAAAATACAACTGAGCGAGTGTTTCCATCTCGTCAGTTTCCTTGATTGGTAGAAAATGTGCAGACTTGGTTAATCGATCGATGATAACCCAGATTGTGTCTAATCCGGTCGAAGTCTTTGGTAATTTGGTAATAAAATCCATTGTGATTCGTTCCCATTTCCAAACTGGAATTTCTGGTTGCACAAGTAATCCTGATGGTTTCTGAGTCTCTGCTTTTACTCTAGAGCAGGTTAAACATTTACCAACGTACTCGGCGATATCAGCTTTCATATTTGGCCACCAATAATTCTTCTTAATATCTTGGTACATTTTATTGGAACCGGGATGAATAGAATATTTGGATTTATGAGATTCATGCATGATAAGATCTCGAATACCTCCAAAGAGAGGAATCCAATATCTTTCCTTAAAACATAACATTCCATCATTTCTTCTCACAAATTCTTTTTCATTATTTGGCATTCTGTCAACCTGATCTTCCAGGTTTGACCTTCTGTCAATTTTCTCATATTGCCGGTTTTCTTCTTGTAGAGCTTCCGTTTGAGCTTTGATGATTTGAGCTGGAAGTGGCGAATGAATTGTCATTCCTAGAGATCGAACTCTAAGAGGTTTAATTCTATCTTTTCTACTTAACGCATCGGCTACTACATTCGCTTTACCAGGATGGTAACGAATTTCACAGTCGTAGTCATTGAGTAATTCTAACCATCTTCTTTGCCTCATGCTTAGCTCCTTCTGATCTAGGATATGCTGTAGACTCTTGTGATCGGTGAAAACCATACACTTTGTACCATATAGGTAATGTCTCCATATCTTAAGAGCAAAAACTACTGCTCCTAATTCTAGATCATGAGTAGTGTAGTTTTCTTCATTCTTCTTCAGCTGTCGTGAAGCATAGGCTATAACTTTGTCTCTTTGCATTAGTACCGCACCTAAACCATGATGAGATGCGTCACAATACACTACAAAGTCCTCATTGCCTTCCGGTAATGCTAATATTGGTGCTTCACAAAGCTTCTGCTTCAGCAGTTGAAATGCTGACTCTTGCTTCTCTTCCCAGTTATACTTCTTGTTCTTCTGAGTTAGTTCCGTCAATGGTTTTGCAATCTTTGAAAAACCTTCTATAAATCTCCGGTAATAACCAGCGAGACCTAAGAATTGCCGAATCTCGGTTGGGGAGGTGGGTGACGTCCAACCTTTAACTGCTTCTATCTTCGCGGGATCTACATGGATACCTTTGTTGTTGATGATATGGCCTAAAAATTGAACGGTAGAAATCCAAAAATCACATTTGGAAAACTTGGCGTACAACTTTTCTTTCTTAAGTAACTCCAAAATAGTCCTTACGTGTTCGGCATGCTCTTCTTTATTGCGCGAATAGATTAAAATATCATCAATGAACACAATAACGAATTTATCCAAGTATGGTTTGCATACTCGGTTCATTAAATCCATGAATACAGCTGGTGCATTGGTAAGACCAAATGGCATCACCTGAAATTCATAATGTCCGTATCGTGTTTGAAAAGCTGTCTTGGGAATGTCCTCTTCCCTAACTCTTAATTGATGATATCCTGATCTTAGATCGATTTTTGAGTAAACACTTGATCCTTGTAATTGGTCAAATAGATCGTCGATCCTTGGTAATGGATATCGATTCTTCACCGTGAGTTTGTTCAACTCTCTGTAATCGATACACATTCGGAACGTTCCATCTTTCTTTTTGACAAATAGGATTGGTGCTCCCCAAGGGGATGAACTCGGTTGAATGAAACCTTTATCTGATAGTTCTTTTAACTGTTCAGATAATTCTTTCATTTCGGAGGGTGCTAATCGATATGGTGCTTTTGCAACGGGTGCTGCTCCAGGCACTAAATCGATTCGGAATTCTACTTGACGAGTTGGTGGGATTCCAGGTAAGTCTTCGGGAAATACATCAGAAAATTCTCTTACAACTGGCACTTCATCAAGTTGTTTCTTCTTTTCTTTTGTTTCTCCTCCCGTTACTTGGATTTGAAATACATGGCATCCTTTGCTTATGTATTTCATCGTTTTGGCGTACGAAATAATATTGAAAGAAGCTTTAGGTTTATCACCTTGGATGATTAAGGTTTCACCGTCGAATGGAATTTGGATGATTTTCTCGTCACAAATTATTCTGGCACGGTGTTTAGATAACCAATCCATACCAATGATGACATCAAAACTTCCCAATTGAATGGGCATAAGATTGATAGGGAAAGATTTATTTAGAAGGGTTAAGGTGCAGTTTTCGATTAGGGCATTGGTACTTAGAATATTTCCATCTGCTAATTCTATTTCATAGATAGTATCTAATTCTACAGGAGTAATATTTAGAATTGCGGCAAATGAAGTAGACACAAAACTTTTATCTGCTCCTAAATCAAATAATATCTTAGCATCTTGTTGATTTAATAGGAACGTACCAGTAACAACATCTGAATTCTGCATTGTGTTCCCATCACCAAGTACATACGCTCTTCCTCTGGCAACATTATTGGTAAATTTCGGACATTGAGGTCTGTAATGTCCAACTTCTCCACAACCATGGTGTGGAAAACTAGAAGGGGGGGTTGAATAGTTTTACGTCCTTTTAAAATTTATAAGTACAAGTTTGTTTTAAAAATCTTCGATTCTAGTTTATGTGAATTCAATACTTGCACTATATGATCAATTTGTATAATAACTAACTAACAAAACTAATATAGTAAAGATAAGTAAATAAGTAATGAGAAGAGTTAGAAAGATCAAACCACAACACAAAGATTTATAGTGGTTCGGCTACAAGGACACCTTCCTTGTTCCTACTCCACTCCCCGAGTCACCTACTCGAGAGTTTTCTTCACTATGTCAACAAACTCCCTTATGGCGGAGAAAACCGTACACACCAATATACACACCAATTTACACACCAATCTACACACCAATCTTCACACCAATCTTCACACCAAGCTTCTACACACCAATCTTCTACACACCTTCTTCTACACACCAATCTTCTACACACCTTCTTCTACACACCAATCTTCACAACTATCCTACTTCACTACTAATCAACTTCTATTATCTACACAACTTCTATATCTTCTAAACAAATAATAACAAGCACAACACAATATTCACAAATGAATATATATATACACTATACACAACAACTCTTCAACACTTCTTAAACTTGGTTGTAGAGAGTTCTTCTTTTGCACTTAGAATGAGAATGGATGATGAGGGATTGAATCACTTGAAACAAGGATTAATATACAAATGATCAAAGGGTTTTTGATGGGTTTAAGATGATTGTAGATCTGAAAATTTCGTGCAAAAGGTGAGGAAAAATTCCAGAATTAAGGTGGTATTTATAGGGGAAGAAATCTGACAGTTTCTGACAGGGGAGCCTGGCCGGTCCCCTTAAAGCTTGGCCGGCCCCCTTAAAATTAAGGGGACCGCCCCTTATAATTAAGGGGGCCGCCCAACTGTAACGGCCAGAAAAACTGTCTTTTAGTGGGGAAAGTTTATTTGGTGAAAAACTAACTGATTTTGGTTAAATATTTGAAATCATATATTTAGTATGATTAAAACATTTTTCCTTATTACCAAAAGTGTTTTTCAAAAATATATAATAAGATTATATAATTAAATAAACTTTATATTAGTTAATTAAATACCCCTTTGATCATGAGATGTATTAAGCACTTGTTTGTCCATACCTTAAGTGATTAAGTTGGATATAATGATATAGACTAGCTTAATACTTGTTTACGTAGTAATCAAACGATTGACGAGTTTACATTTTGTGATCGTCAAAATATAGAGATATCGAAAAATATAAATAACGTTTTCATACATTATTTATGTCAACAATCTCCCCCTTTTTGATGATTACAAAATTTAAACTCATTAGTCGAAAATTAGTCTATATACAAGTATTAGAGTGAGTTTATATCACTTCTCCCCCTTTTTGTTAGCATCAAAAAGGTTTTCCCAAGTTGATGGAAGCTCCCCCTTGAAGTATACTCCCCCTCATTTTGAGGCCAAAAGGAATTGGGATATGGAAATCTTGCAAAAATATTTAGTAGCAAGTAACATATATATGTATATAGCATGCAAAAATATAGACTAAACACAACCATATCATTAATCAAGGAAAATAATACATCAAGCATTACATCAACAAAAGGAACAAGTAATGCTACAACTAACAAAAGCCTTTAAAGGCTTACAATGATCATAGAAATAATAAACCAAGTCTCAAACATGAGAGTCCTCTTTAGAGCTTGCCATCCAAAAAGGTTTAACACAATTTTATTTGTGAAACACCAAGCATGTTTAATTGGGAGGAATGGATGGTGAACATGGAGATGGTGGTGGAGGAGGAGTGTTTGTTGATGGTGGTGGAGGGGTTGTGTTCATTGTTGGTGGTTGATGCAACATGTTTTCAATATGAGAAAACATGTATTGGATCTCATCTCTTAATCCGAACACAATTGTTCGGTTGTGAATGCAACAAAGGCAAGTGTCTCCATGAGCTTCAAGTAAGCTCCATGGGACGGGGTTATAGGTTGGTGGGTTGATAGGAGATGATGAGAAATGTGCATCAAGAGGTGTTAATGGTGATAATGAGAGAGTGAGTGCAAGGGTGGAGTGTTCATTGGTAGGTTGTGATGGTTGAACCATTGGTGGAGAGGATAAGTGGGTGTTTATGTAGTCATTAATGGATGAAGTGGATGGTATGGAGGAAGTAGAATGTCCATTTGTTGAGGGTGTTTTGGAGGGTGCATTTGGTGCACTAGGAGATGAACATTGAGGTTGTGGTGATGGGGTGGTGTTGTCTTCATTTGTAAGATCAATGAAGAGTTGTTTGGGTGGTATAATGACAAGTTTTTGTTTCTTGGCATTGTTTGAATGGGTGGTTCTTGGTGATGACATGATGATGGTTTATGAGTGATGAGGATGATGAATTATGAATTAAACATGCATGGAGATTATATAGTGGGAAAACATGTTTAGAAGTGGAATTATTTTGAAATTGTAATGTTATATTCCAAAATTAGTTTGGTTTTTAAGAGTAATGGTAGCTGGGACTAGCAAAAGGGATCACATGATGCAAAAGAAAACAGTGTAAAAACTGTTTCAGATGGCCGGTCCCCTTAAATGGTGGCCGGTCCCCTTAATTTTAAGGGGGCCGCCCTTTATGATTTAAGGGGGCCGCCCATCTGACGACCCAGAAACCAAAAATTTTCAAAAAATTTTCTGGAAAGATGTTATGTTCTGGTTTGAATGTGCAGCAAGCTCAATTTGGACATTTCACATTTGTCTTGGTTTATTAGAAAGCATACATGTCATATAGTTATATAACCATTAACTAATCATGCAAACATATATATAGATCAAGAGCAACATGCATAAAAATATCAAGTTATCATCCTAAACACATATTCAAATGACAAGTATTTCCGAATAAACTTCGGACAAATAACACACAAGACATAAAAATAAAACATTGTAAAACAAACATAATCCGACCATATCATTTCTTTTTCTTCCCGAAGATCCCCTTCAAAGTCTTCCCAATAGATTTGAAGCCACCTCTAACTTCTTCGTGCAAGCTCTTTTGTCTTCTAAGCATCTCGGTAGTTCGTTCATGAAGCACTTCTTCAGTTTGATCACTTGGAGATGGAGTAGAATAGTTGGGATAGTCTAGATCCTCTAAATTGTCAACGAACTCAGAAAACGAAGGGGTACTAACATCATCGATGTTTTCCTCCTCATCGTCATCATCTTGCCTAGAGGATGATCCATGAAAGCTATGACGACGAGGTTTACCCTTGTCACTTCGAGTTCGTCGAGCTTGTTTTAGAGCGAGAGTACGTAGAGTGGGGTAGATGGACTCATAAATACTATTGTCAAGATCGGGGTAGTACTCGATAACATGACGATAGATACGAGTAAGGAACATTCCATATGGAAGGTTGGCTTTGGGAGTTTTTCTAGCACACTCAATCCGTTTGATAAAGAAGTAGGCCAAATTGTACGGCTTTTCGACAGCTATACAATACAACATGTGAGCAAGGCTAGCCGGGAGATGGTCCCGGTGACCTCCAGTACCAAACGCATTCTCACGAATGAGTTCTTCCCAACGCTTCATGTGTGGGCTTAATTCTTTGAGGAGAAGTTGGTATGGAGAAATTTGAACGTTTTTGGATTTTATTTTTCGACTTGTGGTGGCACGATCTATACCAAGGACTTGACGAATTTCGTCGGGATGAGGAATTTCGTCGAGATATGGACCGAAGGTTGGTCGATAGCGATTAAGAGATTCGAGGTCCCACTCGTTTGAGAAAACGGCTTGACCTCTAAATGGAATTTGGAGGATATGACCAAATTGTTCGAGAGTAAGGGTGATAAATTCATTTTGAATCATGAAAGAGATGGTGATGAAACCAAGATCATTGGTTTGGACGGTGACTTGGCTATAGAAATCCATAATGAAGCGAGGAATAATAGGTTCATTTATTTCATAAAGACAATTGAAGTTGATGCTTGAAAACAAGCGATTTATGTACTCGGATTGAGCAAAAGCAAGATCTACTACACGTCCCTCATGAATATTTCTATCTTCAATTTGACGATAGATAAGTCCAATGGAAGGAGATGTGGTAGGGAGTTGAGAAACTTTGGGAATGTAGTTTTTAGTGTGAGAAAGATCTTCGGTAGTTGCTTTGGGCATTTTCACCTAAACACATCAACAATTCAAAAAGACCAAAATAAATATAAAGAAAGATAAAAATATATGTTTATTGTCAAGGCTTATGTTGGAACGTAAACGTACTTCGTTACTAATCCTAAGAAGTAGATTACCATGTTCCTTAATATTGTTTTTAACTCGTTCTAGATATACTTTACGATGTTTAATTAGTAGTTATGGACAAATCCAAACGCCCCTTTAAACATCTTAATATATCATGAAATTTACTAGATTTACATTAGATTGTAAAACTAGCTATTTCTTGCGAGTTTCTTATGCATGTGATTTGTTTTTGAAAAAGATGGTTTGTATTTTTACTTAAAAATGTCATTTTTAGTAATAAACCAAACGCTCCCTTAACTAGTGACTTATAACTCAAGTGCATCAATATACATATGAATTATATATCTTGACGAGTTCGATAAACAATTTTAAGATTTATAATTATAACAAAGTTTTATAAAAATTATAATGACTATGTTTCGATATTATTTGGACATAATCCAAACACCCCTATATTGTGAACCAATATAATTTTTCTTAGTCGAAAAATGTAATTTCAAGTTTTACAAGTTACAAACGTACAATGTGATTAGTTTTAACACGTTTTCAAATCATTATTCAACAATGTGTTTACTAAAATTTTGAAAAGGAGTGTATGAAATTAAAAAAAAAAAAAATTCGACATGATAGTTCATAATAACTAGTTTCTAGTGTTGATAAATCATCCTAATCCTAAGGGAAGCATTTGGTTATGGAGTTTTAAGGCTTAATTCGAAAGAAATAATGAAATTTGACGAATTTTATAAAACATGCATAATCATGAGTATGATCAAATAAGATGAAATTAGATGAAATGTGTTATGAAAAACTTACAATAAGTAATGGTGATTGTGTTAGATGAATTTGCCCTTTGCGAATTAACCCGAATTATGTGATTTGGAAGTGATTTGAGAGGTTTTTGGGTTTTGGTTTTCGTTACAGCAGAAGCAGTGGAAGGGGTATGTGAAAAAGTGGAGTGTTTGGCAAAAGGAAAAAGGAGAAAAACGGGCTTGATCAATCAGATGGCCGGTCCCCTTAAACATTAAGGGGGCCGCCCTTCATTTGGCTGCCGGTCCCCTTAAACATTAAGGGGGCCGCCCTCCAAAAATCGATTTTTGTGATTTTGGTTTCTGGAAAGAGCAAAAAAAAAAAAATATTTATTCATATGTATGTATTAGATTTATATTTAATCAAAAATACGTTGGAGGGTATTTGCACGAAAGGAATTACTTGACACTTTTAATCAACAATTTGCCAATTAAATTTTCTTGATCATTTCGGATGAAATTTATCAAGTTGTCAAGTACACGAGAACGTTGTGGAAAGTTCATAAGTATATATATATATATATATATATATATATATATATATATATATATATATATATATATATATATATATATATATATATATATATATATATATATATGTATTTTATTAGTATGGGCTTATAAGACGAGAACATAGGAGGGAGACGTATGCAATGGAAGCCGGGAGTTTGTTTCATCCATAGATTTTTCGACTCATCTCACTTCATCAGCATGAGTGTTGATTGAACATTAAAGTTCAATAAGGCAAAAGGGGAAAAGAGATGTTCGTAAACGAACAATCTCTAGTTCTAGAAAATCAACAAATGAATTTCCTAGGTTATAAGATCCTAAATATAGCTAAGTATATAAATATATATATATGTATATATGTATATTTAGATATAATATAGAAGAAGATAGAGATTAATAAGTCAAGTAAAATCACATACATATAACATACTAAACTAAGCATGCATTTCTAGACAAGGAACTTAAAAGGAAATGTGTACCTTTTGTCTTTAATGCGTTAATCTTCAAGGTCTTCAAGAAGTAAATCGGACAAGAGGTGACAATGAAAAGTTCCATGTTTGGATGGCGAATATTATTTACGTTGGTGCCCATTGTTTCATTTGTCCAAAGTTATTTGGTCCGAACATGTTTTGTATTTGACTTGGATGCATATAAGGTGGAAACACTCCCCACGGATTGAAGTTCCACATTTGTTGATTATAGTTAAAGTTTCGTCTATTATGGTTTGTTCTTGATTGAGGTGTTTTAGGTCTAGGATATGAATTATTTGGTTTCCTAGGTGGTGGAGTTTTAGATTTAGATGATCCAACTTCGGTTTTTAAAGATGGTTTATAAAATGGTTTTATTTCTTCATTACTAGCTATAGGTATTATTTTATTTTTTATGAGTAAATGTTTGGGATTAAGTATTGAAGGTTTTGGTTCATTTTCAAATTTAACGTTTTTAGCTCCACTTGTTGAAGATTCAGTTGAGTTAAATCCTAGTCCGGTTTTATCTCCTGATATTCTCTGAATACTTATAATTTTACTAAGTGAGTTACTACTATTTTCAAATTTATCAAGTTTGCAAATTTCATCCTTAAGTATGTTGTTTTCACTTTTAAGCTCTTGACATGTTTTACATTCTTCAACAATTTCTTTTCCTTTTTCAAGTTGACGTATTTTAATTTTTAGTTCAAGCACTTCATTTTCTAGTTGGTTGTTTATGTATTTTAGTGATTTATTTTTAGCCATAACTAGTTGTCCTATTTTACATAATCTATTGTATTCACTATCTAAATCTTTTTCATCTAATGATAGATTTTCATCACTAAAGTATTCGGATTCGGAACGTACCTCACTTGATGATTTGGCCATGAGACACTTTTCATCCTTTGTTATTTCATTCTCATCTTCATCACTATCACTCCAAGCACCTCCAACGAATGCTCTTTGATTTTGATCTCTTGTCATCATTGGACATTTTCCAATGAGGTGATTCGGATCACCACACTTGAAACACTTTCTCTCATTCTTGCTATACTTGTCATCATTATTCTTTTGAGATGTTCTTCTTTCATCGTGTGGTTGTCTAACAAATCTTCCTCGCCTTTTGAAGAATTTCTTGAAGTCTCTTACGGCCATGGCATATTCTTCGTCATCGCTTTCGGAAGATGAGCTATCTTCGTTGTTGGATTCCTTTCTAGCTTTCAAGGCGATTGACTTGCTTTGCTCACGTTTTTCTTTAACCATTTCAGAGTCCTTCTTTATAATTGCTTCGTAGACTTTCAGATTTCCAATTAATTCATCAAGTTGTAGTGTTGACAAATTCTTTGATTCTTCAATAGCCGTCACTTTAGCTCGCCATTTTGGGTGAAGAGCTCTAAGAAATTTCCTAACAAAATTCTTACTAGAGAAATTCTCATCAAGTGCTTTTAAACTTGTGATGATAGTGTTAAATCTAGCAAAAGCATTATCAATTGATTCCTCTTCCGGAATCGTGAATTGCTCATATTGTTGAACAAGTAGATCTATTTTGTTATCTTTGACTTGATTATTACCTTGGTGAGTTATTAATAAAGAGTTCCAAATTTCTTTTGCGGTTTCACACATAAAGATCCTTTCGTACTCTTTACGTGGTAGCGCATTATAAATAACCATTTTTGCTTCATTATTTTTAGCAAGTTTTCTTTTTAAATCATCATTTTGTTTTTCAAAAGGTACGATTTCATCTTTCTTAGTTTCAGGGTTATTTTGAATAGGTAAAAAATCACCATTGGTAATAACATGCCAAAGATCTAGATCTTTTGATTTCACATAAGTTTCGAATCGATTTTTCCAATATAAAAATCCATCACTTTCAAATAGTGGTGGTCTTTGCATAGATTGCCCTTCTAAATATTTTTCAGATTCCATAGATCGTTACAAGTTTTAAAATACAATATATTTTAAAAATCTTGCTAGACGTGGCTCCTGATACCAATTGTGGAAAACTAGAAGGGGGGGGGGGGTTGAATAGTTTTACGTCCTTTTAAAATTTATAAGTACAAGTTTGTTTTAAAAATCTTCGATTCTAGTTTATGTGAATTCAATACTTGCACTATATGATCAATTTGTATAATAACTAACTAACAAAACTAATATAGTAAAGATAAGTAAATAAGTAATGAGAAGAGTTAGAAAGATCAAACCACAACACAAAGATTTATAGTGGTTCGGCTACAAGGACACCTTCCTTGTTCCTACTCCACTCCCCGAGTCACCTACTCGAGAGTTTTCTTCACTATGTCAACAAACTCCCTTATGGCGGAGAAAACCGTACACACCAATATACACACCAATTTACACACCAATCTACACACCAATCTACACACCAATCTTCACACCAAGCTTCTACACACCAATCTTCTACACACCTTCTTCTACACACCAATCTTCTACACACCTTCTTCTACACACCAATCTTCACAACTATCCTACTTCACTACTAATCAACTTCTATTATCTACACAACTTCTATATCTTCTAAACAAATAATAACAAGCACAACACAATATTCACAAATGAATATATATATACACTATACACAACAACTCTTCAACACTTCTTAAACTTGGTTGTAGAGAGTTCTTCTTTTGCACTTAGAATGAGAATGGATGATGAGGGATTGAATCACTTGAAACAAGGATTAATATACAAATGATCAAAGGGTTTTTGATGGGTTTAAGATGATTGTAGATCTGAAAATTTCGTGCAAAAGGTGAGGAAAAATTCCAGAATTAAGGTGGTATTTATAGGGGAAGAAATCTGACAGTTTCTGACAGGGGAGCCTGGCCGGTCCCCTTAAAGCTTGGCCGGCCCCCTTAAAATTAAGGGGACCGCCCCTTATAATTAAGGGGGCCGCCCAACTGTAACGGCCAGAAAAACTGTCTTTTAGTGGGAAAAGTTTATTTGGTGAAAAACTAACTGATTTTGGTTAAATATTTGAAATCATATATTTAGTATGATTAAAACATTTTTCCTTATTACCAAAAGTGTTTTTCAAAAATATATAATAAGATTATATAATTAAATAAACTTTATATTAGTTAATTAAATACCCCTTTGATCATGAGATGTATTAAGCACTTGTTTGTCCATACCTTAAGTGATTAAGTTGGATATAATGATATAGACTAGCTTAATACTTGTTTACGTAGTAATCAAACGATTGACGAGTTTACATTTTGTGATCGTCAAAATATAGAGATATCGAAAAATATAAATAACGTTTTCATACATTATTTATGTCAACACATGGCACTTTACTGCTATCGGTTGTGTGTTGGCTCCAGTCGCTTGACAGTCCCTTGTCATATGACCAATTCTTCTACAGTTGCCACAAGCAGCCCTACATGCTCCATTATGATGCATGTTGCACTTGTTACATGGGGGTAGAGTTCCAGAATAACCTTTACTTTCTGCAGGCACTGCTGCATAAGCTCGGGTAGCTTCTTGTCGATGATTTTGTTGCTGATGATGATTACTACGGTTCTGCTGTTGATCTCTGTTGCGATTTCTGCTTTGATTGTTGTTGTTGCTGTAGCTACGGTTACCACTGTAACTGTTGTTGTAGCTGCGGTTGTTGCTATTGTTACTCCCACGGTTGTCAGCACTTCTCTTATGCTCATTGATCACAGAAGTAGAACCTCTTTTGATCACCCGGGTTAACAATCTCTGTGCAAGCTCCATAGCTTCTTCTACTATCTTTGGATTCGATGAGGTAACATCTCCTTCAATGGATGGTGGCAGTCCCTCCACGTATTTCTCCAATGCTTGTTCAACATCGGGTACTATAGTTGGACACAGCACTGACAACTCCAGAAACTTTCTGTCGTATGTCTTCAGGTCATTGTACCTTACACCTAGCTAATGAAATTCATCCTCCAGTTTTCGAATCTCTGTCCTTGGACAATACGTCTTCAACATTTTATTCTTCAACTCATTCCACGAAAGTCTGAAAGCTTCATATGGACCCATAGCATTCGCAGTAGTGTTCCACCACGATAGTGCTTCTCCTTGAAGAGTTCCTGTAGCAAAGGTAACTTTACTATTCTCAGGACAACCACTCCTCTTAAAGACTGTCTCAGTATGCTCAAACCAATGTGCCATTTCAGTCACTCCTTCAATTCCTTTGAAGTTTGTTGGCTTGCAAGTCATGAAATCCTTGTAAGTACAATTACGTGGAGTAATTGTATTAGCTTCACGATTTGCACCATTGGTATTATTCAAACGATCCGCTTCACGAGCTGCAGATATTCCCTCAACAATCATTCTTTGAACCTCAGTGGGGGTCATGATCACTTCCGGGTTATAGTTTTCGCTACTTGCATGCTCCATTTTTCTATTAATAATACAAAATATGGCATTTAGAATTTTTAAACAACAACTTGTTTAAAGTTTCTTGTGAAGTAGGGAAATAAATATTTATGAGTCTTAATAATAATTGGGCATCATATGTAGTTTTTATTTTGATACAACAGTCATAATCATTCCGATATGTTAGATGCAATTATAATACACATGAACAACTATAAGCATAAGTTAACATTTGTATATAGTAATATCAAAACCAACAGCATAACATTAATAACTTTAAATCAGTTGAGTTATAACAAAACGATACAAGCTTATTAAATGCCACATGCGGCAGGCTTGAATGCCTTATTACTAGTACAAATACTAACTGTCTCTAATGATTAGGTATGTCCACATGTCCTCCCATCTCTAAGATCTGAGTTCGGAGCTCTTGCATCTCGGTATGATGTTGCATCTGCATATCTCCTACAATGTTTTCCAATGTATCTGCTCTTCGGTGTGCAAGCTGGGCTTCCCAAGTACGGTTCTGTCCCTCTCTTCGCAACGATATCGCGAAAGAACGTGTCTCAGAGATATCCGAATGTATCTGAGCTAACCCCTGCTGCAACTCTATCCTATCGGCTATAAGGTTATGTAAGGTGTTGTGGGTAGTATCTGAATGATCGAAAGATGAATAATCAATCATCTGAAGAAGTGAGTCTATCTGATCTTCGTGATGCTCCAATCGCGTCACTACTACAGAAGGTGAAAAGGTAGAGGGAATTTCCATCCTAGCACTCTCGCCAGTTTCATTGATATGAGCTGGGGGAGTAAAACCAGGCGGATAGGGTAATGATGGTGAAAGTGGAGAAATAGAATCAGAAATACGAAGGCGGCTGGATGTAGGTATATCTTCCTCAGGGATTGGTTCTCTTTGGTGAAAAGTGTACGGATAAGTTTGGCTAAAAAGATTGAGTAGGTGATCAGGTGCATATGAATCAAAATCATGACGTGGTAATGGTGTCGGTAAAACAAAAGTATCGGGATTCTCAGGCGTTGTAGCAATTTCGTCTTGCTCGAAGGGTTCTGTTTCTTGGGAAACAGCGTCAGGTACAAAAGTAGAACGATAAACAGGCGAAGTAACGGACGCGACGGAAATATCAGAGTCGGATTCGAACATACTCATATTGACACAATACTGTAACAATTCATAAATAGCGCAGAATAAGAATTTATTATCATAAAATTTTAACATATCACAATCAAAATATCATAACTTAATGATTAACTTACGGAGTGCTGTAGCAAGCAGGTACGGCGGGCAAAAATTTATATGATGAAAATTTAATTTATTTGAAAGTGTAGTTATAGTTCAATGTTTGAAAACATTTGGTTCTCTATAACTATGGCTCTGATACCAATCTGTAACACCCCCTAATTTGAAATGCGGCAGCGGAATAGAAATTAGGGTGTTACGGTGAGGATCGAAGTCATAATGATAGAAAACGGCTCGAAGAGACGTTTTAAAACATAATTTCATTTATAAATATTTGAAATACAATAGGTCCTTATCAGAGTATTATAAAAGCTTGATGTTTTGAACTAAATCAAACATCATTTATTTTACATCATTATTGAAATAAGTAAACATAATTTTGAAGATTTTTGCCGCCCGTTCCATGCTTGCTTCCCCTGCTAAATACCTGAGATACATGCTTAAAAGTCAACAAAATTGTTGAGTGAAATCATAGAGTTTGAATTTAATAATCATTTTGATACACAAGTAAGATTGTATTGGAAAATACAATCAGTTTGAAAAATATTGATATTGCAGTTCATATATTGCACTAAGTCTCATGACACGCAAACGTTAACAAATACCGTAAACGGCGGGTGTGTATCAAATCAATGATAAATTTGCCCTCGTGTAATAGGTGATTTGCCAGTTCCTATTTTTACTCAAATATAATTATCGCGACTAATACGACTAACCACATGCATAATGGCATTCCGTCAAGTATTAATGGGACAGGCTGTCAAACCTTAAATAGATCTATTCATTATATTCGCGTTCACCGCAGTGATTAATGGCTCATGAATAAGGGTCTTTTGGCAATAGCTAACTTAGGCATATATCAGTCAGGAAAGCATACAGAAAAATACTTGCGATCTATTTATAACATGTATCCCCCTCACGGAGTTTTGAAAATAATTAAATGTGAGGCTATGACTCACCTTGATTGATACTGAAAACGAAGAAAATAAAGTCGGACGAATTTTTATGAAAACGGCTTCGAAACACAACCTGATAAATAAATTTATCTGAGAACTTGACCAAAAACTATTCGGTAATTATAAAGAAAATGACGAATATTAGATATTCGTTATGACGATTAAGTGATGTGCAGTGAAAATATTGTGATATGCATGATATGACAAAATATGATTTTTAAAATTATCCATCGAAGTTTTTCCTTTTTAATCGTAAGTAAATTCTTAACTTTTTAAAATATCGTTATATATATTATTAACGTTAAGTTAATAATATATATATATATAAATAAAATAAAGTTTAAACATGATATGAAATAAATTGACAAAAATAGAAAATAAATAAGAATGATAAATAAGTTACGTTTAGTCTTTGTCTCCTTTTCCAATTTTACCATTTTTTTATACTAACGATACTTGCGTTACACCGTTAGTCCTTTTTATATATTTTTCAACTATAATCCTCTACTTTGTCCAATAATCAATACTAACCTTCTAATACTACTTTTTATCATATTTTAACCTTAGATTTCTGTATTTACAGGTTTAGTCCTTGATTTTCAATATTTACACATTTAGTCCTTCTAGGTGTCGTCGCGTTACATTTTTAGTCCAATTTTGCAAAAATGATTATGAAACTTTCCAAAAATTTTCCGAAGCTTATTTATTAAGTAACAAGCTTATTTTAACTGGTTATTTATTCAAAAGCTCATTTTTTTAGCTTATGGGCCTGGATCGATTCAAATTAAGGCCCGTTAAGATTTTTGGAGGCGAGGGCATAGAAAAAGTTTTGGGCTTGGCTTTGGACCATTTTTATGAGTCTAAAAACATTTCTTATTGGCCCAGTGGGCTTACGGATTTTAATTTCTTAATGGGCTTGAGTTTAGCCCACTCGACAAACATAAGAATTTTTATATGAAATTTTAGTTTGAAAATTCGGTTTGAGTCATTTCAAAATGGTTCGTGTATGGTGTCAAGATGTGATTATTTTTACAAGTTGTTTATACGAAAATGTTAGTTTTCTAGGTGGTCTATGACGTCGTGAAATAATATAGTATTGTCGTTAAATGAAATTTTGAGTTATACGTTGGTTTTGTGACATGGTTGGGTCGATATATATTTTGAAAAGTTGTAAATATTTACTAAGTGTTTTACTTATATTTCATCCGATGGATACAAGTTAAAATGAATGCATGAAATGATTATAACGTTACAACTAAAGTGAATGGTGTGTGCTACGTGATTCCTAGGCCTTCCAAGATAGAGGCTAATCACGTTTCGTGTACTAAGAATAAATATATACGTGAATTAAACGTGCAAAGTGTAGACGTTCGAAACAAAAACTACAAAGTGCATGAACAATTAATAACGTGTGAAATGGATTAGAAATGAGTGTAAGAAACTTACAAACACCTTAGAGGTGATCAAGAGTTGAGATAGATAGAAAAGGAACACAAGAAATCACGTCAAAGCTATATAACCCAAACATTATATATATATTTTCAACCCGATTGTCTTTCTTTGCTTCCAATACAATACCACTCGACTTGTAAGTCTTGTAAGAATGAAATGGAGGTCGAATTATTGCAGTGAAAAAGATTGGAAGTGAATGAGAGTAGTATGCATGCAAGGACGTACATATATATAATAATATATAACGTTTTAGTAGAGAAATTCAAGGTAACTTCTTCGTACTATTGCATGTCAGTACTAGGCTCATAGATGATCTTATTATAATGGTTTAGGGTGGTTTGTGAGTGCATAAAATGAGGAGGGTGTTGGGTGAATCATGCCCTATGTCGACCATGCTATTTTCCATATATACGATTTACTAAATCGTATAATACTTGAACATACATGATCATCTTTAACATTTGAGCTTAGAATCATATTAGGAATAATATTAGGAACGAATAGAAACAAACTAGATTCAAAACGGTTAAGTTTTGAATATAGTCTAAATCGATTTGGGTTTGCTAAAGTCGAATACTTTGCCTCTTAAAAACGTATCAAAACTCAACGTAGGAACGTGAGACTTGACACACTAATTGTTGGCTAGTAGGTTAACGAGATGGGAAAATAAAATACATAGGCCGTGTGTAAGATTTAGGAATAAACGATGCGTTTTGGAGGGTGTTTAGCTATGTCGATCGGATGAAAAATTACTTAATTGGATTTTGGGCTTAGTTGCGTGGGCTTAGGAATAGTGAAAGTGGTGTTGGCCGAAGGTAATTAAGGGTCCGGTTAGTTAATAGGATAATTAGTAAATTTTAATTACATTTAATAAATATAATTAGGATTTAGATTTAGATTTAGGATTTAAATGAAAAGTTTAAGTTTCGTGTAACGTGTCGAGGATTAATTTCGTCATTTCGTGATTTATATTATTTTGTGAAAATCACCAAAATAATATAATAAGAAAAATTTTAAATTTTTCCGAGAAAATGGGAATTAGAAACTATAACGAAAGATTATATATTTATTAACGATTTAATTACAAGAAATTTTTACAGGGTTCTACATAAATGGTGACACATGTTAGACTTTTCAGGTATGACACATTATCATTCCTTACTAGATTGTAATAAAACATGAAAGGACGTTACATTAAGTGGAACAAAAAATAATACACGTAGTAAATTGATATATTTGAAAAAACACGTTTCTATTTTACGACCAAAACCCTATAAAACGCTTTTAACTAATAACATAATGTCATAATATCAAAACTTATAGATATGTGAAATTCTCCATATATTTTTTTCATAAATGTTTTATTTAGTTTAGAAGAGAAGTGGACGACTTCGCAACTATATATTGTCCTCGCGATATGGGACATTTGAACTTATTAACATTATCGGTTATCAACATTTTATAAACCTGTCACAAATATTTCATAGCCGACCAGATTGAACCATGATGTATTCATTCTTTGAATCACAAAATACTCATCTCCAAGCACTTGTCCAATCCACCACCCGTTCCTTCCTTCATTGCCAGCTCGAAAACATCGTCTCAAATCTCATGAAACCCATCACTGTCTTAAAATTTGTCGGCGCAGGCCAATGCTGGCACAAACATGGTCAGCTTCCTTAATCACAGTCGCAGAGCTACAACATAAATTTTGAGAGGGCTAGATATTTCTTCTATATTGGGAAGGCTAAAAAGTATAATATAAGAATTTAGCATACATAACATGGAAAGGACACTACTAATTTTTTTCCTAAGGGGCCACCACCCTCCCCAAACTTCACATAGCTCTGCTTATGCTTGATCACCTCATTGACATATACCTCATACTCAAACTCCGGAATACACTTGATGCAGTGTGTCTCGCTGGCAGGGACATTGTTAGACAACATGTTAGGGACGTGGCGGAACATTTGATACATTTGTTTTGCATTGTTCCACGGTAGAAGTTGATACATGATGACTTGTTTTTTAAATATGATGATATAACACAACTTATGCACCATGTTATGGAGTCTCATAAGAAAGTTGGCATAAATGAGGAGTGGAGGGTGAAGGGTAAGAATTTTGTAGATAAATTATGCTCTTTTTAAATTAGCTTGCAAAAGTGGGTTTATTTTTTTCCCCATTGTAAATGGTAGGTTTAATTGGTGTTTGTGGACCACCTAATCCATCTTTGGCATCATATGTAGTTTTTAGTTTCAACCTTTAACTTAGATGTTTACTCAAGACCTCCATTTCTTTTGCATTTTTATTTTATTTTAAACCCTTACTGCAATTTTTTATATTATAACCATGTGCATGTTGTAATAAATGAAGATGAACAATAAATAGAGATGAACATGTCATAACAGCAGCTTGTAGATGAGTAGATAAGATAGCAGGAAGCAGGAAGAAACCATATTAATTCATTCACCTATTTAAATCTTTTACACACATTTATCTTGCAAAGCTTTAATATTAACATAACTTCATAAAACACTTGCCAATCTTAAACATTAACTCAACTACCAACCTAACTAAACAACATTTTTCTTTTTATTCAATAAAACTTCTCATATTTAGACTAAACTTCTTACGTTTTTGTTTCATACTTGTAGTTTTCTCATACCCACACAAATTATCTATTAGCATGTAATATTGCCCATAAATAATGGTTTTCTTGATCTCCTTTGTAGTTTTACACCCGACACAAACGTACAATATCCATTGCCTGATGATGATACATTTGGACTAGATCCGTGACAGGTCAAAACCTCATTGAATGCACCCATAACGAAAAAGAAAAATGAACTGAATCCGTAAAAACCGTAACCACATGGATGATTTATGTAGTTAACTCAAACTCCCTTTAGTCTAATAGTTCAAACTTTTTTGGATTAGGGGATTTAGTGGAAAGTTGGAGAGAGAATCAGTTGTATTGCATCCATCTAAATCTCAATCTGAGTTGACTTAATTTTCAGTTGAAAATCATAATCTTCAACTCCAATCAAAATCCAACTAATTCACAAAACCATGCCGTCTTCATCCTCTGAATCAAAAAACACTCATCTCGAAGCACTGCTCCAATCCGCGCGTCCTTTCCTTCGCGGCGAGCTAGAACACATCGACTCAGACCTCCCGAAACTCATCGCTGTCTTAAAATCTGTCGGTGCAAGTGAATGCTGGCACAAACATGGCAGTTTCCTTGATCATCTCATTGACATATATCGCATACTCAAACTATGGAATACACCTGATGCAGTATGTCTCACAGGCTTATTCCACTCAGCATACTCAAACTCTTACGTAAACTTAGCCATTTTCGACCCGTCCACTGGCAGGGACACTGTTAGACAGCATGTAGGGGACGTTGCGGAACGTTTGATACATTTGTTTTGCATTGTACCACGTCAGAAACTGATACATGATGACTTGTTGTTTAAATATGATGATGTAAATGAACTTATGCGACATGTTATGGAGTCTGGTGAGAAAGTTGGCACAAATGAGGAATGGAGGGTGAAAATAAGGTCGGTTTTACCGCATGATGGAATTGTGATGAAACATATCAAAACTGGTGAAGATGTTTGTTTGTCTAGGAGAGTTGTTGCGGTTTTTTTGCTTATGACTATTGCGGATTTTAGTGATCAGTTGTTTGGCTTTCAGGATGTGTTGTTTGAGAATACTAATGGGATGTTGAGATTTGAAGGTAATAATGTGAAAAACGCATTGTGGCCAGGGGATGGGAAGCCTGGGCTATGGTTGAGTTCGCTTTCAAGAATGGGAGCGATTTATAGGCTTATTGTGCGAGAAGAAGAGTTGCATTTGAGTGAGCTAGGAGGACGAATGAATGGTGTTAATGATAGGGATGAGGATATTGAACTAGTGATACCGCCGATATTTGATAACTGTACTAAGGTTGTGAGTGCTGCGGATCAGATTGAGGCGAGGGATTTGTATTGGGAAGGTGTTTGTGGTGCAGAGAAGAGAGGGTTAGATGGGTGCGAAGAGGTGTTGAGAAAGAGTGTGGAGAAGAACCCGTTTGTTGGTGAGCCGCACGTGGTTTTGGGGCAGATTTATTTGAGTCAAGGGAGGTTTGAGGAGGCGGAAAAGGAGAGTGAAGAAGGGCTGCGGCTTCTGTTAGAATGGGGAAGTCCGTGGGATAAGAGGATGTCGTGGGAAGGTTGGATTGCGTGGTGTAGAGTTTTGGTTATGAAAGCCAAAGAGAAATCATGGCCGGAGACTTCTTCGGGTATAATTAATTTGGGACTTGTTAGATAGAGTCGAAGTTGTTTGCAGTGGTGTGAGGTTCGTCCCCATAAATATGTTGCATATGCAATAACTGTTGTAAAATAAAACTTGCTTTTCTTTGATATATTGTGCATTTGATTGTTCTCATATTACAAGTGTCGTTGTAGTTACTATTTTTCCTGTTGAATGCATTGAATTTGGTGATAGCTTGGTTATTGGATGCATGTTTGTGTTCTATTAGTTTCATTTAGGCCTTTTCAGCGGCAGCGCAGTAAACATTGAACATTAATTTGATGCAATTCTGACAGTAAACATTTTATGCATATTTGGTTATTCTTATCTTGGTGTTACCTCATTAACTATCTTATTGAGGAATTGGTTTGTTGAGTTCGCAAATGAATGTTAAATTCCCACACTGAAAACCGGTAAAACAAAAAACCAAATTGCCTAGGGTCGATTCGGTTTTCGGTTTGTTATGCTGAGCCCTACAAGTCCAAACTACCTAAACACATATATATATATATCATGAAGCAACATTATAAAAAAATAGGGTGAATTGCAATTTATGTCCTTGATGTTTCCCGAAAACGCACGGACCCGAGAGAAAATTTGTTGCAAAACGGCCACTAATGTTTTCGTTTTTTGCAAAACAGCCACCGAGAGCCACTATTTGCTAATGAGCGTTAGTTCTCTCGTTAAGTCAAGGTCAAATGCAGTGAAATGACTAATATACCCTCGTCTTCTTCAATTCCCCAATTTGATTTTCTTTTAAATTTGCAATTATGTTTATTCAAACACCAAAGAACATCAAACACAAACCCATATTTTATGAATTTTAACTCCCAAAAATATTAATCGCAACAACAGATCAAAAGTTCTTGTGCTTTCTCTTTACGGGTTTCAAAAAAGCGGCCTAGTCTTAAGGTCATTTCTATGCGCCAGGAATCACAAGGTATCGTTATGTTTTGTTTGCTATTATTATAGTATTACTTTTGTGATTTGGTTTTAGATACGAATTGAAGAAGTTATTTTCTAATGTGGAAATAGTTTGTGAAATGAAATGAGAGATTGTGTCACACAAAGAAGTTATTATTGCTGCTAAGTTATCTAAGCTGAAAACCAGACACAACATTTAAATTATTACCTCTTTTTAAAGAATGAAGCTGCTGGTCCTGATCCAGCTTTGAGGCTGCTGAAAAGGGAGTACTAAATGCAGCAGGATATTTTGCCAACAAGACAGCAGAATCGGGTAATGAGCTAGGGAAACCCAGTTTGTATTCTGTTCCCATCCCAGAATCCATGACTGCTCATCTGAAGATTATTCTCGACACCAGAAGAGTATTCGTTTCTTCGCGTAAGATCCAGTGATCAAACTTTAAGTTATAGGACATCACACCATTTGGTTTTTCACTCTCTTGTGCACTACCATTTGCCTACAACACAGGCTGCGGCTGCAGCTTATTAGACGAAGTATTAGTTAGAATCTGACCGAAGTGCTTCACATCACCATTCCCGCTTGGCTTTTCAACACCTGAAGATGAACTCCGTCTCCGTTCATTGCAAATCTGTAAAGAATCATCTGTCGGCATTAGAAGGCTCTCATCCAGCTTAAAGTTGCACTGTGTATTACTGTAACTTGCACTCCCATTTATCCCTTTGTTATTTGAGACTGTAACAGCACAACCCCTAAGAATTTGGGAGGGTTCTGCACAATCCAGTAAAGAATGTTTGGGAAGATGTAGATGATAACCATCTGTACTTGAACATCTTTGACTGCTCTTCCTAAAAGAGTCTGGAAGATACATCATCCTGGCTAACAGTCCTCCTCTTTGGTATAACAGTAGGATCTTGAGGAAACAAATCCGACACCACCAAACCATTAATTGGCTCCTGAGTGGACATGTTCTCTAAAGATGCATTTAAGTCCGTACGGTTTTCACAATCCAGGGTTAGATCCAAAGAACGGCCTCTAGAGTAATAAGAAGTAGAATTCAAGTCCTCAATAGCATTGCCATTACAGCTGAATCTGTTTGCTAACTGATGTTCAGATTCTTCAACTTTTGCACCCGATGCAGAATCGGAACAAGTATTTTTAGGTGTTAAAATTCATAAAAATCTGGGTTTGTGTTTGAACTTTGAAGTTCTTGGTGTTTGAATAAAAATAATTAAAAATTTAAAAGAAAATCAAATTGGGGAAGAAGACGAGGGTATATTAGTCATTTCACTGCGTTTAACCTTGACTTAACGAGACAACTAATGCTCGTTAACAAAAAGTGGCTCTCGGTGGCTGTTTTGCAAAAAACGGAAACATTAGTGGCCGTTTTGCAACAAATTTTCTCTCCAGGGTATTCCTTGCGTTTTCGGGAAACATTAGGGACATAATTAGCAATTTACCAAAAAATATATATATATATATAATTGAGTGGGCCACATTATACAATTAATATGGTACCTAACATTCTAACAAGTAAGCAAACAAAACCAAATATCTTCAATCCTCACCATTAAATCCAATCAACGGCCGATATTGAGGATCCGGGTAAACCAAACCCCACCAATTAGACACACCTCCACCAACCTATAAAACCATTCAAATAGTAACTACTCACTTCATTAAACCACATCATCAACACACACAAAGACACCTATAATTTAGTGTTCTATATTGTTTACTTCACTTTCTTTTTTCTTCTTTCTAGTTCATCGTCACATGCATTTCACATTCATTTAAGTCAGCAAGGTCACAAGAATGCTCTCTCTGAATACATGGGTGAGCGGTGAAACTCAGCAAGGTCACTTGGGAATACTTCAAATTTTACAAATAATTATTTTGAGGTTATTCTCTCACTTTAGTATATTACTGTAGTAAAATAATTGTGAGTGTTTTTTTTTGTATTTAACTTCGATAGCCGCGGGTTGTGAGTGTGTCTACGCCTAAATCCTGAAGATTATGCAAGAGATGCGGTGCCCGCCCTTACGAACGTGTTTTTGTGATGGGTAAATTTAAACGTTGTGCTCCTCCTTCGTCTCAAGTTCGGTGTAAAATTAGGCAAGATTATTTTTCTGTTCAAAGGCTTTTTGTTTCTTTTTTATGTATATGTTTGTGCTCATATATGGTCTGTTTTCTTGTGTACAGTAGTGCTAGCTAGTATTGATGCAATCATGCATTATAGTTTTGGTCAAGTAACTAAGGATTTAACTGCTGAGGTATTCTTACAATCCAATCTCAGCATTTATTCTATTCATTTCTTTGGTTTGGTTGTGTTCGATTGGCAATTGTTTGGATTTCATGATATTATTGAAACATCAACACCTTAAGTGTGTTTGGCTTTCATGATAGTTTTGAAACATCAACACCTTAAGTGATAGAATTTGTGTGTTTGTCAATTGTAGGTAAAATGTCGTTGAGATTGAACAAGCTTATTGAAGCTGTAAATGTTGAACCTTTTAAGAGTAATAAAAAGTGTTCGAGAACATTATTTTGCATATTGATATTTGCTAAACACTTTAAATCTTGTTCTTGTGCCATTTGCACATTGCTTTTGTCATATTTTTTATGCTTAAATCAAGACTAGCTATTTTCGGTTTATCGATTTGCTAGGTCATGAATATCATATATAGAGGCTAATATTTTATTTATGTTTTGATTAATCTTTCTTATTATATGTGATTAATCTTTCCATATGATTAATCACATATAATGAAATGAAAAATATTACCCACTATATACGAGATTCATGACCTAGCAAATAGATAAACGGATTCTAGCTAGTCTTGATTAAGCATAGAATATAACAAAAGTAATGTGCAGACATCACTAGCCCAAGATTTAAAGTAGTTTAGCAAATATCAATTTGCCAAATAATGTTCTCAAACACTTATTATCACACATAAATGTTTAGCATTGATTCAAAAATCAGCTTCAGTTATCTTGTTTAATCTCAACGACAATTACCTACAATTGACAAACACACAAATTCTGTCTCTTAAGATGTTGATGTTTGAATAAAAGTTATGAAAACCAATAATTGCCAACCGAACAAACCAAACAAAAAAAATGGAAGTAAATACTGAGATTGGATTGTAAGAATACCTCCGCAGTTAAATGGTTTGTTGCTTGACCAAACCGTAATGCATGATTGCATCAATATACCTAGCACCACCATACACAAGAAAATGGACCATATATGAAGACAAACATATACATAAAGAAAAACAAAAAGACTTTGGATAGAAAATTAATCTCACCTAAATTTACACCGAAGTCGAGACGAGTGAGGAGAACAACGTTTGAATTTACCTATTCTAAAAACACGTCCGCAAAGGTAGGCACTGCTTCTCTTACATAGTCTTCAGGAATTAGCGTAGACACGCTCATAACCCGTGGTTGTTAAAGTTAAAAACACAAAAAAGTAACAATTATTTTACTATAGTAATTTACTAGTAAGTGACAGAATAACCTCAAAATAATTATTTTTAAAATTTACAACATTACTAAGTGACCTTGCTAAGTCAACGCAGAGAGGGCATTTATGTGCGCCCTCACCAGGATCACTATATGAAATAAGAGTAACCAAGCTGTTCCTTGTATTTTCCTTTGTTACTTAATTATATTTATATGTGAGTTGCTTCATAGCATTAAACATTTAAAAATGGGGGAGTATGTATCAATGTATGGCTAACCTTCATTAAACATAATGACATCAATCTTTGGTAACACTTTTAGTACCAGCGATGATGATGTGATTTATACCAACATAAATTCATTTTTAGTATGTAAACAAAACACTTTAAAATGTTACGAATTGTGACTACCGTTTCACTAATGAGGGTTCGAGTATCGAGTTCCTTCGAGAAGTCAAAACACAAGGTGTGCACATTACAACTCATCTTGCTAATCTAAAAATCAACAAACTTAAAAGATAAGAATTTTTTAGACTTAATTTTATATACAAAAAGATCAAAAGATCACCTCCTTTTCAACTGTTGTTAAAGAATGCACGATGAATGAAGATGGCATATAACTATCACGGGTAACATGGATCCAAGCAAAGTTATGAAGCGTCTGAACAAACTTAGGAAATATCTAGTGGTAGAGCGTCTCGCACATGGAGAAGCCACCTAAGTGTCGTTACATTAGGTTTGGTTGGCTATTTTACGAAAGAATGCAGCTTTGTAATCGGTAAAATGCATATGTTTATATTTTTGTATTGATGATTAATGAATGAATGAAGCTTTAATTTGTAATCAATGAAATTGATGCGACAATGATTAAGACAGAAGTAAAAAGAAAGTGAAGTGAACAAGTTACAAAATGTACTTTGCTTTCTTACTATGTGTAATAGTTTCTGTTGGCTTGCCAGAATAAAATTAAAAAAAAAAAAAAAAAAAAAAAAAAAAAAAAAAAACCTAAAAAGAGTTTGAACTTTGTGTCATTGTATGTACGCAATATTCATAAACTTTAGGTTTGTTGATAAGATAGTACAATGTTTCAAGATATATAGGCTTAGCTTCAAAGCATAATGATTCAATTAGGAATTAGGATTGCATAGGTTAAAAAGTGTTGTTCACATGTGTCCATATATTTTAGAGTAAAGGTACCAAATTCATACGTTCAGTCTCAAATTCAAAATAAATGCACCATTTCCCTCCAATGTCTCTATTTTGATTCCTCGATGATCCTTTTGACTAACAGGCGTTAGTCGATGTTAGTTATATGCATCACATGCATATCACACGAGGGCACAATAGTCATTATACATAAATAATAATAATAATAAATAAATAAAACCCTAAAAAATAACAAAAATACTCACATTTTTATGCATAATACATCACTTCCTATTGGGGATGGCAACGGGGCGGGGAATGTCGGGGATTGTACTTACCATCCCCATCCCCGTTTTACAACTCTCCATCCCCATCCTCATCCCCATCCCCATCCTCATTGGGGAATTGCTTTACATCCCCATCCCCATCCCCATCCCCATCCCCAATGGGGATCGGGGATCCCCCCCGGGGATTCTGGGATTCTCCGCACTTATGAAATAACATAAAAATTCCACCAACTCATCGAAAATGTAAAGAATTTTGACTCATAAAGTACCTCAACAAACGTACATCCCATATAGTTATATTAATTAGAATTTCAATTCAACTTCAAAGCATCATAAACATTGTTACATCAAAGATAATATAAAAACAATATGTATCATATCTGTGTATTCGGAAAAAAAGTTAAGTAATATGTAATTGTTAGTTCTACTTCTAAATCTAAATGTGTTTGATCCTATAAATATCACATATGTATATAAACATACATGTCGATACTCATAAACAAATGTACATGTACATATACAAGTTAATCGAGTATGGATAAAACATACAAATTTTAAATAATTATACAGTAGAAAGATCGGGGTCGGGGCCGGGTTTGAGGATTTATGTTATCCCCATCCCCGCTCCATCTCCGGATTAATATTTCAGGGGATTCCCCATCACCGGTCAACTCGAGAATTCCCCAGTCAAATCGGGTTTGGGGATCGAGTCTTAGATACGGTTTTTTTGCCATCCCTACTTCCTATCATTATTTCCAACTACCTCCCTTAAATTTTGGCCTCCCTCACTGTTAATATCATTTTATATTCACTTTTTGTACATCATCTACAAACACCAAATCAAAACCCACAACAATAAACTTTTTTACAATAGGGCAAATTATTAAAAAAAAAAAAAATTATTATACTTGCTGCGGAAAACTAGAAGGGGGGTTGAATAGTTTACCGTTTAAAAACTTTAAACTTGTTGTATCAAATGTCTATTTTTAGCTTTTTCTAATATGAAAGATGTTACTTGTAGTTTATGACTAACATAACTTAAAACATGTTATCACACAAGTACAATCAATAAGTCACAACACAAACAATCACATAATGTAAACATTAAAGTAAATCAATAAGTAAAAGGAAAGTGCAAACCGAACACGTGGATTTATAGTGGTTCGGTCACGGATCTCCTCTCCGCCCTACTCCACTCCTCGAGTACCCAACTCAAGAGTTACTTCACTAGATCAACAACCTCCCTTCTCGGTGGAGAAAACCTTACAATCGTAGGTACAAAGCTAGATACCGAGTTCTTTTACAAGGTACAACCACTCCTATCGCCGCTTATACAATATTTCCGACACTAAGCTAGATGTCGAGTTCTTTACCAATGGTACAACCATTCCCGCTATGTTTTGTGGCCCAACATAAAAACCTTGTGTTTTATGGCACAAACACGTAAACCATCTAATCTATATTGTGATGATACAATGATGATCCATGACATAAAAGTCTAATGGATATGCATGTCTAATCTACATGAACTTCTTGAATAAGAAGTCTTCAACCATTGAGGATGTCAAGTGCCCTTGAATCTTCATATGTTGGAATGCTTTAATGAATGATGACTTCAAGATCTTGTAACCTTCTTGGTGGATCATGAAGTGTGATATGCTTACAACAAAGATAAATGTTAGAAGCATTATGATCATTATTGAAAGGGTGACTCATGTGTATTTTCTACATTGCTTTCTACAACTCTAAGTTGTTCCTTAAAGAGTAGAAAGTATTTATGTTCCTGTAGGTTTAAAACCATGGATGGAACAATGGGATACTATTTATAGAAAAACAATTTTATCACCCCGCAGATACGGCGGAACCCTCAGAAGGGTTCCTTCCGTTATGCCCGAGGATTCCTTGGGACCTGACAGCAAACTTACAAACACTACTCAAAATCTTTCATGTCTTTCACATTGTCACATCAAGTTACTTCTAGTCAAACACACAATAGATAAATCCAAAATGTGTAAGAGGTCTTATGGAAAGTCAAACACTCAACCTTTCCATAAATGCACATGATGTGATGTATATATATTTCTATTTTAAGATTAAGATATATATGAAAGTAAACTTGTATATATTACTTAAGTAATGTTGTTATAGTAAGTTACTGAGTTACTAAAGATGTTTGATTCCTAATGTCATCACATTTTTATTATTTGTAAAACTTACTAATATTACTTTAACACCTAAAGTGGCACTTATTCTATTTGACACCTAAAGTGCACTTTGACACTTAAAATACTTAAAGACCCTAAAAGTATTTTAGTCGTTCTAAATGATTGGTCAAGGGGTTTGATCATAGTGCTACATAACAAACATGTACGAACCTGTGTTGTAGCATACGACGACTCGAGACGTTGAGAGGTGTTGAATGTATGTTGAGACAAACTATGATTACAAGTAACTTGTACATTTTACGTTATGTATCAAGTTATACGTTTGTCATCAATCAAAACAAACGAGACTGTATAGATTAAATATCGTAATATTTGCACTAACACTTGCCACTGTTTCATCTTCTGTGTAGCGAACTATATATATATATGGATATATATATATATATATATATATATATATATATATATATATATATATATATATATATATATATATATATATATATATATATATGTATATATATATTTTTTTAGGGTAATTTTCTTTCAAATTCATTCTCTTTAGGGTATTTTGCAAAAAATTTAGACATTTTTTCCCCTCTTAGCTAATAAAAAAAATTCCCGAAGGGCAAAATTGTCACATATTACCTTAAAGAGGATGAATGTGAAAGAAAATTATCCTCAAAAAAAAAAAAAAAAATAAAAAAAATAGTAGTTCGCTACCCAGAAGATGAAAAAATGGCAAGTATAATACTTTTTTTTAATAATTTGCCCTTTCCAATAAGGTATGTTTGGCTATACATCGTGTAACAACATATATTTACTACACAAATGTTACTAGTCCTTAAACATATTGACAAAATTCAATGGTATCACCCGTTTTGTCTCTTATTTTCATACTCTTTATTATTGTTATGACTGATTCAAATGCATGATCCATCATAATGATTGGTTAGATTAAAAAATATTTCTATTTGTCGATTTAAATACAAGAAAAATAATGAGAACCTACAAAATCGTACCTCTTATAGTGACAACCTGGTATGAAATGTATTCTTGCCAACGGGTGTTGTTAGCATTTTGCGCCTATGTTAAATTGTAAATAAATGACATAGCGAATTGGTGTAAAAAGGATGGGTGTATAAGAGGGATGGGTGTAGTCACTTGGCACTGACGTCAAGTCGATGTGTAACGTGCGCCAAATGGCGCCACTGAATTAGCCCCCCACACCAATTCGAACGCCAAAATGCATGCTTAATTGGGATTTTTTTTTTTTATTATTATTTTTTTAATTTTTGATGGCCGCAAATGCAACGACTACTTTTCTATTCTATTCTTTTTTCAAAACACTTATATTCACTTTAAACATTTTTGACTTTATATAAATCCCTTTTACACAACTATTGTTACACAGAAACAAAAATCTTTTACTTCCATTTTCACTTTCATTTCTTTAATGTCACTGAAAATCTCCTCCAGGTTATTGATTGGCAACGAGTTTTTGAGAGCGTTTAAAACAAGTAGCGTTTTGTATGTACACAAACTTGCTCGACAATAAGCAAGCAGCATTTTAATCTTTTAAAAATAAGGCGCTATTCTAATAGCATTTACAAGCAATTAGTGTTTACACTTAATAACTTATACAACTACACAATAATATTATCAAACAATTTTATAAAAACAAACAGTAATTAACTGATTACTTCCCGCCACCTCGTTATTGCTTTGTGTGACCTCTAGTTTTGCCATGAGTGATATCTTGTTCAGTTATACCATGACAATTTTTATGTTTCTTTCCAATGTTTACGTGGTTAGTTGTTTGTAAGTGTTAACTGTAGTTGACGAGTTTTTGTGACACTTTGTTGATCCAGTTAGAAGTTTATTCTTTATTTTAATCTAAGTTGCGGATGTAATGCTCTACTCTTGTAGGCAAGAGCGGAGCCAAAAATTTTAGTTAATTGGGCCGGGTCGTGTTTAACGAAAAAATTTCAAAAATTAAAAACTTATAATGTTGTCTTTTATTGTTTAAGTTAGTCATTTATCAATTTTGTAGACATGTCTATTGAATAAAAAGTTTTTTTTTTTTTTTTTCCTCATTAAATAAAGAGTAAAATACACCGTTCTTGTGGTCTAGCCCAAATCGCTACCATTGTCCTTATTGGTAAGAGCGGTTAAATAATTTAATTTTTGGACCACGTGGTTCGAATTATATATTTACCATTGTATTCCCCAGTTACATTTAACAAATAATGAAAGATAACTAAAAACACGTAAGGAAATAATTCTCGCGAGTTATATAGTAATGAATTTGGACAAGTTTTCTCCTAGAAAGTTTGAAAGAAAAGCTAACAAATACTTTTAATAAGAATACGTACTGATTAATAAACATAAAACCCATGTACGAAGCCGTGAAATGCGCTCCCGATCATATAATTTATGTATCGGGCTACTCGTCTAAATCAAAGCCAGTGCCTCCAGATTCTTCGTTCACTACATCCTCCAAACTTACTGACATCAAATCGAAATCTATGCATTCACGAGCTTTGGTCATTGCAGCATGCAAACTTTTTTTCCATGCCAAACTTTTTTCCAATGCCAAACTTATTTTGGGTGGTGATATCATCATCCCTCCTCCTTCAGTTTCAAGAACCTTCAATATTTACAATTTCATCATGTACAAAAGTGCCATGATCGTGATGATGACATAATAATTTCATTCAAAATTTTGGTGACGTCATGTTGTCTATGATGAAGTGCATAATATATTATAGGGTTGATGGTAACTTTACATTTTCCCTTACCAACTTACATCCTTATGTTTAATACTTTATCACACGCCACTTACATCAATGTAACAAATAAAATCCAATAATTGAGTTTTGTAGGAACCTGTCCAGTAACGTTACTATAGTCGAGGTTAAGAGCCAAGTATTTGACAAGCCTAGCAATTTCTTCGGGTTTGCTACACCTTCCACCTACAGAAATGTCACCAAGCTAGGAGAACATGATGCTTCGTTATTCTCAATATATCCTTATAATAATAAATATAAAAGGAGAGTGCAATGTATATCTGTGAGACATAATGGTGAGAAACAGAAGGTTTGTAGATGGTGACTGTATGATTGATACTAAAGAGAACATAACGGATGGAGAATGGTGGCACTAGTGACCATCTTATTATATATGCTTATTTGTTATTAGAATGCGTATGTAAGTAACCTCTCCCATACAAAAAATGTTATATCCACCTGTTTTCGAAGTCCCCTTTAATGCTAATGTATGTTTCTTTGTATTTGGCTTTTGTTGAGCGGAATGAGCAATCTCAAACAGCTTTTTATAAGTAGATTCAATAAGCAATACAAAACAGCCTATCCTATAAGCATTTTGTGTTTGAACAATGCTTACAAAGAGGGTTGCTTGGTACTCCTTATTAAAACAACATATAAACGGGGCTGTTTCGGATTGCTATTTTTTTATTTATAAAAATCGTCTTTTAGACCAATTAGAATGTAAAATCCCGGTCTATATACCAGTATTTAGACCGGTGGTGCAAGCAGTCTATATATGTGATTTATCTTTTAAACCTCTCCTCATATAGACCGGTCCGATAACAGGTCTAAAAGGCCCTATGAACCGGTCTAAAAAGTGCTTTTTGTAGTGGTGGATGCAATAAAACTAACCTGAGTGGATTATCTGCCTCGCATCTTTCTCGATTTCTTCCTCGAGCTTAGGAGTCATAGCAGATGTAAAAGCTGTAATAGCATTCACCTGAAAAAAAGTATCTGAATGACAACTATACCTACATATCATTTTATTAGTATAACTGGTGAAGTGGTGATAGGACTAATATATATAAACCCGAGAACAGTTGCAAGAACTCACATGTAAGCCAGTTTCTGAGTACTCCTTTGCCACACGTTTGGTAAAGCCGATTACTCCTGCTTTTGCACTACTGTAATTGGATTGCCCACCAAGGCATCCCACACCAACTTTGAATACTATATTGATTATTTTTCCCTGAAAGATTTAATTTTTGTTATAATGTAGCATAGTTGGTGAAGTTAGTAAAGACACAAGAAAAAGGAAATTAAAAGACTCAAGATGGGACTACCTTTCTCTTCTTCGCCATAATCCTAGCAACTACCTAAAAAAACACAGAAACTTAAGTAAAAGCAATTTCCAAATAGGTACATATGGGAATGATGAAGAACCAAACCTTTGTACATAGGATTGCCCCATCAACATTCGCATTAACATCCTCTCGCCATACAGATGGATCCATGTTAAAAAAAGAAGCATCTCCCCTTATTCCTACATCATTGGATAAAATTAGTTTTCAACAAAACAAGTTTAATTTGCCATAGGGGTATGAAGATAGAGTTAGGTTTACCTGCATTGTTGACCAATACATCAATAGTCCCCCATGCATCCATCGCCTATAACAGTTACAAAGTTCAAAATAGTGTTACATAATCAAGATATAATAGCATCTATGATTTTCCAAAAAATATATATTATAGCATAGCCGCATACTGTTTTGATCATAGATGTAAAGTCCTCCTCTTTTGAAACATCTCCCTCAAATATAAGTGCCTCACCACCCGCGTCGTCAATCTGAAAGGTAATTAGCTAATTCTAAATACATATTCATCACATTCAAGATTTGTTTCAAGCTAGAAACACAATTCCAAATATATTATATAAAGCAGAATTAGGAATATGCTTAAATCACCTCTCTACAAACTTCTTCGGCCTCCTTACAAGACTTCACATAATTAAGTAAAACCTGAAATATTAAACCACAGACACGAAAGGTATAATATTCTATAATCCGCCACTAGAGTATACAACACAAATATCTTTTAGCTATCTTCTGTGAAGGCCATTAGCAAAATAAAAATGGACAAAAAAACACAAAAGGCTATCTCAAGATACATTTCTTGGTTTTCTATCATAGCAACTTAGAAAGGCATACATGAAAATTTATTATCCTAAAATGTAATGACACATACATTGATATATAGCCACTCAAATTCGTCTTCTTTTACTTTAGAATAGCAAACTGCCTTAGACATCCATCTCTCAAAAGAGACTCGAACTCATATATGACCTTAAGCATTCACTCACACATAATATTAACTTTAAATGCCGCTCATAACCCAAAGCTGTAAAATCCTATACTAACACGCATGATATTTAGATACTCCCTCCGTCTCATTTTATAAGTCCATGTTTGAAAAGTCAAAGTCTTTTTCTTCAGATTGACCGTAATTATTTTTTTTCGTGTTACATAATACATGATACAAAATATATAAATTGATTTGTGTTTTAAATGTATTTTCATTGGTATACTTTTCATTAAGTATTATATAACACGAAAAAAAATTACGGTCAAATTCTGAGGAAAAAGACTTTGACTTTTCAAACGTTGACTTATAAAATGGGACAGAGGGTATTTTAGTTGTACCTTACAACCAGCTTTGCCAAAAGCTAGTGCAATTGCCTTGCTGAAACCCCTAAAAGCTCTGGTCAGAATAACAACAGGAGCTTCATCTTTATGGGTTGCTTCAACACTTGGTTGTTCATTAATAGCAACCTGAGCTTTTATACCTGCAAGTCCCAATGAATCAGGAATTCTACTGTAAACTGTAAGATGTGTAAGATCATATCATATACTGTTATATTATACATGTAAAGTAGTTTCAACAACAACCCATTACGCTAGACATATATAAATGTTAGACATTAAAGTTTATGCTAATACTTTGTACTCTATATAAAGTTGCAACAAATACATGTTTCTCAGACCCTCTGGCTTAGCAGCCGCCATGAGTCCGCGCTCCTTTCCAGCAGCCAGCCGTCAATGCTCTTAGCAACCAACAGTTTTGGCATGCCTCTGGTTCATCTGCCGCCACCAGTTCATATCACCTCTCTTATATATGCAATGACAGTTTTGGATCAATCCGTATTTGCCAAGGCTTTCGTTGCACCATATTTTAGTGTATAGTTTCAAATGAGTCGTAGCCCTTTATTCGGTTTCTATTCTACCTAAAACATACTCTATATTTACATCACGATACACTTCAACTTACGCGGATTTTATATTTATAATCCAACGTATCAAAGTTGGACATGCATAATATCCAATTTAACTCTAGAATGGAACAATATATAAGGCACTTTGAAAATAGACAACTAGGTATGCATGCAGAACTTCTATATTAAATTATAAGTTAAATAAAAACAGCAACAATATATCATAGTACCAGATGAAGTAATTGACACGCTAGCTTGGAATTTTGTATAATTAAGGCTCCGGTGAAGATGAACTGATGAAGCATTCTTGCAGGAGATAATTCCAGATTGGTCTGAGACGATTCTGTTGGAATTATTATATCATACTACCTCCGTCCCAATTTATTTGTCCACTTTTAATTTTCAAAGTCATTCTATGTCAACTTTGACCTTAAATATGTTTGTTCGTGTTATTTAATATTTGATACAAAATATATGAATAGATTGAGTTTTAAGTGTATTTTTAATTTGTATAATTTTCATCAAATATTATATAACACAAATAAGAATATTTACGGTCAAAGTTGACAAAGAAAGACTGGAAAAGTCAAAACTGGACAAATAAATTGGGACGGAGGGAGTAACATTCATATAAATAAACCAAGTACATCAAAGTGAGCATATAGCGGAAGCAATTATAACAAGTAATTAATTAATCAAAACATAAATAATAAACATACCTTGATGATTCTAGCCCGAACAAGAATCAATGCAATCTTCCGGAACCAAGAACCCTAATTAGGGTTTATAAGGATTATAAGAATTACCCCTTACCTTTTTGTAATTCAATCCAAGAAACAATCAATAGTGTGATTGTATCACGTTCTTGTACACACGCACTATAACGTATTAAAGTTATGCTAGTAATTAAATCACAAAACTTAAACCAAGACAATATTTGTTTAACAAAAATCGATTATCCCTTGGAGAGGGCATAAGTTGATCGACCAAAGAAAAAGAACAAGAGAGAAAAGATTTTAGGTTTTTGTGTGTGTGCACAAGAGTACCAAAAACCTAAACCTTTGATGTGTATATATACTAGAAGAAACTTAGAGCTCAAGTTTTGTGTGGGTTGGGTAAACCCATTGCAAACCGATCGGCCCTCAAGGAATGAGGGGATCCGGAACCTTCTTGACATCTAATTTCATTCTAGTCCTTGTTCTTTTAATTTAACGTCCATTAGTCATATATCTTAAATACTAATAAACGTTTATATGTTTTGTGATAATTAATAAATAAATACAACATTTATATTCAAGTATTAATCTTTAATACTCATACGTAAAATGTGCAATCCCGTGATCTCGAGTTCGATCCTAACATACGACTACTAAAATAATGTCCATATTCTAACAGCTCCCACTTGGACATATTTTAATAGTGTAATCACATCGGTTAGCGTCTAGCAACACTTCGATGCCTCTAGTACAATCTCGAGTAAGGCTCCTGGAAAAACCTTTTAATGATTTCTCATTATTATTATCCTTTTGTTTCTAATAGCACGTTAATAAGGATATGGATTAAAGTCATTCCTTAATTAACCATTCTGTTTCTCGTTGTTTATGATTGATCAAGATTACCAAATCTTCTGAACATATTCAGGGAAGATCTTGGGTGCGGCCGCACATTCATCTTACCAACCCTACGAGGGGCCCAGCAGTATTAAACTCCAAAAATAAATTTGAAGGAACAAATTCTATCTTGAATACAAGCAAAACCCACAAACTTTGTAACATTTCCGAAAACAACCCTTATGACTACCAGTTACGTATAGCGTTAAGTTGTTCCACAAAAATGTACTACATTCATGACACTTATCTTGCATCTCAAGTCTGAGGATAACTTCTCATGATTTACTTAATAACTAAATCCATAAAGTAACATCATGTAGTTGGGATAAGTCCTATATTCGGTATCATTGAATATCATCTGAAATAGCATGACTACGCATCAATATACTTTAAGTATATTATACCAACCTTCAGATTTGTCTTGATTTAATAATATTCCCATATTATTAACTGACAATGGACAATTTAAGAATAACCTTTATTCATGGATTTAAACATACAAATATAGGATACAATATATTATAAATTAAACATACCATGTATTTCAATTTATCATAATAATTGTTTAACATCCCTTATCCAAATACTAAATAGATCAATGCATGATAACTCTTGTTGATGGATTATGTCTCAAGCAATGACATTCATACTTGTTGACAAGACATAAATCATCCAACTTTGATCTATCGGAATTTTAAGAATACTTATTTCAAGAATTCAACTATTGAAATTCTTATATGTGCATAGTCAACTATTTTGATAATGCCATATTTCATAAAAATGTGATACATCCTTAACCACCAATTTATGATAATTAAACTTCCAAACATTTTAAAGTTTAAAATATTCTTATTCTTTTAATGTATAATGCAACTATGCTTTTAGCAAGCATAACTAGTACATTTAGTCAAAGATGAAATCCTTACCATGACTAGTATTGAGTGTCATCTCAATTTCATTAGCATCATTGTATGCAACAACAATATGCTATTAAAACTTTCCGTAAACCATAATATCTATTGTGTAATGTTTGATGCCCTTCAAACTATCAAGTTTGTTGGCTATGACAATTTTCACAACAATTGAAAATTGTTCATCTATAGAATTTGAAAGCTATTCCAGATTTTAGGATGTGATTCTATAATCAAATGTATTCATTTATAATATTACACAAGTTATCTAATAACTTTTAATTAGATATTAATATTGCCAAATCATCTTGTAATCAAGCATGATAAAATAAAACATGATGTTCATGAAAGATCTTTGAGTCATACTTAGATTTTATTCATGTCATTCATATCCATTCAGACTTTCTAAATAATATATCATGTTATATTAGATTCATTTACCGCACATGTTTCAACAATAAACATTCATTCCAAGGTTGTATGTCTTATTTTCTAAATCTTACAAGTAAAGTTTCATTCCATTCTAAGACTTAACATTTACTTATATGGAATGTTACTTTTCATATGTTCTACAACATATATGATTTAAGAAATTAAACATAATACTCCCACTAGCTTTTAGGAATACTTAGAAATTATCTTATTTCAATTATAAATCCAAACATGAATTTAATAATTAAATATAAGAGTAATCTTCTAGATGCATGCATTTATCCATCCATGGATTATTGCACTTTGTACACTTCTAAAGATTTATTTGAATTCATAAACTTCTTTTGATTACTTATCGTCCTCACTCAAGTAATCATACAAGAAAGAGTTTTGATATTCCATTGTCAATTTCATATAATGAAACTAAATATGACAATCATAATCTTTATATATTTAATGTGTTTAGAAAAGAATATTCAATCACAGTTAATTGCTTAAGTGTGATTAATAATCTTGTCACAAGACATGCATTAAATACGTGCACAATATTGTCCATACGATTTCCATCCAAAGATTTAAACCACAATAGTTATATTATCTTTGAAGAAACTCATCCTCATTTTCTAGTCTAACTATTAAGATAAACCAAGTTTCTAAAATTGATTATCTTTATGGACAGCATCTTAATCATTCATATCATGTATACTTTACCCAATTTCATATTTGGTAATGTATCATAATGATTATCAGGTTTACAACAATCCTGTAAATCATAGTCCTCAGCATATTAATCAAATATCTGAGATATATTGATATTCTATGAATGATAATTCCATCATCTTGAGATTTAACATTTAAATGTCAATCCTTTATTATCATGTTGAGATTTAACATTCAAATGTCAAACTTAATCATGATATTCACTAGTGTATTTTAGAAGATTATGTATATTATAATTTTATCTTTTAAAGATCAAAACTCTTATCTTTTAAAGATCAAAACTCCCACTTGCTTTTAGTAATTTAAAAACTATCTTTAAATACTTAGCAAATAAAAAAACAATACAATGTTCTCTTTTGGGATATTATAAATACTTATTGATAGTTCCTGACTTTACTTTGTTAATAACCTCTTCGTAAGCAGTTAAACAAATTTAGAACTTCAATTTAAGACTTACTGTGATTCATCACATTCATCACATTCTATCATATTAATCTTCTATGTTGGAGTTTTATTAAATATGTCCAAGTCATACTCAATATTCTAAGCTTGATAACTTTTGGAAGAAAAGAAGTCATAGTTATCTTTAATCAAACAATATAACAAGAGTTTGATTTTCCTAACTGAACATACCATAAACATTTGATATTTCATTAGTATTAATATTGTAAGACAATCTAACAATATTTAAGATAACCATATTCATTTTGACTTGTTTATTTACCAACGAAGTCATTTTAATGGTATAATAATATTCAAGCCAATTACATGCTTTATAACACAAGTACTTTTACAAAATCACTTCATGTCCATGTCTTTACAAGAAAACATAAACTGTTATAATCCCACTATACGTTATAAGTCATTTAACAATTTAATAACTTCATGTATATGTCTTAATTAAAACATAACAATATAACGTCTTACTTTATTATAAGTCTTGTAACAATTAAAAGACTTTATGTTTATATCTTTACAATGAAACATAAACATGTTTAACTAAAGTAATTATGAACACCATCTTTTGGTTTCAATAGTAATTTCAAGTTAATTTATTACTTCATAATAATGTAAACAACATTATTTATTCATTTATTTATGTCATTCCAAGAACACATAAATATTCAGATTGAAGCAGCATTAGATTACTTTATTAATTTATTTCATTCCTAGAATTCATAAATTTACTAATTAAAGTAGTCTTGATATCATATTGACACATGTTCTAATAGGTATCTAATTTAGAAACTACAAATTCTCATAGTTCAATTACATCAGTTGATCTGCTAGTAATGAAATATGAAATTCACCTTGTTGTTGCAATCTAGTTAAGATCTCACATAACATAAATTGTAACACCAAGTGTTTCTTGAATTAATATTATAACATTATTCTCTTACCTTGTAGTCAAGAGAATCCATTGAATCATATCTTTTAAGTTGTTTCTTGCACACATTAAAGATAACATTTCTCCCACTTGTGCATGGAACAACCTCATATAGTTGATAAACAACATGCCATGCATTTGTTTATGTGTTCAATATGATTGTGTCATAGATTTTAGCATAACTAGTAGATGTAGAACAACACTATCTAGTAAGGAAACGTACAAGACTATCCTTAAAAGTATGAGTGTCTACACTTGAAAAGTAATTATCTTTAGCTACCAAGATATCAAAGCTTGTAACTCCCACTGAATTAAAGATCATTACAATAATTCCTTATTCAGTGATAAGTACACAATACTCCCACTGAATTTGACAACATTGTAAATGTTTCATATCCAGTGAAAGCAAATAGTGTGCTTTTAACTTTCCTACACCTTTGAATGTCCATACGTAACAATTACTTATGTACTAAAAGTGTATTCTACTACGTAAATGATGCACTATCCACCAAATGCTATTAACTTGAAAATTGGGCATGCAATTTCTTCCTTAATAGGTCTACCATCCTACAATGTATGTAGCACCTTTAAAATATTCAAAACAACTAGTTTGTTTTTAAATATTTTGCAGTAATTAGTCTAGCTTCTAATTATAATAACTCATAAAATGTCATAGATAATTTTCTGTTAACCAAATATCATATTTGTTACTAAGAATTTGATCACCGAATGAGGATATAAAATCCCTATGAAAAATGTATGCAATTTTCTTAACCATTAAAAATTTGCTATGAGTTATATTAGAATTTAGACATATCTAATATTCCTATTATCCTTTCTCATTCATGAAACGGAATAGGATTGTGTATCACTTTTCCTTCATAGAAAGGAGACTCCTTTTGTCTTTTAAGTAAATATTTCTTAATCAAACATTTGTTTGAAAACAGAACTAGATCAATTTACCAAAGCCCAAAATACGTTTACGGTTTGAACGTTGCATTAATACATTAAAACGAATTACAAAATTCAATTTCAGTATTTTCGATAATTAGATCTTTAAGAAAATAAAATACCCATTGGAAAATATTCATATAAACCATAGTATTTTCTTAAAGCTAGGATCCTAAATTGACATAGTACCATTACATCAGTTGATCTGCTAGCAATGATAGTATTCAACAAGGTAATTGTCGAACAATAATTGCCAATATCATATTGCAATTCCTAGATTTATGGGATTTACAATCACAAAACTTTTGTAATGTAAGCATGTTTCATCCCCATCTTAATGCCTTGAGTCCAAGTCTCACTTACTACTTAATTTAAGTCGTCTAACTTAAAAACTGCAAACTCACAAATCCATCACATCAGTTGATCTGCTAGCAATGAATTTATGAAATTTACCTTTCTATTGCAATCTCACCAAGTCTCACTTGACGTAAATTACAACTTCAAGTGTTCTTAATTAGATGGCATTCGACTTAATTTATAAGGGTATAACTATTTTGATGTGATCAAAATAATGTATGAAGAAGCATGCATACAACTTCATAACATTGGTTTTACAAAACAATTTTATTACCAATTAGCTAAGAGTGAAATAACAAAGTTTTGATTGAGGTATCGGGTTCACCAATTAAAGAATAACCATCAATTATCGTCCACTATATCGTACTTTTGCATAAGCCCGAAAGCTTAGTGTTTCGGATAATCATTGTGGAATTGTGGATTATTCACCCTTAAGATGACAATGTACATGTAATGGTTGTTCGGTAAGTCTAATTTACACACAAACGAGCGTTAAGACAGAATGTTGTCTCTCTAGGGCCACAATTTAATGCGTTGCCATCCTTATACCCATCTTATAGCGTGTAAACTTCGGTCGAGCCTATTTAACCATTACGTACAAAAACATCAATCAACCAATTCTTTGAGATTTAAACTCTTAAAAACCAAAACAATTTCGCCATTATTTAGTCCGTATTATTTTTCTATTCAAAAATTACCCTTTTCGTTTATAAACATGTCTAACACAATAAATAAACAAAAACAAGTAATATACAATAAAAAATAAAACAACTAAATAAACAAATATACATAATCATAACAATTAAATATGTATAAAACATGTAGCCACATGCAAATCTTATTCAATAGTCCTATTAATAATCAAATCTAGGTGTATAACGTATTAATTCAATTGAGGCTTTCTTCTTCTTGGAAAAAGAGCCACATACATCGATAAATCGATTGCGTAAGCCAAAATTAAATAAATGCCACATAGCACATAATTGATTACTTAATATTGGAGTCTTCTCCAATTCGACATCTATTAATAAATTTACATGTTTTAATATAACTTAACCATTAATATATATAAACAATTTAAACAATTTAAATAACACAAAAAAAATCCATGCAAATATGCACTTTTCCATGGATTTAGCTTAACAATTAACATATTTCACCAAGATCGTTTACTAAAACGCATAACAATTACATGACATCTTAGGGTTACTAATTAGGTTTTAATAAAATTAAAAGCAAAACCCTAAAAACCCTTAGGTCATTCGACCCAAATTAGGGTTAGGGATAAAAAAAATATAAACCCTAAAAAAACATGTAACTATACGAATCAAAATCCAATTTTTATGCGTTGCGATAATTAATTACACATTATAACGGCTCTAGATGCCACTGTTGGAATTATTATATCATGACATTCATATAAATAAACCAAGTACATCAAAGTGAGCATATAGCGGAAGCAATTATAACAAGACCATAATATGTAATTAATTAATCAAAACATAAATAATAAACATACCTTGATGATTCTAGCCCGAACAAGAATCAATGCAATCTTCCGGAACCAAGAACCCTAATTAGGGTTTATAAGGATTATAAGAATTACCCCTTACCTTTTTGTAATTCAATCCAAGAAACAATCAATAGTGTGATTGTATCACGTTCTTGTACACACGCACTATAACGTATTAAAGTTATGCTAGTAATTAAATCACAAAACTTAAACCAAGACAATATTTGTTTAACAAAAATCGATTATCCCTTGGAGAGGGCATAAGTTGATCGACCAAAGAAAAAGAACAAGAGAGAAAAGATTTTAGGTTTTTGTGTGTGTGCACAAGAGTACCAAAAACCTAAACCTTTGATGTGTATATATACTAGAAGAAACTTAGAGCTCAAGTTTTGTGTGGGTTGGGTAAACCCATTGCAAACCGATCGGCCCTCAAGGAATGAGGGGATCCGGAACCTTCTTGACATCTAATTTCATTCTAGTCCTTGTTCTTTTAATTTAACGTCCATTAGTCATATATCTTAAATACTAATAAACGTTTATATGTTTTGTGATAATTAATAAATAAATACAACATTTATATTCAAGTATTAATCTTTAATACTCATACGTAAAATGTGCAATCCCGTGATCTCGAGTTCGATCCTAACATACGACTACTAAAATAATGTCCATATTCTAACAGATTCTAGTAGATTTTAAACCCCATCCAGTGAAAGAAGTAATAGCAGTCATGGATGTTGGAATTTTTTTTTTTATAAATGATGATATCGGAAAATATGAATATATGGCCTTAATTATGACGTGTTCTTGACTAACTCACAACTAGCCAAGGTGCCCCCCCTAAATTTCAGATAGTTAAGGTAGTTACTTCGACATATATTAGGGATAAAGAGGAAAATGTTTACGTATAGCCCCCAAAAAAATAGGAATGAAACCATCACTTCCTATTTAATTTGCTCCACCTTCTCTACTAAGCCACAATTAAGTGAATTTGCATTTCTCTTTAAAATAAAAACGACATTTTAGTATTTCGAACTTAAACTATAATTAAAGCCATATTATAACTTTTTACTTTCATGTACTGATTAAGTAGTTGTTTTCTTTTTTTCAATTTGTATCTATATTTTATTGAAGCTTTATAGATGATTTTAGTTCCTTTAAAACAAAAACAATATTGTAGATTCACATACTTGTAGAAACATAAGTTTCGTCTTTGATGGATTGTGTTAATGGTCTTCGAATCTTTAAACCAGCTATCATTTGCCAAAATTGAGAATTTTAGGACTATTCGGTTTGGTTAATCCTATTGTATTATAACACAATCACTGCCATAAATAGTTTATCACAAACCTTAAACTCATCTTATAAATACTCCCTAAAACTTATCCCATTAACATATTCATAAAAACAAAAATGGCTGCAACAATGGCATCAATCCAAAAGAAATCGACAACATCAAAAGGTTAGAAACATATGATTCTATAATTCGTATAATCATGTTGTTTTTATGATTTTAGAATCGCAGGGGTAAATTTTCTTCTATGTGATATTGATTTAATATTTTCATGCATGGTTAGAATCATGAATTAATACGTGTATTAATGTAACATGCTGTTAATTGTTTGGTTTTTTATTTTTATGTGTTTGCATTAAAAACAGCAACGAACATGAACCAAATGTTTACTCCGTTATGTGATGTTGATCCGATGCTGGCTAGAAGGCATATGATCAGACACCCTTACCTAAAGCCACTAGGGTGGAAAGAGCCTCACTAGTATTTGAACCGGAATGCCAGGCGGAAGAGTGTTACTGCCTTATCGCACCGGACCATCCCCACCGACTAATAATAGCTACCGCCACTCAAGGTAGAGTTAGTGAGCCTAGCCTATTCTTATGAAGGAAGGTAAGCATGAAGCAACAGCTAGATCCTCACTGTAGGCGGCTTAGCTGTGATTATGAAGTCACGTGTGAGAAGCGTTATGCAATAGAGAAGACATCAAAGTACAAGTAAGGTGTATTAGTATATGGCGTTCGCAGGCACATAACATGATTCTCCATGGAGTCAAGTTTGATTATGTATAGGTTATATGAGAAAAGTTCTTTTGTGGATCAAGTTTTTTCTACAAACTGAGGGACAAATCACCACCATCCATCTACTTTGATCTAATGGCGGAGATTAACCTAAGATTTTTTATGAAAACCTAAGTCCATGTTTTTTTTTTTCCTTTTTCTTTGTCTTTTTGTCTTTTTTTATTTATTCACTCTTTTTCTTTTTTTTTTTCTTTTTTTTTGTTTTTTTTAACTCACGTGATACTTTTTTTTTTTCTTTTTTCCTTTTTCTTTTGCTTTTTTTTTAAATGACATATTCTATAAATATAGTTTTTTTAAATCCAGCTTTTTTTTCTTTTTTTTTTAAATAAATTCATGTTTTTTTTCACTTTATTACGTTTTCGTCCGTTTTTGTTTGTTTTCACATGTTTATATACGTTCTCAGATGTTTTGTCCGTTTTCGACCGTTTTTTTACGTTTTCGTTTGTTTTCAGACGTTTTCGTCCGTTGTTATAAGTTTTCGTGCGCTTTTTTTACGTTTTCGTCTGCTTTAAGACGTTTTTGTCCGTTTTCAGCAATTTTTATACGTTTTCAGTCGTTTTTGTCTGTTTTCATGTGTTTTCATCCGTTTTTATACGTTTTGGTCCGTTTTGGTACGTTTATGTCCGTTTTTCTGCGTTTTCATCCGTTTTTACACGATTTTGTCCATTTTTATATGTTTTCATCAGTTTATATCCGTTCACATTTGTTTTCGTCTATTTTCTTAAGTTTTCATCCGTTTCAGATGTTTTCGTCTGTTTTTATACATTTTCAGACGTTTTCGTCCATTTCCTACATATTCGTCTGTTTTCTTACGTTTTCGTCCATTTTTATAGGTTTTAGTCCGCTTTAAAATTGTTCAGACTTTTTCAGACATTTTCATACATTTCTGAATATCACAAGTGATATTCTGTGATACTGAGATGTTTTTATACATTGTTTTCCGTTTTCAAACATTTTCGTCCATTTTCATACGTTTTCGGTAGTTTTTATACGTTTTCAAACGTTTTTACCCACTTTTTCGTCTGTTTTTGTTACGTTTTTCAAACGTTTTCGTCCATTTTAGACCTTTTTTCGTCCGTTTTATCCGTTTTCATACGTTTATAAACGTTTTCGTCCATTTTTACGTATTTTTGTCCGTTTTCGTTTGTTTTCAGCAGTTTTTATATGTTTTTGGCAATTTTTTATACGTTTTCATCTGTTGATCTGTTTTCAACAATTTTTCATATGTTTTCGTTCGTTTTCAGGCATGTTTTTACAGTTTCATACGTATTCGTTTGTTTTGTTATGTTTTTGTCTGTTTTCATACGTTTTTAAATATCACAATTGATATTCTTAATCTCATAAGTGATCTCCTGTGAAATTCAAAATATCACTTGTGATATTAAGAATGATATTCATAAATGTATGAAAATAGACGAAAACGAACGAAAACAGACGAAAACGTAAAAAAGTGAAAAAAAAACGTGAAAATCACTTGTGATATTCTGAATCACTTGTAATTTTCTGAATATCACTTGTGATTTTCATGTTACAAAACATTAGTTGAAAATCAATTGTGATATTCTGAATATCACTTTTGATTTTCTAAATGTCACTTGTGATATCCTGAATATCACAAGTGATTTTCTACTAATGTTTTGTAACATGAAAATCACAAGTGATATTCTGAATATCACAAGTGATATTCAGAAAATTACAAGTGATATTCATGTTACAAAACATTAGTTGAAAATCACTTGTGATATTTAGAATATCACTTGTGGTTTTAATGTTACAAAACATAAGTTGAAAATCATTTGTGATATTCAGAATATCACTTGTGATATTTAGAATATCACTTGTGATTTTCTGAATATCACTTGTGATTTTCTGAATATCACTTGTGAGATTCTGAATATCACAAGTGATTTTCATGTTACAAAACATTAGTACAAAATCACTTGTAATTTTCTGAATATCACTTGTGATTTTCATGTTACAAAACATCAGTTGAAAATCACTTGTGATATTCAGAATATCACTTGTGATATTCTGAATATCACCTTTGATTTTCTAAATGTCACTTGTGATATTCTAAATATCACAAATGATTTTCAACTAATGTTTTGTAACATGAAAATCACAAGTGATACTCTGAATATCACAAGTGATATTCAGAAAATTACAAGTGATATTGATGTTACAAAACATTAGTTGAAAATCACTTTTGATATTTAGAATATCACTTGTTATTTTAACATTACAAAACATTAGTTGAAAATCACTTGTGATATTCAGAATACCACTTGTGATTTTCTGAATACCACTTGTGATTTTCTGAATATCACAAGTGATTTTCATGTTACAAAACATTAGTAGAAAATCACTTATGATACTCAGAATATCACTTTTGATATTTAGAATATCACTTGTAATATTCTCAGTATCAAGGAATAATACTTTTGATATTCAGAAACGTATGAAAACGTCTAAATATGGCCAAAAACATTTAAAAATGGACGAAAACGTATGAAAATGGACGAAAACGTAAGAATATGTACGAAAACGAACGAAAAAGTTTGAAAACGGACAAAGATGTATAAAAATGGACGAAAATGTCTAAAATGAACGAGAAATAAGAAAAACGGACGAAAATTTATGAAAACGGACGAAAATAGATGAAAACGTATAAAAACGGACAAAAACATATAAAAAGGGATGGAAACGTATAAAAACGGACAAAATCATATAAAAACGGATGAAAACATATGAAAATGGACGAAAACGTATATAAAAATATGAAAACGGACAAAAAAAGAACGAAAACATATAAAAACGGACGAAAACGTCTGAAAACGAACGAAATCGTATAAAAATAGACGAAAACGCTGAAAACAAACAAAAACGTAAAAAATGGACAAAAACGTATGAACACAGATAAAAACGCCTGAAAATACACGAAAACGGATGAAAACGTATATAATGGACAAAAACGGACGAAAATGTATAAAAGCCGATGAAAACGTCTGAAAACGGACGAAATCGTATAAAAATAGACGAAAACGTATAAAAACAGACGAAAACGTAAAAAATGGACAAAAATGGATGAAAACGTATGAAAACGGACACAAACGTCGAAAAACGTATATAAACATGTGGAAATAGACAAAAACGTAATAAAGTGAAAAAAAACGTGAATGTATATATTAAAAAAAACACCTTGATTTAAAAATAACGTGATTCAAAAAAAATTAAAAAGTAACGTGGTTAAAAAAAAAATAAATAAAAAAAAAAAAAAAAAAAAATCCTTGATCTATAGAAACATGACTCAAAAAGAAAAGGCAAAAAAGGGATGGAAAAAAAAATCTAAAAAAAGTGATTAAAAAAAAAGTGTATAAATAAGAAATACAAAAAGACAAAGAAAAAGGGAAAAAAACATGGACTTAGGTTTCCATATTAAATCTTAGGTTAATCCTCATCATTAGATCAAATTAGATGAATGGTGGAGATTTGTCCATCAGTATGCAACAAAAACTTGGTCTTTAAAATAACTCACCTCTAAGTTATATTATTATTATGTTATGATTTTATATAGTAATATAAAATATTCATATAATTAATGCCTATGTAATGTGATAGGGTAAATGGTCCATTATTTACAAAAATTTTGCCCGTTATTTAGGATGGTACCGTTAATTTTCCATGCTACCGTTAAATTTAACGTTACTTTGGTGAAAGTTTATTTGGAGAATTTTAGACTTAATTTTGGAGGCAAAAATAGTTGTTAAGAATTTAAATTAAATTCTCTATTGAAACATCTCTTAATAATTTGATTTGTAAATCAATATTTGAAAAAAATCTTTGTCACATTTACAAAAATGTTAAGTTATGAATAAAAAAAAGAATATTTATTTGATCACCCCTCAAGTTTAAAATTTGTTTGTTCATACACTGAGTGTTTTACACGAAATGGTATTCTATGACTAATAACTTGTTTACGTTAACTTGACGTAAAATGTTTTTACATTTTGTTATTATCAAAACGTATAGATGTCAAAAAATATAAATAACGTTTTTATACATTATTTATATTAACAATCTCCCCTTTTTATGATGACAGAATATAAACTCATTTTATGTAAAAATCATTATTAACAAGCAAAAAGAATGTCACGACGAAGTCAACGATACGAAAGCTCCCCTTGATGTGTGGCCCCCTCATTTGAGGGCACCAAGGAATCGAACTATGGTTTCTTGCAACAAAATGAGTTAAAACACAAATGCTATATTTCTAACTAGTTGCAATTATCACAACCATAAAACTAAAAATATTGGCTAAAATAATAATTCAAAAGTAATCCAACCACAAGAGAATAAAGCAACCATAACAAGTAAATGAAAGCCCATTCATTAAAGAAACATTTCAAACTTAAAAGTATGATTAAAAAAATAATAATAATAATAATCCACTAATAAAAGCATTTAACTAATCTAAAGTGACTTGAGAGGCCATAAAGATTTACTTTATCCGCAAAATGTTCTTAAACATTTATTTTTGGAAACTAAGTATACTAATGCTTAGATGGTTGGGCTACGGGTTGGTAAGGGTGGTGGAGTGTTAGCATTATGTCGAATGCTTATAGTTTATAGAACTAATGGTCATTTATTCACATGAACCTTGTATCCGTGTAATAGATTAGATTAGACCAAATGGTGAGCTTAGGATAATAGTTAAGCTAATAGGCTATAAGTTTGGGCTTATTTATATACCATGTAACCTTGTAAAAGCCCAAACACTTAACCAACCCACCAAGCCTACCTTGGTAGGAAAACTAGTATAAATAGCACACCCTCACTCCATTTAGAAGTGTGATAGTATGTGTGTGTAAGTGAGGGTGTGCTTAGTGTGTGATTCATTTCCCTACTTCGCTTGTACTACTATGTCGTCCTTTTCTTCTTTCTTGTGTTCACCATATTTATCACGTCTACAAAAGAACTAGAGAGAGAAAGTGGGCGTGAACACTTTATTCTAGAAAGAGAAACGAGAGAGAAAAGAAGAAAGTCTCGCAAGACATTTGATAGACACACACCTCACAACCCATGAGGGAGGGGGAATTTATACCCGTACATGATAGTGTTGCGAGACCTCACAATATTGAGCTTCCCCTAGCAACTATACAAGTGTTGTGAGGGTGCTTGGTCTCGCAGCGTACAACAATATTACATAACATAGCCTAACTATTACAAAACATATAATAGAAGTCCCGAATCTAATGATTTACACTTTTCGTGTTCCAACAATCTCCCCCTAAGAGTAGATAATAAAAAAGGTGATCACCGAAGAAGTTCAAGGAAATTCGGCGTTAGTAACAATTAGCTCACAAAGAAAAACTTAAGGCTAAATCTGATAAGAAAAAGAAGTTGTTTGATGAGTATCAGAAGAAGATGACCTACACAAGAAAATAAGGAACAATCAATGATGTCAAAATCCATCCTAAAACAAAACCAATGTCAGTAAGTGTTGTCACAAACAATGATAAGTCAAACTATGAAACCATCAGGGAATTCAAGTGGAACTTGTTGGTGTAAAGGAATAGGACATGATTCCACCTATCTTGAAGAAGAAAAGTGCCAAAAGTGTTGCTGAAATGATCAGAACTCTAGGGCTCAAATACGAAGAACTTACAAAAGTTTACATAGCTTTAGAGATTGACCTAAGGAAGCCATGACTCTTCATGATCCTTCTAAATAAACCTAAGTTCAAAATAAAAGGAAAAGAACAGTGGAGCCTAAAAAAGAACACTTCATTTTTGCTCTTTACTGCGATCAAACACTTCCTGATGGGGTAAAATTTGTAGATGGAAAGGTCACTGAAAAGCCTGTGCCTGGAATCTTCTTCACTGATGTCTTCAATGAGCAAGCCTTTCAGAGGGTCTCGGACATTGAGCTCGTAAACACTCTAACCTTATTCTTCTACAAGATTTAGGCAAAGACAAAAAGATCCTGATGAGGCGAAAAATGAACCGCTTTTAAGGGGTCATTTAAGCCCGGATTCGTGATTATTTGATCAAATATTGCCCTAAATCGCTCCTTTTGTCATTTTAGGTACTTTTGGAGAGAAATCTGGAAAAGGAAGCATTTTGGACGTTTTTGGAGCATAAAAGTGAAGAAAATGGCAAAGTCTCAATTTTCCTTGCTGGAACAGTACCTGACGGCGTCAAGGCTCTCCACATGACGGCGTCAAGAGTTACAAAATAGGTGGATATGGAAAATACACGTGACGATCCAGAGAGTTTTTGTGCATAGGAGATGACGGCGTCACCCAAGGCAGTCATGGTCTAAGTATTAGTGACGGCCCAGAAGAAAATCCTACATGACGGCGTCACAAGTAGATCTAGGCAATACGATTTCATTATGGCGGCGAGTTGACGGCGTCACAACTTAACACATGACGCCGTAACCCTGTAAAATCTATATATAGTTTTCCAAATTTCATTCATTAGTGTGCAACTTTGAGGGAATAAACCCTAGGCCGAATTTTACAGCTTTTTCAAGGGTTTCAACCCCTTGAATCCTTCATGTTTAATTAAAGATAAGTATTCTTCCAAATCATTCAATATGTCTATGTGTTGTTTGATTATATCTTACGCTTGTCTTTTATTTAACATGCTAGGCTAGATTTCTATTGTGTTTGCTTAGATGTAGTGAAACCTAGATGTTGATTATGGGTTGATTGTTTGTCTATAATTGTTATGGATGATTGTATTCGATGTTAGGCTTAAGAAAACTGGCAGACTACCATTGGTAACTTGCTTGAACGTCTTAAGAAACATGATCGGAGGTGTATTACGATTTTTGGTTGTATATAATGCGTAGGAGAATTCTAATGATCCCATGTTAGGAGCTTCTAACGGCTCGACATAGGAGTGAAATAGGATCCTATAGAGTTAGGTACACGGCCCTACGACTAGTATTAAGGAATATGACCCGTCATCCATACAATTGTAACAAGCTATCAACCTGTAAAAGATATCTAGGGAGTAATGAAACCTAAGTAAACACAACTTTCCTCATCATTGTTTACACCAAATTAGTAACATAGTTTCATTTTCATTTTTGTTATTTTATTTTGATTGCATCTTTAGTTAATTGGGTTAGTTGGCTAGCAACTAATTCCGCCAACTCCTCCAAAACCCGAGATTTTTAATTGCTTTTATAAAAATATAAAAATACAAAAAGAATCATCCCTCACCTCTAGACCTAGTTATTAGGCTTTCTAATCCTAGCGACACTATTCCTGAGTTGAACGATCAATCCCCCGGTAATTGTCACTATACTATACTACAACGATCAGGTACACTGCCTGGTGGGGGTTGTAAGCTTCTCGAGATCCCTTGAGAGGTAAAACCTGTTGCTAGGGTGCGATCCCCACGTATCAGATCCCCTAAAGGAGACAGATTTAGCAAAATGATTGAAGGGTTGATTTAGAAGATGGATGACAAGGACTTCCTATTGAGCAAGAAAGCAAAGTTAGAACTGATGGGAATTGAAGCAGAAGAAGAATAGATAGATATTGTAATCTTTTGTAATATGTAATCATGAATAATAATATATGTTTTTATGTTTGATTATCAGTCCAATATTTACTTTTCATTGATTCATTCGTAAGAAGAAGTTGTTTTGCTCACTTACACTAAAAAACACTTAGGCTATTTTTCTATCCAAATAGGGGAGATTATTGGGCCAATTCAGTGCCCAATGATCTCTTGTATATGATTTGAATGAAAAACATTATATGTATAAAACAAGTCCCTGGATGTAAGAAAACATTCAAGGAGTCATCTCCAAGAAGTTCTTCAGAGTCTAAAATAAAAACTCGACACAAACTGAGGCGGTAGTCAGTGAGTGAAAACGATAACCAAGGAGAAGATGTTAAAGTCAGTGAGTGATGACTATAATTCACTGACTCCATGAAACATCTCCTCAACATATTGGAGACATCTTGATGACTTAGACATGTTGGTAGGATGTCTAAGTCACTGATACATGGGCGGCAAAACATCTTGGGAAGATAAGCGTAAAGTACTCATCAAAAGTAAGATGTATGATAGTTGGTAAAATGGTATAAATAATTGTCAACATTGTTCATTAGAATATGGTTGATAGCATACTATGAATAGAAAAGAAAAATGCAAAGTGCACTTTTGCCAATCAAATGTTGACACGTATCTTTTACTCCATGGGTATCCATATTACCTTTACCTATAAATTGGATATAGTAAAGTAAGAATATGCATCTCTTGTATTAAAAGTTATTAACACTTTCAAGAGCTTATATTCCTTCAAATAGAACTAAGACCCAAATATTGGTTAAGCATAGTTCTTACTCAAACACTAACTTTGGTTTGTTTTTGAGTTTAGTGAGGAGATCACAACACATAATTTGTCGTTTAATCTTGATTTTTATTCAACAAACAATCGAGTATAATTCTTTGATATAACTATATAAAAAGTTGTTGAAAAGTAATTTATTGTGTTTATCTATACTACATATAATAGGCAAATGAATCTCTCTCCAAAAATTTCAAATGTACAAAAAATTATGTAATGTTTACAACACTTTAAAGCAAGGATTTTTCATATTTACAACAAGCAAAGCATTATGTACAACAAAAACAAGCATAACTCGAAATTCAGACCAAAATCTTAGAATTATACATTAAATACCATTAAAAACACCCTTAAACATAATATTACAATTATTAGAACATAATATACAACCCTCTATATATTTCTCAAAATAATAAAACCTCGCCGAGTTGACTCGGTGAGTTCGTCTGAGTCGAGGCGAGTCGCGACCAAAGGGGCCCACAAAAGACCTGTACGAAAATCAAAAGAAAAACAAAGCAAACCAGTTTCATCTTTCTTTTTTTCTCATTCGTTAAAAAAAATGAAATTAAAACAATCCTACCCGAGGCCTTTTGCAAGATCTTGAAGCCATAAATTGTTGATCTTCGTGGGTTACAAGGAAATAAAACAAACAGTACCGGGAGTGTTGGTTTGTTTGAGGCTCGGATTTAGGAAAGACTAAACTGAAGTGGCTGCTTGTTTTTCATTAGAAAGCAAGTTTTATTTGTGTTCGGTTGTGATAGATGATGCTTATGAGATGAATTATATTGATGCTTATGTTTAGATGAGATGTGATTTGATGAGTTGATGGGAGATGAAAAAAACTTAGGTGAGAGGAAAAGTATGTGGGGGTGGGGGCGGATGAAACAATCAAAATGTGTGTGTAGGGTTATCAAAATAAAACCTAGGGTTATACACACTAATATTATATTTGGGCCAAGTATTATAATTTAAGTTGGATTGGTTTGGGCTCAATGATATATCACAAATATTGGACTGGGCTAAATGACTATTGGACTGGATCGGATATTGGGCTATGAGTTGGGCTGCAATACGCGTACATGAATTACGAAATGATACTTCTCAGTTGCTTTAACATAGCGTTGATACTCTACGATTTGTAAATTACAAATTAGTTTGATATTGCTTAAAGTTACTAAACTCTAAAATTTTCGTTTTCCGTAAAGTCATTATAAGGAAAAAACGTATAAATAAAAAATATTTGATCGTTACAAAATTAATCGTCGGGTACCCGCCGCCGCATTGCGCGGGTACCCTGACTAGTTATAACCATATATACAAACTGTTAAAATGTAAACTAATATTACTAGACGTGTTATTTGGTTAGTTAACTTCTTAATAGTTAAGCATATGGGAACAACAAAGGAAAATATAGATGGATATTTAGAAATGTTTCCTTTCAAACTAAAAAGAAAACAGTTCTTTACGCGTTTTAGCTTTGCGATAATTATCAATAGAGCTCAGGCCAGTCAATTCCAAATGTGGGTGTTTATTGGCCGGACTTAGTCTTCTCCAATGGTCAGCTTTATGTTGCGTCGTCTAGAGGGATATCACGTAGAACTACAAAGTTATTAGTGTAGCCTACCCAAGAGTTCAGTAAAAAAGGAGTCTACACCTCAAATGTCATGTACCAATGAGTTTAACGTGACGAATAACGTGCATTGTTATTTATTTCACAATTGATGTAATGTTTCATTTTTAGTTTTAATAAATGTTTTTATGTGTTCTTTGATACATTTTAAGAATTGTTCTTTGAATTAAATTAATGTATGTTACAACCTTTTTAAATATATTTTGATTATTTTACGTTTATGTATAAACGTTACACAAAATACTTAACCACAATATCGTTATTATAACAGTTTGCCGCTACAAAATCTCGTTGCTATGCACCGGTACTCGCCTAGTATACATAGACACATTTTATGTAAATTCGTAAGTTTAATCAATCTTTGTATACTAAGCTCGTTTGAGCTTAAACCTTTTCAAAAGCTAAATTTATCTTTTGTTAACTATTTTCCAAAAATCTAAAATATTTAATGAGTTGGGGTTTGTTTGCTAAAATTTTCTATTAAGTCATGTTTAATTAATAGATGACTTAATGTAAACACCCTCAATTTTATTACTTAATATTTTTAGTCATCTTTATGTATTAAGTCACAAACAAACAGTTTTTCATATGATTTAATGAATTCAGTTTTTTCCATAATAAGTCAATTAAGTCGCATTCAAACAGCACCTAAGTGACATTCCAAGAGGCAATTTCACTTAATCTTTTCTTGTTTGTAAGCCAAAATACATATCTCGCTTAACAGAAAAACAAAACGCATATTTATAAGCCAAAATTGTTTGAAACGATATTTAATGGGCCGGACAGTTTTTCGGTTGTATCCATTTAATGAACGCCCTCGCCACCAATTGTGAACATTAGGGTGAAAGAAAGATTAACATACGCGATCTAGAGTACAAAACATTCAGCACTAAACAAAAACATGCGTATTCAAATATGGTTACTGGTTACTGGAAAATCGAGGAAAAATTGTTGTTGGAATTATTTAGTGGAGGTGGGTATGGTGGTGACGATGGTGATAGGGGTTGGAGGTTGAAAAAGATTGGAGAGGTTGAAGAAGAGGGGTGATGGTGGTGACGGCCTGGTAGGAGCGGTGGTGAATAGAGTGTGGTGGTGTGTAAGAGTTTGAAGAAGAAAGGTGATTGGATTTAAAATTTCTAGAACCGGAAAGGTCAGGGACAAACAATGTTAATAGGGTGTTTGGACAAAAAAAGGCCCAACTAACTCAGATTTTTAACGAGCGTTACCAAAATAAGACTAATAGCGTTGTTAAAATAAAAAAGTTTGAGACTAAACACGCGGATTTTGAGAATTTAAGACTAACTGCGTAAATTTGGTCCGGTTTAAAAACCAATGGTGTAATTTACTCTAAATTATAACTAGTTATAATACCCGTGCACGCACGGGGTTTTGACATAAAAATTTTATTATGTATTTAATACCGAATATAATGTCTTAAAATGTTTTGAACTTTACATCTATTAATTTAGTATAAGTCAAATTTATTTTGCAATAACAATGCCTATTAAAAATTGTCACAACACCCTTGTATTCGGCTATTATTAAAGTTCCAAACACCCCTAAAATTAGCAATTGAAATAGTCTCAAACACCCTTGAATTCAGCTATCAAGGCAGTTTCATGCACCCATCAATTCAGCTATTAAAAACAGTCCCAAACACCTTGAATTCTGCAATTAAAACAGTCACAAAAACCCTTTAATAACTATTAAGGCAGCCATTAAATCAATCCTAATCACCACGAATCTAACTATTAAGACGGTCCCAAAACTCTTTAAAAACTTACTATAATTAGTAGAAAATAACAGTCCCAAACTCCAATAACTTAAGCAAGTCCTAGTTTAGTAAACCGGCTCATTCTTTTCGCGGCAGATTTTCAAGTGAATGAGACATATTAGTTACATCTCTTTCTAGATCATCATTATCCTATATTACAACAAAATTCAAAAGCAATTAACTCATCAAATACTTGTGACATTTATTTTTTTGTTGCAACTTTGGAATAAGGTTAATGCAACACATATCAGTGCCTGAGACAAAGGCATTTATATAACGTTAACTTGGGATTATGTGAGTTAACCGTTTAAGTATATGAAAATTCAAGAGACAACTTGATTTTAAAATTCAATAAACACATATACCATATAAGCAAATTATTATATTAAATATATGTTCTAAGTAACCTTCAAAGTAAATCCGTTGTTGATGCATCAGGTGTAGTTTCGGGGGTTTTATGGTTCCTACTTTAGCATACTTGGTTATGAATTTGTATTCCCAGTCTTTTAATGTGTCAAGTTCGAATAAATAACACATAAGGACCAACTGGTATATGAAACATCCTGAAAGAAACATCAATCAGCTAATACTCAAACTATTGGCACAAAACGTACACTTTTTTTTTCTTCATTTCTTTCAGACTTAACAACGTGCACAATACACTTTCTGCTAAAGTAATAAAAAATAGAAGGTGCAGCCTATTAGAGCATATCACTTGTCAAAATGAGTAAATTAGCTTTGTATAACGTTTTTAACTGACAGACATGTTGAGGTTGATGTTGATGTTATTATTTAACTTTAACTATTGATATCATGTTGTACAAAATGTGCGAGTTTAGTAGCACATAATGCGCGTTAATGAAGTCAAAATATGCTCCGTAAAGTTTTTAAAATGTTTTTATGGATATTCATATATAAATTTTTAATAACAATTTCATGAGTCGTTGTTATAAGTAGAATCACGTATATTTATTTTCATATCACAGTAACTCATACTTACCATTTGATATTTATATTCCCGTTACTAATAATTTAGCCGTATTTAATACTCAAACCCGTTACTAATAATTTAGCCGTATTTAATAACATGAGTCCTTATTAAAAAAAAATGGTTTTGCTAACAACAGCCCTTAGAGTTGTCATTAACAACAAACTTTTCACATTTTATTCAAAAAATTATGCATTGTCCAAACAAAATCATCATGAATTTGTTATCACCTCCTATTATTTCTCAAACACGCTTGTAATTCATTTCATTCATTGGTTGTATAAGCGAAAAGGTGGCAAATGTTTTACTTATATGTCTTAATTTTAGCATTATTTTGAAACAAAAAAGTGGAGTTTGTTGTTAACGACAACCCTTAGGGCTGTTGTTAGCATTTCCCTTAAAAAATATTCTAATAGATGAAAGTCTAAAACTAACAATACTAAAACTAATTCGCATATTTACCAAATTTTGTAATTTTAATGGATGAAAGTCTAAAAACTAATATTAATATTCATGTAATTTTAAACAAAGTTAATATTATAAAGTATTAGGGGTATAAAGTGTAAGGGGTTATTTTTTTTTTTCCTAAAGTTATTAAAAAATATGAAAACTTGTAATTTTACACTTATCTCTATATAATTTATTTAAAATTCAACCACCAAAGTTTTATTAATTACTCCCTCTTTTTTTAAGTTTTTGTTTTCATAAGTTTTATTAATTACTCCCTCATGTAATTTTAAATAAAGTTAATATTATAAAGTATAGGGGGTATAAAGTGTAAAGGGTTATTTGTGTTTTTTATAAAGTTATTAAAAAACATAGAAATTTGTAATTTTACACTTTACTCTATATAATTTATTTAAAATTCAAGCGCTAAAGTTTTATTAATTACTTCCTCTTTTTTTAAGTTTTTGTTTTCATAAATTTGACACCTATATTTTTATGCATTTTTTTTCTTAACCAAATTTCTCCACCAAATTTATTAAGTTTGACCAAAATCAATTTAATTTTGACTTTTTATTGACCAATCACGTTGCTCGATTTCGCCTAAGTGGCAAAATCGAGCTTTGCCATTGGTCCAATTTTATTTTCAATGAGAAAGGATTTGCAAAAATAATCCGAAATGATGTAATTCTTTTATTATATAAAAGATATAAAAGATTCATCTAATTGGTGAGCAAATAGTCATTTTGTGCATGGACTCCAGCTCCATATATGGCCAAGCCATACCGACAGGTTTTGATTGTAACGTATGTGGTCTCGCAACCACTCTTTTCTCTTTTGACATAGACTTATCTTCTTTTCCCATCCAAGATAGCAAAACATAAACATGGAAAAACTTGTCTTTATAAAATATTTCTAACAAATAACATCAAAACTTATAGATCTGTGAAATTCTCCATTGCTTTTTTCTACAAATGTTTCATTTAGTTTAGAAGTGGACACATTTTATAACCTGTCGCAAATCTTTCATAGCCAGACAATCATGCCGTCCTCATCCTTTGAATCACAAAATACTCATCTCCAAGCACTACTCCAATCCGCCCGTCCTTTCCTTCGCGGCCAGCTCGAAAACATCGACTCCAACCTGCCGAAACTCATCAGGGTCTTAAAATCTGTCGGTGCAGGCGAATGCTGGCACAAACATGGTAGTTTCCTTGATCATCTCATTGACATATATCGCATACTCAAACTATGGAATACACCTGATGCAGTATGTCTCACAGGCTTATTCCACTCAGCATACTCAAACTCTTACGTAAACTTAGCTATTTTCGACCCGTCCACTGGCAGGGACACTGTTAGACAGCATGTAGGGGACGTTGCGGAACGTTTGATACATTTGTTTTGCATTGTACCACGTCAGAAACTGATACATGATGACTTGTTGTTTAAATATGATGATGTAAATGAACTTATGCGACATGTTATGGAGTCTGGTGAGAAAGTTGGCACAAATGAGGAATGGAGGGTGAAAATTAGGTCGGTTTTACCGCATGATGGAATTGTGATGAAACATATCAAAACTGGTGAAGATGTGTGTTTGTCTAGGAGAGTTGTTGCGGTTTTTTTGCTTATGACTATTGCGGATTTTAGTGATCAGTTGTTTGGCTTTCAGGATGTGTTGTTTGAGAATACTAATGGGATGTTGAGATTTGAAGGTAATAATGTGAAAACCGCGTTGTGGCCAGGGGACGGGAAGCCTGGGCTGTGGATGAGTTCGCTTTCTAGAATGGGAGCGATTTATAGGCTTATTGTGCGAGAAGAAGAATTGTATTTGAGTGAGCTAGGGGGACGAGTAGAGGGTGTTAATGATAGGGATGAGGATATTGAGCTAGTGATACCGCCAATATTTGATAATTGTACTAAGGTTTTGAGTGCTGAGGATCAGATTGAGGCGAGGGAATTGTATTGGGAAGGTGTTTGTGGTGCAGAGAAGAGAGGGTTAGATGGGTGCGAAGAGGTGTTGAGAAAGAGTGTGGAGAAGAATCCATTTGTTGGTGAGCCGCACGTGGTTTTGGGGCAGATTTATTTGAGTCGAGGGAGGTTTGAAGAGGCGGAGAAGGAGAGTGAAGAGGGGCTGCGGCTTTTGTTGGAGTGGGGGAGTCCATGGGATAAGAGGATGTCATGGGAAGGTTGGATTGCGTGGTGTAGAGTTTTGGTTATGAAAGCTAAGGAGAAATCGTGGCCGGAGACTTCTTGGGGTATTCTTAATTTGGGACTTGTTAGATAGACTCCTGGTTGTTTGCCATGGTGTAAGGTTCGTCCCCCTAAATATGTTAAATATGCAATAACTGTTGTAAAATAAAACTTGCTTTTGTATGATTGTATTTTGCACTTGATTGTACTCGTATTACAACTGTCGTTGTAGTTACTATTGATCCTTCTGGACTTATGGTTAGTTGACCCACAGTGTTGAATGCATAATTCTCTACTCTGCGGGATATATTGAGTATATGTATACTGAGAAATTAGCGATAGCTTGGTTAAGTTATTGGATGCATATTTGTGTTCTAATAGTTTCTTTTAGGCTTTTTCAGCTGTAGCAAAGTAAACATATACCATAAATTTTGATGCAATCCTGAATTTTGGGTAAGTTAGTGAAAAATGCAATATGATGTAGTTTAGGCTCTTAGCTAAGTTAAGATTAGCCAGTGACTTTGTTGGAAGTCCCATTTATGATAGAAAGGGTTCACCCAAAGTTTTCTCGCTATTAAATGTTCATCCTCAAGAGAACGAGTTCAGTTCTCCAACTAAACAGGGTACTTACAAGCCTAGTACATGTTTTTGCGTTTGTATTTCTGATTCTTCCCACATCCTTTACCTCACGTCCTATTTTCTTAGATTGACCCCTTTCTATGCCCCCTAATTACTACACTCTCTTTCTTGGGAGCTTGTTCATGTAATCATGTCCACAGAGTTGGTTCCTCATATATGAGATATTATCTTGTTATGTCATGAGCTTTTCTTTTACTTTTGATATAAAAGCTAGTTTCTAATCCTATCATTCAGATATGCTATTGGTGGTGAATAAAAGGCAACCAAAACTATGAACTTTTTTATATCCAACATTGCATATGTAGAATATGTATTTGCAGCGAAGATGCATATATTGCTGCGGTTCTTGGTGCTTCATGGAATAGTTTTTGATATACTTCCATGCCTCATTAGTATACCTTTGTGGTTTTATACTCGATGGTTTTCATGGACTTCGAAGTATAGATAGCTTAAAACTACTTCAATCATGAATCATCATAGCTCCTGAAAATTCAGACTGTTTATGATGATTTAAATATCACATTATAATAGAAGAACGTGTGCGATTTGTTTCTATTTAGTTTATAAGTCACATAGACTTTTCACGTAACTAGTCAATTAGGAGTAGATAAGAAGGATGAATTAGTTATGCAACTTCTAGAAGCAAAATATGAAAACCAGTATGGTCTTAAGTTGCTTCTAAAACATTTCCAGTGACATTGAACCCCATCTTTTAGTCTTCATGATATCTTTTTTTATATGGGTGGTTAACTGTAGTACGTAACTGTTCTTTGACTTCACGCTCTTGCTGAATCTTTTTTTTACAAATAAAAACTCGGTCTCATTTGAACATTGTGTAAAATGTTACCTTGTATCATTCAAAGTAGGTGTTGTGTTCTTTTTTGAAGATCTTAGCAAAACATAAGTATTCTCTTCTCTATATGTAGCACTTGCAACCTCTGCCACTCTCCTGTGTCTCGTTCACACTTCATAATCTGCACTCTCGATCTAGCCTGCAAGAAAATGATGCGGTTGGATGCTGAAATGAGACTTACTGACAACCCATTTTTCCATTTCTCTAATACTGCTGGCCATCGTCAACTGCACCAGCAGCCGTCTTCTTTCTCGTGTCCCACCCACATTATGGCTGTCCCCCGGCCCCTATGCCACTCTCCTACGTCTCCCTTATTGAGCATTCTGAATACTAATATTCAAACTGATACCCGTACACAAGTATGTCGCTGCAATCCCCTAACAAACCAAACGACCCTGCCAACAACCTCTGAGACACAAAGCACTTACTTGCAAACCTTGCTGGAATCAGGCAGACCGTTCCTCAGAGGAGAACTTGAGAAAACCGACGTAAATCTACCCTCCCTAATCGCTGTCTTGAAATCTGTTGGGGCTGGAGAGTGCTGGCACAAGCATGGCAGCTTCCTAGACCACCTTGTTGACACATACCGCATCCTCAAGCTTTGGGGTGCACCAGATGCAGTATGTCTCTGCTGTCTCTTCCATTCTGCTTACTCTAATTCTTACTTAAGCCTTGCCATTTTCGACCCTTCAACTGGCCGTGACACCATTCGTACACATGTTGGTGACGTGGCAGAGCAATTAATTCACTTGTTCTGTATCATACCTCGCCAACAGCTCGTCCATGATGATCTGTTGTTCCATTACCCCGATGAATCTGAGCTCTTGCAACACCTTATAGATTCTGAAAAATCTTTGACTAATGCACGAAAAGGAGTTTTTGAGGCCAGAGATGAAGAATGGAGGAAGAAACTTAAGTTGGTTTTGCCTGCAGACGGGATCGTGTTGAAGCATATTAAAACAGGTGAAGACGTGCATCTAACGAGGAAAATAGTAGCAACTTTCTTGCTTATAACAATGGCAGATTTCAGTGACCAGTTTTTCGGTTTTCAAGATGTATTGTTCGATAATTCAGATGGAACGATGCAATTTTCTGGTAATGATTATGCAATTGGATTATGGCCAGGGGATGGAAAGCCAGGACTATGGATGAACTCCATATCGAGAATGGGAGCAATTTACACTCTGATAATGCGAGAAGAGCAAATGTGCGCTATTGAACAATCACAATCAGCCAACATCAACAGCCAAGATAAAGAAATCAAGCTGGTGACACCACCAGTTTTTGACAACTGCACCAAAGTTTTGAGTGCTAAGGATCATATTGAGGCAAGGGATTGGTATTGGGAAGGTGTCTGTAATGCGTCGAAGAAAGGATTAGATTGGTGTGAAGAGGTGTTAAAAAGGAGTGTAGATAAGAACCCATTTGTTGCCGAGCCACATGTGGTTTTGGGTCAGATCTATTTAAGCCAAGGTAGGTTCGAAGAGGCGCAGAAGGAGAGTGAAGAAGGACTACGGCTTCTGTTGGAATGGGGAAGTCCGTGGGATAAGAGAATGTTGTGGGAAGGTTGGGTTGCATGGTGTCGAGTCTTGGTTATGAAAGCCAAGGAGAAATCATGGCCTGATACTTCATGGGGGATCCTCAATTTGGGTCTTGTTCGATAGTCTCAGAAGTCTATTGTGCCAAATACTAAACTATTGAAGGCCGTATAATATGTCTTAACAGAATGTGTGTATTCAGTGATTGTCTAAATCAAATCTATATCAATGATGAGAGCTTGTTTTACTATTATTTGTAGATTGAAGTTGTTATCTAGAAGATTAAGCATTCATGTTGGCATGTTACCTTGCACCATTCTGTAGCTTCATAGAATGTTAAGAAGTCAACTTAACACAAATTGTGAATGCTCTCTCTTTATACAAGATGCACACTTTCAACACTGATCAGAGGATGTGATAAGGTAATTAAATGAAAAGCAATTGACTTTCAAGAGGGTTACTAATGAGATAAAACCACTATTAAAGAAGATTAACATATGACCAAGTGCAAAGACCAGCTAGTTAAATAGGAAGAACCAAGAATTTTCTTTTAGTTTACATATATAAAAATGACTTATTGAGTATAAAAGCAGCTAGTTAGTTAGGACTTGGGAGAAAGAATGAAAAAGGTAAAGATAGTTACATGCATTGACCATTATCTCAACATTTTTATAAAATGGCTCGCTAAAGTTTTAAGTTTTTTGAAAAAGGGTACAAGAATAAGGAAAGGTTTGTTAAGAGAATCGGAAACAAAACAAGCTGGATATCCGAGTCACGTAGTAAGATCACTGTTCTGGAGCATACAGCAATCTATCAATAGGTTAAATGGTAATGTCACCCATGACCCATTTCAAGTGAAGCCGAGATCTTACAAAATAAATGCAAAAATTATGAAGAACACTAGTTTCAGCAACTATCTATAATCTTATACAGTTAGTTGGGCTACAATATATAAATGATATTCAAAGGCAACTCTCCCATCGATTACTACAAGTACAAAGATTGTGGTTGCTAAGGTAATTTACCTAAATTATCTTCTACCGAGCATCTCTTTAGCAATGCCAAAACAAAAAACCAATACTGTTGGTAGTATCAAAATCCGAACGGTGATTTTTTCCTGCTTCCGCCTTCTCCATATTGGTCGTTCCATTTCCTGAGTTCGTTCATGCTTGCCGCATCATAAGCAACAGATGGCCCCACCTATAATTTTAAGATTTAGGCTTCTATATTAATAACTAACACGTTAAACAAAATTACTAAACTACTACAGTAGTACAATAATAATCTAATACTTTTATGAAAAAGGCCAGTTAAATATAAACACTTAGCCAAATCAACCCACTCAGAAGCAATGGGTCAAAACTGAGCATAAGATCAGATAAAAGATCAGGAAAGACTACCTTCGCTTTCGATTGAATGAAATCATCCAAACTGAGCGGTCTTAATGTTGGGGTCGTGTCACAACTTTTTCCCTGCAAAACGTTGCTTATATATTACAAACACGGCACCGCAATAACCAATAGCATGTGTCATTTTTAGTTCTGAACAAACACGTTCGTGAAGCCACAGATATAGTAGGATCATTGACCAAATTTGTAAATCTCAACTGATTCGGAGCAACATTTTAATAAAAATAATAATGGAGATGAGTTAGTTGTTAAGGTTGTAGGAAGCTTACTTTCTTTTCTTCGTCTAGAAGTTCTTGAACAGGTCTATATGCTGCAGCAATACAAAGGTTCTGCACACAAAAGCGGATATAATATCAAAACTTAACAAAGTCAATTTTACGATTAATTATGGTTACTTTATATGTCTAAAGGATATATTTACTAAGACTGGCCACAAAAGAAATGAGTCCAAAATTTCCCAAAACAGTATAAACTTTAAATATTTGAACAAAATGTGTTTTGGGTCAGCTCAACACGACGTTACCAATTTGCAACCTCATGTTATAATAGTTAAAAAGAGGAAAATTACCTTCAAATCACTCCCTGAATATCCTTCCGTTGCATTTGCAAGACTTTGTACATCAAATCCAGGTTCTACGTTTTCTTTAGCAAGAAATATTTTCAAAATCTTCGATCTATTGTCAGCATCCGGCAAGTCCACATATATCCTAAAACCAACATCCATAAGCATTTACACCCCTTTGTCCAAGTTCAATATGTTTATCATAAAATACAGAGTATTCTCGAGTACTTTCTTACCTTCGTGGTAATCGACGGATGACGGCATCATCAAGATCAAATGGTCGATTTGTTGCACCAAGAATAAGAATCCTCTGACTATCTTTTGACCTTAATCCATCCCACGCTGCCATAAACTCGTTCCTCATTCTTCTGGTAGCTTCATGCTCAAAGCCCCCACCACGAGCACCAAGCAAACTATCAACCTAATTAATATTCACAAAACAACATTTAACACTGATTAGAACAATATAAAGTCAAACAGTTTAAAAGCTAAAGGTATCGTAAAACTATTGAAGTTTCAATGATTTGGCATTTTAACCCTTTTTACATATGATTTAGTCCCTTAACTAATCACGGGTCATCATTATGCAACCTTTTAGTGAGTAAAAAAAAGGTTTGGGGATTACAACACAGCAAACCAAAAGTTCAGGGACTTACTAAACAAAATTTAGCAATTACACACACTAGAAAGAAAAAGTTCAGGCACTTGATTGTTAAAAAAAAGAAACTTAGTTTAGTACTCAAACTAAACGTATTAAAGATAAGTTAAATGAACAAACCATTGAAAACTGTTTAGGGGTTAAACAGCATTAACCCTTGTTTGAAAGCACTAGAAAATAAATAAAGTTTTTTTCAAAAGAAACCATAGTTTTCTTGAAGAAAGTAACTCTTACCTCGTCAACAAACACAATTACAGGAGCCAACTTGCTGGCAAACGAGAACAGGGCCTTTGTAAGTTTTTCAGCATCACCAAACCACTGCATTGAAAAATGGAACAAAACCAAAAAAAAGTTAATATCACTAGTAGAAATATTACGCAAAAAGTAGTTAAAAGAAAAGCTCAAGAAAGCACCTTAGATGTAAGTGTAGACCCAGTTATGCTGATAAAATTAGCTCCCGCTTCAGTTGCAAGTGCTTTTGCAAGAAGTGTTTTCCCGGTTCCAGGAGGACCAAAAAGCAATATTCCTTTGGTAGGCTGAAACAGGCTCTCATTTGTCACACAATTTGTGGAAATTAAAATGATTAACTAACGAAACAAGGGATGCTTAAAAGGAAAAGTACCCGTAATAGATTTCCACGAGAAAAAAGCTCCGGTCTTTTCATTGGAAGAATGGCTAATTCATGTAATGCTGTCTTCACCTCTTCAAGAGCGCCAATGTCATCAAATTTAACACCGATTTCACCGGGCGGAACCACTGCTGAAATAAAGTTACTCTCGTACTCATCCTTCGCGAGATTCTGAAAGTAATCAGTGTTATACATATTTAATAGTTTGCATACACAAAACTAGTGACAAACAACAAGTGGTTTGGGTGATGGGTCCAAATCTGCCACTTAGTCGTGTGATCCGAATCACTCTTTAGGCAAAAGATATAAGTTCTTTATATCTTTTTGAAAAACAGGGAGTCTTTCTTATAAATAATTAGTGTCAAATAAAATTAAAAGTTACTTACAAAAATATACTATTTCTATATGTTCTAACTTTCTACGTTAAAAATATGATTTAGAAGGTTATATGCATATAAAATTCAATTGAATGAATTCCAACCCGTGTGACCCATTTGAACCGTTTTATTTTTAGCTAATCACATTTATTTTTCCTGTTTGGCCCATTTGAGATTAAAAAATTTAGTCAGAATCAACCGAATCCATATGTAAAGGGGATGAAAATGCCACCGTTATCAAAAATTAACAAACCTTTAGGTTGTGTGCGGGCTTCTTGGAGATTGATTCCTGCTCTGTTAACCTCAAAATTGCAACTTCAAGGCTTCACGTAGAAAAAGTTAATCAGCTTAGATGCAATGCAAGGGACTACCAAGCCAGTTATATAGCCTCGTTGGGACCCACGAGATAGGTACTGAGACATAAATTGAAATGACTGGAAACCAAAGATATTAATACCTTTCCCGGGGCAAATTTAATCTATCTGACTTAACAGAAGGAAGATCACAAGTGGATAAGTAATGATTTTTAGCCCACCCAACAACATTCTCAGCTTCTGCAAATTTAAAACAAAATACAAATATATAAACATTACACGTTTGAACACTCAAATAATCAGCTGTAAGAATAGTTGATTACTCGTATTTAGTAAGAATTAATACTAAAATGACCAAAAAGAACATTCTTGTGTAACAACTAATGTGCCCATTGAGATGTGAATTGAAGTGTCTCAGACTAGTTTAAAAGAAGGCGTAATAAGGTAATTTATTTCATTATTTCTTAAACAGTTTGTTACAACTAGTACAAAACTCACTATCCAAAAGGATCAAAACTGATCCTTTAAGAAGATAATAGATGAAATTTACGAACGAGCATTTATATAACAAAGCAGGAATCTTACTCTTTGTCGTCAGTATCACTCCATCAGTATTTACATGCAAGAGGTCTACACAAGACAGTTCATTTTCTTCAAGTACCTTATGCAACTCATTTATATTACTTCTGGATATAACAATGCGTCTGTCTTCATCGATTTGTTTATTAAATACTCTAAGGGGATCTTCCTCCTGCAAAGAAAATAATTTATCTTAGGCTCATCATACAATTGAAAAATATACCTAGCGTCCGGTTTATAAGTTTTTAATTTAATTACCTTTGGAGGATGCAAAGACATAACATTAGTAAAAAGCTTGTAGATATCATTGTCCTCTGTCCTTTTCGAGGGCTTTAGTCCCTCTGTAAGTCGCTTCAAAGAAAGAGGCTGAAAAAGATAGCAGTTAATGAATTGTTTAGTAATTATTGAGTATAGTGATGCAACAATACAAATAAAGAAATTGTTGTTTACTCAATATTATATGAAAATTACCAGCTTCGCAAGGCGGCCTAAATTTGGAAGGATCATAGTCTGCTGACAAAAAAGAAAACAAGTTAACATTACAAAAAAAGAAATAATATGTAAAGTAAAGTAATAAATGATGAAGAAAATGTCACTTTTACTACCGACAAGACATGGGTCGGGTCAACCTGCAAAATGTTTTTTTTACTCTTTTTTATGTATATAAAAGAATGAATGGGTTAAATGCTAGTCTATTAAAATACTTGATCAAAAAAATTGCATTTGTATACATTTCGGATGACTTTCAACCTGTTTAACCCCTACGACCCATTCATATATAACTGAGTCAAAATTGCCACATAGCATGGTGCCGGAATTCAACTTACAAATTTCTCTTTTTCTTTTGATCCGGTAGCAATTTTGTTTTGCCCGCATATTAAAACAATGGGCCCTGAAATCTTGTCAAACATTTCCTGAAGCCTATTCACAAATTCTTTGCGGTTTGGCTTAGAAACAGCCCGTGACAGCCACAAGGATGAGTCTGGGAAATACACTATAAGAGGTTGCTCCTTTCGCAATAGCTGCAATCATAATAAGAAAGGTAACAATATAATAAGTGTTTGATTGCTTACTTATTCTGATTTATAAACTGAACAGAATAGATTAATAGGTATATAAAAACGCATGTGTAACCTCCGATAAAGCCTCCATTGCAATATAACAGTCTTCTGCTTCAGTATCAAAATCAGGCTCAACATGCTTAACTGCAAATAAACAATGTATTTGTGAGAACTAGAAGTGGCAATTTCGACCCATTTACTTATGAATGGATCAATTTGGATTATTTTTATCTCAATTGAGTCAAATCGGGTACAAAAAACAAGCTTAAAAATTTGGGATGGGCTAGTCGGATATCGCCAAAAGTGTATACTTAATGCATAAGACCTCCTAAATTATTTTGCTCAAAAGATAATACTATCATTACAGGCCAAAGGCGTTTGGCCTAGAGGTATGTGAGAGGCCCATACCTCTAATCATACTGGACACACTGCTTCTTTCTTTTTTATTTTTTTTTCTTTTATTTTTTTTTCTTATTATTATTTTTTAAATTAATGTAAAAACAGGACAAAAAAATGTTTTGGTAACACAATCTGCTAGTTTCAGCCCATTCCAAAAAGTACCTGTTTTTCTATCATGAACATAAAAAAACTTCATAATAGCATTACAGTTATGTGTTAAATATGCCCAAGTTTACCATGAATCCAGTATATTGATGGTTTTGCAGATTCCTCGGATTCCTCGTTCTCTTTTGCGTCTTCTGTCTTATCTTCCGTGCTATCCAGGATAACCGCAACTCTTTCCTCATTAATCTCATAAATCTCCCCGCGTTGACCCGTGGCTAAGGGTCTGAAAAAGAAAATAAAAAATACCAGAAATAAATTGAACCCATTAATTCAGAAATAGTTGTGTTTGGCTCATAACAAAATTCCCAAAGTGATAGATAAGAGGAACTGAAAATATTAACTTTCAGCAACTAAATTCACAATACCAAGTCCACGAGATCAAGAAATAAGAACACTTATTTACAACATTGAACCACTGATTTCTTAAATTATTATTAATACATTACAGAAGCGGTACTGAAACAAAGGGTTATACATCATCAAGAAAGTTGAGTACAGCGAGAACAAGGCTAATATTAACAAGTATTGTATGATACACAGAAGATTAATGATATCCAAGTAAACACAGTAAAATATGGAAAGGGTATATAAAAGAGTTCAATCAAAAAACACAGATAAAATGATATCCAAAGCTAGTTATTGGAGTGAAACTAAGGGTCCGAAAGAGATAAAACCACGTAAAAAGTTCACAAACATGAACGGTACCGATTTGACCAAATTTTTTGTTCATTTAGCTTTACCTATTTTGACCAATTTGCAATAGAACAAACCAAAAGCAATATTTTAGATGTAATGTAAATGAGTTGAAACTTGAAACTACTCCCTCTGCTACTTTCCTAACTCGCCATAAGGCTTTCTACTTTGTCGGTCATTTGTTTATCTGTTCAATTAACAATTAAGGTGAAGCGATCAGGAACGACGAATCTCTTTATGATAAAGAGATCCGTTTTGCAAGTTCGTTATCACTGTGTACTTTTTCTGGTTTTCAGAGGTGATTGTGTTGTTTTATACTGCTTCCTTGGTCTTAGGTTTCAGTGCTTTCCATTAGTAAAGTTCCTTTTTTTTCACCAGTTAAGAGTTGCCATGCTTGTGTTAGTCTACACATGAAATTTTATAACCTTGATGACACTAATAAACGATATTGTTTGTGAACTGAATTTGAGAAAACATGGCAAAGGCAGTTCTTTTTTTCTCTCATACATCAGTACATCTTACCAACCCACCTGCGCGAGATAACCGTATATGCTTTTGTCGTACCATCAGATGTTGCTATCGAACCCAATTTAATCCTGAGATGCATTGGATATGTAATTAAATAATAGTTCTTGACATGGATTTCTAAGCTGTAGGGCTTCTTAAACAGATGGATATCGATACCATACAACCTTTTTCGCAACACTAGAGGTGGCAATTTTGACCCATTTATTTATGATCGAGTTGATTTGGGTTATGCACTACTCCGTAGATCGCTAGTGTGTCAAATGGGCAAAAAAAATAGAAAAGTTTTCCTATAAGAAGGCTCAAACAGGTAGAAAGTTGGGCAAAGAGCTTATTAGTGCACACAATTTCATAAATCGCTTTAACTAAAAAAGGGTACATCACAACCAATATACAATAAGTACATGTGTCATGTGTGTGCTCATGATCTAAGAGGAACATTGGTGCACGTGATTCAGATGATGTAATGAGTAAGTATGAACATCGTTTCGATAACCACATTTCTAAGAAACTTCACATAACAATCAATAGCTAATAAAGTAAGTAAAGCAGCTAACTGAGTGCGTAAACAATTACCTGTTATCTTCTTCCACATGGAAAGTAGGCCCGACATACTTGACACGATCCCCTGGTTAGATTTTATTTAACAATCAGTACATGTAAAACCCGTAAACAAATGAATAAAACATATGATGCTGCATGGACTAAAAAAGATTACCTTTCTTTAATGGCTCCTTTGCTTCCTCAGAAGACTCCGCCTCCTCCTCCTGGTTTGAAGATTCTGAGACAATCTCCCCAACAACGCCAATTTTCTGTCATAAGTGGAAGTGCGAAACTATTAACATAAAATAAACTAGGATAACACGTCTAAAAAGTTCAGTCACTGCAATCCCATGAACATTATGGAGCATCTGTGATAAAATTTTGTATGATTATTACAGTTTCCCGCGCACCTTTTGATTACAAAGGATTTTCTGATACTGATTATTTAAGATCACACGCTCACTTTAGAACACAAATCTGAAAAAGAAATTACCTTTGCGAAATCTTCAAGGTTGCCAGGAACAAGCTTTTTTAGGGCTGCAGCTGCCCGAGCCTCCAAATCCTCATCGTCTGATTTAGACTCATTACTGCTAGTCCACTCTTCCTCATTGCTTGCCTCGTCTTCAATATCGGATTCTGAAGTAACATCTTCACCTGATTCTTCATGTTCATCATCTGATTCGTTATCTTCACCAAAATCCTGCATCATTTAACCACCAAAACAACCATCATTTTCATATGCTTAAGGATTGAATATGATTGGCTAATTTCCGGTAAATACAAATAAACTTACATAAGGTGCTAGAACACTACTGTCAAGAACCAATAAGGGAACTTGTAAATCATGTGCCATTGCTCTAACAAATCTCTCTCTATAAAGCTCAGTGCCTGCATCATCAAAATCGTCAACCATGAACCATGTGATATATAATACAGGGTGGGTAACAGGTTGTAAGCATTTAATTACACTTTGGGCAACTTTCACCCATTCGACCCCTTTGACTTGTTTCAATTTCATCTGCTTGACAAAATGATTGGATCAAGCGCTCCAGCTGGTTGGGTGATGTGTTAAGTCAAAAGGGTAATTCTTTTTACGGATAAAAGCATGCCTAGTCAAGTTTGATCGACACACTAACACTTTTTTTGCATTTTTTTTAATTTATAAATAGCTAATGCAATTACATATGATTACAAGAACTATACTCTTTGTAATCCAATAAAAAAAAATTGATTAAGCAGTTTAGGAGGCTGTACGCATTTGATGTACTTAAATATGATTACCAATTCTAGGTGATCCATTGGTCTATACCTGGTACGCTTTGAAGCAATATTCTCCCACTTGAAGAATCTAGGCGCGAACCATATGTAGTAGTAAACTTCTTGTTTTTCAAATGAGAAGAAACACATTCCAATAAAAGATTCTTGGAATGTTCACTGTAATAGGATTAAACGATGGATTAGCACCAAACAGGTAAAAGAATTGACACCACAAAAATATAACATAGAGGCTAACTGCTTACTGTATATAGTATGGAAATGTATCCCATGATACGGTCTGTTTCTCCCATGGAATAATCCTCCTTTGAAACTCGTTTTTGAATCTTTGCCGTTTGGTTAGAAAAGGTGATTCTTTCCGTTTACTTTCAATAGCCAACTTCTCATTAATAAGCCATTCCTTCTGATCTTGCTCTCCTAGACGAGCATGTGGATCAGGGTGGTTCACATCCTCCTTGGTAGTTTCTTTACTGATGTTACCCTTATCGGTTTTGGACACATCTTTCAAGGGCACATGTTTATCTTCACTTGCATTTCTTCCATCACCCTCAGAGCTGTAAAATCTAAAAGGACCTCCAGAATTTGCATATGATCCCGCAAGTAATCTTGTAGAGTTAGAGCGGGAGAAACTTGAAGAATTTGATAGATATCGTCTAAAGATATTGTTGGTGGAAAAGCGGTTTGCGTCAACAGCGCAACGGGTTAAGGATCGATAAGGGGTTTTGTCACAATAATTTAAACCACTTAAATACTTGCAGGGTTGAAACAAGAGGTCCCATTGTTTATTCTTGTACTTTAGTCTGATTGAATTCATTGGAGCCTCTAATGCTTGTATTTATCAAGTAAATGGCAACGAATGCCCCCAATATGTTTATAACCGAAACTGCTTCCTGGAATATTAGAAATGAATATTCAAAACAAAGTTATAACATTATGGAAAAAAAATAACTGCACGTCCAAAATTTTGCATCATGTTAGTGTCGAAAACAAAAAATTACTACTAAATGACTTTTTTTCCAAAAGTACTATGTTTAGGGGGGTGTTTGACATTGCAAGTCAGAAGTAATTATTTAATTATTGTGTTTTCAAGACGCGTAAGATCAGTTCCTGTGTTTGGGTGTATCAAACTGACTGTGATTACATTATTATTTGGTTGTCCAATTAACAGTTTGGAGTCGCTGCAACAAAACTGATTCAGATTACTTATGGTCATTTCACATGTAGATAACCTTGTCAACAATCAAACATCCAGCAAAAACGTGAAACTAGCGGAATCACATCCAAACACTGTATCCAACAGCCCATTTTGTTACAGCTAAATATCTTATTCCGATTGTTACAGCCGTATGTCTAATGCAAAAACCACTTAGCAGTTCAAGTACAAAACCGTCAAGTAAATAAAAAACCACTAAAGCTCGATAACAACTAACCAACTAGCACGTTGCTGGTAACTAATTACATTCTAGAATAACGCAATATATTACATTTCACAAAAGACACAAAACAAAAATGTAAGCTTGAAATCCAATCAAGAATCGATTTTTATCGCATATTACGAAATGGGTATTTCTAAAAACACAATATTAAACAAAACCCAATGTCAATTCTGCATATATTCCTATATTTCAAAAGCTATAAATGAAGACATTAAATAACAAGACACTGACATCTGAAAATACAAATAAAACAAGAGTAAAAGATAACAACTTTCATATAACAGTCTTAAAGAAAAGGGTCACCTTTAATCTTACGTTTGAAAGAGACAGACAGAGAGATTAAAATGATAAAAGGGATCTGGGAAATAATAACTGATTGAGTTTTGTTTGTTTTAACCTAATTATAATGAAAGAGACATTTGTTCTACGTTGTTCGAGACATCAACAAAGGTAAGGTAAGGTAAAGATTTCGTGTGCTGTTGTTGTTGTGGGTTGGGTTGTGGTGGGCGGGTGTTCGGATAATTTTGGGTTTCTGAGAACTGAGATTGTTTTATGATTAAAGTTCAGGGGGTTTTCTGTAAATTTGTTTAGTGGGCTTTATTGGACTTTATTGGTTTGGTCACTTTGGTTCTAAAATAAAATTGGATCATCATAACACCTAATGATAAAATTATTAGATTTGGGAAAATAGTATACTGTATTAGATAAGTGGTGTATTTGTCTGGTATGTAAAATGACATGAAGATTTAACTATGTATAAAAGAGTAAGCAACATCGTTATTACAATACATAGATACCTATTTATTAAATAGCTGTTCATTCTATTACACGTGATTGGTACGTAATCACTTCATACCTATATATTCACTCGCTCATATCCTTTTATAACAACGACTAAAAAACACTATTTCTCTCTCTAAAAAACAATTTCAACACAAAAATGAGTTCAATGAAAGGTTTAGGGAAAACAATGTTAATCGTTAAATAGAAATGACGTTTTTATGTGATTATTTGTATTAACATGTTTCATCTTGTGAGTGCCCTTTGTTGGCTACATGGCTCCGTGCCTCTTGTTGGAATATGGTAGTTGGATACGCATGTTATACGATTAGAAATACGTGAGCCTATTGGGGGCACACACGTTAATACACGAAGAGTACGTTTATTATGTATTTAATATATGTAACTCGTTTATATTTATTAAATATATAATATGTTTCACGAAATAATTATTTAATGATTATTGGTTTAACCGTTAGACGTTATAAACTAATTAATATATTCGTTAAATATAAAAGAGAGGGACTTGGATGTCGGAAAACGAAACACCCGGACCTCCTTCCAATGTGGCCAGTTATGGGAAGGATCTAGGAGGGGAGGAAAGTGTCGGTTTGTGAAAGTTGTGGAGTTGATGGCCAAACTTGGTGGACAAGTTTGTGTCCTATATATACACTCTTTTAATCTCACAATAGAGGAGACACCGATCTATACCCTAAAACCTACGCATGCATTGTATATGCAGTTTCACACAACACATGATAAACACAGAATGATTATTTAATATGTATGCATGTTGATACATGCGTATGTAATACATGTATACCATATGCATGCAATATGCATGACACAGATTTTGTCTTCTTTCTTTTGTGTTTCTGTGATCGGTAATAAATCCATGGGGATTAGATTGTGTGACACCAAGATCTAAAAACAAGAACACAGTGTTCCGTTGTTTTATCGTGAAGTCAAGGCTAGCATACTTGGCGTATTCGTTTGACGTGTTGTGTGAGCAACCATAGAGGTATCTATTTTAGATACTTTATATTCAAGAATAATCGCTAAAAGGTACGCTTTTATTATTCGTATTGTGTTAACCTATTTGTCATAACTAGATTCATTCCTCTGCGCACTCGTAGCTAATTGGTTACCTAGAATTATTAAATCCCAACAGTGGCATCACGAGCCATACGGTTTTGGCATATAGGGTTACACTATTAAAATTAAATTTTATGCCTAGATACACGCCTAAAATTTATTTTAATTTTCTATAGCGATTATTATAATTATTTTCTTTATTTTTATGTTTAAATTGTTAATATGTTAAAGATATGCAAATCTTTAACATAAATAAAATAAAGAAAATGTTATGCTAGATCTTGCATATAATATTAAAAGTTAATATAGGATTAAAAGAGAAAAATTACTAGTTAATATATTGTTTCTTCTTTTAATTTATTTATTTAAGATAGTAAATCTTTCTATTTGTTTAAAAGATCTACAGATTTGTTTTTGGAAACTAAGTCTTCTATTTTTGGAATTAAATCTTTTATTTATAGTAACTAAATCTTTTAATTTTGAAAAATAGATCTTTTAATTTTTAGATTGATTTGTTTCCTTAATTCCGGCTATATGACCTACGCAATCATTTTTTGATGCATGTGGCGATCAAGGTACTGAGAAACCTATTGAAGGTCTTATGGTTCTCCAATTGGGGAAGACTCCTTGGATTTCTCGGATTTTTACTTGTTACTAGCTATCTTTTAATGTCTTTATAATTATTATGTGCCTTACTTGCTTATGTGTTTAGGTTGTTTACATGTTTACACGCCTAAAACATAATGATACGGACTAATAATTATAATGTAAGATGACATTAAAATGGTCTTTAATTCTACACGCCTAACTTCATTGTGACATGCTATGTATTTTGTTGAAAACTGTTTTATGAAACCAAAAGGACCTAAAACTATTGAAACACGTTTTTCATGAATTTAAAAACTGGACGCTATGATCACTACAGTGTCATTACTAAAGTTTTTAAAATTAGTGCTACAAAGTTGTTTGCATGCTTCTTTGTGCACGTCATTTTAACACTTTATGTGTATACCCCTATGTGTAAATTTTAAGTCTATGCCAGCCAACCAAGAACACGTGCATTTGGCTTGACCTCTTTGGTCAGACCTTAGGGCCATTTCAACCCATGGCGACTTTTACTCATTGGTCAGACCTTTGGTGATCGTTGCACATTCTTGCTTGGTCGACTTATTTCGAGTATGCTTGGTCAGACCTTGGACCCGAGGCATAAGATGAGACTAAACATGCTCATGACATTATCACTTGTCTACTAATGTCTTGAACAGTCTCATAATTCTAAGAGTTGCATTTTATGCAATTAACGCTCGTCGCTTACCTCTTGCCCTACTTGTTTACACGCTGGTCAGACCTCCAGTAATAAGTGGGAGGTCAAGTTGGATCTTAGTCTTATTAGTAATTAATTGGGTAGTTAATTCTTTTAAGAAATTGATTATCGAAAATACTAAAATTGAACTTTCTATGTTCTAAAATAATTGTGTTATTGCAACATAATTCGTAAACAAAAGTTTGTTTTATTAAAAAGATGAACAAAGTCTCTTTTCCCAGCTAGAAGAGAGACATATTCCTATCTTTTCTCCTTAGTTGACAAACTAAGATAGGACTACAATTGTTAAACTCATTTATAATCTTTCATTACCCTTTTCTGGTCCTGAAATAATTGAATGATAATATATTTTGTGTAACTAGAAAATCTTTTGTCTAGAGCTACCAAAATAAATGGCACTTTGCACTTGTCATGATGTATGAGTTTAAACAACAAAGAGTAAAGAAATTACTAGCACATTAGCTAGGTTTTTTCTTTGATTTCCACTATTTCTTACAGTGCTAAATACCCTTGTGGCTATTTAGACAATAAAGGAGGAATTGCATGCTAAATATTCAAGTTAAATGAAAGCATGAATGGCTAGTCCCTCATCTACATAAGTAGGACTTCATATACTCTGTTCAATACCTAAGTACATTGTTACTTGTAGGCATTCGAAGAGAATAGGAAAGTATATTAAATTTCTATATGCTTTCTACTGGAAATGTAACATTTATAATGTTGACAAATCCAGTCGGAGCATTGCGGTTTAATTACTGAAATGACATTCATGTAATGTTGCAAATTTCAGTGGGAGCTACGAAATTTTATTTCCTTGTTAGTAACCCATATTATTTCGAACTTGTTTTGAAATAATTCATACATTCGGAATATGAACGACCAATGTTTTAAAGGAAAATTGCATTTTATTTTATTAGATAACACGTTGCCTTTCTGATGTCACTTTCTGGAAATGTTATCTATAGAATAATAATCCACAATTTCTTATTTAACGTTATGGTTCCAAATCTACTTGTAATATCATATCGATGACATTATCATATTGTTTACACAATCAAGCACTTGTTGTGTTGTTTGTCTTTATAATATGATGTTGTGCCTTACACAAGTGGGAGAAATCTCAAAATGTGTGCAAGGAACAACATATTATTGGTTTCTCTTGACCGCAAGGTAAGAAAGCTAATAATTTTACTAGGACTTAAACATACAAGATGTTTGTTACCCTACTACATTCTAATGTCATGATATTGTGTAAAGTTACTTCAACATTTTGACTACATGTTTAGTCAAGATAATTATGGTTAAATTATAATAATCATAGTTTTGAAGTATAAAATTAACTTGAAATTATTATTGAACTCAAGAGTTTGCGTTCATGATTACTTTAGTTAGTATAATTATGTTTGCTTGTTAAGACATAATTATAAAGTCTTTGAATTAGTCAAAGACTTATAACATAAAGTATGTAGTAAACTTGTTATGTCTTCTTGCTAACACATAAAACAAGAGGTCATTGAATTATTCAAAGACTTCTAATGTATACTTGACATGTTCTGGTTTCTTGTAATCACATGAACAAATAATTCTTGAACAGTTATGTCTTCTTGTGAACACGTGAATATAAGGTTCTTGAATTATTCGAGAGATATACATTGTAGCATGCACTTGGTACAAAAATACTTAATATGCAATTTGGCTCGACTAAATTGAAAAGTATTTGGTCCAAAGAGAATTAAGTTATCTATGGAATTCTGATATAGTCTCACAATTACAATACTCATAGAATACCACATTATTATGGTATGTCTAATGTGTTGAAACAAACTGTATTCATATTGTTTGATTCATGATAGCTTTAATACTCTGCCTCCAAAATCTATCAAGGTTATAAAATTGCGTGTGTCATGGGTACACTCAATATAGTTCAAACCTAGAAGGTATTCAAGACAATCCATGGCTGAAACCCCTAAACTTTTAGGGATTTTTGGTTGTTCCACTCAAACCAATCGAATCCTAAACCCTTTTGGGTTTCAGATTCTTCTACACTTCCTAGCTTGAAGATTGTAGTTTTGGTGTTCCTCCTAGCTCGACGAAACACAAACCTTTGCTAAGGTTTTCGGTTAAAGGGTGATACAAGAATTAGGGTTTTTGCTACAAATCCTAAATTAGGGTTCTTGGAAGAAATTCCATTATGTCTTGATTAAAGTTCTGAAATTTGTTAAAATCTTATGAAGCATATTATTAACAAGCTAGATGAGAACTTAAAATGTGTTTTGTGTTTCCTAATCAAGAACAATTCATTGTTGCTTAAATACTTAGTATTTAGAGAATTGTCTCTACTTACATAAGTAAGTGGGAGCATTTACAAATCTTGAAGATATTCAAGAATAAAATACATAACCTTCTAAATCCACTTGTTGATGTCATACTAAGGTTAAACATGTAAATGTCAACCAAAGTATAATGTTACTTTCATTCATAAATTCGCGAGGATGCCTCATCACTTGAGTGATATTCTAATATCTATGCTGAGGTATATAAGTTAGAAGATTATAGTAAATCTGCTAACCACTAAGATACATCATCATATCTTGTATATGATAAATGTCTTAGAATTATGAATGATAAGATGCAGTCCTTAAAGGGAAATCAATCATTTGAGTTTGATTGATATTTCGCCTAAATTAATAAACCGGAGAGGTTAGGATGAGTTTCTTTTAAAGAAAGGCTCAAAAGGACAAAATTGTATACATATTAATTCATAGCTTGTAATAAGAAGTTTTTAATCATACTCAAGCAATTGACTGTGATTAAATTTTTTTATATACACGCATTAATTAAATAAAGATAATTAGTTGTCACACATGTTTCCTTGAATGAGGAATATGACAATTAAGTTTTATAACTCTTTTCTTTATGATTACCTTTTGCGAGGACGGTGTGTAATCAAAAGGGTTATATATATAATCTTTATATAGTATACAAGTTTAAGCAATCCCAGCTTGGATTGGATCATGCATCTAGGAGCTGAAATCTTGAATTTAATTACAATATGATTTTGATTGAATTAAGAAAACTCCCGAGTACATCTGACATTAAGTGGGAGCACTATGTTTTTCCTTGAAATTTATATGTTGTATAACATATTGAAGATGACGTTCCATTTAAGCTGGATATTAATCCTTATGCTTGGAATGAAACTTCACTTGGGATTTAGGGAATAGAACAAACAACCTTGGAACAAAAGTTTATTTGGAATAAACATATGTGGAAATTAAGTCCAACACAAATGCAATATATCCTTGAAGCAAGTCTTAAATGGTATATTTCACTTGGAATAATGAATTATATTGTGTATGTGTTACTTTTGCACAACAGCAAGATGAGCTGACAACAACAATATCTAATTGAGAGTGTTTAGATTATTGTTAATACGAATGTTTACGAATTATAAAGCATAGTGTTGTATATGTACAATGATGCTAGAGGATAACTAATACTAGTTTATGTAGAATTTTATCATTGGTGATAAATCTGCTAACTAGATATGCTCAACAAAGAGTAGTGTTGCATTACGCATTAAGAAATGAGGATACTTTACATTTTAAGAAACTGTAATGATGACTGTCAATATGTCGTTGACTTCTAATACCTTATGCAAGGTAGGGCGACATCTCCATACTATGACTTGCAATAGTATGAGCATATGAGATAAGACACTCATCATATATTTCAAATCCTTCACTATATGTGAAATTTGAAACTAGTATTCGGAAAGTTTACTCAGATGACCATTTAGTTTTCTTGTAAAGAAAAGTTGAGAATATTGGAAACATTAGACTACAACTTACTAATTAGTCTCATGCATATCTGTTTTTAGTATTTGGATAATTGGGATTGAAAGACAATTTTTACTTTATGATGAATAAACATACTTGGTATTTGTTATTCATTCATATAATAATTGTTATCCTATATTTGCATGTTTAATCCTTGAATGACTTATCATACTAAATTTGTCCATTGTCGGTTAACAATATGGGAATATTGTTATGTAAGGCAAATATGAGTGTTGGTTATATTCTATGAGAATGTGGATTGTTCCCGCCAAACTCATATGTATCCACAAGGGATGCATATTGGATACCCCAACTTTCGAACATTTACTTTTGGATCCTTGTCATGAGTAAAATGTAGAAAATGGTTTAATAAATCATCCTTAGACTTGAGATATAAGCAAGTTCTGTATGTGTGGATATCACTTTGTGATTATAGCCAAACGCTGTCCTGAAAAAGGTATTCATAAAAGCTATTTTTCAGAGTGAATGTGAAGCAGCATCCACAACACTTGTAGTCAACAAAGGATTTGTTCCTCCACTTGATAAGTGCAGAATGATACCATGGCGCCTCTCCAGAATTAATCAGATAATTGTGTGGCCGCACCCAAAGGGTAATTTTAAGATGATTCTTAATTACATTTGGTATATCTGAATTAACTTCTATAACGAGAATCAAAATGGTTAAACTACATGGAATGAGTTAGGATCCATATCCATGGTTTAACGGTATCTGTAACAAAGGGATGATAATGGCAAGTAATACATAACCATAAAAGCTGAGATTGTTCTTGAAACTTTATCTCAAGTATTTCTGATTTATGACAATAAGTGCGTTGCTAGACGTTGCTATTGTTGGTATAAATGTAAGTCCGCTGCTCCAACTCCCAAGTGGGAGCTGTTGGAATATGGTAGTTGGATACGCATGTTATACGATTAGAAATACGTGAGCCTATTGGGGGCACACACGTTAATACACGAAGAGTACGTTTATTATGTATTTAATATATGTAACTCGTTTATATTTATTAAATATATAATATGTTTCACAAAATAATTATTTAATGATTATTGGTTTAACCGTTAGACGTTATAAACTAATTAATATATTCGTTAAATATAAAAGAGAGGGACTTGGATGTCGGAAAACGAAACACCCGGACCTCCTTCCAATGTGGCCAGTTATGGGAAGGATCTAGGAGGGGAGGAAAGTGTCGGTTTGTGATAGTTGTGGAGTTGATGGCCAAACTTGGTGGACAAGTTTGTGTCCTATACAGTGACGGAGCCACATTGGTGGTTGGGTTGGCCAAGGCCCACCTTAACTTTGCAAAATGTATACTTGTGCTAATATTTTGTTTCAAAACATTAGTAAAATTGATTATATTTACATGGTTTAATAGAATTTCTTTACTACTATTTCGAATATATGATCAAAAACTATGTGTTTAGCCTTTCATACTTTACACTTATTAACATGTATCTTTTTTCGGCCCACCCGAAAATAATATCCTAGCTCCGTCACTGGTCCTATATATACACTCTTTTAATCTCACAATAGAGGAGACACCGATCTATACCCTAAAACCTACGCATGCATTGTATATGCAGTTTCACACAACACATGATAAACACAGAATGATTATTTAATATGTATGCATGTTGATACATGCGTATGTAATACATGTATACCATATGCATGCAATATGCATGACACAGATTTTGTCTTCTTTCTTTTGTGTTTCTGTGATCGGTAATAAATCCATGGGGATTAGACTGTGTGACACCAAGATCTAAAAACAAGAACACAGTGTTCCGTTGTTTTATCGTGAAGTCAAGGCTAGCATACTTGGCGTATTCGTTTGACGTGTTGTGTGAGCAACCATAGAGGTATCTATTTTAGATACTTTATATTCAAGAATAATCGCTAAAAGGTACGCTTTTATTATTCGTATTGTGTTAACCTATTTGTCATCACTAGATCCATTCCTCTGCGCACTCGTAGCTAATTGGTTACCTAGAATTATTAAATCCCAACACCTCTTCTCATAAGAAGTACCTTATATAGTTATATCAAAGCCTTGCAAAGCAAGAAAACTTGATTGAACTTTTTTAGTGACTTATTTAAACCCCTAAATCAGGCTTGTTATACAGAGTATTTTACTTGCTCAACCTAAACAAGCTCGATTTATCTTACATGATTTTGTACGAAATTAAAGCCTGTAAAAATTGAGTTGAACTTTGTGAATGACTTTATTCTATAGAAATACTACTATTTTACAGCGAAAGGGTTGATGTGAGATCATAGTTAAATTTGAATGAAGGCAAAATGCATTCTTGAAATACAACCAAACTTGTACTTGCACAATTGTTTTTATTCAGACTATAGAAATTCAAGAAGATGGTTGAAGAAGATAATATATAATACAAGAAGGAAATGTCAATACACTCGTATCTTTATATGCTTTCTCACATAAACATGAATGATAATTAGGTTGCTTCGCTGTGCGGTAGTGGTTAAACGGATGTGCATCTTAGTTCCGTTGGCGAGCATGACAACCAGTCTGAATGTTTCATAATAAATATGCTACAACCCCCTGCCCATTCCTTCAAATTCTTATTTGTTTAAACCAAAGGATCTAGAGATCTATGTTCTTGCGGTTAGTATCTTCTTCATGGACTTTGAAGTACACGAGAGCGGTATTCTCCTAAGGCCCAGATAGGGAATATGTTCCTGTATGCAGCATATGTACTTGTGCAATTTGTGTTGAACACACCACTGATCTCCTGTAGTATTGCGAAAGCAGCAGCAAATATGAGAATATGATTTTATCAGTTATTAAACTATAAAATACGTATAACATTAGTTACTCTAATGAGAATATCAAAGCTGTAACGTTAACAATATTACTTATTTCTACATATGACTACTACATATCATGGGCGCTAATGTGTTTGGTTAAAAGGAAGTCCTCAAGCGGACCAAACACTACCAATGTCAAAGATGAAGAAAATTGGGTTTAGACCGGGTCAGACGTGTACTAATTCCAAGTTCGTTTTCATGTAGACTTTAAATAACCCGAATTTGTGAATACTGCTTATTAGTAGTATTTTCCAACACCTCGTATCTTTATATGCTTTCTCACATAAACATGAATGATAATTAGGTTGCTTCGCTGTGCGGTAGTGGTTAAACGGATGTGCATCTTAGTTCCGTTGGCGAGCATGACAACCAGTCTGAATGTTTCATAATAAATATGCTACAACCCCCTGCCCATTCCTTCAAATTCTTATTTGTTTAAACCAAAGGATCTAGAGATCTATGTTCTTGCGGTTAGTATCTTCTTCATGGACTTTGAAGTACACGAGAGCGGTATTCTCCTAAGGCCCAGATAGGGAATATGTTCCTGTATGCAGCATATGTACTTGTGCAATTTGTGTTGAACACACCACTGATCTCCTGTAGTATTGCGAAAGCAGCAGCAAATATGAGAATATGATTTTATCAGTTATTAAACTATAAAATACGTATAACATTAGTTACTCTAATGAGAATATCAAAGCTGTAACGTTAACAATATTACTTATTTCTACATATGACTACTACATATCATGGGCGCTAATGTGTTTGGTTAAAAGGAAGTCCTCAAGCGGACCAAACACTACCAATGTCAAAGATGAAGAAAATTGGGTTTAGACCGGGTCAGACGTGTACTAATTCCAAGTTCGTTTTCATGTAGACTTTAAATAACCCGAATTTGTGAATACTGCTTATTAGTAGTATTTTCCAACACACTCAAATAACCAAGTATCTTATTGTCGTATTCTGAGTATTTCATATCAGATAATTTTTATTATGTTGCGAGGATCACCTGTTGTGGGAAATCGCCTTTTTCCATATGAGAATTAATCAATACTAGTGCCGCAAGGTGCAATGGTTTCATGTCTCTCTTACCCTGCCAAAAATTGAAGTTCCAATTTGAGACAAAAGGGTATATAACCTGTACGGATTAGGCAGTGAAGTTAGATGAGTACCTGGTCAGCAGCAATGAGAGCTAGCAGAGCCCACGCTGTATTTACAATATGAGACTGATCTCCTTCAAGATTGGTATACACCTAATTAAAAACCATTGTCAGATTGCTATAATAGTAAGGTTAAAACAATGGGGCACTAGTCTTGATACTCGTTATAGGTAGCAATCTTGGCTTACTTATGAATGGGTCAATCTGGGTTGTGTTTAGCTAAAAAAAAAAAAAAAAAAAAAAAAAAAAAACCTCAGATGGAATAAGATCACCCAAAGTTTATTTTATCCGTACAACCTTTTAAATCATTTTATGAAAAGATGAAATTATTATTGTATTAAACATAATACTCTAGTAGTTAAACCTCACCTTGTTCTCACACGAGAGGTAACTCTCCCCCCAGCCACCAGAAACAAGTTGTTTCTGCAATAGAAAATTACAAGCCTTGCGAATGCTATCGCAATTAGAGTAGTTCCTCCCACCAGCCACTAGTCCTTCGATTCCAAACCATGTGCCATAAGTGAAGCAAATTCCCCAAGTACCATACCTAGTGAAAGCAACATCTAACCATGTTACCAAGAGGATATTATTGAGTGTGAGTTTTCATAATGATTAATGCTTAATAAAATAACTAAATGTACCAGAACTAGTGTGTGGTTGTAATAGTCGTACAATGGGATGTTTTGATGTTTAACAAGTTGTGATAATTTAAGAAAATAGATTAGCAACAATCTTTTGAAAAGAAAAAAGGTATCTCAAACCAGGTTTTAAGAAAAGAGTAAATAAGTAACTTTATCTCTCACCATTAGAGATTACTAATCCAAAACTTATTATTTGACCCCAAATAATTAATAATCGTAAGAAGAATCTGTTTATTCAAACATGCAAAAGCTAGTTACTGCAGCTTCAAGTAACGATAATCAGATACTCATAAAAAGAGGATGGATGACAATCGACAAACCATGAACCATCTGATTGCTGCTCTTTTTCGATGAACACAACGGCTTTGTCAATGCATCTTTGCACTTCATCTCTTCTATGATTAGGGTATAATTTTTTAAATGCTGCCAAAGCTTGAACTGCAGATGAGGTACACTCTAAGCAGCTGAAAAACATATAACAATGGTAAATAGCATAATGATTCAAATATAAAAAAACAATAGAGTTGAGGATCTGATTCTTACGGGTAGTCAATAACAACGTTACCAAAATTTTCAACAGGATTTAGCAACTGAGTAAAAAAGTAGTGACAAGTCAGATAGAATGGAAAAAAGGGTCAACAATATTGTTAAAACAAATGGATTTTAGTCATTGCTGATTGCGGCACCTCCAACCATCTGTAGGATCTTGTTAGTTCATATGCTGCAAAACTACCATCTGTATTCTGCATGGGCGTAGAAACAGAAGAGCTTTATTCTTCTTAAAATTTTATTGGATTTGGGTTTATAATCTTTTAATTAGTAGTTTGTGGCCTTTTAAATAGAATAAAACTGGAAAACATTTACCTGTAAAGATAGAATAACTTTAACAGCATCAAACAGTTGCGTTACGCCTAATGGCTTACCAACGGTTCTTGATGGAAATTTCGATAGCATAAGTGCGGCCTGATATGGAAAATTGTTAATATTAACATAATGCAACTACATAGGTGATAATAGTAAACGGAAAATTTATATATGCTAAAAGCATTCACTTTTAACCCTTCAGCGGTGCAGTCTGATACAATCCATGGGCAATCTGCAGTTGAAAATGACCAGCCACCTTTTGAAATGTGACGATACCAATGACTGGGATCACCAGGGGCATTATCTAAGATCTTTACAGCAAGAAGCAACAGTTACCATCGTTTAAAACTATGCGATGACTAGTTTCAAGCTGTTAATGATTGGGAGAATCACCTGTGACCTTTCCAGGAACTTGTGTGCTTTTTTAAGCGTTTGACCAAATTCTTCAATGAGATTTGCCGAAACAATAGCTTGAATGGCAAATCCGGTATCCCATGTTTGACTTCCGTTACAACCCTGAATGAGGTGATAATGTGTTCATAGAATTCAATAGAACTCCCAGTATACGTTATTACTGAAGTAATATTAACTTTTAACCACAATTCATATCTGAAACTGATTATCCATACAGAAAATGGGCCAAACTAGATCAGCTGGTAAAAAGTTGCGCAAAGTGTATTTTTTTGGGTAAACATGGGTTTCCGACTCGACATTGCGAGCCGACTAATCCCACGGCGACTATCCTTTTTGGATAGCCCGGAGTCGGCGCAGGTGAACCTCCGTGGCCACAAGGGGATTAATTTTCTCCCCGTTGGATTCGAACCCTTACTCATGTAATATTAACTTTATTATGGTGTATAATATTTTACACTAATATTAACTATTTGGCCAAAATCTGGTTTGCTAAGATTGCTACTCAACCCCTTTTTTATGCGCACAAAAGTTACCAACTATGACCTGTTATCCAACCCGTCTGACCCACCAACAATGCCACCACTAATTACTTTAAACAAGTCAACTAAAAAGCTTGTGATATTATATACACACATTCATTTTCATGCCATCTTCAGCAAGCCATAGACAATCATGTATTCTTGGGAGATGAAGCTTGAAAGCCTCTGAGTTTGGATCTTCTACCCAGCAACAAAGCATATTTAGCACCTGAGCGACGCAAGTACTATTAAAATGCGAAAGTTATAAAGAAAATCGTACAAAAATCTACATATGACTTGCTTACTTTGTTTACTGATGATATGCATATATATTGAGTATTCTCGTCTTCATAATGAATATGTTCCATTACACGTTGAAGAGCCTTTTCCCTTATCTTCTTACCGGGCCATTTCATTAGAATCGGTTCCATAATCTTGTCGATTGTTGCCCAAATAATGTCTTGGATGAAAGGGTGTGGACAGTATAGATCTTCCTGCATAAATATGTAAATGTGAAGAATGGTGAAAATAAATTGTAAGACACCAAGAATTAAAACGTATACTAACCTTTGCACACATATTCCTTGCTTCATTCCAATCTATATTTTGATAAGGGAGTGTAAATAGTTCAGCTCTCAAAGCCAGAACCGTAGGCGTGATGGGACCCACAAATCTCTTTCCGTATAAATATGACATAGGCAAGTATACCATTCTAGCATGACACCATACCTTGCCTGTAATTTCCCCATACATGTCAACATATGTATATGCATTCACATAGAAATATCATAAGGAACAGAAAGGGAGCCACCTGGATGCAGCGGAAGAATGTATGGTAACAACCATAACTCTGGGGGGAATGGGTTGTTTCCAGACCACTCGTATGCTCCAAGTACCTATAACCAACTTGGATAACATAAGCAAGAGCTTAAGAAAGTTGAAAACGGACAGGCATTAGACACAAGTTCCATACCGAAAGCCATAGCTTTCCCCAAGATGGTGTAGCGGTTGCACCACCATGGTCCAATATCCAAATCCGTGCCATCTCTATTGACTCCTTGTCATTGTTGACACCAAGCAGTCTTAAGGAAACATAATTCAAGACGCTACAAAACATGGTGCTATGACCTTCTATATGCAGACCCCATCCACCATCTATATTCTGTATTTAACTAGCACAGGTTTAATATCCTGAAACACACGATAGAATATACAACATAACGGAAGAACAAGATTGCGCTACACATGCCTGATGATTGTAGATGTAACGACAAATCTCTCTTTTATGTTCACTGGATAAGACTGAATCGAGTGCTCCGGTAACACTTAAAGTAATAACCTAGAAATATTACACGTAATGATATACAACTTTAGAAGTGGTAATTTTGCCGCAGTTTCTTATAAGTGAGATGATTCATTCTGCTTTATCTCTAATCTGTCAAAATTTGTTGAAAAAGGTTGTAGCGAAGTAGCATACAAACAATCATATCACTTTCATTAAAAAGTTATATTATTGTAACATGCAAATATGCAATATATACCTTTTGCAAGTTTATTTAGCATATATATTTTTGTTAGGGAAATTTTAAAAATTGAAAAAATTACTAATAAGCCAAAAAGTTTTATCAACTCAACTCGTGTGCCCCGCTTTTTTATTTATTATTATTATTTTTTTTTTTTTGAACGGCACTCGTGTGCCCCGCTTAACTTACCAAACCAGGCAATAGAAACAAAGGACCTCCGTTATCGCCTGGCCAGTGGCCATCGTCTGCTTGGAGAGTCGAATGAAAACCTATAGCTCTTCTTAGTACATTTGCTACCTTTTCCTCTGTGATATCGTCCACATTTTTTATCTCGACTTGTGGTGGGACAGAATGGTGTTGATTTTCCTTTGCAAACTATTATTCTCAAAAATAACAAGGAACACGTTAAAAGTTTCTACGGTGACATATAATCAGTTTGGTTTTATGACGTTCGAGTTCCATAAATCAAACCTGAATGCGCATGAGCATATCCGAACTATGTTTTTGTTTGAACCGCTTCTCTTCAAATGTTTTCCGGGCCTCCTCGACCTCAGTGATTTCCTCTAGAGAACCTAGCTCGGGATCAAACTCCCAAACTTGACGCCCATAGTGATCGTTGGTAGAACGGAGCCAGGGGCTTCCACCCTCACTAACTTTCAGTTTCCACATCTTTTTTACTTTTGAGCAACGATAAAGCAAAATGATCAGTGGCTGGTTGTATTGGTATCTGCTGGACAAGAAAATTTTCACATAAAAATAGTATAACAAACTCATGAACTGATATGTTAGAGATCAGATGTTAATTATGTACACAAACATGCAAATATATCCCATGTATGATGTACATGTAAATACATGCATACATGTGTGTATATAAATTGCTTTAAGTACTACAAAAGCAAAAAATCAAAATATCTATTTGGACAATTATCGATCATCTACCATATTATACTCAAAGAAAAGTAACCAAAATCTCAAACCTCAAACCCGCAACGATGTTGATCCAGACATGTTTATTGTAAGTCGATGTTAATTATCATGCGCGTCTGCTTTTTGTTCCGTTTTAGTTCAAGAACATGTTGTTTGGTTGCATGAGACGACTAAAATTGTGAAAACGAGTGGAAGAAAGTAATAGTAGGATTCGTGGATTTATATCTATCTTATATATTAAATCAAAATGATACGTAAAAAACAAAGCACTTGAGATAAGCAAATTGTGGCCATATATGGGTTATGAGGAAAAATATTCCTTTCCTAAACCCCACTAAGTACTGATTGATCACTAGTGTACCGGAAACCCATGTCTTGTGTGGTTTTAAGAAACTTGTTCGTACGAAACAACTTCAGTCATTTTCAAATCTATACTTTCATTTTCAAAGAGATTGAATACTTATTTGAGTCATTCTAGATATCATTGTTTCTTATTTTAGTAATACACTATACGAGTATTCGTGCATAGCGACGAGACTTTTTAGCGGCAAGTAATTATAGCTACGATATTTGGGTTAAGTGTTTAGGGTAACATTTATGCATACGACGTAAAATAACCAAAATGGAAAACATGCAATAGGTTAACTAACATGTTAACTTCATTAAGGATCCGGAGAGCTAGTGGCGGACCCAGCCGGAAAACGATGTTGTTGCCAATTTTATCAAGCGAAATAAATCGATTTGTCAGTTAGTCAACCGATCAATATGTCGGGTCGGCTCAGATAGGGTTTGAATGGCTCCATTTTAACGTTATTTTACAATTAATTCAAGCACCATACATATATCTTAATTAACGGTAAGTCTTGATTTCTGTAGTAATACTACGTAATTCTTTTATCCTAAAAGTAAACAAATAATAGTCCTTTTTAATACGGAACAATTATCATCATTTCTATTAAAATAGCAAAAAAAACAAAATTATCTTACTTAAAAACTAAATTTTATCCCACGCTAAAAAACGAAATACTGATCAATGACCCCACAACAATTTTGACCACTCTTTAAATAATCTTATCTTGTTCGTTTACTATTTCCCATCTTCTTCCCGAGCTTTGACAAAATTCCGGCTGGTTTATTTTACCAGGGTAAAAACCCTTTACCCAAAAAAACTCCGATCTGTTTTTTTCTTTCCTTTCTTCCTTTTTCTTTCTTCCAAATGAACCTAAGGTAGTTCCCTATATATTTTCAAGGTAGGTCCTAAATTATTTTATACATCAATTCTAAATGAATATGGTGTCTAAGGTGGTTCTCGGGCACCACCAACAATGCTTGTAGGTCCACCCCTGCAGGGAGCAACACCCAGATCAACACACAAAGTCATATCAACAAGCATCTGACTAATTAATCGCACAATGAATTGACTTGAACGTTAATTTCATTAAGGGCCCATGATGCACATCCTGACCAATCATACAATAAGTTAACTGAAATGTTAATTTCATTAAGGATTCAGGGCAAAGCACCTTGAGCATCACACATTTAACATTCAATAAATTGACCTGAGTGTTAATTTCAGTACGGGTTCAGGGCAAAACACCCTTACCAGACATACAATAAATTGAGCTGAGTGTTAATTTCATTAAGGTTCCAAGATGAAACACCCTGACTGATTAGAGAGATAATAAATTAACAAGAATGTTGATTTCATTAAGGAACAGGGTCTGGTCATCATACAGTTGACATACAATAAATTGACTTGAGACGTTAATTTCATTAAGTATCCAGGGCACAAAACCTTGTTCACACAAAGACTCAGGTTGTTGACAGAAATTAAGGCATCTCTAAGTCATCGGTCTTCTTAGCCTGCAGTTCTCTGAAAATAATTGTTTTCTCGCGTATAATAACTTCTTTGTCCTGAAGAGCCTCTTCAAGCTTGGCATCCAGCGAGATTTTTTCTACATGCCAATGGTCTTTTTCGAAAGCTAATAGGCCAACCCTCGGCCTGCCGGGTTGTCCTCAATTTGACTACCTCCTCCACAGTTGAACTCTTCAGTTCAACCTTCTAAAGCAAATCGTTACACCCGCAAACGATGTCCATCACAGCTCGATCTATGGACCCTTAAATATCAGTTAGGGATCAAAATTCACTAGAAGCCCTGCTGAAGGAAGGTACAATAGACCTAAGGTGCGATCAGAAGAATATTTAGCAATAGGAACTCCTTCTCCCAACACGGTGCAGAAGGGCAACGTCGAACACTACACTCTTGGAACTATAACCCCTCCATGACTAGCATCACTACGTGGCAAAGCAAAACCAAAGCTTGTTACAACATCTTACAAAAAACATTGTTAAATTAAACAATACAAAAGCACAACGGCTACTGGCATACCAGAATGAAGTCCCTAAAGAATCAATTAATTCTTGGACATCCCAACCTCTAGAAGTAGCAGGAGCTTCTGTTACTGCAAAAAGGCTTCAGTAGCTAGGTCTACTCTAGTAGCAGTGCTTTACAACCATATTTTTCTACTTCACATACATCATCGATTATTGTGCGTATATTTACTGCGACATCACCCAGGGCGCTAGAGTCAACCGCCCCTGGACGTTCGGTAAGATATTCAAGTTTCTTACCAACATTACTACACTTATGCTGGTGGGACTCAAAAGCAATTTCTGAAGAGGACATGACCTCTGAAACCCTCTTATTCATCTCATTGATGCTACACAAGGTAGCACATTCCACCACCTAAACGATAAGAGTTTCAGTCACGAAAGCTTTAACTACCACTTCACCTGAGGCAGTGAGACCCTATGATAAAACTTCATCAGTACCACCCTCCACATCTTCCACTTCATGGTCAACCTGAGCATCATTGCCAGTAATAACTCTAAGCATAAAAGGAGGAGGAGTCATAGCTAAAAAGGAAGGGAAACGTTGTATAGTTTTGGATAAAAACGGTTTTGGCTTAACTTCCCATGTGTTTTGGCCCTATTAATAGGCAAAGATGAGAGTTAATGGGTTGCACGTGGCAACATCCCAACGGGTAACATGCTCCATGAAACAAGCACGTAAAATTTACGCCTTGTCGCTCATTGACGTCATGAACAATTGATAGGACGAGCTCAAACGTCGTCTAAACGGCGATTTGATTGCCTTAAGGTCATTTCACAGAGGTCCCTTGCCTTTCCGAAGCAAAACATTTAATGCGAGAGATGCGCAAAATCAAGATCGCAATAAGTGCAAATCATATTAGTCTTAGCTTAGCTAGCTGTGCCCTGGAAACTTATGAGACCAGTCTTAGCCTTACCTATCGCGACCTGAAAGCGCATAGACTTGGGGGGACTCTGTCCTTAACTTGGAAACACGTAACCTGAGACAGAACCCTGGTAGTATGGCACGAACTGGGGGGGGGGGGGGGATTTATTTATTAGTCCAACATCATACCACTAGCCCATACTATAATACTAGAATGGGGGGACTTAATAGTGTATCAATGTTAATGGACCAAGCCCACGAAATATACTCCTAAGTCAAGCCCAACACAAACATTCAATAAGGCCCATTATCAACACTTGATAAAGCCCTACTACATTCTCAGGATATACCTAACCTGGAAGACTTCTCAGACTGTGTACTTGAAACGCATGGGAACAATCTCTCAAGTGTCACTAATAGTTAAGATGTACAATCTAACATATGTCAGTGCGGACACACAACATGCATTATCTTGTACGAATGAAGGAGGGGAGAATACATATCCTCAATGTCTGCTCATCAGATGATCAACGTGTGGCCTCTTCATAGCTGTTGATCATCCATCAATGGTTTATACAAATAGATGGCATCACACACCATTTACAACTCACTCGAAGTCTTTCTACTTTTTCATACTATTCTCACGTAGTAAAACACACATCACACTATTTTTTGTGAGCGTTACCCAAGTTCGTAATTTCTAATAATATCTTTGTTACACCCGAATCCCATAAAGGTATTAATATAATGCATAAGTAATAGTATTATATGTTTTTAGAATGTATTTTAAGTGAAAATGGTTAAGTTATAAAGTAGAAATATAAAAATGTACTAAGATATAGGAAGTTATGTGGTCAACCTATGAAGAATGAGACTTGGAGGATTAAAACTGCAAATAAGCCAAAGTTGAAATGGATAATTATCCATTTTACTGGTAATTACCAAAGAATTAGATAAAAAGGTGCTAAAGCTGGTTTACAAGAGGAAAAAAAAAAAAGGAAAGATGAGACTTCTCATTTACTACCAATTTGATCAAGAAATATTATTCTAATTAAGTTATCAAGAGTGGAAATTACAAACCTAACACAAGTAAGTAATATTCCCATTTCAAATTTAAGGTTCTTGAGGTGGAAACTGGTAAAAGGATTAAAGTTTAGTAATTTACGAGGTCTTTAGCCCGCGCGTTGCCGCGGAGTGAATCAAGATCAGCTTTCCTAGACGTTGTCTTTGTGGTGTATTCAAATTTGGATCATCTTCACAAATATGCATAGGCACTTAGGCAGTTTAAAATAAGTAATATCCCAAACACTCCCTAAGTTCACACATCTATGAAGTTTCAAATTCAGAGAAAGTATAACTGACTTTAAAATAAGCAATATCCCAAAAACATTAACAAACTTGTTGCCAATTGCAAACAACGACCAAACTGTGATCTCATCGTCGTAAGAAACAAAATTATGTCAACCCGTTGATATGGGATGGTGTTGTTTGTGCATTGGCCTGAACCAAGCCAAGTAGATAACATAACTAAATCATTATAATGCATATTATAGTAGGCAATAAAAATAACAGATCATGTGTTTGGGTGTATGATGAACATACAAAAATGGTAAAAAAAAAAAAATATGTAAACTGTACGGCCGACAATATAAGGTACCACAAATGAAACAATTGACTCCAAACGACTTATTTCTTCTCCAATATATCTGAAATTCTTTTAATATATTTGAAACTCTTACAGATCTTGAAGTAGACATTATACAATGACTTTCAAATTGTATATAAAAAGGACATTGGATGAATAACGGGAACCTTAATTCTTGACAAACGAATGGTGGCAAAGCATATAGGGCAAGGCTCACATGAGGCGTATATGTCACAGTCTGAAAGGTGGTTGCTGCTACACCGTGCACCTGTATCGGATAACGGATCACTCCCCATTCTTTGTCTGATTCAAGCAGTTCATTTACATAAACTCCTACATCCGAAAGCCCCAATGAAAATTGCCTTGGATTAAAGCAAAGCCAACAATATATAAATAGAAATCTATGGGCATAACAATAAGAATGATTTAGTTTGCTAACATGACATGGTACGTCACTCATTAAACACAAAAGGAACCACGCTATCTGTCAAAGCATGGTAACACATTTCATGATTATCATCTCTATTCAAAATGTATCATTTCCTCAACCTTTTATATTTTCATCTTATCCTAAAATTTCACACGACATTTCCTTTTCACAACATATCCGAATAATTAAAACTGTCACAATTAGCAGACTTTGACATAACTTATTGTCTTTTAACACATCCTATAATACAAACTACTACAATTAACTAACAAATAATTATAGCCTTTGTCTGATAACGGATCACTCCCCATTCTTTGTCTGATTCAAGCGGTTCATTTACGTAAACTCCTACATCCGAAAGCCCCAATGAAAGTTGCCTTGGATTAAAGCAAAGCCAACAATATATAAATAGAAATCTATGGGCATAACAATAAGAATGATTTAGTTTGCTAACATGACATGGTACTTCACTCATTAAACACAAAAGGAACCACGCTATCTGTCAAAGCATAGTAACACACTTCACGATTATCATCTCTATTCAAAATGTATCATTTCCTCAACCTTCTATATTTTCATCTTATCCTAAAATTTCACGCGACATTTCCTTTTTCACAACATATCTGAATAATTAAAACTGTCACAACTTAGCAGACTTTGACAGAACTTATTGTCTTTTAACACATCCTATAATACAAACTACTACAATTAACTAACAAATAATTATAGCCTTTTATTATTCGACATAAAATCAATCCAATCATCATTTGTCCTATTTACTCCCTATCATTCTACACTATCTCCAAAAAGTAAAGAACATATGAAATAAATTAGATTATCCAATAGCATAAACCAACACATAAAGCAGAGATACTCACTCTAAATTCATAAGGAGTTTTCCTTTTAAACCTACTACTAAAGAAACAGCTTTCTGAAGAAGACTTAGGATACATCTCTAATACACTCGTACAGTAGTTTGAGATTTATGAGCTCTGTAAATCTCTTACAAAACATTAATAAACCCCTTATATTATGAGCATCACCAATTTTACCTATTTCGGATGCTATGTCATCAGTTGAACACAATTGCACACCATTATAGCATAAATGTGATAGTATTGGGTCATGCACAGTGAGATGTAGAGATCAAATCATACAAAAAAGGCACACCATAAAAACCGTAACAAAAGTTGAAACTGAAAGTTGATTGTAAAAAAACATGCATACATATGCAATAAAAACGAAGCGATAGTAAAGCAGCTAAAAAATTCTTATTCGCCTTGGTTTTCAGGGCTGCTTGGTCCCACATGTTCAGTCGTCGCAGCACCATTGAATAAAGGGCTGGTCATGTTCAGTGCTCTGCAACTGGCCAAGACGCCTTTGCATTGACCAAGACATCTTTGCGCAGATACAGAGGATGTTTCTTCGTCTTTTTATACATTCCCCATCTTGCCTTTTACATCCTCTCAAATAGCACAAAGAAGGCACACCTATAAAAACAAAGGAAAAAGGTAAAAGCGAAACATGGCTGTAAAAGAAATGCGTACACAATTACATGATAAAATTGTAATCCAAAAATAGACAGTACCACGAAAACAACGAAACATAAAAAATAATAAAAGAACCTTTTTTACCTTGAGTTGCACCTCCGATTAATTCCACACACGGATAAACAAAGTGCCAGCAGGATTTTCCGCCGCAAACTGCAGTCAAAAAACTTTATTTCGTTTTTTCCTTCTATCATAATTTTAGAATAGGTTAAGAGGTGCTGCAATATTCCCAACGTTGTCTGCGGACTGTCAAAGCAGGATCAACCGCAAATGGAATAGCTTCCAGAATCTTCCAGCCAGGAAGTTTAAGGCGAAGAATGCAATCCTTGGATATTGACACAGATGAGCTGCTACTTCCCGCCATCATTTGGACTAACAACATTCTCGTTCTTGGTCCGATCCTTCCCTTTTTTCTTAGCTTTCATCCCCATTCTGTTTAGGTTGGTCTTCTATCAGATCAGTAGCCTTTTTGTCTTTAGCAGACTCTCATTGTTTCGTTTTAGTTTTGGATTTACTTTCTGAAGGCACATTAGGTTGATCATCTTCCCTGTTGAACCAACAGATAAATTCATAAATACGCGTAATACAAAAGATCTTGATTTTATAATATTAATATTAATAAAAGATCAGTCTCATTTTGGATTGAAATATGCATTTTATATGTCCGCTTAATACCGAAAGAGCAAAAAAGTAACAATTAGGTTAGCAACGACACTATTTTTGCAGAACAATCAACAAAAAAGTAACAGTTAGGTTAGCAATTTAGTTTAGATCTATAGTATGCATGAGATAGATTCCGGATTAAAAAAGAACTACCTGATCCATTGTCCATAAATTCATTTTCCACATTTCTAACTGAGGCTCGCTTACTCTGCCTATGAAAGGCCCTGCGCCGGATGCCAATTCCACCTGTGATTAAAAAAAGGTTACTTAGTACAATCTGATAACAATCTATATAGCATGTGGCCAACCGTACCATTATAAAAGGTTTTATTTTTTGCTACAGTTGCAAATAATTTATTTTAACACTTTTGAACCAATCTTTACCCTAATGTTATAAGTTCATAGTAGGTATCCAACCCAAAGTTTCTACTAACCTTGGCTTTCATTACGTGTGCTCAACGAAATTCAAGTATTGATAAGTGATAACATATAACAACTTTATTTTATTTTTGCTAAAAAGGAAATTATTTCAGGTCTATCAAACTATGCCATGCCTAAATTGACCCATTCGGAAAATTAGTTTGTTGACCTTAGATTCTGATTGTACTGAAAGTGTAATAGAGAAGTTATTGAGCATACGAACAACTGAAACCATTGTTGGCCTAATGTAAACATTTTTTGCAATTTGCATTTGCTAATGTATATAGCAAAATGCACGTGTTCAATATTTTAAGGGAAGCTGCAGGCAGTTAATTATCGATTCTCATTAATGTCAGTTACAAAAACACAATAGCAAAATGTAAACATTTTGTGCAATTTGCATTTGCTAATGTATATAGCGCATTTTACAGGCAAGTAAATCCATAGTTCATTACCTATTATCTGTCAGGCTGCGCAAGTGAAAGATTTGTTCTTCTTTAGAACTGAACATCCCTCATATGGCATTAGGCCAAAGATAATTTCGCCACATAGTTCATTACCTTTGCAACACAGTGTAGCCTTCGAGTCCAACCCTAGTGGCAGCATATGCAACTTTGCTACTGCTTCTCAATCTAACTATATCACCATTAGGCCAGCAGACAACTGCTAGTTCCCCACATATGAGAGACAAAGTAAGTGTATCCCATCAAGTGGGTACCTTCAACTATAAACAATAACAAAAACTGTAAAAATGAATCCTCAGCAAACCAACAAATCATTGTTACAACAAAACTGATAGCTACTTGAAACCTAATATGAGCCAGCCTCTTAGTAAACAATAATCCTATTAACGTATCTATATACTCCCTTCTTTTCAATTAGTAAAATATTTTGCTAACAGAGTTTAAAATTACCAAAAATAATCCTTTTTTCTCTTTAGTTACAAATCACCACCACTACATGTACACAATCATTAGCATTTCCTTTCAGCCATTCAAAGCAACATACCAAAATTCAGTTTCCTAATCAAAGAACTTTTTCTGCTATTTTTATCAAACCTACTTATTCTTATCAAAGTTATAATATCAGTATTTTGGAATAACCAATTACCAACCTCGTCATTCAATAATGCTCAAATAACCCACACACAACCAAAGGAGCAGCTTATCTTCTTTATCAAAATGAAGTAAGCACATCGAAATACCCCATCAATCACAAAGAGTATAATATTAGAAAAGCTAAGAACATAAACTAAAATAGTACTTGATCATGGTGTTTAGTTTTGGATTCAAAAAACTTGCCATACCCTTGGCCTACCTAAACTAATAAAACCTTACCAAGCTTATTGTTTAATAAAATCAAATATAGTTTGCAAGAGGAGTAAGGTCACAATTTCATAAAAACTAAGACAGTTGGTAGGATTACTAATGGGTTTGAAACACTGGCTTGAACAAATTAATAAGAATCACTACCGGTCTAACACAGTTCCATAAGCGACTACTTTCCCAATTAAAAGCCACACATTAGCTTCTAAGGTCGACACGGGTAGTTCACAGCTTCCGCAAAGGTTAAATAATTCAAACATTTGAAGCAAATAGACACTGGTAGACAGGAAAAAAGGCCATCAGTAGATGACACACCAATGAATATACATTGATTTCAAATCATCATCATATTGACCGACAAATCACACACAATCGTCATCAAACCAACACAACAGTGATGCCTTTTTTGACTAACCGGCTATATATTGATATTTTAATTTTAATTTCAAGAAAAGCTAAATAATAATAATAATAATAATAATAATAATAATAATAATAATAATAATAATAATAATAATAATAATAATAATAATAATAATAGATTGGCAATGGAGACTCGCCACCCTACCTTTTGCTCTCGGGGGACTTGGTGTGTATTCTGCAGGTGATGTCTTGAACTATGTCTTCCTTGCTTCTAGACTTCAATCTGCCAGCTTACAGACTAAGCTTCTCCTTAGTTCTGGTATTGTGTCTACTGGTCCCTCTTTTGATGATGCATTGTGTACTTTTAATGTGAATATGGATATTGACCTTATGAGTAACCCTAGTGAGATCGCTGCCCCCAAACTTATGAAGAAATTGGCAGATATACATTTCACACGTGTTGCCCAAACGGTTGAATCCACTTTCCATTTATCCTCTAGACAGATGGCTTTATGGAACTCATTAAAAGAGGATTATACGTCAGATTGGCTTAGGGTGGTACCGATATCCGGATTGGGACGGACTATGAATGCCAGGACTTACCGATGTGTTTTGTGTTACCGGTTGGGTGTTCCTCTTTTTACTGTCCAGATGCCATGTTCAGCTTGTTCTAAGGTTTTTCCTGGAGATATTTTTGGAGATCATGTTGTATCGTGCGCAGGCTTAGTTGGTATTAAACATCGGCACAATGTTGTGCGTGATGTTTTTGTTGATATATGTTCTCGGTCTGGAGTTTCAGTTCGTAAGGAGGTGGATATTGGGCTTCGTGGAGAGAGGGACAAAACCTTACGTCCGGCCGATATGTTACTTTACTCCTAGGATGGCGGCCTTGATGTTTGTGTTGATCTTACAGGATCGTCACCTTTGACGCGTTCGTGTATGGTTGATTTTATGCCCGGTCGGGCAGTTATTGAAGCCGCACAACGTAAACGTGTCAAGTATGCAGCTAAATGCGCTGATATCGGATATGGGTTCCTCCCCTTTTCATTCTCTTCTTTTGGAGAACTTGAAAAGGATGCAGTGACCTTATTAAAGCGCATTAGACGATTCTCTATGACCCAAGACATTGGAGCACGTGCTGCTCCACATATTTTTAGTACGATTGGTTTTGCTGTAGCTAGAGGTGTGGGGGCTCAGTTGGTATCTCGGCTCCCCACTAATTTCTTGTAAAATCCTATTTGTTTTTCAATAAAGTGATGATTATAAAAAAATAATAATAATAATAATAATAATAATAATAATAATAATAATAATAATAATAATAATAATAATAATAATAATAATAATAATAATAATAATAATAATAATAATAATAATAAATAACAACCTCCAAGATACCCGGCAACTAACTCATTTTAGAAGTAATGTAGCGTCTGCACATTATGAGACATGATCAAGCAAATCCTTTGTCTGCGTGGCATTTGTTCCAGCCAGTTGTACTTTGGCGTGTTCGGAATGTGATAATTTCCTGAACTTGTAACTGCCAGTCACCATCAAATTTAGACGTGAAATTCAAAGGTGAAAGAGGGTTGCATAAGATAGAAGTTTAGGATCAGTATTTTCACATGACAGGGCCACCTCATTCTATAAGTAAAAGCTATACTAACCTGGTCGATAAATCATACAGATATACAGGACAGTGTACATCCCCAAATATCAACTTTCACACGTATAACTGGCTTTCTAAAGAATGGCATTGTCTGCAATAAGGTTTTATTAAGCCGGATGTAAGCTTCTCAGTGTTCCCATTAGCCGAAACATACAATTCACATCTGCACTAAATAAAACAATAATAATACAAAATCATAAAAGAATAAACACTTAAGGGAGCGTTTGGGATTACTTATTAAGAGTGGCCATTGACTTAAAAGCAGGTTCTAATTTTGGACATGATGTATATCGGTGTCAACCTGACCCGACATAATCTGGCCTGTATTGAAGTGTAAGTGTTGACCCATTTACGTGAGATGTCCAATTTTGTCGCTATCAAAGGTAACATTTGTTATCACTTACCAATGTGCCTTAAATCCAAAGTACTTCTTTAATTTAATTAAGGGCAAATGGCACAAAAAGTACCAAACTTATGGTCCATTTCCAATTAAGGTATTATTTTTTTTTCTTGCATAAAAAGGTACCCAACAAATTTTTTTGGCGGATTTGGGTTTTTTAATAACGTTCGTTAAATCACTTCGTTAGTAAATTACATGTTTGGTCCTTGAGTTTGTATAATCATTTCATGCACCATCCACCACCACCCACTACCACCTGCCACCACCATCCGCCACCACCACCTGCCGCCTCTACCATCATCCACCACCACCTACCTCCACCACCACTGACCGTTGCCACCATACACCACCACCACCGTCAGACGCCACCACCACCACCTTAGCAATCAAGTCACTAACAGTATGTTGCAGACAAAAAGTATTATAGTTGTTAATCCATATCAACCAATATCACTGTATATTGCTACTTATTTTATCAATGCCTCTATGATCATGTTTCATTGTATATGAACCAATATCGAAAATCATGCTGAACTTGGTGGAACTTTGAACAAGCACCATCTTAGCAGATTGGTAAGCAACTGCTACATCTTTATTAATTTCTAAAATCCAACTGAATGCCAGTTGTGATTGCCGGCTTGTTAAACATTACCTTGTCTCTTGGGATTATGCTGCTCTTAAGTTTCATGAATTTTATGTCTTGTATTCATGAAGTGCTTGCCCATAATTTTGTCCTTACCTTTGTATTGTTTGAATTAATGTCAACCAGTATGCCATTCTGAAGCCCTTTATGCTGAGGCGTGTTAAAAAGGATGTTGTTTCCGAGCTAACCGGGAAAACTGAAGTTATAGTTCATTGCAAACTGAGTTCAAGGCAACATGATTTTTATCAAGCTACAAAGAACAAGATATCTCTTGCTTATCTGATTGACAATAACCGTGGACATCTGAACGAGAAAAAGATTATGAACTTGATGAATATCGTCATTTAATTACGAAAGGTAATTTTCTATCTTCTTTCAATATCTCTTGCTTTCTTACTTCTCTAAACGGTGAACATCAACCTTTTTCTATTTAATCCGTCGTATTTACTTATGTTCTCTTTTATTGTAGGTTTGCAACCATCCAGAGTTATTTGAGAGAAACGAAGGAAGTTCGTATCTCTATTTTTGCTGAGATACCAAATGTACTTCTTCCACAAGTCTGTTACTTTTTTAAAGCTTGGATATATCATATTGCTTAAAGGAGGCAATTTTAACCCATTGTTCTGGAATCTGGAATGGACTATATCGGGTTATATATACCTCTAGCGGATCAAATGAGTAAATCCTGTAAACGTAATTATACATGGAACGGTTTAAATGGGTTAAACAGGTTAAAATTGACATGGAGTGTGATGCTTACAACAGCTTACAACCTCTTAGTCTCTTTATAAATTAGAGAACTAGATTTGTAACAAAATAATACAAGTTCCCCTCATGTATTAAATACATTAATTGTTTAGTTCAAAAAAACAAAACAATGTTTGTACAAGTTCTGACCTGACTCGTTTCGACCAATAGCCAACTTGACCAATTCACCACCTCTGAATTATTATTTTATATCTAATTGAGTTGTGAAATCTCAGATAAATCACCTACCGTTAGCACGACATTGCATTTAGTTAAATGAATTGAATTATTTTGCTATTTGCTTAGACTTGATTAAAAATGAGATACTTCAAGTGGAATCAATATTATTCTTTTAATAGGATCATATTAACAAATACTACTGGGATAAATCTCCAAAGTTATTTACCTTATCCAATCTATGTAATACAAAACTTTATGATGGCCAGCCTCTTGCTTTTCCATTTCTTTTCCTGTTGAACGAAAACTCAGTGTCTTCTCCTCTATGAAGCTTGTTGATTCGCCTAAATCACTCGTACCCTTAGCAATCAAGTCACTAACCGTATGTTGCAGACAAAGATGTGTTCATTGTCCTGGTACCATGAAGAAGTGTAGGAACTAGGAAGTCTTACTGATATCAAAAATTCACTTGAGAACGCGAACGATAAACTGAAGATATGCGTGAAGAATCAAGAATTCTTGAATTGGGAATTGCAACAAGTTAGTAGAAAAAACAGAGGAAAGAATGGTAGAATTAGTAATGGTGAAAATGATGTGTGTAATGTGTTTGATGGAATGTCAGTGAACAAGATTCTTAGAAATGAGGGTAGAGTTAGTAATGGTCCCCCTTCCCTTAATACCCCTTAATGGGGAGAGTATCATTTTTTATACCTTATGGATATAGAGGAAACAAGGGATTTTGATGGGCACCACCTAAAAAATTATTAATATTAAATGGCAATCCCTCCACTAAGAGGAAAAAGAAACACCCCCTAAATCCATAAACACTAGTTATTTGGCATTTCAGTAATTCTAGTGTTTAAATTACACATTAAGATGGAGGTAGCTTTGATGGTTCCCAACAAGAAAAAGAGAAAAGAAAAGGAAAACAAAATGAGAGGTGTGGACAGTCTTTCATGGATGAGTTGTTTTTTTCTTTTTCTTTTTTAATTAATGCAATATTATGTAGAGTTTCAGTCAAAGGTAATTTAGGAAAAGAAACAAAATACATGAAAATGGATATTTTTTAAAGCACTGTGCAATAGATATTCTTTAAAGCACTGTGCAAAGTCAGTAAATAAAGTGAAATGGCAAAAGATACTTGAAAGTTGAAATGGGGTGTCATAATTTAATGCGTCATGATTTTTCAATTCAATTGAATTTAGAGAACACATATACTTTAGTGTCTTTTAAAGGGATCCAACAACATAATACATCATCAATTGCAATGCAAAAGAGCTGCCTATTTTATTTAGACCCCTAGCCCCCACATGGCTAGTTTATTTGATATTTATTAGGAGTGGAAACGAGCCGAGTCGCTCGTGAAAAGCTCGGGATCGGATCGGTAAAAAGCTCAAACGACCCGAGCCTAAATGAGCTCGAGCCTAAGTTTAGGCTCATTTAATAATCGAGCTTGAGCTCTATACAAAAAGCTCGAGTAGGCTCGCGAGCCTAAACGAGACCTAGAAATATATAAGTATATATATTGTCTATACGTATAAACGAGTTTAAAAGTAGCATACGAGCTCGAGCCTTATATAATTAACGAGTCGAGCCCATTTTAACTTTGTCTCTTTAAAACATCATACAAATTAGTCGAGCCCGAGCTCGAGCTCGAGCTTTTGAAAATTTTCACGAGCCGAGCTCGAGCTCAAAATATTAGGCTCGAAACGAGCTCGAGCTCGAGCTTTATATATATAAACGAGCCGAGCTCGAGCTCTGGCAGGCTCGGGCTCGGCTCGGCTCGTTTTCACCCCTAGGCCTGTCCTGTTTGTGCTATTGTCATCTACTAAGCTTGAATCATGAACTCGGTCAAACAGCATTTATATGTTCATTGACTTCATTCAATTCATTGATCCTTTGTTAGAAAATTAGTGTAAATTTCAATTTATCTATATTTTAAATCTTTAAATATACGTGGTCATTAAAAGATGAACGTTTAAAATGATCGTACTCTATTCATTACAACCTGTAAAACCAAAAGTTTAATGTTCCGAGCTTTTTCTTTTGGTTACATGATTGCTATTTATCTTTTTTAATTAATAGACATGCAGTCATGCAGATGTCATTCAAAGTTAATTGAGATACAGTAATATTTTTCTCTTTTTTTCATTATAATTTCTCTCAAGCTATTTATGTATGCATCTAATCATTTTTAGTTTTTGGATTCAACACTACTTAATCTTCTATTTCGATCAATAATGTCGATGAAAAAGATTTAGCGTTCATTGTTTTGTTGAAAAAAAAATTAAATAACAAAAAAAGATTTATCATGCAAGATTTTTGTAAAGACGATGAATAGATGATGCATTTTTCTTCATAGTATAGCAAAGTTTATATCAGAAATGAACATATAAATTTGCATGGACCCGCAGAATTTTTAGAGCTCAAATATTAAACTAAATGTGCTCATAACGATAATTATTAATTAAAAGTTGACAAAAATTGTTTTCCATAATTCCATCGCCAGGAAATCATTCTTTGTAACACGCGTATTTATTGACTTGCATAGACAAAAACTACAAGTAATTATGTACGTTTCACTCATTAATGAAGCTAACTCTAAACTAGGTTGATTTTTATGAATGTATAGAATGATCTCCAGAAATTGTACAGGTTGAGTTTTAAATTTTAATATAGAGCATTCATTCATCACGGTTCATTTATAAAGTATGGTGAGATTCATGACAATAATGTAAAGTATGCTGTTTGAAATCTTTATATAAATAATGTAGTAGTACTTGTAACAGTGTAAACAAACACAACTGCATTGTATGTATATAGAGTAGTTTAGATCGATTGGAGCCATGTCGGAGGGGTAAGTGATACTCTAGAGTAGTTTACATCAACCAACACTGTTGGATCTTTCAGGCCCGTGAACATCCCATGCTCGGATATGATCTAATACAATCAAAACAATAAACTTTTCCGTTGTAGCAAGTGAAATCGTATATCAACGGGCTCCAACCCCTTTAAACATGTGACCATATATTATACTTTATTTAGGAAAGTTCCTATAAAAAAAAGAACAAGTTGATAAATTTCGTGCACTAGGTCAAAAAGCCCTTCTTGTATTAAGTATAATAATTGTTGTTTAAAACTAGACATTAATTAAGCAAATGGTTAAGATAACAAAAATTAAAGACCTTAAGCAAAAATTCTAGCTTGGTATTCGCGTCTAGCATCTCACATTCCATGTTCATGGTATTCGCGACCTCCTGTTCATTTTCTCGATTTGACATGGAACCAACGTTTCATATTCGATGGTGAAGTATCATTATAATGTATAATTGACATCCAGGGTAACGAGTGAATCACAACAAGAATCTCCTGGCCCAAGAAGATTAATTGAAAGAGATGAAACATCCAACGTGAACAAACACACCTACTATACTTGTGAGAACATGGAAGCTAATTAAGTTTATAATAAATTATATCTTTCACTTGATATTTTTAAGATCTTGAATTTTTGTTTTCTTAATCATTGCTTAATTAATGTCTAGTTTTAAACAACAATTACCAAGATACATGAATTAAGGTTAAAACACTACTTTAAAAAAAATGTTAAAACACTACTAAAAAAAACCCAACTAATTTATCTACCTTTCCATCATTCTCCCCCTCCCAAGTCCCAACTATCTTCTTCGTTGTGTTCCTCTTCCGAATTGGTCTTTCTCTTTTTCAATTGTATCTTTAAGGTGTCGAACTCCGATACAACTTCTGGCCAATCTTACATCATGTTCGGCCTGAGCTACAGCTTCTTCGGTAATTGGAAACAACATTTGCGTGATCTCATCTGGATATTCTTCTTTATCAAGACAAGCAGAAACTGATTTCCAAGATGTTATCAATTTTCTTTCTCTTGTTGTCAGGGAACGACTTGGTAACATGGGTTTCATCAAGTCAAGATAAAAATCGTTACCTAACCATATAAATCTAACAGGTTCTATACTCATAATGAGCATAGTACTAACATATGTTTGCAATCCACTTTGCCAGTTATTCTTGTCCTCTTTGGGCTTGTTTTTCTTGTCCTTTTGGCAAGTTTGTTTTTCTTGTCCTTTTTGGCAAGTTTGTTTTTCTTATCAAGTTTTCAAATTACTTCGTTTATCGCATGTTGTAATGCTTCGTAACCAACAAGTTCCCCTTGGGAATAAGCTTCACTTATTCCAAGATGCTGATCAGTGAGGTTCCCTAAACCGAGAAGCCATGGGTTATTCCAATCTTGACCATCGACATGAAGTTTCATGCCATATAATGTTTTCCTTTCATAATGAAAGAAAAGTTCCCGGCCGGCAAGTTCGTCTGACCCCTTATACCGTATAACCAGATCCTTTCCGGTGCGAACGTTCTCCAAATGTATCCGTAAGGAGTGTAAGCACGAAAAGAAGTTTTCTGGATTTGATTGGTCAAAAGGGAAGACCTCCCGCCCATTGCCAATATTCAGCATTGGGATGAATTCTGGTAGTGGTAGTGGCGAATATCTTCGTGCCATTAAGAAATAAGAGAAATAGTGAGTGGTGATATAAGAGAGAAAGGAGGAAGGTGGTGATGTTGTAGGTTTTGTGTCGGTGAGGATAGTTGAGAGAAATGGGAAGAGTAAATGATATAAAGTATTAATGGTTGAAATGAAAGTGAAAGGTGTTGTTATTTTCGTAAGGTGGATTAGTTGGTGTATGGTGTAGGTGATTAGAGCTGTTGCGGCTGTGGCGGATGGGGGATGATGAAGAGACAGGAGATGAAGAGTGAGATTAGGGTTTTGAAAGTGAGTAAGGTGGTGATGTCTATCAATGTTTTGTTTGTTTGTTTGTTTGAAAGTGAGTGAGGTTGGTTTATATAGGGAAAGAATGGTGGGTAGAATAATCTTCTTGGGTGTGTTTGCTCACAAACCTTAATTAGCTTCCATGCGTTCCCATAGTAGGTGTGTTTGTTCACGTTGGATGTTTTATCTCTTTCAATTAATCTTCTTGAGCCAGGAGATTCTTGTTATGATTCACTCGTTACCCAGGATGTCATATAAGGCGAATGTTATCATATGTCCCAACATCACTCTAAGTCATGGCCAATGTGGGATTTGCCTAAGGTGTTACATACACCCCCTTAGGGGAATCCCGACCCGGGATTCAAAGGTTTGCCCCACATCCCGTACGGTTTGGAGTGGCTCTGATACCATCTGTAACACCCCGCCTTATAGACCACAATATTGTCCGCTTTGCCCGAAGGCTCACGGCTCTGCTTTTGTGGCCCTCATGTGAAGGCTTCCCTGCATGTCACCCAAGCCAATACTACTCTCACATGAGCACGCTTAACCGTATGGGCGATTAACCGTTAGACCACAAAATGCGTTGTTGTCATATAAGGTGAATGTTATCATATGTCCCAACATCACTCCAAGTCATGGCCAATGTGGGATTTGCCTAAAGTGTTACATACACCCCCCCCCCCCCACCTTAGGGGAATCCCGACCCAGGATTCAAAGGTTTGCCCCACATCCCGTACGGCTTGGAGTGGCTCTGATACCATCTGTAACACCCCGCCTTATAGACCACAATATTGTCCGCTTTACCCGAAGGCTCACGGCTTTGCTTTTGTGGCCCTCATGTGAAGGCTTCCCAGCAGGTCACCCAAGCCAGTACTACTCTCACATGAGCACGCTTAACCGTATGGGCGATTAACCGTTAGACTACAAAACGCGTTGTTGTCATATAAGGCGAATGTTATCATATGTCCCAATATCACTTCAAGTCATGGCCAATGTGGGATTTACCTAAGGTGTTACATATTTACCTAGCATTTGGCGGGAAGGCTTGCCAATTTCTTTGTTGATTTTGTGCTTATTAAATCTGGATAGAAGTAATTTATTGCTGAAATTACCAAGTTGTATGTGTAGTTCAACCAAAGCTTCTTGTGTTAATCTATATATTTATAAAGAATGCGTTCCCATATTGAATGTGAGCATTAATGTCACAAGCCAAGAAACTTAAATATGTGGTTTAAGCTAATGAATTTATTACATTCGGAGCTTATTTTGAAGCATTTAAGACCTTTTAAGCTCAAATGTCTAAAGGCTTGGTTATTGTAATGAAGCATTAATTTGCTCTTAAATTATAATCCTATTTAATGCATTACTCCATTATGCAATAAAGTCAAAAAAAAATTTCTACAACTGGTGCCAAAACTCAACCCGTCCAGTTTTCCAGCCCATTGTACAACTCAACCCGTCCTGTTTTCCAGCCCACTGTTGCATCTCATTAGCTGAAGTAGTCTCTCAAGGATAAACTTCAAGTATTATCAGGTGCAGCTGGATTCGATTATGCATATTACATCGAACTTTGTCTATAAATTTTATGCAATACCTATAATTAATTTCTTTTTTCATAGATGCTTAAAGACCATATTTTGCCTATAAAGAAGTGTAGCATATACTTAAGAAGTTTTTCATTCGAATTTGATGTAATTCTTTGTCATTTTTGTTTTAGTATATCATTATTAAAAAATAACCCATTAGATTTAATCTTCTAATATTATCAGATACCCTGTAAAGTGTAAACTCATCATCATATTAGCTCGATTAGCTCAGGGTATCTGATTAGCTCGATTTGTGCGACCTATGAATTTATCCATTTAAGCTTACCAACTTATATAAGCTGCAAGTTTAAAGAGAGATAAACTCATAAACCATGAAAAAATTACAGTAACAACATACTAGATGTCACAAAAGAGTTGGCCCTAAACTATGTAGTACTTTTGTGACTAGCAAGTTAGTCCAATTTTAAAGCCCATATTATTCTAGTACATAACCAGATTTTTGGGCCCCTTTTTTTTACTACATTTTAAGTTGTAATCACTTCCTGTTCATATGCTTTTTGTACTCATGGCCGGTTACAAAGTTCGTTTTATAATTCAGGTTACACTTGAAACTCTAATGGTTATATCTTTCATATTACATTAAAGAGGAATGATTGTCCCTCACGTTATGTAATACACATTCCATAGAAACAACTTCGATGTACTATGTGTTTTGTTTAAGCACATTTCCATCAAGCACGCCACGCCACACAAAAAGCAGACAACATAGGATTTCTAGTCCGATATTAGCCATTGTTATTTGTTAGTAAGAGATTCCATCAAGCACGCCACACAAATATATAGTTTATCTTTATGAGGGATGTTAGTTGTGTCCACAAAGATGTGAAAATTATGAATTCAAAAGTAAATAGATTATCGTTTGAACCTAGCTAGTTTAACCAGTTTGACATCATATGCACCTCGAACAATAAATTAACCATGTGTGAATTCTTGTTGCAACGATCAATCATTATTATGATGGCTTGTGTTTATTGGAAATACCACAGATAGTGATATGTTGAAAAGGGGGTCTATGAAACACTAGAAAAGGTATAATATTTTATTATATTCTTACGTTTTGAAAAAAGGGGTCTGTGAAACATGCATTTAATTGCTGCGTAAAAATTAATATATCACTAACTATACGATCATATTACCCAACCACCAATGAAACATGCATTTAATTGGGCCCTTTTTTTTTACTACATTTTAAGTTGTAATCTCTTCCTGTTCATATGCTTTTTGTACTCATGGCCGGTTACAAAGTTGGTTTTATTGATGCGTGGGAATTGCACTAGGCTTTACCTCTCGAGGGATCTCGAGAAGCTTACAACCCCCACCAGGCAGTGTACCTGGTCGTTGTAGTATAGTATAGTGACAAGTACCGGGGGATTGATCGTTAAACTCAGGAATAGTGTCGCTAGGATTAGAAAGCCTAAAAACTAGGTCTAGAGGTGAGGGATAATTCTTTTTGTATTTTTATATTTTTATAAAAGTACTTAAAATCTCGGGTTTTTGGAAGAGTGCGGAATTAGTTGCTAGTCAACTAACCCAATAACTAAGATGCAATCAAAATAAAATAACAAAAATGAAAATAAAGCTAATTACTAATGTGGTGTGAACAATATATGGAAAAATTGTGTTTACTTAAATTTCATTACTCCCTAGATATCTTTTACAGGTTAATAGTTTGTTACAATTGCGTGGATGACGGGTTATATTCCCTAATACCATTCGTGGGGTTGCGTACGTACTTCCCCAACTCTATAAGCTCCTACTTCACTCCTATGTCGAGCCTGCAAGAAGCTCCTAACATGGGATCACTAGAATTCGCTCATGCATTAAATACAACCATAAAAACCTAGTACGCATTGGTTCATGTTTCTTAAGACGTTCAAGCATGTTACCCTATGGAATTCTGCCAGTTTTCTTAATCCTAACATCGAAATCATTCATCCGTAACAATTATAAACAAGCAATCAACCCATAATCAACATCTAGGTTTCACTACATCTAAGCAAACACACAAGAGATCTAGCCTAACATGTTAAAATCAAGACAAGCGTAAGATATATTCAAACAACACATAGACATATTGAATGAATTGAAATGATACTTATCTTAATTGAACATGAAAGGTTTCAAAGGGTAAAAACCCTTGAAAATACAGTGAAAATCGTGCTAGGGTTTCTCCAAGTTATCCCTCTACTTGTCGTCTCTTTATGAATGAAAATTACAAAACTATATATAGATTTTCCAACGTGACGGCGTCAAGAAGAGAAATCTGACGCCGTCAACTCGCCGCCCACAATAATATCGGATTGCCTAGATCCAGATCTGACGCCGTCAAGAGCAACTTTCCTCTGTCCGTCACGTGTAATGGGACCATAACGGCCTATGGTGACGCCGTCATGCCCCTAGTGTAAAAACTCTCTAGATCGTCATGGACTCTATCCACTTCACCTCTTGTTTTACTCTTGACGCCGTCATGTAGAATTTGGTGACGCCGTCAGGTACAGTTCCCAACAAATAAAATTAAGACTTTGCCCTTTTCTTCACTTTTATGCTCCAAAAACGTCCAAAATGCTTCCTTTTCCAGAATTCACTCCAAAAGTACCTAAAATCACAAAAGGAACGATTTAGGGCAATATTTGATCAAATAAATTCAATTCCGGGCTTAAATGACCCCCTAAAAACGGATCATTTTTCGCCTCATCATATACCCTTACACTTGAGATTTGCTTGTCCTCAAGCGAATGCGCTTTTATTCTAATCAAAATACAAGTTAAGGGTCATTTAACACTAATATAAAAGTAATTACAACAAATAATCGTTCCACTAAAGACCAAAGACAAGCACGGAGGTCATACACTAGCACCTCACAAATAGTGTTTAGATACTCACATCTCTCGGGTGTAAAAAAGTATATATCACAATATGGAAATGGAAAACATCTCTCACTACCTGTCATAGCAAAATAGATTACCATAGGCTTGGGAAAGGATCAAACCTCCACTACATGACGTAAGCACCTAGGATAAACTATCAAAGAGGTCTTTTAATGGGTTATAACGTTAGGTGTAGGGATATGGAATACACGGTTTTGTTGGATAATGGCAATATTTACTGGTGGCGAGTTAATCATCTTGGTTAATTACATGTACAATATGGCGTTGCTAAGCCAAGACTAGACTCGACTTAAGCTAATAAAGGAAAAATAACAAAAACATAAAACAAACATAGAATAAAACGGGATGGTAGTCCGTATGTTTTTTTTTTCTTTTCTTTTTTCTATTTTTTTTTTCTTTTTCTTAATTTTTTCGATTTTTTTTTTTTTTGCAGACACTCTTACCCTACCATCCAAAATAATACATCATAGGGAATGAACATTCCCCTTACACTTGAATTTTTACATACTTTACAATAAACTAATCTAATAACTCGAATTAAGATAATCAAAACACTTGGAGTACTTTTAAGATTAACGCACATATGGGGGTAATAATATGATGTTCTTCCCCATTAATCCATAACATTAGTACTTTACCCATGAGTCCCAATCGTCCCAAAACAGTATGTACAAGGATATGACTCGACTTAGCAACCATGTAATCAATTAGATAATTAACTAAGGGTTTAAACATGTAACAATAATGCACTAAAGATGAGTGCATACACGGAAGGCTAAGGCGATTTGGGTGTACATTTAAGTGGGTTGTAACAAATTATTCCTTTAAGTAAGATGCTTAAAGTTAGAAACGAAAAGATAGGCTCGGAGGGGTGTACTAGGGGTTTCGTGTACTAAAAATGAGTACAACGCTAATGGTGTGGGAAAAATTAATTGACTTTACTAGCCAAGTAATATGACTTAAATGGTCAAGTAATTATAATATGGGTTTAACACAAGGGTGATCCTAATGCCTCTTATCTTGTAGTAAATCCTACTACACGAATGTAGTCTCACTAGCGGTCTCGGGATGCATCACTAACGCAAGTTCTAGAATCTAAATGCTACCGGTACACTCATAAGCACTAATAGTAAATGCTTTTCCTATCAAATCTAAAGGCGAACCTCACATATTTGGGTGGAAAATTTTTCTGAATGATACGGTTTTGTGCTAGTCATACAACTCATATCCATGAGACGCTTGCTAAGGCTAAAGTTTCGCTCCTAAATGTTGTAAAAAAATTTAAATTTGGCGCTAAAAGTACACTAATAAGTATTTCTCTTAGTTTTATTACACACCTACCATCAAACAAACAAACTCAAGTGAAAGTGTATCCTATAAGGTATCATCATTTACCCTCCCCTTACACTTAGGATGAACATTGTCCCCAATGTTCAATTAAAGAATGTAAAAGTAAAACAGGTAAAAGAATGAAATCAAATACTCCCCTGATTCGTTCGGTGTGGATAGTGTGTGTGGAAAACTAGAAGGGGGGTTGAATAGTTTTATGTCTTTTTAATTTTATTATGAAAACTTAGTTTAGTTTTAAAGTCTTGTTTGCTTTTAAAAACTTTGATTCTATCTTATGTGAACTCAAATCTTGAACAATATGAACAACTATATCTAAGTATGAACAATAATAATAATGTAAGCTAAGTATGTGAAATCAACACATGCATAATATAAACAATTATAGCTATATACGAGAGACAAGTAAGTAAACGTTTATTTTATAATCCTTAGTTATATTTTGTATGAAAACTATACTTGATCGAAGTGATCAATTATATGTATGTTACCTTTTTAGTTTGATTGTAAAAACTTTGTTTTGTGAATGAAACTTTTGTTTGATCTTTAAGTAAAATCAATACTAGCACTATATGAGCAACTACATATATAAACGTCTACGTCTACAAAAGTAATAACGATATAAACAAGATAATAAGTAAGATATGGAAAGATCTAACCGCGATACAAAGGATTTATAGTGGTTCGGCTACAAGGACACCTTCCTTGCCCTACTCCACTCCTCGAGTCACCTACTCGAGAGTTTTCTTCACTATGTCAACAAGCTCCCTTATGGCGGAGAAAACCTTACACACCAATATACACACCACAACTTCGTCACAACTTATTCACACCTTCTACACACCTTCTTCACACCTAGTCACTACTTAATCACAACACTACTTCTTCACACCTATCTAGCTTCACAACTATCTACTTCACAACAATCTTCTTCACAACTATCTACTTCCTAGCTCTTCTTCTTCACAACAAACTACTTATATCTCACTACTTCTATTCACAACTTCTACTCCTAGATCTATCTAGTTACAATACTATCACACCTTTACAATGAATGTACGCAACAACTAGACTATATACACAAATCTACAATACTTCACAACTTGATGTTGAAGGAGTATTCTTCTCTTGCACTTTGAGAGATGAGAGGTGAGGGAATGAATCACTTGAAACAAGGATTAACAATTATACGATCAAAGGGTTTTTAGGAGGATGTTTAGAGAGATTTGGATCTGAAAATTTTCGTGCAAGAGGTGAGAAAAATTCCAGGTTTGAGGTGGTATTTATAGGGAAAAATTTCTGACATAATCTGAAAGGGGAGCGTGGCCGGTCCTCTTAATTGTGTGTCGGCCCCCTTAAAATTAAGGGGGCCGCCCTTATAATTAAGGGGGCCGCCCAGCTGTAACGGCCAGAAAATCTGTCTTTTAGTGGGGAAAGTTTATTTGGTGAAAAACTAACTGATTTTGGTTAAAATTTTGAATTCATATATTTACTGTGAATTAAACATTTTCCTTTATTACCAAAAATGTTTTTCAAAAATATATAATAAGTTTATTTAATTTTATAAACTTTGTATTATTTAAATAAACATCTCTTTAATCATAAAATGTATTAGTCACTTGTTTATTCATACCTTAAGTGATTATGTTGGATGAGATGATATAAACTTGCTTAAAACTTGTTTACGTATTAACTTTGCATTTAATGTTTTTATATATTGTGATCGTCAAAACTTAGGGATATCGAAAAATATTAATAACGTTTTTATACATTATTTATATCAACAGTGTGGTACCAAGGTTAGATCTTCCTCCAAGAAAATGAACAATCAAAGCTTCCCTTCCAGCATATAAATCATCTTCTTGTCATACATAACCTGTTAATCCTAAGAAAACAAACAAGGCAACTCGCGTAAAATCGGCGGCAATCTATATATACTAATAAATCCTAGAAAACAATGTAAGATATAATGCTTGTGGAATGAATGTTTGCAGATTTCCTGGAGTTTATAAAACTAAAGATTTAACAAAAACTTTAAGACTCCGTTAGAAAAACAAAACTAGCAAAATTTCCAGAATTTTACACATGACGCCGTCAGGAATTAATTCCTGACGCCGTCAGAAGTGACCTGCAGAAATCTTTATGTTAAGTTTTCGGAAAATTTCTGGAAAAACTTATGTCCTACTTCCTGAAAAATCCTGCAAAACATCATTATGACTCGGTACAAGCATTTGACTCTAACAAATACGAATATACATGTCCATTTAATATTATGCAGAATCATAATCTATTTTGTTTCTTAAAAACATATTTGGGGTTTCCCCTTACACTTATCTTTTGCGAAATACCTTTGGATGAAGTTAAGACGAAGTCAAACGACAAAATAAAGTATTTTCACCATTTAGTTTTGAAACATGATCTACCAACAATAAAAATAAAGCATGCATACGGAAACAAATAACAATCAAACAAATAAAAATCACAAAAAACATGGGTTGCCTCCCAAGAAGCGCTTTTCTTTATTTACGAGTCTTGTAGCTAGACTCAAGGTCATGGGCAATTACGTGACATGGGTGAGTTCCTCATTGAGGACATCTTTAGGATCAAACTTAGGCTTCAATTTCCTATCGGTTTTCTTAGTACGGTATGACCTTTCAAACTTTTCTCCATCCGGATCATACAAAATCATCTTCATATGCCATGATCCGTCACCTTCCTTAGGTGGCTTGTCCCACCTCCATTTACACTTATTCCCCTCTCTTTTCCACTTGTTCATCTCTATGTTAATAGGCATTACGCCTAAGAACTCAATCATTTTCCACTTGTTCCACCGAATGTGTTTTATCGATGAAATCTTTTTCTAGATAGAATGGGCGTTGAGGTCCTATAAAGTTTCATTCTATCCAAGGTCCATATCTAGATGGTCTCCTATTCATCTCTACCCAATGTGGTGTCGGTTCGTCCTCACAATAGTAGCTATGTTTCTTAACATCATATACCGACCAAGTATCGCCCTCACCTACTGCTATCTTAGACTCCTTACAATCTATCATGACGCTAGCGGTTGCTAAAAATCCTCTTCCTACTAACAATGGGCATGTAGTATCACTAACCATATCTAGGACGTGAAAATCCGCTAAAATAGTTAACTTCCCTACGTGAACAACTACATCCTTGATCATCCCAACCGGGTGGGCAATACTCCCATCCGCTAGACCAATTAATACCTCCGTCTCCTCTAACTTTCCTAGCTTAAGAGTGGTGAAAGGGGATAAGGGAATCAAGTTGAGGCTTGATCCTAAATCGGCTAGTGTGTCGAAAGCTTCGGATTTTCCTATCTTACAAGGCAAAACAAATATGCCCGGATCACCAAGCTTCTTAGGCAACTTGCTTTGAATGAAGGGAGTCCTATTTTTACCTAGTTTAAATTTCTCATATTTTTCAAGGAGGGCACTATAGTGGGGAGCACGGGCTAAGACATCAATGACGGGGCCTTCAAAGTGGAGCTCCTTGAATTCATCGTCAAGGTCTTGTGTAGGAGGTGTTTCAACTATGCTTTTGACCTCTCGAGGGATCTCGAGAAGCTTACAACCCCCACCAGGCAGTGTACCTGATCGATGTAGTATAGTATAATGACATGTACCGGGGGATTGATCGTTCAGCTAGGAATAGTGTCGCTAGGATTAGAAAACCTAAAGACTAGGTCTAGAGATGAGGGATGATTCTTTTTGTATTTTTATATTTTTTAGGAAAGCAAGTAAAAATCTCGGGTTTGAAGGATTTGGGCGGAATTAGTTGCTAGTCAACTAACCCAATACTAAGATGCAATCAAAATAAAATACTAAAAATGAAAATAAACTAAATTATACTAAAGTTGTGAGCAATATGTGGGAGAAATGTGTTTACTTAGATTTCACTACTCCCTAGATATCTTTTACACGTTAATTACTTGTTATAGTTGCGTGGATGACGGATTGTATTCCTTAATACCATTCATGGGATGGCGTACTTACTTCCCCAATCCTATGAGTGCCTACTTCACTCCTATGTCGAGCCGGCTAAGAACTCCTAACATGGGATCATTAGAATTTACTCATGCATTAAATACAACCAATAAAACCTAGTACACATCGGTTCATGTTTCCTAAGACGTTCAAGCATGTAACCAAATGGAGATCCGCCAGTTTTCTTAAGCCTAACATTGAAATCATTCATCCAATACAACCATAAACAAGTAATGAACACATAATTAACATCTATGTTTCATTGGATCTAAGCAAACATAAGATAAATCTAGCCTAGCATGTTGAAATTAAGACAAGCACAAGATATAGACAACCAACACATAGACATATTGATTGAATTAAGAGAAGACTTATCTCAATAACACATGAAAGGATTCAAGGGTTGAAAACCCTTGAAAAGCTGTAAAATTCGTACAAGGTTCGGCCCTAGGGTTTCTCCACATAAGTTCCTCTTTAATGAATGAAAAATAGAAAACTATATATAGATTTTAGAAGGTGACGGCGTCAAGAACAAATGTCTGACGCCGTCATCTCGCTGCCAAATAATTCCTCGGACTGCCTAGATCGGGATCTGACGCCGTCATGTATACACCTTATGCAGGCCGTCATGAATTTCACTCTTGACGCTCTTGTTGTGACGCCTTCAGGTTTCTTCTGGGTCGTCATGGATTTTACTCTTGACGCCGTCAGGATTTCCTTCTTGACGCCGTCATACACTGTTCCCAGCATGGAAAATTAAGTCTTTGGCGTTTTCTTCACTTTTATGCTCCAAAAACGTCCGAATTGCTTCCTTTTCCAGATTTCTCTCCCAAAGTACCTAAAATCACAAAAGGAACGATTTAGGGCAATATTTGATCAAATAAATTCAATTCCGGGCTTAAATGACCCCCTAAAAGTGGTCCATTTTTCGGCTCATCATATACCCTTACACTTGAGATTTGTTTGTCCTCAAGCAATTGCGCTTTTATTCTAATCAAAATACAAGTTATGGGTCATTTAACACTAATATAAAAGTAATTACAACAAATGAGTACAACGCTATTGGTGTGGGAAAAATTAGTTGACTTAACTAGCCAAGTAATATGACTTAAATGGTCAAGTAATTATAATACGGGTTTAACACAAGGGTGATCCTAATGCCTCTTATCATGTAGTAAATCCTACTACACGAATGTAGTCTCACTAGCGGTCTCGGGATGCATCACTAACGCAAGTTCTAGAATCTAAATGCTACCGGTACACTCATAAGCACTAATAGTAAATGCTTTTCCTATCAAATCTAAAGGCGAACCTCACATATTTGCGTGGAAAATTTTTCTGAATGGTACGGTTTTGTGCTAGTCATACAATCTCTTATCCATGAGACGCTTGCTATGGCTAAAGTTTCACTCCTAAATGTTGTAAAAAAAATTAAATTTGGCGCTAAAATTGCACTAACAAGTATTTCTCATAGTTTTATTACACATCTACCATCAAACAAACAAACTCAAGCGAAAGTGTATTTGTAAGGTATCATCATTTTACCCTCCCCTTACACTTAAGATGAACATTGTCCCCAATGTTCAAGTAAAGAATGTAAAAGTGAAATAAGTAAAACAAATGAAATCAAATACTCCCCTGATTCACTCGGTATGGATAATAAGGTGGCCAGGTTAGATCTTCCTCCAAGAAAATGAACAATCAAAGCTTCCCTTCCAGAAAAATAATCAACTTCTTGTCATATATAACCTGTAAATCCTGAGAAAACAGACAAGGCAACCTCGCATAAAATCGGCGGCAATCTACATATGTTACTAAATCCTAGAAAACAAAATAAGATATAATGCTTGTAGAATGAAGTTTGCAGATTTCCTGGAGATTATAAAACTTAATAATTCAACAAAAACTTCAACACTCCGTTAGAAAAACAAAATCGGTAAAATTTCCAGATTTTTACATGTGACGCTGTCAAGAGCAAACTCATGACACCGTCAGAAGTGACCTGCAGAAATTCTTATGTTAAGTTTCTGGAAAATTTATGGAAAAACTTGGTTCTACTTCCTGGAAAATCCTGCAAAACTTCATTATGACTCGATACAAGCATTTGACTCTAACAAATACGAATATACATGTTCATTTAATATTGTGGAGAATCATGATCAGTTTGTTTCTTAAAAACATATTTGGGGTTTCCCCTTACACTTATCTTTTGCAAAAATACCTTTGGGTGAAGTTAAGACTAGGCCAAACAACAAAGTAAAGTATTTCCACTATTTAGTTTTGAAACATGATCTACCAACAATAAAAATAAAGCATGCATACGGAAGCAAATAACAAACAAACAAAATAAAATCACACAAAGCATGGGTTGCCTCCCAAGAAGCGCTTTTCTTTATTTACAAGCCTTGTAGCTAGACTCAAGGTCATTGGTTACCGTGTATCGCTTATGCTCACATAACCAAGCGTGAGCCATCTAATAGTTGCCTCATCTTTCTTATAATAATCTCCTAACTCTAAACATCCACGATAGTATCTTTTATTCTTTTCATGAGTATATTTAAGCCCTTTTCTCTTATCATTCTCACTTAGCATTTCTATGGGCGGATACCTACTACACTTCTCCATGGAAAAATCCTTGAACCTAGGGTGTGCACGGGGCATTTGGTAGACAAAATCTTCATCCCCATCCGAGAATTTAATTACCCCTTCCATAAGTTTTTCATCAAGGTTGGTCAACCTTTTGAAAGGTTTTCCAAACACAACTTGGGTTAACTTACTATCAATAAATTCTTCTAGATTCTCCATAACCATAAACTCAACAAGATAAATCAAGCTTCCTACAAACACATGCAATGGTATTGCCCTAGCAATAATATTTTCCCCTTTGTATTCTAATTCATCTACCATGATTTTATTATAATCATTACGCGAGATTATGTTTATTGGGAGAGATGAGTTAAGATAGGCGTTAAAGCTCCTAAATCCGATCTTACAAGGAAATTGCATGTTGAATGAACTATCACTCTCAATCTTGTTCTAGGGTCGACATACCTAAGAGGGTTCACTTCCTCTTCCATCCTATCCTCATTAATCACATCACCATCATCAAGATCCTCATCGGAGTCTGAATAGTAAAAAGGACTAGCCCTATGGTCATTATCATGGTCAGACTCCTCTAACTCAGAATTATTGTCAAAGTGGTGGTTAGGCGAGAGGTTAGGTGGGTTCTCATTTTCCACTAAAGGGATTGGGGCGGGCATTTGGAAAATCCTACGACGAAAAACACGAATAACAGGAATCAAACGATCAATGTTATTGTTATCCATCGAGACAATTTACGAACAAAGGAAACAAAGAAATAAGATAGACAAAAGAGAACCTAAAAAAATACAAATAAAATCTTACTAGAAAGGAATCTAGCAAGTAGACCTAATAAAAAGAGATTATAACCTAGACAATAACTATTCCCCAGGCTGCGGCGCCAAAAACTTGATGCGTGGGGTTTGCACTAGGCTTTACCTCTCGAGGGATCTCGAGAAGCTTACAACCCCCACCAGGCAGTGTACCTGATCGATGTAGTATAGTATAATGACAAGTACCGGGGGATTGATCGTTCAGCTAGGAATAGTGTCGCTAGGATTAGAAAACCTAAAGACTAGGTCTAGAGATGAGGGATGATTCTTTTTGTATTTTTATATTTTTTAGGAAAGCAAGTAAAAATCTCGGGTTTGAAGGATTTGGGCGGAATTAGTTGCTAGTCAACTAACCCAATACTAAGATGCAATCAAAATAAAATACTAAAAATGAAAATAAACTAAATTATACTAAAGTTGTGAGCAATATGTGGGAGAAATGTGTTTACTTAGATTTCACTACTCCCTAGATATCTTTTACACGTTAATTACTTGTTATAGTTGCGTGGATGACGGATTGTATTCCTTAATACCATTCATGGGGTGGCGTACTTACTTCCCCAATCCTATGAGTGCCTACTTCACTCCTATGTCGAGCCGGCTAAGAAGCTCCTAACATGGGATCATTAGAATTTACTCATGCATTAAATACAACCAATAAAACCTAGTACACATCGGTTCATGTTTCCTAAGACGTTCAAGCATGTTACCAAATGGAGATCTACCAGTTTTCTTAAGCCTAACATTGAAATCATTCATCTAATATAACCATAAACAAGTAATCAACACATAATTAACATCTATGTTTCATTAGATCTAAGCAAACACAAGATAAATCTAGCCTAGCATGTTGAAATTAAGACAAGCACAAGATATAGACAACCAACACATAGACATATTGATTGAATTAAGAGAAGACTTATCTCAATAACACATGAAAGGATTCAAGGGTTGAAAACCCTTGAAAAGCTGTAAAATTCGTACAAGGTTCGGCCCTAAGGTTTCTCCACATAAGTTCCTCTTTAATGAATGAAAAATAGAAAACTATATATAGATTTTAGAAGGTGACGGCGTCAAGAACAAATGTCTGACACCGTCATCTCGCCGCCAAATAATTCCTCAGACTGCCTAGATCTGGATCTGACGCCGTCATGTGTACACCTTATGCAGGCCGTCATGAATTTCACTCTTGACGCTCTTGTTGTGACGCCTTCAGGTTTCTTCTGGGTCGTCATGGATTTTACTCTTGACGCCGTCAGGATTTCCTTCTTGACGCCGTCATACACTGTTCCCAGCATGGAAAATTAAGTCTTTGGCGTTTTCTTCACTTTTATGCTCCAAAAACGTCTGAATTGCTTCCTTTTCCAGATTTCTCTCCCAAAGTACCTAAAATCACAAAAGGAATGATTTAGGGCAGTATTTGATCAAATAAATTCAATTCCGGGCTTAAATGACCCCCTAAAAGTGGTTCATTTTTCGCCTCATCAACTACCATAGTTATTAGAAGGATTGTTGTTGAAAGTACGGTTAGCGGGTGGACCGTTTGGTTGGTAACGATTAGGCGGATTGGAAGAATTGTTTTGGTTTTGTTTCCACCTAAGGTTCGGGTGATTTTTCCAAGAAGGGTTGTAGGAATCACCGTAAGGGTTTGGCTCGGGTTTGAAAGTGTACCACATATCTCCCGCTTCGTCGGTACGCGAAGATGCGTGGTCCGCAAAAGCTGTTCCGGGGAGTTTCACGCAATCACGAGTGTCATGGGGACCACTACATAATTCGCATGAAGAAGTGATTTTGTTCACTTGGCTTGAAGGCTTAGGAGCTTCGTAAGATTTCATGAGAAACTTGACTTGGTCCTCAAGTTCCATGATCCTACGGTCGGGAGTGCTAGAATTGTTCGAAGGCAAAGATATTGCCTTGACCGTTTTGTTCAAATCACGGGGATCATTCCAACTTTCGTTGTCGTAGAGAGCAAGATCTTCTATGAGTTCCCAAGATTCTTCCGCACTTAGATCACGTAGCTTACCACCGGCCGATTGGTCAATGGTCCGCCTTGTGGAAAGATCGATATGGTCATAGAAGATTTGGACTTGGAGCCAAAGATCTATGCCTTGATGAGGGACTTTTTGGAGTAAGTCCTTGAAACGAGCCCATGCTTCATATAGAGTTTCATCTTGACGTTGTTGGAACATCAAGATATCATTTCTAAGCTTGTTAGTTCTCCCCGGTGGGAAAAATTGAGCAAGGAAACGAGTGGTGAGATCATCCCATGAGGTGATAGATCCCACGGGTAAACGTTTAAACCATTGACTAGCTTGATCACGTAGAGAGAATTGGAATAGGCGTAATCGGGTTGACTCTCTAGTTGTAACATCAAGGTCTATAGAATCTATGATTTTAAGGAAGTCCTTGAGATGTTGGTTAGGATCTTCGGAACGAAGTCCATGGAATGCACATCCGCTTTGCACCAACCGGATGGTGTTGGATCGCAAGGGGGACACATTGGCTCCTTAAGTGAGCTCAATAGTGTTTCGATAGCCTTGGTGGCTAGGATAGGAATACTCTCCTAGGGTTCGAGGCCTAAGAGATTGGTTTGCTAGTGGTGGGTTTTGTTGTGGTGGGTTGATGGGTTCAAAGACGTTACCACCTTCCATGATGTCAGATGGTAAAGATTACGAACAAAGACACGAAGAAATAGATAGACTAAAGAAAACCTAAAAAATAAACATAAAATCTTACTAGAAAGGAATCTAGCAAGTAGGTCTAATAAAAAGAAATCCTAACCTAGACAATAACTATTCCCTGGGCTGCGGCGCCAAAAACTTGATGCGTGGGAATTGCACCAGGCTTTACCTCTCGAGGGATCTCGAGAAGCTTACAACCCCCACCAGGCAGTGTACCTGATCGTTGTAGTATAGTATAGTGACAAGTACCGGGGGATTGATCGTTAAACTCAGGAATAGTGTCGCTAGGATTAGAAAGCCTAAAACCTAGGTCTAGAGGTGAGGGATGATTTTTTTTGTATTTTTATATTTTTATAAAAGCAATTAAAATCTCGGGTTTTTGGAAGAGTGGGCGGAATTAGTTGCTAGTCAACTAACCCAATAACTAAGATGCAATCAAAATAAAATAACAAAAATGAAAATAAAGCTAATTACTAATGTGGTGTGAACAATAAATGGGAAAATTGTGTTTACTTAGATTTCATTACTCCCTAGATATCTTTTACAGGTTGATAGTTTGTTACAATTGCGTGGATGATGGGTTATATTCCTTAATACCATTCGTGGGGTTGCGTGCGTACTTCCCCAACTCTATAAGCTCCTACTTCACTCCTATGTCGAGCCTGCAAGAAGCTCCTAACATGGGATCACTAGAATTCGCTCATGCATTAAATACAACCATAAAAACCTAGTACGCATTGGTTCATGTTTCTTAAGATGTTCAAGCATGTTACCCTATGGAAGTCTGTCAGTTTTCTTAAGCCTAACATCGAAATCATTCATCCGTAACAATTATAAACAAGCAATCAACCCATAATTAACATCTAGGTTTCACTACATTTAAGCAAACACACAAGAGATCTAGCCTAACATGTTAAAATCAAGACAAGCGTAAGATATATTCAAACAACACATAGACATATTGAATGAATTGAAAGGATACTTATCTTAATTGAACATGAAAGGTTTCAAAGGGTAAAAACCCTTGAAAATACAATGAAAATCGTGCTAGGGTTTCTCCAAGTTATCCCTCTACTTGTCCTCTATTTATGAATGAAAATTACAAAACTATATATAGATTTTCCAATGTGACGGCGTCAAGAAGAGAAATCTGACGCCGTCAACTCGCCGCCCACAATAATATCGGATTGCCTAAATCCAGATCTGACGCCGTCAAGAGCAACTTTCCTCTGGCCGTCACGTGTAATGGGACCATGACGGCCTATGGTGACGCCGTCATGCCCCTAGTGTAAAAACTCTCTGGATCGTCATGGACTCTATCCACTTCACCTCTTGTTTTACTCTTGACGCCGTCATGTAGAATTTGGTGACACCGTTAGGTACTGTTCCCAGCAAGGAAAATTAAGACTTTGCCATTTTCTTCACTTTTATGCTCCAAAAACGTCCAAAATGCTTCCTTTTCCAGAATTCACTCCAAAAGTACCTAAAATCACAAAAGGAACGATTTAGGGCAATATTTGATCAAATAAATTTAATTCCGGGCTTAAATGACCCCCTAAAAATGGATCGTTTTTCGCCTCATCATTTATAATTCAGGTTACACTTGAAACTCTAATGGTTATATCTTTCATATTACATTAAAGAGGAATGATTGTCCCTCACATTATGTGATACACATTCCATAGAAACAACTTCGATGTACTATGTGTTTTGTTTAAGCACATTTCCATCAAGCACGCCACGCCACACAAAAAGTAGACAACATAGGATTTCTAGTCCGATTATTAGCCATTGTTATTTGTTAGTAAGAGATTCCATCAAGCACGCCACACAAATATATAGTTTATCTTTATGAGGGATGTTAGTTGTGTCCACAAACAAAAGTAAATAGATTATCGTTTGAACCTAGCTAGTTTAACCAGTTTGACATCATATGCACCTCGAACAATAAATTAACCATGTGTGAATTCTTGTTGCAACGATCAATCATTATTATGATGGCTTGTGTTTATTGGAAATACCACAGATAGTGATATGTTGAAAAGGGGGTCTATGAAACACTAGAAAATGTATAATATTTTATTATATTCTTACATTTTGAAAAAGGGGTCTATGAAACATGCATTTAATTGCCGCGTAAAAATTAATATATCACTAACTATACGATCATATTACCCAACCACCAATGAAACATGCATTTAATTGGGCCCCTTTTTTTACTACATTTTAAGTTGTAATCACTTCCTGTTCATATGCTTTTTGTACTCATGGCCGGTTACAAAGTTGGTTTTATAATTCAGGTTACACTTGAAACTCTAATGGTTATATCTTTCATATTACATTAAAGAGGAATGATTGTCCCTTACGTTATGTGATGCACATTCCATAGAAACAACTTCGATGTACTATGTGTTTTGTTTAAGCACATTTCCATCAAGCACGCCACGCCACACAAAAAGTAGACAACATAGGATTTCTAGTCCGATTATTAGCCATTGTTATTTGTTAGTAACAGATTCCATCAAGCACGCCACACAAATATATAGTTTATCTTTATGAGGGATGTTAGTTGTGTCCACAAAGATGTGAAAATTATGAATTCAAAAGTAAATAGATTATCGTTTGAACCTAGCTAGTTTAACTAGTTTGACATCATATGCACCTTGAACAATAAATTAACCATGTGTGAATTCTTGTTGTAACGATCAATCATTATTATGATAGCTTGTGTTTATTGGAAATACCACAGATAGTGATATGTTGAAAAAGGGGTCTATGAAATACTAGAAAAGGTATAATATTTTATTATATTCTTACGTTTTGAAAAAGGGGTCTATGAAACATGCATTTAATTGTCGCGTAAAAATTAATATATCACTAACTATACGATCATATTACCCAACCACCAATGCAAAAGAGCTGCCTATTTTATTTTGGACCCCTAGCCCCCACATGGCTAGTTTATTTGATATTTATTGTCCAAAGATATATTTTGCCTGTATGTATGTAGCAGAGGTAGGGATTTTGAACCATAATATCTATAGATAATATTTGAAAATTGAAACAATGTAACTTTTGTAATGGTGTGTGAGTGTGTGACACAGCCCCATAGATAATAATTTTTTGGACATAAAAGTGTTTCATTCAATCCAACTCGACATGTACAAAAGCTAATTTATTAACCAGGATGTGTTTTGACCACTTATCTTTGTTGCCACTTTTGGTATGCTGAATGCTTATGCTATGCCCATCATTAATAAAACCATTTTTGTTAATAAATTGAAAATCTTGGTGTTAATGAGACTTTTCATTTTCTCCTTGCGATATTGGACTTTGTATTGATGTGTAGTTTTTGGTAACATATTATGGACCAGCTGCTTCAAATGTGCGATTCATTAGCTGAAGCAGTCTCTCAAGGATAAACTTCAAGTATTATCAGGTGCAGCTGGATTCGATTATGCATATTACATCGAACTTTGTCTACAAATTTTATGCAATACCTATAATTATTTTTTTTTTCATAGATGCTTAAAGACCATATTTTGCCAATAAAGAAGTGTAACATTTGGTTTTTAGAGATTATGAAAGATTATTATTTTTAGAATCTCTTATAAGTTATGTCTGCATCTTGTGTGCCAAACATAGCCCATATGCAATCTACCGTTTAGGTAGCTTAGTAACTTGACGTTCACGCGTGTTTGCGAACACGCTAGCTGTGAAAATTTTTACGACTGACGTCGTCTATAGTTTGTATCTATTATCGTAAATGATATGCATCTTAATTTTTGCATAAAGATAAACATAACTTACCCAGTTTCTAATATATAGTCTGATATACACACGTACTAGCTATACGAGAATATATACATCAAATAGTAACAAAATTCACAACAAAAATGTAACTACTTAATTTATCTATGTTACTATCATATACATGCATATAGTGAGTCGGTTAAATGTAATTGAAGCAAACACATTTTGCTTAAGGTCTTGACCGATTCTTCATGAAACAAAACCACGTATCTATTCATGCAACATAAATCGGACCTTTGAGATTGAGGGAAATAAGTTTTCTGGTTTGCCATGTGTTGTGATCGTTTACATACAACATGGGGTTGTATCGAATCCTTTGATGTTTTCGTACGTACGACTGGATAGAGCACATAAAAACCTTTAAGGACAGGCAATAGAACTACATTCCCGTGCAAAGCTCCTTTAATGGTTTTTCTTCATGGATGGAAATTCTATATTTATTGCTGCGTCATGGTATCTATATATCGTGTATGTTTGTGGACGTTTGTTGCAAGTGTGCGTCGTCTAAACGATTACCAGTCGGGTGCTTCTTTTTGTTGCTGTTTTCCACTTATATTGTGACAGCGTAGGGATTGCACCAGGCTTTACCTCTCAAGGGATCTCAAGAAGCTTACAACCCCCACCAGGCAGTGTACCTGATCGTTGTAGTATAGTATAGTGACAAGTACCGGGGGATTGATCGTTCAGCTAGGAATAGTGTCGCTAGGATTAGAAAACCTAAATACTAGTTCTAAAGATGAGGGATGATTATTTTTGTATTTTTATAATTTTTTTTAAAAAGCAAATAAAAATCTCGGGTTTTAAGGATTTGGGCGGAATTAGTTGCTAGTCAACTAACCCAATACTAAAGATGCAATAAAAATAAAATACTATAAATGAAAATAAACTAAATTAAACTAAGGTTGTGAGCAATAAGTGGAGAAATTGTGTTTACTTAGATTTCACTACTCCCTAGACATCTTTTACACGTTAATTACTTGTTATAGTTGCGTGGATGACGGATTGTATTCCTTAATACCATTCATGGGGTGGCGCACTTAACTCCCCAATCCTATGAGTGCCTACTTCACTCCTATGTCGAGCCGGCTAAGAAGCTCCTAACATGGGATCATTAGAATTTACTCATGCATTAAATACAACCAATAAAACCTTGTGCACGCCAGTTCATGTTTCCTAAGACGTTCAAGCATGTTACCATTTGGAGATCTGCCAGTTTTCTTAAGCCTAACATCGAAATCATTCATCCAATACAACCATAAACAAGTAATCAACACATAACTAACATCTAGGTTTCATTAGATCTAAGCAAACACAAGATAGATCTAGCCTATCATGATGGAATTAAGACAAGAACAAGATATAGACAACCAACACATAGACATATTGATTGAATTAGAAGAACACTTATCTCAATTACACATGAAAGGGTTCAAGGGTTGAAAATCCTTGAAAAACCTGTAAAATTCGTAATAGGTTCGGCCTCTAGGGTTTCTCCAAAACTTCTCTCCTCTTATGAATGAAAATTAGAAAACTATATATAGGAAATTGAGTCTGACGGCGTCAAGACCAAATAGGTGACGCCGTCATCTCGCCGCCAAAATATTTCTCGGACTGCCTTAATCTTCATTTGACGCTGTCATGTGTTATGGTCTTCCAGGCCGTCACGTCTTTTACTCTTGACGCTCTACTTGTGACGCCTTCATGTTTGTACTGGACCGTCATGCAAATTACTCTTGACGCCGTCAGGATGTTGCTCTTGACGCCGTCACCTACTATTCCCAGCAAGGAAAATTAAGACTTTGGCGTTTTCTTCACTTTTATGCTCTAAAAACGTCCGAATTGCTTCCTTTTCCAGATTTCTCTCCCAAAGTACCTAAAATCACAAAAGGAACGATTTAGGGCAATATTTGATCAAATAAATTCAATTCCGGGCTTAAACGAACCCCTAAAAGTGGTTCATTTTCGCCTCATCATATACCCTTACACTTGAGATTTGCTTGTCCTCAAGCAAATGCGCTTTTATTCTAGTCAAAATACAAGTTAGGGGTCATTTAACACTAATATAAAAGTAATTACAACAAATAATCGTTCCACTAAAGACCAAAGACAAGCACGGAGGTCATACACTAGCACCTCACAAATAGTGTTTAGATACTCACATCTCTCGGGTGTAATAAAGTATAAATTACAATATGGAAACGGAAGATATCTCTCACTACCTGTCATAGCAAAATAGATTACCATAGGCTTGGGAAAGGATCAAACCTCCACCACATGGCGTAAGCACCTAGGATAAACTATCAAAGAGGTCTTTTAAAGGGTTGTAACGTTAGGTGTAGGGATATGAAATACACGGTTTTGTTGGATAAAGGAAGTTTTTACTGGTGGCGAGTTAACAATCTTGGTCAATTACATGTACAATATGGCGTTGCTAATCCAAAACTAGACTCGACTTAAGCTAATAAATGAAAAATAACAAAAACATAAAATAAACATAGAATGGAACGGGATGGTAGTCCGTATGTTTTTTATTTATTTATTTATTTTTTTGCATACACTCTTACCCTACCATCCAAAATAATACATCATAGGGAATGAACGTTCCCCTTACACTTGAATTTTTACATACTTTACAATAAACTAATCTGTTGACTCGAATTCAGAAAATCAAAATACTTGGAGCACTTTTAAGATTAACGTACATATGGGGGTAATAAATAATGTCCTTCCCCATTACTCCATAATATAAGTACTTTACCCATGAGTCCCAATTGTCCCAAAACCATATGTACAATGATATGACTCGACTTAGCAACCATGTAATCAATTAGATAGTTAACTTAGGGTTTAACAAATAACAATAATGCACTAAAAATGAGCGCATACACGGAAGGCTAAGGCGATTTGGGTGTACATTTAAGTGGGGTGTAACTAATTCTTCCTTTAAGTAAGATGCTTAAAGTTAGAAACGAAAAGATAGGCTCGGAGGGGTGTACTAGGGGTTTCGTGTACTAAAAATGAGTACAACGCTAAGGGTGTGGAAAAATTAGTTGACTTAACTAGCCAAGTAATATGACTTAAATGGTCAAGTAATTATGATACGGGTTTAACACAAGGGTGATCCTAATGCCTCTTATCATGTAGTAAATCCTACTACACGAATGTAGTCTCACTAGCGGTCTCGGGATGCATCACTAACGCAAGTTCTGGAATCTAAATGCTACCGGTACACTCATAAGCACTAATAGTAAATGCTTTTCCTATCAAATCTAAAGGCGAACCTCACATATTTGGGTGGAAAATTTTTCTGAATATACGGTTATGTGCTAGTCATACAATCTCCTATCCATGAGACGCTTGCTATGGCTAAAGTTTCACTCCTAAATGTTGTAAAAAATTTTAAATTTGGCGCAAAAATTGCACTAACAAGTATTTCTCATAGTTTATTACACATCTACCATTAAACAAAACAAACTCAAGCGAAAGTGTATATGTAAGGTATCATCATTTTACCCTCCCCTTACACTTAAGATGAACATTGTCCCCAATGTTCAAGTAAAGAATGTAAAAGTGAAAAAGTAAAAAGAATGAAATCAAATACTCCCCTGATTCGCTCGGTATGGATAATAAGGTGGCCAGGTTAAATCTTCCTCCAAGAAAATGAACAATCAAAGCTTCCCTTCCAGAATGTAAATCATCTTCTTGTCATACATAACCTGTAAATCCTGAGAAAACAAACAAAGCAACCTCGCATAAAATCGGCGGCAATCTATATAAGTTACTAAATCCTAGAAAACAAAGTAAGATATAATGCTTGTGGAATCAAGTTTGCAGATTTCCTGAAGATTATAAAACTTGATAATTCAACAAAAACTTTAAGACTCCGTTAGAAAAATAAAACCGGTAAAATTTCTAGATTTTTGCACGTGACGCCGTCAAGAGTTATCTCGTGACGCCGTCAGAAGTGACCTGCAGAAATTCTTATGTTAAGTTTCTGGAAAATTTATGGTAAAACTTGGTCCTACTTTCTGGAAAATCCTGCAAAACTTCATTATGACTCAATACAAGCATTTGACTCTAACAAATACGAATATACATGTTCACTTAGTATTGTGGAGAATCATGATCGGTTTGTTTCTTAAAAACATATTTGGGGTTTCCCCTTACACTTATCTTTTGCAAAAAATACTTTTAGGTGGAGTTAAGACTAAGCCAAAACAACAAAGTAAAGTATTTCCACTATTTAGTTGAGAAACACGATCTACCAACAATAAAAATAAAGCATGCATACGGAAGCAAATAACAAACAAACAAACAAAATAAAAATCACACAAAGCATGGGTTGCCTCCCAAGAAGCGCTTTTCTTTATTTACGAGTCTTGTAGCTAGACTCAAGGTCATGGGTTACTACGTGACCTCATCATCAAACGTCACATCCTCCTCACTAATCATTTCATTGTTATTTTTTTGATAATGTTTTACACGTTGTATGTTAACAGTAAATTCCCTACCTTCATCTTCTAATAACACAACGGCTCCAGTTTTAGAGGAATTTTTCACCGTAAACGATCCATACCATCTAGACTTGAGTTTTCCCGGAAATAATCGCAACCGAGAATTGTATAATAGGACTTTGTCTCCTTCTGAAAATTCTTTGGGTTTCTTAATTCTCTGGTCATGCCATCTTTTTGCTCTCTCTTTATATGTGATGGAAGATTCATAGGCTTCTAGCCTAAGCTCATCAAGCTCGTGTAATTGCAAGAACCTATTGGTTCCGGCAATCGTATAATCTAAGTTACATGTCTTAAGCGCCCAATAAGCCTTATGTTCTAATTCTACCGGCAAGTGACACGCCTTACCATACACCATGCGAAACGGGTTCGTTCCAATAGGTGTCTTGTAGGCAGTTCGGAATGCCCACAAGGCTTCGTCGAGTTTAAATGACCAGTCTTTTCTATTTTGACTAACCGTCTTTTCAAGTATTCTTTTAATAGCCCTATTGGTGTTTTCGACCTGGCCATTGGTTTGTGGATGATAGGCGGTGGAAAACCGATGGGATACCCCATACCTCTTCATGACCTTCTCTATTTGTGCATTGCAAAAGTGGGTCCCCCTATCACTGATAAGAGCTTTAGGAATCCCGAATCTAGCGAAAAGCTTTTTCAGGAAATGGATGACTACTCTGGCATCGTTGGTCCTAAGGGCTTGTGCCTCAACCCATTTTGAAACATAATCGATGGCTACTAAAATGTATTCGTTCCCCCCTGAAGATGGAAAGGGTCCCATGAAGTCAATTCCCCAAACATCGAAGACCTCACATACTTGTATAAAATTCTGAGGCGCTTCATCTCTATGTGATATGTTCCCGGGCCGTTGACATGCATCGCACGCCTGTACCATTTCTTTGACGTCACGGAAAATTGTGGGCCAATAGAATCCCGCATCGAAAATCTTTCGGGCAGTGGTGTTTATCCCATGATGCCCGCCAGAAGGACCAGAGTGACATTCCCTCATAATCTTTACTGCCTCACTTTCCGAAACACAACGTCTTATAATTTGGTCAGGACACCTTCGGAATAAAAACGGTTCATCCCAAAAGTAGTATTTTAACTGAGAAAAGAACATTTTTCTTTCGTATCTAGTCAGGTGTTCAGGAACGAGTCTGCTTGCGAGATAATTGGCAAAATCGGCGTACCAAGGCTCCAAATCAATCATTAACATGAGTTGTTCGTCAGGAAATGAATCCCTAATCTCGCTTCTATCGTGCTTATCTAAGGGGTTTTCAAGACGAGATAGATGATCTGCGGCCAGATTTTCTGCCCCCTCTTATCACGAATCTCAACATCGAATTATTGCAGCAATAAGATCCACCGAATTAGTCGTGGCTTAGCATCCTGCTTCGCAAAAAGATATCGAAGAGCCGAGTGATCAGTGAAAACGACTGTCTTTGAAAGGACAAGATATTGCCGGAATTTGTCGAATGCGAACACTACGGCTAATAATTCCTTTTCGATGGTGGAGTAATTCTCTTGAGCGGGATTCATGGTATTGCTAGCGTAGTAAATAGGTTGGAAAAGCTTGTCGCGCCGTTGGCCCAATACAGCCCCGACAGCGAAATCGCTAGCGTCACACATGATTTCAAATGGTAACTCCTAGTTGGGTGTAATCATGATTGGAGCTTGTGTGAGTTCCCTTTTTAAAAGGTCGAATGCATCCTTGCATTCTTGGGAAAAATCAAACAGAGCATCCTTCACAAGCAATTGAGTCATCGGCCGAGCTATTTTGGAGAAGTCTTTGATGAATCTCCGATAAAACCCGGCGTGCCCCAAGAAGCTGCGTATTGCTTTAACAGTCGTGGGGTATGGTAGCTTAGATATAGCTTCAACTTTAGCTTGGTCCACCTCTATTCCGTTCCCTGAGATCTTATGCCCTAACACAATCCCTTCTTTTACCATGAAATGACACTTTTTCCAGTTTAACACCAAGTTGGTTTCCTCACAACGTTTAAGCATCTTTTCTAGATTAGCAAGACAGCGGTCGAAGGAGTTCCCGAAGACCGAAAAGTCGTCCATGAACACTTCCATGATGTCCTCCATGAGTTCGTGAAAGATTGCGGTCATGCATCGTTGGAAGGTGGCAGGGGCATTACATAGCCCAAAAGGCATCCTTTTGTAGGCAAATGTTCCATATGGGCAAGTAAACGTGGTCTTTTCTTGGTCCTCAGGTGCTATGGGAATTTGAAAATACCCTGAGAATCCATCCAAGAAGCACTAGCACTCGTGTCCAGACAATCTCTCTAACATTTGGTCAATGAATGGTTAGGGAAAGTGATCCTTTCTCGTGGCATCATTGAGCTTTCGATAGTCAATGCATACCCGCCATCCAGTGACCGTTCTCTGGGGCACCATCTCACCCTTGTCATTCTTAACTACAGTCATTCCACCCTTCTTAGGTACAACCTGTACAGGACTGACCCATGGGCTATCCGAGATTGGGTAAATCAATCCTGCATCCAGAAGTTTGATGACTTCTTTCTTTACTACTTCCTTAATTTTGGGGTTCACCCGCCTCTGGGGCTGCACGGTAGGTTTATAATCTTCTTCCATGAGAATCTTATGTGTGCAAAAAGTTGAGTCAATCCCCTTAATGTCGGCCACACTCCATGCGAGCACTCCCTTATATTTCTTTAGGACCTCTAAGAGTTTACCTTTTTGTTCATGTTCCAGGGAAGAGTTTATGATTACCGGCAGTTGGTCCTCTCCCTGAAGGAAGACATACTCCAAATGGTTAGGAAGATCCTTAAGATCTAACTCAGGAGGTTCGACAATAGATGGCTTAAGCTTGTTTTCGGGCTTTCGGAGCTCGAGATGCTCCGTTGCCTCTTGTCTAGGGTAGAAGGAGACTGCACCAACATCCTCCATCTTTTCCACCTCTAGCAAAGGCAGAAAACTCTCGTCCCGTAGCCAGCCTTCCTCGATTTGTTCATCGACACAGCTATCGATGACATCTGTGAGTTCATCGACCTCCCCAATGAAATAGATCCGGTTAGCTGCTTCAAGAGAGAGATCCATAGAGTCCTTAATGTCGAAGGTTGTGCTATCGGTTCCCACTCGCAAGGTTAGTTTGCTGTCATAAACATCAATGACTGCACGAGCGGTAGCAAGAAATGGTCTCCCTAAAATGATGGGTACCAAGTCATCCTCCTCCATATCCAGGATTACGAAGTCGACCGGGAATTTGAATTTCCCAACTTTGACTAGCACATTCTTGCATATCCCTACGGGGTACTTGACTGATCTATCGGCTAGTTGGATGTTCATACGGGTAGGCTTTAATCCAGAATATTCTAATTTAAGGAACATAGAGTGAGGCATGAGATTGATACTCGCCCCCAAATCGGCAAGAGCATTCTTTATTGATAGAGATCCTATGGAGCAAGGCAGGGTAAAACTGCCTGGATCGTCTACCTTTTTGGGTAGCCCTCGATGGGTCACCACTGAGCATTCTTCCCCCAGGGTCACAAGACCCTCAAGTTTCTTTCGGTTAGCGAGTAATTTTTTAAAGTATGCGCTGTACTTTGGCATGTGATAGCAAGCATCAAGGAGGGGTATGGTGACTACCGAGTCTTTTAGGTATGACAAAAATCTTTTATTATCATTCTCAGTTTTCTGGTTCCTTAATCGGGATGGGAACGGGATTCTCACAGGTTGGTTAGGTGGGGTTGATGGGGAAGGGGTCGTCAAGGGGGGTTGGTTGGGAGTCTCGCTGCCTACATCCTCCTCCTCCTCGCGAGGCTTGTTTGGATCGGGAGTGATGGGGGACGAGCTTGGGTAAGGGGGGGTCCTTGGTTGTTGTTCTAGCTCGAGTGGTTATCGCGAGCATGGGGTCTTTTTTGCTTACTGATGGCCTTTCAAGGTTATCTAGGGCTGAGTTAAGCTTGTTGAAAAATTCTCCAATGTCATCCTGCTGCTCGTCAACAAGTTCATTAAGACCTTTCAATTGTAAGCCTTTTTCTTGAGTGAAGTGACCAAGGTCATCTTCAAAAGTGCTCCTGATTTCGAATTCAGGGCCTTCCTCTCCTTCTTTTCTTTTTACCAGATTTCCCCAGAGGGTGTAATCGTCATTTTGGTAAAAAGGCAAAAGGGAGGGATCAGCATAGATGTCACCTCCTGACAAGCATGCATGTTCAGTCGGGGCTGCTCCTCCGCATTCTTCTACCTCATGCGGGCCCCCACAGTAGTCGCAGATTAAGTAAGGATTCGAAAGTTGTTTAGGTAACTGCAACCCAGCTAGGTACTCCACTCTTTTGTGAATATTTCTCAACCGATCTGAAGTGATTTCAGAAATGTTGACAGTCGACTCAGGTTCATCCCAAGTGTCATCCTAGTCTTGAGCGTATTCTTCAATCCTATCCCATCCTTCTTCGGCACTAAGATTGGCCAATCTCCCTTTTCTAGATTGGTTGATTCCGTTTCAATCATTAGAAGAGACATTGTCGTAGAAGATGTGGACCAGGAGCCAAAGCTCAATGCCATGATGGGGAACTTGTCTTATTAAATCTTTGAATCTAATCCACAATTTATGGAAGGGTTCGTCCTTCCCTTTTCGGAAACGGAGGATCCTATCTCTAAACGCTGAGGTTTTTCCAGGTGGAAAGAACTTCTCATAGAACTTGGATATGAGTTGCTCCCATGTGAAAATAGATTCATAAGGAAGTTTATCATACCACTCTTGGGCTTTGTCATATAGGGTGAAAGGAAAGAATCGCAATCGGGACGTGTCTCTAGTAGCCCCATCCGTATGGAGGGTGTCTACTATTTTCAAGAAGTCTTTAATGTGTTGAATTGGATCTTCCTCATCTAATCCACAAAACTTACACACACTTTGGACAAGCCAAACGTCGTTCGCATGCAAGACCTCATTGGTGTGTTCGTTTGGGTAAACAATGGCATTTGAGAAGCCACGAGGGGTTGGGGAGGAGTAGTCCTTAAGGCGCTTAGGGATAGGAGTTGCGGGAGTACTCATCTCGTTGTTGGGTTGGGAGCTAGGGGTTGTAACGTGATTTTCTGAATTTTCTTCAGAGAGGGGTGCATCAAAATCGATGGCAACGCTAGATGGTTCAGGAGTTGAGTGAGATTGTCTTAATCTACGCATTTCTCTTTCGGGTTCTGCATAAGGCAAGACAAGGTTTCTAGTGGAACTACGACTCCTAGTGATCCTAAAGTTAGAGGATTCGTCGGTTGCCATGATGGCAGGTGGTGAAGAGTTACGAACAAAAACACAAAGAAATAAGATAGACTAAAGAAACCTAAAAATAAAAATAAAATCTTACTAGAAAGGAATCTATCAAGTAGACCTAATAAAAAGAGATTCTAACCTAGACAATAACTATTCCCCGGGCTGCGGCGCCAAAAACTTGATAGCGTAGGGATTGCACCAGGCTTTACCTCTCAAGGGATCTCGAGAAGCTTACGACCCCCACCAGGCAGTGTACCTGGTCGTTGTAGTATAGTATAGTGACAAGTACCGGGGATTGATCGTTCAGCTAGGAATAGTGTCGCTAGGATTAGAAAACCTAAATACTAGTTTTAAAGATGAGGGATGATTATTTTTGTATTTTTATATTTTTTTTTAAAAAGCAAATAAAAATCTCGGGTTTTAAGGATTTGGTCGGAATTAATTGCTAGTCAACTAACCCAATACTAAAGATGCAATAAAAATAAAATACTAGAAATGAAATAAACTAAATTAAACTAAGGTTGTGAGCAATAAGTGGAGAAATTGTGTTTACTTAGATTTCACTACTCCCTAGACATCTTTTACACGTTAATTACTTGTTATAGTTGCGTGGATGACGGATTGTATTCCTTAATACCATTCATGGGGTGGCGCACTTAACTCCCCAATCCTATGAGTGCCTACTTCACTCCTATGTCGAGCCGGCTAAGAAGCTCCTAACATGGGATCATTAGAATTTACTCATGCATTAAATACAACCAATAAAACCTAGTGCACGTCAGTTCATGTTTCCTAAGACGTTCAAGCATGTTACCATTTGGAGATCTGCCAGTTTTCTTAAGCTTAACATCGAAATCATTCATCCAATACAACCATAAACAAGTAATCAACACATAACTAACATCTAGGTTTCATTAGATCTAAGCAAACACAAGATAGATCTAGTCTAGCATGATGGAATTAAGACAAGAACAAGATATAGACAACCAACACATAGACATATTGATTGAATTAGAAGAACACTTATCTCAATTACACATGAAAGGGTTCAAGGGCTGAAAACCCTTGAAAAACCTGTAAAATTCGTAATAGGTTCGGCCTCTAGGGTTTCTCCAAAACTTCTCTCCTCTTATGAATGAAAATTAGAAAACTATATATAGGAAATTGAGTCTAACAGCGTCAAGACCAACTAGGTGACGCCGTCATCTCACCGCCAAAATATTTCTCGGACTGCCTTAATCTTCATCTGACGCCGTCATGTGTTATGGTCTTCCAGGCCGTCACGTCTTTTACTCTTGACGCTCTACTTGTGACGCCTTCATGTTTGTACTGGACCGTCATGCAAATTACTCTTGATGCCGTCAAGATGTTGCTCTTGACGCCGTCACCTACTGTTCCCAGCAAGGAAAATTAAGACTTTGGCGTTTTCTTCACTTTTATGCTCTAAAAACGTCCGAATTGCTTCCTTTTCCAGATTTCTCTCCCAAAGTACCTAAAATCACAAAAGGAACGATTTAGGGCAATATTTGATCAAATAAATTCAATTCCGAGCTTAAATGACCCCCTAAAAGTGGTTCATTTTTCGCCTCATCATATTGCTACTAATCTACTATATATGTGAGTCCATTTCCTATTAGTCGATAATGTACCATTGCTACTTGATTATATATGATCTCGTGGTGTGATCTTGTTGCATATGTTGGTACAACAATATATATGATACACATGTATTCAACAATCTTAAAGGTTTTTACATGTTTTATGGTGGTGGTTCTAGAGAAATATAAACACGTTCACTTTGAGCGTTAATTTGTGTTTTCTGTTTTATCTAACGAATATGTACGAGATAAATGCACCTTGGTTTTAAGATGTATTTTACTTAACAATTTTCAAAATTGTTGTGACGAGGTGCTGTGTGATTTTAGATCGACAAGACAAAGTTGTGATTTACTGTAGTATTGTGAAAAGTATATATATACGTTGACATGAGGTAGTGATTTTGTTAAACACAATTAATAGTTGATATACTTTTATGATCGAGAAACAAAAGATCGAAGTAAGTTCAACATAAAATGCCTGAGACATGCGTGTGTATTCAAAGTTTAAGAAGAAACTTTATTTGTAATCTATTTTAGTTTTAACGTGTTCTGATATGTGTGTTTGGGTTACCTTTAATGGTTTACTTTACTTAAAGAAAACATTTAAATATTAAAACATTGCAAAATGTTGTTGCATAAAGGATTTGATCACAAACTTATTGGTAGAATGGTAGACTTACATTTTGTTTTTGTAAAACAAGAATGCACCTCTTTTTATATCTCGCTTTGCATTTTAGTGTTGTTATTTTTGCATGTCTCTATCAATTTAATTTTCTAAATTAGAGGACTTGTTGCCCACCCTATACAAAAATGATCCTCAACTAGGTTAGTTGATTGTAATTCATGTCTTGCTTAAAATATATACAATAGATTTATAGTTTATATTTTGTGACATATTTGGTTATCTTTAAAAAAAAATGTATTCTTCTGCAGTCATACTCATCGTCAAATAATTATAATTCACAAACTTTTAGTTTTATACTAATGTTATTATAATCAGACATTCCTATAATTGTTTTGAATAGGGATGAGCACAATACTAGATTGGTACCGAACCCGTACCGAATTGGTGGTATTGTTCTTTTCCCGAGCATAAAAGGGGTACCGATACCGTACCGGACGGGATTCAGGTACTAGAACCGGTACTCGGTACTAGGAAATCGATACCGGATTACATACTAGTCAGTTGGCACTGTGTAAGAACCATGTTAACTGATTTGACAACCAATGGAAGTTTGGACTTATTAGCAATTGTCCTACAAGTTTAGAAGGTAACGTTATTACAGTTTCATATGTTGGTATATACTACATTTTCTCCTTCGTGAAACTTGTAATTACTTGAACGAAAAATGATGACAACTGTACTATACTAAAATGCCAAAATAAAGAAGAGACTAGTTTCATTTATTTAGTGTTTGCCAAAATTCAGGTAGTATTTACTATCGATTTCCAAATTTTCTGTTTGCCTTGTATTTGTTTTGTTTTTAATAATTGAGACACGATTTCAGATAGATAACCTTCTTTACATCATTTAGTGCATCTGCTCTTGATGCAACTAGTCAACACATTTATGTGACACCATGATCATGGCAAGCAGAAATACAAGCGAACCTTAGACACGCATTACTTTAAACATTGTTTTGGCGAACCAAACCCATGGCAAACAACCTTAGCTAGTTTGGCTCAGTTATCAACCAAGTTTAATTATCATATGGCAAAACATAGTTCACTAGATTAGTTTAAAAAAAAATAAAAAATAAAAAATAAAAAAACTTTTGGATTTCAGTACCGAACCGGGAATTCTCGAATAAGTCCCGTACCGTTTTTTAAATATACCATTTTATTTCACCTTATTTCGTAGTCCTGGTACCGTACAATATATTGGGAATCGGTACCGTTTCGGTACGGTTCCGGTTTCGGTTCTGGTTCCGATTCCAGTTCGGTTATGGGATTCGGGTCGAAATGCCCATCCCTAGTTTTGAATGTTATTAGAGTATTTGACTAATCGACTATATATATTCAAGAATTTGCACTGATGTGTTGAAATCCTCAATCGGATAATTCATAGAATTTCACTTTGTTTTTATAGGCAATCACATTCATATTCTTACTAAAGTTAAATATTACATCAATGTCCTTCTCACTTTTGTAATACGTCAATATCCTTCTTAAACTTTTGTAATTATATCAATATTCTTCTAAAACTTTAAAATTCTCGTATATATCTAAAAATCAATATGTTTTATCATCACTACTTGAGGCTAAAAAATATACATGGACAAATAAATAAATATGAACAATATATTCTTTCATATATATATATATATATATATATATATATATATATATATATATATATATATATATATATATATATATATATATATATATATATTATATAACAGGAGGCGTTACACGTAGATAATGCCACATAAACGCCACCTCATTGCCCAGTAATTCATTATGTGCCATGTCATCACATAAACAATTTTTATAATTTATTTTGTATTTTTTAGCAAATTTTGCAGGCAATTATTGCCCAGTAAATTTTTATAATTTATTTTGTATTTTTTAGCAAATTTTGTAGGCAATTATTTTCGTATTAAAATTTTAAAAAGTTACGTTTACATGATTCGAAACATGGTTGTTTGAATGAATAACATTTGTTTTAACAACTGAGTTAACAAGTTTTTTGGAATACATGTTATAACTCCAAATATATAAATGCCTGCACTTAATTATTACTCCTAATCAATATAGCATTCTTACGTACCCTTCTGCAACCCTAAATCTAATCCCCCTACCTCCTACCACTCTCATAGCGATCTTCATAACCACTCCTCCATTAATCCAGCCCACTTTAGAAAATTGACCGTGCCTCCTTTAACAGTTGGAGTTGGCTAATAGTTATGCGCTATCGAATTTATGTAGAGTTTTGTAAAACTCCAATTCGTAAATAGATTATCTTTAATTAAAGGTATGGTTTTAAATTAAATATTTTAATTAAATAGATTATCATACTGGTTAATATTTAATAATATTATTACTATAGGTTAATGTTTTTGTTAATATCATGCTGGTATGTTTTGGATTATACCACTGCTAATATTTAATTTTGCTCATACCACTGTTAATATTATACCTTGCAGGAATAATGATCGGTATTCTAATTATTATTGGAACACAAAAGCATACCACTTTGACCCATGCATATGGTGAGAATTGATGTTCCTTGGTAATATACCTTATGCATGACGATAGTGTTTCAGATTTCTTATCCACTGTTCATTATTAAAGGTATGGCGTAACTTATTTGTGTTTGTATAAATATGAAACATAATATTTATGGTTTTAATCTTAATTATTATGGCGGGATGAATGATTTTGAGAAGTTTTAAGGCATGGTATATAGCAACTTCTCTTTCAGAAGTTTTATATAGTTTCATTGAATTATAAGGAGTTTAACAGTTGATTTTTTAGGTTTCAGGTTGGTGTAGGTACACTTCTTGCATTCAAAATGGTGGCAATATCAGGTAGATTCCGTTTGACTGCGTTAAGCAATAATATTAGTACAGAGGAAACCTTTTTCCGAAAAGGAGAAATATCTGTTGAATCCCCTCTAATTGCTAAAGTATCAGCTCAAGGTTGATACCTTTTCCGCTATTGTCCGTGTGCATACATGTTTATTTGTTAGATATCTTTACCTCAAAGTACGTTGTGTTGATACGCTCTTATATGGTCGCATACTTAAGGGGTTGTATGTCTACGCCTATCATGATTCTTTTAAACACCTTTAGTTTTATTACTAGCTATCTGTATGTCTGTGTGTATCATGATAAGTTTGGTGATTATTGTGTACCTGTCTTTATGTATCTTATAAGTATTAAACTAAGCTTTATTTTGATGGTTTCGGTCTGTTTGGATATTAAATGTCGTCTTACTTGCGCATTAGCTGTTTATATCATTCTGTAGTAAAATTGAATCAATGCTAACAAATGACTTCTTAAAATCTGGTTTGTAGGTCTATCTAAATGGAATACTGGTGACAGGCAGTGGTTCTTTTTTTCCCAAGGGTTAGAAGGTATCTAAGCGGAGCAAGAGCGAGTAGGGCAACTACGCATGGCTACTGGAAGGCAACTGGAAAAGACCGTATCATTACTTGCAACTCACGCATAGTTGGGTCAAAGAAAACTCTCATATATTACCTAGGTCATGCACCCTCTGGTCAACGCCCGGATTGGGTGATGCATGAGTATATACTCTCGACGAGGAGGAGCTTAGGAGATGCAATTATGTGAAAAATAACTACAATGTGTGCAAATTTTTTAAGAAAAGCAGGCTGGTCCAAAGAATGGTGAGCAGTATGGTGCTCCCTTTGTTGAAGAAGAATTGGCTGACGATGATGAAAATGTAAACATTGATGCGCTTTTGGTGCAGAACACTTAATCCAATCAATGGTGAGAGTTTTGACCAGAGGGTTACAAATGAACCATCTGTGGAGGAGTAACACCCTTTCGCTGTGATTCTGTGAATGATGATTTTCTCGAATTAGATGATCTAATCAGTCCAAGGCCCGCTCTCACAGAACAACCCATAGTGGATGATCTATTGTTTGATGATGTGGACGAGTTTTGCGCATTTGATTTTTGTAATGATCCAACTAAACTCAACGAGACAAATCCAGTTATAAGTCAACACATTTAACATCCGTTCTATGCAACTAATCTTGAATATGGAATGGAAAATTGTGATTTTCGTTCATATTTTAACACCAACATTAACAGCCAGATAACTGACCAAAGCAACCATAACTTTGCGATAGTTTGATTTGAATAATATATACGTTCATATATACGTTATTCATGATAGTTTGATTTGAATTTTTTTAAGCTAAATATATTCTATTAATAATTTTGGTAATGTTTGTTTGCGATTATTGATATTTAATTACTATTTATTTTGTGATTGTTTTAGTTGTCATCATGGAAAGGAAGAGGAGACCGAACTTCCCGGTGCAGGAGAGAGCTCTGAACCTCAGTGTGTTGCTGGTGCGCAGCGTCCGCCCGCATAGAAGCAGCCACAACAACAGCCGCAGCTGCAACAACGACCACCCGCATAACAGTAGCCCCAACAAAGGACCATAGGGTAGCTGTCAAGGTGGACAGGGCAGATAACTACAAGGAGGAAGAGGTTGTGGTGGTGGACAACCGCATCAGCAAGGGCGAGGTGGAGGGCCTCTGTAATCGTAGAGTTATCATGGATGCTAAATGAGCATTATTTTAGGCTCAAAATTTGTCAAGCACTTAAACATGCTACATTTATACAAAAAGAGTGCACTTTTTTCTGTTCTTTATTGATTTCTCAGGAAGATATGAAGGTCTCTCACTTAAGACATGTAAGTTAAATGGAAAAGAAGATAGAAATGTTAGCAAGGATCACAACCATACTGAAAAGTTTTATCAAGAATAAGGTAATATGGTAAATTTCACAAAAACATGTTTTTTGCTATATTTGCAATTCTTTTAGCAAACATGTTTGGCCATTAGTTACTATTAGCTTTACTGTTATTTCTATTGTGGCAAAAAGAGGAAAAGATCACTGAATTGAATCCTACAAAATGCATATACTATGAACAAAAATGAACTATAATGACACATTTACTTGAAAATGGGCCAATTTCGGGTAAGAATTTCTCTCTAAAGTATCAAATTCAGCCTTCCCTACAGTATTTCTTACTAAAGAACTCTTTTGTGTAACACTATCCACCTCATTCATTGTGGTTTCAATGACCTTTAATGATCAAATAGCTTCAGATGCAACATCAGCAGTAGAAACGAGTTGTTCTGTGGTAGCAATTTTTCTTGATTTGCATTGTAATTTTTGCTATGACTCAACCTTAGAGAGTCATGAAACTGAAAAGAGCTTTGCTGCAAACTCTGCTGTACTTCCTCATTTGCACCAGGTGAGTAATAAGTATGCTTTAACTTAATATTATTCAAGTACTTCAACTTTCATTCAAAGTGACAAAAAGGCGACATCTTGTGGACTAAACCAATGCTACTTATACATTTATTTTATGTGCTGGATGAACAGTGTAAATGCCTAAAAATTCCCATTCTTACCTTGTGTCCTGAGTTCCAAGCCGTAAAACAACTAAATTAGAATCATAAAGATCCCTTAATCTTTATGTGTTGATGATCGTACCACAGAGCCTAAAGACATTTGTGTCAATAGTCCTCGAGGTTTTTCATCTCAAAAATCACAATCTCTCAATTTACTTTCCAATCAAGAATACTCGCATGACTTGATTCTTGCCTTTAGGCTGGAGGTAATTACCACTTTAACGATGTTAGCATGCTTGAATGTTGAGGATGCTTCATGTCATCTTTTTATCACAGGTGAACAATATTTGATATCATTAGTATTCATGTACTAACATTAATTGTTTAGAATGGTATTCACATAGTTTTATGTATTTTAATGAACTCTGTTTTGAAGGTATCTCTTATTAACCATTGATACATAATGTCTTCTTATAGTAAAGACGTGAAAAAAATATTATATGTCCTATATAATGGAAGCGGTGCGGTATGCTTAGAAAGTAATTTTTTCAAATGCAGTTGCTGGTTTTTGTGTATCCGATACGGCTGATGCTGCCAGTACAAGTAGAAGAGCTGTGAGTTTCCTATTATATATTTATTTATATTATATTAGAGGTGGAACCCTTCCCAATGGGCTAAAGTTAGTGACTTACTAAACCATTAACCATTTCCATTTCTAGGAGCAATTCGAAGTCGTGTTATAGTTTTCAAGGTACTCCTGTAGGAGTGTCAATATGAAGCATTCAATGTGACATGTTAATTCCTACTAAGTCGAATTAGATTCGTATCAAAAGTAATATTTTGAAGGTAATTGTGTCCAGGTACTATGCTTTGAAGGTCGGTAAATGAGCTGAAGTTGTAAAAGGATCTCGGGTTGCAATACGGTTTGTGGCTTATTTGCATTTTTAGCGGCTCTTGGATGCTCAGACAATGTTAGAGCCTGTATGCTAATGTATAATTTGTTTGTTGTGTTAAATGATTAATGGGGAATTAGCATTTTCAAAATAATTATATTTTATTATCTAGAGCAGATGTCACTTCACATTATCTGATAATTTAAATCATTTGTTACAAGCTGCAAGAGAACTTATTATCTATGCATAAATTAAGCTAATTTCCAAATCTAGAAAAATGCCTCCTTTTTTCCTTTTTTTTCTCTCTCACAGTAATGCCTTTTCGGCCGGTTCCACATGACTGGAGGTAATTCCAATCGTATAGAATTAGCAAGTGTCCACTTGATTATATCTGTTGACAAGATTGGCTCCTTTGCCAAATGCACACCAAGAAAGAATCGCTAATGAGTCCCATAAAAGTATTTTCTTGCTAACAGATTGGTACCATATCATTACAGATCGTTTACCAAGTAAATTATGAGGTTTGGCTTTATGTTTAGGCCTAGGTCCAACACTTTCAATTTCCCCTGAAATATGATAACAGTATGCCGATTAATGGGAGTAAAAAAATCATCTAAAAAAGTCAATAGAAAAATATCTTAAAAGGTTTCTGATTGCATGCATTTGTTTTTGCAACAAGCCTTCTTTTCCTTTACACTCGAGATGACAACATAGAGAACATATATAAACTAAAAAATATAGAGAGTAAGAGCCTTATTAAGCATGACATTTTCATGAACATAAACAAAATAGTTGCAGGGGGCACAATAAAGTATCATTTCTGTTTCTGTGAGGTATAACTAAAGTATATAAGTACCTTATACTTCAGATAATGATTCATTAATAACCTTATCAGCGCAGTCATATGTGAATAGCTTCGTTGATGCAACAAATTTTGACCAAATGGGTTCCACCAGGTCAAGAATTATAGGGGACACGTTGAATTTATTAACCAAAGCCTTGATCCGCTGCAGTTCAAGCATTATCTGCACTCCCGTCACATACCTCATCCTAATTTCTGAGTAGTAATCTTCATCACACAATGGTCTAGGTTCTCTACCAGAACCAGCGGGTTTGGTGGGACCAACACCATTACCTGCTTCAGCGTTTTCCTCTTGGCTTTGTGGAGTCTCCCAAAATTGTGAAGGAGGTTAGGATTGGGAGAGTTTTTCGGCTTTAACAGTAGGTACGCACCTTTTAACCAAAGTCCTTACATTCTCTTTGGTCCAAATCATATCGACAGCAGTGTGCATAATTCCGTTAACTATAGTTTTACATCTTTGGCAGTTATATTGGCCTTTATCGCATTCGAACTCCCCAAAGTCATAATTTTAGCATTCCAAACGCAATCTAATAGCCATCTTTGCAATTATAGACGTGATGTTTATAGATGTCACACCTGTAATGAAAATTTTGTATTCCTTAAATATGACAAAAAGTAGGTCTGATGATTGCCACGGTCATTATATAAAATAGAACATGCAAAGCATGATGACAAACTGAAAAACATAGATGATATAGTGTAATTGTCCATAATTACATCAAGTTACCAAATATTTTTACTAATATATTGTTCATGACTATAAATTCAGGTGTCCCACAAAAGCAAAAGGACCATGTGGACGGGAGAAAATTAATCCCCGTGGGCACGGAAGTTCGCCTGTAATGACTTCGGACTATTCAAAAGGGTAGTCGCTCTGGGATTAGTCGGCTCGCAATGTCGAGTCGGAAACCAGGTAAAAAAAATAGTATTCAACCAACTGCATTTTCTACATGTATAAATAATTGTTTACGTACAAGTGCCATATATCATAGTTATGAGCAAAAATGAAACATAAAAAACACTGTACATTGTATACAAACGTTATATACAAATAAACTTTAGTTCACATTTAGTTTATTTGGTTGTATGATTTGTTCATGCGTATTACTTTGTAACTTCTTTTATTATATTCAATAAACGTGGATTTCTTTTTGTTCTTAATGCATTTAATAAATAAATTTATATGTTTATAACTTATTTTCATTAATTAATTTTTTCAACGATATTCATACGGCTCACCCACCCATCGGAAGGACTATGCTACTGCAAAGGTTGTGCGTAAAGAAGCGTTATCTCGCATTTGAGTTTAAGTCATATACTTTGTTGTTACAAAGAACATTGTAACAAACGTTGGTATTATTCTTTTTAAAATATTTGTATAATAAACATTTTTCTAACACCAATATTTAGCTAAACAAAAAAATATAAATGATAATTATAAGTCATGCCCGCCCATCGGGCGGGCTTCAAAAGCTAGTATATATATATATATATATATATATATATATATATATATATATATATATATATATATATATAAGGGATCAGGTACGTTTTTAGATTTTAGTGCGGATTTACGGACGAATCTCAGCCCTCCATTTAGTCAACCATCTGAAAAAGACGGAATGGCACGATCGTAAATATTCCGTCTTTTTCAAAATCATTAATATCATATTAGCTTTTTTTCTAAAATAAAAATTCAAAAAAATCTGAAAAAATAAAAAAAAATAAAGTGGACAACAAATAATTAAGAATCGCTGAAAAAATTTCAAAAAAAAAAAACGTTTTCATCGTTAAAGGTATTGTGATATTAGCGTCTGATTTTGACTTTTGTAAAAAAGTCAAGATCAGATCTTGATATCACATAATATCATTTTTTTTTTACTAATATCACTTTTTTTATAAATGATGATATTAAGTTTTTTACTAATATCACCGTTTCTTTTTTTTTTATCACTGTTTGTTTTATATGTAAAAAAGCTTAATATCATGCTTTCTTAATATCAAAGTTAATTTTTTTAATATTACCGTAATTTATCTTAATATCGTAATAAAAAAAAATAGTGATATTAAGTTTTTTACTAATATAAAAGTTAAAATTTTTAATATCAACGTAACTTTTCTTAATATCCTAATCAAAAAAGCAGTGATATTAAGTTTTTTACTAATATCAAAGTAATTTTTTAAGCAAAATCGTTAATATCATGGTAGGACTCATAATATTGATAATATCACGGAAGGACTCATAATCAAAAACAAAAAAAGTGCTCAGAAAAATCTGAAAAAAAAAAATAAAAATAAAATAAAGAAGACAATAATAGTAACGATCCCTTAAAAGTTAAAAGGAAAAAAATTTATAAAAATCGTTTTAATGGTCAATTGGTACCCGAAAGGTTGCGTCAAATTTTGACTTTTTTACAAAAGTCAATATCAGATCTGGAATGGGTGGTCCAGATCTGTCCGTACGTCCGCACGAAAATTAAAAATCCGCATGTGATCCTCAATATATATATATATATATATATATATATATATATATATATATATATATATATATATATATATACAAACTTTTGTAATTGAGTCATTATGTTCTTTCATCAATTGAGTAAGTTGAGATTAGTTGTGATAAAGGGAGTTATAGAATAAGTTTTGTTATAGTGATGTGGCTCCCGTGGAACCCAAATGAGTAAATGTGGTTAGACCATCTTTTGCCTACATGTTTTATATCCAAGTATCTTGTTACTAAATATTCATATAGTTTTTGTGCATTTTTGAAGTTTCCGTGTCGATTTAATTTTCCTACGCACTTTGCAAAGTATTTCATTATTTCATTGAGAAGTATAAAACGTGTGGTTGGCTGTCAAGGCGAGTCATTTTTAGGACGTCGTTCACGATGATTTAGAGTTTCCAAATTTAATGATACAACCAGCAGTGTAACCAAGCTGAAAATAATCGAGTGCACCTCTTTTTAAAATGTGATATAAAGATTATAATCAAAGTTTCAGGTTACTTTTTTTTATTTAATAATAAAGTAATCACTAAAAGGCCTGAAACATACTGTACTTTTTAACGTCGTACAGTTATGAAAAACCAAGATTATTTTTTTTGAACGGCAAAATTTATAAGAAAAAACGAGCAATGAGCAAGAAAAGACAACATTACAAAATAGCAAGAGGCGGGTTTTGCATCCAAGTTACCCAGTTGAACTTGAATTTACATCGATTAGAAACCCATGTAAAATAATGAGACACAATATCATCAAAAATTACCGCCCTTCTAGGATTGCTTGTGCCAAAAATCAATTTATTCCGAAATTTTCAAATCTTCCACAACATCACATAAAACACCTTCTAGCACGTTCTTCACTTGCATACTCATCCGAAGGTCATAAAACTAATGAAACCACTCTTCATAAGATTGAAAATCTTGTGAGGATATACCCTGATACGCCTGGGCCCGAGCCCATAGCCTATTTAGGTATTAGGGTTTTACTTTTATAAATACATTTGTAATCCTTTATTATAATCAATCAAAGTTAAAGATAAACAAATCTCTAGTTCTTTTCATTCTATTTTCTGACGGAGCCAGCACACGCTTGAAGTGGTGCCTTATCCCGATACAACCCCTAACAGGGTCGTATCAATTGGTGCTTTCATTGAGAGCTCTCGTTGAGAGAGTTTTTTTATTAGGGTTTCCAATTAAAAAAAATATTGTTCACTACACTGTTCACCGTACTGTTCATCGACACTGTTCATAATTACTGTTCACCAGAAGAAAAAAAATCCCTGTTTTTCGAGTTACTATTCATGGCATCGGGCAACAACAATCGGGACGCACTATCTAAGCTTTTGCAAATGATACGGTTGCCGAATACGAGAATGATTTTAAGATTCTTAAAAATCAAGTAACGGGGATCTCAGAGTCTTTACTTACATCGTTTTATATCTCTGGACTTAAACTGGATCTACAATGTTTACTCTTACTGTCAAATCCCAAAACTCTAAACGAAGCTTTTTCATTGACCCGTGCGGCGGAAACACGCTTCACGAGCCTAGATATTTGGGAATTTTTGAGATCCAATCCCTTAACTTTGGGAGAAGACTTCTTCAAAGCTCGTATCACCGAGGGTCGTTTTGAGACAATTGCAAAGAGCACATCGTTGAAAAGAAAATAGATGTCATTCTACCATTAGAGGGTGAATTTGCTTCACCTAAGGCTGAAGAGTCATTGAATGCTGATGAGTATATTGGAGTTGAAGAGGTTGTGGGTGGTCGCGAAGTGCTTAAGATTGGCGAAGATGAGTTGAATAAAGTGATATCGACACTTAAGAATGAGTTGAATAGATTGGCGAGGTTGTGTTATTCTTCGTATCACCTTGAGGGCAAGGTGATTTTTGAAGGAGAGGAGAGTGTTATGGCATGGTTAGCGGAAGGCGGAAGAATGGTGTCGTGTTATGTCCAAGGTAAAGGAATTCGAAAGAAGAAAAAGGCGAAGGCTGCAATTCAAAGAAGATTATGGGATCCCGAATTACGTCAATGTTGCAGGAGGACGGACTCATGACTAAAGAAGTCCAAACGTATGCATAAAAATTATGTCATATAATCTATCTTTATTTACGTGTCTTTGTTTAGGACTGTTTTCATATTTATTTAGGAAAGTCAGTTAAGAATGTTTTAAGACAACACCTTGAGGGCAAGGTGGTTTTGAAGGAGTGAGGAATGATACGCCTGGGCCCGAGCCCATAGCCTATTTAGGTCTTAGGGTTTTACTCTTATAAATACATTTGTAATCCTTTATTATAATCAATCAAAGTTAAAGATAAACAAATCTCTAGTTCTTTTCATTCTATTTTCTGACGGAGCCAGCACACGCTTGAAGTGGTACCTTATCCTGATACAACCCCTAACAGGGTCGTATCATACCCCACCATCGTCTAACCTTAAATAACACTTCTCGGGCCATGGAAAACGAAAACAGAATGTTAGGAATTATATTAGAGTTGATAAGACAAAAGATTGAAAGATGAGGGACTTATGGAGACAATGAGGAAAACTACAAAATATGGAGAAGGACTTGCTTGCAAAAGAAGATTTATATTTTTGTCCTTCGTAGTATTTTGTAACCCTAATTCTCTATTATATAAAGAGAATACAGGGAATAGGTTTTATTAATATGTGTCACAATGTAAACCTAGAAAGGTGTGTGTGTGTAGAGACGTTTTATGGGAAAACGTCTAGGGTGATTAGTGTTAAGCCTCAACGATCTTAGATCGCCGTTAGAGTGTAACCGTGCTACACTTGATCACGTAGCATTAGGGCTTTGGTGTATGTTAGAGTAGAGATGATGACGGGAAACCTTGTTTATAATATTGTTCTTATTCCGCTATGTTTTATCATGTGAACATTATTATTCTTAGATTAAGACTTAACAAGTCTTGAGCCAAAACGATCTTAACACAAAAGGTGGGCCAACGACTCAACTTCCTCTTCAAGATTATTTACTAAATAAACCTTACAAAAGTAGCAATATATCCATGGTTTCATGATATCGTGGGACACCCTCTATTTATGCCTTGTATGTGACCCATAACACGATTTATACCAATCACAACGAACGGAACACAGTCTTGGTACGATCACGCTGTTAGCAGTTAATAGTCATTGGGTCCTCTTTCTCTTAACACAGTTTGGCCTAGGGAGGTGACTGTTTAGGCTTTGATGGATCTAGTGAGAGGTCTAATTAATTACAATGTTACATAATATAAGGCAATACATTGTGAAGGGTATATGGTTTGGGTGGACAGTGTATGATGGATGGAATAGCGAAGAGTGAAAGATGAACCTACTTGGTCCACCAATACACTTCTATAGGAGGTAATGGTTTGTCATCATGGAGGGTGAGTGTTCCTAAGAAACTCAAGCCTTTCTTTGAGAGGGAAATGTAGGTTGTTTTGGTAGAGCCTCCCCAGGATGGGTTATGGATGCTTAGAGATGTCTTTCTTCTTCAATCTATGATCACTGTGGATGTTGGTTGAGTGGTCATGGAGAGGAGATGAAGGGAAATGTAGCTAGATGGTTAATGGTGCATTAAGGTGATGCTAAAAGCTTGTTGCTTGATGAAGCTGGGATTTAGCTTCTCTGTTTTCCTCAAACAGTTGGATTGTATTTTCTTCTTTGTATTTGATCTTGGGAATGCCTATGTCAGTAGTTGTTTATGTTGTACTAAAAGTGTTTGGTAAGTAATATAATTCACCTTTTGCACCAAAAAATAATAATAACATGATTTATATCTTTTTAGATCTCAATCAATAGATTGTTTTAACTCTTTGTCAAAAGATATTTTTTTTGAACATCACATCAATTAAAAAACTAGCAATGCGCTAGAAAGGAATTACAATAAGTTCATACAAGAGGATATAGGATCAACAGTCCAATCTATCCAATCAATAATAAATACACAATCAATGCTAACCTATATGAAATAGTTTTTGTATAGACCAATCAATAATTCACCACGACAAATGTATGTCACTAACGAGCATTCGAGCATAGATGAGGTCTTGTGTTGCAATTTTTAGAATTTTGATTTTTTTTTAAACGGCGGCATTATATAAAACTAGCAAAAGCTAAAAACAAAACAATTACAATGAAGAGTTATTGTCAATAGGATTTCCTAACCAACTTATCCAAGATAAATAAAATTTTGGATTTCTAGATGAAATCCACAAAAACGAATAATGAACAATGAAGTTCCAAATAGTCTCCTTCTTGGATTTGGACACCGAAAAAATCAACTTGTTGCAAAACTTCCATATCGACCATAACATCGAAGCCGCAATCTTTTCAAAAATGAACCTAGTTTTCTTCGTAACTTGACAAGCATCTAACCAAGATATCCATTCCCATAAGTTAGATATCTCGAGAATATTCAAATACACCATCTAGCGAAACGAGCCCAAAGATCTCGAGACATCCCACAAGAGAAAAAAAGGCGGTTCACATTCTCTACACACTCACAACAAACCTGACATAAAAGAGTTGCGACATCGATACCTTTACGATCCATATTCACCAACGTTGCAAGTTTGTATAAACTCAATCTCCACATAAAAACGTTAACTTTTATAGGGACACCTTTTGGCCATCTAGTAGACGTGAAACCACCAATAAGAGTATGCTCATCTATATGAATTCTAGCAGAAGCATCAGTGAAGCCTTTTGAATTTAAAGCCCATTTCCATCTGTCTTGCTTGTCCGAGATCGAAACATCACGAATAGCTTCCAACAAAGTTGTTAATTGGTTAAACTCTATACCCCCTCTCAGCATCCCCCTAAGCACAATGCTCCAGTACGAAACATTAAAGTGTTGAGCTACCATGCACTTTTTGTCACTATCCAAAGGATAGATATGAGGGAATGAATCTTTTAAAGGTCGATCTCCACATCATATTTTATCCCAAAAACTAATCGAGGTCCCATCCCCAATCGAACGGATGTAGACAGCCAATAAATCAACCCCTTTGTCATTGACTTTAGACCATGAGTTTAAAATGGCAATTTGCTATTAAGTAACTCTCTTACATGAGCTAATACCTTCATCTTGCCCATCAATATCTTTTACCACCTTAACCCAAAGGTCATTAGGACTACACCGAAATCGCCATATCCATTTAAATTGTAAAGCGGCGTTTAAAGCAAACATACTACCAATGCCAAGACCGTCCATGGCTTTACTAGCTAAACATGTACTCCATTTAATCCAAGAGACCTTCCTATCTCCTAAGTCGCCACCTAAAAAGAATTTGTTGCGCATGACATCCAACTTCTTTCTCATGGTCGCGGGCATAGGATACAACGACATACAGTAAGTTGGAAGATTATCCACTACTGTTTTAACAATGTAAGCCTCCCACTAACCGAGAGCAACCTTGTTTTCCATTGAGACAACTTCGAAGTAAAATTCTGAATGATACGGTTCCAATTTTCACATCTACCCATATTACGTCCAACAGGTACACCTAAATACATCATAGGTAACTTTGAAACACTCCAACCAAAGACCTTAGCCATGTCTACAACATCCACATCAGAAACTCCCACACATAATAGATTACTTTTGTTCACATATATTTTTAAACCAGACACCAAATAAAAGCATCTAAGCATGCAAATCAAATTATATGCGTTGGACTGCGACCATTCACCTACAAAAATAGCATCATCTACATAGAATAAGTGAGAAAGAACCAAATTACCTTGGCTAATAGAAATACGTTTGAAGACGCCCACATCAACTACCTTGCGAATTGAAGCATGTAAGCCTTCCATAGCAAGGATAAATAGAAAAGGAGACAACGGGTCCCCTTGTCTTAGCCCCTTGAAAATTTTGAACTCAATGGTAGGAGATCCATTAACTAATACAGAAGCCCGAGAATTCTTTAAACAACCATCAATCCATGTGTGCCATTTAAAACCTAAACCAAGGTTCTCCATAATCACATCAAGAAAATCCCATCTTAAGAATCAAATGCTTTCTCAAAATCAACTTTAAAAACTAAAAGCTCTTTTTTTCCTCTTGTGATACCATGTCATACACTCGTTCAAATTTAAGGGACAATCAAGGATATTTCTACCTTTAATGAAATCTGATTGTTCCACGCTAACACAACTTCCAATCACTCTACTAAGTGTATTAGCTAATAATTATTTTTTTAAATTTTCCAATAATTTTATATTGGCAACTGTTGGGATCATACTTTAGTATTTAGTTAAGTCTCGGTCATTACATTTTGTAATAGGTTGCTTAAGTATTATTTATGTTTATATTTTAGTTAATGGGCAACATGTAAAAGCCCATAAGGCTTATAAGCCCACGAATTTGATGCATGAGGGAGGAAGGGAGTGTTACCCTACTCCTTCCCTATATATACCAAGCTTATGGTATCATAATACTTGTTGGTTATTTGAATATCTTAATGAAACTTTAGTTCTTTCACTCTTCATAATCTTATAATCAACCATCTCTTATTCTCATCTTATTTCTTATACTTGTGTTTACTAAATGGTGACCTAACAAGTGGTATCATTCGCCTAATAGAGATTGAAATATTGTTCTTCGTGTTAACGTGGGGATAAGGTGGTGTTTCTTCATTTTTTTGCTTTTTCTTTATTTCTTTCACTCAAATCTTGAAGCTTGGACAAGTTTCAAGGTTGATATAGTGTTTAGAAGCTTAGATTTTGCATAAAGTTTTAATCTTTGATAGATTTTAGTACTTTTTCACCTATTTTACTGAGTTTGTAGCTTCTTTGATATTGGAAAACTAGTTTTTGGTAGCTAAATCTTACATATTTAGTGTTTTCCAAGTGTTGGAGAAGTTATTTGATCAAAAGAACCTTATTTCTAAGCTTTTTTCTTCAAAAAGTAGTGATTTTTACAAGTTTTTGGTCACTCTACGCATAAGATTAGTGGAGCAGTACTATTTCAAGCTGTCAACAGTACTTTCTTGTCCCCCTACGCATAACTTTTGCCCAAAACCCTTTTCCTACGCAAAACATTAGTCAAAACCCTCTTTCTACGCAGAAGTTGTTATTCTACGCTTAATTCCTACGCGAAAGTTTATTCCTACGCCAAAGTTCTACGCTGAAGTTTTTTCCTACGCAGAAGTTGACTTTCTACGCTGAAGTTTGATCTTACGCATAAGATTCAATCTTACGCGTAAGTTACTGGAATCTACGCATAAGCTTCATCAAAGGTCTTTTCTTCGTGCTACGGTGACTCAGTACTTCCCTAGCTTGGATAAGTTAGTGGAATACTTCGACTACGGATATCTTTCAAGCTTGGATAAGTTTGAAAGATTTGTTTGGTCTATGAACCTTACGCATAAAACTCTTACGCATAAGCTTAAAACTTACGCATAAGGAAAATCTTACGCATAAACTCACAAGTTTACGCATAAGATCAACCTTTACGCGTAACTTTGAAGTCTACGCATAAGTTCAGTGTTACGCGTAAGATTTCATCTTTGCCTTAGGATTCTTAAATCTTAACCAAAGGAACATACATTTCAATCTTCTACAAGATCCATTATTACACAAGTGTTCTAAGATGTCTCAACCACCACATTACTACTTCTCTCATCCTCAGCAACAACAACATCAGCAGTATCAGCAACAACAATACCATCAGCAACAATCATATCAACAACCTTCACAATCACACTTTCATCAACAACCGTTTAATCCGCAACAACAATATCTCATGATGCAACAACATCAAATCATTCCTCAACAACAACCATATCAAATGTCACAACAAAACACTCAGTTTTCGTCCAAACAACCTCACTGGTTTGATAGAATGTGTGAAGTTATTACAACTCAACAATCCAGACATGAGGCAGGATCACTTGAAACACCTCCAATGCTAACACCTGGGAACTATGTTCAGTGGTCAAGTCGATTCTTAAGATTTCTTGAACTAAAGAAACCTCATGGGAAATTCTTGAAACAAGTGATACTTGAAGGACCATTTGAGTGGCCAACAAGACTTGAAATTGGTGATCCAACTGCTGATCCTCCACGTGCTCCTGCAGAGAAACCTGTTCCTGAATCTCAACTCACAAAGGATCAGAAATACCATCGTGAAGCTGATGAGAATGCAATGGCCTATATACTTCAAGGAATACCTAATCCAATTTATCGAAGTGTCGATGCTTAGAAAACAGCCAAAGCTATGTGGGAACATGTTCATCTCCTAATGGAAGGCACTCAATTGAACAAAGATGATATGGAATCCAAACTCTACATGGAATACACTAACATCACAATTGAACCAGGAGAGTCACTTAAATCCTACTATCATCATTTCACTAATGTGGTAAATGATTTGGAACGACACAAAATTACAGTACCAAGGATCGCAGTGAACTCCAAATTCGTCGGTAGTCTTGGTCCGGATTGGCATAAATATGTGACATTCGTTCGACAAACCAAAAATCTTCATGATGCATCATATGGATTGTTGTATGATTTTTTGAAACACCATGAACCTGAAGTGGAAAAAGATCGAGCTCTTCGAGGAGGATACTCACCATCACCAACACCAAATTCTTTGGCACTCGTAGCTCAATCTCACTATGCTCCACCACCAATGTCAAATCATGCATATGTTCAAGAGCAAAACTACTTCAGTTATCCACAATCTTCTACCTCAAACCAAATGGTTCCTTATGATTCATCTCCACAAAATACTTCTACTCAACTTGTTCCATACAACAACAATGATGCAGTGTACTACTCGAACTCCAATGAAGATGACGATGAGGAGTTTAATACGTTGAATCAGGGACTTGCTCTTATTGCTCGTGCTTTTAGCAAATTCTCCAACAAAACAAACAACCGTCAACGTTCATCTTCTAACACAAGGAATCAAGCTATTGTACATGATGGAAGGGTTGAAATTCAGAATCGTAACTTTGGTCGATCAGGTTCAGGAGGTTCTTCAGGAAACTTTGGGAATGGTCAGAGGTTTAATAACAATGGAGGGTTCAGGAACAACTCAGGTCCATCTCAGCAAAGGTCTGAATCAGTTGATACTAGGAACTCAAACTCTGGGAATGCAGTGTGGTGTTATAATTGTAATGAAAAAGGTCATATAGCGACAGCATGTCCTAAACCGAGAACTCGGGGTAGTAAGTTTCACAAGCAAGCATTACTTATGGCTCTCCAAGATGAAAAGGATGGACATTTCACTAAGCAGGAGAACAATTTCATGGCCAATGTGAACAACGACGATGACATGGAAGATCTGGAAGCTAATGCAGCTGTGATGCTTATGGCCAACATGCAGGAACTTCAGTTTAATGATTCAGGTCCAGTGCATGACACTGACGGCTTGTCTCAGGTACATGACCTTAATGCATGCCTTATACATGACATAGCCTCACCCTCTGCTTCTGAATCAGATTTGGCGCAAGTTGTTCCGTCTGACTCATCTTCATCTTCTCAAGCAGATGAACAAATAAGCATAGTTGTCATATTTGATGATGACACAGTTGTTTCATTTGATGATCCTATTGAGAATGATAAACATGATCATATAGAACAACATGAAACATCGTTTGATCCAGACCCAGACCTCATATTGTTATCCAAACAACTGAACGCTCAACAATTGCAAATCATAAAATGCAACGAGAAAAACAAAGCCTTAAAAGAAACAAATGCGTCACTTGCAAGAGATATTGAGTGTTATAAAATACAACTTTCAAATCAGGAAAACAAGGTTAAACACGCAAAAAGTTTTGAAAAAGCTTTTCAAGAATCTTATGGTCTATTTCCGGTTGTAAAGGAAGTGTTTGTACAATTTATATTATTTTAGTTTGTGATTAGTTGAGTTTTATGGATTTCTGCTGTAATTCTGCAAAAGCGTTGAGTCTGATGCATCAATATGGCGTATCCAAAATATGGATACGGTGTATTAATACTCTGTATCAAAGTTTATGGATACGGTGTATCCAAAATATGGATACGGAGTATTGATGAATACGGTGTATCCAAGTTTATGAATACGGCGTATTGATGAATACGGTGTATCCAAGTTCATGAATACGGCGTATTGGCGTCTGTTAACATAATGTTTTTATCTCTCTCGTGTTTCGAGTTTTCCTTTTTGAGTCTTGGTATACTGTACTTATAAATACCTTTGAGTTTGTTTATGTCATTTATGTTGGGTCCATTCAGTACCCAAGCAATCTTAAACAATGATTTGAATACAAAATAACCTAATTGTTAGAAGACCTTCAACAACATTCAAGTCACTGAATGAATAGTTGATCAACGAGTCACCTTCAGGATGCTTACGACGAGTCTAATAAGAAAGTCTCTCTAATCAGTGAGGCGGAACTAAGTGAGTGACACCTAAGGCAAATAACTCACTGAACCCAAAGACTCCTCAACAACTAAAGACTAAAGACCTGAATACTGAAGAATAGGCGGGACAAGGCGGGAAACGTTTGAATGGATAAGATGGAGTCCTTATCAACTTGAAGTAAAACTTTCCCTGAAAGGCAAAATGTCACGACAGTGTCATCATAAAGCAGTGTTGTCTTATACCCAAAATAACCGATTGTAATAGAGACAAAATACGTAAGTATTTTGTCCTAACTAGCTTAGGTCATCTTTTGTTTTTATAAGTTAACAAGTTTGTGCATTAAATGCTTAGACATTAAAAACCGCTTTTACTCCTCCAAATAGCAACCTAGTCCCTGAGATAACTCAGAAGGTTTAGTTAGTTGCTACTGAAGCATAGCTTAAGTTTAGTGGGGAGTCACACCATATTTGTCATTCAATCCCAAGTGTTATTCCGCAAACACTTGTGTATAATTCTCTGTTAATTGCAAATAGAATTAAACGTTGAAAATCTTATGTCTTTTTACTTTACATTTATCTTTTAACAAAGTTATTAATTCATTATTAAGTCATGAAACTTAGTTAGTTTAACTCTCTAGTTAATACTAATTGAGTAAAAGAAAACAACAATTTATACTAATGCGCGTCCTCAAATCTAGGTAGTTTGTTTGTAATAGTAAAAATGTGGGTATTTTCAAAAAAAAAAAAAAAAAAAAAAAAATTACATTCATTTTTGGGGCATAACAATCTTTTGGTCCTTACCGTTCAATACGAAATTCGAACAACACAACCGTTTAAAACTCGATACCAATCACGTTTTATATCACATATGTAAACAGAGCACTATTGAGTACTGATCACTTGCGTGGAATCTACCTCGAAAGGGTGTTGCCAATGATGGAGGCGATCAAAGCAAAATGGAATTTGCCATATTAGGTTACGTTTTTAGTTATCAATATAATGTTTTTAATTTATGAATAAAAGTTTAATTTAGCTTTTAATTAAATTTGTTAAAAAATTTGGTATAGAGGTGAGAGAAGTGGTGACTGCTGAAGTTGAAAGGTGAGAGTGATGATATACTGAGGGTATTTTTGACAAAAATAGTTGTTGCTGTTATTGGAAAAGATTAAAATTATATATATATTTTTTTTTTATTTTTTTTTTTTAACTAGATGTGATTGTGAGTAATTGTATAAAATAACATAACTGAATATACAAATACCAAACACAATGTGAGTAAGAATAATAAATAAAAGACAAATCAATAATTTTGTGAAATATAGTCTCTAGCATGTTTTTAAAAACTAGTTTATGTAAATTATTTTTTGAGAACTTATTTTTTTAAAAATAATACACTATTTTGTTTTCTCAAAAGAGATTATTATTGTAAAGAAAATTTTTTAGCAAAATAATTTTAAGCTCTTATAATCTTTAATAATCTGTTGCGTCAAACATGTCTTGAATGAAAGAAGCGGTGACTGCCAATATTAAACATTTTTTATAGCAAAAGAAAAAAAGAAAGAAAAATCCATTTAGCCGTAACGTCAAACTAACGGAAGCGCCACACGTTAACCAGACGGTCTAGAAAGCCCAAAACCTAAAATAAACGGCGTCAAGTGATGAAAAATATCTACCAACGCTGTCACTATATAATTCACTTAACACCCCCACAACTCACCCTCACCCCCTTTCTAAAACCCTAATTTCACCTAGGGTTTTTCAGCCTCCTTTCTTTCATATCTCATAAACCCTAGTTTCTTTACTTCTATTATCATGCCTAAATCAAGCAAGAAGTCTGCCGTCAAGGTATACATGTTGTTCTTGTAATCTTTTTGATGGGTTTTGAGTTTTGATTCTGATGATGTTTTTTTTGGTTTTGTTTTAGGCCGAGGTTGCTCCTGCTGTTGTGGCTCCTGTTAAATCAGGGAAAAAAGGTAGCTTTTATTTGGTTTTAATTTTAAAGATTGTAACTTTATATGTTTATTGAGTTATATATGAATTTGTTGTGTGGTATATGAAATAAATATGAAAGTTTGATTCGTTTATGTAGTTTGTTAATTGATTTATGTTGTCTTTTAAGGTGTTGTATATTTAGTTTATTGATTTATATTGTTGTATTTTGAGGTTGTATAAAAAAAGGTTTATGTTATTAGTGTTTGAATAAAAAGTTTGAGAATTTTTGAAAGCTGAAGTTTTATTGATGGCTGTATAGATGTTAAATTATTTCAGAGAGTAAATAGGTGTTATTCAATTTTGTTGAGAACTTTCAACTTTAATGGTTTTAAATTGCATTTTAGCTTATTGGGTATATTAGTTTGAATGAAAAGCTTGAGACTTTTTGAAGATATAAGTTGATAGTAGTTGTTTTGGGTGAATGTTAAGACTTTACGGAGGTGCTAATTGTAATAGGCTTTGGTTATGCATGATTTCACCTATGTTATTATTATGCCCTGTTACAAAAATGACAGTGTTTTTGAGTGGTTGATACTTGATTGTTTTGCTGTTTTGGCGAATATGATTTAAAAAGTTCTAAAAACTAGTCAAAACTTGTTAAGTTACTTTCAAATCGCCTTTTAGTCAATTAAATATGACTTGAAAGGTTTTAAAAAACCATTGGAGACTTATTAGTTACTTTCAAAAAACATTTTAGTTAATTGAATATGACTTAAAAAAGTTTTAAAAAACCATTGTAAACTTATTAGTTACATTCAATTCACATTTTGTGTACTCACAAATATATGTCTTAGTGACTTGCATGGTTATTTATCTGCTCTGTTATGAGAATTTGTTGTATGATATTTTATTGTTTGGAAAGTCATCTTAAATTTTTTTAGCTTCTTTGGTGATTGCTAACTTTTTATATTGTGAAATATGCGAGTTTCTTTTTTAGTGTGCTTATGTGTGTTATATGATACAGGCAAGAGAGATGCAGAGGAGATTATCGAGAAACAAGTGGTAAGCAGTAAGAAGCAGAAAGTTGTCAATGGCGCTGTAGTTCAGGCAATTGAGAAGACGAAGACGGAGACCAAGACTAAGAAGAGTGCCAAGAAACAAGAATCTTCATCTGATGAGGAAGGCAGCTCCTCGGAATCTGAGGAAGAGCAGAAGGTATAATCTTTATTTGTTTAGGTTTGTCTATGTTATACATGATTAGTAAGTATGATTTTTATAGTTTATACTGCTTGTTTGTATTTTTGAAAAAATGATAATAAACAACTTTACTTTTTGATGATAACTTGATAAAACGCTGATATGATCTTATATGTTTATCATTGCTGAGTATGTATTGATGTTCTTTACTTGTAATATACAGGTTGTAGCTAAGAAACCAGCTCCTGCCAAAAAGGCAGAATCAAGCAGTGAAGAGGAGTCTGATTCATCATCTGAAGATGTAAGCTATTGTTTGTGTTATTTTGTTTATGATATTTTGAAGAGAACTATGTTTTATAAGAAACTATTTAGTCTAAGTATGTTTAAACCATTTGAGTTAGCTCTTTATTCTAAGTATATTGTTATTTGTATAGGAGGCACAAAAGAAGCCAGCTGCTGCTGCTAAAAATGGTGCTGCTGCTGCTAAAAAGAAAGATTCAAGTTCTGAATCTGATTCAGATGACAGTTCTGATGAGGTAATATTTTGGGACTTTTATTTTGTGAAGGTTTATGTTTGTCTATTTTAGCTGTTTACTAATTTTATGTAAATATACAGGAGGAAGCCAAGCCTGCTGCAAAGAAGCCAGCACCAGCTGCTGCTAAGAACGGAAAGAAAGCAGACAGTTCTTCTGAAGAGAGTTCTGATGAAGAGAGTGATTCCGAGGAAGAGGTTAAAGCTGCACCAGCAAAGAAACCTGCTGCTGCTGCTGTCCCCAAGGTTTGTAGCCCAAGCATAAATACGTGTATACACTTCTGATGCTTAGTTTCTATAAAATATATTAATACCATTTTTTGTTCACAGAAACAGGAGTCATCTTCTGATGAAAGCTCAGAAGAAGAGTCTTCCTCCGATGAAGAAGAGCCCCAGAAGAAGGCGGCTAAGGTATTGTTCATAGAAACTATGATAGTTATAATTACTAGACACGCTGATATATGATTGTGACCAAGGTTAATAACATACTACCTTTGTTGTAGCCAACTGAGACAAAACCTGCTGATGCTAAAGTTGAAGAGAGCAGCGAGGAAGAAAGCTCCGAAGAAGAAAGCTCTGATGACGAGGCAGCTAAGCCACAGGCTGTAAAGAAGACTGCTGCAAAGAAAGAGAGCAGCTCTGATGAGGAAGAATCATCAGAAGAGGAGAGTTCTGATGAGGAGGAAGAGCCTAAGACCGCAAAGAAAAATGTAAGTTGTCTGGTTCTTAATTACAATGCTTATGCTTTCTGTGTTGTGGTTGCCGAGGTCTAATTCCAGTTTTCTGCAGACTGATGTGGAAATGGTTGATGCTCCATCAGCTAAGAAAGCGGTTAGTGCTTTATCTTTAAATACAATCTTTTGCTCTCGGGCTATTTGATTTTGTTACGTGTACTAATACGTTATATTATATTCAGCCTCAAACTCCAGCTACTCCTCAAGCAACTGGATCTAAAACTATTTTCATGGGCAACCTAAGTTTCTCCATTGAAGAAAATGACATGTATGTGTCTTGTCATACCAAATCTTGTTACTTTATTTAGTAAAATATTAGCATCACTTATAATAAGTTACAATCTTGCAGTGTTAACTTTTTCAAAGATGTTGGTGAGGTTGCTGACGTCCGTTTTGCCATGAGAGATGAACGTTTCGCTGGTTATGGACATGTTGAATTCACCACACCTGATGCAGCCCAGAAAGTATAATCCTTGTCTAGTTTTATTTTTCAATAAATTTTTGTTGAAGACGATTAAGACCTAATTATTGATAATTTATTTGCAGGCCCTTGAACTCAATGGATCAGATTTGCTTGGCCGTGATGTGAAAATTGATTTAGCAAAGGAACGAGGGGAAAGAGGTGCATACACTCCTGGCGGGTATGAACTATAAACCCTGTTTATGTATTTTTGGCACCTTGTTTATGTATTTCAGTAAAAGAGTTCACCTTTTAATTGATGTATTACTTTGTATATTTAGCAATGACAGGTCTTTCCAAAAGAGTGGTGGTCAAGGACAAGGACAATCCGTTTTTGTTAGGGGGTTTGGAGCTGATGATGATTTTGATAGTGTAAGTTCCCTATACCAACACTCTCTAGTTATGCTTTTATTATTTGTTGATTTGCTAAAAACTCATATTTGGTTTGTATGTTTCAGCTTAGGGCTACACTCGAGGGACACTTTGGTGGCTGCGGAGAGATTGCAAGACTTGCCATCCCCAAAGATTATGATACTGGTGCTCCAAAGGGGTAAGCTTTATTTCTAACAATGAGTTGCATAATCTTTTTCAAGCTTTTGACGCTTACATATTGATGCTTTAATTTCAGGATTGCTTTCATTGACTTTGCTGATAGCAATGGTTTCAACAAGGCTCTTGAACTTAATGGAACTGAAGTCGGTGGAGGTTATATAACTGTATCGGAATCTAAGCCTAGAGGTGATGGTGGTTCTGGAGGTGGAGGTCGTTTTGGTAATGGAGGTAGGAGTGGCGACAGGTTTGGTAGTGGTGGCAGGTCATTTGGACGTGGCAGAGATGGTGGACGCGGAAGAGGCCGTGGCAGAGATAGTGGAGGCCGCGGCGGGAGAGGTCGTGGACCTAGCAGGCCTAGCATGGCACAGCCTGGTACAGGAAAGAAGACAACTTTTGGTGATGATTAAATGTGATGGTTATTTGTAGCCTTCTTCTGAATGTTAAATCTATCGGTTCTTTTTCTATTTCTATTATGGATGATAAATGTGAGGAGATTATTATTATTGTAGTTTAGAGTTTAGACTGCCTTTTCGAAGCTAGTTTTGACATGTTATGTAATATTTTTGGGATGTTATATGTGTCTTGCTTGAACTTTAAACTGAACACATTTTTGGATCTGGTTTTCATCTTATCTCTCAAGTTTGGTTGTATTGTTTTCTGGATTCATGGTCGGTTTTTATCTTATTTCAAGTTTGGCTTTTTAAATGTTACACAACATGATTTTTATTTATTTATAATAAACTAATCAAAGTGCTCTGAGCTTTGGGTTTTAGGTGGAGTTTACTTTGGTACTCCTTATCTTTTGTTCTATAAATTACTTTAGCGGATGTATTTAAAATATTTTTTTTTACGAAGACAATAACAATAAAGTTCCTCTTCAAAAGAAGATGTCTCTTCATTCTCACAGGAATGCATAATAAAAAGTTTAATCCCTTGTCAAACTACAGAAACGCTTTAGATATTGGTTTAACTTTTTCCTCTTAGGTATCTAAGCAAATATACACAGAATACACAATTACACATACCAATAAGGTTCGAGTGTTGTTCATGAAGGGTGAAAGGTTCAAACTTCAAAGAGTAAGTATAAGGGGTTGAGAGGGGTGAAACTACTTCTCAAATAGCTAGTCTCCTTGACTAGTTTTGTTTGTGTCTTTGTGAGTTTCATTTTGTGCATTTTTTTGTTTTTTTGAAAATTGCATATATATTTCTCCAAAGATGAATAATTACATATATATTTTTGGTACAAGTTTTTTGATGCACATTGTATAATACTTTTTATGCATGCAAATGATATATATGCAATTTTACATCTTTGAAGAGATATATATATACAAATGTCATTTTTTTTCCCTCGTTCTTTATGCACATAATTCCGTTGCACATAATGTCTTTTTGGAATCTCATACTGAACTGCACCTTTTCCATATCACGCGCCTCATTTGTTATTTTCTCTTTTTTACTTTTTGTAAAATTACAGTTTTACCTTTAATTAAGTATTTAAATTCTTTTAAGAGTAATATGTTAAACTTGATCAAATTTTCTTATCTATATTTTGTAGTGGACAACTAAAATAAAACATTTAAAAAAAAGAACGTGAATCATTAATTTCGGACGGAAAGTGTGCTATCAAGCTGAGTTTGAATGTTTGTTTGATTCGTTTTAACAAGGCCGTTTTGCAAAATTCATATGTGACTAAGGCTCTCGGCAATGGTCACGGTAAGGGAAGCACGGTACCGTGCTACCGTGCGGGAACAACGCCGCCTTGCCCACGGTATC